>CP114482.1:10125208-15125208 GCA_027186245.1 Coriaria nepalensis
CATTTGAAAGCAATTAAAATGAATTCGATTTTGGCACTTCAAACCCGACTTTCGTACATAACTTGCTAATGATCATTTAAGGGCGAGTATGCACTTGTTTTATTTGAGATTCATGTCAATGATTCTTTTCAAGTCACTAATTCATTTGAAAGCAATTCGAACGAATTCTAATTTTGCACTTCAAACACTACTTTTGCGGATCACTTGCTAATGATCCTTTTAAGACAAGTATGCATTTGTTTTATCTTATATTCATGTCAATGAGTCTTTTCAAGACAGTAAATCATTTGGATGCCATTGGAGCGAATATTATTTTCGCATTTCAAACATGACTATCGCGCATAGCTTTCATATGATTTTTTGAAGGCAAGTATGAATTTGTTTAATCTTACAGTCATCATCTCAATGACTCTTTGAAAGTCATTAATTCATTTGAAAGCAATTCAAATGAATTCTATTTTCTCCTTCGAACTTGACTTTCGTACAAAACTTGCTGATGATCATTTAAGGGTAAGTACACCTTTGTTTTATTTGAGATTTATGTCAATAAGTCTTTTCAAGTCACTAATTTATTCGAAACTAATTCAAATGAATTCTCTTTTTACACTTCAAACACGACTTTCGCGCATCACTTGCTGATGATCTTTTTAAGACAAGTACGCATTTGTTTTATCTTATATTCATGTCAATGAGTTTTTTCAAGACAATAAATCATTTGCAAGCCATTGGAGCGAATACTATTTTCGCATTTCAAACACGACTTTCGCGCATAGCTTGTATATTATTTTTTGAAGGCAAGCATGACTTTCTTTTATTTTGGAGTCATTATCTCAATGACTTTTTGAAAGTCACTAATTCATTTGAAAGCAATTAAAATAAAATCTATTTTCCGCTTCAAACTCGACTTTCATACAAGACTTGCTACTGATCATTTAAGGGCAAGTACACATTTGTTTTATTTGAGATTCATGTCAATGAGTCTTTTCAAGTCACTAATTTATTTGAAACCAATTCTAATGAATTCTATTTTTACACTTCAAACACCACTTTCGCGCATCACTTGCTGATGATCTTTTTAAGACAAGTATGCATTTGTTTTATCTTATATTCATGTCAATGAGTCTCTTCAAGACAATAAATCATTTGGAAGCCAATGGAGCGAATACTATTTTCGCATTTCAAACATGACTTTCGTGCATAGCTTGCATATGATTTTTTGAAGGCAAGTCTGAATTTGTTTTATTTTAGAGTCATTATCTCAATGACTTTTTGGAAGTCACTAATTCATTTGAAAGCAATTAAAATGAATTCTATCTTCTGCTTCGAAACTAACTTTCACACAAAACTTGCTAATGACCATTTAAAGGCAAGTACACATTTGCTTTATTTGAGATTCATGTCAATGAGTCTTTTCAAGTCACTAATTTATTTGAAACCAATTCTAATGAATTCTATTTTTACAATTCAAACACCACTTTCGTGCATCACTTGCTGATGATCTTTTTAAGACAAGTATGCATTTGTTTTATCTTATATTCATGTCAATGAGTCTTTTCAAGACAATAAATCATTTAGAAGCCATTGGAGCGAATACTATTTTCACATTTCAAACACGACTTTCGTGCATAGCTTGCATATGATTTTTTGAAGGCAAGTATGTATTTGTTTAATCTTACGGTCATCATCTCAATGACACTTTGAAAGTCATTAATTCATTTGAAAGCAATTAAAATGAATTCTATTTTCTCCTTCGAACCTGACTTTCGTACAAAACTTGCTGATGATCATTTAAGGGTAAGTACACCTTTGTTTTATTTGAGATTTATGTCAATAAGTCTTTTCAAGTCACTAATTTATTCGAAACCAATTCAAATGAATTCTATTTTTACACTTCAAACACAACTTTCGCGGATCACTTGCTGATGATCTTTTTAAGACAAGTACGCATTTGTTTTATCTTATATTCATGTCAATGAGTTTTTTCAAGACAATAAATCATTTGGAAGCCATTGGAGCGAATACTATTTTCGCATTTCAAACACGACTTTCGCGCATAGCTTGTATATGATTTTTTGAAGGCAAGCATGAATTTGTTTTATTTTAGAGTCATTATCTCAATGACTTTTTAAAAGTCACTAATTCATTTGAAAGCAATTAAAATGAATTCTATTTTCCGCTTCAAACCCGACTTTCATACAAAACTTGCTGATGATCATTTAAGGGTAAGTACACATTTGTTTTATTTGAGATTCATGTCAATGAGTCTTTTGAAGTCACTAACTTGTTTGAAATCAATTGTAATGAATTCTATTTCTACACTTCAAACACCACTTTCGCGCATCACTTGCTGATGATCTTTTTAAGACAAGTATGCATTTGTTTTATCTTATATTCATGTCAATGAGTCTTTTCAAGACAATAAATCATTTGGATGCCATTGGAGCGAATACTATTTTCGCATTTTAAACACGACTTTCGCGCTAGCTTGCATAGGATTTTTTGAAGGCAAGCATGAATTTGTTTTATTTTAGAGTCGTTATCTCAATGACTTTTTGAAAGTCACTAATTCATTTGAAAGCAATTAAAATGAATTCTATTTTCCGCTTCAAACCCGACTTTCATACCAGACTTGCTACCGATCATTTAAGGGCAAGTACACATTTGTTTTATTTGATATTCATGTCAATGAGTCTTTTCAAGTCACTAATTTATTTGAAATCAATTCTAATGAATTCTATTTTTACACTTCAAACACCACTTTCGCGCATCACTTGCTGATGATCTTTTTAAGACAAGTACGCATTTGTTTTATCTTATATTCATGTCAATGAGTCTTTTCAAGACAATAAATCATTTGGATGCCATTGGAGCCAATACTATTTTCGCATTTCAAACATGACTATCGCGCATAGCTTTCATATGATTTTTTGAAGGCAAGCATGAATTTGTTTTATTTTAGAGTCGTTATCTCAATGACTTTTTGAAAGTCACTAATTCATTTGAAAGCAATTAAAATGAATTCTATTTTCCGCTTCAAACCCGACTTTCATACAAGACTTGCTACTGATCATTTAAGGGCAAGTACACAGTTGTTTTATTTGAGATTCATGTCAATGAGTCTTTTCAAGTCACTAATTTATTTGAAACCAATTCAAATGAATTCTATTTTTACACTTCAAACACTACTTTGGCGCATCACTTGCTGATGATCTTTTTAAGAAAACTATGCATTTGTTTTGTCTTATATTCATGTCAATGAGTCCTTTCAAGACAAGAAATCATGTGGAAGCCATTGGAGCGAGTACTATTTTTTCATTTTAAACTTGACTTTCGCGCATAGCTTACATATGATTTTTTGAAGGCAACTATGACTTTGTTTTATTTTAGGGTCATTATGTCAATGACTTTTTGAAAGTGGCTAATTCATTTGAAAGCAATTAAAATGAATTCTATATTCCGCTTTGAACCCGACTTTCATACAAAATTTGCTAATGATCATTTAAGGGCAAGTACACATTTGTTTTATTTGAGATTCATGTCAATGAGTCTTTTCAAGCCACTAATTAATTTGAAAGGAATTCGAACGAAATCTATTTTTAAGCAATTCGAACGAATTCTATTTTTGCACTCCAAACACCACTTTCGTGCATCACTTGCTGATGATCTTTTTAAGACAAGTATGCATTTGTTTTAGCTTATATTCATGTCAATGAGTCTTTTCAAGACAGTAAATCATTGGGATGCCATTGGAGCGAATACTATTTTCGCATTTCAAACATGACTATCGCGCATAGCTTTCATATGATTTTTTGAAGGCAAGTATGAATTTGTTTCATTTCAGAGTCATCATCTCAATGACTTTTTGAAAGTCACTAATTCATTTGAAAGCAATTAAAATGAATTCTATTTTCCGCTTCAAACCCGACTTTCGTACATAACTTGCTGATGATCATTTAAGGGCAAGTATGCATTTGTTTTACTTGAGATTCATGTCAATGAGTTTTTTTAAGTCACTAATTCATTTGAATGCAATTCGAATGAATTCTATTTTTACACTTCAAACACCACTTTCACGCATCACTTGCTGATGATCTTTTTAAGACAAGTATGCATTTGTTTTATCTTATATTCATGTCAATGAGTCTTTTCACGACAGTAAATCATTTGGATGCCATTGGAGGGAATACCTTTTTTTGCATTTCAAACATGACTATCGCGCATAGCTTTCATATGATTTTTTGAAGCCAAGTATGAATTTGTTTAATCTTACAGTCATCATCTCAATGACTCTTTCAAAGTCATTAATTCATTTGAAAGCAATTAAAATGAATTCCATTTTCTGCTTCGAACCCGATTTTCGTACATAACTTGCGCATGATCATTTAAGGGCAAGTACCCATTTGTTTTATTTGAGATTCATGTCAATGAGTCCTTTCAAGTCACTAATTCATTTAAAAGCAATTTGAACGAATTCTATTTTTGCACTTCAAACACTAGTTTCGCGCATCACTTGCTAATGATCTTCTTAAGACAAGTATGTATTCGTTTTATCTTATATTCATGTCAAGGAGTCTTCTCAAGACAATAAATTATTTAGAAGCCACTGGAGCGAATACTATTTTCGCATTTCAAACACGACTATTGCGCATAGCTTGGATATGATTTTTTGAAGGCAAGTATGAATTTGTTTTATTTTAGAGTCATTATCTCAATGACTTTTCTAAAGTCACTAATTCATTTGAAAGCAATTAAAATGAATTCTATCTTCCGCTTCGAAACTGACTTTCATACAAAACTTGCTAATGATCATTTAAGGGCAAGTACACATTTGTTTTATTTGAGATTCATGTCAATGAGTCTTTTCAAGTCACTAATTCATTTGAAAGCAATTCGAACGAATTCTATTTTTGCACTTCAAACACTACTTTCGCGCATCACTTTCTAATGATCTTTTTAAGACAAGTATGCATTTGTTTTATCTTATATTCAGGTCAATGAGTCTTTGCAAGACAGTAAATCATTTGGATGCCATTGGAGCGAATACTATTTTCGCATTTCAAACATGACTATCGCACATAGCTTTCATATGATTTTTTGAAGGCAAGTATGAATTTGTTTAATCTTACAGTCATCATCTCAATGACTCTTTGAAAGTCATTAATTGATTCGAAAGCAATTAAAATGAATTCTATTTTCTCCTTCGAACTCGACTTTCGTACACACCTTGCTGATGATCATTTAAGGGTAAGTACACCTTTGTTTTATTTGAGATTTATGTCAATAAGTCTTTTCAAGTCACTAATTTATTCGAAACCAATTCAAACGAATTCTATTTTTACACTTCAAACACCACTTTCGCGCATCACTTGCTGATGATCTTTTTAAGACAAGTACGCATTTGTTTTATCTTATATTCATGTCAATGAGTCTTTTCAAGAAAGTAAATCATTTGGATGCCATTGGAGCGAATACTATTTTTGCATTCTAAACACGACTATCGCGCATAGCTTACATATGATTTTTTGAAGGCAAGTATGAATTTGTTTCATTTTAGAGTCATCATCTCAATGACTTTTTGAAAGTCACTAATTCATTTGAAAGCAATTAAAATGAATTCTATTTTCCGCTTCGAACTCGACTTTCATACAAGACTTGCTACTGATCATTTAAGGGCAAGTACACATTTGTTTTATTTGAGATTCATGTCAATGAGTCTTTTCAAGTCATTAATATATTTGTAACCAATTCTAATGAATTCTATTTTTACACTTCAAACACCACTTTCGCGCATCACTTGCTGATGATCTTTTTAAGACAAGTATGCATTTGTTTTATCTTATATTCTTGTCAATGAGTCTTTTTAAGACAGTAAATCATTTAGATGCCATTGGAGGGAATACTATTTTCGCATTTCAAACATTACTATCGCGCATAGCTTTCATATGATTTTTTGAAGGCAAGTATGAATTTGTTTAATTTTACAGTCATCATCTCAATGACTCTTTGAAAGTCATTAATTCGATTGAAAGCAATTAAAATGAATTCTATTTTCTCCTTGAACCCGACTTTCGTACATAACTTGCTGATGATCATTTAAGGGCAAGTATGCATTTTGTTTTATTAGAGATTCATGTCAATGAGTCTTTTCAAGTCACTAATTCATTTGAAAGCAATTCGAACGAATTCTATTTTTGCACTTCAAACACTGCTTTCGCGCATCACTTGCTAATGATCTTTTTAAGACAAGTATGCATTATTTTTTATCTTATATTCATGTCAATGAGTTGCTTCAAGACAATAAATCATTTGGATGCCAGTGGAGCGAATACTATTTTCGCATTTCAAACATGACTATCGCGCATAGCTTTCATATGATTTTTTGAAGGCAAGTATGACTTTGTTTAATCTTACAGTCATCATCTCAATGACTCTTTGAAAGTCATTAATTCATTTGAATGCAATTAAACTGAATTCTATTTTCTCCTTCGAACCCGACTTATGTACCTAACTTGCCGATGATCATTTAAGGGCAAGTATGCATTTGTTTTATTTGAGATTCATGTCAATGAGTCTTTTCAAGTCACTAATTCATTTGAAACCAATTCAAATGAATTCTATTTTTACACTTCAAACACTACTTTCGCGCATCAGTTGCTGATGATCTTTTAAAGACAACTATGCATTTGTTTTGTCTTATATTCATGTCAATGAGTCTTTTCAAGACAATAAATCATGTGGAAGCCATTGGAGCGAATACTATTTTTTCATTTCAAACATGACTTTCGCGCATAGCTTGCATATGATTTTTTGAAGGCAAGTATGACTATGTTTTATTTTAGGGTCATTATCTCAATGACTTTTTGAAAGTGGCTAATTCATTTGAAAGCAATTAAAATGAATTCTATATTCCGCTTTGAACCCGACTTTCATACAAAATTTGCTAATGATCATTTAAGGGCAAGTAAACATTTGTTTTATTTGAGATTCATGTCAATGAGTCTTTTCAAGTCACTAATTCATTTGAAAGGAATTCGAACGAATTCTATTTTTAAGCAATTCGAATGAATTCTATTTTTAAGCAATTCGAACGAATTCTATTTTTGCACTTCAAACACTACTTTTGCGCATCACTTGCTGATGATCTTTTTAAGACAAGTATGCATTTGTTTTATCTTAATTCATGTCAATGAGTCTTTTTAAGAAAATAAATCATTTGGAAAACATTGGAGCGAATACTATTTTCGCATTTCAAACACGACTTTCGCGCATACCTTGCATATGATTTTTTGAAGGCAAGTATGAATTTGTTTAATCTTAGAGTCATCATCTTAATGACTCTTTCAAAGTCATTAATTCATTTGAAAGCAATTAAAATGAATTCTATTTTCTGCTTCGAACCCGACTTTCGTACATAACTTGTTGATGATCATTTAAGGGCAAGTACACATTTGTTTTATTTGAGATTCACGTCAATGAGTCTTTTCAAGTCACTAATTCATTTGAAAGCAATTTGAACGAATTCTATTTTTGCACTTCAAACACTACTTTCGCGCATCACTTGCTAATGATCTTTTTAAGACAAGTATGCATTTGTTTTATCTTATATTCATGTCAATGAGTCTTTTCAAGACAGTAAATCATTTGGATGCCATTGGAGCGAATATTATTTTCACATTTCAAACATGACTATCGCGAATAGCTTTCATATGATTTTTTGAAGGCAAGTATGAATTTGTTTAATCTTACAGTCATCATCTCAATGACTCTTTGAAAGTCATTAATTCATTTGAAAGCAATTAAAATGAATTCTATATTCCGCTTTGAACCCGACTTTCATACAAAATTTGCTAATGATCATTTAAGGGCAAGTATGCATTTGTTTTATTTGAGATTCATGTTAATGAGTCTTTTCAAGTCACTAAATCATTTGAAAGCAATTCGAACGAATTCTATTTTCGCACTTCAAACACTACTTTCGCGGATCACTTGCTAATGATCTTTTTAAGACAAGTATGCATTTGTTTTATCTTAATTCATGTCAATGAGTCTTTTTAAGACAATAAATCATTTGGAAAACATTGGAGCGAATACTATTTTCGCATTTCAAAAACGACTTTCGCGCATACCTTGCGTATGATTTTTTGAAGGCAAGTATGAATCTGTTTAATCTTAGAGTCATCATCTCAATGACTCTTTCAAAGTCATTAATTCATTTCAAAGCAATTAAAATGAATTCTATTTTCTCGTTCGAACCTGACTTTCGTACATTACTTGCTGATGATCATTTAAGGGCAAGTAAACATTTGTTTTATTTTCGATTCATGTCAATGAGTCCTTTCAAGTCACTAATTCATTTCAAAGCAATTCGAACGAATTCTATTTTTGCACTTCAAACACTACTTTCGCGCATCACTTGCTAATGATCTTCTTAAGACAAGTATGCATTCGTTTTATCTTATATTCATGTCAAGGAGTCTTCTCAAGACAATAAATCATTTGGAAGCCATTGGAGCGAATACTATTTTCGCATTTCAAACACGACTATCGCACATAGCTTGCATACGGTTTTTTGAAGGCAAGTATGAATTTGTTTTATTTTAGAGTCATTATCTCAATGACTTTTTCAAAGTCACTAATTCATTTGAAAGCAATCAAAATGAATTCTATATTCCGCTTTGAACCCGACTTTCATACAAAATTTGCTAATGATCATTTAAGGGCAAGTATGCATTTGTTTTATTTGAGATTCATGTCAATGAGTCTTTTCAAGTCACTAAATCATTTGAAAGCAATTCGAACGAATTCTATTTTCGCTCTTCAAACACTACTTTCGCGGATCACTTGCTAATGATCTTTTTAAGACAAGTATGCATTTGTTTTATCTTATATTCATGTCAATGAGTCTTTTCAAGACAGTAAATCATTTGGATGCCATTGGAGCGAATACTATTTTCGCATTTCAAACATGACTATCGCGCATAGCTTTCATATGATTTTTTGAAGGCAAGTATGAATTTGTTTAATCTTACAGTCATCATCTCAATAACTCTTTGAAAGTCATTAATTCATTTGATAGCAATTAAACTGAATTCTATTTTCTCCGTCGAACCCGACTTTCGTACATAACTTGCTGATGATCATTTAAGGTTATGTACACCTTTGTTTTATTTGAAATTCATGTCAATAAGTCTTTTCAAGTCACTAATTTATTCGAAACCAATTCAAATGAATTCTATTTTTACACTTCAAACACCACTTTCGCGCATCACTTGCTGATGATATTTTTAAGACAAGTATGCATTTGTTTTATCTTATTTTCACGTCAATGAGTTTTTTCAAGACAATAAATCATTTGGAAGCCATTGGAGCGAATACGATTTTCGCATTTCAAACACAACTTTCGCGCATAGCTTCCATATGATTTTTTGAAGGCAAGCTTGAATTTGTTTTATTTTAGAGTCATTATCTCAATGAGTTTTTGAAAGTCACTAATTCATTTGAAAGCAATTAAAATGAATTCTATTTTCCGCGTCGAACCCGACGTTCATACAAAATTTATTCATGATCATTTAAGGGCAAGTACTCATTTGTTTTATTTGAGATTCATGTCAATGAGTCTTTTCAAGCCACTAATTCATTTGAAAGGAATTCGAACGAATTCTATTTTTAAGCAATTCGAACGAAATCTATTTTTGCACTCCAAACACCACTGTCGTGCATCACTTGCTGATGATCTTTTTAAGACAAGTATGCATTTGTTTTATCTTATATTCATGTGAATGAGTCTTTTCAAGACAGTAAATCATTTGGATGCCATTGGAGCGAATACTATTTTCGCATTTCAAACATGACTATCGCGCATAGCTTCCATATGATTTTTTGAAGGCAAGCATGAATTTGTTTTATTTTAGAGTCATTATCTCAATGAGTTTTTGAAAGTCACTAATTCATTTGAAAGCAATTAAAATGAATTCTATTTTCCGCGTCGAACCCGACGTTCATACAAAATTTATTCATGATCATTTAAGGGCAAGTACTCATTTGTTTTATTTGAGATTCATGTCAATGAGTCTTTTCAAGCCACTAATTCATTTGAAAGGAATTCGAACGAATTCTATTTTTAAGCAATTCGAACGAAATCTATTTTTGCACTCCAAACACCACTGTCGTGCATCACTTGCTGATGATCTTTTTAAGACAAGTATGCATTTGTTTTATCTTATATTCATGTGAATGAGTCTTTTCAAGACAGTAAATCATTTGGATGCCATTGGAGCGAATACTATTTTCGCATTTCAAACATGACTATCGCGCATAGCTTCCATATGATTTTTTGAAGGCAAGCATGAATTTGTTTTATTTTAGAGTCATTATCTCAATGAGTTTTTGAAAGTCACTAATTCATTTGAAAGCAATTAACATGAATTCTATTTTCCGCTTCGAACCCGTCTTTCATACAAAATTTGCTCATGATCATTTAAGGGCAAGTACACATTTCTTTTATTTGAGATTCATGTCAATGAATCTTTTCAAGTCACTAATTTATTTGAAACCAATTCTAATGAATTCTATTTTTACACTTCAAACACCATTTTCGCGCATCACTTGTTGATGATCTTTTTAAGACAAGTATGCATTTGTGTTATCTTATATTCATGTCAATGAGTCTTTTCAAGACAGTAAATCATTTGGCTGCCATTGGAGAGAATACTATTTTCGCATTTGAAACATGACTATCGCGCATAGCTTTCATATGATTTTTTGAAGGCAAGTATGAATTTGTTTAATCTTACACTCATCATCTCAATGACTCTTTGAAAGTCATTAATTCATTTGAAAGCAATTAAAATGAATTATATTTTCTCCTTCGAACCCGACTTTCATACAAGACTTGCTACTGATCATTTAAGGGCAAGTATGCATTTGTTTTATTTGAGATTCATGTTAATGAGTCTTTTCAAGTCACTAATTCATTTGAAAGCAATTCGAACGAATTCTATTTTCGCACTTCAAACACCACTTCCGCGGATCACTTGCTAATGATTTTTTTGAGACAAGTATGCATTTGTTTTATCTTATATTCATGTCAATGAGTTTTTTCAAGACAATAAATCATTTGGAAGACATTGGAGCGAATACTATTTTCGCATTTAAAACAAGACTTTCGCGCATAGCTTGCATATGATTTTTTGAAGGCAAGCATGAATCTGTTTTATTTTAGAGTCATTATCTCAATGACTTTTTGAAAGTCACTAATTCATTTGAAAGCAATTAAAATGAATTTTATTTTCTGCTTTGAACCCGACTTTCCTACAAGACTTGCTACTGACCATTTAAGGGCAAGTACACATTTGTTTTATTTGAGATTCATGTCAATGAGTCTTTTCAAGTCACTAATTAATTTGAAAGCAATTCGAACGAATTCTATTTTTGCACTTCAAACACTACTTTTGTGAATCACTTGTTAATGATCTTTTTAAGACAAGTATGCATTTGTTTTATGTTATATTCATGGCAATGAGTTTTTTCAAGAAAATAAATTATTTGGAACCCATTTAAGCGAATACTATTTTCGCATTTCAAACACGACTTTCGTGCATAGCTTGGTTATGATTTTTTGAAGGCAAGTATGAATTTGTGTTATTTTAGAGTCATTATCTCAATGACTTTTTGAAAGTCACTAATTCATTTGAAAGCAATCAAAATGAATTCTATATTCCGCTTTGAACCCGACTTTCATACAAAATTTGCTAATGATCATTTAAGGGCAAGGACACATTTGTTTCATGTCAATTTGTCTTTTCAAGTCACTAATTTATTTGAAACCAATTCGAACGAATTCTATTTTTGCACTTCAAACACTACTTTCGCGCATCACTTGCTAATCATCTTCTTAAACAAGTATGCATTCGTTTTATCTTATATTCATGTCAAGGAGTCTTCTCAAGACAATAAATCATTTGGAAGCCATTGGAGCGAATACTATTTTCGCATTTCAAACACGACTATCGCGCATAGCTTGCATACGATTTTTTGAAGGCAAGTATGAATTTGTTTTATTTTAGAGTCATTATCTCAATGACTTTTTCAAAGTCACTAATTCATTTGAAATCAATTAAAATGAATTCTATCTTCCGCTTCGAAACTGACTTTCCTACAAAACTTGTTAATGATCATTTAAGGGCAAGTACACATTTGTTTTATTTGAGATTCATGTCAATGAGTCTTTTCAAGTCACTAATTCATTTGAAAGCAATTGGAACGAATTCTATTTTTGCACTTCGAACACTACTTTCACGCATCACTTGCTAATGCTCTTTTTAAGACAAGTATGCATTTGTTTTATCTTATATTCATGTCAATGAGTCTTTTGAAGACAGTAAATCATTGGGATGCCATTGGAGCGAATACTATTTTCGCATTTCAAACATGACTATCGCGCATATCTTTCATATGATTTTTTGAAGGCAAGTATGAATTTGTTTAATCTTACAGTCATCATCTCAATAACTCTTTGAAAGTCATTAATCCATTTGAAAGCAATTAAACTGAATTCTATTTTCTCCTTCGAACCCGACTTTCGTACATAACTTGCTGATGATCATTTAAGGTTAAGTACACCTTTGTTTTATTTGAGATTCATGTCAATAAGTCTTTTCAAGTCACTAATTTATTCGAAACCAATTCAAATGAATTCTATTTTTACACTTCAAACACCACTTTCGCGCATCACTTGCTGATGATATTTTTAAGACAAGTATGCATTTGTTCTATCTTATATTCATGTCAATGAGTCTTTTCAAGCCACTAATTCATTTGAAAGGAATTCGAACAAAATCTATTTTTAAGCAATTCGAACGAAGTCTATTTTTGCACTCCAAACACCACTGTCGTGCATCACTTGCTGATGATCTTTTTAAGACAAGTATGCATTTGTTTTATCTTATATTCATGTGAATGAGTCTTTTCAAGACAATAAATCATTTGGATGCTATTGGAGCGAATACTATTTTCGCATTTCAAACGTGACTATCGCGCATAGCTTCCATATGATTTTTTGAAGGCAAGCATGAATTTGTTTTATTTTAGAGTCATTATCTCAATGAGTTTTTGAAAGTCACTAATTCATTTGAAAGCAATTAAAATGAATTCTATTTTCCGCTTCGAACCCGTCTTTCATACAAAATTTGCTCATGATCATTTAAGGGCAAGTACACATTTGTTTTATTTGAGATTCATGTCAATGAATCTTTTCAACTCACTAATTTATTTGAAACCAATTCTAATGAATTCTATTTTTACACTTCAAACACCATTTTCGTGCATCACTTGCTGATGATCTTTTTAAGACAAGTATGCATTTGTTTTATCTTATATTCATGTCAATGAGTCTTTTCGAGACAGTAAATCATTTGGATGCCATTGGAGAGAATACTATTTTCGCATTTGAAACATGACTATCGCGCATAGCTTTATATGATTTTTTAAAGGCAAGTATGAATTTGTTTAATCTTACACTCATCATCTCAATGACTCTTTGAAAGTCATTAATTCATTTGAAAGCAATTAAAATGAATTATATTTTCTCCTTTGAACCCGACTTTCATACAAGACTTGCTACTGATCATTTAAGGGCAAGTATGCATTTGTTTTATTTGAGATTCACGTCAATGAGTCTTTTCAAGTCACTAATTCATTCGAAAGCAATTCGAACGAATTCTATTTTCGCACTTCAAACACCACTTTCGCGGATCACTTGCTAATGATTTTTTTAAGACAAGTATGCATTTGTTTTATCTTAATTCATGTCAACGAGTCTTTTTAAGATAATTAATCATTTGGAAAACATTGGAGCGAATACTATTTTCGCATTTCAAACACGACTTTCGCGCATACCTTGCAAATGATTTTTTGAAGGCAAGTATGAATTTTTCTAATCTTAGAGTCATCATCTCAATGACTCTTTCAAAGTCAATAATTCATTTGAAAGCAATTAAAATGAATTCTATTTTCTGCTTCGAACCCGACTTTCGTACATAACTTGCTGATGATCATTTAAGGGCAAGTACACATTTGTTTTATTTGAGATTCATGTCAATGAGTCCTTTCAAGTCACTAATTTATTTGAAAGCAATTCGAACGAATTATATTTTTGCACTTCAAACACTACTTTCGCGCATCACTTGCTAATGATCTTCTGAAGACAAGTATGCATTCGTTTTATCTTATATTCTTTTCAAGGAGTCTTCTCAAGATGATAAATCAATTGGAAGACATTGGAGCGAATACTATTTTCGCATTTCAAACACGACTATCGCACATAGCTTGCATACGGTTTTTTGAAGGCAAGTATGAATTTGTTTTATTTTAGAGTCATTATCTCAATGACTTTTTCAAAGTCACTAATTCATTTGAAAGCAATCAAAATGAATTCTATATTCCGCTTTGAACCCGACTTTCATACAAAATTTGCTAATGATCATTTAAGGGCAAGTACACATTTGTTTTATTTGAGATTCATGTCAATGAGTCTTTTCAAGTCACTAAATCATTTGAAAGCAATTCGAACGAATTCTATTTTCGCTCTTCAAACACTACTTTCGCGGATCACTTGCTAATGATCTTTTTAAGACAAGTATGCATTTGTTTTATCTTATATTCATGTCAATGAGTCTTTTCAAGACAGTAAATCATTTGGATGCCATTGGAGCGAATACTATTTTCGCATTTCAAACATGACTATCGCGCATAGCTTTCATATGATTTTTTGAAGGCAAGTATGAATTTGTTTAATCTTACAGTCATCATCTCAATAACTCTTTGAAAGTCATTAATTCATTTGATAGCAATTAAACTGAATTCTATTTTCTCCGTCGAACCCGACTTTCGTACATAACTTGCTGATGATCATTTAAGGTTATGTACACCTTTGTTTTATTTGAAATTCATGTCAATAAGTCTTTTCAAGTCACTAATTTATTCGAAACCAATTCAAATGAATTCTATTTTTACACTTCAAACACCACTTTCGCGCATCACTTGCTGATGATATTTTTAAGACAAGTATGCATTTGTTTTATCTTATTTTCACGTCAATGAGTTTTTTCAAGAATATAAATCATTTGGATGCCATTGGAGCGAATACTATTTTCGCATTCCAAACATGACTATCGCGCATAGCTTTCATATGATTTTTTGAAGGCAAGTATGAATTTGTTTAATCTTACAGTCATCATCTCAATGACTCTTTGAAAGTCACTAATTCATTTGAAAGCAATTAAAATAAATTCTATTTTCCGCTTCGAACCCGACTTTCATACAACACTTGCTACTGATCATTTAAGGGTAAGTACACTTTTGTTTTATTTGAGATTCATGTCAATGAGTCTTTTCAAGTCACTAATTTATTTGAAACCAATTCTAATGAATTCTATTTTTACACTTCAAACACCACTTTCGCACATCACTTGCTGATGATCTTTTTAAGACAAGTATGCATTTGTTTTATCTTATATTCATGTCAATGAGTCTTTTCAAGAAAATAAATCATTCGGAAGCCATTGGAGTGAATACTATTTTCGCATTTTAAACTCGACTTTCGTGCATAGCTTGCGTATGATTTTTTGAAGGCACGCATGAATTTGTTTTATTTTAGAGTCATTATCTCAATGACTTTTTGAAAGTCACTAATTCATTTGAAAGCAATTAAAATAAATTCTATTTTCCGCTTCGAACCCGACTTTCATACAAGACTTGCTACTGATCATTTAAGGGTAAGTACACATTTGTTTTATTTGAGATTCATGTCAATGAGTCTTTTCAAGTCACTAACTTATTTGAAATCAATTGTAATGAATTCTATTTTTACACTTCTAACACCACTTTCGCGCATCACTTGCTGATGATCTTTTTAAGACAAGTATGCATTTGTTTTATCTTATATTCATGTCAATGAGTCTTTTCAAGAAAATAAATCATTCGGAAGCCATTGGAGTGAATACTATTTTCGCATTTTAAACACGACTTTCGCGCATAGCTTGCGTATGATTTTTGAAGGCAAGCATGAATTTGTTTTATTTTAGAGTCATTATCTCAATGACTTTTTGAAAGTCACTAATTCATTTGAAAGCAATTAAAATAAATTCTATTTTCCGCTTCGAACCCGACTTTCATACAAGACTTGCTACTGATCATTTAAGGGTAAGCACACTTTTATTTTATTTGAGATTCATGTCAATGAGTCTTTTCAAGTCACTAATTTATTTGAAATCAATTCTAATGAATTCTATTTTTACACTTCAAACACTAATTTCGCGCATCACTTCCTGATTATCTTTTTAAGACAAGTATGCATTTTTTTTATCTTATATTCATGTCAATGAGTCTTTTCAAGACAATAAATCATTTGGATGCCATTGGAGCGAATATTATTTTCGCATTTCAAACATGACTATCGCGCATAGCTTTCATATGATTTTTTGAAGGCAAGTATGAATTTGTTTAATCTTCCAGTCATCATCTCAATAACTCTTTAAAAGTCATTAATTCATTTGAAAGCAATTAAACTGAATTCTATTTTCTCCTTCGAACCTGACTTTCGTACATAACTTGCTGATGATCATTTAAGGGTTAGTACACCTTTGTTTTATTTGAGATTCATGTCAATAAGTCTTTTCAAGTCACTAATTTATTCGAAACCAATTCAAATGCATTCTATTTTTACACTTCAAACACCACTTTCGTGCATCACTTGCTAATGATCTTTTTAAGACAAGTATGCATTTGTTTTATCTTATTTTCATGTCAATGAGTTTTTTCAAGACAATAAATCATTTGGAAGCCACCGGAGCGAATACTATTTTCGCATTTCAAACACAACTTTTGCGCATAGCTTGCATATGATTTTTTGAAGGCAAGCATGAATTTGTTTTATTTTAGAGTCATTATCTCAATGAGTTTTTGAAAGTCACTAATTCATTTGAAAGTAATAAAAATGAATTCTATTTTCCGCTTCGAACCCGACTTTCATCCAAAACTTGCTAATGATCATTTAAGGGCAAGGAGACATTTGTTTTATTTGAGATTCATGTCAATTTGTCTTTTCAAGTCACTAATTTATTTGAAACCAATTCAAATGAATTCTATTTTTACACTTCAAACACTACTTTCACGCATCACTTGCTGATGACATTTGTAAGACAAATATGCATTTGTTTTATCTTATTTTCATGTCAATGAGTTTTTTCAAGACAATAAATCATTTGGAAGCCATTGGAGCGAATACAATTTTCGCATTTCAAACACAACTTTCGCGCATAGCTTGCATATGTTTTTTTTTGAAGAAAAGCATGAATTTGTTTTATTTTAGAGTCATTATCTCAATGAGTTTTTGAAAGTCACTAATTCATTTGAAAGCAATTAAAATGAATTCTATTTTCCGCTTCGAACCCGACTTTCATACAAAATTTGCTAATGATCATTTAAGGGCAAGTACACATTTGTTTTATTTGACATTCATGTCAATGAGTCTTTTCAAGTCACTAATTCATTTGAAAGGAATTCGAACGAATTCTATTTTGAAGCAATTTGAACGAATTCTATTTTTGCACTTCAAACACCACTTTCGCGCATCACTTCCTGATTATCTTTTTAAGACAAGTATGCTTTTGTTTTATCTTATATTCATGTCAATGAGTCTTTTCAAGACAATAAATCATTTGGAAGCCATTGGAGCGAATAAGAAAATCATGTTTGAAGGGCGAAAATAGAATTCGTTCGACTTAATTTAGAATGATTTAACGACTAGAAGAGACTCATTGACATGACTTTAAGGCTAAACAAATGCATTGTTGCCTTCAATAGATCAACTGCAAGTTATGCACGAAAGTCATATTTAAAGGCCGAATTTCATTCGAAGTGATTTAGAATGATTTACTGACTAAAAGAGACTCAAAAATATGACTTTAAGGTAAAAAAAAATGCATAGTTGCCTTCAATAGATCAATGCAAGTTATGCATCAAAGTCGTGTCTTAAATGCACAAATAGAATTGGTTCGAAGTGCTTCCAAACAATTTAATGATATGAAAAGACTGAATGATATGTTTTTTATGGCTAAAACAATGCATTGTTGTCTTCAATAGATTAATTGCAAGTTATGTAAGAAAATCATGTTTGAAGGGCGAAAATAGAATTCGTTCGACTTAATTTTGAATGATTTAACGACTAGAAGAGACTCATTGACATGACTTTAAGGCTAAACAAATGCATTGTAGCCTTCAATAGATCAAGTGCAAGTTATGCATGAAAGTTATGTTTAAACGCCGAATTTCATTCGAAGTGATTTAGAAAGATTTACTGACTAAAAGAGACACAATAATATGACTTTAAGGCTAAAAAAATGGATAGTTGCCTTCAATAGATCAATTGCAAGTTATGCATGAAAGTCGTGTCTTAAATGCAAAAAATAAAATTGGTTCGAAGTGCTTCCAAACAATTTAATGATATGAAAAGACTGAATGATATGCTTTTTATGGCTAAAACAATGCGTTGTTGTCTTCGATAGATTAATTGCAAGTTATGTAAGAAAATCATGTTTGAAGGGCGAAAATAGAATTCGTTCGACTTAATTTAGAATGATTTAACGACCAGAAGAGACTCATTGACATGACTTTAAGGCTAAACAAATGCATTGTTGCCTTCAATAGATCAACTGCAAGTTATGCACGAAAGTCATGTTTAAAGGCCGAATTTTATTCCAAGTGATTTAGAATGATTTACTGACTAAAAGAGACGCAAAAATATGACTTTAAGGTAAAAAAAATGCATAGTTGCCTTCAGTAGATCAATTGCAAGTTATATATGAAAGTCGTGTCTTAAATGCACAAATAGAATTGGTTCGAAGTGCTTTCAAACAATTTAATGATATGAAAAGACTGAATGATATGCTTTTTATGGCTAAAACAATGCATTGTTGTCTTCAATAGATTAATTGCAAGTTATGTAAGAAAATCATGTTTGAAGGGCGAAAATAGAATTCGTTCGACTTAATTTTGAATGATTTAACGACTAGAAGAGACTCATTGACATGACTTTAAGGCTAAACAAATGCATTGTTGCCTTCAATAGATCAACTGCAAGTTATGCACGAAAGTCATGTTTAAAGGCCGAATTTCATTCGAAGTGATTTAGAATGATTTACTGACTAAAGGAGATGCAATAATATGACTTTAAGGCTAAAAAAATGGATAGTTGCCTTCAATAGATCAATTGCAAGTTATGCATGAAAGTCATGTCTTAAATGCAAAAAATAGAATTGGTTCGAAGTGCTTCCAAACAATTTAATGATATGAAAGGACTGAATGATATGCTTTCTATGGCTAAAACAATGCATTGTTGTCTTCAATAGATTAATTGCAAGTTATGTAAGAAAATCAAGTTTGAAGGGCGAAAATAGAATTCGTTCGACTTAATTTAGAATGATTTAACGACTAGAAGAGACTCATTGACATGACTTTTAGGCTAAATAAATGCATTGTTGCCTTCAATACATCAACTGCAAGTTATGCACGAAACTCGTGTCTTAAATGCAAAAATAGAATTGGTTAAAAGTGCTTCCAAACAATTTAATGATATGAAAAGACTGAATGATATGCTTTTTATGGGTAAAACAATGCATTGTTGTCTTTAATAGATTAATTGCAAGTTATGTAGGAAAATCATGTTTGAAGGGCGAAAATAGAATTCGTTCGACTTAATTTAGAATGATTTAATGACTAGAAGAGACTCATTGACATGACTTTAAGGCTAAACAAATGCCTTGTTGCCTTCAATAGATCAACTGCAAGTTATGCACGAAAGTCATGTTTAAAGGCCGAATTTCATTCGAAGTGATTTAGAATGATTTACTGACTAAAGGAGACGCAATAATATGACTTTAAGGCTAAAAAAAATGGATATTTGCCTTCAATAGATCAATTGCAAGTTAGACATGGAAGCCGTGTCTTAAATGCAAAAAATAGAATTTGTTCGAAGTGCTTCCAAACATTTTAATATATGAAAAGACTGAATGATATGCTTTTTATGGCTAAAACAATGCACTGTTGTCTTCAATAGATTAATAGCAAGTTATGTAAGAAAATCATGTTTGAAGGGCGAAAATAGAATTCATTCGACTTAATTTAGAATGATTTAACGACTAGAAGAGACTGATTGACATGACTTTAAGGCTAAACAAATGCATTGTTGCCTTCAATACATCAACTGCAAGTTATGCACGAAAGTCGTGTCTTAAATGCAAAAATAGAATTGGTTCGAAGTGCTTCCAAACATTTTAATGATATGAAAAGACTGAATGATATGCTTTTTATGGCTAAAACAATGCATTGTTGTCTTCAATAGATTAATTGCAAGTTATGTACGAAAATCATGTTTGAAGGGCGAAAATAGAATTCGTTCGACTTAATTTAGAATGATTTAATGACTAGAAGAGACTCATTGATGTGACTTTAAGGCTAAACAAATGCCTTGTTGCCTTCAATAGATCAACTGCAAGTTATGCACGAAAGTCATGTTTAAAGGCCGAATTTCATTCGAAGTGATTTAGAATGATTTACTGACTAAAAGAGACGCAATAATATGACTTTAAAACTAAAAAAAATGGATATTTGCCTTCAATAGATCAATTGCAAGTTATACATGGAAGTCGTGTCTTAAATGCAAAAAATAGAATTGGTTCGAAGTGCTTCCAAACAATTTAATGATATGAAAAGAATGAATGATATGCTTTTTATGGCTAAAACAATGCACTGTTGTCTTCAATAGATTAATTGCAAGTTATGTAAGAAAATCATGTTTGAAGGGCGAAAATAGAATTCGTTCGATTTGATTTAGAATGATTTAACGACTAAAAGAGGCTCATTGACATGACTTTAAGGCTAAACAAATGCATTGTTGCCCTCAATAGATCAACTGCAAGTTATGCACGAAAGTCATGTTTAAAGGCCGAATTTCATTCGAAGTGATTTAGAATGATTTACTGACTAAAAGAGACGCAAAAATATGACTTTAAGGCTAAAAAAATGCATAGTTGCCTTCAATAGATCAATTGCAAGTTATGCATGAAAGTCATGTCTTAAATGCAAAAATTGAATTGGTTCGAAGTGCTTCCAAACAATTTAATGATATGAAAAGACTGAATGATATGCTTTTTATGGCTAAAATAATGCATCGTTGTCTTCAATAGATTAATTGCAAGTTATGTAAGAAAATCATTATTGAAGGGCAAAAATAGAATTCGTTCGACTTAATTTAGAATGATTTAACGACTAGAAGAGACTCATTGACATGACTTTAAGGCTAAACAAATGCATTGTTGCCTTCAATAGATCAATTGCAAGTTATGCACGAAAGTCATGTTTAAAGGCCGAATTTCATTCGAAGTGATTTAGAATTATTTATTGACTAAAAGCGACGCAATAATATGACTTTAAGGCTAAAAAAATGGATAGTTGCCTTCAATAGATCAATTACAAGTTATGCATGAAAGTCGTGTCTTAAATGCAAAAATAGAATTGGTTCGAAGTGCTTCCAAACAATTTAATGATATGAAAAGGCTGAATGATATGCTTTTGAAGGCTAAAATAAAGCATTGTTGTCTTCAATCGATTAATAGCAAGTTATGTAAGAAAATCATGTTTGAAGGGCGAAAATAGAATTCATTCGACTTAATTTAGAATGATTTAACGACTAGAAGAGACTCATTGACATGACTTTAAGGCTAAACAAATGCATTGTTGCCCTCAATAGATCAACTGCAAGTTATGCACGAAAGTCATGTTTAAAGGCCGAATTTCATTCGAAGTGATTTAGAATGATTTACTGACTAAAAGAGACGGAAAAATGTGACTTTCAGGCTAAAAAAATGCATAGTTGCCTTCAATAGATCAATTGCAAGTTATGTATGAAAGTTGTGTCTTAAATGCACAAATAGAATAGGTACGAAGTGCTTCTAAACAATTTAATGATATGAGAAGACTGAATGATATGCTTTTTAAGGCTAAAATAATGAATTGTTCTCTTCAATAGATTAAAAGCAAGTTATGTAACAAAATCATGTTTGAAGGCCGAAAATAGAATTCGTTCGACTTAATTTAGAATAATTTAACGACTAGAAGAGACTCATTGACATGACTTTAAGGCTAAACAAATGCATTATTGCCTTCAATAGATCAACTGCAAGTTATGCACGAAAGTCATGTTTAAAGGCCGAATTTCATACGAAGTGATTTAGAATGATTTACTGACTAAAAGAGACGCAATAATATGACTTTAAGGCTAAAAAAATGGATAGTTGCCTTCAATAGATCAATTCTAAGTTATGCATGAAAGTCGTGTCTTAAATGCAAAAATAGAATTGGTTCGAAGTGCTTCCAAACAATTTAATGATATGAAAAGACTAAATGATATGCTTTTTATGGCTAAAATAATGCATCGTTGTCTTCAATAGATTAATTGCAAGTTATGTAAGAAAATCATGTTTGAAGGGCGAAAATAGAATTCGTTTGATTTAATTTAGAATGATTTAACGACTAGAAGAGACTCATTGACATGACTTTAAGGCTAAACAAGTGCATTGTTGCCTTCAATAGATCAACTGCAGGTTATGCACGAAAGTCATGTTTAAAGCCCGAATTTCATTCGAAGTGATTTAGAATGATTTACTAATTAAAAGAGACTCAAAAATATTATTTTAAGGCTACAAAAATGCATAGTTGCCTTCAATTGATGAATTGCAAGTTATGTATGAAAGTTGTGTCTTAAATGCACAAATAGAATTGGTTCGAAGTGCTTCCAAACAATTTAATGATATGAGAAGACTGAATGATATGCTTTTTGAGGCTAAAATAATGAATTGTTCTCGTCAAAAGATTAATTGGAAGTTATGTAAGAAAATCATGTTTGAAGGGCGAAAATAGAATTCAGTCGACTTAATTTTGAATGATTTAACGACTTCAAGAGACTCATTGACATGACTTTAAGGCTAAACAAATGCATTGTTGCCTTCAATAGATCAACTGCAAGTTATGCACGAAAGTCATGTTTAAAGGCTGAATTTCATTAGGAGTGATTTAGAATGATTTACTGGCTAAAAGACACGTAAAAATATGACTTTAAGGCTAAAAAAATGCATAGTTGCCTTCAATAGATCAATTGCAAGTTATGCATGAAAGTCGTGTCTTAAATGCAAAAATAGAATTGGTTCCAAATGCTTCCAACAATTTATTGATATGAAAAGACTGAATGATATGCTTTTTATGGCTAAAATAATGCATTGTTGTCTTCAGTAGATTAATTGCAAGTTATGTAATAAAACCATGTTTGAAGGGCGAAAATAGAATTCGTTCGACTTAATTTAGAATGATTTAATGACTAGAAGAGACTCATTGACGTGACTTTAAGGATAAATAAATGCATTGTTGCCTTCAATAGATCAACTGCAAGTTATGCACGAAAGTCATGTTTAAGGGCCGAATTTCATTCGAAATGATTTAGAATGATTTACTGACTAAAAGAGACGCAATAATATGACTTTAAGGCTAAAAAAAATGTATAGTTGCCTTCAATAGATCAATTGCAAGTTATACATGGAAGTCATGTGTTAAATGCAAAAAATAGAATTGGTTCGAAGTGCTTCCAAACAATTTAATGATATGAAAAGACTGAATGATATGCTTTTTATGGCTAAAACAATGCATTGTTGTCTTTAATAGATTAATTGCAAGTTATGTAAGAAAATCATGTTTGAAGGGCAAAAAATAGAATTCGTTCGACTTAATTTAGAATGATTTACTGACTAAAAGAGACGCAATAATATGACTTTAAGGCTAAAAAAATGCATAGTTGCCTTCAATAGATCAATTGCAAGTTATGCATGAAAGTCGTGTCTTAAATACAAAAATAGAATTGGTTCGAAGTGCTTCCAACAATTTAATGATATGAAAAGACTGAATGATATGCTTTTTATGGCTAAAACAATGCATTGTCGTCTTTAATAGATTAATTGCAAGTTATGTAAGAAAATCATGTTTGAAGGGCGAAAATAGACTTCGTTCGACTTAATTTAGAATGATTTAATGACTAGAAGAGACTCATTGACATGACTTTAAGGCTAAACAAATGCATTGTTGCCTTCAATAGATCAACTGCAAGTTATGCACGAAAGTCATGTTTAAAAGCCGAATTTCATTCGAAGTGATTTAGAATGATTTACTAACTAAAAGAGACGCAATAATATGACTTTAAGGCTAAAAAAATGGATAGTTGCCTTCAATAGCTCAATTACTAGTTATGCATGAAAGTCGTGTCTTAAATGCAAAAATAGAATTGGTTCGAAGTGCTTCGAAAAAATTTAATGATATGAAAAGACTGAATGATATGCTTTTTATGGCAAAAATAATGCATCGTTGTCTTCAATAGATTAATTGCAAGTTATGTAAGAAAATCATGTTTGAAGGGCGAAAATAGAATTCGTTTGATTTAATTTAGAATGATTTAACGACTAGAAGAGACTCATTGACATGACTTTAAGGCTAAACAAATGCATTGTTGCCTTCAATAGATCAACGGCAAGTTATGCACGAAAGTCATGTTTAAAGGCCGAATTTCGTTCGAAGTGATTTAGAATGATTTACTGATTAAAAGAGATGCAATAATATGACTTGAAGGCTAAAAAAATGGATAGTTGCGTTCAATAGATCAATTACAAGTTATGCATGAAATTCGTGTCTTAAATGCAAAAATAGAATTGGTTCGAAGTGCTTCGAAGTGCTTCCAAACAATTTAATGATATAAAAAGACTGAATGATATGCTTTTTATGGCTAAAATAATGTATCATTGTCTTCCATAGATTTATTGCAAGTTATGTAAGAAAATCATGTTTGAATGGCGAAAATAGAATTCGTTCGACTTAATTTAGAATGATTTAACGACTAGAAGAGACTCGTTGACATGACTTTAAGGCTAAACAAATATGTTGTTGCCTTGAATAGATCAATTGCAAGTTATGCACGAAAGTCATGTTTAAAGGCCGAATTTCATTCGGACTGATTTAGAATGATTTACTGACTAAAAGAGACCCAAAAATACGACTTTAAGGCTAAAAAAATGGATAGTTGCCTTCAATAGATCAATTGCAAGTTATGTATGAAAGTTGTGTCTTAAATGCACAAATAGAATTGGTTCGAAGTGCTTCTAAATAATTTAATGATATGAGAAGATTGAATGATATGCTTTTTAAGGCTAAAATAATGAATTGTTGTCTTCAATAGATTAATTGGAAGTTATGTAAGAAAATCATGTTTGAAGGGCGAAAATAGAATTGGTTCGACTTAATTTAGAATGATTTAACGACTAGAAGAGACTCATTGACATGACTTTAAGGCTAAACAAATGCATTGTTGCCTTCAATAGATCAACTGCAAGTTATGCACGAAAGTCATGTTTAAAGGCCGAATTTCATTCCAAGTGATTTAGAATGATTTACTGACTAAAAGAGACGCAATAATATGACTTTAAGGCTAAAAAAATGGATAGTTGCCTTCAATAGATCAATTACAAGTTATGCATGAAAGTCGTGTCTTAAATGCAAAAATAGAATTGGTTCGAAGTGCTTCTAAACAATATAATGATATGAAAAGACTGAATGATATGCTTTTTATGGCTAAAATAATGCATCATTGTCTTCAATAGATTAATTGCAAGTTATGTAAGAAAATCATGTTTGAAGGGCGAAAATAGAATTCGTTCGATTTAATTTAAAATGATTTAACGACTAGAAGAGACTCGTTGACATGACTTTAAGGCTAAACAAATGCGTTGTTGCCTTCAATACATCAACTACAAGTTATGCACGAAAGTCATGTTTAAAGGCCGAATTTCATTCGAAGTGATTTAGAATGATTTACTAACTAAAAGAGACGCAATAATATGACTTTAAGGCTAAAAAAATGGATAGTTGCCTTCAATAGATCAATTACAAGTTATGCATGAAAGTCGTGTCTTAAATGCAAAAATAGAATTGGTTCGAAATGCTTCCAACAATTTACTGATATGAAAAGACTGAATGATATGCTTTTTATGGCTAAAACAATGCATTGTTGTCTTCAATAGATTAATTGCAAGTTATGTAAGAAAATCATGTTTGAAGGGCGAAAATAGGATTCGTTCGACTTAATTTAGAATGATTTAACGACTAGAAGAGACTCATTGACATGACTTTAAGGCTAAACAAATGCATTGTTGCCTTCAATAGATCAACGGCAAGTTATGCACGAAGTCATGTTTAAAGGCCGAATTTCATTCCAAGTGATTTAGAATGATTTACTGACTAAAAGAGACGCAATAATATGACTTTAAGGCTAAAAAAATGGATAGTTGCCTTCAATAGATCAATTACAAGTTATGCATGAAAGTCGTGTCTTAAATGCAAAAATAGAATTGGTTCGAAGTGCTTCCAACAATTTACTGATATGAAAAGACTGAATGATATGCTTTTTATGGCTAAAACAATGCATTGTTGTCTTCAATAGATTCATTGCAAGTTATGTAAGAAAATCATGTTTGAAGGGCGAAAATAGAATTCGTTCGACTTAATTTAGAATGATTTAACGACTAGAAGAGACTCATTGACGTGACTTTAAGGCTAAACAAATGCATTGTTGCCTTCAATAGATCAACTGCAAGTTATGCACGAAAGTCATGTTTAAAGGCCGAATTTCATTCGAAGTGATTTAGAATGATTTACTAACTAAAAGAGACGCAATAATATGACTTTAAGGCTAAAAAAATGGATAGTTGCCTTCAATAGATCAATTACAAGTTATGCATGAAAGTCGTGTCTTAAATGCAAAAATAGAATTGGTTCGAAGTGCTTCCAAACAATTTAATGATGTGAAAAGACTAAATGATATGCTTTTTATGGCTAAAATAATGCATCGTTGTCTTCAATAGATTAATTGCAAGTTATGTAAGAAAATCATGTTTGAAGGGCAAAATAGAATTCGTTCGACTTAATTTAGAATGATTTAACGACTAGAAGAGACTCATTGACATGACTTTAAGGCTAAAAAAATGCATAGTTCCCTTCAATAGATCAATTACAAGTTATGCATGAAAGTCGTGTCTTAAATGCAAAAATAGAATTGGTTCGAAGTGCTTCCAAACAATTTAATGATATGAAAAGACTGAATGATATGCTTTTTATGGCTAAAATAATGCATCATTGTCTTCAATAGATAAATTGCAAGTTATGTAAGAAAATCATGTTTGAAGGGCGAAAATAGAATTCGTTCGATTTAATTTAGAATGATTTAACGACTACAAGAGACTCATTGACATGACTTGAAGGCTAAACAAATGCGTTGTTGCCTTCAATAGATCAACTGCAAGTTATGCACGAAAGTCATGTTTAAAGGCCGAATTTCATTTGAAGTGATTTAGAATGATTTACTGACTAAAAGAGACGCAATAATATGACTTTAAGGCTAAAAAAATGGATAGTTGCCTTCAATAGATCAATTACAAGTTATGCATGAAAGTCGTGTCTTAAATGCAAAAATAGAATTGGTTCGAAGTGCTTCCAAACAATTTAATGATATGAAAAGACTGAATGATATGCTTTTTATGGCTAAAATAATGCATCGTTGTCTTCAATAGATTAATTGCACGTTATGTAAGAAAATCATGTTTGAAGGGCAAAATAGAATTCGTTCGACTTAATTTAGAATGATTTAACGACTAGAAGAGACTCATTGACATGACTTTAAGGCTAAAAAAATGCATAGTTCCCTTCAATAGATCAATTACAAGTTATGCATGAAAGTCGTGTCTTAAATGCAAAAATAGAATTGGTTCGAAGTGCTTCCAAACAATTTAATGATATGAAAAGACTGAATGATATGCTTTTTATGGCTAAAATAATGCATCATTGTCTTCAATAGATTAATTGCAAGTTATGTAAGAAAATCATGTTTGAAGGGCGAAAATAGAATTCGTTCGATTTAATTTAGAATGATTTAACGACTAGAAGAGACTCATTGACATGACTTGAAGGCTAAACAAATGCGTTGTTGCCTTCAATAGATAAACTGCAAGTTATGCACGAAAGTCATGTTTACAGGCCGAATTTCATTCGAAGTGATTTAGAATGATTTACTGACTAAAAGAGACGCAATAATATGACTTTAAGGCTAAAAAAATGCATAGTTGCCTTCAATAGATCAATTGCAAGTTATGCATGAAAGTCGTGTCTGAAATGCAAAAATAGAATTGGTTCGAAGTGCTTCCAACAATTTAATGATATGAAAAGACTGAATGATATGCTTTTTATGGCTAAAAAAATGCATTGTTGTCTTCAATAGATTAATTGCAAGTTATGTAAGAAAATCATGTTTGAAGGGTGAAAATAGGATTCGTTCGACTTAATTTAGAATGATTTAACGACTAGAAGAGACTCATTGACATGACTTTAAGGCTAAACAAATGCATTGTTGCCTTCAATAGATCAACGGCAAGTTATGCACGAAAGTCATGTTTAAAGGCCGAATTTCGTTCGAAGTGATTTAGAATGATTTACTGATTAAAAGAGATGCAATAATATGACTTTAAGGCTAAAAAAATGGATAGTTGCGTTCAATAGATCAATTACAAGTTATGCATGAAATTCGTGTCCTAAATGCAAAAATAGAATTGGTTTGAAGTGCTTCGAAGTGCTTCCAAACAATTTAATGATATAAAAAGACTGAATGATATGCTTTTTATGGCTAAAATAATGTATCATTGTCTTCCATAGATTTATTGCAAGTTATGTAAGAAAATCATGTTTGACGGGCGAAAATAGAATTCGTTCGACTTAATTTAGAATGATTTAACGACTAGAAGAGACTCGTTGACATGACTTTAAGGCTAAACAAATACGTTGTTGCCTTGAATAGATCAATTGCAAGTTATGCACGAAAGTCATGTTTAAAGGCCGAATTTCATTCGAAGTGATTTAGAATGATTTACTGACTAAAAGAAACGCAATAATATGACTTTAAGGCTAAAAAAATGCATAGTTGCCTTCAATAGATCAATTGCAAGTTATGCATGAAAGTCGTGTCTGAAATGCAAAAATAGAATTGGTTCGAAGTGCTTCCAACAATTTAATGATATGAAAAGACTGAATGATATGCTTTTTATGGCTAAAAAAATGCATTGTTGTCTTCAATAGATTAATTGCAAGTTATGTATGAAAATCATGTTTGAAGGGTGAAAATAGGATTCGTTCGACTTAATTTAGAATGATTTAACGACTAGAAGAGACTCATTGACATGACTTTAAGGCTAAACAAATGCATTGTTGCCTTCAATAGATCAACGGCAAGTTATGCACGAAAGTCATGTTTAAAGGCCGAATTTCATTCGAAGTGATTTAGAATGATTTACTGACTAAAAGAGACGCAATAATATGACTTTAAGGCTAAAAAAATGAATAGTTGCCTTCAATAGATCAATTGCCAATTATGTATGAAAGTTGTGTCTTAAATTCACAAATAGAATTGGTTCGAAGTGCTTCTAAACAATTTAATGATATGAGAAGACTGAATGATATGCTTTTTAAGGCTAAAATAATGAATTGTTGTCTTCAATAGATTAATTGGAAGTTATGTAAGAAAATCATGTTTGAAGAGCGAAAATAGAATTTGTTCGACTTAATTTAGAATGATTTAACGACTAGAAGAGACTCATTGACATGACATTAAGGCTAAACAAATGCATTGTTGCCTTCAATAGATCAACTGCAAGTTATGCACGAAAGTCATGTTTAAAGGCCAAATTTCATTCGAAGTGATTTAGAATGATTTACTGACTAAAAGAGACGCAATAATATGACTTTAAGGCTAAAAAAATGGATTGTTGCCTTCAATAGATCAATTGCAAGTTATGCATGAAAGTCGTGTCTTAAATGCAAAAAAAGAATTGGTTCGAAATGCTTCCAACAATTTATTGATATGAAAAGACTGAATGATATGCTTTTTATGGCTAAAACAATGCATTGTTGTCTTCAATAGATTAATTGCAAGTTATGTAAGAAAATCATGTTTGAAGGGCGAAAATAGACTTTGTTCGACTTAATTTAGAATGATTTGACGACTAGAAGAGACTCATTGACGTGACTTTAAGGCTAAACAAATGCATTGTTGCCTTCAATAGATCAACTGCAAGTTATGCACGAAAGTCATGTTTAAAGGCCGAATTTCATTCGAAGTGATTTAGAATGATTTACTAACTAAAAGAGACGCAATAATATGACTTTAAGGCTAAAAAAATGGATAGTTGCCTTCAATAGATCAATTACAAGTTATGCATGAAAGTCCTGTCTTAAATGCAAAAATAGAATTGGTTCGAAGTGCTTCCAAACAATTTAATGATATGAAAAGACTGAATGATATGCTTTTTATTTCTAAAATAATGCATCATTGTCTTCAATAGATTAATTGCAAGTTATGTAAGAAAATCATGTTTGAAGGGCGAAAATAGAATTCGTTTGATTTAATTTAGAATGATTTAACGACTAGAAGAGACTCATTGACATGACTTTAAGGCTAAACAAATGCATTGTTGCCTTCAATAGATCAACTACAAGTTATGCACGAAAGTCATGTTTAAAGGCCGAATTTCATTCGAAGTGATTTAGAATGATTTACTAACTAAAAGAGACGCAATAATATGACTTTAAGGCTAAAAAAATGGATAGTTGCCTTCAATAGATCAATTACAAGTTATGCATGAAAGTCGTGTCTTAAATGCAAAAATAGAATTGGTTCGAAGTGCTTCCAAACAATTTAATGATATGAAAAGACTGAATGATATGCTTTTTAAGGCTAAAATAATGAATTGTTGTCTTCAATAGATTAATTGGAAGTTATGTAAGAAAATCATGTTTGAAGGGCGAAAATAGAATTCGTTCTACTTAATTTAGAATGATTTAACGACTAGAAGAGACTCATTGACATGACTTTAAGGCTAAACAAATGCATTGTTGCCTTCAATAGATCAACGGCAAGTTATGCACGAAAGTCATGTTTAAAGGCCGAATTTCGTTCGAAGTGATTTAGAATGATTTACTGATTAAAAGAGATGCAATAATATGACTTTAAGGCTAAAAAAATGGATAGTTGCGTTCAATAGATCAATTACAAGTTATGCATGAAATTCGTGTCTTAAATGCAAAAATAGAATTGGTTCGAAGTGCTTCGAAGTGCTTCCAAACAATTTAATGATATAAAAAGACTGAATGATATGCTTTTTATGGCTAAAATAATGTATCATTGTCTTCCATAGATTTATTGCAAGTTATGTAAGAAAATCATGTTTGACGGGCGAAAATAGAATTCGTTCGACTAAATTTAGAATGATTTAACGACTAGAAGAGACTCGTTGACATGACTTTAAGGCTAAACAAATACGTTGTTGCCTTGAATAGATCAATTGCAAGTTATGCACGAAAGTCATGTTTAAAGGCCGAATTTCATTCGGACTGATTTAGAATGATTTACTGACTAAAAGAGACCCAAAAATATGACTTTAAGGCTAAAAAAATGGATAGTTGCCTTCAATAGATCAATTGCAAGTTATGTATGAAAGTTGTGTCTTAAATGCACAAATAGAATTGGTTCGAAGTGCTTCTAAATAATTTAATGATATGAGAAGATTGAATGATATGCTTTTTAAGGCTAAAATAATGAATTGTTGTCTTCAATAGATTAATTGGAAGTTATGTAAGAAAATCATGTTTGAAGGGCGAAAATAGAATTCGTTCGACTTAATTTAGAATGATTTAACGACAAGAAGAGACTCATTGACATGACTTTAAGGCTAAACAAATGCATTGTTGCCTTCAATAGATCAACTGCAAGTTATGCACGAAAGTCATGTTTAAAGGCCGAATTTCATTCGAATTGATTTAGAATGATTTACTGAGTGAAAGAGACGCAAAAATATGACTTTAAGGCTAAAAAAATGCATAGTTGCCTTCAGTGGATCAATTGCAAGTTATGTATGAAAGTCGTGTGTTAAATGCAAAAATAGAATTGGTTCGAAGTGCTTCCAACAATTTGCTGATATGAAAAGACTGAATGATATGCTTTTTATGGCTAAAACAATGCATTGTTGTCTTCAATAGATTAATTGCAAGTTATGTAAGAAAATCATGTTTGAAGGGCGAAAATAGAATTCGTTCGACTTAATTTAGAATGATTTAACGACTAGAAGAGACTCATTGACGTGACTTTAAGGCTAAACAAATGCATTGTTGCCTTCAATAGATCACCTACAAGTTATGCACGAAAGTCATGTTTAATGGCCGAATTTCATTCGAAGTGATTTAGAATGATTTACTGACTAAAAGAGACGCAATAATATGACTTTAAGGCTAAAAAAAATGTATAGTTGCCTTTAATAGATCAATTGCAAGTTATGTATGAAAGTTGTGTCTTAAATGCACAAATAGAATTGGTTCGAAGTGCTTCTAAACAATTTAATGATACGAGAAGATTGAATGATATGCTTTTTAAGGCTAAAATAATGAATTGTTGTCTTCAATAGATTAATTGGAAGTTATGTAAGAAAATCATGTTTGAAGGGCGAAAATAGAATTCGTTCGACTTAATTTAGAATGATTTAACGACTAGAAGAGACTCATTGACATGACTTTAAGGGTAAACAAATGCATTGTTGCCTTCAATAGATCAACTGCAAGTTATGCACGAAAGTCATGTTTAAAGGCCGAATTTCGTTCGAAGTGATTTAGAATGATTTACTGCCTAAAAGAGACGCAATAATATGACTTTAAGGCTAAAAAAATGCATACTTGCCTTCAATAGATTAATTGCAAGTTATGCATGAAAGTCGTGTCTTAAATGCAAAAATAGAATTGGTTCGAAGTGCTTCCAAACAATTTAATGATATGAAAAGACTGAATGATATGCTTTTTATGGCTAAAACAATGCATTGTTGTCTTCAATAGATTAATTGCAAGTTATGTAAGAAAATCATGTTTGAAGGGCGAAAATAGGATTCGTTCGACTTAATTTAGAATGATTTAACGACTAGAAGAGACTCATTGACATTACTTTAAGGCTAAACAAATGCATTGTTGCCTTCAATAGATCAACTGCAAGTTATGCACGAAAGTCATGTTTAAAGGCCGAATTTCATTCGAAGTGATTTAGAATGATTTACTAATAAAAGAGACGCAATAATATGACTTTAAGGCTAAAAAATTGGATAGTTGCCTTCAATAGATCAATTGCAAGTTATGCATGAAAGTCGTGTCTTAAATGCAAAAATAGAATTGGTTCGAAATGCTTCCAACAATTTATTGATATGAAAAGACTGAATGATATGCTTTTTATGGCTAAAACAATGCATTGTTGTCTTCTATAGATTAATTGCAAGTTATGTAAGAAAATCATGTTTGAAGGGCGAAAATAGACTTCATTCGACTTAATTTAGAATGATTTGACGACTAGAAGAGACTCATTGACGTGACTTTAAGGCTAAACAAATGCATTGTTGCCTTCAATAGATCAACTGCAAGTTATGCACGAAAGTCATGTTTAAAGGCCGAATTTCATTCGAAGAGATTTAGAATGATTTACTGACTAAAAGAGATGCAATAATATGACTTTAAGGCTAAAAAAATGGATTAGTTGCGTTCAATAGATCAATTACAAGTTATGAATGAAATTCGTGTCTTAAATGCAAAAATAGAATTGGTTCGAAGTGCTTCCAAACAATTTAATGACATGAAAAGACTGAATGATATGCTTTTTAAGGCTAAAATAATGAATTGTTGTCTTCAATACATTAATTGGAAGTTATGTAAGAAAATCATGTTTGAAGGGCAAAAATAGAATTCGTTCGACTTAATTTAGAATGATTTAACGACTAGAAGAGACTCATTGACATGAATTTAAGGGTAAACAAATGCATTGTTGCCTTCAATAGATCAACTGCAAGTTATGCACGAAAGTCATGTTTAAAGGCCAAATTTCGTTCGAAGTGATTTAGAATGATTTACTGCCTAAAAGAGACGCAATAATGTGACTTTAAGGCTAAAAAAATGCATACTTGCCTTCAATAGATTAATTGCAAGTTATGAATGAAAGTCGTGTCTTAAATGCAAAAATAGAATTGGTTCGAAGTGCTTCCAAACAATTTAATGATATGAAAAGACTGAATGATATGCTTTTTATGGCTAAAACAATGCATTGTTGTCTTCAATAGATTAATTGCAAGTTATGTAAGAAAATCATGTTTGAAGGGCGAAAATAGGATTCGTTCGACTTAATTTAGAATGATTTAACGACTAGAAGAGACTCATTGACATTACTTTAAGGCTAAACAAATGCATTGTTGCCTTCAATAGATCAACTGCAAGTTATGCACGAAAGTCATGTTTAAAGGCCGAATTTCATTCGAAGTGATTTAGAATGATTTACTAACTAAAAGAGACGCAATAATATGACTTTAAGGCTAAAAAAATGGATAGTTGCCTTCAATAGATCAATTACAAGTTATGCATGAAAGTCGTGTCTTAAATGCAAAAATAGAATTGGTTCGAAATGCTTCCAACAATTTATTGTTATGAAAAGACTGAATGATATGCTTTTTATGGCTAAAACAATGCATTGTTGTCTTCTATAGATTAATTGCAAGTTATGTAAGAAAATCATGTTTCAAGGGCGAAAATAGACTTCGTTCGACTTAATTTAGAATGATTTGACGACTAGAAGAGACTCATTGACGTGACTTTAAGGCTAAACAAATGCATTGTTGCCTTCAATAGATCAACTGCAAGTTATGCACGAAAGTCATGTTTAAAGGCCGAATTTCATTCGAAGAGATTTAGAATGATTTACTGACTAAAAGAGATGCAATAATATGACTTTAAGGCTAAAAAAATGGATTAGTTGCGTTCAATAGATCAATTACAAGTTATGAATGAAATTCGTGTCTTAAATGCAAAAATAGAATTGGTTCGAAGTGCTTCCAAACAATTTAATGACATGAAAAGACTGAATGATATGCTTTTTATGGCTAAAACAATGCATTGTTGTCTTCAATAGATTAATTGCAAGTTATGTAAGAAAATCATGTTTGAAGGGCGAAAATAGGATTCGTTCAACTTAATTTAGAATGATTTAACGACTAGAAGAGACTCATTGACATTACTTTAAGGCTAAACAAATGCATTGTTGCCTTCAATAGATCAACTGCAAGTTATGCACGAAAGTCATGTTTAAAGGCCGAATTTCATTCGAAGTGATTTAGAATGATTTACTAACAAAAAGAGACGCAATAATATGACTTTAAGGCTAAAAAAATGCATACTTGCCTTCAATAGATCAATTCCAAGTTATGTATGAAAGTTGTGTCTTAAATGCACAAATAGAATTGGTTCGAAGTGCTTCTAAACAATGTAATGATATGAGAAGACTGAATGATATGCTTTTTAAGGCTAAAATAATGAATTGTTGTCCTCAATAGATTAATTGCAAGTTATGTAAGAAAATCATGTTTAAAGGGCGAAAATAGAATTCGTTCGACTTAAATTAGAATGATTTAACGACTAGAAGAGACTCATTGACATGACTTTAAGGCTAAACAAATGCATTGTTGCCTTCAATAGATCAACTGCAAGTTATGCACGAAAGTCATGATTAAAGGCCGAATTTCGTTCGAAGTGATTTAGAATGATTTACTGACTAAAAGAGATGCAATAATATGACTTGAAGGCTAAAAAAATGGATAGTTGCCTTCAATAGATCAAGTGCAAGTTATGCATGAAAGTCGTGTCTTAAATGCAAAAATAGAATTAGTTCGAAGTGCTTCCAAACAATTTAATGACATGAAAAGACTGAATGATATGCTTTTTAAGGCTAAAATAATGCATCGTTGTCTTCAATAGATTAATTGCAAGTTATGTAAGAAAATCATGTTTGAATGGCGAAAATAGAATTCGTTCGACTTAATTTAGAATGATTTAACGACTAGAAGAGACTCATTGACATGACTTTAAGGCTAAACAAATGCGTTGTTGCCTTCAATAGATCAACTGCAAGTTATGCACGAAAGTCATGTTTAAAGGCCGAATTTCATTCGAAGTGATATAGAATGATTTACTGACTAAAAGAGACGCAAAATATGACTTTAAGGCTAAAAAAATGGATAGTTGCCTTCAATAGATCAATTGCAAGTTATGTATGAAAGTTGTGTCTTAAATGCACAAATAGAATTGGTTCAAAGTGCTTCTAAACAATTTAATGATATGAGAAGATTGAATGATATGCTTTTTAAGGCTAAAATAATGAATTGTTGTCTTCAATAGATTAATTGAAAGTTATGTAAGAAAATCATGTTTGAAGGGCGAAAATAGAATTCGTTCGACTTAATTTAGAATGATTTAACGACAAGAAGAGACTCATTGACATGACTTTAAGGCTAAACAAATGCATTGTTGCCTTCAATAGATCAACTGCAGGTTATGCACGAAAGTCATGTTTAAAGGCTGAATTTCATTCGAAGTGATTTAGAATGATTTACTGACTAAAAGAGATGCAATAATATGACTTTAAGGCTAAAAAAATGCATAGTTGCCTTCAATAGATCAATTACAAGTTATGCATGAAAGTCGTGTCTTAAATGCAAAAATAGAATTGGTTCGAAGTGCTTCTAAACAATTTAATGATATGAGAAGACTGAATGATATGCTTCTTAAGGCTAAAATAATGAATTGTTGTCTTCAATAGATTAATTGCAAGTTATGTAAGAAAATCATGTTTGAATGGCGAAAATAGAATTCGTTCGACTTAATTTAGAATGATTTAACGACAAGAAGAGACTCATTGACATGACTTTAAGGCTAAACATATGCATTGTTGCCTTCAGTAGATCAACTGCAAGTTATGCACGAAAGTCATGTTTAAAGGCCGAATTTCATTCGAAGTGATTTAGAATGATTTACTAACAAAAAGAGACGCAATAATATGACTTTAAGGATAAAAAAATGGAGAGTTGCCTTCAATAGATCAATTACAAGTTATGCATGAAAGTCGTGTCTTAAATGCAAAAATAGAATTGGTTCGAAGTGCTTCTAAACAATTTAATGATATGAGAAGACTGAATGATATGCTTTTTAGGGCTAAAATAATGAATTGTTGTCCTCAATTGATTAATTGAAAGTTATGTAAGAAAATCATGTTTGAAGGGCGAAAATAGAATTCGTTCGACTTAATTTAGAATGATTTCACGACAAGAAGAGACTCATTGACATGACTTTAGGGCTAAACAAATGCATTGTTGCCTTCAATAGATCAACTGCAAGTTATGCACGAAAGTCATGTTTAAAGGCCGAATTTCATTCGAATTGATTTAGAATGATTTACTGAGTGAAAGAGACGCAAAAATATGACTTTAAGGCTAAAAAAATGCATAGTTGCCTTCAGTGGATCAATTGCAAGTTATGTATGAAAGTTGTGTCTTAAATGCACAAATAGAATTGGTTCGATGTGCTTCTAAACAATTTACTGATATTAGAAGACTGAATGATATGCTTTTTAGGGCTAAAATAATGAATTGTTGTCTTCAATAGATTAATTGAAAGTTATGTAAGAAAATCATGTTTGAAGGGCGAAAATAGAATTCGTTCGACTTAATTTAGAATGATTTAACGACTAGAAGAGAGTCATTGACATGACTTTAAGGCTAAACAAATGCATTGTTGCCTTCAATAGATCAACTGCAAGTTATGCACGAAAGCCATGTTTAAAGGCCGAATTTCATTCGAAGTGATTTAGAATGATTTATTGACTAAAAGAGAGGCAAAAATATGACTTTAAGGCTAAAAAAATGCATAGTTGCCTTCAATAGATTAATTGCAAGTTATGTATGAAAGTTGTGTCTTAAATGCACAAATAGAATTGGTTCGAAGTGCTTCTAAACAATTTAATGATATGAGAAGACTAAATGATATGCTTTTTAGGGCTAAAATAATGAATTGTTTTCTTCAATAGATTAATTGAAAGTTATGTAAGAAAATCATGTTTGAAGGGCGAAAATAGAATTCGTTCGACTTAATTTGGAATGATTTAACGACTAGAAGAGACTCATTGACATGACTTTAAGGCTAAACAAATGCATTGTTGCCTTCAATAGATCAACTGCAAGTTATGCACGAAAGTCATGTTTAAAGGCCGAATTTCATTCGAAGTGATTTAGAATGATTTACTAACTAAAAGAGACGCAATAATATGACTTTAAGGCAAAAAAAAATGGATAGTTGCCTTCAATAGATCAATTACAAGTTATGCATGAAAGTCGTGTCTTAAATGCAAATATAGAATTGGTTCGAAGTGCTCCAAAACAATTTAATGATATGAAAAGACTGAATCATATGCTTTTTAAGGCTAAAATAATGAATTGTTGTCTTCAATAGATTAATTGCAAGTTATGTAAGAAAATCATGTTTAAAGGGCGAAAATAGAATTCGTTCGACTTAATTTAGAATGATTTAATGACTAGAGGAGACTCATTGACATGACTTTACGGCTAAACAAAGGCATTGTTGCCTTCAATAGATAAACTGCAAGTTATGCACGAAAGTCATGTTTAAAGGCCGAATTTCATTCGAAGTGATTTAGAATGATTTACTGACTAAAAGAGACGCAATAATATGACTTTAAGGCTAAAAAAATGGAAAGTTGCCTTCAATAGATCAATTACAAGTTATGCATGAAAGTCGTGTCTTAAATGCAAAAATAGAATTGGTTCGAAGTGCTTCCAAACAATTCAATGACATGAAAAGACTGAATGATATGCTTTTTATGGCTAAAATAATGCATCGTTGTCTTCAATAGATTAATTCCAAGTTATGTAAGAAAATCATGTTTGAAGGGCGAAAATAGAATTCATTCGACTTAATTTTGAATTATTTAACGACTAGAAGAGACTCATTGACATGACTTTAAGGCTAAACAAATGCATTGTTGCCTTCAATAGATCAACTGCAAGTTATGCACGAAAGTCATGTTTAAAGGCCGAATTTCATTCGAAGTGATTTAGACTGATTTACTAACTAAAAGAGATGCAATAATATGACTTTAAGTCTAAAAAAATGGATAGTTGCCTTCAATAGATCAATTACAAGTTATGCATGAAAGTCGTGTCTTAAATGCAAAAATAGAATTGGTTCGAAGTGCTTCCAAACAATTTAATGATATGAGAAGACTAAATGATATGCTTTTTATGGCTAAAATAATGCATCGTTGTCTTCAATAGATTAATTGCAAGTTATGTAAGAAAATCATGTTTGAAGGGCGAAAATATAATTCGTCCGGTTTAATTTAGAACGATTTAACGACTAGAAGAGTCTCATTGACATGACTTTAAGGCTAAACAAATGCATTGTTGCCTTCAATAGATCAACTGCAAGTTATGCACGAAAGTCATGTTTAAAGGCCGAATTTCATTCGAAGTGATTTAGAATGATTTACTGACTAAAAGAGATGCAAAAATATGACTTGAAGGCTAAAAAAATGCATAGTTGCCTTCAATAGATCAATTGCAAGGTATGTATGAAAGTTGTGTCTTAAATGCACAAATAGAATTGGTTCGAAGTGCTTCTAAACAATTTAATGATATGAGAAGACTGAATGATATGCTTCTTAAGGCTAAAATAATGAATTGTTGTCTTCAATAGATTAATTGCAAGTTCTATACGAAAATCATATTTGAAGGGCGAAAATAGAATTCGTTCGACTTAATTTAGAATGATTTAACGACTAGAAGAGACTCATTGACATGACTTTAAGGCTAAAAACAAATGCATTGTTGCCTTCAATAGATCAGCTGCAAGTTATGCACGAAAGTCATGTTTAAAGCCCGAATTTCATTCGAAGTGATTTAGAATGATTTCCTGACCAAAAGAGACGCAATAATATGACTTTAAGGCTAAAAAAATGGATAGTTGCCTTCAATAGATCAATTACAAGTTATGCATGAAAGTCGTGTCTTAAATCCAAGAATAGAATTGGTTCGAAGTGCTTCGAAACAATTTAATGAAATGAAAAGACTGAATGATATGCTTTTTATTGCTAAAACAATGCATTGTTGTCTTCAATAGCCTAATTGCAAGTTATGTAATAAAATAATGTTTGAAGGGCGAAAATAGAATTCGTTCGACTTAATTTAGAATGATTTAACGACTAGAAGAGGCTCATTGACATGACTTTAAGGCTAAACAAATGCATTGTTGCCTTCAATAGATCAACTACAAGTTATGCACGAAAGTCATGTTTAAAGGCCGAATTTCATTCGAAGTGATTTAGAATGATTGACTGACTAAAAGAGATGCAAAAATATGACTTTAAGGCTAAAAAAATGCATGGTTGCCTTCAATAGATCAATTGCAAGTTATGCATGAAAGTCGTGTCTCAAATGCACAAATAGAATTGGTTCGAAGTGCTTCCAAACAATTTAATGATATGAAAAGACTGAATGATATGCTTTTTATGGCTAAAACAATGCATTGTTGTGTTCAATAGATTAATTGCAAGTTATGTAAGAAAATCATGTTTGAATGGCGAAAATAGAATTCTCTCGACTTAATTTAGAATGATTTAACGACTAGAAGAGACTCATTGACATGACTTTAAGGCTCAACAAATGCATTGTTGCCTTCAATAGATCAACTGCAAGTTATGCACGAAAGTCATGTTTAAAGGCCGAATTTCATTCGAAGTGATTTAGAATGATTTACTGACTAAAAGAGACGCAAAAATATGACTTTAAGGCTAAAAAAATGGATAGTTGCCTTCAATAGATCAATTGCAAGTTATGTATGAAATTTATGTCTTAAATGCACAGATAGAATTGGTTCGAAGTGCTTCTAAACAATTTAATGATTTGAGAAGACTAAATGATATGCTTTTTAGGGCTAAAATAATGAATTGTTGTCTTCAATAGATTAATTGCAAGTTATGTAAGAAAATCATGTTTGAAGGGCGAAAATAGAATTCGTTCGACTTAATTTAGAATGATTTAACGACAAGAAGAGACTCATTGACATGACTTTAAGGCTAAACAAATGCATTGTTGCCTTCAATAGATCAACTGCAAGTTATGCACGAAAGTCATGTTTAAAGGCCGAATTTCATTCGAATTGATTTAGAATGATTTACTGACTAAAAGAGACGCAAAAATTTGACTTTAAGGCTAAAAAAATGGATAGTTGCCTTCAATAGATCAATTGCAAGTTATGTATGAAAGTTGTGTCTTAAATGCACAAATAGAATTGGTTCGAAGTGCTTCTAAACAATTTAATGATTTGAGAAGACTGAATGATATGCTTTTTAGGGCTAAAATAATGAATTGTTGTCTTCAATAGATTAATTGCAAGTAATGTAAGAAAATCATGTTTGAAGGGCGAAAATAGAATTCGTTCGACTTAATTTAGAATGATTTAACGACTAGAAGAGACTCACTGACATGACTTTAAGGCTAAACAAATGCATTGTTGCCTTCAATAGATCAACTGCAAGTTATGCACGAAAGTCATGTTTAAAGGCAGAATTTCATTCGAAGTGATTTAGAATGATTTACTAACCAAAAGAGACGCAATAATATGACTTTAAGGCTAAAAAACTGGATAGTTGCCTTCAATAGATCAATTACAAGTTATGCATGAAAGTCGTGTCTTAAATGCAAAAATAGAATTGGTTCGAAGTGCTTCAAAACAATTTAATGATATGAAAAGACTGAATGATATGCTTTTTATGGCTAAAATAATGCATCGTTGTCTTCAATAGATTAATTGCAAGTTATGTAAGAAAATCATGTTTGAAGGGCGAAAATAGAATTCGTTCGATTTAATTTAGAATGATTTAACGTCTAGAAGAGACTTGTTGACATGACGTTAAGGCTAAACAAATTCATTGCTGCCTTCAATAGATCAACTGCAAGTTATGCACGAAAGTCATGTTTAAAGGCCGAATTTCATTGGAATTGATTTCGAATGATTTACTGAGTAAAAGAGACGCAAAAATATGACTTTAAGGCTTAAAAAATGCATAGTTGCCTTCACTAGATCAGTTGCAAGTTATGCATGAAAGTCGTGTCTCAAATGCACAAATAGAAATGGTTCGAAGTGCTTCCAAACAATTTAATGATATGAAAAGACCGAATGATATGCTTTTTAAGGCTAAAATAATGCATTGTTGTCTTTAATAGATTAATTGCAAGTTATGTAAGAAAATCATGTTTGAAGGGCGAAAATAGAATTCGTTCGATTTAATTTAGAATGATTTAACGACTAGAAGAGACTCACTGACATGACTTTAAGGCTAAACAAATGCGTTGTTGCCTTCAATAGATCAACTGCTAGTTATGCACGAAAATCATGTTTAAAGGCCGAATTTCATTCGAAGTGGTTTAGAATGATTTACAGACTAAAAGAGACGCAAAAATATGACTTTAAGGCTAAAAAAATGCATAGTTGCCTTCAATAGATCAATTGCAAGTTATGTATGAAATTTGTGTCTTAAATGCACAAATAGAATTGGTTCGGAGTGCTTTGAAACAATTTAATGAAATGAAAAGACTGAATGATATGCTTTTTATGGCTAAAACAATGCATTGTTGTCTTCAATAGATTAATTGCAAGTTATGTAAGAAAATCATGTTTGAAGGGCGAAAATAGACTTCGTTCGACTTAATTTAGAATGATTTAACGACTAGAAGAGGCTCATTGACATGACTTTAAGGCTAAACAAATGCATTGTTGCCTTCAATAGATCAACTACAAGTTATGCACGAAAGTCATGTTTAAAGGCCGAATTTCATTCGAACTGATTTAGAATGATTGACTGACTAAAAGAGACGCAATAATATGACTTTAAGGCTAAAAAAATGCATAGTTGCCTTCACTAGATCAATTGCAAGTTATGCATGAAAGTCGTGTCTCAAATGCACAAATAGAATTGGTTCGAAGTGCTTCCAAACAATTTAATGATATGACAAGACCAAATGATATGGTTTTTAAGGCTAAAATAATGCATTGTTGTCTTTAATAGATTAATTGCAAGTTATGTAATAAAATCATGTTTGAAGGGCGAAAATAGAATTCGTTCGACTTAATTTAGAATGATTTAACGACTAGAAGAGACTCATTGATATGACTTTTAGGCTAAACAAATGCATTGTTGCCTTCAATAGTTCAACTGCAAGCTATGCAAGAGAGTCATGTTGAGAGGCCGAATTTCATTCGAAGTGATTTAGAATGATTTACTGACTAAAAGCGATGCAAAAATATGACTTTAAGGCTAAAAAAATGCATAGTTGCCTTCAATAGATCAATTGCAAGTTATGTATGAAATTTCTGTCGTAAATGCACAAATAGAATTGGTTCGAAGTGCTTCAAAACAATTTAATAATATGAAAAGACTGAATGATATGCTTTTTACGGCTAAAACAATGCATTGTTCTCTTCAATAGATTAATTGCAAGTTATGTAAGAAAATCATGTTTGAAGGGCGAAAATAGAATTCGTTCAACTTAATTTAGAATGATTTAACGACTAGAAGAGACTCATTGACATGACTTTAAGGCTAAACAAATGCATTGTTGCCTTCAATAGATCAACTGCAAGTTATGCACGAAAGTCATGTTTAAAGGCCGAATTTCATTCAAAGTGATTTAGAATGACTTACTGACTAAAAGAGACGCAATAATATGACTTTAAGGCTAAAAAAATGCATAGTTGCCTTCAATAGATCAATTGCAAGTTATGCATGAAAGTCGTGTCTCAAATGCACAAATAGAAATGGTTCGAAGTGCTTCCAAACAATTTAATGATATGAAAAGACCGAATGATATGCTTTTTAAGGCTAAAATAATGCATTGTTGTCTTTAATAGATTAATTGCAAGTTATGTAAGAAAATCATGTTTGAAGGGCGAAAATAGAATTCGTTCGATTTAATTTAGAATGATTTAACGACTAGAAGAGACTCACTGACATGACTTTAAGGCTAAACAAATGCGTTGTTGCCTTCAATAGATCAACTGCTAGTTATGCACGAAAATCATGTTTAAAGGCCGAATTTCATTCGAAGTGGTTTAGAATGATTTACAGACTAAAAGAGACGCAAAAATATGACTTTAAGGCTAAAAAAATGCATAGTTGCCTTCAATAGATCAATTGCAAGTTATGTATGAAATTTGTGTCTTAAATGCACAAATAGAATTGGTTCGGAGTGCTTTGAAACAATTTAATGAAATGAAAAGACTGAATGATATGCTTTTTATGGCTAAAACAATGCATTGTTGTCTTCAATAGATTAATTGCAAGTTATGTAAGAAAATCATGTTTGAAGGGCGAAAATAGACTTCGTTCGACTTAATTTAGAATGATTTAACGACTAGAAGAGGCTCATTGACATGACTTTAAGGCTAAACAAATGCATTGTTGCCTTCAATAGATCAACTACAAGTTATGCACGAAAGTCATGTTTAAAGGCCGAATTTCATTCGAACTGATTTAGAATGATTGACTGACTAAAAGAGACGCAATAATATGACTTTAAGGCTAAAAAAATGCATAGTTGCCTTCACTAGATCAATTGCAAGTTATGCATGAAAGTCGTGTCTCAAATGCACAAATAGAATTGGTTCGAAGTGCTTCCAAACAATTTAATGATATGACAAGACCAAATGATATGGTTTTTAAGGCTAAAATAATGCATTGTTGTCTTTAATAGATTAATTGCAAGTTATGTAATAAAATCATGTTTGAAGGGCGAAAATAGAATTCGTTCGACTTAATTTAGAATGATTTAACGACTAGAAGAGACTCATTGATATGACTTTTAGGCTAAACAAATGCATTGTTGCCTTCAATAGTTCAACTGCAAGCTATGCAAGAGAGTCATGTTGAGAGGCCGAATTTCATTCGAAGTGATTTAGAATGATTTACTGACTAAAAGCGATGCAAAAATATGACTTTAAGGCTAAAAAAATGCATAGTTGCCTTCAATAGATCAATTGCAAGTTATGTATGAAATTTCTGTCGTAAATGCACAAATAGAATTGGTTCGAAGTGCTTCAAAACAATTTAATAATATGAAAAGACTGAATGATATGCTTTTTACGGCTAAAACAATGCATTGTTCTCTTCAATAGATTAATTGCAAGTTATGTAAGAAAATCATGTTTGAAGGGCGAAAATAGAATTCGTTCAACTTAATTTAGAATGATTTAACGACTAGAAGAGACTCATTGACATGACTTTAAGGCTAAACAAATGCATTGTTGCCTTCAATAGATCAACTGCAAGTTATGCACGAAAGTCATGTTTAAAGGCCGAATTTCATTCAAAGTGATTTAGAATGACTTACTGACTAAAAGAGACGCAATAATATGACTTTAAGGCTAAAAAAATGCATAGTTGCCTTCAATAGATCAATTGCAAGTTATGTATGAAAGTCGTGTCTCAAATGCACAAATAGAATTGGTTCGAAGTGCTTCCAAACAATTTAATGATATGAAAAGACTGAATGATATGCTTTTTAAGGCTAAAATAATGCATTGTTGTCTTCAATAGATTAATTGCAAGTTATGTAATAAAATCATGTTTGAAGGGCGAAAATAGAATTCGTTCGACTTAATTTAGAATGATTTGACGACTAGTAGAGACTCATTGACATGACTTTAAGGCTAAACAAATGCATTGTTGCCTTCAATAGATCAACTGCAAGTTATGCACGAAATTCATGTTTAAAGGCCGAATTTCATTCGAAGTGGTTTAGAATGATTTACTGACTAAAAGAGATGCAATAATATGACTTTAAGGCAAAAAAAATGGATAGTTGCCTTCAATAGATCAATTACAAGTTATACATGAAAGTCGTGTCTTAAATGCAAAAATAGAATTGGTTCGAAGTGCTTCCAAACAATTTAATGATATGAAAAGACTGAATGATATGCTTTTTATGGCTAAAACAATGCATTGTTGTCTTCAATAGATTAATTGCAAGTTATGTAAGAAAATCTTGTTTGAAGGGCGAAAATAGAATTCGTTCGACTTAATTTAGAATGATTTAACGACTAGAAGAGGCTCATTGACATGACTTTAAGGCTAAAGAAATGCATTGTTGCCTTCAATAGATCAACTACAAGTTATGCACGAAAGTCATGTTTAAAGGCCGAATTTCATTCGAAGTGATTTAGAATGATTGACTGACTAAAAGAGACGCAATAATATGACTTTAAGGCTAAAAAAATGCATAGTTGCCTTCACTAGATCAATTGCAAGTTATGCATGAAAGTCGTGTCTCAAATGCACAAATAGAATTGGTTCGAAGTGCTTCCAAACAATTTAATGATATGACAAGACCGAATGATATGCTTTTTAACGCTAAAATAATGCATTGTTGTCTTTAATAGATTAATTGCAAGTTATGTAATAAAATCATGTTTGAAGGGAGAAAATAGAATTCGTTCGACTTAATTTAGAATGATTTAACGACTAGAAGAGACTCATTGATATGACTTTTAGGCTAAACAAATGCGTTGTTGCCTTCAATAGTTCAACTGCAAGCTATGCAAGAGAGTCATGTTGAGAGGCCGAATTTCATTCGAAGTGATTTAGAATGATTTACTGACTAAAAGAGACGCAAAAATATGACTTTAAGGCTAAAAAAATGCATAGTTGCCTTCAATAGATCAATTGCAAGTTATGTATGAAATTTGTGTCGTAAATGCACAAATAGAATTGGTTCGAAGTGCTTCCAAACAATTTAATGATATGAAAAGACTGAATGATATGCTTTTTACGGCTAAAACAATGCATTGTTGTCTTCAATAGATTAATTGCAAGTTATGTAAGAAAATCATGTATGAAGGGCGAAAATAGAATTCGTTCAACTTAATTTAGAATGATTTAACGACTAGAAGAGACTCATTGACATGGCTTTAAGGCTAAACAAATGCATTGTTGCCTTCAATAGATCAATTGCAAGTTATGCACGAAAGTCATGTTTAAAGGCCGAATTTCATTCAAAGTGATTCAGAATGATTTACTGACTAAAAGAGACGCAAAAATATGACTTTAAGGCTAAAAAAATGCATAGTTGCCTTCAATAGATCAATTGCAAGTTATGTATGAAAGTCGTGTCTCAAATGCACAAATAGAATTGGTTCGAAGTGCTTCCAAACAATTTAATGATATGAAAAGACTGAATGATATGCTTTTTAAGGCTAAAATAATGCATTGTTGTCTTCAATAGATTAATTGCAAGTTATGTAATAAAATCATGTTTGAAGGGCGAAAATAGAATTCGTTCGACTTAATTTAGAATGATTTAACGACTAGAAGAGACTCATTGACATGACTTTGAGGCTAAACAAATGCGTTTTTGCCTTTAATAGATCAACTGCTAGTTATGCACGAAAATCATGTTTAAAGGCCGAATTTCATTCGAAGTGGTTTAGAATGATTTACTGACTAAAAGAGACGCAAAAATATGACTTTAAGGCTAAAAAAATGCATAGTTGCCTTCAATAGATCAATTGCAAGTTATGTATGAAAGTCGTGTCTCAAATGCACAAATAGAGTTGGTTCGAAGTGCTTCCAAACAATTTAATGATATGAAAAGATTGAATGATATGCTTGTTAAGGCAAAAATAATGCATTGTTGTCTTCAATGAATTAATTGCAAGTTATGTAATAAAATCATGTTTGAAGGGCGAAAATAGAATTCGTTCGACTTAATTTAGAATGATTTAACGACTAGAAGAGACTCATTGACATGACTTTAAGGCTAAACAAATGCATTGTTGCCTTCAATAGATCAACTACAAGTTATGCACGAAAGTCATGTTTAAAGGCCGAATTTCATTCGAACTGATTTAGAATGATTGACTGACTAAAAGAGACGCAAGAATATGACTTTAAGGCTAAAAAAATGCATAGTCGCCTTCACTAGATCAATTGCAAGTTATGCATGAAAGTCGTGTCTCAAATGCACAAATAGAATTGGTTCGAAGTGCTTCCAAACAATTTAATGATATGAAAAGACCGAATGATATGCTTTTTAAGGCGAAAATAATGCATTGTTGTCTTCAATAGATTAATTGCAAGTTATGTAATAAAATAATGTTTGAAGGGCGAAAATAGAATTCGTTCGACATAATTTAGAATGATTTAACGACTAGAAGAGACTCATTGATATGACTTTTAGGCTAAACAAATGCATTGTTGCCTTTAATAGTTCAACTGCAAGCTATGCACGAGAGTCATGTTGAGAGGCCGAATTTCATTCGAAGTGATTTAGAATGATTTACTGACTAAAAGAGACGCAAAAATATGACTTTAAGGCTAAAAAAATGCATAGTTGCCTTCAATAGATCAATTGCAAGTTATGTATGAAATTTGTGTCTTAAATGCACAAATATAATTGGTTCGAAGTGCTTCCAAACAATTTAATGATATGAAAAGACTGAATGATATGCTTTTTACGGCTAAAACAATGCATTGTTGTCTTCAATAGATTAATTGCAAGTTATGTAAGAAAATCAAGTTTGAAGGGCGAAAATAGAATTCATTCGACTTAATTTAGAATGATTTAACGACTAGAAGAGGCTCATTGACATGACTTTAAGGCTAAACAAATGCATTGTTGCCTTCAATACGTCAACTGCAAGTTATGCAAGAAAGTTATGTTTAAATGTCGAATTTCATTTGAAGTGATTTAGAATGATTTACTGACCAAAAGACACGCAATAATATGACTTTAAGGCTAAAAAAATGGATAGTTGCCTTCAATAGATCCATTGCAAGTTATGCATGAAAGTCGTGTCTTAAATGCAAAAATAGAATTGGTTCGAAGTGCTTCCAAACAATTTAATGATATGAAAAGACTGAATGATATGCTTTTTATGGCTAAAACAATGCATTGTTGTCTTCAATAGCCTAATTGCACGTTATGTAAGAAAATCATGTTTGAAGGGCGAAAATAGAATTCGTTCGACTTAATTTAGAATGATTTAACGACTAGAAGAGACTCATTGACATGACTTTAAGGCTAAACAAATGCATTGTAGCCTTGAATAGATCAACTGCAAGTTATGCACGAAAGTCATGTTTAAAGGCCGAATTTCATTCAAAGTGATTTAGAATGACTTACTGACTAAAAGGGACGCAATAATATGACTTTAAGGCTAAAAAAATGCATAGTTGCCTTCAATAGATCAATTGCAAGTTATGTATGAAAGTCGTGTCTCAAATGCACAAATAGAATTGGTTCGAAGTGCTTCCAAACAATTTAATGATATGAAAAGATTGAATGATATGCTTGTTAAGGCAAAAATAATGCAACGTTGTCTTCAATGGATTAATTGCAAGTTATGTAATAAAATCATGTTTGAAGGGCGAAAATAGAATTCGTTCGACTTAATTTAGAATGATTTAACGACTAGAAGAGGCTCATTGACATGACTTTAAGGCTAAACAAATGCATTGTTGCCTTCAATACATCAACTGCAAGTTATGCACGAAAGTCATGTTTAAATGCCGAATTTCATTTGAAGTGATTTAGAATGATTTACTGACCAAAAGAGACGCAATAATATAACTTTAAGGCTAAAAAAATGGATAGTTGCCTTCAATAGATCAATTGCAAGTTATGCATGAAAGTCGTGCCTTAAATGCAAAAATAGAATTGGTTCGAAGTGCTTCCAAACAATTTAATGATATGAAAAGACTGAATGATATGCTTTTTATGGCTAAAACAATGCATTGTTGTCTTCAATAGCCTAATTGCAAGTTATGTAATAAAATAATGTTTGAAGGGCGAAAATAGAATTCGTTCGACTTAAATTAGAATGATTTAATGACTAGAAGAGACTCATTGATATGACTTTTAGGCTAAACAAATGCGTTGCTGCCTTCAATAGTTCAACTGCAAGCTATGCACGAGAGTCATGTTGAGAGGCCGAATTTCATTCGAAGTGATTTAGAATGATTTACTGACTAAAAGAGACGCAAAAATATGACTTTAAGGCTAAAAAAATGCATAGTTGCCTTCAATAGATCAATTGCAAGTTATGTATGAAACTTGTGTCTTAAATGCACAAATAGAATTGGTTCGAAGTGCTTCCAAACAATTTAATGATATGAAAAGACTGAATGATATGCTTTTTACGGCTAAAACAATGCATTGTTGTCTTCAATAGATTAATTGCAAGTTATGTAAGAAAATCATGTTTGAAGGGCGAAAATAGAATTCATTCGACTTAATTTAGAATGATTTAACGACTAGAAGAGACTCATTGACATGACTTTAAGGCTAAACAAATGCATTGTAGCCTTGAATAGATCAACTACAAGTTATGCACGAAAGTCATGTTTAAAGGCCGAATTTCATTCAAAGTGATTTAGAATGACTTACTGACTAAAAGAGACGCAATAGTATGACTTTAAGGCTAAAAAAATGCATAGTTGCCTTCAATAGATCAATTGCAAGTTATGTATGAAAGTCGTGTCTCAAATGCACAAATAGAATTGGTTCGAAGTGCTTCCAAACAATTTAATGATATGAAAAGATTGAATGATATACTTGTTAAGGCAAAAATAATGCAATGTTGTCTTCAATGGATTAATTGCAAGTTATGTAATAAAATCATGTTTGAAGGGCGAAAATAGAATTCGTTCGACTTAATTTAGAATGATTTAACGACTAGAAGAGGCTCATTGACATGACTTTAAGGCTAAACAAATGCATTGTTGCCTTGAATAGATCAACAGCAAGTTATGCACGAAAGTCATGTTTAAAGGTCGAATTTCATTCAAAGTGATTTAGAATGATTTACTGACTAAAAGAGACGCAATAATATGACTTTAAGGCAAAAAAAAATGCATAGTTGCCTTCAATAGATCAATTGCAAGTTATGTATGAAAGTCGTGTCTCAAATGCACAAATAGAATTGGTTCGAAGTGCTTCCAAACAATTTAATGATATGAAAAGATTGAATGATATGCTTGTTAAGGCAAAAATAATGCATTGTTGTCTTCAATGGATTAATTGCAAGTTATGTAATAAAATCATGTTTGAAGGGCGAAAATAGAATTCGTTCGACTTAATTTAGAATGATTTAACGACTAGGAGAGACTCATTGACATGACTTTAAGGCTAAACAACTGCATTGTTGCCTTCAATACATCAACAGCAAGTTATGCACGAAAGTCATGTTTAAACGCCGAATTTCATTTGAAGTGATTTAGAATGATTTACTGACCAAAAGAGACGCAATATTATGACTTTAAGGCTAAAAAAATGGATAGTTGCCTTCAATACATCAATCGCAAGTTATGCATGAAAGTCGTGTCTTAAATCCAAGAATAGAATTGGTTCGAAGTGCTTCGAAACAATTTAATGAAATGAAAAGACTGAATGATATGCTTTTTATGGCTAAAACAATGCATTGTTGTCTTCAATAGCCTAATTGCAAGTATGTAAGAAAATCATGTTTGAACGGCGAAAATAGAATTAATTCGACTTAATTTAGAATTATTTAACGACTAGAAGAGACTCATTAACATGACTTTAAGGCTAAACAAATGCATTTTTGCCTTCAATAGATCAACTCCAAGTTATGCATGAAAGTCATGTTTAAAGACCGAATTTCATTCGAAGTGATTTAGAATGATTTACTGACTAAAAGAGACGCAATAATATGACTTTAAGGCTAAAAAAATGCATAGTTGCCTTCAATAGATCAATTGCAAGTTATGTATGAAAGTCGTGTCTTAAATGCAAAAATAGAATTGGTTCGAAGTGCTTCCAAACAATTTAATGATATGTAAAGACTGAATGATATGCTTTTTATGGCTAAAACAATGCATTGTTGTCTTCAATAGCCTAATTGCAAGTTATGTAAGAAAATCATGTTTGAAGGGCGAAAATAGAATTCGTTCGACTTAATTTAGAATGATTTAACGACTAGAAGAGACTCATTCACATGATTTTAAGGCTAAACAAATGCATTGTTGCCTTCAATAGATCAACTGCAAGTTATGCACGAAAGTCATGTTTAAAGGCCGAATTTCATTCAAAGTGATTTAGAATGATTGACTGACTAAAAGAGACGCAATAATATGACTTTAAGGCTAAAAAAATGCATAGTTGCCTTCACTAGATCAATTGCAAGTTATGCATGAAAGTCGTGTCTCAAATGCACAAATAGAATTGGTTCGAAGTGCTTCCAAACAATTTAATGATATGAAAAGATTGAATGATATGCTTTTTATGGCTAAAACAATGCATTGTTGTCTTCAATAGATTAATTGCAAGTTATGTAAGAAAATCATGTCTGAAGGGCGAAAATAGAATTCGTTCGACTTAATTTAGAATGATTTAACGACTAGAAGAGACTCATTCACATGATTTTAAGGCTAAACAAATGCATTGTTGCCTTCAATAGATCAACTGTAGGTTATGCACGAAAGTCATGTTTAAAGGCCGAATTTCATTCCAAGTGATTTAGAATGATTTACTGACCAAAAGAGACGCAATAATATGACTTTAAGGCTAAAAAAATGGATAGTTGCCTTCAATAGATCAATTGCAAGATATGCATTAAAGTCGTGTCTTAAATGCAAAAATAGAATTGGTTCAAAGTGCTTCCAAACAATTTATTGATATGACAAGACTGAATGATATGCTTTTTAAGGCTAAAATAATGCATTGTTGTCTTTAATAGATTAATTGCAAGTTATGTAAGAAAATCATGATTGAACGGCGAAAATAGAATTCGTTCGACTTAATTTAGAATGATTTGACGACGAGAAGAGACTCATGTACATGACTTTAAGGCTAAACAAATGCATTGTTGCCTTCAATAGATCAACTGCAAGTTATGCACGAAAGTCATGTTTAAAGGCCGAATTTCATTCGACGTAATTTAGAATGATTTACTAACTAAAAGAGACGCATTAATATGACTTTAAGGCTAAAAAAATGCATAGTTGCCTTCACTACATCAATTGCAAGTTATGCATGAAAGTCGTGTCTCAAATGCAAAAATAGAATTGGTTCGAAGTGCTTCCAAACAATTTAATGATATGACAAGACTGAATGATATGCTTTTTAAGGCTAAAATAATGCATTGTTGTCTTTAATAGATTAATTGCAAGCTATGTAAGAAAATCATGTTTGAACGGCGAAAATAGAATTCGTTCGACTTAATTTAGAATGATTTGATGATGAGAAGAGACTCCTGTACATGACTTTAAGGCTAAACAAATGCATTGTTGCCTTGAATAGATCAACTGCAAGTTATGCACAAAAGTCATGTTTAAAGGCCGAATTTCATTCGACGTAATTTAGAATGATTTACTGACTAAAAGAGACGCAATAATATGACTTTAAGGCTAAAAATATGCATAGTTGCCTTCAATAGATCAATTGCAAGTTATGTATGAAAGTCGTGTCTTAAATGCAAAAGTAGAATTGGTTCGAAGTGCTTCCAAACAATTTAATGATATGAAAAGACTGAATGATATGCTTTTTATGGCTAAAATAATGCATTGTTGTCTTCAATAGCCTAATTGCAAGTTATGTAAGAAAATCATGTTTAAAGGGCGAAAATAGAATTCGTTCGACTTAATTTAGAATGATTTAACGACTAGAAGAGACTCATTGATATGACTTTTAGGCTAAACAAATGCATTGTTGCCTTCAATAGTTCAACTGCAAGCTATGCACGAAAGTCATGTTTAAAGGCCGAATTTCGTTCGACGTAATTTAGAATGATTTACTGACTAAAAGAGACGCAATAATATGACTTTAAGGCTAAAAATATGCATAGTTGCCTTCAATAGATCAATTGCAAGTTATGTATGAAATTTGTGTCTTAAATGCACAAATAGAATTGGTTCGAAGTGCTTCCAAACAATTTAATGATATGAAAAGACTGAATGATATGCTTTTTATGGCTAAAACAATGCATTGTTGTCTTCAATAGATTAATTGCAAGTTATGTAAGAAAATCATGTTTGAAGGGCGAAAATAGAATTCGTTCGACTTAATATAGAATGATTTAACGACTAGAAGAGACTCATTGACATGCCTTTAAGGCTAAACAAATGCATTGTTGCCTTCTATAGATCAACTACAAGTTATGCACGAAAGTCATGTTTAAAGGCCGAATTTCATTCGAAGTGATTTAGAATGATTTACTGACTAAAAGAGACGCAATAATATGACTTTAAGGCTAAAAAAATGCATAGTTGCCTTCAATAGATCAATTGCAAGTTATGTATGAAAGTCGTGTCTTAAACGCAAAAGTAGAATTGGTTCGAAGTGCTTCCAAATAATTTAATGATATGAAAAGACTGAATGATATGCTTTTTATGGCTAAAACAATGCATTGTTGTCTTCAATAGCCTAATTGCAAGTTATGTAATAAAATCATGTTTGAAGGCCGAAAATAGAATTCGTTCGACTTAATTTAAAATGATTTAACGACTAGAAGAGACTCATTGATATGACTTTTAGGCTAAACAAATGCATTGTTGCCTTCAATAGTTCAACTGCAAGCTATGCACGAAAGTCATGTTGAGAGGCCGAATTTCATTCGAAGTGATTTAGAATGATTTACTGACTAAAAGAGACGCAATAATATGACTTTAAGGCTAAATAAATGCATAGTTGCCTTCAATAGATCAATTGCAAGTTATGTATGAAAGTCGTGTCTTAAATGCACAAATAGAATTGGTTCGAAGTGCTTCCAAACAATTTAATGATATGAAAAGATTGAATGATATGCTTTTTATGGCTAAAACAATGCATTGTTGTCTTCAATAGCCTAATTGCAAGTTATGTAATGAAATCATGTTTGAAGGGCGAAAATAGAATTTGTTCGACTTAATTTAGAATGATTTAACGACTAGAAGAGACTCATTGACATGACTTTAAGGCTAAACAAAGGCATTTTTGCCTTCAATAGATCAACTCCAAGTTATGCACGAAAGTGATGTTTAAAGGCCGAATTTCATTCGAAGTGATTTAGAATGATTTACTGACTAAAAGAGATGCAAAAATATGACTTTAAGGCTTAAAAAATGCATAGTTGCCTTCAATAGATCAATTGCAAGTTATGTATGAAAGTCGTGTCTCAAATGCACAAATAGAATTGGTTTGAAGTGCTTCCAAAAAATTTAATGATATGAAAAGACTGAATGATATGCTTTTTGAAGCTAAAATAATGCATTGTTGTCTTTAATAGATTAATTGCGAGTTATGTAAGAAAATCATGTTTGAAGGGCGAAAATAGAATTCGTTCGACTTAATTTAGAATGATTTAACGACTAGAAGAGACTCATTGACATGACTTTAAGGCTAAACAAATGCATTGTTGCCTTCAATACATCAACTGCAAGTTATGCACGAAAGTCATGTTTAAACGCCGAATTTCATTTGAAGTGATTTAGAATGATTTACTGACCAAAAGAGACGCAATAATATGACTTTAAGGCTAAAAAAATGGATAGTTGCCTTCAATAGATCAATTGCAAGTTATGCATGAAAGTCGTGTCTCAAATGCACAAATAGAATTGGTTCGAAGTGCTTCCAAACAATTTAATGATATGACAAGACCAAATGATATGGTTTTTAAGGCTAAAATAATGCATTGTTGTCTTTAATAGATTAATTGCAAGTTATGTAATAAAATCATGTTTGAAGGTCGAAAATAGAATTCGTTCGACTTAATTTAGAATGATTTAACGACTAGAAGAGACTCATTGACATGCCATTCAGGCTAAACAAATGCATTGTTGCCTTGAATAGATCAACTGCAAGTTATGCACGAAAGTCATGTTTAAGGGCCGAATTTCATTCAAAGTGATTTAGAATGATTTACTGACTAAAAGAGACGCAATAATATGACTTTAAGGCTAAAAAAATGCATGGTTGCCTTCAATAGATCAATTGCAAGTTATGTATGAAAGTCGTGTCTCAAATGCACAAATAGAATTGGTTCGAAGTCCTTCCAAACAATTTAATGATATGAAAAGACTGAATGATATGCTTTTTATGGGTAAAACAATGCATTGTTGTCTTCAATAGCCTAATTGCAAGTTATGTAAGAAAATCATGTTTGAAGGGCGAAAATAGAATTCGTTCGACTTAAATTAGAATGATTTAACGACTAGAAGAGACTCATTGACATGACATTCGGGCTAAACAATTGCATTGTTGCCTTGAATAGATCAACTGCAAGTTATGCACGAAAGTCATGTTTAAAGGCCGAATTTCATTCAAAGTAATTTAGAATGATTTACTGACTAAAAGAGACGCAATAATAAGACATTAAGGCTAAAAAAATGCATAGTTGCCTTCAATAGATCAATTGCAAGTTATGTATGAAAGTCGTGTCTCAAATGCACAAATAGAATTGGTTCGAAGTGCTTCCAAACAATTTAATGATATGAAAAGATTGAATGATATGCTGGTTAAGGCAAAAATAATGCATTGTTGTCTTCAATACCCTAATTGCAAGTATGTAAGAAAATCATGTTTGAAGGGCGAAAATAGAATTCGTTCGACTTAATTTAGAATGATTTAACGACTAGAAGAGACTCATTAACATGACTTTAAGGCTAAACAAAGGCATTTTTGCCTTCAGTAGATCAACTCCAAGTTATGCACGAAAGTGATGTTTAAAGGCCGAATTTCATTCGAAGTGATTTAGAATGATTTACTGACTAAAAGAGATGCAAAAATATGACTTTAAGGCTAAAAAAATGCATAGTTGCCTTCAATAGATCAATTGCAAGTTATGTATGAAAGTCGTGTCTCAAATGCACAAATAGAATTGGTTCGAAGTGCTTCCAAACAATTTAATGATATGAAAAGACTGAATGATATGCTTTTTAAGGCTAAAATAATGCATTGTTGTCTTCAATAGATTAATTGCAAGTTATGTAATAAAATCATGTTTGAAGGGCGAAAATAGAATTCGTTCGACTTAATTTAGAATGATTTAACGACTAGAAGAGACTCATTGACATGACTTTAAGGCTAAACAAATGCATTGTTGCCTTGAATAGATCAACTGCAAGTTATGCACGAAAGTCATGTTTAAAGGCCGAATTTCATTCAAAGTGATTTAGAATGATTTACTGACTAAAAGAGACGCAATAATATGACTTTAAGGCCAAAAAAATGCATAGTTGCCTTCAATAGATCAATTGCAAGTTATGTATGAAAGTCGTGTCTCAAATGCACAAATAGAATTGGTTCGAAGTGCTTCAAAACAATTTAATGATATGAAAAGATTGAATGATATGCTTGTTAAGGCAAAAATAATGCATTGTTGTCTTCAATGGATTAATTGCAAGTTATGTAATAAAATCATGTTTGAAGGGCGAAAATAGAATTCGTTCGACTTAATTTAGAATGATTTAACGACTAGAAGAGGCTCATTGACATGACTTTAAGGCTAAACAAATGCATTGTTGCCTTCAATACATCAACTGCAAGTTATGCACGAAAGTCATGTTTAAACGCCGAATTTCATTTGAAGTGATTTAGAATGATTTACTGACCAAAAGAGACGCAATAATATGACTTTAAGGCTAAAAAAATGGATAGTTGCCTTCAATAGATCAATTGCAAGTTATGCGTGATAGTCGTGTCTTAAATGCAAAAATAGAATTGGTTCGAAGTGCTTCCAAACAATTTAATGATATGAAAAGACTGAATGATATGCTTTTTATGGCTAAAACAATGCATTGTTGTCTTCAATAGCATGATTGCAAGTTATGTAAGAAAATCATGTTTGAAGGGCGAAAATAGAATTCGTTCGACTTAATTTAGAATGATTTAACGACTAGAAGAGACTCATTGACATGACTTTAAGGCTAAACAAATGCATTGTTGCCTTGAATAGATCAACTGCAAGTTATGCACGAAAGTCATGTTTAAAGGCCAAATTTCATTCGAAGTGATTTAGAATGATTTACAGACTAAAAGAGACGCAATAATATGACTTTAAGGCTAAAAAAATGCATAGTTGCCTTCAATAGATCAATTGCAAGTTATGCATGAAAGTCGTGTCTCAAATGCACAAATAGAATTGGTTCGAAGTGCTTCCAAACAATTTAATGATATGAAAAGATTGAATGATATGCTTGTTAAGGCAAAAATAATGCATTGTTGTCTTCAATGGATTAATTGCAAGTTATGTAATAAAATCATGTTTGAAGGGCCAAAATAGAATTCGTTCGACTTAATTTAGAATGATTTAACGACTAGAAGAGACTCATTAACATGACTTTAAGGCTAAACAAATGCATTTTTGCCTTCAATAGATCAACTCCAAGTTATGCACGAAAGTCATGTTTAAAGACCGAATTTCATTCGAAGTGATTTAGAATGATTTACTGACTAAAAGAGACGCAATAATATGACTTTAAGCCTAAAAAAATGCATAGTTGCCTTCAATAGATCAATTGCAAGTTATGTACGAAAGTCGTGTCTTAAATGCAAAAATTGAATTGGTTCGAAGTGCTTCCAAAAAATTTAATGATATGAAAAGACTGAATGATATGCTTTTTGAAGCTAAAATAATGCATTGTTGTCTTTAATAGATTAATTGCGAGTTATGTAAGAAAATCATGTTTGAAGGGCGAAAATAGAATTCGTTCGACTTAATTTAGAATGATTTAACGACTAGAAGAGACTCATTGACATGACTTTAAGGCTAAACAAATGCATTGTTGCCTTTAATAGATCAACTGCAAGTTATGCACGAAAGTCATGTTTAAAGGCCGAATTTTATTCGAAGTAATTTAGAATGATTTACTGACTAAAAGAGACGCAATAATATGACTTTAAGGCTAAAAAAATGCATAGTTGCCTTCAATAGATCAATTGCAAGTTATGCATGAAAGTCGTGTCTTAAATGCAAAAATAGAATTGGTTCGAAGTGCTTCCAAACAATTTAATGATATGAAAAGACTGAATGATATGCTTTTTAAGGCTAAAATAATGCATTGTTGTCTTCAATGGATTAATTGCGAGTTATGTAATAAAATCCTGTTTGAAGGGCGAAAATAGAATTCATTCGACTTAATTTAGAATGATTTAACGACTAGAAAAGACTCATTGACATGACTTTAAGGCTAAACAAATGCATTGTTGCCTTCAATAGATCAACTGCAAGTTATGCACGAAAGTCATATTTAAAAGCCGAATTTCATTCGAAGTGATTTAGAATGATTTACTGACTAAAAGAGACGCAAAAATATGACTTTAAGGTAAAAAAAATGCATAGTTGCCTTCAATAGATCAATGCAAGTTATGCATCAAAGTCGTGTCTTAAATGCACAAATAGAATTGGTTCGAAGTGCTTCCAAACAATTTAATGATATGAAAAGACTGAATGATATGCTTTTTATGGCTAAAACAATGCATTGTTGTCTTCAATAGATTATTTGCAAGTTATGTAAGAAAATCATGTTTGAAGGGCGAAAATAGAATTCGTTCGACTTAATTTTGAATGATTTAACGACTAGAAGAGACTCATTGACATGACTTTAAGGCTAAACAAATGCATTGTAGCCTTCAATAGATCAACTGCAAGTTATGCATGAAAGTTATGTTTAAACGCCGAATTTCATTTGAAGTGATTTAGAATGATTTACTGACTAAAAGAGACACAATAATATGACTTTAAGGCTAAAAAAATGGATAGTTGCCTTCAATAGATCAATTGCAAGTTATGCATGAAAGTCGTGTCTTAAATGCAAAAATAGAACTGGTTCGAAGTGGTTCCAAACAATTTAATGATATGAAAAGACTAAATGATATGCTTTTTATGGCTAAAACAATGCATTGTTGTCTTCAATAGCCTAATTGCAAGTATGTAAGAGAATCATGTTTGAAGGGCGAAAATAGAATTCGTTCGACTTAATTTAGAATGATTTAACGACTAGAAGAGACTCATTAACATGACTTTAAGGCAAAACAAATGCATTGTTGCCTTCAATACATCAACTGCAAGTTGTGCACGAAAGTCATGTTTAAAGGCCGAATTTCATTCGAAGTAATTTAGAATGATTTACTGACTAAAAGAGACGCAATAATATGACTTTAAGGCTAAAAAAATGCATAGTTGCCTTCAATAGATCAATTGCAAGTTATGCATGAAAGTCGTGTCTTAAATGCAAAAATAGAATTGGTTCGAAGTGCTTCCAAACAATTTAATGATATGAAAAGACTGAATGATATGCTTTTTAAGGCTAAAATAATGCATTGTTGTCTTCAATGGATTAATTGCGAGTTATGTAATAAAATCATGTTTGAAGGGCGAAAATAGAATTCGTTCGACTTAATTTAGAATGATTTAACGACTAGAAGAGACTCATTGACATGACTTTAAGGCTAAACAAATGCATTCTTGCCTTCAATACATCAATTGCAAGTTATGCACGAAAGTCATGTTTAAACGCCGAATTTCATTTGAAGTGATTTAGAATGATTTACTGACCAAAAGAGACGCAATAATATGACTTTAAGGCTAAAAAAATGGATAGTTGCCTTCAATAGATCAATTGCAAGTTATGCGTGATAGTCATGTCTTAAATGCAGAAATAGAATTGGTTCGAAGTGCTTCCGAACAATTTAATGATATGAAAACACTGAATGATATGCTTTTTGAGGCTAAAACAATGCATTGTTGTCTTCAATAGCCTAATTGCAAGTTATGTAAGAAAATCATGTTGGAAGGGCGAATATAGAATTCGTTCGACTTAATTTAGAATGATTTAACGACTAGAAGAGACTCGTTGACACGACTTTAAGGCTAAACAAATGCATTGTTGCCTTGAATAGATCAACTGCAAGTTATGCATGAAAGTGATGTTTAAAGGCCGAATTTCATTTGAAGTGATTTAGAATGATTTACTGACTAAAAGAGACGCAATAATATGACTTTAAGGCTAAAAAAATGCATAGTTGCCTTCAATAGATCAATTGCAAGTTATGCATGAAAGTCGTGTCTTAAATGCAAAAATAGAACTGGTTCGAAGTGGTTCCAAACAATTTAATGATATGAAAAGACTGAATGATATGCTTTTTATGGCTAAAACAATGCATTGTTGTCTTCAATAGCCTAATTGCAAGTATGTAAGAAAATCATGTTTGAAGGGCGAAAATAGAATTCGTTCGACTTAATTTAGAATGATTTAACGACTAGAAAAGACTCATTGACATGACTTTAAGGCTAAACAAATGCATTGTTGCGTTCAATAGATCAACTGCAAGTTATGCACGAAAGTCATGTTTAAAGGCCGAATTTCATTCGAAGTGATTTAGAATGATTTACTGACCAAAAGAGACGCAAAAATATGACTTTAAGGCTAAAAAAATGGATAGTTGCCTTCAATAGATAAATTGCAACTTATGCATGAAAGTCGTGTCTTAAATGCAAAAATAGAACTGGTTCGAAGTGGTTCCAAACAATTTAATGATACGAAAAGACTAAATGATATGCTTTTTATGGCTAAAACAATGCATTGTTGTCTTCAATAGCCTAATTGCAAGTATGTAAGAAAATCATGTTTGAAGGGCGAAAATAGAATTCGTTCGACTTAATTTAGAATGATTTAACGACTAGAAGAGACTCATTAACATGACTTTAAGGCAAAACAAATGCATTGTTGCCTTCAATACATCAACTGCAAGTTATGCACGAAAGTCATGTTTAAACGCCGAATTTCATTTGAAGTGATTTAGAATGATTTATTGACTAAAAGAGACGCAATAATATGACTTTAAGGCCAAAACAATGGATAGTTGCCTTCAATAGATCAATTGCAAGTTATGCAGGAAAGTCGTGTCTTAAATGCAAAAATAGAATTGGTTCAAAGTGCTTCCAAACAATTTAATGATATGAAAAGACTGAATGATATTCTTTTTAAGGCTAAAATAATGCATTGTTGTCTTCAATGGAATAATTGCGAGTTATGTAATAAAATCATGTTTGAAGGGCGAAAATAGAATTCGTTCGACTTAATTTAGAATCATTTAACGACTAGAAGAGACTCATTGACATGACTTTAAGGCTAAACAAATGCATTGTTGCCTTCAATACATCAATTGCAAGTTATGCACGAAAGTCATGTTTAAACGCCGAATTTCATTTGAAGTGATTTAGAATAATTTACTGACCAAAAGAGACGCAATAATATGACTTTAAGGCTAAAAAAATGGATAGTTGCCTTCAATAGATCAATTGCAAGTTATGCGTGATAGTCGTGTCTTAAATGCAAAAATAGAATTGGTTTAAAGTGCTTCCGAACAATTTAATGATATGAAAAGACTGAATGATATGCTTTTTATGGCTAAAACAATGCATTGTTGTCTTCAATAGCCTAATTGCAAGTATGTAAGAAAATCATGTTTGAAGGGCGAAAATAGAATTCGTTCGACTTAATTTAGAATGATTTAACGACTAGAAAAGACTCATTGACATGACTTTAAGGCTAAACAAATGCATTGTTGCGTTCAATAGATCAACTGCAAGTTATGCACGAAAGTCATGTTTAAAGGCCGAATTTCATTCGAAGTGATTTAGAATGATTTACTGACCAAAAGAGACGCAAAAATATGACTTGAACGCTAAAAAATGCATAGTTGCCTTCAATAGATAAATTGCAACTTATGCATGAAAGTCGTGTCTTAAATGCAAAAATAGAACTGGTTCGAAGTGGTTCCAAACAATTTAATGATACGAAAAGACTAAATGATATGCTTTTTATGGCTAAAACAATGCATTGTTGTCTTCAATAGCCTAATTGCAAGTATGTAAGAAAATCATGTTTGAAGGGCGAAAATAGAATTCGTTCGACTTAATTTAGAATGATTTAACGACTAGAAGAGACTCATTAACATGACTTTAAGGCAAAACAAATGCATTGTTGCCTTCAATACATCAACTGCAAGTTATGCACGAAAGTCATGTTTAAACGCCGAATTTCATTTGAAGTGATTTAGAATGATTTACTGACTAAAAGAGACGCAATAATATGACTTTAAGGCCAAAACAATGGATAGTTGCCTTCAATAGATCAATTGCAAGTTATGCAGGAAAGTCGTGTCTTAAATGCAAAAATAGAATTGGTTCAAAGTGCTTCCAAACAATTTAATGATATGAAAAGACTGAATGATATTCTTTTTAAGGCTAAAATAATGCATTGTTGTCTTCAATGGAATAATTGCGAGTTATGTAATAAAATCATGTTTGAAGGGCGAAAATAGAATTCGTTCGACTTAATTTAGAATCATTTAACGACTAGAAGAGACTCATTGACATGACTTTAAGGCTAAACAAATGCATTGTTGCCTTCAATACATCAATTGCAAGTTATGCACGAAAGTCATGTTTAAACGCCGAATTTCATTTGAAGTGATTTAGAATAATTTACTGACCAAAAGAGACGCAATAATATGACTTTAAGGCTAAAAAAATGGATAGTTGCCTTCAATAGATCAATTGCAAGTTATGCGTGATAGTCGTGTCTTAAATGCAAAAATAGAATTGGTTCGAAGTGCTTCCGAACAATTTAATGATATGAAAAGACTGAATGATATGCTTTTTATGGCTAAAACAATGCATTGTTCTCTTCAATAGCCTAATTGCAAGTTATGTAAGAAAATCATGTTGGAAGGGCGAATATAGAATTCGTTCGACTTAATTTAGAATGATTTAACGACTAGAATAGACTCGTTGACACGACTTTAAGGCTAAACAAATGCATTGTTGCCTTGAATAGATCAACTGCAAGTTATGCATGAAAGTGATGTTTAAAGGCCGAATTTCATTTGAAGTGATTTAGAATGATTTACTGACTAAAAGAGACGCAATAATATGACTTTAAGGCTAAAAAAATGCATAGTTGCCTTCAATAGATCAATTGCAAGTTATGCATGAAAGTCGTGTCTTAAATGCAAAAATAGAACTGGTTCGAAGTGGTTCCAAACAATTTAATGATATGAAAAGACTAAATGATATGCTTTTTATGGCTAAAACAATGCATTGTTGTCTTCAATAGCCTAATTGCAAGTATGTAAGAAAATCATGTTTGAAGGGCGAAAATAGAATTCGTTCGACTTAATTTAGAATGATTTAACGACTAGAAAAGACTCATTGACATGACTTTAAGGCTAAACAAATGCATTGTTGCGTTCAATAGATCAACTGCAAGTTATGCACGAAAGTCATGTTTAAAGGCCGAATTTCATTCGAAGTGATTTAGAATGATTTACTGACCAAAAGAGACGCAAAAATATGACTTTAAGGCTAAAAAAATGGATAGTTGCCTTCAATAGATAAATTGCAACTTATGCATGAAAGTCGTGTCTTAAATGCAAAAATAGAACTGGTTCGAAGTGGTTCCAAACAATTTAATGATACGAAAAGACTAAATGATATGCTTTTTATGGCTAAAACAATGCATTGTTGTCTTCAATAGCCTAATTGCAAGTATGTAAGAAAATCATGTTTGAAGGGCGAAAATAGAATTCGTTCGACTTAATTTAGAATGATTTAACGACTAGAAGAGACTCATTAACATGACTTTAAGGCAAAACAAATGCATTGTTGCCTTCAATACATCAACTGCAAGTTATGCACGAAAGTCATGTTTAAACGCCGAATTTCATTTGAAGTGATTTAGAATGATTTACTGACTAAAAGAGACGCAATAATATGACTTTAAGGCTAAAACAATGGATAGTTGCCTTCAATAGATCAATTGCAAGTTATGCAGGAAAGTCGTGTCTTAAATGCAAAAATAGAATTGGTTCAAAGTGCTTCCAAACAATTTAATGATATGAAAAGACTGAATGATATGCTTTTTAAGGCTAAAATAATGCATTGTTGTCTTCAATGGATTAATTGCGAGTTATGTAATAAAATCCTGTTTGAAGGGCGAAAATAGAATTCGTTCGACTTAATTTAGAATGATTTAACGACTAGAAAAGACTCATTGACATGACTTTAAGGCTAAACAAATGCATTGTTGCCTTCAATAGATCAACTGCAAGTTATGCACGAAAGTCATGTTTAAAGGCCGAATTTCATTTGAAGTCATTTAGAATGATTTACTGACTAAAAGAGACGCAATAATATGACTTTAAGGCTAAAAAAATGGATAGTTACCTTCAATAGATCGATTGCAAGTTATGCAGGAAAGTCGTGTCTTAAATGCAAAAATAGAATTGGTTCGAAGTGCTTCCAAACAATTTAATGATATGAAAAGACTGAATGATATGTTTTTTAAGGCTAAAATAATGCATTGTTGTCTTCAATAGATTAATTGCAAGTTATGCACGAAAGTCATGTCTAAAGGCCGAATTTCATTTAAAGTGATTTAGAATGATTTACTGACGAAAAGAGACGCAATAATATGACTTTAATGTTAAAAAAATGGATAGTTGCCTTCAATAGATCAATTGCAAGTTATGCATGAAAGTCATGTCTTAAATGCAAAAACAGAATTCGTTCGACTTAATTTAGAATGATTTAACGACTAGAAGAGACTCATTGACATGACTTTAAGGCTAAACAAATGCATTGTTGCCTTCCATAGATCAACTGCAAGTTATGCATGAAAGTTCTGTTTAAAGGCCGAATTTCATTCAAAGTGATTTGGAATGATTTACTGACCAAAAGAGGCGCAATAATATGACTTTAAGGATAAAAAAATGCATAGTTGCCTTCAATAGATCAATTGCAAGTTATGCATGAAAGTCGTGTCTCAAATGCAAAAATAGAATTGGTTCGAAGTGCTTCCAAACAATTTAATGATATGAAAAGACTGAATGATATGCTTTTTAAGGCTAAAATAATGCATTCTTGTCTTCAATGGATTAATTACAAGTTATGTAATAAAATCATGTTTGAAGGGCGAAAATAGAATTCGTTCGACTTGATTTTAGAATGATTTAACGACTAGAAGAGACTCCTTGACATGACCTTAAGGCTAAACAAATGCATTGTTGCCTTCAATACATCAACTGCAAGTTATGCACGAAAGTTCTGTTTAAAGGCCGAATTTCATTCAAAGTGATTTAGAATGATTTACTGACCAAAAGAGGGGCAATAATATGACTTTAAGGATAAAAAAATGCATAGTTGCCTTCAATAGATCAATTGCAAGTTATGCATGAAAGTCGTGTCTCAAATGCAAAAATAGAATTGGTTCGAAGTGCTTCCAAACAATTTAATGATATGAAAAGACTGAATGATATGCTATTTATGGCTAAAACAGTGCATTGTTGTCTTCAATGGATTAATTGCAAGTTATGTAATAAAATCATGTTTGAAGGGCGAAAATAGAATTCGTTCGACTTAATTTAGAATGATTTAACGACTAGAAGAGACTCATCGACAAGACTTTAAGGCTAAACAAATGCATTGTTGCCTTCAATAGATCAACTGCAAGTTATGCCCGAAAGTCATGTATAAAGGCCGAATTTCATTCAAAGTGATTTAGAATGATTTACTGACTAAAAGAGACGCAATAATATGACTTCAATGCTAAAAAAATGGATAGTTGCCTTCAATAGATCAATTGCAAGTTATGCATGAAAGTCGTGTGTTAAATGCAAAAATAGAATTGGTTCGAAGTGCTTCCAAACAACTTAAGGACATGAAAAGACTGAACGATATGCTTTTTATGGCTAAAATAATGCATTGTTGTCTTCGATAGATTAATTGCAGGTTATGTAAGAAAATCATGTTTGAAGGGCGAATATAGAATTCGTTCGACTTAATTTAGAATGATTTAACGACTAGAAGAGACTCATTGACATGACTTTAAGGCTAAACAAATGCATTGTTGCCTTCAATTGATCAACTGCAAGTTATGCACGAAAGTCATGTCTAAAGGCCGAATTTCATTTAAAGTGATTTAGAATGATTTACTGACGAAAAGAGATGCAATAATATTACTTTAATGCTAAAAAAATGGATAGTTGCCTTCAATAGATCAATTGCAAGTTATGCATGAAAGTCATGTCTCAAATGCAAAAATAGAATTGGTTCGAAGTGCTTCCAAACAATTTAATGACATGAAAAGACTGAATGAAATGCTTTTTATGGCTAAAATAATGCATTGTTGTCTTCAATGGATTAATTGCAAGTTATGTAAGAAGATCATGTTTGAATGGCAAAAACAGAATTTGTTCGACTTAATTTAGAATGATTTAACGACTAGAAGAGACTCATTGACATTACTTTAAGGCTAAACAAATGCATTGTTGCCTTCAATAGATCAACTGCAAGTTATGCACGAATGTCATGTTTAAAGGCCGAATTTCATTCAAAGTGATTTAGAATGATTTACTGACTAAAAGAGACGCAATAATATGACTTTAAGGCTAAAAAAATGGATTGTTGCCTTCAATAGATCAATTGCAAGTTATGCATGAAAGTTGTGTATTAAATGCAAAAATCGAATTGGTTCGAAGTGCTTCCAAACAATTTAATGACATGAAAAGACTGAATATAATGCTTTTTATGGCTAAAATAATGCATTGTTGTCTTCAATGGATTAATTGCAAGTTATGTAAGAAAATCATGTTTGAAGGGCGAAAATAGAATTCGTTCGACTCTATTTAGAATGATGTAACGACTAGAAGAGACTCCTTGACATGACCTTAAGGCTAAACAAATGCATTGTTGCCTTCAATACATCAACTGCAAGGTATGCACAAAAGTTGTGTTTAAAGGCAGAATTTCATTCAAAGTGATTTAGAATGATTTACTGACCAACAGAGACGCAATAATATGACTTTAAGGCTAAAAAAATGCATAGTTGCCTTCAATAGATCAATTGCAAGTTATGCATGAAAGTCGTGTCTCAAATGCAAAAATAGAATTGGTTCGAAGTGCTTCCAAACAATTTAAGGATATGAAAAGACTGAATGATATGCTTTTTAAGGCTAAAATAATGCATTGTTGTCTTCAATGGATTAATTACAAGTTATGTAATAAAATCATGTTTGAAGGATGAAAATAGAATTCGTTCGACTTAATTTAGAATGATTTAACGACTAGAAGAGGCTCCTTGACATGACCTTAAGGCTAAACAAATGCATTGTTTCCTTCAATACATCAACTGCAAGTTATGCACGAAAGTTCTGTTTAAAGGCCGAATTTCATTCAAAGTGATTTAGATGATTTACTGACCAAAAGAGACGCAATAATATGACTTTAAGGCTTAAAAAATGCATAGTTGCCTTCAATAGATCAATTGCAAGTTATGCATGAAAGTCGTGTCTCGAATGCAAAAATAGAATTGGTTCGAAGTGCTTCCAAACAATTTAATGATATGAAAAGACTGAATGATATGCTATTTATTGCTAAAACAGTGCATTGTTGTCTTCAATGGATTAATTGCAAGTTATGTAATAAAATCATGTTTGAAGGGCGAAAATAGAATTCGTTCGACTTAATTTAGAATGATTTAACGACTAGAAGAGACTCATTGACAAGACCTTAAGGCTAAACAAATGCATTGTTGCCTTCAATACATCAACTGCAAGTTATGCACGAAATCATGTATAAAGGCCGAATTTCATTCAAAACGATTTAGAATGATTTACTGACTAAAAGAGACGCAATAATATGACTTTAATGCTAAGAAAATGGATAGTTGTCTTCAATAGATCAATTGCGAGTTATGCATGAAAGTCGTGTCTTAAATGCAAAAATAGAATTGGTTCGAAGTGCTTCCAAACAACTTAATGACATGAAAAGACTGAATGATCTGCTTTTTATAGCTAAAATAAAGCATTGTTGTCTTCAATAGATCAATTGCAAGTTATGTAAGAAAATCATGTTTGAAGGGCGAATATAGAATTCGTTCGACTTAATTTAGAATGATTTAACGACTAGAAGAGACTCATTGACATGACTTTAAGGCTAAACAAATGCATTGTTGCCTTCAATACATCAACTGCAAGTTATGCACGAAAGTCATGTTTAAACGCCGAATTTCATTTGAAGTGATTTAGAATGATTTACTAACCAAAATAGATACAATAATATGACTTTAAGGCTAAAAAAATGGATAGTTGCCTTCAATAGATCAATTGCAAGTTATGCATGAAAGTTGTGTCTTAAATACAAAAATAGAATTGGTTCGAAGTGCTTCCAAACAATTTAATGATATGAAAAGACTGAATGATATGCTTTTTATGGCTAAAACAATGCATTGTTGTCTTCAATAGATTAATTGCAAGTTATGTAAGAAAATCATGTTTGAAGGGCGAAAATAGAATTTGTTCGACTAAATTTAGAATTATTTAACGACTAGAAGAGACTCATTGACATGACTTTAAGGCTAAACAAATGCATTGTCGCCTTCAATAGATCAACAACAAGTTATGCACGAAAGTCATGTTTAAAGGCCGAATTTCATTCAAAGTGATTTAGAATGCTTTACTGACTAAAAGGGACGCAATAATATGACTTTAATGCTAAAAAAATGGATAGTTGCCTTCAATAGATCAATTGCAAGTTATGCATGAAAGTCGTGTCTTAAATGCGAAAATAGAATTGGTTCGAAGTGCTTCCAAACAATTTAATGACATGAAAAGACTGAATGATATACTTTTTATGGCTAAAATAACAAGTTGTTGTCTTCAATAGATTAATTGCAAGTTATGTAAGAAAATCATGTTTGAAGGGCGAAAATAGAATTCGTTCGACTTAATTTAGAATGATTTAACGCCTAGAAGAGGCTCATTGACATGATCTTAAGGCTAAACAAATGCATTGTTGCCTTCAATACCTCAACTGCAAGTTATGCACGAAAGTCATGTTTAAATGCCGTATTTCATTCAAAGTGATTTAGAATGATTTACTGACCAAAAGAGATGCAATAATATGACTTTAAGGCTAAAAAAATGCATAGTTGCCTTCAATAGATCAATTGCAAGTTATGCATGAAAGTCGTGTCTCAAATGCAAAAATAGAATTGGTTCGAAGTGCTTCCAAACAATTTAATGATATGAAAAGACTGAATGATATGCTATTTATGGCTAAAACAGTGCATTGTTGTCTTCAATGGATTAATTGCAAGTTATGTAATAAAATCATGTTTGAAGGGCGAAAATAGAATTCGTTCGACTTAATTTAGAATGATTTAACGACTAGAAGAGACTCATTGACATGACTTTAAGGCTAAACAAATGCATTGTTGCCTTCAATAGATCAACGGCAAGTTATGCACGAAAGTCATGTATAAAGGCGGAATTTCATTCAAAGTGATTTAGAATGATTTACTGACTAAAAGAGATGCAATAATATGACTTTAAGGCTAAAAAAATGCATAGTTGCCTTCACTAGATCAATTGCAAGTTATGTATGAAAGTCGTGTCTCAAATGCACAAATAGAATTGGTTCGAAGTGCTTCCAAACAATTTAATGATATGAAAAGACTGAATGATATGCTTTTTAAGGCTAAAATAATGCATTGTTGTCTTCAATGGATTAATTGCAAGTTATGAAAGAAAATCATGTTTGAAGGGCGAAAATAGAATTCGTTCGACTTAATTTTGAATGATTTAACGACTAGAAGAGACTCATTGACATGACTTTAAGGCTAAACAAATGCATTGTTGCCTTCTATACATCAACTGCAAGTTATGCACGAAAGTCATGTTTAAACGCCGAATTTCATTTGAAGTAATTTAGAATGATTTACTGACCAAAAGAGATGCAATAATATAACTTTAATGCTAAAAAATTGGATAGTTGCCTTCAATAGATCAATTGCAAGTTATGCATGAAAGTCGTGTGTTAAATGGAAAAATAGAATTGGTTCGAAGTGCTTCTAAACAATTTAATGATATGAAAAGACTGAATGATATGCTTTTTATGGCTAAAACAATGCATTGTTGTCTTCAATAGCCTAATTGCAAGTATGTAAGAAAATCATGTTTGAAGGGCGAGAATAGAATTCGTTCGACTTAATTTAGAATGATTTAACGACTAGAAGAGAGTCATTGACATGACTTTAAGGCTAAACAAATGCATTGTTGCCTTCAATAGATCAACTGCAAGTTATGCACGAAAGTCATGTTTAAAGGCCGAATTTCATTCAAAGTGGTTTAGAATGATTTACTGACTAAAAGAGACGTAATAATATGACTTTAAGGCTAAAAAAATGGATTGTTGCCTTCAATAGATCAATTGCCAATTATGCATGAAAGTCGTGTCTTATATGCAAAAATAGAATTGGTTCGAAGTGCTTCCAAACAATTTAATGACATGAAAAGACTGAATGATATGCTTTTTATGGCTAAAATAATGCATTGTTGTCTTCAATAGATTAATTGCAAGTTATGTAAGAAAATCATTTTTGAAGGGCGAAAATAGAATTCGTTCGACTTAATTTAGAGTGATTTAACGACTAGAAGAGACTCATTGACATGACTTTAAGGCTAAACAAATGCATTGTTGCCTTCAATACATCAACTGCAAGTTGTGCACGAAAGTCATGTTTAAAGGCCGAATTTCATTCGAAGTAATTTAGAATGATTTACTGACTAAAAGAGACGCAATAATATGACTTTAAGGCTAAAAAAATGCATAGTTGCCTTCAATAGATCAATTGCAAGTTATGCATGAAAGTCGTGTCTTAAATGCAAAAATAGAATTGGTTCGAAGTGCTTCCAAACAATTTAATGATATGAAAAGACTGAATGATATGCTTTTTAAGGCTAAAATAATGCATTGTTGTCTTCAATGGATTAATTGCGAGTTATGTAATAAAATCATGTTTGAAGGGCGAAAATAGAATTCGTTCGACTTAATTTAGAATGATTTAACGACTAGAAGAGACTCATTGACATGACTTTAAGGCTAAACAAATGCATTCTTGCCTTCAATACATCAATTGCAAGTTATGCACGAAAGTCATGTTTAAACGCCGAATTTCATTTGAAGTGATTTAGAATGATTTACTGACCAAAAGAGACGCAATAATATGACTTTAAGGCTAAAAAAATGCATAGTTGCCTTCAATACATCAACTGCAAGTTATGCACGAAATCATGTATAAAGGCCGAATTTCATTCAAAACGATTTAGAATGATTTACTGACTAAAAGAGACGCAATAATATGACTTTAATGCTAAGAAAATGGATAGTTGTCTTCAATAGATCAATTGCGAGTTATGCATGAAAGTCGTGTCTTAAATGCAAAAATAGAATTGGTTCGAAGTGCTTCCAAACAACTTAATGACATGAAAAGACTGAATGATCTGCTTTTTATAGCTAAAATAAAGCATTGTTGTCTTCAATAGATCAATTGCAAGTTATGTAAGAAAATCATGTTTGAAGGGCGAATATAGAATTCGTTCGACTTAATTTAGAATGATTTAACGACTAGAAGAGACTCATTGACATGACTTTAAGGCTAAACAAATGCATTGTTGCCTTCAATACATCAACTGCAAGTTATGCACGAAAGTCATGTTTAAACGCCGAATTTCATTTGAAGTGATTTAGAATGATTTACTAACCAAAATAGATACAATAATATGACTTTAAGGCTAAAAAAATGGATAGTTGCCTTCAATAGATCAATTGCAAGTTATGCATGAAAGTTGTGTCTTAAATACAAAAATAGAATTGGTTCGAAGTGCTTCCAAACAATTTAATGATATGAAAAGACTGAATGATATGCTTTTTATGGCTAAAACAATGCATTGTTGTCTTCAATAGATTAATTGCAAGTTATGTAAGAAAATCATGTTTGAAGGGCGAAAATAGAATTTGTTCGACTAAATTTAGAATTATTTAACGACTAGAAGAGACTCATTGACATGACTTTAAGGCTAAACAAATGCATTGTCGCCTTCAATAGATCAACTGCAAGTTATGCACGAAAGTCATGTTTAAAGGCCGAATTTCGTTCAAAGTGATTTAGAATGATTTACTGACTAAAAGAGACGCAATAATATGACTTTAATGCTAAAAAAATGGATAGTTGCCTTCAATAGATCAATTGCAAGTTATGCATGAAAGTCGTGTCTTAAATGCAAAAATAGAATTGGTTCGAAGTGCTTCCAAACAATTTAATGATATGAAAAGACTGAATGATATGCTTTTTATGGCTAAAATAATGAATTGTTGTCTTCAATAGATTAATTGCAAGTTATGTAAGAAAATCATGTTTGAAGGGCAAAATAGAATTCGTTCGACTTAATTTAGAATGATTTAACGACTAGAAGAGACTCATTGACATGACTTTAAGGCTAAACAAATGCATTGTTGCCTTCAATAGATCAACTGCAACTTATGCACGAATGTCATGTTTAAAGGTCGAATTTCATTTAAAGTGATTTAGAATGATTTACTGACTAAAAGAGACGCAATAATATGACTTTAAGGCTAAAAAAATGCATAGTTGCCTTCACTAGATCAATTGCAAGTTATGTATGAAAGTCGTGTCTCAAATGCAAAAATAGAATTGGTTCGAAGTGCTTCAAACAATTTAATGATATGAAAAGACTGAATGATACACTTTTTAGGGCTAAAATAATGCATTGTTGTCTTCAATAGCCTAATTGCAAGTTATGTAAGAAAATCATGTTTGAAGGGCGAAAATAGAATTCGTTCGACTTAATTTTGAATGATTTAACGACTAGAAGAGACTCATTGACATGACTTTAAGGCTAAACAAATGCATTGTTGCCTTCTATACATCAACTGCAAGTTATGCACGAAAGTCATGTTTAAACGCCGAATTTCATTTGAAGTAATTTAGAATGATTTACTGACCGAAAGAGATGCAATAATATAACTTTAATGCTAAAAAATTGGATAGTTGCCTTCAATAGATCAATTGCAAGTTATGCATGAAAGTCGTGTGTTAAATGGAAAAATAGAATTGGTTCGAAGTGCTTCTAAACAATTTAATGATATGAAAAGACTGAATGATATGCTTTTTATGGCTAAAACAATGCATTGTTGTCTTCAATAGATTAATTGCAAGTTATGTAAGAAAATCATTTTTGAAGGGCGAAAATAGAATTCGTTCGACTTAATTTAGAGTGATTTAACGACTAGAAGAGACTCATTGACATGACTTTAAGGCTAAACAAATGCATTGTTGCCTTCAATAGATCAACTGCAAGTTATGCACGAAAGTCATGTTTAAAGGCCGAATTTCGTTCAAAGTGATTTAGAATGATTTACTGACTAAAAGAGACGCAATAATATGACTTTAAGGCTAAAAAAATGCATAGTTGCCTTCACTAGATCAATTGCAAGTTATGTATGAAAGTCGTGTCTCAAATGCAAAAATAGAATTGGTTCGAAGTGCTTCAAACAATTTAATGATATGAAAAGACTGAATGATACACTTTTTAAGGCTAAAATAATGCATTGTTGTCTTCAATAGCCTAATTGCAAGTTATGTAAGAAAATCATGTTTGAAGGGCGAAAATAGAATTCGTTCGACTTAATCTAGAATGATTTAACGACTAGAAGAGACTCATTGACATGACTTTAAGGCTAAACAAATGCATTGTTGCCTTCAATAGTTCAACTGCAAGCTATGCACGAAAGTGATGTTTAAAGGCAGAATTTCATTCGAAGTGATTTAGAATGATTTACTGACTAAAAGAGACGCAAAAATATGACTTTAAGGCTAAAAAAATGCATAGTTGCCTTCAATAGATCAATTGCAAGTTATGTATGAAAGTCGTGTCGCAAATGCACAAATAGAATTGGTTCGAACTGCTTCCAAACAATTTAATGATATTGAAAGACTGAATGATATGCTTTTTAAGGCTAAAATAATGCATTGTGTTCTTCAATAGCCTAATTGCAAGTTATGTAAGAAAATCATGTTTGAAGGGCGAAAATAGAATTCATTCGACTTAATTTAGAATGATTTAACGACTAGAAGAGACTCATTGACATGACTTTAAGGCTAAACAAATGCATTGTTGCCTTCAATAGATCAACTGCAAGTTATGCACGAAAGTCATGTTTAAAGGCCGAATTTCATTCAAAGTGATTTAGAATGATTTACTGACTAAAAGAGACGCAATAATATGACTTTAAGGCTAAAAAAATGCATAGTTGCTTTCAATAGATCAATTGCAAGTTATGTATGAAAGTCGTGTCTCAAATGCACAAATAGAATTTGTTCGAAGTGCTTCCAAACAATTTAATGATATAAAAAGACTGAATGATATGCTTTTTAGAGCTAAAATAATGCATTGTTCTCTTCAATAGCCTAATTGCAAGTTATGTAAGAAAATCATGTCTGAAGGGCGAAAATATAATTCGTTCGACTTAATTTAGAATGATTTAACGACTAGAAAAAACTCATTGACATGACTTTAAGGCTAAACAAATGCATTGTTGCCTTCAATAGTTCAACTGCAAGCTATGCACGAAAGTGATGTTTAAAGGCCGAATTTCATTCGAAGTGATTTAGAATAATTTAGAATGATTTAATGACTAAAGGATACGCAATAATATGACTTTATGACTAAAAAAATGGATTGTTGCCTTCAATAGATCAATTGCAAGTTATGCATGAAAGTCGTGTCTCAAATGCACAAATAGAATTGGTTCGAAGTGCTTCCAAACAATTTAATGATATGAAATGACTGAATGATATGCTTTTTAAGGCTAAAATAATGAATTGTTGTCTTCAATAGATTAATTGCAAGCTATGTAAGAAAATCATGTTTGAAGGGCGAAAATAGAATTCGTTCGACCTAATTTAGAATGATTTAACGACTAGAAGAGACTCATTGACATGACTTTAAGGCAAAACAAATGCATTGTTGCCTTCAATACATCAACTGCAAGTTATGCACGAAAGTCATGTTTAAACGCCGAATTTCATTTGAAGTGATTTAGAATGATATACTGACCAAAAGAGACGCAATAATATGACTTTAATGCTAAAAAATTGGATAGTTGCCTTCAATAGATCAATTGCAAGTTATGCATGAAAGTCGTGTCTTAAATGCAAAAATAGAATTGGTTCGAAGTGCTTCCAAACAATTTAATGATATGAAAAGACTGAGAGATTTGCTTTTTATGGCTAAAACAATGCATTGTTGTCTTCAATAGCCTAATTGCAAGTTATGTAAGCAAATCAATAGAATTCGTTCGACCTAATTTTTAATGATTTAATGACTAGAGGAGACTTAGTAACATGACTTTAAGGCTAAACAAATGCATTGTTGCCTATAGTAGATCAACTACAAGTTATGCACGAAAGTCATGTTTAAATGCCGAATTTCATACAAAGTGATTTAGAATGATTTACTGACTAAAAGAGACGCAATAATATGACTTTAAGGCTAAAAAAATGCATAGTTGCCTTCAATAGATCAATTGCAAGTTATGTATGAAAGTCGTGTCTCAAATGCACAAATAGAATTGGTTCGAAGTGCTTCCAAACAATTTAATGATATGAAAAGACTGAATGATATGCTTTTTATGGCTAAAGTAATGCATTGTTGTCTTCAATAGCCTAATTGCAAGTTATGTAAGAAAATCATGTTTGAAGGGCGAAAATAAAATTCGTTCGACTTAATTTAGAATGATTTAACGACTAGAAGAGACTCATTGACATGACTTTAAGGCTAAACAAATGCATTGTTGCCTTCAATAGATCAACTGCAAGTTATGCAGGAAAGTCATGTTTAAAGGCCGAATTTCATTCAAAGTGATTTAGAATGATTTACTGACTAAAAGAGACGCAATAATATGACTTTAAGGCTAAAAAAATGCATAGTTGCCTTCAATAGATCAATTGCAAGTTATGTACGAAAGTCGTGTCTCAAATGCACAAATAGAATTGGTTCGAAGTGCTTCCAAACAATTTAATGATTTGAAAAGACTGAATGATATGCTTTTTAAGGCTAAAATAATGCATTGTTGTCTTCAATAGCCTAATTGCAAGTTATGTAAGAAAATCATGTTTGAAGGGCGAAAATAGAATTCGTTCGACTTAATTTAGAATGATTTAACGACTAGAAGAGACTCATTGACATGACTTTAAGGCTAAACAAATGCATTGTTGCCTTCAATAGATCAACCGCAAGTTATGCACGAAAGTCATGTTTAAAGGCCGAATTTCATTCAAAGTGATTTAGAATGATTTACTAACTAAAAGAGACGCAAAAATATAACTTTAAGGCTAAAAAAATGCATAGTTGCCTTCAATAGATCAATTGCAAGTTATGTATGAAAGTCGTGTCTCAAATGCAAAAATAGAATTGGTTCGAAGTGCTTCCAAACAATTTAATGATATGAAAAGACTGAATGATATGCTTTTTAAGGATAAAATAATGCACTGTTGTCTTCAACAGATTAATTGCAACTTATGTAAGAAAATCATGTTTGAAGGGCGAAAATAGAATTCGTTTGACTTAATTTAGAATGATTTAACGACTAGAAGAGACTCATTGACATGACTTTAAGGCTAAACAAATGCATTGTTGCCTTCAATACATCAACTTCAAGTTATGCACGAAAGTCATGTTTAAAGGCCGAATTTCAGTCGAGGTGATTTAGAATGATTTACTGACTAAAAGAGACGCAAAAATATGACTTTAAGGCTAAAAAAATGCATAGTTGCCTTCAATAGATCAATTGCAAGTTATGTATGAAAGTCGTTTCTCAAATGCACAAATAGAATTGGTTCGAAGTGCTTCCAAAAAATTTAATGATATGAAAAGACTAAATGATATGCTTTTTAAGGCTAAAATAATGCATTGTTGTCTTCAATAGATTAATTGCAAGTTATGTAAGAAAATCATGTTTGAAGGGCGAAAATAGAATTCGTTCGACTTAATTTAGAATGATTTAACGACTAGAAGAGACTCATTGACATGACTTTAAGGCTAAACAAATGCATTGTTGCCTTCAATACATCAACTGCAAGTTATACACGAAAGTGATGTTTAAAGGCCGAATTTCATTCGAAGTGATTTAGAATGATTTACTGACTAAAAGAGACGCAAAAATATGACTTTAAGGCTCAAACAATGGATTGTTGCCTTCAATAGATCAATTGCAAGTTATGTAAGAAAGTCGTGTCTTAAATGCACAAATAGAATTGGTTCGAAATGCTTCTAAACAATTTAATGATATGAGACAACTGAATGATATGCTTTTTAAGGCTAAAATAACGCGTTGTTGTCTTCAATAGATTAATTGCAAGTTATGTAAGAAAATCATGTTTGAAGGGCGAAAATAGAATTCATTCGACTTAATTTAGAATGATTTAACGACTAGAAGAGACTCATTGACATGACTTTAAGGCTAAACAAATGTATTGTTGCCTTCAATAGATCAACTGCAACTCATGCACGAAAGTCATGTTTAAAGGCCGAATTTCATTCGAAGTGATTTAGAATTATTTACTGACTAAAAGAGACGCAATAATATGACTTTAAGGCTAAAAAAATGGATTGTTGCCTTCAATAGATCAATTGCAAGTTATGCATGAAAGTCGTGTCTTAAATGCAAAAATAGAATTGGTTCGAAGTGCTTCCAAACAATTTAATGATATGAAAAGACTGAATGATAGGCTTTTTATGGCTAAAATAATGCATTGTTGTCTTCAATAGATTAATTGCAAGTTATGTAAGAAAATCATGTTTGAAGGGCGTAAATAGAATTCGGTCGACTAAATTTTGAATGATTTAACGACTAGAAGAGACTCATTAACATGACTTTAAGGCTAAACAAATGCATTGTTGCCTTCAATAGATCAACTGCAAGTTATGCACGAAAGTCATGTTTAAAGGCCGAATTTCATTCAAAGTGATTTAGAATGATTTACTGACTAAAAGAGACGCAATAATATGACTTTAAGGCTAAAAAAATGGATTGTTGCCTTCAATAGATCAGTTGCATGTTATGCATAATAGCGTCTTAAATGCGAAAATTGAATTGGTTCGAAGTGCTTCCAAACAATTTAATGATATGAAAAGACTGATTTATATGCTTTTTATGGCTAAAATAATGCATTGTTGTCTTCAATAGATTAATTGCAAGTTATGTAAGAAAATCATGTTTGAAAGGCGTAAATAGAATTCGTTCGACTTAATTTTGAAGGATTTAACGACTAGATGAGACTCATTGACATGACTTTAAGGCTAAACAATTGCATTGTTGCCTTCAATAGATCAACTGCAAGTTATGCACGAAAGTCATGTTTAAAGGCCGAATTTCATTCGAAGTGATTTAGAATGATTTACTGACTAAAAGAGACGCAATAATATGACTTTAAGGCTAAAAAAATGGATTGTTGCCTTCAATAGATCAATTGCAAGTTATGCATAAAAGTCGTGTCTTAAATGCAAAAATAGAATTGGTTCGAAGTGCTTCCAAACAATTTAATGATATGAAAAGACTGAATGATATGCTATTTAAGGCTAAAATAATGCACTGTTGTCTTCAATAGATTAATTGCAAGGTATGTATGAAAATCATGTTTGAAGGGCGAAAATAGAATTCGTTCGACTTAATTTAGAATGATTTAACGACTAGAAGAGACTCATTGACATGACTTTAAGGCTAAACAAATGCATTGTTGCCTTCAATACATCAACTGCAAGTTATGCACCAAAGTCATGTTTAAAGGCCGAATTTCATTCGGAGTGATTTAGAATGATTTACTAACTAAAAGAGACGCAAAAGTATGACTTTAAGGCTAAAAAAATGCATAGTTGCCTTCAATAGATCAATTGCAAGTTATGTATGAAAGTCGTGTCTCAAACGCAAAAATAGAATTGGTTCGAAGTGCTTCCAAACAATTTAATGATATGAAAAGACTGAATGATATGGTTTTTAAGGCTAAAATAATGCACTGTTGTCTGCAATAGATTAATTGCAACTTATGTAAGAAAATCATGTTTGAAGGGCGAAAATAGAATTCGTTTGACTTAATTTACAATGATTTAACGACTAGAAGAGACTCATTGACATGACTTTAAGGCTAAACAAATGCATTGTTGCCTTCAATAGATCAACTGCAAGTTATGCACGAAAGTCATGTTTAAAGGCCGAATTTCATTCAAAGTGATTTAGAATGATTTACTGACTAAAAGAGACGCAATAATATGACTTTAAGGCTAAAAAAAATGCATAGTTGCCTTCAATAGATCAATTGCAAGTTATGTATGAAAGTCGTGTCGCAAATGCACAAATTGAATTGGTTCGAAGTGCTTCCAAACAATTTAATGATATGAAAAGACTGAATGATATGGTTTTTAAGGCTAAATTAATGCATTGTTGTCTTCAATAGATTAATTGCAACTTATGTAAGAAAATCATGTTTGAAGGGCGAAAATAGAATTCGTTTGACTTAATTTAGAATGATTTAACGACTAGAAGAGACTCATTGACATGACTTTAAGGCTAAACAAATGCATTGTTGCCTTCAATACATCAACTACAAGTTATGCACCAAAGTCATGTTTAAAGGCCGAATTTCATTCGGAGTGATTTAGAATGATTTACTAACTAAAGTAGCCGCAAAAATATGACTTTAAGGCTAAAAAAATGCATAGTTGCCTTCAATAGATCAATTGCAAGTTATGTATGAAAGTCGTGTCGCAAACGCAAAAATAGAATTGGTTCGAAGTTCTTCCAAACAATTTAATGATATGAAAAGACTGAATGATATGGTTTTTAAGGCTAAAATAATGCACTGTTGTCTTCAATAGATTAATTGCAACTTATGTAAGAAAATCATGTTTGAAGGGCGAAAATCGAATTCGTTTGACTTAATTTAGAATGATTTAACGACTAGAAGAGAGTCATTGACATGACTTTAAGGCTAAACAAATGCATTGTTGCCTTCAATACATCAACTTCAAGTTATGCATGAAAGTCATGTTTAAAGGCCGAATTTCATTCGAGGTGATTTAGAATGATTTACTGACTAAAAGAGACGCAAAAATATGACTTTAAGGCTAAAAAAATGCATAGTTGCCTTCAATAGATCAATTGCAAGTTATGTATGAAAGTCGTTGCTCAAATGCACAAATTGAATTGGTTCGAAGGGCTTCCAAACAATTTAATGATATGAAACGACTAAATGATATGCTTTTTAAGGCTAAAATAATGCATTGTTGTCTTCAATGGATTAATTGCAAGTTATGTAAGAAAATCATGTTTGAAGGGCGAAAATAGAATTCGTTCGACTTAATTTAGAATGATATGAAAAGACTGAATGATATGCTTTTTAAGGCTAAAATAATGCATTGTTGTCTTCAATAGATTAATTGCAAGTTATGTAAGAAAATCATGTTTGAAGGGCAAAATAGAATTCGTTCGACTTAATTTAGAATGATTTAACGACTAGAAGAGACTCATTGACATGACCTTAAGGCTAAACAAATGCATTGTTGCCTTCAATACATCAACTGCAAGTTATGCACGAAAGTCGTGTTTAAAGGCCGAATTTCATTCGAAGTGATTTAGAATGATTTACTGACTAAAAGAGACGCAAAAATATGACTTTAAGGCAAAAAAAATGCATAGTTGCCTTCAATAGATCAATTGCAAGTTATGTATGAAAGTCGTGTCGAAAATGCACAAAGAGAATTGGTTCGAAGTGCTTCCAAACAATTTAATGATATGAAACGACTGAATGATATGCTTTTAAAGGCTAAAATAATGCATTGTTGTCTTCAGTAGATTAATTGCAAGTTATGTAAGAAAATCATGTTTGTAGGGCGAAAATAGAATTCGTTCGACTTAATTTAGAATGATTTAATGACTAGAAGAGACTCATTGACGTGACCTTAAGGCTAAACAAATGCATTGTTGCCTTCAATACATCAACTGCAAGTTATGCACGAAAATGATGTTTAAAGGCCGAATTTCATTCGAAGTGATTTAGAATGATTTACTGACTAAAAGAGACGCAAAAATATGACTTTAAGGCAAAAAAAATGCATAGTTGCCTTCAATAGATCAATTGCAAGTCATGTATGAAAGTCGTGTCTCAAATGCACAAATAGAATTGGTTCGAAGTGCTTCCAAAAAAATTAATGATATGAAAAGACTGAATGATATGCTTTTTACGGCTAAAATAATGCATTGTTGTCTTCAATAGATTAATTTCAAGCTAGGTGATAAAATCATGTTTGAAGGGCGAAAATAGAATTCGTTCGACTTAATTTAGAATGATTTAACGACGAGAAGAGACTCATTAACATGACTTTAAGGCTAAACAAATGCATTTTTGCCTTCAATAGATCAACTCCAAGTTATGCACGAAAGTCATGTTTAAAGGCGAAATTTCATTCGAAGTGATTTAGAATGATTTACCGACTAAAAGAGACGCAAAAATATGACTTTAAGGCTAAAAAAATGCATAGTTGCCTTCGATAGATCAATTCCAAATTATGTATGAAAGTCGTATCGCAAATGCACAAATAGAATTGGTTCGAAGTGCTTCCTTACAATTTAATGATATGAAAAGACTAAATGATATGCTTTTTAAGGCTAAAATAATGCATTGTTTTCTTCAATAGATTAATTGCAAGTTATGTAAGAAAATCATGTTTGAAGGGCGAAAATAGAATTCGTTCGACTTAATTTAGAATGATTTAACGACTAGAAGAGACTCATTGACATGACTTTAAGGCTAAACAAATGCATTGTTGCCTTCAATACATCAACTGGAAGTTATGCCCGAAAATGATGTTTAAAGGCCGAATTTCATTCGAAGTGATTTAGAATGATTTACTGACTAAAAGAGGCGCAAAAATATGACTTTAAGGCTAAAAAAATGCATAGTTGCCTTCAATAGATCAATTGCAAGTTATGTATGAAAGTCGTGTCGAAAATGCACAAAGAGAATTGGTTCGAAGTGCTTCCAAACAATTTAATGATATGAAACGACTGAATGATATGCTTTTAAAGGCTAAAATAATACATTGTTGTCTTCAGTAGATTAATTGCAAGTTATGTAAGAAAATCATGTTTGTAGGGCGAAAATAGAATTCGTTCGACTTAATTTAGAATGATTTAATGACTAGAAGAGACTCATTGACATGACCTTAAGGCTAAACCAATGCATTGTTGCCTTCAATACATCAACTGGAAGTTATGCACGAAAATGATGTTTAAAGGCCGAATTTCATTCGAAGTGATTTAGAATGATTTACTGACTAAAAGAGATGCAAAAATATGACTTTAAGGCTAAAAAAATGCATAGTTGCCTTCAATAGATCAATTGCAAGTTATGTATGAAAGTCGTGTCGCAAATGCACAAATAGAATTGGTTCGAAGTGCTTCCAAACAATTTAATGATATGAAAAGACTGAATGATATGCTTTTTAAGGCTAAAATAATGCATTGTTGTCTTCAATGGATTAAATGCAAGTTATGTAAGAAAATCATGCTTGAAGGGCGAAAGTAGAATTCGTTCGACTTAATTTAGAATGATCTAACGACTAGAAGAGACTCATTGACATGACCTTAAGGCTAAACAAATGCATTGTTACCTTCAATACATCAACTGGAAGTTATGCACGAAAATGATGTTTAAAGGCCGAATTTCATTCGAAGTGATTTAGAATGATTTACTGACTAAAAGAGACGCAAAAATATGACTTTAAGGCTAAAAAAATGCATAGTTGCCTTCAATAGATCAATTGCAAGTTATGTATGAAAGTCGTGTCGCAAATGCACAAAAAGAATTGGTTCGAAGTGCTTCCAAACAATTTAATGATATGAAACGACTGAATGATATGCTTTTTAAGGCTAAAATAATGCATTGTTGTCTTCAGTAGATTAATTGGAAGTTATGTAAGAAAATCATGTTTGTAGGGCGAAAATAGAATTCGTTCGACTTAATTTAGAATGATTTAATGACTAGAAGAGACTCATTGACAAGACCTTAAGGCTAAACAAATGCATTGTTGCCTTCAATACATCAACTAGAAGTTATGCACGAAAATGATGTTTAAAGGCCGAATTTCATTCGAAGTGATTTAGAATGATTTACTGACTAAAGGAGACGCAAAAATATGACTTTAAGGCTAAAAAAATGCATAGTTGCCTTCAATAGATCAATTGCAAGTTATGTATGAAAGTCGTGTCGCAAATGCACAAATAGAATTGGTTCGAAGTGCTTCCAAACAATTTAATGATATGAAAAGACTGAATGATATGCTTTTTAAGGCTAAAATAATGCATTGTTGTCTTCAATGGATTAAATGCAAGTTATGTAAGAAAATCATGCTTGAAGGGCGAAAATAGAATTCGTTCGACTTAATTTAGAATGATCTAACGACTAGAAGAGACTCATTGACATGACCTTAAGGCTAAACAAATGCATTGTTACCTTCAATACATCAACTGGAAGTTATGCACGAAAATGATGTTTAAAGGCCGAATTTCATTCGAAGTGATTTAGAATGATTTACTGACTAAAAGAGACGCAAAAATATGACTTTAAGGCTAAAAAAATGCATAGTTGCCTTCAATAGATCAATTGCAAGTTATGTATGAAAGTCGTGTCGCAAATGCACAAATAGAATTGGTTCGAAGTGCTTCCAAACAATTTAATGATATGAAACGACTGAATGATATGCTTTTTAAGGCTAAAATAATGTATTGTTGTCTTCAGTAGATTAATTGCAAGTTATGTAAGAAAATCATGTTTGAAGGGCGAAAATAGAATTCGTTCGACTTAATTTAGAATGATTTAACGACTAGAAGAGACTCATTGACATGACCTTAAGGCTAAACAAATGCATTGTTGCCTTCAATACATCAACTGGAAGTTATGCACGAAAATGATGTTTAAAGGCCGAATTTCATTCGAAGTGATTTAGAATGATTTACTGACTAAAAGAGACGCAAAAATATGACTTTAAGGCTAAAAAAATGCATAGTTGCCTTCAATAGATCAATTGCAAGTTATGTATGAAAGTCGTGTCTCAAATGCACAAATAGAATTGGTTCGAAGTGCCTCCAAAAAATTTAAAGATATGAAAAGACTGAATGATATGCTTTTTAAGGCTAAAATAATGCATTGTTGTCTTTAATAGAATAATTGCAAGTTATGTAGTAAAATCATGTTTGAAGGGCGGAAATAGAATTCGTTCGACTTAATTTAGAATGATTTAACGACTAGAAGAGACTCATTGACATGACTTTAAGGCTAAACAAATGCATTGTTGCCTTCAATACATCAACTGGAAGTTATGCACGAAAATGATGTTTAAAGGCCGAATTTCATTCAAAGTGATTTAGAATGATTTACTGACTAAAAGAGACGCAAAAATATGACTTTAAGGCTAAAAAAAATGCATAGTTGCCTTCAATAGATCAATTGCAAGTTATATATGAAAGTCGTGTCGCAAATGCACAAAAAGAATAGGTTCGAAGTGCTTCCAAACAATTTAATGATATGAAACGACTGAATGATATGCTTTTTAAGGCTAAAATAATGCATTGTTGTCTTCAGTAGATTAATTGGAAGTTATGTAAGAAAATCATGTTTGTAGGGCGAAAATAGAATTCGTTCGACTTAATTTAGAATGATTTAATGACTAGAAGAGACTCATTGACATGACCTTAAGGCTAAACAAATGCATTGTTGCCTTCAATACATCAACTAGAAGTTATGCACGAAAATGATGTTTAAAGGCCGAATTTCATTCGAAGTGATTTAGAATGATTTACTGACTAAAGGAGACGCAAAAATATGACTTTAAGGCTAAAAAAATGCATAGTTGCCTTCAATAGATCAATTGCAAGTTATGTATGAAAGTCGTGTCGCAAATGCACAAATAGAATTGGTTCGAAGTGCTTCCAAACAATTTAATGATATGAAAATACTGAATGATATGCTTTTTAAGGCTAAAATAATGCATTGTTTTCTTCAATGGATTAAATGCAAGTTATGTAAGAAAATCATGCTTGAAGGGCGAAAATAGAATTCGTTCGACTTAATTTAGAATGATCTAACGACTAGAAGAGACTCATTGACATGACCTTAAGGCTAAACAAATGCATTGTTACCTTCAATACATCAACTGGAAGTTATGCACGAAAATGATGTTTAAAGGCCGAATTTCATTCGAAGTGATTTAGAATGATTTACTGACTAAAAGAGACGCAAAAATATGACTTTAAGGCTAAAAAAATGCATAGTTGCCTTCAATAGATCAATTGCAAGTTATGTATGAAAGTCGTGTCGCAAATGCACAAATAGAATTGGTTCGAAGTGCTTCCAAACAATTTAATGATATGAAACGACTGAATGATATGCTTTTTAAGGCTAAAATAATGTATTGTTGTCTTCAGTAGATTAATTGCAAGTTATGTAAGAAAATCATGTTTGAAGGGCGAAAATAGAATTCGTTCGACATAATTTAGAATGATTTAACGACTAGAAGAGACTCATTGACATGACCTTAAGGCTAAACAAATGCATTGTTGCCTTCAATACATCAACTGGAAGTTATGCACGAAAATGATGTTTAAAGGCCGAATTTTATTCGAAGTGATTTAGAATGATTTACTGACTAAAAGAGACGCAAAAATATGACTTTAAGGCTAAAAAAATGCATAGTTGCCTTCAATAGATCAATTGCAAGTTATGTATGAAAGTCGTGTCTCAAATGCACAAATAGAATTGGTTCGAAGTGCCTCCAAAAAATTTAAAGATATGAAAAGACTGAATGATATGCCTTTTAAGGCTAAAATAATGCATTGTTGTCTTTAATAGAATAATTGCAAGTTATGTAGTAAAATCATGTTTGAAGGGCGGAAATAGAATTCGTTCGACTTAATTTAGAATGATTTAACGACTAGAAGAGACTCATTGACATGACTTTAAGGCTAAACAAATGCATTGTTGCCTTCAATACATCAACTGGAAGTTATGCACGAAAATGATGTTTAAAGGCCGAATTTCATTCAAAGTGATTTAGAATGATTTACTGACTAAAAGAGACGCAAAAATATGACTTTAAGGCTAAAAAAAATGCATAGTTGCCTTCAATAGATCAATTGCAGGTTATATATGAAAGTCGTGTCGCAAATGCACAAATAGAATTGGTTCGAAGTGCTTTCAAACAATTTAATGATATGAAACGACTGAATGATATGCTTTTTAAGGCTAGAATAATGCATTGTTGTCTTCAGTAGATTAATTGCAAGTTATGTAAGAAAATCATGTTTGAAGGGCGAAAATAGAATTCGTTCGACTTAATTTAGAATGATTTAATGACTAGAAGAGACTCATTGACATGACCTTAAGGCTAAACAAATGCATTGTTGCCTTCAATACATCAACTGGAAGTTATGCACGAAAATGATGTTTAAAGGCCGAATTTCATTCGAAGTGATTTAGAATGATTTACTGACTAAAAGAGACGCAATAATATGACTTTAAGGCTAAAAAAATGCATAGTTGCCTTCAATAGATCAATTGCAAGTTATGTATGAAAGTCGTGTCGCAAATGCACAAATAGAATTGGTTCGAAGTGCTTCCTTACAATTTAATGATATGAAACGACTGAATGATATGCTTTTTAAGGCTAAAATAATGCATTGTTGTCTTCAGTAGATTAATTGCAAGTTATGTAAGAAAATCATGTTTGAAGGGCGAAAATAGAATTCGTTCGACTTAATTTAGAATGATTTAATGACTAGAAGAGACTCATTGACATGACCTTAAGGCTAAACAAATGCATTGTTGCCTTCAATACATCAACTAGAAGTTATGCACGAAAATGATGTTTAAAGGCCGAATTTCATTCGAAGTGATTTAGAATGATTTACTGACTAAAGGAGACGCAAAAATATGACTTTAAGGCTAAAAAAATGGATTGTTGCCTTCAATAGATCAATTGCAAGTTATGTATGAAAGTCGTGTCGCAAATGCACAAATAGAATTGGTTCGAAGTGCTTCCTTACAATTTAATGATATGAAACGACTGAATGATATGCTTTTTAAGGCTAAAATAATGCATTGTTGTCTTCAATGGATTAAATGCAAGTTATGTAAGAAAATCATGCTTGAAGGGCGAAAATAGAATTCGTTCGACTTAATTTAGAATGATCTAACGACTAGAAGAGACTCATTGACATGACCTTAAGGCTAAACAAATGCATTGTTACCTTCAATACATCAACTGGAAGTTATGCACGAAAATGATGTTTAAAGGCCGAATTTCATTCGAAGTGATTTAGAATGATTTACTGACTAAAAGAGACGCAAAAATATGACTTTAAGGCTAAAAAAATGCATAGTTGCCTTCAATAGATCAATTGCAAGTTATGTATGAAAGTCGTGTCGCAAATGCACAAATAGAATTGGTTCGAAGTGCTTCCAAACAATTTAATGATATGAAACGACTGAATGATATGCTTTTTAAGGCTAAAATAATGTATTGTTGTCTTCAGTAGATTAATTGCAAGTTATGTAAGAAAATCATGTTTGAAGGGCGAAAATAGAATTCGTTCGACTTAATTTAGAATGATTTAACGACTAGAAGAGACTCATTGACATGACCTTAAGGCTAAACAAATGCATTGTTGCCTTCAATACATCAACTGGAAGTTATGCACGAAAATGATGTTTAAAGGCCGAATTTCATTCGAAGTGATTTAGAATGATTTACTGACTAAAAGAGACGCAAAAATATGACTTTAAGGCTAAAAAAATGCATAGTTGCCTTCAATAGATCAATTGCAAGTTATGTATGAAAGTCGTGTCTCAAATGCACAAATAGAATTGGTTCGAAGTGCCTCCAAAAAATTTAAAGATATGAAAAGACTGAATGATATGCTTTTTAAGGCTAAAATAATGCATTGTTGTCTTTAATAGAATAATTGCAAGTTATGTAGTAAAATCATGTTTGAAGGGCGGAAATAGAATTCGTTCGACTTAATTTAGAATGATTTAACGACTAGAAGAGACTCATTGACATGACTTTAAGGCTAAACAAATGCATTGTTGCCTTCAATACATCAACTGGAAGTTATGCACGAAAATGATGTTTAAAGGCCGAATTTCATTCGAAGTGATTTAGAATGATTTACTGACTAAAAGAGACGCAAAAATATGACTTTAAGGCTAAAAAAATGCATAGTTGCCTTCAATAGATCAATTGCAAGTTATGTATGAAAGTCGTGTCTCAAATGCACAAATAGAATTGGTTCGAAGTGCCTCCAAAAAATTTAAAGATATGAAAAGACTGAATGATATGCTTTTTAAGGCTAAATTAATGCATTGTTGTCTTCAATAGATTAATTGCAAGTTATGTAATAAAATGATGTTTGAAGGGCAGAAATAGAATTCGTTCGACTTAATTTAGAATGATTTAACGACTAGAAGAGACTCATTGACATGACTTTAAGGCTAAACAAATGCATTGTTGCCTTCAATACATCAACTGGAAGTTATGCACGAAAATGATGTTTAAAGGCCGAATTTCATTCAAAGTGATTTAGAATGATTTACTGACTAAAAGAGACGCAAAAATATGACTTTAAGGCTAAAAAAAATGCATAGTTGCCTTCAATAGATCAATTGCAGGTTATATATGAAAGTCGTGTCGCAAATGCACAAATAGAATTGGTTCGAAGTGCTTTCAAACAATTTAATGATATGAAACGACTGAATGATATGCTTTTTAAGGCTAGAATAATGCATTGTTGTCTTCAGTAGATTAATTGCAAGTTATGTAAGAAAATCATGTTTGAAGGGCGAAAATAGAATTCGTTCGACTTAATTTAGAATGATTTAATGACTAGAAGAGACTCATTGACATGACCTTAAGGCTAAACAAATGCATTGTTGCCTTCAATACATCAACTGGAAGTTATGCACGAAAATGATGTTTAAAGGCCGAATTTCATTCGAAGTGATTTAGAATGATTTACTGACTAAAAGAGACGCAATAATATGACTTTAAGGCTAAAAAAATGCATAGTTGCCTTCAATAGATCAATTGCAAGTTATGTATGAAAGTCGTGTCGCAAATGCACAAATAGAATTGGTTCGAAGTGCTTCCTTACAATTTAATGATATGAAACGACTGAATGATATGCTTTTTAAGGCTAAAATAATGCATTGTTGTCTTCAGTAGATTAATTGCAAGTTATGTAAGAAAATCATGTTTGAAGGGCGAAAATAGAATTCGTTCGACTTAATTTAGAATGATTTAACGACTAGAAGAGAGTCATTGAGATGACCTTAAGGCTAAACAAATGCATTGTTGCCTTCAATACATCAACTGGAAGTTATGCACGAAAATGATGTCTAAAGGCCGAATTTCATTCGAAGTGATTTAGAATGATTTACTGACTAAAAGAGACGCAAAAATATGACTTTAAGGCTAAAAAAATGCATAGTTGCCTTCAATAGATCAATTGCAAGTTATGTATGAAAGTCGTGTCGCAAATGCACAAATAGAATTGGTTCGAAGTGCTTCCAAACAATTTAATGATATGGAACGACTGAATGATATGCTTTTTAAGGCTAAAATAATGCATTGTTGTCTTCAGTAGATTAATTGCAAGTTATGTAAGAAAATCATGTTTGAAGGGCGAAAATAGAATTCGTTCGACTTAATTTAGAATGATTTAACGACTAGAAGAGAGTCATTGACATGACCTTAAGGCTAAACAAATGCATTGTTGCCTTCAATACATCAACTGGAAGTTATGCACGAAAATGATGTTTAAAGGCCGAATTTCATTCGAAGTGATTTAGAATGATTTACTGACTAAAAGAGACGCAAAAATATGACTTTAAGGCTAAAAAAATGCATAGTTGCCTTCAATAGATCAATTGCAAGTTATGTATGAAAGTCGTGTCTCAAATGCACAAATAGAATTGGTTCGAAGTGCCTCCAAAAAATTTAAAGATATGAAAAGACTGAATGATATGCTTTTTAAGGCTAAATTAATGCATTGTTGTCTTCAATAGATTAATTGCAAGTTATGTAATAAAATGATGTTTGAAGGGCAGAAATAGAATTCGTTCGACTTAATTTAGAATGATTTAACGACTAGAAGAGACTCATTGACATGACTTTAAGGCTAAACAAATGCATTGTTGCCTTCAATACATCAACTGGAAGTTATGCACGAAAATGATGTTTGAAGGCCAAATTTCATTCAAAGTGATTTAGAATGATTTACTGACTAAAAGAGACGCAAAAATATGACTTTAAGGCTAAAAAAATGCATAGTTGCCTTCAATAGATCAATTGCAAGTTATATATGAAAGTCGTGTCGCAAATGCACAAATAGAATTGGTTCGAAGTGCTTCCAAACAATTTAATGATATGAAACGACTGAATGATATGCTTTTTAAGACTAAAATAATGCATTGTTGTCTTCAGTAGATTAATTGCAAGTTATGTAAGAAAATCATGTTTGAAGGGCGAAAATAGAATTCGTTCGACTTAATTTAGAATGATTTAACGACTAGAAGAGACTCATTGACATGACCTTAAGGCTAAACAAATGCATTGTTGCCTTCAATACATCAACTGCAAGTTATGCACGAAAATGATGTTTAAAGGCCGAATTTCATTCGAAGTGATTTAGAATGATTTACTGACTAAAAGAGACGCAATAATATGACTTTAAGGCTAAAAAAATGCATAGTTGCCTTCAATAGATCAATTGCAAGTTATGTATGAAAGTCGTGTCGCAAATGCACAAATAGAATTGGTTCGAAGTGCTTCCTTACAATTTAATGATATGAAACGACTGAATGATATGCCTTTTAAGGCTAAAATAATGCATTGTTGTCTTCACTAGATTAATTGCAAGTTATGTAAGAAAATCATGTTTGAAGGGCGAAAATAGAATTTGTTCGACTTAATTTAGAATGATTTAATGTTTAGAAGAGACTCATTAACATGACATTAAGGCTAAACCAATGCATTTTTGCCTTCAATAGATCAACTCCAAGTTATGCACGAAAGTCATGTTTAAAGGCTTAATTTCATTCGAAGTGATTTAGAATGATTTACTGACTAAAAGAGACGCAAAAATATGACTTTGAGGCTAAAAAAATGCATAGTTGCCTTCAATAGATCAATTGCAAGTTATGTATGAAAGTCGTGTCTCAAATGCACAAATAGAATTGGTTCGAAGTGCTTCCAAACAATTTAATGATACGAAAAGACTGAAAGATATGCTTTTTAAGGCTAAAATAATGCATTGTTGTCTTCAATAGATTAATTGCAAGTTATGTAATAAAATCATGTTTGAAGGGCGGAAATAGAATTCGTTCGACTTAATTTAGAATGATTTAATGACGAGAATAGACTCATTAACATGACTTTAAGGCTAAGCAAATGCATTTTTGCCTTCAATAGATCAACTCCAAGTTATGCACGAAAGTCATGTTTAAAGGCCGAATTTCATTCGAAGTGATTTAGAATAATTTACTGACTAAAAGAGACGCAAAAATATGACTTTAAGGCTAAAAAAATGCATAGTTGCCTTCAATATATCAATTGCAAGTTATGTATGAAAGTCGTGTCTCAAATGCACAACTAGAATTGGTTCGAAGTGCTTCCAAACAATTTAATGATATGAAAAGACTGAATGATATGCTTTTTAAGGCTAAAATAATGCATTGTTGTCTTCAATAGATTAATTGCAAGTTATGTAATAAAATCAGGTTTAAAGGGCGAAAATAGAATTTGTTCGACTTAATTTAGAATGATTTAATGTTTAGAAGAGACTCATTAACATGACATTAAGGCTAAACCAATGCATTTTTGCCTTCAATAGATCAACTCCAAGTTATGCACGAAAGTCATGTTTAAAGGCTTAATTTCATTTGAAGTGATTTAGAATGATTTACTGACTAAAAGAGATGCAAAAATATGACTTTAAAGCTAAAAAAATGCATAGTTGCCTTCAATAGACCAATTGCAAGTTATGTATGAAAATCGTGTCTCAAATGCACAAATAGAATTGGTTCGAAGTGCTTCCAAACAGTTTAATGATATGAAAAGACTGAATGATATGCTTTTTAAGGCTAAAATAATGCATTGTTGTCTTCAATAGATTAATTGCTAACTTATGTAATAAAATCAGGTTTAAAGGGCAAAAATAGAATTTGTTCGACTTAATTTAGAATGATTTAACGATTAGAAGAGACTCATTAACATGACTTTAAGGCTAAACCAATGCATTTGTGCCTTCAATAGATCAACTCCAAGTTATGCACGAAAGTCATGTTTAAAGGCTATATTTCATTCGAAGTGATTTAGAATGATTTACTGACTAAAAGAGATGCAAAAATATGACTTTAAGGCTAAAAAAATGCATAGTTGCCTTTAATAGACCACTTGCAAGTTATGTATGAAAGTCGTGTCTCAAATGCACAAATAGAATTGTTTCGAAGTGCTTCCAAACAATATAATGATATGAAAAGACTGAATGATATGTTTTTTAAGGCTAAAATAATGCATTGTTGTCTTCAATAGATTAATTGCAAGTTATGTAAGAAAATCATGTTTGAAGGGCGAAAATAGAATTCGTTCGACTTAATTTAGAATGATTTAACGACTAGAAGAGACTCATTGACATGACCTTAAGGCTAAACAAATGCATTGTTGCCTTCAATACATCAACTGCAAGTTATGTACGAAAGTCATGTTTAAAGGCCGAATTGCATTCGAAGTGATTTAGAATGATTTACTGACTAAAAGAGACGCAAAAATATGACTTTAAGGCTAAAAAAATGCATAGTTGCCTTCAATAGGTCAATTGCAAGTTATGTATGAAAGTCGTGTCGCAAATGCACAAATAGAATTGGTTCGAAGTGCTTCCAAACAATTTAATGATATGAAAAGATTGAATGATATGCTTTTTGAGGCTAAAATAATGCATTGTTGTCTTCAATGGATTAAATGCAAGTTATGTAAGAAAATCATGTTTGAAGGGCGAAAATAGAATTCGTTCGACTTAATTTAGAATGATCTAACGACTAGAAGAGACTCATTGACATGACCTTAAGGCTAAACAAATGCATTGTTGCCTTCAATACATCAACTGGAAGTTATGCACGAAAATGATGTTTAAAGGCCGAATTTCATTCGAAGTGATTTAGAATGATTTACTGACTAAAAGAGACGCAAAAATATGACTTTAAGGCTAAAAAAAATGCATAGTTGCCTTCGATAGATCAATTGCAAGTTATGTATGAAAGTCGTGTCGCAAATGCACAAAAAGAATTGGTTCGAAGTGCTTCCAAACAATTTAATGATATGAAACGACTGAATGATATGCTTTTTAAGGCTAAAATAATGCATTGTTGTCTTCAGTAGATTAATTGCAAGTTATGTAATAAAATCATGTTTGAAGGGCGGAAATAGAATTCGTTCGACTTAATTTAGAATGATTTAATGACGAGAAGAGACTCATTAACATGACTTTAAGGCTAAGCAAATGCATTTTTGCCTTCAATAGATCAACTCCAAGTTATGCACGAAAGTCATGTTTAAAGGCCGAATTTCATTCGAAGTGATTTAGAATAATTTACTGACTAAAAGAGACGCAAAAATATGACTTTAAGGCTAAAAAAATGCATAGTTGCCTTCAATATATCAATTGCAAGTTATGTATGAAAGTCGTGTCTCAAATGCACAACTAGAATTGGTTCGAAGTGCTTCCAAACAATTTAATGATATGAAAAGACTGAATGATATGCTTTTTAAGGCTAAAATAATGCATTGTTGTCTTCAATAGATTAATTGCAAGTTATGTAATAAAATCAGGTTTAAAGGGCGAAAATAGAATTTGTTCGACTTAATTTAGAATGATTTAATGTTTAGAAGAGACTCATTAACATGACGTTAAGGCTAAACCAATGCATTTTTGCCTTCAATAGATCAACTCCAAGTTATGCACGAAAGTCATGTTTAAAGGCTTAATTTCATTCGAAGTGATTCAGAATGATTTACTGACTAAAAGAGATGCAAAAATATGACTTTAAGGCTAAAAAAATGCATAGTTGCCTTCAATAGACCAATTGCAAGTTATGTATGAAAATCGTGTCTCAAATGCCCAAATAGAATTGGTTCGAAGTGCTTCCAAACAATTTAATGATATGAAAAGACTGAATGATATGCTTTTTAAGGCTAAAATAATGCATTGTTGTCTTCAATAGATTAATTGCAACTTATGTAATAAAATCAGGTTTAAAGGGCAAAAGTAGAATTTGTTCGACTTAATTTAGAATGATTTAACGATTAGAAGAGACTCATTAACGTGACTTTAAGGCTAAACAAATGCATTTTTGCCTTCAATAGATCAACTCCAAGTTATGCACGAAAGTCATGTTTAAAGGCTATATTTCATTCGAAGTGATTTAGAATGATTTACAGACTAAAAGAGATGCAAAAATATGACTTTAAGGCTAAAAAAATGCATAGTTGCCTTTAATAGACCACTTGCAAGTTATGTATGAAAGTCGTGTCTCAAATGCACAAATAGAATTGGTTCGAAGTGCTTCCAAACAATTTAATGATATGAAAAGACTGAATGATATGCTTTTTAAGGCTAAAATAATGCATTGTTGTCTTCAATAGATTAATTGCAAGTTATGTAATAAAATTAGGTTTAAAGGGCGAAAATAGAATTTGTTCGACTTAATTTAGAATGATTTAACGACTTGAAGAGACTCATTGACATGACCTTAAGGCTAAACAAATGCATTGTTGCCTTCAATACATCAACTGGAAGTTATGCACGAAAATGATGTTTAAAGGCCGAATTTCATTCGAAGTGATTTAGAATGATTTACTGACTAAAAGAGACGCAAAAATATGACTTTAAAGCTAAAAAAAATGCATAGTTGCCTTCGATAGATCAATTGCAAGTTATGTATGAAAGTCGTGTCGCAAATGCACAAAAAGAATTGGTTCGAAGTGCTTCGAAACAATTTAATGATATGAAACGACTGAATGATATGCTTTTTAAGGCTAAAATAATGCATTGTTGTCTTCAGTAGATTAATTGCAAGTTATGTAAGAAAATCATGTTTGAAGGGCGAAAATAGAATTCGTTCGACTTAATTTAGAATGATTTAACGACTAGAAGAGACTCATTGACATGACCTTAAGGCTAAACAAATGCATTGTTGCCTTCAATACATCAACTGCAAGTTATGCACGAAAGTCGTGTTTAAAGGCCGAATTTCATTCGAAGTGATTTAGAATGATTTACTGACTAAAAGAAACGCAATAATATGACTTTAAGGTTAAAAAAATGCATAGTTGCCTTCAATAGATCAATTGCAAGTTATGTATGAAAGTCGTGTCGCAAATGCACAAATAGAATTGGTTCGAAGTGCTTCCTTACAATTTAATGTTATGAAAAGACTAAATGATATGCTTTTTAAGGCTAAAATAATGCATTGTTGTCTTCAATAGATTAATTGCAAGTTATGTAATAAAATCATGTTTGAAGGGCGAAAAGAGAATTCGTTCGACTTAATTTAGAATGATTTAATGACTAGAAGAGACTCATTGACATGACTTTAAGGCTAAAAAATGCATTGTTGCCTTCAATACATCAACTGCAAGTTATGCACGAAAGTCATGTTTAAAGGCCGAATTTTATTCGAAGTGATTTAGAATGATTTACTGACTAAAAGAGACGCAAAAATATGACTTTGAGGCTAAAAAAATGCATAGTTGCCTTCAATAGATCAATTGCAAGTTATGTATGAAAGTCGTGTCTCAAATGCACAAATAGAATTGGTTCGAAGTGCTTCCAAAAAATTTAATGATACGAAAAGACTGAAAGATATGCTTTTTAAGGCTAAAATAATGCATTGTTGTCTTCAATAGATTAATTGCAAGTTATGTAATAAAATCATGTTTGAAGGGCGGAAATTGAATTCGTTCGACTTAATTTAGAATGATTTAACGACGAGAAGAGACTCATTAACATGACTTTAAGGCTAAGCAAATGCATTTTTGCCTTCAATAGATCAACTCCAAGTTATGCACGAAAGTCATGTTTAAAGGCCGAATTTCATTCGAAGTGATTTAGAATAATTTACTGACTAAAAGAGATGCAAAAATATGACTTTAAGGCTAAAAAAATGCATAGTTGCCTTCAATATATCAATTGCAAGTTATGTATGAAAGTCGTGTCTCAAATGCACAACTAGAATTGGTTCGAAGTGCTTCCAAACAATTTAATGATATGAAAAGACTGAATGATATGCTTTTTAAGGCTAAAATAATGCATTGTTGTCTTCAATAGATTAATTGCAAGTTATGTAATAAAATCAGGTTTAAAGGGCGAAAATAGAATTTGTTCGACTTAATTTAGAATGATTTAATGTTTAGAAGAGACTCATTAACATGACTTTAAGGCTAAACCAATGCATTTTTGCCTTCAATAGATCAACTCCAAGTTATACACGAAAGTCATGTTTAAAGGCTTAATTTCATTCGAAGTGATTTAGAATGATTTACTGACTAAAAGAGATGCAAAAATATGACTTTAAGGCTAAAAAAATGCATAGTTGCCTTCAATAGACCAATTGCAAGTTATGTATGAAAATCGTGTCTCAAATGCCCAAATAGAATTGGTTCGAAGTGCTTCCAAACAATTTAATGATATGAAAAGACTGAATGATATGCTTTTTAAGGCTAAAATAATGCATTGTTGTCTTCAATAGATTAATTGCAAGTTATGTAATAAAATCAGGTTTAAAGGGCGAAAATAGAATTTGTTCGACTTAATTTTCAATGATTTAACGACTAGAAGCGACTCATTGACATGACCTTAAGGCTAAACAAATGCATTGTTGCCTTCAATACATCAACTGCAAGTTATGTACGACAGTCATGTTTAAAGGCCGAATTTCATTCGAAGTGATTAAGAATGATTTACTGACTAAAAGAGACGCAAAAATATGACTTTAAGGCTAAAAAAATTCATAGTTGCCTTCAATAGATCAATTGCAAGTTATGTATGAAAGTCGTGTCTTAAATGCACAAATAGAATTGGTTCGAAGTGCTTCCAAACAATTTAATGATATGAAAAGACTGAATGATATGCTTTTTAAGGCTAAAATAATGCATTGTTGTCTTCAATAGATTAATTGCAAGTTATGTAATAAAATCAGGTTTAAAGGGCGAAAATAGAATTTGTTCGACTTAATTTAGAATGATTTAACGATTAGAAGAGACTCATTAACATGACTTTAAGGCTAAACAAATGCATTTTTGCCTTCAATAGCTCAACTCCAAGTTATGCACGAAAGTCATGTTTAACGGCCGAATTTCATTCGAAGTGATTACGAATGATTTACTGACTAAAAGAGACGCAAAAATATGACTTTAAGGCTAAAAAAATGCATAGTTGCCTTCAATAGATCAATTGCAAGTTATGTATGAAAGTCGTGTCGCAAATGCACAAATATAATTGGTTCGAAGTGCTTCCAAACAATTTAATGATATGAAAAGACTGAATGATATGTTTTTTAAGGCTAAAATAATGCATTGTTGTCTTCAATAGATTAATTGCAAGTTATGTAAGAAAATCATGTTTGAAGGGCGTAAATAGAATTCGTTCGACTTAATTTACAATGATTTAACGACTAGAAGAGACTCATTGACATGACCTTAAGGCTAAACAAATGCATTGTTGCCTTCAATACATCAACTGCAAGTTATGTACGAAAGTCATGTTTAAAAGCCGAATTTCATTCGAAGTGATTTAGAATGATTTACTGACTAAAAGAGACGCAAAAATATGAATTTAAGGCTAAAAAAATTCATAGTTGCCTTCAATAGATCAATTGCAAGTTATGTATGAAAGTCGTGTCTCAAATGCACAAATAGAATTGGTTCGAAGTGCTTCCAAAAAATTTAATGATATGAAAAGACTAAATGATCTGCTTTCTAAGGCTAAAATAATGCATTGTTGTCTTCAATAGATTAATTGCAGGTTATGTAATAAAATCATGTTTGAAGGGCGGAAATAGAATTCGTTCGACTTAATTTAGAATGATTTAATGACGAGAAGAGACTCATTAACATGACTTTAAGGCTAAACAAATGCATTTTTGCCTTCAATAGATCAACTCCAAGTTATGCACGAAAGTCATGTTTAAAGGCCGAATTTCATTCGAAGTGATTTAGAATGATTTACTGACTAAAAGAGATGCAAAAATATGACTTTAAGGCTAAAAAATGCATAGTTGCCTTCAATAGATCAATTGCAAGTTATGTATGAAAGTCGTGTCTCAAATGCCCAAATAGAATTGGTTCGAAGTGCTTCCAAACAATTTAATGATATGAAAAGATTGAATGATATGCTTTTTAAGGCTAAAATAATGCATTGTTGTCTTCAATAGATTAATTGCAAGTTATGTAATAAAATCAGGTTTAAAGGGCGAAAATAGAATTTGTTCGACTTAATTTAGAATGATTTAACGATTAGAAGAGACTCATTAACATGACTTTAAGGCTAAGCAAATGCATTTTTTCCTTCAATAGATCAACTCCAAGTTATGCACGAAAGTCATGTTTAAAGGCCGAATTTCATTCGAAGTGATTTAGAATGATTTACTGACTAAAAGAGATGCAAAAATATGACTTTAAGGCTAAAAAAATTCATAGTTGCCTTCAATAGATCAATTGCAAGTTATGTATGAAAGTCGTGTCTCAAATGCACAAATAGAATTGGTTCGAAGTGCTTCCAAAAAATTTAATGATATGAAAAGACTAAATGATATGCTTTCTAAGGCTAAAATAATGCATTGTTGTCTTCAATAGATTAATTGCAGGTTATGTAATAAAATCATGTTTGAAGGGCGGAAATAGAATTCGTTCGACTTAATTTAGAATGATTTAATGACGAGAAGAGACTCATTAACATGACTTTAAGGCTAAACAAATGCATTTTTGCCTTCAATAGATCAACTCCAAGTTATGCACGAAAGTCATGTTTAAAGGCCGAATTTCATTCGAAGTGATTAAGAATGATTTACTGACTAAAAGAGACGCAAAAATATGACTTTAAGGCTAAATAAATGCATAGTTGCCTTCAATAGATCAATTGCAAGTTATGTATGAAAGTCGTGTCGCAAATGCACAAATAGAATTGGTTCGAAGTGCTTCCAAACAATTTAATGATATGAAAAGACTGAATGATATGCTTTTTAAGGCTAAAATAATGCATTGTTGTCTTCAATAGATTAATTGCAAGTTATGTAAGAAAATCATGTTTGAAGGGCGAAAATAGAATTCGTTCGACTTAATTTAGAATGATTTAACGACGAGAAGAGACTCATTAACATGACTTTAAGGCTAAGCAAATGCATTTTTGCCTTCAATAGATCAACTCCAAGTTATGCACGAAAGTCATGTTTAAAGGCCGAATTTCATTCGAAGTGATTTAGAATGATTTACTGACTAAAAGAGATGCAAAAATATGACTTTAAGGCTAAAAAAATGAATAGTTGCCTTCAATAGATCAATTGCAAGTTATGTATGAAAGTCGTGTCGCAAATGCACAAATAGAATTGGTTCGAAGTGCTTCCAAACAATTTAATGATATGAAACGACTGAATGATATGCTTTTTAAGGCGAAAATAATGCATTGTTGTCTTCAGTAGATTAATTGCAAGTTATGTAAGAAAATCATGTTTGAAGGGCGAAAAGAGAATTCGTTCGACTTAATTTAGAATGATTTAATGACTAGAAGAGACTCATTGACATGACTTTAAGGCTAAAAAATGCATTGTTGCCTTCAATACATCAACTGCAAGTTATGCACGAAAGTCATGTTTAAAGGCCGAATTTCATTCGAAGTGATTTAGAATGGTTTACTGACTAAAAGAGACGCAAAAATATGACTTTGAGGCTAAAAAAATGCATAGTTGCCTTCAATAGATCAATTGCAAGTTATGTATGAAAGTCGTGTCTCAAATGCACAAATAGAATTGGTTCGAAGTGCTTCCAAAAAATTTAATGATACGAAAAGACTGAAAGATATGCTTTTTAAGGCTAAAATAATGCATTGTTGTCTTCAATAGATTAATTGCAAGTTATGTAATAAAATCAGGTTTAAAGGGCAAAAATAGAATTTGTTCGACTTAATTTAGAATGATTTAATGTTTAGAAGAGACTCATTAACATGACTTTAAGGCTAAACCAATGCATTTTTGCCTTCAATAGAACAACTCCAAGTTATGCACGAAAGTCATGTTTAAAGGCTTAATTTCATTCGAAGTGATTTAGAATGATTTACTGACTAAAAGAGATGCAAAAATATGACTTTAAGGCTAAAAAAATGCATAGTTGCCTTCAATAGACCAATTGCAAGTTATGTATGAAAATCGTGTCTCAAATGCACAAATAGAATTGGTTCGAAGTGCTTCCAAACAATTTAATGATATGAAAAGACTGAATGATATGCTTTTTAAGGCTAAAATAATGCATTGTTGTCTTCAATAGATTAATTGCAAGTTATGTAATAAAATCAGGTTTAAAGGGCGAAAATAGAATTTGTTCGACTTAATTTAGAATGATTTAACGACTAGAAGAGACTCATTGACATGACCTTAAGGCTAAACAAATGCATTGTTGCCTTCAATACATCAACTGCAAGTTGACTTTAAGGCTAAAAAAATGCATAGTTGCCTTCAATAGATCAATTGCAAGTTATGTATGAAAGTCGTGTCTTACATGCAAAAATAGAATTGGTTCGAAGTGCTTCCAAACAATTTAATGATATGAAAAGACTGAATGATATGCTTTTTAAGGCTAAAATAATGCATTGTTGTCTTCAATAGATTAATTGCAAGTTATGTAATAAAATCATGTTTGAAGGGCGAAAATAGAATTCGTTCGACTTAATTTAGAATGATTTAACGACTAGAAGAGACTCATTGACATGACTTTAAGGCTAATAAAATGCATTGTTGCCTTCAATAGATCAACTGCAAGTTTTGCACGAAAGTCATGTTTAAAGGCTTAATTTCATTCGAAGTGATTTAGAACGATTTATTGACTAAAAGAGACGCAAAAATATGACCTTAAACCTAAAAAAATGCATAGTTGCCTTCAATAGATCAATTGCAAGTTATGTATGAAAGTCGGGTCTCAAATGCACAAATAGAATTGGTTCGAAGTGCTTCCAAACAATTTAATGATATGAAAAGACTGAATGATATGCTTTTTAAGGCTAAAATAATGCATTGTTGTCTTCAATAGATTAATTGCAAGTTATGTAATAAAATCATGTTTGAAGGGCGAAAATAGAATTCATTCGACTTAATTTAGAATAATTTAACGACTAGAAGAGACTCATTAACATGACCTTAAGGCTAAACAAATGCATTTTTTCCTTCAATCGATCAACTCCAAGTTATGCACGAAAGTCATGTTTAAAGGCCGAATTTCGTTCGAAGTGATTTAGAATGATTTACTGACAAAAAGAGACGCAAAAATATGACTTTAAAGCTTAAAAAATGCATAGTTGCCTTCAATAGATCAATTGCAAGTTATATATGAAAGTCGTGTCTGAAATGCACAAATAGAATTGGTTCGAAGTGCTTCCAAACAATTTAATGATATGAAAAGACTGAATGATATGCTTTTTAAGGCTAAAATAATGCATTGTTGTCTTCAATAGATTAATTGCAAGTTATGTAATAAAATCATGTTTGAAGGGCGAAAATAGAATTCGTTCGAATTAATTTAGAATGATTTAACGACAAGAAGAGACTCATTGACATGACTTTAAGGCTAATCAAACGCATTGTTGCCTTCAATAGATCAACTGCAAGTTATGCACGAAAGTCATGTTTAACGGCCGAATTTCATTCGAAGTGATTTAGAAAAATTAATGACAAAACGAGATGCAATAATATGACTTTAAGGCTAAAAAAATGCATAGTTGCCTTCAATAGATCAATTGCAAGTTATGTATGAAAGTCGTGTCTCAAATGCACAAATAGAATTGGTTCGAAGTGCTTCCAAACAATTTAATGATATGAAAACACTGAATGATATGCTTTTTAAGGCTAAAATAATGCATTGTTGTCTTCAATAGATTAATTGCAAGTTATGTAATAAAATCATGTTTGAAGGGCGAAAATAGAATTCGTTCAACTTAATTTAGAATGATTTAACGACTAGAAGAGACTCATTGACATGACTTTAAGGCTAAACAAACGCATTGTTGCCTTCAATAGATCAACTGCAAGTTATGCACGAAAGTCATGTTTAACGGCCGAATTTCATTCGAAGTGATTTAGAAAAATTAATGACTAAAAGAGATGCAATAATAAGACTTTAAGGCTAAAAAAATGCATAGTTGCCTTCAGTAGATCAATTGCAGGTTATGTATGAAAGTCGTGTCTTAAATGCTAAAATAGAATTGGTTCGAAGTGCTTCCAAACAATTTAATGATATGAAAAGATTGAATGATATGCTTTTTATGGTTAAAACAATGCATTGTTGTCTTCAATAGCCTAATTGCAAGTTATGTAATAAAATCATGTTTGAAGGGCGAAAATAGAATTCGTTCGACTTCATTTAGAATGATTTAACGACTAGAAGAGACTCATTGACACGAATTTAAGGCTAAACAAATGCATTGTTGCCTTCAATAGATCAACTGCAAGTTATGCACGAAAGTCATGTTTAAAGGCTTAATTTCATTCGAAGTGATTTAGAATGATTTACTGACTAAAAGAGACGCAAAAATATGAGTTTAAGGCTAAAAAAATGCATAGTTGCCTTCAATAGATCAATTGCAAGTTATGTATGAAAGTCGTGTCTCAAATGCACAAATAGAATTGGTTCGAAGTGCGTCCAAACAATTTAATGATATGAAAAGACTGAATGATATGCTTTTTAAGGCTAAAATAATGCATTGTTGTCTTCAATAGATAAATTGCAAGTTATGTAATAAAATCATGTTTGAAGGGCGAAAATAGAATTCGTTCGACTTAATTTTGAATGATTTAACGACTAGAAGAGACCCATTGACATGACTTTAAGGCTAAACAAATGCATTTTTGCCTTCAATAGATCAACTCCAAGTTGTGCACGAAAGTGATCTTTAAAGGCCGAATTTCATTCGAAGTGATTTAGAATGATTTACTGACTAAAAGAGACGCAATAATATGACTTTAAGGCTAAAAAAATGCATAGTTGCCTTCAATAGATCAATTGCAAGTTATGTATGAAAGTCGTGTCTTAAATGCAAAAATAGAATTGGTTCGAAGTGCTTCCAAACAATTTAATGATATGAAAAGATTGAATGATATGCTTTTTATGGCTAAAACAATGCATTGTTGTCTTCAATAGCCTATTTGCAAGTTATGTAATAAAATCATGTTTGAAAGGCGAAAATAGAATTCGTTTGAATTAATTTAGAATGATTTAACGACTAGAAGAGACTCATTGACATGACTTTAAGGCTAAACAAACGCATTGTTGCCTTCAATAGATCAACTGCAAGTTATGCACGAAAGTCATGTTTAACGGCCGAATTTCATTCGAAGTGATTTAGAAAAATTAATGACTAAAAGAGATGCAATAATAAGACTTTAAGGCTAAAAAAATGCATAGTTGCCTTCAGTAGATCAATTGCAAGTTATGTATGAAAGTCGTGTCTTAAATGCAAAAATAGAATTGGTTCGAAGTGCTTCCAAACAATTTAATGATATGAAAAGATTGAATGATATGCTTTTTAAGGCTAAAACAATGCATTGTTGTCCTTAATAGCCTAATTGCAAGTTATGTAATAAAATCATGTTTGAAGGGCGAAAATAGAATTCGTTCGGCTTCATTCAGAATGATTTAACGACTAGAAGAGACTCATTGACATGACTTTAAGGCTAAACAAATGCATTGTTGCCTTCAATAGATCAACTGCAAGTTATGCACGAAAGTCATGTTTAAAGGCTTAATTTCATTCAGAGTGATTTCGAATGATTTACTGACTAAAAGAGACGCAAAAATATGACTTTAAGCCAAAAAAAATGCATAGTTGCCTTCAATAGATCAATTGCAAGTTATGTATGAAAGTCGTGTCTCAAATGCACAAATAGAATTGGTTCGAAGTGCTTCCAAACAATTTAATGATATGAAAAGACTGAATGATATGCTTTTTAAGGCTAAAATAATGGATTGTTGTCTTCAATAGATTAATTGCAAGTTATGTAATAAAATCATGTTTGAAGGGCGAAAATAGAATTCGTTCAACTTAATTTAGAATGATTTAACGACTAGAAGAGACTCATTGACATGACTTTAAGGCTAAACAAATGCATTTTTGCCTTCAATAGATCAACTCCAACTTATGCACGAAAGTGATGTTTAAAGGCCGAATTTCATTCGAAGTGATTTAGAATGATTTACTGACTAAAAGAGACGCAATAATATGACTTTAAGGCTAAAAAAATGCATAGTTGCCTTCAATAGATCAATTGCATGTTTTGTATGAAAGTCGTGTCTGAAATGCAAAAATAGAATTGGTTCGAAGTGCTTCCAAACAATTTAATGATATGAAAAGATTGAATGATATGCTTTTTATGGCTAAAACAATGCACTGTTGTCTTCAATAGCCTAATTGCAAGTATGTAAGAAAATCATGTTTGAAGGGCGAAAATAGAATTCGTTCGACTTAATTTTGAATGATTTAACGACTAGAAGAGACTCATTGAGATGACTTTAAGGCTAAACAAATGCATTGTTGCCTTCAATAGATCAACTGCAAGTTATGCACGAAAGTCATGTTTAACGGCCGAATTTCATTCGAAGTGATTTAGAAAAATTAATGACTAAAAGAGATGCAATAATAAGACTTTAAGGCTAAAAAAATGCATAGTTGCCTTCAGTAGATCAATTGCAAGTTATGTATGAAAGTCGTGTTTTAAATGCAAAAATAGAATTGGTTCGAAGTGCTTCCAAACAATTTAATGATATGAAAAGATTGAATGATATGCTTTTTATGGCTAAAACAATGCATTGTTGTCTTCAATAGCCTAATTGCAAGTTATGTAATTAAATCATGTTTGAAGGGCGAAAATAGAATTCGTTCGACTTCATTTAGAATGATTTGACGACTAGAAGAGACTCTTTGACACGACTTTAAGGCTAAACAAATGCATTGTTGCCTTCAATAGATCAACTGCAAGTTATGCACGAAAGTCATGTTTAAAGGCCGAATTTCATTCGAAATGATTTAGAATGATTTACTGACTAAAAGAGACTCAATAATATGACTTTAAGGCTAAAAAAATGCATAGTTGCCTTTAATATATCAATTGCAAGTTATGTATGAAAGTTGTGTCGCAAATGCACAAATAGAATTGGTTCGAAGTGCTTCCAAACAATTTAATGATACGAAAAGACTGAATGATATGCTTTTTAAGGCTAAAATAATGCATTGTTGTCTTCAATAGATTAATTGCAAGTTATGTAATAAAATCATGTTTGAAGGGTGAAAATAGAATTCATTCGACTTAATTTAGAATGATTTAACGACTAGAAGAGACTCATTAACATGACTTTAAGGCTAAACAAATGCATTTTTGCCTTCAATAGATCAACTCCAAGTTATGCACGAAAGTCATGTTTAAAGGCCGAATTTCATTCGAAGTGATTTAGAATGATTTACTGACTAAAAGAGACGCAAAAATATGACTTTAAGGCTAAAAAAATGCATAGTTGCCTTCAATAGATCAATTGCAAGTTATGTATGAAAGTCGTGTCTCAAATGCACAAATAGAAGTGGTTCGAATTGGTTCGAAGTGTTTCCAAACAATTTAATGATATGAAAATACTGAATGATATGCATTTTAAGGCTAAAATAATGCATTGTTGTCTTCAATAGATTAATTGCAAGTTATGTAATAAAATCATGTTTGAAGGGCGAAAATAGAATTCGTTCGACTTAATTTAGAATGATTTAACGACTAGAAGAGACTCATTGACACGACTTTAAGGCTAAACAAATGCATTTTGCCTTTAATAGATCAACTCCAAGTTATGCACGAAAGTCTTGTTTAAAGGCCGAATTTCATTCGAAGTGATTTAGACTGATTTACTGACTAAAAGAGACGCAATAATATGACTTCAAGGCTAACAAAATGCATAGTTGCCTTTAATAGATCAATTGCAAGTTATGTATGAAAGGTGTGCCGCAAATGCAAAAATAGAATTGGTTCGAAGTGCTTCCAAACAATTTAATGACATGAAAAGACTGAATGATATGGTTTTTATGGCTAAAATAATGCATTGTTGTCTTCAATAGATTAATTGCAAGTTCTGTAATAAAATCATGTTTGAAGGGCGAAAATAGAATTCGTTCGAATTAATTTAGAATGATTTAACGACTAGAAGAGACTCATTGACATGACTTTAAGGCTAAACAAATGCATTTTTGCCTTCAATAGATCAACTCCAAGTTATGCACGAAAGTCATGTTTAAAAGCCGAATTTCATTTGAAGTGATTTAGCATGATATACTGACTAAAAGAGACGCAATAATATGACTTTAAGGCTAAAAAAATGCATAGTTGCCTTCAACAGATCAATTGCAAGTTATGTATGAAAGTCGTGTCTTACATGCAAAAATAGAATTGGTTCGAAGTGCTTCCAAACAATTTAATGATATGAAAAGACTGAATGATATGCTTTTTAAGGCTAAAATAATGCATTGTTGTCTTCAATAGATTAATTGCAAGTTATGTAATAAAATCATGTTTGAAGGGCGAAAATAGAATTCGTTCGACTTAATTTTGAATGATTTAACGACTAGAAGAGACTCATTGACATGACTTTAAGGCTAAACAAATGCATTTTCGCCTTCAATAGATCAACTCCAAGTTGTGCACGAAAGTGATCTTTAAAGGCTGAATTTCATTCGAAGTGATTTAGAATGATTTACTGACTAAAAGAGACGCAATAATATGACTTTAAGGCTAAAAAAATGCATAGTTGCCTTCAATAGATCAATTGCAAGTTATGTATGAAAGTCGTGTCTTAAATGCAAAAATAGAATTGGTTCGATGTGCTTCCAAACAATTTAATGATATGAAAAGATTGAATGATATGCTTTTTAGGGCTAAAACAATGCATTGTTGTCTTCAATAGCCTAATTGCAAGTTATGTAATAAAATCATGTTTGAAAGGCGAAAATAGAATTCGTTTGAATTAATTTAGAATGATTTAACGACTAGAAGAGACTCATTGACATGACTTTAAGGCTAAACAAATGCATTGTTGCCTTCAATAGATCAACTGCAAGTGATGCACGAAAGTCATGTTTAACGGCCGAATTTCATTCGAAGTGATTTAGAAAAATTAATGACTAAAAGAGATGCAATAATATGACTTTAAGGCTAAAAAAATGCATAGTTGCCTTCAGTAGATCAATTGCAAGTTATGTATGAAAGTCGTGTCTTAAATGCAAAAATAGAATTGGTTCGAAGTGCTTCCAAACAATTTAATGATATGAAAAGATTGAATGATATGCTTTTTAAGGCTAAAACAATGCATTGTTGTCCTTAATAGCCTAATTGCAAGTTATGTAATAAAATCATGTTTGAAGGGCGAAAATAGAATTCGTTCGACTTCATTCAGAATGATTTAACGACTAGAAGAGACTCATTGACATGACTTTAAGGCTAAACAAATGCATTGTTGCCTTCAATAGATCAACTGCAAGTTATGCACGAAAGTCATGTTTAAAGGCTTAATTTCATTCGGAGTGATTTAGAATGATTTAGTGACTAAAAGAGACGCAAAAATATGACTTTAAGGCAAAAAAAATGCATAGTTGCCTTCAATAGATCAATTGCAAGTTATGTATGAAAGTCGTGTCTCAAATGCACAAATAGAATTGGTTCGAAGTGCTTCCAAACAATTTAATGATATGAAAAGACTGAATGATATGCTTTTTAAGGCTAAAATAATGCATTGTTGTCTTCAATAGATTAATTCCAAGTTATGTAATAAAATCAGGTTTGAAGGGCGAAAATAGAATTCGTTCAACTTAATTTAGAATGATTTAACGACTAGAAGAGACTCATTGACATGACTTTAAGGCTAAACAAATGCATTTTTGCCTTCAATAGATCAACTCCAACTTATGCACGAAAGTGATGTTTAAAGGCCGAATTTCATTCGAAGTGATTTAGAATGATTTACTGACTAAAAGAGACGCAATAATATGACTTTAAGGCTAAAAAAATGCATAGTTGCCTTCAATAGATCAATTGCAAGTTTTGTATGAAAGTCGTGTCTTAAATGCAAAAATAGAATTGGTTCGAAGTGCTTCCAAACAATTTAATGATATGAAAAGATTGAATGATATGCTTTTTACGGCTAAAACAACGCATTGTTGTCTTCAATAGCCTAATTGCAAGTTATGTAATAAAATCATGCTTGAAAGGCGAAATTAGAATTCGTTCGAATTAATTTAGAATGATTTAACGACTAGAATAGACTCATTGACATGACTTTAAGGCTAAACAAACGCATTGTTGCCATCAATAGATCAACTGCAAGTTATGCACGAAAGTCATGTTTAACGGTCGAATTTCATTCGAAGTGATTTAGAAAAATTAATGACAAAACGAGATGCAATAATAAGACTTTAAGGCTAAAAAATTGCATAGTTGCCTTCAGTAGATCAATTGCAAGTTATGTATGAAAGTCGTGTCTTAAATGCAAAAATAGAATTGGTTCGAAGTGCTTCCAAACAATTTAATGATATGAAAAGATTGAATGATATGCTTTTTAAGGCTAAAACAATGCATTGTTGTCCTTAATAGCCTAATTGCAAGTTATGTAATAAAATCATGTTTGAAGGGCGAAAATAGAATTCGTTCGACTTCATTTAGAATGATTTAACGACTAGAAGAGACTCATTGACACGACTTTAAGGCTAAACAAATGCATTGTTGCCTTCAATAGATCAACTGCAAGTTATGCACGAAAGTCATGTTTAAAGGCTTAATTTCATTCGAAGTGATTTAGAATGATTTACTGACTAAAAGAGACGCAAAAATATGACTTTAAGGCTAAAAAAATGCATAGTTGCCTTCAATAGATCAATTGCAAGTTATGTATGAAAGTCGTGTCTCAAATGCACAAATAGAATTGGTTCGAAGTGCTTCCAAACAAGTTAATGATATGAAAAGACTGAATGATATGCTTTTTAAGGCTAAAATAATGCATTGTTGTCTTCAATAGATTAATTCCAAGTTATGTAATAAAATCAGGTTTGAAGGGCGAAAATAGAATTCGTTCAACTTAATTTAGAATGATTTAACGACTAGAAGAGACTCATTGACATGACTTTAAGGCTAAACAAATGCATTGTTGCCTTCAATAGATCAACTGCAAGCTATGCACGAAAGTCATGTTTAAAGGCCGAATTTCATTCGAAGTGATTTAGAATGATTTACTGACTAAAAGAGACGCAATAATATGACTTTAAGGCTAAAAAAATGCATAGTTGCCTTCAATAGATCAATTGCAAGTTTTGTATGAAAGTCGTGTCTTAAATGCAAAAATAGAATTGGTTCGAAGTGCTTCCAAACAATTTAATGATATGAAAAGATTGAATGATATGCTTTTTATGGCTAAAACAACGCATTGTTGTCTTCAATAGCCTAATTGCAAGTTATGTAATAAAATCATGCTTGAAAGGCGAAAATAGAATTCGTTCGAATTAATTTAGAATGATTTAACGACTAGAAGAGACTCATTGACATGACTTTAACGCTAAACAAATGCATTGTTACCCTCAATAGATCAACTGCAAGTTATGCACGAAAGTCATGTTTAAAGGCCGAATTTCATTCCAAGTGATTTAGAATGATTTACTGACTAAAAGAGACGCAATAATATGACTTTAAGGCTAAAAAAATGCATAGTTGCCTTCAGTTGATCAATTGCAAGTTATGTATGAAAGTCGTGTCTTAAATGCACAAATAGAATTGGTTCGAAGTGCTTCCAAACAATTTAATGATAAGAAAAGACTGAATGATATGCTTTTTATGGCTAAAACAATGCATTGTTGTCTTCAATAGATTAATTGCAAGTTATGTAAGAAAATCATGTTCGAAGGGTGAAAATAGTATTCGTTCGACTTAATTTAGAATAATTTAATGACTAAAAGAGACTCATTGACATGACTTTAAGTTTAAACAAATGCATTGTTACCATCAATAGATCAACTGCAAGTTATGCACGAAAGTCATGTTTAAACGCCGAATTTCATTCCAAGTGATTTATAATGATTTACTAACTAAAATAGACGCAATAATATGACTTTAAGGCTAAAAAAATGCATAGTTGCCTTCAATAGATCAATTGCAAGTAATGCATGAAAGTCCTGTCTTAAATGCAAAAAATAGAATTGCTTCGAAATGCTTCCAAACAATTTAATGATATGAAAAGACTGAATGATATGCTTTTTATGGCTAAAACAATGCATTGTTGTCTTCAATAGATTAATTGCAAGTTATGTAAGAAAATAATGTTCGAAGGGTGAAAATAGTATTCGTTCGACGTAATTTAGAATTATTTAATGACTAGAAGAGACTCATTGACATGACTTTAAGGCTAAACAAATGCATTGTTACCATCAATAGATCAACTGCAAGTTATGCACGAAAGTCAAGTTTAAAGGCCGAATTTCATTCCAAGCGATTTAGAATGATTTACTGACTAAAAGAGCCGCAATAATATGACTTTAAGGCTAAAAAATTGGATAGTTGCCTTCAATAGATCAATTGCAAGTTATGTATGAAAGTCGTGTCTTAAATGCACAAATAGAATTGGTTCGAAGCGCTTCCTAACAATTTAATGATATGAAAAGACTGAATGATATGCTTTTTATGGCTAAAATAACGCATCGTTGTCTTCAATAGATTAATTGCAAGTTATGTAAGAAAATCATGTTTGAAGGGCGAAACTAGAATTCGTTCGACTTAATTTAGAATGATTTAACGACTAGAAGAGACTCATTGACATGACTTTAAGGCTAAACAAATGCATTGTTGCCTTCAATAGAACAACTGCATGTTACGCACGAAAGTCATGTTTAAACGCCGAATTTCATTCGAAGTTATTTAGAATGATTTACTGACTAAAAGAGACGCAATAATATGACTTTAAGGCTAAAAAAATGGATTGTTGCCTTCAATAGATCAATTGCAAGTTATGCACGAAAGTCGTGTCTTAAATGCAAAAATAGAATTGGTTCAAAGTGCTTCCAAACAATTTAATGATATGAAAAGACTGAATGATATGCTTTTTAAGGCTAAAATAACGCATTGTTGTCTTCAATAGATTAATTGCAAGTTATGTAAGAAAATCTTGTTTGAACGGCGAAAATAGAATTCGTTCGACTTAATTTAGAATGATTTAATGACTAGAAGAGAATCGTTAACATGGCTTTAAGGCTAAACAAATGCATTGTTGCCTTCAATTGATCAACTGCAAGTTATGCACGAAAGTCATGTTTAAAGGCTGAATTTCATTCGAAGTGATTTAGAATGATTTACTGACTAAAAGAGACGCAAAAATATGACTTTAATGCTAAAAAAATGCATAGTTGCCTTCAATAGGTCAATTGCAAGTTATGCATGAAAGTCATGTCTTCAATGCAAAAATAGAATTGGTTCGAAGTGCTTCCAAACAATTTAATCATATGAAAAGACTGAATGATATGCTTTTTATGGCTAAAATAATGCATTGTTGTTTTCAATAGATTAATTGCAAGTTATGTTAGAAAATCATGTTTGAAGGGCGAAAATAGAATTCGTTCGACTTAATTTAGAATGATTTAACGACTAGAAGACACTCGTTGACATGACTTTAAGGCCAAACAAATGCATTGTTGCCTTCAATAGATCAACTGCAAGTTATGCACGAAAGTCATGTTTAAAGGCCGAATTTTGTTCGAAATGATTTAGAAAAATTTAATGACTAAAAGAGATGCAATAATATGACTTTAAGGCTAAAAAAATGGATAGTTGCCTTCAATAGATCATTTGCAAGTTATGCATGAAAGTCGTGTCTTCAATGCAAAAATAGAATTGGTTCGAAGTGCTTCCAAACAATTTAATGATAAGAAAAGACTGAATGATATGCTTTTTATGGCTAAAATAATGCATTGTTGTCTTCAATAGATTAATTGCAAGTTATGTAAGAAAATCACGTTTGAACGGCGAAAATAGAATTCATTCGACTTAATTTAGAATGATTTAACGACTAGAAAAGACTGAGTGACATGACTTTAAGGCTACACAAATGCATTGCTGCCTTCAATAGATCAACTGGAAGTTATGCACAAAAGTCATGTTTAAAGGCCGAATTTCGTTCGAATTGGTTTATGAAAATTTAATGACTAAAAGAGACACAATAATACGATTTTAAGGCTAAAAAAATGCATAGTTGCGTGCAATACATCTGTTGCAAGTTATGTATGAAAGTCGTGTCTTAAATGCACAAATAGAATTGGTTTGAAGTGCTTCCAAACAATTTAATGATATGAAAAGACTAAATGATATGCTTTTTAGTGCTAAAATAATGCATTGTTGTCTTCAATAGATTAATTGCAAGTTATGTAAGAAAATCATGTTCGAAGGGTGAAAATAGTATTCGTTCGACTTAATTTCGAATTATTAAACGACTAGAAGAGACTCATTGACATGACTTTAAGGCTAAACAAATGCATTGTTGCCTTCAATAGATCGACTGCAAGTTATGCACGAAAGTCATGTTTAAAGGCCGAATTGGAAGTTCTGAACGAAAGTAGTGTTTGAAGTGCCAAAAAATAGAATTCTGTCGAATTACTTTTAATTGATTTAATGACTAGGGATGACTCAATGACATGATTTTAAGGCTAAACAAACGCAGAATTGCCTTCAATAGATCAATTGCATGTTTTGCACAACAGTCGTGTTTGAAATGCGAAAATAGAAATCGTTTGAATTCATTTCGAATGATTTATTGACTCAAAGTGACTTCATGACATAATTTTAAGGCTATACAAATGCATAACTGCCTTCAAAAGATCCATTGCAAATTATGCACGAAAGTCGTGGTTCAAGTGCGAAAATAGATTTCGTTCGAATTGCTTTGAAATGATTTAATTACTAGAAGAGACTCAATCACATGATTTCAAGGCTAAACAATGGATAGTTTGGTTGAATATATCAATTGCAAGTTATGCACAAAAGTCTCGTTTAAAGAGCAAAAATAGAATTCGTTCGAATTGCTTTCAAATGATTTGATGACAAGAAGAGACTCAATGACATGATTTTAAGGCTAAAAGAATGCATAGTTCTCCTCAATGGTTGAATTGGAAGTTCTGAACGAAAGTCATGTTTGAAGTGCCAAAAAATAGAATTCTTTCGAATTACTTTTAATTAATTTAATGACTAGAGAAGACTCAATGACATGACTTTAAGGCTAAACAAATGCATTTTTGCCTTCAATAGATCAACTCCAACTTATGCACGAAAGTGATGTTTAAAGGCCGAATTTCATTCGAAGTGATTTAGAATGATTTACTGACTAAAAGAGACGCAATAATATGACTTTAAGGCTAAAAAAATGCATAGTTGCCTTCAATAGATCAATTGCAAGTTTTGTATGAAAGTCGTGTCTTAAATGCAAAAATAGAATTGGTTCGAAGTGCTTCCAAACAATTTAATGATATGAAAAGATTGAATGATATGCTTTTTATGGCTAAAACAACGCATTGTTGTCTTCAATAGCCTAATTGCAAGTTATGTAATAAAATCATGCTTGAAAGGCGAAAATAGAATTCGTTCGAATTAATTTAGAATGATTTAACGACTAGAAGAGACTCATTGACATGACTTTAACGCTAAACAAATGCATTGTTACCCTCAATAGATCAACTGCAAGTTATGCACGAAAGTCATGTTTAAAGGCCGAATTTCATTCCAAGTGATTTAGAATGATTTACTGACTAAAAGAGACGCAATAATATGACTTTAAGGCTAAAAAAATGCATAGTTGCCTTCAGTTGATCAATTGCAAGTTATGTATGAAAGTCGTGTCTTAAATGCACAAATAGAATTGGTTCGAAGTGCTTCCAAACAATTTAATGATAAGAAAAGACTGAATGATATGCTTTTTATGGCTAAAACAATGCATTGTTGTCTTCAATAGATTAATTGCAAGTTATGTAAGAAAATCATGTTCGAAGGGTGAAAATAGTATTCGTTCGACTTAATTTAGAATGATTTAATGACTAAAAGAGACTCATTGACATGACTTTAAGGCTAAACAAATGCATTGTTACCATCAATAGATCAACTGCAAGTTATGCACGAAAGTCATGTTTAAACGCCGAATTTCATTCCAAGTGATTTAGAATGATTTACTAACTAAAATAGACGCAATAATATGACTTTAAGGCTAAAAAAATGCATAGTTGCCTTCAATAGATCAATTGCAAGTAATGCATGAAAGTCCTGTCTTAAATGCAAAAAATAGAATTGCTTCGCAATGCTTCCAAACAATTTAATGATATGAAAAGACTGAATGATATGCTTTTTATGGCTAAAACAATGCATTGTTGTCTTCAATAGATTAATTGCAAGTTATGTAAGAAAATAATGTTCGAAGGGTGAAAATAGTATTCGTTCGACGTAATTTAGAATTATTTAATGACTAGAAGAGACTCATTGACATGACTTTAAGGCTAAACAAATGCATTGTTACCATCAATAGATCAACTGCAAGTTATGCACGAAAGTCATGTTTAAAGGCCGAATTTCATTCCAAGCGATTTAGAATGATTTACTGACTAAAAGAGCCGCAATAATATGACTTTAAGGCTAAAAAATTGGATAGTTGCCTTCAATAGATCAATTGCAAGTTATGTATGAAAGTCGTGTCTTAAATGCACAAATAGAATTGGTTCGAAGCGCTTCCTAACAATTTAATGATATGAAAAGACTGAATGATATGCTTTTTATGGCTAAAATAACGCATCGTTGTCTTCAATAGATTAATTGCAAGTTATGTAAGAAAATCATGTTTGAAGGGCGAAACTAGAATTCGTTCGACTTAATTTAGAATGATTTAACGACTAGAAGAGACTCATTGACATGACTTTAAGGCTAAACAAATGCATTGTTGCCTTCAATAGAACAACTGCATGTTACGCACGAAAGTCATGTTTAAACGCCGAATTTCATTCGAAGTTATTTAGAATGATTTACTGACTAAAAGAGACGCAATAATATGACTTTAAGGCTAAAAAAATGGATTGTTGCCTTCAATAGATCAATTGCAAGTTATGCACGAAAGTCGTGTCTTAAATGCAAAAATAGAATTGGTTCGAAGTGCTTCCAAACAATTTAATGATATGAAAAGACTGAATGATATGCTTTTTAAGGCTAAAATAACGCATTGTTGTCTTCAATAGATTAATTGCAAGTTATGTAAGAAAATCTTGTTTGAACGGCGAAAATAGAATTCGTTCGACTTAATTTAGAATGATTTAATGACTAGAAGAGAATCGTTAACATGACTTTAAGGCTAAACAAATGCATTGTTGCCTTCAATTGATCAACTGTAAGTTATGCACGAAAGTCATGTTTAAAGGCCGAATTTTGTTCGAAATGATTTAGAAAAATTTAATGACTAAAAGAGATGCAATAATATGATTTTAAGGCTAAAAAAATGGATAGTTGCCTTCAATAGATCATTTGCAAGTTATGCATGAAAGTCGTGTCTTCAATGCAAAAATAGAATTGGTTCGAAGTGCTTCCAAACAATTTAATGATAAGAAAAGACTGAATGATATGCTTTTTATGGCTAAAATAATGCATTGTTGTCTTCAATAGATTAATTGCAAGTTATGTAAGAAAATCACGTTTGAACGGCGAAAATAGAATTCATTCGACTTAATTTAGAATGATTTAACGACTAGAAAAGACTGAGTGACATGACTTTAAGGCTACACAAATGCATTGCTGCCTTCAATAGATCAACTAGAAGTTATGCACAAAAGTCATGTTTAAAGGCCGAATTTCGTTCGAAGTGGTTTATGAAAATTTAATGACTAAAAGAGACACAATAATACGATTTTAAGGCTAAAAAAATGCATAGTTGCGTGCAATACATCTGTTGCAAGTTATGTATGAAAGTCGTGTCTTAAATGCACAAATAGAATTGGTTTGAAGTGCTTCCAAACAATTTAATGATATGAAAAGACTAAATGATATGCTTTTTAGTGCTAAAATAATGCATTGTTGTCTTCAATAGATTAATTGCAAGTTATGTAAGAAAATCATGTTCGAAGGGTGAAAATAGTATTCGTTCGACTTAATTTCGAATTATTAAACGACTAGAAGAGACTCATTGACATGACTTTAAGGCTAAACAAATGCATTGTTGCCTTCAATAGATCGACTGCAAGTTATGCACGAAAGTCATGTTTAAAGGCCGAATTGGAAGTTCTGAACGAAAGTAGTGTTTGAAGTGCCAAAAAATAGAATTCTGTCGAATTACTTTTAATTGATTTAATGACTAGAGATGACTCAATGACATGATTTTAAGGCTAAACAAACGCAGAATTGCCTTCAATAGATCAATTGCATGTTTTGCACAACAGTCGTGTTTGAAATGCGAAAATAGAAATCGTTTGAATTCATTTCGAATGATTTATTGACTCAAAGTGACTTCATGACATAATTTTAAGGCTATACAAATGCATAACTGCCTTCAAAAGATCCATTGCAAATTATGCACGAAAGTCGTGGTTCAAGTGCGAAAATAGATTTCGTTCGAATTGCTTTGAAATGATTTAATTACTAGAAAAGACTCAATCACATGATTTCAAGGCTAAACAATGGATAGTTTGGTTGAATATATCAATTGCAACTTATGCACAAAAGTCTCGTTTAAAGAGCAAAAATAGAATTCGTTCGAATTGCTTTCAAATGATTTGATGACAAGAAGAGACTCAATGACATGATTTTAAGGCTAAAAGAATGCATAGTTCTCCTCAATGGTTGAATTGGAAGTTCTGAACGAAAGTCATGTTTGAAGTGCCAAAAAATAGAATTCTTTCGAATTACTTTTAATTAATTTAATGACTAGAGAAGACTCAATGACATGATTTTAAGGCTAAACAAACGCATAATTGCCTTCAATAGATCAATTGCATGTTTTGCACAAAAGTCGTGTTCGAAATGTGAAAATTGAAATCGTTTGAATTGATTTCGAATGATTTATTGACTAAAAGTGACTCAATGACATGCTTTTAAGGCAATACAGACGCATAGTTTCCATAAAAATATCTAATGCAAATTATGCACGAGAGTCGTTGTTCAAGTACGAAAATGGATTTCGTTAGAATTGCTTTGAAATGATTTAATTTCTAGAAGAGACTCAATGACGTGATTTCAAGGCTAAACAATGGATAGTTTGCTTGAATATATCTATTGCAAGTTATGCACAAAAGTCTCGTTTAAAGAGCAAAAATAGAATTCGTTCGAATTGCTTTCAAATGATTTGATGACTAGAAGAGATTCAATGACATGACTTTAAGGCTAAAAGAATGCATAGTTCTCCTCAATGGTTGAATTGGAAGTTCTGAACGAAAGTCGTGTTTGAAGTGCCAAAAAATAGAATTCTTTCGAATTGGTTTTAATTGATTTAATGACTAGAGAAGACTCAATGACATGATTTTAAGGCTAAACAAACGCATAATTTCCTTCAATAGATCAATTGCATGTTTTGCACAAAAGTCGTGTTCGAAATGTGAAAATAGAAATCGTTTGAATTGATTTCGAATGATTTATTGACTAAAAGTGACTCAATGACATGCTTTTAAGGCAATACAAACGCGTAATTGCCATCAAAATATCTAATGCAAATTATGCACGAAATTCGTGGTTCAAGTACGAAAATAGATTTCGTTAGAATTGCTTTGAAATGATTTAATTTCTAGAAGAGACTCAATGACGTGATTTCAAGGCTAAGCAATGGATAGTTTGCTTGAATATATCTATTGCAACTTATGCACAAAAGTCTCGTTTAAAGAGCAAAAATAGAATTCGTTCGAATTGCTTTCAAATGATTTGATGACTAGAAGAGACTCAATGACATGATTTTAAGGCTAAAAGAAAGAATGCATAGTTCTCCTCAATGGTTGAATTGGAAGTTCTGAACGAAAGTCGTGTTTGAAGTGCCAAAAAATAGAATTCTTGCGAATTAGTTTTAATTGATTTAATGACTAGAGAAGACTCAATGACATGATTTTAAGGCTAAACAAACGCATAATTTCCTTCAATAGATCAATTGCATGTTTTGCACAAAAGTCGTGTTCGAAATGTGAAAATAGAAATCGTTTGAATTGATTTCGAATGATTTATTGACTAAAAGTGACTCAATGACATGCTTTTAAGGCAATACAAACGCATAATTGCCATCAAAATATCTAATGCAAATTATGCACGAAAGTCGTGGTTCAAGTACGAAAATAGATTTCGTTAGAATTTCTTTGAAATGATTTAATTTCTAGAAGAGACTCAATGACGTGATTTCAAGGCTAAGCAATGGATAGTTTGCTTGAATATATCTATTGCAAGTTATGCACAAAAGTCTCTTTTAAAGAGCAAAAATAGAATTCGTTCGAATTGCTTTCAAATGATTTGATGAGTAGAAGAGACTCAATGACATGATTTTAAGGCTAAAAGAAAGAATGCATAGTTCTCCTCAATGGTGGAATTGGAAGTTCTGAACGAAAGTCGTGTTTGAAGTGCAAAAAAATAGAATTCTTTCGAATTACTTTTAATTAATTTAATGACTAGAGAAGACTCAATGACATGATTTTAAGGGTAAACAAACGCATAATTGCCTTCAAGAGATCAATTGCATGTTTTGCACAAAAGTCGTGTTCGAAATGTGAAAATTGAAATCGTTTGAATTGATTTCGAATGATTTATTGACTAAAAGTGACTCAATGACATGCTTTTAAGGCAATACAGACGCATAGTTTCCATAAAAATATCTAATGCAAATTATGCACGAGAGTCGTGGTTCAATTACGAAAATAGATTTCGTTAGAATTGCTTTGAAATGATTTAATTTCTAGAAGAGACTCAATGACGTGATTTCAAGGCTAAACAATGGATAGTTTGCTTGAATATATCTATTGCAAGTTATGCACAAAAGTCTCGTTTAAAGAGCAAAAATAGAATTCGTTCGAATTGCTTTCAAATGATTTGATGACTAGAAGAGATTCAATGACATGACTTTAAGGCTAAAAGAATGCATAGTTCTCCTCAATGGTTGAATTGGAAGTTCTGAACGAAAGTCGTGTTTGAAGTGCCAAAAAATAGAATTCTTTCGAATTAGTTTTAACTGATTTAATGACTAGAGAAGACTCAATGACATGATTTTAAGGCTAAACAAACGCATAATTTCCTTCAATAGATCAATCGCATGTTTTGCACAAAAGTCGTGTTCGAAATGTGAAAATAGAAATCGTTTGAATTGATTTCGAATGATTTATTGACGAAAAGTGACTCAATGACATGCTTTTAAGGCAATACAAACGCATAATTGCCATCAAAATATCTAATGCAAATTATGCACGGAATTCGTGGGTCAAGTACGAAAATAGATTTCGTTAGAATTGCTTTGAAATGATTTAATTTCTAGAAGAGACTCAATGACGTGATTTCAAGGCTAAGCAATGGATAGTTTGCTTGAATATATCTATTGCAACTTATGCACAAAAGTCTCGTTTAAAGAGCAAAAATAGAATTCGTTCGAATTGCTTTCAAATGATTTGATGACTAGAAGAGACTCAATGACATGATTTTAAGGGTAAAAGAAAGAATGCATAGTTCTCCTCAATGGTTGAATTGGAAGTTCTGAACGAAAGTCGTGTTTGAAGTGCCAAAAAATAGAATTCTTTCGAATTAGTTTTAATTGATTTAATGACTAGAGAAGACTCAATGACATGATTTTAAGGCTAAACAAACGCATAATTTCCTTCAATAGATCAATTGCATGTTTTGCACAAAAGTCGTGTTCGAAATGTGAAAATAGAAATCGTTTGAATTGATTTCGAATGATTTATTGACTAAAAGTGACTCAATGACATGCTTTTAAGGCAATACAAACGCATAATTGCCATGAAAAGATCTAATGCAAATTATGCACGAAAGTCGTGGTTCAAGTACGAAAATAGATTTCGTTAGAATTGCTTTGAAATGATTTAATTTCTAGAAGAGACTCAATGACGTGATTTCAAGGCTAAACAATGGATAGTTTGCTTGAATATATCTATTGCAAGTTATGCACAAAAGTCTCGTTTAAAGAGCAAAAATAGAATTCGTTCGAATTGCTTTCAAATGATTTGATGACTAGAAGAGATTCAATGACATGACTTTAAGGGTAAAAGAAAGAATGCATAGTTCTCCTCAATGGTTGAATTGGAAGTTCTGAACGAAAGTCGTGTTTGAAGTGCCAAAAAATAGAATTCTTTCGAATTAGTTTTAATTGATTTAATGACTAGAGAAGACTCAATGACATGATTTTAAGGCTAAACAAACGCATAATTTCCTTCAATAGATCAATTGCATGTTTTGCACAAAAGTCGTGTTCGAAATGTGAAAATAGAAATCGTTTCATTTGATTTCGAATGATTTATTGACTAAAAGTGACTCAATGACATGCTTTTAAGGCAATACAGACGCATAATTGCCATCAAAATATCTAATGCAAATTATGCACGGAATTCGTGGGTCAAGTACGAAAATAGATTTCGTTAGAATTGCTTTGAAATGATTTAATTTCTAGAAGAGACTCAATGACGTGATTTCAAGGCTAAGCAATGGATAGTTTGCTTGAATATATCTATTGCAACTTATGCACAAAAGTCTCGTTTAAAGAGCAAAAATAGAATTCGTTCGAATTGCTTTCAAATGATTTGATGACTAGAAGAGACTCAATGACATGATTTTAAGGGTAAAAGAAAGAATGCATAGTTCTCCTCAATGGTTGAATTGGAAGTTCTAAACGAAAGTCGTGTTTGAAGTGCCAAAAAATAGAATTCTTTCGAATTACTTTTAATTAATTTAATGACTAGAGAAGACCAATGACATGATTTTAAGGCTAAACAAACGCATAATTGCCTTCAATAGATCAATTGCATGTTTTGCACAAAAGTCGCGTTCGAAATGTGAAAATTGAAATCGTTTGAATTGATTTCGAATGATTTATTGACTAAAAGTGACTCAATGACATGCTTTTAAGGCAATACAGACCCATGGTTTCCATAAAAATATCTAATGCAAATTATGCACGAGAGTCGCGCTTCGAGTACGAAAATGGATTTCGTTAGAATTGCTTTGAAATGATTTAATTTCTAGAAGAGACTCAATGACGTGATTTCAAGGCTAAACAATGGATAGTTTGCTTGAATATATCTATTGCAAGTTATGCACAAAAGTCTCGTTTAAAAAGCAAAAATAGAATTCGTTCGAATTGCTTTCAAATGATTTGATGACTAGAAGAGACTCAATGACATGATTTTAAGGGTAAAAGAAAGAATGCATAGTTCTCCTCAATGGTTGAATTGGAAGTTCTAAACGAAAGTCGTGTTTGAAGTGCCAAAAAATAGAATTCTTTCGAATTACTTTTAATTAATTTAATGACTAGAGAAGACCAATGACATGATTTTAAGGCTAAACAAACGCATAATTGCCTTCAATAGATCAATTGCATGTTTTGCACAAAAGTCGCGTTCGAAATGTGAAAATTGAAATCGTTTGAATTGATTTTGAATGATTTATTGACTAAAAGCGACTCAATGACATGCTTTTAAGGCAATACAGAAGCATGGTTTCCATAAAAATATGTAATGCAAATTATGCACGAGAGTCGTGGTTCAAGTACGAAAATGGATTTCGTTAGAATTGCTTTCAAATGATTTAATTTCTAGAAGAGACTCAATGACGTGATTTCAAGGCTAAACAATGGATAGTTTGCTTGAATATATCTATTGCAACTTATGCACAAAAGTCTCGTTTAAAGAGCAAAAATAGAATTCGTTCGAATTGCTTTCAAATGATTTGATGACTAGAAGAGACTCAATGACATGATTTTAAGGCTAAAAGAATGCATAGTTCTCCTCAATGGTTGAATTGGAAGTTCTGAACGAAACTCGTGTTTGAAGTGCCAAAAAATAGAATTCTTTCGGATTACTTTTAATTAATTTAATGACTAGAGAAGACTCAATGACATGATTTTAAGGCTAAACAAACGCATAATTGCCTTCAATAGATCAATTGCATGTTTTACACAAAAGTCGTGTTCGAAATGTGAAAATAGAAATCGTTTGAATTGATTTCGAATGATTTATTGACTAAAAGTGACTCAATGACATGCTTTTAAGGCAATACAAAGGCATAGTTGCCATCAAAATATCTAATGCAAATTATGCACGAAAGTCGTGGTCCAAGTACGAAAATAGATTTCGTTAGAATTGCTTTGAAATGATTTAATTTCTAGAAGAGACTCAATGACGTGATTTCAAGGCTAAACAATGGATAGTTTGCTTGAATATATCTATTGCAAGTTATGCACAAAAGTCTCATTTAAAGAGCAAAAATAGAATTCGTTCGAATTGCTTTCAAATGATTTGATGAGTAGAAGAGACTCAATGACATGATTTTAAGGCTAAAAGAAAGAATGCATAGTTCTCCTCAATGGTGGAATTGGAAGTTCTGAACGAAAGTCGTGTTTGAAGTGCAAAAAAATAGAATTCTTTCGAATTACTTTTAATTAATTTAATGACTAGAGAAGACTCAATGACATGATTTTAAGGGTAAACAAACGCACCATTGCCTTCAATAGATCAATTGCATGTTTTGCACAAAAGTCGTGTTCGAAATGTGAAAATAGAAATCGTTTGAATTGATTTCGAATGATTTATTGACTAAAAGTGACTCAATGACATGCTTTTAAGGCAATACAAACGCATAATTGCCATCAAAATATCTAATGCAAATTATGCACGAAAGTCGTGGTCCAAGTACGAAAATAGATTTCGTTAGAATTGCTTTGAAATGATTTAATTTCTAGAAGAGACTCAATGACGTGATTTCAAGGCTAAGCAATGGATAGTTTGCTTGAATATATCTATTGCAACTTATGCACAAAAGTCTCGTTTAAAGAGCAAAAATAGAATTCGTTCGAATTGCTTTCAAATGATTTGATGACTAGAAGAGACTCAATGACATGATTTTAAGGCTAAAAGAAAGAATGCATAGTTCTCCTCAATGGTTGAATTGGAAGTTCTGAACGAAAGTCGTGTTTGAAGTGCCAAAAAATAGAATTCTTTCGAATTAGTTTTAATTGATTTAATGACTAGAGAAGACTCAATGACATGATTTTAAGGCTAAACAAACGCATAATTTCCTTCAATAGATCAATTGCTCGTTTTGCACAAAAGTCGTGTTCGAAATGTGAAAATAGAAATCGTTTGAATTGATTTCGAATGATTTATTGACTAAAAGTGACTCAATGACATGCTTTTAAGGCAATACAAACGCATAATTGCCATCAAAATATCTAATGCAAATTACGCACGAAAGTCGTGGTTCAAGTACGAAAATAGATTTCGTTAGAATTGCTTTGAAATGATTTAATTTCTAGAAGAGACTCAATGACGTGATTTCAAGGCTAAGCAATGGATAGTTTGCTTGAATATATCTATTGCAAGTTATGCACAAAAGTCTCATTTAAAGAGCAAAAATAGAATTCGTTCGAATTGCTTTCAAATGATTTGATGACTAGAAGAGACTCAATGACATGATTTTAAGGGTAAAAGAAAGAATGCATAGTTCTCCTCAATGGTTGAATTGGAAGTTCTAAACGAAAGTCGTGTTTGAAGTGCCAAAAAATAGAATTCTTTCGAATTACTTTTAATTAATTTAATGACTAGAGAAGACCAATGACATGATTTTAAGGCTAAACAAACGCATAATTGCCTTCAATAGATCAATTGCAGGTTTTGCACAAAAGTCGCGTTCGAAATGTGAAAATTGAAATCGTTTGAATTGATTTCGAATGATTTATTGACTAAAAGTGACTCAATGACATGCTTTTAAGGCAATACAGACCCATGATTTCCATAAAAATATCTAATGCAAATTATGCACGAGGGTCGCGCTTCGAGTATGAAAATGGATTTCGTTAGAATTGCTTTGAAATGATTTAATTTCTAGAAGAGACTCAATGACGTGATTTCAAGGCTAAACAATGGATAGTTTGCTTGAATATATCTATTGCAAGTTATGCACAAAAGTCTCGTTTAAAAAGCAAAAATAGAATTCGTTCGAATTGCTTTCAAATGATTTGATGACTAGAAGAGACTCAATGACATGATTTTAAGGGTAAAAGAAAGAATGCATAGTTCTCCTCAATGGTTGAATTGGAAGTTCTAAACGAAAGTCGTGTTTGAAGTGCCAAAAAATAGAATTCTTTCGAATTACTTTTAATTAATTTAATGACTAGAGAAGACCAATGACATGATTTTAAGGCTAAACAAACGCATAATTGCCTTCAATAGATCAATTGCATGTTTTGCACAAAAGTCGCGTTCGAAATGTGAAAATTGAAATCGTTTTAATTGATTTTGAATGATTTATTGACTAAAAGTGACTCAATGACATGCTTTTAAGGCAATACAGACGCATGGTTTCCATAAAAATATGTAATGCAAATTATGCACGAGAGTCGTGGTTCAAGTACGAAAATGGATTTCGTTAGAATTGCTTTGAAATGATTTAATTTCTAGAAGAGACTCAATGACGTGATTTCAAGGCTAAACAATGGATAGTTTGCTTGAATATATCTATTGCAACTTATGCACAAAAGTCTCGTTTAAAGAGCAAAAATAGAATTCGTTCGAATTGCTTTCAAATGATTTGATGACTAGAAGAGACTCAATGACATGATTTTAAGGCTAAAAGAATGCATAGTTCTCCTCAATGGTTGAATTGGAAGTTCTGAACGAAACTCGTGTTTAAAGTGCCAAAAAATAGAATTCTTTCGGATTACTTTTAATTAATTTAATGACTAGAGAAGACTCAATGACATGATTTTAAGGCTAAACAAACGCATAATTGCCTTCAATAGATCAATTGCATGTTTTGCACAAAAGTCGTGTTCGAAATGTGAAAATAGAAATCGTTTGAATTGATTTCGAATGATTTATTGACTAAAAGTGACTCAATGACATGCTTTTAAGGCAATACAAAGGCATAGTTGCCATCAAAATATCTAATGCAAATTATGCACGAAAGTCGTGGTCCAAGTACGAAAATAGATTTCGTTAGAATTGCTTTGAAATGATTTAATTTCTAGAAGAGACTCAATGACGTGATTTCAAGGCTAAACAATGGATAGTTTGCTTGAATATATCTATTGCAAGTTATGCACAAAAGTCTCGTTTAAAAAGCAAAAATAGAATTCGTTCGAATTGCTTTCAAATGATTTGATGACTAGAAGAGACTCAATGACATGATTTTAAGGGTAAAAGAAAGAATGCATAGTTCTCCTCAATGGTTGAATTGGAAGTTCTAAACGAAAGTCGTGTTTGAAGTGCCAAAAAATAGAATTCTTTCGAATTACTTTTAATTAATTTAATGACTAGAGAAGACCAATGACATGATTTTAAGGCTAAACAAACGCATAATTGCCTTCAATAGATCAATTGCATGTTTTGCACAAAAGTCGCGTTCGAAATGTGAAAATTGAAATCGTTTTAATTGATTTTGAATGATTTATTGACTAAAAGTGACTCAATGACATGCTTTTAAGGCAATACAGACGCATGGTTTCCATAAAAATATGTAATGCAAATTATGCACGAGAGTCGTGGTTCAAGTACGAAAATGGATTTCGTTAGAATTGCTTTGAAATGATTTAATTTCTAGAAGAGACTCAATGACGTGATTTCAAGGCTAAACAATGGATAGTTTGCTTGAATATATCTATTGCAACTTATGCACAAAAGTCTCGTTTAAAGAGCAAAAATAGAATTCGTTCGAATTGCTTTCAAATGATTTGATGACTAGAAGAGACTCAATGACATGATTTTAAGGCTAAAAGAATGCATAGTTCTCCTCAATGGTTGAATTGGAAGTTCTGAACGAAACTCGTGTTTGAAGTGCCAAAAAATAGAATTCTTTCGGATTACTTTTAATTAATTTAATGACTAGAGAAGACTCAATGAAATGATTTTAAGGCTAAACAAACGCATAATTGCCTTCAATAGATCAATTGCATGTTTTGCACAAAAGTCGTGTTCGAAATGTGAAAATAGAAATCGTTTGAATTGATTTCGAATGATTTATTGACTAAAAGTGACTCAATGACATGCTTTTAAGGCAATACAAAGGCATAGTTGCCATCAAAATATCTAATGCAAATTATGCACGAAAGTCGTGGTCCAAGTACAAAAATAGATTTCGTTAGAATTGCTTTGAAATGATTTAATTTCTAGAAGAGACTCAATGACGTGATTTCAAGGCTAAACAATGGATAGTTTGCTTGAATATATCTATTGCAAGTTATGCACAAAAGTCTCATTTAAAGAGCAAAAATAGAATTCGTTCGAATTGCTTTCAAATGATTTGATGAGTAGAAGAGACTCAATGACATGATTTTAAGGCTAAAAGAAAGAATGCATAGTTCTCCTCAATGGTGGAATTGGAAGTTCTGAACGAAAGTCGTGTTTGAAGTGCAAAAAAATAGAATTCTTTCGAATTACTTTTAATTAATTTAATGACTAGAGAAGACTCAATGACATGATTTTAAGGGTAAACAAATGCACCATTGCCTTCAATAGATCAATTGCATGTTTTGCACAAAAGTCGTGTTCGAAATGTGAAAATAGAAATCGTTTGAATTGATTTCGAATGATTTATTGACTAAAAGTGACTCAATGACATGCTTTTAAGGCAATACAAACGCATAATTGCCATCAAAATATCTAATGCAAATTATGCACGAAATTCGTGGTTCAAGTACGAAAATAGATTTGGTTAGAATTGCTTTGAAATGATTTAATTTCTAGAAGAGACTCAATGACGTGATTTCAAGGCTAAGCAATGGATAGTTTGCTTGAATATATCTATTGCAACTTATGCACAAAAGTCTCGTTTAAAGAGCAAAAATAGAATTCGTTCGAATTGCTTTCAAATGATTTGAAGACTAGAAGAGACTCAATGACATGATTTTAAGGGTAAAAGAAAGAATGCATAGTTCTCCTCAATGGTTGAATTGGAAGTTCTGAACGAAAGTCGTGTTTGAAGTGCCAAAAAATAGAATTCTTTCGAATTAGTTTTAATTGATTTAATGACTAGAGAAGACTCAATGACATGATTTTAAGGCTAAACAAACGCATAATTTCCTTCAATAGATCAATTGCATGTTTTGCACAAAAGTCGTGTTCGAAATGTGAAAATAGAAATCGTTTGAATTGATTTCGAATGATTTATTGACTAAAAGTGACTCAATGACATGCTTTTAAGGCAATACAAAGGCATAGTTGCCATCAAAATATCTAATGCAAATTATGCACGAAAGTCGTGGTCCAAGTACGAAAATAGATTTCGTTAGAATTGCTTTGAAATGATTTAATTTCTAGAAGAGACTCAATGACGTGATTTCAAGGCTAAACAATGGATAGTTTGCTTGAATATATCTATTGCAAGTTATGCACAAAAGTCTCATTTAAAGAGCAAAAGTAGAATTCGTTCGAATTGCTTTCAAATGATTTGATGAGTAGAAGAGACTCAATGACATGATTTTAAGGCTAAAAGAAAGAATGCATAGTTCTCCTCAATGGTTGAATTGGAAGTTCTGAACGAATGTCGTGTTTGAAGTGCAAAAAAATAGAATTCTTTCGAATTACTTTTAATTAATTTAATGACTAGAGAAGACTCAATGACATGATTTTAAGGGTAAACAAACGCACCATTGCCTTCAATAGATCAATTGCATGTTTTGCACAAAAGTCGTGTTCGAAATGTGAAAATAGAAATCGTTTGAATTGATTTCGAATGATTTATTGACTAAAAGTGACTCAATGACATGCTTTTAAGGCAATACAAACGCATAATTGCCATCAAAATATCTAATGCAAATTATGCACGAAATTCGTGGTTCAAGTACGAAAATAGATTTCGTTAGAATTGCTTTGAAATGATTTAATTTCTAGAAGAGACTCAATGACGTGATTTCAAGGCTAAGCAATGGATAGTTTGCTTGAATATATCTATTGCAACTTATGCACAAAAGTCTCGTTTAAAGAGCAAAAATAGAATTCGTTCAAATTGCTTTCAAATGATTTGATGACTAGAAGAGACTCAATGACATGATTTTAAGGCTAAAAGAAAGAATGCATAGTTCTCCTCAATGGTTGAGTTGGATGTTCTGAACGAAAGTCGTGTTTGAAGTGCCAAAAAATAGAATTCTTTCGAATTAGTTTTAATTAATTTAATGACTAGAGAAGACTCAATGACATGATTTTAAGGCTAAACAAACGCATAATTGCCTTCAATAGATCAATTGCATGTTTTGCACAAAAGTCGTGTTTGAAATGCGAAAATAGAAATCGTTTGAATTGATTTCGAATGATTTATTGACTAAAAGTGACTCAATGACATGATTTTAAGGCTATACAAACCCGTAGTTGCCGTCAAAATGTCTAATGCAAATTATGCAAGAAAGTCGTGGTTCAAGTACGAAAATAGATTTCGTTCGAATTGCTTTGAAATGATTTAATTTCTAGAAGAGACTCAATGACGTGATTTCAAGGCTAAACAATGGATAGTTTGCTTGAATATATCTAGTGCAAGTTATGCACAAAAGTCTCATTTAAAGAGCAAAAATAGAATTCGTTCGAATTGCTTTCAAATGATTTGATGACTAGAAGAGACTCAATGACATGATTTTAAGGCTAAAATAATGTATAGTTCTCCTCAATGGTTGAATTGGAAGTTCTGAACGAAAGTCGTGTTTGAAGTGCCAAAAAATAGAATTCTTTCGAATTACTTTTAATTGATTTAATGACTAGAGATTAGTCAATGACATGATTTTAAGGCCAAACAAACGCATAATTGCCTTCAATAGATCAATTGCATATTTTGCACAAAAGTCGTGTTTGGAATGCGAAAATAGAAATCGTTTGAATTGATTTCGAATGATTTATTGATTAAAAGTGACACAATGACATGCTTTTAAGGCAATACAGACGCATAGCTTCCATAAAAATATCTAATGAAAATTATGCACGAAAGTCGTGGTTCAAGTACGAAAATAGATTTTGTTAGAATTGCTTTGAAATGATTTAATTTCTAAAACAGAATCAATGACGTGATTTCAAGGCTAAACAATGGATAGTTTGCTTGAATATATCTACTGCAAGTTATGCACAAAAGTCTCGTTTAAAGAGCAAAAATAGAATTCGTTCGAATTGCTTTCAAATGATTTGATGACTAGAAGAGACTCAATGACATGATTTTAAGGCTAAAAGAATGCATAGTTCTCCTCAATGGTTGAATTGGAAGTTCTGAACGAAAGTCGTGTTTGAAGTGCCAAAAAATAGAATTCTTTCGAATTACTTTTAATTCATTTAATGACTAGAGAAGACTCAATGACATGATTTTAAGGCTAAACAAACGCATAATTGCCTTCAATAGATCAATTGCATGGTTTGCACAAAAGTCGTGTTCGAAATGTGAAAATTGAAATCGTTTGAATTGATTTCGAATGATTTATTGAGTAAAAGTGACTCAATGACATGCTTTTAAGGCAATACAGACGCATAGTTTCCATAAAAATATCTAATGCAAATTATGCACGAAAGTCGTGGTTCAAGTACGAAAATAGATTTCATTAGAATTGCTTTGAAATGATTTAATTTCTAGAGGAGACTCAATGACGTGATTTCAAGGCTAAACAATGGATAGTTTGCTTGAATATATCTATTGCAAGTTATGCACAAAAGTCTCGTTTAAAGAGAAAAAATAGAATTCGTTCGAATTGCTTTCAAATGATTTGATGACTGGAAGAGAGTCAATGACATGATTTTAAGGCTAAAAGAATGCATAGTTCTCCTCAATGGTTGAATTGGATGTTCTGAACGAAAGTCGTCTTTGAAGTGCCAACAAATAGAATTCTTTCGAATTACTTTTAATTGATTTAATGACTGGAGAAGACTCAATGACATGATTTTAAGGCTAAACAAACGCATAATTGCCTTTAATAGATCAATTGCATATTTTGCACAAAAGTCGTGTTTGGAATGCGAAAATAGAAATCGTTTGAATTGATTTCGAATGATTTATTGATTAAAAGTGACTCAATGACATACTTTTAAGGCAATACAGACGCATAGCTTTCATAAAAATATCTAATGCAAATTATGCACGAAAGTCGTGGTTCAAGTACGAAAATAGATTTCGTTAGAATTGCTTTGAAATGATTTAATTTCTAGAACAGAATCAATGACGTGATTTCAAGGCTAAACAATGGATAGTTTGCTTGAATATATCTATTGCAAGTTATGCACAAAAGTCTCGTTTAAAGAGCAAAAATAGAATTCGTTCGAACTGCTTTCAAATGATTTGATGACTGGAAGAGACTCAATGACATGATTTTAAGGCTAAAAGAATACATAGTTCTCCTCAATGGTTGAATTTGAAGTTCTGAACGAAAGTCATGTTTGAAGTGCCAAAAAATAGAATTCTTTCGAATTGCTTTTAATTAATTTAATGACTAGAGAATACTCAATGATATGATTTTAAGGCTAAACAAACGCATAATTGCCTTCAATATATCAATTGCATGTTTTGCACAAAAGTCGTGTTTGAAATGTGAAAATAGAAATCGTTTGAATTGATTTCGAATGATTTATTGACTAAAAGTGACTCAACGACCTGATTTTAAGGCTATACAAATGCATAGTTGCCATCAAAAGATCTAATGCAAATTATGCAAGAAAGTCGTGGTTCAAGTACGAAAATAGATTTCGTTCGAATTGCGTTGAAATGATTTAATTTCTCGAAGAGACTCAATGACGTGATTTCAAGGCTAAACAATGGATAGTTTGCTTGAATATATCTATTGCAAGTTATGCACAAAAGTCTCGTTTAAAGAGCAAAAATAGAATTCGTTCGAATTGCTTTCAAATGATTTCATGACTAGAAGAGACACAATGACATGATTTTAAGGCTAAAATAATGCATAGTTCTCCTCAATGGTTGAATTGGAAGTTCTGAACGACAGTCGTGTTTGAAGTGCCAAAAAATAGAATTCTTTCGAATTACTTTTAATTAATTTAATGACTAGAGAAGACTCAATGACATGATTTTAAGGCTAAACAAACGCATAATTGCCTTCAATAGATCAATTGCATGTTTTGCACAAAAGTCGTGTTCGAAATGTGAAAATTGAAATCATTCGAATTGATTTCGAATGACTTATTGACTAAAAGTGACTCAATGACATGCTTTTAAGGCAATACAAACGCATAGTTGCCATCAAAATATCTAATGCAAATTGTGCACGAAAGTCGTGATTCAACTACGAAAATAGATTTCGTTAGAATTGCTTTGAAATGATTTAATTTCCAGAAGAGACTCAATGACGTGATTTCAAGGCTAAACAATGGATAGTTTGCTTGAATATATCTATTGCAAGTTATGCACAAAAGTCTCGTTTAAAGAGCAAAAATAGAATTCGTTCGAATTGCTTTCAAACGATTTGATGACTAGAAGAGACTCAATGACATTATTTTAAGGCTAAAAGAATGCATAGTTGTCCTCAATGGTTGAATTTGAAGTTCTGAACGAAAGTCGTGTTTGAAGTGCCAAAAAATAGAATTCTTTCAAATTACTTTTTATTGATTTAATGACTAGAGAAGACTCAATGACATGATTTTAAGGCTAAACAAACTCATAATTGCCTTCAATATATCAATTGCATGTTTTGGACAAAAGTCGTGTTTGAAATGCGAAAATAGAAATCGTTTTAATTGATTTCGAATGATTTATTGACTAAAAGTGACTCAATGACATGATTTTAAGGCTGTACAAACGCATAGTTGCCATCAAAATATCTAATGCAAATTATGCAAGAAAGTCGTGGTTCAAGTACGAAAATAGATTTCGTTCGAATTGCTTTGAAATGATTTAATTTCTAGAAGAGACTCAATGACGTGATTTCAAGGCTAAACAATGGATAGTTTGCTTGAATATATCAATTGCAAGTTATGCACAAAAGTCTCATTTAAAGAGCAAAAATAGAATTCGTTCCAATTAGTTTTAATTGATTTAATGACTAGAGAAGACTCAATGACATGATTTTAAGGCTAAAAGAATGCGTAGTTGTCCTCAGTGGTTGAATTTGAAGTTCTGAACGAAAGTCATATTTGAAGTGCCAAAAAATAAAATTCTTTCGAATTACTTTTAATTAATTTAATGACTAGAGAAGACTCAATGACATTATTTTAAGGCTAAACAAACGCATAATTGCCTTCAATATATCAATCGCATGTTTTGCACAAAAGTCGTGTTTGAAAGGTGAACATAGAAATCGTTTGAATTGATTTCGAATGATTTATTGACTAAAAGTGACTCAATGACATGATTTTAAGGCTATACAAACGCATAGTTGCCATCAAAAGATCTAATGCAAATTATGCAAGAAAGTCGTGGTTCAAGTACGAAAATAGATTTCGTTAGAATTGCTTTGAAATGACTTAATTTCTAGAAGAGACTCAATGACGTGATTTCAAGGCTAAACAATGGATAGTTTGCTTGAATATATCTATTGCAAATTATGCACAAAAGTCTCGTTTAAACAGCAAAAATTGAATTCGTTCGAATTGCTTCCAAATGATTTGATGACTAGAAGAGACTCAATGACATGATTTTAAGGCTAAAAGAATGCATAGTTCTCCCCAATGGTTGAATTGGAAGTTCTGAACGAAAGTCGTGTTTGAAGTGCCAGAAAATAGAATTCTTTCGAATTACTTTTAATTAATTTAATGACTAGAGAAGACTCAATGACATGATTTTAAGGCTAAACAAACGCATAATTGCCTTCAATAGATCAATTGCATGTTTTGCACAAAAGTCGTGTTCGAAATGTGAAAATTGAAATCGTTTGAATTGATTTCGAATGATTTATTGACTAAAAGTGACTCAATCACATGCTTTTAAGGCAATACAGACGCATTGTTTCCATAAAAATATCTAATGCAAATTATGCACGAAGGTCGTGGTTCAAGTACGAAAATAGATTTCGTTACAATTGCTTTGAAATGATTTAATTTCTAGAAGAGACTCAATGACGTGATTTCAAGGCTAAACAATGGATAGTTTGCTTGAATATATCTACTGCAAGTTATGCACAAAAGTCTCGTTTAAAGAGCAAAAATAGAATTCGTTCGAATTGCTTTCAAATGATTTGATGACTAGAAGAGACTCAATGACATGATTTTAAGGCTAAAAGAATGCATAGTTCTCCTCAATGGTTGAATTGGAAGTTCTGAACGAAAGTCGTGTTTGAAGTGCCAAAAAATAGAATTCTTTCGAATTACTTTTAATTCATTTAATGACTAGAGAAGACTCAATGACATGATTTTAAGGCTAAACAAACGCATAATTGCCTTCAATAGATCAATTGCATGGTTTGCACAAAAGTCGTGTTCGAAATGTGAAAATTGAAATCGTTTGAATTGATTTCGAATGATTTATTGAGTAAAAGTGACTCAATGACATGCTTTTAAGGCAATACAGACGCATAGTTTCCATAAAAATATCTAATGCAAATTATGCACGAAAGTCGTGGTTCAAGTACGAAAATAGATTTCATTAGAATTGCTTTGAAATGATTTAATTTCTAGAGGAGACTCAATGACGTGATTTCAAGGCTAAACAATGGATAGTTTGCTTGAATATATCTATTGCAAGTTATGCACAAAAGTCTCGTTTAAAGAGAAAAAATAGAATTCGTTCGAATTGCTTTCAAATGATTTGATGACTGGAAGAGAGTCAATGACATGATTTTAAGGCTAAAAGAATGCATAGTTCTCCTCAATGGTTGAATTGGATGTTCTGAACGAAAGTCGTCTTTGAAGTGCCAACAAATAGAATTCTTTCGAATTACTTTTAATTGATTTAATGACTGGAGAAGACTCAATGACATGATTTTAAGGCTAAACAAACGCATAATTGCCTTTAATAGATCAATTGCATATTTTGCACAAAAGTCGTGTTTGGAATGCGAAAATAGAAATCGTTTGAATTGATTTCGAATGATTTATTGATTAAAAGTGACTCAATGACATACTTTTAAGGCAATATAGACGCATAGCTTTCATAAAAATATCTAATGCAAATTATGCACGAAAGTCGTGGTTCAAGTACGAAAATAGATTTCGTTAGAATTGCTTTGAAATGATTTAATTTCTAGAACAGAATCAATGACGTGATTTCAAGGCTAAACAATGGATAGTTTGCTTGAATATATCTATTGCAAGTTATGCACAAAAGTCTCGTTTAAAGAGCAAAAATAGAATTCGTTCGAACTGCTTTCAAATGATTTGATGACTGGAAGAGACTCAATGACATGATTTTAAGGCTAAAAGAATACATAGTTCTCCTCAATGGTTGAATTTGAAGTTCTGAACGAAAGTCATGTTTGAAGTGCCAAAAAATAGAATTCTTTCGAATTGCTTTTAATTAATTTAATGACTAGAGAATACTCAATGATATGATTTTAAGGCTAAACAAACGCATAATTGCCTTCAATATATCAATTGCATGTTTTGCACAAAAGTCGTGTTTGAAATGTGAAAATAGAAATCGTTTGAATTGATTTCGAATGATTTATTGACTAAAAGTGACTCAACGACCTGATTTTAAGGCTATACAAATGCATAGTTGCCATCAAAAGATCTAATGCAAATTATGCAAGAAAGTCGTGGTTCAAGTACGAAAATAGATTTCGTTCGAATTGCGTTGAAATGATTTAATTTCTCGAAGAGACTCAATGACGTGATTTCAAGGCTAAACAATGGATAGTTTGCTTGAATATATCTATTGCAAGTTATGCACAAAAGTCTCGTTTAAAGAGCAAAAATAGAATTCGTTCGAATTGCTTTCAAATGATTTCATGACTAGAAGAGACACAATGACATGATTTTAAGGCTAAAATAATGCATAGTTCTCCTCAATGGTTGAATTGGAAGTTCTGAACGACAGTCGTGTTTGAAGTGCCAAAAAATAGAATTCTTTCGAATTACTTTTAATTAATTTAATGACTAGAGAAGACTCAATGACATGATTTTAAGGCTAAACAAACGCATAATTGCCTTCAATAGATCAATTGCATGTTTTGCACAAAAGTCGTGTTCGAAATGTGAAAATTGAAATCATTCGAATTGATTTCGAATGACTTATTGACTAAAAGTGACTCAATGACATGCTTTTAAGGCAATACAAACGCATAGTTGCCATCAAAATATCTAATGCAAATTGTGCACGAAAGTCTTGATTCAACTACGAAAATAGATTTCGTTAGAATTGCTTTGAAATGATTTAATTTCCAGAAGAGACTCAATGACGTGATTTCAAGGCTAAACAATGGATAGTTTGCTTGAATATATCTATTGCAAGTTATGCACAAAAGTCTCGTTTAAAGAGCAAAAATAGAATTCGTTCGAATTGCTTTCAAACGATTTGATGACTAGAAGAGACTCAATGACATTATTTTAAGGCTAAAAGAATGCATAGTTGTCCTCAATGGTTGAATTTGAAGTTCTGAACGAAAGTCGTGTTTGAAGTGCCAAAAAATAGAATTCTTTCAAATTACTTTTTATTGATTTAATGACTAGAGAAGACTCAATGACATGATTTTAAGGCTAAACAAACTCATAATTGCCTTCAATATATCAATTGCATGTTTTGGACAAAAGTCGTGTTTGAAATGCGAAAATAGAAATCGTTTTAATTGATTTCGAATGATTTATTGACTAAAAGTGACTCAATGACATGATTTTAAGGCTGTACAAACGCATAGTTGCCATCAAAATATCTAATGCAAATTATGCAAGAAAGTCGTGGTTCAAGTACGAAAATAGATTTCGTTCGAATTGCTTTGAAATGATTTAATTTCTAGAAGAGACTCAATGACGTGATTTCAAGGCTAAACAATGGATAGTTTGCTTGAATATATCAATTGCAAGTTATGCACAAAAGTCTCATTTAAAGAGCAAAAATAGAATTCGTTCCAATTAGTTTTAATTGATTTAATGACTAGAGAAGACTCAATGACATGATTTTAAGGCTAAAAGAATGCGTAGTTGTCCTCAGTGGTTGAATTTGAAGTTCTGAACGAAAGTCATGTTTGAAGTGCCAAAAAATAAAATTCTTTCGAATTACTTTTAATTAATTTAATGACTAGAGAAGACTCAATGACATTATTTTAAGGCTAAACAAACGCATAATTGCCTTCAATATATCAATCGCATGTTTTGCACAAAAGTCGTGTTTGAAAGGTGAACATAGAAATCGTTTGAATTGATTTCGAATGATTTATTGACTAAAAGTGACTCAATGACATGATTTTAAGGCTATACAAACGCATAGTTGCCATCAAAAGATCTAATGCAAATTATGCAAGAAAGTCGTGGTTCAAGTACGAAAATAGATTTCGTTAGAATTGCTTTGAAATGACTTAATTTCTAGAAGAGACTCAATGACGTGATTTCAAGGCTAAACAATGGATAGTTTGCTTGAATATATCTATTGCAAATTATGCACAAAAGTCTCGTTTAAACAGCAAAAATTGAATTCGTTCGAATTGCTTCCAAATGATTTGATGACTAGAAGAGACTCAATGACATGATTTTAAGGCTAAAAGAATGCATAGTTCTCCCCAATGGTTGAATTGGAAGTTCTGAACGAAAGTCGTGTTTGAAGTGCCAGAAAATAGAATTCTTTCGAATTACTTTTAATTAATTTAATGACTAGAGAAGACTCAATGACATGATTTTAAGGCTAAACAAACGCATAATTGCCTTCAATAGATCAATTGCATGTTTTGCACAAAAGTCGTGTTCGAAATGTGAAAATTGAAATCGTTTGAATTGATTTCGAATGATTTATTGACTAAAAGTGACTCAATCACATGCTTTTAAGGCAATACAGACGCATTGTTTCCATAAAAATATCTAATGCAAATTATGCACGAAGGTCGTGGTTCAAGTACGAAAATAGATTTCGTTACAATTGCTTTGAAATGATTTAATTTCTAGAAGAGACTCAATGACGTGATTTCAAGGCTAAACAATGGATTGTTTGCTTGAATATATCTATTGCAAGTTATGCACAAAAGTCTCGTTTAAAGAGCAAAAATAGAATTCGTTCGAATTGCTTTCCAATGATTTGATGACTAGAAGAGACTCAATGACATGATTTTAAGGCTAAAAGAATGCATAGTTCTCCTTAATGGTTGAATTGGAAGTTCTGAACGAAAGTCGTGTTTGAAGTGCCAAAAAATAGAATTCTTTCGAATTAGTTTTAATTGATTTAATGACTAGAGAAGACTCAATGACATGATTTTAAGGCTAAACAAACGCATAATTTCCTTCAATAGATCAATTGCATGTTTTGCACAAAAGTCGTGTCCGAAATGTGAAAATTGAAATCGTTTGAATTCATTTCGAATGATTTATTGACTAAAAGTGACTCAATGACATGCTTTTAAGGCAATACAGATGCATAGTTTCCATAAAAATATCTAATGCAAATTATGCACGAAAGTCGTGGTTCAAGTACGAAAATAGATTTCGTTAGAATTGCTTTGAAATGATTTAATTTCTAGAAGAGACTCAATGACGTGATTTCAAGGCTAAACAATGGATAGTTTGCTTGAATATATCTATTGCAAGTTATGCACAAAAGTCCCGTTTAAAGAGCAAAAATAGAATTCGTTCGAATTGCTTTCAAATGATTTGATGAGTAGAAGAGACTCAATGACATGATTTTAAGGCTAAAAGAATGCATAGTTCTCCTCAATGGTTGAATTGGAAGTTCTGAACGAAAGTCGTGTTTGAAGTGCCAAAAAATAGAATTCTTTCGAATTACTTTTAATTGATTTAATGACTAGAGAAGACCCAATGACATGATTTTAAGGCTAAACAAACGCATAATTTCCTTTAATAGATCAATTGCATGTTTTGCACAAATGTCGTGTTAGAAATGTGAAAATAGAATTCGTTTGAATTGATTTCGAATGATTTATTGACTAAAAGTGACTCAATGACATGCTTTTAAGGCAATACAAACGTATAGTTGCCATCAAAATATCTAATGCAAATTATGCACGAAAGTCGTGGTTCAAGTACGAAAATAGATTTCGTTAGAATTGCTTTGAAATGATTTAATTTCTAGAAGAGACTCAATGACGTGATTTCAAAGCTAAACAATGGATAGTTTGCTTGAATATATCTATTGCAAGTTATGCACAAAAGTCTCGTTTAAAGAGCAAAAATAGATTTCGTTCGAATTGCTTTCAAATGATTTGATGACTAGAAGAGACTCAATGACATGATTTTAAGGCTAAAAGAATGCATAATTGTCCTCAATGGTTGAATTTGAACTTCTGAACGAAAGTCGTGTTTGAAGTGCCAAAAAATAGAATTCTTTCGAATTACTTTTAATTGATTTAATGACTAGAGAAGACCCAATGACATGATTTTAAGGCTAAACAAACGCATAATTTCCTTCAATAGATCAATTGCATGTTTTGCACAAAAGTCGTGTTCGAAATGTGAAAATAGAAATCGTTTGAATTGATTTCGAATGATTTATTGACTAAAAGTGACTCAATGACATGCTTTTATGGCAATACAAACGCATAGTTGCCATCAAAATCTCTAATGCAAATTATGCACGAAAGTCGTGGTTCAAGTACGAAAATAGATTTCGTTAGAATTGCTTTGAAATGATTTAATTTCTAGAAGAGACTCAATGACGTGATTTCAAGGCTAAACAATGGATAGTTTCCTTGAATATATCTATTGCAAGCTATGCACAAAAGTCTCGTTTAAAGAGCAAAAATAGAATTCGTTCGAATTGCTTTCAAATGATTTGATGACTAGAAGAGACTCAATGCCATGATTTTAAGGCTTAAAGAATGCATAGTTGTCCTCAATGGTTGAATTTGAACTTCTGAACGAAAGTCGTTTTTGAAGTGCCAAAAAATAGAATTCTTTCGAATTACTTTTAATTAATTTAATGACTAGAGAAGACTCAATGACATGATTTTAAGGCTAAACAAACGCATAATTGCCTTCAATAGATCAATTGCATGTTTTGCACAAAAGTCGTGTTTGAAATGCGAAAATAGAAATCGTTTGAATTGATTTCGAATGATTTATTGACTAAAAGTGACTCAATGACATGATTTTAAGGCTATACAAACCCGTAGTTGCCGTCAAGAGATCTAATGCAAATTATGTACGAAAGTCGTGGTTCAAGTATGAAAATAGATTTCGTTAGAAATGCTTTGAAATGATTTAATTTCTAGAAGAGACTCAATGACGTGATTTCAAGGCTAAACAATGGATAGTTTGCTTGAATATATCTATTGGAAGTTATGCACAAAAGTCTCGTTTAAAGAACAAAAATAGAATTCGTTCGAATTGCTTTCAAATGATTTGATGACTAGAAGAGACTCAATGACATGATTTTAAGGCTAAAAGAATGCATAGTTGTCCTCAATGGTTGAATTTGAACTTCTGAACGAAAGTCGTGTTTGAAGTGCCAAAAAATAGAATTCTTTCGAATTACTTTTAATTGATTTAATGACTAGAGAAGACTCAATAACATGATTTTAAGGCTAAACAAACGCATAATTTCCTTCAATAGATCAATTGCATGTTTTGCACAAAAGTCGTGTTCGAAATGTGAAAACAGAAATCGTTTGAATTGATTTCGAATGATTTATTGACTAAAAGTGACTCAATGACATGCTTTTAAGGCAATAGAGACGCATAGTTTCCATAAAAATATCTAATGCAAATTATGCACGAAAGTCGTGGTTCAAGTACGAAAATAGATTTTGTTAGAATTGCTTTGAAATGATTTAATTTCTAGAAGAGACTCAATGACGTGATTTCAAGGCTAAACAATGGATAGTTTGCTTGAATATATCTATTGCAAGTTATGCACAAAAGTCTCGTTTAAAGAGCAAAAATAGAATTCGTTCGAATTGCTTTCAAATGATTTTATGACTAGAAGAGACTCAATGACATGATTTTAAGGTTAAAATAATGCATAGTTCTTCTCAATGGTTGAATTGGAAGTTCTGAACGAAAGTCGTGTTTGAAGTGCCAAAAAATAGAATTCTTTCGAATTACTTTTAATTGATTTAATGACTAGAGAAGACTCAATAACATGATTTTAAGGCTAAACAAACGCATAATTTCCTTCAATAGATCAATTGCATGTTTTGCACAAAAGTCGTGTTCGAAATGTGAAAATAGAAATCGTTTGAATTGATTTCGAATGATTTATTGACTAAAAGTGACTCAATGACATGCTTTTAAGGCAATAGAGACGCATAGTTTCCATAAAAATATCTAATGCAAATTATGCACGAAAGTCGTGGTTCAAGTACGAAAATAGATTTCGTTAGAATTGCTTTGAAATGATTTAATTTCTAGAAGAGAATCAATGACGTGATTTCAAGGCTAAACAATGGATAGTTTGCTTGAATATATCTATTGGAAGTTATGCACAAAATTCTCGTTTAAAGAGCAAAAATAGAATTCGTTCGAATTGCTTTCAAATGATTTGATGACTAGAAGAGACTCAATGACATGATTTTAAGGCTAAAAGAATGCATAGTTGTCCTCAATGGTTGAATTTGAACTTCTGAACGAAAGTCGTGTTTGAAGTGCCAAAAAATAGAATTCTTTCGAATTACTTTTAATTGATTTAATGACTAGAGAAGACTCAATAACATGATTTTAAGGCTAAACAAACGCATAATTTCCTTCAATAGATCAATTGCATGTTTTGCACAAAAGTCGTGTTCGAAATGTGAAAACAGAAATCGTTTGAATTGATTTCGAATGATTTATTGACTAAAAGTGACTCAATGACATGCTTTTAAGGCAATAGAGACGCATAGTTTCCATAAAAATATCTAATGCAAATTATGCACGAAAGTCGTGGTTCAAGTACGAAAATAGATTTTGTTAGAATTGCTTTGAAATGATTTAATTTCTAGAAGAGACTCAATGACGTGATTTCAAGGCTAAACAATGGATTGTTTGCTTGAATATATCTATTGCAAGTTATGCACAAAAGTCTCGTTTAAAGAGCAAAAATAGAATTCGTTCGAACTGCTTTCAAATGATTTGATGACTAGAAGAGACTCAATGACATGATTTTAAGGCTAAAATAATGCATAGTTCTTCTCAATGGTTGAATTGGAAGTTCTGAACGAAAGTCGTGTTTGAAGTGCCAAAAAATAGAATTCTTTCGAATTACTTTTAATTGATTTAATGACTAGAGAAGACTCAATAACATGATTTTAAGGCTAAACAAACGCATAATTTCCTTCAATAGATCAATTGCATGTTTTGCACAAAAGTCGTGTTCGAAATGTGAAAATAGAAATCGTTTGAATTGATTTCGAATGATTTATTGACTAAAAGTGACTCAATGACATGCTTTTAAGGCAATAGAGACGCATAGTTTCCATAAAAATATCTAATGCAAATTATGCACGAAAGTCGTGGTTCAAGTACGAAAATAGATTTCGTTAGAATTGCTTTGAAATGATTTAATTTCTAGAAGAGAATCAATGACGTGATTTCAAGGCTAAACAATGGATAGTTTGCTTGAATATATCTATTGGAAGTTATGCACAAAATTCTCGTTTAAAGAGCAAAAATAGAATTCGTTCGAATTGCTTTCAAATGATTTGATGACTAGAAGAGACTCAATGACATGATTTTAAGGCTAAAAGAATGCATAGTTGTCCTCAATGGTTGAATTTGAACTTCTGAACGAAAGTCGTGTTTGAAGTGCCAAAAAATAGAATTCTTTCGAATTACTTTTAATTGATTTAATGACTAGAGAAGACTCAATAACATGATTTTAAGGCTAAACAAACGCATAATTTCCTTCAATAGATCAATTGCATGTTTTGCACAAAAGTCGTGTTCGAAATGTGAAAACAGAAATCGTTTGAATTGATTTCGAATGATTTATTGACTAAAAGTGACTCAATGACATGCTTTTAAGGCAATAGAGACGCATAGTTTCCATAAAAATATCTAATGCAAATTATGCACGAAAGTCGTGGTTCAAGTACGAAAATAGATTTTGTTAGAATTGCTTTGAAATGATTTAATTTCTAGAAGAGACTCAATGACGTGATTTCAAGGCTAAAAAATGGATTGTTTGCTTGAATATATCTATTGCAAGTTATGCACAAAAGTCTCGTTTAAAGAGCAAAAATAGAATTCGTTCGAACTGCTTTCAAATGATTTGATGACTAGAAGAGACTCAATGACATGATTTTAAGGCTAAAATAATGCATAGTTCTTCTCAATGGTTGAATTGGAAGTTCTGAACGAAAGTCGTGTTTGAAGTGCCAAAAAATAGAATTCTTTCGAATTACTTTTAATTGATTTAATGACTAGAGAAGACTCAATAACATGATTTTAAGGCTAAACAAACGCCTAATTTCCTTCAATAGATCAATTGCATGTTTTGCACAAGAGTCGTGTTCGAAATGTGAAAATAGAAATCGTTTGAATTGATTTCGAATGATTTATTGACTAAAAGTGACTCAATGACATGCTTTTAAGGCAATAGAGACGCATAGTTTCCATAAAAATATCTAATGCAAATTATGCACGAAAGTCGTGGTTCAAGTACGAAAATAGATTTCGTTAGAATTGCTTTGAAATGATTTAATTTCTAGAAGAGAATCAATGACGTGATTTCAAGGCTAAACAATGGATAGTTTGCTTGAATATATCTATTGGAAGTTATGCACAAAATTCTCGTTTAAAGAGCAAAAATAGAATTCGTTCGAATTGCTTTCAAATGATTTGATGACTAGAAGAGACTCAATGACATGATTTTAAGGCTAAAAGAATGCATAGTTGTCCTCAATGGTTGAATTTGAACTTCTGAACGAAAGTCGTGTTTGAAGTGCCAAAAAATAGAATTCTTTCAAATTACTTTTAATTAATTTAATGACTAGAGAAGACTCAATGACATGATTTTAAGGGTAAACAAACGCACCATTGCCTTCAATAGATCAATTGCATGTTTTGCACAAAAGTCGTGTTCGAAATGTGAAAATAGAAATCGTTTGAATTGATTTCGAATGATTTATTGACTAAAAGTGACTCAATGACATGATTTTAAGGCTATACAAACGCATAGTTGCCATCAAAAGATGTAACGGAAATTATGCACGAAAGTCGTGGTTCAAGTACGAAAATAGATTTCGTTAGAATTGCTTTGAAATGATTTAATTTCTAGAAGAGAATCAATGACGTGATTTCAAGGCTAAACAATGGATAGTTTGCTTGAATATATCTATTGGAAGTTATGCACAAAATTCTCGTTTAAAGAGCAAAAATAGAATTCGTTCGAATTGCTTTCAAATGATTTGATGACTAGAAGAGACTCAATGACATGATTTTAAGGCTAAAAGAATGCATAGTTGTCCTCAATGGTTGAATTTGAACTTCTGAACGAAAGTCGTGTTTGAAGTGCCAAAAAATAGAATTCTTTCGAATTACTTTTAATTGATTTAATGACTAGAGAAGACTCAATAACATGATTTTAAGGCTAAACAAACGCATAATTTCCTTCAATAGATCAATTGCATGTTTTGCACAAAAGTCGTGTTCGAAATGTGAAAACAGAAATCGTTTGAATTGATTTCGAATGATTTATTGACTAAAAGTGACTCAATGACATGCTTTTAAGGCAATAGAGACGCATAGTTTCCATAAAAATATCTAATGCAAATTATGCACGAAAGTCGTGGTTCAAGTACGAAAATAGATTTCGTTAGAATTGCTTTGAAATGATTTTATTTCTAGAAGAGACTCAATGACGTGATTTCAAGGCTAAACAATGGATAGTTTGCTTGAATATATCTATTGCAAGTTATGCACAAAAGTCTCGTTTAAAGAGCAAAAATCGAATTCGTTCGAATTGCTTTCAAATGATTTGATGACTAGAAGAGACTCAATGACATGATTTTAAAGCTAAAAGAATGCATAGTTGTCCTCAATGGTTGAATTTGAACTTCTGAACGAAAGTCGTGTTTGAAGTGCCAAAAAATAGAATTCTTTCGAATTACTTTTAATTGATTTAATGACTAGAGAAGACTCAATAACATGATTTTAAGGCTAAACAAACGCCTAATTTCCTTCAATAGATCAATTGCATGTTTTGCACAAAAGTCGTGTTCGAAATGTGAAAACAGAAATCGTTTGAATTGATTTCGAATGATTTATTGACTAAAAGTGACTCAATGACATGCTTTTAAGGCAATAGAGACGCATAGTTTCCATAAAAATATCTAATGCAAATTATGCACGAAAGTCGTGGTTCAAGTACGAAAATAGATTTCGTTAGAATTGCTTTGAAATGATTTAATTTCTAGAAGAGACTCAATGACGTGATTTCAAGGCTAAACAATGGATAGTTTGCTTGAATATATCTATTGCAAGTTATGCACAAAAGTCTCGTTTAAAGAGCAAAAATAGAATTCGTTCGAATTGCTTTCAAATGATTTGATGACTAGAAGAGACTCAATGACATGATTTTAAAGCTAAAAGAATGCATAGTTGTCCTCAATGGTTGAATTTGAACTTCTGAACGAAAGTCGTGTTTGAAGTGCCAAAAAATAGAATTCTTTCAAATTACTTTTAATTGATTTAATGACTAGAGAAGACTCAATAACATGATTTTAAGGCTAAACAAACGCATAATTTCCTTCAATAGATCAATTGCATGTTTTGCACAAAAGTCGTGTTCGAAATGTGAAAACAGAAATCGTTTGAATTGATTTCGAATGATTTATTGACTAAAAGTGACTCAATGACATGCTTTTAAGGCAATAGAGACGCATAGTTTCCATAAAAATATCTAATGCAAATTATGCACGAAAGTCGTGGTTCAAGTACGAAAATAGATTTTGTTAGAATTGCTTTGAAATGATTTAATTTCTAGAAGAGACTCAATGACGTGATTTCAAGGCTAAACAATGGATTGTTTGCTTGAATATATCTATTGCAAGTTATGCACAAAAGTCTCGTTTAAAGAGCAAAAATAGAATTCGTTCGAACTGCTTTCAAATGATTTGATGACTAGAAGAGACTCAATGACATGATTTTAAGGCTAAAATAATGCATAGTTCTTCTCAATGGTTGAATTGGAAGTTCTGAACGAAAGTCGTGTTTGAAGTGCCAAAAAATAGAATTCTTTCGAATTACTTTTAATTGATTTAATGACTAGAGAAGACTCAATAACATGATTTTAAGGCTAAACAAACGCCTAATTTCCTTCAATAGATCAATTGCATGTTTTGCACAAAAGTCGTGTTCGAAATGTGAAAATAGAAATCGTTTGAATTGATTTCGAATGATTTATTGACTAAAAGTGACTCAATGACATGATTTTAAGGCTATACAAACGCATAGTTGCCATCAAAAGATGTAACGGAAATTATGCACGAAAGTCGTGGTTCAAGTACGAAAATAGATTTCGTTAGAATTGCTTTGAAATGATTTAATTTCTAGAAGAGAATCAATGACGTGATTTCAAGGCTAAACAATGGATAGTTTGCTTGAATATATCTATTGGAAGTTATGCACAAAATTCTCGTTTAAAGAGCAAAAATAGAATTCGTTCGAATTGCTTTCAAATGATTTGATGACTAGAAGAGACTCAATGACATGATTTTAAGGCTAAAAGAATGCATAGTTGTCCTCAATGGTTGAATTTGAACTTCTGAACGAAAGTCGTGTTTGAAGTGCCAAAAAATAGAATTCTTTCAAATTACTTTTAATTAATTTAATGACTAGAGAAGACTCAATGACATGATTTTAAGGGTAAACAAACGCACCATTGCCTTCAATAGATCAATTGCATGTTTTGCACAAAAGTCGTGTTCGAAATGTGAAAATAGAAATCGTTTGAATTGATTTCGAATGATTTATTGACTAAAAGTGACTCAATGACATGATTTTAAGGCTATACAAACGCATAGTTGCCATCAAAAGATGTAACGGAAATTATGCACGAAAGTCGTGGTTCAAGTACGAAAATAGATTTCGTTAGAATTGCTTTGAAATGATTTAATTTCTAGAAGAGAATCAATGACGTGATTTCAAGGCTAAACAATGGATAGTTTGCTTGAATATATCTATTGGAAGTTATGCACAAAATTCTCGTTTAAAGAGCAAAAATAGAATTCGTTCGAATTGCTTTCAAATGATTTGATGACTAGAAGAGACTCAATGACATGATTTTAAGGCTAAAAGAATGCATAGTTGTCCTCAATGGTTGAATTTGAACTTCTGAACGAAAGTCGTGTTTGAAGTGCCAAAAAATAGAATTCTTTCGAATTACTTTTAATTGATTTAATGACTAGAGAAGACTCAATAACATGATTTTAAGGCTAAACAAACGCATAATTTCCTTCAATAGATCAATTGCATGTTTTGCACAAAAGTCGTGTTCGAAATGTGAAAACAGAAATCGTTTGAATTGATTTCGAATGATTTATTGACTAAAAGTGACTCAATGACATGCTTTTAAGGCAATAGAGACGCATAGTTTCCATAAAAATATCTAATGCAAATTATGCACGAAAGTCGTGGTTCAAGTACGAAAATAGATTTCGTTAGAATTGCTTTGAAATGATTTTATTTCTAGAAGAGACTCAATGACGTGATTTCAAGGCTAAACAATGGATAGTTTGCTTGAATATATCTATTGCAAGTTATGCACAAAAGTCTCGTTTAAAGAGCAAAAATAGAATTCGTTCGAATTGCTTTCAAATGATTTGATGACTAGAAGAGACTCAATGACATGATTTCAAGGCTAAAAGAAACCATAGTCCTCCTCAATGGTTGAATTGGAAGTTCTGAACGAAAGTCGTGTTTGAAGTGCCAAAAAATAGAATTCTTTCGAATTACTTTTAATTGATTTAATGACTAGAGAAGACCCAATGACATGATTTTAAGGCTAAACAAACGCATAATTTCCTTCAATAGATCAATTGCATGTTTTGCACAAAAGTCGTGTTCGAAATGTGAAAACAGAAATCGTTTGAATTGATTTCGAATGATTTATTGACTAAAAGTGACTCAATGACATGCTTTTAAGGCAATAGAGACGCATAGTTTCCATAAAAATATCTAATGCAAATTATGCACGAAAGTCGTGGTTCAAGTACGAAAATAGATTTCGTTAGAATTGCTTTGAAATGATTTTATTTCTAGAAGAGACTCAATGACGTGATTTCAAGGCTAAACAATGGATAGTTTGCTTGAATATATCTATTGCAAGTTATGCACAAAAGTCTCGTTTAAAGAGCAAAAATAGAATTCGTTCGAATTGCTTTCAAATGATTTGATGACTAGAAGAGACTCAATGACATGATTTTAAAGCTAAAAGAATGCATAGTTGTCCTCAATGGTTGAATTTGAACTTCTGAACGAAAGTCGTGTTTGAAGTGCCAAAAAATAGAATTCTTTCGAATTACTTTTAATTGATTTAATGACTAGAGAAGACTCAATAACATGATTTTAAGGCTAAACAAACGCATAATTTCCTTCAATAGATCAATTGCATGTTTTGCACAAAAGTCGTGTTCGAAATGTGAAAACAGAAATCGTTTGAATTGATTTCGAATGATTTATTGACTAAAAGTGACTCAATGACATGCTTTTAAGGCAATAGAGACGCATAGTTTCCATAAAAATATCTAATGCAAATTATGCACGAAAGTCGTGGTTCAAGTACGAAAATAGATTTCGTTAGAATTGCTTTGAAATGATTTAATTTCTAGAAGAGACTCAATGACGTGATTTCAAGGCTAAACAATGGATAGTTTGCTTGAATATATCTATTGCAAGTTATGCACAAAAGTCTCGTTTAAAGAGCAAAAATAGAATTCGTTCGAATTGCTTTCAAATGATTTGATGACTAGAAGAGACTCAATGACATGATTTTAAAGCTAAAAGAATGCATAGTTGTCCTCAATGGTTGAATTTGAACTTCTGAACGAAAGTCGTGTTTGAAGTGCCAAAAAATAGAATTCTTTCAAATTACTTTTAATTGATTTAATGACTAGAGAAGACTCAATAACATGATTTTAAGGCTAAACAAACGCATAATTTCCTTCAATAGATCAATTGCATGTTTTGCACAAAAGTCGTGTTCGAAATGTGAAAACAGAAATCGTTTGAATTGATTTCGAATGATTTATTGACTAAAAGTGACTCAATGACATGCTTTTAAGGCAATAGAGACGCATAGTTTCCATAAAAATATCTAATGCAAATTATGCACGAAAGTCGTGGTTCAAGTACGAAAATAGATTTTGTTAGAATTGCTTTGAAATGATTTAATTTCTAGAAGAGACTCAATGACGTGATTTCAAGGCTAAACAATGGATTGTTTGCTTGAATATATCTATTGCAAGTTATGCACAAAAGTCTCGTTTAAAGAGCAAAAATAGAATTCGTTCGAATTGCTTTCAAATGATTTGATGACTAGAAGAGACTCAATGACATGATTTTAAGGCTAAAATTATGCATAGTTCTTCTCAATGGTTGAATTGGAAGTTCTGAACGAAAGTCGTGTTTGAAGTGCCAAAAAATAGAATTCTTTCGAATTACTTTTAATTGATTTAATGACTAGAGAAGACTCAATGACATGATTTTAAGGCTAAACAAACGCATAATTTCCTTCAATAGATCAATTGCATGTTTTGCACAAAAGTCGTGTTCGAAATGTGAAAACAGAAATCGTTTGAATTGATTTCGAATGATTTATTGACTAAAAGTGACTCAATGACATGCTTTTAAGGCAATAGAGACGCATAGTTTCCATAAAAATATCTAATGCAAATTATGCACGAAAGTCGTGGTTCAAGTACGAAAATAGATTTCGTTAGAATTGCTTTGAAATGATTTAATTTCTAGAAGAGACTCAATGACGTGATTTCAAGGCTAAACAATGGATAGTTTGCTTGAATATATCTATTGCAAGTTATGCACAAAAGTCTCGTTTAAAGAGCAAAAATAGAATTCGTTCGAATTGCTTTCAAATGATTTGATGACTAGAAGAGACTCAATGACATGATTTTAAAGCTAAAAGAATGCATAGTTGTCCTCAATGGTTGAATTTGAACTTCTGAACGAAAGTCGTGTTTGAAGTGCCAAAAAATAGAATTCTTTCGAATTACTTTTAATTGATTTAATGACTAGAGAAGACTCAATAACATGATTTTAAGGCTAAACAAACGCATAATTTCCTTCAATAGATCAATTGCATGTTTTGCACAAAAGTCGTGTTCGAAATGTGAAAACAGAAATCGTTTGAATTGATTTCGAATGATTTATTGACTAAAAGTGACTCAATGACATGCTTTTAAGGCAATAGAGACGCATAGTTTCCATAAAAATATCTAATGCAAATTATGCACGAAAGTCGTGGTTCAAGTACGAAAATAGATTTTGTTAGAATTGCTTTGAAATGATTTAATTTCTAGAAGAGACTCAATGACGTGATTTCAAGGCTAAACAATGGATTGTTTGCTTGAATATATCTATTGCAAGTTATGCACAAAAGTCTCGTTTAAAGAGCAAAAATAGAATTCGTTCGAATTGCTTTCAAATGATTTGATGACTAGAAGAGACTCAATGACATGATTTTAAGGCTAAAATTATGCATAGTTCTTCTCAATGGTTGAATTAGAAGTTCTGAACGAAAGTCGTGTTTGAAGTGCCAAAAAATAGAATTCTTTCGAATTACTTTTAATTGATTTAATGACTAGAGAAGACTCAATGACATGATTTTAAGGCTAAACAAACGCATAATTTCCTTCAATAGATCAATTGCATGTTTTGCACAAAAGTCGTGTTCGAAATGTGAAAATAGAAATCGTTTGAATTGATTTCGAATGATTTATTGACTAAAAGTGACTCAATGACATGCTTTTAAGGCAATAGAGACGCATAGTTTCCATAAAAATATCTAATGCAAATTATGCACGAAAGTCGTGGTTCAAGTACGAAAATAGATTTCGTTAGAATTGCTTTGAAATGATTTAATTTCTAGAAGAGACTCAATGACGTGATTTCAAGGCTAAACAATGGATAGTTTGCTTGAATATATCTATTGCAAGTTAAGCAAAAAAGTCTCGTTTAAAGAGCAAAAATAGAATTCGTTCGAATTGCTTTCAAATGATTTGATGACTAGAAGAGACTCAATGACATGATTTTAAGGCTAAAATAATGCATAGTTTTCCTCAATGGTTGAATTGGAAGTTCTGAACGAAAGTCGTGTTTGAAGTGCCAAAAAATAGAATTCTTTCGAATTACTTTTAATTAATTTAATGACTAGAGAAGACTCAATGACATGATTTTAAGGCTAAACAAACGCATAATTGCCTTCAATAGATCAATTGCATGTTTTGCACAAAAGTCGTGTTCGAAATGTGAAAATTGAAATCGTTTGAATTGATTTCGAATGATTTATTAACTAAAAGTGACTCAATGACATGCTTTTAAGGCAATACAGATGCATAGTTTCCATAAAAATATCTAATGCAAAGTATGCACGAAAGTCGTGGTTCAAGTACGAAAATAGATTTTGTTAGAATTGCTTTGAAATGATTTAATTTCTAGAAGAGACTCAATGACGTGATTTCAAGGCTAAACAATTGATACTTTGCTTGAATATATCTATTGCAAGTTATGCACAAAAGTCTCGTTTAAAGAGCAAAAATAGAATTCGTTCGAATTGCTTTCAAATGATTTGATGACTAGAAGAGACTCAATGACATGATTTTAAGGCTAAAAGAATGCATAGTTCTCCTCAATGGTTGAATTGGAAGTTCTGAACGAAAGTCGTGTTTGAAGTGCCAAAAAATAGAATTCTTTCGAATTACTTTTAATTAATTTAATGACTAGAGAAGACTCAATGACACGATTTTAAGGCTAAACAAACGCATAATTGCCTTCCATAGATCAATTGCATGTTTTGCACAAAAGTCGTGTTTGAAATGTGAAAATAGAAATCGTTTGAATTGATTTCGAATGATTTATTGACTAAAACTGACATAATGACATAATTTTAAGGCAATACAAACGCATAGTTGCCATCAAAAGATCTAATGCACATTATGCAAGAAAGACGTGGTTCAAGTACGAAAATAGATTTCGTTCGAATTGCTTTGAAATGATTTAATTTCTAGAAGAGACTCAATGACGTGATTTCAAGGCTAAACAATGGATAGTTTGCTTGAATATATCTATTGCAAGTTATGCACAAAAGTCTCGTTTAAAGAGCAAAAATAGAATTCGTTCGAATTGCTTTCAAATGATTTGATGACTAGAAGAGACTCAATGACATGATTTTAAGGCTAAAAGAATGCATAGTTCTCCTCAATGGTTGAATTGGAAGTTCTGAACGAAAGTCGTGTTTGAAGTGCCAAAAAATAGAATTCTTTCGAATTACTTTTAATTAATTTAATGACTAGAGAAGACTCAATGACACGATTTTAAGGCTAAACAAACGCATAATTGCCTTCCATAGATCAATTGCATGTTTTGCACAAAAGTCGTGTTTGAAATGTGAAAATAGAAATCGTTTGAATTGATTTCGAATGATTTATTGACTAAAACTGACATAATGACATAATTTTAAGGCAATACAAACGCATAGTTGCCATCAAAAGATCTAATGCACATTATGCAAGAAAGTCGTGGTTCAAGTACGAAAATAGATTTCGTTCGAATTGCTTTGAAATGATTTAATTTCTAGAAGAGACTCAATGACGTGATTTCAAGGCTAAACAATTGATACTTTGCTTGAATATATCTATTGCAAGTTATGCACAAAAGTCTCGTTTAAAGAGCAAAAATAGAATTCGTTCAAATTGCTTTCAAATGATTTGATGACTAGAAGAGACTCAATGACATAATTTTAAGGCTAAAAGAATGCATAGTTCTTCTCAATGGTTGAATAGGAAGTTCTGAACGAAAGTCCTGTTTGGAGTGCCAAAAAATAGAATTCTTTCGAATTACTTTTAATTGATTTAATGACTAGAGAAGACTCACTGACATGATTTTAAGGCTAAACAAATGCATAATTGCCTTCAATAGATCAATTGCATGTTTTGCACAAAAGTCGTGTTTGAAATGCGAAAATAGAAATCGTTTGAATTGATTTCGAATGATTTATTGACTAAAAGTGACTCAATGACATGATTTTAAGGCTATAAAAACGCATAGTTGCCATCAAAATATCTAATGCAAATTATGCACGAAAGTCGTGGTTTAAGTACGAAAATAGATTTCGTTAGAATTGCTTTGAAATGATTTAATTTCTAGAAGAGAGTCAATGACGTGATTTCAAGGCTAAACAATGGATAGTTTTCATGAATATATCAATTGCAAGTTATGCACAAAAGTCTCGTTTAAAGAGCAAAAATAGAATTCGTTCGAATTGCTTTCAAATGATTTGATGACTAGAAGAGACTCAATGACATGATTTTAAGGCTAAAAGAATACATAGTTCTCCTCAATGGTTGAATTGGAAGTTCTGAACGAAAGTCGTGTTTGAAGTGCCAAAAAATAGAATTCTTCCGAATTACTTTCAATTAATTTAATGACTAGAGAAGACTCAATGACATGATTTTAAGGCTAAACAAACGCATAATTTCCTTCAATAGATCAATTGCATGTTTTGCACAAAAGTCGTGTTCGAAATGTGAAAATAGAAATCGTTTGAATTGATTTTGAATGATTTATTGACTAAAAGTGACTCAATGACATGATTTTAAGGATATACAAACGCATAGTTGCTATCAAAATATCTACTGCAAATTATGCACGAAAGTCGTGGTTCAAGTACGAAAATAGATTTCGTTAGAATTGCTTTGAAATGATTTAATTTCTAGAAGAGAATCAATGACGTGATTTCAAGGCTAAACAATGGATTGTTTGCTTGAATATATCTATTGCAAGTTATGCACAAAAGTCTCGTTCAAAGAGCAAAACTAGAATTCGTTCGAATTGCTTTCAAATGATTTGATGACTAGAAGAGACTCAATGACATGATTTTAAGGCTAAAAGAATACATAGTTCTCCTCAATGGTTGAATTGGAAGTTCTGAACGAAAGTCGTGTTTGAAGTGCCAAAAAATAGAATTCTTCCGAATTACTTTTAATTGATTTAATGACTAGAGATGACTCAATGACATGATTTTAAGGCTAAACAAACGAATAATTGCCTTCAATAGATCAATTGCATGTTTTGCACAACAGTCGTGTTTGAAATGCGAAAATAGAAATCGTTTGAATTGATTTCGAATGATTTATTGACTAAAAGTGACTCAATGACATGATTTTAAGGCTATACAAACGCATAGTTGCCATCAAAATATCTAATGCAAATTATGCACGAAAGTCGTGGTTCAAGTACGAAAATAGATTTCGTTAGAATTGCTTTGAAATGATTTAATTTCTAGAAGGGAATCAATGACGTTATTTCAAGGCTAAACAATTGATAGTTTGCTTGAATATATCTATTGCAAGTTATGCACAAAAGTCTCGTTTAAAGAGCAAAAATAGAATTCGTTCGAATTGCTTTCAAAAGATTTGATGACTAGAAGAGACTCAATGACATGATTTTAAGGCTAACAGAATACATAGTTCTCCTCAATGGTTGAATTGGAAGTTCTGAACGAAAGTCGTGTTTGAAGTGCCAAAAAATAGAATTCTTCCGAATTACTTTTAATTGATTTAATGACTAGAGATGACTCAATGACATGATTTTAAGGCTAAACAAACGCATAATTGCCTTCAATAGATCAATTGCATGTTTTGCACAAAAGTCGTGTTTGAAATGCGAAAATAGAAATCGTTTGAATTGATTTCAAATGATTTATTGACTAAAAGTGACTCAATGACATGATTTTAAGGCTATACAAACGCATAGTTGCCATCAAAATATGTAACGGAAATTAGGCTCGACAGTCGTGGTTCAAGTACGAAAATAGATTTCGTTCGAATTGCTTTGAAATGATTTAATTTCTAGAAGAGACACAATGACGTGATTTCAAGGCTAAACAATGGATAGTTTTCATGAATATATCAATTGCAAGTTATGCACAAAAGTCTCGTTTAAAGAGCAAAAATAGAATTCGTTCGAATTGCTTTCAAATGATTTGATGAGTAGAAGAGACTCAATGACATGATTTTAAGGCTAAAAGAATACATAGTTCTCCTCAATGGTTGAATTGGAAGTTCTGAACGAAAGTCGTGTTTGAAGTGCCAAAAAATAGAATTCTTCCGAATTACTTTTAATTGATTTAATGACTAGAGATGACTCAATGACATGATTTTAAGGCTAAACAAACGAATAATTGCCTTCAATAGATCAATTGCATGTTTTGCACAACAGTCGTGTTTGAAATGCGAAAATAGAAATCGTTTGAATTGATTTCGAATGATTTATTGACTAAAAGTGACTCAATGACATGATTTTAAGGCTATACAAACGCATAGTTGCCATCAAAATATCTAATGCAAATTATGCACGAAAGTCGTGGTTCAAGTACGAAAATAGATTTCGTTAGAATTGCTTTGAAATGATTTAATTTCTAGAAGGGAATCAATGACGTTATTTCAAGGCTAAACAATTGATAGTTTGCTTGAATATATCTATTGCAAGTTATGCACAAAAGTCTCGTTTAAAGAGCAAAAATAGAATTCGTTCGAATTGCTTTCAAAAGATTTGATGACTAGAAGAGACTCAATGACATGATTTTAAGGCTAACAGAATACATAGTTCTCCTCAATGGTTGAATTGGAAGTTCTGAACGAAAGTCGTGTTTGAAGTGCCAAAAAATAGAATTCTTCCGAATTACTTTTAATTGATTTAATGACTAGAGATGACTCAATGACATGATTTTAAGGCTAAACAAACGCATAATTGCCTTCAATAGATCAATTGCATGTTTTGCACAAAAGTCGTGTTTGAAATGCGAAAATAGAAATCGTTTGAATTGATTTCAAATGATTTATTGACTAAAAGTGACTCAATGACATGATTTTAAGGCTATACAAACGCATAGTTGCCATCAAAATATGTAACGGAAATTAGGCTCGACAGTCGTGGTTCAAGTACGAAAATAGATTTCGTTCGAATTGCTTTGAAATGATTTAATTTCTAGAAGAGACACAATGACGTGATTTCAAGGCTAAACAATGGATAGTTTTCATGAATATATCAATTGCAAGTTATGCACAAAAGTCTCGTTTAAAGAGCAAAAATAGAATTCGTTCGAATTGCTTTCAAATGATTTGATGAGTAGAAGAGACTCAATGACATGATTTTAAGGCTAAAAGAATACATAGTTCTCCTCAATGGTTGAATTGGAAGTTCTGAACGAAAGTCGTGTTTGAAGTGCCAAAAAATAGAATTCTTTCGAATTACTTTTAATTGATTTAATGACTAGAGAAGACTCAATAACATGATTTTAAGGCTAAACAAACGCATAATTTCCTTCAATAGATCAATTGCATGTTTTGCACAAAAGTCGTGTTCGAAATGTGAAAACAGAAATCGTTTGAATTGATTTCGAATGATTTATTGACTAAAAGTGACTCAATGACATGCTTTTAAGGCAATAGAGACGCATAGTTTCCATAAAAATATCTAATGCAAATTATGCACGAAAGTCGTCGTTCAAGTACGAAAATAGATTTTGTTAGAATTGCTTTGAAATGATTTAATTTCTAGAAGAGACTCAATGACGTGATTTCAAGGCTAAACAATGGATTGTTTGCTTGAATATATCTATTGCAAGTTATGCACAAAAGTCTCGTTTAAAGAGCAAAAATAGAATTCGTTCGAATTGCTTTCAAATGATTTGATGACTAGAAGAGACTCAATGACATGATTTTAAGGCTAAAATAATGCATAGTTCTCCTCAATGGTTGAATTGGAAGTTCTGAACGAAAGTCGTGTTTGAAGTGCCAAAAAATAGAATTCTTTCGAATTACTTTTAATTAATTTAATGACTAGAGAAGACTCAATGACACGATTTTAAGGCTAAACAAACGCATAATTGCCTTCCATAGATCAATTGCATGTTTTGCACAAAAGTCGTGTTTGAAATGTGAAAATAGAAATCGTTTGAATTGATTTCGAATGATTTATTGACTAAAACTGACTTAATGACATAATTTTAAGGCAATACAAACGCATAGTTGCCATCAAAAGATCTAATGCACATTATGCAAGCAAGTCGTGGTTCAAGTACGAAAATAGATTTCGTTCGAATTGCTTTGAAATGATTTAATTTCTAGAAGAGACTCAATGACGTGATTTCAAGGCTAAACAATTGATAGTTTGCTTGAATATATATATTGCAAGTTATGCACAAAAGTCTCGTTTAAAGAGCAAAAATAGAATTCGTTCGAATTGCTTTCAAATGATTTGATGACTAGAAGAGACTCAATGACATAATTTTATGGCTAAAAGAATGCATAGTTCTTCTCAATGGTTGAATAGGAAGTTCTGAACGAAAGTCGTGTTTGGAGTGCCAAAAAATAGAATTCTTTCGAATTACTTTTAATTGATTTAATGACTAGAGAAGACTCACTGACATGATTTTAAGGCTAAACAAACGCATAATTGCCTTCAATAGATCAATTGCATGTTTTGCACAAAAGTCGTGTTTGAAATGCGAAAATAGAAATCGTTTGAATTGATTTCGAATGATTTATTGACTAAAAGTGACTCAATGACATGATTTTAAGGCTATAAAAACGCATAGTTGGCATCAAAATATCTAATGCAAATTATGCACGAAAGTCGTGGTTTAAGTACGAAAATAGATTTCGTTAGAATTGCTTTGAAATGATTTAATTTCTAGAAGAGAGTCAATGACGTGATTTCAAGGCTAAACAATGGATAGTTTTCATGAATATATCAATTGCAAGTTATGCACAAAAGTCTCGTTTAAAGAGCAAAAATAGAATTCGTTCGAATTGCTTTCAAATGATTTGATGAGTAGAAGAGACTCAATGACATGATTTTAAGGCTAAAAGAATACATAGTTCTCCTCAATGGTTGAATTGGAAGTTCTGAACGAAAGTCGTGTTTGAAGTGCCAAAAAATAGAATTCTTCCGAATTACTTTCAATTAATTTAATGACTAGAGAAGACTCAATGACATGATTTTAAGGCTAAACAAACGCATAATTTCCTTCAATAGATCAATTGCATGTTTTGCACAAAAGTCGTGTTCGAAATGTGAAAATAGAAATCGTTTGAATTGATTTTGAATGATTTATTGACTAAAAGTGACTCAATGACATGATTTTAAGGATATAAAAACGCATAGTTGCTATCAAAATATCTACTGCAAATTATGCACGAAAGTCGTGGTTCAAGTACGAAAATAGATATCGTTAGAATTGCTTTGAAATGATTTAATTTCTAGAAGAGAATCAATGACGTGATTTCAAGGCTAAACAATGGATTGTTTGCTTGAATATATCTATTGCAAGTTATGCACAAAAGTCTCGTTTAAAGAGCAAAAATAGAATTCGTTCGAATTGCTTTCAAATGATTTGATGACTAGAAGAGACTCAATGACATGATTTTAAGGCTAAAAGAATACATAGTTCTCCTCAATGGTTGAATTGGAAGTTCTGAACGAAAGTCGTGTTTGAAGTGCCAAAAAATAGAATTCTTCCGAATTACTTTCAATTAATTTAATGACTAGAGAAGACTCAATGACATGATTTTAAGGCTAAACAAACGCATAATTTCCTTCAATAGATCAATTGCATGTTTTGCACAAAAGTCGTGTTCGAAATGTGAAAATAGAAATCGTTTGAATTGATTTTGAATGATTTATTGACTAAAAGTGACTCAATGACATGATTTTAAGGATATAGAAACGCATAGTTGCTATCAAAATATCTACTGCAAATTATGCACGAAAGTCGTGGTTCAAGTACGAAAATAGATTTCGTTAGAATTGCTTTGAAATGATTTAATTTCTAGAAGAGAATCAATGACGTGATTTCAAGGCTAAACAATGGATTGTTTGCTTGAATATATCTATTGCAAGTTATGCACAAAAGTCTCGTTCAAAGAGCAAAAATAGAATTCGTTCGAATTGCTTTCAAATGATTTGATGACTACAAGAGACTCAATGACATGATTTTAAGGCTAAAAGAATACATAGTTCTCCTCAATGGTTGAATTGGAAGTTCTGAACGAAAGTCGTGTTTGAAGTGCCAAAAAATAGAATTCTTCCGAATTACTTTTAATTGATTTAATGACTAGAGATGACTCAATGACATGATTTTAAGGCTAAACAAACGCATAATTGCCTTCAATAGATCAATTGCATGTTTTGCACAACAGTCGTGTTTGAAATGCGAAAATAGAAATCGTTTGAATTGATTTCGAATGATTTATTGACTAAAAGTGACTCAATGACATGATTTTAAGGCTATACAAACGCATAGTTGCCATCAAAAGATGTAACGGAAATTATGCACGACAGTCGTGGTTCAAGTACAAAAATAGATTTCGTTCGAATTGCTTTGAAATGATTTAATTTCTAGAAGAGACTCAATGACGTGATTTCAAGGCTAAACTATGGATAGTTTTCATGAATATATCAATTGCAAGTAATGCACAAAAGTCTCGTTTAAAGAGCAAAAATAGAATTCGTTCGAATTGCTTTCAAATGATTTGATGACTAGAAAAGATTCAATGACATGATTTTATGGCTAAAAGAATGGATAGTTCTCCTCAATGGTTGAATTGGAAGTTCTGAACGAAAGTCGTGTTTGAAGTGCCAAAAAATAGAATTCTTTCGAATTACTTTTAATTGATTTAATGACTAGACAAGACTCAATGACATGATTTTAAGGCTAAACAAACGCATAATTTCCTTCAATAGATCAATTGCATGTTTTGCACAAAAGTCGTGTTCGAAATGTGAAAATTGAAATTGTTTGAATTGATTTCAAATGATTTATTGACTAAAAGTGACTCAATGACATGCTTTTAAGGCAATACAGACGCATAGCTTCCATAAAAATATCTAATGCAAATTATGCACGAAAGTCGTGGTTCAAGTACGAAAATAGATTTTGTAAAAATTGCTTTGAAATGATTTAATTTCTAGAAGAGACTCAATGACGTGATCTCAAGGCTAAACAATGGATAGTTTGCTTGAATATATCTATTGCAAGTTATGCACAAAAGTCTCGTTTAAAGAGCAAAAATACAATTCGTTCGAATTGCTTTCAAATGATTTGATGACTAGAATAGACTCAATGGCATGATTTTAGGGCTAAAAGAATGCATAGTTGTCCTCAATGGTTGAATTTGAACTTCTGAACGAAAGTCGTGTTTGAAGTGCCAAAAAATAGCATTCTTTCGAATTACTTTTAATTAATTTAATGACTAGAGAAGACTCAATGACATGATTTTAAGGCTAAACAAACGCATAATTGCCTTCAATAGATCAATTGCATGTTTTGCACAACAGTCGTGTTTGAAATGCGAAAATAGAAATCGTTTGAATTGATTTCGAATGATTTATTGACTAAAAGTGACTCAATGACATGATTTTAAGGCTATACAAACGCATAGTTGCCATCAAAAGATGTAACGGAAATTATGCACGACAGTCGTGGTTCAAGTACGAAAATAGATTTGTTCGAATTGCTCTGAAATGATTTAATTTCTAGAAGAGACTCAATGACGTGATTTCAAGGCTAAACAATGGATACTTTTCATGAATATATCAATTGCAAGTTATGCACAAAAGTCTCGTTTAAAGAGCAAAAATAGAATTCGTTCGAATTGCTTTCAAATGATTTGATGACTAGAAGAGACTCAATGACATGATTTTAAGGCTAAAAGAATGGATAGTTCTCCTCAATGGTTGAATTGGAAGTTCTGAACGAAAGTCGTGTTTGAAGTGCCAAAAAATAGAATTCTTCCGAATTACTTTGAATTAATTTAATGACTAGAGAAGACTCAATGACATGATTTTAAGGCTAAACAAACGCATAATTTCCTTCAATAGATAAATTGCATGTTTTGCACAAAAGTCGTGTTCGAAATGTGAAAATAGAAATCGTTTGAATTGATTTCGAATGATTTATTGACTCAAAGTGACTCAATGACATGATTTTAAGGATATACAAACGCATAGTTGCTATCAAAATATCTAATGCAAATTATGCACGAAAGTCGTGGTTCAAGTACGAAAATAGATTTTGTAAAAATTGCTTTGAAATGATTTAATTTCTAGAAGAGACTCAATGACGTGATCTCAAGGCTAAACAATGGATAGTTTGCTTGAATATATCTATTGCAAGTTATGCACAAAAGTCTCGTTTAAAGAGCAAAAATACAATTCGTTCGAATTGCTTTCAAATGATTTGATGACTAGAATAGACTCAATGGCATGATTTTAAGGCTAAAAGAATGCATAGTTGTCCTCAATGGTTGAATTTGAACTTCTGAACGAAAGTCGTGTTTGAAGTGCCAAAAAATGGAATTCTTTCGAATTAGTATTAATTAATTTAATGACTAGAGAAGACTCAATGACATGATTTTAAGGCTAAACAAACGCATAATTGCCTTCAATAGATCAATTGCATGTTTTGCACAAAAGTCGTGTTTGAAATGCGAAAATAGAAATCGTTTGAATTGATTTCGAATGATTTATTGACTAAAAGTGACTAAATGACATGATTTTAAGGCTATACAAATGCATAGTTGCCATGAAAAGATGTAACGGAAATTATGCACGATAGTCGTGGTTCAAGTACGAAAATAGATTTCGTTCGAATTGCTTTGAAATGATTTAATTTCTAGAAGAGACTCAATGACGTGATTTCAAGGCTAAACAATGGATAGTTTTCATGAATATATCAATTGCAAGTTATGCACAAAAGTCTCGTTTAAAGAGCAAAAATAGAATTCGTTCGAATTGCTTTCAAATGATTTGATGAATAGAAGAGACTCAATGACATGATTTTAAGGCTAAAGGAATGCATAAGTGTCCTCAATGGTTGAATTGGAAGTTCTGAACGAAAGTCGTGTTTGAACTGCCAAAAATTAGAATTCTTCCGAATTACTTTTAATTGATTTAATGACTAGAGATGACTCAATGACATGATTTTAAGGCTAAACAAACGCATAATTGCCTTCAATAGATCAATTGCATGTTTTGCACAAAAGTCGTGTTTGAAATGCGAAAATAGAAATTGTTTGAATTGATTTCAAATGATTTATTGACTAAAAGTGACTCAATGACATGATTTTAAGGCTATACAAACGCATAGTTGCCATCAAAATATCTAATGCAAATTACGTACGAAAGTCGTGGTTTAAGTACAAAAATAGATTTCGTTAGAATTGCTTTGAAATGATTTAATTTCTAGAAGAGACTCAATGACGTGATTTCAAGGCTAAACAATGGATAGTTTGCTTGAATATATCTATTGCAAGTTATGCACAAAAGTCTCGTTTAAAGAGCAAAAATAGAATTCGTTTGAATTGCTTTCAAATGATTTGATGACTAGAATACGCTCAATGACATGATTTTAAGGCTAAAAGAATGCATAAGTGTCCTCAATGGTTGAATTGGAAGTTCTGAACGAAAGTCGTGTTTGAACTGCCAAAAAATAGAATTCTTCCGAATTACTTTTAATTGATTTAATGACTAGAGATGACTCAATGACATGATTTTGAGGCTAAACAAACGCATAACTGCCTTCGATAGATCAATTGCATGTTTTGCACAAAAGTCGTGTTTGAAATGCGAAAATAGAAATTGTTTGAATTGATTTCGAATGATTTATTGACTAAAAGTGACTCAATGACATGATTTTAAGGCTATACAAACGCATAGTTGCCATCAAAATATCTAATGCAAATTACGTACGAAAGTCGTGGTTTAAGTACGAAAATAGATTTCGTTAGAATTGCTTTGAAATGATTTAATTTCTAGAAGAGACTCAATGACGTGATTTCAAGGCTAAACAATGGATAGTTTGCTTGAATATATCTATTGCAAGTTATGCACAAAAGTCTCGTTTAAAGAGCAAAAATAGAATTCGTTCGAATTCCTTTCAAATGATTTGATGACTAGAAGAGACTCAATGACATGATTTTAAGGCTAAAGGAATGCATAAGTGTCCTCAATGGTTGAATTGGAAGTTCTGAACGAAAGTCGTGTTTGAACTGCCAAAAAATAGAATTCTTCCGAATTACTTTTAATTGATTTAATGACTAGAGATGACTCAATGACATGATTTTAAGGCTAAACAAACGCATAATTGCCTTCAATAGATCAATTGCATGTTTTGCACAAAAGTCGTGTTTGAAATGCGAAAATAGAAATTGTTTGAATTGATTTCGAATGATTTATTGACTAAAAGTGACTCAATGACATGATTTTAAGGCTATACAAACGCATAGTTGCCATCAAAATATCTAATGCAAATTATGCACGAAAGTCGTGGTTTAAGTACGAAAATAGATTTCGTTAGAATTGCTTTGAAATGATTTAACTTCTAGAAGAGACTCAATGACGTGATTTCAAGGCTAAACAATGGATAGTTTGCTTGAATATATCTATTGCAAGTTATGCACAAAAGTCTCGTTTAAAGAGCAAAAATAGAATTCATTCGAATTGCTTCCAAATGATTTGATGACTAGAAGAGACTCAATGACATGATTTTAAGGCTAAAAGAATGCATAGTCCTCCTCAATGGTTGAATTGGAAGTTCTGAACGAAAGTCGTGTTTGAACTGCCAAAAAATAGAATTCTTCCGAATTACTTTTAATTGATTTAATGACTAGAGATGACTCAATGACATGATTTTAAGGCTAACCAAACGCATAATTGCCTTCAATAGATCAATTGCATGTTTTGCACAACAGTCGTGTTTGAAATGTGAAAATAGAAATCGTTTGAATTGATTTCGAATGATTTATTGACTAAAAGTGACTAAATGACATGATTTTAAGGCTATACAAATGCATAGTTGCCATCAAAATATCTAATGCAAATTATGCACGAAAGTCGTGGTTTAAGTACGAAAATAGATTTCGTTACAATTGCTTTGAAATGATTTAATTTCTAGAAGAGACTCAATAACGTGATTTCAAGGCTAAACAATGGATAGTTTTCATGAATATACCAATTGCAAGTTATGCGCAAAAGTCTCGTTTAAAGAGCAGAAATAGAATTCGTTCGAATTGCTTTCAAATGATTTGATGACTAGAAGAGACTCAATGACATGATTTTAAGGCTAAAGGAATGCATAAGTGTCCTCAATGGTTGAATTGGAAGTTCTGAACGAAAGTCGTGTTTGAACTGCCAAAAAATAGAATTCTTCCGAATTACTTTTAATTGATTTAATGACTAGAGATGACTCAATGACATGATTTTAAGGCTAAACAAACGCATAATTGCCTTCAATAGATCAATTGCATGTTTTGCACAACAGTCGTGTTTGAAATGCGAAAATAGAAATCGTTTGAATTGATTTCGAATGATTTATTGACTAAAAGTGACTCAATGACATGATTTTAAGGCTATACAAACGCATAGTTGCCATGAAAAGATGTAACGGAAATTATTCACGACAGTCGTGGTTCAAGTACGAAAATAGATTTCGTTCGAATTGCTTTGAAATGATATAATTTCTAGAAGAGACTCAATGACGTGATTTCAAGGCTAAACAATGGATAGTTTTCATGAATATATCAATTGCAAGTTATGCACAAAAGTCTCGTTTAAAGAGCAAAAATAGAATTCGTTCGAATTGCTTTCAAATGATTTGATGAATAGAAGAGACTCAATGACATGATTTTAAGGCTAAAAGAATGCATAGTTCTCCTCAATGGTTGAATTGGAAGTTCTGAACGAAAGTCGTGTTTGAAGTGCCAGAAAATAGAATTCTTTCGAATTACTTTTAATTAATTTAATGACTAGAGAAGACTCAATGACATGATTTTAAGCCTAAACAAACGCATAATTGCCTTCAATAGATCAATTGCATGTTTTGCACAAAAGTCGTGTTCGAAATGCGAAAATTGAAATCGTTTGAATTGATTTCGAATGATTTATTGACTAAAAGTGACTCAATGACATGCTTTTAAGGCAATACAGACGCATAGTTTCCATAAAAATATCTAATGCAAATTATGCACGAAAGTCGTGGTTCAAGTACGAAAATGGATTTCGTTAGAATTGCTTTGAAATGATTTAATTTCTAGAAGAGACTCAATGACGTGATTTCAAGGCTAAACAATGGATAGTTTGCTTGAATATATCTATTGCAAGTTATGCACAAAAGTCTCGTTTAAAGAGCAAAAATAGAATTCGTTCGAATTGCTTTCAAATGATTTGATGACTAGAAGAGACTCAATGACATGATTTTAAGGCTAAAAGACTGCATAGTTCTCCTCAATGGTTGAGTTGGAAGTTCTGAACGAAAGTCGTGTTTGAAGTGCCAAAAAATAGAATTCTTTCGAATTACTCTTAATTAAGTTAATGACTAGAGAAGACTCAATGACATGATTTTAAGGCTAAACAAACGCATAATTGCCTTCTATAGATCAATTGCATGTTTTGCACAAAAGGCGTGTTTGAAATGCGAAAATAGAAATTGTTTGAATTGATTTCGAATGATTTATTGACTAAAAGTGACTCAATGACATGATTTTAAGGCTATACAAACGCATAGTTGCCATCAAAATATCTAATGCAAATTACGTACGAAAGTCGTGGTTTAAGTACGAAAATAGATTTCGTTAGAATTGCTTTGAAATGATTTAATTTCTAGAAGAGACTCAATAAAGTGATTTCAAGGCTAAACAATGGATAGTTTGCTTGAATATATCTATTGCAAGTTATGCACAAAAGTCTCGTTTAAAGAGCAAAAATAGAATTCGTTCGAATTGCTTTCAAATGATTTGATGACTAGAAGAGACTCAATGACATGATTTTAAGGCTAAAGGAATGCATAAGTGTCCTCAATGGTTGAATGGGAAGTTCTGAACAATAGTCGTGTTTGAACTGCCAAAAAATAGAATTCTTCCGAATTACTTTTAATTGATTTAATGACTAGAGATGACTCAATGACATGATTTTAAGGCTGAACAAACGCATAATTGCTTTCAATAGATCAATTGCATGTTTTGCACAAAAGTCGTGTTCGAAATGTGAAAATAGAAATCGTTTGAATTGATTTAGAATGATTTATTGACTAAAAGTGACTCAATGACATGATTTTAAGGCTATACAAACGCATAGGTTCCATCAAAATATCTAATGCAAATTATGCACGAAAGTCGTGGTTCAAGTACGAAAATAGATTTCGTTAGAATTGCTTTGAAATGATTTAATTTCTAGAAGAGTCTCAATGACGTGATTTCAAGGCTAAACAATGGATAGTTTGCTTGAATATATCTATTGCAAGTTATGCACAAAAGTCTCGTTTAAAGAGCAGAAATAGAATTCGTTCGAATTGCTTTCAAATGATTTGATGACTAGAAGAGACTCAATGACATGATTTTAAGGCTAAAGGAATGCATAAGTGTCCTCAATGGTTGAATTGGAAGTTCTGAACGAAAGTCGTGTTTGAACTGCCAAAAAATAGAATTCTTCCGAATTACTTTTAATTGATTTAATGACTAGAGATGACTCAATGACATGATTTTAAGGCTAAACAAACGCATAATTGCCTTCAATAGATCAATTGCATGTTTTGCACAACAGTCGTGTTTGAAATGCGAAAATAGAAATCGTTTGAATTGATTTCGAATGATTTATTGACTAAAAGTGACTCAATGACATGATTTTAAGGCTATACAAACGCATAGTTGCCATGAAAAGATGTAACGGAAATTATTCACGACAGTCGTGGTTCAAGTACGAAAATAGATTTCGTTCGAATTGCTTTGAAATGATATAATTTCTAGAAGAGACTCAATGACGTGATTTCAAGGCTAAACAATGGATAGTTTTCATGAATATATCAATTGCAAGTTATGCCCAAAAGTCTCGTTTAAAGAGCAAAAATAGAATTCGTTCGAATTGCTTTCAAATGATTTGATGAATAGAAGAGACTCAATGACATGATTTTAAGGCTAAAAGAATGCATAGTTCTCCTCAATGGTTGAATTGGAAGTTCTGAACGAAAGTCGTGTTTGAAGTGCCAAAAAATAGAATTCTTTCGAATTACTTTTAATTAATTTAATGACTAGAGAAGACTCAATGACATGATTTTAAGCCTAAACAAACGCATAATTGCCTTCAATAGATCAATTGCATGTTTTGCACAAAAGTCGTGTTCGAAATGCGAAAATTGAAATCGTTTGAATTGATTTCGAATGATTTATTGACTAAAAGTGACTCAATGACATGCTTTTAAGGCAATACAGACGCATAGTTTCCATAAAAATATCTAATGCAAATTATGCACGAAAGTCGTGGTTCAAGTACGAAAATGGATTTCGTTAGAATTGCTTTGAAATGATTTAATTTCTAGAAGAGACTCAATGACGTGATTTCAAGGCTAAACAATGGATAGTTTGCTTGAATATATCTATTGCAAGTTATGCACAAAAGTCTCGTTTAAAGAGCAAAAATAGAATTCGTTCGAATTGCTTTCAAATGATTTGATGACTAGAAGAGACTCAATGACATGATTTTAAGGCTAAAAGACTGCATAGTTCTCCTCAATGGTTGAGTTGGAAGTTCTGAACGAAAGTCGTGTTTGAAGTGCCAAAAAATAGAATTCTTTCGAATTACTCTTAATTAAGTTAATGACTAGAGAAGACTCAATGACATGATTTTAAGGCTAAACAAACGCATAATTGCCTTCAATAGATCAATTGCATGTTTTGCACAAAAGTCGTGTTTGAAATGCGAAAATAGAAATTGTTTGAATTGATTTCGAATGATTTATTGACTAAAAGTGACTCAATGACATGATTTTAAGGCTATACAAACGCATAGTTGCCATCAAAATATCTAATGCAAATTACGTACGAAAGTCGTGGTTTAAGTACGAAAATAGATTTCGTTAGAATTGCTTTGAAATGATTTAATTTCTAGAAGAGACTCAATAACGTGATTTCAAGGCTAAACAATGGATAATTTGCTTGAATATATCTATTGCAAGTTATGCACAAAAGTCTCGTTTAAAGAGCAAAAATAGAATTCGTTCGAATCGCTTTCAAATGATTTGATGACTAGAAGAGACTCAATGACATGATTTTAAGGCTAAAGGAATGCATAAGTGTCCTCAATGGTTGAATGGGAAGTTCTGAACGAAAGTCGTGTTTGAACTGCCAAAAAATAGAATTCTTCCGAATTACTTTTAATTGATTTAATGACTAGAGATGACTCAATGACATGATTTTAAGGCTGAACAAACGCATAATTGCTTTCAATAGATCAATTGCATGTTTTGCACAAAAGTCGTGTTCGAAATGTGAAAATAGAAATCGTTTGAATTGATTTAGAATGATTTATTGACTAAAAGTGACTCAATGACATGATTTTAAGGCTATACAAATGCATAGGTTCCATCAAAATATCTAATGCAAATTATGCACGAAAGTCGTGGTTCAAGTACGAAAATAGATTTCGTTAGAATTGCTTTGAAATGATTTAATTTCTAGAAGAGTCTCAATGACGTGATTTCAAGGCTAAACAATGGATAGTTTGCTTGAATATATCTATTGCAAGTTATGCACAAAAGTCTCGTTTAAAGAGCAGAAATAGAATTCGTTCGAATTGCTTTCAAATGATTTGATGACTAGAAGAGACTCAATGACATGATTTTAAGGCTAAAGGAATGCATAAGTGTCCTCAATGGTTGAATTGGAAGTTCTGAACGAAAGTCGTGTTTGAACTGCCAAAAAATAGAATTCTTCCGAATTACTTTTAATTGATTTAATGACTAGAGATGACTCAATGACATGATTTTAAGGCTAAACAAACGCATAATTGCCTTCAATAGATCAATTGCATGTTTTGCACAACAGTCGTGTTTGAAATGCGAAAATAGAAATCGTTTGAATTGATTTCGAATGATTTATTGACTAAAAGTGACTCAATGACATGATTTTAAGGCTATACAAACGCATAGTTGCCATGAAAAGATGTAACGGAAATTATTCACGACAGTCGTGGTTCAAGTACGAAAATAGATTTCGTTCGAATTGCTTTGAAATGATATAATTTCTAGAAGAGACTCAATGACGTGATTTCAAGGCTAAACAATGGATAGTTTTCATGAATATATCAATTGCAAGTTATGCACAAAAGTCTCGTTTAAAGAGCAAAAATAGAATTTGTTCGAATTGCTTTCAAATGATTTGATGAATAGAAGAGACTCAATGACATGATTTTAAGGCTAAAAGAATGCATAGTTCTCCTCAATGGTTGAATTGGAAGTTCTGAACGAAAGTCGTGTTTGAAGTGCCAAAAAATAGAATTCTTTCGAATTACTTTTAATTAATTTAATGACTAGAGAAGACTCAATGACATGATTTTAAGCCTAAACAAACGCATAATTGCCTTCAATAGATCAATTGCATGTTTTGCACAAAAGTCGTGTTCGAAATGCGAAAATTGAAATCGTTTGAATTGATTTCGAATGATTTATTGACTAAAAGTGACTCAATGACATGCTTTTAAGGCAATACAGACGCATAGTTTCCATAAAAATATCTAATGCAAATTATGCACGAAAGTCGTGGTTCAAGTACGAAAATGGATTTCGTTAGAATTGCTTTGAAATGATTTAATTTCTAGAAGAGACTCAATGACGTGATTTCAAGGCTAAACAATGGATAGTTTGCTTGAATATATCTATTGCAAGTTATGCACAAAAGTCTCGTTTAAAGAGCAAAAATAGAATTCGTTCGAATTGCTTTCAAATGATTTGATGACTAGAAGAGACTCAATGACATGATTTTAAGGCTAAAAGACTGCATAGTTCTCCTCAATGGTTAAGTTGGAAGTTCTGAACGAAAGTCGTGTTTGAAGTGCCAAAAAATAGAATTCTTCTGAATTACTTTCAATTGATTTAATGACTAGAGATGACTCAATGACATGATTTTAAGGCTAAACAAACGCATAATTGCCTTCAATAGATCAATTGCATGTTTTGCACAACAGTCGTGTTTGAAATGCGAAAATAGAAATCGTTTGAATTGATTTCGAATGATTTATTGACTAAAAGTGACTCAATGACATGATTTTAAGGCTATACAAACCCATAGTTGCCATGAAAAGATGTAACGGAAATTATGCACGACAGTCGTGGTTCAAGTACGAAAATAGATTTCGTTCGAATTGCTTCGAAATGATTTAATTTCTAGAAGAGACTCAATGACGTGATTTCAAGGCTAAACAATGGATAGTTTTCATGAATATATCAATTGCAAGTTATGCACAAAAGTCTCGTTTAAAGAGCAAAAATAGAATTCGTTCGAATTGCTTTCAAATGATTTGATGAATAGAAGAGACTCAATGACATGATTTTAAGGCTAAAAGAATGCATAGTTCTCCTCAATGGTTGAATTGGAAGTTCTGAACGAAAGTCGTGTTTGAAGTGCCAAAAAATAGAATTCTTTCGAATTACTTTTAATTAATTTAATGACTAGAGAAGACTCAATGACATGATTTTAAGCCTAAACAAACGCATAATTGCCTTCAATAGATCAATTGCATGTTTTGCACAAAAGTCATGTTCGAAATGCGAAAATTGAAATCGTTTGAATTGATTTCGAATGATTTATTGACTAAAAGTGACTCAATGACCTGCTTTTAAGGCAATACAGACGCATAGTTTCCATACAAATATCTAATGCAAATTATGCACGAAAGTCGTGGTTCAAGTACGAAAATAGATTTCGTTAGAATTGCTTTGAAATGATTTAATTTGTAGAAGAGACTCAATGATGTGATTTCAAGGCTAAACAATGGATAGTTTGCTTGAATATATCTATTGCAAGTTATGCACAAAAGTCTCGTTTAAAGAGCAAAAATAGAATTCATTCGAATTGCTTTCAAATGATTTGATGACTAGAAGAGACTCAATGACATGATTTTAAGGCTAAAAGAATGCATAGTCCTCCTCAATGGTTGAATTGGAAGTTCTGAACGAAAGTCGTGTTTGACGTGCCAAAAAATAGAACTCTTTCGAATTAGTTTTAATTAATTTAATGACTCGAGAAGACTCAATGACATGATTTTAAGGCTAAACAAACGCATAATTGCCTTCAATAGATCAATTGCATGTTTTGCACGAAAGTCGTGTTGGAAATGCGAAAATAGAAATCGTTTGAATTGATTTCGAATGATTTATTGACTAAAAGTGACTCAATGACATGATTTTAAGGCTATACAAACGCATAGTTGCCATCAAAATATCTAATGCAAATTATGCCCGAAAGTCGTGGTTTAAGTACGAAAATAGATTTCGTTAGAATTGCTTTGAAAAGATTAAATTTCTAGAAGAGACTCAATGACGTGATTTCAAGGCTAAACAATGGATAGTTTGCTTGAATATATCTATTGCAAGTAATGCACAAAAGTCTCGTATAAAGAGCAAAAATAGAATTCGTTCGAATTGCTTTCAAATGATTTGATGACTGGAAGAGACTCAATGACATGATTTTAAGGCTAAAAGAATGCATAAGTGTCCTCAATGGTTGAATTGGAAGTTCTGAACGAAAGTCGTGTTTGAACTGCCAAAAAATAGAATTCTTCCGAATTACTTTTAATTGATTTAATGACTAGAGATGACTCAATGACATGATTTTAAGGCTAAACAAACGCATAATTGCCTTCAATAGATCAATTGCATGTTTTGCACAAAAATCGTGTTCGAAATGTGAAAATAGAAATCGTTTGAATTGATTTCGAATGATTTATTGACTAAAAGTGACTCAATGACATGATTTTAAGGCTATACAAACGCATAGTTGCCATCAAAATATCTAATGCAAATTATGCCCGAAAGTCGTGGTTTAAGTACGAAAATAGATTTCGTTAGAATTGCTTTGAAATGATTTAATTTCTAGAAGAGACTCAATGACGTGATTTCAAGGCTAAACAATGGATAGTTTCCATGAATATATCAATTGCAAGTTATGCACAAAAGTCTCGTTTAAAGAGCAAAAATAGAATTCGTTCGAATTGCTTTCAAATGATTTGATGACTAGAAGAGACTCAATGACATGATTTCAAGGCTAACAGAAAGCATAGTCCTCCTCAATGGTTGAATTGGAAGTTCTGAACGAAAGTCGTGTTTGAAGTGCCAAAAAATAGAAATCTTTCGAATTACTTTTCATTGATTTAATGACTAGAGAAGACTCAATGACATGATTTTAAGGCTAAACAAACGCATAATTTCCTTCAATAGATCAATTGCATGTTTTGCACAAAAATCGTGTTCGAAATGTGAAAATAGAAATCGTTTGAATTGATTTAGAATGATTTATTGACTAAAAGTGACTCGATGACATGATTTTAAGGCTATACAAACGCATAGTTGCCATCAAAATATCTAATGCAAATTATGCACGAAAGTCGTGGTTCAAGTACGAAAATAGATTTCGTTAGAATTGCTTTGAAATGATTTAATTTCTAGAAGAGACTCAATGACGTGATTTCAAGGCTAAACAATGGATAGTTTTCATGAATATATCAATTGCAAGTTATGTACAAAAGTCTCATTTAAAGAGCAAAAATAGAATTCGTACGAATTGCTTTCAAATGATTTGATGACTAGAAGAGACTCAATGACATGATTTTAAGGCCAAAAGAATGCATAGTTCTCCTCAATGGTTGAATTGGAAGTTCTGAACGAAAGTCGTGTTTGAAGTGCCAAAAAATAGAATTCTTTCGAATTACTTTTAATTGATTTAATGACTAGAGAAGACTCAATGACATGATTTTAAGGTTAAACAAACGCATAATTTCCTTCAATAGATCAATTGCATGTTTTGCACAAAAATCGTGTTCGAAATGTGAAAATAGAAATCGTTTGAATTAATTTAGAATGATTTATTGACTAAAAGTGACTCAATGACATGATTTTAAGGCTATACAAACGCATAGTTGCCATCAAAATATCTAATGCAAATTATGCACGAAAGTTGGGGTTCAAGTACGAAAATAGATTTCGTTCGAATTGCTTTGAAATGATTAAATTACTAGAAGGGACTTAATGACGTGATTTCAAGGCTAAACAAGGGATAGCTTGCTTGAATATATGAATTGCAAGTTATGAACAAAAGTCTCGTTTAAAAAGCAAAAATAGAATTCGTTCGAATTGTTTTCAAATGATTTGATCACTAGAAGAGACTTAATGACATGATTTTAAGGCTAAAAGAATGCATAGTTGCCTTCAATTGCTGAATTGGAAGTTCTGAACGAAAGTCGTATTTGGAGCGCAAAAAAATAAAATTCTTTCGAATTACTTTTAATTGATTTAATGACTAAAGAAGACTCAATGACATGAGTTTAAGGCTAAACAAACGGATAATTGCCTTTAATAGATCAATTGCATGTTTTGCACAAAAGTCGTGTTTGTAATGTGAAAATAGAATTCGTTTGAATTGATTTTGAATGATTTACTGACTAAAAGTGACTCAATGACATGATTTTAAGGCTATGCAAATGCCTTGTTGGCTTCAAAAGATCCATTGCAAATTATGCACGAAAGTATTGGTTCAAGTGCGAAAAAAGATTTCGTTCGAATTTCTTTGAAATGATTTAATTACTAAAAGAGACTCAATGACATGATTTCAAGGCTAAACAAAGGATAATTTGCTTAAATAGATCAATTGCAAGTTATGCACAAAAGTCTCGTTTGAAGAGCGAAAATAGAATTTGTTCGTAATGCTTTCAAATGATTTGATGACTAGAAAAGACTCAATGACATGATTTTAAGGCCAAAAAGATGCATAGTTGCATTCAATCTACTTTTTGGCTCTTCAAACACGACTTTCGTTCAGAACTTCCAATTCAACCATGGAGGACAACTATGCATTCTTTTAGCCTTAAAATCATGTCATTAAGTCTCTTCTAGTCATCAAATCATTTGAAAACAATTCGAACGAATTCTATTTTTGCTTTATAAACGAGACTTTTGTGCATAACTTGCAATTCATATATTCAAGCAAGCTATCCATTGTTTAGCCTTGAAATCACGTCATTAAGTCCCTTCTAGTAATTTAATCATTTCAAAGCAATTCGAACGAAATCTATTTTCTTATTTGAACCACGACTTTCGTGCATAATTTGCATTAGATATTTTGATGGCAACTATGCGTTTGTATAGCCTTAAAATCATGTCATTGAGTCACTTTTAGTCAATAAATCATTCTAAATCAATTCAAACGATTTCTATTTTCACATTTCGAACACGATTTTTGTGCAAAACATGCAATTGATCTATTGAAGGAAATTATGCGTTTGTTTAGCCTTAAAATCATGTCATTGAGTCTTCTCTAGTCATTAAATCAATTAAAAGTAATTCGAAAGAATTCTATTTTTTGGCACTTCAAACACGACTTTCGTTCAGAACTTCCAATTCAACCATTGAGGAGGACTATGGTTTCTTTTAGCCTTGAAATCATGTCATTGAGTCTCTTCTAGTCATCAAATCATTTGAAAGCAATTCGAACGAATTCTATTTTTGCTCTTTAAACGAGACTTTTGTGCATAACTTGCAATTGATATATTCATGAAAACTATCCATTGTTTAGCCTTGAAATCACGTCATTGAGACTCTTCTAGAAATTAAATCATTTCAAAGCAATTCTAACGAAATCTATTTTCGTACTTGAACCACGACTTTCATGCATAATTTGCATTAGATATTTTGATGGAACCTATGCGTTTGTATAGCCTTAAAATCATGTCATTGAGTCACTTTTAGTCAATAAATCATTCTAAATCAATTCAAACGATTTCTATTTTCACATTTCGAACACGATTTTTGTGCAAAACATGCAATTGATCTATTGAAGAAAATTATGCGTTTGTTTAGCCTTAAAATCATGTCATTGAGTCTTCTCTAGTCATTAAATCAATTAAAAGTAATTCGAAAGAATCCTATTTTTTGGCACTTCAAACACGACTTTCGTTCAGAACTTCCAATTCAACCATTGAGGAGAACTATGCATTCTTTTAGCCTTAAAATCATGTCATTGAGTCTCTTCTAGTCATCAAATCATTTGAAAGCAATTCGAACGAATTCTATTTTTGCTCTTTAAACGAGACTTTTGTGCATAACTTGCAATTGATATATTCATGAAAACTAGCCATTGTTTAGCCTTGAAATCACGTCATTAAGTCTCTTCTAGTAATTTAATCATTTCAAAGCAATTCGAACGAAATCTATTTCGTACTTGAACCACGACTTTCGTGCATAATTTGCATTAGATATTTTGATGGCAACTATGCGTTTGTATAGCCTTAAAATCATGTCATTGAGTCACTTTTAGTCAATAAATCATTCTAAATCAATTCAAACGATTTCTATTTTCACATTTCGAACACGATTTTTGTGCAAAACATGCAATTGATCTATTGAAGGAAATTATGCGTTTGTTTAGCCTTAAAATCATGTCATTGAGTCTTCTCTAGTCATTAAATCAATTAAAAGTAATTCGAAAGAATTCTATTTTTTGGCACTTCAAACACGACTTTCGTTCAGAACTTCCAATTCAACCATTGAGGAGGACTATGGTTTCTTTTAGCCTTGAAATCATGTCATTGAGTCTCTTCTAGTCATCAAATCATTTGAAAGCAATTCGAACGAATTCTATTTTTGCTCTTTAAACGAGACTTTTGTGCATAACTTGCAATTGATATATTCATGAAAACTATCCATTGTTTAGCCTTGAAATCACGTCATTGAGACTCTTCTAGAAATTAAATCATTTCAAAGCAATTCTAACGAAATCTATTTTCGTACTTGAACCACGACTTTCATGCATAATTTGCATTAGATATTTTGATGGAACCTATGCGTTTGTATAGCCTTAAAATCATGTCATTGAGTCACTTTTAGTCAATAAATCATTCTAAATCAATTCAAACGATTTCTATTTTCACATTTCGAACACGATTTTTGTGCAAAACATGCAATTGATCTATTGAAGAAAATTATGCGTTTGTTTAGCCTTAAAATCATGTCATTGAGTCTTCTCTAGTCATTAAATCAATTAAAAGTAATTCGAAAGAATCCTATTTTTTGGCACTTCAAACACGACTTTCGTTCAGAACTTCCAATTCAACCATTGAGGAGAACTATGCATTCTTTTAGCCTTAAAATCATGTCATTGAGTCTCTTCTAGTCATCAAATCATTTGAAAGCAATTCGAACGAATTCTATTTTTGCTCTTTAAACGAGACTTTTGTGCGTAACTTGCAATTGATATATTCATGAAAACTAGCCATTGTTTAGCCTTGAAATCACGTCATTAAGTCTCTTCTAGTAATTTAATCATTTCAAAGCAATTCGAACGAAATCTATTTCGTACTTGAACCACGACTTTCGTGCATAATTTGCATTATATATTTTGATGGCAACTATGCGTCTGTATAGCCTTAAAATCATGTCATTGAGTCACTTTTAGTCAATAAATCATTCGAAATCAATTCAAACGATTTCTATTTTCACATTTCGAACACGATTTTTGTGCAAAACATGCAATTGATCTATTGAAGGAAATTATGCGTTTGTTTAGCCTTAAAATCATGTCATTGAGTCATCTCTAGTCATTAAATCAATTAAAAGTAATTCAAAAGATCTCTATCTTTTCGCGCTACAAACACGACTTTCGTTCAGAACTTCCAATTCAATAATTGAAGGCAACTATGCATCTTTTTAGCCTTAAAATCAGGTCATTGAGTCTCTTCTAGTCATCAAATCATTTGAAAGCATTACGAACAAATTCCATTTTCGCTCTTTAAACGAGACTTTTGTGCATAACTTGCGATTGATCTATTCAAGAAAATTTTCCATTGTTTAGCCTCGAAATGATGTCATTGAGTCACTTCTAGTAATTAAATCATTTCAACGAAATTCGAACGAAATCTTTTTTCACACTTGAACCATGACCTTCGTGCATAATTTGCAATGGATCTTTTGAAGGCAACTATGCATTTGTATAACCTTAAAATCATGTCATTGAGTCACTTTTAGTCAGTAAATCATTCGAAATCAATTCAAACGAATTCTATTTTTGCATTACAAACACGAGTTTTGTGCAAAACATGCAATTGATCTATTGAAGGCAATTATGCATTTGTTTAGCCTTAAAATCATGTCATTTAGTCTTCTCTAGTCATTAAATCAATTAAAAGTAATTCGAAAGAATTCTATATTTTCGCGCTCCAAATACGACTTTCGTTCAGAACTTCCAATTCAGCAATTGAAGGCAACTATGCATCTTTTTAGCCTTAAAATTATGTCATTGAGTCTTTTCTAGTCATCAAATAATTTGAAAGCATTACAAACAAATTCTATTTCCACCCTTTAAACGAGACTTTTGTGCATAACTTGCAATTGATCTATTTAAGCAAATTATCCTTTGTTTAGCCTTGAAATCATGTCATTGAGTCTCTTTTAGTAATTAAATAATTTCAACGAAATTCGAACGAAATCTTTTTTCGCACTTGAACCAATACTTTCGTGCATAATTTGGAATGGATCTTTTGAAGGCAACTAGGCATTTGTATAGCCTTAAAATCATGTCATTGAGCCACTTTTAGTCAGTAAATCATTCGAAATCAATTCAAACGAATTCTATTTTCGCATTTCAAACACGACTTTAGTGCAAGACATGCAATTGATCTATTGAAGGCAATTATGCGTTTGTCTAGCCTTAAAATCATGTCATTGAGTCTTGTCTAGTCATTAAATCAATTAAAAGTAATTCGAAAGAATTCTATTTTTTCGCGCTACAAACACGACTTTCATTCAGAACTTCCAATTCAAGAATTGAAGGAAACTATGCATCTTTTTAGCCTTGAAATCATGTCATTGAGTCTTTTCTAGTCATCAAATCATTTGAAAGCATTACGAACAAATTCTATTTTCGCTATTTAAATGAGACTTTTGTGCATAACTTGCAATTGTTCTATTTAAGCAAATTATCCTTTGTTTAGCCTTGAAATCATGTCATTGAGTCTCTTTTAGTAATTAAATCATTTCAAAGAAATTCGAACGAATTCTTTTTTCGCACTTGAACCAATACTTTCGTGCATAATTTGGAATGGATCTTTTGAAGGCAACTAGGCATTTGTATAGCCTTAAAATCATGTCATTGAGCCACTTTTAGTCAGTAAATCATTCGAAATCAATTCAAACGAATTCTATTTTCGCATTTCAAACACGACTTTTGTGCAAGACATGCAATTGATCTATTGAAGGCAATTATGCGTTTGTCTAGCCTTAAAATCATGTCATTGAGTCTTGTCTAGTCATTAAATCAATTAAAAGTAATTCGAAAGAATTCTATTTTTTCGCGCTACAAACACGACTTTCATTCAGAACTTCCAATTCAAGAATTGAAGGAAACTATGCATCTTTTTAGCCTTGAAATCATGTCATTGAGTCTTTTCTAGTCATCAAATCATTTGAAAGCATTACGAACAAATTCTATTTTCGCTATTTAAATGAGACTTTTGTGCATAACTTGCAATTGTTCTATTTAAGCAAATTATCCTTTGTTTAGCCTTGAAATCATGTCATTGAGTCTCTTTTAGTAATTAAATCATTTCAAAGAAATTCGAACGAATTCTTTTTTCGCACTTGAACCAATACTTTCGTGCATAATTTGGAATGGATCTTTTCAAGGCAACTAGGCATTTGTATAGCCTTAAAATCATGTCATTGAGCCACTTTTAGTCAGTAAATCATTCGAAATCAATTCAAAAGAATTCTATTTTCGCATTTCAAACACGGCTTTTGTGCAAGACATGCAATTGATCTATTGAAGGCAATTATGCGTTTGTCTAGCTTTAAAATCATGTCATTGAGTCTTCTCTAGTCATTAAATCAATTAAAAGTAATTCGAAAGAATTCTATTTTTTTACGCTAGAAACACGACTTTCATTCAGAACTTCCAATTCAAGAATTGAAGGAAACTATGCATCTTTTTGGCCTTAAAATCATGTCATTGAGTCTTTTCTAGTCATCAAATCATTTGAAAGCATTACGAACAAATTCTATTTTCGCTATTTAAATGAGACTTTTGTGCATAACTTGCAATTGATCTATTTAAGCAAATTATCCTTTGTTTAGCCTTGAAATCATGTCATTGAGTCTCTTTTAGTAATTAAATCATTTCAAAGAAATTCGAACGAATTCTTTTTTCGCACTTGAACCAATACTTTCGTGCATAATTTGGAATGGATCTTTTGAAGGCAACTAGGCATTTGTATAGCCTTAAAATCATGTCATTGGGCCACTTTTAGTCAGTAAATCTTTCGAAATCAATTCAAACGAATTCTATTTTCGCATTTCAAACACGACTTTTGTGGAAAACATGCAATTGATCTATTAAAGGCAATTATGCATTTGTTTAGCCTTAAAATCATGTCATTGAGTCTTCTCTAGTCATTAAATCAATTAAAAGTAATTCGAAAGAATTCTATTTTTTCGCGCTCCAAATACGACTTTCGTTCAGAACTTCCAATTCAACAATTGAAGGCAACTATGCATCTTTTTAGGCTTAAAATCATGTCATTGAGCCTCTTCTAGTAATCAAATCATTTAAAAGCATTACGAACAAATTCTATTTTCGCTCTTTAAACGAGACTTTTGTGCATAAGTTGCAATTGATTTATTCAAGCAAATTATCCCTTGTTTAGCCTTGAAATCATTTCATTGATTCTCTTTTAGTAATTAAATCATTTCAAAGAAATTCGAACGAATTCTTTTTTCGCACTTGAACCAATACTTTCGTGCATAATTTGGAATGGATCTTTTGAAGGCAACTAGGCATTTGTATAGCCTTAAAATCATGTCATTGAGCCACTTTTAGTCAGTTAATCATTCGAAATCAATTCAAAAGAATTCTATTTTCGCATTTCAAACACGGCTTTTGTGCAAGACATGCAATTGATCTATTGAAGGCAATTATGCGTTTGTCTAGCCTTAAAATCATGTCATTGAGTCTTCTCTAGTCATTAAATCAATTAAAAGTAATTCGAAAGAATTCTATTTTTTTACGCTACAAACACGACTTTCATTCAGAACTTCCAATTCAAGAATCGAAGGAAACTATGCATCTTTTTGGCCTTAAAATCATGTCATTGAGTCTTTTCTAGTCATCAAATCATTTGAAAGCATTACGAACAAATTCTGATTTCGCTCCTTAAACGAGACTTTTGTGCATAACTTGCAATTGATCTATTTAAGAAAATTATCCTTTGTTTAGCCTTGAAATCATGTCGTTGAGTCTCTTTGAGTAATTAAATCATTTCAAAGAAATTCGAACGAAATCTTTTTTCGCACTTGAACCAATACTTTCGTGCATAATTTGGAATGGATCTTTTGAAGGCAACTAGGCATTTGTATAGCCTTAAAATCATGTCATTGAGCCACTTTTAGTCAGTAAATCATTCGAAATCAATTCAAACGAATTCTATTTTCGCATTTCAAACACGACTTTTGTGGAAAACATGCAATTGATCTATTAAAGGCAATTATGCATTTGTTTAGCCTTAAAATCATGTCATTGAGTCTTCTCTAGTCATTAAATCAATTAAAAGTAATTCGAAAGAATTCTATTTTTTCGCGCTCCAAATACGACTTTCGTTCAGAACTTCCAATTCAACAATTGAAGGCAACTATGCATCTTTTTAGGCTTAAAATCATGTCATTGAGCCTCTTCTAGTCATCAAATCATTTAAAAGCATTACGAACAAATTCTATTTTCGCTCTTTAAACGAGACTTTTGTGCATAAGTTGCAATTGATTTATTCAAGCAAATTATCCCTTGTTTAGCCTTGAAATCATTTCATTGATTCTCTTTTAGTAATTAAATCATTTCAAAGAAATTCGAACGAAATCTTTTTTCGCACTTGAACCAATACTTTCGTGCATAATTTGGAATGGATCTTTTCAAGGCAACTAGGCATTTGTATAGCCTTAAAATCATGTCATTGAGCCACTTTTAGTCAGTAAATCATTCGAAATCAATTCAAAAGAATTCTATTTTCGCATTTCAAACACGACTTTTGTGCAAGACAAGCAATTGATCTATTGAAGGCAATTATGCGTTTGTCTAGCCTTAAAATCATGTCATTGAGTCTTTTCTAGTCATTAAATCAATTAAAAGTAATTCGAAAGAATTCTATTTTTTCGCGCTACAAACACGACTTTCATTCAGAACTTCTAATTCAAGAATTGAAGGAAACTATGCATCTTTTTGGCCTTAAAATCATGTCATTGAGTCTTTTCTAGTCATCAAATCATTTGAAAGCATTACGAACAAATTCTATTTTCGCTCTTTAAATGAGATTTTTGTGCATAACTTGCAATTGATATATTTAAGCAAATTATCCTTTGTTTAGCCTTGAAATCATGTCATTGAGTCTCTTTTAGTAATTAAATCATTTCAAAGAAATTCGAACGAAATCTTTTTTCGCACTTGAACAAATACTTTCGTGCATAATTTGCAATGGATCTTTTGAAGGCAACTAGGCATTTGTATAGCGTTAAAATCATGTCATTGAGCCACTTTTAGTCAGTAAATCATTCGAAATCAATTCAAACGAATTTTATTTTCGCATTACAAACATGACTTTTGTGCAAGACATGCAATTGATCTATTGAAGGCAATTATGCGTTTGTCTAGCCTTAAAATCATGCCATTGAGTCTTCTCTAGTAATTAAATGAATTAAAAGTAATTCAAAAGATCTCTATTTTTTCGCGCTACAAGCACGACTTTCGTTCAGAATTTCTAATTTAATAATTGAAGGAAACTATGCATCTTTTTGGCCTTGAAATCATGTCATTGAGTCTTTTCTAGTCATCAAATCATTTAAAAGCATTACGAACAAATTCTATTTTCGCTCCTTAAACGAGACTTTTGTGCATAACTTGGAATTGATCTATTCAAGCAAATTATCCATTGTTTAGCCTTAAAATCACGTGATCGAGTCTCTTCTAGTAATTAAATCATTCCAAAGAAATTCAAACGAAATCTTTTTCCGCACCTGAACCACGACTTTTGTGCATAATTTGCAATGGATCTTTTGAATGCAACTAGGCATTTGTATAGCCTTAGAATCATGTCATTGAGTCACTTTTAGTCAGTAAATCATTCGAAATCAATTCAAACGAATTCTATTTTTGCATTTCAAACACGACTTTTGTGCAAGACATGCAATTGATCTATTGAAGGCAATTATGCGTTTGTCTAGCCTTAAAATCCTGTCATTGAGGCTTCTCTAGTAATTAAATCAATTAAAAGTAATTCAAAAGATCTCTATTTTTTCGCGCTACAAACACGACTTTCGTTCAGAACTTCTAATTTAATAATTGAAGGAAACTATGCATCTTTTTGGCCTTAAAATCATGTCATTGAGTCTTTTCTACTCATCAAATCATTTAAAAGCATTACGAACAAATTCTATTTTCGCTCCTTAAACGAGACTTTTGTCCATAACTTGCAATTGATCTATTCAAGCAAATTATCCATTGTTTAGCCTTGAAATCACGTGATCGAGTCTCTTCTAGTAATTAAATCATTCCAAAGAAATTCAAACGAAATCTTTTTTCACACCTGAACCACGACTTTTGTGCATAATTTGCAATGGATCTTTTGAATGCAACTAGGCATTTGTATAGCCTTAGAATCATGTCATTGAGTCACTTTTAGTCAGTAAATCATTCGAAATCAATTCAAACGAATTCTATTTTATCATTTCAAACATGACTTTTGTGCAAGACATGCAATTGATCTATTGAAGGTAATAATGCGTTTGTTTAGCCTTAAAATCGTGTCACTGAGTCTTCTCTAGTCATTAAATCAATTAAAAGTAATTCGAAAGAATTCTATTTTTTCGCGCTACAAACACGACTTTCGTTCAGAACTTCCAATTCAACAATTGAAGGCAACTATGCATCTTTTTAGCCTTAAAATCATGTCATTGAGTCTTTTCTAGTCATCAAATCATTTGAAAGCATTACAAACAAATTCTATTTCCACTCTTTAAACGAGACTTTTGTGCATAACTTGCAATTGATCTATTTAAGCAAATTATCCTTTGTTTAGCCTTGAAATCATGTCATTGAGTCTCTTCTAGTAATTAAATCATTTAAAAGAAATTCGAACGAACTCTTTTTTCGCACTTGAACCAATACTTTCGTGCATAATTTGGAATGGATCTTTTGAAGGCAACTAGGCATTTGTATAGCCTTAAAATCATGTCATTGAGTTAGTCAGTAAATCATTCGAAATCAATTCAAAAGAATTCTATTTTCGCAATTCAAACACGACTTTTGTGCAAGACATGCAATTGATCTATTGATGGCAATAATGCGTTTGTCTAGCCTTAAAATCATGTCATTAAGTCTTCTCTAGTCATTAAATCAATTAAAAGTAATTCGAAAGAATTCTATTTTTTCGCGCGCCAAAAAGGACTTTCGTTCAGAACTTCCAATTCAACAATTGAAGGCAACTATGCATCTTTTTTGGCTTAAAATCATGTCATTGAGCCTCTTCTAGTAATCAAATCATTTAAAAGCATTACGAACAAATTCTATTTTCGCTCTTTAAACGAGACTTTTGTGCATAACCTGCAATTGATTTATTCAAGCAAATTATCCCTTGTTTAGCCTTGAAATCATGTCATTGAGTCTCTTCTAGTCATCAAATCATTTGAAAGCAATTCGAACGAATTCTATTTTTGCTCTTTAAATGAGACTTTTGTGCATAAATTGCAATTGATATATTCATGAAAACTATCCATTGTTTAGCCTTGAAATCATGTCATTGAGTCTATTTTAGTAATTAAATCATTTCAAAGAAATTCGAACGAAATCTTTTTTCGCACTTGAACCAATACTTTCGTGCATAATTTGGAATGGATCTTTTGAAGGCAACTAGGCATTTGTATAGCCTTAAAATCATGTCATTGAGCCACTTTTAGTCAGTAAATCATTCGAAATCAATTCAAACGAATTCTATTTTCGCATTTCAAACACGACTTTTGTGGAAAACATGCAATTGATCTATTAAAGGCAATTATGCATTTGTTTAGCCTTAAAATCATGTCATTGAGTCTTCTCTAGTCATTAAATCAATTAAAAGTAATTCGAAAGAATTCTATTTTTTCGCGCTCCAAATACGACTTTCGTTCAGAACTTCCAATTCAACAATTGAAGGCAACTATGCATCTTTTTAGGCTTAAAATCATGTCATTGAGCCTCTTCTAGTCATCAAATCATTTAAAAGCATTACGAACAAATTCTATTTTCGCTCTTTAAACGAGACTTTTGTGCATAAGTTGCAATTGATTTATTCAAGCAAATTATCCCTTGTTTAGCCTTGAAATCATTTCATTGATTCTCTTTTAGTAATTAAATCATTTCAAAGAAATTCGAACGAAATCTTTTTTCGCACTTGAACCAATACTTTCGTGCATAATTTGGAATGGATCTTTTCAAGGCAACTAGGCATTTGTATAGCCTTAAAATCATGTCATTGAGCCACTTTTAGTCAGTAAATCATTCGAAATCAATTCAAAAGAATTCTATTTTCGCATTTCAAACACGACTTTTGTGCAAGACAAGCAATTGATCTATTGAAGGCAATTATGCGTTTGTCTAGCCTTAAAATCATGTCATTGAGTCTTTTCTAGTCATTAAATCAATTAAAAGTAATTCGAAAGAATTCTACTTTTTCGCGCTACAAACACGACTTTCATTCAGAACTTCTAATTCAAGAATTGAAGGAAACTATGCATCTTTTTGGCCTTAAAATCATGTCATTGAGTCTTTTCTAGTCATCAAATCATTTGAAAGCATTACGAACAAATTCTATTTTCGCTCTTTAAACGAGATTTTTGTGCATAACTTGCAATTGATATATTTAAGCAAATTATCCTTTGTTTAGCCTTGAAATCATGTCATTGAGTCTCTTTTAGTAATTAAATCATTTCAAAGAAATTCGAACGAAATCTTTTTTCGCACTTGAACAAATACTTTCGTGCATAATTTGCAATGGATCTTTTGAAGGCAACTAGGCATTTGTATAGCGTTAAAATCATGTCATTGAGCCACTTTTAGTCAGTAAATCATTCGAAATCAATTCAAACGAATTTTATTTTCGCATTACAAACATGACTTTTGTGCAAGACATGCAATTGATCTATTGAAGGCAATTATGCGTTTGTCTAGCCTTAAAATCATACCATTGAGTCTTCTCTAGTAATTAAATGAATTAAAAGTAATTCAAAAGATCTCTATTTTTTCGCGCTACAAACACGACTTTCGTTCAGAATTTCTAATTTAATAATTGAAGGAAACTATGCATCTTTTTGGCCTTGAAATCATGTCATTGAGTCTTTTCTAGTCATCAAATCATTTAAAAGCATTACGAACAAATTCTATTTTCGCTCCTTAAACGAGACTTTTGTGCATAACTTGGAATTGATCTATTCAAGCAAATTATCCATTGTTTAGCCTTAAAATCACGTGATCGAGTCTCTTCTAGTAATTAAATCATTCCAAACAAATTCAAACGAAATCTTTTTCCGCACCTGAACCACGACTTTTGTGCATAATTTGCAATGGATCTTTTGAATGCAACTAGGCATTTGTATAGCCTTAGAATCATGTCATTGAGTCACTTTTAGTCAGTAAATCATTCGAAATCAATTCAAACGAATTCTATTTTTGCATTTCAAACACGACTTTTGTGCAAGACATGCAATTGATCTATTGAAGGCAATTATGCGTTTGTCTAGCCTTAAAATCCTGTCATTGAGGCTTCTCTAGTAATTAAATCAATTAAAAGTAATTCAAAAGATCTCTATTTTTTCGCGCTACAAACACGACTTTCGTTCAGAACTTCTAATTTAATAATTGAAGGAAACTGTGCATCTTTTTGGCCTTAAAATCATGTCATTGAGTCTTTTCTAGTCATCAAATCATTTAAAAGCATTACGAACAAATTCTATTTTCGCTCCTTAAACGAGACTTTTGTCCATAACTTGCAATTGATCTATTCAAGCAAATTATCCATTGTTTAGCCTTGAAATCACGTGATCGAGTCTCTTCTAGTAATTAAATCATTCCAAAGAAATTCAAACGAAATCTTTTTTCACACCTGAACCACGACTTTTGTGCATAATTTGCAATGGATCTTTTGAATGCAACTAGGCATTTGTATAGCCTTAGAATCATGTCATTGAGTCACTTTTAGTCAGTAAATCATTCGAAATCAATTCAAACGAATTCTATTTTTGCATTTCAAACACGACTTTTGTGCAAGACATGCAATTGATCTATTGAAGGTAATAATGCGTTTGTTTAGCCTTAAAATCGTGTCACTGAGTCTTCTCTAGTCATTAAATCAATTAAAAGTAATTCGAAAGAATTCTATTTTTTCGCGCTACAAACACGACTTTCGTTCAGAACTTCCAATTCAACAATTGAAGGCAACTATGCATCTTTTTAGCCTTAAAATCATGTCATTGAGTCTTTTCAAGTCATCAAATCATTTGAAAGCATTACAAACAAATTCTATTTCCACTCTTTAAACGAGACTTTTGTGCATAACTTGCAATTGATCTATTTAAGCAAATTATCCTTTGTTTAGCCTTGAAATCATGTCATTGAGTCTCTTCTAGTAATTAAATCATTTAAAAGAAATTCGAACGAACTCTTTTTTCGCACTTGAACCAATACTTTCGTGCATAATTTGGAATGGATCTTTTGAAGGCAACTAGGCATTTGTATAGCCTTAAAATCATGTCATTGAGTTAGTCAGTAAATCATTCGAAATCAATTCAAAAGAATTCTATTTTCGCAATTCAAACACGACTTTTGTGCAAGACATGCAATTGATCTATTGATGGCAATAATGCGTTTGTCTAGCCTTAAAATCATGTCATTGAGTCTTCTCTAGTCATTAAATCAATTAAAAGTAATTCGAAAGAATTCTATTTTTTCGCGCGCCAAAAAGGACTTTCGTTCAGAACTTCCAATTCAACAATTGAAGGCAACTATGCATCTTTTTTGGCTTAAAATCATGTCATTGAGCCTCTTCTAGTCATCAAATCATTTAAAAGCATTACGAACAAATTCTATTTTCGCTCTTTAAACGAGACTTTTGTGCATAACTTGCAATTGATTTATTCAAGCAAATTATCCCTTGTTTAGCCTTGAAATCATGTCATTGAGTCTCTTCTAGTCATCAAATCATTTGAAAGCAATTCGAACGAATTCTATTTTTGCTCTTTAAATGAGACTTTTGTGCAAAAATTGCAATTGATATATTCATGAAAACTATCCATTGTTTAGCCTTGAAATCACGTCATTGAGACTCTTCTAGAAATTAGATCATTTCAAAGCAATTCTAACGAAATCTATTTTCGTACTTGAACCACGACTTTCGTGCATAATTTGCATTAGATATTTTGATGGAACCTATGCGTTTGTATAGCCTTAAAATCATGTCATTGAGTCACTTTTAGTCAATAAATCATTTGAAATCAATTCAAACGAATTCTATTTTCGCATTTCAAACACGACTTTTGTGCAAGACATGCAATTGATCTATTGAAGGCAATTATGCATTTGTCTAGCCTTAAAATCATGTCATTGAGTCTTCTCTAGTCATTAAATCAATTAAAACTAATTCGAAAGAATTCTATTTTGTTGCGCTACAAACACGAGTTTCATTCAGAACTTCCAATTCAAGAATTAAAGGAAACTATGCATCTTTTTGGCCTTAAAATCATGTCATTGAGTCTTTTCTAGTCATCAAATCATTTGAAAGCATTACGAACAAATTCAATTTTCGCTCTTTAAACGAGACTTTTGTGCATAACTTGCAATTGATCTATTTAAGCACATTATCCTTTGTTTAGCCTTGAAATCATGTCATTGAGTCTCTTTTAGTAATTAAATCATTTCGAAGAAATTCGAACGAAATCTTTTTTCGCACTTGAACCAATACATTCGTGCATAATTTGGAATGAATCTTTTGAAGGCAACTATGCCCTTGTATAGCCTTAAAATCATGTCATTGAGTCACTTTTAGTCAGTAAATCATTCGAAATCAATTCAAACGAATTCTATTTTTGCATTTCAAACACGACTTTTGTGCAAGACATGCAATTGATCTATTGAAGGTAATTATGCGTTTGTTTAGCCTTAAAATCGTGTCACTGAGTCTTCTCTAGTCATTAAATCAATTAAAAGTAATTCGAAAGAATTCTATTTTTTCGCGCTACAAACACGACTTTCATTCAGAACTTCCAATTCAACAATTGAAGGCAACTATGCATCTTCTTGGCCTTAAAATCATGTCATTGAGTCTCTTCTAGTCATCAAATCATTTGAAAGAATTACGAACAAATTCTATTTTCGCTCTTTAAACGAGACTTTTGTGCATAACTTGCAATTGATCTATTTTAGCAAATTATCCTTTGTTTAGCCTTGAAATCATGTCATTGAGTCTCTTTTAGTAATTAAATCATTTCAAAGAAATTCGAACGAAATCTTTTTTCGCACTTGAACCAATACTTTCGTGCATAATTTGGAATGGATCTTTTGAAGGCAACTAGGCATTTGTGTAGCCTTAAAATCATGTCATTGAGCCACTTTTAGTTAGTAAATCATTCGAAATCAATTCAAACGAATTCTATTTTCGCATTTCAAACACGACTTTTGTGCAAGACATGCAATTGATCTATTGAAGGTAATTATGCGTTTGTTTAGCCTTAAAATCGTGTCACTGAGTCTTCTCTAGTCATTAAATCAATTAAAACTAATTCGAAAGAATTCTATTTTGTTGCGCTACAAACACGAGTTTCATTCAGAACTTCCAATTCAAGAATTAAAGGAAACTATGCATCTTTTTGGCCTTAAAATCATGTCATTGAGTCTTTTCTAGTCATCAAATCATTTGAAAGCATTACGAACAAATTCAATTTTCGCTCTTTAAACGAGACTTTTGTGCATAACTTGCAATTGATCTATTTAAGCACATTATCCTTTGTTTAGCCTTGAAATCATGTCATTGAGTCTCTTTTAGTAATTAAATCATTTCAAAGAAATTCGAACGAAATCTTTTTTCGCACTTGAACCAATACATTCGTGCATAATTTGGAATGGATCTTTTGAAGGCAACTATGCACTTGTATAGCCTTAAAATCATGTCATTGAGTCACTTTTAGTCAGTAAATCATTCGAAATCAATTCAAACGAATTCTATTTTTGCATTTCAAACACGACTTTTGTGTAAGACATGCAATTGATCTATTGAAGGCAATTATGCGTTTGTCTAGCCATAAAATCATGTCATTGAGTCTTCTCTAGTCATTAAATCAATTAAAAGTAATTCAAAAGATCTCCATTTTTTCGCGCTACAAACACGACTTTCATTCAGAACTTCCAATTCAATAATTGAAGGAAACTATGCATCTTTTTGGCCTTAAAATCATGTCATTGAGTCTTTTCTAGTCATCAAATCATTTGAAAGCATTACGAACAAATTCTATTTTCGCTCTTTAAACGAGACTTTTGTGCATAACTTGCAATTGATCTATTTAAGCAAATTATCCTTTGTTTAGCCTTGAAATCATGTCATTGAGTCTCTTTTAGTAATTAAATCATTTAAAAGAAATTCGAACGAAATCTTTTTTCGCACTTGAACCAATACTTTCGTGCATAATTTTGAATGGATCTTTTCAAGGCAACTAGGCATTTGTATAGCCTTAAAATCATGTCATTCAGTCACTTTTAGTCAGTAAATCATTCGAAATAAATTCAAAAGAATTCTATTTTCGCATTTCAAACACGACTTTTGTGCAAGACAAGCAATTGATCTATTGAAGGCAATTATGCGTTTGTCTAGCCTTAAAATCATGTCATTGAGTCTTTTCTAGTCATTAAATCAATTAAAAGTAATTCGAAAGAATTCTATTTTTTCGCGCTACAAACACGACTTTCATTCAGAACTTCTAATTCAAGAATTGAAGGAAACTATGCATCTTTTTGGCCTTAAAATCATGTCATTGAGTCTTTTCTAGTCATCAAATCATTTGAAACCATTACGAACAAATTCTATTTTCGCTCTTTAAACGAGATTTTTGTGCATAACTTGCAATTGATATATTTAAGCAAATTATCCTTTGTTTAGCCTTGAAATCATGTCATTGAGTCTCTTTTAGTAATTAAATCATTTCAAAGAAATTCGAACGAAATCTTTTTTCGCACTTGAACAAATACTTTCGTGCATAATTTGCAATGGATCTTTTGAAGGCAACTAGGCATTTGTATAGCCTTAAAATCATGTCATTGAGCCACTTTTAGTTAGTAAATCATTCGAAATCAATTCAAACGAATTTTATTTTCGAATTACAAACATGACTTTTGTGCAAGACATGCAATTGATCTATTGAAGGCAATTATGCGTTTGTCTAGCCTTAAAATCATGTCATTGAGTCTTCTCTAGTAATTAAATCAATTAAAAGTAATTCAAAAGATCTCTATTTTTTCGCGCTACAAACACGACTTTCGTTCAGAACTTCTAATTTAATAATTGAAGGAAACTATGCATCTTTTTGGCCTTAAAATCATGTCATTGAGTCTTTTCTAGTCATCAAATCATTTAAAAGCATTACGAACAAATTCTATTTTCGCTCCTTAAACGAGACTTTTGTGCATAACTTGCAATTGATCTATTCAAGCAAATTATCCATTGTTTAGCCTTGAAATCACGTGATCGAGTCTCTTCTAGTAATTAAATCATTCCAAAGAAATTCAAACGAAATCTTTTTTCGCACCTGAACCTCGACTTTTGTCCATAATTTGCAATGGATCTTTTGAATACAACTAGGCATTTGTATAGCCTTAGAATCATGTCATTGAGTCACTTTTAGTCAGTAAATCATTCGAAATCAATTCAAACGAATTCTATTTTTCAATTTCAAACACGGCTTTTGTGCAAGACACGCAATTGATCTATTGAAGGTAATAATGCGTTTGTTTAGCCTTAAAATCGTGTCACTGAGTCTTCTCTAGTCATTAAATCAATTAAAAGTAATTCGAAAGAATTCTATTTTTTCGCGCTACAAACACGACTTTCGTTCAGAAGTTCCAATTCAACAATTGAAGGCAACTATGCATCTTTTTAGCCTTAAAATCATGTCATTAAGTCTTTTCTAGTCATCAAATCATTTGAAAGCATTACAAACAAATTCTATTTCCACTCTTTAAACGAGACTTTTGTGCATAACTTGCAATTGATCTATTTAAGCAAATTATCCTTTGTTTAGCCTTGAAATCATGTCATTGAGTCTCTTTTAGTAATTAAATCATTTAAAAGAAATTCGAACGAACTCTTTTTTCGCACTTGAACCAATACTTTCGTGCATAATTTGGAATGGATCTTTTGAAGGCAACTAGGCATTTGTATAGCCTTAAAATCATGTCATTGAGCCACTTTTAGTTAGTAAATCATTCGAAATCAATTCAAAAGAATTCTATTTTCGCAATTCAAACACGACTTTTGTGCAAGACATGCAATTGATCTATTAAAGGCAATTATGCGTTTGTCTAGCCTTAAAATCATGTCATTGAGTCTTCTCTAGTCATTAAATCAATTAAAAGTAATTCGAAAGAATTCTATTTTTTCGCGCGCCAAAAACGACTTTCGTTCCGAACTTCCAATTCAACAATTGAAGGCAACTATGCATCTTTTTTGGCTTAAAATCATGTCATTGTGCCTCTTCTAGTCATCAAATCATTTAAAAGCATTACGAACAAATTCTATTTTCGCTCTTTAAACGAGACTTTTGTGCATAACTTGCAATTGATTTATTCAAGCAAATTATCACTTGTTTAGCCTTGAAATCATGTCATTGAGTCTCTTCTAGTCATCAAATCATTTGAAAGCAATTCGAACGAATTCTATTTTTGCTCTTTAAACGAGACTTTTGTGCATAACTTGCAATTGATATATTCATGAAAACTATCCATTGTTTAGCCTTGAAATCACGTCATTGAGACTCTTCTAGAAATTAAATCATTTCAAAGCAATTCTAACGAAATCTATTTTCGTACTTGAACCACGACTTTCGTGCATAATTTGCATTAGATATTTTGATGGAACCTATGCGTTTGTATAGCCTTAAAATCATGTCATTGAGTCACTTTTAGTCAATAAATCATTTGAAATCAATTCAAACGAATTCTATTTTCGCATTTCAAACACGACTTTTGTGCAAGACATGCAATTGATCTATTGAAGGCAATTATGCATTTGTCTAGCCTTAAAATCATGTCATTGAGTCTTCTCTAGTCATTAAATCAATTAAAACTAATTCGAAAGAATTCTATTTTGTTGCGCTACAAACACGAGTTTCATTCAGAACTTCCAATTCAAGAATTTAAGGAAACTATGCATCTTTTTGGCCTTAAAATCATGTCATTGAGTCTTTTCTAGTCATCAAATCATTTGAAAGCATTACAAACAAATTCAATTTTCGTTCTTTAAACGAGACTTTTGTGCATAACATGCAATTGATCTATTTAAGCACATTATCCTTTGTTTAGCCTTGAAATCATGTCATTGAGTCTCTTTTAGTAATTAAATCATTTCAAAGAAATTCGAACGAAATCTTTTTTCGCACTTGAACCAATACTTTCGTGCATAATTTGGAATGGATCTTTTGAAGGCAACTATGCACTTGTATAGCCTTAAAATCATGTCATTGAGTCACTTTTAGTCAGTAAATCATTCGAAATCAATTCAAACGAATTCTATTTTTGCATTTCAAACACGACTTTTGTGCAAGACATGCAATTGATCTATTGAAGGTAATTATGCTTTTGTTTAGCCTTAAAATCGTGTCACTGAGTCTTCTCTAGTCATTAAATCAATTAAAAGTAATTCGAAAGAATTCTATTTTTTCGCGCTACAAACACGACTTTCATTCAGAACTTCCAATTCAACAATTGAAGGCAACTATGCATCTTCTTGGCCTTAAAATCATGTCATTGAGTCTCTTCTAGTCATCAAATCATTTGAAAGAATTACGAACAAATTCTATTTTCGCTCTTTAAACGAGACTTTTGTGCATAACTTGCAATTGATCTATTTTAGAAAATTATCCTTTGTATAGCCTTAAAATCATGTCATTGAGTCTCTTTTAGTAATTAAATCATTTCAAAGAAATTCGAACGAAATCTTTTTTCGCACTTGAACCAATACTTTCGTGCATAATTTGGAATGGATCTTTTGAAGGCAACTAGGCATTTGTGTAGCCTTAAAATCATGTCACTGAGCCAGTTTTAGTTAGTAAATCATTCGAAATCAATTCAAACGAATTCTATTTTCGCATTTCAAACACGACTTTTGTGCAAGACATGCAATTGATCTGTTGAAGGCAATTATGCGTTTGTCTAGCCATAAAATCATGATATTGAGTCTTCTCTAGTCATTAAATTAATTAAAAGTAATTCAAAAGATCTCCATTTTTTCGCGCTACAAACACGACTTTCGTTCAGAACTTCCAATTCAATAATTGAAGGCAACTATGCATCTTTTTAGCCTTAAAATCATGTCATTGAGTCTCTTCTAGTCATCCAATCATTTGAAAGCATTACGAACAAATTCTGTTTTCGCTCTTTAAACGAGACTTTTGTGCATAACTTGCATTTCATCTATTTAAGCAAATTATCCCTTGTTTAGCCTCGAAATCATGTAATTGAGTCACTTCTAGTAGTTAAATCATTTCAACGAAATTCGAACGAAATCTTTTTTCCCACTTGAACCATGACTTTCGTGCATAATTTGCAATCGATCTTTTGAAGGCAACTATGCATTTGTATAGCCTTAAAATCATGTCATTGAGTCACTTTTAGTCAGTAAATCATTCGAAATCAATTCAAACGAATTCTATTTTTGCATTTCAAACACGACTTTTGTGCAAGACATGCAATTGATCTATTGAAGGTAATTATGCGTTTGTTTAGCCTTAAAATCGTGTCATTGAGTCTTCTCTAGTCATTAAATCAATTAAAAGTAATTCGAAAGAATTCTATATTTTGGCGCTTCAAACACGACTTTCGTTCAGAACTTCCAATTCAATAATTGAAGGCAACTATGCATCTTTTTAGCCTTAAAATCATGTCATTGAGTCTGTTCTAGTCATCAAATCATTTGAAAGCATTACGAACAAATTTTATTTTCGCTCTTTAAACGAGACTTTTGTGCATAACTTGCAATTGATCTATTTTAGCAAATTATCCTTTGTTTAGCCTTGAAATCATGTCATTGAGTCTCTTTTAGTAATTAAATCATTTCAAAGAAATTCGAACGAAATCTTTTTTCGCACTTGAACCAATACTTTCATGCATAATTTGGAATGGATCTTTTGAAGGCAACTAGGCATTTGTATAGCCTTAAAATCATGTCATTGAGCCACTTTTAGTCAGTAAATCATTCGAAATCAATTCAAACGAATTCTATTTTCGCATTTCAAACACGACTTTTGTGCAAGACATGCAATTGATCTATTGAAGGCAATTATGCGTTTGTCTAGCCATAAAATCATCTCATTGAGTCTTCTCTAGTCATTAAATCAATTAAAAGTAATTCAAAAGATCTCTATTTTTTCGCGCTACAAACACGACTTTCGTTCAGAACTTCCGATTCAATAATTGAAGGCAACTATGCATCTTTTTAGCCTTAAAATCATGTCATTGAGTCTCTTCTAGTCATCAAATCATTTGAAAGCATTACGAACGAATTCTATTTTCGCTCTTTAAACGAGACTTTTGTGCATAACTTGCAATTCATCTATTTAAGCAAATTATCCCTTGTTTAGCCTCGAAATCATGTAATTGAGTCACTTCTAGTAATTAAATCATTTCAACGAAATTCGAACGAAATCTTTTTTCCCACTTGAACCATGACTTTCGTGCATAATTTGCAATCGATCTTTTGAAGGCAACTATGCATTTGTATAGCCTTAAAATCATGTCATTGAGTCACTTTTAGTCAGTAAATCATTCGAAATCAATTCAAACGAATTCTATTTTCGCATTTCAAACATGACTTTTGTGCAAGACATGCAATTGATCTATTGAAAGTAATTATGCGTTTGTTTAGCCTTAAAATCGTGTCGTTGAGTCTTCTCTAGTCATTAAATCAATTAAAAGTAATTCGAAAGAATTCTATTTTTTTGCGCTTCAAACACGAGTTTCGTTCAGAACTTCCAATTCAATAATTGAAGGCAACTATGCATCTTTTTAGCCTTAAAATCATGTCATTGAGTCTGTTCTAGTCATCAAATCATTTGAAAGCATTACGAACAAATTTTATTTTCGCTCTTTAAACGAGACTTTTGTGCATAACTTGCAATTGATCTATTTTAGCAAATTATCCTTTGTTTAGCCTTGAAATCATGTCATTGAGTCTCTTTTAGTAATTAAATCATTTCAAAGAAATTCGAACGAAATCTTTTTTCGCACTTGAACCAATACTTTCATGCATAATTTGGAATGGATCTTTTGAAGGCAACTAGGCATTTGTATAGCCTTAAAATCATGTCATTGAGCCACTTTTAGTCAGTAAATCATTCGAAATCAATTCAAACGAATTCTATTTTCGCATTTCAAACACGACTTTTGTGCAAGACATGCAATTGATCTATTGAAGGCAATTATGCGTTTGTCTAGCCATAAAATCATGTCATTGAGTCTTCTCTAGTCATTAAATCAATTAAAAGTAATTCAAAAGATCTCTATTTTTTCGCGCTACAAACACGACTTTCGTTCAGAACTTCCGATTCAATAATTGAAGGCAACTATGCATCTTTTTAGCCTTAAAATCATGTCATTGAGTCTCTTCTAGTCATCAAATCATTTGAAAGCATTACGAACGAATTCTATTTTCGCTCTTTAAACGAGACTTTTGTGCATAACTTGCAATTCATCTATTTAAGCAAATTATCCCTTGTTTAGCCTCGAAATCATGTAATTGAGTCACTTCTAGTAATTAAATCATTTCAACGAAATTCGAACGAAATCTTTTTTCCCACTTGAACCATGACTTTCGTGCATAATTTGCAATCGATCTTTTGAAGGCAACTATGCATTTGTATAGCCTTAAAATCATGTCATTGAGTCACTTTTAGTCAGTAAATCATTCGAAATCAATTCAAACGAATTCTATTTTCGCATTTCAAACATGACTTTTGTGCAAGACATGCAATTGATCTATTGAAAGTAATTATGCGTTTGTTTAGCCTTAAAATCGTGTCATTGAGTCTTTTCTAGTCATTAAATCAATTAAAAGTAATTCGAAAGAATTCTATTTTTTCGCGCTACAAACACGACTTTCATTCAGAACTTCTAATTCAAGAATTGAAGGAAACTATGCATCTTTTTGGCCTTAAAATCATGTCATTGAGTCTTTTCTAGTCATCAAATCATTTGAAAGCATTACGAACAAATTCTATTTTCGCTCTTTCAACGAGATTTTTGTGCATAACTTGCAATTGATATATTTAAGCAAATTATCCTTTGTTTAGCCTTGAAATCATGTCATTGAGTCTCTTTTGGTAATTAAATCATTTCAAAGAAATTCGAACGAAATCTTTTTTCGCACTTGAACAAATACTTTCGTGCATAATTTGCAATGGATCTTTTGAAGGCAACTAGGCATTTGTATAGCCTTAAAATCATGTCATTGAGCCACTTTTAGTCAGTAAATCATTCGAAATCAATTCAAACGAATTTTATTTTCGCATTACAAACATGACTTTTGTGCAAGGCATGCAATTGATCTATTGAAGGCAATTATGCGTTTGTCTAGCCTTAAAATCATGTCATTGAGTCTTCTCTAGTAATTAAATCAATTAAAAGTAATTCAAAAGATCTCTATTTTTTCGCGCTACAAACACGACTTTCGTTCAGAACTTCTAATTTAATAATTGAAGGAAACTATGCATCTTTTTTGCCTTAAAATCATGTCATTGAGTCTTTTCTAGTCATCAAATCATTTAAAAGCATTACGAACAAATTCTATTTTCGCTCCTTAAACGAGACTTTTGTGCATAACTTGCAATTGATCTATTCAAGCAAATTATCCATTGTTTAGCCTTGAAATCACGTGATCGAGTCTCTTCTAGTAATTAAATCATTCCAAAGAAATTCAAAAGAAATCTTTTTTCGCACCTGAACCACGACTTTTGTGCATAATTTGCAATGGATCTTTTGAATACAACTAGGCATTTGTATAGCCTTAGAATCATGTCATTGAGTCACTTTTAGTCAGTAAATCATTCGAAATCAATTCAAACGAATTCTATTTTTCAATTTCAAACACGGCTTTTGTGCAAGACATGCAATTGATCTATTGAAGGTAATAATGCGTTTGTTTAGCCTTAAAATCGTGTCACTGAGTCTTCTCTAGTCATTAAATCAATTAAAAGTAATTCGAAAGAATTCTATTTTTTCGCGCTACAAACACGACTTTCGTTCAGAAGTTCCAATTCAACAATTGAAGGCAACTATGCATCTTTTTAGCCTTAAAATCATGTCATTGAGTCTCTTCTAGTCATCAAATCATTTGAAAGCATTACGAACAAATTCTATTTTCGCTCTTTAAACGAGACTTTTGTGCATAACTTGCAATTGATCTATTTTAGCAAATTATCCTTTGTTTAGCCTTGAAATCATGCCATTGAGTCTCTTTTAGTAATTAAATCATTTCAAAGAAATTCGAACGAAATCTTTTTTCGCACTTGAACCAATACTTTCATGCATAATTTGGAATGGATCTTTTGAAGGCAACTAGGAATTTGTATAGCCTTAAAATCATGTCATTGAGCCACTTTTAGTCAGTAAATCATTCGAAATCAATTCAAACGAATTCTATTTTCGCATTTCAAACACGACTTTTGTGCAAGACATGCAATTGATCTATTGAAGGCAATTATGCGTTTGTCTAGCCATAAAATCATGTCATTGAGTCTTCTCTAGTCATTAAATCAATTAAAAGTAATTCAAAAGATCTCTATTTTTTCGCGCTACAAACACGACTTTCGTTCAGAACTTCCGATTCAATAATTGAAGGCAACTATGCATCTTTTTAGCCTTAAAATCATGTCATTGAGTCTCTTCTAGTCATCAAATCATTTGAAAGCATTACGAACAAATTCTGTTTTCGCTCTTTAAACGAGACTTTTGTGCATAACTTGCAATTCATCTATTTAAGCAAATTATCCCTTGTTTAGCCTCGAAATCATGTAATTGAGTCACTTCTAGTAATTAAATCATTTCAACGAAATTCGAACGAAATCTTTTTTCCCACTTGAACCATGACTTTCGTGCATAATTTGCAATCGATCTTTTGAAGGCAACTATGCATTTGTATAGCCTTAAAATCATGTCATTGAGTCACTTTTAGTCAGTAAATCATTCGAAATCAATTCAAACGAATTCTATTTTCGCATTTCAAACATGACTTTTGTGCAAGACATGCAATTGATCTATTGAAAATAATTATGCGTTTGTTTAGCCTTAAAATCGTGTCATTGAGTCTTTTCTAGTCATTAAATCAATTAAAAGTAATTCGAAAGAATTCTATTTTTTCGCGCTACAAACACGACTTTCATTCAGAACTTCTAATTCAAGAATTGAAGGAAACTATGCATCTTTTTGGCCTTAAAATCATGTCATTGAGTCTTTTCTAGTCATCAAATCATTTGAAAGCATTACGAACAAATTCTATTTTCGCTCTTTCAACGAGATTTTTGTGCATAACTTGCAATTGATATATTTAAGCAAATTATCCTTTGTTTAGCCTTGAAATCATGTCATTGAGTCTCTTTTAGTAATTAAATCATTTCAAAGAAATTCGAACGAAATCTTTTTTCGCACTTGAACAAATACTTTCGTGCATAATTTGCAATGGATCTTTTGAAGGCAACTAGGCATTTGTATAGCCTTAAAATCATGTCATTGAGCCACTTTTAGTCAGTAAATCATTCGAAATCAATTCAAACGAATTTTATTTTCGCATTACAAACATGACTTTTGTGCAAGACATGCAATTGATCTATTGAAGGCAATTATGCGTTTGTCTAGCCTTAAAATCATGTCATTGAGTCTTCTCTAGTAATTAAATCAATTAAAAGTAATTCAAAAGATCTCTATTTTTTCGCGCTACAAACACGACTTTCGTTCAGAACTTCTAATTTAATAATTGAAGGAAACTATGCATCTTTTTTGCCTTAAAATCATGTCATTGAGTCTTTTCTAGTCATCAAATCATTTAAAAGCATTACGAACAAATTCTATTTTCGCTCCTTAAACGAGACTTTTGTGCATAACTTGCAATTGATCTATTCAAGCAAATTATCCATTGTTTAGCCTTGAAATCACGTGATCGAGTCTCTTCTAGTAATTAAATCATTCCAAAGAAATTCAAAAGAAATCTTTTTTCGCACCTGAACCACGACTTTTGTGCATAATTTGCAATGGATCTTTTGAATACAACTAGGCATTTGTATAGCCTTAGAATCATGTCATTGAGTCACTTTTAGTCAGTAAATCATTCGAAATCAATTCAAACGAATTCTATTTTTCAATTTCAAACACGGCTTTTGTGCAAGACATGCAATTGATCTATTGAAGGTAATAATGCGTTTGTTTAACCTTAAAATCGTGTCACTGAGTCTTCTCTAGTCATTAAATCAATTAAAAGTAATTCGAAAGAATTCTATTTTTTCGCGCTACAAACACGACTTTCGTTCAGAAGTTCCAATTCAACAATTGAAGGCAACTATGCATCTTTTTAGCCTTAAAATCATGTCATTGAGTCTCTTCTAGTCATCAAATCATTTGAAAGCATTACGAACAAATTCTATTTTCGCTCTTTAAACGAGACTTTTGTGCATAACTTGCAATTGATCTATTTTAGCAAATTATCCTTTGTTTAGCCTTGAAATCATGCCATTGAGTCTCTTTTAGTAATTAAATCATTTCAAAGAAATTCGAACGAAATCTTTTTTCGCACTTGAACCAATACTTTCGTGCATAATTTGGAATGGATCTTTTGAAGGCAACTAGGCATTTGTATAGCCTTAAAATCATGTCATTGAGCCACTTTTAGTCAGTAAATCATTCGAAATCAATTCAAACGAATTCTATTTTCGCATTTCAAACACGACTTTTGTGCAAGACATGCAATTGATCTATTGAAGGCAATTATGCGTTTGTCTAGCCATAAAATCATGTCATTGAGTCTTCTCTAGTCATTAAATCAATTAAAAGTAATTCAAAAGATCTCTATTTTTTCGCGCTACAAACACGACTTTCGTTCAGAACTTCCAATTCAATAATTGAAGGCAACTATGCATCTTTTTAGCCTTAAAATCATGTCATTGAGTCTGTTCTAGTCATCAAATCATTTGAAAGCATTACGAACAAATTCTATTTTCGCTCTTTAAACGAGACTTTTGTGCATAACTTGCAATTCATCTATTTAAGCAAATTATCCCTTGTTTAGCCTCGAAATCATGTAATTGAGTCACTTCTAGTAATTAAATCATTTCAACGAAATTCGAACGAAATCTTTTTTCCCACTTGAACCATGACTTTCGTGCATAATTTGCAATCGATCTTTTGAAGGCAACTATGCATTTGTATAGCCTTAAAATCATGTCATTGAGTCACTTTTAGTCAGTAAATCATTCGAAATCAATTCAAACGAATTCTATTTTCGCATTTCAAACACGACTTTTGTGCAAGGCATGCAATTGATCTATTGAAGGTAATTATGCGTTTGTTTAGCCTTAAAATCGTGTCATTGAGTCTTCTCTAGTCATTAAATAAATTAAAAGTAATTCGAAAGAATTCTATTTTTTTGCGCTTCAAACACGACCTTCGTTCAGAACTCCCAATTTAACAAATGAAGGCAACTATGCATCTTTTTAGCCTTAAAATCATGTCATTGAGTCTCTTCTAGTCATCAAATCATTTGAAAGCATTACGAACAAATTCTATTTTCGCTCTTTAAACGAGACTTTTGTGCATAACTTGCAATTGACCTATTTAAGCAAATCATCCTTTGTTTAGCCCTGAAATCATGTCATTGAGTCTCATTTAGTAATTAAATCATTTCGAAGAAATTCGAACGAAATCTTTTTTCGCACTTGAACCATGACTTTCGTGCATAATTTGCAATCGATCTTTTGAAGGCAACTATGCATTTGTATAGCCTTAAAATCATGTCATTGAGTCACTTTTAGTTAGTAAATCGTTCGAAATCAATTCAAAAGAATTCTACTTTTTCATTTCAAACACGACTTTTGTGCAAGACATGCAATTGATCTATTGAAGGCAATTATGCGTTTGTCTAGCCATAAAATCATGTCATTGAGTCTTCTCTAGTCATTAAATCAATTAAAAGTAATTCAAAAGATCTCTATTTTTTCGCGCTACAAACACGACTTTCGTTCAGAACTTCCAATTCAAAAATTGAAGGCGAGTATGCATCTTTTTAGCCATAAAATCATGTCATTGAGTCTCTTCTAGTCATCAAATCATTTGAAAGCATTACGAACGAATTCTATTTTCGCTCTTTAAACGAGACTTTTGTGCATAACTTGCAATTCATCTATTTAAGCAAATTATCCCTTGTTTGGCCTCGAAATCATGTAATTGAGTCACTTCTAGTAATTAAATCATTTCAACGAAATTCGAACGAAATCTTTTTTCCCACTTGAACCATGACTTTCGTGCATAATTTGCAATCGATCTTTCGAAGGCAACTATGCATTTGTATAGCCTTAAAATCATGTCATTGAGCCACTTTTAGTCAGTAAATCATTCGAAATCAATTCAAACGAATTCTATTTTCGCATTTCAAACACGACTTTTGTGCAAGGCATGCAATTGATCTATTGAAGGTAATTATGCGTTTGTTTAGCCTTAAAATCGTGTCATTGAGTCTTCTCTAGTCATTAAATAAATTAAAAGTAATTCGAAAGAATTCTATTTTTTTGCGCTTCAAACACGACCTTCGTTCAGAACTCCCAATTTTACAAATGAAGGCAACTATGCATCTTTTTAGCCTTAAAATCATGTCATTGAGTCTCTTCTAGTCATCAAATCATTTGAAAGCATTACGAACAAATTCTATTTTCGCTCTTTAAACGAGACTTTTGTGCATAACTTGCAATTGACCTATTTAAGCAAATCATCCTTTGTTTAGCCCTGAAATCATGTCATTGAGTCTCATTTAGTAATTAAATCATTTCGAAGAAATTCGAACGAAATCTTTTTTCGCACTTGAACCATGACTTTCGTGCATAATTTGCAATCGATCTTTTGAAGGCAACTATGCATTTGTATAGCCTTAAAATCATGTCATTGAGTCACTTTTAGTTAGTAAATCGTTCGAAATCAATTCAAAAGAATTCTACTTTTTCATTTCAAACACGACTTTTGTGCAAGACATGCAATTGATCTATTGAAGGCAATTATGCGTTTGTCTAGCCATAAAATCATGTCATTGAGTCTTCTCTAGTCATTAAATCAATTAAAAGTAATTCAAAAGATCTCTATTTTTTCGCGCTACAAACACGACTTTCGTTCAGAACTTCCAATTCAAAAATTGAAGGCGAGTATGCATCTTTTTAGCCATAAAATCATGTCATTGAGTCTCTTCTAGTCATCAAATCATTTGAAAGCATTACGAACGAATTCTATTTTCGCTCTTTAAACGAGACTTTTGTGCATAACTTGCAATTCATCTATTTAAGCAAATTATCCCTTGTTTGGCCTCGAAATCATGTAATTGAGTCACTTCTAGTAATTAAATCATTTCAACGAAATTCGAACGAAATCTTTTTTCCCACTTGAACCATGACTTTCGTGCATAATTTGCAATCGATCTTTCGAAGGCAACTATGCATTTGTATAGCCTTAAAATCATGTCATTGAGCCACTTTTAGTTAGTAAATCATTCGAAATCAATTCAAACGAATTCTATTTTCGCATTTCAAACACGACTTTTGTGCGAGACATGCAATTGATCTGTTGAAGGCAATTATGCGTTTGTCTAGCCATAAAATCATGTCATTGAGTCTTCTCTAGTCATTAAATCAATTAAAAGTAATTCAAAATATCTCCATTTTTTCGCGCTACAAACACGACTTTCGTTCGGAACTTCCAATTCAATAATTGAAGGAAACTATGCATCTTTTTGGCCTTAAAATCATGTGATTGAGTCTTTTCTAGTCATCAAATCATTTGAAAGCATTACGAACAAATTCTATTTTCGCTCTTTAAACGAGACTTTTGTGCATAACTTGCAATTGATCTATTTAAGCAAATTATCCTTTGTTTAGCCCTGAAATCATGTCATTGAGTCTCTTTTAGTAATTAAATCATTTAAAAGAAATTCGAACGAAATCTTTTTTCGCACTTGAACCAATACTTTCGTTCATAATTTTGAATGGATCTTTTCAAGGCAACTAGGCATTTGTATAGCCTTAAAATCATGTCATTGAGTCACTTTTAGTCAGTAAATCATTCGAAATCAATTCAAACGAATTCTATTTTCGCATTTCAAACACGACTTTTGTGCAAGACATGCAATTGATCTATTGAAGGTAATTATGCGTTTGTTTAGCCTTAAAATCATGTCATTGAGTCTTCTCTAGTCATTAAATCAATTAAAAGTAATTCAAAAGATCTCTATTTTTTCGCGCTACAAACACGACTTTCGTTCAGAACTTCCAATTCAATAATTGAAGGCAACTATGCATCTTTTTAGCCTGAAAATCATGTCATTGAGTCTCTTCTAGTCATCAAATCATTTGAAAGCATTACGAACGAATTCTATTTTCGCTCTTTAAACGAGACTTTTGTGCATAACTTGCAATTCATCTATTTAAGCAAATTATCCCTTGTTTAGCCTCGAAATCATGTAATTGAGTCACTTCTAGTAATTAAATCATTTCAACGAAATTCGAACGAAATCTTTTTCCCCACTCGAACCATGACTTTCGTGCATAATTTGCAATCGATCTTTTGAAGGCAACTATGCATTTGTATAGCCTTAAAATCATGTCATTGAGTCACTTTTAGTCAGTAAATCATTCGAAATTAATTCAAACGAATTCTATTTTCGCATTTCAAACACGACTTTTGTGCAAGACATGCAATTGATCTATTGAAGGTAATTATGCGTTTGTTTAGCCTTAAAATCGTGTCATTGAGTCTTCTCTAGTCATTAAATAAATTAAAAGTAATTCGAAAGAATTCTATTTTTTTGCGCTTCAAACACGACCTTCGTTCAGAACTTCCAATTTAATAAATGAAGGCAACTATGCATCTTTTTAGCCTTAAAATCATGTCATTGAGTCTCTTCTAGTCATCAAATCATTTGAAAGCATTACGAACAAATTCTATTTTCGCTCTTTAAACGAGACTTTTGTGCATAACTTGCAATTGACCTATTTAAGCAAATCATCCTTTGTTTAGCCCTGAAATCATGTCATTGAGTCTCTTTTAGTAATTAAATCATTTCGAAGAAATTCGAACGAAATCTTTTTTCGCACTAGAACCAATACTTTCGTGCATAATTTGGAATGGATCTTTTGAAGGCAACTAGGCATTTGTATAGCCTTAAAATCATGTCATTGAGCCACTTTTAGTTAGTAAATCATTCGAAATCAATTCAAACGAATTCTATTTTCGCATTTCAAACACGACTTTTGTGCAAGACATGCAATTGATCTATTGAAGGTAATTATGCGTTTGTTTAGCCTTAAAATCATGTCATTGAGTCTTCTCTAGTCATTAAATCAATTAAAAGTAATTCCAAAGATCTCTATTTTTTCGCGCTACAAACACGACTTTCGTTCAGAACTTCCAATTCAATAATTGAAGGCAACTATGCATCTTTTTAGCCTTAAAATCATGTCATTGAGTCTCTTCTAGTCATCAAATCATTTGAAAGCATTACGGACAAATTCTATTTTCGCTCTTTAAACGAGACTTTTGTGCATAACTTGCAATTCATCTATTTAAGCAAATTATCCCTTGTTTAGCCTCGAAATCATGTAATTGAGTCACTTCTAGTAATTAAATCATTTCAACGAAATTCGAACGAAATCTTTTTTCCCACTCGAACCATGACTTTCGTGCATAATTTGCAATGGATCTTTTGAAGGCAATTATGCATTTGTATAGCCTTAAAATCATGTCATTGAGTCACTTTTAGTCAGTAAATCATTCGAAATCAATTCAAACGAATTCTATTTTCGCATTTCAAACACGACTTTTGTGCAAGACATACAATTGACCTATTGAAGGAAATTATGCGTTTGTCTAGCCTTAAAATCATGTCATTGAGTCTTCTCTAGTCATTAAATCAATTAAAAGTAATTCGAAAGAATTCTATTTTTTTGCGCTTCAAACACGACCTTCGTTCAGAACTTCCAATTTAATAAATGAAGGCAACTATGCATCTTTTTAGCCTTAAAATCATGTCATTAAGTCTCTTCTAGTCATCAAATCATTTGAAAGCATTACGAACAAATTCTATTTTCGCTCTTTCAACGAGACTTTTGTGCATAACTTGCAATTGACCTATTTAAGCAAATCATCCTTTGTTTAGCCCTGAAATCATGTCATTGAGTCTCTTTTAGTAATTAAATCATTTCGAAGAAATTCGAACGAAATCTTTTTTCGCACTTGAACCATGACTTTCGTGCATAATTTGCAATGGATCTTTTGAAGGCAACTATGCATTTGTATAGCCTTAAAATCATGTCATTGAGTCACTTTTAGTTACTAAATCGTTTGAAATCAATTCAAAAGAATTCTATTTTTTCATTTCAAACATGACTTTTGTGCAAAACATACAATTGACCTATTGAAGGAAATTATGCGTTTGTCTTGCCTTAAAATCATGTCATTGAGTCTTCTCTACTCATTAAATCAATTAAAAGTAATTCGAAAGATCTTTATTTTTTCGCGCTACAAACACGACTTTTGTTCAGAACTTCCAATTCAATAATTGAAGGCAACTATGCATCTTTTTAGCCTTAAAATCATGTCATTGAGTCTCTTCTAGTCATCAAATCATTTGAAAGCATTACGAACAAATTCTATTTTCGCTCTTTAAACGAGACTTTTGTGCATAACTTGCAATTCATCTATTTAAGCAAATTATCCCTTGTTTAGCCTCGAAATCATGTAATTGAGTCACTTCTAGTAATTAAATCATTTCAACGAAATTCGAACGAAATCTTTTTTCCCACTTGAACCATGACTTTCGTGCATAATTTGCAATCGATCTTTTGAAGGCAACTATGCATTTGTATAGCCTTAAAATCATGTCATTGAGTCACTTTTAGTCAGTAAATCATTCGAAATCAATTCAAACGAATTCTATTTTCGCATTTCAAACACGACTTTTGTGCAAGACATGCAATTGATATATTGAAGGTAATTATGCGTTTTGTTTAGCCTTAAAATCGTGTCATTGAGTCTTCTCTAGTCATTAAATCAATTAAAAGTAATTCGAAGGAATTCAATTTTTTTGCGCTTCAAACACGACCTTCGTTCAGAACTCCCAATTTAATAAATGAAGGCAACTATGCATCTTTTTAGCCTTAAAATCATGTCATTGAGTCTCTTCTAGTCATCAAATCATTTGAAAGCATTACGAACAAATTCTATTTTCGCTCTTTAAACGAGACTTTTGTGCATAACTTGCAATTGACCTATTTAAGCAAATCATCCTTTGTTTAGCCCTGAAATCATGTCATTGAGTCTCTTTTAGTAATTAAATCATTTCGAAGAAATTCGAACGAAATCTTTTTTCGCACTTGAACCATGACTTTCGTGCATAATTTGCAATGGATCTTTTGAAGGCAACTATGCATTTGTATAGCCTTAAAATCATGTCATTGAGTCACTTTTAGTTAGTAAATCGTTCGAAATCAATTCAAAAGAATTCTATTTTTTCATTTCAAACATGACTTTTGTGCAAAACATACAATTGACCTATTGAAGGAAATTATGCGTTTGTCTTGCCTTAAAATCATGTCATTGAGTCTTCTCTACTCATTAAATCAATTAAAAGTAATTCGAAAGATCTTTATTTTTTCGCGCTACAAACACGACTTTTGTTCAGAACTTCCAATTCAATAATTGAAGGCAACTATGCATCTTTTTAGCCTTAAAATCATACCATTGAGTCTCTTCTAGTCATCAAATCATTTGAAAGCATTACGAACAAATTCTATTTTCGCTCTTTAAACGAGACTTTTGTGCATAACTTGCAATTCATCTATTTAAGCAAATTATCCCTTGTTTAGCCTCGAAATCATGTAATTGAGTCACTTCTAGTAATTAAATCATTTCAACGAAATTCGAACGAAATATTTTTTCGCACTTGAACCATGACTTTCGTGCATAATTTGCAATCGATCTTTTGAAGGCAACTATGCATTTGTATAGCCTTAAAATCATGTCATTGAGTCACTTTTAGTCAGTAAATCATTCGAAATCAATTCAAACGAATTCTATTTTCGCATTTCAAACACGACTTTTGTGCAAGACATGCAATTGATATATTGAAGGTAATTATGCGTTTTGTTTAGCCTTAAAATCGTGTCATTGAGTCTTCTCTAGTCATTAAATCAATTAAAAGTAATTCGAAGGAATTCTATTTTTTTGCGCTTCAAACACGACTTTCGTTCAGAACTTCCAATTCAATAATTGAAGGCAACTATGCTTCTTTTTAGCCTTAAAAGCATGTCATTGAGTCTCTTCTAGTCATCAAATCATTTGAAAGCATTACGAACAAATTCCATTTTCGCTCTTTAAACGAGACTTTTGTGCATAACTTGCAATTCATCTATTTAAGCAAATTATCCCTTGTTTAGCCCGGAAATCATGTCATTGAGTCACTTTTAGTAATTAAATCATTTCGAAGAAATTCGAACGAAATCTTTTTTCGCACTTGAACCAATACTTTCGTGCATAATTTGGAATGGATCTTTTGAAGGCAACTAGGCATTTGTATAGCCTTAAAATCATGTCATTGAGCCACTTTTAGTCAGTAAATCATTCGAAATCAATTCAAACGAATTCTATTTTCGTATTTCAAACACGACTTTTGTGCAAGACATGCAATTGATCTATTGAAGGCAATTATGCGTTTGTCTAGCCATAAAATCATGTCATTGAGTCTTCTCTAGTCATTAAATCAATTAAAAGTAATTCAAAAGATCTCTATTTTTTCGCGCTACAAACACGACTTTCGTTCAGAACTTCCAATTCAATAATTGAAGGCAACTATGCATCTTTTTAGCCTTAAAATCATGTCATTGAGTCTCTTCTTGTCATCAAATCATTTGAAAGCATTACGAACAAATTCTGTTTTCGCTCTTTAAACGAGACTATTGTGCATAACTTGCAATTGACCTATTTAAGCAAATCATCCTTTGTTTAGCCCTGAAATCATGTCATTGAGTCTCTTTTAGTAATTAAATCATTTCGAAGAAATTCGAACGAAATCTTTTTTCGCACTTGAACCAATACTTTCGTGCATAATTTGGAATGGATCTTTTGAAGGCAACTAGGCATTTGTATAGCCTTAAAATCATGTCATTGAGCCACTTTTAGTTAGTAAATCGTTCGAAATCAATTCAAAAGAATTCTATTTTTTCATTTCAAACACGACTTTTGTGCAAAACATACAATTGACCTATTGAAGGAAATTATGCGTTTGTCTAGCCTTAAAATCATGTCATTGAGTCTTCTCTACTCATTAAATCAATTAAAAGTAATTCGAAAGATCTCTATTTTTTCGCGCTACAAACACGACTTTTGTTCAGAACTTCCAATTCAATAATTGAAGGCAACTATGCATCTTTTTAGCCTTAAAATCATGTCATTGAGTCTCTTCTAGTCATCAAATCATTTGAAAGCATTACGAACAAATTCTATTTTCGCTCTTTAAACGAGACTTTTGTGCATAACTTGCAATTCATCTATTTAAGCAAATTATCCCTTGTTTAGCCTCGAAATCATGTAATTGAGTCACTTCTAGTAATTAAATCATTTCAACGAAATTCGAAAGAAATATTTTTTCGCACTTGAACCATGACTTTCGTGCATACTTTGCAATCGATCTTTTGAAGGCAACTATGCATTTGTATAGCCTTAAAATCATGTCATTGAGTCACTTTTAGTCAGTAAATCATTCGAAATCAATTCAAAAGAATTCTATTTTTTCATTTCAAACACGACTTTTGTGCAAGACATACAATTGACCTATTGAAGGAAATTATGTGTTTCTCTAGCCTTAAAATCATGTCATTGAGTCTTCTCTACTCATTAAATCAATTAAAAGTAATTCGAAAGATCTCTATTTTTTCGCGCTACAAACACGACTTTTGTTCAGAACTTCCAATTCAATAATTGAAGGCAACTATGCATCTTTTTAGCCTTAAAATCATGTCATTGAGTCTCTTCTAGTCATCAAATCATTTGAAAGCATTACGAACAAATTCTATTTTCGCTCTTTAAACGAGACTTTTGTGCATAACTTGCAATTCATCTATTTAAGCAAATTATCCCTTGTTTAGCCTCGAAATCATGTAATTGAGTCACTTCTAGTAATTAAATCATTTCAACGAAATTCGAACGAAATCTTTTTTCCCACTTGAACCATGACTTTCGTGCATAATTTGCAATCGATCTTTTGAAGGCAACTATGCATTTGTATAGCCTTAAAATCATGTCATTGAGTCACTTTTAGTTAGTAAATCATTCGAAATCAATTCAAACGAATTCTATTTTCGCATTTCAAACACGACTTTTGTGCAAGACATGCAATTGATCTATTGAAGGTAATTATGCGTTTTGTTTAGCCTTAAAATCGTGTCATTGAGTCTTCTCTAGTCATTAAATCAATTAAAAGTAATTCGAAAGAATTCTATTTTTTTGCGCTTCAAACACGACTTTCGTTCAGAACTTCCAATTCAATAATTGAAGGCAACTATGCATCTTTTTAGCCTTAAAATCATGTCATTGAGTCTCTTCTAGTCATCAAATCATTTGAAAGCATTACGAACAAATTCTATTTTCGCTCTTTAAACGAGACTTTTGTGCATAACTTGCAATTGATCTATTTTAGCAAATTATCCCTTGTTTAGCCCTGAAATCATGTCATTGAGTCACTTTTAGTAATTAAATCATTTCGAAGAAATTCGAACGAAATCTTTTTTCGCACTTGAACCAATACTTTCGTGCATAATTTGGAATGGATCTTTTGAAGGCAACTAGGCATTAGTATAGCCTTAAAATCATGTAATTGAGCCACTTTTAGTTAGTAAATCATTCGAAATCAATTCAAACGAATTCTATTTTCGCATTTCAAACACGACTTTTGTGCAAGACATGCAATTGATCTATTGAAGGAAATTATGCGTTTGTCTAGCCATAAAATCATGTCATTGAGTCTTCTCTAGTCATTAAATCAATTAAAAGTAATTCAAAGGATCTCTATTTTTTCGCGCTACAAACACGACTTTTGTTCAGAACTTCCAATTCAATAATTGAAGGCAACTATGCATCTTTTTAGCCTTAAAATCATGTTATTGAGTCTCTTCTAGTCATCAAATCATTTGAAAGCATTACGAACAAATTCTATTTTCGCTCTTTAAACGAGACTTTTGTGCATAACTTGCAATTCATCTATTTAAGCAAATTATCCCTTGTTTAGCCTCGAAATCATGTAATTGAGTCACTTCTAGTAATTAAATCATTTCAACGAAATTCGAACGAAATTCGAACGAAATCTTTTTTCGCACTTGAACCATGACTTTCGTGCATACTTTGCAATCGATCTTTTGAAGGCAACTATGCATTTGTATAGCCTTAAAATCATGTCATTGAGTCACTTTTAGTCAGTAAATCATTCGAAATCAATTCAAAAGAATTCTATTTTTTCATTTCAAACACGACTTTTGTGCAAGACATACAATTGACCTATTGAAGGAAATTATGCGTTTCTCTAGCCTTAAAATCATGTCATTGAGTCTTCTCTACTCATTAAATCAATTAAAAGTAATTCGAAAGATCTCTATTTTTTCGCGCTACAAACACGACTTTTGTTCAGAACTTCCAATTCTGTAATTGAAGGCAACTATGCATCTTTTTAGCCTTAAAATCATGTCATTGAGTCTCTTCTAGTCATCAAATCATTTGAAAGCATTACGAACAAATTCTATTTTCGCTCTTTAAACGAGACTTTTGTGCATAACTTGCAATTCATCTATTTAAGCAAATTATCCCTTGTTTAGCCTCGAAATCATGTAATTGAGTCACTTCTAGTAATTAAATCATTTCAACGAAATTCGAACGAAACCTTTTTTCCCACTTGAACCATGACTTTCGTGCATAATTTGCAATCGATCTTTTGAAGGCAACTATGCATTTGTATAGCCTTAAAATCATGTCATTGAGTCACTTTTAGTCAGTAAATCATTCGAAATCAATTCAAACGAATTCTATTTTCGCATTTCAAACACGACTTTTGTGCAAGACATGCAATTGATCTATTGAAGGTAATTATGCGTTTTGTTTAGCCTTAAAATCGTGTCATTGAGTCTTCTCTAGTCATTAAATCAATTAAAAGTAATTCGAAAGAATTCTATTTTTTTGCGCTTCAAACACGACTTTCGTTCAGAACTTCCAATTCAATAATTGAAGGCAACTATGCATCTTTTTAGCCTTAAAATCATGTCATTGAGTCTCTTCTAGTCATCAAATCATTTGAAAGCATTACGAACAAATTCTATTTTCGCTCTTTAAACGAGACTTTTGTGCATAACTTGCAATTGATCTATTTTAGCAAATTATCCCTTGTTTAGCCCTGAAATCATGTCATTGAGTCACTTTTAGTAATTAAATCATTTCGAAGAAATTCGAACGAAATCTTTTTTCGCACTTGAACCAATACTTTCGTGCATAATTTGGAATGGATCTTTTGAAGGCAACTAGGCATTAGTATAGCCTTAAAATCATGTAATTGAGCCACTTTTAGTTAGTAAATCATTCGAAATCAATTCAAACGAATTCTATTTTCGCATTTCAAACACGACTTTTGTGCAAGACATGCAATTGATCTATTGAAGGAAATTATGCGTTTGTCAAGCCATAAAATCATGTCATTGAGTCTTCTCTAGTCATTAAATCAATTAAAAGTAATTCAAAAGATCTCTATTTTTTCGCGCTACAAACACGACTTTTGTTCAGAACTTCCAATTCAATAATTGAAGGCAACTATGCATCTTTTTAGCCTTAAAATCATGTTATTGAGTCTCTTCTAGTCATCAAATCATTTGAAAGCATTACGAACAAATTCTATTTTCGCTCTTTAAACGAGACTTTTGTGCATAACTTGCAATTCATCTATTTAAGCAAATTATCCCTTGTTTAGCCTCGAAATCATGTAATTGAGTCACTTCTAGTAATTAAATCATTTCAACGAAATTCGAACGAAATCTTTTTTCGCACTTGAACCATGACTTTCGTGCATACTTTGCAATCGATCTTTTGAAGGCAACTATGCATTTGTATAGCCTTAAAATCATGTCATTGAGTCACTTTTAGTCAGTAAATCATTCGAAATCAATTCAAAAGAATTCTATTTTTTCATTTCAAACACGACTTTTGTGCAAGACATACAATTGACCTATTGAAGGAAATTATGCGTTTCTCTAGCCTTAAAATCATGTCATTGAGTCTTCTCTACTCATTAAATCAATTAAAAGTAATTCGAAAGATCTCTATTTTTTCGCGCTACAAACACGACTTTTGTTCAGAACTTCCAATTCAGTAATTGAAGGCAACTATGCATCTTTTTAGCCTTAAAATCATGTCATTGAGTCTCTTCTAGTCATCAAATCATTTGAAAGCATTACGAACAAATTCTATTTTCGCTCTTTAAACGAGACTTTTGTGCATAACTTGCAATTCATCTATTTAAGCAAATTATCCCTTGTTTAGCCTCGAAATCATGTAATTGAGTCACTTCTAGTAATTAAATCATTTCAACGAAATTCGAACGAAATCTTTTTTCCCACTTGAACCATGACTTTCGTGCATAATTTGCAATGGATCTTTTGAAGGCAACTATGCATTTGTATAGCCTTAAAATCATGTCATTGAGTCACTTTTAGTCAGTAAATCATTCGAAATCAATTCAAACGAATTCTATTTTCGCATTTCAAACACGACTTTTGTGCAAGACATGCAATTGATCTATTGAAGGTAATTATGCGTTTTGTTTAGCCTTAAAATCGTGTCATTGAGTCTTCTCTAGTCATTAAATCAATTAAAAGTAATTCGAAAGAATTCTATTTTTTTGCGCTTCAAACACGACTTTCGTTCAGAACTTCCAATTCAATAATTGAAGGCAACTATGCATCTTTTTAGCCTTAAAATCATGTCATTGAGTCTCTTCTAGTCATCAAATCATTTGAAAGCATTACGAACAAATTCTATTTTCGCTCTTTAAACGAGACTTTTGTGCATAACTTGCAATTGATCTATTTTAGCAAATTATCCCTTGTTTAGCCCTGAAATCATGTCATTGAGTCACTTTTAGTAATTAAATCATTTCGAAGAAATTCGAACGAAATCTTTTTTCGCACTTGAACCAATACTTTCGTGCATAATTTGGAATGGATCTTTTGAAGGCAACTAGGCATTTGTATAGCCTTAAAATCATGTCATTGAGCCACTTTTAGTTAGTAAATCATTCGAAATCAATTCAAACGAATTCTATTTTCGCATTTCAAACACGACTTTTGTGCAAGACATGCAATTGATCTATTGAAGGCAATTATGCGTTTGTCTAGCCATAAAATCATGTCATTGAGTCTTCTCTAGTCATTAAATCAATTAAAAGTAATTCGAAAGATCTCTATTTTTTCGCGCTACAAACACGACTTTTGTTCAGAACTTCCAATTCAATAATTGAAGGCAACTATGCATCTTTTTAGCCTTAAAATCATGTCATTGAGTCTCTTCTAGTCATCAAATCATTTGAAAGCATTATGAACAAATTCTATTTTCGCTCTTTAAACGAGACTTTTGTGCATAACTTGCAATTCATCTATTTAAGCAAATTATCCCTTGTTTAGCCTCGAAATCATGTAATTGAGTCACTTCTAGTAATTAAATCATTTCAACGAAATTCGAACGAAATCTTTTTTCGCACTTGAACCATGACTTTCGTGCATAATTTGCAATCGATCTTTTGAAGGCAACTATGCATTTGTATAGCCTTAAAATCATGTCATTGAGTCACTTTTAGTCAGTAAATCATTCGAAATCAATTCAAACGAATTCTATTTTCGCATTTCAAACACGACTTTTGTGCAAGACATACAATTGACCTATTGAAGGAAATTATGCGTTTCTCTAGCCTTAAAATCATGTCATTGAGTCTTCTCTAGTCATTAAATCAATTAAAAGTAATTCGAAAGATCTCTATATTTTCGCGCTACAAACACGACTTTTGTTCAGAACTTCCAATTCAATAATTGAAGGCAACTATGCATCTTTTTAGCCTTAAAATCATGTCATTGAGTCTCTTTTAGTCATCAAATCATTTGAAAGCATTACGAACAAATTCTATTTTCGCTCTTTAAACGAGACTTTTGTGCATAACTTGCAATTCATCTATTTAAGCAAATTATCCCTTGTTTTGCCTCGAAATCATGTAATTGAGTCACTTCTAGTAATTAAATCATTTCAACGAAATTCGAACGAAATCTTTTTTCGCACTTGAACCATGACTTTCGTGCATAATTTGCAATGGATCTTTTGAAGGCAACTATGCATTTGTATAGCCTTAAAATCATGTCATTGAGTCACTTTTAGTCAGTAAATCATTCGAAATCAATTCAAACGAATTCTATTTTCGCATTTCAAACACGACTTTTGTGCAAGACATGCAATTGATCTATTGAAGGTAATTATGCGTTTTGTTTAGCCTTAAAATCGTGTCATTGAGTCTTCTCTAGTCATTAAATCAATTAAAAGTAATTCGAAAGAATTCTATTTTTTTGCGCTTCAAACACGACTTTCGTTCAGAACTTCCAATTCAATAATTGAAGGCAACTATGCATCTTTTTAGCCTTAAAATCATGTCATTGAGTCTCTTCTAGTCATCAAATCATTTGAAAGCATTACGAACAAATTCTATTTTCGCTCTTTAAACGAGACTTTTGTGCATAACTTGCAATTGATCTATTTTAGCAAATTATCCCTTGTTTAGCCCTGAAATCATGTCATTGAGTCACTTTTAGTAATTAAATCATTTCGAAGAAATTCGAACGAAATCTTTTTTCGCACTTGAACCAATACTTTCGTGCATAATTTGGAATGGATCTTTTGAAGGCAACTAGGCATTTGTATAGCCTTAAAATCATGTCATTGAGCCACTTTTAGTTAGTAAATCATTCGAAATCAATTCAAACGAATTCTATTTTCGCATTTCAAACACGACTTTTGTGCAAGACATGCAATTGATCTATTGAAGGCAATTATGCGTTTGTCTAGCCATAAAATCATGTCATTGAGTCTTCTCTAGTCATTAAATCAATTAAAAGTAATTCGAAAGATCTCTATTTTTTCGCGCTACAAACACGACTTTTGTTCAGAACTTCCAATTCAATAATTGAAGGCAACTATGCATCTTTTTAGCCTTAAAATCATGTCATTGAGTCTCTTCTAGTCATCAAATCATTTGAAAGCATTACGAACAAATTCTATTTTCGCTCTTTAAACGAGACTTTTGTGCATAACTTGCAATTGATCTATTTAAGCAAATTATCCCTTGTTTAGCCTCGAAATCTTGTAATTGAGTCACTTCTAGTAATTAAATCATTTCAACGAAATTCGAACGAAATCTTTTTTCCCACTTGAACCATGACTTTCGTGCATAATTTGCAATCGATCTTTTGAAGGCAACTATGCATTTGTATAGCCTTAAAATCATGTCATTGAGTCACTTTTAGTCAGTAAATCATTCGAAATCAATTCAAACGAATTCTATTTTCGCATTTCAAACACGACTTTTGTGCAAGACATGCAATTGATCTATTGAAGGTAATTATGCGTTTTGTTTAGCCTTAAAATCGTGTCATTGAGTCTTCTCTAGTCATTAAATCAATTAAAAGTAATTCGAAAGAATTCTATTTTTTTGCGCTTCAAACACGACTTTCGTTCAGAACTTCCAATTCAACAATTGAAGGCAACTATGCATCTTTTTAGCCTTAAAATCATGTCATTGAGTCTCTTCTAGTCATCAAATCATTTGAAAGCATTACGAACAAATTCTATTTTCGCTCTTTAAACGAGACTTTTGTGCATAACTTGCAATTGATCTATTTTAGCAAATTATCCCTTGTTTAGCCCTGAAATCATGTCATTGAGTCACTTTTAGTAATTAAATCATTTCGAAGAAATTCGAACGAAATCTTTTTTCGCACTTGAACCAATACTTTCGTGCATAATTTGGAATGGATCTTTTGAAGGCAACTAGGCATTTGTATAGCCTTAAAATCATGTCATTGAGCCACTTTTAGTTAGTAAATCATTCGAAATCAATTCAAACGAATTCTATTTTCGCATTTCAAACACGACTTTTGTGCAAGACATGCAATTGATCTATTGAAGGCAATTATGCGTTTGTCTAGCCATAAAATCATGTCATTGAGTCTTCTCTAGTCATTAAATCAATTAAAAGTAATTCAAAAGATCTCTATTTTTTCGCGCTACAAACACGACTTTCGTTCAGAACTTCTAATTCAATAATTGAAGGCAACTATGCATCTTTTTAGCCTTAAAATCATGTCATTGAGTCTCTTCTAGTCATCAAATCATTTGAAAGCAATACGAACAAATTCTATTTTCGCTCTTTAAACGAGACTTTTGTGCATAACTTGCAATTCATCTATTTAAGCAAATTATCCCTTGTTTAGCCTCGAAATCATGTAATTGAGTCACTTCTAGTAATTAAATCATTTCAACAAAATTCGAACGAAATCTTTTTTCGCACTTGAACCATGACTTTCGTGCATAATTTGCAATGGATCTTTTGAAGGCAACTATGCATTTGTATAGCCTTAAAATCATGTCATTGAGTCACTTTTAGTTAGTAAATCGTTCAAAATCAATTCAAAAGAATTCTATTTTTTCATTTCAAACACGACTTTTGTGCAACACATAAAATTGACCTATTGAAGGAAATTATGCATTTGTCTAGCCTTAAAATCATGTCATTGAGTCTTCTCTACTCATTAAATCAATTAAAAGTAATTCAAAAGATCTCTATTTTTTCGCGCTACAAACACGACTTTTGTTCAGAACTTCCAATTCAATAATTGAAGGCAACTATGCATCTTTTTAGCCTTAAAATCATGTCATTGAGTCTCTTCTAGTCATCAAATCATTTGAAAGCATTACGAACAAATTATATTTTCGCTCTTTAAACGAGACTTTTGTGCATAACTTGCAATTCATCTATTTAAGCAAATTATCCCTTGTTTAGCCTCGAAATCATGTAATTGAGTCACTTCTAGTAATTAAATCATTTCAACAAAATTCGAACGAAATCTTTTTTCGCACTTGAACCATGACTTTCGTGCATAATTTGCAATGGATCTTTTGAAGGCAACTATGCATTTGTATAGCCTTAAAATCATGTCATTGAGTCACTTTTAGTTAGTAAATCGTTCAAAATCAATTCAAAAGAATTCTATTTTTGCATTTCAAACACGACTTTTGTGCAAGACATACAATTGACCTATTGAAGGAAATTATGCGTTTGTCTAGCCTTAAAATCATGTCATTGAGTCTTCTCTAGTCATTAAATCAATTAAAAGTAATTCGAAAGATCTCTATATTTTCGCGCTACAAACACGACTTTTGTTCAGAACTTCCAATTCAATAATTGAAGGCAACTATGCATCTTTTTAGCCTTAAAATCATGTCATTGAGTCTCTTTTAGTCATCAAATCATTTGAAAGCATTACGAACAAATTCTATTTTCGCTCTTTAAACGAGACTTTTGTGCATAACTTGCAATTCATCTATTTAAGCAAATTATCCCTTGTTTTGCCTCGAAATCATGTAATTGAGTCACTTCTAGTAATTAAATCATTTCAACGAAATTCGAACGAAATCTTTTTTCGCACTTGAACCATGACTTTCGTGCATAATTTGCAATGGATCTTTTGAAGGCAACTATGCATTTGTATAGCCTTAAAATCATGTCATTGAGTCACTTTTAGTTAGTAAATCGTTCGAAATCAATTCAAAAGAATTCTATTTTTTCATTTCAAACACGACTTTTGTGCAACACATACAATTGACCTATTGAAGGAAATTATGCATTTGTCTAGCCTTAAAATCATGTCATTGAGTCCTCTCTACTCATTAAATCAATTAAAAGTAATTCGAAAGATCTCTATTTTTTCGCGCTACAAACACGACTTTTGTTCAGAACTTCCAATTCAATAATTGAAGGCAACTATGCATCTTTTTAGCCTTAAAATCATGTCATTGAGTCTCTTCTAGTCATCAAATCATTTGAAAGCAATACGAACAAATTCTATTTTCGCTCTTTAAACGAGACTTTTGTGCATAACTTGCAATTCATCTATTTAAGCAAATTATCCCTTGTTTAGCCTCGAAATCATGTAATTGAGTCACTTCTAGTAATTAAATCATTTCAACAAAATTCGAACGAAATCTTTTTTCGCACTTGAACCATGACTTTCGTACATAATTTGCAATGGATCTTTTGAAGGCAACTATGCATTTGTATAGCCTTAAAATCATGTCATTGAGTCACTTTTAGTCTGTAAATCATTCGAAATCAATTCAAACGAATTCTATTTTCGCATTTCAAACACGACTTTTGTGCAAGACATACAATTGACCTATTGAAGGAAATTATGCATTTGTCTAGCCTTAAAATCATGTCATTGAGTCTTCTCTACTCATTAAATCAATTAAAAGTAATTCGAAAGATCTCTATTTTTTCGCGCTACAAACACGACTTTTGTTCAGAACTTCCAATTCAATAATTGAAGGCAACTATGCATCTTTTTAGCCTTAAAATCATGTCATTGAGTCTCTTCTAGTCATCAAATCATTTGAAAGCATTACGAACAAATTCTATTTTCGCTCTTTAAACGAGACTTTTGTGCATAACTTGCAATTCATCTATTTAAGCAAATTATCCCTTGTTTAGCCTCGAAATCTTGTAATTGAGTCACTTCTAGTAATTAAATCATTTCAACGAAATTCGAACGAAATCTTTTTTCCCACTTGAACCATGACTTTCGTGCATAATTTGCAATCGATCTTTTGAAGGCAACTATGCATTTGTATAGCCTTAAAATCATGTCATTGAGTCACTTTTAGTCAGTAAATCATTCGGAATCAATTCAAACGAATTCTATTTTCGCATTTCAAACACGACTTTTGTGCAAGACATGCAATTGATCTATTGAAGGTAATTATGCGTTTTGTTTAGCCTTAAAATCGTGTCATTGAGTCTTCTCTAGTCATTAAATCAATTAAAAGTAATTCGAAAGAACTCTATTTTTTTGCGCTTCAAACACGACTTTTGTTCAGAACTTCCAATTCAATAATTGAAGGCAACTATGCATCTTTTTAGCCTTAAAATCATGTCATTGAGTCTCTTTTAGTCATCAAATCATTTGAAAGCATTACGAACAAATTCTATTTTCGCTCTTTAAACGAGACTTTTGTGCATAACTTGCAATTCATCTATTTAAGCAAATTATCCCTTGTTTTGCCTCGAAATCATGTAATTGAGTCACTTCTAGTAATTAAATCATTTCAACGAAATTCGAACGAAATCTTTTTTCGCACTTGAACCAATACTTTCGTGCATAATTTGGAATGGATCTTTTGAAGGCAACTAGGCATTTGTATAGCCTTAAAATCATGTCATTGAGCCACTTTTAGTTAGTAAATCATTCGAAATCAATTCAGACGAATTCTATTTTCGCATTTCAAACACGACTTTTGTGCAAGACATGCAATTGATCTATTGAAGGCAATTATGCGTTTGTCTAGCCATAAAATCATGTCATTGAGTCTTCTCTAGTCATTAAATCAATTAAAAGTAATTCAAAAGATCTCTATTTTTTCGCGCTACAAACACGACTTTCGTTCAGAACTTCTAATTCAATAATTGAAGGCAACTGTGCATCTTTTTAGCCTTAAAATCATGTCATTGAGTCTCTTCTAGTCATCAAATCATTTGAAAGCAATACGAACAAATTCTATTTTCGCTCTTTAAACGAGACTTTTGTGCATAACTTGCAATTCATCTATTTAAGCAAATTATCCCTTGTTTAGCCTCGAAATCATGTAATTGAGTCACTTCTAGTAATTAAATCATTTCAACAAAATTCGAACGAAATCTTTTTTCGCACTTGAACCATGACTTTCGTGCATAATTTGCAATGGATCTTTTGAAGGCAACTATGCATTTGTATAGCCTTAAAATCATGTCATTGAGTCACTTTTAGTTAGTAAATCGTTCAAAATCAATTCAAAAGAATTCTATTTTTTCATTTCAAACACGACTTTTGTGCAACACATAAAATTGACCTATTGAAGGAAATTATGCATTTGTCTAGCCTTAAAATCATGTCATTGAGTCTTCTCTACTCATTAAATCAATTAAAAGTAATTCAAAAGATCTCTATTTTTTCGCGCTACAAACACGACTTTTGTTCAGAACTTCCAATTCAATAATTGAAGGCAACTATGCATCTTTTTAGCCTTAAAATAATGTCATTGAGTCTCTTCTAGTCATCAAATCATTTGAAAGCATTACGAACAAATTCTATTTTCGCTCTTTAAACGAGACTTTTGTGCATGACTTGCAATTCATCTATTTAAGCAAGTTATCCCTTGTTTAGCCTCGAAATCATGTAATTGAGTCACTTCTAGTAATTAAATCATTTCAACGAAATTCGAACGAAATCTTTTTTCCCACTTGAACCATGACTTTCGTGCATAATTTGCAATCGATCTTTTGAAGGCAACTATGCATTTGTATAGCCTTAAAATCATGTCATTGAGTCACTTTTAGTCAGTAAATCATTCGAAATCAATTCAAACGAATTCTATTTTCGCATTTCAAACACGACTTTTGTGCAAGACATACAATTGACGTATTGAAGGAAATTATGCGTTTGTCTAGCCTTAAAATCATGTCATTGAGTCTTCTCTAGTCATTAAATCAATTAAAAGTAATTCGAAAGATCTCTATATTTTCGCGCTACAAACACGACTTTTGTTCAGAACTTCCAATTCAATAATTGAAGGCAACTATGCATCTTTTTAGCCTTAAAATCATGTCATTGAGTCTCTTTTAGTCATCAAATCATTTGAAAGCATTACGAACAAATTCTATTTTCGCTCTTTAAACGAGACTTTTGTGCATAACTTGCAATTCATCTATTTAAGCAAATTATCCCTTGTTTAGCCTCGAAATCATGTAATTGAGTCACTTCTAGTAATTAAATCATTTCAACGAAATTCGAACGAAATATTTTTTCGCACTTGAACCATGACTTTCGTGCATAATTTGCAATGGATCTTTTGAAGGCAACTATGCATTTGTATAGCCTTAAAATCATGTCATTGAGTCACTTTTAGTCAGTAAATCATTCGAAATCAATTCAAATGAATTCTATTTTCGCATTTCAAACACGACTTTTGTGCAAGACATGCAATTGATCTATTGAAGGTAATTATGCGTTTGTTTAGCCTTAAAATCGTGTCATTGAGTCTTCTCTAGTCATTAAATCAATTAAAAGTAATTCAAAAGAATTCTATTTTTTTGTGCTTCAAACACGACTTTCGTTCAGAACTTCAAATTCAATAATTGAAGGCAACTATGCATCTTTTTAGCCTTAAAATCATGTCATTGAGTCTCTTCTAGTCATCAAATCATTTGAAAGCATTACGAACAAATTCTATTTTCGCTCTTTAAACGAGACTTTTGTGCATAACTTGCAATTGACCTATTTAAGCAAATCATCCTTTGTTTAGCCCTGAAATCATGTCATTGAGTCTCTTTCAGTAATTAAATCATTTCGAAGAAATTCGAACGAAATCTTTTTTCGCACTTGAACCATGACTTTCGTGCATAATTTGCAATGGATCTTTTGAAGGCAACTATGCATTTGTATAGCCTTAAAATCATGTCATTGAGTCACTTTTAGTTAGTAAATCGTTCGAAATCAATTCAAACGAATTCTATTTTCGCATTTCAAACACGACTTTTGTGCAAGACATACAATTGACCTATTGAAGGAAATTATGCATTTGTCTAGCCTTAAAATCATGTCATTGAGTCTTCTCTACTCATTAAATCAATTAAAAGTAATTCGAAAGATCTCTATTTTTTCGCGCTACAAACACGACTTTTGTTCAGAACTTCCAATTCAATAATTGAAGGCAACTATGCATCTTTTTAGCCTTAAAATCATGTCATTGAGTCTCTTCTAGTCATCAAATCATTTGAAAGCATTACGAACAAATTCTATTTTCGCTCTTTAAACGAGACTTTTGTGCATAACTTGCAATTGATCTATTTAAGCAAATTATCCCTTGTTTAGCCTCGAAATCTTGTAATTGAGTCACTTCTAGTAATTAAATCATTTCAACGAAATTCGAACGAAATCTTTTTTCCCACTTGAACCATGACTTTCGTGCATAATTTGCAATCGATCTTTTGAAGGCAACTATGCATTTGTATAGCCTTAAAATCATGTCATTGAGTCACTTTTAGTCAGTAAATCATTCGAAATCAATTCAAACGAATTCTATTTTCGCATTTCAAACACGACTTTTGTGCAAGACATGCAATTGATCTATTGAAGGTAATTATGCGTTTTGTTTAGCCTTAAAATCGTGTCATTGAGTCTTCTCTAGTCATTAAATCAATTAAAAGTAATTCGAAAGAATTCTATTTTTTTGCGCTTCAAACACGACTTTCGTACAGAACTTCCAATTCAACAATTGAAGGCAACTATGCATCTTTTTAGCCTTAAAATCATGTCATTGAGTCTCTTCTAGTCATCAAATCATTTGAAAGCATTACGAACAAATTCTATTTTCGCTCTTTAAACGAGACTTTTGTGCATAACTTGCAATTGATCTATTTTAGCAAATTATCCCTTGTTTAGCCCTGAAATCATGTCATTGAGTCACTTTTAGTAATTAAATCATTTCGAAGAAATTCGAACGAAATCTTTTTTCGCACTTGAACCAATACTTTCGTGCATAATTTGGAATGGATCTTTTGAAGGCAACTAGGCATTTGTATAGCCTTAAAATCATGTCATTGAGCCACTTTTAGTTAGTAAATCATTCGAAATCAATTCAAACGAATTCTATTTTCGCATTTCAAACACGACTTTTGTGCAAGACATGCAATTGATCTATTGAAGGCAATTATGCGTTTGTCTAGCCATAAAATCATGTCATTGAGTCTTCTCTAGTCATTAAATCAATTAAAAGTAATTCAAAAGATCTCTATTTTTTCGCGCTACAAACACGACTTTCGTTCAGAACTTCTAATTCAATAATTGAAGGCAACTATGCATCTTTTTAGCCTTAAAATCATGTCATTGAGTCTCTTCTAGTCATCAAATCATTTGAAAGCAATACGAACAAATTCTATTTTCGCTCTTTAAACGAGACTTTTGTGCATAACTTGCAATTCATCTATTTAAGCAAATTATCCCTTGTTTAGCCTCGAAATCATGTAATTGAGTCACTTCTAGTAATTAAATCATTTCAACAAAATTCGAACGAAATCTTTTTTCGCACTTGAACCATGACTTTCGTGCATAATTTGCAATGGATCTTTTGAAGGCAACTATGCATTTGTATAGCCTTAAAATCATGTCATTGAGTCACTTTTAGTTAGTAAATCGTTCAAAATCAATTCAAAAGAATTCTATTTTTGCATTTCAAACACGACTTTTGTGCAAGACATACAATTGACCTATTGAAGGAAATTATGCGTTTGTCTAGCCTTAAAATCATGTCATTGAGTCTTCTCTAGTCATTAAATCAATTAAAAGTAATTCGAAAGATCTCTATATTTTCGCGCTACAAACACGACTTTTGTTCAGAACTTCCAATTCAATAATTGAAGGCAACTATGCATCTTTTTAGCCTTAAAATCATGTCATTGAGTCTCTTTTAGTCATCAAATCATTTGAAAGCATTACGAACAAATTCTATTTTCGCTCTTTAAACGAGACTTTTGTGCATAACTTGCAATTCATCTATTTAAGCAAATTATCCCTTGTTTTGCCTCGAAATCATGTAATTGAGTCACTTCTAGTAATTAAATCATTTCAACGAAATTCGAACGAAATCTTTTTTCGCACTTGAACCATGACTTTCGTGCATAATTTGCAATGGATCTTTTGAAGGCAACTATGCATTTGTATAGCCTTAAAATCATGTCATTGAGTCACTTTTAGTTAGTAAATCGTTCGAAATCAATTCAAAAGAATTCTATTTTTTCATTTCAAACACGACTTTTGTGCAACACATACAATTGACCTATTGAAGGAAATTATGCATTTGTCTAGCCTTAAAATCATGTCATTGAGTCCTCTCTACTCATTAAATCAATTAAAAGTAATTCGAAAGATCTCTATTTTTTCGCGCTACAAACACGACTTTTGTTCAGAACTTCCAATTCAATAATTGAAGGCAACTATGCATCTTTTTAGCCTTAAAATCATGTCATTGAGTCTCTTCTAGTCATCAAATCATTTGAAAGCAATACGAACAAATTCTATTTTCGCTCTTTAAACGAGACTTTTGTGCATAACTTGCAATTCATCTATTTAAGCAAATTATCCCTTGTTTAGCCTCGAAATCATGTAATTGAGTCACTTCTAGTAATTAAATCATTTCAACAAAATTCGAACGAAATCTTTTTTCGCACTTGAACCATGACTTTCGTACATAATTTGCAATGGATCTTTTGAAGGCAACTATGCATTTGTATAGCCTTAAAATCATGTCATTGAGTCACTTTTAGTCTGTAAATCATTCGAAATCAATTCAAACGAATTCTATTTTCGCATTTCAAACACGACTTTTGTGCAAGACATACAATTGACCTATTGAAGGAAATTATGCATTTGTCTAGCCTTAAAATCATGTCATTGAGTCTTCTCTACTCATTAAATCAATTAAAAGTAATTCGAAAGATCTCTATTTTTTCGCGCTACAAACACGACTTTTGTTCAGAACTTCCAATTCAATAATTGAAGGCAACTATGCATCTTTTTAGCCTTAAAATCATGTCATTGAGTCTCTTCTAGTCATCAAATCATTTGAAAGCATTACGAACAAATTCTATTTTCGCTCTTTAAACGAGACTTTTGTGCATAACTTGCAATTCATCTATTTAAGCAAATTATCCCTTGTTTAGCCTCGAAATCTTGTAATTGAGTCACTTCTAGTAATTAAATCATTTCAACGAAATTCGAACGAAATCTTTTTTCCCACTTGAACCATGACTTTCGTGCATAATTTGCAATCGATCTTTTGAAGGCAACTATGCATTTGTATAGCCTTAAAATCATGTCATTGAGTCACTTTTAGTCAGTAAATCATTCGAAATCAATTCAAACGAATTCTATTTTCGCATTTCAAACACGACTTTTGTGCAAGACATGCAATTGATCTATTGAAGGTAATTATGCGTTTTGTTTAGCCTTAAAATCGTGTCATTGAGTCTTCTCTAGTCATTAAATCAATTAAAAGTAATTCGAAAGAATTCTATTTTTTTGCGCTTCAAACACGACTTTTGTTCAGAACTTCCAATTCAATAATTGAAGGCAACTATGCATCTTTTTAGCCTTAAAATCATGTCATTGAGTCTCTTTTAGTCATCAAATCATTTGAAAGCATTACGAACAAATTCTATTTTCGCTCTTTAAACGAGACTTTTGTGCATAACTTGCAATTCATCTATTTAAGCAAATTATCCCTTGTTTTGCCTCGAAATCATGTAATTGAGTCACTTCTAGTAATTAAATCATTTCAACGAAATTCGAACGAAATCTTTTTTCGCACTTGAACCAATACTTTCGTGCATAATTTGGAATGGATCTTTTGAAGGCAACTAGGCATTTGTATAGCCTTAAAATCATGTCATTGAGCCACTTTTAGTTAGTAAATCATTCGAAATCAATTCAGACGAATTCTATTTTCGCATTTCAAACACGACTTTTGTGCAAGACATGCAATTGATCTATTGAAGGCAATTATGCGTTTGTCTAGCCATAAAATCATGTCATTGAGTCTTCTCTAGTCATTAAATCAATTAAAAGTAATTCAAAAGATCTCTATTTTTTCGCGCTACAAACACGACTTTCGTTCAGAACTTCTAATTCAATAATTGAAGGCAACTGTGCATCTTTTTAGCCTTAAAATCATGTCATTGAGTCTCTTCTAGTCATCAAATCATTTGAAAGCAATACGAACAAATTCTATTTTCGCTCTTTAAACGAGACTTTTGTGCATAACTTGCAATTCATCTATTTAAGCAAATTATCCCTTGTTTAGCCTCGAAATCATGTAATTGAGTCACTTCTAGTAATTAAATCATTTCAACAAAATTCGAACGAAATCTTTTTTCGCACTTGAACCATGACTTTCGTGCATAATTTGCAATGGATCTTTTGAAGGCAACTATGCATTTGTATAGCCTTAAAATCATGTCATTGAGTCACTTTTAGTTAGTAAATCGTTCAAAATCAATTCAAAAGAATTCTATTTTTTCATTTCAAACACGACTTTTGTGCAACACATAAAATTGACCTATTGAAGGAAATTATGCATTTGTCTAGCCTTAAAATCATGTCATTGAGTCTTCTCTACTCATTAAATCAATTAAAAGTAATTCAAAAGATCTCTATTTTTTCGCGCTACAAACACGACTTTTGTTCAGAACTTCCAATTCAATAATTGAAGGCAACTATGCATCTTTTTAGCCTTAAAATAATGTCATTGAGTCTCTTCTAGTCATCAAATCATTTGAAAGCATTACGAACAAATTCTATTTTCGCTCTTTAAACGAGACTTTTGTGCATGACTTGCAATTCATCTATTTAAGCAAGTTATCCCTTGTTTAGCCTCGAAATCATGTAATTGAGTCACTTCTAGTAATTAAATCATTTCAACGAAATTCGAACGAAATCTTTTTTCCCACTTGAACCATGACTTTCGTGCATAATTTGCAATCGATCTTTTGAAGGCAACTATGCATTTGTATAGCCTTAAAATCATGTCATTGAGTCACTTTTAGTCAGTAAATCATTCGAAATCAATTCAAACGAATTCTATTTTCGCATTTCAAACACGACTTTTGTGCAAGACATACAATTGACGTATTGAAGGAAATTATGCGTTTGTCTAGCCTTAAAATCATGTCATTGAGTCTTCTCTAGTCATTAAATCAATTAAAAGTAATTCGAAAGATCTCTATATTTTCGCGCTACAAACACGACTTTTGTTCAGAACTTCCAATTCAATAATTGAAGGCAACTATGCATCTTTTTAGCCTTAAAATCATGTCATTGAGTCTCTTTTAGTCATCAAATCATTTGAAAGCATTACGAACAAATTCTATTTTCGCTCTTTAAACGAGACTTTTGTGCATAACTTGCAATTCATCTATTTAAGCAAATTATCCCTTGTTTAGCCTCGAAATCATGTAATTGAGTCACTTCTAGTAATTAAATCATTTCAACGAAATTCGAACGAAATATTTTTTCGCACTTGAACCATGACTTTCGTGCATAATTTGCAATGGATCTTTTGAAGGCAACTATGCATTTGTATAGCCTTAAAATCATGTCATTGAGTCACTTTTAGTCAGTAAATCATTCGAAATCAATTCAAATGAATTCTATTTTCGCATTTCAAACACGACTTTTGTGCAAGACATGCAATTGATCTATTGAAGGTAATTATGGGTTTGTTTAGCCTTAAAATCGTGTCATTGAGTCTTCTCTAGTCATTAAATCAATTAAAAGTAATTCAAAAGAATTCTATTTTTTTGTGCTTCAAACACGACTTTCGTTCAGAACTTCAAATTCAATAATTGAAGGCAACTATGCATCTTTTTAGCCTTAAAATCATGTCATTGAGTCTCTTCTAGTCATCAAATCATTTGAAAGCATTACGAACAAATTCTATTTTCGCTCTTTAAACGAGACTTTTGTGCATAACTTGCAATTGACCTATTTAAGCAAATCATCCTTTGTTTAGCCCTGAAATCATGTCATTGAGTCTCTTTCAGTAATTAAATCATTTCGAAGAAATTCGAACGAAATCTTTTTTCGCACTTGAACCATGACTTTCGTGCATAATTTGCAATGGATCTTTTGAAGGCAACTATGCATTTGTATAGCCTTAAAATCATGTCATTGAGTCACTTTTAGTTAGTAAATCGTTCGAAATCAATTCAAAAGAATTCTATTTTTTCATTTCAAACATGACTTTTGTGCAAAACATACAATTGACCTATTGAAGGAAATTATGCGTTTGTCTAGCCTTAAAATCATGTCATTGAGTCTGCTCTACTCATTAAATCAATTAAAAGTAATTCGAAAGATCTCTATTTTTTCGCGCTACAAACACGACTTTCGTTCAGAACTTCTAATTCAATAATTGAAGGCAACTATGCATCTTTTTAGCCTTAAAATCATGTCATTGAGTCTCTTCTAGTCATCAAATCATTTGAAAGCATTACGAACAAATTCTATTTTCGCTCTTTAAACGAGACTTTTGTGCATAACTTGCAATTCATCTATTTAAGCAAATTATCCCTTGTTTAGCCTCGAAATCATGTAATTGAGTCACTTCTAGTAATTAAATCATTTCAACAAAATTCGAACGAAATCTTTTTTCCCACTTGAACCATGACTTTCGTGCATAATTTGCAATGGATCTTTTGAAGGCAACTATGCATTTGTATAGCCTTAAAATCATGTCATTGAGTCACTTTTAGTCAGTAAATCATTCGAAATCAATTCAAACGAATTCTATTTTCGCATTTGAAACACGACTTTTGTGCAAGACATACAATTGACCTATTGAAGGCAATTATGCGTTTGTCTAGCCTTAAAATCATGTCATTGAGTCTTCTCTAGGCATTAAATCAATTAAAAGTAATTCGAAAGATCTCTATATTTTCGCGCTACAAACACGACTTTTGTTCAGAACTTCCAATTCAATAATTGAAGGCAACTATGCATCTTTTTAGCCTTAAAATCATGTCATTGAGTCTCTTTTAGTCATCAAATCATTTGAAAGCATTACGAACAAATTCTATTTTCGCTCTTTAAACGAGACTTTTGTGCATAACTTGCAATTCATCTATTTAAGCAAATTATCCCTTGTTTAGCCTCGAAATCATGTAATTGAGTCACTTCTAGTAATTAAATCATTTCAACGAAATTCGAACGAAATCTTTTTTCCCACTTGAACCATGACTTTCGTGCATAATTTGCAATCGATCTTTTGAAGGCAACTATGCATTTGTATAGCCTTAAAATCATGTCATTGAGTCACTTTTAGTCAGTAAATCATTCGAAATCAATTCAAACGAATTCTATTTTCGCATTTCAAACACGACTTTTGTGCAAGACATGCAATTGATCTATTGAAGGTAATTATGCGTTTGTTTAGCCTTAAAATCGTGTCATTGAGTCTTCTCTAGTCATTAAATCAATTAAAAGTAATTCAAAAGAATTCTATTTTTTTGCGCTTCAAACACGACTTTCGTTCAGAACTTCAAATTCAGTAATTGAAGGCAACTATGCATCTTTTTAGCCTTAAAATCATGTCATTGAGTCTCTTCTAGTCATCAAATCATTTGAAAGCATTACGAACAAATTCTATTTTCGCTCTTTAAACGAGACTTTTGTGCATAACTTGCAATTGACCTATTTAAGCAAATCATCCTTTGTTTAGCCCTGAAATCATGTCATTGAGTCTCTTTCAGTAATTAAATCATTTCGAAGAAATTCGAACGAAATCTTTTTTCACACTTGAACCATGACTTTCGTGCATAATTTGCAATGGACCTTTTGAAGGCAACTATGCATTTGTATAGCCTTAAAATCATGTCATTGAGTCACTTTTAGTTAGTAAATCGTTCGAAATCAATTCAAAAGAATTCTATTTTTTCATTTCAAACACGACTTTTGCGCAAAACATACAATTGACCTATTGAAGGAAATTATGCGTTTGTCTAGCCTTAAAATCATGTCATTGAGTCTTCTCTACTCATTAAATCAATTAAAAGTAATTCGAAAGATCTCTATTTTTTCGCGCTACAAACACGACTTTCGTTCAGAACTTCTAATTCAATAATTGAAGGCAACTATGCATCTTTTTAGCCTTAAAATCATGTCATTGAGTCTCTTCTCGTCATCAAATCATTTGAAAGCATTACGAACAAATTCTATTTTCGCTCTTTAAACGAGACTTTTGTGCATAACTTGCAATTCATCTATTTAAGCAAATTATCCCTTGTTTAGCCTCGAAATCATGTAATTGAGTCACTTCTAGTAATTAAATCATTTCAACGAAATTCGAACGAAATCTTTTTTCCCACTTGAACCATGACTTTCGTGCATAATTTGCAATGGATCTTTTGAAGGCAACTATGCATTTGTATAGCCTTAAAATCATGTCATTGAGTCACTTTTAGTCAGTAAATCATTCGAAATCAATTCAAACGAATTCTATTTTCGCATTTGAAACACGACTTTTGTGCAAGACATACAATTGACCTATTGAAGGCAATTATGCGTTTGTCTAGCCTTAAAATCATGTCATTGAGTCTTCTCTAGGCATTAAATCAATTAAAAGTAATTCGAAAGATCTCTATATTTTCGCGCTACAAACACGACTTTTGTTCAGAACTTCCAATTCAATAATTGAAGGCAACTATGCATCTTTTTAGCCTTAAAATCATGTCATTGAGTCTCTTTTAGTCATCAAATCATTTGAAAGCATTACGAACAAATTCTATTTTCGCTCTTTAAACGAGACTTTTGTGCATAACTTGCAATTCATCTATTTAAGCAAATTATCCCTTGTTTAGCCTCGAAATCATGTAATTGAGTCACTTCTAGTAATTAAATCATTTCAACGAAATTCGAACGAAATCTTTTTTCCCACTTGAACCATGACTTTCGTGCATAATTTGCAATCGATCTTTTGAAGGCAACTATGCATTTGTATAGCCTTAAAATCATGTCATTGAGTCACTTTTAGTCAGTAAATCATTCGAAATCAATTCAAACGAATTCTATTTTCGCATTTCAAACACGACTTTTGTGCAAGACATGCAATTGATCTATTGAAGGTAATTATGCGTTTGTTTAGCCTTAAAATCGTGTCATTGAGTCTTCTCTAGTCATTAAATCAATTAAAAGTAATTCAAAAGAATTCTATTTTTTTGCGCTTCAAACACGACTTTCGTTCAGAACTTCAAATTCAATAATTGAAGGCAACTATGCATCTTTTTAGCCTTAAAATCATGTCATTGAGTCTCTTCTACTCATGAAATCATTTGAAAGCATTACGAACATATTCTATTTTCGCTCTTTAAACGAGACTTTTGTGCATAACTTGCAATTGACCTATTTAAGCAAATCATCCTTTGTTTAGCCCTGAAATCATGTCATTGAGTCTCTTTCAGTAATTAAATCATTTCGAAGAAATTCGAACGAAATCTTTTTTCACACTTGAACCATGACTTTCGTGCATAATTTGCAATGGACCTTTTGAAGGCAACTATGCATTTGTATAGCCTTAAAATCATGTCATTGAGTCACTTTTAGTTAGTAAATCGTTCGAAATCAATTCAAAAGAATTCTATTTTTTCATTTCAAACACGACTTTTGTGCAAAACATACAATTGACCTATTGAAGGAAATTATGCGTTTGTCTAGCCTTAAAATCATGTCATTGAGTCTTCTCTACTCATTAAATCAATTAAAAGTAATTCGAAAGATCTCTATTTTTTCGCGCTACAAACACGACTTTCGTTCAGAACTTCTAATTCAATAATTGAAGGCAACTATGCATCTTTTTAGCCTTAAAATCATGTCATTGAGTCTCTTCTCGTCATCAAATCATTTGAAAGCATTACGAACAAATTCTATTTTCGCTCTTTAAACGAGACTTTTGTGCATAACTTGCAATTCATCTATTTAAGCAAATTATCCCTTGTTTAGCCTCGAAATCATGTAATTGAGTCACTTCTAGTAATTAAATCATTTCAATGAAATTCGAACGAAATCTTTTTTCCCACTTGAACCATGACTTTCGTTCATAATTTGCAATCGATCTATTGAAGGCAACTATGCATTTGTATAGCCTTAAAATCATGTCATTGAGTCACTTTTAGTCAGTAAATCATTCGAAATCAATTCAAACGAATTCTATTTTTGCATTTCAAACACGACTTTTGTGCAAGACATGCAATTGATCTATTGAAGGTAATTATGCGTTTGTTTAGCCTTAAAATCGTGTCATTGAGTCTTCTCTAGTCATTAAATCAACTAAAAGTAATTCAAAAGATCTCTATTTTTTCATGCTACAAACACGACTTTCGTTCAGAACTTCCAATTCAATAATTGAAGGCAACTTTGCATCTTTTTAGCCTTAAAATCATGTCATTGAGTCTCTTCTAGTCATCAAATCATTTGAAAGCATTACGAACAAATTCTGTTTTCGCTCTTTAAACGAGACTTTTGTGCATAACTTGCAATTCATCTATTTAAGCAAATTATCCCTTGTTTAGCCTCGAAATCATGTAATTGAGTCACTTCTAGTAATTAAATCATTTCAACGAAATTCGAACGAAATCTTTTTTCCCACTTGAACCGTGACTGTCGTGCATAATTTGCAATCGATCTTTTGAAGGCAACTATGCATTTGTATAGCCTTAAAATCATGTCATTGAGTCACTTTTAGTCAGTAAAACATTCGAAATCAATTCAAACGAATTCTATTTTCGCATTTCAAACACGACTTTTGTGCAAGACATGCAATTGATCTATTGAAGGCAATTATGCGTTTGTCTAGCCTTAAAATCATGTCATTGAGTCTTCTCTAGTCATTAAATCAACTAAAAGTAATTCAAAAGATCTCTATTTTTTCGCGCTACAAACACGACTTTCGTTCAGAACTTCCAATTCAATAATTGAAGGCAACTTTGCATCTTTTTAGCCTTAAAATCATGTCATTGAGTCTCTTCTAGTCATCAAATCATTTGAAAGCATTACGAACAAATTCTGTTTTCGCTCTTTAAACGAGACTTTTGTGCATAACTTGCAATTCATCTATTTAAGCAAATTATCCCTTGTTTAGCCTCGAAATCATGTAATTGAGTCACTTCTAGTAATTAAATCATTTCAACGAAATTCGAACGAAATCTTTTTTCCCACTTGAACCATGACTTTCGTGCATAATTTGCAATCGATCTTTTGAAGGCAACTATGCATTTGTACAGCCTTAAAATCATGTCATTGAGTCACTTGTAGTCAGTAAATCATTCGAAATCAATTCAAACGAATTCTATTTTCGCATTTCAAACACGACTTTTGTGCAAGACATGCAATTGATCTATTGAAGGTAATTATGCGTTTGTTGAGCCTTAAAATCGTGTCATTGAGTCTTCTCTAGTCATTAAATCAATTAAAAGTAATTCAAAAGAATTCTATTTTTTTGCGCTTCAAACGCGACTTTCGTTCAGAACTTCAAATTCAATAATTGAAGGCAACTATGCATCTTTTTAGCCTTAAAATCATGTCATTGAGTCTCTTCTAGTCATCAAATCATTTGAAAGCATTACGAACAAATTCTATTTTCGCTCTTTAAACGAGACTTTTGTGCATAACTTGCAATTGACCTATTTAAGCAAATCATCCTTTGTTTAGCCCTGAAATCATGTCATTGAGTCTCTTTCAGTAATTAAATCATTTCGAAGAAATTCGACGAAATCTTTTTTCGCACTTGAACCATGACTTTCGTGCATAATTTGCAATGGACCTTTTGAAGGCAACTATGCATTTGTATAGCCTTAAAATCATGTCATTGAGTCACTTTTAGTTAGTAAATCGTTCGAAATCAATTCAAAAGAATTCTATTTTTTCATTTCAAACACGACTTTTGTGCAAAACATACAATTGACCTATTGAAGGAAATTATGCGTTTGTGTAGCCTTAAAGTCATGTCATTGAGTCTTCTCTACTCATTAAATCAATTAAAAGTAATTCGAAAGATCTCTATTTTTTCGCGCTACAAACACGACTTTCGTTCAGAACTTCTTATTCAATAATTGAAGGCAACTATGCATCTTTTTAGCCTTAAAATCATGTCATTGAGTCTCTTCTAGTCATCAAATCATTTGAAAGCATTACGAACAAATTCTATTTTCGCTCTTTAAACGAGACTTTTGTGCATAACTTGCAATTCATCTATTTAAGCAAATTATCCCTTGTTTAGCCTCGAAATCATGTAATTGAGTCACTTCTAGTAATTAAATCATTTCAACGAAATTCGAACGAAATCTTTTTTCCCACTTGAACCATGACTGTCGTGCATAATTTGCAATCGATCTTTTGAAGGCAACTATGCATTTGTACAGCCTTAAAATCATGTCATTGAGTCACTTGTAGTCAGTAAATCATTCGAAATCAATTCAAACGAATTCTATTTTCGCATTTCAAACACGACTTTTGTGCAAGACATGCAATTGATCTATTGAAGGTAATTATGCGTTTGTTGAGCCTTAAAATCGTGTCATTGAGTCTTCTCTACTCATTAAATCAATTAAAAGTAATTCGAAAGATCTCTATTTTTTCGCGCTACAAACACGACTTTCGTTCAGAACTTCTAATTCAATAATTGAAGGCAACTATGCATCTTTTTAGCCTTAAAATCATGTCATTGAGTCTCTTCTCGTCATCAAATCATTTGAAAGCATTACGAACAAATTCTATTTTCGCTCTTTAAACGAGACTTTTGTGCATAACTTGCAATTCATCTATTTAAGCAAATTATCCCTTGTTTAGCCTCGAAATCATGTAATTGAGTCACTTCTAGTAATTAAATCATTTCAATGAAATTCGAACGAAATCTTTTTTCCCACTTGAACCATGACTTTCGTTCATAATTTGCAATCGATCTATTGAAGGCAACTATGCATTTGTATAGCCTTAAAATCATGTCATTGAGTCACTTTTAGTCAGTAAATCATTCGAAATCAATTCAAACGAATTCTATTTTTGCATTTCAAACACGACTTTTGTGCAAGACATGCAATTGATCTATTGAAGGTAATTATGCGTTTGTTTAGCCTTAAAATCGTGTCATTGAGTCTTCTCTAGTCATTAAATCAACTAAAAGTAATTCAAAAGATCTCTATTTTTTCATGCTACAAACACGACTTTCGTTCAGAACTTCCAATTCAATAATTGAAGGCAACTTTGCATCTTTTTAGCCTTAAAATCATGTCATTGAGTCTCTTCTAGTCATCAAATCATTTGAAAGCATTACGAACAAATTCTGTTTTCGCTCTTTAAACGAGACTTTTGTGCATAACTTGCAATTCATCTATTTAAGCAAATTATCCCTTGTTTAGCCTCGAAATCATGTAATTGAGTCACTTCTAGTAATTAAATCATTTCAACGAAATTCGAACGAAATCTTTTTTCCCACTTGAACCGTGACTGTCGTGCATAATTTGCAATCGATCTTTTGAAGGCAACTATGCATTTGTATAGCCTTAAAATCATGTCATTGAGTCACTTTTAGTCAGTAAAACATTCGAAATCAATTCAAACGAATTCTATTTTCGCATTTCAAACACGACTTTTGTGCAAGACATGCAATTGATCTATTGAAGGCAATTATGCGTTTGTCTAGCTTTAAAATCATGTCATTGAGTCTTCTCTAGTCATTAAATCAACTAAAAGTAATTCAAAAGATCTCTATTTTTTCGCGCTACAAACACGACTTTCGTTCAGAACTTCCAATTCAATAATTGAAGGCAACTTTGCATCTTTTTAGCCTTAAAATCATGTCATTGAGTCTCTTCTAGTCATCAAATCATTTGAAAGCATTACGAACAAATTCTGTTTTCGCCCTTTAAACGAGACTTTTGTGCATAACTTGCAATTCATCTATTTAAGCAAATTATCCCTTGTTTAGCCTCGAAATCTTGTAATTGAGTCACTTCTAGTAATTAAATCATTTCAACGAAATTCGAACGAAATCTTTTTTCCCACTTGAACCATGACTGTCGTGCATAATTTGCAATCGATCTTTTGAAGGCAACTATGCATTTGTACAGCCTTAAAATCATGTCATTGAGTCACTTGTAGTCAGTAAATCATTCGAAATCAATTCAAACGAATTCTATTTTCGCATTTCAAACACGACTTTTGTGCAAGACATGCAATTGATCTATTGAAGGTAATTATGCGTTTGTTGAGCCTTAAAATCGTGTCATTGAGTCTTCTCTAGTCATTAAATCAATTAAAAGTAATTCAAAAGAATTCTATTTTTTTGCGCTTCAAACGCGACTTTCGTTCAGAACTTCAAATTCAATAATTGAAGGCAACTATGCATCTTTTTAGCCTTAAAATCATGTCATTGAGTCTCTTCTAGTCATCAAATCATTTGAAAGCATTACGAACAAATTCTATTTTCGCTCTTTAAACGAGACTTTTGTGCATAACTTGCAATTGACCTATTTAAGCAAATCATCCTTTGTTTAGCCCTGAAATCATGTCATTGAGTCTCTTTCAGTAATTAAATCATTTCGAAGAAATTCGACGAAATCTTTTTTCGCACTTGAACCATGACTTTCGTGCATAATTTGCAATGGACCTTTTGAAGGCAACTATGCATTTGTATAGCCTTAAAATCATGTCATTGAGTCACTTTTAGTTAGTAAATCGTTCGAAATCAATTCAAAAGAATTCTATTTTTTCATTTCAAACACGACTTTTGTGCAAAACATACAATTGACCTATTGAAGGAAATTGTGCGTTTGTGTAGCCTTAAAGTCATGTCATTGAGTCTTCTCTACTCATTAAATCAATTAAAAGTAATTCGAAAGATCTCTATTTTTTCGCGCTACAAACACGACTTTCGTTCAGAACTTCTTATTCAATAATTGAAGGCAACTATGCATCTTTTTAGCCTTAAAATCATGTCATTGAGTCTCTTCTAGTCATCAAATCATTTGAAAGCATTACGAACAAATTCTATTTTCGCTCTTTAAACGAGACTTTTGTGCATAACTTGCAATTGATCTATTCAAGCAAATTATCCATTGTTTAGCCTTGAAATCATGTCATTGAGTCTCTTCTAGTAATTAAATCATTTCAAAGCAAATGGAACGAAATGTATTTTTGCACTTGAACCACGACTTGCGTGCATAATTTGCAATGGATCTTTTGAAGGCAACTAGGCATTTTTATAGCCTTAAAATCATGTCATTGAGCCACTTTTAGTCAGTAAATCATTCGAAATCAATTCAAACGAATTCTATTTTCGCATTTCAAACACGACTTTTGTGCAAGACATGCAATTGATCTATTGAAGGCAATTATGCGTTTGTCTAGCCATAAAATCATGTCATTGAGTCTTCTCTAGTCATTAAATCAATTAAAAGTAATTCAAAAGATCTCTATTTTTTCGCGCTACAAACACGACTTTCGTTCAGAACTTCCAATTCAATAATTGAAGGCAACTATGCATCTTTTTAGCCTTAAAATCATGTCATTGAGTCTCTTCTAGTCATCAAATCATTTGAAAGCATTACGAACAAATTCTATTTTCGCTCTTTAAACGAGACTTTTGTGCATAACTTGCAATTCATCTATTTAAGCAAATTATCCCTTGTTTAGCCTCGAAATCATGTAATTGAGTCACTTCTAGTAATTAAATCATTTCAACGAAATTCGAACGAACTCTTTTTTCCCACTTGAACCATGACTTTCGTTCATAATTTGCAATCGATCTTTTGAAGGCAACTATGCATTTGTATAGCCTTAAAATCATGTCATTGAGTCACTTTTAGTCAGTAAATCATTCGAAATCAATTCAAACGAATTCTATTTTCGCATTTCAAACACGACTTTTGTGCAAGACATGCAATTGATCTATTGAAGGTAATTATGCGTTTGTTTAGCCTTAAAATCGTGTCATTAAGTCTTCTCTAGTCATTAAATCAATTAAAAGTAATTCGAAAGAATTCTATTTTTTTGCGCTTCAAACACGACTTTCGTTCAGAACTTCAAATTCAATAATTGAAGGCAACTATGCATCTTTTTAGCCTTAAAATCATGTCATTGAGTCTCTTCTAGTCATCAAATCATTTGAAAGCATTACGAACAAATTCTATTTTCGCTCTTTCAACGAGACTTTTGTGCATAACTTGCAATTGACCTATTTAAGCAAATCATCCTTTGTTTAGCCCTGAAATCATGTCATTGAGTCACTTTTAGTAATTAAATCATTTCGAAGAAATTCGAACGAAATCTTTTTTCGCACTTGAACCATGACTTTCGTGCATAATTTGCAATCGATCTTTTGAAGGCAACTATGCATTTGTATAGCCTTAAAATCATGTCATTGAGTCACTTTTAGTTAGTAAATCGTTCGAAATCAATTCAAAAGAATTCTACTTTTTCATTTCAAACACGACTTTTGTGCAAAACATACAATTGACCTATTGAAGGAAGTTATGCGTTTGTCTAGCCTTAAAATCATTTCATTGAGTCTTCTCTACTCATTAAATTAATTATAAGTAATTCGAAAGATCTCTATTTTTTCGCGCTACAAACACGACTTTCGTTCAGAACTTCCAATTCAATAATTGAAGGCAACTATGCATCTTTTTAGCCTTAAAATCATGTCATTGAGTCTCTTCTAGTCATCAAATCATTTGAAAGCATTACGAACAAATTCTATTTTCGCTCTTTAAACGAGACTTTTGTGCATAACTTGCAATTGATTTATTCAAGCAAATTATCCCTTGTTTAGCCTTGAAATCATTTCATTGATTCTCTTTTAGTAATTAAATCAATTCAACGAAATTCGAACGAAATCTTTTTTCGCACTTGAACCAATACTTTCGTGCATAATTTGGAATGGATCTTTTGATGGCAACTAGGCATTTGTATAGCCTTAAAATCATGTCATTGAGCCACTTTTAGTCAGTAAATCATTCGAAATCAATGCAAACGAATTCTATTTTCGCATTTCAAACACGACTTTTGTGCAAGACATGCAACTGATCTATTGAAGGTAATTATGCGTTTGTTTAGCCTTAAAATCGTGTCATTGAGTCTTCTCTAGTCATTAAATCAATTAAAAGTAATTCGAAAGAATTCTATATTTTTGCGCTGCAAACACGACTTTCATTCAGAACTTCCAATTCAACAATTGAATGCAACTCTGCATCTTTTTGGCCTTAAAATCATGTCATTGAGTATTTTCTAGTCATCAAATCATTTAAAAGCATTACGAACAAATTCTATTTTCGCTCTTTAAACGAGACTTTTGTGCATAACTCGCAATTGATCTATTTAAGCAAATTATCTTTTGTTTAGCCTAAAATCATGTCATTGAGTCTCTTTTAGTAATTAAATCATTTCAAAGAAATTTGAACGAAATCTTTTTGCGCACATGAACCAATACTTTCGTGCATAATTTGCAACGGATCTTTTGAAGGCAACTAGGCATTTGTATAACCTTAAAATCATGTCATTGAGTCACTTTTAGTCATTTAATCATTCGAAATCAATTTGAACGAATTCTATTTTCGCATTTCAAACACGACTTTTGTGCAAGACATGCAATTGATCTATTGAAGGTAATTATGCGTTTGTTTAGCCTTAAAATCGTGTCATTGAGTCTTCTCTAGTCATTAAATCAATTAAAAGTAATTCGAAAGAATTCTATTTTTTTGCACTTCAAACACGACTTTCCCTCAGAACTTCCAATTCAACAATTGAAGGAAACTATGCATCTTTTTAGCTTTAAAATTATGTCATTGATTATTTTCTAGTCATCAAATCATTTGAAAGCATTACGAACAAATTCTATTTCCACTCTTTAAACGAGACTTTTGTGCATAACTTGAATTGATCTATTAAAGCAAATTATCCATTGTTTAGCCTTGAAATCATGTGATCGAGTCTCTTCTAGTAATTAAATCATTCCAAAGAAATTCGAACGAAATCTTTTTTCGCACTTGAACCAATACTTTCGAGCATAATTTGGAATGGATCTGTTCAAGGCAACTAGGCATTTGTATAGCCTTAAAATCATGTCATTGAGCCACTTTTAGTTAGTAAATCATTCGAAATCAATGCAAACGAATTCGATTTTCGCATTTCAAACACGACTTTTGTGCAAGACATGCAATTGATCTATTGAAGGTAATTATGCGTTTGTTTAGCCTTAAAATCGTGTCATTGAGTCTTCTCTAGTCATTAAATCAATTAAAAGTAATTCGAAAGAATTCTATATTTTTGCGCTGCAAACACGACTTTCATTCAGAACTTCCAATTCAACAATTGAATGCAACTCTGCATCTTTTTGGCCTTAAAATCATGTCATTGAGTATTTTCTAGTCATCAAATCATTTAAAAGCATTACGAACAAATTCTATTTTCGCTCTTTAAACGAGACTTTTGTGCATAACTTGGAATTGATCTATTTAAGCAAATTATCCCTTGTTTAGCCTCGAAATCATGTCATTGAGTCACTTCTAGTAATTAAATCATTTCAACGAAATTCGAACGAAATCTTTTTTCCCACTTGAAGCATGACTTTCGTGCATAATTTGCAACGGATCTTTTGAAGGCAACTAGGCATTTGTATAACCTTAAAATCATGTCATTGAGTCACTTTTAGTCATTTAATCATTCGAAATCAATTCAAACGAATTCTATTTTCGCATTTCAAACACGACTTTTGTGCAAGACATGCAATTGATCTATTGAAGGTATTTATGCATTTTTTTAGCCTTAAAATCGTGTCATTGAGTCTTCTCTAGTCATTAAATCAATTAAAAGTAATTCGAAAGAATTATATTTTTTTGCGCTTCAAACACGACTTTCATTCAGAACTTCCAATTCAACAATTGAAGGCAACTATGCATCTTTTTAGCTTTAAAATCATGTCATTGAGTATTTTCTAGTCATCAAATCATTTGAAAGCATTACAAACAAATTCTTTTTTCGCTCTATAAACGAGACTTTTGTGCATAACTCGCAATTGATCTATTTAAGCAAATTATCTTTTGTTTAGCCTTGAAATCATGTCATTGAGTCTCTTTTAGTAATTAAATCATTTCAAAGAAATTCGAACGAAATCTTTTTTCGCACCTGAACCAATACTTTCGTGCATAATTTGCAATGGATCTTTTGAAGGCAACTAGGCATTTGTATAAACTTAAAATCATGTCATTGAGTCACTTTTAGTCATTTAGTCATTCGAAATCAATTTGAACGAATTCTATTTTCGCATTTCAAACACGACTTTTGTGCAAGACATGCAATTGATCTATTGAAGGTATTTATGCGTTTGTTTAGCCTTACTATCGTGTCATTGAGTCTTCTCTAGTCATTAAATCAATTAAAAGTAATTCGAAAGAATTCTATTTTTTTGCGCTTCAAACACGACTTTCATTCAGAACTTCCAATTCAACAATTGAAGGCAACTATGCATCTTTTTAGCTTTAAAATCATGTCATTGAGTATTTTCTAGTCATCAAATCATTTGAAAGCATTACGAACAAATTCTATTTCCACTCTTTAAACGAGACTTTTGTGCATAACTTGAATTGATCTATTAAAGCAAATTATCCATTGTTTAGCCTTGAAATCATGTGATCGAGTCTCTTCTAGTAATTAAATCATTCCAAAGAAATTCGAACGAAATCTTTTTTCGCACTTGAACCAATACTTTCGAGCATAATTTGGAATGGATCTGTTGAAGGCAACTAGGCATTTGTATAGCCTTAAAATCATGTCATTGAGCCACTTTTAGTTAGTAAATCATTCGAAATCAATGCAAACGAATTCGATTTTCGCATTTCAAACACGACTTTTGTGCAAGACATGCAATTGATCTATTGAAGGTAATTATGCGTTTGTTTAGCCTTAAAATCGTGTCATTGAGTCTTCTCTAGTCATTAAATCAATTAAAAGTAATTCGAAAGAATTATATTTTTTTGCGCTTCAAATACCACTTTCGTTCAGAACTTCCAATTCAACAATTGAAGGCAACTCTGCATCTTTTTGGCCTTAAAATCATGTCGTTGAGTCTCTTCTAGTCATCAAATCATTTAAAAGCATTACGAACAAATTCTATTTTCGCTCTTTAAACGAGACTTTTGTGCATAACTCGCAATTGATCTATTTAAGCAAATTATCTTTTGTTTAGCCTAAAATCATGTCATTGAGTCTCTTTTAGTAATTAAATCATTTCAAAGAAATTTGAACGAAATCTTTTTGCGCACATGAACCAATACTTTCGTGCATAATTTGCAACGGATCTTTTGAAGGCAACTAGGCATTTGTATAACCTTAAAATCATGTCATTGAGTCACTTTTAGTCATTTAATCATTCGAAATCAATTTGAACGAATTCTATTTTCGCATTTCAAACACGACTTTTGTGCAAGACATGCAATTGATCTATTGAAGGTATTTATGCGTTTGTTTAGCCTTACTATCGTGTCATTGAGTCTTCTCTAGTCATTAAATCAATTAAAAGTAATTCGAAAGAATTCTATTTTTTTGCGCTTCAAACACGACTTTCATTCAGAACTTCCAATTCAACAATTGAAGGCAACTATGCATCTTTTTAGCTTTAAAATCATGTCATTGAGTATTTTCTAGTCATCAAATCATTTGAAAGCATTACGAACAAATTCTATTTCCACTCTTTAAACGAGACTTTTGTGCATAACTTGAATTGATCTATTAAAGCAAATTATCCATTGTTTAGCCTTGAAATCATGTGATCGAGTCTCTTCTAGTAATTAAATCATTCCAAAGAAATTCGAACGAAATCTTTTTTCGCACTTGAACCAATACTTTCGAGCATAATTTGGAATGGATCTGTTGAAGGCAACTAGGCATTTGTATAGCCTTAAAATCATGTCATTGAGCCACTTTTAGTTAGTAAATCATTCGAAATCAATGCAAACGAATTCGATTTCCGCATTTCAAACACGACTTTTGTGCAAGACATGCAATTGATCTATTGAAGGTAATTATGCGTTTGTTTAGCCTTAAAATCGTGTCATTGAGTCTTCTCTAGTCATTAAATCAATTAAAAGTAATTCAAAAGAATTCTATATTTTTGCGCTGCAAACACGACTTTCATTCAGAACTTCCAATTCAACAATTGAATGCAACTCTGCATCTTTTTGGCCTTAAAATCATGTCATTGAGTATTTTCTAGTCATCAAATCATTTAAAAGCATTACGAACAAATTCTATTTTCGCTCTTTAAACGAGACTTTTGTGCAGAACTTGGAATTGATCTATTTAAGCAAATTATCCCTTGTTTAGCCTCGAAATCATGTCATTGAGTCACTTCTAGTAATTAAATCATTTCAACGAAATTCGAACGAAATCTTTTTTCCCACTTGAACCATGACTTTCGTGCATAATTTGCAACGGATCTTTTGAAGGCAACTAGGCATTTGTATAACCTTAAAATCATGTCATTGAGTCACTTTTAGTCATTTAATCATTCGAAATCAATTCAAACGAATTCTATTTTCGCATTTCAAACACGACTTTTGTGCAAGACATGCAATTGATCTATTGAAGGTATTTATGCATTTTTTTAGCCTTAAAATCGTGTCATTGAGTCTTCTCTAGTCATTAAATCAATTAAAAGTAATTCGAAAGAATTATATTTTTTTGCGCTTCAAACACGACTTTCATTCAGAACTTCCAATTCAACAATTGAAGGCAACTATGCATCTTTTTAGCTTTAAAATCATGTCATTGAGTATTTTCTAGTCATCAAATCATTTGAAAGCATTACAAACAAATTCTTTTTTCGCTCTATAAACGAGACTTTTGTGCATAACTCGCAATTGATCTATTTAAGCAAATTATCTTTTGTTTAGCCTTGAAATCATGTCATTGAGTCTCTTTTAGTAATTAAATCATTTCAAAGAAATTCGAACGAAATCTTTTTTCGCACCTGAACCAATACTTTCGTGCATAATTTGCAATGGATCTTTTGAAGGCAACTAGGCATTTGTATAAACTTAAAATCATGTCATTGAGTCACTTTTAGTCATTTAGTCATTCGAAATCAATTTGAACGAATTCTATTTTCGCATTTCAAACACGACTTTTGTGCAAGACATGCAATTGATCTATTGAAGGTATTTATGCGTTTGTTTAGCCTTACTATCGTGTCATTGAGTCTTCTCTAGTCATTAAATCAATTAAAAGTAATTCGAAAGAATTCTATTTTTTTGCGCTTCAAACACGACTTTCATTCAGAACTTCCAATTCAACAATTGAAGGCAACTATGCATCTTTTTAGCTTTAAAATCATGTCATTGAGTATTTTCTAGTCATCAAATCATTTGAAAGCATTACGAACAAATTCTATTTCCACTCTTTAAACGAGACTTTTGTGCATAACTTGAATTGATCTATTCAAGCAAATTATCCATTGTTTAGCCTTGAAATCATGTGATCGAGTCTCTTCTAGTAATTAAATCATTCCAAAGAAATTCGAACGAAATCTTTTTTCGCACTTGAACCAATACTTTCGAGCATAATTTGGAATGGATCTGTTGAAGGCAACTAGGCATTTGTATAGCCTTAAAATCATGTCATTGAGCCACTTTTAGTTAGTAAATCATTCGAAATCAATGCAAACGAATTCGATTTTCGCATTTCAAACACGACTTTTGTGCAAGACATGCAATTGATCTATTGAAGGTAATTATGCGTTTGTTTAGCCTTAAAATCGTGTCATTGAGTCTTCTCTAGTCATTAAATCAATTAAAAGTAATTCGAAAGAATTATATTTTTTTGCGCTTCAAATACCACTTTCGTTCAGAACTTCCAATTCAACAATTGAAGGCAACTCTGCATCTTTTTGGCCTTAAAATCATGTCATTGAGTCTCTTCTAGTCATCAAATCATTTAAAAGCATTACGAACAAATTCTATTTTCGCTCTTTAAACGAGACTTTTGTGCATAACTCGCAATTGATCTATTTAAGCAAATTATCTTTTGTTTAGCCTAAAATCATGTCATTGAGTCTCTTTTAGTAATTAAATCATTTCAAAGAAATTTGAACGAAATCTTTTTGCGCACATGAACCAATACTTTCGTGCATAATTTGCAACGGATCTTTTGAAGGCAACTAGGCATTTGTATAAACTTAAAATCATGTCATTGAGTCACTTTTAGTCATTTAGTCATTCGAAATCAATTTGAACGAATTCTATTTTCGCATTTCAAACACGACTTTTGTGCAAGACATGCAATTGATCTATTGAAGGTATTTATGCGTTTGTTTAGCCTTACTATCGTGTCATTGAGTCTTCTCTAGTCATTAAATCAATTAAAAGTAATTCGAAAGAATTCTATTTTTTTGCGCTTCAAACACGACTTTCATTCAGAACTTCCAATTCAACAATTGAAGGCAACTATGCATCTTTTTAGCTTTAAAATCATGTCATTGAGTATTTTCTAGTCATCAAATCATTTGAAAGCATTACGAACAAATTCTATTTCCACTCTTTAAACGAGACTTTTGTGCATAACTTGAATTGATCTATTCAAGCAAATTATCCATTGTTTAGCCTTGAAATCATGTGATCGAGTCTCTTCTAGTAATTAAATCATTCCAAAGAAATTCGAACGAAATCTTTTTTCGCACTTGAACCAATACTTTCGAGCATAATTTGGAATGGATCTGTTGAAGGCAACTAGGCATTTGTATAGCCTTAAAATCATGTCATTGAGCCACTTTTAGTTAGTAAATCATTCGAAATCAATGCAAACGAATTCGATTTTCGCATTTCAAACACGACTTTTGTGCAAGACATGCAATTGATCTATTGAAGGTAATTATGCGTTTGTTTAGCCTTAAAATCGTGTCATTGAGTCTTCTCTAGTCATTAAATCAATTAAAAGTAATTCGAAAGAATTATATTTTTTTGCGCTTCAAATACCACTTTCGTTCAGAACTTCCAATTCAACAATTGAAGGCAACTCTGCATCTTTTTGGCCTTAAAATCATGTCATTGAGTCTCTTCTAGTCATCAAATCATTTAAAAGCATTACGAACAAATTCTATTTTCGCTCTTTAAACGAGACTTTTGTGCATAACTCGCAATTGATCTATTTAAGCAAATTATCTTTTGTTTAGCCTAAAATCATGTCATTGAGTCTCTTTTAGTAATTAAATCATTTCAAAGAAATTTGAACGAAATCTTTTTGCGCACATGAACCAATACTTTCGTGCATAATTTGCAACGGATCTTTTGAAGGCAACTAGGCATTTGTATAACCTTAAAATCATGTCATTGAGTCACTTTTAGTCATTTAATCATTCGAAATCAATGCAAACGAATTCGATTTTCGCATTTCAAACACGGCTTTTGTGCAAGACATGCAATTGATCTATTGAGGGTAATTATGCGTTTGTTTAGCCTTAAAATCGTGTCATTGAGTCTTCTCTAGTCATTAAATCAATTAAAAGTAATTCGAAAGAATTCTATTTTTTTGCGCTGCAAACACGACTTTCATTCAGAACTTCCAATTCAACAATTGAAGGCAACTCTGCATCTTTTTCGCCTTAAAATCATGTCATTGAGTATTTTCTAGTCATCAAATCATTTAAAAGCATTACGAACAAATTCTATTTTCGCTCCTTAAACGAGACTTTTGTGCATAACTTGCAATTGATCTATTTAAGCAAATTATCCCTTGTTTAGCCTCGAAATCATGTCATTGTGTCACTTCTAGTGATTAAATCATTTCAACGAAATTCGAACAAAATCTTTTTTCCCATTTCAACCATGACTTTCGTGCATAATTTGCAATCGATCTTTTGAAGGCAACTATGCATTTGTATAGCCTTAAAATCATGTCATTGAGTCACTTTTAGTCAGTAAATCATTTGAAATCAATTAAAAGGAATTCTATTTTTGAATTTCAAACACGAATTTTGTGCAAGACATGCAATTGATCTATTGAAGGTAATTATGCGTTTGTTTAGCCTTAAAATCGTGTCATTGAGTCTTCTCTAGTCATTAAATCAATTAAAAGTAATTCGAAAGAATTATATTATTTTGCGCTTCAAACACGACTTTCGTTCAGAACTTCCAATTCAACAATTGAAGGTAACACTGCATCTTTTTGGCCTTAAAATCACGTCATTGAGTCTCTTCTAGTCATCAAATCATTTAAAAGCTTTACGAACAAATTCTATTTTCGCTCTTTAAACGAGACTTTTGTGCATAACTCGCAATTGATCTATTTAAGCAAATTATCTTTTGTTTAGCCTTGAAATCATGTCATTGAGTCTCTTTTAGTAATTAAATCATTTCAAAGAAATTTGAACGAAATCTTTTTTCGCACTTGAACCAATACTTTCGTGCATAATTTGCAATGGATCTTTTGAACGCAACTAGGCATTTGTATAACCTTAAAATCATGTCATTGAGTCACTTTTAGTCATTTAATCATTCGAAATCAATTCAAACGAATTCTATTTTCGCATTTCAAACACGACTTTTGTGCAAAATATGCAATTGATCTATTGAAGGCAATTATGCGTTTGTTTAGCCTTAAAATCATTTCATTGAGTCTTCTCTAGTCATTAAATCAATTAAAAGTAATTCGAAAGAATTCTATTTTTTCGCACTTCAAAGACGACTTTCGTTCAGAACTTCCAATTCAACAATTGAAGGCAACTATGCATCTTTTTAGCCTTAAAATCATGTGATTGAGTCTTTTCTAGTCATCAAATCATTTGAAAGCATTACGAACAAATTCTATTTTCGCTCTTTAAACGAGACTTTTGTGCATAACTCGCAATTGATCTGTTAAAGCAAATTATCCATTGTTTAGCCTTGAAATCATGTCATTGAGTCTCTTCTAGTAATTAAATCATTTCAAAGCAAATGGAACAAAATTTATTTTTGCACTTGAACCAGTACTTTCGTGCATAATTTGCAATAGATCTTTAGAAGGCAACTAGGCATTTGTATAGCCTTAAAATCATGTCATTGAGTCACTTTTAGTCAGTAAATCATTCGAAATCAATTCAAACGAATTCTATTTTCGCATTTCAAACACGACTTTTGTGCAAGACATGCAATTGATCTATTGAAGGCAATTATGCGTTTGTTTAGCCTTAAAATCGTGTCATTGAGTCTTCTCTAGTCATTAAATCAATTAAAAGTAATTCGAAAGAATTCTATTTTTTTGCACTTCAAACACGACTTTCCCTCAGAACTTCCGATTCAACAATTGAAGGCAACTATGCATCTTTTTAGCTTTAAAATTATGTCATTGAGTATTTTCTAGTCATCAAATCATTTGAAAGCATTACGAACAAATTCTATTTCCACTCTTTAAACGAGACTTTTGTGCATAACTTGAATTGATCTATTAAAGCAAATTATCCATTGTTTAGCCTTGAAATCATGTGATCGAGTCTCTTCTAGTAATTAAATCATTCCAAAGAAATTCAAACGAAATCTTTTTTCGCACCTGAACCACGACTTTTGTGCATAATTTGCAATGGATCTTTTGAAGGCAACTAGGCATTTGTATAGCCTTAGAATCATGTCATTGAGCGACTTTTAGTCACTAAATGATTCGAAATCAATTCAAACGAATTCTATTTTTGCATTTCAAACACGACTTTTGTGCAAGACATGCAATTGATCTATTCAAGGTAACTATGGGTTTGTTTAGCCTTAAAATCGTGTCATTGAGTCTTCTCTAGTCATTAAATCAATTAAAAGTAATTCGAAAGAATTCTATTTTTCCGCGCTACAAACACGACTTTTGTTCCGAACTTCGAATTCAATAATTGAACGCAACTATGCATCTTTTTAGCCTTAAAATCATGTCATTGAGTCTCTTCTAGTCATCAAATCATTTGAAAGCATTACAAACAAATTCTTTTTTCGCTCTATAAACGAGACTTTTGTGCATAACTCACAATTGATCTATTTAAGCAAATTATCTTTTGTTTAGCCTTGAAATCATGTCATTGAGTCTCTTTTAGTAATTAAGTCATTTCAAAGAAATTCGAACAAAATCTTTTTTCGCACTTGAACCAATACTTTCGTGCATAATTTGCAATGGATCTTTTGAAGGCAACTAGGCATTTGTATAACCTTAAAATCAAGTCATTGAGTCACTTTTAGTCATTTAATCATTCGAAATCAATTCAAACGAATTCTATTTTCGCATTTCAAACACGACTTTTGTGCAAGACATGCAATTGATCTATTGAAGGTAATTATGCGTTTGTTTAGCCTTAAAATCGTGTCATTGAGTCTTCTCTAGTCATTAAATCAATTAAAAGTAATTCGAAAGAATTCTATTTTTTTGCACTTCAAACACGACTTTCCCTCAGAACTTCCAATTCAACAATTGAAGGAAACTATGCATCTTTTTAGCTTTAAAATTATGTCATTGATTATTTTCTAGTCATCAAATCATTTGAAAGCATTACGAACAAATTCTATTTCCACTCTTTAAACGAGACTTTTGTGCATAACTTGAATTGATCTATTAAAGCAAATTATCCATTGTTTAGCCTTGAAATCATGTGATCGAGTCTCTTCTAGTAATTAAATCATTCCAAAGAAATTCAAACGAAATCTTTTTTCGCACCTGAACCACGACTTTTGTGCATAATTTGCAATGGATCTTTTGAAGGCAACTAGGCATTTGTATAACCTTAAAATCAAGTCATTGAGTCACTTTTAGTCATTTAATCATTCGAAATCAATTCAAACGAATTCTATTTTCGCATTTCAAACACGACTTTTGTGCAAAATATGCAATTGATCTATTGAAGGAAATTATGCGTTTGTTTAGCCTTAAAATCATGTCATTGAGTCTTCTCTAGTCATTAAATCAATTAAAAGTAATTCGAAAGAATTCTATTTTTTCGCACTTCAAAGACGACTTTCGTTCAAAACTTCTAATTCAACAATTGAAGGCAACTATGCATCTTTTTAGCCTTAAAATCATGTCATTGAGTCTTTTCTAGTCATCAAATCATTTGAAAGCATTACGAACAAATTCTATTTTCGCTCTTTAAACGAGACTTTTGTGCATAACTCGCAATTGATCTATTAAAGCAAATTATCCATTGTTTAGCCTTGAAATCATGTCATTGAGTCTCTTCTAGTAATTAAATCATTTCAAAGCAAATGGAACAAAATTTATTTTTGCACTTGAACCAATACTTTCGTGCATAATTTGCAATGGATCATTTGAAGGCAACTAGGCATTTGTATAGCCTTAAAATCATGTCATTGAGTCACTTTTAGTCAGTAAATCATTCGAAATCAATTCAAACGAATTCTATTTTCGCATTTCAAACACGACTTTTGTGCAAGACATGCAATTGATGTATTGAAGGTAATTATGCGTTTGTTTAGCCTTAAAATCGTGTCATTGAGTCTTCTCTAGTCATTAAATCAATTAAAAGTAATTCGAAAGAATTCTATTTTTTTGCGCTTCAAACACGACTTTCATTCAGAACTTCCAATTCAACAATTGAAGGCAACTATGCATCTTTTTAGCTTTAAAATCATGTCATTGAGTATTTTCTAGTCATCATATTATTTGAAAGCATTACGAACAAATTCTATTTCCACTCTTTAAACGAGACTTTTGTGCATAACTTGAATTGATCTATTAAAGCAAATTATCCATTGTTTAGCCTTGAAATCATGTGATCGAGTCTCTTCTAGTAATTAAATCATTCCAAAGAAATTCAAACGAAATCTTTTTTCGCACCTGAACCACGACTTTTGTGCATAATTTGCAATGGATCTTTTGAAGGCAACTAGGCATTTGTATAACCTTAAAATCAAGTCATTGAGTCACTTTTAGTCATTTAATCATTCGAAATCAATTCAAACGAATTCTATTTTCGCATTTCAAACACGACTTTTGTGCAAAATATGCAATTGATCTATTGAAGGAAATTAAGCGTTTGTTTAGCCTTAAAATCATGTCATTGAGTCTTCTCTAGTCATTAAATCAATTAAAAGTAATTCGAAAGAATTCTATTTTTTCGCACTTCAAAGACGACTTTCGTTCAAAACTTCAAATTCAACAATTGAAGGCAACTATGCATCTTTTTAGCCTTAAAATCATGTCATTGAGTCTTTTCTAGTCATCAAATCATTTGAAAGCATTACGAACAAATTCTATTTTCGCTCTTTAAACGAGACTTTTGTGCATAACTCGCAATTGATCTATTAAAGCAAATTATCCATTGTTTAGCCTTGAAATCATGTCATTGAGTCTCTTCTAGTAATTAAATCATTTCAAAGCAAATGGAACAAAATTTATTTTTGCACTTGAACCAATACTTTCGTGCATAATTTGCAATGGATCATTTGAAGGCAACTAGGCATTTGTATAGCCTTAAAATCATGTCATTGAGTCACTTTTAGTCAGTAAATCATTCGAAATCAATTCAAACGAATTCTATTTTCGCATTCCAAACACGACTTTTGTGCAAGACATGCAATTGATGTATTGAAGGTAATTATGCGTTTGTTTAGCCTTAAAATCGTGTCATTGAGTCTTCTCTAGTCATTAAATCAATTAAAAGTAATTCGAAAGAATTCTATTTTTTTGCGCTTCAAACACGACTTTCATTCAGAACTTCCAATTCAACAATTGAAGGCAACTATGCATCTTTTTAGCTTTAAAATCATGTCATTGAGTATTTTCTAGTCATCATATTATTTGAAAGCATTACGAACAAATTCTATTTTCGCTCTTTAGACGAGACGTTTGTGCATAACTTGCAATTGATCTATTCAAGCAAATTATCCATTGTTTAGCCTTGAAATCATGTCATTGAGTCTCTGCTAGTAATTAAATCATTTCAAAGCAAATGGAATGAAATGTATTTTTGCACTTGAACCACGACTTTCGTGCATAATTTGCAATGGATCTTTTGAAGGCAACTAAACATTTTTATAGCCTTAAAATGATGTCACTGAGTCACTTTTAGTCAATAAATCATTCCCAAATCAATTCCAACGAATTCTATTTTCGCATTTCAAACACGACTTTTGTGCAAAACATGCAATTGATCTATTGAAGACAATTATGCGTTTGCTTAGCCTTAAAATCATGTCATTAAGTCTTCTCTAGTCATTAAATCAATCAAAGATAATTCGAAAGAATTCTATTTTTTCGCACTTCAAACATGACTTTCGTTCAGAACTTCCAATTCAACAATTGAAGGCAACTATGCATCATTTTAGCCTTAAAATCATGTCATTGAGTCTTTTCTAGTCATCAAATCATTTGAAAGCATTACGAACAAATTCTATTTCCACTCTTTAAACGAGACTTTTGTACATAATTTGCAATTGATCTATTCAAGCAAATTATCCATTGTTTAGCCTTGAAATCATGTCATCGAGTCTCTTCTAGTAATTAAACCATTTCAAAGCAAATGGAACGAAATGTATTTTTGCACTTGAACCCCGACTTTCGTGCATAATTTGCAATGGATCTTTTGAAGGCAACTAGGCATTTTTATAGCCTTAAAATCATGTCATTGAGTCGATTTTAGTCAATAAATCATTCCCAAATCAATTCCAACGAATTCTATTTTCGCATTTCAAACATGAGTTTTGTGCAAAACATGCAATTGATCTATTGAAGACAATTATGCATTTGTTTAGCCTTAAAATCATGTCATTGAGTCTTCTCTAGTCATTAAATCAATTGAAACTAATTCGAAAGAATTCTATTTTTTCGCACTTCAAACACAGCATTCATTCAAAACTTCCAATTCAACCATTGAAGGCAACTATGCATCTTTTTAGCCTTAAAATCATGTCATTGAGTCTTTTCTTGTCATCAAATCATTTGAAAGCATTACGAACAAATTCTATTTCCACTCTTTAAACGAGACTTTTGTGCATAACCTGCAATTGATCTATTCAAGCAAATTATCCATTGTTTAGCCTTGAAATCATATCATTGAGTCTCTTCTAGTAATTAAATCATTTCAAAGCAAATGGAACGAAATGTATTTTTGCACTTGAACCACGACTTTCGTGCATAATTTGCAATGGATCTTTTGAAGGCAACTAGGCATTTTTATAGCCTTAAAATCATGTCATTGAGCCACTTTTAGTCAGTAAATCATTCGAAATCAATTCAAACGAATTCTATTTTCGCATTTCAAACACGACTTTTGTGCAAGACATGCAATTGATCTATTGAAGGCAATTATGCGTTTGTTTAGCCTTAAACTCATGTCATTGAGTCTTCTCTAGTCATTAAATCAATTGAAAGTAATTCGAAAGAATTCTATTTTTTCGCACTTCAAACACGACTTTCATTCAGAACTTCCAATTCAACCATTGAAGGCAACTATGCATCATTTTAGCCTTAAAAGCATGTCATTGAGTCTTTTCTAGTCATCAAATCATTTGAAAGCATTACGAACAAATTCTATTTCCACTCTTTAAACGAGACTTTTGTACATAACTTGCAATTGATCTATTCAAGCAAATTATCCATTGTTTAGCCTTGAAATCATGTCATTGAGTCTCTTCTAGTAATTAAACCATTTCAAAGCAAATGGAACGAAATGTATTTTTGCACTTGAACCCCGACTTTCGTGCATAATTTGCAATGGATCTTTTGAAGGCAACTAGGCATTTTTATAGCCTTAAAATCATGTCATTGAGTCGATTTTAGTCAATAAATCATTCCAAAATCAATTCCAACGAATTCTATTTTCGCATTTCAAACATGAGTTTTGTGCAAAACATGCAATTGATCTATTGAAGACAATTATGCATTTGTTTAGCCTTAAAATCATGTCATTGAGTCTTCTCTAGTCATTAAATCAATTGAAACTAATTCGAAAGAATTCTATTTTTTCGCACTCCAAACACAACATTCATTCAAAACTTCCAATTCAGCCATTGAAGGCAACTATGCATCTTTTTAGCCTTAAAATCATGTCATTGAGTCTTTTCTTGTCATCAAATCATTTGAAAGCATTACGAACAAATTCTATTTCCACTCTTTAAACGAGACTTTTGTGCATAACTTGCAATTGATCTATTCAAGCAAATTATCCATTGTTTAGCCTTGAAATCATGTCATTGAGTCTCTTCTAGTAATTAAATCATTTCAAAGCAAATGGAACGAAATGTATTTTTGCACTTGAACCCCGACTTTCGTGCATAATTTGCAATGGATCTTTTGAAGGCAACTAGGCATTTTTATAGCCTTAAAATCATGTCATTGAGCCACTTTTAGTCAGTAAATCATTCGCAATCAATTCAAACGAATTCTATTTTCGCATTTCAAACACGACTTTTGTGCAAAACATGCAATTGATCTATTGAAGACAATTATGCATTTGTTTAGCCTTAAAATCATGTCATTGAGTCTTCTCTAGTCATTAAATCAATTGAAAGTAATTCGAAAGAATTCTATTTTTTCGCACTTCAAACACGACTTTCATTCAGAACTTCCAATTCAACCATTGAAGGCAACTATGCATCATTTTAGCCTTAAAAGCATGTCATTGAGTCTTTTCTAGTCATCAAATCATTTGAAAGCATTACGAACAAATTCTATTTCCACTCTTTAAACGAGACTTTTGTACATAACTTGCAATTGATCTATTCAAGCAAATTATCCATTGTTTAGCCTTGAAATCATGTCATCGAGTCTCTTCTAGTAATTAAACCATTTCAAAGCAAATGGAACGAAATGTATTTTTGCACTTGAACCCCGACTTTCGTGCATAATTTGCAATGGATCTTTTGAAGGCAACTAGGCATTTTTATAGCCTTAAAATCATGTCATTGAGTCGATTTTAGTCAATAAATCATTCCCAAATCAATTCCAACGAATTCTATTTTCGCATTTCAAACATGAGTTTTGTGCAAAACATGCAATTGATCTATTGAAGACAATTATGCATTTGTTTAGCCTTAAAATCATGTCATTGAGTCTTCTCTAGTCATTAAATCAATTGAAACTAATTCGAAAGAATTCGATTTTTTCGCACTTCAAACACAGCATTCATTCAAAACTTCCAATTCAACCATTGAAGGCAACTATGCATCTTTTTAGCCTTAAAATCATGTCATTGAGTCTTTTCTTGTCATCAAATCATTTGAAAGCATTACGAACAAATTCTATTTCCACTCTTTAAACGAGACTTTTGTGCATAACTTGCAATTGATCTATTCAAGCAAATTATCCATTGTTTAGCCTTGAAATCATGTCATTGAGTCTCTTCTAGTAATTAAATCATTTCAAAGCAAATGGAACGAAATGTATTTTTGCACTTGAACCACGACTTTCGTGCATAATTTGCAATGGATCTTTTGAAGGCAACTAGGCATTTTTATAGCCTTAAAATCATGTCATTGAGCCACTTTTAGTCAGTAAATCATTCGAAATCAATTCAAACGAATTCTATTTTCGCATTTCAAACACGACTTTTGTGCAAGACATGCAATTGATCTATTGAAGGCAATTATGCGTTTGTTTAGCCTTAAACTCATGTCATTGAGTCTTCTCTAGTCATTAAATCAATTGAAAGTAATTCGAAAGAATTCTATTTTTTCGCACTTCAAACACGACTTTCATTCAGAACTTCCAATTCAACCATTGAAGGCAACTATGCATCATTTTAGCCTTAAAAGCATGTCATTGAGTCTTTTCTAGTCATCAAATCATTTGAAAGCATTACGAACAAATTCTATTTCCACTCTTTAAACGAGACTTTTGTACATAACTTGCAATTGATCTATTCAAGCAAATTATCCATTGTTTAGCCTTGAAATCATGTCATTGAGTCTCTTCTAGTAATTAAACCATTTCAAAGCAAATGGAACGAAATGTATTTTTGCACTTGAACCCCGACTTTCGTGCATAATTTGCAATGGATCTTTTGAAGGCAACTAGGCATTTTTATAGCCTTAAAATCATGTCATTGAGTCGATTTTAGTCAATAAATCATTCCCAAATCAATTCCAACGAATTCTATTTTCGCATTTCAAACATGAGTTTTGTGCAAAACATGCAATTGATCTATTGAAGACAATTATGCATTTGTTTAGCCTTAAAATCATGTCATTGAGTCTTCTCTAGTCATTAAATCAATTGAAACTAATTCGAAAGAATTCTATTTTTTCGCACTTCAAACACAGCATTCATTCAAAACTTCCAATTCAACCATTGAAGGCAACTATGCATCTTTTTAGCCTTAAAATCATGTCATTGAGTCTTTTCTTGTCATCAAATCATTTGAAAGCATTACGAACAAATTCTATTTCCACTCTTTAAACGAGACTTTTGTGCATAACTTGCAATTGATCTATTCAAGCAAATTATCCATTGTTTAGCCTTGAAATCATGTCATTGAGTCTCTTCTAGTAATTAAATCATTTCAAAGCAAATGGAACGAAATGTATTTTTGCACTTGAACCACGACTTTCGTGCATAATTTGCAATGGATCTTTTGAAGGCAACTAGGCATTTTTATAGCCTTAAAATCATGTCATTGAGCCACTTTTAGTCAGTAAATCATTCGAAATCAATTCAAACGAATTCTATTTTCGCATTTCAAACACGACTTTTGTGCAAGACATGCAATTGATCTATTGAAGGCAATTATGCGTTTGTTTAGCCTTAAACTCATGTCATTGAGTCTTCTCTAGTCATTAAATCAATTAAAAGTAATTCGAAAGAATTCTGTTTTTTCGCACTTCAAACACGACTTTCATTCAGAACTTCCAATTCAACAATTGAAGGCAACTATGCATCTTTTTAGCCTTAAAATCATGTCATTGAGTCTTTTCTAGTCATCAAATCATTTGAAAGCATTACGAACAAATTCTATTTCCACTCTTTAAACGAGACTTTTGTGCATAACTTGCAATTGATCTATTCAAGCAAAGTATCCATTGTTTAGCCTTGAAATCATGTCATTGAGTCTCTTCTAGTAATTAAGTCATTTCAAAGCAAATGGAATGAAATGTATTTTTGCACTTGAACCACGACTTTCGTGCATAATTTGCAATGGATCTTTTGAAGGCAACTAAACATTTTTATAGCCTTAAAATCATGTCATTGAGTAACTTTTAGTCAATAAATCATTCCCAAATCAATTCCAACGAATTCTATTTTCGCATTTCAAACACGACTTTTGTGCAAAACATGCAATTGATCTATTGAAGACAATTATGCGTTTGTTTAGCCTTAAAATCATGTCATTGAGTCTTCTTTAGTCATTAAATCAATTGAAAGTAATTCGAAAGAATTCTATTTTTTCGCACTTGAAACACGACTTTCATTCAGAACTTCCAATTCAACAATTGAAGGCAACTATGCATCTTTTTAGCCTTAAAATCATATCATTGAGTCTTTTCTAGTCATCAAATCATTTGAAAGCAGCACGAACAAATTCTATTTCCACTCTTTAAACGAGACTTTTGTGCATAACTGGCAATTGATCTATTCAAGCAGATTATCCATTGTTTAGCCTTCAAATCACGTCATTGAGTCTCTTCTAGTAATTAAATCATTTCGAAGCAAATTGAACGAAATTTATTTTTGCACTTGAACCACGACTTTCGTGCATAATTTGCAATGGATCTTTTAAAGGCAACTAGGCATTTTTATAGCCTTAAAATCATGTCATTGAGTCAATTTTAGTCAATAAATCATTCCAAAATCAATTCCAACGAATTCTATTTTCGCATTTCAAACATGAGTTTTGTGCAAAACATGCAATTGATCTATTGAAGGCAATTATGCATTTGTTTAGCCTTAAAATCGTGTCATTGAGTCTTCTCTAGTCATTGAATCAATTGAAACTAATTCGAAAGAATTCTATTTTTTCGCACTTCAAAAACAACTTTCATTCAAAACTTCCAATTCAACCATTGAAGGCAACTATGCATCTTTTTGGCCTTAAAATCATGTCATTGAGTCTTTTCTAGTCATCAAATCATTTGAAAGCAGTACGAACAAATTCTATTTCCACTCTTTAAACGAGACTTTTGTGCATAATTTGCAATTGATCTTTTCAAGCAGATTATCCATTGTTTAGCCTTCAAATCACGTCATTGAGTCTCTTCTAGTAATTAAATCATTTCGAATTAAATGGAACGAAATTTATTTTTGCACTTGAACCACGACTTTCGTGCATAATTTGCAATGGATCTTTTGAAGGCATCTAGGCATTTTTAAAGCCTTAAAATCATGTCATTGAGTCAATTTTAGTCAATAAATCATTCCAAAATCAATTCCAACGAATTCTATTTTCGCATTTCAAACAAGAGTTTTGTGCAAAACATGCAATTGATCTATTGAAGACAATTATGCGTTTGTTTAGCCTTAAAATCATGTCATTGAGTCTTCTCTAGTCATTAAATCAATTAAAGATAATTCGAAAGAATTCTATTTTTTCGTACTTCAAACATGACTTTCATTCAGAACTTCCAATTCAACAATTGAAGGCAACTATGCATCTTTTTAGCCTAAAATCATGTCATTGAGTCTTTTCTAGTCATCAAATCATTTGAAAGCATTACGAACAAATTCTATTTCCACTCTTTAAACGAGACTTTTGTGCATAACTTGCAATTGATCTATTCAAGCAAATTATCCATTGTTTAGCCTTGAAATCATGTCATTGAGTCTCTTCTAGTAATTAAATCATTTCAAAGCAAATGGAATGAAATGTATTTTTGCACTTGAACCACGACTTTCGTGCATAATTTGCAATGGATCTTTTGAAGGCAACTAAACATTTTTATAGCCTTAAAATCATGTCATTGAGTCACTTTTAGTCAATAAATCATTCCCAAATCAATTCCAACGAATTCTATTTTCGCATTTCAAACACGACTTTTGTGCAGAACATGCAATTGATCTATTGAAGACAATTATGCGTTTGTTTAGCCTTAAAATCATGTCATTGAGTCTTCTGTAGTCATTAAATGAATTGAAAGTAATTCGAAAGAATTCTATTTTTTCGCACTTCAAACACGACTTTCCTTCAGAACTTCCAATTCAACAATTGAAGGCAACTATGCATCTTTTTATCCTTAAAAGCATGTCATTGAGTCTTTTCTAGTCATCAAATCATTTGAAAGCAGTACGAACAAATTCTATTTCCACTCTTTAAACGATACTTTTGTGCATAACTTGCAATTGATCTATTCAAGCAGATTATCCATTGTTTAGCCTTCAAATCATGTCATTGAGTCTCTTTTAGTAATTAAATCATTTCGAAGCAAATTGAACGAAATTTATTTTTGCACTTGAACCACGACTTTCGTGCATAATTTGCAATGGATCTTTTAAAGGCAACTAGGCATTTTTATAGCCTTAAAATCATGTCATTGAGTCAATTTTAGTCAATAAATCATTCCAAAATCAATTCCAACGAATTCTATTTTCGCATTTCAAACATGAGTTTTGTGCAAAACATGCAATTGATCTATTGAAGACAATTATGCATTTGTTTAGCCATAAAATCATGTCATTGAGTCTTCTCTAGTCATTAAATCAATTGAAACTAATTCGAAAGAATTCTATTTTTTCGCACTTCAAACACAACTTTCATTCAAAACTTCCAATTCAACCATTGAAGGCAACTATGCATCTTTTTAGCCTTAAAATCATGTCATTGAGTCTTTTCTAGTCATCAAATCATTTGAAAGCATTACGAACAAATTCTATTTCCACTCTTTAAACGAGACTTTTGTGCATAACTTTCAATTGATCTATTCAAGCAAATTATCCATTGTTTAGCCTTGAAATCATGTCATTGAGTCTCTTCTAGTAATTAAATCATTTCAAAGCAAATGGAATGAAATGTATTTTTGCACTTGAACCACGACTTTCGTGCATAATTTGCAATGGATCTTTTGAAGGCAACTAAACATTTTTATAGCCTTAAAATAATGTCATTGAGTAACTTTTAGTCGATAAATCATTCCCAAATCAATTCCAACGAATTCTATTTTCGCATTTCAAACACGACTTTTGTGCAAGACATGCAAGTGATCTATTGAAGGCAATTATGTGTTTGTTTAGCCTTAAACTCATGTCATTGAGTCTTCTCTAGTCATTAAATCAATTAAAAGTAATTCGAAAGAATTCTGTTTTTTCGCACTTCAAACACGACTTTCATTCCGAACTTCCAATTCAACAATTGAAGGCAACTATGCATCTTTTTAGCCTTAAAATCATGTCATTGAGTCTTTTCTAGTCATCAAATCATTTGAAAGCATTACGAACAAATTCTATTTCCACTCTTTAAACGAGACTTTTGTGCATAACCTGCAATTGATCTATTCAAGCAAATTATCCATTGTTTAGCCTTCAAATCACGTCATTGAGTCTCTTCTAGTAATTAAATCATTTCGAAGCAAATGGAACGAAATTTATTTTTGCACTTGAACCCCGACTTTCGTGCATAATTTGCAATGGATCTTTTGAAGGCAACTAGGCTTTTTTGTAGCCTTAAAATCATGTCATTGAGTCACTTTTAGTCAATAAATCATTCCCAAATCAATTCCAACGAATTCTATATTCGCATTTCAAACACGACTTTTGTGCAAAACATGCAATTGATCTATTGAAGACAATTATGCGTTTGTTTAGCGTTAAAATCATGTCATTGAGTCTTCTGTAGTCATTAAATCAATTGAAAGTAATTCGAAAGAATTCTATTTTTCCGCACTTCAAACACGACTTTCATTCAGAACTTCCAATTCAACCATTGAAGGCAACTATGCATCTTTTTAGCCTTAAAATCATGTCATTGAGTGTATTCTAGTCATCAAATCATTTGAAAGCAGTACGAACAAATTCTATTTCCACTCTTTAAACGAGACTTTTGTGCATAACTTGCAATTGATCTATTCAAGCAGATTATCCATTGTTTAGCCTTCAAATCACGTCATTGAGTCTCTTCTAGTAATTAAATCATTTCGAAGCAAGTGGAACGAAATTTATTTTTGCACTTGAACCACGACTTTCGTGCATAATTTGCAATGGAGCTTTTGAAGGCAACTAGGCATTTTTATAGCCTTAAAATCATGTCATTGAGTCACTTTTAGTCAATAAATCATTCCCAAATCAATTCCAACGAATTCTATTTTCGCATTTCAAACACGACTTTTGTGCAAAACATGCAATTGATCTATTGAAGACAATTATGCGTTTGTTTAGCCTTAAAATCATGTCATTGAGTCTTCTGTAGTCATTAAATCAATTGAAAGTAATTCGAAAGAATTCTATTTTTTCGCACTCCAAACACGACTTTCATTCAGAACTTCCAATTCAACCATTGAAGGCAACTATGCATCTTTTTAGCCATAAAATCATGTCATTGTGTGTATTCTAGTCATCAAATCATTTGAAAGCAGTACAAACAAATTCAATTTCCACTCTTTAAACGAGACTTTTGTGCATAACTTGCAATTGATCTATTGAAGCAAATTATCCATTATTTAGGCTTGAAATCATGTCATTGAGTCTCTTCTAGTAATTAAATCATTTCAAAGAAATTTAAACGAAATCTTTTTTCGCACCTGAACCACGGCTTTTGTACATAATTTGCAACGGATCTTTTGAAGGCAACTAGACATTTGTATAGCCTTAAAATCATGTCATTGAGTCACTTTTAGTCAATAAATCATTCCAAAATCAATGCCAACGAATTCTATTTTCGCATTTCAAACACGACTTTTGAGCAAAACATGCAATTGATCTATTGAAGACAATTATGCATTTGTTTAGCCTTAAAATCATGTCACTGAGTCTTCTCTAGTCATTAAATCAATTGAAAGTAATTCGAAAGAATTCTATTTTTTCGCACTTCAAACACAACTTTCATTCAGAACTTCCAATTCAACCATTGAAGGCAACTATGCATCTTTTTAGCCTTAAAATCATGTCATTGAGTCTTTTCTAGTCATCAAATCATTTGAAAGCAGTACGAACAAATTCTATTTCCACTCTTTAAACGAGACTTTTGTGCATAACTTGCAATTGATCTATTCAAGCAGATTATCCATTGTTTAGCCTTCAAATCACGTCATTGAGTCTCTTCTAGTAATTAAATCATTTCGAAGCAAATGGAACGAAATTTATTTTTGCACTTGAACCATGACTTTCGTGAATAATTTGCAATGGATCTTTTGAAGGCAACTAGGCATTTTTATAGCCTTAAAACTATGTCATTGAGTCTTCTCTAGTCATTAAATCAATTCAAGGTAATTCGAAAGAATTCTATTTTTTCGCACTTCAAACATGACTTTCGTTCAGAACTTCCAATTCAACCATTGAAGGCAACTATGCATCTTTTTAGCCTTAAAATCATGTCATTGAGTCTATTCTAGTCATCAAATCATTTGAAAGCAGTACGAACAAATTCTATTTCCACTCTTTAAACGAGACTTTTGTGCATAACTTGCAATTGATCTATTCAAGCAGATAATCCATTGTTTAGCTTTCAAATCACGTCAGTGAGTCTGTTCTAGTAATTAAATCATTTCGAAGCAAATGGAACGAAATTTATTTTTGCACTTAAACCACGACTTTCGTGCATAATTTGCAATGGATCTTTTGAAGGCAACTAGGCATTTTTATAGCCTTAAAATCATGTCATTGAGTCACTTTTAGTCAATAAATCATTCCCAAATCAATTCCAACGAATTCTATATTCGCATTTGAAACACAACTTTTGTGCAAAACATGCAATTGATCTATTGAAGACAATTATGCGTTTGTTTAGCCTTAAAATCATGTCATTGAGTCTTCTCTAGTCATTAAATCAATTGAACGTAATTCGAAGGAATTCTATTTTCTCGCACTTCAAACACGACTTTCATTCAGAACTTCCCATTCAACCATTGAAGGCAACTATGCATCTTTTTAGCCTTAAAATCATGTCATTGAGTCTTTTCTAGCCATCAAATCATTTGAAAGCAGTACGAACAAATTCTATTTCCACTCTTTAAACGAGACTTTTGTGCATAACTTGCAATTGATCTATTCAAGCAGATTATCCATTGTTTAGCCTTCAAATCATGTCATTGAGTCTCTTCTAGTAATTAAATCATTTCGAAGCAAATGGAACGAAATTTATTTTTGCACTTGAACCACGACTTTCGTGCATAATTTGCAATGGATCTTTTGAAGGCAACTAGGCATTTTTATAGCCTTAAAATCATGTCATTGAGTCACTTTTAGTCAATAAATCATTCCAAAATCAATTCCAACGAATTCTATTTTCGCATTTCAAACACGACTTTTGTGCAAGACATGCAATTGATCTATTGAAGGCAATTATGCGTTTGTCTAGCCTTAAAATCATGTCATTGAGTCTTCTCTAGTCATTAAATCAATTAAAAGTAATTCGAAAGAATTCTATTTTTTCGCGCTTCAAACATGACTTTCATTCAGAACTTCCAATTCAACAATCGAAGGCAACTATGCATCTTTTTAGCCTTAAAATCATGTCATTGAGTCTTTTCTAGTCTTCAAATCATTTGAAAGTATTACGAACAAATTCTATTTTCACTCTTCAAACGGGACTTTTGTGCATAACTTGCAATTGATCTATTTAAGCAAATTATCCTTTGTTTAGCCTTGAAATCATGTCATTGAGTCTCTTTTAGTAATTAAATCATTTCAAAGAAATTCGAACGAAATCTTTTTTCGCACTTGAACCGTGACTTTCGTGCATAATTTGCAATGGATCTTTTGAAGGCAACTATGCATTTGTATAGCCTTAAAATCATGTCATTGAGTCACTTTTAGTTAGTAAATCATTCGAAATCAATTCAAAAGAATTCTATTTTTTCATTTCAAACACGACTTTTGTGCAAAACATACAATTGACATATTGAAGGCAATTATGCGTTTGTCTAGCCTTAAAATCATGTCATTGAGTCTTCTCTAGTCATTAAATCAATTAAAAGTAATTCGAAAGATCTCTATTTTTTCACGCTAGAAACACGACTTTCGTTTAGAACTTCCAATTCAATAATTGAAGGCAACTATGCATCTTTTTAGCCTTAAAATCATGTCATTGAGTCTCTTCTAGTCATCAAATCAGTTAAAAGCATTCCGAACAAATTCTATTTTCGCTCTTTAAACGAGACTTTTGTGCATAACTTGCGATTGATCTATTCAAGCAAATTTTCCATTGTTTAGCCTCGAAATCATGTCATTGAGTCACTTATAGTAATTAAATCATTTCAACGAAATTCGAACGAAATCTTTTTTCGCACTTGAACCATGACTTTCGTGCATAATTTGCAATGGATCTTTTGAAGGCAACTATGCATTTGTATAGCCTTAAAATCATGTCATTGAGTCACTTTTAGGTAGTAAATCATTCGAAATCAATTCAAACGAATTCTATTTTCGCATTACAAACACGAGTTTTGTGCAAAACATGCAATTGATCTATTAAAGGCAATTATGCATTTGTTTAGCCTTAAAATCATGTCATTGAGTCTTCTCTAGTCATTAAATCAATTAAAAGTAATTCGAAAGAATTCTAATTTTTTGCGCTCCAAATACGACTTTCGTTCAGAACTTCCAATTCAACAATTGATGGCAACTATGCATCTTTTTGGCCTTAAAATCATGTCATTGAGTCTTTTCTAGTCATCAAATCATTTGAAAGCATTACGAACAAATTCTATTTTCGCTCTTTAAACGAGACTTTTGTGCATAACTTGCGATTGATCTATTCAAGCAAATTTTCCATTGTTTAGCCTCGAAATCACGTCATTGAGTCTCTTCTAGTAATTAAATCATTTCGAAGCAAATGGAACGAAATTTATTTTCGCACCTGAACCACGGCTTTTGTACATAATTTGCAATGGATCTTTTGAAGGCAACTAGGCATTTGTATAGCCTTAAAATCATGTCATTGAGTCACTTTTAGTCAATAAATCATTCCCAAAATCAATTCCAACGAATTCTATTTTCGCATTTCAAACACGACTTTTGTGCAAAACATGCAATTGATCTATTGAAGGCAATTATGCGTTTGTTTAGCTTTAAAATCATGTCATTGAGTCTTCTCTAGTCATTAAATCAATTAAAAGTAATTCGAAAGAATTCTATTTTTTCGCACTTCAAACATGACTTTCGTTCAGAACTTCCAATTCAACCATTGAAGGCAACTATGAATCTTTTTGGCCTTAAAATCATGTCATTGAGTCTTTTCTAGTCATCAAATCATTTGAAAGCAGTGCGAACAAATTCTATTTCCACTCTTTAAACGAAACTTTTGTGCATAACTTGCGATTGATCTATTGAAGCAAATTATCCGTTGTTTAGCCTTGAAATCATGTCATTGAGTCTCTTCTAGTAATTAAATCATTTCAAAGCAATTGGAACGAAATTTATTGTTGCACTTGACCCACGACTTTCGTGCATAATTTGCAATGGATCTTTTGAAGGCAACTAGGCATTTGTATAGCCTTAAAATCATGTCATTGAGTCACTTTTAGTCAGTAAATCATTCAAAATCAATTCAAACGAATTCTATTTTTGCATTTCAAACACAACTTTTGTGCAAAACATGCAATTGATCTATTGAAGGCAATTATGCGTTTGTTTAGCCTTAAAATCATGTCATTGAGTCTTCTCTAGTCATTAAATCAATTAAAAGTAATTCGAAAGAATTCTATTTTTTTGCACTTCAAACATGACTTTCGTTCAGAACTTCCAATTCAACCATTGAAAGCAACTATGCATTTTTTTAGCCTTAAAATCATGTCATTGAGTCTTTTCTAGTCATCAAATCATTTGAAAGCACTACGAACAAATTCTGTTTCCACTCTTTAAATGAGGCTTTTGTGCGTAACTTGCAATTGATCTATTGAAGCAAATTTTCCCTTGTTTAGCCTTGAAATCATGTCATTGAGTCTCTTCTAGTAATTAAATCATTTCGAAGCAATTGGAACGAAATTTATTTTTGCACTTGAACCACGACTTTCGTGCATAATTTGCAATGGATCTTTTGAAGGCAACTAGGCATTTGTATAACCTTAAAACCATGTCATTGAGTCACTTTTAGTCAATAAATCATTCGAAATCAATTCAAACGAATTCTATTTTCGCAATTCAAACACGACTTTTGTGCAAAACATGCAATTGATCTATTGAAGGCAATTATGCGTTTGTTTAGCCTTAAAATCATGTCATTGAGTCTTCTCTAGTCATTAAATCAATTAAAAGTAATTCGAAAGAATTCTATTTTTTCGCACTACAAACATGACTTTCGTTCAGAACTTCTAATTCAACCATTGAAGGCAACTATGCATCTTTTTAGCCTTAAAATCATGTCATTGAGTCTTTTCTAGTCATCAAATCATTTGAAAGCATTACGAACAAATTGTATTTCCACTCTTTAAACGAGACTTTTGTGCATAACTTGCAATTGATCTATTGAAACAAATTATCCCTTGTTTAGCCTTGAAATCATGTCATTGAGTCTCTTCTAGTAATTAAATCATTTCGAAGCAAGTGGAAGAAATTTATTTTTGCACTTGAACCACGACTTTCGTGCATAATTTGCAATTGATCTTTTGAAGGCAACTAGGCATTTGTATAGCCTTAAAATCATGTCATTGAGTCACTTTTAGTCAATAAATCATTCGAAATCCATTCAAACGAATTCTATTTTCGCATTTCAAACACGACTTTTGTGCAAAACATGCAATTGATCTATTGAAGGCAATTATGTGTTTGTTTAGCCTTAAAATCATGTCATTGAGTCTTCTCTAGTCATTAAATCAATTAAAAGTAATTCGGAAGAATTCTATTTTTTCGCACTTCAAACATGACTTTCGTTCAGAACTTCCAATTCAACCATTGAAGGCAACTATGCATCTTTTGAGCCTTAAAAATTATGTCATTGAGTCTTTTCTAGTCATCAAATCATTTGAAAGCAGTACGAACAAATTCTATTTCCACTCTTAAAACGAGAGTTTTGTGCATAACTTGCAATTGATCTATTGAAGCAAATTATCCAATGTTTAGCCTTGAAATCATGTCATTGAGTCTCTTCTAGAGATTAAATCATTTCAAAGCAATTTGAATGTAATCTTTTTTCGCACTTGAACGAATACTTTCGTGCATAATTTGCAATGGATCTTTTGAAGGCAACTAGGCATTTGTATAGCCTTAAAATCATGTCATTGAGTCACTTTTAGTCAATAAATCATTCAAAATCAATTCAAACGAATTCTATTTTTGCATTTCAAACACAACTTTTGTGCAAAACATGCAATTGATCTATTGAAGGCAATTATGCGTTTGTTTAGCCTTAAAATCATGTCATTGAGTCTTCTCTAGTCATTAAATCAATTAAAAGTAATTGGAAAGAATTCTATTTTTTCGCACTTCAAACACGACTTTCGTTCAGAACTTCCAATTCAACCATTGAAGGCAACTATGCATCTTTTTAGCCTTAAAATCATGTCATTGAGTCTTTTCTAGTCATCAAATCATTTGAAAGCATTACGAACAAATTCTTTTTCCACTCTTTAAACGAGACTTTTGTGCATAACTTGCAATTGATCTATTGAAACAAATTATACATTGTTTAGCCTTGAAATCATGTCATTGAGTCTCTTCTAGTAATTAAATCATTTCGAAGCAATTGGAAGAAATTTGTTTTTGCACTTGAACCACGACTTTCGTGCATAATTTGCAATTGATCTTTTGAAGGCAACTAGGCATTTGTATAGCGTTAAAATCATGTCATCGAGTCACTTTTAGTCAGTAAATCATTCGAAATCAATTCAAACGAATTTTATTTTTGCATTTCAAACACAACTTTTGTGCAAAACATACAATTGATCTATTGAAGGCAATTATGCGTTTGTTTAGCCTTAAAATCATGTCATTGAGTCTTCTCTAGTCATTAAATTAATTAAATGTAATTCGAAAGAATTCAATTTTTTCGCACTTCAAACATGACTTTCGTCCAGAACTTCCAATTCAACCATTGAAGGCAACTATGCATCTTTGTAGCCATAAAATCATGTCATTGAGTCTTTTCTAGTCATCAAATCATTTGAAAGCATTACGAACAAATTCTATTTCCACTCTTTAAACCAGACTTTTGTGCATAACTTGCAATTGATCTGTTCAAGCAAATTATCATTTGTTTATCCTTGAAATTATGTCATTGAGTCTCTTTTAGTAATTAAATCATTTCAAAGCAAATGGAACAAAATTTATTTTTGCACTTGAACCACGACTTTTGTGCATAATTTGCAACGGATCTTTTGAAGGCAACTAGGTATTTTTATAGCCTTAAAATGATGTCATTGAGTCACTTTTAGTCAATAAATCATTCGAAATCAATTCAAACGAATTCTATTTTCGCATTTCAAACACGAATTTTGTGCAAAACATGCAATTGATCTATTGAAGGCAATTATGCGTTTGTTTAGCCTTAAAATCATGTCATTGAGTCTTCTCTAGTCATTAAATCAATTAAAAGTAATTTGAAAGAATTCTATTTTTTCGCACTTCAAATACGACTTTTGTCTGAACTTCCAATTCAACCATTGAAGGCAACTATGCATCTTTTTAGCCTTAAAATCATGTCATTGAGTCTTTTCTAGTCATCAAATCATTTGAAAGCATTACGAACAAATTCTATTTTCGCTCTTTAATCGAGACTTTTGGGCATGACTTGCAATTGATCTGTTCAAGCAAATTATCCTTTGTTTGTCCTTGAAATCATGTCATTGAGTCTCTTTTAGTAATTGATCCATTTCAAAGCAAATGGAACGAAATTTATTTTTGCACTTGAACGACGACTTTCGTGCATAATTTGGAATGGATCTTTTGAAGGCAACTAGGCATTTGTATAGCCTTAAAATCATGTCGTTGAGTCACTTTTAGTCAATAAATCATTCGAAATCAATTCAAACGAATTCTATTTTCGCATTTCAAACACGACTTTAGTGCAAAACATGCAATTGATCTGTTGAAGGCAATTATGCGTTTGTTTAGCCTTAAAATCATGTCATTGAGTCTTCTGTAGTCATTAAATTAATTAAAAGTAATTCGAAAGAATTCTATTTTTTCGTGCTACAAACACGACTTTCATTCAGAACTTCCAATTAAACAATTGAAGGCAACTATGCATCTTTTTAGCCTTAAAATCATGTCATTCAGTCTTTTCCAGTCATCAAATCATTTGAAAGCATTACGAACAAATTCTATTTTCGCTCTTTAAACAAGACTTTTGTTCATAACTTGCAATTGATCAATTCAAGAAAATTATCCATTGTTTAGCCTCGAAATAATCTCATCGAGTCTCTTCAAGTAATTAAATCATTTCAAATAAATTTAAATGAAATCTTTTTTCGCACCTGAACCACGGCTTTTGTGCATAATTTGCAATGGATCTTTTGAAGGCAACTAGGCATTTGTATAGCCTTAAAATCATGTCATTGAGTCACTTTTAGTCAGTAAATCATTCGAAATCAATCCAAACGAATTCTATTTTCGCATTTCAAACACAACTTTTGTGCAAAACATGCAATTGATCTATTGAAGGCAATTATGCGTTTGTTTAGCCTTAAAATAATGTCATTGAGTCTTCTCTGGTCATTAAATCAATTAAAAGTAATTCGAAGGAATTCTATTTTTTCGCACTTCAAACACGACTTTCGTTCAGAACTTCCAATTCAACCATTGAAGGCAACTATGCATCTTTTTCGCATTAAAATCATGTCATTGAGTCTCTTCTAGTCATCAAATTATTTAAAACCATTACGAACAAATTCTATTTTCGCTCTTTAAACGAGACTTTTGCGCATAACTTGCAATTGATCTATTCAAGCAAATTATCCATTGTTTAGCCTTGAAATCATGTCATCGAGTCTCTTTTAGTAATTAAATCATTTCAAAGCAATTGGAACGAAATCTTTTTTCGCACCTGAACCACGGCTTTTGTACATAATTTGCAATGGATCTTTTGAAGGCAACTAGGCATTTGTATAGCCTTAAAATCATGTCATTGAGTCACTTTTAGTCAGTAAATCATTCGAAATCAATTCAAACGAATTCTATTTTCGCATTTCAAACACGACTTTTGTGCAAAACATGCAATTGATCTATTGAAGGCAATTATGTGTTTGTTTAGCCTTAAAATCATGTCATTGAGTCTTCTCTAGTCATTAAATCAATTAAAAGTAATTCGAAAGAATTCTATTTTTTCGCACTTCAAACACGACTTTCGTTCAGAACTTTCAATTCAATAATTGAAGCCAACTATGCATCTTTTTAGCCTTAAAATCATGTCATTGAGTCTCTTCTACTCATCAAATCATTTAAAACCATTACGAACAAATTCTATTTTCGCTATTTAAACGAGACTTTTGTACATAACTTGCAACTGATCTATTCAAGCAAATTATCCATTGTTTAGCCTTGAAATCATGTCACTGAGTCTCTTTTAGTAATTAAATCATTTCAAAGAAATTCGAACAAAATCTTTTTTCGCACTCGAACCAATACTTTCATGCATAATTTGCAATGGATCTTTTGAAGGCAACTAGGCATTTGTATAGCCTTAAAATCATGTTATTGAGCCACTTTTAGTCAGTAAATCATTCGAAATCAATTCAAACGAATTCTATTTGTGCATTTCAAACACGACTTTTGTGCAAAACATGCAATTGATCTATTGAAGGCAATTATGCATGTGTCTAGCCTTAAAATCATGTCATTGGGTCTTCTCTAGTCATTAAATCAATTAAAAGTAATTCGAAAGATCTCTATTTTTTCGCGCTACAAACACGACTTTCGTTCTGAACTTCCAATTCAATAATTGAAGGCAACTATGCATATTTTTAGCCTTAAAATCATGTCATTGAGTCTCTTCTAGTCATCAAATCATTTGAAAGCATTACGAACAAATTCTATTTTCGCTCTTTAAACGAGACTTTTGTGCATAACTCGCAATTGATCTATTTAAGCAAATTATCCTTTGTTTAGCCTTGAAATCATGTCATTGAGTCTCTTTTAGTAATTAAATCATTTCAAAGAAATTCGAACGAAATCTTTTTTCGCACTCGAACCAATACTTTCGTGCATAATTTGCCATGGATCTTCTAAATTCAACTATTCATCTTTTTAGCCTTAAAATCATGTCATTGAGTCACTTTTAGTCAGTAAATCATTCGAAATCAGTTCAGACGAATTCTATTTTCGCATTTCAAACACGACTTTTGTGCAAATCATGCAATTGATCTATTAAAGGCAATTATGCGTTTGTTTAGCCTTAAAATCATGTCATTGAGTCTTCTCTAGTCATTAAATCAATTAAAAGGAATTCAAAAGAATTCTATTTTTTCGCACTTCAAACACGACTTTCATTCAGAACTTCCAATTCAACAATTGAAGGCAACTATGCATCTTTTTCGCCTTAAAATCATGTCATTGAGTCTCTTCTAGTCATCAAATCATTTAGAACCATTACGAACAAATTCTATTTTCGCTCTTTAAACGAGACTTTTGTGCATAACTTGCAATTGATCTATTCAAGCAAATTATCCATTGTTTAGCCTTGAAATCATGTCATCGAGTCTCTTCTAGTAATTAAATCATTTCAAAGAAATTTAAAAGAAATCTTTTTTCGCACCTGAACCACGGCTTTTGTACATAATTTGCAATGGATCTTTTGAAGGCAACTAGGCATTTGTATAGCCTTAAAATCATGTCATTGAGTCACTTTTAGTCAGTAAATCATTCGAAATCAATCCAAACGAATTCTATTTTCGCATTTCAAACACGACTTTTGTGCAAAACATGCAATTGATCTATTGAAGGCAATTATGCGTTTGTTTAGCCTTAAAATCATGTCATTGAGTCTTCTCTAGTCATTAAATCAATTAAAAGTAATTCGAAAGAATTCTATTTTTTCGCACTTCAAACACGACTTTCGTTCAGAACCTCCAATTCAAAAATTGAAGGCAACTATGCATCTTTTTCGCCTTAAAATCATGTCATTGAGTCTCTTCTAGTCATCAAATCATTTCAAACCATTAGGAACAAATTCTATTTTCGCTCTTTAAACGAGAATTTTGTGCATAACTTGCAATTGATCTATTCAAGCAAATTATCCATTGTTTAGCCTTGAAATCATGTCATTGAGTCTCTTTTAGTAATTAAATCATTTCAAAGAAATTTAAACGAAATCTTTTTTCGCACCTGAACCACGGCTTTTGTACAAATTTTGCAATGGATCTTTTGAAGGCAACTAGGCATTTGTATAGCCTTAAAATAATGTCATTGAGGCACTTTTAGTCAGTATATCATTCCAAATCAATTCAAACGAATTCTATTTTCGCATTTCAAACACGACTTTAGTGCAAAACATGCAATTGATCTATTGAAGGCAATTATGCGTTTGTTTAGCCTTAAAATCATGTCATTGAGTCTTCTCTAGTCATTAAATAAATTAAAAGTAATTCGAAAGAATTCTATTTTTTCGCACTTCAAACACGACTTTCGTTCAGAACTTTCAATTCAACAATTGAAGGCAACTATGCATCTTTTTAGGCTTAAAATCATGTCATTGAGTCTCTTCTACTAATCAAATCATTTAAAACCATTACGAACAACTTCTATTTTCGCTCTTTAAACGAGACTTTTGTACATAACTTGCAATTGATCTATTCAAGCAAATTATCCGTTGTTTAGCCCTGAAATCATGTCACTGAGTCTCTTTTAGTAATTAAATCATTTCAAAGAAATTCGAACAAAATCTTTTTTCGCACTCGAACCAATACTTTCGTGCATAATTTGCAATGGATCTTTTGAAGGCAACTAGGCATTTGTATAGCCTTAAAATCATGTTATTGAGCCACTTTTAGTCAGTAAATCATTCGAAATCAATTCAAACGAATTCTATTTTTGCATTTCAAACACGACTTTTGTGCAAAACATGCAATTGATCTACTGAATGCAATTATGCGTTTGTCTAGCCTTAAAATCATGTCATTGAGTCTTCTCTAGTCATTAAATCAATTAAAAGTAATTCGAAAGATCTCTATTTTTTCTCGCTACAAACACGACTTTGGTTCTGAACTTCCAATTCAATAATTGAAGGCAACTATGCATATTTTTAGCCTTAAAATCATGTCATTGAGTCTCTTCTAGTCATCAAATCATTTGAAAGCATTACGAACAAATACTATTTTCGCTCTTTAAACGAGACTTTTGTGCATAACTCACAATTGATCTATTTAAGCAAATTATCCTTTGTTTAGCCTTGAAATCATGTCATTGAGTCTCTTTTAGTAATTAAATCATTTCAAAGAAATTCGAACGAAATCTTTTTTTGCACTCGAACCAATACTTTCGTGCATAATTTGCAATGGATCTTCTAAATTCAACTATTCATCTTTTTAGCCTTAAAATCATGTCATTGAGTCACTTTTAGTCAGTAAATCATTCGAAATCAATTCAAACGAATTCTATTTTCGCATTTCAAACACGACTTTTGTGCAAATTATGCAATTGATCTATTGAAGGCAATTATGCGTTTGTTTAGCCTTAAAATCATGTCATTGAGTCTTCTCTAGTCATTAAATCAATTAAAAGGAATTCGAAAGAATTCCATTTTTTCGCACTTCAAACACGACTTTCGTTCAGAACTTCCAATTCAACAATAGAAGGCAACTATGCATCTTTTTCGCCTTAAAATCATGTCATTGAGTCTCTTCTAGTCATCAAATCATTTAGAACCATTACGAACAAATTCTATTTTCGCTCTTTAAACGAGACTTTTGTGCATAACTTGCAATTGATGTATCCAAGCAAATTATCCATTGTTTAGCCTTGAAATCATGTCATCGAGTCTCTTCTAGTAATAAAATCATTTCAAAGAAATTTAAACGAAATCTTTTTTCGCACCTGTACCACGGCTTTTGTGCATAATTGGCAATGGATCTTTTGAAGGCAATAGGCATTTGTATAGCCTTAAAATCATGTCATTGAGTCACTTTTAGTCTTTAAATCATTCCAAATCAATTCAAACGAATTCTATTTTCGCATTTCAAACACGACTTTTGTGCAAAACATGCAATTGATCTATTGAAGGCAATTATGCGTTTGTTTAGCCTTAAAATCATGTCATTGAGTCTTCTCTAGTCATTAAATCAATTAAAAGTAATTCGAAAGAATTCTATTTTTTCGCACTTCAAACACGACTTTCGTTCAGAACCTCCAATTCAATAATTGAAGGCAACTATGCCTCTTTTTAGCCTTAAAATCATGTCATTGAGTCTCTTCTACTCATCAAATCATTTCAAACCATTAGGAACAAATTCTATTTTCGCTCTTTAAACGAGACTTTTGTGCATAACTTGCAATTGATGTATTCAATCAAATTATCCATTGTTTAGCCTTGAAATCATGTCATCGAGTCTCTTCTAGTAATTAAATCATTTCAAAGAAATTTAAACGAAATCTTTTTCCGCACCTGAACTACGGCTTTTGTACAAATTTTGCAATGGATCTTTTGAAGGCAACTAGGCATTTGTATAGCCTTAAAATCATGTCATTGAGTCACTTTTAGTTAATAAATCATTCGAAATCAATTCAAACGAATTCTATTTTCGCATTTCAAACACAACTTTTGTGTAAAACATGCAATTGATCTATTGAAGGCAATTATGCGTTTGTTTAGCCTTAAAATCATGTCATTGAGTCTTCTCTAGTCATTAAATCAATTAAAAGTAATTCGAAAGAATTCTATTTTTTCGCACTTCAAGCACGACTTTCGTTCAGAACTCTCAATTCAATAATTGAAGGCAACTATGCATCTTTTTAGCCTTAAAATCATGTCATTGAGGCTCTTCTAGTCATCAAATCATTTGAAAGCATATTGAACAAATTTTATTTTCGCTCTTCAATCGAGACTTTTGTGCATAACTTGCAATTGATGTTTTCAAGCAAATTATCCATTGTTTAGCCTTGAAATCATGTCATTGAGTCTCTTTTAGTAATTAAATCATTTCAAAGAAATTCGAACGAAATCTTTTTCCGCACTTGAACCAATACTTTCGTGCATAATTTGCAATGGATCTTTTGAAGGCAACTAGGCATTTGTATAGCCTTAAAATCATGTCATTGAGTCACTTTTAGTCAGCAAATCATTCGAAATTAATTCAAACGAATTCTATTTTCGCATTTCAAACACGACTTTTGTGCAAAACATGCAATTGATCTATTGAAGGCAATTATGCGTTTGTTTAGCCTTAAAATCATGTCATTGAGTCTTCTCTAGTCATTAAATCAATTAAAAGTAATTTGAAAGAATTCTATTTTTTCGCACTTCAAATACGACTTTTGTCTGAACTTCCAATTCAACCATTGAAGGCAACTATGCATCTTTTTAGCCTTAAAATCATGTCATTGAGTCTTTTCTAGTCATCAAATCATTTGAAAGCATTACGAACAAATTCTATTTTCGCTCTTTAATCGAGACTTTTGGGCATGACTTGCAATTGATCTGTTCAAGCAAATTATCCTTTGTTTGTCCTTGAAATCATGTCATTGAGTCTCTTTTAGTAATTGATCCATTTCAAAGCAAATGGAACGAAATTTATTTTTGCACTTGGACGACGACTTTCGTGCATAATTTGGAATGGATCTTTTGAAGGCAACTAGGCATTTGTATAGCCTTAAAATCATGTCGTTGAGTCACTTTTAGTCAATAAATCATTCGAAATCAATTCAAACGAATTCTATTTTCGCATTTCAAACACGACTTTAGTGCAAAACATGCAATTGATCTGTTGAAGGCAATTATGCGTTTGTTTAGCCTTAAAATCATGTCATTGAGTCTTCTGTAGTCATTAAATCAATTAAAAGTAATTCGAAAGAATTCTATTTTTTCGTGCTACAAACACGACTTTCATTCAGAACTTCCAATTAAACAATTGAAGGCAACTATGCATCTTTTTAGCCTTAAAATCATGTCATTCAGTCTTTTCCAGTCATCAAATCATTTGAAAGCATTACGAACAAATTCTATTTTCGCTCTTTAAACAAGACTTTTGTTCATAACTTGCAATTGATCAATTCAAGAAAATTATCCATTGTTTAGCCTCGAAATAATCTCATCGAGTCTCTTCAAGTAATTAAATCATTTCAAATAAATTTAAATGAAATCTTTTTTCGCACCTGAACCACGGCTTTTGTGCATAATTTGCAATGGATCTTTTGAAGGCAACTAGGCATTTGTATAGCCTTAAAATCATGTCATTGAGTCACTTTTAGTCAGTAAATCATTCGAAATTAATTCAAACGAATTCTATTTTCGCATTTCAAACACGACTTTTGTGCAAAACATGCAATTGATCTATTGAAGGCAATTATGCGTTTGTTTAGCCTTAAAATCATGTCATTGAGTCTTCTCTAGTCATTAAATCAATTAAAAGTAATTTGAAAGAATTCTATTTTTTCGCACTTCAAATACGACTTTTGTCTGAACTTCCAATTCAACCATTGAAGGCAACTATGCATCTTTTTAGCCTTAAAATCATGTCATTGAGTCTTTTCTAGTCATCAAATCATTTGAAAGCATTACGAACAAATTCTATTTTCGCTCTTTAATCGAGACTTTTGGGCATGACTTGCAATTGATCTGTTCAAGCAAATTATCCTTTGTTTGTCCTTGAAATCATGTCATTGAGTCTCTTTTAGTAATTGATCCATTTCAAAGCAAATGGAACGAAATTTATTTTTGCACTTGAACGACGACTTTCGTGCATAATTTGGAATGGATCTTTTGAAGGCAACTAGGCATTTGTATAGCCTTAAAATCATGTCGTTGAGTCACTTTTAGTCAATAAATCATTCGAAATCAATTCAAACGAATTCTATTTTCGCATTTCAAACACGACTTTAGTGCAAAACATGCAATTGATCTGTTGAAGGCAATTATGCGTTTGTTTAGCCTTAAAATCATGTCATTGAGTCTTCTGTAGTCATTAAATCAATTAAAAGTAATTCGAAAGAATTCTATTTTTTCGTGCTACAAACACGACTTTCATTCAGAACTTCCAATTAAACAATTGAAGGCAACTATGCATCTTTTTAGCCTTAAAATCATGTCATTCAGTCTTTTCCAGTCATCAAATCATTTGAAAGCATTACGAACAAATTCTATTTTCGCTCTTTAAACAAGACTTTTGTTCATAACTTGCAATTGATCAATTCAAGAAAATTATCCATTGTTTAGCCTCGAAATAATCTCATCGAGTCTCTTCAAGTAATTAAATCATTTCAAATAAATTTAAATGAAATCTTTTTTCGCACCTGAACCACGGCTTTTGTGCATAATTTGCAATGGATCTTTTGAAGGCAACTAGGCATTTGTATAGCCTTAAAATCATGTCATTGAGTCACTTTTAGTCAGTAAATCATTCGAAATCAATCCAAACGAATTCTATTTTCGCATTTCAAACACAACTTTTGTGCAAAACATGCAATTGATCTATTGAAGGCAATTATGCGTTTGTTTAGCCTTAAAATAATGTCATTGAGTCTTCTCTGGTCATTAAATCAATTAAAAGTAATTCGAAGGAATTCTATTTTTTCGCACTTCAAACACGACTTTCGTTCAGAACTTCCAATTCAACCATTGAAGGCAACTATGCATCTTTTTCGCATTAAAATCATGTCATTGAGTCTCTTCTAGTCATCAAATTATTTAAAACCATTACGAACAAATTCTATTTTCGCTCTTTAAACGAGACTTTTGCGCATAACTTGCAATTGATCTATTCAAGCAAATTATCCATTGTTTAGCCTTGAAATCATGTCATCGAGTCTCTTTTAGTAATTAAATCATTTCAAAGCAATTGGAACGAAATCTTTTTTCGCACCTGAACCACGGCTTTTGTACATAATTTGCAATGGATCTTTTGAAGGCAACTAGGCATTTGTATAGCCTTAAAATCATGTCATTGAGTCACTTTTAGTCAGTAAATCATTCGAAATCAATTCAAACGAATTCTATTTTCGCATTTCAAACACGACTTTTGTGCAAAACATGCAATTGATCTATTGAAGGCAATTATGTGTTTGTTTAGCCTTAAAATCATGTCATTGAGTCTTCTCTAGTCATTAAATCAATTAAAAGTAATTCGAAAGAATTCTATTTTTTCGCACTTCAAACACGACTTTCGTTCAGAACTTTCAATTCAATAATTGAAGCCAACTATGCATCTTTTTAGCCTTAAAATCATGTCATTGAGTCTCTTCTACTCATCAAATCATTTAAAACCATTACGAACAAATTCTATTTTCGCTATTTAAACGAGACTTTTGTACATAACTTGCAACTGATCTATTCAAGCAAATTATCCATTGTTTAGCCTTGAAATCATGTCACTGAGTCTCTTTTAGTAATTAAATCATTTCAAAGAAATTCGAACAAAATCTTTTTTCGCACTCGAACCAATACTTTCATGCATAATTTGCAATGGATCTTTTGAAGGCAACTAGGCATTTGTATAGCCTTAAAATCATGTTATTGAGCCACTTTTAGTCAGTAAATCATTCGAAATCAATTCAAACGAATTCTATTTGTGCATTTCAAACACGACTTTTGTGCAAAACATGCAATTGATCTATTGAAGGCAATTATGCATGTGTCTAGCCTTAAAATCATGTCATTGGGTCTTCTCTAGTCATTAAATCAATTAAAAGTAATTCGAAAGATCTCTATTTTTTCGCGCTACAAACACGACTTTCGTTCTGAACTTCCAATTCAATAATTGAAGGCAACTATGCATATTTTTAGCCTTAAAATCATGTCATTGAGTCTCTTCTAGTCATCAAATCATTTGAAAGCATTACGAACAAATTCTATTTTCGCTCTTTAAACGAGACTTTTGTGCATAACTCGCAATTGATCTATTTAAGCAAATTATCCTTTGTTTAGCCTTGAAATCATGTCATTGAGTCTCTTTTAGTAATTAAATCATTTCAAAGAAATTCGAACGAAATCTTTTTTCGCACTCGAACCAATACTTTCGTGCATAATTTGCCATGGATCTTCTAAATTCAACTATTCATCTTTTTAGCCTTAAAATCATGTCATTGAGTCACTTTTAGTCAGTAAATCATTCGAAATCAGTTCAGACGAATTCTATTTTCGCATTTCAAACACGACTTTTGTGCAAATCATGCAATTGATCTATTAAAGGCAATTATGCGTTTGTTTAGCCTTAAAATCATGTCATTGAGTCTTCTCTAGTCATTAAATCAATTAAAAGGAATTCAAAAGAATTCTATTTTTTCGCACTTCAAACACGACTTTCATTCAGAACTTCCAATTCAACAATTGAAGGCAACTATGCATCTTTTTCGCCTTAAAATCATGTCATTGAGTCTCTTCTAGTCATCAAATCATTTAGAACCATTACGAACAAATTCTATTTTCGCTCTTTAAACGAGACTTTTGTGCATAACTTGCAATTGATCTATTCAAGCAAATTATCCATTGTTTAGCCTTGAAATCATGTCATCGAGTCTCTTCTAGTAATTAAATCATTTCAAAGAAATTTAAAAGAAATCTTTTTTCGCACCTGAACCACGGCTTTTGTACATAATTTGCAATGGATCTTTTGAAGGCAACTAGGCATTTGTATAGCCTTAAAATCATGTCATTGAGTCACTTTTAGTCAGTAAATCATTCGAAATCAATCCAAACGAATTCTATTTTCGCATTTCAAACACGACTTTTGTGCAAAACATGCAATTGATCTATTGAAGGCAATTATGCGTTTGTTTAGCCTTAAAATCATGTCATTGAGTCTTCTCTAGTCATTAAATCAATTAAAAGTAATTCGAAAGAATTCTATTTTTTCGCACTTCAAACACGACTTTCGTTCAGAACCTCCAATTCAAAAATTGAAGGCAACTATGCATCTTTTTCGCCTTAAAATCATGTCATTGAGTCTCTTCTAGTCATCAAATCATTTCAAACCATTAGGAACAAATTCTATTTTCGCTCTTTAAACGAGAATTTTGTGCATAACTTGCAATTGATCTATTCAAGCAAATTATCCATTGTTTAGCCTTGAAATCATGTCATTGAGTCTCTTTTAGTAATTAAATCATTTCAAAGAAATTTAAACGAAATCTTTTTTCGCACCTGAACCACGGCTTTTGTACAAATTTTGCAATGGATCTTTTGAAGGCAACTAGGCATTTGTATAGCCTTAAAATAATGTCATTGAGGCACTTTTAGTCAGTATATCATTCCAAATCAATTCAAACGAATTCTATTTTCGCATTTCAAACACGACTTTAGTGCAAAACATGCAATTGATCTATTGAAGGCAATTATGCGTTTGTTTAGCCTTAAAATCATGTCATTGAGTCTTCTCTAGTCATTAAATAAATTAAAAGTAATTCGAAAGAATTCTATTTTTTCGCACTTCAAACACGACTTTCGTTCAGAACTTTCAATTCAACAATTGAAGGCAACTATGCATCTTTTTAGGCTTAAAATCATGTCATTGAGTCTCTTCTACTAATCAAATCATTTAAAACCATTACGAACAACTTCTATTTTCGCTCTTTAAACGAGACTTTTGTACATAACTTGCAATTGATCTATTCAAGCAAATTATCCGTTGTTTAGCCCTGAAATCATGTCACTGAGTCTCTTTTAGTAATTAAATCATTTCAAAGAAATTCGAACAAAATCTTTTTTCGCACTCGAACCAATACTTTCGTGCATAATTTGCAATGGATCTTTTGAAGGCAACTAGGCATTTGTATAGCCTTAAAATCATGTTATTGAGCCACTTTTAGTCAGTAAATCATTCGAAATCAATTCAAACGAATTCTATTTTTGCATTTCAAACACGACTTTTGTGCAAAACATGCAATTGATCTACTGAATGCAATTATGCGTTTGTCTAGCCTTAAAATCATGTCATTGAGTCTTCTCTAGTCATTAAATCAATTAAAAGTAATTCGAAAGATCTCTATTTTTTCTCGCTACAAACACGACTTTGGTTCTGAACTTCCAATTCAATAATTGAAGGCAACTATGCATATTTTTAGCCTTAAAATCATGTCATTGAGTCTCTTCTAGTCATCAAATCATTTGAAAGCATTACGAACAAATACTATTTTCGCTCTTTAAACGAGACTTTTGTGCATAACTCACAATTGATCTATTTAAGCAAATTATCCTTTGTTTAGCCTTGAAATCATGTCATTGAGTCTCTTTTAGTAATTAAATCATTTCAAAGAAATTCGAACGAAATCTTTTTTTGCACTCGAACCAATACTTTCGTGCATAATTTGCAATGGATCTTCTAAATTCAACTATTCATCTTTTTAGCCTTAAAATCATGTCATTGAGTCACTTTTAGTCAGTAAATCATTCGAAATCAATTCAAACGAATTCTATTTTCGCATTTCAAACACGACTTTTGTGCAAATTATGCAATTGATCTATTGAAGGCAATTATGCGTTTGTTTAGCCTTAAAATCATGTCATTGAGTCTTCTCTAGTCATTAAATCAATTAAAAGGAATTCGAAAGAATTCCATTTTTTCGCACTTCAAACACGACTTTCGTTCAGAACTTCCAATTCAACAATAGAAGGCAACTATGCATCTTTTTCGCCTTAAAATCATGTCATTGAGTCTCTTCTAGTCATCAAATCATTTAGAACCATTACGAACAAATTCTATTTTCGCTCTTTAAACGAGACTTTTGTGCATAACTTGCAATTGATGTATCCAAGCAAATTATCCATTGTTTAGCCTTGAAATCATGTCATCGAGTCTCTTCTAGTAATAAAATCATTTCAAAGAAATTTAAACGAAATCTTTTTTCGCACCTGTACCACGGCTTTTGTGCATAATTGGCAATGGATCTTTTGAAGGCAATAGGCATTTGTATAGCCTTAAAATCATGTCATTGAGTCACTTTTAGTCTTTAAATCATTCCAAATCAATTCAAACGAATTCTATTTTCGCATTTCAAACACGACTTTTGTGCAAAACATGCAATTGATCTATTGAAGGCAATTATGCGTTTGTTTAGCCTTAAAATCATGTCATTGAGTCTTCTCTAGTCATTAAATCAATTAAAAGTAATTCGAAAGAATTCTATTTTTTCGCACTTCAAACACGACTTTCGTTCAGAACCTCCAATTCAATAATTGAAGGCAACTATGCCTCTTTTTAGCCTTAAAATCATGTCATTGAGTCTCTTCTACTCATCAAATCATTTCAAACCATTAGGAACAAATTCTATTTTCGCTCTTTAAACGAGACTTTTGTGCATAACTTGCAATTGATGTATTCAATCAAATTATCCATTGTTTAGCCTTGAAATCATGTCATCGAGTCTCTTCTAGTAATTAAATCATTTCAAAGAAATTTAAACGAAATCTTTTTCCGCACCTGAACTACGGCTTTTGTACAAATTTTGCAATGGATCTTTTGAAGGCAACTAGGCATTTGTATAGCCTTAAAATCATGTCATTGAGTCACTTTTAGTCAATAAATCATTCGAAATCAATTCAAACGAATTCTATTTTCGCATTTCAAACACAACTTTTGTGTAAAACATGCAATTGATCTATTGAAGGCAATTATGCGTTTGTTTAGCCTTAAAATCATGTCATTGAGTCTTCTCTAGTCATTAAATCAATTAAAAGTAATTCGAAAGAATTCTATTTTTTCGCACTTCAAGCACGACTTTCGTTCAGAACTCTCAATTCAATAATTGAAGGCAACTATGCATCTTTTTAGCCTTAAAATCATGTCATTGAGGCTCTTCTAGTCATCAAATCATTTGAAAGCATATTGAACAAATTTTATTTTCGCTCTTCAATCGAGACTTTTGTGCATAACTTGCAATTGATGTTTTCAAGCAAATTATCCATTGTTTAGCCTTGAAATCATGTCATTGAGTCTCTTTTAGTAATTAAATCATTTCAAAGAAATTCGAACGAAATCTTTTTCCGCACTTGAACCAATACTTTCGTGCATAATTTGCAATGGATCTTTTGAAGGCAACTAGGCAGTTGTATAGCCTTAAAATCATGTCATTGAGTCACTTTTAGTCAGTAAATCATTCGAAATTAATTCAAACGAATTCTATTTTCGCATTTCAAACACGACTTTTGTGCAAAACATGCAATTGATCTATTGAAGGCAATTATGCGTTTGTTTAGCCTTAAAATCATGTCATTGAGTCTTCTCTAGTCATTAAATCAATTAAAAGTAATTCGAAAGAATTCTATTTTTTCGCACTTCAAACACGACTTTCGTTCAGAACTTTCAATTCAATAATTGAAGGCAACTATGCATCTTTTTAGCCTTAAAATCATGTCATTGAGGCTCTTCTAGTCATCAAATCATTTGAAAGCATATTGAACAAATTTTATTTTCGCTCTTCAATCGAGACTTTTGTGCATAACTTGCAATTGATGTTTTCAAGCAAATTATCCATTGTTTAGGCTTGAAATCATGTCATTGAGTCTCTTTTAGTAATTAAATCATTTCAAAGAAATTCGAACGAAATCTTTTTCCGCACTTGAACCAATACTTTCGTGCATAATTTGCAATGGATCTTCTGAAGGCAACTAGGCATTTGTATAGCCTTAAAATCATGTCATTGAGTCACTTTTAGTCAGTAAATCATTCGAAATCAATGCAAACGAATTCTATTTTCGCTTTTCAAACACGACTTTTGTGCAAAACATGCAATTGATCTATTGAAGGCAATTATGCGTTTGTTTAGCCTTAAAATCATGTCATTGAGTCTTCTCTAGTCATTAAATCAATTAAAAGTAATTCGAAAGAATTCTATTTTTTTGCACTTCAAACATGACTTTCGTTCAGAACTTCCAATTCAACCATTGAAAGCAACTATGCATTTTTTTAGCCTTAAAATCATGTCATTGAGTCTTTTCTAGTCATCAAATCATTTGAAAGCACTACGAACAAATTCTGTTTCCACTCTTTAAATGAGGCTTTTGTGCGTAACTTGCAATTGATCTATTGAAGCAAATTTTCCCTTGTTTAGCCTCGAAATCATGTCATTGAGTCTCTTCTAGTAATTAAATCATTTCAAAGCAATTGGAACGAAATTTATTTTTGCACTTGAACCACGACTTTCGTGCATAATTTGCAATGGATCTTTTGAAGGCAACTAGGCATTTGTATAACCTTAAAACCATGTCATTGAGTCACTTTTAGTCAATAAATCATTCGAAATCAATTCAAACGAATTCGATTTTCGCAATTCAAACACGACTTTTGTGCAAAACATGCAATTGATCTATTGAAGGCAATTATGCGTTTGTTTAGCCTTAAAATCATGTCATTGAGTCTTCTCTAGTCATTAAATCAATTAAAAGTAATTCGAAAGAATTCTATTTTTTCGCACTACAAACATGACTTTCGTTCAGAACTTCTAATTCAACCATTGAAGGCAACTATGCATCTTTTTAGCCTTAAAATCATGTCATTGAGTCTTTTCTAGTCATCAAATCATTTGAAAGCATTACGAACAAATTGTATTTCCACTCTTTAAACGAGACTTTTGTGCATAACTTGCAATTGATCTATTGAAACAAATTATCCCTTGTTTAGCCTTGAAATCATGTCATTGAGTCTCTTCTAGTAATTAAATCATTTCGAAGCAAGTGGAAGAAATTTATTTTTGCACTTGAACCACGACTTTCGTGCATAATTTGCAATTGATCTTTTGAAGGCAACTAGGCATTTGTATAGCCTTAAAATCATGTCATTGAGTCACTTTTAGTCAATAAATCATTCGAAATCCATTCAAACGAATTCTATTTTCGCATTTCAAACACGACTTTTGTGCAAAACATGCAATTGATCTATTGAAGGCAATTATGTGTTTGTTTAGCCTTAAAATCATGTCATTGAGTCTTCTCTACTCATTAAATCAATTAAAAGTAATTCGGAAGAATTCTATTTTTTCGCACTTCAAACATGACTTTCGTTCAGAACTTCCAATTCAACCATTGAAGGCAACTATGCATCTTTTGAGCCTTAAAAATTATGTCATTGAGTCTTTTTTAGTCATCAAATCATTTGAAAGCAGTACGAACAAATTCTATTTCCACTCTTAAAACGAGAGTTTTGTGCATAACTTGCAATTGATCTATTGAAGCAAATTATCCAATGTTTAGCCTTGAAATCATGTCATTGAGTCTCTTCTAGAGATTAAATCATTTCAAAGCAATTTGAATGTAATCTTTTTTCGCACTTGAACGAATACTTTCGTGCATAATTTGCAATGGATCTTTTGAAGGCAACTAGGCATTTGTATAGCCTTAAAATCATGTCATTGAGTCACTTTTAGTCAATAAATCATTCAAAATCAATTCAAACGAATTCTATTTTTGCATTTCAAACACAACTTTTGTGCAAAACATGCAATTGATCTATTGAAGGCAATTATGCGTTTGTTTAGCCTTAAAATCATGTCATTGAGTCTTCTCTAGTCATTAAATCAATTAAAAGTAATTGGAAAGAATTCTATTTTTTCGCACTTCAAACACGACTTTCGTTCAGAACTTCTAATTCAACCATTGAAGGCAACTATGCATCTTTTTAGCCTTAAAATCATGTCATTGAGTCTTTTCTAGTCATCAAATCATTTGAAAGCATTACGAACAAATTCTTTTTCCACTCTTTAAACGAGACTTTTGTGCATAACTTGCAATTGATCTATTGAAACAAATTATACATTGTTTAGCCTTGAAATCATGTCATTGAGTCTCTTCTAGTAATTAAATCATTTCGAAGCAATTGGAAGAAATTTGTTTTTGCACTTGAACCACGACTTTCGTGCATAATTTGCAATTGATCTTTTGAAGGCAACTATGCATTTGTATAGCGTTAAAATCATGTCATCGAGTCACTTTTAGTCAGTAAATCATTCGAAATCAATTCAAACGAATTTTATTTTTGCATTTCAAACACCACTTTTGTGCAAAACATACAATTGATCTATTGAAGGCAATTATGCGTTTGTTTAGCCTTAAAATCATGTCATTGAGTCTTCTCTAGTCATTAAATTAATTAAATGTAATTCGAAAGAATTCAATTTTTTCGCACTTCAAACATGACTTTCGTCCAGAACTTCCAATTCAACCATTGAAGGCAACTATGCATCTTTGTAGCCATAAAATCATGTCATTGAGTCTTTTCTAGTCATCAAATCATTTGAAAGCATTACGAACAAATTCTATTTCCACTCTTTAAACCAGACTTTTGTGCATAACTTGCAATTGATCTGTTCAAGCAAATTATCATTTGTTTATCCTTGAAATTATGTCATTGAGTCTCTTTTAGTAATTAAATCATTTCAAAGCAAATGGAACAAAATTTATTTTTGCACTTGAACCACGACTTTTGTGCATAATTTGCAACGGATCTTTTGAAGGCAACTAGGTATTTTTATAGCCTTAAAATGATGTCATTGAGTCACTTTTAGTCAATAAATCATTCGAAATCAATTCAAACGAATTCTATTTTCGCATTTCAAACACGAATTTTGTGCAAAACATGCAATTGATATATTGAAGGCAATTATGCGTTTGTTTAGCCTTAAAATCATGTCATTGAGTCTTCTCTAGTCATTAAATCAATTAAAAGTAATTTGAAAGAATTCTATTTTTTCGCACTTCAAATACGACTTTCGTCTGAACTTCCAATTCAACCATTGAAGGCAACTATGCATCTTTTTAGCCTTAAAATCATGTCATTGAGTCTTTTCTAGTCATCAAATCATTTGAAAGCATTACGAACAAATTCTATTTTCGCTCTTTAATCGAGACTTTTGGGCATGACTTGCAATTGATCTGTTCAAGCAAATTATCCTTTGTTTGTCCTTGAAATCATGTCATTGAGTCTCTTTTAGTATTTGATCCATTTCAAAGCAAATGGAACGAAATTTATTTTTGCACTTGAACGACGACTTTCGTGCATAATTTGGAATGGATCTTTTGAAGGCAACTAGGCATTTGTATAGCCTTAAAATCATGTCGTTGAGTCACTTTTAGTCAATAAATCATTCGAAATCAATTCAAACGAATTCTATTTTCGCATTTCAAACACGACTTTAGTGCAAAACATGCAATTGATCTGTTGAAGGCAATTATGCATTTGTTTAGCCTTAAAATCATGTCATTGAGTCTTCTGTAGTCATTAAATCAATTAAAAGTAATTCGAAAGAATTCTATTTTTTCGTGCTACAAACACGACTTTCATTCAGAACTTCCAATTAAACAATTGAAGGCAACTATGCATCTTTTTAGCCTTAAAATCATGTCATTCAGTCTTTTCCAGTCATCAAATCATTTGAAAGCATTACGAACAAATTCTATTTTCGCTCTTTAAACAAGACTTTTGTTCATAACTTGCAATTGATCAATTCAAGAAAATTATCCATTGTTTAGCCTCGAAATAATCTCATCGAGTCTCTTCAAGTAATTAAATCATTTCAAATAAATTTAAATGAAATCTTTTTTCGCACCTGAACCACGGCTTTTGTGCATAATTTGCAATGGATCTTTTGAAGGCAACTAGGCATTTGTATAGCCTTAAAATCATGTCATTGAGTCACTTTTAGTCAGTAAATCATTCGAAATCAATCCAAACGAATTCTATTTTCGCATTTCAAACACAACTTTTGTGCAAAACATGCAATTGATCTATTGAAGGCAATTATGCGTTTGTTTAGCCTTAAAATAATGTCATTGAGTCTTCTCTGGTCATTAAATCAATTAAAAGTAATTCGAAGGAATTCTATTTTTTCGCACTTCAAACACGACTTTCGTTCAGAACTTCCAATTCAACCATTGAAGGCAACTATGCATCTTTTTCGCATTAAAATCATGTCATTGAGTCTCTTCTAGTCATCAAATTATTTAAAACCATTACGAACAAATTCTATTTTCGCTCTTTAAACGAGACTTTTGCGCATAACTTGCAATTGATCTATTCAAGCAAATTATCCATTGTTTAGCCTTGAAATCATGTCATCGAGTCTCTTTTAGTAATTAAATCATTTCAAAGCAATTGGAACGAAATCTTTTTTCGCACCTGAACCACGGCTTTTGTACATAATTTGCAATGGATCTTTTGAAGGCAACTAGGCATTTGTATAGCCTTAAAATCATGTCATTGAGTCACTTTTAGTCAGTAAATCATTCGAAATCAATTCAAACGAATTCTATTTTCGCATTTCAAACACGACTTTTGTGCAAAACATGCAATTGATCTATTGAAGGCAATTATGTGTTTGTTTAGCCTTAAAATCATGTCATTGAGTCTTCTCTAGTCATTAAATCAATTAAAAGTAATTCGAAAGAATTCTATTTTTTCGCACTTCAAACACGACTTTCGTTCAGAACTTTCAATTCAATAATTGAAGGCAACTATGCATCTTTTTAGCCTTAAAATCATGTCATTGAGTCTCTTCTACTCATCAAATCATTTAAAACCATTACGAACAAATTCTATTTTCGCTATTTAAACGAGACTTTTGTACATAACTTGCAACTGATCTATTCAAGCAAATTATCCATTGTTTAGCCTTGAAATCATGTCACTGAGTCTCTTTTAGTAATTAAATCATTTCAAAGAAATTCGAACAAAATCTTTTTTCGCACTCGAACCAATACTTTCATGCATAATTTGCAATGGATCTTTTGAAGGCAATTAGGCATTTGTATAGCCTTAAAATCATGTTATTGAGCCACTTTTAGTCAGTAAATCATTCGAAATCAATTCAAACGAATTCTATTTGTGCATTTCAAACACGACTTTTGTGCAAATCATGCAATTGATCTATTGAAGGCAATTATGCATGTGTCTAGCCTTAAAATCATGTCATTGGGTCTTCTCTAGTCATTAAATCAAGTAAAAGTAATTCGAAAGATCTCTATTTTTTCGCGCTACAAACACGACTTTCGTTCTGAACTTCCAATTCAATAATTGAAGGCAACTATGCATATTTTTAGCCTTAAAATCATGTCATTGAGTCTCTTCTAGTCATCAAATCATTTGAAAGCATTACGAACAAATTCTATTTTCGCTCTTTAAACGAGACTTTTGTGCATAACTCGCAATTGATCTATTTAAGCAAATTATCCTTTGTTTAGCCTTGAAATCATGTCATTGAGTCTCTTTTAGTAATTAAATCATTTCAAAGAAATTCGAACGAAATCTTTTTTCGCACTCGAACCAATACTTTCGTGCATAATTTGCCATGGATCTTCTAAATTCAACTATTCATCTTTTTAGCCTTAAAATCATGTCATTGAGTCACTTTTAGTCAGTAAATCATTCGAAATCAGTTCAGACGAATTCTATTTTCGCATTTCAAACACGACTTTTGTGCAAATCATGCAATTGATCTATTAAAGGCAATTATGCGTTTGTTTAGCCTTAATATCATGTCATTGAGTCTTCTCTAGTCATTAAATCAATTAAAAGGAATTCAAAAGAATTCTATTTTTTCGCACTTCAAACACGACTTTCGTTCAGAACTTCCAATTCAACAATTGAAGGCAACTATGCATCTTTTTCGTCTTAAAATCATGTCATTGAGTCTCTTCTAGTCATCAAATCATTTAGAACCATTACGAACAAATTCTATTTTCGCTCTTTAAACGAGACTTTTGTGCATAACTTGCAATTGATCTATTCAAGCAAATTATCCATTGTTTAGCCTTGAAATCATGTCATCGAGTCTCTTCTAGTAATTAAATCATTTCAAAGAAATTTAAAAGAAATCTTTTTTCGCACCTGAACCACGGCTTTTGTACATAATTTGCAATGGATCTTTTGAAGGCAACTAGGCATTTGTATAGCCTTAAAATCATGTCATTGAGTCACTTTTAGTCAGTAAATCATTCGAAATCAATCCAAACGAATTCTATTTTCGCATTTCAAACACGACTTTTGTGCAAAACATGCAATTGATCTATTGAAGGCAATTATGCGTTTGTTTAGCCTTAAAATCATGTCATTGAGTCTTCTCTAGTCATTAAATCAATTAAAAGTAATTCGAAAGAATTCTATTTTTTCGCACTTCAAACACGACTTTCGTTCAGAACCTCCAATTCAAAAATTGAAGGCAACTATGCATCTTTTTCGCCTTAAAATCATGTCATTGAGTCTCTTCTAGTCATCAAATCATTTCAAACCATTAGGAACAAATTCTATTTTCGCTCTTTAAACGAGAATTTTGTGCATAACTTGCAATTGATCTATTCAAGCAAATTATCCATTGTTTAGCCTTGAAATCATGTCATTGAGTCTCTTTTAGTAATTAAATCATTTCAAAGAAATTTAAACGAAATCTTTTTTCGCACCTGAACCACGGCTTTTGTACAAATTTTGCAATGGATCTTTTGAAGGCAACTAGGCATTTGTATAGCCTTAAAATCATGTCATTGAGGCACTTTTAGTCAGTATATCATTCCAAATCAATTCAAACGAATTCTATTTTCGCATTTCAAACACGACTTTAGTGCAAAACATGCAATTGATCTATTGAAGGCAATTATGCGTTTGTTTAGCCTTAAAATCATGTCATTGAGTCTTCTCTAGTCATTAAATAAATTAAAAGTAATTCGAAAGAATTCTATTTTTTCGCACTTCAAACACGACTTTCGTTCAGAACTTTCAATTCAACAATTGAAGGCAACTATGCATCTTTTTAGGCTTAAAATCATGTCATTGAGTCTCTTCTACTAATCAAATCATTTAAAACCATTACGAACAACTTCTATTTTCGCTCTTTAAACGAGACTTTTGTACATAACTTGCAATTGATCTATTCAAGCAAATTATCCGTTGTTTAGCCCTGAAATCATGTCACTGAGTCTCTTTTAGTAATTAAATCATTTCAAAGAAATTCGAACAAAATCTTTTTTCGCACTCGAACCAATACTTTCGTGCATAATTTGCAATGGATCTTTTGAAGGCAACTAGGCATTTGTATAGCCTTAAAATCATGTTATTGAGCCACTTTTAGTCAGTAAATCATTCGAAATCAATTCAAACGAATTCTATTTTTGCATTTCAAACACGACTTTTGTGCAAAACATGCAATTGATCTACTGAATGCAATTATGCGTTTGTCTAGCCTTAAAATCATGTCATTGAGTCTTCTCTAGTCATTAAATCAATTAAAAGTAATTCGAAAGATCTCTATTTTTTCTCGCTACAAACACGACTTTGGTTCTGAACTTCCAATTCAATAATTGAAGGCAACTATGCATATTTTTAGCCTTAAAATCATGTCATTGAGTCTCTTCTAGTCATCAAATCATTTGAAAGCATTACGAACAAATACTATTTTCGCTCTTTAAACGAGACTTTTGTGCATAACTCGCAATTGATCTATTTAAGCAAATTATCCTTTGTTTAGCCTTGAAATCATGTCATTGAGTCTCTTTTAGTAATTAAATCATTTCAAAGAAATTCGAACGAAATCTTTTTTTGCACTCGAACCAATACTTTCGTGCATAATTTGCAATGGATCTTCTAAATTCAACTATTCATCTTTTTAGCCTTAAAATCATGTCATTGAGTCACTTTTAGTCAGTAAATCATTCGAAATCAATTCAAACGAATTCTATTTTCGCATTTCAAACACGACTTTTGTGCAAATTATGCAATTGATCTATTGAAGGCAATTATGCGTTTGTTTAGCCTTAAAATCATGTCATTGAGTCTTCTCTAGTCATTAAATCAATTAAAAGGAATTCGAGAGAATTCTATTTTTTCGCACTTCAAACACGACTTTCGTTCAGAACTTCCAATTCAACAATAGAAGGCAACTATGCATCTTTTTCGCCTTAAAATCATGTCATTGAGTCTCTTCTAGTCATCAAATCATTTAGAACCATTACGAACAAATTCTATTTTCGCTCTTTAAACGAGACTTTTGTGCATAACTTGCAATTGATGTATCCAAGCAAATTATCCATTGTTTAGCCTTGAAATCATGTCATCGAGTCTCTTCTAGTAATAAAATCATTTCAAAGAAATTTAAACGAAATCTTTTTTCGCACCTGAACCACGGCTTTTGTGCATAATTGGCAATGGATCTTTTGAAGGCAACTAGGCATTTGTATAGCCTTAAAATCATGTCATTGAGTCACTTTTAGTCTTTAAATCATTCCAAATCAATTCAAACGAATTCTATTTTCGCATTTCAAACACGACTTTTGTGCAAAACATGCAATTGATCTATTGAAGGCAATTATGCGTTTGTTTAGCCTTAAAATCATGTCATTGAGTCTTCTCTAGTCATTAAATCAATTAAAAGTAATTCGAAAGAATTCTATTTTTTCGCACTTCAAACACGACTTTCGTTCAGAACTTTCAATTCAATAATTGAAGGCAACTATGCCTCTTTTTAGCCTTAAAATCATGTCATTGAGTCTCTTCTACTCATCAAATCATTTCAAACCATTAGGAACAAATTCTATTTTCGCTCTTTAAACGAGACTTTTGTGCATAACTTGCAATTGATGTATTCAATCAAATTATCCATTGTTTAGCCTTGAAATCATGTCATCGAGTCTCTTCTAGTAATTAAATCATTTCAAAGCAATTCGAACGAAATCTATTTTCGTACTTGAACCACGACTTTCTTGCATAATTTGCATTAGATCTTTTGATGGCAACTATGCATTTGTATTGCCTTAAAATCATGTCATTGAGTCACTTTTAGTCAATAAATCATTCGAAATCAATTCAAACGAATTCTATTTTCGCATTTCAAACACAACTTTTGTGTAAAACATGCAATTGATCTATTGAAGGCATTTATGCGTTTGTTTAGCCTTAAAATCATGTCATTGAGTCTTCTCTAGTCATTAAATCAATTAAAAGTAATTCGAAAGAATTCTATATTTTCGCACTTCAAACACGACTTTCGTTAAGAACTTTCAATTCAATAATTGAAGGCAACTATGCATCTTTTTAGCCTTAAAATAATGTCATTGAGTCTCTTCTAGTTATCATATCATTTGAAAGCATTTTGAACAAATTCTATTTTCGCTCTTCAATCGAGACTTTTGTGCATAACTTGCAATTGATGTTTTCAAGCAAGTTATCCATTGTTTAGCCTTGAAATCATGTCATTGAGTCTCTTTTAGTAATTAAATCATTTCAAAGAAATTCGAACGAAATCTTTTTTCGCACTTGAACCAATACTTTCGTGCATAATTTGCAATGGATCTTTTGAAGGCAACTAGGCATTTGTATAGCCTTAAAATCATGTCATTGAGTCACTTTTAGTCAATAAATCATTCGAAATCAATTCAAACGAATTCTATTTTCGCATTTCAAACACTACTTTTGTGCAAAACATGCAATTGATCTATTGAAGGCAATTATGCGTTTGTTTAGCCTTCAAATCATGTCATTGAGTCTTCTCTAGTCATTAAATCAGTTAAAAGTAATTCGAAAGAATTCTATTTTTTCGCACTTCAAACACGACTTTCGTTCAGAACTTTCAATTCTATAATTGAAGGCAACTATGCCTCTTTTTAGCCATAAAATCATGTCATTGAGTCTCTTCTACTCATCAAATCATTTGAAAGAATTTTGAACAAATTCAATTTTCGCTCTTCAATCGAGACTTTTGTGCATAACTTGCAATTCATGTTTTCAAGCAAATTATCCATTGGTTAGCCCTGAAATCATGTCATTGAGTCTCTTTTAGTAATTAAATCATTTCAAGAAATTCGAACGAAATCTTTTTTCGCACTTGAACCAATACTTTCGTGCATAATTTGCAATGGATCTTTTGAAGGCAACTAGGCATTTGTATAGCCTTAAAATCATGTCATTGAGTCACTTTTAGTCAATAAATCATTCGAAATCAATTGAAAGGAATTCTATTTTCGCATTTCAAACACGACTTTTGTGCAAAACATGCAATTGATCTATTGAAGGAAATTATGCGTTTGTTTAGCCTTAAAATCATGTCATTGAGTCTTCTCTAGTCATTAAATCAATTAAAAGTGATTCGAAAGAATTCTATTTTTTCGCACTTCAAACACGACTTTCGTTCAGAACTTTCAATTCAATAATTGAAGGCAACTATGCATCTTTTTAGCCTTAAAATCATGTCATTGAGTCTCTTCTAGTCATCAAATCATTTGATAGCATATTGAACAAATTCTATTTTCGCTCTTCCGTCGAGACTTTTGTGCATAACTTGCAATTGATGTATCCAAGCAAATTATCCATTGTTTAGCCTTGAAATCATGTCATCGAGTGTCTTCTAGTAATTAAATCATTTCAAAGAAATTTAAACGAAATCTTTTTTCGCACCTGAACTACGGCTTTTGTGCATAATTTGCAATGGATCTTTTGAAGGCAACTAGGCATTTGTATAGCCTTAAAATCAAGTCATTGAGTCACTTTTAGTCAGTAAATCATTCGAAATCAATTCAAACTTATTTTACTTTCGCATTTCAAACACGACTTTTGTGCAAAACATGCAATTGATTTATTGAAGGCAAGTATGCATTTGTTTAGCCTTCAAATCATGTCATTGAGTCTTCTCTAGTCATTAAATCAATTAAAAGTAATTCGAAAGAATTCTATTTTTTCGCACTTCAAACACGACTTTCGTTCAGAACTTTCAATTCAATAATTGAAGGCAACTATGCCTCTTTTTAGCCTTAAAATCATGTCATTGAGTCTCTTCTACTCATCAAATCATTTGAAAGAATTTTGAACAAATTCTATTTTCGCTCTTCAATCGAGACTTTTGTGCATAACTTGCAATTGATGTATTCAATCAAATTATCCATTGTTTAGCCTTGAAATCATGTCATCGAGTCTCTTCTAGTAATTAAATCATTTCAAAGAAATTTAAACGAAATCTTTTTTCGCACCTGAACTACGGCTTTTGTGCATAATTTGCAATGGATCTTTTGAAGGCAACTAGGCATTTGTATAGCCTTAAAATCATGTCATTGAGTCACTTTTAGTCAATAAATCATTCGAAATCAATTCAAACGAATTCTATTTTCGCATTTCAAACACAACTTTTGTGTAAAACATGCAATTGATCTATTGAAGGCAATTATGCGTTTGTTTAGCCTTAAAATCATGTCATTGAGTCTTCTCTAGTCATTAAATCAATTAAAAGTAATTCGAAAGAATTCTATTTTTTCGCACTTCAAACACGACTTTCGTTCAGAACTTTCAATTCAATAATTGAAGGCAACTATGCATCTTTTTAGCCTTAAAATCATGTCATTGAGGCTCTTCTAGTCATCAAATCATTTGAAAGCATATTGAACAAATTTTATTTTCGCTCTTCAATCGAGACTTTTGTGCATAACTTGCAATTGATGTTTTCAAGCAAATTATCCATTGTTTAGCCTTGAAATCATGTCATTGAGTCTCTTTTAGTAATTAAATCATTTCAAAGAAATTCGAACGAAATCTTTTTCCGCACTTGAACCAATACTTTCGTGCATAATTTGCAATGGATCTTTTGAAGGCAACTAGGCATTTGTATAGCCTTAAAATCATGTCATTGAGTCACTTTTAGTCAGTAAATCATTCGAAATTAATTCAAACGAATTCTATTTTCGCATTTCAAACACGACTTTTGTGCAAAACATGCAATTGATCTATTGAAGGCAATTATGCGTTTGTTTAGCCTTAAAATCATGTCATTGAGTCTTCTCTAGTCATTAAATCAATTAAAAGTAATTCGAAAGAATTCTATTTTTTCGCACTTCAAACACGACTTTCGTTCAGAACTTTCAATTCAATAATTGAAGGCAACTATGCATCTTTTTAGCCTTAAAATCATGTCATTGAGGCTCTTCTAGTCATCAAATCATTTGAAAGCATATTGAACAAATTTTATTTTCGCTCTTCAATCGAGACTTTTGTGCATAACTTGCAATTGATGTTTTCAAGCAAATTATCCATTGTTTAGGCTTGAAATCATGTCATTGAGTCTCTTTTAGTAATTAAATCATTTCAAAGAAATTCGAACGAAATCTTTTTCCGCACTTGAACCAATACTTTCGTGCATAATTTGCAATGGATCTTCTGAAGGCAACTAGGCATTTGTATAGCCTTAAAATCATGTCATTGAGTCACTTTTAGTCAGTAAATCATTCGAAATCAATGCAAACGAATTCTATTTTCGCTTTTCAAACACGACTTTTGTGCAAAACATGCAATTGATCTATTGAAGGCAATTATGCGTTTGTTTAGCCTTAAAATCATGTCATTGAGTCTTCTCTAGTCCTTAAATCAATTAAAAGTAATTTGAAAGAATTCTATTTTTTTGCACTTCAAACATGACTTTCGTTCAGAACTTCAAATTCAACCATTGAGGACAACTATGCATTCTTTTAGCCTTAAAATCATGTCATTGAGTCTCTTCTAGTCATCAAATCATTTGAAAGCAATTCGAACGAATTCTATTTTTGCTCTTTAAACGAGACTTTTGTGCAGAACTTGCAATAGATATATTCAAGCAAACTATCCATTGTTTAGCCTTGAAATCACGTCATTGAGTCTCTTCTAGAAATTAAATCATTTCAAAGCAATTCGAACGAAATCTATTTTCGTACTTGAACCACGACTTTCTTGCATAATTTGCATTAGATCTTTTGATGGCAACTATGCATTTGTATTGCCTTAAAATCATGTCATTGAGTCACTTTTAGTCAATAAATCATTCGAAATCAATTCAAACGAATTCTATTTTCGCATTTCAAACACAACTTTTGTGTAAAACATGCAATTGATCTATTGAAGGCATTTATGCGTTTGTTTAGCCTTAAAATCATGTCATTGAGTCTTCTCTAGTCATTAAATCAATTAAAAGTAATTCGAAAGAATTCTATATTTTCGCACTTCAAACACGACTTTCGTTAAGAACTTTCAATTCAATAATTGAAGGCAACTATGCATCTTTTTAGCCTTAAAATAATGTCATTGAGTCTCTTCTAGTTATCATATCATTTGAAAGCATTTTGAACAAATTCTATTTTCGCTCTTCAATCGAGACTTTTGTGCATAACTTGCAATTGATGTTTTCAAGCAAGTTATCCATTGTTTAGCCTTGAAATCATGTCATTGAGTCTCTTTTAGTAATTAAATCATTTCAAAGAAATTCGAACGAAATCTTTTTTCGCACTTGAACCAATACTTTCGTGCATAATTTGCAATGGATCTTTTGAAGGCAACTAGGCATTTGTATAGCCTTAAAATCATGTCATTGAGTCACTTTTAGTCAATAAATCATTCGAAATCAATTCAAACGAATTCTATTTTCGCATTTCAAACACTACTTTTGTGCAAAACATGCAATTGATCTATTGAAGGCAATTATGCGTTTGTTTAGCCTTCAAATCATGTCATTGAGTCTTCTCTAGTCATTAAATCAGTTAAAAGTAATTCGAAAGAATTCTATTTTTTCGCACTTCAAACACGACTTTCGTTCAGAACTTTCAATTCTATAATTGAAGGCAACTATGCCTCTTTTTAGCCATAAAATCATGTCATTGAGTCTCTTCTACTCATCAAATCATTTGAAAGAATTTTGAACAAATTCAATTTTCGCTCTTCAATCGAGACTTTTGTGCATAACTTGCAATTCATGTTTTCAAGCAAATTATCCATTGGTTAGCCCTGAAATCATGTCATTGAGTCTCTTTTAGTAATTAAATCATTTCAAGAAATTCGAACGAAATCTTTTTTCGCACTTGAACCAATACTTTCGTGCATAATTTGCAATGGATCTTTTGAAGGCAACTAGGCATTTGTATAGCCTTAAAATCATGTCATTGAGTCACTTTTAGTCAATAAATCATTCGAAATCAATTGAAAGGAATTCTATTTTCGCATTTCAAACACGACTTTTGTGCAAAACATGCAATTGATCTATTGAAGGAAATTATGCGTTTGTTTAGCCTTAAAATCATGTCATTGAGTCTTCTCTAGTCATTAAATCAATTAAAAGTGATTCGAAAGAATTCTATTTTTTCGCACTTCAAACACGACTTTCGTTCAGAACTTTCAATTCAATAATTGAAGGCAACTATGCATCTTTTTAGCCTTAAAATCATGTCATTGAGTCTCTTCTAGTCATCAAATCATTTGATAGCATATTGAACAAATTCTATTTTCGCTCTTCCGTCGAGACTTTTGTGCATAACTTGCAATTGATGTATCCAAGCAAATTATCCATTGTTTAGCCTTGAAATCATGTCATCGAGTGTCTTCTAGTAATTAAATCATTTCAAAGAAATTTAAACGAAATCTTTTTTCGCACCTGAACTACGGCTTTTGTGCATAATTTGCAATGGATCTTTTGAAGGCAACTAGGCATTTGTATAGCCTTAAAATCAAGTCATTGAGTCACTTTTAGTCAGTAAATCATTCGAAATCAATTCAAACGTATTTTACTTTCGCATTTCAAACACGACTTTTGTGCAAAACATGCAATTGATTTATTGAAGGCAAGTATGCATTTGTTTAGCCTTCAAATCATGTCATTGAGTCTTCTCTAGTCATTAAATCAATTAAAAGTAATTCGAAAGAATTCTATTTTTTCGCACTTCAAACACGACTTTCGTTCAGAACTTTCAATTCAATAATTGAAGGCAACTATGCCTCTTTTTAGCCTTAAAATCATGTCATTGAGTCTCTTCTACTCATCAAATCATTTGAAAGAATTTTGAACAAATTCTATTTTCGCTCTTCAATCGAGACTTTTGTGCATAACTTGCAATTGATGTATTCAATCAAATTATCCATTGTTTAGCCTTGAAATCATGTCATCGAGTCTCTTCTAGTAATTAAATCATTTCAAAGAAATTTAAACGAAATCTTTTTTCGCACCTGAACTACGGCTTTTGTGCATAATTTGCAATGGATCTTTTGAAGGCAACTAGGCATTTGTATAGCCTTAAAATCATGTCATTGAGTCACTTTTAGTCAATAAATCATTCGAAATCAATTCAAACGAATTCTATTTTCGCATTTCAAACACAACTTTTGTGTAAAACATGCAATTGATCTATTGAAGGCAATTATGCGTTTGTTTAGCCTTAAAATCATGTCATTGAGTCTTCTCTAGTCATTAAATCAATTAAAAGTAATTCGAAAGAATTCTATTTTTTCGCACTTCAAACACGACTTTCGTTCAGAACTTTCAATTCAATAATTGAAGGCAACTATGCATCTTTTTAGCCTTAAAATCATGTCATTGAGGCTCTTCTAGTCATCAAATCATTTGAAAGCATATTGAACAAATTTTATTTTCGCTCTTCAATCGAGACTTTTGTGCATAACTTGCAATTGATGTTTTCAAGCAAATTATCCATTGTTTAGCCTTCAAATCATGTCATTGAGTCTCTTTTAGTAATTAAATCATTTCAAAGAAATTCGAACGAAATCTTTTTCCGCACTTGAACCAATACTTTCGTGCATAATTTGCAATGGATCTTTTGAAGGCAACTAGGCATTTGTATAGCCTTAAAATCATGTCATTGAGTCACTTTTAGTCAGTAAATCATTCGAAATTAATTCAAACGAATTCTATTTTCGCATTTCAAACACGACTTTTGTGCAAAACAAGCAATTGATCTATTGAAGGCAATTATGCGTTTGTTTAGCCTTAAAATCATGTCATTGAGTCTTCTCTAGTCATTAAATCAATTAAAAGTAATTCGAAAGAATTCTATTTTTTCGCACTTCAAACACGACTTTCGTTCAGAACTTTCAATTCAATAATTGAAGGCAACTATGCATCTTTTTAGCCTTAAAATCATGTCATTGAGGCTCTTCTAGTCATCAAATCATTTGAAAGCATATTGAACAAATTTTATTTTCGCTCTTCAATCGAGACTTTTGTGCATAACTTGCAATTGATGTTTTCAAGCAAATTATCCATTGTTTAGGCTTGAAATCATGTCATTGAGTCTCTTTTAGTAATTAAATCATTTCAAAGAAATTCGAACGAAATCTTTTTCCGCACTTGAACCAATACTTTCGTGCATAATTTGCAATGGATCTTCTGAAGGCAACTAGGCATTTGTATAGCCTTAAAATCATGTCATTGAGTCACTTTTAGTCAGTAAATCATTCGAAATCAATGCAAACGAATTCTATTTTCGCTTTTCAAACACGACTTTTGTGCAAAACATGCAATTGATCTATTGAAGGCAATTATGCGTTTGTTTAGCCTTAAAATCATGTCATTGAGTCTTCTCTAGTCATTAAATCAATTAAAAGTAATTTGAAAGAATTCTATTTTTTTGCACTTCAAACATGACTTTCGTTCAGAACTTCAAATTCAACCATTGAGGACAACTATGCATTCTTTTAGCCTTAAAATCATGTCATTGAGTCTCTTCTAGTCATCAAATCATTTGAAAGCAATTCGAACGAATTCTATTTTTGCTCTTTAAACGAGACTTTTGTGCAGAACTTGCAATAGATATATTCAAGCAAACTATCCACTGTTTAGCCTTGAAATCACGTCATTGAGTCTCTTCTAGAAATTAAATCATTTCAAAGCAATTCGAACGAAATCTATTTTCGTACTTGAACCACGACTTTCTTGCATAATTTGCATTAGATCTTTTGATGGCAACTATGCATTTGTATTGCCTTAAAATCATGTCATTGAGTCACTTTTAGTCAATAAATCATTCGAAATCAATTCAAACGAATTCTATTTTCGCATTTCAAACACAACTTTTGTGTAAAACATGCAATTGATCTATTGAAGGCATTTATGCGTTTGTTTAGCCTTAAAATCATGTCATTGAGTCTTCTCTAGTCATTAAATCAATTAAAAGTAATTCGAAAGAATTCTATATTTTCGCACTTCAAACACGACTTTCGTTAAGAACTTTCAATTCAATAATTGAAGGCAACTATGCATCTTTTTAGCCTTAAAATCATGTCATTGAGTCTCTTCTAGTTATCATATCATTTGAAAGCATTTTGAACAAATTCTATTTTCGCTCTTCAATCGAGACTTTTGTGCATAACTTGCAATTGATGTTTTCAGGCAAGTTATCCATTGTTTAGCCTTGAAATCATGTCATTGAGTCTCTTTTAGTAATTAAATCATTTCAAAGAAATTCGAACGAAATCTTTTTTCGCACTTGAACCAATACTTTCGTGCATAATTTGCAATGGATCTTTTGAAGGCAACTAGGCATTTGTATAGCCTTAAAATCATGTCATTGAGTCACTTTTAGTCAATAAATCATTCGAAATCAATTCAAACGAATTCTATTTTCGCATTTCAAACACTACTTTTGTGCAAAACATGCAATTGATCTATTGAAGGCAATTATGCGTTTGTTTAGCCTTAAAATCATGTCATTGAGTCTTCTCTAGTCATTAAATTAATTAATACTAATTCGAAAGAATTCCATTTTTTGGCACTTCAAACACGACTTTCGTTCAGAACTTTCAATTCTATAATTGAAGGCAACTATGCCTCTTTTTAGCCATAAAATCATGTCATTGAGTCTCTTCTACTCATCAAATCATTTGAAAGAATTTTGAACAAATTCAATTTTCGCTCTTCAATCGAGACTTTTGTGCATAACTTGCAATTCATGTTTTCAAGCAAATTATCCATTGGTTAGCCCTGAAATCATGTCATTGAGTCTCTTTTAGTAATTAAATCATTTCAAGAAATTCGAACGAAATCTTTTTTCGCACTTGAACCAATACTTTCGTGCATAATTTGCAATGGATCTTTTGAAGGCAACTAGGCATTTGTATAGCCTTAAAATCATGTCATTGAGTCACTTTTAGTCAATAAATCATTCGAAATCAATTGAAAGGAATTCTATTTTCGCATTTCAAACACGACTTTTGTGCAAAACATGCAATTGATCTATTGAAGGAAATTATGCGTTTGTTTAGCCTTAAAATCATGTCATTGAGTCTTCTCTAGTCATTAAATCAATTAAAAGTAATTCGAAAGAATTCTATTTTTTCGCACTTCAAACACGACTTTCGTTCAGAACTTTCAATTCAATAATTGAAGGCAACTATGCATCTTTTTAGCCTTAAAATCATGTCATTGAGTCTCTTCTAGTCACCAAATCATTTGATAGCATATTGAACAAATTCTATTTTCGCTCTTCCGTCGAGACTTTTGTGCATAACTTGCAATTGATGTATCCAAGCAAATTATCCATTGTTTAGCCTTGAAATCATGTCATCGAGTGTCTTCTAGTAATTAAATCATTTCAAAGAAATTTAAACGAAATCTTTTTTCGCACCTGAACTACGGCTTTTGTGCATAATTTGCAATGGATCTTTTGAAGGCAACTAGGCATTTGTATAGCCTTAAAATCATGTCATTGAGTCACTTTTAGTCAATAAATCATTCGAAATCAATTCAAACGAATTCTATTTTCGCATTTCAAACACTACTTTTGTGCAAAACATGCAATTGATCTATTGAAGGCAATTATGCGTTTGTTTAGCCTTAAAATCATGTCATTGAGTCTTCTCTAGTCATTAAATCAGTTAAAAGTAATTCGAAAGAATTCTATTTTTTCGCACTTCAAACACGACTTTCGTTCAGAACTTTCAATTCTATAATTGAAGGCAACTATGCCTCTTTTTAGCCATAAAATCATGTCATTGAGTCTCTTCTACTCATCAAATCATTTGAAAGAATTTTGAACAAATTCAATTTTCGCTCTTCAATCGAGACTTTTGTGCATAACTTGCAATTCATGTTTTCAAGCAAATTATCCATTGGTTAGCCCTGAAATCATGTCATTGAGTCTCTTTTAGTAATTAAATCATTTCAAGAAATTCGAACGAAATCTTTTTTCGCACTTGAACCAATACTTTCGTGCATAATTTGCAATGGATCTTTTGAAGGCAACTAGGCATTTGTATAGCCTTAAAATCATGTCATTGAGTCACTTTTAGTCAATAAATCATTCGAAATCAATTGAAAGGAATTCTATTTTCGCATTTCAAACACGACTTTTGTGCAAAACATGCAATTGATCTATTGAAGGAAATTATGCGTTTGTTTAGCCTTAAAATCATGTCATTGAGTCTTCTCTAGTCATTAAATCAATTAAAAGTAATTCGAAAGAATTCTATTTTTTCGCACTTCAAACACGACTTTCGTTCAGAACTTTCAATTCAATAATTGAAGGCAACTATGCATCTTTTTAGCCTTAAAATCATGTCATTGAGTCTCTTCTAGTCACCAAATCATTTGATAGCATATTGAACAAATTCTATTTTCGCTCTTCCGTCGAGACTTTTGTGCATAACTTGCAATTGATGTATCCAAGCAAATTATCCATTGTTTAGCCTTGAAATCATGTCATCGAGTGTCTTCTAGTAATTAAATCATTTCAAAGAAATTTAAACGAAATCTTTTTTCGCACCTGAACTACGGCTTTTGTGCATAATTTGCAATGGATCTTTTGAAGGCAACTAGGCATTTGTATAGCCTTAAAATCAAGTCATTGAGTCACTTTTAGTCAGTAAATCATTCGAAATCAATTCAAACGAATTCTATTTTCGCATTTCAAACACGACTTTTGTGCAAAACATGCAATTGATCTATTGAAGGCAATTATGCGTTTGTTTAACCTTAAAATCTTGTCATTGAGTGTTCTCTAGTCTTTAAATCAATTAAAAGTAATTCGAAAAAATTCTATTTTTTCGCACTTCAAACACGACTTTCGTTCAGAAGTTTCAATTCAATAATTGAAGGCAACTATGCATCTTTTTAGCCTTAAAATCATGTCATTGAGTCTCTTCTAGTCATCAAATCATTTGAAAGCATTTTGAAAAAATTCTATTTTCGCTCTTCAATCGAGACTTTTGTGCATAACTTGCAATTGATGTATTCAATCAAATTATCCATTGTTTAGCCTTGAAATCATGTCATCGAGTCTCTTCTAGTAATTAAATCATTTCAAAGAAATTTAAACGAAATCTTTTTTCGCACCTGAACCACGGCTTTTGTGCATAATTTGCAATGGATCTTTTGAAGGCAACTAGGCATTTGTATAGCCTTAAAATCATGTCATTGAGTCACTTTTAGTCAGTAAATCATTCGAAATCAATTCAAACGAATTCTATTTTCGCATTTCAGACACGACTTTTGTGAAAAATATGCAATTGATCTATTGAAGGCAATTATGCGTTTGTTTAGCCTTAAAATCATGTCATTGAGTCTCTTCTAGTCATCAAATCATTTGAAAGCATATTGAACAAATTTTATTTTCGCTCTTCAATCGAGACTTTTGTGCATAACTTGCAATTGATGTTTTCAAGCAAATTATCCATTGTTTAGCCTTAAAATCATGTCATTGAGTCTCTTTTAGTAATTAAATCATTTCAAAGAAATTCGAACGAAATCTTTTTTCGCACTTGAACCAATACTTTCGTGCATAATTTGCAATGGATCTTTTGAAGGCAAGTAGGCATTTGTATAGCCTTAAAATTATGTCATTGAGTCACTTTTAGTCAGTAAATCATTCGAAATCAATTCAAAGGAATTCTATATTCGCATTTCAAACACGACTTTTGTGCAAAACATGCAATTGATCTATTGAAGGAAATTATGCGTTTGTTTAGCCTTAAAATCATGTCATTGAGTCTTCTCTAGTCATTAAATCAATTAAAAGTAATTCGAAAGAATTCTATTTTTTCGCACTTCAAACACGACTTTCGTTCAGAACTTTCAATTCAATAATTGAAGGCAACTATGCATCTTTTTAGCCCTAAAATCATGTCATTGAGTCTCTTCTAGTTATCAAATCATTTGAAAGCATTTTGAACAAATTCTATTTTGGCTCTTCAATCGAGACTTTTGTGCATAACTTGCAATTGATGTTTTCAAGCAAATTATCCATTGTTTAACCTTGAAATCATGTCATTGAGTCTCTTTTAGTAATTAAATCATTTCAAGAAATTCGAACGAAATTTTTTTTCGCACTTGAACCAGTACTTTCGTGCATAATTTGCAGTGGATCTTTTGAAGGCAACTAGGCATTTGTATAACCTTAAAATCATGTCATTGAGTCACTTTTAGTCAGTAAATTATTCGAAATCAATTCAAACGAATTCTATTTTCGCCTTTCAAACACGACTTTTGTGCAAAACATGCAATTGATCTATTGAAGGCAATTATGCGTTTGTTTAGCCTTAAAATCATGTCATTGAGTCTTCTCTAATCATCAAATCAATTAAAAGTAATTCGGAAGAATTCTATTTTTTCGCACTTCAAACACGACTTTCGTTCAGAACTTTCAATTCAATAATTGAAGGCAACTATGCATCTTTTTAGCCTTAAAATCATGTCATTGAGTCACTTTTTGTCAGTAAATCATTCGAAATCAATTCAAACGAATTCTATTTTCGCATTTCAAACACGACTTTTGTGTAAAACATGCAATTGATCTATTGAAGGCAATTATGCGTTTGTTTAGCCTTAAAATAATGTCATTGAGTCTTCTCTAGTCATTAAATCAATTAAAAGTAATTCGAAAGAATTCTATTTTTTCGCACTTCAAACACGACTTTCGTTCAGAACTTTCAACTCAATAATTGAAGGCAACTATGCATCTTTTTAGCCTTAAAATCATGTCACTGGGTCTCTTCTAGTTATCAAATCATTTGAAAGCATTTTGAACAAATTCTATTTTCGCTCTTCAATCGAGACTTTTGTGCATAACTTGCAATTGATGTTTTCAAGCAAATTATCCATTGTTTAGCCTTGAAATCATGTCATTGAGTCTCTTTTAGTAATTAAATCATTTCAAAGAAATTTAAACGAAATCTTTTTTCGCACCTGAACCACGGCTTTTGTGAATAACATGCAATTGATCTATTGAAGGCAATTATGCGTTTGTTTAGCCTTAAAATCATGTCGTTCAGTCTTCTCTAGTCATTAAATCAACTAAAAGTAATTCGAAAGAATTCTATTTTTTCGCACTTCAAACACGACTTTCGTTCAGAACTTTCAATTCAATAATTGAAGGCAACTATGCTTTTTTTTAGCCTTAAAATCATGTCATTGAGTCTCTTCTAGTCATCAAATCATTTGAAAGCATTTTGAACAAATTCTATTTTCGCTCTTCAATCGAGACTTTTGTTCATAACTTGCAATTGATGTTTTCAAGCAAATTATCCATTGTTTAGCCTTGAAATCATGTAATTGAGTCTCTTTTAGTAATTAAATCATTTCAAAGAAATTCGAACAAAATCTTTTTTCGCACTTGAACCAATACTTTCGTGCATAATTTGCAATGGATCTTTTAAAGACAACTAGGCATTTGTATAACCTTAAAATCTTGTCATTGAGACACTTTTAGTCAGTCAATCATTCGAAATCAATTCAAATGAATTCTATTTTCGCATTTCAGACACGACTTTTGTGCAAAACATGCAATTGATCTATTGAAGGCAATTATGCGTTTGTTTAGCCTTAAAATCATGTCATTGAGTCTTCTCTAGTCATTAAATCAACTAAAAGTAATTCGAAAGAATTCTATTTTTTCGCACTTCAAACACGACTTTCGTTCAGAACTTCCAATTCAATATTCAAGGCAACTATGCATCTTTTTAGCTTTAAAATCATGTCATTGAGTCTCCTCTAGTCATCAAATCATTTGAAAGCATATTCAACAAATTTTATTTTCGCTCTTCAATCGAGACTTTTGTGCATAACTTGCGATTGATGTATTCAAGCAAATTATCCATTGTTTAGCCTTGAAATCATATCATCGAGTCTCTTCTAGTAATTAGATCATTTGAAAGAAATTTAAACGAAATGTTTTTTCGCACCTGAACCACGGCTTTTGTGAATAACATGCAATTGATCTATTGAAGGCAATTATGCGTTTGTTTAGCCTTAAAATCATGCCATTGAGTCTTCTCTAGTCATTAAATCAATTAAAAGTAATTCGAAAGAATTCTATTTTTTCGCACTTCAAACACGACTTTCGTTGAGAACTTTCAATTCAATAATTGAAGGCAACTATGCATCTTTTTAGCCTTAAAATCATGTCATTGAGGCTCTTCTAGTCATCAAATCATTTGAAAGCATATTGAACAAATTTTATTTTCGCTCTTCAATCGAGACTTTTGTGCATAACTTGCAATTGATGTTTTCAAGCAAATTATCCATTGTTTAGCCTTGAAATCATGTCATTGAGTCTCTTTTAGTAATTAAATCATTTCAAAGAAATTCGAACGAAATCTTTTTTCGCACTTGAACCAATACTTTCGTGCATAATTTGCAATGGATCTTTTGAAGGCAACTAGGCATTTGTATAGCCTTAAAATCATGTCATTGAGTCACTTTTAGTCAGTCAATCATTCGAAATCAATTCAAACGAATTCTATTTTCGCATTTCAGACACGACTTTTGTGCAAAACATGCAATTGATCTATTGAAGGCAATTATGCGTTTGTTTAGCCTTAAAATCATGTCATTGAGTCTTCCCTAGTCATTAAATCAATTAAAAGTAATTCGAAAGAATTCTATTTTTTCGCACTTCAAACACGACTTTCGTTCAGAACTTTCAATTCAATAATTGAAGGCAACTATGCATCTTTTTAGCCTTAAAATCATGTCATTGAGTCTCTTCTAGTCATCAAATCATTTGAAAGCATTTTGATCAAATTCTATTTTCGCTCTTCAATCGAGACTTTTGTGCATAACTTGCAATTGATGTTTTCAAGCAAATTATCCATTGTTTAGCCTTGAAATCATGTCATTGAGTCTCTTTTAGTAATTAAATCATTTCAAGAAATTCGAACGAAATTTTTTTTCGCACTTGAACCAATACTTTCGTGCATAATTTGCAATGGATCTTTTGAAGGCAACTAGGCATTTGTATAACCTTAAAATCATGTCATTGAGTCACTTTTAGTCAGTAAATCATTCGAAATCAATTTAAACGAATTCTATTTTCGCCTTTCAAACACGACTTTTGTGCAAAACATGCAATTGATCTATTGAAGGCAATTATGCGTTTGTTTAGCCTTAAAATCATGTCATTGAGTCTTCTCGAGTCATTAAATCAATTTAAACTAATTCGAAAGAATTCTATTTTTTCGCACTTCAAACACGACTTTCGTTCAGAACTTTCAATTCAATAATTGAAGGCAACTATGCATCTTTTTAGCCTTAAAATCATGTCATTGAGTCTCTTCTAGTCATCAAATCATTTGAAAGCATTTTCAACAAATTATATTTTCGCTCTTCAATCGAGACTTTTGTGCATAACTTGCAATTGATGTTTTTAAGCAAATTATCCATTGTTTAGCCTTGAAATCATGTCATTGAGTCTCTTTCAGAAATTAAATCATTTCAAACAAATTCGAACGAAATCTTTTTTCGCACTTGAACCAATACTTTCGTGCATAATTTGCAATGGATCTTTTGAAGGCAACTAAACATTTGTATTACCATAAAATCATGTCATTGAGTCACTTTTAGTCAGTAAATCATTCGAAATCAATTCAAACGAATTCTATTTTCGCATTTCAAACACGACTTTTGTGCAAAACATGCAATTGATCTATTGAAGGCAATTATGCGTTTGTTTAGCCTTAAAATCATGTCATTGAGTCTTGTCTAGTCATTAAATCAATTAAAAGTTATTCGAAAGAATTCTATTTTTTCGCACTTCAAACACGACTTTCGTTCAGAACTTTCAATTCAATAATTGAAGGCAACTATGCATCTTTTTAGCCTTAAAATCATGTCATTGAGTCTTTTCTAGTCAGCAAATCATTTAAAAGCATTACGAACAAATTCTATTTTCGCTCTTCAATCGAGACTTTTGTGCATAACTTGCAATTGATCTATTCAAGCAAATTATCCATTGTTTAGCCTTGAAATCATGTCATTGAGTCTCTTTTAGTAATTAAATCATTTCAAAGAAATTCGAACGAAATCTTTTTTCGCACTTGAACCAATACTTTCGTGCATAATTTGCAATGGATCTTTGGAAGGCAACTAGGCATTTGTATAGCCTTAAAATCATGTCATTGAGTCACTTTTAGTCAGTCAATCATTCGAAATCAATTCAAACGAATTCTATTTTCGCATTTCAGACACGACTTTTGTACAAAACATGCAATTGATCTATTGAAGGCAATTATGCGTTTGTTTAGCCTTAAAATCATGTCATTGAGTCTTCTCTAGTCATTAAATCAATTAAAAGTAATTCGAAAGAATTCTATTTTTTCGCACTTCAAACACGACTTTCGTTCAGAACTTTCAATTCAATAATTGAAGGCAACTATGCATCTTTTTAGCCTTAAAATCATGTCATTGAGTCTCTTCTAGTCATCAAATCATTTGAAAGCATTTTGATCAAATTCTATTTTCGCTCTTCAATCAAGACTTTTGTGCATAACTTGCAATTGATGTTTTCAAGCAAATTATCCATTGTTTAGCCTTGAAATCATGTCATTGAGTCTCTTTTAGTAATTAAATTATTTCAAGAAATTCGAACGAAATTTTTTTTCGCACTTGAACCAATACTTTCGTGCATAATTTGCAATGGATCTTTTGAAGGCAACTAGGCATTTGTATAACCTTAAAATCATGTCATTGAGTCACTTTTAGTCAGTAAATCATTTGAAATCAATTTAAACGAATTCTATTTTCGCCTTTCAAACACGACTTTTGTGCAAAACATGCAATTGATCTATTGAAGGCAATTATGCGTTTGTTTAGCCTTAAAATCATGTCATTGAGTCTTCTCGAGTCATTAAATCAATTTAAAGTAATTCGAAAGAATTCTATTTTTTCGCACTTCAAACACGACTTTCGTTCAGAACTTTCAATTCAATAATTGAAGGCAACTATGCATCTTTTTAGCCTTAAAATCATGTCATTGAGTCTCTTCTAGTCACCAAATCATTTGATAGCATATTGAACAAATTCTATTTTCGCTCTTCCGTCGAGACTTTTGTGCATAACTTGCAATTGATGTATCCAAGCAAATTATCCATTGTTTAGCCTTGAAATCATGTCATCGAGTGTCTTCTAGTAATTAAATCATTTCAAAGAAATTTAAACGAAATCTTTTTTCGCACCTGAACTACGGCTTTTGTGCATAATTTGCAATGGATCTTTTGAAGGCAACTAGGCATTTGTATAGCCTTAAAATCAAGTCATTGAGTCACTTTTAGTCAGTAAATCATTCGAAATCAATTCAAACGAATTCTATTTTCGCATTTCAAACACGACTTTTGTGCAAAACATGCAATTGATCTATTGAAGGCAATTATGCGTTTGTTTAACCTTAAAATCTTGTCATTGAGTGTTCTCTAGTCTTTAAATCAATTAAAAGTAATTCGAAAAAATTCTATTTTTTCGCACTTCAAACACGACTTTCGTTCAGAAGTTTCAATTCAATAATTGAAGGCAACTATGCATCTTTTTAGCCTTAAAATCATGTCATTGAGTCTCTTCTAGTCATCAAATCATTTGAAAGCATTTTGAAAAAATTCTATTTTCGCTCTTCAATCGAGACTTTTGTGCATAACTTGCAATTGATGTATTCAATCAAATTATCCATTGTTTAGCCTTGAAATCATGTCATCGAGTCTCTTCTAGTAATTAAATCATTTCAAAGAAATTTAAACGAAATCTTTTTTCGCACCTGAACCACGGCTTTTGTGCATAATTTGCAATGGATCTTTTGAAGGCAACTAGGCATTTGTATAGCCTTAAAATCATGTCATTGAGTCACTTTTAGTCAGTAAATCATTCGAAATCAATTCAAACGAATTCTATTTTCGCATTTCAGACACGACTTTTGTGAAAAATATGCAATTGATCTATTGAAGGCAATTATGCGTTTGTTTAGCCTTAAAATCATGTCATTGAGTCTCTTCTAGTCATCAAATCATTTGAAAGCATATTGAACAAATTTTATTTTCGCTCTTCAATCGAGACTTTTGTGCATAACTTGCAATTGATGTTTTCAAGCAAATTATCCATTGTTTAGCCTTAAAATCATGTCATTGAGTCTCTTTTAGTAATTAAATCATTTCAAAGAAATTCGAACGAAATCTTTTTTCGCACTTGAACCAATACTTTCGTGCATAATTTGCAATGGATCTTTTGAAGGCAAGTAGGCATTTGTATAGCCTTAAAATTATGTCATTGAGTCACTTTTAGTCAGTAAATCATTCGAAATCAATTCAAAGGAATTCTATTTTCGCATTTCAAACACGACTTTTGTGCAAAACATGCAATTGATCTATTGAAGGAAATTATGCGTTTGTTTAGCCTTAAAATCATGTCATTGAGTCTTCTCTAGTCATTAAATCAATTAAAAGTAATTCGAAAGAATTCTATTTTTTCGCACTTCAAACACGACTTTCGTTCAGAACTTTCAATTCAATAATTGAAGGCAACTATGCATCTTTTTAGCCCTAAAATCATGTCATTGAGTCTCTTCTAGTTATCAAATCATTTGAAAGCATTTTGAACAAATTCTATTTTGGCTCTTCAATCGAGACTTTTGTGCATAACTTGCAATTGATGTTTTCAAGCAAATTATCCATTGTTTAACCTTGAAATCATGTCATTGAGTCTCTTTTAGTAATTAAATCATTTCAAGAAATTCGAACGAAATTTTTTTTCGCACTTGAACCAGTACTTTCGTGCATAATTTGCAGTGGATCTTTTGAAGGCAACTAGGCATTTGTATAACCTTAAAATCATGTCATTGAGTCACTTTTAGTCAGTAAATTATTCGAAATCAATTCAAACGAATTCTATTTTCGCCTTTCAAACACGACTTTTGTGCAAAACATGCAATTGATCTATTGAAGGCAATTATGCGTTTGTTTAGCCTTAAAATCATGTCATTGAGTCTTCTCTAATCATCAAATCAATTAAAAGTAATTCGGAAGAATTCTATTTTTTCGCACTTCAAACACGACTTTCGTTCAGAACTTTCAATTCAATAATTGAAGGCAACTATGCATCTTTTTAGCCTTAAAATCATGTCATTGAGTCACTTTTTGTCAGTAAATCATTCGAAATCAATTCAAACGAATTCTATTTTCGCATTTCAAACACGACTTTTGTGTAAAACATGCAATTGATCTATTGAAGGCAATTATGCGTTTGTTTAGCCTTAAAATAATGTCATTGAGTCTTCTCTAGTCATTAAATCAATTAAAAGTAATTCGAAAGAATTCTATTTTTTCGCACTTCAAACACGACTTTCGTTCAGAACTTTCAACTCAATAATTGAAGGCAACTATGCATCTTTTTAGCCTTAAAATCATGTCACTGGGTCTCTTCTAGTTATCAAATCATTTGAAAGCATTTTGAACAAATTCTATTTTCGCTCTTCAATCGAGACTTTTGTGCATAACTTGCAATTGATGTTTTCAAGCAAATTATCCATTGTTTAGCCTTGAAATCATGTCATTGAGTCTCTTTTAGTAATTAAATCATTTCAAAGAAATTTAAACGAAATCTTTTTTCGCACCTGAACCACGGCTTTTGTGAATAACATGCAATTGATCTATTGAAGGCAATTATGCGTTTGTTTAGCCTTAAAATCATGTCGTTCAGTCTTCTCTAGTCATTAAATCAACTAAAAGTAATTCGAAAGAATTCTATTTTTTCGCACTTCAAACACGACTTTCGTTCAGAACTTTCAATTCAATAATTGAAGGCAACTATGCTTTTTTTTAGCCTTAAAATCATGTCATTGAGTCTCTTCTAGTCATCAAATCATTTGAAAGCATTTTGAACAAATTCTATTTTCGCTCTTCAATCGAGACTTTTGTTCATAACTTGCAATTGATGTTTTCAAGCAAATTATCCATTGTTTAGCCTTGAAATCATGTAATTGAGTCTCTTTTAGTAATTAAATCATTTCAAAGAAATTCGAACAAAATCTTTTTTCGCACTTGAACCAATACTTTCGTGCATAATTTGCAATGGATCTTTTAAAGACAACTAGGCATTTGTATAACCTTAAAATCTTGTCATTGAGACACTTTTAGTCAGTCAATCATTCGAAATCAATTCAAATGAATTCTATTTTCGCATTTCAGACACGACTTTTGTGCAAAACATGCAATTGATCTATTGAAGGCAATTATGCGTTTGTTTAGCCTTAAAATCATGTCATTGAGTCTTCTCTAGTCATTAAATCAACTAAAAGTAATTCGAAAGAATTCTATTTTTTCGCACTTCAAACACGACTTTCGTTCAGAACTTCCAATTCAATATTCAAGGCAACTATGCATCTTTTTAGCTTTAAAATCATGTCATTGAGTCTCCTCTAGTCATCAAATCATTTGAAAGCATATTCAACAAATTTTATTTTCGCTCTTCAATCGAGACTTTTGTGCATAACTTGCGATTGATGTATTCAAGCAAATTATCCATTGTTTAGCCTTGAAATCATATCATCGAGTCTCTTCTAGTAATTAGATCATTTGAAAGAAATTTAAACGAAATGTTTTTTCGCACCTGAACCACGGCTTTTGTGAATAACATGCAATTGATCTATTGAAGGCAATTATGCGTTTGTTTAGCCTTAAAATCATGCCATTGAGTCTTCTCTAGTCATTAAATCAATTAAAAGTAATTCGAAAGAATTCTATTTTTTCGCACTTCAAACACGACTTTCGTTGAGAACTTTCAATTCAATAATTGAAGGCAACTATGCATCTTTTTAGCCTTAAAATCATGTCATTGAGGCTCTTCTAGTCATCAAATCATTTGAAAGCATATTGAACAAATTTTATTTTCGCTCTTCAATCGAGACTTTTGTGCATAACTTGCAATTGATGTTTTCAAGCAAATTATCCATTGTTTAGCCTTGAAATCATGTCATTGAGTCTCTTTTAGTAATTAAATCATTTCAAAGAAATTCGAACGAAATCTTTTTTCGCACTTGAACCAATACTTTCGTGCATAATTTGCAATGGATCTTTTGAAGGCAACTAGGCATTTGTATAGCCTTAAAATCATGTCATTGAGTCACTTTTAGTCAGTCAATCATTCGAAATCAATTCAAACGAATTCTATTTTCGCATTTCAGACACGACTTTTGTGCAAAACATGCAATTGATCTATTGAAGGCAATTATGCGTTTGTTTAGCCTTAAAATCATGTCATTGAGTCTTCCCTAGTCATTAAATCAATTAAAAGTAATTCGAAAGAATTCTATTTTTTCGCACTTCAAACACGACTTTCGTTCAGAACTTTCAATTCAATAATTGAAGGCAACTATGCATCTTTTTAGCCTTAAAATCATGTCATTGAGTCTCTTCTAGTCATCAAATCATTTGAAAGCATTTTGATCAAATTCTATTTTCGCTCTTCAATCGAGACTTTTGTGCATAACTTGCAATTGATGTTTTCAAGCAAATTATCCATTGTTTAGCCTTGAAATCATGTCATTGAGTCTCTTTTAGTAATTAAATCATTTCAAGAAATTCGAACGAAATTTTTTTTCGCACTTGAACCAATACTTTCGTGCATAATTTGCAATGGATCTTTTGAAGGCAACTAGGCATTTGTATAACCTTAAAATCATGTCATTGAGTCACTTTTAGTCAGTAAATCATTCGAAATCAATTTAAACGAATTCTATTTTCGCCTTTCAAACACGACTTTTGTGCAAAACATGCAATTGATCTATTGAAGGCAATTATGCGTTTGTTTAGCCTTAAAATCATGTCATTGAGTCTTCTCGAGTCATTAAATCAATTTAAACTAATTCGAAAGAATTCTATTTTTTCGCACTTCAAACACGACTTTCGTTCAGAACTTTCAATTCAATAATTGAAGGCAACTATGCATCTTTTTAGCCTTAAAATCATGTCATTGAGTCTCTTCTAGTCATCAAATCATTTGAAAGCATTTTCAACAAATTATATTTTCGCTCTTCAATCGAGACTTTTGTGCATAACTTGCAATTGATGTTTTTAAGCAAATTATCCATTGTTTAGCCTTGAAATCATGTCATTGAGTCTCTTTCAGAAATTAAATCATTTCAAACAAATTCGAACGAAATCTTTTTTCGCACTTGAACCAATACTTTCGTGCATAATTTGCAATGGATCTTTTGAAGGCAACTAAACATTTGTATTACCATAAAATCATGTCATTGAGTCACTTTTAGTCAGTAAATCATTCGAAATCAATTCAAACGAATTCTATTTTCGCATTTCAAACACGACTTTTGTGCAAAACATGCAATTGATCTATTGAAGGCAATTATGCGTTTGTTTAGCCTTAAAATCATGTCATTGAGTCTTGTCTAGTCATTAAATCAATTAAAAGTTATTCGAAAGAATTCTATTTTTTCGCACTTCAAACACGACTTTCGTTCAGAACTTTCAATTCAATAATTGAAGGCAACTATGCATCTTTTTAGCCTTAAAATCATGTCATTGAGTCTTTTCTAGTCAGCAAATCATTTAAAAGCATTACGAACAAATTCTATTTTCGCTCTTCAATCGAGACTTTTGTGCATAACTTGCAATTGATCTATTCAAGCAAATTATCCATTGTTTAGCCTTGAAATCATGTCATTGAGTCTCTTTTAGTAATTAAATCATTTCAAAGAAATTCGAACGAAATCTTTTTTCGCACTTGAACCAATACTTTCGTGCATAATTTGCAATGGATCTTTGGAAGGCAACTAGGCATTTGTATAGCCTTAAAATCATGTCATTGAGTCACTTTTAGTCAGTCAATCATTCGAAATCAATTCAAACGAATTCTATTTTCGCATTTCAGACACGACTTTTGTACAAAACATGCAATTGATCTATTGAAGGCAATTATGCGTTTGTTTAGCCTTAAAATCATGTCATTGAGTCTTCTCTAGTCATTAAATCAATTAAAAGTAATTCGAAAGAATTCTATTTTTTCGCACTTCAAACACGACTTTCGTTCAGAACTTTCAATTCAATAATTGAAGGCAACTATGCATCTTTTTAGCCTTAAAATCATGTCATTGAGTCTCTTCTAGTCATCAAATCATTTGAAAGCATTTTGATCAAATTCTATTTTCGCTCTTCAATCAAGACTTTTGTGCATAACTTGCAATTGATGTTTTCAAGCAAATTATCCATTGTTTAGCCTTGAAATCATGTCATTGAGTCTCTTTTAGTAATTAAATTATTTCAAGAAATTCGAACGAAATTTTTTTTCGCACTTGAACCAATACTTTCGTGCATAATTTGCAATGGATCTTTTGAAGGCAACTAGGCATTTGTATAACCTTAAAATCATGTCATTGAGTCACTTTTAGTCAGTAAATCATTTGAAATCAATTTAAACGAATTCTATTTTCGCCTTTCAAACACGACTTTTGTGCAAAACATGCAATTGATCTATTGAAGGCAATTATGCGTTTGTTTAGCCTTAAAATCATGTCATTGAGTCTTCTCGAGTCATTAAATCAATTTAAAGTAATTCGAAAGAATTCTATTTTTTCGCACTTCAAACACGACTTTCGTTCAGAACTTTCAATTCAATAATTGAAGGCAACTATGCATCTTTTTAGCCTTAAAATCATGTCATTGAGTCTCTTCTAGTCATCAAATCATTTGAAAGCATTTTCAACAAATTATATTTTCGCTCTTCAATCGAGACTTTTGTGCATAACTTGCAATTGATGTTTTTAAGCAAATTATCCATTGTTTAGCCTTGAAATCATGTCATTGAGTCTCTTTCAGTAATTAAATCATTTCAAACAAATTCGAACGAAATCTTTTTTCGCACTTGAACCAATACTTTCGTGCATAATTTGCAATGGATCTTTTGAAGGCAACTAAACATTCGTATTACCTTAAAATCATGTCATTGAGTCACTTTTAGTCAGTAAATCATTCGAAATCAATTCAAACGAATTCTATTTTCACATTTCAAACACGACTTTTGTGCAAAACATGCAATTGATCTATTGAAGGCAATTATGCGTTTGTTTAGCCTTAAAATCATGTCATTGAGTCTTCTCTAGTCATTAAATCAACTAAAAGTAATTCGAAAGAATTCTATTTTTTCGCACTTCAAACACGACTTTCGTTCAGAACTTCCAATTCAATATTCAAGGCAACTATGCATCTTTTTAGCTTTAAAATCATGTCATTGAGTCTCCTCTAGTCATCAAATCATTTGAAAGCATATTCAACAAATTTTATTTTCGCTCTTCAATCGAGACTTTTGTGCATAACTTGCGATTGATGTATTCAAGCAAATTATCCATTGTTTAGCCTTGAAATCATATCATCGAGTCTCTTCTAGTAATTAGATCATTTGAAAGAAATTTAAACGAAATGTTTTTTCGCACCTGAACCACGGCTTTTGTGAATAACATGCAATTGATCTATTGAAGGCAATTATGCGTTTGTTTAGCCTTAAAATCATGCCATTGAGTCTTCTCTAGTCATTAAATCAATTAAAAGTAATTCGAAAGAATTCTATTTTTTCGCACTTCAAACACGACTTTCGTTCAGAACTTTCAATTCAATAATTGAAGGCAACTATGCATCTTTTTAGCCTTAAAATCATGTCATTGAGTCTTTTCTAGTCAGCAAATCATTTAAAAGCATTACGAACAAATTCTATTTTCGCTCTTCAATCGAGACTTTTGTGCATAACTTGCAATTGATCTATTCAAGCAAATTATCCATTGTTTAGCCTTGAAATCATGTCATTGAGTCTCTTTTAGTAATTAAATCATTTCAAAGAAATTCGAACGAAATCTTTTTTCGCACTTGAACCAATACTTTCGTGCATAATTTGCAATGGATCTTTTGAAGGCAACTAGGCATTTGTATAGCCTTAAAATCATGTCATTGAGTCACTTTTAGTCAGTCAATCATTCGAAATCAATTCAAACGAATTCTATTTTCGCATTTCAGACACGACTTTTGTACAAAACATGCAATTGATCTATTGAAGGCAATTATGCGTTTGTTTAGCCTTAAAATCATGTCATTGAGTCTTCTCTAGTCATTAAATCAATTAAAAGTAATTCGAAAGAATTCTATTTTTTCGCACTTCAAACACGACTTTCGTTCAGAACTTTCAATTCAATAATTGAAGGCAACTATGCATCTTTTTAGCCTTAAAATCATGTCATTGAGTCTCTTCTAGTCATTAAATCATTTGAAAGCATTTTGATCAAATTCTATTTTCGCTCTTCAATCAAGACTTTTGTGCATAACTTGCAATTGATGTTTTCAAGCAAATTATCCATTGTTTAGCCTTGAAATCATGTCATTGAGTCTCTTTTAGTAATTAAATTATTTCAAGAAATTCGAACGAAATTTTTTTTCGCACTTGAACCAATACTTTCGTGCATAATTTGCAATGGATCTTTTGAAGGCAACTAGGCATTTGTATAACCTTAAAATCATGTCATTGAGTCACTTTTAGTCAGTAAATCATTCGAAATCAATTTAAACGAATTCTATTTTCGCCTTTCAAACACGACTTTTGTGCAAAACATGCAATTGATCTATTGAAGGCAATTATGCGTTTGTTTAGCCTTAAAATCATGTCATTGAGTCTTCTCGAGTCATTAAATCAATTTAAAGTAATTTGAAAGAATTCTATTTTTTCGCACTTCAAACACGACTTTCGTTCAGAACTTTCAATTCAATAATTGAAGGCAACTATGCATCTTTTTAGCCTTAAAATCATGTCATTGAGTCTCTTCTAGTCATCAAATCATTTGAAAGCATTTTGATCAAATTCTATTTTCGCTCTTCAATCGAGACTTTTGTGCATAACTTGCAATTGATGTTTTCAAGCAAATTATCCATTGTTTAGCCTTGAAATCATGTCATTGAGTCTCTTTTAGTAATTAAATTATTTCAAGAAATTCGAACGAAATTTTTTTTCGCACTTGAACCAATACTTTCGTGCATAATTTGCAATGGATCTTTTGAAGGCAACTAGGCATTTGTATAACCTTAAAATCATGTCATTGAGTCACTTTTAGTCAGTAAATCATTCGAAATCAATTTAAACGAATTCTATTTTCGCCTTTCAAACACGACTTTTGTGCAAAACATGCAATTGATCTATTGAAGGCAATTATGCGTTTGTTTAGCCTTAAAATCATGTCATTGAGTCTTCTCGAGTCATTAAATCAATTTAAAGTAATTCGAAAGAATTCTATTGTTTCGCACTTCAAACACGACTTTCGTTCAGAACTTTCAATTCAATAATTGAAGGCAACTATGCATCTTTTTAGCCTTCAAATCATGTCATTGAGTCTCTTCTAGTCATCAAATCATTTGAAAGCATTTTCAACAAATTATATTTTCGCTCTTCAATCGAGACTTTTGTGCATAACTTGCAATTGATGTTTTTAAGCAAATTATCCATTGTTTAGCCTTGAAATCATGTCATTGAGTCTCTTTCAGTAATTAAATCATTTCAAACAAATTCGAACGAAATCTTTTTTCGCACTTGAACCAATACTTTCGTGCATAATTTGCAATGGATCTCTTGAAGGCAACTAAACATTCGTATTACCTTAAAATCATGTCATTGAGTCACTTTTAGTCAGTAAATCATTCGAAATCAATTCAAACGAATTCTATTTTCGCATTTCAAACACGACTTTTGTGCAAAACATGCAATTGATCTATTGAAGGCAATTATGCGTTTGTTTAGCCTTAAAATCATGTCATTGAGTCTTCTCTAGTCATTAAATCAACTAAAAGTAATTCGAAAGAATTCTATTTTTTCGCACTTCAAACACGACTTTCGTTCAGAACTTCCAATTCAATATTCAAGGCAACTATGCATCTTTTTAGCTTTAAAATCATGTCATTGAGTCTCCTCTAGTCATCAAATCATTTGAAAGCATATTCAACAAATTTTATTTTCGCTCTTCAATCGAGACTTTTGTGCATAACTTGCGATTGATGTATTCAAGCAAATTATCCATTGTTTAGCCTTGAAATCATATCATCGAGTCTCTTCTAGTAATTAGATCATTTGAAAGAAATTTAAACGAAATGTTTTTTCGCACCTGAACCACGGCTTTTGTGAATAACATGCAATTGATCTATTGAAGGCAATTATGCGTTTGTTTAGCCTTAAAATCATGCCATTGAGTCTTCTCTAGTCATTAAATCAATTAAAAGTAATTCGAAAGAATTCTATTTTTTCGCACTTCAAACACGACTTTCGTTCAGAACTTTCAATTCAATAATTGAAGGCAACTATGCATCTTTTTAGCCTTAAAATCATGTCATTGAGTCTTTTCTAGTCAGCAAATCATTTAAAAGCATTACGAACAAATTCTATTTTCGCTCTTCAATCGAGACTTTTGTGCATAACTTGCAATTGATCTATTCAAGCAAATTATCCATTGTTTAGCCTTGAAATCATGTCATTGAGTCTCTTTTAGTAATTAAATCATTTCAAAGAAATTCGAACGAAATCTTTTTTCGCACTTGAACCAATACTTTCGTGCATAATTTGCAATGGATCTTTTGAAGGCAACTAGGCATTTGTATAGCCTTAAAATCATGTCATTGAGTCACTTTTAGTCAGTCAATCATTCGAAATCAATTCAAACGAATTCTATTTTCGCATTTCAGACACGACTTTTGTACAAAACATGCAATTGATCTATTGAAGGCAATTATGCGTTTGTTTAGCCTTAAAATCATGTCATTGAGTCTTGTCTAGTCATTAAATCAATTAAAAGTAATTCGAAAGAATTCTATTTTTTCGCACTTCAAACACGACTTTCGTTCAGAACTTTCAATTCAATAATTGAAGGCAACTATGCATCTTTTTAGCCTTAAAATCATGTCATTGAGTCTCTTCTAGTCATCAAATCATTTGAAAGCATTTTGATCAAATTCTATTTTCGCTCTTCAATCGAGACTTTTGTGCATAACTTGCAATTGATGTTTTCAAGCAAATTATCCATTGTTTAGCCTTGAAATCATGTCATTGAGTCTCTTTTAGTAATTAAATTATTTCAAGAAATTCGAACGAAATTTTTTTTCGCACTTGAACCAATACTTTCGTGCATAATTTGCAATGGATCTTTTGAAGGCAACTAGGCATTTGTATAACCTTAAAATCATGTCATTGAGTCACTTTTAGTCAGTAAATCATTCGAAATCAATTTAAACGAATTCTATTTTCGCCTTTCAAACACGACTTTTGTGCAAAACATGCAATTGATCTATTGAAGGCAATTATGCGTTTGTTTAGCCTTAAAATCATGTCATTGAGTCTTCTCGAGTCATTAAATCAATTTAAAGTAATTCGAAAGAATTCTATTGTTTCGCACTTCAAACACGACTTTCGTTCAGAACTTTCAATTCAATAATTGAAGGCAACTATGCATCTTTTTAGCCTTCAAATCATGTCATTGAGTCTCTTCTAGTCATCAAATCATTTGAAAGCATTTTCAACAAATTATATTTTCGCTCTTCAATCGAGACTTTTGTGCATAACTTGCAATTGATGTTTTTAAGCAAATTATCCATTGTTTAGCCTTGAAATCATGTCATTGAGTCTCTTTCAGTAATTAAATCATTTCAAACAAATTCGAACGAAATCTTTTTTCGCACTTGAACCAATACTTTCGTGCATAATTTGCAATGGATCTCTTGAAGGCAACTAAACATTCGTATTACCTTAAAATCATGTCATTGAGTCACTTTTAGTCAGTAAATCATTCGAAATCAATTCAAACGAATTCTATTTTCGCATTTCAAACACGACTTTTGTGCAAAACATGCAATTGATCTATTGAAGGCAATTATGCGTTTGTTTAGCCTTAAAATCATGTCATTGAGTCTTCTCTAGTCATTAAATCAACTAAAAGTAATTCGAAAGAATTCTATTTTTTCGCACTTCAAACACGACTTTCGTTCAGAACTTCCAATTCAATATTCAAGGCAACTATGCATCTTTTTAGCTTTAAAATCATGTCATTGAGTCTCCTCTAGTCATCAAATCATTTGAAAGCATATTCAACAAATTTTATTTTCGCTCTTCAATCGAGACTTTTGTGCATAACTTGCGATTGATGTATTCAAGCAAATTATCCATTGTTTAGCCTTGAAATCATATCATCGAGTCTCTTCTAGTAATTAGATCATTTGAAAGAAATTTAAACGAAATGTTTTTTCGCACCTGAACCACGGCTTTTGTGAATAACATGCAATTGATCTATTGAAGGCAATTATGCGTTTGTTTAGCCTTAAAATCATGCCATTGAGTCTTCTCTAGTCATTAAATCAATTAAAAGTAATTCGAAAGAATTCTATTTTTTCGCACTTCAAACACGACTTTCGTTCAGAACTTTCAATTCAATAATTGAAGGCAACTATGCATCTTTTTAGCCTTAAAATCATGTCATTGAGTCTTTTCTAGTCAGCAAATCATTTAAAAGCATTACGAACAAATTCTATTTTCGCTCTTCAATCGAGACTTTTGTGCATAACTTGCAATTGATCTATTCAAGCAAATTATCCATTGTTTAGCCTTGAAATCATGTCATTGAGTCTCTTTTAGTAATTAAATCATTTCAAAGAAATTCGAACGAAATCTTTTTTCGCACTTGAACCAATACTTTCGTGCATAATTTGCAATGGATCTTTTGAAGGCAACTAGGCATTTGTATAGCCTTAAAATCATGTCATTGAGTCACTTTTAGTCAGTCAATCATTCGAAATCAATTCAAACGAATTCTATTTTCGCATTTCAGACACGACTTTTGTACAAAACATGCAATTGATCTATTGAAGGCAATTATGCGTTTGTTTAGCCTTAAAATCATGTCATTGAGTCTTCTCTAGTCATTAAATCAATTAAAAGTAATTCGAAAGAATTCTATTTTTTCGCACTTCAAACACGACTTTCGTTCAGAACTTTCAATTCAATAATTGAAGGCAACTATGCATCTTTTTAGCCTTAAAATCATGTCATTGAGTCTCTTCTAGTCATCAAATCATTTGAAAGCATTTTGATCAAATTCTATTTTCGCTCTTCAATCGAGACTTTTGTGCATAACTTGCAATTGATGTTTTCAAGCAAATTATCCATTGTTTAGCCTTGAAATCATGTCATTGAGTCTCTTTTAGTAATTAAATTATTTCAAGAAATTCGAACGAAATTTTTTTTCGCACTTGAACCAATACTTTCGTGCATAATTTGCAATGGATCTTTTGAAGGCAACTAGGCATTTGTATAACCTTAAAATCATGTCATTGAGTCACTTTTAGTCAGTAAATCATTCGAAATCAATTTAAACGAATTCTATTTTCGCCTTTCAAACACGACTTTTGTGCAAAACATGCAATTGATCTATTGAAGGCAATTATGCGTTTGTTTAGCCTTAAAATCATGTCATTGAGTCTTCTCGAGTCATTAAATCAATTTAAAGTAATTCGAAAGAATTCTATTGTTTCGCACTTCAAACACGACTTTCGTTCAGAACTTTCAATTCAATAATTGAAGGCAACTATGCATCTTTTTAGCCTTCAAATCATGTCATTGAGTCTCTTCTAGTCATCAAATCATTTGAAAGCATTTTCAACAAATTATATTTTCGCTCTTCAATCGAGACTTTTGTGCATAACTTGCAATTGATGTTTTTAAGCAAATTATCCATTGTTTAGCCTTGAAATCATGTCATTGAGTCTCTTTCAGTAATTAAATCATTTCAAACAAATTCGAACGAAATCTTTTTTCGCACTTGAACCAATACTTTCGTGCATAATTTGCAATGGATCTCTTGAAGGCAACTAAACATTCGTATTACCTTAAAATCATGTCATTGAGTCACTTTTAGTCAGTAAATCATTCGAAATCAATTCAAACGAATTCTATTTTCGCATTTCAAACACGACTTTTGTGCAAAACATGCAATTGATTTATTGAAGGCAATTATGCGTTTGTTTAGCCTTAAAATCATGTCATTGAGTCTTCTCTAGTCATTAAATCAACTAAAAGTAATTCGAAAGAATTCTATTTTTTCGCACTTCAAACACGACTTTCGTTCAGAACTTCCAATTCAATATTCAAGGCAACTATGCATCTTTTTAGCTTTAAAATCATGTCATTGAGTCTCCTCTAGTCATCAAATCATTTGAAAGCATATTCAACAAATTTTATTTTCGCTCTTCAATCGAGACTTTTGTGCATAACTTGCGATTGATGTATTCAAGCAAATTATCCATTGTTTAGCCTTGAAATCATATCATCGAGTCTCTTCTAGTAATTAGATCATTTGAAAGAAATTTAAACGAAATGTTTTTTCGCACCTGAACCACGGCTTTTGTGAATAACATGCAATTGATCTATTGAAGGCAATTATGCGTTTGTTTAGCCTTAAAATCATGCCATTGAGTCTTCTCTAGTCATTAAATCAATTAAAAGTAATTCGAAAGAATTCTATTTTTTCGCACTTCAAACACGACTTTCGTTCAGAACTTTCAATTCAATAATTGAAGGCAACTATGCATCTTTTTAGCCTTAAAATCATGTCATTGAGTCTTTTCTAGTCAGCAAATCATTTAAAAGCATTACGAACAAATTCTATTTTCGCTCTTCAATCGAGACTTTTGTGCATAACTTGCAATTGATCTATTCAAGCAAATTATCCATTGTTTAGCCTTGAAATCATGTCATTGAGTCTCTTTTAGTAATTAAATCATTTCAAAGAAATTCGAACGAAATCTTTTTTCGCACTTGAACCAATACTTTCGTGCATAATTTGCAATGGATCTTTTGAAGGCAACTAGGCATTTGTATAGCCTTAAAATCATGTCATTGAGTCACTTTTAGTCAGTCAATCATTCGAAATCAATTCAAACGAATTCTATTTTCGCATTTCAGACACGACTTTTGTACAAAACATGCAATTGATCTATTGAAGGCAATTATGCGTTTGTTTAGCCTTAAAATCATGTCATTGAGTCTTCTCTAGTCATTAAATCAATTAAAAGTAATTCGAAAGAATTCTATTTTTTCGCACTTCAAACACGACTTTCGTTCAGAACTTTCAATTCAATAATTGAAGGCAACTATGCATCTTTTTAGCCTTAAAATCATGTCATTGAGTCTCTTCTAGTCATCAAATCATTTGAAAGCATTTTGATCAAATTCTATTTTCGCTCTTCAATCGAGACTTTTGTGCATAACTTGCAATTGATGTTTTCAAGCAAATTATCCATTGTTTAGCCTTGAAATCATGTCATTGAGTCTCTTTTAGTAATTAAATTATTTCAAGAAATTCGAACGAAATTTTTTTTCGCACTTGAACCAATACTTTCGTGCATAATTTGCAATGGATCTTTTGAAGGCAACTAGGCATTTGTATAACCTTAAAATCATGTCATTGAGTCACTTTTAGTCAGTAAATCATTCGAAATCAATTTAAACGAATTCTATTTTCGCCTTTCAAACACGACTTTTGTGCAAAACATGCAATTGATCTATTGAAGGCAATTATGCGTTTGTTTAGCCTTAAAATCATGTCATTGAGTCTTCTCGAGTCATTAAATCAATTTAAAGTAATTCGAAAGAATTCTATTGTTTCTCACTTCAAACACGACTTTCGTTCAGAACTTTCAATTCAATAATTGAAGGCAACTATGCATCTTTTTAGCCTTAAAATCATGTCATTGAGTCTCTTCTAGTCATCAAATCATTTGAAAGCATTTTCAACAAATTATATTTTCGCTCTTCAATCGAGACTTTTGTGCATAACTTGCAATTGATGTTTTTAAGCAAATTATCCATTGTTTAGCCTTGAAATCATGTCATTGAGTCTCTTTCAGTAATTAAATCATTTCAAACAAATTCGAACGAAATCTTTTTTCGCACTTGAACCAATACTTTCGTGCATAATTTGCAATGGAGATCTTGAAGGCAACTAAACATTCGTATTACCTTAAAATCATGTCATTGAGTCACTTTTAGTCAGTAAATCATTCGAAATCAATTCAAACGAATTCTATTTTCGCATTTCAAACACGACTTTTGTGCAAAACATGCAATTGATTTATTGAAGGCAATTATGCGTTTGTTTAGCCTTAAAATCATGTCATTGAGTCTTCTCTAGTCATTAAATCAACTAAAAGTAATTCGAAAGAATTCTATTTTTTCGCACTTCAAACACGACTTTCGTTCAGAACTTCCAATTCAATATTCAAGGCAACTATGCATCTTTTTAGCTTTAAAATCATGTCATTGAGTCTCCTCTAGTCATCAAATCATTTGAAAGCATATTCAACAAATTTTATTTTCGCTCTTCAATCGAGACTTTTGTGCATAACTTGCGATTGATGTATTCAAGCAAATTATCCATTGTTTAGCCTTGAAATCATATCATCGAGTCTCTTCTAGTAATTAGATCATTTGAAAGAAATTTAAACGAAATGTTTTTTCGCACCTGAACCACGGCTTTTGTGAATAACATGCAATTGATCTATTGAAGGCAATTATGCGTTTGTTTAGCCTTAAAATCATGCCATTGAGTCTTCTCTAGTCATTAAATCAATTAAAAGTAATTCGAAAGAATTCTATTTTTTCGCACTTCAAACACGACTTTCGTTCAGAACTTTCAATTCAATAATTGAAGGCAACTATGCATCTTTTTAGCCTTAAAATCATGTCATTGAGTCTTTTCTAGTCAGCAAATCATTTAAAAGCATTACGAACAAATTCTATTTTCGCTCTTCAATCGAGACTTTTGTGCATAACTTGCAATTGATCTATTCAAGCAAATTATCCATTGTTTAGCCTTGAAATCATGTCATTGAGTCTCTTTTAGTAATTAAATCATTTCAAAGAAATTCGAACGAAATCTTTTTTCGCACTTGAACCAATACTTTCGTGCATAATTTGCAATGGATCTTTTGAAGGCAACTAGGCATTTGTATAGCCTTAAAATCATGTCATTGAGTCACTTTTAGTCAGTCAATCATTCGAAATCAATTCAAACGAATTCTATTTTCGCATTTCAGACACGACTTTTGTACAAAACATGCAATTGATCTATTGAAGGCAATTATGCGTTTGTTTAGCCTTAAAATCATGTCATTGAGTCTTGTCTAGTCATTAAATCAATTAAAAGTAATTCGAAAGAATTCTATTTTTTCGCACTTCAAACACGACTTTCGTTCAGAACTTTCAATTCAATAATTGAAGGCAACTATGCATCTTTTTAGCCTTAAAATCATGTCATTGAGTCTCTTCTAGTCATCAAATCATTTGAAAGCATTTTGATCAAATTCTATTTTCGCTCTTCAATCGAGACTTTTGTGCATAACTTGCAATTGATGTTTTCAAGCAAATTATCCATTGTTTAGCCTTGAAATCATGTCATTGAGTCTCTTTTAGTAATTAAATTATTTCAAGAAATTCGAACGAAATTTTTTTTCGCACTTGAACCAATACTTTCGTGCATAATTTGCAATGGATCTTTTGAAGGCAACTAGGCATTTGTATAACCTTAAAATCATGTCATTGAGTCACTTTTAGTCAGTAAATCATTCGAAATCAATTTAAACGAATTCTATTTTCGCCTTTCAAACACGACTTTTGTGCAAAACATGCAATTGATCTATTGAAGGCAATTATGCGTTTGTTTAGCCTTAAAATCATGTCATTGAGTCTTCTCGAGTCATTAAATCAATTTAAAGTAATTCGAAAGAATTCTATTGTTTCTCACTTCAAACACGACTTTCGTTCAGAACTTTCAATTCAATAATTGAAGGCAACTATGCATCTTTTTAGCCTTAAAATCATGTCATTGAGTCTCTTCTAGTCATCAAATCATTTGAAAGCATTTTCAACAAATTATATTTTCGCTCTTCAATCGAGACTTTTGTGCATAACTTGCAATTGATGTTTTTAAGCAAATTATCCTTTGTTTAGCCTTGAAATCATGTCATTGAGTCTCTTTCAGTAATTAAATCATTTCAAACAAATTCGAACGAAATCTTTTTTCGCACTTGAACCAATACTTTCGTGCATAATTTGCAATGGATCTCTTGAAGGCAACTAAACATTCGTATTACCTTAAAATCATGTCATTGAGTCACTTTTAGTCAGTAAATCATTCGAAATCAATTCAAACGAATTCTATTTTCGCATTTCAAACACGACTTTTGTGCAAAACATGCAATTGATTTATTGAAGGCAATTATGCGTTTGTTTAGCCTTAAAATCATGTCATTGAGTCTTCTCTAGTCATTAAATCAACTAAAAGTAATTCGAAAGAATTCTATTTTTTCGCACTTCAAACACGACTTTCGTTCAGAACTTCCAATTCAATATTCAAGGCAACTATGCATCTTTTTAGCTTTAAAATCATGTCATTGAGTCTCCTCTAGTCATCAAATCATTTGAAAGCATATTCAACAAATTTTATTTTCGCTCTTCAATCGAGACTTTTGTGCATAACTTGCGATTGATGTATTCAAGCAAATTATCCATTGTTTAGCCTTGAAATCATATCATCGAGTCTCTTCTAGTAATTAGATCATTTGAAAGAAATTTAAACGAAATGTTTTTTCGCACCTGAACCACGGCTTTTGTGAATAACATGCAATTGATCTATTGAAGGCAATTATGCGTTTGTTTAGCCTTAAAATCATGCCATTGAGTCTTCTCTAGTCATTAAATCAATTAAAAGTAATTCGAAAGAATTCTATTTTTTCGCACTTCAAACACGACTTTCGTTCAGAACTTTCAATTCAATAATTGAAGGCAACTATGCATCTTTTTAGCCTTAAAATCATGTCATTGAGTCTTTTCTAGTCAGCAAATCATTTAAAAGCATTACGAACAAATTCTATTTTCGCTCTTCAATCGAGACTTTTGTGCATAACTTGCAATTGATCTATTCAAGCAAATTATCCATTGTTTAGCCTTGAAATCATGTCATTGAGTCTCTTTTAGTAATTAAATCATTTCAAAGAAATTCGAACGAAATCTTTTTTCGCACTTGAACCAATACTTTCGTGCATAATTTGCAATGGATCTTTTGAAGGCAACTAGGCATTTGTATAGCCTTAAAATCATGTCATTGAGTCACTTTTAGTCAGTCAATCATTCGAAATCAATTCAAACGAATTCTATTTTCGCATTTCAGACACGACTTTTGTACAAAACATGCAATTGATCTATTGAAGGCAATTATGCGTTTGTTTAGCCTTAAAATCATGTCATTGAGTCTTCTCTAGTCATTAAATCAATTAAAAGTAATTCGAAAGAATTCTATTTTTTCGCACTTCAAACACGACTTTCGTTCAGAACTTTCAATTCAATAATTGAAGGCAACTATGCATCTTTTTAGCCTTAAAATCATGTCATTGAGTCTCTTCTAGTCATCAAATCATTTGAAAGCATTTTGATCAAATTCTATTTTCGCTCTTCAATCGAGACTTTTGTGCATAACTTGCAATTGATGTTTTCAAGCAAATTATCCATTGTTTAGCCTTGAAATCATGTCATTGAGTCTCTTTTAGTAATTAAATTATTTCAAGAAATTCGAACGAAATTTTTTTTCGCACTTGAACCAATACTTTCGTGCATAATTTGCAATGGATCTTTTGAAGGCAAGTAGGCATTTGTATAACCTTAAAATCATGTCATTGAGTCACTTTTAGTCAGTAAATCATTCGAAATCAATTTAAACGAATTCTATTTTCGCCTTTCAAACACGACTTTTGTGCAAAACATGCAATTGATCTATTGAAGGCAATTATGCGTTTGTTTAGCCTTAAAATCATGTCATTGAGTCTTCTCGAGTCATTAAATCAATTTAAAGTAATTCGAAAGAATTCTATTGTTTCTCACTTCAAACACGACTTTCGTTCAGAACTTTCAATTCAATAATTGAAGGCAACTATGCATCTTTTTAGCCTTAAAATCATGTCATTGAGTCTCTTCTAGTCATCAAATCATTTGAAAGCATTTTCAACAAATTATATTTTCGCTCTTCAATCGAGACTTTTGTGCATAACTTGCAATTGATGTTTTTAAGCAAATTATCCATTGTTTAGCCTTGAAATCATGTCATTGAGTCTCTTTCAGTAATTAAATCATTTCAAACAAATTCGAACGAAATCTTTTTTCGCACTTGAACCAATACTTTCGTGCATAATTTGCAATGGATCTCTTGAAGGCAACTAAACATTCGTATTACCTTAAAATCATGTCATTGAGTCACTTTTAGTCAGTAAATCATTCGAAATCAATTCAAACGAATTCTATTTTCGCATTTCAAACACGACTTTTGTGCAAAACATGCAATTGATTTATTGAAGGCAATTATGCGTTTGTTTAGCCTTAAAATCATGTCATTGAGTCTTCTCTAGTCATTAAATCAACTAAAAGTAATTCGAAAGAATTCTATTTTTTCGCACTTCAAACACGACTTTCGTTCAGAACTTCCAATTCAATATTCAAGGCAACTATGCATCTTTTTAGCTTTAAAATCATGTCATTGAGTCTCCTCTAGTCATCAAATCATTTGAAAGCATATTCAACAAATTTTATTTTCGCTCTTCAATCGAGACTTTTGTGCATAACTTGCGATTGATGTATTCAAGCAAATTATCCATTGTTTAGCCTTGAAATCATATCATCGAGTCTCTTCTAGTAATTAGATCATTTGAAAGAAATTTAAACGAAATGTTTTTTCGCACCTGAACCACGGCTTTTGTGAATAACATGCAATTGATCTATTGAAGGCAATTATGCGTTTGTTTAGCCTTAAAATCATGCCATTGAGTCTTCTCTAGTCATTAAATCAATTAAAAGTAATTCGAAAGAATTCTATTTTTTCGCACTTCAAACACGACTTTCGTTCAGAACTTTCAATTCAATAATTGAAGGCAACTATGCATCTTTTTAGCCTTAAAATCATGTCATTGAGTCTTTTCTAGTCAGCAAATCATTTAAAAGCATTACGAACAAATTCTATTTTCGCTCTTCAATCGAGACTTTTGTGCATAACTTGCAATTGATCTATTCAAGCAAATTATCCATTGTTTAGCCTTGAAATCATGTCATTGAGTCTCTTTTAGTAATTAAATCATTTCAAAGAAATTCGAACGAAATCTTTTTTCGCACTTGAACCAATACTTTCGTGCATAATTTGCAATGGATCTTTTGAAGGCAACTAGGCATTTGTATAGCCTTAAAATCATGTCATTGAGTCACTTTTAGTCAGTCAATCATTCGAAATCAATTCAAACGAATTCTATTTTCGCATTTCAGACACGACTTTTGTACAAAACATGCAATTGATCTATTGAAGGCAATTATGCGTTTGTTTAGCCTTAAAATCATGTCATTGAGTCTTCTCTAGTCATTAAATCAATTAAAAGTAATTCGAAAGAATTCTATTTTTTCGCACTTCAAACACGACTTTCGTTCAGAACTTTCAATTCAATAATTGAAGGCAACTATGCATCTTTTTAGCCTTAAAATCATGTCATTGAGTCTCTTCTAGTCATCAAATCATTTGAAAGCATTTTGATCAAATTCTATTTTCGCTCTTCAATCGAGACTTTTGTGCATAACTTGCAATTGATGTTTTCAAGCAAATTATCCATTGTTTAGCCTTGAAATCATGTCATTGAGTCTCTTTTAGTAATTAAATTATTTCAAGAAATTCGAACGAAATTTTTTTTCGCACTTGAACCAATACTTTCGTGCATAATTTGCAATGGATCTTTTGAAGGCAACTAGGCATTTGTATAACCTTAAAATCATGTCATTGAGTCACTTTTAGTCAGTAAATCATTCGAAATCAATTTAAACGAATTCTATTTTCGCCTTTCAAACACGACTTTTGTGCAAAACATGCAATTGATCTATTGAAGGCAATTATGCGTTTGTTTAGCCTTAAAATCATGTCATTGAGTCTTCTCGAGTCATTAAATCAATTTAAAGTAATTCGAAAGAATTCTATTGTTTCTCACTTCAAACACGACTTTCGTTCAGAACTTTCAATTCAATAATTGAAGGCAACTATGCATCTTTTTAGCCTTAAAATCATGTCATTGAGTCTCTTCTAGTCATCAAATCATTTGAAAGCATTTTCAACAAATTATATTTTCGCTCTTCAATCGAGACTTTTGTGCATAACTTGCAATTGATGTTTTTAAGCAAATTATCCATTGTTTAGCCTTGAAATCATGTCATTGAGTCTCTTTCAGTAATTAAATCATTTCAAACAAATTCGAACGAAATCTTTTTTCGCACTTGAACCAATACTTTCGTGCATAATTTGCAATGGAGATCTTGAAGGCAACTAAACATTCGTATTACCTTAAAATCATGTCATTGAGTCACTTTTAGTCAGTAAATCATTCGAAATCAATTCAAACGAATTCTATTTTCGCATTTCAAACACGACTTTTGTGCAAAACATGCAATTGATTTATTGAAGGCAATTATGCGTTTGTTTAGCCTTAAAATCATGTCATTGAGTCTTCTCTAGTCATTAAATCAACTAAAAGTAATTCGAAAGAATTCTATTTTTTCGCACTTCAAACACGACTTTCGTTCAGAACTTCCAATTCAATATTCAAGGCAACTATGCATCTTTTTAGCTTTAAAATCATGTCATTGAGTCTCCTCTAGTCATCAAATCATTTGAAAGCATATTCAACAAATTTTATTTTCGCTCTTCAATCGAGACTTTTGTGCATAACTTGCGATTGATGTATTCAAGCAAATTATCCATTGTTTAGCCTTGAAATCATATCATCGAGTCTCTTCTAGTAATTAGATCATTTGAAAGAAATTTAAACGAAATGTTTTTTCGCACCTGAACCACGGCTTTTGTGAATAACATGCAATTGATCTATTGAAGGCAATTATGCGTTTGTTTAGCCTTAAAATCATGCCATTGAGTCTTCTCTAGTCATTAAATCAATTAAAAGTAATTCGAAAGAATTCTATTTTTTCGCACTTCAAACACGACTTTCGTTCAGAACTTTCAATTCAATAATTGAAGGCAACTATGCATCTTTTTAGCCTTAAAATCATGTCATTGAGTCTTTTCTAGTCAGCAAATCATTTAAAAGCATTACGAACAAATTCTATTTTCGCTCTTCAATCGAGACTTTTGTGCATAACTTGCAATTGATCTATTCAAGCAAATTATCCATTGTTTAGCCTTGAAATCATGTCATTGAGTCTCTTTTAGTAATTAAATCATTTCAAAGAAATTCGAACGAAATCTTTTTTCGCACTTGAACCAATACTTTCGTGCATAATTTGCAATGGATCTTTTGAAGGCAACTAGGCATTTGTATAGCCTTAAAATCATGTCATTGAGTCACTTTTAGTCAGTCAATCATTCGAAATCAATTCAAACGAATTCTATTTTCGCATTTCAGACACGACTTTTGTACAAAACATGCAATTGATCTATTGAAGGCAATTATGCGTTTGTTTAGCCTTAAAATCATGTCATTGAGTCTTCTCTAGTCATTAAATCAATTAAAAGTAATTCGAAAGAATTCTATTTTTTCGCACTTCAAACACGACTTTCGTTCAGAACTTTCAATTCAATAATTGAAGGCAACTATGCATCTTTTTAGCCTTAAAATCATGTCATTGAGTCTCTTCTAGTCATCAAATCATTTGAAAGCATTTTGATCAAATTCTATTTTCGCTCTTCAATCAAGACTTTTGTGCATAACTTGCAATTGATGTTTTCAAGCAAATTATCCATTGTTTAGCCTTGAAATCATGTCATTGAGTCTCTTTTAGTAATTAAATTATTTCAAGAAATTCGAACGAAATTTTTTTTCGCACTTGAACCAATACTTTCGTGCATAATTTGCAATGGATCTTTTGAAGGCAACTAGGCATTTGTATAACCTTAAAATCATGTCATTGAGTCACTTTTAGTCAGTAAATCATTCGAAATCAATTTAAACGAATTCTATTTTCGCCTTTCAAACACAACTTTTGTGCAAAACATGCAATTGATCTATTGAAGGCAATTATGCGTTTGTTTAGCCTTAAAATCATGTCATTGAGTCTTCTCAAGTCATTAAATCAATTTAAAGTAATTCGAAAGAATTCTATTTTTTCGCACTTCAAACACGACTTTCGTTCAGAACTTTCAATTCAATAATTGAAGGCAACTATGCATCTTTTTAGCCTTAAAATCATGTCATTGAGTCTCTTCTAGTCATCAAATCATTTGAAAGCATTTTCAACAAATTATATTTTCGCTCTTCAATCGAGACTTTTGTGCATAACTTGCAATTGATGTTTTTAAGCAAATTATCCATTGTTTAGCCTTGAAATCAAGTCATTGAGTCTCTTTCAGTAATTAAATCATTTCAAACAAATTCGAACGAAATCTTTTTTCGCACTTGAACCAATACTTTCGTGCATAATTTGCAATGGATCTTTTGAAGGCAACTAAACATTCGTATTACCTTAAAATCATGTCATTGAGTCACTTTTAGTCAGTAAATCATTCGAAATCAATTCAAACGAATTCTATTTTCGCATTTCAAACACGACTTTTGTGCAAAACATGCAATTGATCTATTGAAGGCAATTATGCGTTTGTTTAGCCTTAAAATCATGTCATTGAGTCTTGTCTAGTCATTAAATCAATTAAAAGTAATTCGAAAGAATTCTATTTTTTCGCACTTCAAACATGACTTTCGTTCAGAACTTCCAATTCAACAATTGAAGGCAACTATGCATCTTTTTAGCCTTAAAATCATGTCATTGAGTCTTTTCTAGTCAGCAAATCATTTAAAAGCATTACGAACAAATTCTATTTTCGCTCTTCAATCGAGACTTTTGTGCATAACTTGCAATTGATCTATTCAAGCAAATTATCCATTGTTTAGCCTTGAAATCATGTCATTGAGTCTCTTTTAGTAATTAAATCATTTCAAAGAAATTCGAACGAAATCTTTTTTCGCACTTGAACCAATACTTTCGTGCATAATTTGCAATGGATCTTTTGAAGGCAACTAGGCATTTGTATAGCCTTAAAATCATGTCATTGAGTCACTTTTAGTCAGTCAATCATTCGAAATCAATTCAAACGAATTCTATTTTCGCATTTCAGACACGACTTTTGTGCAAAACATGCAATTGATCTATTGAAGGCAATTATGCGTTTGTTTAGCCTTAAAATCATGTCATTGAGTCTTCTCTAGTCATTAAATCAATTAAAAGTAATTCGAAAGAATTCTATTTTTTCGCACTTCAAACACGACTTTCGTTCAGAACTTTCAATTCAATAATTGAAGGCAACTATGCATCTTTTTAGCCTTAAAATCATGTCATTGAGTCTCTTCTAGTCATCAAATCATTTGAAACCATTTTGAACAAATTCTATTTTCGCTCTTCAATCGAGACTTTTGTTCATAACTTGCAATTGATGTTTTCAAGCAAATTATCCATTGTTTAGCCTTGAAATCATGTAATTGAGTCTCTTTTAGTAATTAAATCATTTCAAAGAAATTCGAACGAAATCTTTTTTCGCACTTGAACCAATACTTTCGTGCAGAATTTGCAATGGATCTTTTAAAGACAACTAGGCATTTGTATAACCTTAAAATCATGTCATTGTGACACTTTTTGTCAGTCAATGATTCGAAATCAATTCAAATGAATTCTATTTTCGCATTTCAGACACGACTTTTGTGCAAAACATGCAATTGATCTATTGAAGGCAATTATGCGTTTGTTTAGCCTTAAAATCATGTCATTGAGTCTTCTCTAGTCATTAAATCAACTAAAAGTAATTCGAAAGAATTCTATTTTTTCGCACTTCAAACACGACTTTCGTTCAGAACTTCCAATTCAATATTCAAGGCAACTATGCATCTTTTTAGCTTTAAAATCATGTCATTGAGTCTCCTCTAGTCATCAAATCATTTGAAAGCATTTTCAACAAATTATATTTTCGCTCTTCAATCGAGACTTTTGTGCATAACTTGCAATTGATGTTTTTAAGCAAATTATCCATTGTTTAGCCTGGAAATCAAGTCATTGAGTCTCTTTCAGTAATTAAATCATTTCAAACAAATTCGAACGAAATCTTTTTTCGCACTTGAACCAATACTTTCGTGCATAATTTGCAATGGATCTTTTGAAGGCAACTAAACATTCGTATTACCTTAAAATCATGTCATTGAGTCACTTTTAGTCAGTAAATCATTCGAAATCAATTCAAACGAATTCTATTTTCGCATTTCAAACACGACTTTTGTGCAAAACATGCAATTGATCTATTGAAGGCAATTATGCGTTTGTTTAGCCTTAAAATCATGTCATTGAGTCTTCTCTAGTCATTAAATCAATTAAAAGTAATTCGAAAGAATTCTATTTTTTCGCACTTCAAACACGACTTTCGTTCAGAACTTTCAATTCAATAATTGAAGGCAACTATGCATCTTTTTAGCCTTAAAATCATGTCATTGAGTCTCTTCTAGTCATCAAATCATTTGAAAGCATTTTGATCAAATTCTATTTTCGCTCTTCAATCAAGACTTTTGTGCATAACTTGCAATTGATGTTTTCAAGCAAATTATCCATTGTTTAGCCTTGAAATCATGTCATTGAGTCTCTTTTAGTAATTAAATTATTTCAAGAAATTCGAACGAAATTTTTTTTCGCACTTGAACCAATACTTTCGTGCATAATTTGCAATGGATCTTTTGAAGGCAACTAGGCATTTGTATAACCTTAAAATCATGTCATTGAGTCACTTTTAGTCAGTAAATCATTCGAAATCAATTTAAACGAATTCTATTTTCGCCTTTCAAACACGACTTTTGTGCAAAACATGCAATTGATCTATTGAAGGCAATTATGCGTTTGTTTAGCCTTAAAATCATGTCATTGAGTCTTCTCGAGTCATTAAATCAATTTAAAGTAATTCGAAAGAATTCTATTTTTTCGCACTTCAAACACGACTTTCGTTCAGAACTTCCAATTCAATATTCAAGGCAACTATGCATCTTTTTAGCTTTAAAATCATGTCATTGAGTCTCCTCTAGTCATCAAATCATTTGAAAGCATTTTCAACAAATTATATTTTCGCTCTTCAATCGAGACTTTTGTGCATAACTTGCAATTGATGTTTTCAAGCAAATTATCCATTGTTTAGCCTTGAAACTATGTAATTGAGTCTCTTTTAGTAATTAAATCATTTCAAAGAAATTCGAACGAAATCTTTTTTCGCACTTGAACCAATACTTTCGTGCATAATTTGCAATGGATCTTTTAAAGACAACTAGGCATTTGTATAACCTTAAAATCATGTCATTGTGACACTTTTTGTCAGTCAATGATTCGAAATCAATTCAAATGAATTCTATTTTCGCATTTCAGACACGACTTTTGTGCAAAACATGCAATTGATCTATTGAAGGCAATTATGCGTTTGTTTAGCCTTAAAATCATGTCATTGAGTCTTCTCTAGTCATTAAATCAACTAAAAGTAATTCGAAAGAATTCTATTTTTTCGCACTTCAAACACGACTTTTGTTCAGAACTTCCAATTCAATATTCAAGGCAACTATGCATCTTTTTAGCTTTAAAATCATGTCATTGAGTCTCCTCTAGTCATCAAATCATTTGAAAGCATTTTCAACAAATTATATTTTCGCTCTTCAATCGAGACTTTTGTGCATAACTTGCAATTGATGTTTTTAAGCAAATTATCCATTGTTTAGCCTGGAAATCAAGTCATTGAGTCTCTTTCAGTAATTAAATCATTTCAAACAAATTCGAACGAAATCTTTTTTCGCACTTGAACCAATACTTTCGTGCATAATTTGCAATGGATCTTTTGAAGGCAACTAAACATTCGTATTACCTTAAAATCATGTCATTGAGTCACTTTTAGTCAGTAAATCATTCGAAATCAATTCAAACGAATTCTATTTTCGCATTTCAAACACGACTTTTGTGCAAAACATGCAATTGATCTATTGAAGGCAATTATGCGTTTGTTTAGCCTTAAAATCATGTCATTGAGTCTTCTCTAGTCATTAAATCAATTAAAAGTAATTCGAAAGAATTCTATTTTTTCGCACTTCAAACACGACTTTCGTTCAGAACTTTCAATTCAATAATTGAAGGCAACTATGCATCTTTTTAGCCTTAAAATCATGTCATTGAGTCTCTTCTAGTCATCAAATCATTTGAAAGCATTTTGATCAAATTCTATTTTCGCTCTTCAATCAAGACTTTTGTGCATAACTTGCAATTGATGTTTTCAAGCAAATTATCCATTGTTTAGCCTTGAAATCATGTCATTGAGTCTCTTTTAGTAATTAAATTATTTCAAGAAATTCGAACGAAATTTTTTTTCGCACTTGAACCAATACTTTCGTGCATAATTTGCAATGGATCTTTTGAAGGCAACTAGGCATTTGTATAACCTTAAAATCATGTCATTGAGTCACTTTTAGTCAGTAAATCATTCGAAATCAATTTAAACGAATTCTATTTTCGCCTTTCAAACACGACTTTTGTGCAAAACATGCAATTGATCTATTGAAGGCAATTATGCGTTTGTTTAGCCTTAAAATCATGTCATTGAGTCTTCTCGAGTCATTAAATCAATTTAAAGTAATTCGAAAGAATTCTATTGTTTCGCACTTCAAACACGACTTTCGTTCAGAACTTTCAATTCAATAATTGAAGGCAACTATGCATCTTTTTAGCCTTAAAATCATGTCATTGAGTCTCTTCTAGTCATCAAATCATTTGAAAGCATTTTCAACAAATTATATTTTCGCTCTTCAATCGACACTTTTGTGCATAACTTGCAATTGATGTTTTTAAGCAAATTATCCATTGTTTAGCCTTGAAATCATGTCATTGAGTCTCTTTCAGTAATTAAATCATTTCAAACAAATTCGAACGAAATCTTTTTTCGCACTTGAACCAATACTTTCGTGCATAATTTGCAATGGATCTCTTGAAGGCAACTAAACATTCGTATTACCTTAAAATCATGTCATTGAGTCACTTTTAGTCAGTAAATCATTCGAAATCAATTCAAACGAATTCTATTTTCGCATTTCAAACACGACTTTTGTGCAAAACATGCAATTGATCTATTGAAGGCAATTATGCGTTTGTTTAGCCTTAAAATCATGTCATTGAGTCTTCTCTAGTCATTAAATCAACTAAAAGTAATTCGAAAGAATTCTATTTTTTCGCACTTCAAACACGACTTTCGTTCAGAACTTCCAATTCAATATTCAAGGCAACTATGCATCTTTTTAGCTTTAAAATCATGTCATTGAGTCTCCTCTAGTCATCAAATCATTTGAAAGCATATTCAACAAATTTTATTTTCGCTCTTCAATCGAGACTTTTGTGCATAACTTGCGATTGATGTATTCAAGCAAATTATCCATTGTTTAGCCTTGAAATCATATCATCGAGTCTCTTCTAGTAATTAGATCATTTGAAAGAAATTTAAACGAAATGTTTTTTCGCACCTGAACCACGGCTTTTGTGAATAACATGCAATTGATCTATTGAAGGCAATTATGCGTTTGTTTAGCCTTAAAATCATGCCATTGAGTCTTCTCTAGTCATTAAATCAATTAAAAGTAATTCGAAAGAATTCTATTTTTTCGCACTTCAAACATGACTTTCGTTCAGAACTTTCAATTCAATAATTGAAGGCAACTATGCATCTTTTTAGCCTTAAAATCATGTCATTGAGTCTTTTCTAGTCAGCAAATCATTTAAAAGCATTACGAACAAATTCTATTTTCGCTCTTCAATCGAGACTTTTGTGCATAACTTGCAATTGATCTATTCAAGCAAATTATCCATTGTTTAGCCTTGAAATCATGTCATTGAGTCTCTTTTAGTAATTAAATCATTTCAAAGAAATTCGAACGAAATCTTTTTTCGCACTTGAACCAATACTTTCGTGCATAATTTACAATGGATCTTTTGAAGGCAACTAGGCATTTGTATAGCCTTAAAATCATGTCATTGAGTCACTTTTAGTCAGTCAATCATTCGAAATCAATTCAAACGAATTCTATTTTCGCATTTCAGACACGACTTTTGTACAAAACATGCAATTGATCTATTGAAGGCAATTATGCGTTTGTTTAGCCTTAAAATCATGTCATTGAGTCTTGTCTAGTCATTAAATCAATTAAAAGTAATTCGAAAGAATTCTATTTTTTCGCACTTCAAACACGACTTTCGTTCAGAACTTTCAATTCAATAATTGAAGGCAACTATGCATCTTTTTAGCCTTAAAATCATGTCATTGAGTCTCTTCTAGTCATCAAATCATTTGAAAGCATTTTGATCAAATTCTATTTTCGCTCTTCAATCGAGACTTTTGTGCATAACTTGCAATTGATGTTTTCAAGCAAATTATCCATTGTTTAGCCTTGAAATCATGTCATTGAGTCTCTTTTAGTAATTAAATTATTTCAAGAAATTCGAACGAAATTTTTTTTCGCACTTGAACCAATACTTTCGTGCATAATTTGCAATGGATCTTTTGAAGGCAACTAGGCATTTGTATAACCTTAAAATCATGTCATTGAGTCACTTTTAGTCAGTAAATCATTCGAAATCAATTTAAACGAATTCTATTTTCGCCTTTCAAACACGACTTTTGTGCAAAACATGCAATTGATCTATTGAAGGCAATTATGCGTTTGTTTAGCCTTAAAATCATGTCATTGAGTCTTCTCGAGTCATTAAATCAATTTAAAGTAATTCGAAAGAATTCTATTTTTTCGCACTTCAAACACGACTTTCGTTCAGAACTTTCAATTCAATAATTGAAGGCAACTATGCATCTTTTTAGCCTTAAAATCATGTCATTGAGTCTCTTCTAGTCATCAAATCATTTGAAAGCATTTTCAACAAATTATATTTTCGCTCTTCAATCGAGACTTTTGTGCATAACTTGCAATTGATGTTTTTAAGCAAATTATCCATTGTTTAGCCTTGAAATCATGTCATTGAGTCTCTTTCAGTAATTAAATCATTTCAAACAAATTCGAACGAAATCTTTTTTCGCACTTGAACCAATACTTTCGTGCATAATTTGCAATGGATCTTTTGAAGGCAACTAAACATTCGTATTACCTTAAAATCATGTCATTGAGTCACTTTTAGTCATTAAATCATTCGAAATCAATTCAAACGAATTCTATTTTCGCATTTCAAACACGACTTTTGTGCAAAACATGCAATTGATCTATTGAAGGCAATTATGCGTTTGTTTAGCCTTAAAATCATGTCATTGAGTCTTGTCTAGTCATTAAATCAATTAAAAGTAATTCGAAAGAATTCTATTTTTTCGCACTTCAAACATGACTTTCGTTCAGAACTTCCAATTCAACAATTGAAGGCAACTATGCATCTTTTTAGCCTTAAAATCATGTCATTGAGTCTTTTCTAGTCAGCAAATCATTTAAAAGCATTACGAACAAATTCTATTTTCGCTCTTCAATCGAGACTTTTGTGCATAACTTGCAATTGATCTATTCAAGCAAATTATCCATTGTTTAGCCTTGAAATCATGTCATTGAGTCTCTTTTAGTAATTAAATCATTTCAGAGAAATTCGAACGAAATCTTTTTTCGCACTTGAACCAATACTTTCGTGCATAATTTGCAATGGATCTTTTGAAGGCAACTAGGCATTTGTATAGCCTTAAAATCATGTCATTGAGTCACTTTTAGTCAGTCAATCATTCGAAATCAATTCAAACGAATTCTATTTTCGCATTTCAGACACGACTTTTGTGCAAAACATGCAATTGATCTATTGAAGGCAATTATGCGTTTGTTTAGCCTTAAAATCATGTCATTGAGTCTTCTCTAGTCATTAAATCAATTAAAAGTAATTCGAAAGAATTCTATTTTTTCGCACTTCAAACACGACTTTCGTTCAGAACTTTCAATTCAATAATTGAAGGCAACTATGCATCTTTTTAGCCTTAAAATCATGTCATTGAGTCTCTTCTAGTCATCAAATCATTTGAAAGCATTTTGAACAAATTCTATTTTCGCTCTTCAATCGAGACTTTTGTTCATAACTTGCAATTGATGTTTTCAAGCAAATTATGCATTGTTTAGCCTTGAAATCATGTAATTGAGTCTCTTTTAGTAATTAAATCATTTCAAAGAAATTCGAACGAAATCTTTTTTCGCACTTGAACCAATACTTTCGTGCATAATTTGCAATGGATCTTTTAAAGACAACTAGGCATTTGTATAACCTTAAAATCATGTCATTGAGACACTTTTAGTCAGTCAATCATTCGAAATCAATTCAAATGAATTCTATTTTCGCATTTCAGACACGACTTTTGTGCAAAACATGCAATTGATCTATTGAAGGCAATTATGCGTTTGTTTAGCCTTAAAATCATGTCATTGAGTCTTCTCTAGTCATTAAATCAACTAAAAGTAATTCGAAAGAATTCTATTTTTTCGCACTTCAAACACGACTTTCGTTCAGAACTTCCAATTCAATATTCAAGGCAACTATGCATCTTTTTAGCTTTAAAATCATGTCATTGAGTCTCCTCTAGTCATCAAATCATTTGAAAGCATATTCAACAAATTTTATTTTCGCTCTTCAATCGAGACTTTTGTGCATAACTTGCGATTGATGTATTCAAGCAAATTATCCATTGTTTAGCCTTGAAATCATATCATCGAGTCTCTTCTAGTAATTAGATCATTTGAAAGAAATTTAAACGAAATGTTTTTTCGCACCTGAACCACGGCTTTTGTGAATAACATGCAATTGATCTATTGAAGGCAATTATGCGTTTGTTTAGCCTTAAAATCATGCCATTGAGTCTTCTCTAGTCATTAAATCAATTAAAAGTAATTCGAAAGAATTCTATTTTTTCGCACTTCAAACACGACTTTCGTTCAGAACTTTCAATTCAAGAATTGAAGGCAACTATGCATCTTTTTAGCCTTAAAATCATGTCATTGAGTCTTTTCTAGTCAGCAAATCATTTAAAAGCATTACGAACAAATTCTATTTTCGCTCTTCAATCGAGACTTTTGTGCATAACTTGCAATTGATCTATTCAAGCAAATTATCCATTGTTTAGCCTTGAAATCATGTCATTGAGTCTCTTTTAGTAATTAAATCATTTCAAAGAAATTCGAACGAAATCTTTTTTCGCACTTGAACCAATACATTCGTGCATAATTTGCAATGGATCTTTTGAAGGCAACTAGGCATTTGTATAGCCTTAAAATCATGTCACTGAGTCACTTTTAGTCAGTCAATCATTCGAAATCAATTCAAACGAATTCTATTTTCGCATTTCAGACACGACTTTTGTACAAAACATGCAATTGATCTATTGAAGGCAATTATGCGTTTGTTTAGCCTTAAAATCATGTCATTGAGTCTTCTCTAGTCATTAAATCAATTAAAAGTAATTCGAAAGAATTCTATTTTTTCGCACTTCAAACACGACTTTCGTTCAGAACTTTCAATTCAATAATTCAAGGCAACTATGCATCTTTTTAGCCTTAAAATCATGTCATTGAGTCTCTTCTAGTCATCAAATCATTTGAAAGCATTTTGATCAAATTCTATTTTCGCTCTTCAATCGAGACTTTTGTGCATAACTTGCAGTTGATGTTTTCAAGCAAATTATGCATTGTTTAGCCTTGAAATCATGTCATTGAGTCTCTTTTAGTAATTAAATCATTTCAAGAAATTCGAACGAAATTTTTTTTCGCACTTGAACCAATACTTTCGTGCATAATTTGCAATGGATCTTTTGAAGGCAACTAGGCATTTGTATAACCTTAAAATCATGTCATTGAGTCACTTTTAGTCAGTAAATCATTCGAAATCAATTTAAACGAATTCTATTTTCGCCTTTCAAACACGACTTTTGTGCAAAACATGCAATTGATCTATTGAAGGCAATTATGCGTTTGTTTAGCCTTAAAATCATGTCATTGAGTCTTCTCGAGTCATTAAATCAATTTAAAGTAATTCGAAAGAATTCTATTTTTTTGCACTTCAAACACGACTTTCGTTCAGAACTTTCAATTCAATAATTGAAGGCAACTATGCATCTTTTTAGCCTTAAAATCATGTCATTGAGTCTCTTCTAGTCATCAAATCATTTGAAAGCATTTTCAACAAATTATATTTTCGCTCTTCAATCGAGACTTTTGTGCATAACTTGCAATTGATGTTTTTAAGCAAATTATCCATTGTTTAGCCTTGAAATCATGTCATTGAGTCTCTTTCAGTAATTAAATCATTTCAAACAAATTCGAACGAAATCTTTTTTCGCACTTGAACCAATACTTTCGTGCATAATTTGCAATGGATCTTTTGAAGGCAACTAAACATTTGTATTACCTTAAAATCATGTCATTGAGTCACTTTTAGTCAGTAAATCATTCGAAATCAATTCAAACGAATTCTATTTTCGCATTTCAAACACGACTTTTGTGCAAAACATGCAATTGATCTATTGAAGGCAATTATGCGTTTGTTTAGCCTTAAAATCATGTCATTGAGTCTTGTCTAGTCATTAAATCAATTAAAAGTAATTCGAAAGAATTCTATTTTTTCGCACTTCAAACATGACTTTCGTTCAGAACTTCCAATTCAACAATTGAACGCAACTATGCATCTTTTTAGCCTTAAAATCATGTCATTGAGTCTTTTCTAGTCAGCAAATCATTTAAAAGCATTACGAACAAATTCTATTTTCGCTCTTCAATCGAGACTTTTGTGCATAACTTGCAATTGATCTATTCAAGCAAATTATCCATTGTTTAGCCTTGAAATCATGTCATTGAGTCTCTTTTAGTAATTAAATCATTTCAAAGAAATTCGAACGAAATCTTTTTTCGCACTTGAACCAATACTTTCGTGCATAATTTGCAATGGATCTTTTGAAGGCAACTAGGCATTTGTATAGCCTTAAAATCATGTCATTGAGTCACTTTTAGTCAGTCAATCATTCGAAATCAATTCAAACGAATTCTATTTTCGCATTTCAGACACGACTTTTGTGCAAAACATGCAATTGATCTATAGAAGGCAATTATGCGTTTGTTTAGCCTTAAAATCATGTCATTGAGTCTTCTCTAGTCATTAAATCAATTAAAAGTAATTCGGAAGAATTCTATTTTTTCGCACTTCAAACACGACTTTCGTTCAGAACTTTCAATTCAATAATTGAAGGCAACTATGCATCTTTTTAGCCTTAAAATCATATCATTGAGTCACTTTTTGTCAGTAAATCATTCGAAATCAATTCAAACGAATTCTATTTTCGCATTTCAAACACGACTTTTGTGTAAAACATGCAATTGATCTATTGAAGGCAATTATGGGTTTGTTTAGCCTTAAAATCATGTCATTGAGTCTTCTCTAGTCATTAAATCAATTAAAAGTAATTCGAAAGAATTCTATTTTTTCGCACTTCAAACACGACTTTCGTTCAGAACTTTCAATTCAATAATTGAAGGCAACTATGCATCTTTTTAGCCTTAAAATCATGGCACTGAGTCTCTTCTAGTTATCAAATCATTTGAAAGCATTTTGAACAAATTCTATTTTCGCTCTTCAATCGAGACTTTTGTGCATAACTTGCAATTGATGTTTTCAAGCAAATTATCCATTGTTTAGCCTTGAAATCATGTCATTGAGTCTCTTTTAGTAATTAAATCATTTCAAAGAAATTTAAACGAAATCTTTTTTCGCACCTGAACCACGGCTTTTGTGAATAACATGCAATTGATCTATTGAAGGCAATTATGCGTTTGTTTAGCCTTAAAATCATGTCGTTCAGTCTTCTCTAGTCATTAAATCAACTAAAAGTAGTACGAAAGAATTCTATTTTTTCGCACTTCAAACACGACTTTCGTTCAGAACTTTCAATTCAATAATTGAAGGCAACTATGCATCTTTTTAGCCTTAAAATCATGTCATTGAGTCTCTTCTAGTCATCAAATCATTTGAAAGCATTTTGAACAAATTCTATTTTCGCTCTTCAATCGAGACTTTTGTGCATAACTTGCAATTGATGTTTTCAAGCAAATTATCCATTGTTTAGCCTTGAAATCATGTCATTGAATCTCTTTTAGTAATTAAATCATTTCAAAGAAATTCGAACGAAATCTTTTTTCGCACTTGAACCAATACTTTCGTGCATAATTTGCAATGGATCTTTTGAAGGCAACTAGGCATTTGTATAACCTTAAAATCATGTCATTGAGTCACTTTTAGTCAGTCAATCATTCGAAATCAATTCAAACGAATTCTATTTTCGCATTTCAGACACGACTTTTGTGAAAAACATGCAATTGATCTATTGAAGGCAATTATGCGTTTGTTTAGCCTTAAAATCATGTCATTGAGTCTTCTCTAGTCATTAAATCAATTAAAAGTAATTCGAAAGAATTCTATTTTTTCGCACTTCAAACACGACTTTCGTTCAGAACTTTCAATTCAATATTCAAGGCAACTATGCATCTTTTTAGCTTTAAAATCATGTCATTGAGTCTCCTCTAGTCATCAAATCATTTGAAAGCATATTGAACAAATTTTATTTTCGCTCTTCAATCGAGACTTTTGTGCATAACTTGCAATTGATGTATTCAAGCAAATTATCCTTTGTTTAGCCTTGAAATCATATCATCGAGTCTCTTCTAGTAATTAAATCATTTTAAAGAAATTTAAACGAAATCTTTTTTCGCACCTGAACCACGGCTTTTGTGAATAACATGCAATTGATCTATTGAAGGCAATTATGCGTTTGTTTAGCCTTAAAATCATGTCATTGAGTCTTCTCTAGTCATTAAATCAATTAAAAGTAATTCGAAAGAATTCTATTTTTTCGCACTTCAAACACGACTTTCGTTCAGAACATTCAATTCAATAATTGAAGGCAACTATGCATCTTTTTAGCCTTAAAATCATGTCATTGAGTCTCTTCTAGTCATCAAATCATTTGAAAGCATTTTGATCAAATTCTATTTTCGCACTTCAATCGAGACTTTTGTGCATAACTTGCAATTGATGTTTTCAAGCAAATTATCCATTGTTTAGCCTTGAAATCATGTCATTTAGTCTCTTTTAGTAATTAAACCATTTCAAAGAAATTCGAACGAAATCTTTTTTCGCACTTGAACCAATACTTTCGTGCATTATTTGCAATGGATCTTTTGAAGGCAACTAGGCATTTGTATAGCCTTAAAATCTTGTCATTGAGTCACTTTTAGTCAGTAAATCATTCGAAATCAATTCAAACGAATTCTATTTTCGTATTTCAAACACGACTTTTGTGCAAAACATGCAATTGATCTATTGAAGGCAGTTATGCGTTTGTTTAGCCTTAAAATCATGTCATTGAGTCTTCTCTAGTCATTAAATCAATTAAAAGTAATTCGAAAGAATTCTATTTTTTCGCACTTCAAACACGACTTTCGTTCAGAACTTTCAATTCAATAATTGAAGGCAGCTATGCATCTTTTTAGCCTTAAAATCATGTCATTGAGTCTCTTCTAGTCATCAAATCATTTGAAAGCATTTTGTTCAAATTCTATTTTCGCTCTTCAATCGAGACTTTTGTGCATAACTTGCAATTGATGTTTTGAAGCAAATTATCCATTGTTTAGCCTTGAAATCATATCATTGAGTCTCTTTTAGTAATTAAATCATTTCAAAGAAATTCGAACGAAATCTTTTTTCGCACTTGAACCAATACTTTCGTGCATAATTTGCAATGGATCTTTTGAAGGCAACTAGGCATTTGTATAACCTTAAAATCATGTCATTGAGTCACTTTTAGTCAGTCAATCATTCGAAATCAATTCAAACGAATTCTATTTTCGCATTTCAGACACGACTTTTGTGAAAAACATGCAATTGATCTGTTGAAGGCAATTATGCGTTTGTTTAGCCTTAAAATCATGTCATTGAGTCTTCTCTAGTCATTAAATCAATTAAAAGTAATTCGAAAGAATTCTATTTTTTCGCACTTCAAACACGACTTTCGTTCAGAATATTCAATTCAATAATTGAAGGCAACTATGCATCTTTTTAGCCTTAAAATCATGTCATTGAGTCTCTTCTAGTCATCAAATCATTTGAAAGCATTTTGAAGAAATTCTATTTTCTCTCTTCAATCGAGACTTTTGTGCATAACTTGCAATTGATGTTTTCAAGCAAATTATCTATTGTTTAGCCTTGAAATCATGTCATTGAGTCTCTTTTAGTAATTAAATCATTTCAAAGGAATTCGAACGAAATCTTTTTTCGCACTTGAACCAATACTTTCGTGCATAATTTGCAATGGATCTTTTGAAGGCAACTAGGCTTTTGTATAGCTTTAAAATCATTTCATTGAGTCACTTTTTGTCAGTAAATCATTCGAAATCAATTCAAACGAATTCTATTTTCGCATTTCAAACACGACTTTTGTGTAAAGCATGCAATTGATCTATTGAACGCAATTATGCGTTTGTTTAGCCTTAAAATCATGTCATTGAGTCTTCTCTAGTCATTAAATCAATTAAAAGTAATTCGAAAGAATTCTATTTTTTCGCACTTCAAACACGACTTTCGTTCAGAACTTTCAATTCAATATTCAAGGCAACTATGCATCTTTTTAGCTTTAAAATCATGTCATTGAGTCTCCTCTAGTCATCAAATCATTTGAAAGCATATTGAACAAATTTTATTTTCGCTCTTCAATCGAGACTTTTATGCATAACTTGCAATTGATGTATTCAAGCAAATTATCCATTGTTTAGGCTTGAAATCATGTCATTGAGTCTCATTTAGTAATTAAATCATTTCAAAGAAATGAGAACGAAATCTTTTTTCGCACTTGAACCAATACTTTCGTGCATAATTTGCAATGGATCTTTTGAAGGCAACTAGGCATTTGTATGGCCTTAAAATCATGTCATTGAGTCACTTTTAGTCAGTAAATCATTCGAAATCAATTCAAACGAATTCTATTTTCGCATTTCAAACACGACTTTTGTGCAAAACATGCAATTGATCGATTGAAGGCAATTATGCGTTTTTTTAGCCTTAAAATCATGTCATTGAGTCTTCTCTAATAATTAAATCAAATAAAAGTAATTCGAAAGAATTCTATTTTTTCGCACTTCAAACACGACTTTCGTTCAGAACTTTCAATTCAATAATTGAAGGCAACTATGCATCTTTTTAGGCTTAAAATCATGTCATTGAGTCTCTTCTAGTCATCAAATCATTTGAAAGCATTTTGAACAAATTATATTTTCGCTCTTCAATCGAGACTTTTGTGCATAACTTGCAATTGATGTTTTCAAGCAAATTATCCATTGTTTAGCCTTGAAATCATGTCATTAAGTCTTGTTTAGTAATTAAATCATTTCAAAGAAATTCGAGCGAAATCTTTTTTCGCACTTGAACCAATACTTTCGTGCATAATTTGCAATGGATCTTTTGAAGGCAACTAGGCATTTGTATAGCCTTAAAATCATGTCATTGAGTCACTTTTAGTCAGTAAATCATTCAAAATCAATTTCAAACGAATTCTATTTTCGCATTTCAAACACGACTTTTGTGCAAAACATGCAATTGATCTATTGAAGGCAATTATGCATTTGTTTAGCCTTAAAATCATGTCATTGAGTCTTCTCTAATAATTAAATCAAATAAAAGTAATTCGAAAGAATTCTATTTTTTCGCACTTCAAACACGACTTTCGTTCAGAACTTTCAATTCAATAATTGAAGGCAACTATGCATCTTTTTAGGCTTAAAATCATGTCATTGAGTCTCTTCTAGTCATCAAATCATTTGAAAGCATTTTGAACAAATTCTATTTTCGCTCTTCAATCGAGACTTTTGTGCATAACTTGCAATTGATGTTTTCAAGCAAATTATCCATTGTTTAGCCTTGAAATCATGTCATTAAGTCTCGTTTAGTAATTAAATCATTTGAAAGAAATTCGAGCGAAATCTTTTTTCGCACTTGAACCAATACTTTCGTGCATAATTTGCAATGGATCTTTTGAAGGCAACTAGGCATTTGTATAGCCTTAAAATCATGTCATTGAGTCACTTTTAGTCAGTAAATCATTCAAAATCAATTTCAAACGAATTCTATTTTCGCCTTTCAAACACGACTTTTGTGCAAAACATGCAATTGATCTATTGAAGGCAATTATGCGTTTGTTTAGCCTTAAAATCATGTCATTGAGTCTTCTCTAGTCATTAAATCAATTAAAAGTAATTCGAAAGAATTCTATTTTTTCGCACTTCAAACACGACTTTCGTTCAGAACTTTCAATTCAATAATTGAAGGCAACTACGCATCTTTTTAGCCTTAAAATCATGTCATTGAGTCTCTTCTAGTCATCAAATCATTTGAAAGCATTTTGAACAAATTCTATTTTCGCTCTTCAATCGAGACTTTTGGGCATAACTTGCAATTGATGTTTTCAAGCAAATTATCCATTGTTTAGCCTTCAAATCATGTCATTGAGTCTCGTTTAGTAATTAAATCATTTCAAAGAAATTCGAGCGAAATCTTTTTTCGCACTTGAACCAATACTTTCGTGCATAATTTGCAATGGATCTTTTGAAGGCAACTAGGCATTTGTATAGCCTTAAAATCATGTCATTGAGTCTTCTCTAGTCATTAAATCAATTAAAAGTAATTCGAAGGAATTCTATTTTTTCGCACTTCAAACACGACTTTCGTTCAGAACTTTCAATTCAATAATTGAAGGAAACTATGCATCTTTTTAGCCTTAAAATCATGTCATTGAGTCTCTTCTAGTCATCAAATCATTTGAAAGCAATTTGAACAAATTCTATTTTCGCTCTTCAATCGAGGCTTTTGTCCATAACTTGCAATTGATGTTTTCAAGCAAATTATCCATTGTTTGGCCTTGAAATCATGTCATTGAGTCTCTTTTAGTAATTAAATCATTTCAAGAAATTCGAACGAAATTTTTTTTCGCACTTGAACCAATACTTTCGTGCATAATTTGCAATGGATCTTTTGAAGGCAACTAGGCATTTGTATAGCCTTAAAATCATGTCATTGAGTCACTTTTAGTCAGTAAATCATTCGAAATCAATTCAAACGAATTCTATTTTTGCCTTTCAAACACGACTTTTGTGCAAAACATGCAATTGATCTATTGAAGGCAATTATGCGTTTGTTTAGCCTTAAAATCATGTCATTGAGTCTTCTCTAGTCATTTAATCAATTAAAAGTAATTCGAAAGAATTCTATTTTTTCGCACTTCAAACACGACTTTCGTTGAGAAGTTTCAATTCAATAATTGAAGGCAACTATGCATCTTTTTAGGCTTAAAATCATGTCATTGAGTCTCTTCTAGTCATCAAATCATTTGAAAGCATTTTGAACAAATTCTATTTTCGCTCTTCAATCGAGACTTTTGTGCATAACTTGCAATTGATGTTTTCAAGCAAATTATCCATTGTTTGGCCTTGAAATCATGTCATTGAGTCTCTTTTAGTAATTAAATCATTTCAAAGAAATTCGTGCGAAATCTTTTTTCGCACTTGAACCAATACTTTCGTGCATAATTTGCAATGGATCTTTTGAAGGCAACTAGGCATTTGTATAACCTTAAAATCATGTCATTGAGTCAATTTTAGTCAGTAAATCATTCGAAATCAATTCAAACGAATTCTATTTTCACCTTTCAAACATGACTTTCGTGCAAAACCTGCAATTGATCTATTGAAGGCAATTATGCGTTTGTTTAGCCTTCAAATCATGTCATTGAGTCTTCCCTAGTCATTAAATCAATTAAAAGTAATTCAAAAGAATTCTATTTTTTCGCACTTCAAACACGACTTTCGTTCAGAACTTTCAATTCAATAATTGAAGGCAACTATGCATCTTTTTAGCATTAAAATCATGTCATTGAGTCTCTTCTAGTCATCAAATCATTTGAAAGCATTTTGAACAAATTCTATTTTCGCTCTTCAATCGAGACTTTTGTGCATAACTTGCAATTAATGTTTTCAAGCAAATTATCCATTGTTTAGCCTTGTAATCATGTCATTGAGACTCTTTTAGTAATTAAATTATTTCAAGAAATTCGAGCGAAATTTTTTTTCGCACTTGAACCAATACTTTCGTGCATAATTTGCAATGGATCTTTTGAAGGCAACTAGGCATTTGTATAACCTTAAAATCATGTCATTGAGTCACTTTTAGTCAGTAAATCATTCGAAATCAATTCAAACGAATTCTATTTTCGCATTTCAAACACGAATTTTGTGTAAAACATGCAATTGATCTATTGAAGGCAATTATGCGTTTGTTTAGCCTTAAAATCATGTCATTGAGTCTTCTCTAGTCATTAAATCAATTAAAACTAATTCGAAAGAATTCTATTTTTTCGCACTTCAAACACGACTTTCGTTCAGAACTTTCAATTCAATAATTGAAGGCAACTATGCATCTTTTTAGCCTTAAAATCATGTCATTGAGTCTCTTCTAGTCATCAAATCATTTGAAAGCATTTTGAACAAATTCTATTTTCGCTCTTCAATCGAGACTTTTGTGCATAACTTGCAATTGATGTTTTCAAGCAAATTATCCATTGTTTGGCCTTGAAATCATGTCATTGAGTCTCTTTTAGTAATTAAATCATTTCAAAGAAATTCGAGCGAAATCTTTTTTCGCACTTGAACCAATACTTTCGTGCATAATTTGCAATGGATCTTTTGAAGGCAACTAGGCATTTGTATAACCTTAAAATCATGTCATTGAGTCAATTTTAGTCAGTAAATCATTCGAAATCAATTCAAACGAATTCTATTTTCACCTTTCAAACATGACTTTCGTGCAAAACCTGCAATTGATCTATTGAAGGCAATTATGCGTTTGTTTAGCCTTAAAATCATGTCATTGAGTCTTCTCTAGTCATTTAATCAATTAAAAGTAATTCGAAAGAATTCTATTTTTTCGCACTTCAAACACGACTTTCGTTGAGAAGTTTCAATTCAATAATTGAAGGCAACTATGCATCTTTTTAGGCTTAAAATCATGTCATTGAGTCTCTTCTAGTCATCAAATCATTTGAAAGCATTTTGAACAAATTCTATTTTCGCTCTTCAATCGAGACTTTTGTGCATAACTTGCAATTAATGTTTTCAAGCAAATTATCCATTGTTTAGCCTTGTAATCATGTCATTGAGACTCTTTTAGTAATTAAATTATTTCAAGAAATTCGAGCGAAATTTTTTTTCGCACTTGAACCAATACTTTCGTGCATAATTTGCAATGGATCTTTTGAAGGCAACTAGGCATTTGTATAACCTTAAAATCATGTCATTGAGTCAATTTTAGTCAGTAAATCATTCGAAATCAATTCAAACGAATCCTATTTTCGCCTTTCAAACACGACTTTTGTGCAAAACATGCAATTGATCTAGTGAAGGCAATTATGCGTTTGTTTAGCCTTAAAATCATGTCATTGAGTCTTCTCTAGTCATTAAATCAATTAAAACTAATTCGAAAGAATTCTATTTTTTCGCACTTCAAACACGACTTTCGTTCAGAACTTTCAATTCAATAATTGAAGGCAACTATGCATCTTTTTAGCCTTAAAATCATGTCATTGAGTCTCTTCTAGTCATCAAATCATTTGAAAGCATTTTGAACAAATTCTATTTTCGCTCTTCGATCGAGACTTTTGTGCATAACTTGCAATTGATGTTTTCAAGCAAATTATCCATTGTTTGGGTTTGAAATCATGTCATTGAGTCTCTTTTAGTAATTAAATCATTTCAAAGAAATTCGAGCGAAATCTTTTTTCGCACTTGAACCAATACTTTCGTGCATAATTTGCAAGGGATCTTTTGAAGGCAACTAGGCATTTGTATAACCTTAAAATCAGGTCATTGAGTAAATTTTAGTCAGTAAATCATTCGAAATCAATTCAAACGAATTCTATTTTCGCATTTCAAACACGAATTTTGTGCAAAACATGCAGTTGATCTATTGAAGGCAATTATGCGTTTGTTTAGCCTTAAAATCATGTCATTGAGTCTTCTCTAGTCATTAAATCAATTAAAAGTAATTCAAAAGAATTCTATTTTTTCGCACTTCAAACACGACTTTCGTTCAGAACTTTCAATTCAATAATTGAAGGCAACTATGCATCTTTTTAGCGTTAAAATCATGTCATTGAGTCTCTTCTAGTCATCAAATCATTTGAAAGCATTTTGAACAAATTCTATTTTCACTCTTCAAACGAGACTTTTGTGCATAACTTGCAATTGATGTTTTCAAGCAAATTATCCATTGTTTAGCCTTGAAATCATGTCATTGAGTCTCGTTTTGTAATTAAATCATTTCAAAAAAATTCGAGCGAAATCTTTTTTCGCACTTAAACCAATACTTTCGTGCATAATTTCCAATGGATCTTTTGAAGGCAACTAGGCATTTGTATAGCCTTAAAATCATGTCATTGAGTCACTTTTAGTCAGTAAATCATTCGAAATCAATTCAAACGAATTCTATTTTTGCCTTTCAAACACGACTTTTGTGCAAAACATGCAATTGATCTATTGAAGGCAATTATGCGTTTGTTTAGCCTTAAAATCATGTCATTGAGTCTTCTCTAGTCATTAAATCAATTAAAAGTACTTCGAAAGAATTCTATTTTGTCGCAGTTCAAACATGACTTTCATTCAGAACTTTCAATTCAATAATTGAAGGCAACTATGCATCTTTTTATCCTTAAAATCATGTCATTGAGTCTCTTCTAGTCATCAAATCATTTGAAAGCATTTTGAACAAATTCTATTTTCGCTCTTCGATCGAGACTTTTGTGCATAACTTGCAATTGACGTATTCAAGCAAATTATCCATTGTTTGGCCTTCAAATCATGTCATCGAGTCTCTTCTAGTAATTAAATCCTTTCAAAGAAATTTAAACGAAATCTTTTTTTGCACCTGAACCACGGCTTTTGTGCATAATTTGCAATGGATCTTTTGAAGGCAACTAGGCATTTGTATAGCCTTAAAATCATGTCATTGAGTCACTTTTAGTTAGTAAATCAATCGAAATCAATTCAAACGAATTCTATTTTCGCATTTCAAACACGACTTTTGTGCAAAACATGCAATTGATCTATTGACGGCAATTATGCGTTTGTTTAGCCTTAAAATCATGTCATTGAGTCTTCTCTAGTCATTAAATCAAATAAAACTAATTCGAAAGAATTCTATTTTTTCGCACTTCAAACACGACTTTCGTTCAGAACTTTCAATTCAATAATTGAAGGCAACTATGCATCTTTTTATCCTTAAAATCATGTCATTAAGTCTCTTCTAGTCATCAATTCATTTGAAAGCATTTTGAACAAATTCTATTTTCGCTCTTCGATCGAGACTTTTGTGCATAACTTGCAATTGACGTATTCAAGCAAATTATCCATTGTTTAGCCTTCAAATCATGTCATCGAGTCTCTTCTAGTAATTAAATCCTTTCAAAGAAATTTAAACGAAATCTTTTTTTGCACCTGAACCACGGCTTTTGTGCATAATTTGCAATGGATCTTTTGAAGGCAACTAGGCATCTGTATAGCCTTAAAATCATGTCATTGAGTCACTTTTAGTCAGTAAATCATTCGAAATCAATTCAAACGAATTCTATTTTCGCATTTGAAACACGACTTTTGTGCAAAACATGCAATTGATCTATTGACGGCAATTATGCGTTTGTTTAGCCTTAAAATCATGTCATTGAGTCTTCTCTAGTCATTAAATAAATTAAAACTAATTCGAAAGAATTCTATTTTTTCGCACTTCAAACACGACTTTCGTTCAGAACTTTCAATTCAATAATTGAAAGCAACTATGCATCTTTTTAGCCTTAAAATCATGTCATTGAGTCTCTTCTAGTCATCAAATCATTTGAAAGCATTTTGAACAAATTATATTTTCGCTCTTCAATCGAGGCTTTTGTCCATAACTTGCAATTGATGTTTCCAAGCAAATTATCCATTGTTTGGCCTTGAAATCATGTCATTGAGTCTCTTTTAGTAATTAAATCATTTCAAGAAATTCGAACGAAATTTTTTTTCGCACTTGAACCAATACTTTCGTGCATAATTTGCAATGGATCTTTTGAGGGCAACTAGGCATTTGTATAACCTTAAAATCATGTCATTGAGTCAATTTTAGTCAGTAAATCATTCGAAATCAATTCAAACGAATTCTATTTTCGCCTTTCAAACACGACTTTTGTGCAAAACATGCAGTTGATCTATTGAAGGCAATTATGCGTTTGTTTAGCCTTAAAATCATGTCATTGAGTCTTCTCTAGTCATTAAATCAATTAAAAGTAATTCAAAAGAATTCTATTTTTTCGCACTTCAAACACGACTTTCGTTCAGAACTTTCAATTCAATAATTGAAGGCAACTATGCATCTTTTGAGCATTAAAATCATGTCATTGAGTCTCTTCTAGTCATCAAATCATTTGAAAGCATTTTGAACAAATTCTATTTTCACTCTTCAAACGAGACTTTTGTGCATAACTTGCAATTGATGTTTTCAAGCAAATTATCCATTGTTTAGCCTTGAAATCATGTCATTGAGTCTCGTTTTGTAATTAAATCATTTCAAAAAAATTCGAGCGAAATCTTTTTTTGCACTTAAACCAATACTTTCGTGCATAATTTCCAATGGATCTTTTGAAGGCAACTAGGCATTTGTATAGCCTTAAAATCATGTCATTGAGTCACTTTTAGTCAGTAAATCATTCGAAATCAATTCAAACGAATTCTATTTTTGCCTTTCAAACACGACTTTTGTGCAAAACATGCAATTGATCTATTGAAGGCAATTATGCGTTTGTTTAGCCTTAAAATCATGTCATTGAGTCTTCTCTAGTCATTAAATCAATTAAAAGTACTTCGAAAGAATTCTATTTTGTCGCAGTTCAAACATGACTTTCATTCAGAACTTTCAATTCAATAATTGAAGGCAACTATGCATCTTTTTATCCTTAAAATCATGTCATTGAGTCTCTTCTAGTCATCAAATCATTTGAAAGCATTTTGAACAAATTCTATTTTCGCTCTTCGATCGAGACTTTTGTGCATAACTTGCAATTGACGTATTCAAGCAAATTATCCATTGTTTGGCCTTCAAATCATGTCATCGAGTCTCTTCTAGTAATTAAATCCTTTCAAAGAAATTTAAACGAAATCTTTTTTCGCACCTGAACCACGGCTTTTGTGCATAATTTGCAATGGATCTTTTGACGGCAACTAGGCATTTGTATAGCCTTAAAATCATGTCATTGAGTCACTTTTAGTTAGTAAATCAATCGAAATCAATTCAAACGAATTCTATTTTCGCATTTCAAACACGACTTTTGTGCAAAACATGCAATTGATCTATTGACGGCAATTATGCGTTTGTTTAGCCTTAAAATCATGTCATTGAGTCTTCTCTAGTCATTAAATCAATTAAAACTAATTCGAAAGAATTCTATTTTTTCGCACTTCAAACACGACTTTCGTTCAGAACTTTCAATTCAATAATTGAAGGCAACTATGCATCTTTTTATCCTTAAAATCATGTCATTGAGTCTCTTCTAGTCATCAATTCATTTGAAAGCATTTTGAACAAATTCTATTTTCGCTCTTCGATCCAGACTTTTGTGCATAACTTGCAATTGACGTATTCAAGCAAATTATCCAATGTTTAGCCTTCAAATCATGTCATCGAGTCTCTTCTAGTAATTAAATCCTTTCAAAGAAATTTAAACGAAATCTTTTTTTGCACCTGAACCACGGCTTTTGTGCATAATTTGCAATGGATCTTTTGAAGGCAACTAGGCATCTGTATAGCCTTAAAATCATGTCATTGAGTCACTTTTAGTTAGTAAATCATTCGAAATCAATTCAAACGAATTCTATTTTCGCATTTGAAACACGACTTTTGTGCAAAACATGCAATTGATCTATTGACGGCAATTATGCGTTTGTTTAGCCTTCAAATCATGTCATCGAGTCTCTTCTAGTAATTAAATCCTTTCAAAGAAATTTAAACGAAATCTTTTTTCGCACCTGAACCACGGCTTTTGTCCATAATTTGCAATGGATCTTTTGAAGGCAACTAGGCAATTGTATAGCCTTAAAATGATGTCATTGAGTCACTTTTAGTCAGTAAATCATTCGAAATCAATTCAAACGAATTCTATTTTCGCATTTCAAACACGACTTTTGTGCAAAACATGTAATTGATCTATTGAAGGAATTTATGCGTTTGTTTAGCCTTAAAATCATGTCATTGAGTCTTCTCTAGTCATTAAATCAATTAAAACTAATTCGAAAGAATTCTATTTTTTCGCACTTCAAACACGACTTTCGTTCAGAACTTTCAATTCAGTAATTGAAGGCAACTATGCATCTTTTTATCCTTAAAATCATGTCATTGAGTCTCTTCTAGTCATCAAATCATTTGAAAGCATTTTGAACAAATTCTATTTTCGCTCTTCAATCGAGACTTTTGTGCATAACTTGCAATTGATGTTTTCAAGCAAATTATCCATTGTTTGGCCTTGAAATCATGTCATTGAGTCTCTTTTAGTAATTAAATCATTTCAAAGAAATTCGAGCGAAATCTTTTTTCGCACTTGAACCAATACTTTCGTGCATAATTTGCAATGGATCTTTTGAAGGCAACTAGGCATTTGTATAGCCTTAAAATCATGTCATTGAGTCACTTTTAGTCAGTAAATCATTCGAAATCAATTCAAACGAATTCTATTTTCGCATTTCAAACACGAATTTTGTGTAAAACATGCAATTGATCTATTGAAGGCAATTATGCGTTTGTTTAGCCTTAAAATCATGTCATTGAGTCTTCTCTAGTCATTAAATCAATTAAAAGTAATTCGAAAGAATTCTATTTTTTCGCACTTCAAACACGACTTTCGTTCAGAACTTTCAATTCAATAATTGAAGGCAACTATGCATCTTTTTAGCCTTAAAATCATGTCATTGAGTCTCTTCTAGTCATCAAATCATTTGAAAGCATTTTGAACAAAATCTATTTTCGCTCTTCAATCGAGGCTTTTGTCCATAACTTGCAATTGATGTTTTCAAGCAAATTATCCATTGTTTGGCCTTCAAATCATGTCATCGAGTCTCTTCTAGTAATTAAATCCTTTCAAAGAAATTTAAACGAAATCTTTTTTCGCACCTGAACCACGGCTTTTGTGCATAATTTGCAATGGATCTTTTGACGGCAACTAGGCATTTGTATAGGCTTAAAATCATGTCATTGAGTCACTTTTAGTCAGTAAATCAATCGAAATCAATTCAAACGAATTCTATTTTCGCATTTCAAACACGACTTTTGTGCAAAACATGCAATTGATCTATAGAAGGCAATTATGCGTTTGTTTAGCCTTAAAATCATGTCATTGAGTCTTCTCTAGTCATTAAATCAATTAAAAGTAATTCGGAAGAATTCTATTTTTTCGCACTTCAAACACGACTTTCGTTCAGAACTTTCAATTCAATAATTGAAGGCAACTATGCATCTTTTTAGCCTTAAAATCATGTCATTGAGTCACTTTTTGTCAGTAAATCATTCGAAATCAATTCAAACGAATTCTATTTTCGCATTTCAAACACGACTTTTGTGTAAAACATGCAATTGATCTATTGAAGGCAATTATGGGTTTGTTTAGCCTTAAAATCATGTCATTGAGTCTTCTCTAGTCATTAAATCAATTAAAAGTAATTCGAAAGAATTCTATTTTTTCGCACTTCAAACACGACTTTCGTTCAGAACTTTCAATTCAATAATTGAAGGCAACTATGCATCTTTTTAGCCTTAAAATCATGTCACTGAGTCTCTTCTAGTTATCAAATCATTTGAAAGCATTTTGAACAAATTCTATTTTCGCTCTTCAATCGAGACTTTTGTGCATAACTTGCAATTCATGTTTTCAAGCAAATTATCCATTGTTTAGCCTTGAAATCATGTCATTGAGTCTCTTTTAGTAATTAAATCATTTCAAAGAAATTTAAACGAAATCTTTTTTCGCACCTGAACCACGGCTTTTGTGAATAACATGCAATTGATCTATTGAAGGCAATTATGCGTTTGTTTAGCCTTAAAATCATGTCGTTCAGTCTTCTCTAGTCATTAAATCAACTAAAAGTAATACGAAAGAATTCTATTTTTTCGCACTTCAAACACGACTTTCGTTCAGAACTTTCAATTCAATAATTGAAGGCAACTATGCATCTTTTTAGCCTTAAAATCATGTCATTGAGTCTCTTCTAGTCATCAAATCATTTGAAAGCATTTTGAACAAATTCTATTTTCGCTCTTCAATCGAGACTTTTGTGCATAACTTGCAATTGATGTTTTCAAGCAAATTATCCATTGTTTAGCCTTGAAATCATGTCATTGAATCTCTTTTAGTAATTAAATCATTTCAAAGAAATTCGAACGAAATCTTTTTTCGCACTTGAACCAATACTTTCGTGCATAATTTGCAATGGATCTTTTGAAGGCAACTAGGCATTTGTATAACCTTAAAATCATGTCATTGAGTCACTTTTAGTCAGTCAATCATTCGAAATCAATTCAAACGAATTCTATTTTCGCATTTCAGACACGACTTTTGTGAAAAACATGCAATTGATCTATTGAAGGCAATTATGCGTTTGTTTAGCCTTAAAATCAAGTCATTGAGTCTTCTCTAGTCATTAAATCAATTAAAAGTAATTCGAAAGAATTCTATTTTTTCGCACTTCAAACACGACTTTCGTTCAGAACTTTCAATTCAATATTCAAGGCAACTATGCATCTTTTTAGGTTTAAAATCATGTCATTGAGTCTCCTCTAGTCATCAAATCATTTGAAAGCATATTGAACAAATTTTATTTTCGCTCTTCAATCGAGACTTTTGTGCATAACTTGCAATTGATGTATTCAAGCAAATTATCCTTTGTTTAGCCTTGAAATCATATCATCGAGTCTCTTCTAGTAATTAAATCATTTGAAAGAAATTTAAACGAAATCTTTTTTCGCACCTGAACCACGGCTTTTGTGAATAACATGCAATTGATCTATTGAAGGCAATTATGCGTTTGTTTAGCCTTAAAATCATGTCATTGAGTCTTGTCTAGTCATTAAATCAATTAAAAGTAATTCGAAAGAATTCTATTTTTTCGCACTTCAAACACGACTTTCGTTCAGAACATTCAATTCAATAATTGAAGGCAACTATGCATCTTTTTAGCCTTAAAATCATGTCATTGAGTCTCTTCTAGTCATCAAATCATTTGAAAGCATTTTGATCAAATTGTATTTTCGCACTTCAATCGAGACTTTTGTGCATAACTTGCAATTGATGTATTCAAGCAAATTATCCATTGTTTAGCCTTGAAATCATGTCATTTAGTCTCTTTTAGTAATTAAACCATTTCAAAGAAATTCGAACGAAATCTTTTTTCGCACTTGAACCAATACTTTCGTGCATTATTTGCAATGGATCTTTTGAAGGCAACTAGGCATTTGTATAGCCTTAAAATCATGTCATTGAGTCACTTTTAGTCAGTAAATCATTCGAAATCAATTCAAACGAATTCTATTTTCGCATTTCAAACACGACTTTTGTGCAAAACATGCAATTGATCTATTGAAGGCAGTTATGCGTTTGTTTAGCCTTAAAATCATGTCATTGAGTCTTCTCTAGTCATTAAATCAATTAAAAGTAATTCGAAAGAATTCAATTTTTTCGCACTTCAAACACGACTTTCGTTCAGAACTTTCAATTCAATAATTGAAGGCAGCTATGCATCTTTTTAGCCTTAAAATCATGTCATTGAGTCTCTTCTAGTCATCAAATCATTTGAAAGCATTTTGATCAAATTCTATTTTCGCTCTTCAATCGAGACTTTTGTGCATAACTTGCAATTGATGTTTTCAAGCAAATTATCCATTGTTTAGCCTTGAAATCATATCATTGAGTCTCTTTTAGTAATTAAATCATTTCAAAGAAATTCGAACGAAATCTTTTTTCGCACTTGAACCAATACTTTCGTGCATAATTTGCAATGGATCTTTTGAAGGCAACTAGGCATTTGTATAACCTTAAAATCATGTCATTGAGTCACTTTTAGTCAGTCAATCATTCGAAATCAATTCAAACGAATTCTATTTTCGCATTTCAGACACGACTTTTGTGAAAAACATGCAATTGATCTATTGAAGGCAATTATGCGTTTGTTTAGCCTTAAAATCATGTCATTGAGTCTTCTCTAGTCATTAAATCAATTAAAAGTAATTCGAAAGAATTCTATTTTTTCGCACTTCAAACACGAGTTTCGTTCAGAACTTTCAATTCAATATTCAAGGCAACTATGCATCTTTTTAGCTTTAAAATCATGTCATTGAGTCTCCTCTAGTCATCAAATCATTTGAAAGCATATTGAACAAATTTTATTTTCGCTCTTCAATCAAGACTTTTGTGCATAACTTGCAATTGATGTATTCAAGCAAATTATCCTTTGTTTAGCCTTGAAATCATATCATCGAGTCTCTTCTAGTAATTAAATCATTTGAAAGAAATTTAAACGAAATCTTTTTTCGCACCTGAACCACGGCTTTTGTGAAAAACATGCAATTGATCTATTGAAGGCAATTATGCGTTTGTTTAGCCTTAAAATCATGTCATTGAGTCTTCTCTAGTCATTAAATCAATTAAAAGTAATTCGAAAGAATTCTATTTTTTCGCACTTCAAACACGACTTTCGTTCAGAATATTCAATTCAATAATTGAAGGCAACTATGCATCTTTTTAGCCTTAAAATCATGTCATTGAGTCTCTTCTAGTCATCAAATCATTTGAAAGCATTTTGAAGAAATTCTATTTTCTCTCTTCAATCGAGACTTTTGTGCATAACTTGCAATTGATGTTTTCAAGCAAATTATCTATTGTTTAGCCTTGAAATCATGTCATTGAGTCTCTTTTAGTAATTAAATCATTTCAAAAGAATTCGAACGAAATCTTTTTTCGCACTTGAACCAATACTTTCGTGCATAATTTGCAATGGATCTTTTGAAGGCAACTAGGCTTTTGTATAGCCTTAAAATCATTTCATTGAGTCACTTTTTGTCAGTAAATCATTCGAAATCAATTCAAACGAATTCTATTTTCGCATTTCAAACACGACTTTTGTGTAAAGCATGCAATTGATCTATTGAACGCAATTATGCGTTTGTTTAGCCTTAAAATCATGTCATTGAGTCTTCTCTAGTCATTAAATCAATTAAAAGTAATTCGAAAGAATTCTATTTTTTCGCACTTCAAACACGACTTTCGTTCAGAACTTTCAATTCAATATTCAAGGCAACTATGCATCTTTTTAGCTTTAAAATCATGTCATTGAGTCTCCTCTAGTCATCAAATCATTTGAAAGCATATTGAACAAATTTTATTTTCGCTCTTCAATCGAGACTTTTATGCATAACTTGCAATTGATGTATTCAAGCAAATTATCCATTGTTTAGGCTTGAAATCATGTCATTGAGTCTCATTTAGTAATTAAATCATTTCAAAGAAATGAGAACGAAATCGTTTTTCGCACTTGAACCAATACTTTGGTGCATAATTTGCAATGGATCTTTTGAAGGCAACTAGGCATTTGTATGGCCTTAAAATCATGTCATTGAGTCACTTTTAGTCAGTAAATCATTCAAAATCAATTTCAAACGAATTCTATTTTCGCATTTCAAACACGACTTTTGTGCAAAACATGCAATTGATCTATTGAAGGCAATTATGCGTTTGTTTAGCCTTAAAATCATGTCATTGAGTCTTCTCTAATAATTAAATCAAATAAAAGTAATTCGAAAGAATTCTATTTTTTCGCACTTCAAACACGACTTTCGTTCAGAACTTTCAATTCAATAATTGAAGGCAACCATGCATCTTTTTAGGCTTAAAATCATGTCATTGAGTCTCTTCTAGTCATCAAATCATTTGAAAGCATTTTGAACAAATTCTATTTTCGCTCTTCAATCGAGACTTTTGTGCATAACTTGCAATTGATGTTTTCAAGCAAATTATCCATTGTTTAGCCTTGAAATCATGTCATTAAGTCTCGTTTAGTAATTAAATCATTTGAAAGAAATTCGAGCGAAATCTTTTTTCGCACTTGAACCAATACTTTCGTGCATAATTTGCAATGGATCTTTTGAAGGCAACTAGGCATTTGTATAGCCTTAAAATCATGTCATTGAGTCACTTTTAGTCAGTAAATCATTCAAAATCAATTTCAAACGAATTCTATTTTCGCCTTTCAAACACGACTTTTGTGCAAAACATGCAATTGATCTATTGAAGGCAATTATGCGTTTGTTTAGCCTTAAAATCATGTCATTGAGTCTTCTCTAGTCATTAAATCAATTAAAAGTAATTCGAAAGAATTCTATTTTTTCGCACTTCAAACACGACTTTCGTTCAGAACTTTCAATTCAATAATTGAAGGCAACTACGCATCTTTTTAGCCTTAAAATCATGTCATTGAGTCTCTTCTAGTCATCAAATCATTTGAAAGCATTTTGAACAAATTCTATTTTCGCTCTTCAATCGAGACTTTTGTGCATAACTTGCAATTGATGTTTTCAAGCAAATTATCCATTGTTTAGCCTTCAAATCATGTCATTGAGTCTCGTTTAGTAATTAAATCATTTCAAAGAAATTCGAGCGAAATCTTTTTTCGCACTTGAACCAATACTTTCGTGCATAATTTGCAATGGATCTTTTGAAGGCAACTAGGCATTTGTATAGCCTTAAAATCATGTCATTGAGTCTTCTCTAGTCATTAAATCAATTAAAAGTAATTCGAAGGAATTCTATTTTTTCGCACTTCAAACACGACTTTCGTTCAGAACTTTCAATTCAATAATTGAAGGAAACTATGCATCTTTTTAGCCTTAAAATCATGTCAATGAGTCTCTTCTAGTCATCAAATCATTTGAAAGCAATTTGAACAAATTCTACTTTCGCTCTTCAATCGAGGCTTTTGTCCATAACTTGCAATTGATGTTTTCAAGCAAATTATCCATTGTTTGGCCTTGAAATCATGTCATTGAGTCTCTTTTAGTAATTAAATCATTTCAAGAAATTCGAACGAAATTTTTTTTCGCACTTGAACCAATACTTTCGTGCATAATTTGCAATGGATCTTTTGAAGGCAACTAGGCATTTATATAACCTTAAAATCATGTCATTGAGCCAATTTTAGTCAGCAAAATCATTCGAAATTAATTCAAACGAATTCTATTTTCGCCTTTCAAACACGACTTTTGTGCAAAACATGCAATTGATCTATTGAAGGCAATTATGCGTTTGTTTAGCCTTAAAATCATGTCATTGAGTCTTCTCTAGTCATTAAATCAATTAAAAGTAATTCGAAAGAATTCTATTTTTTCGCACTTCAAACACGACTTTCGTTGAGATGTTTCAATTCAATAATTGAAGGCAACTATGCATCTTTTTAGCCTTAAAATCATGTCATTGAGTCTCTTCTAGTCATCAAATCATTTGAAAGCATTTTGAACAAATTCTATTTTCGCTCTTCAATCGAGACTTTTGTGCATAACTTGCAATTGATGTTTTCAAGCAAATTATCCATTGTTTGGCCTTGAAATCATGTCATTGAGTCTCTTTTAGTAATTAAATCATTTCAAAGAAATTCGAGCGAAATCTTTTTTCGCACATGAACCAATACTTTCTTGCATAATTTGCAATGGATCTTTTGAAGGCAACTAGGCATTTGTATAACCTTAAAATCATGTCATTGAGTCAATTTTAGTCAGTAAATCATTCGAAATCAATTCAAACGAATTCTATTTTCACCTTTCAAACATGACTTTCGTGCAAAACCTGCAATTGATCTATTGAAGGCAATTATGCGTTTGTTTAGCCTTCAAGTCATGTCATTGAGTCTTCCCTAGTCATTAAATCAATTAAAAGTAATTCAAAAGAATTCTATTTTTTCGCACTGCAAACACGACTTTCGTTCAGAACTTTCAATTCAATAATTGAAGGCAACTATGCATCTTTTTAGCATTAAAATCATGTCATTGAGTCTCTTCTAGTCATCAAATCATTTGAAAGCATTTTGAACAAATTCTATTTTCGCTCTTCAATCGAGACTTTTGTGCATAACTTGCAATTGATGTTTTCAAGCAAATTATCCATTGTTTAGCCTTGTAATCATGTCATTGAGTCTCGTTTAGTAATTAAATCATTTCAAAGAAATTCGAGCGAAATCTTTTTTCACACTTGAAGCAATACTTTCGTGCATAATTTGCAATGGATCTTTTGAAGGCAACTAGGCATTTGTATAGCCTTAAAATCATGTCATTGAGTCACTTTTAGTCAGTAAATCATTCGAAATCAATTCAAACGAATTCTATTTTCGCATTTCAAACACGAATTTTGTGTAAAACATGCAATTGATCTATTGAAGGCAATTATGCGTTTGTTTAGCCTTAAAATCATGTCATTGAGTCTTCTCTAGTCATTAAATCAATTAAAAGTAATTCGAAAGAATTCTATTTTTTCGCACTTCAAACACGACTTTCGTTCAGAACTTTCAATTCAATAATTGAAGGCAACTATGCATCTTTTTAGCCTTAAAATCATGTCATTGAGTCTCTTCTAGTCATCAAATCATTTGAAAGCATTTTGAACAAACTCTATTTTCGCTGTTCAATCGAGGCTTTTGTCCATAACTTGCAATTGATGTTTTCAAGCAAATTATCCATTGTTTGGCCTTGAAATCATGTCATTGAGTCTCTTTTAGTAATTAAATCATTTCAAGAAATTCGAACGAAATTTTTTTTCGCACTAGAACCAATACTTTCGTGCATAATTTGCAATGGATCTTTTGAAGGCAACTAGGCATTTGTATAACCTTAAAATCACGTCATTGAGTCAATTTTAGTCAGTAAATCATTCGAAATCAATTCAAACGAATTCTATTTTCGCCTTTCAAACACGACTTTTGTGCAAAACATGCAATTGATCTATTGAAGGCAATTATGCGTTTGTTTAGCCTTAAAATCATGTCATTGAGTCTTCTCTAGTCATTAAATCAATTAAAACTAATTCGAAAGAATTCTATTTTTTCGCACTTCAAACACGACTTTCGTTCAGAACTTTCAATTCAATAATTGAAGGCAACTATGCATCTTTTTAGCCTTAAAATCATGTCATTGAGTCTCTTCTAGTCATCAAATCATTTGAAAGCATTTTGAACAAATTCTATTTTCGCTCTTCGATCGAGACTTTTGTGCATAACTTGCAATTGATGTTTTCAAGCAAATTATCCATTGTTTGGGTTTGAAATCATGTCATTGAGTCTCTTTTAGTAATTAAATCATTTCAAAGAAATTCGAGCGAAATCTTTTTTCGCACTTGAACCAATACTTTCGTGCATAATTTGCAAGGGATCTTTTGAAGGCAACTAGGCATTTGTATAACCTTAAAATCAGGTCATTGAGTAAATTTTAGTCAGTAAATCATTCGAAATCAATTCAAACGAATTCTATTTTCGCCTTTCAAACACGACTTTTGTGCAAAACATGCAGTTGATCTATTGAAGGCAATTATGCGTTTGTTTAGCCTTAAAATCATGTCATTGAGTCTTCTCTAGTCATTAAATCAATTAAAAGTAATTCAAAAGAATTCTATTTTTTCGCACTTAAAACACGACTTTCGTTCAGAACTTTCAATTCAATAATTGAAGGCAACTATGCATCTTTTTAGCATTAAAATCATGTCATTGAGTCTCTTCTAGTCATCAAATCATTTGAAAGCATTTTGAACAAATTCTATTTTCGCTCTTCAATCGAGGCTTTTGTCCATAACTTGCAATTGATGTTTTCAAGCAAATTATCCATTGTTTGGCCTTGAAATCATGTCATTGAGTCTCTTTTAGTAATTAAATCATTTCAAGAAATTCGAACGAAATTTTTTTTCGCACTTGAACCAATACTTTCGTGCATAATTTGCAATGGATCTTTTGAAGGCAACTAGGCATTTGTATAACCTTAAAATCATGTCATTGAGTCAATTTTAGTCAGTAAATCATTCGAAATCAATTCAAACGAATTCTATTTTCGCCTTTCAAACACGACTTTTGTGCAAAACATGCAGTTGATCTATTGAAGGCAATTATGCGTTTGTTTAGCCTTAAAATCATGTCATTGAGTCTTCTCTAGTCATTAAATCAATTAAAAGTAATTCAAAAGAATTCTATTTTTTCGCACTTCAAACACGACTTTCGTTCAGAACTTTCAATTCAATAATTGAAGGCAACTATGCATCTTATTAGCATTAAAATCATGTCATTGAGTCTCTTCTAGTCATCAAATCATTTGAAAGCATTTTGAACAAATTCTATTTTCACTCTTCAAACGAGACTTTTGTGCATAACTTGCAATTGATGTTTTCAAGCAAATTATCCATTGTTTAGCCTTGAAATCATGTCATTGAGTCTCGTTTTGTAATTAAATCATTTCAAAAAAATTCGAGCGAAATCTTTTTTCGCACTTAAACCAATACTCTCGTGCATAATTTCCAATGGATCTTTTGAAGGCAACTAGGCATTTGTATAGCCTTAAAATCATGTCATTGAGTCACTTTTAGTCAGTAAATCATTCGAAATCAATTCAAACGAATTCTATTTTTGCCTTTCAAACACGACTTTTGTGCAAAACATGCAATTGATCTATTGAAGGCAATTATGCATTTGTTTAGCCTTAAAATCATGTCATTGAGTCTTCTCTAGTCATTAAATCAATTAAAAGTACTTCGGAAGAATTCTATTTTGTCGCAGTTCAAACATGACTTTCATTCAGAACTCTCAATTCAATAATTGAAGGCAACTATGCATCTTTTTATCCTTAAAATCATGATATTGAGTCTCTTCTAGTCATCAAATCATTTGAAAGCATTTTGAACAAATTCTATTTTCGCTCTTCGATCGAGACTTTTGTGCATAACTTGCAATTGACGTATTCAAGCAAATTATCCATTGTTTGGCCTTCAAATCATGTCATCGAGTCTCTTCTAGTAATTAAATCCTTTCAAAGAAATTTAAACGAAATCTTTTTTCGCACCTGAACCACGGCTTTTGTGCATAATTTGCAATGGATCTTTTGAAGGCAAGTAGGCATTTGTATAGCCTTAAAATCATGTCATTGAGTCACTTTTAGTCAGTAAATCAATCGAAATCAATTCAAACGAATTCTATTTTCGCATTTCAAACACGACTTTTGTGCAAAACATGCAATTGATCTATTGACGGCAATTATGCGTTTGTTTAGCCTTAAAATCATGTCATTGAGTCTTCTCTAGTCATTAAATCAATTAAAACTAATTCGAAAGAATTCTATTTTTTCGCACTTCAAACACGACTTTCGTTCAGAACTTTCAATTCAATAATTGAAGGAAACTATGCATCTTTTTATCCTTAAAATCATGTCATTGAGTCTCTTCTAGTCATCAATTCATTTGAAAGCATTTTGAACAAATTCTATTTTCGCTCTTCGATCGAGACTTTTGTGCATAACTAGCAATTGACGTATTCAAGCAAATTATCCATTGTTTGGCCTTCAAATCATGTCATCGAGTCTCTTCTAGTAATTAAATCCTTTCAAAGAAATTTAAACGAAATCTTTTTTCGCACCTGAACCACGGCTTTTGTGCATAATTTGCAATGGATCTTTTGAAGGCAACTAGGCATTTGTATAGCCTTAAAATCATGTCATTGAGTCACTTTTAGTAAGTAAATCAATCGAAATCAATTCAAACGAATTCTATTTTCGCATTTCAAACACGACTTTTGTGCAAAACATGCAATTGATCTATTGACGGCAATTATGCGTTTGTTTAGCCTTAAAATCATGTCATTGAGTCTTCTCTAGTCATTAAATCAATTAAAACTAATTCGAAAGAATTCTATTTTTTCGCACTTCAAACACGACTTTCGTTCAGAACTTTCAATTCAATAATTGAAGGCAACTATGCATCTTTTTATCCTTAAAATCATGTCATTGAGTCTCTTCTAGTCATCAATTCATTTGAAAGCATTTTGAACAAATTCTATTTTCGCTCTTCGATCGAGACTTTTGTGCATAACTTGCAATTGACGTATTCAAGCAAATTATCCATTGTTTAGCCTTCAAATCATGTCATCGAGTCTCTTCTAGTAATTAAATCCTTTCAAAGAAATTTAAACGAAATCTTTTTTTGCACCTGAACCACGACTTTTGTGCATAATTTGCAATGGATCTTTTGAAGGCAACTAGGCATCTGTATAGCCTTAAAATCATGTCATTGAGTCACTTTTAGTCAGTAAATCATTCGAAATCAATTCAAACGAATTCTATTTTCGCATTTGAAACACGACTTTTGTGCAAAACATGCAATTGATCTATTGACGGCAATAATGCGTTTGTTTAGCCTTAAAATAATGTCATTGAGTCTTCTCTAGTCATTAAATCAATTAAAACTAATTCGAAAGAATTCTATTTTTTCGCACTTCAAACACGACTTTCGTTCAGAACTTTCAATTCAATAATTGAAGGCAACTATGCATCTTTTTAGCCTTAAAATCATGTCATTGAGTCTCTTCTAGTCATCAAATCATTTGAAAGCATTTTGAACAAATTATATTTTCGCTCTTCAATCGAGGCTTTTGTCCATAACTTGCAATTGATGTTTTCAAGCAAATTATCCATTGTTTGGCCTTGAAATCATGTCATTGAGTCTCTTTTAGTAATTAAATCATTTCAAGAAATTCGAACGAAATTTTTTTTCGCACTTGAACCAATACTTTCGTGCATAATTTGCAATGGATCTTTTGAAGGCAACTAGGCATTTGTATAACCTTAAAATCATGTCATTGAGTCAATTTTAGTCAGTAAATCATTCGAAATCAATTCAAACGAATTCTATTTTCGCCTTTCAAACACGACTTTTGTGCAAAACATGCAATTGATCTATTGAAGGCAATTATGCGTTTGTTTAGCCTTAAAATCATGTCATTGAGTCTTCTCTAGTCATTAAATCAATTAAAAGTACTTCGAAAGAATTCTATTTTGTCGCAGTTCAAACATGACTTTCGTTCAGAACTTTCAATTCAATAATTGAAGGCAACTATGCATCTTTTTATCCTTAAAATCATGTCATTGAGTCTCTTCTAGTCATCAAATCATTTGAAAGCATTTTGAACAAATTCTATTTTCGCTCTTCGATCGAGACTTTTGTGCATAACTTGCAATTGACGTATTCAAGCAAATTATCCATTGTTTAGCCTTCAAATCATGTCATCGAGTCTCTTCTAGTAATTAAATCCTTTCAAAGAAATTTAAACGAAATCTTTTTTCGCACCTGAACCACGGCTTTTGTGCATAATTTGCAATGGATCTTTTGAAGGCAACTAGGCATTTGTATAGCCTTAAAATGATGTCATTGAGTCACTTTTTGTCAGTAAATCATTCGAAATCAATTCAAACGAATTCTATTTTCGCATTTCAAACACGACTTTTGTGCAAAACATGTAATTGATCTATTGAAGGAATTTATGCGTTTGTTTAGCCTTAAAATCATGTCATTGAGTCTTCTCTAGTCATTAAATCAATTAAAACTAATTCGAAAGAATTCTATTTTTTCGCACTTCAAACACGACTTTCGTTCAGAACTTTCAATTCAGTAATTGAAGGCAACTATGCATCTTTTTAGCCTTAAAATCATGTCATTGAGTCTCTTCTAGTCATCAAATCATTTGAAAGCATTTTGAACAAATTCTATTTTCGCTCTTCAATCGAGACTTTTGTGCATAACTTGCAATTGATGTTTTCAAGCAAATTATCCATTGTTTGGCCTTGAAATCATGTCATTGAGTCTCTTTTAGTAATTAAATCATTTCAAAGAAATTCGAGCGAAATCTTTTTTCGCACTTGAACCAATACTTTCGTGCATAATTTGCAATGGATCTTTTGAAGGCAACTAGGCATTTGTATAGCCTTAAAATCATGTCATTGAGTCAATTTTAGTCAGTAAATCATTCGAAATCAATTCAAACGAATTCTATTTTCGCCTTTCAAACACGACTTTTGTGCAAAACATGCAATTGATCTATTGATGGCAATTATGCGTTTGTTTAGCCTTAAAATCATGTCATTGAGTCTTCTCTAGTCATTAAATCAATTAAAAGTAATTCGAAAGAATTCTATTTTGTCGCACTTCAAACATGACTTTCGTTCAGAACTTTCAATTCAATAATTGAAGGCAACTATGCATCTTTTTATCCTTAAAATCATGTCATTGAGTCTCTTCTAGTCATCAAATCATTTGAAAGCATTTTGAACAAATTCTATTTTCGTTCTTCGATCGAGACTTTTGTGCATAACTTGCAATTGATGTATTCAAGCAAATTATCCATTGTTTAGCCTTCAAATCATGTCATCGAGTCTCTTCTAGTATTTAAATCATTTCAAAGAAAATTAAACGAAATCTTTTTTCGCACCTAAACCACGGCTTTTGTGCATAATTTGCAATGGATCTTTTGAAGGCAACTAGGCATTTGTATAGCCTTAAAATCATGTCATTGAGTCACTTTTAGTCAGTAAATCATTCGAAATCAATTCAAACGAATTCTATTTTCGCATTTCAAACACGACTTTTGTGCAAAACATGCAATTGATCTATTGACGGCAATTATGCGTTTGTTTAGCCTTAAAATCATGTCATTGAGTCTTCTCTAGTCATTAAATCAATTAAAAGTAATTCGAAAGAATTCTATTTTTTCGCACTTCAAACACCACTTTCGTTCAGAACTTTCAATTCAATAATTGAAGGCAACTATGCATCTTTTTAGCCTTAAAATCATGTCATTGAGTCTCTTCCAGTCATCAAATCATTTGAAAGCATTTTGAACAAATTCTATTTTCGCTCTTCGATCGAGACTTTTGTGCATAACTTGCAATTGATGTATTCAAGCAAATTATCCATTGTTTAGCCTTGAAATCATGTCATTGAGTCACTTTTAGTCAGTAAATCATTCGAAATCAATTCAAACGAATTCTATTTTCGCATTTCACACACGACTTTTGTGCAAAACATGTAATTGATCTATTGAAGGAAATTATGCGTTTGTTTAGCCTTAAAATCATGTCATTGAGTCTTCTCTAGTCATTAAATCAATTAAAACTAATTCGAAAGAATTCTATTTTTTCGCACTTCAAACACGACTTTCGTTCAGAACTTTCAATTCAGTAATTGAAGGCAACTATGCATCTTTTTAGCCTTAAAATCATGTCATTGAGTCTTTTCTAGTCATCAAATCATTTGAAAGCATTTTGAACAAATTCTATTTTCGCTCTTCAATCGAGACTTTTGTGCAAAACTTGCAATTGACGTATTCAAGCAAATTATCCATTGTTTAGCCTTGAAATCATGTCATCGAGTCTCTTCTAGTAATTAAATCATTTCAAAGAAATTTAAACGAAATCTTTTTTCGCACCTGAACCACGGCTTTTGTGCATAATTTGCAATGGATCTTTTGAAGGCAACTAGGCATTTGTATAGCCTTAAAATCATGTCATTGAGTCACTTTTAGTCAGTAAATCATTCGAAATCAATTCAAACGAATTCTATTTTCGCATTTCAAACACGACTTTTGTGCAAAACATGCAATTGATCTATTGAAGGCAATTATGCGTTTCTTTAGCCTTAAAATCATGTCATTGAGTCTTCTCTAGTCATTAAATCAATTAAAAGTAATTCGAAAGAATTCTATTTTTTCGCACTTCAAACACGACTTTCGTTCAGAACTTTCAATTCAATAATTGAAGGCAACTATGCATCTTTTTAGCCTTAAAATCATGTCATTGAGTCTCTTCTAGTCATCAAATCATTTGAAAGCATTTTGAACAAATTCTATTTTCGCTCTTCAATCGAGACTTTTGTGCATAACTTGCAATTGATGTATTCAAGCAAGTTATCCATTGTTTAGCCTTAAAATCATGTCATTGAGTCACTTTTAGTCGGTAAATCATTCGAAATCAATTCAAACGAATACTATTTTCGCATTTCAAACACGACTTTTGTGCAAAACATGTAATTGATCTATTGAAGGAAATTATGCGTTTGTTTAGCCTTAAAATCATGTCATTGAGTCTTCTCTAGTCATTAAATCAATTAAAACTAATTCGAAAGAATTCTATTTTTTCGCACTTCAAACACGACTTTCGTTCAGAACTTTCAATTCAGTAATTGAAGGCAACTATGCATCTTTTTAGCCTTAAAATCATGTCATTGAGTCTTTTCTAGTCATCAAATCATTTGAAAGCATTTTGAACAAATTCTATTTTCGCTCTTCAATCGAGACTTTTGTGCATAACTTGCAATTGACGTATTCAAGCAAATTATCAATTGTTTAGCCTTGAAATCATGTCATCGAGTCTCTTCTAGTAATTAAATCATTTCAAAGAAATTTAAACGAAATCTTTTTTCGCACCTGAACCACGGCTTTTGTGCATAATTTGCAATGGATCTTTTGAAGGCAACTAGGCATTTGTATAGCCTTAAAATCATGTCATTGAGTCACTTTTAGTCAGTAAATCATTCGAAATCAATTCAAACGAATTCTATTTTCGCATTTCAAACACGACTTTTGTGCAAAACATGCAATTGATCTATTGAAGGCAATTATGCGTTTCTTTAGCCTTAAAATCATGTCATTGAGTCTTCTCTAGTCATTAAATCAATTAAAAGTAATTCGAAAGAATTCTATTTTTTCGCACTTCAAACACGACTTTCGTTCAGAACTCTCAATTCAATAATTGAAGGCAACTATGCATCTTTTTAGCCTTAAAATCATGTCATTGAGTCTCTTCTAGTCATCAAATCATTTGAAAGCATTTTGAACAAATTCTATTTTCGCTCTTCAATCGAGACTTTTGTGCATAACTTGCAATTGATGTATTCAAGCAAGTTATCCATTGTTTAGCCTTAAAATCATGTCATTGAGTCACTTTTAGTCAGTAAATCATTCGAAATCAATTCAAACGAATACTATTTTCGCATTTCAAACACGACTTTTGTGCAAAACATGCAATTGATCTATTGAAGGCAATTATGCGTTTGTTTAGCCTTAAAATCATGTCATTGAGTCTTCTCTAGTCATTAAATAAATTAAAAGTAATTCGAAAGAATTCTATTTTTTCGCACTTCAAACACGACTTTCGTTCAGAACTTTCAATTCAGTAATTGAAGGCAACTATGCATCTTTTTAGCCTTAAAATCATGTCATTGAGTCTCTTCTAGTCATCAAATCATTTGAAAGCATTTTGAACAAATTCTATTTTCGCTCTTCAATCGAGACTTTTGTGCATAACTTGCAATTGACGTATTCAAGCAAATTATCCATTGTTTAGCCTTGAAATCATGTCATCGAGTCTCTTCTAGTAATTAAATCATTTCAAAGAAATTTAAACGAAATCTTTTTTCGCACCTGAACCACGGCTTTTGTGCATAATTTGCAATGGATCTTTTGAAGGCAACTAGGCATTTGTATAGCCTTAAAATCATGTCATTGAGTCACTTTTAGTCAGTAAATCATTCGAAATCAATTCAAACGAATTCTATTTTCGCATTTCAAACACGACTTTTGTGCAAAACATGCAATTGATCTATTGAAGGCAATTATGCGTTTCTTTAGCCTTAAAATCATGTCATTGAGTCTTCTCTAGTCATTAAATCAATTAAAAGTAATTCGAAAGAATTCTATTTTTTCGCACTTCAAACACGACTTTCGTTCAGAACTTTCAATTCAATAATTGAAGGCAACTATGCATCTTTTTAGCCTTAAAATCATGTCATTGAGTCTCTTCTAGTCATCAAATCATTTGAAAGCATTTTGAACAAATTCTATTTTCGCTCTTCAATCGAGACTTTTGTGCATAACTTGCAATTGATGTATTCAAGCAAGTTATCCATTGTTTAGCCTTAAAATCATGTCATTGAGTCACTTTTAGTCAGTAAATCATTCGAAATCAATTCAAACGAATACTATTTTCGCATTTCAAACACGACTTTTGTGCAAAACATGCAATTGATCTATTGAAGGCAATTATGCGTTTGTTTAGCCTTAAAATCATGTCATTGAGTCTTCTCTAGTCATTAAATCAATTAAAAGTAAATCGAAAGAATTCTATTTTGTCGCACTTCAAACACGACTTTCGTTCAGAACTTTCAATTCAATAATTGAAGGCAACTATGCATCTTTTTATCCTTAAAATCATGTCATTGAGTCTTCTCTAGTCATTAAATCAATTAAAAGTAATTCGAAAGAATTCTATTTTGTCGCACTTTAAACATGACTTTCGTTCAGAACTTTCAATTCAATAATTAAAGGCAACTATGCATCTTTTTATCCTTAAAATAATGTCATTGAGTCTCTTCTAGTCATCAAATCATTTGAAAGCATTTTGAACAAATTCTATTTTCGCTCTTCGATCGAGACTTTTGTGCATAACTTGCAATTGACGTATTCAAGCAAATTATCCATTGTTTAGCCTTAAAATCATGCCATTGAGTCTCTTTTAGTAATTAAATCATTTCAAGAAATTCGAACGAAATCTTTTTTCGCACCTGAACCAATACTTTCGTGCATAATTTGCAATGGATCTTTTGAAGGAAACTAGGCATTTGTATAACCTTAAAATCATGTCATTGAGTCACTTTTAGTCAGTAAATCATTCGAAATCAATTCAAACGAATTCTATTTTCGCATTGCAAACACGACTTTTCTGCAAAACATGCAATTGATCTATTGAAGGCAATTATGCGTTTGTTTAGCCTTAAAATCATGTCATTGAGTCTTCTCTAGTCATTAAATCAATTTAAAGTAATTCGAAAGAATTCTATTTTTTCGCACTTCAAACACGACTTTCGTTCAGAACTTTCAATTCAATAATTGAAGGCAACTATGCATCTTTTTAGCCTTAAAATCATGTCATTGAGTCTCTTCTAGTCATCAAATCATTTGAAATCATTTTGAACAAATTCTATTTTCACTCTTCAATCGAGACTTTTGTGCATAACTTGCAATTGATGTTTTCAAGCAAATTATCCATTGTTTAACCTTGAAATCATGTCATCGAGTCTCTTCTAGTAACTAAATCATTTCAAAGAAATTTAAACGAAATCTTTTTTCGCACCTGAACCACGGCTTTTGTGCATAATTTGCAATGAATCTTTTGAAGGCAACTAGGCATTTGTATAGCCTTAAAATCATGTCATTGAGTCACTTTTAGTCAGTAAATCATTCGAAATCAATTCAAACGAATACTATTTTCGCATTTCAAGCACGACTTTTGTGCAAAACATGCAATTGATCTATTGAAGGCAATTATGCGTTTGTTTAGCCTTAAAATCATGTCATTGAGTCTTCCCTAGTCATTAAATCAATTAAAAGTAATTCGAAAGAATTCTATTTTTTCGCACTTCAAACACGACTTTCGTTCAGAACTTTCAATTCAATAATTGAAGGCAACTATGCATGTTTTTAGCCTTAAAATCATGTCATTGAGTCTCTTCTAGTCATCAAATCAGTTGAAAGCATTTTGAACAAACTCTATTTTCGCTCTTCAATCGAGACTTTTGTGCATAACTTGCAATTGATGTTTTCAAGCAAATTATCCATTGTTTAACCTTGAAATCATGTCATCGAGTCTCTTCTAGTAATTAAATCATTTAAAAGAACTTTAAACGAAATCTTTTTTCGCACCTCAACCACGGCTTTTGTGCATAACTTGCAATGGATCTTTTGAAGGCAACTAGGCCTTTGTATAGCCTTAAAATCATGTCATTGAATCAGTTTTAGTCAGTAAATCATTCGTAATCAATTCAAACGAATTCTATTTTCGCGTTCCAAACACGACTTTTGTGCAAAACAAGCAATTGATCTACTGAAGGCAATTATGCGTTTGTTTTGCCTTAAAATCATGTCATTGAGTCTTCTCTAGTCATTAAATCAATTAAAAGTAATTCGAAAGAATTCTATTTTGTCGCACTTCAAACACGACTTTCGTTCAGAACTTTCAATTCAATAATTGAAGGCAACTATGCATCTTTTTAGCCTTAAAATCATGTCATTGAGTCTCTTCTAGTCATCAAATCAGTTGAAAGCATTTTGAACAAATTCTATTTTCGCTCTTCAATCGAGACTTTTGTGCATAACTTGCAATTGATGTTTTCAAGCAAATTATCCATTGTTTAACCTTGAAATCATGTCATCGAGTCTCTTCTAGTAATTAAATCATTTCAAAGAAATTTAAACGAAATCTTTTTTCGCACCTCAACCACGGCTTTTGTGCATAACTTGCAATCGATCTTTTGAAGGCAACTAGGCCTTTGTATAGCCTTAAAATCATGTCATTGAATCAGTTTTAGTCAGTAAATCATTCGTAATCAATTCAAACGAATTCTATTTTCGCATTTCAAACACGACTTTTGTGCAAAACAAGCAATTGATCTACAGAAGGCAATTATGCATTTGTTTAGCCTTAAAATCATGTCATTGAGTCTTCTCTAGTCATTAAATCAATTAAAAGTAATTCGAAAGAATTCTATTTTGTCGCACTTTAAACATGACTTTCGTTCAGAACTTTCAATTCAATAATTAAAGGCAACTATGCATCTTTTTATCCTTAAAATAATGTCATTGAGTCTCTTCTAGTCATCAAATCATTTGAAAGCATTTTGAACAAATTTTATTTTCGCTCTTCGATCGAGACTTTTGTGCATAACTTGCAATTGACGTATTCAAGCAAATTATCCATTGTTTAGCCTTGAAATCGTGCCATTGAGTCTCTTTTAGTAATTAAATCATTTCAAGAAATTCGAACGAAATCTTTTTTCGCACTTGAACCAATACTTTCGTGCATAATTTGCAATGGATCTTTTGAAGGAAACTAGGCATTTGTATAACCTTAAAATCATGTCATTGAGTCACTTTTAGTCAGTAAATCATTCGAAATCAATTCAAACGAATTCTATTTTCGCATTGCAAACACGACTTTTCTGCAAAACATGCAATTGATCTATTGAATGCAATTATGCGTTTGTTTAGCCTTAAAATCATGTCATTGAGTCTTCTCTAGTCATTAAATCAATTAAAAGTAATTCGAAAGAATTCTATTTTGTCGCACTTTAAACATGACTTTCGTTCAGAACTTTCAATTCAATAATTAAAGGCAGCTATGCATCTTTTTATCCTTAAAATAATGTCATTGAGTCTCTTCTAGTCATCAAATCATTTGAAAGCATTTTGAACAAATTCTATTTTCGCTCTTCGATCGAGGCTTTTGTGCATAACTTGCAATTGACGTATTCAAGCAAATTATCCATTGTTTAGCCTTGAAATCGTGCCATTGAGTCTCTTTTAGTAATTAAATCATTTCAAGAAATTCGAACGAAATCTTTTTTCGCACTTGAACGAATACTTTCGTGCATAATTTGCAATGGATCTTTTGAAGGAAACTAGGCATTTGTATAACCTTAAAATCATGTCATTGAGTCACTTTTAGTCAGTAAATCATTCGAAATCAATTCAAACGAATTCTATTTTCGCATTGCAAACACGACTTTTCTGCAAAACATGCAATTGATCTATTGAAGGCAATTATGCGTTTGTTTAGCCTTAAAATCATGTCATTGAGTCTTCTCTAGTCATTAAATCAATTTAAAGTAATTCGAAAGAATTCTATTTTTTCGCACTTCAAACACGACTTTCGTTCAGAACTTTCAATTCAATAATTGAAGGCAACTATGCATCTTTTTAGCCTTAAAATCATGTCACTGAGTCTCTTCTAGTCATCAAATCATTTGAAATTATTTTGAACAAATTCTATTTTCGCTCTTCAATCGAGACTTTTGTGCATAACTTGCAATTGATGTTTTCAAGCAAATTATCCATTGTTTAACCTTGAAATCATGTCATCGAGTCTCTTCTAGTAATTAAATCATTTCAAAGAAATTTAAACGAAATCTTTTTTCGCACCTGAACCACGGCTTTTGTGCATAATTTGCAATGAATCTTTTGAAGGCAACTAGGCATTTGTATAGCCTTAAAATCATGTCATTGAGTCACTTTTAGTCAGTAAATCATTCGAAATCAATTCAAACGAATACTATTTTCGCATTTCAAACACGACTTTTGTGCAAAACATGCAATTGATCTATTGAAGGCAATTATGCGTTTGTTTAGCCTTAAAATCATGTCATTGAGTCTTCCCTAGTCATTAAATCAATTAAAAGTAATTCGAAAGAATTCTATTTTTTCGCACTTCAAACACGACTTTCGTTCAGAACTTTCAATTCAACAATTGAAGGAAACTATGCATCTTTTTGGCCTTAAAATCATGTCATTGAGTCTCTTCTAGTCATCAAATCAGTTGAAAGCATTTTGAACAAATTCTATTTTCGCTCTTCAATCGAGACTTTTGTGCATAACTTGCAATTGATGTTTTCAAGCAAATTATCCATTGTTTAACCTTGAAATCATGTCATCGAGTCTCTTCTAGTAATTAAATCATTTCAAAGAAATTTAAACGAAATCTTTTTTCGCACCTCAACCACGGCTTTTGTGCATAACTTGCAATGGATCTTTTGAAGGCAACTAGGCCTTTGTATAGCCTTAAAATCATGTCATTGAATCAGTTTTAGTCAGTAAATCATTCGTAATCAATTCAAACGAATTCTATTTTCGCATTTGAAACACGACTTTTGGGCAAAACAAGCAATTGATCTACTGAAGGCAATTATGCGTTTGTTTAGCCTTAAAATCATGTCATTGAGTCTTCTCTAGTCATTAAATCAATTAAAAGTAATTCGAAAGAATTCTATTTTGTCGCACTTTAAACATGACTTTCGTTCAGAACTTTCAATTCAATAATTAAAGGCAACTATGCATCTTTTTATCCTTAAAATAATGTCATTGAGTCTCTTCTAGTCATCAAATCATTTGAAAGCATTTTGAACAAATTCTATTTTCGCTCTTCGATCGAGACTTTTGTGCATAACTTGCAATTGACGTATTCAAGCAAATTATCCATTATTTAGCCTTGAAATCGTGCCATTGAGTCTCTTTTAGTAATTAAATCATTTCAAGAAATTCGAACGAAATCTTTTTTCGCACTTGAACGAATACTTTCGTGCATAATTTGCAATGGATCTTTTGAAGGAAACTAAGCATTTGTATAACCTTAAAATCATGTCATTGAGTCACTTTTAGTCAGTAAATCATTCGAAATCAATTCAAACGAATTCTATTTTCGCATTGCAAACACGACTTTTCTGCAAAACATGCAATTGATCTATTGAAGGCAATTATGCGTTTGTTTAGCCTTAAAATCATGTCATTGAGTCTTCTCTAGTCATTAAATCAATTTAAAGTAACTCGAAAGAATTCTATTTTTTCGCACTTCAAACACGACTTTCGTTCAGAACTTTCAATTCAATACTTGAAGGCAACTATGCATCTTTTTAGCCTTAAAATCATGTCATTGAGTCTCTTCTAGTCATCAAATCATTTGAAATCATTTTGAACAAATTCTATTTTCGCTCTTCAATCGAGACTTTTGTGCATAACTTGCAATGGATGTTTTCAAGCAAATTATCCATTGTTTAACCTTGAAATCATGTCATCGAGTCTCTTCTAGTAATTAAATCATTTCAAAGAAATTTAAACGAAATCTTTTTTCGCACCTGAACCACGGCTTTTGTGCATAATTTGCAATGAATCTTTTGAAGGCAACTAGGCATTTGTATAGCCTTAAAATCATGTCATTGAGTCACTTTTAGTCAGTAAATCATTCGAAATCAATTCAAACGAATACTATTTTCGCATTTCAAACACGACTTTTGTGCAAAACATGCAATTGATCTATTGAAGGCAATTATGCGTTTGTTTAGCCTTAAAATCATGTCATTGAGTCTTCCCTAGTCATTAAATCAATTAAAAGTAATTCGAAAGAATTCTATTTTTTCGCACTTCAAACACGACTTTCGTTCAGAACTTTCAATTCAATAATTGAAGGCAACTATGCATCTTTTTAGCCTTAAAATCATGTCATTGAGTCTCTTCTAGTCATCAAATCAGTTGAAAGCATTTTGAACAAATTCTATTTTCGCTCTTCAATCGAGACTTTTGTGCATAACTTGCAATTGATGTTTTCAAGCAAATTATCCATTGTTTAACCTTGAAATCATGTCATCGAGTCTCTTCTAGTAATTAAATCATTTCAAAGAAATTTAAACGAAATCTTTTTTCGCACCTCAACCACGGCTTTTGTGCATAACTTGCAATGGATCGTTTGAAGGCAACTAGGCCTTTGTATAGCCTTAAAATCATGTCATTGAATCAGTTTTAGTCAGTAAATCATTCGTAATCAATTCAAACGAATTCTATTTTCGCATTTCAAACACGACTTTTGTGCAAAACATGCAATTGATCTAATGAAGGCAATTATGCGTTTGTTTAGCCTTAAAATCATGTCATTGAGTCTTCTCTAGTCATTAAATCAATTAAAAGTAATTCGAAAGAATTCTATTTTGTCGCACTTTAAACATGACTTTCGTTCAGAACTTTCAATTCAATAATTGAAGGCAACTATGCATCTTTTTATCCTTAAAATAATGTCATTGAGTCTCTTCTAGTCATCAAATCATTTGAAAGCATTTTGAACAAATTCTATTTTCGCTCTTCGATCGAGACTTTTGTGCATAACTTGCAATTGATGTATTCAAGCAAATTATCCATTGTTTAGCCTTGAAATCGTGCCATTGAGTCTCTTTTAGTAATTAAATCATTTCAAGAAATTCGAACGAAATCTTTTTTCGCACTTGAACCAATACTTTCGTGCATAATTTGCAATGGATCTTTTGAAGGAAACTAGGCATTTGTATAACCTTAAAATCATGTCATTGAGTCACTTTTAGTCAGTAAATCATTCGAAATCAATTCAAACGAATTCTATTTTCGCATTGCAAACACGACTTTTCTGCAAAACATGCAATTGATCTATTGAAGGCAATTATGCGTTTGTTTAGCCTTAAAATCATGTCATTGAGTCTTCTCTAGTCATTAAATCAATTTAAAGTAATTCGAAAGAATTCTATTTTTTCGCACTTCAAACACGACTTTCGTTCAGAACTTTCAATTCAATAATTGAAGGCAACTATGCATCTTTTTAGCCTTAAAATCATGTCATTGAGTCTCTTCTAGTCATGAAATCATTTGAAATCATTTTGAACAAATTCTATTTTCGCTCTTCAATCGAGACTTTTGTGCATAACTTGCAATTGATGTTTTCAAGCAAATTATCCATTGTTTAACCTTGAAATCATGTCATCGAGTCTCTTCTAGTAATTAAATCATTTCAAAGAAATTTAAACGAAATCTTTTTTCGCACCTCAACCATGGCTTTTGTGCATAACTTGCAATGGATCTTTTGAAGGCAACTAGGCCTTTGTATAGCCTTAAAATCATGTCATTAAATCAGTTTTAGTCTGTAAATCATTTGTAATCAATTCAAACGAATTCTATTTTCGCATTTCAAACACGACTTTTGTGCAAAACATGCAATTGATCTACTGAAGGCAATTATGCGTTTGTTTAGCCTTAAAATCATGTCATTGAGTCTTCTCTAGTCATTAAATCAATTAAAAGTAATTCGAAAGAATTCTATTTTTTCGCACTTCAAACACGACTTTCTTTCAGAACTTTCAATTCAATAATAAAAGGCAACTATGCATCTTTTTAGCCTCAAAATCATGTCATTGAGTCTCTTCTAGTCATCAAATCATTTGAAAGCATTTTGCACAAATTCTATTTTCGCTCTTCAATAGAGACTTTTGTGCATAACTTGCAATTGATGTATTCAAGCAAATTATCCATTGTTTAGCCTTGAAATCATGTCATCGAGTCTCTTCTAGTAATTAAATCATTTCAAAGAAATTTAAACGAAATCTTTTTTCGCACCTCAACCACGGCTTTTGTGCATAACTTGCAATGGATCTTTTGAAGGCAACTAGGCCTTTGTATAGCCTTAAAATCATGTCATTAAATCAGTTTTAGTCAGTAAATCATTTGTAATCAATTCAAACGAATTCTATTTTCGCATTTCAAACACAACTTTTGTGCAAAACATGCAATTGATCTACTGAAGGCAATTATGCGTTTGTTTAGCCTTAAAATCATGTCATTGAGTCTTCTCTAGTCATTAAATCAATTAAAAGTAATTCGAAAGAATTCTATTTTTTCGCACTTCAAACACGACTTTCGTTCAGAACTTTCAATTCAATAATTGAAGGCAACTATGCATCTTTTTAGCCTTAAAATCATGTCATTGAGTCTCTTCTAGTCATCAAATCATTTGAAATCATTTTGAACAAATTCTATTTTCGCTCTTCAATCGAGACTTTTGTGCATAACTTGCAATTGATGTTTTCAAGCAAATTATCCATTGTTTAACCTTGAAATCATGTCATCGAGTCTCTTCAAGTAATTAAATCATTTCAAAGAAATTTAAACGAAATCTTTTTTCGCACCTGAACCACGGCTTTTGTGCATAATTTGCAATGAATCTTTTGAAGGCAACTAGGCATTTGTATAGCCTTAAAATCATGTTATTGAGTCACTTTTAGTCAGTAAATCATTCGAAATCAATTCAAACGAATACTATTTTCGCATTTCAAACACGACTTTTGTGCAAAACATGCAATTGATCTATTGAAGGCAATTATGCGTTTGTTTAGCCTTAAAATCATGTCATTGAGTCTTCCCTAGTCATTAAATCAATTAAAAGTAATTCGAAAGAATTCTATTTTTTCGCACTTCAAACACGACTTTCGTTCAGAACTTTCAATTCAACAATTGAAGGAAACTATGCATCTTTTTGGCCTTAAAATCATGTCATTGAGTCTCTTCTAGTCATCAAATCATTTGAAAGCATTTTGAACAAATTCTATTTTCGCTCTTCAATCGAGACTTTTGTGCATAACTTGCAATTGATGTTTTCAAGCAAATTATCCATTGTTTAACCTTGAAATCATGTCATCGAGTCTCTTCTAGTAATTAAATCATTTCAAAGAAATTTAAACGAAATCTTTTTTCGCACCTCAACCACGGCTTTTGTGCATAACTTGCAATGGATCTTTTGAAGGCAACTAGGCCTTTGTATAGCCTTAAAATCATGTCATTGAATCAGTTTTAGTCAGTAAATCATTCGTAATCAATTCAAACGAATTCTATTTTCGCATTTCAAACACGACTTTTGTGCAAAACAAGCAATTGATCTACTGAAGGCAATTATGCGTTTGTTTAGCCTTAAAATCATGTCATTGAGTCTTCTCTAGTCATTAAATCAATTAAAAGTAATTCGAAAGAATTCTATTTTGTCGCACTTTAAACATGACTTTCGTTCAGAACTTTCAATTCAATAATTGAAGGCAACTATGCATCTTTTTATCCTTAAAATAATGTCATTGAGTCTCTTCTAGTCATCAAATCATTTGAAAGCATTTTGAACAAATTCTATTTTCGCTCTTCGATCGAGACTTTTGTGCATAACTTGCAATTGACGTATTCAAGCAAATTATCCATTGTTTAGCCTTGAAATCGTGCCATTGAGTCTCTTTTAGTAATTAAATCATTTCAAGAAATTCGAACGAAATCTTTTTTCGCACTTGAACGAATACTTTCGTGCATAATTTGCAATGGATCTTTTGAAGGAAACTAAGCATTTGTATAACCTTAAAATCATGTCATTGAGTCACTTTTAGTCAGTAAATCATTCGAAATCAATTCAAACGAATTCTATTTTCGCATTGCAAACACGACTTTTCTGCAAAACATGCAATTGATCTATTGAAGGCAATTATGCGTTTGTTTAGCTTTAAAATCATGTCATTGAGTCTTCCCTAGTTATTAAATCAATTAAAAGTAATTCGAAAGAATTCTATTTTTTCGCACTTCAAACTCGACTTTCGTTCAGAACTTTCAATTGAATAATTGAAGGCAACTATGCATCTTTTTAGCCTTAAAATCATGTCATTGAGTCTCTTCTAGTCATCAAATCATTTGAAAGCATTTTGAACAAATTCTATTTTCGCTCTTCAATCGAGACTTTTGTGCATAACTTGCAAGTGATGTTTTGAAGCAAATTATCCATTGTTTAGCCTTGAAATCATGTCATTGAGTCTCTTTTAGTAATTAAATCATTTCAAAGAAATTCGAACGAAATCTTTTTTCGCACTTGAACCAATACTTTCGTGCATAATTTGAAATGGATCTTTTGAAGGCAACTAGGCATTTGTATAGCCTTAAAATCATGTCATTGAGTCACTTTTAGTCAGTAAATCATTCGTAATCAATTCAAACGAATTCTATTTTCGCATTTCAAACACGACTTTTGTGCAAAACATGTAATTGATCTATTGAAGGCAATTATGCGTTTGTTTAGCCTTAAAATCATGTCATTGAGTCTTCTCTAGTCATTAAATCAATTAAAAGTAATTCGAAAGAATTCTATTTTTTCGCACTTCAAACACGACTTTCTTTCAGAACTTTCAATTTAATAATAAAAGGCAACTGTGCATCTTTTTAGCCTTAAAATCATGTCATTGAGTCTCTTCTAGTCATCAAATCATTTGAAAGCATTTTGAACAAATTCTAGTTTCGCTCTTCAATAGAGACTTTTGTGCATAACTTGCAATTGATGTATTCAAGCAAATTATCCATTGTTTAGCCTTGAAATCATGTCATCGAGTCTCTTCTAGTAATTAAATCATTTCAAAGAAATTTAAACGAAATCTTTTTTCGCACCTGAACCACGGCTTTTGTGCATAATTTGCAATGAATCTTTTGAAGGCAACTAGGAACTTGTATAGCCTTAAAATCATGTCATTGAGTCACTTTTAGTCAGTAAATCATTCGAAATCAATTCAAACGAATACTATTTTCGCATTTCAAACACGACTTTTGTGCAAAACATGCAATTGATCTATTGAAGGCAATTATGCGTTTGTTTAGCCTTAAAATCATGTCACTGAGTCTTCTCTAGTCATTAAATCAATTAAAAGTAATTCGAAAGAATTCTATTTTTTCGCACTTCAAACACGACTTTCGTTCAGAACTTTCAATTCAATAATTGAGGGCAACTATGCATCTTTTTAGCCTTAAAATCATGTCATTGAGTCTCTTCTAGTCATCAAATCATTTGAAAGCATTTTGCACAAATTCTATTTTCGCTCTTCAATAGAGACTTTTGTGCATAACTTGCAATTGATGTATTCAAGCAAATTATCCATTATTTAGCCTTGAAATCATGTCATCGAGTCTCTTCTAGTAATTAAATCATTTCAAAGAAATTTAAACGAAATCTTTTTTCGCACCTGAACCACGGCTTTTGTGCACAATTTGCAATGAATCTTTTGAAGGCAACTAGGAACTTGTATAGCCTTAAAATCATGTCATTGAGTCACTTTTAGTCAGTAAATCATTCGAAATCAATTCAAACGAATACTATTTTCGCATTTCAAACACGACTTTTGTGCAAAACATGCAATTGATCTATTGAAGGCAATTATGCGTTTGTTTAGCCTTAAAATCATGTCATTGAGTCTTCTCTAGTCATTAAATCAATTAAAAGTAATTCGAAAGAATTCTATTTTTTCGCACTTCAAACACGACTTTCGTTCAGAACTTTCAATTCAATAATTGAAGGCAACTATGCATCTTTTCAGCCTTAAAATCATGTCATTGAGTCTCTTCTAGTCATCAAATCATTTGAAAGCATTTTGAACAAATTCTATTTTCGCTCTTCAATCGAGACTTTTGTGCATAACTTGCAATTGATGTTTTCAAGCAAATTATCCATTGTTTAACCTTGAAATCATGTCATCGAGTCTCTTCTAGTAATTAAATCATTTCAAAGAAATTTAAACGAAATCTTTTTTCGCACCTCAACCACGGCTTTTGTGCATAACTTGCAATGGATCTTTTGAAGGCAACTAGGCCTTTGTATAGCCTTAAAATCACGTCATTAAATCAGTTTTAGTCTGTAAATCATTTGTAATCAATTCAAACGAATTCTATTTTCGCATTTCAAACACGACTTTTGTGCAAAACATGCAATTGATCTACTGAAGGCAATTATGCGTTTGTTTAGCCTTAAAATCATGTCATTGAGTCTTCCCTAGTCATTAAATCAATTAAAAGTAATTCGAAAGAATTCTATTTTTTCGCACTTCAAACACGACTTTCGTTCAGAACTTTCAATTCAACAATTGAAGGAAACTATGCATCTTTTTGGCCTTAAAATCATGTCATTGAGTCTCTTCTAGTCATCAAATCATTTGAAAGCATTTTGAACAAATTCTATTTTCGCTCTTCAATCGAGACTTTTGTGCATAACTTGCAATTGATGTTTTCAAGCAAATTATCCATTGTTTAACCTTGAAATCATGTCATCGAGTCTCTTCTAGTAATTAAATCATTTCAAAGAAATTTAAACGAAATCTTTTTTCGCACCTCAACCACGGCTTTTGTGCATAACTTGCAATGGATCTTTTGAAGGCAACTAGGCCTTTGTATAGCCTTAAAATCATGTCATTGAATCAGTTTTAGTCAGTAAATCATTCGTAATCAATTCAAACGAATTCTATTTTCGCATTTCAAACACGACTTTTGTGCAAAACAAGCAATTGATCTACTGAAGGCAATTATGCGTTTGTTTAGCCTTAAAATCATGTCATTGAGTCTTCTCTAGTCATTAAATCAATTAAAAGTAATTCGAAAGAATTCTATTTTGTCGCACTTTAAACATGACTTTCGTTCAGAACTTTCAATTCAATAATTGAAGGCAACTATGCATCTTTTTATCCTTAAAATAATGTCATTGAGTCTCTTCTAGTCATCAAATCATTTGAAAGCATTTTGAACAAATTCTATTTTCGCTCTTCGATCGAGACTTTTGTGCATAACTTGCAATTGACGTATTCAAGCAAATTATCCATTGTTTAGCCTTGAAATCGTGCCATTGAGTCTCTTTTAGTAATTAAATCATTTCAAGAAATTCGAACGAAATCTTTTTTCGCACTTGAACGAATACTTTCGTGCATAATTTGCAATGGATCTTTTGAAGGAAACTAAGCATTTGTATAACCTTAAAATCATGTCATTGAGTCACTTTTAGTCAGTAAATCATTCGAAATCAATTCAAACGAATTCTATTTTCGCATTGCAAACACGACTTTTCTGCAAAACATGCAATTGATCTATTGAAGGCAATTATGCGTTTGTTTAGCTTTAAAATCATGTCATTGAGTCTTCCCTAGTTATTAAATCAATTAAAAGTAATTCGAAAGAATTCTATTTTTTCGCACTTCAAACTCGACTTTCGTTCAGAACTTTCAATTGAATAATTGAAGGCAACTATGCATCTTTTTAGCCTTAAAATCATGTCATTGAGTCTCTTCTAGTCATCAAATCATTTGAAAGCATTTTGAACAAATTCTATTTTCGCTCTTCAATCGAGACTTTTGTGCATAACTTGCAAGTGATGTTTTGAAGCAAATTATCCATTGTTTAGCCTTGAAATCATGTCATTGAGTCTCTTTTAGTAATTAAATCATTTCAAAGAAATTCGAACGAAATCTTTTTTCGCACTTGAACCAATACTTTCGTGCATAATTTGAAATGGATCTTTTGAAGGCAACTAGGCATTTGTATAGCCTTAAAATCATGTCATTGAGTCACTTTTAGTCAGTAAATCATTCGTAATCAATTCAAACGAATTCTATTTTCGCATTTCAAACACGACTTTTGTGCAAAACATGTAATTGATCTATTGAAGGCAATTATGCGTTTGTTTAGCCTTAAAATCATGTCATTGAGTCTTCTCTAGTCATTAAATCAATTAAAAGTAATTCGAAAGAATTCTATTTTTTCGCACTTCAAACACGACTTTCTTTCAGAACTTTCAATTTAATAATAAAAGGCAACTGTGCATCTTTTTAGCCTTAAAATCATGTCATTGAGTCTCTTCTAGTCATCAAATCATTTGAAAGCATTTTGAACAAATTCTAGTTTCGCTCTTCAATAGAGACTTTTGTGCATAACTTGCAATTGATGTATTCAAGCAAATTATCCATTGTTTAGCCTTGAAATCATGTCATCGAGTCTCTTCTAGTAATTAAATCATTTCAAAGAAATTTAAACGAAATCTTTTTTCGCACCTGAACCACGGCTTTTGTGCATAATTTGCAATGAATCTTTTGAAGGCAACTAGGAACTTGTATAGCCTTAAAATCATGTCATTGAGTCACTTTTAGTCAGTAAATCATTCGAAATCAATTCAAACGAATACTATTTTCGCATTTCAAACACGACTTTTGTGCAAAACATGCAATTGATCTATTGAAGGCAATTATGCGTTTGTTTAGCCTTAAAATCATGTCACTGAGTCTTCTCTAGTCATTAAATCAATTAAAAGTAATTCGAAAGAATTCTATTTTTTCGCACTTCAAACACGACTTTCGTTCAGAACTTTCAATTCAATAATTGAGGGCAACTATGCATCTTTTTAGCCTTAAAATCATGTCATTGAGTCTCTTCTAGTCATCAAATCATTTGAAAGCATTTTGCACAAATTCTATTTTCGCTCTTCAATAGAGACTTTTGTGCATAACTTGCAATTGATGTATTCAAGCAAATTATCCATTATTTAGCCTTGAAATCATGTCATCGAGTCTCTTCTAGTAATTAAATCATTTCAAAGAAATTTAAACGAAATCTTTTTTCGCACCTGAACCACGGCTTTTGTGCACAATTTGCAATGAATCTTTTGAAGGCAACTAGGAACTTGTATAGCCTTAAAATCATGTCATTGAGTCACTTTTAGTCAGTAAATCATTCGAAATCAATTCAAACGAATACTATTTTCGCATTTCAAACACGACTTTTGTGCAAAACATGCAATTGATCTATTGAAGGCAATTATGCGTTTGTTTAGCCTTAAAATCATGTCATTGAGTCTTCTCTAGTCATTAAATCAATTAAAAGTAATTCGAAAGAATTCTATTTTTTCGCACTTCAAACACGACTTTCGTTCAGAACTTTCAATTCAATAATTGAAGGCAACTATGCATCTTTTCAGCCTTAAAATCATGTCATTGAGTCTCTTCTAGTCATCAAATCATTTGAAAGCATTTTGAACAAATTCTATTTTCGCTCTTCAATCGAGACTTTTGTGCATAACTTGCAATTGATGTTTTCAAGCAAATTATCCATTGTTTAACCTTGAAATCATGTCATCGAGTCTCTTCTAGTAATTAAATCATTTCAAAGAAATTTAAACGAAATCTTTTTTCGCACCTCAACCACGGCTTTTGTGCATAACTTGCAATGGATCTTTTGAAGGCAACTAGGCCTTTGTATAGCCTTAAAATCACGTCATTAAATCAGTTTTAGTCTGTAAATCATTTGTAATCAATTCAAACGAATTCTATTTTCGCATTTCAAACACGACTTTTGTGCAAAACATGCAATTGATCTACTGAAGGCAATTATGCGTTTGTTTAGCCTTAAAATCATGTCATTGAGTCTTCTCTAGTCATTAAATCAATTAAAAGTAATTCGAAAGAATTCTATTTTTTCGCACTTCAAACACGACTTTCTTTCAGAACTTTCAATTTAATAATAAAAGGCAACTGTGCATCATTTTAGCCTTAAAATCATGTCATTGAGTCTCTTCTTGTCATCAAATCATTTGAAAGCATTTTGAACAAATTCTAGTTTCGCTCTTCAATAGAGACTTTTGTGCATAACTTGCAATTGATGTATTCAAGCAAATTATCCATTGTTTAGCCTTGAAATCATGTCATCGAGTCTCTTCTAGTAATTAAATCATTTCAAAGAAATTTAAACGAAATCTTTTTTCGCACCTGAACCACGGCTTTTGTGCATAATTTGCAATGAATCTTTTGAAGGCAACTAGGAACTTGTATAGCCTTAAAATCATGTCATTGAGTCACTTTTAGTCAGTAAATCATTCGAAATCAATTCAAACGAATACTATTTTCGCATTTCAAACACGACTTTTGTGCAAAACATGCAATTGATCTATTGAAGGCAATTATGCGTTTGTTTAGCCTTAAAATCATGTCACTGAGTCTTCTCTAGTCATTAAATCAATTAAAAGTAATTCGAAAGAATTCTATTTTTTCGCACTTCAAACACGACTTTCGTTCAGAACTTTCAATTCAATAATTGAGGGCAACTATGCATCTTTTTAGCCTTAAAATCATGTCATTGAGTCTCTTCTAGTCATCAAATCATTTGAAAGCATTTTGAACAAATTCTATTTTCGCTCTTCAATCGAGACTTTTGTGCATAACTTGCAATTGATGTATTCAAGCAAATTATCCATTGTTTAGCCTTGAAATCATGTCATCGAGTCTCTTCTAGTAATTAAATCATTTCAAAGAAATTTAAACGAAATCTTTTTTCGCACCTCAACCACGGCTTTCGTGCATAATTTGCAATGGATCTTTTGAAGGCAACTAGGCATTTGTGTAGCTTTAAAATCATGTCATTGAGTCACTTTTAGTCAGTAAATCATTCGTAATCAATTCAAACGAATTCTATTTTCGCATTTCAAACACGACTTTTGTGCAAAACATGCAATTGATCTACTGAAGGCAATTATGCGTTTGTTTAGCTTTAAAATCATGTCATTGAGTCTTCTCTAGTTATTAAATCAATTAAAAGTAATTCGAAAGAATTCTATTTTTTCGCACTTCAAACTCGACTTTCGTTCAGAACTTTCAATTGAATAATTGAAGGCAACTATGCATCTTTTTAGCCTTAAAATCATGTCATTGAGTCTCTTCTAGTCATCAAATCATTTGAAAGCATTTTGAACAAATTCTATTTTCGCTCTTCAATCGAGACTTTTGTGCATAACTTGCAAGTGATGTTTTGAAGCAAATTATCCATTGTTTAGCCTTGAAATCATGTCATTGAGTCTCTTTTAGTAATTAAATCATTTCAAAGAAATTCGAACGAAATCTTTTTTCGCACTTGAACCAATACTTTCGTGCATAATTTGAAATGGATCTTTTGAAGGCAACTAGGCATTTGTATAGCCTTAAAATCATGTCATTGAGTCACTTTTAGTCAGTAAATCATTCGTAATCAATTCAAACGAATTCTATTTTCGCATTTCAAACACGACTTTTGTGCAAAACATGTAATTGATCTATTGAAGGCAATTATGCGTTTGTTTAGCCTTAAAATCATGTCATTGAGTCTTCTCTAGTCATTAAATCAATTAAAAGTAATTCGAAAGAATTCTATTTTTTCGCACTTCAAACACGACTTTCTTTCAGAACTTTCAATTTAATAATAAAAGGCAACTGTGCATCTTTTTAGCCTTAAAATCATGTCATTGAGTCTCTTCTAGTCATCAAATCATTTGAAAGCATTTTGAACAAATTCTAGTTTCGCTCTTCAATAGAGACTTTTGTGCATAACTTGCAATTGATGTATTCAAGCAAATTATCCATTGTTTAGCCTTGAAATCATGTCATCGAGTCTCTTCTAGTAATTAAATCATTTCAAAGAAATTTAAACGAAATCTTTTTTCGCACCTGAACCACGGCTTTTGTGCATAATTTGCAATGAATCTTTTGAAGGCAACTAGGAACTTGTATAGCCTTAAAATCATGTCATTGAGTCACTTTTAGTCAGTAAATCATTCGAAATCAATTCAAACGAATACTATTTTCGCATTTCAAACACGACTTTTGTGCAAAACATGCAATTGATCTATTGAAGGCAATTATGCGTTTGTTTAGCCTTAAAATCATGTCACTGAGTCTTCTCTGGTCATTAAATCAATTAAAAGTAATTCGAAAGAATTCTATTTTTTCGCACTTCAAACACGACTTTCGTTCAGAACTTTCAATTCAATAATTGAGGGCAACTATGCATCTTTTTAGCCTTAAAATCATGTCATTGAGTCTCTTCTAGTCATCAAATCATTTGAAAGCATTTTGCACAAATTCTATTTTCGCTCTTCAATAGAGACTTTTGTGCATAACTTGCAATTGATGTATTCAAGCAAATTATCCATTATTTAGCCTTGAAATCATGTCATCGAGTCTCTTCTAGTAATTAAATCATTTCAAAGAAATTTAAACGAAATCTTTTTTCGCACCTGAACCACGGCTTTTGTGCACAATTTGCAATGAATCTTTTGAAGGCAACTAGGAACTTGTATAGCCTTAAAATCATGTCATTGAGTCACTTTTAGTCAGTAAATCATTCGAAATCAATTCAAACGAATACTATTTTCGCATTTCAAACACGACTTTTGTGCAAAACATGCAATTGATCTATTGAAGGCAATTATGCGTTTGTTTAGCCTTAAAATCATGTCATTGAGTCTTCTCTAGTCATTAAATCAATTAAAAGTAATTCGAAAGAATTCTATTTTTTCGCACTTCAAACACGACTTTCGTTCAGAACTTTCAATTCAATAATTGAAGGCAACTATGCATCTTTTCAGCCTTAAAATCATGTCATTGAGTCTCTTCTAGTCATCAAATCATTTGAAAGCATTTTGAACAAATTCTATTTTCGCTCTTCAATCGAGACTTTTGTGCATAACTTGCAATTGATGTTTTCAAGCAAATTATCCATTGTTTAACCTTGAAATCATGTCATCGAGTCTCTTCTAGTAATTAAATCATTTCAAAGAAATTTAAACGAAATCTTTTTTCGCACCTCAACCACGGCTTTTGTGCATAACTTGCAATGGATCTTTTGAAGGCAACTAGGCCTTTGTATAGCCTTAAAATCACGTCATTAAATCAGTTTTAGTCTGTAAATCATTTGTAATCAATTCAAACGAATTCTATTTTCGCATTTCAAACACGACTTTTGTGCAAAACATGCAATTGATCTACTGAAGGCAATTATGCGTTTGTTTAGCCTTAAAATCATGTCATTGAGTCTTCTCTAGTCATTAAATCAATTAAAAGTAATTCGAAAGAATTCTATTTTTTCGCACTTCAAACACGACTTTCTTTCAGAACTTTCAATTTAATAATAAAAGGCAACTGTGCATCATTTTAGCCTTAAAATCATGTCATTGAGTCTCTTCTTGTCATCAAATCATTTGAAAGCATTTTGAACAAATTCTAGTTTCGCTCTTCAATAGAGACTTTTGTGCATAACTTGCAATTGATGTATTCAAGCAAATTATCCATTGTTTAGCCTTGAAATCATGTCATCGAGTCTCTTCTAGTAATTAAATCATTTCAAAGAAATTTAAACGAAATCTTTTTTCGCACCTGAACCACGGCTTTTGTGCATAATTTGCAATGAATCTTTTGAAGGCAACTAGGAACTTGTATAGCCTTAAAATCATGTCATTGAGTCACTTTTAGTCAGTAAATCATTCGAAATCAATTCAAACGAATACTATTTTCGCATTTCAAACACGACTTTTGTGCAAAACATGCAATTGATCTATTGAAGGCAATTATGCGTTTGTTTAGCCTTAAAATCATGTCACTGAGTCTTCTCTAGTCATTAAATCAATTAAAAGTAATTCGAAAGAATTCTATTTTTTCGCACTTCAAACACGACTTTCGTTCAGAACTTTCAATTCAATAATTGAGGGCAACTATGCATCTTTTTAGCCTTAAAATCATGTCATTGAGTCTCTTCTAGTCATCAAATCATTTGAAAGCATTTTGAACAAATTCTATTTTCGCTCTTCAATCGAGACTTTTGTGCATAACTTGCAATTGATGTATTCAAGCAAATTATCCATTGTTTAGCCTTGAAATCATGTCATCGAGTCTCTTCTAGTAATTAAATCATTTCAAAGAAATTTAAACGAAATCTTTTTTCGCACCTCAACCACGGCTTTCGTGCATAATTTGCAATGGATCTTTTGAAGGCAACTAGGCATTTGTGTAGCTTTAAAATCATGTCATTGAGTCACTTTTAGTCAGTAAATCATTCGTAATCAATTCAAACGAATTCTATTTTCGCATTTCAAACACGACTTTTGTGCAAAACATGCAATTGATCTACTGAAGGCAATTATGCGTTTGTTTAGCTTTAAAATCATGTCATTGAGTCTTCTCTAGTTATTAAATCAATTAAAAGTAATTCGAAAGAATTCTATTTTTTCGCACTTCAAACTCGACTTTCGTTCAGAACTTTCAATTGAATAATTGAAGGCAACTATGCATCTTTTTAGCCTTAAAATCATGTCATTGAGTCTCTTCTAGTCATCAAATCATTTGAAAGCATTTTGAACAAATTCTATTTTCGCTCTTCAATCGAGACTTTTGTGCATAACTTGCAAGTGATGTTTTGAAGCAAATTATCCATTGTTTAGCCTTGAAATCATGTCATTGAGTCTCTTTTAGTAATTAAATCATTTCAAAGAAATTCGAACGAAATCTTTTTTCGCACTTGAACCAATACTTTCGTGCATAATTTGAAATGGATCTTTTGAAGGCAACTAGGCATTTGTATAGCCTTAAAATCATGTCATTGAGTCACTTTTAGTCAGTAAATCATTCGTAATCAATTCAAACGAATTCTATTTTCGCATTTCAAACACGACTTTTGTGCAAAACATGTAATTGATCTATTGAAGGCAATTATGCGTTTGTTTAGCCTTAAAATCATGTCATTGAGTCTTCTCTAGTCATTAAATCAATTAAAAGTAATTCGAAAGAATTCTATTTTTTCGCACTTCAAACACGACTTTCGTTCAGAACTTTCAATTCAATAATTGAAGGCAACTATGCATCTTTTTAGCCTTAAAATCATGTCATTGAGTCTCTTCTAGTCGTCAAATCATTTGAAAGCATTTTGAACAAATTCTATTTTCGCTCTTCAATCCAGACTTTTGTGCATAACTTGCAATTGATGTATTCAAGCAAATTATTCATTGTTTAGCCTTGAAATCATGTCATCGAGTCTCTTCTAGTAATTAAATCATTTCAAAGAAATTTAAACGAAATCTTTTTTCGCACCTGAACCACGGCTTTTGTGCATAATTTGCAATGAATCTTTTGAAGGCAACTAGGCCTTTGTATAGCCTTAAAATCATGTCATTGAATCACTTTTAGTCAGTAAATCATTCGTAATCAATTCAAACGAATTCTATTTTCGCATTTCAAACACGACTTATGTGCAAAACATGCAATTGATCTATTGAAGGCAATTATGCGTTTGTTTAGCCTTAAAATCATGTCATTGAGTCTTCTCTAGTCATTAAATCAATTAAAAGTAATTCGAAAGAATTCTATTTTTTCGTACTTCAAACACGACTTTCGTTCAGAACTTTCAATTCAATAATTGAAGGAACCTATGCATCTTTTTAGCCTTAAAATCATGTCATTGAGTCTCTTCTAGTCATCAAATCATTTGAAAGCATTTTGAACAAATTCTATTTTCGCTCTTCAATCGAGACTTTTGTGCATAACTTGCAATTGTTGTTTTCAAGCAAATTATCCATTGTTTAACCTTGAAATCATGTCATCGAGTCTCTTCTAGTAATTAAATCATTTCAAAGAAATTTAAACGAAATCTTTTTTCGCACCTCAACCACGGCTTTTGTGCATAACTTGCAATGGATCTTTTGAAGGCAACTAGGCATTTGTATAGCCTTAAAATCATGTCATTGAATCAGTTTTAGTCAGTAAATCATTCGTAATCAATTCAAACGAATTCTATTTTCGCATTTCAAACACGACTTTTGTGCAAAACATGCAATTGATCTACTGAAGGCAATTATGCGTTTGTTTAGCCTTAAAATCATGTCATTGAGTCTTCTCTAGTCATTAAATCAATTAAAAGTAATTCGAAAGAATTCTATTTTTTCGCACTTCAAACACGACTTTCTTTCAGAACTTTCAATTTAATAATAAAAGGCAACTGTGCATCATTTTAGCCTTAAAATCATGTCATTGAGTCTCTTCTTGTCATCAAATCATTTGAAAGCATTTTGAACAAATTCTAGTTTCGCTCTTCAATAGAGACTTTTGTGCATAACTTGCAATTGATGTATTCAAGCAAATTATTCATTGTTTAGCCTTGAAATCATGTCATCGAGTCTCTTCTAGTAATTAAATCATTTCAAAGAAATTTAAACGAAATCTTTTTTCGCACCTGAACCACGGCTTTTGTGCATAATTTGCAATGAATCTTTTGAAGGCAACTAGGCCTTTGTATAGCCTTAAAATCATGTCATTGAATCACTTTTAGTCAGTAAATCATTCGTAATCAATTCAAACGAATTCTATTTTCGCATTTCAAACACGACTTATGTGCAAAACATGCAATTGATCTATTGAAGGCAATTATGCGTTTGTTTAGCCTTAAAATCATGTCATTGAGTCTTCTCTAGTTATTAAATTAATTAAAAGTAATTCGAAAGAATTCTATTTTTTCGCACTTGTAACACGACTTTCGTTCAGAACTTTCAATTCAATAATTGAAGGCAACTATGCATCTTTTTAGCCTTAAAATCATGTCGTTGAGTCTCTTCTAGTCATCAAATCATTTGAAAGCATTTTGAACAAATTCTATTTTCGCTCTTCAATCGAGACTTTTGTGCATAACTTGCAATTGATGTTTTCAAGCAAATTATCCATTGTTTAACCTTGAAATCCTGTCATCGAGTCTCTTCTAGTAATTAAATCATTTCAAAGAAATTTAAACGAAATCTTTTTTCGCACCTCAACCACGGCTTTTGTGCATAACTTGCAATGGATCTTTTGAAGGCAACTAGGCCTTTGTATAGCCTTAAAATCATGTCATTGAATCACTTTTAGTCAGTAAATCATTCGTAATCAATTCAAACGAATTCTATTTTCGCATTTCAAACACGACTTTTGTGCAAAACATGCAATTGATCTATTGAAGGCAATTATGCGTTTGTTTAGCCTTAAAATCATGTCATTGAGTCTTCTCTAGTCATTAAATCAATTAAAAGTAATTCGAAAGAATTCTATTTTTTCGCACTTCAAACACGACTTTCGTTCAGAACTTTCAATTCAATAATTGAAGGCAACTATGCATCTTTTTAGCCTTAAAATCATGTCATTGAGTCTCTTCTAGTCATGAAATCATTTGAAAGCATTTTGAACAAATTCTATTTTCGCTCTTCAATCGAGACTTTTGTGCATAACTTGCAATTGATGTTTTCAAGCAAATTATCCATTGTTTAACCTTGAAATCATGTCATCGAGTCTCTTCTAGTAATTAAATCATTTCAAAGGAATTTAAACGAAATCTTTTTTCGCACCTCAACCACGGCTTTTGTGCATAACTTGCAATGGATCTTTTGAAGGCAACTAGGCCTTTGTATAGCCTTAAAATCATGTCATTGAATCACTTTTAGTCAGTAAATCATTCGTAATCAATTCAAACGAATTCTATTTTCGCATTTCCAACACGACTTTTGTGCAAAACATGCAATTGATCTATTGAAGGCAATTATGCGTTTGTTTAGCCTTAAAATCATGTCATTGAGTCTTCTCTAGTCATTAAATCAATTAAAAGTAATTCGAAAGAATTCTATTTTTTCGTACTTCAAACACGACTTTCGTTCAGAACTTTCAATTCAATAATTGAAGGAACCTATGCATCTTTTTAGCCTTAAAATCATGTCATTGAGTCTCTTCTAGTCATCAAATCATTTGAAAGCATTTTGAACAAATTCTATTTTCGCTCTTCAATCGAGACTTTTGTGCATAACTTGCAATTGTTGTTTTCAAGCAAATTATCCATTGTTTAACCTTGAAATCATGTCATCGAGTCTCTTCTAGTAATTAAATCATTTCAAAGAAATTTAAACGAAATCTTTTTTCGCACCTCAACCACGGCTTTTGTGCATAACTTGCAATGGATCTTTTGAAGGCAACTAGGCATTTGTATAGCCTTAAAATCATGTCATTGAATCAGTTTTAGTCAGTAAATCATTCGTAATCAATTCAAACGAATTCTATTTTCGCATTTCAAACACGACTTTTGTGCAAAACATGCAATTGATCTATTAAAGGCAATGATGCGTTTGTTTAGCCTTAAAATCATGTCATTGAGTCTTCTCTAGTCATTAAATCATTCGAAATCAATTCAAACGAATTCTATTTTCGCATTTCAAACACGACTTTTGTGCAAAACATGCAATTGATCTATTAAAGGCAATTATGCGTTTGTTTAGCCTTAAAATCATGTCATTGAGTCTTCTCTAGTCATTAAATCAATTAAAAGTAATTCGAAAGAATTTTATTTTTTCGCACTTCAAACACGACTTTCGTTCAGAACTTTCAATTCAATAATTGAAGGCAACTATGCATCTTTTTAGCCTTACAATCATGTCATTGAGTCTCTTCTAGTCATCAAATCATTTGAAAGCATTTTGAACAAATTCTATTTTCGCTCTTCAATCGAGACTTTTGTGCATAACTTGCAATTGATGTTTTCAAGCAAATTATCCATTGTTTAGCCTTGAAATCATGTCATTGAGTCTCTTTTAGTAATTAAATCATTGCAAAGAAATTTAAACGAAATCTTTTTTCGCACCTCAACCACGGCTTTTGTGCATAACTTGCAATGGATCTTTTGAAAGCGACTACGCATTTGTATAGCCTTAAAATCATGTCATTGAATCACTTTTAGTCAGTAAATCATTCGTAATCAATTCAAACGAATTCTATTTTCGCATTTCAAACACGACTTTTGTGCAAAACATGCAATTGATCTATTGAAGGCAATTATGCGTTTGTTTAGCCTTAAAATCATGTCATTGAGTCTTCTCTAGTTATTAAATTAATTAAAAGTAATTCGAAAGAATTCTATTTTTTCGCACTTCAAACACGACTTTCGTTCAGAACTTTCAATTCAATAATTAAAGGCAACTATGCATCTTTTTAGCCTTAAAATCATGTCATTGAGTCTCTTCTAGTCATCAAATCATTTGAAAGTATTTTGAACAAATTCTATTTTCGCTCTTCAATCGAAACTTTTGTGCATAACTTGCAATTGATGTATTCAAGCAAATTATCCATTGTTTAGCCTTGAAATCATGTCATCGAGTCTCTTCTAGTAATTAACTCATTTCAAAGAAATTTAAATGAAATCTTTTTTCGCACCTGAACCACGGCTTTTGTGCATAATTTGCAATGGATTTTTTGTAGGCAACTCGTTATTTGTATAGCCTTAAAATCATGTCATTGAATCACTTTTAGTCAGTAAATCATTCGTAATCAATTCAAACGAATACTATTTTCGCATGTCGAACACGACTTTTGTGCAAAACATGCAATTGAGCTATTGAAGGCAATTATGCGTTTGTTTTGCCTTAAAATCATGTCATTGAGTCTTCTCTAGTCATTAAATCAATTAAAAGTAATTCGAAAGAATTCTATTTTTTCGCACTTCAAACACGACTTTCGTTCAGAACCTTCAATTCAATAATTGAAGGCAACTACGCATCTTTTTAGCTTTAAAATCATGTCATTGAGTCTCTTCTAGTCATCAAATCATTTGAAAGCGTTTTGAACAAATTCTATTTTCGCTCTTCAATCGAGACTTTTGTGCATAACTTGCAATTGATGTATTCAAGCAAATTATCCATTGTTTATCATTGAAATCATGTCATTGAGTCTCTTTTAGTAATTAACTCATTTCAAAGAAATTCGAACGAAATCTTTTTTCGCACTTGAACCAATACTTTCGTGCATAATTTGCAATGGATCTTTTGAAGGCAACTAGGCATTTGTATTGCCTTAAAATCATGTCATTGAGTCACTTTTAGTCATTAAATCATTCGAAATCAATTCAAACGAATTCTATTTTCGCATTTCAAACATGACTTTTGTGCAAAACATGCAATTGATCTATTAAAGGCAATTATGCGTTTGTTTAGGCTTAAAATCATGTCACTGAGTCTTCTCTAGTCATTAAATCAATTAAAAGTAATTCGAAAGAATTTTATTTTTTCGCACTTCAAACACGACTTTCGTTCAGAACTTTCAATTCAATAATTGAAGGCAACTATGCATCTTTTTAGCCTTAAAATGATTTCATTCAGTCTCTTCTAGTCATCAAATCATTTGGAAGCATTTTGAACAAATCTATTTTCGCTCTTCAATCGAGACTTTTGTGCATAACTTGCAATTGATGTATTCAAGCAAATTATCCATTGTTTAGCCTTGAAATCATGTCATTGAGTCTCTTTTAGAAATTAAATCATTTCAAAGAAATTCGAACGAAATCTTTTTTCGCACCTGAACCACGGCTTTCGTGCATAATTTGCAATCGATCTTTTGACGGCAACTAGGCATTTGTATAGCCTTAAAATCTTGTCATTGAGTCACTTTTAGTCAGTAAATCGTTCGAAATCAATTCAAACGAATTGTATTTTCGCATTTCAAACCCGACTTTTGTGCAAAACATGCAATTGATCTATTGAAGGGAATTATGCGTTTGTTTAGCCTTAAAATCATGTCATTGAGTCTTCTCTAGTCATTAAATCAATTAAAAGTAATTCGAAAGAATTCTATTTTTTTGCACTTCAAACACGACTTTCGTTCAGAACTTCCAGTTCAACAATTGAAGGAAACTATGCATCTTTTTCGCCTTAAAATCATGTCATTGAGTCTTTTCTAGTCATCAAATCATTTAAAAGCATTACGAACAAATTCTATTTTCGCTCTTCAATCGAGACTTTTGTGGATAACTTGCAATTGATCTATTCAAGCAAATTATACATTGTTTAGCCTTGAAATCATGTCATGGAGTCTCTTCTAGTAATTAAATCATTTCGAAGAAATTTAAACGAAATCTCTTTTCGCACCTGAACCACGGCTTTTGTGCATAATTTGCAATGGATCTTTTGAAGGCAACTAGGGATTTGTATAGCCTTAAAATCATGTCATTGAGTCACTTTTAGTCATTAAATCATTCGAAATCAATCCAAACGAATTCTATTTTCGCATTTCGAACACGACTTTTGTGTAAAACATGCAATTGATCTACTGAAGGCAATTATGCGTTTGTTTAGCCTTAAAATCATGTCATTGAGTCTTCTCTAGTCATTAAATCAATTAAAAGTAATTCGAAAGAATTCTATTTTTTTGCACTTCAAACACGACTTTCGTTCAGAACTTCCAATTCAACAATTGATGGAAACTATGCATCTTTTTCGCCTTAAAATCATGTCATTGAGTCTTTTCTAGTCATCAAATCATTTAAAAGCATTACGAACAAATTCTATTTTCGCTCTTCAATCGAGACTTTTGTGGATAACTTGCAATTGATCTATTCAAGTAAATTATCCATTGTTTAGCCTTGAAATCATGTCATGGAGTCTCTTCTAGTAATTAAATCATTTCGAAGAAATTTAAACGACATCTTTTTTCGCACCTGAACCACGGCTTTTGTGCATAATTTGCAATGGATCTTTTGAAGGCAACTAGGCATTTGTATAGCCTTAAAATCATGTCATTGAGTCACTTTTGGTCAGTAAATCGTTCGAAATCAATTCAAACGAATTCTATTTTCGCATTTCAAACCCGACTTTTGTGCAAAACATGCAATTGATCTATTGAACGCAATTATGCGTTTGTTTAGCCTTAAAATCATGTCATTGAGTCTTCTCTAGTCATTAAATCAATTAAAAGTAATTCGAAAGAATTCTATTTTTTCGCACTTCAAACACGACTTTCGTTCAGAACTTTCAATTCAATAATTGAAGGCAGCTATGCATCTTTTTAGCCTTAAAATCATGTCATTGAGTCTCTTCTAGTCATCAAATCATTTGAAAGCATTTTGAAGAAATTCTATTTTCGCTCTTCACTCGAGACTTTTGTCCATAACTTGCAATTGATCTATTCAAGCGAATTATCCACTGTTTATCATTGAAATCATGTCATCGAGTCTCTTCTAGTAATTAAATCATTTCGAAGAAATTTAAACGAAATCTTTTTTCGCACCTGAACCACGGCTTTTGTGCATAATTTGCAATGGATCTTTTGAAGGCAACTAGGCATTTGTATCGCCTTAAAATCATGTCATTGAGTCACTTTTAGTCATTAAATCATTCGAAATCAATTCAAACGAATTCTATTTTCGCATTTCGGACATGACTTTTGTGCAAAACATGCAATTGATCTATTGAAGGCAACTAGGCGTTTGTTTAGCCTTAAAATCATGTCATTGAGTCTTCTCTAGTTATTAAATCAATTAAAAGTAATTCGAAAGAATTCTATTTGTTCGCACTTCAGACACGACTTTCGTTCCGAACTTTCAATTCAATAATTGAAGGCAACTATGCATCTTTTTAGCCTTAAAATCATGTCATTGAGTCTCTTCTAGTCATCAAATCATTTGAAAGCATTTTGAAGAAATTCTATTTTCGCTCTTCACTCGAGACTTTTGTCCATAACTTGCCATTGATCTATTCAAGCGAATTATCCACTGTTTATCATTGAAATCATGTCATCGAGTCTCTTCTAGTAATTAAATCATTTCGAAGAAATTTAAACGAAATCTTTTTTCGCACCTGAACCACGGCTTTTGTGCATAATTTGCAATGGATCTTTTGAAGGCAACTAGGCATTTGTATAGCCTTAAAATCATGTCATTGAGTCACTTTTAGTCAGTAAATCATTCGAAATCAATTCAAACGAATTCTATTTTCGCATTTCAAACACGACTTTTGTGCAAAACATGCAATTGATCTATTGAAGGCAATTATGCATTTGTTTAGCCTTAAAATCTTGTCATTGAGTCTTCTCTAGTCATTAAATCAATTAAAAGTAATTCGAAAGAATTCTATTTTTTCGCACTTCAAACACGACTTTCGTTCAGAACTTTCAATTCAATAATTGAAGGCAACTATGCATCTTTTTAGCCTTAAAATCATGTCATTGAGTCTCTTCTAGTCATCAAATCATTTGAAAGCATTTTGAACAAATTCTATTTTCGCTCTTCAATCGAGACTTTTGTGCATAACTTGCAATTGATGTTTTCAAGCAAATTATCCATTGTTTAACCTTGAAATCATGTCATCGAGTCTCTTCTAGTAATTAAATCATTTCAAAGGAATTTAAACGAAATCTTTTTTCGCACCTCAACCACGGCTTTTGTGCATAACTTGCAATGGATCTTTTGAAGGCAACTAGGCCTTTGTATAGCCTTAAAATCATGTCATTGAATCACTTTTAGTCAGTAAATCATTCGTAATCAATTCAAACGAATTCTATTTTCGCATTTCCAACACGACTTTTGTGCAAAACATGCAATTGATCTATTGAAGGCAATTATGCGTTTGTTTAGCCTTAAAATCATGTCATTGAGTCTTCTCTAGTCATTAAATCAATTAAAAGTAATTCGAAAGAATTCTATTTTTTCGTACTTCAAACACGACTTTCGTTCAGAACTTTCAATTCAATAATTGAAGGAACCTATGCATCTTTTTCGCCTTAAAATCATGTCATTGAGTCTTTTCTAGTCATCAAATCATTTAAAAGCATTACGAACAAATTCTATTTTCGCTCTTCAATCGAGACTTTTGTGGATAACTTGCAATTGATCTATTCAAGTAAATTATCCATTGTTTAGCCTTGAAATCATGTCATGGAGTCTCTTCTAGTAATTAAATCATTTCGAAGAAATTTAAACGACATCTTTTTTCGCACCTGAACCACGACTTTTGTGCATAATTTGCAATGGATCTTTTGAAGGCAACTAGGCATTTGTATAGCCTTAAAATCATGTCATTGAGTCACTTTTGGTCAGTAAATCGTTCGAAATCAATTCAAACGAATTCTATTTTCGCATTTCAAACCCGACTTTTGTGCAAAACATGCAATTGATCTATTGAACGCAATTATGCGTTTGTTTAGCCTTAAAATCATGTCATTGAGTCTTCTCTAGTCATTAAATCAATTAAAAGTAATTCGAAAGAATTCTATTTTTTCGCACTTCAAACACGACTTTCGTTCAGAACTTTCAATTCAATAATTGAAGGCAGCTATGCATCTTTTTAGCCTTAAAATCATGTCATTGAGTCTCTTCTAGTCATCAAATCATTTGAAAGCATTTTGAAGAAATTCTATTTTCGCTCTTCACTCGAGACTTTTGTCCATAACTTGCAATTGATCTATTCAAGCGAATTATCCACTGTTTATCATTGAAATCATGTCATCGAGTCTCTTCTAGTAATTAAATCATTTCGAAGAAATTTAAACGAAATCTTTTTTCGCACCTGAACCACGGCTTTTGTGCATAATTTGCAATGGATCTTTTGAAGGCAACTAGGCATTTGTATCGCCTTAAAATCATGTCATTGAGTCACGTTTAGTCATTAAATCATTCGAAATCAATTCAAACGAATTCTATTTTCGCATTTCGGACATGACTTTTGTGCAAAACATGCAATTGATCTATTGAAGGCAACTAGGCGTTTGTTTAGCCTTAAAATCATGTCATTGAGTCTTCTCTAGTTATTAAATCAATTAAAAGTAATTCGAAAGAATTCTATTTGTTCGCACTTCAGACACGACTTTCGTTCCGAACTTTCAATTCAATAATTGAAGGCAACTATGCATCTTTTTAGCCTTAAAATCATGTCATTGAGTCTCTTCTAGTCATCAAATCATTTGAAAGCATTTTGAAGAAATTCTATTTTCGCTCTTCACTCGAGACTTTTGTCCATAACTTGCCATTGATCTATTCAAGCGAATTATCCACTGTTTATCATTGAAATCATGTCATCGAGTCTCTTCTAGTAATTAAATCATTTCGAAGAAATTTAAACGAAATCTTTTTTCGCACCTGAACCATGGCTTTTGTGCATAATTTGCAATGGATCTTTTGAAGGCAACTAGGCATTTGTATAGCCTTAAAATCATGTCATTGAGTCACTTTTAGTCAGTAAATCATTCGAAATCAATTCAAACGAATTCTATTTTCGCATTTCAAACACGACTTTTGTGCAAAACATGCAATTGATCTATTGAAGGCAATTATGCATTTGTTTAGCCTTAAAATCTTGTCATTGAGTCTTCTCTAGTCATTAAATCAATTAAAAGTAATTCGAAAGAATTCTATTTTTTCGCACTTCAAACACGACTTTCGTTCAGAACTTTCAATTCAATAATTGAAGGCAACTATGCATCTTTTTAGCCTTAAAATCATGTCATTGAGTCTCTTCTAGTCATCAAATCATTTGAAAGCATTTTGAACAAATTCTATTTTCGCTCTTCAATCGAGACTTTTGTGCATAACTTGCAATTGATGTTTTCAAGCAAATTATCCATTGTTTAACCTTGAAATCATGTCATCGAGTCTCTTCTAGTAATTAAATCATTTCAAAGGAATTTAAACGAAATCTTTTTTCGCACCTCAACCACGGCTTTTGTGCATAACTTGCAATGGATCTTTTGAAGGCAACTAGGCCTTTGTATAGCCTTAAAATCATGTCATTGAATCACTTTTAGTCAGTAAATCATTCGTAATCAATTCAAACGAATTCTATTTTCGCATTTCCAACACGACTTTTGTGCAAAACATGCAATTGATCTATTGAAGGCAATTATGCGTTTGTTTAGCCTTAAAATCATGTCATTGAGTCTTCTCTAGTCATTAAATCAATTAAAAGTAATTCGAAAGAATTCTATTTTTTCGTACTTCAAACACGACTTTCGTTCAGAACTTTCAATTCAATAATTGAAGGAACCTATGCATCTTTTTAGCCTTAAAATCATGTCATTGAGTCTCTTCTAGTCATCAAATCATTTGAAAGCATTTTGAACAAATTCTATTTTCGCTCTTCAATCGAGACTTTTGTGCATAACTTGCAATTGTTGTTTTCAAGCAAATTATCCATTGTTTAACCTTGAAATCATGTCATCGAGTCTCTTCTAGTAATTAAATCATTTCAAAGAAATTTAAACGAAATCTTTTTTCGCACCTCAACCACGGCTTTTGTGCATAACTTGCAATGGATCTTTTGAAGGCAACTAGGCATTTGTATAGCCTTAAAATCATGTCATTGAATCAGTTTTAGTCAGTAAATCATTCGTAATCAATTCAAACGAATTCTATTTTCGCATTTCAAACACGACTTTTGTGCAAAACATGCAATTGATCTATTAAAGGCAATGATGCGTTTGTTTAGCCTTAAAATCATGTCATTGAGTCTTCTCTAGTCATTAAATCATTCGAAATCAATTCAAACGAATTCTATTTTCGCATTTCAAACACGACTTTTGTGCAAAACATGCAATTGATCTATTAAAGGCAATTATGCGTTTGTTTAGCCTTAAAATCATGTCATTGAGTCTTCTCTAGTCATTAAATCAATTAAAAGTAATTCGAAAGAATTTTATTTTTTCGCACTTCAAACACGACTTTCGTTCAGAACTTTCAATTCAATAATTGAAGGCAACTATGCATCTTTTTAGCCTTACAATCATGTCATTGAGTCTCTTCTAGTCATCAAATCATTTGAAAGCATTTTGAACAAATTCTATTTTCGCTCTTCAATCGAGACTTTTGTGCATAACTTGCAATTGATGTTTTCAAGCAAATTATCCATTGTTTAGCCTTGAAATCATGTCATTGAGTCTCTTTTAGTAATTAAATCATTGCAAAGAAATTTAAACGAAATCTTTTTTCGCACCTCAACCACGGCTTTTGTGCATAACTTGCAATGGATCTTTTGAAAGCAACTACGCATTTGTATAGCCTTAAAATCATGTCATTGAATCACTTTTAGTCAGTAAATCATTCGTAATCAATTCAAACGAATTCTATTTTCGCATTTCAAACACGACTTTTGTGCAAAACATGCAATTGATCTATTGAAGGCAATTATGCGTTTGTTTAGCCTTAAAATCATGTCATTGAGTCTTCTCTAGTCATTAAATCAATTAAAAGTAATTCGAAAGAATTCTATTGTTTCGCACTTCAAACACGACTTTCGTTCAGAACTTTCAATTCAATAATTAAAGGCAACTATGCATCTTTTTAGCCTTAAAATCATGTCATTGAGTCTCTTCTAGTCATCAAATCATTTGAAAGTATTTTGAACAAATTCTATTTTCGCTCTTCAATCGAAACTTTTGTGCATAACTTGCAATTGATGTATTCAAGCAAATTATCCATTGTTTAGCCTTGAAATCATGTCATCGAGTCTCTTCTAGTAATTAACTCATTTCAAAGAAATTTAAATGAAATCTTTTTTCGCACCTGAACCACGGCTTTTGTGCATAATTTGCAATGGATTTTTTTTAGGCAACTTGTTATTTGTATAGCCTTAAAATCATGTCATTGAATCACTTTTAGTCAGTAAATCATTCGTAATCAATTCAAACGAATACTATTTTCGCATGTCGAACACGACTTTTGTGCAAAACATGCAATTGAGCTATTGAAGGCAATTATGCGTTTGTTTTGCCTTAAAATCATGTCATTGAGTCTTCTCTAGTCATTAAATCAATTAAAAGTAATTCGAAAGAATTCTATTTTTTCGCACTTCAAACACGACTTTCGTTCAGAACCTTCAATTCAATAATTGAAGGCAACTACGCATCTTTTTAGCTTTAAAATCATGTCATTGAGTCTCTTCTAGTCATCAAATCATTTGAAAGCGTTTTGAACAAATTCTATTTTCGCTCTTCAATCGAGACTTTTGTGCATAACTTGCAATTGATGTATTCAAGCAAATTATCCATTGTTTATCATTGAAATCATGTCATTGAGTCTCTTTTAGTAATTAACTCATTTCAAAGAAATTCGAACGAAATCTTTTTTCGCACTTGAACCAATACTTTCGTGCATAATTTGCAATGGATCTTTTGAAGGCAACTAGGCATTTGTATTGCCTTAAAATCATGTCATTGAGTCACTTTTAGTCATTAAATCATTCGAAATCAATTCAAACGAATTCTATTTTCGCATTTCAAACATGACTTTTGTGCAAAACATGCAATTGATCTATTAAAGGCAATTATGCGTTTGTTTAGGCTTAAAATCATGTCACTGAGTCTTCTCTAGTCATTAAATCAATTAAAAGTAATTCGAAAGAATTTTATTTTTTCGCACTTCAAACACGACTTTCATTCAGAACTTTCAATTCAATAATTGAAGGCAACTATGCATCTTTTTAGCCTTAAAATCATTTCATTCAGTCTCTTCTAGTCATCAAATCATTTGGAAGCATTTTGAACAAATCTATTTTCGCTCTTCAATCGAGACTTTTGTGCATAACTTGCAATTGATGTATTCAAGCAAATTATCCATTGTTTAGCCTTGAAATCATGTCATTGAGTCTCTTTTAGAAATTAAATCATTTCAAAGAAATTCGAACGAAATCTTTTTTCGCACCTGAACCACGGCTTTCGTGCATAATTTGCAATCGATCTTTTGACGGCAACTAGGCATTTGTATAGCCTTAAAATCTTGTCATTGAGTCACTTTTAGTCAGTAAATCGTTCGAAATCAATTCAAACGAATTGTATTTTCGCATTTCAAACCCGACTTTTGTGCAAAACATGCAATTGATCTATTGAAGGGAATTATGCGTTTGTTTAGCCTTAAAATCATGTCATTGAGTCTTCTCTAGTCATTAAATCAATTAAAAGTAATTCGTAAGAATTCTATTTTTTTGCACTTCAAACACGACTTTCGTTCAGAACTTCCAGTTCAACAATTGAAGGCAACTATGCATCTTTTTCGCCTTAAAATCATGTCATTGAGTCTTTTCTAGTCATCAAATCATTTAAAAGCATTACGAACAAATTCTATTTTCGCTCTTCAATCGAGACTTTTGTGGATAACTTGCAATTGATCTATTCAAGCAAATTATACATTGTTTAGCCTTGAAATCATGTCATGGAGTCTCTTCTAGTAATTAAATCATTTCGAAGAAATTTAAACGAAATCTCTTTTCGCACCTGAACCACGGCTTTTGTGCATAATTTGCAATGGATCTTTTGAAGGCAACTAGGGATTTGTATAGCCTTAAAATCATGTCATTGAGTCACTTTTAGTCATTAAATCATTCGAAATCAATCCAAACGAATTCTATTTTCGCATTTCGAACACGACTTTTGTGTAAAACATGCAATTGATCTACTGAAGGCAATTATGCGTTTGTTTAGCCTTAAAATCATGTCATTGAGTCTTCTCTAGTCATTAAATCAATTAAAAGTAATTCGAAAGAATTCTATTTTTTTGCACTTCAAACACGACTTTCGTTCAGAACTTCCAATTCAACAATTGATGGAAACTATGCATCTTTTTCGCCTTAAAATCATGTCATTGAGTCTTTTCTAGTCATCAAATCATTTAAAAGCATTACGAACAAATTCTATTTTCGCTCTTCAATCGAGACTTTTGTGGATAACTTGCAATTGATCTATTCAAGTAAATTATCCATTGTTTAGCCTTGAAATCATGTCATGGAGTCTCTTCTAGTAATTAAATCATTTCGAAGAAATTTAAACGACATCTTTTTTCGCACCTGAACCACGGCTTTTGTGCATAATTTGCAATGGATCTTTTGAAGGCAACTAGGCATTTGTATAGCCTTAAAATCATGTCATTGAGTCACTTTTGGTCAGTAAATCGTTCGAAATCAATTCAAACGAATTCTATTTTCGCATTTCAAACCCGACTTTTGTGCAAAACATGCAATTGATCTATTGAACGCAATTATGCGTTTGTTTAGCCTTAAAATCATGTCATTGAGTCTTCTCTAGTCATTAAATCAATTAAAAGTAATTCGAAAGAATTCTATTTTTTCGCACTTCAAACACGACTTTCGTTCAGAACTTTCAATTCAATAATTGAAGGCAGCTATGCATCTTTTTAGCCTTAAAATCATGTCATTGAGTCTCTTCTAGTCATCAAATCATTTGAAAGCATTTTGAAGAAATTCTATTTTCGCTCTTCACTCGAGACTTTTGTCCATAACTTGCAATTGATCTATTCAAGCAAATTATCCACTGTTTATCATTGAAATCATGTCATCGAGTCTCTTCTAGTAATTAAATCATTTCGAAGAAATTTAAACGAAATCTTTTTTCGCACCTGAACCACGGCTTTTGTGCATAATTTGCAATGGATCTTTTGAAGGCAACTAGGCATTTGTATAGCCTTAAAATCATGTCATTGAGTCACTTTTAGTCAGTAAATCATTCGAAATCAATTCAAACGAATTCTATTTTCGCATTTCAAACACGACTTTTGTGCAAAACATGCAATTGATCTATTGAAGGCAATTATGCATTTGTTTAGCCTTAAAATCTTGTCATTGAGTCTTCTCTAGTCATTAAATCAATTAAAAGTAATTCGAAAGAATTCTATTTTTTCGCACTTCAAACACGACTTTCGTTCAGAACTTTCAATTCAATAATTGAAGGCAACTATGCATCTTTTTAGCCTTAAAATCATGTCATTGAGTCTCTTCTAGTCATCAAATCATTTGAAAGCATTTTGAACAAATTCTATTTTCGCTCTTCAATCGAGACTTTTGTGCATAACTTGCAATTGATGTTTTCAAGCAAATTATCCATTGTTTAACCTTGAAATCATGTCATCGAGTCTCTTCTAGTAATTAAATCATTTCAAAGGAATTTAAACGAAATCTTTTTTCGCACCTCAACCACGGCTTTTGTGCATAACTTGCAATGGATCTTTTGAAGGCAACTAGGCCTTTGTATAGCCTTAAAATCATGTCATTGAATCACTTTTAGTCAGTAAATCATTCGTAATCAATTCAAACGAATTCTATTTTCGCATTTCCAACACGACTTTTGTGCAAAACATGCAATTGATCTATTGAAGGCAATTATGCGTTTGTTTAGCCTTAAAATCATGTCATTGAGTCTTCTCTAGTCATTAAATCAATTAAAAGTAATTCGAAAGAATTCTATTTTTTCGTACTTCAAACACGACTTTCGTTCAGAACTTTCAATTCAATAATTGAAGGAACCTATGCATCTTTTTAGACTTAAAATCATGTCATTGAGTCTCTTCTAGTCATCAAATCATTTGAAAGCATTTTGAACAAATTCTATTTTCGCTCTTCAATCGAGACTTTTGTGCATAACTTGCAATTGTTGTTTTCAAGCAAATTATCCATTGTTTAACCTTGAAATCATGTCATCGAGTCTCTTCTAGTAATTAAATCATTTCAAAGAAATTTAAACGAAATCTTTTTTCGCACCTCAACCACGGCTTTTGTGCATAACTTGCAATGGATCTTTTGAAGGCAACTAGGCATTTGTATAGCCTTAAAATCATGTCATTGAATCAGTTTTAGTCAGTAAATCATTCGTAATCAATTCAAACGAATTCTATTTTCGCATTTCAAACACGACTTTTGTGCAAAACATGCAATTGATCTATTAAAGGCAATGATGCGTTTGTTTAGCCTTAAAATCATGTCATTGAGTCTTCTCTAGTCATTAAATCATTCGAAATCAATTCAAACGAATTCTATTTTCGCATTTCAAACACGACTTTTGTGCAAAACATGCAATTGATCTATTAAAGGCAATTATGCGTTTGTTTAGCCTTAAAATCATGTCATTGAGTCTTCTCTAGTCATTAAATCAATTAAAAGTAATTCGAAAGAATTTTATTTTTTCGCACTTCAAACACGACTTTCGTTCAGAACTTTCAATTCAATAATTGAAGGCAACTATGCATCTTTTTAGCCTTAAAATCATGTCATTGAGTCTCTTCTAGTCATCAAATCATTTGAAAGCATTTTGAAGAAATTCTATTTTCGCTCTTCACTCGAGACTTTTGTCCATAACTTGCCATTGATCTATTCAAGCGAATTATCCACTGTTTATCATTGAAATCATGTCATCGAGTCTCTTCTAGTAATTAAATCATTTCGAAGAAATTTAAACGAAATCTTTTTTCGCACCTGAACCACGGCTTTTGTGCATAATTTGCAATGGATCTTTTGAAGGCAACTAGGCATTTGTATAGCCTTAAAATCATGTCATTGAGTCACTTTTAGTCAGTAAATCATTCGAAATCAATTCAAACGAATTCTATTTTCGCATTTCAAACACGACTTTTGTGCAAAACATGCAATTGATCTATTGAAGGCAATTATGCATTTGTTTAGCCTTAAAATCTTGTCATTGAGTCTTCTCTAGTCATTAAATCAATTAAAAGTAATTCGAAAGAATTCTATTTTTTCGCACTTCAAACACGACTTTCGTTCAGAACTTTCAATTCAATAATTGAAGGCAACTATGCATCTTTTTAGCCTTAAAATCATGTCATTGAGTCTCTTCTAGTCATCAAATCATTTGAAAGCATTTTGAACAAATTCTATTTTCGCTCTTCAATCGAGACTTTTGTGCATAACTTGCAATTGATGTTTTCAAGCAAATTATCCATTGTTTAACCTTGAAATCATGTCATCGAGTCTCTTCTAGTAATTAAATCATTTCAAAGGAATTTAAACGAAATCTTTTTTCGCACCTCAACCACGGCTTTTGTGCATAACTTGCAATGGATCTTTTGAAGGCAACTAGGCCTTTGTATAGCCTTAAAATCATGTCATTGAATCACTTTTAGTCAGTAAATCATTCGTAATCAATTCAAACGAATTCTATTTTCGCATTTCCAACACGACTTTTGTGCAAAACATGCAATTGATCTATTGAAGGCAATTATGCGTTTGTTTAGCCTTAAAATCATGTCATTGAGTCTTCTCTAGTCATTAAATCAATTAAAAGTAATTCGAAAGAATTCTATTTTTTCGTACTTCAAACACGACTTTCGTTCAGAACTTTCAATTCAATAATTGAAGGAACCTATGCATCTTTTTAGCCTTAAAATCATGTCATTGAGTCTCTTCTAGTCATCAAATCATTTGAAAGCATTTTGAACAAATTCTATTTTCGCTCTTCAATCGAGACTTTTGTGCATAACTTGCAATTGTTGTTTTCAAGCAAATTATCCATTGTTTAACCTTGAAATCATGTCATCGAGTCTCTTCTAGTAATTAAATCATTTCAAAGAAATTTAAACGAAATCTTTTTTCGCACCTCAACCACGGCTTTTGTGCATAACTTGCAATGGATCTTTTGAAGGCAACTAGGCATTTGTATAGCCTTAAAATCATGTCATTGAATCAGTTTTAGTCAGTAAATCATTCGTAATCAATTCAAACGAATTCTATTTTCGCATTTCAAACACGACTTTTGTGCAAAACATGCAATTGATCTATTAAAGGCAATGATGCGTTTGTTTAGCCTTAAAATCATGTCATTGAGTCTTCTCTAGTCATTAAATCATTCGAAATCAATTCAAACGAATTCTATTTTCGCATTTCAAACACGACTTTTGTGCAAAACATGCAATTGATCTATTAAAGGCAATTATGCGTTTGTTTAGCCTTAAAATCATGTCATTGAGTCTTCTCTAGTCATTAAATCAATTAAAAGTAATTCGAAAGAATTTTATTTTTTCGCACTTCAAACACGACTTTCGTTCAGAACTTTCAATTCAATAATTGAAGGCAACTATGCATCTTTTTAGCCTTAAAATCATGTCATTGAGTCTCTTCTAGTCATCAAATCATTTGAAAGCATTTTGAAGAAATTCTATTTTCGCTCTTCACTCGAGACTTTTGTCCATAACTTGCCATTGATCTATTCAAGCGAATTATCCACTGTTTATCATTGAAATCATGTCATCGAGTCTCTTCTAGTAATTAAATCATTTCGAAGAAATTTAAACGAAATCTTTTTTCGCACCTGAACCACGGCTTTTGTGCATAATTTGCAATGGATCTTTTGAAGGCAACTAGGCATTTGTATAGCCTTAAAATCATGTCATTGAGTCACTTTTAGTCAGTAAATCATTCGAAATCAATTCAAACGAATTCTATTTTCGCATTTCAAACACGACTTTTGTGCAAAACATGCAATTGATCTATTGAAGGCAATTATGCATTTGTTTAGCCTTAAAATCTTGTCATTGAGTCTTCTCTAGTCATTAAATCAATTAAAAGTAATTCGAAAGAATTCTATTTTTTCGCACTTCAAACACGACTTTCGTTCAGAACTTTCAATTCAATAATTGAAGGCAACTATGCATCTTTTTAGCCTTAAAATCATGTCATTGAGTCTCTTCTAGTCATCAAATCATTTGAAAGCATTTTGAACAAATTCTATTTTCGCTCTTCAATCGAGACTTTTGTGCATAACTTGCAATTGATGTTTTCAAGCAAATTATCCATTGTTTAACCTTGAAATCATGTCATCGAGTCTCTTCTAGTAATTAAATCATTTCAAAGGAATTTAAACGAAATCTTTTTTCGCACCTCAACCACGGCTTTTGTGCATAACTTGCAATGGATCTTTTGAAGGCAACTAGGCCTTTGTATAGCCTTAAAATCATGTCATTGAATCACTTTTAGTCAGTAAATCATTCGTAATCAATTCAAACGAATTCTATTTTCGCATTTCCAACACGACTTTTGTGCAAAACATGCAATTGATCTATTGAAGGCAATTATGCGTTTGTTTAGCCTTAAAATCATGTCATTGAGTCTTCTCTAGTCATTAAATCAATTAAAAGTAATTCGAAAGAATTCTATTTTTTCGTACTTCAAACACGACTTTCGTTCAGAACTTTCAATTCAATAATTGAAGGAACCTATGCATCTTTTTAGCCTTAAAATCATGTCATTGAGTCTCTTCTAGTCATCAAATCATTTGAAAGCATTTTGAACAAATTCTATTTTCGCTCTTCAATCGAGACTTTTGTGCATAACTTGCAATTGTTGTTTTCAAGCAAATTATCCATTGTTTAACCTTGAAATCATGTCATCGAGTCTCTTCTAGTAATTAAATCATTTCAAAGAAATTTAAACGAAATCTTTTTTCGCACCTCAACCACGGCTTTTGTGCATAACTTGCAATGGATCTTTTGAAGGCAACTAGGCATTTGTATAGCCTTAAAATCATGTCATTGAATCAGTTTTAGTCAGTAAATCATTCGTAATCAATTCAAACGAATTCTATTTTCGCATTTCAAACACGACTTTTGTGCAAAACATGCAATTGATCTATTAAAGGCAATGATGCGTTTGTTTAGCCTTAAAATCATGTCATTGAGTCTTCTCTAGTCATTAAATCATTCGAAATCAATTCAAACGAATTCTATTTTCGCATTTCAAACACGACTTTTGTGCAAAACATGCAATTGATCTATTAAAGGCAATTATGCGTTTGTTTAGCCTTAAAATCATGTCATTGAGTCTTCTCTAGTCATTAAATCAATTAAAAGTAATTCGAAAGAATTTTATTTTTTCGCACTTCAAACACGACTTTCGTTCAGAACTTTCAATTCAATAATTGAAGGCAACTATGCATCTTTTTAGCCTTACAATCATGTCATTGAGTCTCTTCTAGTCATCAAATCATTTGAAAGCATTTTGAACAAATTCTATTTTCGCTCTTCAATCGAGACTTTTGTGCATAACTTGCAATTGATGTTTTCAAGCAAATTATCCATTGTTTAGCCTTGAAATCATGTCATTGAGTCTCTTTTAGTAATTAAATCATTGCAAAGAAATTTAAACGAAATCTTTTTTCGCACCTCAACCACGGCTTTTGTGCATAACTTGCAATGGATCTTTTGAAAGCAACTACGCATTTGTATAGCCTTAAAATCATGTCATTGAATCACTTTTAGTCAGTAAATCATTCGTAATCAATTCAAACGAATTCTATTTTCGCATTTCAAACACGACTTTTGTGCAAAACATGCAATTGATCTATTGAAGGCAATTATGCGTTTGTTTAGCCTTAAAATCATGTCATTGAGTCTTCTCTAGTCATTAAATCAATTAAAAGTAATTCGAAAGAATTCTATTTTTTCGCACTTCAAACACGACTTTCGTTCAGAACTTTCAATTCAATAATTAAAGGCAACTATGCATCTTTTTAGCCTTAAAATCATGTCATTGAGTCTCTTCTAGTCATCAAATCATTTGAAAGTATTTTGAACAAATTCTATTTTCGCTCTTCAATCGAAACTTTTGTGCATAACTTGCAATTGATGTATTCAAGCAAATTATCCATTGTTTAGCCTTGAAATCATGTCATCGAGTCTCTTCTAGTAATTAACTCATTTCAAAGAAATTTAAATGAAATCTTTTTTCGCACCTGAACCACGGCTTTTGTGCATAATTTGCAATGGATTTTTTGTAGGCAACTCGTTATTTGTATAGCCTTAAAATCATGTCATTGAATCACTTTTAGTCAGTAAATCATTCGTAATCAATTCAAACGAATACTATTTTCGCATGTCGAACACGACTTTTGTGCAAAACATGCAATTGAGCTATTGAAGGCAATTATGCGTTTGTTTTGCCTTAAAATCATGTCATTGAGTCTTCTCTAGTCATTAAATCAATTAAAAGTAATTCGAAAGAATTCTATTTTTTCGCACTTCAAACACGACTTTCGTTCAGAACCTTCAATTCAATAATTGAAGGCAACTACGCATCTTTTTAGCTTTAAAATCATGTCATTGAGTCTCTTCTAGTCATCAAATCATTTGAAAGCGTTTTGAACAAATTCTATTTTCGCTCTTCAATCGAGACTTTTGTGCATAACTTGCAATTGATGTATTCAAGCAAATTATCCATTGTTTATCATTGAAATCATGTCATTGAGTCTCTTTTAGTAATTAACTCATTTCAAAGAAATTCGAACGAAATCTTTTTTCGCACTTGAACCAATACTTTCGTGCATAATTTGCAATGGATCTTTTGAAGGCAACTAGGCATTTGTATTGCCTTAAAATCATGTCATTGAGTCACTTTTAGTCATTAAATCATTCGAAATCAATTCAAACGAATTCTATTTTCGCATTTCAAACATGACTTTTGTGCAAAACATGCAATTGATCTATTAAAGGCAATTATGCGTTTGTTTAGGCTTAAAATCATGTCACTGAGTCTTCTCTAGTCATTAAATCAATTAAAAGTAATTCGAAAGAATTTTATTTTTTCGCACTTCAAACACGACTTTCATTCAGAACTTTCAATTCAATAATTGAAGGCAACTATGCATCTTTTTAGCCTTAAAATCATTTCATTCAGTCTCTTCTAGTCATCAAATCATTTGGAAGCATTTTGAACAAATCTATTTTCGCTCTTCAATCGAGACTTTTGTGCATAACTTGCAATTGATGTATTCAAGCAAATTATCCATTGTTTAGCCTTGAAATCATGTCATTGAGTCTCTTTTAGAAATTAAATCATTTCAAAGAAATTCGAACGAAATCTTTTTTCGCACCTGAACCACGGCTTTCGTGCATAATTTGCAATCGATCTTTTGACGGCAACTAGGCATTTGTATAGCCTTAAAATCTTGTCATTGAGTCACTTTTAGTCAGTAAATCGTTCGAAATCAATTCAAACGAATTGTATTTTCGCATTTCAAACCCGACTTTTGTGCAAAACATGCAATTGATCTATTGAAGGGAATTATGCGTTTGTTTAGCCTTAAAATCATGTCATTGAGTCTTCTCTAGTCATTAAATCAATTAAAAGTAATTCGAAAGAATTCTATTTTTTTGCACTTCAAACACGACTTTCGTTCAGAACTTCCAGTTCAACAATTGAAGGCAACTATGCATCTTTTTCGCCTTAAAATCATGTCATTGAGTCTTTTCTAGTCATCAAATCATTTAAAAGCATTACGAACAAATTCTATTTTCGCTCTTCAATCGAGACTTTTGTGGATAACTTGCAATTGATCTATTCAAGCAAATTATACATTGTTTAGCCTTGAAATCATGTCATGGAGTCTCTTCTAGTAATTAAATCATTTCGAAGAAATTTAAACGAAATCTCTTTTCGCACCTGAACCACGGCTTTTGTGCATAATTTGCAATGGATCTTTTGAAGGCAACTAGGGATTTGTATAGCCTTAAAATCATGTCATTGAGTCACTTTTAGTCATTAAATCATTCGAAATCAATCCAAACGAATTCTATTTTCGCATTTCGAACACGACTTTTGTGTAAAACATGCAATTGATCTACTGAAGGCAATTATGCGTTTGTTTAGCCTTAAAATCATGTCATTGAGTCTTCTCTAGTCATTAAATCAATTAAAAGTAATTCGAAAGAATTCTATTTTTTTGCACTTCAAACACGACTTTCGTTCAGAACTTCCAATTCAACAATTGATGGAAACTATGCATCTTTTTCGCCTTAAAATCATGTCATTGAGTCTTTTCTAGTCATCAAATCATTTAAAAGCATTACGAACAAATTCTATTTTCGCTCTTCAATCGAGACTTTTGTGGATAACTTGCAATTGATCTATTCAAGTAAATTATCCATTGTTTAGCCTTGAAATCATGTCATGGAGTCTCTTCTAGTAATTAAATCATTTCGAAGAAATTTAAACGACATCTTTTTTCGCACCTGAACCACGGCTTTTGTGCATAATTTGCAATGGATCTTTTGAAGGCAACTAGGCATTTGTATAGCCTTAAAATCATGTCATTGAGTCACTTTTGGTCAGTAAATCGTTCGAAATCAATTCAAACGAATTCTATTTTCGCATTTCAAACCCGACTTTTGTGCAAAACATGCAATTGATCTATTGAACGCAATTATGCGTTTGTTTAGCCTTAAAATCATGTCATTGAGTCTTCTCTAGTCATTAAATCAATTAAAAGTAATTCGAAAGAATTCTATTTTTTCGCACTTCAAACACGACTTTCGTTCAGAACTTTCAATTCAATAATTGAAGGCAGCTATGCATCTTTTTAGCCTTAAAATCATGTCATTGAGTCTCTTCTAGTCATCAAATCATTTGAAAGCATTTTGAAGAAATTCTATTTTCGCTCTTCACTCGAGACTTTTGTCCATAACTTGCAATTGATCTATTCAAGCGAATTATCCACTGTTTATCATTGAAATCATGTCATCGAGTCTCTTCTAGTAATTAAATCATTTCGAAGAAATTTAAACGAAATCTTTTTTCGCACCTGAACCACGGCTTTTGTGCATAATTTGCAATGGATCTTTTGAAGGCAACTAGGCATTTGTATAGCCTTAAAATCATGTCATTGAGTCACTTTTAGTCAGTAAATCATTCGAAATCAATTCAAACGAATTCTATTTTCGCATTTCAAACACGACTTTTGTGCAAAACATGCAATTGATCTATTGAAGGCAATTATGCATTTGTTTAGCCTTAAAATCATGTCATTGAGTCTTCTCTAGTCATTAAATCATTCGAAATCAATTCAAACGAATTCTATTTTCGCATTTCAAACACGACTTTTGTGCAAAACATGCAATTGATCTATTAAAGGCAATTATGCGTTTGTTTAGCCTTAAAATCATGTCATTGAGTCTTCTCTAGTCATTAAATCAATTAAAAGTAATTCGAAAGAATTTTATTTTTTCGCACTTCAAACACGACTTTCGTTCAGAACTTTCAATTCAATAATTGAAGGCAACTATGCATCTTTTTCGCCTTAAAATCATGTCATTGAGTCTCTTCTAGTCATCAAATCATTTGAAAGCATTTTGAAGAAATTCTATTTTCGCTCTTCACTCGAGACTTTTGTCCATAACTTGCCATTGATCTATTCAAGCGAATTATCCACTGTTTATCATTGAAATCATGTCATCGAGTCTCTTCTAGTAATTAAATCATTTCGAAGAAATTTAAACGAAATCTTTTTTCGCACCTGAACCACGGCTTTTGTGCATAATTTGCAATGGATCTTTTGAAGGCAACTAGGCATTTGTATAGCCTTAAAATCATGTCATTGAGTCACTTTTAGTCAGTAAATCATTCGAAATCAATTCAAACGAATTCTATTTTCGCATTTCAAACACGACTTTTGTGCAAAACATGCAATTGATCTATTGAAGGCAATTATGCATTTGTTTAGCCTTAAAATCTTGTCATTGAGTCTTCTCTAGTCATTAAATCAATTAAAAGTAATTCGAAAGAATTCTATTTTTTCGCACTTCAAACACGACTTTCGTTCAGAACTTTCAATTCAATAATTGAAGGCAACTATGCATCTTTTTAGCCTTAAAATCATGTCATTGAGTCTCTTCTAGTCATCAAATCATTTGAAAGCATTTTGAACAAATTCTATTTTCGCTCTTCAATCGAGACTTTTGTGCATAACTTGCAATTGATGTTTTCAAGCAAATTATCCATTGTTTAACCTTGAAATCATGTCATCGAGTCTCTTCTAGTAATTAAATCATTTCAAAGGAATTTAAACGAAATCTTTTTTCGCACCTCAACCACGGCTTTTGTGCATAACTTGCAATGGATCTTTTGAAGGCAACTAGGCCTTTGTATAGCCTTAAAATCATGTCATTGAATCACTTTTAGTCAGTAAATCATTCGTAATCAATTCAAACGAATTCTATTTTCGCATTTCCAACACGACTTTTGTGCAAAACATGCAATTGATCTATTGAAGGCAATTATGCGTTTGTTTAGCCTTAAAATCATGTCATTGAGTCTTCTCTAGTCATTAAATCAATTAAAAGTAATTCGAAAGAATTCTATTTTTTCGTACTTCAAACACGACTTTCGTTCAGAACTTTCAATTCAATAATTGAAGGAACCTATGCATCTTTTTAGCCTTAAAATCATGTCATTGAGTCTCTTCTAGTCATCAAATCATTTGAAAGCATTTTGAACAAATTCTATTTTCGCTCTTCAATCGAGACTTTTGTGCATAACTTGCAATTGTTGTTTTCAAGCAAATTATCCATTGTTTAACCTTGAAATCATGTCATCGAGTCTCTTCTAGTAATTAAATCATTTCAAAGAAATTTAAACGAAATCTTTTTTCGCACCTCAACCACGGCTTTTGTGCATAACTTGCAATGGATCTTTTGAAGGCAACTAGGCATTTGTATAGCCTTAAAATCATGTCATTGAATCAGTTTTAGTCAGTAAATCATTCGTAATCAATTCAAACGAATTCTATTTTCGCATTTCAAACACGACTTTTGTGCAAAACATGCAATTGATCTATTAAAGGCAATGATGCGTTTGTTTAGCCTTAAAATCATGTCATTGAGTCTTCTCTAGTCATTAAATCATTCGAAATCAATTCAAACGAATTCTATTTTCGCATTTCAAACACGACTTTTGTGCAAAACATGCAATTGATCTATTAAAGGCAATTATGCGTTTGTTTAGCCTTAAAATCATGTCATTGAGTCTTCTCTAGTCATTAAATCAATTAAAAGTAATTCGAAAGAATTTTATTTTTTCGCACTTCAAACACGACTTTCGTTCAGAACTTTCAATTCAATAATTGAAGGCAACTATGCATCTTTTTAGCCTTACAATCATGTCATTGAGTCTCTTCTAGTCATCAAATCATTTGAAAGCATTTTGAACAAATTCTATTTTCGCTCTTCAATCGAGACTTTTGTGCATAACTTGCAATTGATGTTTTCAAGCAAATTATCCATTGTTTAGCCTTGAAATCATGTCATTGAGTCTCTTTTAGTAATTAAATCATTGCAAAGAAATTTAAACGAAATCTTTTTTCGCACCTCAACCACGGCTTTTGTGCATAACTTGCAATGGATCTTTTGAAAGCAACTACGCATTTGTATAGCCTTAAAATCATGTCATTGAATCACTTTTAGTCAGTAAATCATTCGTAATCAATTCAAACGAATTCTATTTTCGCATTTCAAACACGACTTTTGTGCAAAACATGCAATTGATCTATTGAAGGCAATTATGCGTTTGTTTAGCCTTAAAATCATGTCATTGAGTCTTCTCTAGTCATTAAATCAATTAAAAGTAATTCGAAAGAATTCTATTTTTTCGCACTTCAAACACGACTTTCGTTCAGAACTTTCAATTCAATAATTAAAGGCAACTATGCATCTTTTTAGCCTTAAAATCATGTCATTGAGTCTCTTCTAGTCATCAAATCACTTGAAAGTATTTTGAACAAATTCTATTTTCGCTCTTCAATCGAAACTTTTGTGCATAACTTGCAATTGATGTATTCAAGCAAATTATCCATTGTTTAGCCTTGAAATCATGTCATCGAGTCTCTTCTAGTAATTAACTCATTTCAAAGAAATTTAAATGAAATCTTTTTTCGCACCTGAACCACGGCTTTTGTGCATAATTTGCAATGGATTTTTTGTAGGCAACTCGTTATTTGTATAGCCTTAAAATCATGTCATTGAATCACTTTTAGTCAGTAAATCATTCGTAATCAATTCAAACGAATACTATTTTCGCATGTCGAACACGACTTTTGTGCAAAACATGCAATTGAGCTATTGAAGGCAATTATGCGTTTGTTTTGCCTTAAAATCATGTCATTGAGTCTTCTCTAGTCATTAAATCAATTAAAAGTAATTCGAAAGAATTCTATTTTTTCGCACTTCAAACACGACTTTCGTTCAGAACCTTCAATTCAATAATTGAAGGCAACTACGCATCTTTTTAGCTTTAAAATCATGTCATTGAGTCTCTTCTAGTCATCAAATCATTTGAAAGCGTTTTGAACAAATTCTATTTTCGCTCTTCAATCGAGACTTTTGTGCATAACTTGCAATTGATGTATTCAAGCAAATTATCCATTGTTTATCATTGAAATCATGTCATTGAGTCTCTTTTAGTAATTAACTCATTTCAAAGAAATTCGAACGAAATCTTTTTTCGCACTTGAACCAATACTTTCGTGCATAATTTGCAATGGATCTTTTGAAGGCAACTAGGCATTTGTATTGCCTTAAAATCATGTCATTGAGTCACTTTTAGTCATTAAATCATTCGAAATCAATTCAAACGAATTCTATTTTCGCATTTCAAACATGACTTTTGTGCAAAACATGCAATTGATCTATTAAAGGCAATTATGCGTTTGTTTAGGCTTAAAATCATGTCACTGAGTCTTCTCTAGTCATTAAATCAATTAAAAGTAATTCGAAAGAATTTTATTTTTTCGCACTTCAAACACGACTTTCGTTCAGAACTTTCAATTCAATAATTGAAGGCAACTATGCATCTTTTTAGCCTTAAAATCATTTCATTCAGTCTCTTCTAGTCATCAAATCATTTGGAAGCATTTTGAACAAATCTATTTTCGCTCTTCAATCGAGACTTTTGTGCATAACTTGCAATTGATGTATTCAAGCAAATTATCCATTGTTTAGCCTTGAAATCATGTCATTGAGTCTCTTTTAGAAATTAAATCATTTCAAAGAAATTCGAACGAAATCTTTTTTCGCACCTGAACCACGGCTTTCGTGCATAATTTGCAATCGATCTTTTGACGGCAACTAGGCATTTGTATAGCCTTAAAATCTTGTCATTGAGTCACTTTTAGTCAGTAAATCGTTCGAAATCAATTCAAACGAATTGTATTTTCGCATTTCAAACCCGACTTTTGTGCAAAACATGCAATTGATCTATTGAAGGGAATTATGCGTTTGTTTAGCCTTAAAATCATGTCATTGAGTCTTCTCTAGTCATTAAATCAATTAAAAGTAATTCGAAAGAATTCTATTTTTTTGCACTTCAAACACGACTTTCGTTCAGAACTTCCAGCTCAACAATTGAAGGCAACTATGCATCTTTTTCGCCTTAAAATCATGTCATTGAGTCTTTTCTAGTCATCAAATCATTTAAAAGCATTACGAACAAATTCTATTTTCGCTCTTCAATCGAGACTTTTGTGGATAACTTGCAATTGATCTATTCAAGCAAATTATACATTGTTTAGCCTTGAAATCATGTCATGGAGTCTCTTCTAGTAATTAAATCATTTCGAAGAAATTTAAACGAAATCTCTTTTCGCACCTGAACCACGGCTTTTGTGCATAATTTGCAATGGATCTTTTGAAGGTAACTAGGGATTTGTATAGCCTTAAAATCATGTCATTGAGTCACTTTTAGTCATTAAATCATTCGAAATCAATCCAAACGAATTCTATTTTCGCATTTCGAACACGACTTTTGTGTAAAACATGCAATTGATCTACTGAAGGCAATTATGCGTTTGTTTAGCCTTAAAATCATGTCATTGAGTCTTCTCTAGTCATTAAATCAATTAAAAGTAATTCGAAAGAATTCTATTTTTTTGCACTTCAAACACGACTTTCGTTCAGAACTTCCAATTCAACAATTGATGGAAACTATGCATCTTTTTCGCCTTAAAATCATGTCATTGAGTCTTTTCTAGTCATCAAATCATTTAAAAGCATTACGAACAAATTCTATTTTCGCTCTTCAATCGAGACTTTTGTGGATAACTTGCAATTGATCTATTCAAGTAAATTATCCATTGTTTAGCCTTGAAATCATGTCATGGAGTCTCTTCTAGTAATTAAATCATTTCGAAGAAATTTAAACGACATCTTTTTTCGCACCTGAACCACGGCTTTTGTGCATAATTTGTAATGGATCTTTTGAAGGCAACTAGGCATTTGTATAGCCTTAAAATCATGTCATTGAGTCACTTTTGGTCAGTAAATCGTTCGAAATCAATTCAAACGAATTCTATTTTCGCATTTCAAACCCGACTTTTGTGCAAAACATGCAATTGATCTATTGAACGCAATTATGCGTTTGTTTAGCCTTAAAATCATGTCATTGAGTCTTCTCTAGTCATTAAATCAATTAAAAGTAATTCGAAAGAATTCTATTTTTTCGCACTTCAAACACGACTTTCGTTCAGAACTTTCAATTCAATAATTGAAGGCAGCTATGCATCTTTTTAGCCTTAAAATCATGTCATTGAGTCTCTTCTAGTCATCAAATCATTTGAAAGCATTTTGAAGAAATTCTATTTTCGCTCTTCACTCGAGACTTTTGTCCATAACTTGCAATTGATCTATTCAAGCGAATTATCCACTGTTTATCATTGAAATCATGTCATCGAGTCTCTTCTAGTAATTAAATCATTTCGAAGAAATTTAAACGAAATCTTTTTTCGCACCTGAACCACGGCTTTTGTGCATAATTTGCAATGGATCTTTTGAAGGCAACTAGGCAGTTGTATAGCCTTAAAATCATGTCATTGAGTCACTTTTAGTCATTAAATCATTCGAAATCAATTCAAACGAATTCTATTTTCGCATTTCGGACACGACTTTTGTGCAAAACATGCAATTGATCTATTGAAGGCAACTAGGCGTTTGTTTAGCCTTAAAATCATGTCATTGAGTCTTCTCTAGTTATTAAATCAATTAAAAGTAATTCGAAAGAATTCTATTTGTTCGCACTTCAGACACGACTTTCGTTCCGAACTTTCAATTCAATAATTGAAGGCAACTATGCATCTTTTTAGCCTTAAAATCATGTCATTGAGTCTCTTCTAGTCATCAAATCATTTGAAAGCATTTTGAAGAAATTCTATTTTCGCTCTTCACTCGAGACTTTTGTCCATAACTTGCCATTGATCTATTCAAGCGAATTATCCACTGTTTATCATTGAAATCATGTCATCGAGTCTCTTCTAGTAATTAAATCATTTCCAAGAAATTTAAACGAAATCTTTTTTCGCACCTGAACCACGGCTTTTGTGCATAATTTGCAATGGATCTTTTGAAGGCAACTAGGCATTTGTATAGCCTTAAAATCATGTCATTGAGTCACTTTTAGTCAGTAAATCATTCGAAATCAATTCAAACGAATTCTATTTTCGCATTTCAAACACGACTTTTGTGCAAAACATGCAATTGATCTATTGAAGGCAATTATGCATTTGTTTAGCCTTAAAATCTTGTCATTGAGTCTTCTCTAGTCATTAAATCAATTAAAAATAATTCGAAAGAATTCTATTTTTTCGCACTTCAAACACGACTTTCGTTCAGAACTTGAAATTCAATAATTGAAGGCAACTATGCATCTTTTTAGCCTTAAACTCATGTCATTGAGTCTCTTCTAGTCATCAAATCATTTGAAAGCATTTTGAAGAAATTCTATTTTCGCTCTTCACTCGAGACTTTTGTCCATAACTTGCAATTGATCTATTCAAGCAAATTATCCATTGTTTAGCCTTGAAATCATGTCATCGAGTCTCTTCTAGTAATTAAATCATTTCAAAGAAATTTAAACGAAATCTTTTTTCGCACCTGAACCACGGCTTTTGTGCATAATTTGCAATGGATCTTTTGAAGGCAACTAGGCATTTGTTTAGCCTTAAAATCATGTCATTGAGTCACTTTTAGTCAGTAAATCATTCGAAATCAATTCAAACGAATTCTATTTTCGCATTTCAAACACGACTTTTGTGCAAAACATGCAATTGATCTATTGAAGGCAATTATGCGTTTGTTTGGCCTTAAAATCATGTCATTGAGTCTTCTCTAGTCATTAAATCAATTAAAAGTAATTCGAAAGAATTCTATTTTTTCGCACTTCAAACACGACTTTCGTTCAGAACTTCCAATTCAACAATTGATGGCAACTATGCATCTTTTTCGCCTTAAAATCATGTAATTGAGTCTCTTCTAGTCATCAAATCATTTAAAGCCATTACGAACAAATTCTATTTTCGCTCTTTAAACGAGACTTTTGTGGATAACCTTCAATTGATCTATTCAAGCGAATTATCCATTGTTTAGCCTTGAAATCATGTCATCGAGTCTCTTCTAGTAATTAAATCATTTCGAAGAAATTTAAACGAAATCTTTTTTCGCACCTGAACCACGGCTTTTGTGCATAATTTGCAATGGATCTTTTGAAGGCAACTAGGCATTTGTATAGCCTTAAAATCATGTCATTGAGTCACTTTTAGTCAGTAAATCATTCGAAATCAATTCAAACGAATTCTATTTTCGCATTTCAAACACGACTTTTGTGCAAAACATGCAATTGATCTATTGAAGCCAATTATGCATTTGTTTAGCCTTAAAATCATGTCATTGAGTCTTCTCTAGTCATTAAATCAATTAAAAGTAATTCGAAAGAATTCTATTTTTTTGCACTTCAAACACGACTTTCGTTCAGAACTTCCAATTCAACAATTGATGGAAACTATGCATCTTTTTCGCCTTAAAATCATGTCATTGAGTCTTTTCTAGTCATCAAATCATTTAAAAGCATTACGAACAAATTCTATTTTCGCTCTTCAATCGAGACTTTTGTGGATAACTTGCAATTGATCTATTCAAGTAAATTATCCATTGTTTAGCCTTGAAATCATGTCATGGAGTCTCTTCTAGTAATTAAATCATTTCGAAGAAATTTAAACGACATCTTTTTTCGCACCTGAACCACGGCTTTTGTGCATAATTTGTAATGGATCTTTTGAAGGCAACTAGGCATTTGTATAGCCTTAAAATCATGTCATTGAGTCACTTTTGGTCAGTAAATCGTTCGAAATCAATTCAAACGAATTCTATTTTCGCATTTCAAACCCGACTTTTGTGCAAAACATGCAATTGATCTATTGAACGCAATTATGCGTTTGTTTAGCCTTAAAATCATGTCATTGAGTCTTCTCTAGTCATTAAATCAATTAAAAGTAATTCGAAAGAATTCTATTTTTTCGCACTTCAAACACGACTTTCGTTCAGAACTTTCAATTCAATAATTGAAGGCAGCTATGCATCTTTTTAGCCTTAAAATCATGTCATTGAGTCTCTTCTAGTCATCAAATCATTTGAAAGCATTTTGAAGAAATTCTATTTTCGCTCTTCACTCGAGACTTTTGTCCATAACTTGCAATTGATCTATTCAAGCGAATTATCCACTGTTTATCATTGAAATCATGTCATCGAGTCTCTTCTAGTAATTAAATCATTTCGAAGAAATTTAAACGAAATCTTTTTTCGCACCTGAACCACGGCTTTTGTGCATAATTTGCAATGGATCTTTTGAAGGCAACTAGGCAGTTGTATAGCCTTAAAATCATGTCATTGAGTCACTTTTAGTCATTAAATCATTCGAAATCAATTCAAACGAATTCTATTTTCGCATTTCGGACACGACTTTTGTGCAAAACATGCAATTGATCTATTGAAGGCAACTAGGCGTTTGTTTAGCCTTAAAATCATGTCATTGAGTCTTCTCTAGTTATTAAATCAATTAAAAGTAATTCGAAAGAATTCTATTTGTTCGCACTTCAGACACGACTTTCGTTCCGAACTTTCAATTCAATAATTGAAGGCAACTATGCATCTTTTTAGCCTTAAAATCATGTCATTGAGTCTCTTCTAGTCATCAAATCATTTGAAAGCATTTTGAAGAAATTCTATTTTCGCTCTTCACTCGAGACTTTTGTCCATAACTTGCCATTGATCTATTCAAGCGAATTATCCACTGTTTATCATTGAAATCATGTCATCGAGTCTCTTCTAGTAATTAAATCATTTCGAAGAAATTTAAACGAAATCTTTTTTCGCACCTGAACCACGGCTTTTGTGCATAATTTGCAATGGATCTTTTGAAGGCAACTAGGCATTTGTATAGCCTTAAAATCATGTCATTGAGTCACTTTTAGTCAGTAAATCATTCGAAATCAATTCAAACGAATTCTATTTTCGCATTTCAAACACGACTTTTGTGCAAAACATGCAATTGATCTATTGAAGGCAATTATGCATTTGTTTAGCCTTAAAATCTTGTCATTGAGTCTTCTCTAGTCATTAAATCAATTAAAAATAATTCGAAAGAATTCTATTTTTTCGCACTTCAAACACGACTTTCGTTCAGAACTTGAAATTCAATAATTGAAGGCAACTATGCATCTTTTTAGCCTTAAACTCATGTCATTGAGTCTCTTCTAGTCATCAAATCATTTGAAAGCATTTTGAAGAAATTCTATTTTCGCTCTTCACTCGAGACTTTTGTCCATAACTTGCGATTGATCTATTCAAGCAAATTATCCATTGTTTAGCCTTGAAATCATGTCATCGAGTCTCTTCTAGTAATTAAATCATTTCAAAGAAATTTAAACGAAATCTTTTTTCGCACCTGAACCACGGCTTTTGTGCATAATTTGCAATGGATCTTTTGAAGGCAACTAGGCATTTGTATAGCCTTAAAATCATGTCATTGAGTCACTTTTAGTCAGTAAATCATTCGAAATCAATTCAAACGAATTCTATTTTCGCATTTCAAACACGACTTTTGTGCAAAACATGCAATTGATCTATTGAAGGCAATTATGCGTTTGTTTGGCCTTAAAATCATGTCATTGAGTCTTCTCTAGTCATTAAATCAATTAAAAGTAATTCGAAAGAATTCTATTTTTTCGCACTTCAAACACGACTTTCGTTCAGAACTTCCAATTCAACAATTGATGGCAACTATGCATCTTTTTCGCCTTAAAATCATGTAATTGAGTCTCTTTTAGTCATCAAATCATTTAAAGCCATTACGAACAAATTCTATTTTCGCTCTTTAAACGAGACTTTTGTGGATAACCTTCAATTGATCTATTCAAGCGAATTATCCATTGTTTAGCCTTGAAATCATGTCATCGAGTCTCTTCTAGTAATTAAATCATTTCGAAGAAATTTAAACGAAATCTTTTTTCGCACCTGAACCACGGCTTTTGTGCATAATTTGCAATGGATCTTTTGAAGGCAACTAGGCATTTGTATAGCCTTAAAATCATGTCATTGAGTCACTTTTAGTCAGTAAATCATTCGAAATCAATTCAAACGAATTCTATTTTCGCATTTCAAACACGACTTTTGTGCAAAACATGCAATTGATCTATTGAAGCCAATTATGCATTTGTTTAGCCTTAAAATCATGTCATTGAGTCTTCTCTAGTCATTAAATCAATTAAAAGTAATTCGAAAGAATTCTATTTTTTCGCACTTCAAACACGACTTTCGTTCAGAACTTGAAATTCAATAATTGAAGGCAACTATGCATCTTTTTAGCCTTAAAATCATGTCATTGAGTCTCTTCTAGTCATCAAATCATTTGAAAGCATTTTGAACAAATTCTATTTTCGCTCTTCAATCGAGACTTTTGTGGATAACTTGCAATTGATCTATTCAAGCGAATTATCCATTGTTTAGCCTTGAAATCATGTCATCGAGTCTCTTCTAGTAATTAAATCATTTCGAAAATATTTAAACGAAATCTTTTTTCGCACCTGAACCACGGCTTTTGTGCATAATTTGCAATGGATCTTTTGAAGGCAACTAGGCATTTGTATAGCCTTAAAATCATGTCATTGAATCACTTTTAGTCAGTAAATGATTCGAAATCAATCCAAACGAATTCTATTTTCGTATTTCAAACACGACTTTTGTGTAAAACGTGCAATTGATCTATTGAAGGGAATTATGCGTTTGTTTAGCCTTAAAATCATGTCATTGAGTCTTCTCTAGTCATTAAATCAATTAAAAGTAATTCGAAAGAATTCTATTTTCTTGCACTTCAAACACGACTTTCGTTCAGAACTTGAAATTCAATAATTGAAGGCAACTATGCATCTTTTTAGGCTTAAAATAATGTCATTGAGTCTCTTCTAGACATCAAATCATTTGAAAGCATTTTCAACAAATTCTATTTTCGCTCTTCAATCGAGACTTTTGTCCATAACTTGCAATTGATCTATTCAAGCAAATTATCCATTGTTCAGCCTTGAAATCATGTAATCGAGTCTCTTCTAGGAATTAAATCATTTCAAAGAAATTTAAACGAAATCTTTTTTCGCACCTGAACCACGGCTTTTGTGCATAATTTGCAATGGATCTTTTGAAGGCAACTAGGCATTTGTATAGCCTTAAAATCATATCATTGAATCACTTTTAGTCAGTAAATCATTCGAAATCAATTCAAACGAATTCTATTTTCGCATTTCAAACCCGACTTTTGTGCAAAACATGCAATTGATCTATTGAAGGCAATTATGCATTTGTTTAGCCTTAAAATCATGTCATTGAGTCTTCTCTAGTCATTAAATCAATTAAAAGTAATTCGAAAGAATTCTATTTTTTCGCACTTCAAACACGACTTTCGTTCAGAACTTGAAATTCAATAATTGAAGGCAACTATGCATCTTTTTAGCCTTAAAATCATGTCATTGAGTCTCTTCTAGTCATCAAATCATTTGAAAGCATTTTGAACAAATTCTATTTTCGCTCTTCAATCGAGACTTTTGTGGATAACTTGCAATTGATCTATTCAAGCGAATTATCCATTGTTTAGCCTTGAAATCATGTCATCGAGTCTCTTCTAGTAATTAAATCATTTCGAAAATATTTAAACGAAATCTTTTTTCGCACCTGAACCACGGCTTTTGTGCATAATTTGCAATGGATCTTTTGAAGGCAACTAGGCATTTGTATAGCCTTAAAATCATGTCATTGAGTCACTTTTAGTCAGTAAATCATTCGAAATCAATTCAAACGAATTCTATTTTCGCATTTCAAACCCGACTTTTGTGCAAAACATGCAATTGATCTATTGAAGGCAATTATGCGTTTGTTTGGCCTTAAAATCATGTCATTGAGTCTTCTCTAGTCATTAAATCAATTAAAAGTAATTCGAAAGAATTCTATTTTTTCGCACTTCAAACACGACTTTCGTTCAGAACTTCCAATTCAACAATTGATGGCAACTATGCATCTTTTTCGCCTTAAAATCATGTAATTGAGTCTCTTCTAGTCATCAAATCATTTAAAGCCATTACGAACAAATTCTATTTTCGCTCTTTAAACGAGACTTTTGTGGATAACCTTCAATTGATCTATTCAAGCGAATTATCCATTGTTTAGCCTTGAAATCATGTCATCGAGTCTCTTCTAGTAATTAAATCATTTCGAAGAAATTTAAACGAAATCTTTTTTCGCACCTGAACCACGGCTTTTGTGCATAATTTGCAATGGATCTTTTGAAGGCAACTAGGCATTTGTATAGCCTTAAAATCATGTCATTGAGTCACTTTTAGTCAGTAAATCATTCGAAATCAATTCAAACGAATTCTATTTTCGCATTTCAAACACGACTTTTGTGCAAAACATGCAATTGATCTATTGAAGGCAATTATGCATTTGTTTAGCCTTAAAATCATGTCATTGAGTCTTCTCTAGTCATTAAATCAATTAAAAGTAATTCGAAAGAATTCTATTTTTTCGCACTTCAAACACGACTTTCGTTCAGAACTTGAAATTCAATAATTGAAGGCAACTATGCATCTTTTTAGCCTTAAAATCATGTCATTGAGTCTCTTCTAGTCATCAAATCATTTGAAAGCATTTTGAACAAATTCTATTTTCGCTCTTCAATCGAGACTTTTGTGGATAACTTGCAATTGATCTATTCAAGCGAATTATCCATTGTTTAGCCTTGAAATCATGTCATCGAGTCTCTTCTAGTAATTAAATCATTTCGAAAATATTTAAACGAAATCTTTTTTCGCACCTGAACCACGGCTTTTGTGCATAATTTGCAATGGATCTTTTGAAGGCAACTAGGCATTTGTATAGCCTTAAAATCATGTCATTGAATCACTTTTAGTCAGTAAATGATTCGAAATCAATCCAAACGAATTCTATTTTCGTATTTCAAACACGACTTTTGTGTAAAACGTGCAATTGATCTATTGAAGGCAATTATGCGTTTGTTTAGCCTTAAAATCATGTCATTGAGTCTTCTCTAGTCATTAAATCAATTAAAAGTAATTCGAAAGAATTCTATTTTCTTGCACTTCAACCACGACTTTCGTTCAGAACTTGAAATTCAATAATTGAAGGCAACTATGCATCTTTTTAGGCTTAAAATAATGTCATTGAGTCTCTTCTAGACATCAAATCATTTGAAAGCATTTTCAACAAATTCTATTTTCGCTCTTCAATCGAGACTTTTGTCCATAACTTGCAATTGATCTATTCAAGCGAATTATCCACTGTTTATCATTGAAATCATGTCATCGAGTCTCTTCTAGTAATTAAATCATTTCGAAGAAATTTAAACGAAATCTTTTTTCGCACCTGAACCACGGCTTTTGTGCATAATTTGCAATGGATCTTTTGAAGGCAACTAGGCATTGGTATAGCCTTAAAATCATGTCATTGAGTCACTTTTAGTCATTAAATCATTCGAAATCAATTCAAACGAATTCTATTTTCGCATTTCGGACACGACTTTTGTGCAAAACATGCAATTGATCTATTGAAGGCAACTAGGCGTTTGTTTAGCCTTAAAATCATGTCATTGAGTCTTCTCTAGTTATTAAATCAATTAAAAGTAATTCGAAAGAATTCTATTTGTTCGCACTTCAGACACGACTTTCGTTCCGAACTTTCAATTCAATAATTGAAGGCAACTATGCATCTTTTTAGCCTTAAAATCATGTCATTGAGTCTCTTCTAGTCATCAAATCATTTGAAAGCATTTTGAAGAAATTCTATTTTCGCTCTTCACTCGAGACTTTTGTCCATAACTTGCCATTGATCTATTCAAGCGAATTATCCACTGTTTATCATTGAAATCATGTCATCGAGTCTCTTCTAGTAATTAAATCATTTCGAAGAAATTTAAACGAAATCTTTTTTCGCACCTGAACCACGGCTTTTGTGCATAATTTGCAATGGATCTTTTGAAGGCAACTAGGCATTTGTATAGCCTTAAAATCATGTCATTGAGTCACTTTTAGTCAGTAAATCATTCGAAATCAATTCAAACGAATTCTATTTTCGCATTTCAAACACGACTTTTGTGCAAAACATGCAATTGATCTATTGAAGGCAATTATGCATTTGTTTAGCCTTAAAATCATGTCATTGAGTCTTCTCTAGTCATTAAATCAATTAAAAGTAATTCGAAAGAATTCTATTTTTTCGCACTTCAAACATGACTTTCGTTCAGAACTTTCAATTCAATAATTGAAGGCAACTATGCATCTTTTTAGCCTTAAAATCATGTCATTGAGTCTCTTCTAGTCATCAAATCATTTGAAAGCATTTTGAACAAATTCTATTTTCGCTCTTCAATCGAGACCTTTGTGCATAACTTGCAATTGATCTATTCAAGCAAATTATCCATTGTTTAGCCTTGAAATCATGTAATCGAGTCTCTTCTAGTAATTAAATCATTTCAAAGAAATTTAAACGAAATCTTTTTTCGCACCTGAACCACGGCTTTTGTGCATAATTTGCAATGGATCTTTTGAAGGCAACTAGGCATTTGTATTGCCTTAAAATCATGTCATTAAATCACTTTTAGTCAGTAAATCATTCGAAATCAATTCAAACAAATTCTATTTTCGCATTTCAAACCCGACTTTTGTGCAAAACATGCAATTGATCTATTGAAGGCAATTATGCGTTTGTTTAGCCTTAAAATCATGTCATTGAGTCTTCTCTAGTCATTAAATCAATTAAAAGTAATTCGAAAGAATTCTATTTTTTCGCACTTCAAACACGACTTTCGTTCAGAACTTTCCATTCAATAATTGAAGGCAACTATACATCTTTTTAGCCTTAAAATCATGTTATTGAGTCTCTTCTAGTCATCAAATCATTTGAAAGCATTTTGAACAAATTCTACTTTCGCTCTTCAATCGAGACTTTTGTGCATAACTTGCACTTGATCTATTCAAGCAAATTATCCATTGTTTAGCCTTGAAATCATGTCATCGAGTCTCTTCTAGTAATTAAATCATTTCGAAGAAATTTAAACGAAATCTTTTTTCGCACCTGAACCACGGCTTTTGTGCATAATTTGCAATGGATCTTTTGAAGGCAACTAGGCATTTGTATAGCCTTAAAATCATGTCATTGAGTCACTTTTAGTCAGTAAATCATTCGAAATCAATTCAAACGAATTCTATTTTCGCATTTCAAACACGACTTTTGTGCAAAACATGCAATTGATCTATTGAAGGCAATTATGCGTTTGTTTAGCCTTAAAATCATGTCATTGAGTCTTCTCTAGTCATTAAATCAATTGAATGTAATTCGACAGAATTTTATTTTTTCGCACTTCAAACACGACTTTCGTTCAGAACTTCCAATTCAACAATTGAAGGCAACTATGCATCTTTTTCGCCTTAAAATCATGTCATTGAGTCTTTTCTAGTCATCAAATCATTTAAAAGCATTACGAACAAATTCTATTTTCGCCCTTTAATCGAGACTTTTGTGCATAACTTGCACTTGATCTATTCAAGCAAATTATCCATTGTTTAGCCTTGAAATCATGTCATCGAGTCTCTTCTAGTAATTAAATCATTTCGAAGAAATTTAAACGAAATCTTTTTTCGCACCTGAACCACGGCTTTTGTGCATAATTTGCAATGGATCTTTTGAAGGCAACTAGGCATTTGTATTGCCTTAAAATCATGTCATTGAGTCACTTTTAGTCAGTAAATCATTCGAAATCAATTCAAACGAATTCTATTTTCGCATTTCAAACCCGACTTTTGTGCAAAACATGCAATTGATCTATTGAAGGCAGTTATGCGTTTGTTTAGCCTTAAAATCATGTCATTGAGTCTTCTCTAGTCATTAAATCAATTAAAAGTAATTCGAAAGAATTCCATTTTTTCGCACTTCAAACACGACTTTCGTTCAGAACTTCCAATTCAACAATTGAAGGCAACTATGCATCTTTTTGGCCTTAAAGTCATGTCATTGAATCTTTTCTAGTCATCAAATCATTTAAAAGCATTACGAACAAATTCTATTTTCGCTCTTTAATCGAGACTTTTGTGCATAACTTGCAATTGATCTATTCAAGCGAATTATCCATTGTTTAGCCTTGAGATCATGTCATCGAGTCTCTTCTAGTAATTAAATCATTTCAAAGAAATTTAAACAAAATCTTTTTTCGCACCTAACCACTGCTTTTGTGCATAATTTGCAATGGATCTTTTGAAGGCAACTAGGCATTTGTATTGCCTTAAAATCATGTCATTGAGTGACTTTTAGTCAGTAAATCATTCGAAATCAATTCAAACGAATTCTATTTTCGCATTTCAAACCCGACTTTTGTGCAAAACATGCAATTCATCTATTGAAGGCAATTATGCGTTTGTTTAGCCTTAAAATCATGTCATTGAGTCTTCTCTAGTCATTAAATCAATTAAAAGTAATTCGAAAGAATTTTATTTTTTCGCACTTCAAACACGACTTTCGTTCAGAACTTTCAATTCAATAATTGAAGGCAACTATGCATCTTTTTCGCCTTAAAATCATGTCATTGAGTCTTTTCTAGTCATCAAATCATTTAAAAGCACTACGAACAAATTCTATTTCCGCTCTTCAATCGAGACTTTTGTGCATAACTTGCAATTGATCTATTCAAGCAAATTATCCATTGTTTAGCCTTGAAATCATGTCATCGAGTCTCTTCTAGTAATTAAATCATTTCAAAGAAATTTAAACAAAATCTTTTTTCGCACCTGAACCACGGCTTTTGTGCATAATTTGCAATGGATCTTTTGAAGGCAACTAGGCATTTGTATAGCCTTAAAATCATGTCATTGAGTCACTTTTAGTCAGTAAATCATTCGAAATCAATTCAAACGAATTCTATTTTCGCATTTCAAACCCGACTTTTGTGCAAAACAGGCAATTGATCTATTGAAGGCAATTATGCGTTTGTTTAGCCTTAAAATCATGTCATTGAGTCTTCTTTAGTCATTAAATCAATTAAAAGTAATTCGAAAGAATTCTATTTTTTTGCACTTCAAACACGGCTTTCGTTCAGAACTTCCAATTCAACAATTGAAGGCAACTATGCATCGTTTTCGCCTTAAAATCATGTCATTGAGTCTTTTCTAGTCATCAAATCATTTAAAACCATTACGAACAAATTCTATTTTCGCTCTTCAATCGAGACTTTTGTGCATAACTTGCAGTTGATCTATTTAACCAAATTATCCATTGTTTAGCCTTGAAATCATGTCATCGAGTCTCTTCTAGTACTTAAATCATTTCGAAGAAATTTAGACGAAATCTTTTTTCGCACCTGAACCACGGCTTTTGTGCATAATTTGCAATGGATCTTTTGAAGGCAACTAGGCATTTGTAAAGCCTTAAAATCATGTCATTGAGTCACTTTTAGTCAGTAAATCATTCGAAATCAATTCAAACGAATTCTATTTTCGCATTTCAAACCCGACTTTTGTGCAAAACATGCAATTGATCTACTGAAGGCAATTATGCGTTTGTTTAGCCTTAAAATCATGTCATTGAGTCTTCTCTAGTCATTAAATCAATTAAAAGTAATTAGAAAGAATTCTATTTTTTTGCACTTGAAACACGACTTTCGTTCAGAACTTCCAATTCAACAATTGAAGGCAACTACGCATCTTTTTCGCCTTAAAATCATGTCATTGAGTCTCTTCTAGTCATCAAATCATTTAAAAGCATTACGAACAAATTCTATTTTCGCTCTTCAATCGAGACTTTTGTGCATAACTTGCAATTGATCTATTCAAGCAAATTTTCGATTGTTTAGCCTTGGAATCATGTCATCGAGTCTCTTCTAGTAATTAAATCATTTCGAAGAAATTTACACAAAATCTTTTTTCGCACCTGAACCACGGCTTTTGTGCATAATTTGCGATGGATCTCTTGAAGGCAACTATATATTTCTCTAGCCTTAAAATCATGTCATTGAATCACTTTTAGTCAGTAAATCATTCGAAATCAATTCAAACGAATTCTATTTTCAGCTTTCAAACCCGACTTTTGTGCAAAACAGGCAATTGATCTATTGAAGGCAATTATGCGTTTGTTTAGCCTTAAAATCATGTCATTGAGTCTTCTCTAGTTATTAAATCAATTAAAAGTAATTCGAAAGAATTCTATTTTTTCGCACTTCAAACACGACTTTCGTTCAGAACTTTCAATTCAATAATTGAAGGCAACTATGCATCTTTTTACCCTTAAAATCATGTCATGGAGTCTCTTCTATTCATCAAATCATTTGAAAGCATTTTGAACAAATTCTATTTTCGCTCTTCAATCGAGACTTTTGTGCATAACTTGCAATTGATCTATTCAAGCAAATTATCCATTGTTTAGTCTTGAAATCATGTCATCGAGTCTCTTCTAGTAATTAAATCATTTCAAAGAAATTTAAACAAAATCTTTTTTCGCATCTGAAACACGGCTTTTGTGCATAATTTGCAATGGATCTTTTGAAGGCAACTAGGCATTTGTATAGCCTTAAAATCATGTCATTGAGTCACTTTTAGTCAGTAAATCATCTGAAATCAATTCAAACGAATTCTATTTTCGCATTTCAAACCCGACTTTTGTGCAAAACAGGCAATTGATCTATTGAAGGCAATTATGCGTTTGTTTAGCCTTAAAATCATGTCATTGAGTCTTCTTTAGTCATTAAATCAATTAAAAGTAATTCGAAAGAATTCTATTTTTTTGCACTTCAAACACGACTTTCGTTCAGAACTTCCAATTCAACAATTGAAGGCAACTATGCATCTTTTTAGCCTTAAAATCATGTCATTGAGTCTCTTCTAGTCATCAAATCATTTGAAAGCATTTTGAACAAATTCTATTTTCGCTCTGCAATCGATACTTTTGTCCATAACTTGCAATTGATGTATTCAAGGAAATTATCCATTGTTTAGCCTTGAAATCATGTCATCGAGTCTCTTCTAGTAATTAAATCATTTCAAAGAAATTTAAACGAAATCTTTTTTCGCACCTGAACCACGACTTTTGTGCATAATTTGCAATGGATCTTTTGAAGGCAACTAGGCATTTGTATAGCCTTAAAATCATGTCATTGAGTCACTTTTAGTCAGTAAATCATTCGAAATCAATTCAAACGAATTCTATTTTCGCATTTCAAACACGACTTTTGTGCAAAACATGCAATTGATCTATTGAAGGCAATTATGCGTTTGTTTAGCCTTAAAATCATGTCATTGAGTCTTCTCTAGTCATTAAATCAATTAAAAGTAATTCGAAAGAATTCTATTTTTTCCCACTTCAAACACGACTTTCGTTCAGAACTTCCAATTCAACAATTGAAGGCAACTATGCATCTTTTTCGCCCTAAAATCATGTCATTGAGTCTCTTCTAGTCATCAAATCATTTAAAACCATTACGAACAAATTCTATTTTCTCTCCTTAAACGATACTTTTGTGAATAACTTGCAATTGATCTATTCAAGCGAATTATCCATTGTTTAGCCTTGAAATCATGTCATCGAGTCTCTTCTAGTAATTAAATCATTTCGAAGAAATTTAAACGAAATCTTTTTTCGCACCTGAACCACGGCTTTTGTGCATAATTTGCAATGGATCTTTTGAAGGCAACTAGGCATTTGTATAGCCTTAAAATCATGTCATTGAGTCACTTTTAGTCAGTAAATCATTCGAAATCAATTCAAACGAATTCTATTTTCGCATTTCAAACACGACTTTTGTGCAAAACATGCAATTGATCTATTGAAGGCAATTATGCGTTTGTTTAGCCTTAAAATCATGTCATTGAGTCTTCCCTAGTCATTAAATCAATTAAAAGTAATTTGAAAGAATTCTATTTTTTCGCACTTCAAACACGACTTTCGTTCAGAACTTCCAATTCAACAATTGAAGGCAACTATGCATCTTTTTCGCCCTAAAATCATGTCATTGAGTCTCTTCTAGTCATCAAATCATTTAAAACCATTACGAACAAATTCTATTTTCTCTCCATAAACGATACTTTTGTGAATAACTTGCAATTGATCTATTCAAGCGAATTATCCATTGTTTAGCCTTGAAATCATGTCATCGAGTCTCTTCTAGTAATTAAATCATTTCGAAGAAATTTAAACGAAATCTTTTTTCACACCTGAACCACGGCTTTTGTGCATAATTTGCAATGGATCTTTCGAAGGCAACTAGGCATTTGTATAGCCTTAAAATCATGTCATTGAGTCACTTTTAGTCAGTAAATCATTCGAAATCAATTCAAACGAATTCTATTTTCGCATTTCAAACACGACTTTTGTGCAAAACATGCAATTGATCTATTGAAGGCAATTATGCGTTTGTTTAGCCTTAAAATCATGTCATTGAGTCTTCTCTAGTCATTAAATCAATTAAAAGTAATTCGAAAGAATTCTATTTTTTCCCACTTCAAACACGACTTTCGTTCAGAACTTCCAATTCAACAATTGAAGGCAACTATGCATCTTTTTCGCCCTAAAATCATGTCATTGACTCTCTTCTAGTCATCAAATCATTTAAAACCATTACGAACAAATTCTATTTTCTCTCCTTAAACGATACTTTTGTGAATAACTTGCAATTGATCTATTCAAGCGAATTATCCATTGTTTAGCCTTGAAATCATGTCATCGAGTCTCTTCTAGTAATTAAATCATTTCGAAGAAATTTAAACGAAATCTTTTTTCGCACCTCAACCACGGCTTTTGTGCATAATTTTCAATGGATCTTTTGTAGGCAACTAGGCATTTGTATAGCCTTAAAATCATGTCATTGAGTCACTTTTAGTCAGTAAATCATTCGAAATCAATTCAAACGAATTCTATTTTCGCATTTCAAACCCGACTTTTGTGCAAAACATGCAATTGATCTATTGAAGGCAATTATGCGTTTGTTTAGCCTTAAAATCATGTCATTGAGTCTTCTCTAGTCATTAAATCAACTAAAAGTAATTCGACAGAATTTTATTTTTTCGCACTTCAAACACGACTTTCGTTCAGAACTTCCAATTCAACAATTGAAGGCAACTATGCATCTTTTTCGCCCTAAAATCATGTCATTGAGTCTCTTCTAGTCATCAAATCATTTAAAACCATTACGAACAAATTCTATTTTCTCTCCTTAAACGATACTTTTGTGAATAACTTGCAATTGATCTATTCAAGCGAATTATCCATTGTTTAGCCTTGAAATCATGTCATCGAGGCTCTTCTAGTAATTAAATCATTTCGAAGAAATTTAAACGAAATCTTTTTTCGCACCTCAACCACGGCTTTTGTGCATAATTTTCAATGGATCTTTTGAAGGCAACTAGGCATTTGTATAGCCTTAAAATCATGTCATTGAGTCACTTTTAGTCAGTAAATCATTCGAAATCAATTCAAACGAATTCTATTTTCGCATTTCAAACCCGACTTTTGTGCAAAACATGCAATTGATCTATTGAAGGCAATTATGCATTTGTTTAGCCTTAAAATCATGTCCTTGAGTGTTCTCTAGTCATTAAATCAATTAAAAGTAATTCGAAAGAATTCTATTTTTTCCCACTTCAAACACGACTTTCGTTCAGAACTTCCAATTCAACAATTGAAGGCAACTATGCATCTTTTTCACCTTAAAATCATGTCATTGAGTCTTTTCTAGTCATCAAATCATTTAAAAGCATTACGAACAAATTCTATTTTCGCTCTTCAATCGAGACTTTTGTGCATAACTTGCAATTGATCTATTCAAGCAAATTATCAATTGTTTAGCCTTGAAATCATGTCATCGAGTCTCTTCTAGTAATTAAATCATTTCGAAGAAATTTAAACGAAATCTTTTTTCGCACCTGAACCACGGCTTTTGTGCATAATTTGCAATGGATCTTTTGAACGCAACTAGGCATTTGTATAGCCTTAAAATCATGTCATTGAATCAGTTTTAGTCAGTAAATCATTCGAAATCAATTCAAACGAATTCTATTTTCAGCTTTCAAACCCGACTTTTGTGCAAAACAGGCAATTGATCTATTGAAGGCAATTATGCGTTTGTTTAGCCTTAAAATCATGTCATTGAGTCTTCTCTAGTTATTAAATCAATTAAAAGTAATTCGAAAGAATTCTATTTTTTCGCACTTCAAACACGACTTTCGTTCAGAACTTTCAATTCAATAATTGAAGGCAACTATGCATCTTTTTACCCTTAAAATCATGTCATGGAGTCTCTTCTATTCATCAAATCATTTGAAAGCATTTTGAACAAATTCTATTTTCGCTCTTCAATCGAGACTTTTGTGCATAACTTGCAATTGATCTATTCAAGCAAATTATCCATTGTTTAGTCTTGAAATCATGTCATCGAGTCTCTTCTAGTAATTAAATCATTTCAAAGAAATTTAAACAAAATCTTTTTTCGCATCTGAAACACGGCTTTTGTGCATAATTTGCAATGGATCTTTTGAAGGCAACTAGGCATTTGTATAGCCTTAAAATCATGTCATTGAGTCACTTTTAGTCAGTAAATCATCCGAAATCAATTCAAACGAATTCTATTTTCGCATTTCAAACCCGACTTTTGTGCAAAACAGGCAATTGATCTATTGAAGGCAATTATGCGTTTGTTTAGCCTTAAAATCATGTCATTGAGTCTTCTTTAGTCATTAAATCAATTAAAAGTAATTCGAAAGAATTCTATTTTTTTGCACTTCAAACACGACTTTCGTTCAGAACTTCCAATTCAACAATTGAAGGCAACTATGCATCTTTTTAGCCTTAAAATCATGTCATTGAGTCTCTTCTAGTCATCAAATCATTTGAAAGCATTTTGAACAAATTCTATTTTCGCTCTGCAATCGATACTTTTGTCCATAACTTGCAATTGATGTATTCAAGGAAATTATCCATTGTTTAGCCTTGAAATCATGTCATCGAGTCTCTTCTAGTAATTAAATCATTTCAAAGAAATTTAAACGAAATCTTTTTTCGCACCTGAACCACGACTTTTGTGCATAATTTGCAATGGATCTTTTGAAGGCAACTAGGCATTTGTATAGCCTTAAAATCATGTCATTGAGTCACTTTTAGTCAGTAAATCATTCGAAATCAATTCAAACGAATTCTATTTTCGCATTTCAAACACGACTTTTGTGCAAAACATGCAATTGATCTATTGAAGGCAATTATGCGTTTGTTTAGCCTTAAAATCATGTCATTGAGTCTTCTCTAGTCATTAAATCAATTAAAAGTAATTCGAAAGAATTCTATTTTTTCCCACTTCAAACACGACTTTCGTTCAGAACTTCCAATTCAACAATTGAAGGCAACTATGCATCTTTTTCGCCCTAAAATCATGTCATTGAGTCTCTTCTAGTCATCAAATCATTTAAAACCATTACGAACAAATTCTATTTTCTCTCCTTAAACGATACTTTTGTGAATAACTTGCAATTGATCTATTCAAGCGAATTATCCATTGTTTAGCCTTGAAATCATGTCATCGAGTCTCTTCTAGTAATTAAATCATTTCGAAGAAATTTAAACGAAATCTTTTTTCACACCTGAACCACGGCTTTTGTGCATAATTTGCAATGGATCTTTTGAAGGCAACTAGGCATTTGTATAGCCTTAAAATCATGTCATTGAGTCACTTTTAGTCAGTAAATCATTCGAAATCAATTCAAACGAATTCTATTTTCGCATTTCAAACACGACTTTTGTGCAAAACATGCAATTGATCTATTGAAGGCAATTATGCGTTTGTTTAGCCTTAAAATCATGTCATTGAGTCTTCTCTAGTCATTAAATCAATTAAAAGTAATTTGAAAGAATTCTATTTTTTCGCACTTCAAACACGACTTTCGTTCAGAACTTCCAATTCAACAATTGAAGGCAACTATGCATCTTTTTCGCCCTAAAATCATGTCATTGAGTCTCTTCTAGTCATCAAATCATTTAAAACCATTACGAACAAATTCTATTTTCTCTCCATAAACGATACTTTTGTGAATAACTTGCAATTGATCTATTCAAGCGAATTATCCATTGTTTAGCCTTGAAATCATGTCATCGAGTCTCTTCTAGTAATTAAATCATTTCGAAGAAATTTAAACGAAATCTTTTTTCACACCTGAACCACGGCTTTTGTGCATAATTTGCAATGGATCTTTCGAAGGCAACTAGGCATTTGTATAGCCTTAAAATCATGTCATTGAGTCACTTTTAGTCTGTAAATCATTCGAAATCAATTCAAACGAATTCTATTTTCGCATTTCAAACACGACTTTTGTGCAAAACATGCAATTGATCTATTGAAGGCAATTATGCGTTTGTTTAGCCTTAAAATCATGTCATTGAGTCTTCTCTAGTCATTAAATCAATTAAAAGTAATTCGAAAGAATTCTATTTTTTCCCACTTCAAACACGACTTTCGTTCAGAACTTCCAATTCAACAATTGAAGGCAACTATGCATCTTTTTCGCCCTAAAATCATGTCATTGACTCTCTTCTAGTCATCAAATCATTTAAAACCATTACGAACAAATTCTATTTTCTCTCCTTAAACGATACTTTTGTGAATAACTTGCAATTGATCTATTCAAGCGAATTATCCATTGTTTAGCCTTGAAATCATGTCATCGAGTCTCTTCTAGTAATTAAATCATTTCGAAGAAATTTAAACGAAATCTTTTTTCGCACCTCAACCACGGCTTTTGTGCATAATTTTCAATGGATCTTTTGTAGGCAACTAGGCATTTGTATAGCCTTAAAATCATGTCATTGAGTCACTTTTAGTCAGTAAATCATTCGAAATCAATTCAAACGAATTCTATTTTCGCATTTCAAACCCGACTTTTGTGCAAAACATGCAATTGATCTATTGAAGGCAATTATGCGTTTGTTTAGCCTTAAAATCATGTCATTGAGTCTTCTCTAGTCATTAAATCAATTAAAAGTAATTTGAAAGAATTCTATTTTTTCCCACTTCAAACACGACTTTCGTTCAGAACTTCCAATTCAACAATTGAAGGCGACTATGCATCTTTTTCGCCCTAAAATCATGTCATTGAGTCTCTTCTAGTCATCAAATCATTTAAAACCATTACGAACAAATTCTATTTTCTCTCCATAAACGATACTTTTGTGAATAACTTGCAATTGATCTATTCAAGCGAATTATCCATTGTTTAGCCTTGAAATCATGTCATCGAGTCTCTTCTAGTAATTAAATCATTTCGAAGAAATTTAAACGAAATCTTTTTTCACACCTGAACCACGGCTTTTGTGCATAATTTGCAATGGATCTTTCGAAGGCAACTAGGCATTTGTATAGCCTTAAAATCATGTCATTGAGTCACTTTTAGTCTGTAAATCATTCGAAATCAATTCAAACGAATTCTATTTTCGCATTTCAAACACGACTTTTGTGCAAAACATGCAATTGATCTATTGAAGGCAATTATGCGTTTGTTTAGCCTTAAAATCATGTCATTGAGTCTTCTCTAGTCATTAAATCAATTAAAAGTAATTCGAAAGAATTCTATTTTTTCCCACTTCAAACACGACTTTCGTTCAGAACTTCCAATTCAACAATTGAAGGCAACTATGCATCTTTTTCGCCCTAAAATCATGTCATTGACTCTCTTCTAGTCATCAAATCATTTAAAACCATTACGAACAAATTCTATTTTCTCTCCTTAAACGATACTTTTGTGAATAACTTGCAATTGATCTATTCAAGCGAATTATCCATTGTTTAGCCTTGAAATCATGTCATCGAGTCTCTTCTAGTAATTAAATCATTTCGAAGAAATTTAAACGAAATCTTTTTTCGCACCTCAACCACGGCTTTTGTGCATAATTTTCAATGGATCTTTTGTAGGCAACTAGGCATTTGTATAGCCTTAAAATCATGTCATTGAGTCACTTTTAGTTAGTAAATCATTCGAAATCAATTCAAACGAATTCTATTTTCGCATTTCAAACCCGACTTTTGTGCAAAACATGCAATTGATCTATTGAAGGCAATTATGCGTTTGTTTAGCCTTAAAATCATGTCATTGAGTCTTCTCTAGTCATTAAATCAACTAAAAGTAATTCGACAGAATTTTATTTTTTCGCACTTCAAACACGACTTTCGTTCAGAACTTCCAATTCAACAATTGAAGGCAACTATGCATCTTTTTCGCCCTAAAATCATGTCATTGAGTCTCTTCTAGTCATCAAATCATTTAAAACCATTACGAACAAATTCTATTTTCTCTCCTTAAACGATACTTTTGTGAATAACTTGCAATTGATCTATTCAAGCGAATTATCCATTGTTTAGCCTTGAAATCATGTCATCGAGTCTCTTCTAGTAATTAAATCATTTCGAAGAAATTTAAACGAAATCTTTTTTCGCACCTCAACCACGGCTTTTGTGCATAATTTTCAATGGATCTTTTGAAGGCAACTAGGCATTTGTATAGCCTTAAAATCATGTCATTGAGTCACTTTTAGTCAGTAAATCATTCGAAATCAATTCAAACGAATTCTATTTTCGCATTTCAAACCCGACTTTTGTGCAAAACATGCAATTGATCTATTGAAGGCAATTATGCATTTGTTTAGCCTTAAAATCATGTCCTTGAGTGTTCTCTAGTCATTAAATCAATTAAAAGTAATTCGAAAGAATTCTATTTTTTCCCACTTCAAACACGACTTTCGTTCAGAACTTCCAATTCAACAATTGAAGGCAACTATGCATCTTTTTCACCTTAAAATCATGTCATTGAGTCTTTTCTAGTCATCAAATCATTTAAAAGCATTACGAACAAATTCTATTTTCGCTCTTCAATCGAGACTTTTGTGCATAACTTGCAATTGATCTATTCAAGCAAATTATCAATTGTTTAGCCTTGAAATCATGTCATCGAGTCTCTTCTAGTAATTAAATCATTTCGAAGAAATTTAAACGAAATCTTTTTTCGCACCTGAACCACGGCTTTTGTGCATAATTTGCAATGGATCTTTTGAACGCAACTAGGCATTTGTATAGCCTTAAAATCATGTCATTGAATCAGTTTTAGTCAGTAAATCATTCGAAATCAATTCAAACGAATTCTATTTTCAGCTTTCAAACCCGACTTTTGTGCAAAACAGGCAATTGATCTATTGAAGGCAATTATGCGTTTGTTTAGCCTTAAAATCATGTCATTGAGTCTCTTCTATTCATCAAATCATTTGAAAGCATTTTGAACAAATTCTATTTTCGCTCTTCAATCGAGACTTTTGTGCATAACTTGCAATTGATCTATTCAAGCAAATTATCCATTGTTTAGTCTTGAAATCATGTCATCGAGTCTCTTCTAGTAATTAAATCATTTCAAAGAAATTTAAACGAAATCTTTTTTCGCACCTGAACCACGGCTTTTGTGCATAATTTGCAATGGATCTTTTGAACGCAACTAGGCATTTGTATAGCCTTAAAATCATGTCATTGAATCACTTTTAGTCAGTAAATCATCCGAAATCAATTCAAACGAATTCTATTTTCGCATTTCAAACACGACTTTTGTGCAAAACATGCAATTGATCTATTGAAGGCAATTATGCGTTTGTTTAGCCTTAAAATCATGTCATTGAGTCTTCTCTAGTCATTAAATCAATTAAAAGTAATTCGAAAGAATTCTATTTTTTCCCACTTCAAACACGACTTTCGTTCAGAACTTCCAATTCAACAATTGAAGGCAACTATGCATCTTTTTCGCCCTAAAATCATGTCATTGACTCTCTTCTAGTCATCAAATCATTTAAAACCATTACGAACAAATTCTATTTTCTCTCCTTAAACGATACTTTTGTGAATAACTTGCAATTGATCTATTCAAGCGAATTATCCATTGTTTAGCCTTGAAATCATGTCATCGAGTCTCTTCTAGTAATTAAATCATTTCGAAGAAATTTAAACGAAATCTTTTTTCGCACCTGAACCACGGCTTTTGTGCATAATTTGCAATGGATCTTTTGAAGGCAACTAGGCATTTGTATAGCCTTAAAATCATGTCATTGAGTCACTTTTAGTCAGTAAATCATTCGAAATCAATTCAAACGAATTCTATTTTCGCATTTCAAACACGACTTTTGTGCAAAACATGCAATTGATCTATTGAAGGCAATTATGCGTTTGTTTAGCCTTAAAATCATGTCATTGAGTCTTCTCTAGTCATTAAATCAATTAAAAGTAATTTGAAAGAATTCTATTTTTTCGCACTTCAAACACGACTTTCGTTCAGAACTTCCAATTCAACAATTGAAGGCAACTATGCATCTTTTTCGCCCTAAAATCATGTCATTGAGTCTCTTCTAGTCATCAAATCATTTAAAACCATTACGAACAAATTCTATTTTCTCTCCATAAACGATACTTTTGTGAATAACTTGCAATTGATCTATTCAAGCGAATTATCCATTGTTTAGCCTTGAAATCATGTCATCGAGTCTCTTCTAGTAATTAAATCATTTCGAAGAAATTTAAACGAAATCTTTTTTCACACCTGAACCACGGCTTTTGTGCATAATTTGCAATGGATCTTTCGAAGGCAACTAGGCATTTGTATAGCCTTAAAATCATGTCATTGAGTCACTTTTAGTCAGTAAATCATTCGAAATCAATTCAAACGAATTCTATTTTCGCATTTCAAACACGACTTTTGTGCAAAACATGCAATTGATCTATTGAAGGCAATTATGCGTTTGTTTAGCCTTAAAATCATGTCATTGAGTCTTCTCTAGTCATTAAATCAATTAAAAGTAATTCGAAAGAATTCTATTTTTTCCCACTTCAAACACGACTTTCGTTCAGAACTTCCAATTCAACAATTGAAGGCAACTATGCATCTTTTTCGCCCTAAAATCATGTCATTGAGTCTCTTCTAGTCATCAAATCATTTAAAACCATTACGAACAAATTCTATTTTCTCTCCTTAAACGATACTTTTGTGAATAACTTGCAATTGATCTATTCAAGCGAATTATCCATTGTTTAGCCTTGAAATCATGTCATCGAGTCTCTTCTAGTAATTAAATCATTTCGAAGAAATTTAAACGAAATCTTTTTTCGCACCTCAACCACGGCTTTTGTGCATAATTTTCAATGGATCTTTCGAAGGCAACTAGGCATTTGTATAGCCTTAAAATCATGTCATTGAGTCACTTTTAGTCAGTAAATCATTCGAAATCAATTCAAACGAATTCTATTTTCGCATTTCAAACCCGACTTTTGTGCAAAACATGCAATTGATCTATTGAAGGCAATTATGCGTTTGTTTAGCCTTAAAATCATGTCATTGAGTCTTCTCTAGTCATTAAATCAACTAAAAGTAATTCGACAGAATTTTATTTTTTCGCACTTCAAACACGACTTTCGTTCAGAACTTCCAATTCAACAATTGAAGGCAACTATGCATCTTTTTCGCCCTAAAATCATGTCATTGAGTCTCTTCTAGTCATCAAATCATTTAAAACCATTACGAACAAATTCTATTTTCTCTCCTTAAACGATACTTTTGTGAATAACTTGCAATTGATCTATTCAAGCGAATTATCCATTGTTTAGCCTTGAAATCATGTCATCGAGTCTCTTTTAGTAATGAAATCATTTCAAAGAAATTCGAACGAAATCTTTTTTCGCACTTGAACCAATACTTTCGTGCATAATTTGCAATGGATCTTTTGAAGGCAACTAGGCATTTGTATAGCCTTAAAATCATGTCATTGAGTCACTTTTAGTCATTAAATCATTCGAAATCAATTCAAACGAATTCTATTTTCGCATTTCAAACACGACTTTTGTGAAAAACATGCAATTGATCTACTGAAGGTAATTATGCGTTTGTTTAGCCTTAAAATCATGTCATTGAGTCTTCTCTAGTCATTAAATCAATTAAAAGTAATTTGAAAGAATTCTATTTTTTCGCACTTCAAACACGACTTTCGTTCAGAACTTCCAATTCAACAATTGAAGGCAACTATGCATCTTTTTCGCCCTAAAATCATGTCATTGAGTCTCTTCTAGTCATCAAATCATTTAAAACCATTACGAACAAATTCTATTTTCTCTCCATAAACGATACTTTTGTGAATAACTTGCAATTGATCTATTCAAGCGAATTATCCATTGTTTAGCCTTGAAATCATGTCATCGAGTCTCTTCTAGTAATTAAATCATTTCGAAGAAATTTAAACGAAATCTTTTTTCACACCTGAACCACGGCTTTTGTGCATAATTTGCAATGGATCTTTCGAAGGCAACTAGGCATTTGTATAGCCTTAAAATCATGTCATTGAGTCACTTTTAGTCAGTAAATCATTCGAAATCAATTCAAACGAATTCTATTTTCGCATTTCAAACCCGACTTTTGTGCAAAACATGCAATTGATCTATTGAAGGCAATTATGCGTTTGTTTAGCCTTAAAATCATGTCATTGAGTCTTCTCTAGTCATTAAATCAACTAAAAGTAATTCGACAGAATTTTATTTTTTCGCACTTCAAACACGACTTTCGTTCAGAACTTCCAATTCAACAATTGAAGGCAACTATGCATCTTTTTCGCCCTAAAATCATGTCATTGAGTCTCTTCTAGTCATCAAATCATTTAAAACCATTACGAACAAATTCTATTTTCTCTCCTTAAACGATACTTTTGTGAATAACTTGCAATTGATCTATTCAAGCGAATTATCCATTGTTTAGCCTTGAAATCATGTCATCGAGTCTCTTCTAGTAATTAAATCATTTCGAAGAAATTTAAACGAAATCTTTTTTCGCACCTCAACCACGGCTTTTGTGCATAATTTTCAATGGATCTTTTGAAGGCAACTAGGCATTTGTATAGCCTTAAAATCATGTCATTGAGTCACTTTTAGTCAGTAAATCATTCGAAATCAATTCAAACGAATTCTATTTTCGCATTTCAAACCCGACTTTTGTGCAAAACATGCAATTGATCTATTGAAGGCAATTATGCATTTGTTTAGCCTTAAAATCATGTCCTTGAGTGTTCTCTAGTCATTAAATCAATTAAAAGTAATTCGAAAGAATTCTATTTTTTCCCACTTCAAACACGACTTTCGTTCAGAACTTCCAATTCAACAATTGAAGGCAACTATGCATCTTTTTCACCTTAAAATCATGTCATTGAGTCTTTTCTAGTCATCAAATCATTTAAAAGCATTACGAACAAATTCTATTTTCGCTCTTCAATCGAGACTTTTGTGCATAACTTGCAATTGATCTATTCAAGCAAATTATCAATTGTTTAGCCTTGAAATCATGTCATCGAGTCTCTTCTAGTAATTAAATCATTTCGAAGAAATTTAAACGAAATCTTTTTTCGCACCTGAACCACGGCTTTTGTGCATAATTTGCAATGGATCTTTTGAACGCAACTAGGCATTTGTATAGCCTTAAAATCATGTCATTGAATCAGTTTTAGTCAGTAAATCATTCGAAATCAATTCAAACGAATTCTATTTTCGCATTTCAAACACGACTTTTGTGCAAAACATGCAATTGATCTATTGAAGGCAATTATGCATTTGTTTAGCCTTAAAATCATGTCATTGAGTGTTCTCTAGTCATTAAATCAATTAAAAGTAATTCGAAAGAATTCTATTTTTTCCCACTTCAAACATGACTTTCGTTCAGAACTTCCAATTCAACAATTGAAGGCAACTCTGCATCTTTTTCACCTTAAAATCATGTCATTGAGTCTTTTCTAGTCATCAAATCATTTAAAAGCATTACGAACAAATTCTATTTTCGCTCTTCAATCGAGACTTTTGTGCATAAGTTGCAATTGATCTATTCAAGCAAATTATCAATTGTTTAGCCTTGAAATCATGTCATCGAGTCTCTTCTAGTAATTAAATCATTTCGAAGAAATTTAAACGAAATCTTTTTTCGCACCTGAACCACGGCTTTTGTGCATAATTTGCAATGGATCTTTTGAACGCAACTAGGCATTTGTATAGCCTTAAAATCATGTCATTGAATCCGTTTTAGTCAGTAAATCATTCGAAATCAATTCAAACGAATTCTATTTTCGCATTTCAAACACGACTTTTGCGCAAAACATGCAATTGATCTATTGAAGGCAATTATGCGTTTGTTTAGCCTTAAAATTATGTCATTGAGTCTTCTCTAGTCATTAAATCAATTGAAAGTAATTCGAAAGAATTCTATTTTTTCGCACTTCAAACACGACTTTCGTTCAGAACTTTCAATTCAATAATTGAAGGCAACTATGCATCTTTTTAGCCTTAAAATCATGTCATTGAGTCTCTTCTAGTCATCAAATCATTTAAAAGCATTTTGAACAAATTCTATTTTCGCTCTGCAATCGATACTTTTGTCCATAACTTGCAATTGATGTATTCAAGGAAATTATCCATTGTTTAGCCTTGAAATCATGTCATCGAGTCTCTTCTAGTAATTAAATCATTTCAAAGAAATTTAAACGAAATCTTTTTTCGCACCTGAACCACGACTTTTGTGCATAATTTGCAATGGATCTTTTGAAGGCAACTAGGCATTTGTATAGCCTTAAAATCATGTCATTGAGTCACTTTTAGTCAGTAAATCATTCGAAATCAATTCAAACGAATTCTATTTTCGCATTTCAAACACGACTTTTGTGCAAAACATGCAATTGATCTATTGAAGGCAATTATGCGTTTGTTTAGCCTTAAAATCATGTCATTGAGTCTTCTCTAGTCATTAAATCAATTAAAAGTAATCCGAAAGAATTCTATTTTTTCGCACTTCAAACACGACTTTCGTTGAGAACTTCCAATTCAACAATTGAAGGCAACTATGCATCTTTTTCGCCCTAAAATCTTGTCATTGAGTCTCTTCTAGTCATCAAATCATTTAAAACCATTACAAACAAATTCTATTTTCGCTCTTTAAACGAGACTTTTGTGCATAACTTGCAATTGATCTATTCAAGCAAATTATCCATTTTTTAGCCTTGAAATCATGTCATTGAGTCTCTTTTAGTAATGAAATCATTTCAAAGAAATTCGAACGAAATCTTTTTTCGCACTTGAACCAATACTTTCGTGCATAATTTGCAATGGATCTTTTGAAGGCAACTAGGCATTTGTATAGCCTTAAAATCATGTCATTGAGTCACTTTTAGTCATTAAATCATTCGAAATCAATTCAAACGAATTCTATTTTCGCATTTCAAACACGACTTTTGTGAAAAACATGCAATTGATCTACTGAAGGTAATTATGCGTTTGTTTAGCCTTAAAATCATGTCATTGAGTCTTCTCTAGTCATTAAATCAATTAAAAGTAATTCGAAAGAATTCTATTTTTTCGCACGTCAAACACGACTTTCGTTCAGAACTTTCAATTCAATAATTGAAGGCAACTATGCATCTTTTTAGCCTTAAAATCATGTCATTGAGTCTCCTCTAGTCATCAAATCATTTGAAAGCATTTTGAACAAATTCTATTTTCGCTCGTCAATCGAGACTTTTCTGCATAACTTGCAATTGATCTATTCAAGCAAATTATCCATTGTTTAGCCTTGAAATCATGTCATCGAGTCTCTTCTAGTAATTAAATCATTCAAAAGAAATTTAAACGAAATCTTTTTTCGCACCCGAACCACGGCTTTTGTGCATAATTTGCAATGGATCTTTTGAAGGCAACTAGGCATTTGTATAGCCTTAAAATCATGTCATTGAATCACTTTTAGTCAGTAAATCATTCGTAATCAATTCATACGAATTCTATTTTCGCATTTCAAACACGACTTTTGTGCAAAACATGCAATTGATCTATTGAAGGCAATTATGCGTTTGTTTAGCCTTAAAATCATGTCATTGAGTCTTGTCTAGTCATTAAATCAATTAAAAGTAATTCGAAAGAATTCTATTTTTTCGCACTTCAAACACGACTTTCGTTCAGAACTTCCAATTCAACAATTGAAGGCAACTATGCATCTTTTTCGCCTTGAAATCATGTCATTGAGTCTCTTCTAGTCATCAAATCATTTAAAATCATTACAAACAAATTCTATTTTCGCTCTTTAAACGAGACTTTTGTGCATAACTTGCAATTGATCTATTCAAGCAAATTATCCTTTGTTTATCCTTGAAATCATATCATTGAGTCTCTTTCAGTAATTAAATCATTTCAAAGCAATTGGAACGAAATCTTTTTTCGCACCTGAATCACGGCTTTGATGCATAATTTGCAATCGATCTTTTGAAGGCAACTAGGCATTTGTATAGCCTTAAAATCATGTCATTGAGTCACTTTTAGTCAGTAAATCATTCGAAATCAATTCAAACGAATTCTGTTTTCGCATTTCAAACACGACTGTTGTGCAAAACTTGCAATTGATCTATTGAAGGCAATTATGCGTTTGTTTAGCCTTAAAATCATGTCATTGAGTCTTCTCTAGTCATTAAATCAATTAAAAGTAATTCGCAAGAATTCTATTTTTTCGCACTTCAAACATGACTTTCGTTCAGAACTTTCCATTCAATAATTGAAGGCAACTATGCATCTTTTTAGCCTTAAAATCATGTCATTGAGTCTCTTCTAGTCATCAAATCATTTGAAAGCATTTTGAACAAATTCTATTTTCGCTCTTCAATCGAGACTTTTGTGCATAACTTGCAATTGATTAGCAAATTATCCATTGTTTAGCCTTGAAATCATGTCATTGAGTCTCTTCTAGTAATTAAATCATTTCAAAGCAATTGGAACGAAATCTTTTTTCGCACCTGAATCACGGCTTTGATGCATAATTTGCAATGGATCTTTTGAAGGCAACTAGGCATTTGTATAGCCTTAAAATCATGTCATTGAGTAACTTTTAGTCAGTAAATCATTCGAAATCAATTCAAACGAATTCTATTTTCGCATTTCAAACACGACTGTTGTGCAAAACATGCAATTGATCTATTGAAGGCAATTATGCGTTTGTTTAGCCTTAAAATCATGTCATTGAGTCTTCTCTAGGCATTAAATCAATTAAAAGTAATTCGAAAGAATTCTATTTTTTCGCACTTCAAACACGACTTTCGTTCAGAACTTTCACCTCAAAAATTGAAGGCAACTATGTATATTTTTAGCCTTCAAATCATGTCATTGAGTCTCTTCTAGTCATCAAATCATTTGAAAGCATTTTGAACAAATTCTATTTTCGCTCTTCAATCGAGACTTTTGTGCATAACTTGCAATTGATCTATTCAAGCAAATCATCCATTGTTTAGCCTTGAAATCATGTCATCGAGTCTCTTCTAGTAATTAAATCATTTCAAAGAAATTTAAACGAAATCTTTTTTCGCACCTGAACCACGGCTTTTGTGCATAATTTGCAATGGATCTTTTGAAGGCAACTAGGCATTTCTATAGCCTTAAAATCATGTCATTGAGTCACTTTTAGTCAGTAAACCATTCGAAATCAATACAAACGAATTCTATTTTCGCATTTCAAACACGACTGTTGTGCAAAACATGCAATTGATCTATTGAAGGCAATTATGCGTTTGTTTAGCCTTAAAATCATGTCATTGAGTCTTCTCTAGTCATTAAATCAATTAAAAGTAATTCGAAAGAATTCTATTTTTTCGCACTTCAAACACGACTTTCGTTCAGAACTTCCAATTCAACAATTGAAGGCAACTATGCATCTTTTTCGCCTTAAAATCATGTCTTTGAGTCTCTTCTAGTCATCAAATCATTTAAAACCATTACGAACAAATTCTATTTTCGCTCTTTAAATGAGACTTTTGTGCATAACTTGCAATGATCTATTCAAGCAAATTATCCATTGTTTAGCCTTGAAATCGTGACATCGAGTCTCTTCTAGTAATTAAATCATTTCAAAGAAATTTAAACGAAATCTTTTTTCGTACCTGAACCACGGCTTTTGTGCATAATTTGCAATGGATCTTTTGAAGGCAACTAGGCATTTGTATAGCCTTAAAATCATGTCATTGAGTCACTTTTAGTCTGTAAATCATTCGAAATCAATTCAAACGACTTCTATTTTCGCATTTCAAACACGACTTTTGTGCAAAACATGCAATTGATCTACTGAAGGCAATCATGCGTTTGTTTAGCCTTAAAATCATGTCATTGAGTCTTCTCTAGGCATTAAATCAATCAAAAGTAATTCGAAAGAATTCTATTTTTTGGCACTTCAAACACGACTTTCATTCAGAACTTGAAATTCAATAATTGAAGGCAACTATGCATCTTTTTAGCCTTAAAATCATGTCACTGAGTCTCTTCTAGTCATCAAATCATTTGAAAGCATTTTGAACAAATTCTATTTTCGCTCCTCAATCGAGACTTTTGTGCATAACTTGCGATTGATCTATTCAAGCAAATTATCCATTGTTTAGCCTTGAAATCATGTCATCGAGTCTCTTCTAGTTGTTAAATCATGTGAAAGAAATTTAAACGAAATCTTTTTTCGCACCTGAACCATGGCTTTTGTGCGTAATTTGCAATGGATCTTTTGAAGGCAACTAGGCATTTGTATAGCCTTAAAATCATGTCATTGAGTCACTTTTAGTCAGTAAATCATTCGAAATCAATTCAAACGAATTCTATTTTTGCATTTCAAACACGACTGTTGTGCAAAACATGCAATTGATCTATTGAAGGCAATTATGCGTTTGTTTAGCCTTAAAATCATGTCATTGAGTCTTCTCTAATCATTAAATCAATTAAAAGTAATTCGAAAGAATTCTATTTTTTCGCACTTCAAACACGACTTTCGTTCAGAACTTTCAATTCAATAATTGAAGGCAACTATGCATCTTTTTAGCCTTAAAATCATGTCATTGAGTCTCTTCTAGTCATCAAATCATTTGAATGAACAAATTCTATTTTCGCTCTTCAATCGAGACTTTTGTGCATAACTTGCAATTAATCTATTCAAGCAAATTATCCATTGTTTAGCCCTGAAATCATGTCATCGAGTCTCTTCTAGTAATTAAATCATTTCAAAGAAATTTAAACGAAATCTTTTTTCGCACCTGAACCACGGCTTTTGTGCATAATTTGCAATGGATCTTTTGAAGGCAACTAGGCATTTGTATAGCCTTAAAAGCATGTCATTGAGTCACTTTTAGTCAGTAAATCATTCGTAATCAATTCAAACGAATTCTATTTTCGCATTTCAAACACGACTTTTGTGCAAAACATGCAATTGATCTACTGAAGGCAATTATGCGTTTGTTTAGCTTTAAAATCATGTCATTGAGTCTTCTCTAGTCATTAAATGGATTAAAAGTAATTCGAAAGAATTCTATTTTTTCGCACATCAAACACGACTTTCGTTCAGAACTTTCAATTCAATAATTGAAGGCAACTATGCATCTTTTTAGCCTTAAAATCATGTCATTGAGTCTCTTCTAGTCATCAAATCATTTGAAAGCATGTTGAACAAATTCTATTTTCGCTCTTCAATCGAGACTTTTGTGCATAACTAGCAATTAATCTATTCAAGCAAATTATTCATTGTTTAGCCTTGAAATCATGTCATCAAGTCTCTTCTAGTAATTAAATCATTTCAAAGAAATTTAAACGAAATCTTTTTTCGCACCTGAACCACGGCTTTTGTGCATAATTTGCAATGGATCTTTTGAAGGCAACTAGGCATTTGTATAGCCTTAAATTCATGTCATTGAATCACTTTTAGTCAGTAAATCATTCGAAATCAATTCAAACGAATTCTATTTTCGCATTTCAAACCCGACTTTTGTGCAAAACATGCAATTGATCTACTGAAGGCAATTATGCGTTTGTTTAGCCTTAAAATCATGTCATTGAGTCTTCTCTAGTCATTAAATCAATTAAAAGTAATTCGAAAGAATTCTATTTTTTCGCACTTCAAAAACGACTTTCGTTCAGAACTTTCAATTCAATAATTGAAGGCAACTATGCATCTTTCTAGCCTTAAAATCATGTCATTGAGTCTCTTCTAGTCATCAAATCATTTGAATGAACAAATTCTATTTTCGCTCTTCAATCGAGACTTTTGTGCATAACTTGCAATTAATCTATTCAAGCAAATTATCCATTGTTTAGCCCTGAAATCATGTCATCGAGTCTCTTCTAGTAATTAAATCATTTCAAAGAAATTTAAACGAAATCTTTTTTCGCACCTGAACCACGGCTTTTGTGCATAATTTGCAATGGATCTTTTGGAGGCAACTAGGCATTTGTATAGGGTTAAAAGCATGTCATTGAGTCACTTTTAGTCAGTAAATCATTCGTAATCAATTCAAACGAATTCTATTTTCGCATTTCAAACACGACTTTTCTACAAAACATGCAATTGATCTATTGAAGGCAATTATGCGTTTGTTTAGCCTTAAAATCATGTCATTGAGTCTTCTCTAGTCATTAAATCAATTCAAAGTAATTCGAAAGAATTCTATTTTTTCGCACTTCAAACACGGCTTTCGTTCATAACTTTCAATTCAATAATTGAAGGCAACTATGCATCTTTTTAGCCTTAAAATCATGTCATTGAGTCTCTTCTAGTCATCAAATCATTTGAAAGCATTTTGAACAAATTCTATTTTCGCTCTTTAAATGAGACTTTTGTGCATAACTTGCAATTGATCTATTCAAGCAAATTATCCATTGTTTATCCTTAAAATCATATCATTGAGTCTCTTTTAGTAATTAAATCATTTCAAAGAAATTCGAACGAAATCTTTTGTCGCACTTGAACCAATACTTTCGTGCATAATTTGCAAGGGATCTTTTAAAGGCAACTAGGCATTTGTATAGCCTTAAAATCATGTCATTGAGTCACTTTTAGTCATTAAATCGTTCGAAGTCAATTCAAACGAATTCTATTTTCGCATTTCAAACACGACTTTCGTGCAAAACATGCAATTGATCTATTGAAGGCAATTATGCGTTTGTTTAGCCTTAAAATCATGTCATTGAGTCTTCTCTAGTCATTAAATCAATTAAAAGTAATTCGAAAGAATTCTATTTTTTCGCACATCAAACACGACTTTCATTCAGAACTTTCAATTCAATAATCGAAGGCAACTATGCATCTTTTTGGGCTTAAAATCATGTCATTGAGTCTCTTCTAGTCATCAAATCATTTGAAAGCATTTTGAACAAATTCTATTTTCTTTCTTCAATCGAGACTTTTGTGCATAACTTGCAATTGATGTTTTCAAGCAAATTATCCATTGTTTAGCCTTGAAATCATGTCATCGAGTCCCTTCTAGTAATTAAATCATTTCCAAGAAATTTAAACGAAATCTTTTTTCGCACCCGAACCACGGCTTTTGTACATAATTTGCAATGCATCTTTTGAAGGCAACTAGGCATTTGTATAGCCTTAAAATAATGTCATTGAGTCACTTTTAGTCTGTAAATCATTCGAAATCAATTCAAACGACTTCTATTTTCGCATTTCAAACACGACTTTTCTACAAAACATGCAACTGATCTATTGAAGGCAATTATGCGTTTGTTTAGCCTTAAAATCATGTCATTGAGTCTTCTCTAGTCATTAAATCAATTAAAAGTAATTCGAAACAATTCTATTTTTTCGCACTTCAGACACGACTTTCGTTCATAACTTTCAATTCAATAATTGAAGGCAACTATGCATCTTTTTAGCCTTAAAATCATGTCATTGAGTCTCTTCTAGTCATCAAATAGTTTGAAAGCATTTTGAACAAATTCTATTTTCGCTCTTCAATCGAGACTTTTGTGCATAACTTGCAATTGATCTATTCAAGCAAATTATCCATTGTTTAGCCTTGAAATCATGTCATCGAGTCCCTTCTAGTAGTTAAATCATTTCAAAGAAATTTAAACGAAATCTTTTTTCGCACCTGAACCACGGCTTTTGTGCATAATTTGCAATGGATCTTTTGAAGGCAACTAGGCATTTGTATAGCCTTAAAATCATATCATTCAGTCACTTTTAGTCTGTAAATCATTCGAAATCAATTCAAACGAATTCTATTTTCGCATTTCAAACACGACTATTGTGCAAAACATGCAATGGATCTATTGAAGGCAATTATGCGTTTGTTTAGCCTTAAAATCATGTCATTGAGTCTTCTCTAGTCATTAAATCAATTAAAAGTAATTCGAAAGAATTCTATTTTTTCGCACTTCAAACACGACTTTCGTTCAGAACTTTCAATTCAACAATTGAAGGCAACTATGCATCTTTTTAGCCTTAAAATCATGTCATTGAGTCTCTTCTAGTCATCAAATCATTTGAAAGCATTTTGAACAAATTCTATTTTCGCTCTTCAATCGAGACTTTTGTGCATAACTTGCAATTAATCTATTCAAGCAAATTATCCATTGTTTAGCCTTGAAATCATGTCATCGAGTCTCTTCTAGTAATTAAATCATTTCAAAGAAATTTAAACGAAATCTTTTTTCGCACCTGAACCACGGCTATTGTGCATAATTTGCAATGGATCTTTTGAAGGCAACTCGGCATTTGTATAGCCTTAAAATCATGTCATTGAATCACTTTTAGTCAGTAAATCATTCGAAATCAATTCAAACGAATTCTTTTTTCGCATTTCAAACACGACTTTCGTTCGAAACATGCAATTGATCTATTGAAGGCAATTATGCGTTTGTTTAGCCTTAAAATCATGTCATTGAGTCTTCTCTAGTCATTAAATCAATTAAAAGTAATTCGAAAGAATTCTATTTTTTCGCACTTCAAACACGACTTTCGTTCAGAACTTTCAATTCAACAATTGAAGGCAACTATGCATCTTTTTAGCCTTAAAATCATGTCATTGAGTCTCTTCTAGTCATCAAATCATTTGAAAGCATTTTGAACAAATTCTATTTTCGCTCTTCAATCGAGACTTTTGTGCATAACTTGCAATTAATCTATTCAAGCAAATTATCCATTGTTTAGCCCTGAAATCATGACATCGAGTCTCTTCTAGTAATTAAATCATTTCAAAGAAATTTAAACGAAATCTTTTTTCGCACCTGAACCACGGCTTTTGTGCATAATTTGCAATGGATCTTTTGAAGGCAACTAGGCATTTGTATAGGCTTAAAAGCATGTCATTGAGTCACTTTTAGTCAGTAAATCATTCGTAATCAATTCAAACGAATTCTATTTTCGCATTTCAAACACGACTTTTCTACAAAACATGCAATTGATCTATTGAAGGCAATTATGCGTTTGTTTAGCCTTAAAATCATGTCATTGAGTCTTCTCTAGTCATTAAATCAATTAAAAGTAATTCGAAACAATTCTATTTTTTCGCACTTCAGACACGACTTTCGTTCATAACTTTCAATTCAATAATTGAAGGCAACTATGCATCTTTTTAGCCTTAAAATCATGTCATTGAGTCTCTTCTAGTCATCAAATAGTTTGAAAGCATTTTGAACAAATTCTATTTTCGCTCTTCAATCGAGACTTTTGTGCATAACTTGCAATTGATCTATTCAAGCAACTTATCCATTGTTTAGCCTTGAAATCATGTCATCGAGTCCCTTCTAGTAGTTAAATCATTTCAAAGAAATTTAAACGAAATCTTTTTTCGCACCTGAACCACGGCTTTTGTGCATAATTTGCAATGGATCTTTTGAAGGCAACTAGGCATTTGTATAGCCTTAAAATCATGTCATTCAGTCACTTTTAGTCTGTAAATCATTCGAAATCAATTCAAACGAATTCTATTTTCGCATTTCAAACACGACTATTGTGCAAAACATGCAATGGATCTATTGAAGGCAATTATGCGTTTGTTTAGCCATAAAATCATGTCATTGAGTCTTCTCTAGTCATTAAATCAATCAAAAGTAATTCGAAAGAATTCTATTTTTTCGCACTTCAAACACGACTTTCGTTCAGAACTTTCAATTCAACAATTGAAGGCAACTACGCATCTTTTTAGCCTTAAAATCATGTCATTGAGTCTCTTCTAGTCATCAAATCATTTGAAAGCATTTTGAACAAATTCTGTTTTCGCTCTTCAATCGAGACTTTTGTGCATAACTTGCGATTGATGTATTCAAGCAAATTATCCATTGTTTAGCCTTGAAATCATGTCATTGAGTCTCTTCTAGTAATTAAATCATTTCAAAGCAATTGGAACGAAATCTTTTTTCGCACCTGAACCACGGCTTTGATGCATAATTTGCAATGGATCTTTTGAAGCCAACTAGGCATTTGTATAGCCTTAAAATCATGTCATTGAGTCACTTTTAGTCAGTAAATCATTCGAAATCAATACAAACGACTTCTATTTTCGCATTTCAAACAAGACTTTTGTGCCAAACATGCAATTGATCTATTGAAGGCAATTATGCGTTTGTTTAGCCTTCAAATCGTGTCATTGAGTCTTCTCTAGTCATTAAATCAATTAAAAGTAATTCGAAAGAATTATATTTTTTCGCGCTACAAACACGACTTTCATTCAGAACTTCTAATTCAATAGTTGAAGGCAACTATGCATCTTTTTTGCCTTAAAATCATGTCATTGAGTCTCTTCTAGTCATCAAATCATTTGAAAGCATTTTGAACAAATTCTATTTTCGCTCTTCGATCGAGACTTTTGTGCATAACTTGCAATTGATGTTTTCAAGAAAATTATCCCTTGTTTAGCCTTGAAATCATGTCATCTCGTCTCTTCTAGTAATTAAATCATTTCGAAGAAATTTAAACGAAATCTTTTTTCGCACTTGAACCACGGCTTTTGTGCATAATTTGCAATGGATCTTTTGAAGGCAACTAGGCATTTGTATAGCCTTAAAATCATGTCATTCAGTCACTTTTAGTCAGTAAATCATTCGAAATCAATTCAAACGAATTCTATTTTCGCATTTCCAACACGAGTTTTGTGCAAAACATGCAATTGATCTACGGAAGGCAATTATGCGTTTGTTTAGCCTTCAAATCGTGTCATTGAGACTTCTCTAGTCATTAAATCAATTAAAAGTAATTCGAAAGAATTCTATTTTTTCGCGCTACAAACACGACTTTCATTCAGAACTTCTAATTCAACTATTGAAGGCAACTATGCATCTTTTTGGCCTTAAAATCATGTCATTGAGTCTCTTCTAGTCATCAAATCATTTAAAAGCATTACGAACAAATTCTATTTTCGCTCTTTAAACGAGACTTTTGTTCATAACTTGCAATTGATCTATTCAAGCAAATTATCCATTGTTTAGCCTTGAAATCATGCCATTGAGTCTCTTCTAGTAATTAAATCATTTCAAAGCAATTGGAACGAAATTTATTTTTGCAGTTGAACCACGCTTTTCGTGCATAATTTGCAATGGATCTTTTGAAGGCAACTATGCATTTGTATAGCCTTAAAATCATGTCATTGAGTCACTTTTAGTCAGTAAATCATTCGAAATCAATTCAAACGAATTCTATTTTCGCATTTCAAACACGACTTTTGTGCAAAACATGCAATTGATCTATTGGAGGCAATTATGCGTTTGTTTAGCCTTAAAATCATGTCATTGAGTCTTCTCTAGTCATTAAATCAATTAAAAGTAATTCGAAAGAATTATATTTTTTCGCGCTACAAACACGACTTTCATTTAGAACTTCTAATTCAACAATTGAAGGCAACTATGCATCTTTTTGGCCTTAAAATCATGTCATTGAGTCTCTTCTAGTCATCAAATCATTTAAAAGCATTACGAACAAATTCTATTTTCGCGCTTTAAACGAGACTTTTGTGCATAACTTGCAATTGATCTATTCAAGCAAATTATCCATTGTTTAGCCTTGAAATCAAGTCATCGAGTCTCTTCTAGTAATTAAATCATTTCAAAGAAATTTAAATGAAATCTTTTATCGCACCTGAACCACGGCTTTTGTGCATAATTTGCAATGGATCTTTTGAAGGCAACTAGGCATTTGTATAGCCTTAAAATCATGTCATTGAGTCACTTTTAGTCAGTAAATCATTCGAAATCAATTCAAACGAATTCTATTTTCGCATTTCAAACACGACTTTTGTGCAAAACATGCAATTGATCTATTAGAGGCAATTATGCGTTTGTTTAGCCTTAAAATCATGTCATTGAGTCTTCTCTAGTCATTAAATCAATTAAAAGTAATTCGAAAGAATTCTATTTTTTCGCACTTCAAACACGACTTTTGTTCAGAACTTCCAATTCAACAATTGAAGGCAACTATGCATCTTTTTCGCCTTAAAATCATGTCATTGCGTCTCTTCTAGTCATCAAATCATTTGAAAGCATTTTGAACAAATTCTATTTTCGCTCTTCAATCGAGACTTTTGTGCATAACTTGCAATTGATGTTTCCAAGAAAATTATCCATTGTTTAGCCTTGAAATCATGTCATTGAGTCTCTTTTAGTAATTAAATCATTTCAAAGAAATTCGAACGAAATCTTTTTTCGCACTTGAACCAATACTTTCGTGCATAATTTGCAATGGATCTTTTGAAGGCAACTAGGCAGTTGTATAGCCTTAAAATCATGTCATTGAGTCACTTTTAGTCAGTAAATCATTCGAAATCAATTCAAACGAATCCTATTTTCGCATTTCAAACATGACTTTTGTGCAAAACATGCAATTGACCTATTGAAGGCAATTATGCGTTTGTTTAGCCTTAAAATCATGTCATTGACTCTTCTCTAGTCATTAAATCAATTAAAAGTAATTCGAAAGAATTCTATTTTTTCGCACTTCAAACACGACTTTCGTTCAGAACTTCGAATTCAACAATTGAAGGCAACTATGCATCTTTTTGGCCTTAAAATCATGTCATTGAGTCTCTTCTAGTCATCAAATCATTTAAAAGCATTACGAACAAATTCTATTTTCGCTGTTTAAACGAGACTTTTGCGCATAACTTGCAATTGATCTATTCAAGCAAATTATCCATTGTTTAGCCTTGAAATCATGCCATTGAGTCTCTTCTAGTAATTAAATCATTTCAAAGCAATTCGAACGAAATTTATTTTTGCACTTGAACCACGCCTTTCGTGCATAATTTGCAATGGATCTTTTGAAAGCAACTATGCATTTGTATAGCCTTAAAATCATGTCATTGAGTCACTTTTAGTCAGTAAATCATTCGAAATCAATTCAAACGAATTCTATTTTCGCATTTCAAACACGACTTTTGTGCAAAACATGCAATTGATCTATTGGAGGCAATTATGCGTTTGTTTAGCCTTAAAATCATGTCATTGAGTCTTCTCTAGTCATTAAATCAATTAAAAGTAATTCGAAAGAATTCTATTTTTTCGCACTTCAAAGACGACTTTCGTTCAGAACTTCGAATTAAACAATTGAAGGCAACTATGCATCTTTTTGGCCTTAAAATCATGTCATTGAGTCTCTTCTAGTCATCAAATCATTTAAAAGCATTACGAACAAATTCTATTTTCGCGCTTTAAACGAGACTTTTGTGCATAACTTGCAATTGATCTATTCAAGCAAATTATCCATTGTTTAGCCTTGAAATCATGTCATCGAGTCTCTTCTAGTAATTAAATCATTTCAAAGAAATTTAAACGAAATCTTTTTTCGCACCTGAACCACGGCTTTTGTGCATAATTTCCAATGGATCTTTTGAAGGCAACTATGCATTTGTATAGCCTTAAAATCATGTCATTGAGTCACTTTTAGTCAGTAAATCATTCGAAATCAATTCAAACGAATTCTATTTCCGCATTTAAAACACGACTTTTGTGCAAAACATGCAATTGATCTATTGGAGGCAATTATGCGTTTGTTTAGCCTTAAAATCATGTCATTGAGTCTTCTCTAGTCATTAAATCAATTAAAAGTAATTCGAAAGAATTCTATTTTTTCGCACTTCAAACACGACTTTCGTTCAGAACTTCGAATTCAACAATTGAAGGCAACTATGCATCTTTTTGGCCTTAAAATCATGTCATTGAGTCTCTTCTAGTCATCAAATCATTTAAAAGCATTACGAACAAATTCTATTTTCGCTCTTTAAACGAGACTTTTGTGCATAACTTGCAATTGATCTATTCAAGCAAATTATCCATTGTTTAGCCTTGAAATCATGTCATAGAGTCTCTTGTAGTAATTAAATCATTTCAAAGAAATTTAAACGAAATCTTTTTTCGCACCTGAACCACGGCTTTTGTGCATAATTTCCAATGGATCTTTTGAAGGCAACTATGCATTTGTATAGCCTTAAAATCATGTCATTGAGTCACTTTTAGTCAGTAAATCATTCGAAATCAATTCAAACGAATTCTATTTTCACATGTCAAACACGACTTTTGTGCAAAACATGCAATTGATCTATTGGAGGCAATTGTGCGTTTGTTTAGCCTTAAAATCATGTCATTGAGTCTTCTCTAGTCATTAAATCAATTAAAAGTAATTCGAAAGAATTCTATTTTTTCGCACTTCAAACACGACTTTCGTTCAGAACTTCGAATTCAACAATTGAAGGCAACTATGCATCTTTTTGGCCTTAAAATCATGTCATTGAGTCTCTTCTAGTCATCAAATCATTTAAAAGCATTACGAACAAATTCTATTTTCGCGCTTTAAACGAGACTTTTGTGCATAACTTGCAATTGATCTATTCAAGCAAATTATCCATTGTTTAGCCTTGAAATCATGTCATCGAGTCTCTTCTAGTAATTAAATCATTTCAAAGAAATTTAAACGAAATCTTTTTTCGCACCTGAACCACGGCTTTTGTGCATAATTTCCAATGGATCTTTTGAAGGCAACTATGCATTTGTATAGCCTTAAAATCATGTCATTGAGTCACTTTTAGTCAGTAAATCATTCGAAATCAATTCAAACGAATTCTATTTCCGCATTTAAAACACGACTTTTGTGCAAAACATGCAATTGATCTATTGGAGGCAATTATGCGTTTGTTTAGCCTTAAAATCATGTCATTGAGTCTTCTCTAGTCATTAAATCAATTAAAAGTAATTCGAAAGAATTCTATTTTTTCGCACTTCAAACACGACTTTCGTTCAGAACTTCGAATTCAACAATTGAAGGCAACTATGCATCTTTTTGGCCTTAAAATCATGTCATTGAGTCTCTTCTAGTCATCAAATCATTTAAAAGCATTACGAACAAATTCTATTTTCGCTCTTTAAACGAGACTTTTGTGCATAACTTGCAATTGATCTATTCAAGCAAATTATCCATTGTTTAGCCTTGAAATCATGTCATAGAGTCTCTTCTAGTAATTAAATCATTTCAAAGAAATTTAAACGAAATCTTTTTTCGCACCTGAACCACGGCTTTTGTGCATAATTTCCAATGGATCTTTTGAAGGCAACTATGCATTTGTATAGCCTTAAAATCATGTCATTGAGTCACTTTTAGTCAGTAAATCATTCGAAATCAATTCAAACGAATTCTATTTTCACATTTCAAACACGACTTTTGTGCAAAACATGCAATTGATCTATTGAAGGCAATTATGCGTTTGTTTAGCCTTAAAATCATGTCATTGAGTCTTCTCTAGTCATTAAATCAATTAAAAGTAATTCGAAAGAATTCTATTTTTTCGCACTTCAAACACGACTTTCGTTCAGAACTTTCAATTCAACAATTGAAGGCAACTATGCATCTTTTTAGCCTTAAAATCATGTCATTGAGTCTCTTCTAGTCATCAAATCATTTGAAAGCATTTTGAACAAATTCTATTTTCGCTCTTCAATCGAGACTTTTGTGCATAACTTGCAATTAATCTATTCAAGCAAATTATCCATTGTTTAGCCTTGAAATCATGTCATCGAGTCTCTTCTAGTAATTAAATCATTTCAAAGAAATTTAAACGAAATCTTTTTTCGCACCTGAACCACGGCTATTGTGCATAATTTGCAATGGATCTTTTGAAGGCAACTCGGCATTTGTATAGCCTTAAAATCATGTCATTGAATCACTTTTAGTCAGTAAATCATTCGAAATCAATTCAAACGAATTCTTTTTTCGCATTTCAAACACGACTTTCGTTCGAAACATGCAATTGATCTATTGAAGGCAATTATGCGTTTGTTTAGCCTTAAAATCATGTCATTGAGTCTTCTCTAGTCATTAAATCAATTAAAAGTAATTCGAAAGAATTCTATTTTTTCGCACTTCAAACACGACTTTCGTTCAGAACTTTCAATTCAACAATTGAAGGCAACTATGCATCTTTTTAGCCTTAAAATCATGTCATTGAGTCTCTTCTAGTCATCAAATCATTTGAAAGCATTTTGAACAAATTCTATTTTCGCTCTTCAATCGAGACTTTTGTGCATAACTTGCAATTAATCTATTCAAGCAAATTATCCATTGTTTAGCCCTGAAATCATGACATCGAGTCTCTTCTAGTAATTAAATCATTTCAAAGAAATTTAAACGAAATCTTTTTTCGCACCTGAACCACGGCTTTTGTGCATAATTTGCAATGGATCTTTTGAAGGCAACTAGGCATTTGTATAGGCTTAAAAGCATGTCATTGAGTCACTTTTAGTCAGTAAATCATTCGTAATCAATTCAAACGAATTCTATTTTCGCATTTCAAACACGACTTTTCTACAAAACATGCAATTGATCTATTGAAGGCAATTATGCGTTTGTTTAGCCTTAAAATCATGTCATTGAGTCTTCTCTAGTCATTAAATCAATTAAAAGTAATTCGAAACAATTCTATTTTTTCGCACTTCAGACACGACTTTCGTTCATAACTTTCAATTCAATAATTGAAGGCAACTATGCATCTTTTTAGCCTTAAAATCATGTCATTGAGTCTCTTCTAGTCATCAAATAGTTTGAAAGCATTTTGAACAAATTCTATTTTCGCTCTTCAATCGAGACTTTTGTGCATAACTTGCAATTGATCTATTCAAGCAACTTATCCATTGTTTAGCCTTGAAATCATGTCATCGAGTCCCTTCTAGTAGTTAAATCATTTCAAAGAAATTTAAACGAAATCTTTTTTCGCACCTGAACCACGGCTTTTGTGCATAATTTGCAATGGATCTTTTGAAGGCAACTAGGCATTTGTATAGCCTTAAAATCATGTCATTCAGTCACTTTTAGTCTGTAAATCATTCGAAATCAATTCAAACGAATTCTATTTTCGCATTTCAAACACGACTATTGTGCAAAACATGCAATGGATCTATTGAAGGCAATTATGCGTTTGTTTAGCCATAAAATCATGTCATTGAGTCTTCTCTAGTCATTAAATCAATCAAAAGTAATTCGAAAGAATTCTATTTTTTCGCACTTCAAACACGACTTTCGTTCAGAACTTTCAATTCAACAATTGAAGGCAACTACGCATCTTTTTAGCCTTAAAATCATGTCATTGAGTCTCTTCTAGTCATCAAATCATTTGAAAGCATTTTGAACAAATTCTGTTTTCGCTCTTCAATCGAGACTTTTGTGCATAACTTGCGATTGATGTATTCAAGCAAATTATCCATTGTTTAGCCTTGAAATCATGTCATTGAGTCTCTTCTAGTAATTAAATCATTTCAAAGCAATTGGAACGAAATCTTTTTTCGCACCTGAACCACGGCTTTGATGCATAATTTGCAATGGATCTTTTGAAGCCAACTAGGCATTTGTATAGCCTTAAAATCATGTCATTGAGTCACTTTTAGTCAGTAAATCATTCGAAATCAATACAAACGACTTCTATTTTCGCATTTCAAACAAGACTTTTGTGCCAAACATGCAATTGATCTATTGAAGGCAATTATGCGTTTGTTTAGCCTTCAAATCGTGTCATTGAGTCTTCTCTAGTCATTAAATCAATTAAAAGTAATTCGAAAGAATTATATTTTTTCGCGCTACAAACACGACTTTCATTCAGAACTTCTAATTCAATAGTTGAAGGCAACTATGCATCTTTTTTGCCTTAAAATCATGTCATTGAGTCTCTTCTAGTCATCAAATCATTTGAAAGCATTTTGAACAAATTCTATTTTCGCTCTTCGATCGAGACTTTTGTGCATAACTTGCAATTGATGTTTTCAAGAAAATTATCCCTTGTTTAGCCTTGAAATCATGTCATCTCGTCTCTTCTAGTAATTAAATCATTTCGAAGAAATTTAAACGAAATCTTTTTTCGCACTTGAACCACGGCTTTTGTGCATAATTTGCAATGGATCTTTTGAAGGCAACTAGGCATTTGTATAGCCTTAAAATCATGTCATTCAGTCACTTTTAGTCAGTAAATCATTCGAAATCAATTCAAACGAATTCTATTTTCGCATTTCCAACACGAGTTTTGTGCAAAACATGCAATTGATCTACGGAAGGCAATTATGCGTTTGTTTAGCCTTCAAATCGTGTCATTGAGACTTCTCTAGTCATTAAATCAATTAAAAGTAATTCGAAAGAATTCTATTTTTTCGCGCTACAAACACGACTTTCATTCAGAACTTCTAATTCAACTATTGAAGGCAACTATGCATCTTTTTGGCCTTAAAATCATGTCATTGAGTCTCTTCTAGTCATCAAATCATTTAAAAGCATTACGAACAAATTCTATTTTCGCTCTTTAAACGAGACTTTTGTTCATAACTTGCAATTGATCTATTCAAGCAAATTATCCATTGTTTAGCCTTGAAATCATGCCATTGAGTCTCTTCTAGTAATTAAATCATTTCAAAGCAATTGGAACGAAATTTATTTTTGCAGTTGAACCACGCTTTTCGTGCATAATTTGCAATGGATCTTTTGAAGGCAACTATGCATTTGTATAGCCTTAAAATCATGTCATTGAGTCACTTTTAGTCAGTAAATCATTCGAAATCAATTCAAACGAATTCTATTTTCGCATTTCAAACACGACTTTTGTGCAAAACATGCAATTGATCTATTGGAGGCAATTATGCGTTTGTTTAGCCTTAAAATCATGTCATTGAGTCTTCTCTAGTCATTAAATCAATTAAAAGTAATTCGAAAGAATTATATTTTTTCGCGCTACAAACACGACTTTCATTTAGAACTTCTAATTCAACAATTGAAGGCAACTATGCATCTTTTTGGCCTTAAAATCATGTCATTGAGTCTCTTCTAGTCATCAAATCATTTAAAAGCATTACGAACAAATTCTATTTTCGCGCTTTAAACGAGACTTTTGTGCATAACTTGCAATTGATCTATTCAAGCAAATTATCCATTGTTTAGCCTTGAAATCAAGTCATCGAGTCTCTTCTAGTAATTAAATCATTTCAAAGAAATTTAAATGAAATCTTTTATCGCACCTGAACCACGGCTTTTGTGCATAATTTGCAATGGATCTTTTGAAGGCAACTAGGCATTTGTATAGCCTTAAAATCATGTCATTGAGTCACTTTTAGTCAGTAAATCATTCGAAATCAATTCAAACGAATTCTATTTTCGCATTTCAAACACGACTTTTGTGCAAAACATGCAATTGATCTATTAGAGGCAATTATGCGTTTGTTTAGCCTTAAAATCATGTCATTGAGTCTTCTCTAGTCATTAAATCAATTAAAAGTAATTCGAAAGAATTCTATTTTTTCGCACTTCAAACACGACTTTCGTTCAGAACTTCCAATTCAACAATTGAAGGCAACTATGCATCTTTTTCGCCTTAAAATCATGTCATTGCGTCTCTTCTAGTCATCAAATCATTTGAAAGCATTTTGAACAAATTCTATTTTCGCTCTTCAATCGAGACTTTTGTGCATAACTTGCAATTGATGTTTCCAAGAAAATTATCCATTGTTTAGCCTTGAAATCATGTCATTGAGTCTCTTTTAGTAATTAAATCATTTCAAAGAAATTCGAACGAAATCTTTTTTCGCACTTGAACCAATACTTTCGTGCATAATTTGCAATGGATCTTTTGAAGGCAACTAGGCAGTTGTATAGCCTTAAAATCATGTCATTGAGTCACTTTTAGTCAGTAAATCATTCGAAATCAATTCAAACGAATCCTATTTTCGCATTTCAAACATGACTTTTGTGCAAAACATGCAATTGACCTATTGAAGGCAATTATGCGTTTGTTTAGCCTTAAAATCATGTCATTGACTCTTCTCTAGTCATTAAATCAATTAAAAGTAATTCGAAAGAATTCTATTTTTTCGCACTTCAAACACGACTTTCGTTCAGAACTTCGAATTCAACAATTGAAGGCAACTATGCATCTTTTTGGCCTTAAAATCATGTCATTGAGTCTCTTCTAGTCATCAAATCATTTAAAAGCATTACGAACAAATTCTATTTTCGCTGTTTAAACGAGACTTTTGCGCATAACTTGCAATTGATCTATTCAAGCAAATTATCCATTGTTTAGCCTTGAAATCATGCCATTGAGTCTCTTCTAGTAATTAAATCATTTCAAAGCAATTCGAACGAAATTTATTTTTGCACTTGAACCACGCCTTTCGTGCATAATTTGCAATGGATCTTTTGAAAGCAACTATGCATTTGTATAGCCTTAAAATCATGTCATTGAGTCACTTTTAGTCAGTAAATCATTCGAAATCAATTCAAACGAATTCTATTTTCGCATTTCAAACACGACTTTTGTGCAAAACATGCAATTGATCTATTGGAGGCAATTATGCGTTTGTTTAGCCTTAAAATCATGTCATTGAGTCTTCTCTAGTCATTAAATCAATTAAAAGTAATTCGAAAGAATTCTATTTTTTCGCACTTCAAACACGACTTTCGTTCAGAACTTCGAATTAAACAATTGAAGGCAACTATGCATCTTTTTGGCCTTAAAATCATGTCATTGAGTCTCTTCTAGTCATCAAATCATTTAAAAGCATTACGAACAAATTCTATTTTCGCGCTTTAAACGAGACTTTTGTGCATAACTTGCAATTGATCTATTCAAGCAAATTATCCATTGTTTAGCCTTGAAATCATGTCATCGAGTCTCTTCTAGTAATTAAATCATTTCAAAGAAATTTAAACGAAATCTTTTTTCGCACCTGAACCACGGCTTTTGTGCATAATTTCCAATGGATCTTTTGAAGGCAACTATGCATTTGTATAGCCTTAAAATCATGTCATTGAGTCACTTTTAGTCAGTAAATCATTCGAAATCAATTCAAACGAATTCTATTTCCGCATTTAAAACACGACTTTTGTGCAAAACATGCAATTGATCTATTGGAGGCAATTATGCGTTTGTTTAGCCTTAAAATCATGTCATTGAGTCTTCTCTAGTCATTAAATCAATTAAAAGTAATTCGAAAGAATTCTATTTTTTCGCACTTCAAACACGACTTTCGTTCAGAACTTCGAATTCAACAATTGAAGGCAACTATGCATCTTTTTGGCCTTAAAATCATGTCATTGAGTCTCTTCTAGTCATCAAATCATTTAAAAGCATTACGAACAAATTCTATTTTCGCTCTTTAAACGAGACTTTTGTGCATAACTTGCAATTGATCTATTCAAGCAAATTATCCATTGTTTAGCCTTGAAATCATGTCATAGAGTCTCTTGTAGTAATTAAATCATTTCAAAGAAATTTAAACGAAATCTTTTTTCGCACCTGAACCACGGCTTTTGTGCATAATTTCCAATGGATCTTTTGAAGGCAACTATGCATTTGTATAGCCTTAAAATCATGTCATTGAGTCACTTTTAGTCAGTAAATCATTCGAAATCAATTCAAACGAATTCTATTTTCACATGTCAAACACGACTTTTGTGCAAAACATGCAATTGATCTATTGGAGGCAATTATGCGTTTGTTTAGCCTTAAAATCATGTCATTGAGTCTTCTCTAGTCATTAAATCAATTAAAAGTAATTCGAAAGAATTCTATTTTTTCGCACTTCAAACACGACTTTCGTTCAGAACTTCGAATTCAACAATTGAAGGCAACTATGCATCTTTTTGGCCTTAAAATCATGTCATTGAGTCTCTTCTAGTCATCAAATCATTTAAAAGCATTACGAACAAATTCTATTTTCGCGCTTTAAACGAGACTTTTGTGCATAACTTGCAATTGATCTATTCAAGCAAATTATCCATTGTTTAGCCTTGAAATCATGTCATCGAGTCTCTTCTAGTAATTAAATCATTTCAAAGAAATTTAAACGAAATCTTTTTTCGCACCTGAACCACGGCTTTTGTGCATAATTTCCAATGGATCTTTTGAAGGCAACTATGCATTTGTATAGCCTTAAAATCATGTCATTGAGTCACTTTTAGTCAGTAAATCATTCGAAATCAATTCAAACGAATTCTATTTCCGCATTTAAAACACGACTTTTGTGCAAAACATGCAATTGATCTATTGGAGGCAATTATGCGTTTGTTTAGCCTTAAAATCATGTCATTGAGTCTTCTCTAGTCATTAAATCAATTAAAAGTAATTCGAAAGAATTCTATTTTTTCGCACTTCAAACACGACTTTCGTTCAGAACTTCGAATTCAACAATTGAAGGCAACTATGCATCTTTTTGGCCTTAAAATCATGTCATTGAGTCTCTTCTAGTCATCAAATCATTTAAAAGCATTACGAACAAATTCTATTTTCGCTCTTTAAACGAGACTTTTGTGCATAACTTGCAATTGATCTATTCAAGCAAATTATCCATTGTTTAGCCTTGAAATCATGTCATAGAGTCTCTTCTAGTAATTAAATCATTTCAAAGAAATTTAAACGAAATCTTTTTTCGCACCTGAACCACGGCTTTTGTGCATAATTTCCAATGGATCTTTTGAAGGCAACTATGCATTTGTATAGCCTTAAAATCATGTCATTGAGTCACTTTTAGTCAGTAAATCATTCGAAATCAATTCAAACGAATTCTATTTTCACATTTCAAACACGACTTTTGTGCAAAACATGCAATTGATCTATTGGAGGCAATTGTGCGTTTGTTTAGCCTTAAAATCATGTCATTGAGTCTTCTCTAGTCATTAAATCAATTAAAAGTAATTCGAAAGAATTCTATTTTTTCGCACTTCAAACACGACTTTCGTTCAGAACTTCGAATTCAACAATTGAAGGCAACTATGCATCTTTTTCGCCTTAAAATCATGTCATCGAGTCTCTTCCAGTCATCAAATCATTTAAAAGCATTACGAACAAATTCTATTTTCGCTCTTTAAACGAGACTTTTGTGCATAACTTGCAATTGATCTATTCAAGCAAATTATCCATTGTTTAGCCTTGAAATCATGTCATAGAGTCTCTTCTAGTAATTAAATCATTTCAAAGAAATTTAAACGAAATCTTTTTTCGCTCCTGAACCACGGCTTTTGTGCATAATTTGCAATGGATCTTTTGAAGGCAACTAGGCATTTGTATAGCCTTAAAATCATGTCATTGAGTCACTTTTAGTCAGTAAATCATTCGAAATCAATTCAAACAAATTCTATTTTCGCATTTCAAACACGACTTTTGTGCAAAACATGCAATTGATCTATTGAAGGCAATTATGCGTTTGTTTAGCCTTCAAATCGTGTCATTGAGTCTTCTCTAGTCATTAAATCAATTAAAAGTAATTCGAAAGAATTCTATTTTTTCGCGCTACAAACACGACTTTCATTCAGAATTTCTAATTCAACAATTGAAGGCAACAATGCATCTTTTTGGCCTTAAAATCATGTCATTGAGTCTCTTCTAGTCATCAAATCATTGAAAAGCATTACGAACAAATTCTATTTTCGCGCTTTAAACGAGACTTTTGTGCATAACTTGCAATTGATCTATTCAAGCAAATTATCCATTGTTTAGCCTTGAAATCATGTTATCGAGTCTCTTCTAGTAATTAAATCATTTCAAAGAAATTTAAATGAAATCTTTTATCGCACCTGAACCACGGCTTTTGTGCATAATTTGCAATGGATCTTTTGAAGGCAACTAGGCATTTGTATAGCCTTAAAATCATGTCATTGAGTCACTTTTAGTCAGTAAATCATTCGAAATCAATTCAAACGAATTCTATTTTCGCATTTCAAACACGACTTTTGTGCAAAACATGCAATTGATCTATTGGAGGCAATTATGCGTTTGTTTAGCCTTAAAATCATGTCATTGAGTCTTCTCTAGTCATTAAATCAATTAAAAGTAATTTGAAAGAATTCTATTTTTTCGCACTTCAAACACGACTTTCGTTCAGAACTTCCAATTCAACAATTGAAGGCAACTATGCATCTTTTTCGCCTTAAAATCATGTCATTGCGTCTCTTCTAGTCATCAAATCATTTGAAAGCATTTTGAACAAATTCTATTTTCGCTCTTCAATCGAGACTTTTGTGCATAACTTGCAATTGATGTTTTCAAGAAAATTATCCATTGTTTAGCCTTGAAATCATGTCATTGAGTCTCTTTTAGTAATTAAATCATTTCAAAGAAATTCGAACGAAATCTTTTTTCGCACTTGAACCAATACTTTCGTGCATAATTTGCAATGGATCTTTTGAAGGCAACTAGGCAGTTGTATAGCCTTAAAATCATGTCATTGAGTCACTTTTAGTCAGTAAATCATTCGAAATCAATTCAAACGAATCCTATTTTCGCATTTCAAACATGACTTTTGTGCAAAACATGCAATTGATCTATTGAAGGCAATTATGCGTTTTTTTAGCCTTAAAATCATGTCATTGACTCTTCTCTAGTCATTAAATCAATTAAAAGTAATTCGAAAGAATTCTATTTTTTCGCACTTCAAACACGACTTTCGTTAAGAACTTCGAATTCAACAATTGAAGGCAACTATGCATCTTTTTTGCCTTAAAATCATGTCATTGAGTCTCTTCTAGTCATCAAATCATTTGAAAGCATTTTGAACAAATTCTATTTTCGCTCTTCGATCGAGACTTTTGTGCATAACTTGCAATTGATGTTTTCAAGAAAATTATCCCTTGTTTAGCCTTGAAATCATGTCATCTCGTCTCTTCTAGTAATTAAATCATTTCGAAGAAATTTAAACGAAATCTTTTTTCGCACTTGAACCACGGCTTTTGTGCATAATTTGCAATGGATCTTTTGAAGGCAACTAGGCATTTGTATAGCCTTAAAATCATGTCATTCAGTCACTTTTAGTCAGTAAATCATTCGAAATCAATTCAAACGAATTCTATTTTCGCATTTCCAACACGAGTTTTGTGCAAAACATGCAATTGATCTACGGAAGGCAATTATGCGTTTGTTTAGCCTTCAAATCGTGTCATTGAGACTTCTCTAGTCATTAAATCAATTAAAAGTAATTCGAAAGAATTCTATTTTTTCGCGCTACAAACACGACTTTCATTCAGAACTTCTAATTCAACTATTGAAGGCAACTATGCATCTTTTTGGCCTTAAAATCATGTCATTGAGTCTCTTCTAGTCATCAAATCATTTAAAAGCATTACGAACAAATTCTATTTTCGCTCTTTAAACGAGACTTTTGTTCATAACTTGCAATTGATCTATTCAAGCAAATTATCCATTGTTTAGCCTTGAAATCATGCCATTGAGTCTCTTCTAGTAATTAAATCATTTCAAAGCAATTGGAACGAAATTTATTTTTGCAGTTGAACCACGCTTTTCGTGCATAATTTGCAATGGATCTTTTGAAGGCAACTATGCATTTGTATAGCCTTAAAATCATGTCATTGAGTCACTTTTAGTCAGTAAATCATTCGAAATCAATTCAAACGAATTCTATTTTCGCATTTCAAACACGACTTTTGTGCAAAACATGCAATTGATCTATTGGAGGCAATTATGCGTTTGTTTAGCCTTAAAATCATGTCATTGAGTCTTCTCTAGTCATTAAATCAATTAAAAGTAATTCGAAAGAATTATATTTTTTCGCGCTACAAACACGACTTTCATTTAGAACTTCTAATTCAACAATTGAAGGCAACTATGCATCTTTTTGGCCTTAAAATCATGTCATTGAGTCTCTTCTAGTCATCAAATCATTTAAAAGCATTACGAACAAATTCTATTTTCGCGCTTTAAACGAGACTTTTGTGCATAACTTGCAATTGATCTATTCAAGCAAATTATCCATTGTTTAGCCTTGAAATCAAGTCATCGAGTCTCTTCTAGTAATTAAATCATTTCAAAGAAATTTAAATGAAATCTTTTATCGCACCTGAACCACGGCTTTTGTGCATAATTTGCAATGGATCTTTTGAAGGCAACTAGGCATTTGTATAGCCTTAAAATCATGTCATTGAGTCACTTTTAGTCAGTAAATCATTCGAAATCAATTCAAACGAATTCTATTTTCGCATTTCAAACACGACTTTTGTGCAAAACATGCAATTGATCTATTAGAGGCAATTATGCGTTTGTTTAGCCTTAAAATCATGTCATTGAGTCTTCTCTAGTCATTAAATCAATTAAAAGTAATTCGAAAGAATTCTATTTTTTCGCACTTCAAACACGACTTTCGTTCAGAACTTCCAATTCAACAATTGAAGGCAACTATGCATCTTTTTCGCCTTAAAATCATGTCATTGCGTCTCTTCTAGTCATCAAATCATTTGAAAGCATTTTGAACAAATTCTATTTTCGCTCTTCAATCGAGACTTTTGTGCATAACTTGCAATTGATGTTTCCAAGAAAATTATCCATTGTTTAGCCTTGAAATCATGTCATTGAGTCTCTTTTAGTAATTAAATCATTTCAAAGAAATTCGAACGAAATCTTTTTTCGCACTTGAACCAATACTTTCGTGCATAATTTGCAATGGATCTTTTGAAGGCAACTAGGCAGTTGTATAGCCTTAAAATCATGTCATTGAGTCACTTTTAGTCAGTAAATCATTCGAAATCAATTCAAACGAATCCTATTTTCGCATTTCAAACATGACTTTTGTGCAAAACATGCAATTGACCTATTGAAGGCAATTATGCGTTTGTTTAGCCTTAAAATCATGTCATTGACTCTTCTCTAGTCATTAAATCAATTAAAAGTAATTCGAAAGAATTCTATTTTTTCGCACTTCAAACACGACTTTCGTTCAGAACTTCGAATTCAACAATTGAAGGCAACTATGCATCTTTTTGGCCTTAAAATCATGTCATTGAGTCTCTTCTAGTCATCAAATCATTTAAAAGCATTACGAACAAATTCTATTTTCGCTGTTTAAACGAGACTTTTGCGCATAACTTGCAATTGATCTATTCAAGCAAATTATCCATTGTTTAGCCTTGAAATCATGCCATTGAGTCTCTTCTAGTAATTAAATCATTTCAAAGCAATTCGAACGAAATTTATTTTTGCACTTGAACCACGCCTTTCGTGCATAATTTGCAATGGATCTTTTGAAAGCAACTATGCATTTGTATAGCCTTAAAATCATGTCATTGAGTCACTTTTAGTCAGTAAATCATTCGAAATCAATTCAAACGAATTCTATTTTCGCATTTCAAACACGACTTTTGTGCAAAACATGCAATTGATCTATTGGAGGCAATTATGCGTTTGTTTAGCCTTAAAATCATGTCATTGAGTCTTCTCTAGTCATTAAATCAATTAAAAGTAATTCGAAAGAATTCTATTTTTTCGCACTTCAAACACGACTTTCGTTCAGAACTTCGAATTAAACAATTGAAGGCAACTATGCATCTTTTTGGCCTTAAAATCATGTCATTGAGTCTCTTCTAGTCATCAAATCATTTAAAAGCATTACGAACAAATTCTATTTTCGCGCTTTAAACGAGACTTTTGTGCATAACTTGCAATTGATCTATTCAAGCAAATTATCCATTGTTTAGCCTTGAAATCATGTCATCGAGTCTCTTCTAGTAATTAAATCATTTCAAAGAAATTTAAACGAAATCTTTTTTCGCACCTGAACCACGGCTTTTGTGCATAATTTCCAATGGATCTTTTGAAGGCAACTATGCATTTGTATAGCCTTAAAATCATGTCATTGAGTCACTTTTAGTCAGTAAATCATTCGAAATCAATTCAAACGAATTCTATTTCCGCATTTAAAACACGACTTTTGTGCAAAACATGCAATTGATCTATTGGAGGCAATTATGCGTTTGTTTAGCCTTAAAATCATGTCATTGAGTCTTCTCTAGTCATTAAATCAATTAAAAGTAATTCGAAAGAATTCTATTTTTTCGCACTTCAAACACGACTTTCGTTCAGAACTTCGAATTCAACAATTGAAGGCAACTATGCATCTTTTTGGCCTTAAAATCATGTCATTGAGTCTCTTCTAGTCATCAAATCATTTAAAAGCATTACGAACAAATTCTATTTTCGCTCTTTAAACGAGACTTTTGTGCATAACTTGCAATTGATCTATTCAAGCAAATTATCCATTGTTTAGCCTTGAAATCATGTCATAGAGTCTCTTGTAGTAATTAAATCATTTCAAAGAAATTTAAACGAAATCTTTTTTCGCACCTGAACCACGGCTTTTGTGCATAATTTCCAATGGATCTTTTGAAGGCAACTATGCATTTGTATAGCCTTAAAATCATGTCATTGAGTCACTTTTAGTCAGTAAATCATTCGAAATCAATTCAAACGAATTCTATTTTCACATGTCAAACACGACTTTTGTGCAAAACATGCAATTGATCTATTGGAGGCAATTGTGCGTTTGTTTAGCCTTAAAATCATGTCATTGAGTCTTCTCTAGTCATTAAATCAATTAAAAGTAATTCGAAAGAATTCTATTTTTTCGCACTTCAAACACGACTTTCGTTCAGAACTTCGAATTCAACAATTGAAGGCAACTATGCATCTTTTTGGCCTTAAAATCATGTCATTGAGTCTCTTCTAGTCATCAAATCATTTAAAAGCATTACGAACAAATTCTATTTTCGCGCTTTAAACGAGACTTTTGTGCATAACTTGCAATTGATCTATTCAAGCAAATTATCCATTGTTTAGCCTTGAAATCATGTCATCGAGTCTCTTCTAGTAATTAAATCATTTCAAAGAAATTTAAACGAAATCTTTTTTCGCACCTGAACCACGGCTTTTGTGCATAATTTCCAATGGATCTTTTGAAGGCAACTATGCATTTGTATAGCCTTAAAATCATGTCATTGAGTCACTTTTAGTCAGTAAATCATTCGAAATCAATTCAAACGAATTCTATTTCCGCATTTAAAACACGACTTTTGTGCAAAACATGCAATTGATCTATTGGAGGCAATTATGCGTTTGTTTAGCCTTAAAATCATGTCATTGAGTCTTCTCTAGTCATTAAATCAATTAAAAGTAATTCGAAAGAATTCTATTTTTTCGCACTTCAAACACGACTTTCGTTCAGAACTTCGAATTCAACAATTGAAGGCAACTATGCATCTTTTTGGCCTTAAAATCATGTCATTGAGTCTCTTCTAGTCATCAAATCATTTAAAAGCATTACGAACAAATTCTATTTTCGCTCTTTAAACGAGACTTTTGTGCATAACTTGCAATTGATCTATTCAAGCAAATTATCCATTGTTTAGCCTTGAAATCATGTCATAGAGTCTCTTCTAGTAATTAAATCATTTCAAAGAAATTTAAACGAAATCTTTTTTCGCACCTGAACCACGGCTTTTGTGCATAATTTCCAATGGATCTTTTGAAGGCAACTATGCATTTGTATAGCCTTAAAATCATGTCATTGAGTCACTTTTAGTCAGTAAATCATTCGAAATCAATTCAAACGAATTCTATTTTCACATTTCAAACACGACTTTTGTGCAAAACATGCAATTGATCTATTGAAGGCAATTATGCGTTTGTTTAGCCTTAAAATCATGTCATTGAGTCTTCTCTAGTCATTAAATCAATTAAAAGTAATTCGAAAGAATTCTATTTTTTCGCACTTCAAACACGACTTTCGTTCAGAACTTTCAATTCAACAATTGAAGGCAACTATGCATCTTTTTAGCCTTAAAATCATGTCATTGAGTCTCTTCTAGTCATCAAATCATTTGAAAGCATTTTGAACAAATTCTATTTTCGCTCTTCAATCGAGACTTTTGTGCATAACTTGCAATTAATCTATTCAAGCAAATTATCCATTGTTTAGCCTTGAAATCATGTCATCGAGTCTCTTCTAGTAATTAAATCATTTCAAAGAAATTTAAACGAAATCTTTTTTCGCACCTGAACCACGGCTATTGTGCATAATTTGCAATGGATCTTTTGAAGGCAACTCGGCATTTGTATAGCCTTAAAATCATGTCATTGAATCACTTTTAGTCAGTAAATCATTCGAAATCAATTCAAACGAATTCTTTTTTCGCATTTCAAACACGACTTTCGTTCGAAACATGCAATTGATCTATTGAAGGCAATTATGCGTTTGTTTAGCCTTAAAATCATGTCATTGAGTCTTCTCTAGTCATTAAATCAATTAAAAGTAATTCGAAAGAATTCTATTTTTTCGCACTTCAAACACGACTTTCGTTCAGAACTTTCAATTCAACAATTGAAGGCAACTATGCATCTTTTTAGCCTTAAAATCATGTCATTGAGTCTCTTCTAGTCATCAAATCATTTGAAAGCATTTTGAACAAATTCTATTTTCGCTCTTCAATCGAGACTTTTGTGCATAACTTGCAATTAATCTATTCAAGCAAATTATCCATTGTTTAGCCCTGAAATCATGACATCGAGTCTCTTCTAGTAATTAAATCATTTCAAAGAAATTTAAACGAAATCTTTTTTCGCACCTGAACCACGGCTTTTGTGCATAAATTGCAATGGATCTTTTGAAGGCAACTAGGCATTTGTATAGGCTTAAAAGCATGTCATTGAGTCACTTTTAGTCAGTAAATCATTCGTAATCAATTCAAACGAATTCTATTTTCGCATTTCAAACACGACTTTTCTACAAAACATGCAATTGATCTATTGAAGGCAATTATGCGTTTGTTTAGCCTTAAAATCATGTCATTGAGTCTTCTCTAGTCATTAAATCAATTAAAAGTAATTCGAAACAATTCTATTTTTTCGCACTTCAGACACGACTTTCGTTCATAACTTTCAATTCAATAATTGAAGGCAACTATGCATCTTTTTAGCCTTAAAATCATGTCATTGAGTCTCTTCTAGTCATCAAATAGTTTGAAAGCATTTTGAACAAATTCTATTTTCGCTCTTCAATCGAGACTTTTGTGCATAACTTGCAATTGATCTATTCAAGCAACTTATCCATTGTTTAGCCTTGAAATCATGTCATCGAGTCCCTTCTAGTAGTTAAATCATTTCAAAGAAATTTAAACGAAATCTTTTTTCGCACCTGAACCACGGCTTTTGTGCATAATTTGCAATGGATCTTTTGAAGGCAACTAGGCATTTGTATAGCCTTAAAATCATGTCATTCAGTCACTTTTAGTCTGTAAATCATTCGAAATCAATTCAAACGAATTCTATTTTCGCATTTCAAACACGACTATTGTGCAAAACATGCAATGGATCTATTGAAGGCAATTATGCGTTTGTTTAGCCATAAAATCATGTCATTGAGTCTTCTCTAGTCATTAAATCAATCAAAAGTAATTCGAAAGAATTCTATTTTTTCGCACTTCAAACACGACTTTCGTTCAGAACTTTCAATTCAACAATTGAAGGCAACTACGCATCTTTTTAGCCTTAAAATCATGTCATTGAGTCTCTTCTAGTCATCAAATCATTTGAAAGCATTTTGAACAAATTCTGTTTTCGCTCTTCAATCGAGACTTTTGTGCATAACTTGCGATTGATGTATTCAAGCAAATTATCCATTGTTTAGCCTTGAAATCATGTCATTGAGTCTCTTCTAGTAATTAAATCATTTCAAAGCAATTGGAACGAAATCTTTTTTCGCACCTGAACCACGGCTTTGATGCATAATTTGCAATGGATCTTTTGAAGCCAACTAGGCATTTGTATAGCCTTAAAATCATGTCATTGAGTCACTTTTAGTCAGTAAATCATTCGAAATCAATACAAACGACTTCTATTTTCGCATTTCAAACAAGACTTTTGTGCCAAACATGCAATTGATCTATTGAAGGCAATTATGCGTTTGTTTAGCCTTCAAATCGTGTCATTGAGTCTTCTCTAGTCATTAAATCAATTAAAAGTAATTCGAAAGAATTATATTTTTTCGCGCTACAAACACGACTTTCATTCAGAACTTCTAATTCAATAGTTGAAGGCAACTATGCATCTTTTTTGCCTTAAAATCATGTCATTGAGTCTCTTCTAGTCATCAAATCATTTGAAAGCATTTTGAACAAATTCTATTTTCGCTCTTCGATCGAGACTTTTGTGCATAACTTGCAATTGATGTTTTCAAGAAAATTATCCCTTGTTTAGCCTTGAAATCATGTCATCTCGTCTCTTCTAGTAATTAAATCATTTCGAAGAAATTTAAACGAAATCTTTTTTCGCACTTGAACCACGGCTTTTGTGCATAATTTGCAATGGATCTTTTGAAGGCAACTAGGCATTTGTATAGCCTTAAAATCATGTCATTCAGTCACTTTTAGTCAGTAAATCATTCGAAATCAATTCAAACGAATTCTATTTTCGCATTTCCAACACGAGTTTTGTGCAAAACATGCAATTGATCTACGGAAGGCAATTATGCGTTTGTTTAGCCTTCAAATCGTGTCATTGAGACTTCTCTAGTCATTAAATCAATTAAAAGTAATTCGAAAGAATTCTATTTTTTCGCGCTACAAACACGACTTTCATTCAGAACTTCTAATTCAACTATTGAAGGCAACTATGCATCTTTTTGGCCTTAAAATCATGTCATTGAGTCTCTTCTAGTCATCAAATCATTTAAAAGCATTACGAACAAATTCTATTTTCGCTCTTTAAACGAGACTTTTGTTCATAACTTGCAATTGATCTATTCAAGCAAATTATCCATTGTTTAGCCTTGAAATCATGCCATTGAGTCTCTTCTAGTAATTAAATCATTTCAAAGCAATTGGAACGAAATTTATTTTTGCAGTTGAACCACGCTTTTCGTGCATAATTTGCAATGGATCTTTTGAAGGCAACTATGCATTTGTATAGCCTTAAAATCATGTCATTGAGTCACTTTTAGTCAGTAAATCATTCGAAATCAATTCAAACGAATTCTATTTTCGCATTTCAAACACGACTTTTGTGCAAAACATGCAATTGATCTATTGGAGGCAATTATGCGTTTGTTTAGCCTTAAAATCATGTCATTGAGTCTTCTCTAGTCATTAAATCAATTAAAAGTAATTCGAAAGAATTATATTTTTTCGCGCTACAAACACGACTTTCATTTAGAACTTCTAATTCAACAATTGAAGGCAACTATGCATCTTTTTGGCCTTAAAATCATGTCATTGAGTCTCTTCTAGTCATCAAATCATTTAAAAGCATTACGAACAAATTCTATTTTCGCGCTTTAAACGAGACTTTTGTGCATAACTTGCAATTGATCTATTCAAGCAAATTATCCATTGTTTAGCCTTGAAATCAAGTCATCGAGTCTCTTCTAGTAATTAAATCATTTCAAAGAAATTTAAATGAAATCTTTTATCGCACCTGAACCACGGCTTTTGTGCATAATTTGCAATGGATCTTTTGAAGGCAACTAGGCATTTGTATAGCCTTAAAATCATGTCATTGAGTCACTTTTAGTCAGTAAATCATTCGAAATCAATTCAAACGAATTCTATTTTCGCATTTCAAACACGACTTTTGTGCAAAACATGCAATTGATCTATTAGAGGCAATTATGCGTTTGTTTAGCCTTAAAATCATGTCATTGAGTCTTCTCTAGTCATTAAATCAATTAAAAGTAATTCGAAAGAATTCTATTTTTTCGCACTTCAAACACGACTTTCGTTCAGAACTTCCAATTCAACAATTGAAGGCAACTATGCATCTTTTTCGCCTTAAAATCATGTCATTGCGTCTCTTCTAGTCATCAAATCATTTGAAAGCATTTTGAACAAATTCTATTTTCGCTCTTCAATCGAGACTTTTGTGCATAACTTGCAATTGATGTTTCCAAGAAAATTATCCATTGTTTAGCCTTGAAATCATGTCATTGAGTCTCTTTTAGTAATTAAATCATTTCAAAGAAATTCGAACGAAATCTTTTTTCGCACTTGAACCAATACTTTCGTGCATAATTTGCAATGGATCTTTTGAAGGCAACTAGGCAGTTGTATAGCCTTAAAATCATGTCATTGAGTCACTTTTAGTCAGTAAATCATTCGAAATCAATTCAAACGAATCCTATTTTCGCATTTCAAACATGACTTTTGTGCAAAACATGCAATTGACCTATTGAAGGCAATTATGCGTTTGTTTAGCCTTAAAATCATGTCATTGACTCTTCTCTAGTCATTAAATCAATTAAAAGTAATTCGAAAGAATTCTATTTTTTCGCACTTCAAACACGACTTTCGTTCAGAACTTCGAATTCAACAATTGAAGGCAACTATGCATCTTTTTGGCCTTAAAATCATGTCATTGAGTCTCTTCTAGTCATCAAATCATTTAAAAGCATTACGAACAAATTCTATTTTCGCTGTTTAAACGAGACTTTTGCGCATAACTTGCAATTGATCTATTCAAGCAAATTATCCATTGTTTAGCCTTGAAATCATGCCATTGAGTCTCTTCTAGTAATTAAATCATTTCAAAGCAATTCGAACGAAATTTATTTTTGCACTTGAACCACGCCTTTCGTGCATAATTTGCAATGGATCTTTTGAAAGCAACTATGCATTTGTATAGCCTTAAAATCATGTCATTGAGTCACTTTTAGTCAGTAAATCATTCGAAATCAATTCAAACGAATTCTATTTTCGCATTTCAAACACGACTTTTGTGCAAAACATGCAATTGATCTATTGGAGGCAATTATGCGTTTGTTTAGCCTTAAAATCATGTCATTGAGTCTTCTCTAGTCATTAAATCAATTAAAAGTAATTCGAAAGAATTCTATTTTTTCGCACTTCAAACACGACTTTCGTTCAGAACTTCGAATTAAACAATTGAAGGCAACTATGCATCTTTTTGGCCTTAAAATCATGTCATTGAGTCTCTTCTAGTCATCAAATCATTTAAAAGCATTACGAACAAATTCTATTTTCGCGCTTTAAACGAGACTTTTGTGCATAACTTGCAATTGATCTATTCAAGCAAATTATCCATTGTTTAGCCTTGAAATCATGTCATCGAGTCTCTTCTAGTAATTAAATCATTTCAAAGAAATTTAAACGAAATCTTTTTTCGCACCTGAACCACGGCTTTTGTGCATAATTTCCAATGGATCTTTTGAAGGCAACTATGCATTTGTATAGCCTTAAAATCATGTCATTGAGTCACTTTTAGTCAGTAAATCATTCGAAATCAATTCAAACGAATTCTATTTCCGCATTTAAAACACGACTTTTGTGCAAAACATGCAATTGATCTATTGGAGGCAATTATGCGTTTGTTTAGCCTTAAAATCATGTCATTGAGTCTTCTCTAGTCATTAAATCAATTAAAAGTAATTCGAAAGAATTCTATTTTTTCGCACTTCAAACACGACTTTCGTTCAGAACTTCGAATTCAACAATTGAAGGCAACTATGCATCTTTTTGGCCTTAAAATCATGTCATTGAGTCTCTTCTAGTCATCAAATCATTTAAAAGCATTACGAACAAATTCTATTTTCGCTCTTTAAACGAGACTTTTGTGCATAACTTGCAATTGATCTATTCAAGCAAATTATCCATTGTTTAGCCTTGAAATCATGTCATAGAGTCTCTTGTAGTAATTAAATCATTTCAAAGAAATTTAAACGAAATCTTTTTTCGCACCTGAACCACGGCTTTTGTGCATAATTTCCAATGGATCTTTTGAAGGCAACTATGCATTTGTATAGCCTTAAAATCATGTCATTGAGTCACTTTTAGTCAGTAAATCATTCGAAATCAATTCAAACGAATTCTATTTTCACATGTCAAACACGACTTTTGTGCAAAACATGCAATTGATCTATTGGAGGCAATTGTGCGTTTGTTTAGCCTTAAAATCATGTCATTGAGTCTTCTCTAGTCATTAAATCAATTAAAAGTAATTCGAAAGAATTCTATTTTTTCGCACTTCAAACACGACTTTCGTTCAGAACTTCGAATTCAACAATTGAAGGCAACTATGCATCTTTTTGGCCTTAAAATCATGTCATTGAGTCTCTTCTAGTCATCAAATCATTTAAAAGCATTACGAACAAATTCTATTTTCGCGCTTTAAACGAGACTTTTGTGCATAACTTGCAATTGATCTATTCAAGCAAATTATCCATTGTTTAGCCTTGAAATCATGTCATCGAGTCTCTTCTAGTAATTAAATCATTTCAAAGAAATTTAAACGAAATCTTTTTTCGCACCTGAACCACGGCTTTTGTGCATAATTTCCAATGGATCTTTTGAAGGCAACTATGCATTTGTATAGCCTTAAAATCATGTCATTGAGTCACTTTTAGTCAGTAAATCATTCGAAATCAATTCAAACGAATTCTATTTCCGCATTTAAAACACGACTTTTGTGCAAAACATGCAATTGATCTATTGGAGGCAATTATGCGTTTGTTTAGCCTTAAAATCATGTCATTGAGTCTTCTCTAGTCATTAAATCAATTAAAAGTAATTCGAAAGAATTCTATTTTTTCGCACTTCAAACACGACTTTCGTTCAGAACTTCGAATTCAACAATTGAAGGCAACTATGCATCTTTTTGGCCTTAAAATCATGTCATTGAGTCTCTTCTAGTCATCAAATCATTTAAAAGCATTACGAACAAATTCTATTTTCGCTCTTTAAACGAGACTTTTGTGCATAACTTGCAATTGATCTATTCAAGCAAATTATCCATTGTTTAGCCTTGAAATCATGTCATAGAGTCTCTTCTAGTAATTAAATCATTTCAAAGAAATTTAAACGAAATCTTTTTTCGCACCTGAACCACGGCTTTTGTGCATAATTTCCAATGGATCTTTTGAAGGCAACTATGCATTTGTATAGCCTTAAAATCATGTCATTGAGTCACTTTTAGTCAGTAAATCATTCGAAATCAATTCAAACGAATTCTATTTTCACATTTCAAACACGACTTTTGTGCAAAACATGCAATTGATCTATTGGAGGCAATTGTGCGTTTGTTTAGCCTTAAAATCATGTCATTGAGTCTTCTCTAGTCATTAAATCAATTAAAAGTAATTCGAAAGAATTCTATTTTTTCGCACTTCAAACACGACTTTCGTTCAGAACTTCGAATTCAACAATTGAAGGCAACTATGCATCTTTTTCGCCTTAAAATCATGTCATCGAGTCTCTTCCAGTCATCAAATCATTTAAAAGCATTACGAACAAATTCTATTTTCGCTCTTTAAACGAGACTTTTGTGCATAACTTGCAATTGATCTATTCAAGCAAATTATCCATTGTTTAGCCTTGAAATCATGTCATAGAGTCTCTTCTAGTAATTAAATCATTTCAAAGAAATTTAAACGAAATCTTTTTTCGCTCCTGAACCACGGCTTTTGTGCATAATTTGCAATGGATCTTTTGAAGGCAACTAGGCATTTGTATAGCCTTAAAATCATGTCATTGAGTCACTTTTAGTCAGTAAATCATTCGAAATCAATTCAAACAAATTCTATTTTCGCATTTCAAACACGACTTTTGTGCAAAACATGCAATTGATCTATTGAAGGCAATTATGCGTTTGTTTAGCCTTCAAATCGTGTCATTGAGTCTTCTCTAGTCATTAAATCAATTAAAAGTAATTCGAAAGAATTCTATTTTTTCGCGCTACAAACACGACTTTCATTCAGAATTTCTAATTCAACAATTGAAGGCAACAATGCATCTTTTTGGCCTTAAAATCATGTCATTGAGTCTCTTCTAGTCATCAAATCATTGAAAAGCATTACGAACAAATTCTATTTTCGCGCTTTAAACGAGACTTTTGTGCATAACTTGCAATTGATCTATTCAAGCAAATTATCCATTGTTTAGCCTTGAAATCATGTTATCGAGTCTCTTCTAGTAATTAAATCATTTCAAAGAAATTTAAATGAAATCTTTTATCGCACCTGAACCACGGCTTTTGTGCATAATTTGCAATGGATCTTTTGAAGGCAACTAGGCATTTGTATAGCCTTAAAATCATGTCATTGAGTCACTTTTAGTCAGTAAATCATTCGAAATCAATTCAAACGAATTCTATTTTCGCATTTCAAACACGACTTTTGTGCAAAACATGCAATTGATCTATTGGAGGCAATTATGCGTTTGTTTAGCCTTAAAATCATGTCATTGAGTCTTCTCTAGTCATTAAATCAATTAAAAGTAATTTGAAAGAATTCTATTTTTCCGCACTTCAAACACGACTTTCGTTCAGAACTTCCAATTCAACAATTGAAGGCAACTATGCATCTTTTTCGCCTTAAAATCATGTCATTGCGTCTCTTCTAGTCATCAAATCATTTGAAAGCATTTTGAACAAATTCTATTTTCGCTCTTCAATCGAGACTTTTGTGCATAACTTGCAATTGATGTTTTCAAGAAAATTATCCATTGTTTAGCCTTGAAATCATGTCATTGAGTCTCTTTTAGTAATTAAATCATTTCAAAGAAATTCGAACGAAATCTTTTTTCGCACTTGAACCAATACTTTCGTGCATAATTTGCAATGGATCTTTTGAAGGCAACTAGGCAGTTGTATAGCCTTAAAATCATGTCATTGAGTCACTTTTAGTCAGTAAATCATTCGAAATCAATTCAAACGAATCCTATTTTCGCATTTCAAACATGACTTTTGTGCAAAACATGCAATTGATCTATTGAAGGCAATTATGCGTTTTTTTAGCCTTAAAATCATGTCATTGACTCTTCTCTAGTCATTAAATCAATTAAAAGTAATTCGAAAGAATTCTATTTTTTCGCACTTCAAACACGACTTTCGTTAAGAACTTCGAATTCAACAATTGAAGGCAACTATGCATCTTTTGGCCTTAAAATCATGTCATTGAGTCCCTTATAGTCATCAAATCATTTAAAAGCATTACGAACAAATTCTATTTTCGCTCTTTAAACGAGACTTTTGTGCATAACTTGCAATTGATCTATTCAAGCAAATTATCCATTGTTTAGCCTTGAAATCATGCCATTGAGTCTCTTCTAGTAATTAAATCATTTCAAAGCAATTGGAACGAAATTTATTTTTGCACTTGAACCACGCCTTTCGTGCATAATTTGCAATGGATCTTTTGAAGGCAACTATGCATTTGTATAGCCTTAAAATCATGTCATTGAGTCGCTTTTAGTCAGTAAATCATTCGAAATCAATTCAAACGAATTCTATTTTCGCATTTCAAACACGACTTTTGTGCAAAACATGCAATTGATCTATTGGAGGCAATTATGCGTTTGTTTAGCCTTAAAATCATGTCATTGATTCTTCTCTAGTCATTAAATCAATTAAAAGTAATTCGAAAGAATTCTATTTTTTCGCACTTCAAACACGACTTTCGTTCAGAAGTTCCAATTCAACAATTGAATGCAACTATGCATCTTTTTCGCCTTAAAATCATGTCATTGAGTCTCTTCTAGTCATCAAATCATTTAAAACCATTACGAACAAATTCTATTTTCGCGCTTTAAACGAGACTTTTGTGCATAACTTGCAATTGATCTATTCAAGCAAATTATCCATTGTTTAGCCTTGAAATCATGTCATCGAGTCTCTTCTAGTAATTAAATCATTTCAAAGAAATTTAAACGAAATCTTTTTTCGCACCTGAACCACGGCTTTTGTGCATAATTTGCAATGGATCTTTTGAAGGCAACTAGGCATTTGTATAGCCTTAAAATCATGTCATTGAGTCACTTTTGGTCAGTAAATCATTCGAAATCAATTCAAACGAATTCTATTTTCACATTTCAAACACGACTTTTGTGCAAAACATGCAATTGATCTATTGGAGGCAATTATGCGTTTGTTTAGCCTTAAAATCATGTCATTGAGTCTTCTCTAGTCATTAAATCAATTAAAAGTAATTCGAAAGAATTCTATTTTTTCGCACTTCAAACACGACTTTCGTTCAGAACTTCGAATTCAACAATTGAAGGCAACTATGCATCTTTTTCGCCTTAAAATCATGTCATTGAGTCTCTTCCAGTCATCAAATCATTTAAAAGCATTACGAACAAATTCTATTTTCGCTCTTTAAACGAGACTTTTGTGCATAACTTGCAATTGATCTATTCAAGCAAATTATCCATTGTTTAGCCTTGAAATCATGTCATCGAGTCTCTTCTAGTAATTAAATCATTTCAAAGAAATTTAAACGAAATCTTTTTTCGCACCTGAACCACGACTTTCGTGCATAATTTGTAATGGATCTTTTGAAGGCAAGTAGGCATTTGTATAGCCTTAAAATAATGTCATTGAGTCACTTTTAGTCAGTAAATCATTCGGAATCAATTCAAACGAATCCTATTTTCGCATTTCAAACACGACTTTTGTGCAAAACATGCAATTGATCTATTGAAGGCAATTATGCGTTTGTTTAACCTTAAAATCATGTCATTGAGTCTTCTCTAGTCATTAAATCAATTAAAAGTAATTCGAAAGAATTCTATTTTTTCGCACTTCAAACACGACTTTCGTTCAGAAGTTCCAATTCAACAATTGAAGGCAACTATGCATCTTTTTCGCCTTAAAATCATGTCATTGAGTCTCTTCTAGTCATCAAATCATTTAAAAGCATTACGAACAAATTCTATTTTCGCTCTTTAAACGAGACTTTTGTGCATAACTTGCAATTGATCTATTCAAGCAAATTGTCCATTGTTTAGCCTTGAAATCATGCCATTGAGTCTCTTCTAGTAATTAAATCATTTCAAAGCAATTGGAACGAAATTTATTTTTGCACTTGAACCACGACTTTCGTGCATAATTTGCAATGGATCTTTTGAAGGCAAGTAGGCATTTGTATAGCCTTAAAATAATGTCATTGAGTCACTTTTAGTCAGTAAATCATTCGAAATCAATTCAAACGAATCCTATTTTCGCATTTCAAACACGACTTTTGTGCAAAACATGCAATTGATCTATTGGAGGCAATTATGCGTTTGTTTAGCCTTAAAATCATGTCATTGAGTCTTCTCTAGTCATTAAATCAATTAAAAGTAATTCGAAAGAATTCTATTTTTTCGCGCTACAAACACGACTGTCATTCAGAATTTCTAATTCAACAATTGAAGGCTACTATGCATCTTTTTGGCCTTAAAATCATGTCATTGAGTCTCTTCTAGTCATCAAATCATTTAAAAGCATTACGAACAAATTCTATTTTCGCTCTTTAAATGAGACTTTTGTGCATAACTTGCAATTGATCTATTCAAGCAAATTATCCATTGTTTAGCCTTCAAAACATGGTATCGAGTCTCTTCTAGTAATTAAATCATTTCAAAGAAATTTAAATGAAATCTTTTTTCGCACCTGAACCACGGCTTTTGTGCATAATTTGCAATGGATCTTTTGAAGGCAACTAGGCATTTGTATAGCCTTAAAATCTTGTCATTGAGTCACTTTTAGTCAGTAAATCATTCGAAATCAATTCAAACGAATTCTATTTTCGCATTTCAAACATGACTTTTGTGCAAAACATGCAATTGATCTATTGAGGGCAATTATGCGTTTGTTTAGCCTTAAAATCATGTCATTGAGTCTTCTCTAGTCATTAAATCAATTAAAAGTAATTCGAAAGAATTCTATTTTTTCGCACTTCAAACACGACTTTCGTTTAGAACTTCGAATTCAACAATTGAAGGCAACTATGCATCTTTTTGGCCTTAAAATCATGTCATTGAGTCTCTTCTAGTCATCAAATCATTTAAAAGCATTACGAACAAATTCTATTTTCGCTCTTTAAACGAGACTTTTGTGCATAACTTGCAATTGATCTATTCAAGCAAATTATCCATTGTTTAGCCTTGAAATCATGTCATCGAGTTTCTTCTAGTAATTAAATCATTTCAAAGAAATTTAAACGAAATCTTTTTTTGCACCTGAACCACGGCTTTTGTGCATAATTTGCAATGGATCTTTTGAAGGCAAGTAGGCATTTGTATAGCCTTAAAATAATGTCATTGAGTCACTTTTAGTCTGTAAATCATTCGAAATAAATTCAAACGACTTCTATTTTCGCATTTCAAACACGACTTTTGTGCAAAACATGCAATTGATCTATTGGAGGCAATTATGCGTTTGTATAGCCTTAAAATCATGTCATTGAGTCTTCTCTAGTCATTAAATCAATTAAAAGTACTTCGAAAGAATTATATTTTTTCGCGCTACAAACATGACTTTCATTCAGAACTTCCAATTCAACAATTGAAGGCAACTATGCATCTTTTTGGCCTTAAAATCATGTCATTGAGTCTCTTCTAGTCATCAAATCATTTAAAAGCATTACGAACAAATTCTATTTTTGCTCTTTAAAGGAGACTTTTGTGCATAACTTGCAATTGATCTATTCAAGCAAATTATCCATTGTTTAGCCTCGAAATCATGTCATCGAGTCTCTTCTAGTAATTAAATCATTTCAAAGGAATTGGAACGAAATTTATTTTTGCACTTGAACCACGACTTTCGTGCATAATTTGCAATGGATCTTTTGAAGGCAAGAAGGCATTTGTATAGCCTTAAAATAATGTCATTGAGTCACTTTTAGTCAGTAAATCATTCGAAATCAATTCAAACGAATCCTATTTTCGCATTTCAAACACGACTTTTGTGCAAAACATGCAATTGATCTATTGAAGGCAAGTAGGCATTTGTATAGCCTTAAAATCATGTCATTGAGTCTTCTCTAGTCAGTAAATCAATTAAAAGTAATTCGAAAGAATTCTATTTTTTCGCGCTACAAACACGACTTTCATTCAGAACTTCTAATTCAACTATTGAAGGCAACTATGCATCTTTTTGGCCTTAAAATCATGTCATTGAGTCTCTTCTAGTCATCAAATCATTTAAAAGCATTACGAACAAATTCTATTTTCGCTCTTTAAACGAGACTTTTGTGCATAACTTGCAATTGATCTATTCAAGCAAATTATCCATTGTTTAGCCTCGAAATCATGCCATTGAGTCTCTTCTAGTAATTAAATCATTTCAAAGCAATTGGAACGAAATTTATTTTTGCACTTGAACCACGACTTTCGTGCATAATTTGTAATGGATCTTTTGAAGGCAAGTAGGCATTTGTATAGCCTTAAAATAATGTCATTGAGTCACTTTTAGTCAGTAAATCATTCGGAATCAATTCAAACGAATCCTATTTTCGCATTTCAAACACGACTTTTGTGCAAAACATGCAATTGATCTATTGAAGGCAATTATGCGTTTGTTTAACCTTAAAATCATGTCATTGAGTCTTCTCTAGTCATTAAATCAATTAAAAGTAATTCGAAAGAATTCTATTTTTTCGCACTTCAAACACGACTTTCGTTCAGAAGTTCCAATTCAACAATTGAAGGCAACTATGCATCTTTTTCGCCTTAAAATCATGTCATTGAGTCTCTTCTAGTCATCAAATCATTTAAAAGCATTACGAACAAATTCTATTTTCGCTCTTTAAACGAGACTTTTGTGCATAACTTGCAATTGATCTATTCAAGCAAATTGTCCATTGTTTAGCCTTGAAATCATGCCATTGAGTCTCTTCTAGTAATTAAATCGTTTCAAAGCAATTGGAACGAAATTTATTTTTGCACTTGAACCACGACTTTCGTGCATAATTTGCAATGGATCTTTTGAAGGCAAGTAGGCATTTGTATAGCCTTAAAATAATGTCATTGAGTCACTTTTAGTCAGTAAATCATTCGAAATCAATTCAAACGAATCCTATTTTCGCATTTCAAACACGACTTTTGTGCAAAACATGCAATTGATCTTTTCAAGGCAATTATGCGTTTGTTTCGCCTTAAAATCATGTCATTGAGTCTTCTGTAGTCATTAAATCAATTAAAAGTAATTCGAAAGAATTCTATTTTTTCGCGCTACAAACACGACTTTCATTCAGAATTTCTAATTCAACAATTGAAGGCAACTATGCATCTTTTTGGCCTTAAAATCATGTCATTGAGTCTCTTCTAGTCATCAAATCATTTAAAAGCATTACGAACAAATTCTATTTTCGCTCTTTAAACGAGACTTTTGTGCATAACTTGCAATTGATCTATTCAAGCAAATTGTCCATTGTTTAGCCTTGAAATCATGCCATTGAGTCTCTTCTAGTAATTAAATCATTTCAAAGCAATTGGAAGGAAATTTATTTTTGCACTTGAACCACGACTTTCGTGCATAATTTGCAATGGATCTTTTGAAGGCAAGTAGGCATTTGTATAGCCTTAAAATAATGTCATTGAGTCACTTTTAGTAAGTAAATCATTCGAAATCAATTCAAACGAATCCTATTTTCGCATTTCAAACACGACTTTTGTGCAAAACATGCAATTGATCTATTGAAGGCAATTATGCGTTTGTTTAGCCTTAAAATCATGTCATTGAGTCTTCTCTAGTCATTAAATCAATTAAAAGTAATTCGAAAGAATTCTATTTTTTCGCGCTATAAACACGACTTTCATTCAGAATTTCTAATTCAACAATTGAAGGCAACTATGCATCTTTTTGGCCTTAAAATCATGTCATTGAGTCTCTTCTAGTCATCAAATCATTTAAAAGCATTACGAACAAATTCTATTTTCGCTCTTTAAATGAGACTTTTGTGCATAACTTGCAATTGATCTATTCAAGCAAATTATCCATTGTTTAGCCTTCAAAACATGGTATCGAGTCTCTTCTAGTAATTAAATCATTTCAAAGAAATTTAAATGAAATCTTTTTTCGCACCTGAACCACGGCTTTTGTGCATAATTTGCAATGGATCTTTTGAAGGCAACTAGGCATTTGTATAGCCTTAAAATCTTGTCATTGAGTCACTTTTAGTCAGTAAATCATTCGAAATCAATTCAAACGAATTCTATTTTCGCATTTCAAACATGACTTTTGTGCAAAACATGCAATTGATCTATTGAGGGCAATTATGCGTTTGTTTAGCCTTAAAATCATGTCATTGAGTCTTCTCTAGTCATTAAATCAATTAAAAGTAATTCGAAAGAATTCTATTTTTTCGCACTTCAAACACGACTTTCGTTTAGAACTTCGAATTCAACAATTGAAGGCAACTATGCATCTTTTTGGCCTTAAAATCATGTCATTGAGTCTCTTCTAGTCATCAAATCATTTAAAAGCATTACGAACAAATTCTATTTTCGCTCTTTAAACGAGACTTTTGTGCATAACTTGCAATTGATCTATTCAAGCAGATTATCCATTGTTTAGCCTTGAAATCATGTCATCGAGTTTCTTCTAGTAATTAAATCATTTCAAAGAAATTTAAACGAAATCTTTTTTTGCACCTGAACCACGGCTTTTGTGCATAATTTGCAATGGATCTTTTGAAGGCAAGTAGGCATTTGTATAGCCTTAAAATAATGTCATTGAGTCACTTTTAGTCTGTAAATCATTCGAAATAAATTCAAACGACTTCTATTTTCGCATTTCAAACACGACTTTTGTGCAAAACATGCAATTGATCTATTGGAGGCAATTATGCGTTTGTATAGCCTTAAAATCATGTCATTGAGTCTTCTCTAGTCATTAAATCAATTAAAAGTACTTCGAAAGAATTATATTTTTTCGCGCTACAAACATGACTTTCATTCAGAACTTCCAATTCAACAATTGAAGGCAACTATGCATCTTTTTGGCCTTAAAATCATGTCATTGAGTCTCTTCTAGTCATCAAATCATTTAAAAGCATTACGAACAAATTCTATTTTTGCTCTTTAAAGGAGACTTTTGTGCATAACTTGCAATTGATCTATTCAAGCAAATTATCCATTGTTTAGCCTCGAAATCATGTCATCGAGTCTCTTCTAGTAATTAAATCATTTCAAAGGAATTGGAACGAAATTTATTTTTGCACTTGAACCACGACTTTCGTGCATAATTTGCAATGGATCTTTTGAAGGCAAGAAGGCATTTGTATAGCCTTAAAATAATGTCATTGAGTCACTTTTAGTCAGTAAATCATTCGAAATCAATTCAAACGAATCCTATTTTCGCATTTCAAACACGACTTTTGTGCAAAACATGCAATTGATCTATTGAAGGCAAGTAGGCATTTGTATAGCCTTAAAATCATGTCATTGAGTCTTCTCTAGTCAGTAAATCAATTAAAAGTAATTCGAAAGAATTCTATTTTTTCGCGCTACAAACACGACTTTCATTCAGAACTTCTAATTCAACTATTGAAGGCAACTATGCATCTTTTTGGCCTTAAAATCATGTCATTGAGTCTCTTCTAGTCATCAAATCATTTAAAAGCATTACGAACAAATTCTATTTTCGCTCTTTAAACGAGACTTTTGTGCATAACTTGCAATTGATCTATTCAAGCAAATTATCCATTGTTTAGCCTTGAAATCATGCCATTGAGTCTCTTCTAGTAATTAAATCATTTCAAAGCAATTGGAACGAAATTTATTTTTGCACTTGAACCACGACTTTCGTGCATAATTTGTAATGGATCTTTTGAAGGCAAGTAGGCATTTGTATAGCCTTAAAATAATGTCATTGAGTCACTTTTAGTCAGTAAATCATTCGGAATCAATTCAAACGAATCCTATTTTCGCATTTCAAACACGACTTTTGTGCAAAACATGCAATTGATCTATTGAAGGCAATTATGCGTTTGTTTAACCTTAAAATCATGTCATTGAGTCTTCTCTAGTCATTAAATCAATTAAAAGTAATTCGAAAGAATTCTATTTTTTCGCACTTCAAACACGACTTTCGTTCAGAAGTTCCAATTCAACAATTGAAGGCAACTATGCATCTTTTTCGCCTTAAAATCATGTCATTGAGTCTCTTCTAGTCATCAAATCATTTAAAAGCATTACGAACAAATTCTATTTTCGCTCTTTAAACGAGACTTTTGTGCATAACTTGCAATTGATCTATTCAAGCAAATTGTCCATTGTTTAGCCTTGAAATCATGCCATTGAGTCTCTTCTAGTAATTAAATCATTTCAAAGCAATTGGAACGAAATTTATTTTTGCACTTGAACCACGACTTTCGTGCATAATTTGCAATGGATCTTTTGAAGGCAAGTAGGCATTTGTATAGCCTTAAAATAATGTCATTGAGTCACTTTTAGTCAGTAAATCATTCGAAATCAATTCAAACGAATCCTATTTTCGCATTTCAAACACGACTTTTGTGCAAAACATGCAATTGATCTTTTCAAGGCAATTATGCGTTTGTTTCGCCTTAAAATCATGTCATTGAGTCTTCTGTAGTCATTAAATCAATTAAAAGTAATTCGAAAGAATTCTATTTTTTCGCACTTCAAACACGACTTTCGTTCAGAACTTCCAATTCAACAATTGAAGGCAACTATGCATCTTTTTGGCCTTAAAATCATGTCATTGAGTCTCTTCTAGTCATCAAATCATTTAAAAGCATTACGAACAAATTCTATTTTCGCTCTTTAAACGAGACTTTTGTTCATAACTTGCAATTGATCTATTCAAGCAAATTATCCATTGTTTAGCCTTGAAATCATGCCATTGAGTCTCTTCTAGTAATTAAATCATTTCAAAGCAATTGGAACGAAATTTATTTTTGCACTTGAACCACGACTTTCGTGCATAATTTGAAATGGATCTTTTGAAGGCAAGTAGGCATTTGTATAGCCTTAAAATAATGTCATTGAGTCACTTTTAGTCAGTAAATCATTCGAAATCAATTCAAACGAATCCTATTTTCGCATTTCAAACACGACTTTTGTGCAAAACATGCAATTGATCTATTGGAGGCAATTATGCGTTTGTTTAGCCTTAAAATCATGTCATTGAGTCTTCTCTAGTCATTAAATCAATTAAAAGTAATTCGAAAGAATTCTATTTTTTCGCGCTACAAACACGACTTTCATTCAGAATTTCTAATTCAACAATTGAAGGCAACAATGCATCTTTTTGGCCTTAAAATCATGTCATTGAGTCTCTTCTAGTCATCAAATCATTGAAAAGCATTACGAACAAATTCTATTTTCGCTCTTTAAATGAGACTTTTGTGCATAACTCGCAATTGATCTATTCAAGCAAATTATCCATTGTTTAGCCTTGAAATCATGCCATTGAGTCTCTTCTAGTAATTAAATCATTTCAAAGCAATTGGAACGAAATTTATTTTTGCACTTGAACCACGACTTTCGTGCATAATTTGTAATGGATCTTTTGAAGGCAAGTAGGCATTTGTATAGCCTTAAAATAATGTCATTGAGTCACTTTTAGTCAGTAAATCATTCGGAATCAATTCAAACGAATCCTATTTTCGCATTTCAAACACGACTTTTGTGCAAAACATGCAATTGATCTATTGAAGGCAATTATGCGTTTGTTTAACCTTAAAATCATGTCATTGAGTCTTCTCTAGTCATTAAATCAATTAAAAGTAATTCGAAAGAATTCTATTTTTTCGCATTTCAAACACGACTTTCGTTCAGAAGTTCCAATTCAACAATTGAAGGCAACTATGCATCTTTTTCGCCTTAAAATCATGTCATTGAGTCTCTTCTAGTCATCAAATCATTTAAAAGCATTACGAACAAATTCTATTTTCGCTCTTTAAACGAGACTTTTGTGCATAACTTGCAATTGATCTATTCAAGCAAATTGTCCATTGTTTAGCCTTGAAATCATGCCATTGAGTCTCTTCTTGTAATTAAACCATTTCAAATCAATTGGAACGAAATTTATTTTTGCACTTGAACCACGACTTTCGTGCATAATTTGCAATGGATCTTTTGAAGGCAAGTAGGCATTTGTATAGCCTTAAAATAATGTCATGGAGTCACTTTTAGTCAGTAAATCATTCGAAATCAATTCAAACGAATCCTATTTTCGCATTTCAAACACGACTTTTGTGCAAAACATGCAATTGATCTTTTGAAGGCAATTATGCGTTTGTTTAGCCTTAAAATCATGTCATTGAGTCTTCTCTAGTCATTAAATCAATTAAAAGTAATTCGAAAGAATTCTATTTTTTCGCGCTACAAACACGACTTTCATTCAGAATTTCTAATTCAACAATTGAAGGCAACTATGCATCTTTTTGGCCTTAAAATCATGTCATTGAGTCTCTTCTAGTCATCAAATCATTTAAAAGCATTACGAACAAATTCTATTTTCGCTCTTTAAATGAGACTTTTGTGCATAACTCGCAATTGATCTATTCAAGCAAATTATCCCTTGTTTAGCCTTCAAAACATGGTATCGAGTCTCTTCTAGTAATTAAATCATTTCAAAGAAATTTAAATGAAATCTTTTTTCGCACCTGAACCACGGCTTTTGTGCATAATTTGCAATGGATCTTTTGAAGGCAACTAGGCATTTGTATAGCCTTAAAATCATGTCATTGAGTCACTTTTAGTCAGTAAATCATTCGAAATCAATTCAAACGAATTCTATTTTCGCATTTCAAACATGACTTTTGTGCAAAAGATGCAATTGATCTATTGAAGGCAATTATGCGATTGTTTAGCCTTAGAATCATGTCATTGAGTCTTCTCTAGTCATTAAATCAATTAAAAGTAATTCGAAAGAATCCTCTTTTTTCGCACTTCAAACACGACTTTCGTTCAGAACTTCCAATTCAACAATTGAAGGCAACTATGCATCTTTTTGGCCTTAAAATCATGTCATTGAGTCTCTTCTAGTCATCAAATCATTTAAAAGCATTACGAACAAATTCTATTTTCGCTCTTTAAACGAGACTTTTGTGCATAACTTGCAATTGATCTATTCAAGCAAATTATCCATTGTTTAGCCTTGAAATCATGCCATTGAGTCTCTTCTAGTAATTAAATCATTTCAAAGCAATTGGAACGAAATTTATTTTTGCACTTGAACCACGACTTTCGTGCATAATTTGAAATGGATCTTTTGAAGGCAAGTAGGCATTTGTATAGCCTTAAAATAATGTCATTGAGTCACTTTTAGTCAGTAAATGATTCGAAATCAATTCAAACGAATCCTATTTTCGCATTTCAAACACGACTTTTGTGCAAAACATGCAATTGATCTATTGGAGGCAATTATGCGTTTGTTTAGCCTTAAAATCATGTCATTGAGTCTTCTCTAGTCATTAAATCAATTAAAAGTAATTCAAAAGAATTCTATTTTTTCGCGCTACAAACACGACTTTCATTCAGAATTTCTAATTCAACAATTGAAGGCAACAATGCATCTTTTTGGCCTTAAAATCATGTCATTGAGTCTCTTCTAGTCATCAAATCATTGAAAAGCATTACGAACAAATTCTATTTTCGCTCTTTAAATGAGACTTTTGTGCATAACTCGCAATTGATCTATTCAAGCAAATTATCCATTGTTTAGCCTTGAAATCATGCCATTGAGTCTCTTCTAGTAATTAAATCATTTCAGAGCAATTGGAACGAAATTTAGTTTTGCACTTGAACAACGACTTTCGTGCATAATTTGCAATGGATCTTTTGAAGGCAAGTAGGCATTTGTATAGCCTTAAAATAATGTCATTGAGTCACTTTTAGTCAGTAAATCATTCGAAATCAATTCAAACGAATCCTATTTTCGCATTTCAAACACGACTTTTGTGCAAAACATGCAATTGATCTTTTGGAGGCAATTATGCGTTTGTTTAGCCTTAAAATCATGTCATTGAGTCTTCTCTAGTCATTAAATCAACTAAAAGTAATTCGAAAGAATTCTATTTTTTCGCGCTACAAACACGACTTTCATTCAGAATTTCTAATTCAACAATTGAAGGCAACTATGCATCTTTTTCGCCTTAAAATCATGTCATTGAGTCTCTTCCAGTCAGCAAATCATTTAAAAGCATTACGAACAAATTCTATTTTCGCTCTTTAAATGAGACTTTTGTTCATAACTTGCAATTGATCTATTCAAGCAAATTATCCATTGTTTAGCCTTCAAAACATGGTATCGAGTCTCTTCTAGTAATTAAATCATTTCAGAGCAATTGGAACGAAATTTAGTTTTGCACTTGAACAACGACTTTCGTGCATAATTTGCAATGGATCTTTTGAAGGCAAGTAGGCATTTGTATAGCCTTAAAATAATGTCATTGAGTCACTTTTAGTCAGTAAATCATTGGAAATCAATTCAAACGAATCCTATTTTCGCATTTCAAACACGACTTTTGTGCAAAACATGCAATTGATCTTTTGGAGGCAATTATGCGTTTGTTTAGCCTTAAAATCATGTCATTGAGTCTTCTCTAGTCATTAAATGAACTAAAAGTAATTCGAAAGAATTCTATTTTTTCGCGCTACAAACACGACTTTCATTCAGAATTTCTAATTCAACAATTGAAGGCAACAATGCATCTTTTTCGCCTTAAAATCATGTCATTGAGTCTCTTCTAGTCAGCAAATCATTTAAAAGCATTACGAACAAATTCTATTTTCGCTCTTTAAATGAGACTTTTGTTCATAACTTGCAATTGATCTATTCAAGCAAATTATCCACTGTTTAGCCTTCAAAACATGGTATCGAGTCTCTTCTAGTAATTAAATCATTTCAAAGAAATTTAAATGAAATCTTTTTTCGCACCTGAACCACGGCTTTTGTGCATAATTTGCAATGGATCTTTTGAAGGCAACTAGGCATTTGTATAGCCTTAAAATCATGTCATTGAGTCACTTTTAGTCAGTAAATCATTCGAAATCAATTCAAACGAATTCTATTTTCGCATTTCAAACATGACTTTTGTGCAAAACATGCAATTGATCTATTGAGGGCAATTATGCGTTTGTTTAGCCTTAAAATCATGTCATTGAGTCTTCTCTAGTCATTAAATCAATTAAAAGTAATTCGAAAGAATTCTATTTTTTCGCACTTCAAACACGACTTTCGTTCATAACATCCAATTCAACAATCGAAGGCAACTATGCATCTTTTTGGCCTTAAAATCATGTCATTGAGTCTCTTCTAGTCATCAAATCATTTAAAAGCATTACGAACAAATTCTATTTTCGCTCTTTAAACGAGACTTTTGTGCATAACTTGCAATTGATCTATTCAAACAAATTATCCATTGTTTAGCCTTGAAATCATGCCATTGAGTCTCTTCTAGTAATTAAATCATTTCAAAGCAATTGGAACGAAATTTATTTTTGCACTTGAACCACGACTTTCGTGCATAATTTGCAATGGATCTTTTGAAGGCAAGTAGGCATTTGTATAGCCTTAAAATAATGTCATTGAGTCACTTTTAGTCAGTAAATCATTCGAAATCAATTCAAACGAATCCTATTTTCGCATTTCAAACACGACTTTTGTGCAAAACATGCAATTGATCTATTGGAGGCAATTATGCGTTTGTTTAGCCTTAAAATCATGTCATTGAGTCTTCTCTAGTCATTAAATCAATTAAAAGTAATTCGAAAGAAATGTATTTTTTCGCGCTACAAACACAACTTTCATTCAGAATTTCTAATTCAACAATTGAAGGCAACAATGCATCTTTTTGGCCTTAAAATCATGTCATTGAGTCTCTTCTGGTCATCAAATCATTTAAAAGCATTACGAACAAATTCTATTTTCGCTCTTTAAACAAGACTTTTGTGCATAACTCGCAATTGATCTATTCAAGCAAATTATCCATTGTTTAGCCTTCAAAACATGGTATCGAGTCTCTTCTAGTAATTAAATCATTTCAAAGAAATTTAAATGAAATCTTTTTTCGCACCTGAACCACGGCTTTTGTGCGTAATTTGCAATGGATCTTTTGAAGGCAACTAGGCATTTGTATAGCCTTAAAATCATGTCATTGAGTCACTTTTGGTCAGTAAATCATTCGAAATCAATTCAAACGAATTCTATTTTCGCATTTCAAACATGACTTTTGTGCAAAAGATGCAATTGATCTATTGAGGGCAATTATGCGTTTGTTTAGCCTTAAAATCATGTCATTGAGTCTTCTCTAGTCATTAAATCAATTAAAAGTAATTCGAAAGAATTCTATTTTTTCGCACTTCAAACACGACTTTCGTTCAGAACTTCCAATTCAACAATTGAAGGCAACTATGCATCTTTTTGGCCTTAAAATCATGTCATTGAGTCTCTTCTAGTCATCAAATCATTTAAAAGCATTACGAACAAATTCTATTTTCGCTCTTTAAACGAGACTTTTGTTCATACCTTGCAATTGATCTATTCAAGCAAATTATCCATTGTTTAGCCTTGAAATCATGCCATTGAGTCTCTTCTAGTAATTAAATCATTTCAAAGCAATTGGAACGAAATTTATTTTTGCACTTGAACCACGACTTTCGGGCATAATTTGAAATGGATCTTTTGAAGGCAAGTAGGCATTTGTATAGCCTTAAAATAATGTCATTGAGTCACTTTTAGTCAGTAAATCATTCGAAATCAATTCAAACGAATCCTATTTTCGCATTTCAAACACGACTTTTGTGCAAAACATGCAATTGATCTATTGGAGGCAATTATGCGTTTGTTTAGCCTTAAAATCATGTCATTGAGTCTTCTCTAGTCATTAAATCAATTAAAAGTAATTCGAAAGAATTCTATTTTTTCGCGCTACAAACACGACTTTCATTCAGAATTTCTAATTCAACAATTGAAGGCAACAATGCATCTTTTTGGCCTTAAAATCATGTCATTGAGTCTCTTCTAGTCATCAAATCATTGAAAAGCATTACGAACAAATTCTATTTTCGCTCTTTAAATGAGACTTTTGTGCATAACTCGCAATTGATCTATTCAAGCAAATTATCCATTGTTTAGCCTTGAAATCATGCCATTGAGTCTCTTCTAGTAATTAAATCATTTCAAAGCAATTGGAACGAAATTTATTTTTGCACTTGAACCACGACTTTCGTGCATAATTTGTAATGGATCTTTTGAAGGCAAGTAGGCATTTGTATAGCCTTAAAATAATGTCATTGAGTCACTTTTAGTCAGTAAATCATTCGGAATCAATTCAAACGAATCCTATTTTCGCATTTCAAACACGACTTTTGTGCAAAACATGCAATTGATCTATTGAAGGCAATTATGCGTTTGTTTAACCTTAAAATCATGTCATTGAGTCTTCTCTAGTCATTAAATCAATTAAAAGTAATTCGAAAGAATTCTATTTTTTCGCATTTCAAACACGACTTTCGTTCAGAAGTTCCAATTCAACAATTGAAGGCAACTATGCATCTTTTTCGCCTTAAAATCATGTCATTGAGTCTCTTCTAGTCATCAAATCATTTAAAAGCATTACGAACAAATTCTATTTTCGCTCTTTAAACGAGACTTTTGTGCATAACTTGCAATTGATCTATTCAAGCAAATTGTCCATTGTTTAGCCTTGAAATCATGCCATTGAGTCTCTTCTTGTAATTAAATCATTTCAAAGCAATTGGAACGAAATTTATTTTTGCACTTGAACCACGACTTTCGTGCATAATTTGCAATGGATCTTTTGAAGGCAAGTAGGCATTTGTATAGCCTTAAAATAATGTCATGGAGTCACTTTTAGTCAGTAAATCATTCGAAATCAATTCAAACGAATCCTATTTTCGCATTTCAAACACGACTTTTGTGCAAAACATGCAATTGATCTTTTGAAGGCAATTATGCGTTTGTTTAGCCTTAAAATCATGTCATTGAGTCTTCTCTAGTCATTAAATCAATTAAAAGTAATTCGAAAGAATTCTATTTTTTCGCGCTACAAACACGACTTTCATTCAGAATTTCTAATTCAACAATTGAAGGCAACTATGCATCTTTTTGGCCTTAAAATCATGTCATTGAGTCTCTTCTAGTCATCAAATCATTTAAAAGCATTACGAACAAATTCTATTTTCGCTCTTTAAATGAGACTTTTGTGCATAACTCGCAATTGATCTATTCAAGCAAATTATCCCTTGTTTAGCCTTCAAAACATGGTATCGAGTCTCTTCTAGTAATTAAATCATTTCAAAGAAATTTAAATGAAATCTTTTTTCGCAACTGAACCACGGCTTTTGTGCATAATTTGCAATGGATCTTTTGAAGGCAACTAGGCATTTGTATAGCCTTAAAATCATGTCATTGAGTCACTTTTAGTCAGTAAATCATTCGAAATCAATTCAAACGAATTCTATTTTCGCATTTCAAACATGACTTTTGTGCAAAAGATGCAATTGATCTATTGAGGGCAATTATGCGATTGTTTAGCCTTAGAATCATGTCATTGAGTCTTCTCTAGTCATTAAATCAATTAAAAGTAATTCGAAAGAATTCTATTTTTTCGCACTTCAAACACGACTTTCGTTCAGAACTTCCAATTCAACAATCGAAGGCAACTATGCATCTTTTTGGCCTTAAAATCATGTCATTGAGTCTCTTCTAGTCATCAAATCATTTAAAAGCATTACGAACAAATTCTATTTTCGCTCTTTAAACGAGACTTTTGTGCATAACTTGCAATTGATCTATTCAAGCAAATTATCCATTGTTTAGCCTTGAAATCATGCCATTGAGTCTCTTCTAGTAATTAAATCATTTCAAAGCAATTGGAACGAAATTTATTTTTGCACTTGAACCACGACTTTCGTGCATAATTTGCAATGGATCTTTTGAAGGCAAGTAGGCATTTGTATAGCCTTAAAATAATGTCATTGAGTCACTTTTAGTCAGTAAATCATTCGAACTCAATTCAAACGAATCCTATTTTCGCATTTCAAACACGACTTTTGTGCAAAACATGCAATTGATCTATTGGAGGCAATTATGCGTTTGTTTAGCCTTAAAATCATGTCATTGAGTCTTCTCTAGTCATTAAATCAATTAAAAGTAATTCGAAAGAATTCTATTTTTTCGCGCTACAAACACGACTTTCATTTAGAATTTCTAATTCAACAATTGAAGGCAACTATGCATCTTTTTCGCCTTAAAATCATGTCATTGAGTCTCTTCTAGTCAGCAAATCATTTAAAAGCATTACGAACAAATTCTATTTTCGCTCTTTAAATGAGACTTTTGTTCATAACTTGCAATTGATCTATTCAAGCAAATTATCCATTGTTTAGCCTTCAAAACATGGTATCGAGTCTCTTCTAGTAATTAAATCATTTCAGAGCAATTGGAACGAAATTTAGTTTTGCACTTGAACAACGACTTTCGTGCATAATTTGCAATGGATCTTTTGAAGGCAAGTAGGCATTTGTATAGCCTTAAAATAATGTCATTGAGTCACTTTTAGTCAGTAAATCATTGGAAATCAATTCAAACGAATCCTATTTTCGCATTTCAAACACGACTTTTGTGCAAAACATGCAATTGATCTATTGGAGGCAATTAGGCGTTTGTTTAGCCTTAAAATCATGTCATTGAGTCTTCTCTAGTCATTAAATCAATTAAAAGTAATTCGAAAGAATTCTATTTTTTCGCGCTACAAACACGACTTTCATTCAGAATTTCTAATTCAACAATTAAAGGCAACTATGCATCTTTTTGGCCTTAAAATCATGTCATTGAGTCTCTTCTAGTCAGCAAATCATTTAAAAGCATTACGAACAAATTCTATTTTCGCTCTTTAAATGAGACTTTTGTGCATAACTTGCAATTGATCTATTCAAGCAAATTATCCATTGTTTAGCCTTCAAAACATGGTATCGAGTCTGTTCTAGTAATTAAATCATTTCAAAGAAATTTAAATGAAATCTTTTTTCGCACCTGAACCACGGCTTTTGTGCATAATTTGCAATGGATCTTTTGAAGGCAACTAGGCATTTGTATAGCCTTAAAATAATGTCATTGAGTCACTTTTAGTCAGTAAATCATTCGAAATCAATTCAAACGAATCCTATTTTCGCATTTCAAACACGACTTTTGTGCAAAACATGCAATTGATCTATTGGAGGCAATTATGCGTTTGTTTAGCCTTAAAATCATGTCATTGAGTCTTCTCTAGTCATTAAATCAATTAAAAGTAATTCGAAAGAATTCTATTTTTTCGCGCTACAAACACGACTTTCGTTCAGAACTTCCAATTCAACAATCGAAGGCAACTATGCATCTTTTTGGCCTTAAAATCATGTCATTGAGTCTCTTCTAGTCATCAAATCATTTAAAAGCATTACGAACAAATTCTATTTTCGCTCTTTAAACGAGACTTTTGTGCATAACTTGCAATTGATCTATTCAAGCAAATTATCCATTGTTTAGCCTTGAAATCATGCCATTGAGTCTCTTCTAGTAATTAAATCATTTCAAAGCAATTGGAACGAAATTTATTTTTGCACTTGAACCACGACTTTCGTGCATAATTTGAAATGGATCTTTTGAAGGCAAGTAGGCATTTGTATAGCCTTAAAATAATGTCATTGAGTCACTTTTAGTCAGTAAATCATTCGAAATCAATTCAAACGAATCCTATTTTCGCATTTCAAACACGACTTTTGTGCAAAACATGCAATTGATCTATTGGAGGCAATTATGCGTTTGTTTAGCCTTAAAATCATGTCATTGAGTCTTCTCTAGTCATTAAATCAATTAAAAGTAATTCGAAAGAATTCTATTTTTTCGCGCTACAAACACGACTTTCGTTCAGAACTTCCAATTCAACAATCGAAGGCAACTATGCATCTTTTTGGCCTTAAAATCATGTCATTGAGTCTCTTCTAGTCATCAAATCATTTAAAAGCATTACGAACAAATTCTATTTTCGCTCTTTAAACGAGACTTTTGTGCATAACTTGCAATTGATCTATTCAAGCAAATTATCCATTGTTTAGCCTTGAAATCATGCCATTGAGTCTCTTCTAGTAATTAAATCATTTCAAAGCAATTGGAACGAAATTTATTTTTGCACTTGAACCACGACTTTCGTGCATAATTTGCAATGGATCTTTTGAAGGCAAGTAGGCATTTGTATAGCCTTAAAATAATGTCATTGAGTCACTTTTAGTCAGTAAATCATTCGAACTCAATTCAAACGAATCCTATTTTCGCATTTCAAACACGACTTTTGTGCAAAACATGCAATTGATCTATTGGAGGCAATTATGCGTTTGTTTAGCCTTAAAATCATGTCATTGAGTCTTCTCTAGTCATTAAATCAATTAAAAGTAATTCGAAAGAATTCTATTTTTTCGCGCTACAAACACGACTTTCATTTAGAATTTCTAATTCAACAATTGAAGGCAACTATGCATCTTTTTGGCCTTAAAATCATGTCATTGAGTCTCTTCTAGTCAGCAAATCATTTAAAAGCATTACGAACAAATTCTATTTTCGCTCTTTAAATGAGACTTTTGTTCATAACTTGCAATTGATCTATTCAAGCAAATTATCCCTTGTTTAGCCTTGAAATCATGCCATTGAGTCTCTTCTAGTAATTAAATCATTTCAGAGCAATTGGAACGAAATTTATTTTTGCACTTGAACCACGACTTTCGTGCATAATTTGCAATTGATCTATTGAAGGTAAGTAGGCATTTGTATAGCCTTAAAATAATGTCATTGAGTCACTTTTAGTCAGTAAATCATTCGAAATCAATTCAAACGAATCCTATTTCCGCATTTCAAACACGACTTTTGTGCAAAACATGCAATTGATCTATTGGAGGCAATTATGCGTTTGTTTAGCCTTAAAATCATGTCATTGAGTCTTCTCTAGTCATTAAATCAATTAAAAGTAATTCGAAAGAATTCTATTTTTTCGCGCTACAAACACTACTTTCATTCAGAATTTCTAATTCAACAATTGAAGGCAACAATGCATCTTTTTGGCCTTAAAATCAGGTCATTGAGTCTCTTCTAGTCATCAAATCATTTAAAAGCATTACGAACAAATTCTATTTTCGCTCTTTAAACGAGACTTTTGTGCATAACTTGCAATTGATCTATTCAAGCAAATTATCCATTGTTTAGCCTTGAAATCATGCCATTGAGTCTCTTCTAGTAATTAAATCATTTCAGAGCAATTGGAACGAAATTTAGTTTTGCACTTGAACAACGACTTTCGTGCATAATTTGCAATGGATCTTTTGAAGGCAAGTAGGCATTTGTATAGCGTTAAAATAATGTCATTGAGTCACTTTTAGTCAGTAAATCATTCGAAATCAATTCAAACGAATCCTATTTTCGCATTTCAAACACGACTTTTGTGCAAAACATGCAATTGATCTTTTGGAGGCAATTATGCGTTTGTTTAGCCTTAAAATCATGTCATTGAGTCTTCTCTAGTCATTAAATCAACTAAAAGTAATTCGAAAGAATTCTATTTTTTCGCGCTACAAACACGACTTTCATTCAGAATTTCTAATTCAACAATTGAAGGCAACTATGCATCTTTTTCGCCTTAAAATCATGTCATTGAGTCTCTTCTAGTCAGCAAATCATTTAAAAGCATTACGAACAAATTCTATTTTCGCTCTTTAAATGAGACTTTTGTTCATAACTTGCAATTGATCTATTCAAGCAAATTATCCATTGTTTAGCCTTCAAAACATGGTATCGAGTCTCTTCTAGTAATTAAATCATTTCAAAGAAATTTAAATGAAATCTTTTTTCGCACCTGAACCACGGCTTTTGTGCATAATTTGCAATGGATCTTTTGAAGGCAACTAGGCATTTGTATAGCCTTAAAATCATGTCATTGAGTCACTTTTAGTCAGTAAATCATTCGAAATCAATTCAAACGAATTCTATTTTCGCATTTCAAACATGACTTTTGTGCAAAACATGCAATTGATCTATTGAGGGCAATTATGCATTTGTTTAGCCTTAAAATCATGTCATTGAGTCTTCTCTAGTCATTAAATCAGTTAAAAGTAATTCGAAAGAATTCTATTTTTTTGCACTTCAAACACGACTTTCGTTCAGAACTTCCAATTCAACAATTGAAGGCATCTATGCATCTTTTTGGCCTTAAAATCATGTTATTGAGTCTCTTCTAGTCATCAAATCATTTAAAAGCATTACGAACAAATACTATTTTCACTCCTTAAACGAGACTTTTGTACATAACTTGCAATTGATCTATTCAAGCAAATTATCCATTGTTTAGCCTTGAAATCATGCCATTGAGTCTCTTCTAGTAATTAAATCATTTCAAAGCAATTGGAACGAATTTTATTTTTGCACTTGAACCACGACTTTCGTGCATAATTTGCAATGGATCTTTTGAAGGCAAGTAGGCATTTGTATAGCCTTAAAATAATGTCATTGAGTCACTTTTAGTCAGTAAATCATTCGAAATCAATTCAAACGAATCCTATTTTCGCATTTCAAACACGACTTTTGTGCAAAACATGCAATTGATCTATTGAAGGTAAGTAGGCATTTGTATAGCCTTAAAATAATGTCATTGAGTCACTTTTAGTCAGTAAATCATTCGAAATCAATTCAAACGAATCCTATTTTCGCATTTCAAACACGACTTTTGTGCAAAACATGCAATTGATCTATTGGAGGCAATTATGCGTTTGTTTAGCCTTAAAATCATGTCATTGAGTCTTCTCTAGTCATTAAATCAATTAAAAGTAATTCGAAAGAATTCTATTTTTTCGCGCTACAAACACGACTTTCATTCAGAATTTCTAATTCAACAATTGAAGGCAACAATGCATCTTTTTGGCCTTAAAATCAGGTCATTGAGTCTCTTCTAGTCATCAAATCATTTAAAAGCATTACGCACAAATTCTATTTTCGCTCTTTAAACGAGACTTTTGTGCATAACTTGCAATTGATCTATTCAAGCAAATTATCCATTGTTTAGCCTTGAAATCATGCCATTGAGTCTATTCTAGTAATTAAATCATTTCAGAGCAATTGGAACGAAATTTAGTTTTGCACTTGAACAACGACTTTCGTGCATAATTTGCAATGGATCTTTTGAAGGCAAGTTGGCATTTGTATAGCGTTAAAATAATGTCATTGAGTCACTTTTAGTCAGTAAATCATTCGAAATCAATTCAAACGAATCCTATTTTCGCATTTCAAACATGACTTTTGTGCAAAACATGCAATTGATCTATTGAGGGCAATTATGCATTTGTTTAGCCTTAAAATCATGTCATTGAGTCTTCTTTAGTCATTAAATCAATTAAAAGTAATTCGAAAGAATTCTATTTTTTCGCGCTACAAACACGACTTTCATTCAGAATTTCTAATTCAACAATTAAAGGCAACTATGCATCTTTTTGGCCTTAAAATCATGTCATTGAGTCTCTTCTAGTCAGCAAATCATTTAAAAGCATTATGAACAAATTCTATTTTTGCTCTTTAAATGAGACTTTTGTGCATAACTTGCAATTGATCTATTCAAGCAAATTATCCATTGTTTAGCCTTCAAAACATGGTATCGAGTCTGTTCTAGTAATTAAATCATTTCAAAGAAATTTAAATGAAATCTTTTTTCGCACCTGAACCACGGCTTTTGTGCATAATTTGCAATGGATCTTTTGAAGGCAACTAGGCATTTGTATAGCCTTAAAATCATGTCATTGAGTCACTTTTAGTCAGTAAATCATTCGAAATCAATTCAAACGAATTCTATTTTCGCATTTCAAACATGACTTTTGTGCAAAACATGCAATTGATCTATTGAGGGCAATTATGCATTTGTTTAGCCTTAAAATCATGTCATTGAGTCTTCTCTAGTCATTAAATCAATTAAAAGTAATTCGAAAGAATTCTATTTTTTTGCACTTCAAACACGACTTTCGTTCAGAACTTCCAATTCAACAATTGAAGGCATCTATGCATCTTTTTGGCCTTAAAATCATGTTATTGAGTCTCTTCTAGTCATCAAATCATTTAAAAGCATTACGAACAAATACTATTTTCACTCCTTAAACGAGACTTTTGTACATAACTTGCAATTGATCTATTCAAGCAAATTATCCATTGTTTAGCCTTGAAATCATGCCATTGAGTCTCTTCTAGTAATTAAATCATTTCAAAGCAATTGGAACGAAATTTATTTTTGCACTTGAACCACGACTTTCGTGCATAATTTGCAATGGATCTTTTGAAGGCAAGTAGGCATTTGTATAGCCTTAAAATAATGTCATTGAGTCACTTTTAGTCAGTAAATCATTCGAAATCAATTCAAACGAATCCTATTTTCGCATTTCAAACACGACTTTTGTGCAAAACATGCAATTGATCTATTGAAGGTAAGTAGGCATTTGTATAGCCTTAAAATAATGTCATTGAGTCACTTTTAGTCAGTAAATGATTCGAAATCAATTCAAACGAATCCTATTTTCGCATTTCAAACACGACTTTTGTGCAAAACATGCAATTGATCTATTGGAGGCAATTATGCGTTTGTTTAGCCTTAAAATCATGTCATTGAGTCTTCTCTAGTCATTAAATCAATTAAAAGTAATTCAAAAGAATTCTATTTTTTCGCGCTACAAACACGACTTTCATTCAGAATTTCTAATTCAACAATTGAAGGCAACAATGCATCTTTTTGGCCTTAAAATCATGTCATTGAGTCTCTTCTAGTCATCAAATCATTGAAAAGCATTACGAACAAATTCTATTTTCGCTCTTTAAATGAGACTTTTGTGCATAACTCGCAATTGATCTATTCAAGCAAATTATCCATTGTTTAGCCTTGAAATCATGCCATTGAGTCTCTTCTAGTAATTAAATCATTTCAGAGCAATTGGAACGAAATTTAGTTTTGCACTTGAACAACGACTTTCGTGCATAATTTGCAATGGATCTTTTGAAGGCAAGTAGGCATTTGTATAGCCTTAAAATAATGTCATTGAGTCACTTTTAGTCAGTAAATCATTCGAAATCAATTCAAACGAATCCTATTTTCGCATTTCAAACACGACTTTTGTGCAAAACATGCAATTGATCTTTTGGAGGCAATTATGCGTTTGTTTAGCCTTAAAATCATGTCATTGAGTCTTCTCTAGTCATTAAATCAACTAAAAGTAATTCGAAAGAATTCTATTTTTTCGCGCTACAAACACGACTTTCATTCAGAATTTCTAATTCAACAATTGAAGGCAACTATGCATCTTTTTCGCCTTAAAATCATGTCATTGAGTCTCTTCCAGTCAGCAAATCATTTAAAAGCATTACGAACAAATTCTATTTTCGCTCTTTAAATGAGACTTTTGTTCATAACTTGCAATTGATCTATTCAAGCAAATTATCCATTGTTTAGCCTTCAAAACATGGTATCGAGTCTCTTCTAGTAATTAAATCATTTCAAAGAAATTTAAATGAAATCTTTTTTCGCACCTGAACCACGGCTTTTGTGCATAATTTGCAATGGATCTTTTGAAGGCAACTAGGCATTTGTATAGCCTTAAAATCATGTCATTGAGTCACTTTTAGTCAGTAAATCATTCGAAATCAATTCAAACGAATTCTATTTTCGCATTTCAAACATGACTTTTGTGCAAAACATGCAATTGATCTATTGAGGGCAATTATGCATTTGTTTAGCCTTAAAATCATGTCATTGAGTCTTCTCTAGTCATTAAATCAGTTAAAAGTAATTCGAAAGAATTCTATTTTTTTGCACTTCAAACACGACTTTCGTTCAGAACTTCCAATTCAACAATTGAAGGCATCTATGCATCTTTTTGGCCTTAAAATCATGTTATTGAGTCTCTTCTAGTCATCAAATCATTTAAAAGCATTACGAACAAATACTATTTTCACTCCTTAAACGAGACTTTTGTACATAACTTGCAATTGATCTATTCAAGCAAATTATCCATTGTTTAGCCTTGAAATCATGCCATTGAGTCTCTTCTAGTAATTAAATCATTTCAAAGCAATTGGAACGAATTTTATTTTTGCACTTGAACCACGACTTTCGTGCATAATTTGCAATGGATCTTTTGAAGGCAAGTAGGCATTTGTATAGCCTTAAAATAATGTCATTGAGTCACTTTTAGTCAGTAAATCATTCGAAATCAATTCAAACGAATCCTATTTTCGCATTTCAAACACGACTTTTGTGCAAAACATGCAATTGATCTATTGAAGGTAAGTAGGCATTTGTATAGCCTTAAAATAATGTCATTGAGTCACTTTTAGTCAGTAAATCATTCGAAATCAATTCAAACGAATCCTATTTTCGCATTTCAAACACGACTTTTGTGCAAAACATGCAATTGATCTATTGGAGGCAATTATGCGTTTGTTTAGCCTTAAAATCATGTCATTGAGTCTTCTCTAGTCATTAAATCAATTAAAAGTAATTCGAAAGAATTCTATTTTTTCGCGCTACAAACACGACTTTCATTCAGAATTTCTAATTCAACAATTGAAGGCAACAATGCATCTTTTTGGCCTTAAAATCAGGTCATTGAGTCTCTTCTAGTCATCAAATCATTTAAAAGCATTACGCACAAATTCTATTTTCGCTCTTTAAACGAGACTTTTGTGCATAACTTGCAATTGATCTATTCAAGCAAATTATCCATTGTTTAGCCTTGAAATCATGCCATTGAGTCTATTCTAGTAATTAAATCATTTCAGAGCAATTGGAACGAAATTTAGTTTTGCACTTGAACAACGACTTTCGTGCATAATTTGCAATGGATCTTTTTGAAGGCAAGTTGGCATTTGTATAGCGTTAAAATAATGTCATTGAGTCACTTTTAGTCAGTAAATCATTCGAAATCAATTCAAACGAATCCTATTTTCGCATTTCAAACATGACTTTTGTGCAAAACATGCAATTGATCTATTGAGGGCAATTATGCATTTGTTTAGCCTTAAAATCATGTCATTGAGTCTTCTTTAGTCATTAAATCAATTAAAAGTAATTCGAAAGAATTCTATTTTTTCGCGCTACAAACACGACTTTCATTCAGAATTTCTAATTCAACAATTAAAGGCAACTATGCATCTTTTTGGCCTTAAAATCATGTCATTGAGTCTCTTCTAGTCAGCAAATCATTTAAAAGCATTATGAACAAATTCTATTTTTGCTCTTTAAATGAGACTTTTGTGCATAACTTGCAATTGATCTATTCAAGCAAATTATCCATTGTTTAGCCTTCAAAACATGGTATCGAGTCTGTTCTAGTAATTAAATCATTTCAAAGAAATTTAAATGAAATCTTTTTTCGCACCTGAACCACGGCTTTTGTGCATAATTTGCAATGGATCTTTTGAAGGCAACTAGGCATTTGTATAGCCTTAAAATCATGTCATTGAGTCACTTTTAGTCAGTAAATCATTCGAAATCAATTCAAACGAATTCTATTTTCGCATTTCAAACATGACTTTTGTGCAAAACATGCAATTGATCTATTGAGGGCAATTATGCATTTGTTTAGCCTTAAAATCATGTCATTGAGTCTTCTCTAGTCATTAAATCAATTAAAAGTAATTCGAAAGAATTCTATTTTTTTGCACTTCAAACACGACTTTCGTTCAGAACTTCCAATTCAACAATTGAAGGCATCTATGCATCTTTTTGGCCTTAAAATCATGTTATTGAGTCTCTTCTAGTCATCAAATCATTTAAAAGCATTACGAACAAATACTATTTTCACTCCTTAAACGAGACTTTTGTACATAACTTGCAATTGATCTATTCAAGCAAATTATCCATTGTTTAGCCTTGAAATCATGCCATTGAGTCTCTTCTAGTAATTAAATCATTTCAAAGCAATTGGAACGAAATTTATTTTTGCACTTGAACCACGACTTTCGTGCATAATTTGCAATGGATCTTTTGAAGGCAAGTAGGCATTTGTATAGCCTTAAAATAATGTCATTGAGTCACTTTTAGTCAGTAAATCATTCGAAATCAATTCAAACGAATCCTATTTTCGCATTTCAAACACGACTTTTGTGCAAAACATGCAATTGATCTATTGAAGGTAAGTAGGCATTTGTATAGCCTTAAAATAATGTCATTGAGTCACTTTTAGTCAGTAAATCATTCGAAATCAATTCAAACGAATCCTATTTTCGCATTTCAAACACGACTTTTGTGCAAAACATGCAATTGATCTATTGGAGGCAATTATGCGTTTGTTTAGCCTTAAAATCATGTCATTGAGTCTTCTCTAGTCATTAAATCAATTAAAAGTAATTCGAAAGAATTCTATTTTTTCGCGCTACAAACACGACTTTCATTCAGAATTTCTAATTCAACAATTGAAGGCAACAATGCATCTTTTTGGCCTTAAAATCAGGTCATTGAGTCTCTTCTAGTCATCAAATCATTTAAAAGCATTACGAACAAATTCTATTTTCGCTCTTTAAACGAGACTTTTGTGCATAACTTGCAATTGATCTATTCAAGCAAATTATCCATTGTTTAGCCTTCAAAACATGGTATCGAGTCTCTTCTAGTAATTAAATCATTTCAAAGAAATTTAAATGAAATCTTTTTTCGCACCTGAACCACGGCTTTTGTGCGTAATTTGCAATGGATCTTTTGAAGGCAACTAGGCATTTGTATAGCCTTAACATCATGTCATTGAGTCACTTTTAGTCAGTAAATCATTCGAAATCAATTCAAACGAATTCTATTTTCGCATTTCAAACATGACTTTTGTGCAAAACATGCAATTGATCTATTGAGGGCAATTATGCGTTTGTTTAGCCTTAAAATCATGTCATTGAGTCTTCTCTAGTCATTAAATCAATTAAAAGTAATTCGAAAGAATTCTATTTTTTCGCACTTCAAACACAACTTTCGTTCAGAACTTCCAATTCAACAATTGAAGGCAACTATGCATCTTTTTGGCCTTAAAATCATGTCATTGAGTCTCTTCTAGTCATCAAATCATTTAAAAGCATTACGAACAAATTCTATTTTCGCTCTTTAAACGAGACTTTTGTGCATAACTTGCAATTGATCTATTCAAGCAAATTATCCATTGTTTAGCCTTGAAATCATGCCATTGAGTCTCTTCTAGTAATTAAATCATTTCAAAGCAATTGGAACGAAATTTATTTTTGCACTTGAACCACGACTTTCGTGCATAATTTGCAATGGATCTTTTGAAGGCAAGTAGGCATTTGTATAGCCTTAAAATAATGTCATTGAGTCAGTTTTAGTCAGTAAATCATTCGAAATCAATTCAAACGAATCATATTTTCGCATTTCAAACACGACTTTTGTGCAAAAAATGCAATTGATCTATTGGAGGCAATTATGCGTTTGTTTAGCATTAAAATCATGTCATTGAGTCTTCTCTAGTCATTAAATCAATTAAAAGTAATTCGAAAGAATTCTATTTTTTCGCGCTACAAACACGACTTTCATTCAGAATTTCTAATTCAACAATTAAAGGCAACTTTGCATCTTTTTGGCCTTAAAATCATGTCATTGAGTCTCTTCTAGTCAGCAAATCATTTAAAAGCATTACGAACAAACTCTATTTTCGCTCTTTAAATGAGACTTTTGTGCATAACTTGCAATTGATCTATTCAAGCAAATTATCCATTGTTTAGCCTTCAAAACATGGTATCGAGTCTCTTCTAGTAATTAAATCATTTCAAGGAAATTTAAATGAAATCTTTTTTCGCACCTGAACCACGGCTTTTGTGCATAATTTGCAATGGATCTTTTGAAGGCAACTAGGCATTTGTATAGCCTTAAAATCATGTCATTGAGTCACTTTTAGTCAGTAAATCATTCGAAATCAATTCAAACGAATTCTATTTTCGCATTTCAAACATGACTTTTGTGCAAAACATGCAATTGATCTATTGAGGGTAAGTAGGCATTTGTATAGCCTTAAAATAATGTCATTGAGTCACTTTTAGTCAGTAAATCATTCGAAATCAATTCAAACGAATCCTATTTTCGCATTTCAAACACGACTTTTGTGCAAAACATGCAATTGATCTATTGGAGGCAATTATGCGTTTGTTTAGCCTTAAAATCATGTCATTGAGTCTTCTCTAGTCATTAAATCAATTAAAAGTAATTCGAAAGAATTCTATTTTTTCGCGCTACAAACACGACTTTCATTCAGAATTTCTAATTCAACAATTGAAGGCAACAATGCATCTTTTTGGCCTTAAAATCAGGTCATTGAGTCTCTTCTAGTCATCAAATCATTTAAAAGCATTACGAACAAATTCTATTTTCGCTCTTTAAACGAGACTTTTGTGCATAACTTGCAATTGATCTATTCAAGCAAATTATCCATTGTTTAGCCTTCAAAACATGGTATCGAGTCTCTTCTAGTAATTAAATCATTTCAAAGAAATTTAAATGAAATCTTTTTTCGCACCTGAACCACGGCTTTTGTGCATAATTTGCAATGGATCTTTTGAAGGCAAGTAGGCATTTGTATAGCCTTAAAATAATGTCATTGAGTCACTTTTAGTCAGTAAATCATTCGAAATCAAATCAAACGAATCCTATTTTCGCATTTCAAACACGACTTTTGTGCAAAACATGCAATTGATCTATTGAGGGCAATTATGCGTTTGTTTAGCCTTAAAATCATGTCATTGAGTCTTCTCTAGTCATTAAATCAATTAAAAGTAATTCGAAAGAATTCTATTTTTTTGCACTTCAAACACGACTTTCGTTCAGAACTTCCAATTCAACAATTGAAGGCAACAATGCATCTTTTTGGCCTTAAAATCAGGTCATTGAGTCTCTTCTAGTCATCAAATCATTTAAAAGCATTACGAACAAATACTATTTTCACTCTTTAAACGAGACTTTTGTACATAACTTGCAATTGATCTATTCAAGCAAATTATCCATTGTTTAGCCTTGAAATCATGCCATTGAGTCTCTTCTAGTAATTAAATCATTTCAAAGCAATTGGAACGAAATTTATTTTTGCACTTGAACCACGACTTTCGTGCATAATTTGCAATGGATCTTTTGAAGGCAAGTAGGCATTTGTATAGCCTTAAAATAATGTCATTGAGTCACTTTTAGTCAGTAAATCATTCGAAATCAATTCAAACGAATCCTATTTTCGCATTTCAAACACGACTTTTGTGCAAAACATGCAATTGATCTATTGAAGGTAAGTAGGCATTTGTATAGCCTTAAAATAATGTCATTGAGTCACTTTTAGTCAGTAAATCATTCGAAATCAATTCAAACGAATCCTATTTTCGCATTTCAAACACGACTTTTGTGCAAAACATGCAATTGATCTTTTGGAGGCAATTATGCGTTTGTTTAGCCTTAAAATCATGTCATTGAGTCTTCTCTAGTCATTAAATCAACTAAAAGTAATTCGAAAGAATCCTATTTTTTCGCGCTACAAACACGACTTTCATTCAGAATTTCTAATTCAACAATTAAAGGCAACTATGCATCTTTTTGGCCTTAAAATCATGTCATTGAGTCTCTTCTAGTCAGCAAATCATTTAAAAGCATTACGAACAAATTCTATTTTCGCTCTTTAAATGAGACTTTTGTGCATAACTTGCAATTGATCTATTCAAGCAAATTATCCATTGTTTAGCCTTCAAAACATGGTATCGAGTCTGTTCTAGTAATTAAATCATTTCAAAGAAATTTAAATGAAATCTTTTTTCGCACCTGAACCACGGCTTTTGTGCATAATTTGCAATGGATCTTTTGAAGGCAACTAGGCATTTGTATAGCCTTAAAATCATGTCATTGAGTCACTTTTAGTCAGTAAATCATTCGAAATCAATTCAAACGAATTCTATTTTCGCATTTCAAACATGACTTTTGTGCAAAACATGCAATTGATCTATTGAGGGCAATTATGCATTTGTTTAGCCTTAAAATCATGTCATTGAGTCTTCTCTAGTCATTAAATCAATTAAAAGTAATTCGAAAGAATTCTATTTTTTTGCACTTCAAACACGACTTTCGTTCAGAACTTCCAATTCAACAATTGAAGGCTTCTATGCATCTTTTTGGCCTTAAAATCATGTTATTGAGTCTCTTCTAGTCATCAAATCATTTAAAAGCATTACGAACAAATACTATTTTCACTCCTTAAACGAGACTTTTGTACATAACTTGCAATTGATCTATTCAAGCAAATTATCCATTGTTTAGCCTTGAAATCATGCCATTGAGTCTCTTCTAGTAATTAAATCATTTCAAAGCAATTGGAACGAAATTTATTTTTGCACTTGAACCACGACTTTCGTGCATAATTTGCAATGGATCTTTTGAAGGCAAGTAGGCATTTGTATAGCCTTAAAATAATGTCATTGAGTCACTTTTAGTCAGTAAATCATTCGAAATCAATTCAAACGAATCCTATTTTCGCATTTCAAACACGACTTTTGTGCAAAACATGCAATTGATCTATTGAAGGTAAGTAGGCATTTGTATAGCCTTAAAATAATGTCATTGAGTCACTTTTAGTCAGTAAATCATTCGAAATCAATTCAAACGAATCCTATTTTCGCATTTCAAACACGACTTTTGTGCAAAACATGCAATTGATCTATTGGAGGCAATTATGCGTTTGTTTAGCCTTAAAATCATGTCATTGAGTCTTCTCTAGTCATTAAATCAATTAAAAGTAATTCGAAAGAATTCTATTTTTTCGCGCTACAAACACGACTTTCATTCAGAATTTCTAATTCAACAATTGAAGGCAACAATGCATCTTTTTGGCCTTAAAATCAGGTCATTGAGTCCCTTCTAGTCATCAAATCATTTAAAAGCATTACGAACAAATTCTATTTTCGCTCTTTAAACGAGACTTTTGTGCATAACTTGCAATTGATCTATTCAAGCAAATTACCCATTGTTTAGCCTTCAAAACATGGTATCGAGTCTCTTCTAGTAATTAAATCATTTCAAAGAAATTTAAATGAAATCTTTTTTCGCACCTGAACCACGGCTTTTGTGCGTAATTTGCAATGGATCTTTTGAAGGCAACTAGGCATTTGTATAGCCTTTACATCATGTCATTGAGTCACTTTTAGTCAGTAAATCATTCGAAATCAATTCAAACGAATTCTATTTTCGCATTTCAAACATGACTTTTGTGCAAAACATGCAATTGATCTATTGAGGGCAATTATGCGTTTGTTTAGCCTTAAAATCATGTCATTGAGTCTTCTCTAGTCATTAAATCAATTAAAAGTAATTCGAAAGAATTCTATTTTTTCGCACTTCAAACACGACTTTCGTTCAGAACTTCCAATTCAACAATTGAAGGCAACTATGCATCTTTTTGGCCTTAAAATCATGTCATTGAGTCTCTTCTAGTCATCAAATCATTTAAAAGCATTACGAACAAATTCTATTTTCGCTCTTTAAACGAGACTTTTGTGCATAACTTGCAATTGATCTATTCAAGCAAATTATCCATTGTTTAGCCTTGAAATCATGCCATTGAGTCTCTTCTAGTAATTAAATCATTTCAAAGCAATTGGAACGAAATTTATTTTTGCACTTGAACCACGACTTTCGTGCATAATTTGCAATGGATCTTTTGAAGGCAAGTAGGCATTTGTATAGCCTTAAAATAATGTCATTGAGTCACTTTTAGTCAGTAAATCATTCGAAATCAATTCAAACGAATCCTATTTTCGCATTTCAAACACGACTTTTGTGCAAAAAATGCAATTGATCTATTGGAGGCAATTATGCGTTTGTTTAGCATTAAAATCATGTCATTGAGTCTTCTCTAGTCATTAAATCAATTAAAAGTAATTCGAAAGAATTCTATTTTTTCGTGCTACAAACACGACTTTCATTCAGAATTTCTAATTCAACAATTAAAGGCAACTTTGCATCTTTTTGGCCTTAAAATCATGTCATTGAGTCTCTTCTAGTCAGCAAATCATTTAAAAGCATTACGAACAAACTCTATTTTCGCTCTTTAAATGAGACTTTTGTGCATAACCTGCAATTGATCTATTCAAGCAAATTATCCATTGTTTAGCGTTCAAAACATGGTATCGAGTCTCTTCTAGTAATTAAATCATTTCAAAGAAATTTAAATGAAATCTTTTTTCGCACCTGAACCACGGCTTTTGTGCATAATTTGCAATGGATCTTTTGAAGGCAACTAGGCATTTGTATAGCCTTAAAATCATGTCATTGAGTCACTTTTAGTCAGTAAATCATTCGAAATCAATTCAAACGAATTCTATTTTCGCATTTCAAACATGACTTTTGTGCAAAACATGCAATTGATCTATTGAGGGTAAGTAGGCATTTGTATAGCCTTAAAATAATGTCATTGAGTCACTTTTAGTCAGTAAATCATTCGAAATCAATTCAAACGAATCCTATTTTCGCATTTCAAACACGACTTTTGTGCAAAACATGCAATTGATCTATTGGAGGCAATTATGCGTTTGTTTAGCCTTAAAATCATGTCATTGAGTCTTCTCTAGTCATTAAATCAATTAAAAGTAATTCGAAAGAATTCTATTTTTTCGCGCTACAAACACGACTTTCATTCAGAATTTCTAATTCAACAATTGAAGGCAACAATGCATCTTTTTGGCCTTAAAATCAGGTCATTGAGTCTCTTCTAGTCATCAAATCATTTAAAAGCATTACGAACAAATTCTATTTTCGCTCTTTAAACGAGACTTTTGTGCATAACTTGCAATTGATCTATTCAAGCAAATTATCCATTGTTTAGCCTTGAAATCATGCCATTGAGTCTCTTCTAGTAATTAAATCATTTCAAAGCAATTGGAACGAAATTTATTTTTGCACTTGAACCACGACTTTCGTGCATAATTTGCAATGGATCTTTTGAAGGCAAGTAGGCATTTGTATAGCCTTAAAATAATGTCATTGAGTCACTTTTAGTCAGTAAATCATTCGAAATCAATTCAAACGAATCCTATTTTCGCATTTCAAACACGACTTTTGTGCAAAACATGCAATTGATCTATTGGAGGCAATTATGCGTTTGTTTAGCCTTAAAATCATGTCATTGAGTCTTCTCTAGTCATTAAATCAATTAAAAGTAATTCGAAAGAATTCTATTTTTTCGCGCTACAAACACGACTTTCATTCAGAATTTCTAATTCAACAATTAAAGGCAACTATGCATCTTTTTGGCCTTAAAATCATGTCATTGAGTCTCTTCTAGTCAGCAAATCATTTAAAAGCATTACGAACAAATTCTATTTTCGCTCTTTAAATGAGACTTTTGTGCATAACTTGCAATTGATCTATTCAAGCAAATTATCCATTGTTTAGCCTTCAAAACATGGTATCGAGTCTCTTCTAGTAATTAAATCATTTCAAAGAAATTTAAATGAAATCTTTTTTCGCACCTGAACCACGGCTTTTGTGCATAATTTGCAATGGATCTTTTGAAGGCAACTAGGCATTTGTATAGCCTTAAAATCATGTCATTGAGTCACTTTTAGTCAGTAAATCATTCGAAATCAATTCAAACGAATTCTATTTTCGCATTTCAAACATGACTTTTGTGCAAAACATGCAATTGATCTATTGAGGGTAAGTAGGCATTTGTATAGCCTTAAAATAATGTCATTGAGTCACTTTTAGTCAGTAAATCATTCGAAATCAATTCAAACGAATCCTATTTTCGCATTTCAAACACGACTTTTGTGCAAAACATGCAATTGATCTATTGGAGGCAATTATGCGTTTGTTTAGCCTTAAAATCATGTCATTGAGTCTTCTCTAGTCATTAAATCAATTAAAAGTAATTCGAAAGAATTCTATTTTTTCGCGCTACAAACACGACTTTCATTCAGAATTTCTAATTCAACAATTGAAGGCAACAATGCATCTTTTTGGCTTTAAAATCAGGTCATTGAGTCTCTTCTAGTCATCAAATCATTTAAAAGCATTACGAACAAATTCTATTTTCGCTCTTTAAACGAGACTTTTGTGCATAACTTGCAATTGATCTATTCAAGCAAATTATCCATTGTTTAGCCTTGAAATCATGCCATTGAGTCTCTTCTAGTAATTAAATCATTTCAAAGCAATTGGAACGAAATTTATTTTTGCACTTGAACCACGACTTTCGTGCATAATTTGCAATGGATCTTTTGAAGGCAAGTAGGCATTTGTATAGCCTTAAAATAATGTCATTGAGTCACTTTTAGTCAGTAAATCATTGGAAATCAAATCAAACGAATCCTATTTTCGCAATTCAAACACGACTTTTGTGCAAAACATGCAATTGGTCTATTGAGGGCAATTATGCGTTTGTTTAGCCTTAAAATCATGTCATTGAGTCTTCTCTAGTCATTAAATCAATTAAAAGTAATTCGAAAGAATTCTATTTTTTTGCACTTCAAACACGACTTTCGTTCAGAACTTCCAATTCAACAATTGAAGGCAACTATGCATCTTTTTGGCCTTAAAATCATGTTATTGAGTCTCTTCTAGTCATCAAATCATTTAAAAGCATTACGAACAAATACTATTTTCACTCTTTAAACGAGACTTTTGTACATAACTTGCAATTGATCTATTCAAGCAAATTATCCATTGTTTAGCCTTGAAATCATGCCATTGAGTCTCTTCTAGTAATTAAATCATTTCAAAGCAATTGGAACGAAATTTATTTTTGCACTTGAACCACGACTTTCGTGCATAATTTGCAATGGATCTTTTGAAGGCAAGTAGGCATTTGTATAGCCTTAAAATAATGTCATTGAGTCACTTTTAGTCAGTAAATAATTCGAAATCAATTCAAACGAATCCTATTTTCGCATTTCAAACACGACTTTTGTGCAAAACATGCAATTGATCTATTGGAGGCAATTATGCGTTTGTTTAGCCTTAAAATCATGTCATTGAGTCTTCTCTAGTCATTAAATCAATTAAAAGTAATTCGAAAGAATTCTATTTTTTCGCGCTACAAACACGACTTTCATTCAGAATTTCTAATTCAACAATTGAAGGCAACTATGCATCTTTTTGGCCTTAAAATCATGTCATTGAGTCTCTTCTAGTCATCAAATCATTTAAAAGCATTACGAACAAATTCTATTTTCGCTCTTTAAATGAGACTTTTGTGCATAACTTGCAATTGATCTATTCAAGCAAATTATCCATTGTTTAGCCTTCAAAACATGGTATCGAGTCTCTTCTAGTAATTAAATCATTTCAAAGAAATTTAAATGAAATCTTTTTTCGCACCTGAACCACGGCTTTTGTGCATAATTTGCAATGGATCTTTTGAAGGCAACTAGGCATTTGTATAGCCTTAAAATCATGTCATTGAGTCACTTTTAGTCAGTAAATCATTCGAAATCAATTCAAACGAATTCTATTTTCGCATTTCAAACATGACTTTTGTGCAAAACATGCAATTGATCTATTGAGGGCAATTATGGATTTGTTTAGCCTTAAAATCATGTCATTGAGTCTTCTCTAGTCATTAAATCAATTAAAAGTAATTCGAAAGAATTCTATTTTTTTGCACTTCAAACACGACTTTCGTTCAGAACTTCCAATTCAACAAATGAAGGCAACTATGCATCTTTTTGGCCTTAAAATCATGTTATTGAGTCTCTTCTAGTCATCAAATCATTTAAAAGCATTACGAACAAATACTATTTTCACTCCTTAAACGAGACTTTTGTACATAACTTGCAATTGATCTATTCAAGCAAATTATCCATTGTTTAGCCTTGAAATCATGCCATTGAGTCTCTTCTAGTAATTAAATCATTTCAAAGCAATTGGGACGAAATTTATTTTTGCACTTGAACCACGACTTTCGTGCATAATTTGCAATGGATCTTTTGAAGGCAAGTAGGCATTTGTATAGCCTTAAAATAATGTCATTGAGTCACTTTTAGTCAGTAAATCATTCGAAATCAATTCAAACGAATCCTATTTTCGCATTTCAAACACGACTTTTGTGCAAAACATGCAATTGATCTATTGGAGGCAATTATGCGTTTGTTTAGCCTTAAAATCATGTCATTGAGTCTTCTCTAGTCATTAAATCAATTAAAAGTAATTCGAAAGAATTCTATTTTTTCGCGCTACAAACACGACTTTCATTCAAAATTTCTAATTCAACAATTGAAGGCAACTATGCATCTTTTTGGCCTTAAAATCATGTCATTGAGTCTCTTCTAGTCATCAAATCATTTAAAAGCATTACAAACAAATTCTATTTTCGCTCTTTAAATGAGACTTTTGTGCATAACTTGCAATTGATCTATTCAAGCAAATTATCCATTGTTTAGCCTTCAAAACATGGTATCGAGTCTCTTCTAGTAATTAAATCATTTCAAAGAAATTTAAATGAAATCTTTTTGTGCACCTGAACCACGGCTTTTGTGCATAATTTGCAATGGATCTTTTGAAGGCAACTAGGCATTTGTATAGCCTTAAAATCATGTCATTGAGTCACTTTTAGTCAGTAAATCATTCGAAATCAATTCAAACGAATCCTATTTTCGCATTTCAAACACGACTTTTGTGCAAAACATGCAATTGATCTATTGGAGGCAATTATGCGTTTGTTTAGCCTTAAAATCATGTCATTGAGTCTTCTCTAGTCATTAAATCAATTAAAAGTAATTCGAAAGAATTCTATTTTTTCGCGCTACAAACACGACTTTCTTTCAGAATTTCTAATTCAACAATTGAAGGCAACAATGCATCTTTTTGGCCTTAAAATCAGGTCATTGAGTCTCTTCTAGTCATCAAATCATTTAAAAGCATTACGAACAAATTCTATTTTCGCTCTTTAAACGAGACTTTTGTGCATAACTTGCAATTGATCTATTCAAGCAAATTATCCATTGTTTAGCCTTGAAATCATGCCATTGAGTCTCTTCTAGTAATTAAATCATTTCAAAGCAATTGGAACGAAATTTATTTTTGCACTTGAACCACGACTTTCGTGCATAATTTGCAATGGATCTTTTGAAGGCAAGTAGGCATTTGTATAGCCTTAAAATAATGTCATTGAGTCACTTTTAGTCAGTAAATCATTCGAAATCAATTCAAACGAATCCTATTTTCGCATTTCAAACACGACTTTTGTGCAAAACATGCAATTGATCTATTGGAGGCAATTATGCGTTTGTTTAGCCTTAAAATCATGTCATTGAGTCTTCTCTAGTCATTAAACCAATTAAAAGTAATTCGAAAGAATTCTATTTTTTCGCGCTACAAACACGACTTTCATTCAGAATTTCTAATTCAACAATTGAAGGCAACTATGCATCTTTTTGGCCTTAAAATCATGTCATTGAGTCTCTTCTAGTCATCAAATCATTTAAAAGCATTACGAACAAATTCTATTTTCGCTCTTTAAATGAGACTTTTGTGCATAACTTGCAATTGATCTATTCAAGCAAATTATCCATTGTTTAGCCTTCAAAACATGGTATCGAGTCTCTTCTAGTAATTAAATCATTTCAAAGAAATTTAAATGAAATCTTTTTTCGCACCTGAACCACGGCTTTTGTGCATAATTTGCAATGGATCTTTTGAAGGCAACTAGGCATTTGTATAGCCTTAAAATCATGTCATTGAGTCACTTTTAGTCAGTAAATCATTCGAAATCAATTCAAACGAATTCTATTTTCGCATTTCAAATATGACTTTTGTGCAAAACATGCAATTGATCTATTGAGGGCAATTATGCATTTGTTTAGCCTTAAAATCATGTCATTGAGTCTTCTCTAGTCATTAAATCAATTAAAAGTAATTCGAAAGAATTCTATTTTTTTGCACTTCAAACACGACTTTCGTTCAGAACTTCCAATTCAACAATTGAAGGCATCTATGCATCTTTTTGGCCTTAAAATCATGTTATTGAGTCTCTTCTACTCATCAAATCATTTAAAAGCATTACGAACAAATACTATTTTCACTCCTTAAACGAGACTTTTGTACATAACTTGCAATTGATCTATTCAAGCAAATTATCCATTGTTTAGCCTTGAAATCATGCCATTGAGTCTCTTCTAGTAATTAAATCATTTCAAAGCAATTGGAACGAAATTTATTTTTGCACTTGAACCACGACTTTCGTGCATAATTTGCAATGGATCTTTTGAAGGCAAGTAGGCATTTGTATAGCCTTAAAATAATGTCATTGAGTCACTTTTAGTCAGTAAATCATTCGAAATCAATTCAAACGAATCCTATTTTCGCATTTCAAACACGACTTTTGTGCAAAACATGCAATTGATCTATTGAAGGTAAGTAGGCATTTGTATAGCCTTAAAATAATGTCATTGAGTCACTTTTAGTCAGTAAATCATTCGAAATCAATTCAAACGAATCCTATTTTCGCATTTCAAAAACGACTTTTGTGCAAAACATGCAATTGATCTATTGGAGGCAATTATGCGTTTGTTTAGCCTTAAAATCATGTCATTGAGTCTTCTCTAGTCATTAAATCAATTAAAAGTAATTCGAAAGAATTCTATTTTTTCGCGCTACAAACACGACTTTCATTCAGAATTTCTAATTCAACAATTGAAGGCAACAATGCATCTTTTTGGCCTTAAAATCAGGTCATTGAGTCTCTTCTAGTCATCAAATCATTTAAAAGCATTACGAACAAATTCTATTTTCGCTCTTTAAACGAGACTTTTGTGCATAACTTGCAATTGATCTATTCAAGCAAATTATCCATTGTTTAGCCTTCAAAACATGGTATCGAGTCTCTTCTAGTAATTAAATCATTTCAAAGAAATTTAAATGAAATCTTTTTTCGCACCTGAACCACGGCTTTTGTGCGTAATTTGCAATGGATCTTTTGAAGGCAACTAGGCATTTGTATAGCCTTAACATCATGTCATTGAGTCACTTTTAGTCAGTAAATCATTCGAAATCAATTCAAACGAATTCTATTTTCGCATTTCAAACATGACTTTTGTGCAAAACATGCAATTGATCTATTGAGGGCAATTATGCGTTTGTTTAGCCTTAAAATCATGTCATTGAGTCTTCTCTAGTCATTAAATCAATTAAAAGTAATTCGAAAGAATTCTATTTTTTCGCACTTCAAACACGACTTTCGTTCAGAACTTCCAATTCAACAATTGAAGGCAACTATGCATCTTTTTGGCCTTAAAATCATGTCATTGAGTCTCTTCTAGTCATCAAATCATTTAAAAGCATTACGAACAAATTCTATTTTCGCTCTTTAAACGAGACTTTTGTGCATAACTTGCAATTGATCTATTCAAGCAAATTATCCATTGTTTAGCCTTGAAATCATGCCATTGAGTCTCTTCTAGTAATTAAATCATTTCAAAGCAATTGGAACGAAATTTATTTTTGCACTTGAACCACGACTTTCGTGCATAATTTGCAATGGATCTTTTGAAGGCAAGTAGGCATTTGTATAGCCTTAAAATAATGTCATTGAGTCACTTTTAGTCAGTAAATCATTCGAAATCAATTCAAACGAATCCTATTTTCGCATTTCAAACACGACTTTTGTGCAAAACATGCAATTGATCTATTGGAGGCAATTATGCGTTTGTTTAGCCTTAAAATCATGTCATTGAGTCTTCTCTAGTCATTAAATCAATTAAAAGTAATTCGAAAGAATTCTATTTTTTCGCGCTACAAACACGACTTTCAGTCAGAATTTCTAATTCAACAATTGAAGGCAACAATGCATCTTTTTGGCTTTAAAATCAGGTCATTGAGTCTCTTCTAGTCATCAAATCATTTAAAAGCATTACGAACAAATTCTATTTTCGCTCTTTAAACGAGACTTTTGTGCATAACTTGCAATTGATCTATTCAAGCAAATTATCCATTGTTTAGCCTTCAAAACATGGTATCGAGTCTCTTCTAGTAATTAAATCATTTCAAAGAAATTTAAATGAAATCTTTTTTCGCACCTGAACCACGGCTTTTGTGCATAATTTGCAATGGATCTTTTGAAGGCAACTAGGCATTTGTATAGCCTTAAAATCATGTCATTGAGTCACTTTTAGTCAGTAAATCATTCGAAATCAATTCAAACGAATTCTATTTTCGCATTTCAAACATGACTTTTGTGCAAAACATGCAATTGATCTATTGAGGGCAATTATGCATTTGTTTAGCCTTAAAATCATGTCATTGAGTCTTCTCTAGTCATTAAATCAATTAAAAGTAATTCGAAAGAATTCTATTTTTTTGCACTTCAAACACGACTTTCGTTCAGAACTTCCAATTCAACAAATGAAGGCAACTATGCATCTTTTTGGCCTTAAAATCATGTTATTGAGTCTCTTCTAGTCATCAAATCATTTAAAAGCATTACGAACAAATACTATTTTCACTCCTTAAACGAGACTTTTGTACATAACTTGCAATTGATCTATTCAAGCAAATTATCCATTGTTTAGCCTTGAAATCATGCCATTGAGTCTCTTCTAGTAATTAAATCATTTCAAAGCAATTGGAACGAAATTTATTTTTGCACTTGAACCACGACTTTCGTGCATAATTTGCAATGGATCTTTTGAAGGCAAGTAGGCATTTGTATAGCCTTAAAATAATGTCATTGAGTCACTTTTAGTCAGTAAATCATTCGAAATCAATTCAAACGAATCCTATTTTCGCATTTCAAACACGACTTTTGTGCAAAAAATGCAATTGATCTATTGGAGGCAATTATGCGTTTGTTTAGCATTAAAATCATGTCATTGAGTCTTCTCTAGTCATTAAATCAATTAAAAGTAATTCGAAAGAATTCTATTTTTTCGCGCTACAAACACGACTTTCATTCAGAATTTCTAATTCAACAATTAAAGGCAACTTTGCATCTTTTTGGCCTTAAAATCATGTCATTGAGTCTCTTCTAGTCATCAAATCATTTAAAAGCATTACGAACAAATTCTATTTTCGCTCTTTAAATGAGACTTTTGTGCATAACTTGCAATTGATCTATTCAAGCAAATTATCCATTGTTTAGCCTTCAAAACATGGTATCGAGTCTCTTCTAGTAATTAAATCATTTCAAAGAAATTTAAATGAAATCTTTTTTCGCACCTGAACCACGGCTTTTGTGCATAATTTGCAATGGATCTTTTGAAGGCAACTAGGCATTTGTATAGCCTTAAAATCATGTCATTGAGTCACTTTTAGTCAGTAAATCATTCGAAATCAATTCAAACGAATTCTATTTTCGCATTTCAAACATGACTTTTGTGCAAAACATGCAATTGATCTATTGAGGGCAATTATGCATTTGTTTAGCCTTAAAATCATGTCATTGAGTCTTCTCTAGTCATTAAATCAATTAAAAGTAATTCGAAAGAATTCTATTTTTTTGCACTTCAAACACGACTTTCGTTCAGAACTTCCAATTCAACAAATGAAGGCAACTATGCATCTTTTTGGCCTTAAAATCATGTTATTGAGTCTCTTCTAGTCATCAAATCATTTAAAAGCATTACGAACAAATACTATTTTCACTCCTTAAACGAGACTTTTGTACATAACTTGCAATTGATCTATTCAAGCAAATTATCCATTGTTTAGCCTTGAAATCATGCCATTGAGTCTCTTCTAGTAATTAAATCATTTCAAAGCAATTGGAACGAAATTTATTTTTGCACTTGAACCACGACTTTCGTGCATAATTTGCAATGGATCTTTTGAAGGCAAGTAGGCATTTGTATAGCCTTAAAATAATGTCATTGAGTCACTTTTAGTCAGTAAATCATTCGAAATCAATTCAAACGAATCTTATTTTCGCATTTCAAACACGACTTTTGTGCAAAACATGCAATTGATCTATTGGAGGCAATTATGCGTTTGTTTAGCCTTAAAATCATGTCATTGAGTCTTCTCTAGTCATTAAATCAATTAAAAGTAATTCGAAAGAATTCTATTTTTTCGCGCTACAAACACGACTTTCATTCAAAATTTCTAATTCAACAATTGAAGGCAACTATGCATCTTTTTGGCCTTAAAATCATGTCATTGAGTCTCTTCTAGTCATCAAATCATTTAAAAGCATTACAAACAAATTCTATTTTCGCTCTTTAAATGAGACTTTTGTGCATAACTTGCAATTGATCTATTCAAGCAAATTATCCATTGTTTAGCCTTCAAAACATGGTATCGAGTCTCTTCTAGTAATTAAATCATTTCAAAGAAAATTAAATGAAATCTTTTTGTGCACCTGAACCACGGCTTTTGTGCATAATTTGCAATGGATCTTTTGAAGGCAACTAGGCATTTGTATAGCCTTAAAATCATGTCATTGAGTCACTTTTAGTCAGTAAATCATTCGAAATCAATTCAAACGAATCCTATTTTCGCATTTCAAACACGACTTTTGTGCAAAACATGCAATTGATCTATTGGAGGCAATTATGCGTTTGTTTAGCCTTAAAATCATGTCATTGAGTCTTCTCTAGTCATTAAATCAATTAAAAGTAATTCGAAAGAATTCTATTTTTTCGCGCTACAAACACGGCTTTCATTCAGAATTTCTAATTCAACAATTGAAGGCAACAATGCATCTTTTTGGCCTTAAAATCAGGTCATTGAGTCTCTTCTAGTCATCAAATCATTTAAAAGCATTACGAACAAATTCTATTTTCGCTCTTTAAACGAGACTTTTGTGCATAACTTGCAATTGATCTATTCAAGCAAATTATCCATTGTTTAGCCTTGAAATCATGCCATTGAGTCTCTTCTAGTAATTAAATCATTTCAAAGCAATTGGAACGAAATTTATTTTTGCACTTGAACCACGACTTTCGTGCATAATTTGCAATGGATCTTTTGAAGGCAAGTAGGCATTTGTATAGCCTTAAAATAATGTCATTGAGTCACTTTTAGTCAGTAAATCATTCGAAATCAATTCAAACGAATCCTATTTTCGCATTTCAAACACGACTTTTGTGCAAAACATGCAATTGATCTATTGGAGGCAATTATGCGTTTGTTTAGCCTTAAAATCATGTCATTGAGTCTTCTCTAGTCATTAAATCAATTAAAAGTAATTCAAAAGAATTCTATTTTTTCGCGCTACAAACACGACTTTCATTCAGAATTTCTAATTCAACAATTAAAGGCAACTATGCATCTTTTTGGCCTTAAAATCATGTCATTGAGTCTCTTCTAGTCATCAAATCATTTAAAAGCATTATGAACAAATTCTATTTTCGCTCTTTAAATGAGACTTTTGTGCATAACTTGCAATTGATCTATTCAAGCAAATTATCCATTGTTTAGCCTTCAAAACATGGTATCGAGTCTCTTCTAGTAATTAAATCATTTCAAAGAAATTTAAATGAAATCTTTTTTCGCACCTGAACCACGGCTTTTGTGCATAATTTGCAATGGATCTTTTGAAGGCAACTAGGCATTTGTATAGCCTTAAAATCATGTCATTGAGTCACTTTTAGTCAGTAAATCATTCGAAATCAATTCAAACGAATTCTATTTTCGCATTTCAAACATGACTTTTGTGCAAAACATGCAATTGATCTATTGAGGGCAATTATGCGTTTGTTTAGCCTTAAAATCATGTCATTGAGTCTTCTCTAGTCATTAAATCAATTAAAAGTAATTCGAAAGAATTCTATTTTTTTGCACTTCAAACACGACTTTCGTTCAGAACTTCCAATTCAACAATTGAAGGCAACTATGCATCTTTTTGGCCTTAAAATCATGTTATTGAGTCTCTTCTAGTCATCAAATCATTTAAAAGCATTACGAACAAATACTATTTTCACTCTTTAAACGAGACTTTTGTACATAACTTGCAATTGATCTATTCAAGCAAATTATCCATTGTTTAGCCTTGAAATCATGCCATTGAGTCTCTTCTAGTAATTAAATCATTTCAAAGCAATTGGAACGAAATTTATTTTTGCACCTGAACCACGGCTTTTGTGCATAATTTGCAATGGATCTTTTGAAGGCAACTAGGCATTTGTATAGCCTTAAAATCATGTCATTGAGTCACTTTTAGTCAGTAAATCATTCGAAATCAATTCAAACGAATTCTATTTTCGCATTTCAAACATGACTTTTGTGCAAAACATGCAATTGATCTATTGAGGGCAATTATGCGTTTGTTTAGCCTTAAAATCATGTCATTGAGTCTTCTCTAGTCATTAAATCAATTAAAAGTAATTCGAAAGAATTCTATTTTTTTGCACTTCAAACACGACTTTCGTTCAGAACTTCCAATTCAACAATTGAAGGCAACTATGCATCTTTTTGGCCTTAAAATCATGTTATTGAGTCTCTTCTAGTCATCAAATCATTTAAAAGCATTACGAACAAATACTATTTTCACTCTTTAAACAAGACTTTTGTACATAACTTGCAATTGATCTATTCAAGCAAATTATCCATTGTTTAGCCTTGAAATCATGCCATTGAGTCTCTTCTAGAAATTAAATCAATTCAAAGCAATTGGAACGAAATTTATTTTTGCACTTGAACCCCGACTTTCGTGCATAATTTGCAATGGATCTTTTGAAGGCAAGTAGGCATTTGTATAGCCTTAAAATAATGTCATTGAGTCACTTTTAGTCAGTAAATCATTCGAAATCAATTCAAACGAATCCTATTTTCGCATTTCAAACACGACTTTTGTGCAAAACATGCAATTGATCTATTGAAGGCAAGTAGGCATTTGTATAGCCTTAAAATAATGTCATTGAGTCACTTTTAGTCAGTAAATCATTCGAAATCAATTCAAACGAATCCTATTTTCGCATTTCAAACACGACTTTTGTGCAAAACATGCAATTGATCTATTGAAGGCAAGTAGGCATTTGTATAGCCTTAAAATAATGTCATTGAGTCACTTTTAGTCAGTAAATCATTCGAAATCAATTCAAACGAATCCTATTTTCGCATTTCAAACACGACTTTTGTGCAAAACATGCAATTGATCTATTGGAGGCAATTATGCGTTTGTTTAGCCTTAAAATCATGTCATTGAGTCTTCTCTAGTCATTAAATCAATTAAAAGTAATTCGAAAGAATTCTATTTTTTCGTGCTACAAACACGACTTTCATTCAGAATTTCTAATTCAACAATTGAAGGCAACAATGCAACTTTTTGGCCTTAAAATCAGGTCATTGAGTCTCTTCTAGTCATCAAATCATTTAAAAGCATTACGAACAAATTCTATTTTCGCTCTTTAAACGAGACTTTTGTGCATAACTTGCAATTGATCTATTCAAGCAAATTATCCATTGTTTAGCCTTGAAATCATGCCATTGAGTCTCTTCTAGTAATTAAATCATTTCAAAGCAATTGCAACGAAATTTATTTTTGCACTTGAACCACGACTTTCGTGTATAATTTGCAATGGATCTTTTGAAGGCAAGTAGGCATTTGTATAGCCTTAAAATAATGTCATTGAGTCACTTTTAGTCAGTAAATCATTCGAAATCAATTCAAACGAATCCTATTTTCGCATTTCAAACACGACTTTTGTGCAAAACATGCAATTGATCTATTGAAGGAAATTATGCGTTTGTTTAGCCTTAAAATCATGTCATTGTGTCTTCTCTAGTCATAAAATCAATTAAAAGTAATTCGAAAGAATTCTATTTTTTCGCACTTCAAACACGACTTTCGTTCAGAACGTCCAATTCAACAATTGAAGGCAACTATGCATCTTTTTCGCCTTAAAATCATGTCATTGAGTCTCTTCTAGTCATCAAATCATTTAAAAGCATTACGAACAAATTCTATTTTCGCTCTTTAAACGAGACTTTTGTGCATAACTTGCAATTGATCTATTCAAGCAAATTATCCATTGTTTAGCCTTGAAATAATGTCATCGAGTCTCTTCTAGTAATTAAATCATTTCAAAGAAATTTAAACGAAATCTTTTTTCGCACCTGAACCACGGCTTTTGTGCATAATTTGCAATGGATCTTTTGAAGGCAAGTAGGCATTTGTATAGCCTTAAAATCATGTCATTCAGTCACTTTTAGTCTGTAAATCATTCGAAATCAATTCAAACGACTTCTATTTTCGCATTTCAAACACGACTTTTGTGCAAAACATGCAATTGATCGATTGAAGGCAATTATGCGTTTGTTTAGCCTTCAAATCGTGTCATTGAGTCTTCTCTAGTCATTAAATCAATTAAAAGTAATTCGAAAGAATTCTATTTTTTCGCACTACAAACACGACTTTCATTCAGAACTTCTAATTCAACAATTGAAGGCAACTATGCATCTTTTTGGCCTTAAAATCAGGTCATTGAGTCTCTTCTAGTCATCAAATCATTTAAAAGCATTACGAACAAATTCTATTTTCGCTCTTTAAACGAGACTTTTGTGCATAACTTGCAATTGATCTATTCAAGCAAATTATCCATTGTTTAGCCTTGAAATCATGCCATTGAGTCTCTTCTAGTAATTAAATCATTTCAAAGCAATTGGAACGAAATTTATTTTTGCACTTGAACCACGACTTTCGTGCATAATTTGCAATGGATCTTTTGAAGGCAAGTAGGCATTTGTATAGCCTTAAAATAATGTCATTGAGTCACTTTTAGTCAGTAAATCATTCGAAATCAATTCAAACGAATCCTATTTTCGCATTTCAAACACGACTTTTGTGCAAAACATGCAATTGATCTATTGAAGGCAATTATGCCTTTGTTTAGCCTTAAAATCATGTCATTGTGTCTTCTCTAGTCATTAAATCAATTAAAAGTAATTCGAAAGAATTCTATTTTTTCGCACTTCAAACACGACTTTCGTTCAGAACGTCCAATTCAACAATTGAAGGCAACTATGCATCGTTTTCGCCTTAAAATCAGGTCATTGAGTCTCTTCTAGTCATCAAATCATTTAAAAGCATTACGAACAAATTCTATTTTCGCTCTTTAAACGAGACTTTTGTGCATAACTTGCAATTGATCTATTCAAGCAAATTATCCATTGTTTAGCCTTGAAATCATGCCATTGAGTCTCTTCTAGTAATTAAATCATTTCAAAGCAATTGGAACGAAATTTATTTTTGCACTTGAACCACGACTTTCGTGCATAATTTGAAATGGATCTTTTGAAGGCAAGTAGGCATTTGTATAGCCTTAAAATAATGTCATTGAGTCACTTTTAGTCAGTAAATCATTCGAAATCAATTCAAACGAATCCTATTTTCGCATTTCAAACACGACTTTTGTGCAAAACATGCAATTGATCTATTGGAGGCAATTATGCGTTTGTTTAGCCTTAAAATCATGTCATTGAGTCTTCTCTAGTCATTAAATCAATTAAAAGTAATTCGAAAGAATTCTATTTTTTCGCACTTCAAACACGACTTTCGTTCAGAACGTCCAATTCAACAATTGAAGGCAACTATGCATCTTTTTCGCCTTAAAATCATGTCATTGAGTCTCTTCTAGTCATCAAATCATTTAAAAGCATTACGAACAAATTCTATTTTCGCTCTTTAAACGAGACTTTTGTGCATAACTTGCAATTGATCTATTCAAGCAAATTATCCATTGTTTAGCCTTGAAATAATGTCATCGAGTCTCTTCTAGTAATTAAATCATTTCAAAGAAATTTAAATGAAATCTTTTTTCGCACCTGAACCACGGCTTTTGTGCATAATTTGCAATGGATCTTTTGAAGGCAAGTAGGCATTTGTATAGCCTTAAAATCATGTCATTGAGTCACTTTTAGTCTGTAAATCATTCGAAATCAATTCAAACGACTTCTATTTTCGCATTTCAAACACGACTTTTGTGCAAAACATGCAATTGATCGATTGAAGGCAATTATGCGTTTGTTTAGCCTTCAAATCGTGTCATTGAGTCTTCTCTTGTCATTAAATCAATTAAAAGTAATTCGAAAGAATTCTATTTTTTTGCACTTCAAACACGACTTTCGTTCAGAACTTCCAATTCAACAATTGAAGGCAACTATGCATCTTTTTGGCCTTAAAATCATGTTATTGAGTCTCTTCTAGTCATCAAATCATTTAAAAGCATTACGAACAAATACTATTTTCACTCTTTAAACGAGACTTTTGTACATAACTTGCAATTGATCTATTCAAGCAAATTATCCATTGTTTAGCCTTGAAATCATGCCATTGAGTCTCTTCTAGTAATTAAATCATTTCAAAGCAATTGGAACGAAATTTATTTTTGCACCTGAACCACGGCTTTTGTGCATAATTTGCAATGGATCTTTTGAAGGCAACTAGGCATTTGTATAGCCTTAAAATCATGTCATTGAGTCACTTTCAGTCAGTAAATCATTCGAAATCAATTCAAACGAATTCTATTTTCGCATTTCAAACATGACTTTTGTGCAAAACATGCAATTGATCTATTGAGGGCAATTATGCGTTTGTTTAGCCTTAAAATCATGTCATTGAGTCTTCTCTAGTCATTAAATCAATTAAAAGTAATTCGAAAGAATTCTATTTTTTTGCACTTCAAACACGACTTTCGTTCAGAACTTCCAATTCAACAATTGAAGGCAACTATGCATCTTTTTGGCCTTAAAATCATGTTATTGAGTCTCTTCTAGTCATCAAATCATTTAAAAGCATTACGAACAAATACTATTTTCACTCTTTAAACAAGACTTTTGTACATAACTTGCAATTGATCTATTCAAGCAAATTATCCATTGTTTAGCCTTGAAATCATGCCATTGAGTCTCTTCTAGAAATTAAATCAATTCAAAGCAATTGGAACGAAATTTATTTTTGCACTTGAACCCCGACTTTCGTGCATAATTTGCAATGGATCTTTTGAAGGCAAGTAGGCATTTGTATAGCCTTAAAATAATGTCATTGAGTCACTTTTAGTCAGTAAATCATTCGAAATCAATTCAAACGAATCCTATTTTCGCATTTCAAACACGACTTTTGTGCAAAACATGCAATTGATCTATTGAAGGCAAGTAGGCATTTGTATAGCCTTAAAATAATGTCATTGAGTCACTTTTAGTCAGTAAATCATTCGAAATCAATTCAAACGAATCCTATTTTCGCATTTCAAACACGACTTTTGTGCAAAACATGCAATTGATCTATTGAAGGCAAGTAGGCATTTTTATAACCTTAAAATAATGTCATTGAGTCACTTTTAGTCAGTAAATCATTCGAAATCAATTCAAACGAATCCTATTTTCGCATTTCAAACACGACTTTTGTGCAAAACATGCAATTGATCTATTGGAGGCAATTATGCGTTTGTTTAGCCTTAAAATCATGTCATTGAGTCCTCTCTAGTCATTAAATCAATTAAAAGTAATTCGAAAGAATTCTATTTTTTCGCGCTACAAACACGACTTTCATTCAGAATTTCTAATTCAACAATTGAAGGCAACAATGCATCTTTTTGGCCTTAAAATCAGGTCATTGAGTCTCTTCTAGTCATCAAATCATTTAAAAGCATTACGAACAAATTCTATTTTCGCTCTTTAAACGAGACTTTTGTGCATAACTTGCAATTGATCTATTCAAGCAAATTATCCATTGTTTAGCCTTGAAATCATGCCATTGAGTCTCTTCTAGTAATTAAATCATTTCAAAGCAATTGGAACGAAATTTATTTTTGCACTTGAACCACGACTTTCGTGCATAATTTGCAATGGATCTTTTGAAGGCAAGTAGGCATTTGTATAGCCTTAAAATAATGTCATTGAGTCACTTTTAGTCAGTAAATCATTCGAAATCAATTCAAACGAATCCTATTTTCGCATTTCAAACACGACTTTTGTGCAAAACATGCAATTGATCTATTGAAGGCAATTATGCGTTTGTTTAGCCTTAAAATCATGTCATTGTGTCTTCTCTAGTCATTAAATCAATTAAAAGTAATTCGAAAGAATTCTATTTTTTCGCATTTCAAACACGACTTTCGTTCAGAACGTCCAATTCAACAATTGAAGGCAACTATGCATCGTTTTCGCCTTAAAATCATGTCATTGAGTCTCTTCTAGTCATCAAATCATTTAAAAGCATTACGAACAAATTCTATTTTCGCTCTTTAAACGAGACTTTTGTGCATAACTTGCAATTGATCTATTCAAGCAAATTATCCATTGTTTAGCCTTGAAATAATGTCATCGAGTCTCTTCTAGTAATTAAATCATTTCAAAGAAATTTAAATGAAATCTTTTTTCGCACCTGAACCACGGCTTTTGTGCATAATTTGCAATGGATCTTTTGAAGGCAAGTAGGCATTTGTATAGCCTTAAAATCATGTCATTGAGTCACTTTTAGTCTGTAAATCATTCGAAATCAATTCAAACGACTTCTATTTTCGCATTTCAAACACGACTTTTGTGCAAAACATGCAATTGATCGATTGAAGGCAATTATGCGTTTGTTTAGCCTTCAAATCGTGTCATTGAGTCTTCTCTTGTCATTAAATCAATTAAAAGTAAATCGAAAGAATTCTATTTTTTCGCGCTACAAACACGACTTTCATTCAGAACTTCTAATTCAACAATTGAAGGCAACTATGCATCTTTTTGGCCTTAAAATCTTGTCATTGAGTCTCTTCTAGTCATCAAATCATTTAAAAGCATTACGAACAAATTCTATTTTCGCTCTTTAAACGAGACTTTTGTGCATAACTTGCAATTGATCTATTCAAGCAAATTATCCATTGTTTAGCCTTGAAATCATGCCATTGAGTCTCTTCTAGTAATTAAATCATTTCAAAGCAATTGAAACGAAATCTTTTTTCGCACCTGATCCACGGCTTTTGTGCATAATTTGCAATGGATCTTTTGAAGGCAACTAGGCATTTGTATAGCCTTAAAATCATGTCATTGAATCACTTTTAGTTAGTAAATCATTCCAAATCAATTCAAACGAATTCTATTTTCGCATTTCAAACACGACTTTTGTGCAAAACATGCAATTGATCTATTGAAGGCAATTATGCGTTTGTTTAGCCTTAAAATCATGTCATTCTGTCTTCTCTAGTCATTAAATCAATTAAATGTAATTCGAAAGAATTCTATTTTTTCGCACTTCAAACACGACTTTCGTTCAGAACGTCCAATTCAACAATTGAAGGCAACTATGCATCGTTTTCGCCTTAAAATCATGTCATTGAGTCTCTTCTAGTCATCAAATCATTTAAAAGCATTACGAACAAATTCTATTTTCGCTCTTTAAACGAGACTTTTGTGCATAACTTGCAATTGATCTATTCAAGCAAATTATCCATTGTTTAGCCTTGAAATCATGCCATTGAGTCTCTTCTAGTAATTAAATCATTTCAAAGCAATTGGAACGAAATTTATTTTTGCACTTGAACCACGACTTTCGTGCATAATTTGAAATGGATCTTTTGAAGGCAAGTAGGCATTTGTATAGCCTTAAAATAATGTCATTGAGTCACTTTTAGTCAGTAAATCATTCGAAATCAATTCAAACGAATCCTATTTTCGCATTTCAAACACGACTTTTGTGCAAAACATGCAATTGATCTATTGGAGGCAATTATGCGTTTGTTTAGCCTTAAAATCAGGTCATTGAGTCTTCTCTAGTCATTAAATCAATTAAAAGTAATTCGAAAGAATTCTATTTTTTCGCGCTACAAACACGACTTTCTTTCAGAATTTCTAATTCAACAATTGAAGGCAACAATGCATCTTTTTGGCCTTAAAATCATGTCATTGAGTCTCTTCTAGTCATCAAATCATTTAAAAGCATTACGAACAAATTCTATTTTCGCGCTTTAAACGAGACTTTTGTGCATAACAGGCAATTGATCTATTCAAGCAAATTATCTATTGTTTAGCCTTGAAATCATGTCATCGAGTCTCTTCTAGTAATTAAATCATTTCAAAGAAATTTAAACGAAATCTTTTTTCGCACCTGAACCACGGCTTTTGTGCATAATTTGCAATGGATCTTTTGAAGGCAAGTCGGCATTTGTATAGCCTTAAAATAATGTCATTGAGTCACTTTTAGTCTGTAAATCATTCGAAATCAATTCAAACGACTTCTATTTTCGCATTTCAAACACGACTTTTGTGCAAAACATGCAATTGATCTATTGAAGGCAATTATGCGTTTGTTTAGCCTTCAAATCGTGTCATTGAGTCTTCTCTAGTCATTAAATCAATTAAAAGTAATTCGAAAGAATTCTATTTTTTCGCGCTACAAACACGACTTTCATTCAGAACTTCTAATTCAACAATTGAAGGCAACATGCATCTTTTTGGCCTTAAAATCATGTCATTGAGTCTCGTCTAGTCATCAAATCATTTAAAAGCATTACGAACAAATTCTATTTTCGCTCTTTAAACGAGACTTTTGTGCATAACTTGCAATTAATCTATTCAAGCAAATTATCCATTGTTTAGCCTTGAAATCATGTCATCGAGTCTCTTCTAGTAATTAAATCATTTCAAAGAAATTTAAACGAAATCTTTTTTCGCACCTGAACCACGGCTTTTGTGCATAATTTGCAATGGATCTTTTGAAGGCAAGTCGGCATTTGTATAGCCTTAAAATAATGTCATTGAGTCACTTTTAGTCAGTAAATCAGTCGAAATCAATTCAAACGAATTCTATTTTCGCATTTCAAACACGACTTTTGTGCAAAACATGCAATTGATCTATTGGAGGCAATTATGCGTCTGTTTAGCCTTAAAATCATGTCATTGAGTCTTCTCTAGGCATTAAATCAATTAAAAGTAATTCGAAAGGATTCTATTTTTTCGCACTTCAAACACGACTTTCGTTCAGAACTTCGAATTCAACAATTGAAGGCAACTATGCATCTTTTTCGCCTTAAAATCATGTCATTGAGTTTCTTCTAGTCATCAAATCATTTAAAAGCATTACGAACAAATTCTATTTTCGCTCTTTAAACGAGACTTTTGTGCATAACTTGCGATTGATCTATTCAAGCAAATTATCCATTGTTTAGCCTTGAAATCATGTCATCGAGTCTCTTCTAGTAATTAAATCATTTCAAAGAAATTTAAAAGAAATCTTTTTTCGCACCTGAACCACGGCTTTTGTGCATAATTTGCAATGGATCTTTTGAAGGCAAATAGGCATTTGTATAGCCTTAAAATCATGTCATTGAGTCACTTTTAGTCTGTAAATCATTCGAAATCAATTCAAACGACTTCTATTTTCGCATTTCAAACACGACTTTTGTGCAAAACATGCAATTGATCGATTGAAGGCAATTATGCGTTTGTTTAGCCTTCAAATCGTGTCATTGAGTCTTCTCTAGTCGTTAAATCAATTAAAAGTAATTCGAAAGAATTATATTTTTTCGCGCTACAAACACGACTTTCATTCAGAACTTCCAATTCAACAATTGAAGGCACTATGCATCTTTTTGGCCTTAAAATCTTGTCATTGAGTCTCTTCTAGTCATCAAATCATTTAAAAGCATTACGAACAAATTCTATTTTCGCTCTTTAAACGAGACTTTTGTGCATAACTTGCAATTGATCTATTCAAGCAAATTATCCATTGTTTAGCCTTGAAATACTGTCATCGAGTCTCTTCTAGTAATTAAATCATTTCAAAGAAATTTAAACGAAATCTTTTTTCGCACTTGAACCACGGCTTTTGTGCATAATTTGCAATGGATCTTTCGAAGGCAACTAGGCATTTGTATAGCCTTAAAATCATGTCATTGAGTCACTTTTAGTCAGTAAATCATTCGAAATCAATTCAAACGAATTCTATTTTTGCATTTCAAACACGACTTTTGTGCAAAACATGCAATTGATCTATTGGAGGCAATTATGCGTTTGTTTAGCCGTAAAATGATGTCATTGAGTCTTCTCTAGTCATTAAATCAATTAAAAGTAATTCGAAAGAATTCTATTTTTTCGCGCTACAAACACGACTTTCATTCAGAATTTCTAATTCAACAATTGAAGGCAACTATGCATCTTTTTGGCCTTAAAATCATGTCATTGAGTCTCTTCTAGTCATCAAATCATTTAAAAGCATTACGAACAAATTCTATCTTCGCTCTTTAAACGAGACTTTTGTGCATAACTTGCAATTGATTTATTCTAGCAAATTATCCATTGTTTAGCCTTGAAATCATGCCATTGAGTCTCTTCTAGTAATTAAATCATTTCATAGCAATTGGAATGAAATTTATTTTTGCACTTGAACCACGACTTTCGTGCATAATTTGCAATGGATCTCTTGAAGGCAACTATGCATTTGTATAGCCTTAAAATCATGTCATTGAGTCACTTTTAGTCAGTAAATCATTCGAAATCAATTCAAACGAATCCTATTTTCGCATTTCAAACATGACTTTTGTGCAAAACATGCAATTGATCTATTGAAGGCAATTATGCATTTGTTTAGCCTTAAAATCATGTCATTGAGTCTTCTCTAGTCATTAAATCAATTAAAAGTAATTCGAAAGGATTCTATTTTTTCGCACTTCAAACACGACTTTCGTTCAGAACTTCGAATTCAACAATTGAAGGCAACTATGCATCTTTTTCGCCTTAAAATCATGTCATTGAGTTTCTTCTAGTCATCAAATCATTTAAAAGCATTACGAACAAATTCTATTTTCGCTCTTTAAACGAGACTTTTGTGCATAACTTGCGATTGATCTATTCAAGCAAATTATCCATTGTTTAGCCTTGAAATCATGTCATCGAGTCTCTTCTAGTAATTAAATCATTTCAAAGAAATTTAAACGAAATCTTTTTTCGCACCTGAACCACGGCTTTTGTGCATAATTTGCAATGGATCTTTTGAAGGCAAATAGGCATTTGTATAGCCTTAAAATCATGTCATTGAGTCACTTTTAGTCTGTAAATCATTCGAAATCAATTCAAACGACTTCTATTTTCGCATTTCAAACACGACTTTTGTGCAAAACATGCAATTGATCGATTGAAGGCAATTATGCGTTTGTTTAGCCTTCAAATCGTGTCATTGAGTCTTCTGTAGTCGTTAAATCAATTAAAAGTAATTCGAAAGAATTATATTTTTTCGCGCTACAAACACGACTTTCATTCAGAACTTCCAATTCAACAATTGAAGGCACTATGCATCTTTTTGGCCTTAAAATCTTGTCATTGAGTCTCTTCTAGTCATCAAATCATTTAAAAGCATTACGAACAAATTCTATTTTCGCTCTTTAAACGAGACTTTTGTGCATAACTTGCAATTGATCTATTCAAGCAAATTATCCATTGTTTAGCCTTGAAATACTGTCATCGAGTCTCTTCTAGTAATTAAATCATTTCAAAGAAATTTAAACGAAATCTTTTTTCGAACTTGAACCACGGCTTTTGTGCATAATTTGCAATGGATCTTTCGAAGGCAACTAGGCATTTGTATAGCCTTAAAATCATGTCATTGAGTCACTTTTAGTCAGTAAATCATTCGAAATCAATTCAAACGAATTCTATTTTTGCATTTCAAACACGACTTTTGTGCAAAACATGCAATTGATCTATTGGAGGCAATTATGCGTTTGTTTAGCCGTAAAATGATGTCATTGAGTCTTCTCTAGTCATTAAATCAATTAAAAGTAATTCGAAAGAATTCTATTTTTTCGCGCTACAAACACGACTTTCATTCAGAATTTCTAATTCAACAATTGAAGGCAATTATGCATCTTTTTGGCCTTAAAATCATGTCATTGAGTCTCTTCTAGTCATCAAATCATTTAAAAGCATTACGAACAAATTCTATCTTCGCTCTTTAAACGAGACTTTTGTGCATAACTTGCAATTGATTTATTCTAGCAAATTATCCATTGTTTAGCCTTGAAATCATGCCATTGAGTCTCTTCTAGTAATTAAATCATTTCATAGCAATTGGAACGAAATTTATTTTTGCACTTGAACCACGACTTTCGTGCATAATTTGCAATGGATCTCTTGAAGGCAACTATGCATTTGTATAGCCTTAAAATCATGTCATTGAGTCACTTTTAGTCAGTAAATCATTCGAAATCAATTCAAACGAATCCTATTTTCGCATTTCAAACATGACTTTTGTGCAAAACATGCAATTGATCTATTGAAGGCAATTATGCGTTTGTTTAGCCTTAAAATCATGTCATTGAGTCTTCTCTAGTCATGAAATCAATTAAAAGTAATTCGAAAGGATTCTATTTTTTCGCACTTCAAACACGACTTTCGTTCAGAACTTCGAATTCAACAATTGAAGGCAACTATGCATCTTTTTCGCCTTAAAATCATGTCATTGAGTCTCTTCTAGTCATCAAATCATTTAAAAGCATTACGAACAAATTCTATTTTCGCTCTTTAAACGAGACTTTTGTGCATAACTTGCAATTGATCTATTCAAGCAAATTATCCATTGTTTAGCCTTGAAATAATGTCATCGACTCTCTTCTAGTAATTAAATCATTTCAAAGAAATTTAAACGAAATCTTTTTTCGCACCTGAACCACGGCTTTTGTGCATAATTTGCAATGGATCTTTTGACGGCAAGTAGGCATTTGTATAGCCTTAAAATCATGTCATTGAGTCACTTTTAGTCTGTAAATCATTCGAAATCAATTCAAACGACTTCTATTGTCGCATTTCAAACACGACTTTTGTGCAAAACATGCAATTGATCGATTGAAGGCAATTATGCGTTTGTTTAGCCTTCAGATCGGGTCATTGAGTCTTCTCTAGTCATTAAATCAATTAAAAGTAATTCGAAAGAATTATATTTTTTTGCGCTACAAACACGACTTTGATTCAGAACTTCTAATTCAACAATTGAAGGCAACTATGCATCTTTTTGGCCTTAAAATCATGTCATTGAGTCTCTTCTAGTCATCAAATTATTTAAAAGCATTACGAACAAATTCTATTTTCGCGCTTTAAACGAGACTTTTGTGCATAACTTGCAATTGATCTATTCAAGCAAATTATCCATTGTTTAGCCTTGAAATCATGTCATCGAGTCTCTTCTAGTAATTAAATCATTTCAAAGAAATTTAAACGAAATCTTTTTTCGCACCTGAACCACGGCTTTTGTGCATAATTTGCAATGGATCTTTTGAAGGCAAGTCGGCATTTGTATAGCCTTAAAATAATGTCATTGAGTCACTTTTAGTCTGTAAATCATTCGAAATCAATTCAAACGACTTCTATTTTCGCATTTCAAACACGACTTTTGTGCAAAACATGCAATTGATCGATTGAAGGCAATTATGCGTTTGTTTAGCCTTCAAATCGTGTCATTGAGTCTTCTCTAGTCGTTAAATCAATTAAAAGTAATTCGAAAGAATTATATTTTTTCGCGCTACAAACACGACTTTCATTCAGAACTTCCAATTCAACAATTAAAGGCACTATGCATCTTTTTGGCCTTAAAATCTTGTCATTGAGTCTCTTCTAGTCATCAAATCATTTAAAAGCATTACGAACAAATTCTATTTTCGCTCTTTAAACGAGACTTTTGTGCATAACTTGCAATTGATCTATTCAAGCAAATTATCCATTGTTTAGCCTTGAAATCATGTCATCGAGTCTCTTCTAGTAATTAAATCATTTCAAAGAAATTTAAACGAAATCTTTTTTCGCACCTGAACCACGGCTTTTGTGCATAATTTGCAATGGATCTTTTGAAGGCAAGTCGGCATTTGTATAGCCTTAAAATAATGTCATTGAGTCACTTTTAGTCTGTAAATCATTCGAAATCAATTCAAACGACTTCTATTTTCGCATTTCAAACACGACTTTTGTGCAAAACATGCAATTGATCTATTGAAGGCAATTATGCGTTTGTTTAGCCTTCAAATCGTGTCATTGAGTCTTCTCTAGTCATTAAATCAATTAAAAGTAATTCGAAAGAATTCTATTTTTTCGCGCTACAAACACGACTTTCATTCAGAACTTCTAATTCAACAATTGAAGGCAACTATGCATCTTTTTGGCCTTAAAATCATGTCATTGAGTCTCTTCTAGTCATTAAATCATTTAAAAGCATTACGAACAAATTCTATTTTCGCTCTTTAAACGAGACTTTTGTGCATAACTTGCAATTGATTTATTCAAGCAAATTATCCATTGTTTAGCCTTGAAATCATGCCATTGAGTCTCTTCTAGTAATTAAATCATTTCATAGCAATTGGAACGAAATTTATTTTTGCACTTGAACCACGACTTTCGTGCATAATTTGCAATGGATCTTTTGAAGGCAACTAGGCATTTGTATAGCCTTAAAATAATGTCATTGAGTCACTTTTAGTCTGTAAATCATTCGACATCAATTCAAACGACTTCTATTTTCACATTTCAAACCCGACTCTTGTGCAAAACATGCAATTGATCTATTGGAGGCAATTATGCGTTTGTTTAGCCTTAAAATCATGTCATTGAGTCTTCTCTAGTCATTAAATCAATTAAAAGTAATTCGAAAGAATTCTATTTTTTCGCGCTACAAACACGACTCTCATTCAGAACTTCCAGTTCAACAATTGAAGGCAACTATGCATCTTTTTGGCCTTAAAATCTTGTCATTGAGTCTCTTCTAGTCATCAAATCATTTAAAAGCATTACGAACAAATTCTATTTTCGCTCTTTAAACGAGACTTTTGTGCATAACTTGCAATTGATCTATTCAAGCAAATTATCCATTGTTTAGTCTTGAAATCATGCCATTGAGTCTCTTCTAGTAATTAAATCATTTCAAAGCAATTGGAACGAAATTTATTTTTGCACTTGAACCACGACTTTCGTGCATAATTTGCAATGGATCTTTTGAAGGCAACTAGGCATTTGTATAGCCTTAAAATAATGTCATTGAGTCACTTTTAGTCTGTAAATCATTCGAAATCAATTCAAACGACTTCTATTTTCACATTTCAAACACGACTTTTGTGCAAAACATGCAATTGATCTATTGGCGGCAATTATGCGTTTGTTTAGCCGTAAAATCATGTCATTGAGTCTTCTCTAGTCATTAAATCAATTAAAAGTAATTCGAAAGAATTCTATTTTTTCGCGCTACAAACACGACTCTCATTCAGAACTTCCAATTCAACAATTGAAGGCAACTATGCATCTTTTTGGCCTTAAAATCTTGTCATTGAGTCTCTTCTAGTCATCAAATCATTTAAAAGCATTACGAACAAATTCTATTTTCGCTCTTTAAACGAGACTTTTGTGCATAACTTGCAATTGATCTATTCAAGCAAATTATCCATTGTTTAGCCTTGAAATCATGCCATTGAGTCTCTTCTAGTAATTAAATCATTTCAAAGCAATTGGAACGAAATTTATTTTTGCACTTGAACCACGACTTTCGTGCATAATTTGCAATGGATCTTTTGAAGGCAACTAGGCATTTGTATAGCCTTAAAATAATGTCATTGAGTCACATTTAGTCTGTAAATCATTCGAAATCAATTCAAACGACTTCTATTTTCACATTTCAAACACGACTTTTGTGCAAAACATGCAATTGATCTATTGGCGACAATTATGCGTTTGTTTAGCCGTAAAATCATGTCATTGAGTCTTCTCTAGTCATTAAATCAATTAAAAGTAATTCGAAAGAATTCTATTTTTTCGCGCAACAAACACGACTCTCATTCAGAACTTCCAATTCAACAATTGAAGGCAACTATGCATCTTTTTGGCCTTAAAATCTTGTCATTGAGTCTCTTCTAGTCATCAAATCATTTAAAAGCATTACGAACAAATTCTATTTTCGCTCTTTAAACGAGACTTTTGTGCATAACTTGCAATTGATCTATTCAAGCAAATTATCCATTGTTTAGCCTTGAAATCATGCCATTGAGTCTCTTCTAGTAATTAAATCATTTCAAAGCAATTGGAACGAAATTTATTTTTGCACTTGAACCACGACTTTCGTGCATAATTTGCAATGGATCTTTTGAAGCCAACTAGGCATTTGTATAGCCTTAAAATAATGTCATTGAGTCACTTTTAGTCTGTAAATCATTCGAAATCAATTCAAACGACTTCTATTTTCACATTTCAAACACGACTTTTGTGCAAAACATGCAATTGATCTATTGAAGGCAATTATGCATTTGTTTAGCCTTCAAGTCGTGTCATTGAGTCTTCTCTAGTCATTAAATCAATTAAAAGTAATTCGAAAGAATTCTATTTTTTCGCGCTACAAACACGACTCTCATTCAGAACTTCCAATTCAACAATTGAAGGCAACTATGCATCTTTTTGGCCTTAAAATCTTGTCATTGAGTCTCTTCTAGTCATCAAATCATTTAAAAGCGTTACGAACAAATTCTATTTTCGCTCTTTAAACGAGACTTTTGTGCATAACTTGCAATTGATCTATTCAAGCAAATTATCCATTGTTTAGCCTTGAAATCATGCCATTGAGTCTCTTTTAGTAATTAAATCATTTCAAAGAAATTTAAACGAAATCTTTTTTCGCACTTGAACAAAAACTTTCGTGCATAGTTTGCAATGGATCTTTTGAAGGCAACTATGCATTTGTATAGCCTCAAAATCATGTCATTGAGTCACTTTTAGTCAGTAAATCATTCGAAATCAATTCAAACGAATTCTATTTTCGCATTTCCAACACGACTTTTGTGCAAAACATGCAATTGATCTATTGGAGGCAATTATGCGTTTGTTTAGCCTTCAAATCGTGTCATTGAGTCTTCTCTAGTCGTTAAATCAATTAAAATTAATTCGAAAGAATTATATTTTTTCGCGCTACAAACACGACTTTCATTCAGAACTTCCAATTCAACAATTGAAGGCAACTATGCATCTTTTTGGCCTTAAAATCATGTCATTGAGTCTCTTCTAGTCATCAAATCATTTAAAAGCATTACGAACAAATTCTATTTTCCCTCTTTAAACGAGACTTTTGTGCATAACTTGCAATTGATCTATTCAAGCAAATTATCCATTGTTTAGCCTTGAAATCATGCCATTGAGTCTCTTCTAGTAATTAAATCATTTTAAAGGAATTGGAACGAAATTTATTTTTGCACTTGAACCACGACTTTCGTGCATAATTTGCAATGGATCTTTTGAAGGCAATTCTGCATTTGTATAGCCTTAAAATCAAGTCATTGAGTCACTTTTAGTCAGTAAATTATTCGAAATCAATTCAAACGAATCCTATTTTCGCATTTCAAACACGACTTTTGTGCAAAACATGCAATTGATCTATTGAGGGCAATTATGCGTTTGTTTAGCCTTAAAATCATGTCATTGAGTCTTCTCTAGTCATTAAATCAATTAAAAGTAATTCGAAAGAATTCTATTTTTTCGCACTTCAAACACGACTTTCGTTCAGAACTTCCTATTCAAAAATTAAAGGCAGCTATGCATCTTTTTGGCCTTAAAATCATGTCATTGAGTCTCTTCTAGTCACCAAATCATTTAAAAGCATTACGAACAAATTCTATTTTCGCTCTTTAAATGAGACTTTTGTGCATAACTTGCAATTGATCTATTCAAGCAAATTATCCATTGTTTAGCCTTGAAATCATGTCATCGAGTCTCTTCTAGTAATTAAATCATTTCAAAGAAATTTAAATGAAATCTTTTTTCGCACCAGAACCATGGCTCTTGTGCATAATTTGCAATGGATATTTTGAAGGCAACTAGGCATTTGTATAGCCTTAAAATCATGTCATTGAATCACTTTTAGTCAGTAAATCATTCGAAATCAATTCAAACGAATTCTATTTTCGCAGTTCAAACCCGACTTTCGTGCAAAACATGCAATTGATCTATTGGAGGCAATTATGCGTTTGTTTAGCCTTAAAATCATGTCATTGAGTCATTTCTAGTCATTAAATCAATTAAAAGTAATTCGAAAGAATTCTATTTTTTCGCAGTTCAAACACAACTTTCGTTCAGAATTTCGAATTCAACAATTGAAGGCAACTATGCATCTTTTTGGCCTTAAAATCTTGTCATTAAGTCTCTTCTAGTCATCAAATCATTTAAAAGCATTACGAACAAATTCTATTTTCGCTCTTTAAACGAGACTTTTGTGCATAACTTGCAATTGATCTATTCAAGCGAATTATCCATTGTTTAGCCTTGAAATCATGTCATCAGGTCTCTTCTAGTAATTAAATCATTTCAAAGAAATTTAAACGAAATCTTTTTTCGCATCTGAACCACGGCTTTTGTGCATAATTTGCAATGGATCTTTTGAAGGCAACTAGGCATTTGTATAGCCTTAAAATCATGTCATTGAGTCACTTTTAGTCAGTAAATCATTCGAAATCAATTCAAACGAATTCTATTTTCGCATTTCAAACACGACTTTTGTGCAAAACATGCAATTGATCTATTGAAGGCAATTATGCATTTGTTTAGCCTTAAAATCAGGTCATTGAGTCTTCTCTAGTCATTAAATCAATTAAAAGTAATTCGAAAGAATTCTATTTTTTCGCGCTACAAACACGACTTTCATTCAGAACTTCTAATTCAACAATTGAAGGCAACTATGCATCTTTTTCGCCTTAAAATCATGTCATTGAGTCTCTTCTAGTCATCAAATCATTTAAAAGCTATACGAACAAATTCTATTTTCGCTCTTTAAACGAGACTTTTGTGCGTAACTCGCAATTGATCTATTCAAGCAAATTATCCATTGTTTAGCCTTGAAGTCATGTCATCGAGTCTCTTGTAGTAATTAAATCATTTCAAAGAAATTCGAACGAAATCGTTTTTCGCACCTGAACCACGACTTTCGTGCATAATTTGCAATGGATCTTTTGAAGGAAACTATGCATTTGTATAGCCTTACAATCATGTCATTGAGTCACTTTTAGTCAGTAAATCATTGGAAATCAATTCAAACGAATCCTATTTTCGCATTTCAAACACGACTTTTGTGCAAAACATTCAATTGATCTATTGAGGGCAATTATGCGTTTGTTTAGCCTTAAAATCATGTCATTGAGTCTTCTCTAGTCATTAAATCAATTAAAAGTAATTCGAAAGAATTCTATTTTTTCGCAGTTCAAACACAACTTTCGTTCAGAATTTCGAATTCAACAATTGAAGGCAACTATGCATCTTTTTGGCCTTAAAATCTTGTCATTGAGTCTCTTCTAGTCATCAAATCATTTAAAAGCATTACGAACAAATTCTATTTTCGCTCTTTAAACGAGACTTTTGTGCATAACTTGCAATTGATCTATTCAAGCGAATTATCCATTGTTTAGCCTTGAAATCATGTCATCAGGTCTCTTCTAGTAATTAAATCATTTCAAAGAAATTTAAACGAAATCTTTTTTCGCATCTGAACCACGGCTTTTGTGCATAATTTGCAATGGATCTTTTGAAGGCAACTAGGCATTTGTATAGCCTTAAAATCATGTCATTGAGTCACTTTTAGTCAGTAAATCATTCGAAATCAATTCAAACGAATTCTATTTTCGCATTTCAAACACGACTTTTGTGCAAAACATGCAATTGATCTATTGAAGGCAATTATGCGTTTGTTTAGCCTTAAAATCATGTCATTGAGTCTTCTCTAGTCATTAAATCAATTAAAAGTAATTGGAAAGAATTCTATTTTTTCGCACTTCAAACACGGCTTTCGTTCAGAACTTCCAATTCAACCATTGAAGGCAACTATGCATCTTTTTAGCCTTAAAATCATGTCATTGAGTCTTTTCTAGTCATCAAATCATTTAAAAGCATTACGAACAAATTCTATTTTCGCTCTTTAAATGAGACTTCTGTGCATAACTTGCAATTGATCTATTCAAGCAAATTATCCATCGTTTAGCCTTAAAATCATGTCATCGAGTCTCTTTTAGTAATTAAATCATTTCAAAGAAATTTAAACGAAATCTTTTTTCGCACCTGAACCACGGCTTTTGTGCATAATTTGCAATGGATCTTTTGAAGGCAACTAGGCATTTGTATAGCCTTAAAATAATGTCATTGAGTCACTTTTAGTCTGTAAATCATTCGAAATCAACAATTGAAGGCAACTATGCATCTTTTTGGCCTTAAAATCATGTCATTGAGTCTCTTCTAGTCATCAAATCATTTAAAAGCATTACGAACAACTTCTATTTTCGCTCTTTCAACGAGACTTTTGTACCTAAATTGCAATTGATCCATTCAAGCAAATTATCAATTGTTTAGCCTTGAAATCATGTCATCGAGTCTCTTCTAGTAATTAAATCATTTCAAAGAAATTTAAACGAAATCTTTTTTCACACCTGATCCACGGCTTTTGTGCATAATTTGCAATGGATCTTTTGAAGGCAACTAGGCATTTGTATAGCCTTAAAATCATGTCATTGAATCACTTTTAGTTAGTAAATCATTCGAAATCAATTCAAACGAATTCTATTTTCGCATTTCAAACACGACTTTTGTGCAAAACATGCAATTGATCTATTGAAGGCAACTATGCGTTTGTTTAGCCTTAAAATCATGTCATTGAGTCTTCTCTAGTCATTAAATCAATTAAAAGTAATTCGAAAGAATTCTATTGTTTCGCACTTCAAACACGACTTTCGTTCAGAACTTCCAATTCAACAATTGAAGGCAACTATGCATCTTTTTCGCCTTAAAATCATGTCATTGAGTCTCTTCTAGTCATAAAATCATTTAAAACCATTACGAACAAATTCTATTTTTGGTCTTTAAAAGGGAATTTTGTGCATAACTTGCAATTGATCTATTCGAGAAAATTATCCATTGTTTAGCCTTGAAATCATGTCATCGAGTCTCTTCTAGTAATTAAATCATTTCAAAGAAATTTAAACGAAATCTTTTTTCGCACCTGAACCACGGCTTTTGGGCATAATTTGCAATGGATCTTTTGAAGGCAACTAGGCATTTGTATAGCCTTAAAATAATGTCATTGTGTCACTTTTAGTCTGTAAATCATTCGAAATCAATTCAAATGAATTCTATTTTCGCACTTCAAACACGACTTTTGTGCAAAACATGCAATTGATCTATTGAAGGCAATTATGCGTTTGTTTAGCTTTCAAATCGTGTCATTGAGTCTTCTATAGTCATTAAATCAATTAAAAGTAAGTCGAAAAAATTCTATTTTTTCGCGCTACAAACACGACTTTCATTCAGAACTTCTAATTCAACAATTGAAGGCAACTATGCATCTTTTTGGCCTTAAACTCATGTCATTCAGTCTCTTCTAGTCATCAAATCATTTAAAAGCATTACGAACAAATTCTATTTTCGCTCTTTAAACGAGACTTTTGTGCATAATTTGCAATTGATCTATTCAAGAAAATTATCCATTGTTTAGACTTGAAATCATGTCAGCGAGTCTCTTCTAGTAAGTAAATCATTTCAAAGAAATTTAAACGAAATCTTTTTTCACACCTGAACCACGGCTTTTGTGCATAATTTGCAATGGATCTTTTGAAGGCAACTAGGCATTTGTATAGCCTTAAAATCATGTCATTGAATCACTTTTAGTCAGTAAATCATTCGTAATCAATTGAAACGAATTCTATTTTCGCATTTCAAACACGACTTTTGTGCAAAACATGCAATTGATCTATTGAAGGCAATTATGCGTTTGTTTAGCCTTAAAATCATGTCATTGAGTCTTCTCTAGTCATTAAATCAATTAAAAGTAATTCGAAAGAATTCTATTGTTTCGCACTTCAAACACGACTTTCGTTCAGAACTTCCAATTCAACAATTGAAGGTAACTATGCATCTTTTTAGCCTTAAAATCATGTCATTGAGTCTTTTCTTGTCATCAAATAATTTGAAAGCATTACGAAAAAATTCTATTTCCACTCTTTAAATGTGACTTTTGTGCATAACTTGCAATTGATCTATTCAAGCAAATTGTCCATTGTTTAGCCTTGAAATCATGTCATTGAGTCTCTTCTAGTAATTAAATCATTTCAAAGCAAATGGAACGAAATATATTTTTGCACTTGAACCACGACTTTCGTGCACAATTTCCAACGGATCTTTTGAAGGCAACTAGGCATTTTTATAACCTTAAAATCATGTCATTGAGTCACTTTTAGTCAATAAATCATTCCAAAATCAATTCAAACGAATTCTATTTTCGCATTTCAAACACGACTTTTGTGCAAAACATGCAATTGATATATTGAAGGCAATTATGCGTTTGTTTAGCCTTAAAATCATGTCATTGAGTCTTCTCTAGTCATTAAATCAATTGAAATTAATTCGAAAGAATTTTATTTTTTCGCACTTCAAACACGACTTTCGTTCAGAACTTCCAATTCAACCATTGAAGGCAACTATGCATCTTTTTAGCCTTAAAATCATGTCATTGAGTCTTTTCTAGTCATCAAATCATTTGAAAGCTATACGAACAAATTCTATTTTCGCTCTTTAAACGAGACTTTTGTGCATAACTCGCAATTGATCTATTCAAGCAAATTATCCATTGTTTAGCCTTGAAGTCATGTCATCGAGTCTTTTGTAGTAATTAAATCATTTCAAAGAAATTCGAACGAAATCGTTTTTCGCACCTGAACCACGGCTTTTGTGCATAATTTGCAATGGATCTTTTGAAGGCAACTATGCATTTGTATAGCCTTAAAATCATGTCATTGAGTCACTTTTAGTCAGTAAATCATTCGAAATCAATTCAAACGAACTCTATTTTCGCATTTCAAACACGACTTTTGTGCAAAACATGCAATTGATCTATTGAAGGCAATAATGCGTTTGTTTAGCCTTAAAATCATGTCATTGACTCTTCTCTAGTCATTAAATCAATTAAAAGTAATTCGAAAGTATTCTATTTTTTCGCGCTACAAAAACGACTTTCGTTCAGAACATCTAATTCAACAATTGAAGGCAACTATGCATCTTTTTAGCCTTAAAGTCATGTCATTGAGTCTTTTCTAGTCATCAACTCATTTGAAAGCATTACGAACAAATTCTATTTTCGCTCTTTAAACGAGACTTTTGTGCATAACTTGCAATTGATGTATTCAAGCAAATTATCCATTGTTTAGCCTCGAAATCAAGCCATTGAGTCACTTCTTGTAATTAAATCATTTCAACGAAATTCGAACGAAATCTTTTTTCGCACTTGAACCAATACTTTTGTGCATAATTTGCATGGATCTTTTGAAGGCAACTATGCATTTGTATAGCCTTAAAATCATGTCATTGAGTCACTTTTAGTCAGTAAATCATTCGAAATCAATTCAAACGAATTCTATTTTTGCATTTCAAACACGACTTTTGTGCAAAACATGCAATTGATCTATTCAAGCAAATTATCCATTGTTTAGCCTCGAAATCATGTCATCGACTCTCTTCTAGTAATTAAATCATTTCAAAGAAATTTGAACGTAATCGTTTTTCGCACCTGAACCACGGCTTTTGTGCATAATTTGCAATGGATCTTTTGAAGGCAACTAGGCGTTTGTATAGCCTTAAAATCATGTCATTGAGTCACTTTTAGTCAGTAAATCATTCGAAATCAATTCAAACAAATTCTATTTTCGCATTTCAAACACGACTTTTGTGCAAAACATGCAATTGATCTATTGAAGGCAATTATGCGTTTGTTTAGCCTTAAAATCATGTCATTGAGTCTTCTGCAGTCATTAAATCAATTAAAAGTAATTCGAAATAATTCTATTTTTTCGCACTTCAAACACGACTTTCGTTCAGAATTTCCAATTCAACAATTGAAGGCAACTATGCATCTTTTTCGCCTTAAAATCATGTCATTGAGTCTCTTCTAGTCATCAAATCGTTTAAAAGCATTACGAACAAATTCTATTTTCGCTCTTTAAACGAAACTTTTGTGCATAACTTGCAATTGATGCATTCAAGCAAATTATCCATGGTTTAGCCTTGAAATCATGTCATTGAGTCTCTTCTAGTAATTAAATCATTTCAAAGCAATTGGAACGAAATCTTTTTTCGCACCTGAACAACGGCTTTTGTGCATAATTTGCAATGGATCTTTTGAAGGCAACTTGGCATTTGTATAGCCTTAAAATCATGTCATTGAGTCACTTTTAGTTCGTAAATCATTCAGAATCAATTCGAACGAATTCTATTTTTGCATTTTAAACACGACTTTTGAGCAAAACATGCAATTGATCTATTGAAGGCAATTATGCGTTTGTTTAGCCTTAAAATCATGTCATTGAGTCTCTTCTAGTAATTAAATCATTTCAAAGCAATTGGAACGTAATCTTTTTTCGCACCTGAACCACGGCTTTTGTGCATAATTTGCAATGGATCTTTTGAAGGCAACTTGGCATTTGTATAGCCTTAAAATCATGTAATTGAGTCACTTTTAGTCAGTAAATCATTCGGAATCAATTCGAACGAATTCTATTTTTGCATTTTAAACACGACTTTTGTGCAGAACATGCAATTGATCTATTGAAGGCAATTATCTGTTTGTTTAGCCTTAAAATCATGTCATTGAGTCTTCTCTAGTCATTAAATCAATTAAAAGTAATTGGAAAGAATTCTATTTTTTCGCACTTCAAACACGACTTTCGTTCAGAACTTCCAATTCAACCATTGAAGGCAACTATGCATCTTTTTAGCCTTAAAATCATGTCATTGAGTCTTTTCTAGTCATCAAATCATTTGAAAGCATTACGAACAAATTCTATTTTCGCTCTTTAAACGAGACTTCTGTGCATAACTTGCAATTGATCTATTCAAGCAAATTATCCATTGTTTATCCTTGAAATCATGTCATTGAGTCTCTTTTAGTAATGAAATCATTTGACAGAAATTCGAACGTAATCTTTTTTCGCACTTGAAGGAATACTTTCGTGCATAATTTGCAATGGATCTTTTGAAGGCAACTAGGCATTTGTATAGCGTTAAAATCAAGTCATTGAGTCACTTTTAGTCAGTAAATCATTCGAAATCAATTCAAACAAATTCTATTTTTGCATTTCAAACACGACTTTTGTGCAAAACATGCAATTGATCTATTGAAGGCAATTATGCGTTTGTTTAGCCTTAAAATTATGTCATTGAGTCTCTTCTAGTAATTAAATCATTTCAAAGCAATTGGAACGAAATCTTTTTTCGCACCTGAACAACGGCTTTTGTGCATAATTTGCAATGGATCTTTTGAAGGCAACTTGGCATTTGTATAGCCTTAAAATCATATCATTGAGTCACTTTTAGTTCGTAAATCATTCGGAATCAATGCGAACGAATTCTATTTTTGCATTTTAAACACGACTTTTGAGCAAAACATGCAATTGATCTATTGAAGGCAATTATGCGTTTGTTTAGCCTTAAAATCATGTCATTGAGTCTTCTCTAGTCATTAAATCAGTTAAAAGTAATTCGAAAGAATTTTTTTTTTTCGCACGACAAACACGACTTTCATTCAGAACTTCCAATTCAACAATTGAAGGAAACTATGCATCTTTTTGGCCTTAAAATCTTGTCATTGAGTCTCTTCTAGTCATCAAATCATTTGAAAGCATTACGAACAAATTCTATTTTCGCTCTTTAAACGAGACTTTTGTGCATAACTTGCAATTGATCTATTGAAGCAAATTATCCATTGTTTAGCCTTGCAATCATGTCATTGAGTCTCTTCTAGTAATTAAATCATTTCAAAGCAATTGGAACGAAATTTATTTTTGCACTTGAACCACGACTTTCGTGCATAATTTGCAATGGATCTTTTGAAGGCAACTAGGCATTTGTATAGGCTTAAAATCATGTCATTGAGTCACTTTATTCAATAAATCATTCGAAATCAATTCAGACGAATTCCATTTTCGTATTTCAAACACGACTTTTGTGCAAAACATGCAATTGACCTATTGAAGGCAATTATGCGTTTGTTTAGCCTTAAAATCGTGTCATTGACTCTTCTCTAGCCATTAAATCAATTAAAAGTAATTCGAAAGAATTCTATTTTTTCGCACTTCAAACACAACTTTCGTTCAGAACTTCCAATTCAACAATTGAAGGCAACTATGCATCTTTTTAGCCTTAAAATCATGTCATTGAGTCTTTTCTAGTCATCAAATCATTTGAAAGCATTACGAACAAATTCTATTTTCGCTCTTTAAATGAGACTTTTGTGCATAACTTGCAATTGATGTATTCAAGCAAATAAGCCATTGTTTAGCCTTGAAATCATGTCATTGAGTCTCTTCTGGTAATTAAATCATTTCAAAGCAATTGGAACGAAATCTTTTTTTGCACCTGAACCACGGCTTTTGTGCATAATTTGCAATGGATCTTTTGAAGGCAACTAGGCATTTGTATAGCCTTAAAATCATGTAATTGAGTCACTTTTAGTCAGTAAATCATTCGAAATCAATTCGAACGAATTCTATTTTTGCATTTCAAACACGACTTTTGTGCAAAACATGCAATTGATTTGTTGAAGGCAATTATGCGTTTGTTTAGCTTTATAATCATGTCATTGAGTCTTCTCTAGTCATTAAATCAATTAAAAGTAATTCGAAAGAATTCTATTTTTTCGCACTTCAAACAAGACTTTCGTTTAGAACTTCCAATTCAATAATTGAAGGCAACTATGCATCTTTTTAGCCTTAAAATCATGTCATTGAGTCTTTTCTAGTCATCAAATCATTTGAAAGCGTTATGAACAAATTCTATTTTCGCTCTTTAAATGAGACTTTTGTGCATAACTTGCAATTGATCTATTCAAGCAAATTATTCTTTGTTTATCCTTGAAATCATTTCAAAGAAATTTTAACGTAATCTTTTTTCACACTTAAACGAATAATTTCGTGCATAATTTGCAATGGATCTTTTGAAGGCAACTAGGCATTTGTATAGCCTTAAAATCATGTCATTGAGTCACTTTTAGTCAGTAAATCATTCGAAATCAATTCAAACGAATTCTATTTTTGCATTTCAAACACGACTTTTGTGCAAAACATACAATTGATCTATTGAATGCAATTATGCGTTTGTTTAGCCTTAAAATTATGTCATTGAGTCTTCTCTAGTCATTAAATCAATTAAAAGTAATTCGAAAGAATTCTATTTTTTCGCAATTCAAACACGACTTTCGTTCAGAACTTCCAATTCAACCATTGAAGGCAACTATGCATCTTTTTAGCCTTAAAATCATGTCATTGAGTCTTTTCTAGTCATGAAATCATTTGAAATCATTATGAACAAATTCTATTTTCGCTCTTTAAACGAGACTTTTGTGCATAACTTGCAATTGATGTATTCAAGAAAATTATCCATTGTTTAGCTATGAAATCATGTCATTGAGTCTCTTCTAGTAATTAAATCATTTCAAAGCAATTGGAACGAAATCTTTTTTCGCACCTGAACCACGACTTTTGTGCATAATTTGCAAAACAATGCATTTAAACAAAACATTCGTGCATAACTTGCAATTGATCTATGATAGGCAACAATGCATTTGTTTAGCCTTAAAGTCATGTCACTGAATCTCTTCTAGTCATGAAATAGTTCTAAATTAATTCGAACGAATTCTATTTTCGCCATTCGAAAATTATTTTCTTACATAACTTGCAATTAATCTACTGAATACAACAATGCATTATTTTAGCATTTAAATGCATATCACTCAGTCTTTTCAATCATTAAATTGTTTGAAGGCATTTCGAACTAATTCTATTTTTGTTTTTAAAACACGACTTTCATGCATAACTTGCACTTGATCTATTGATGGCAACTATGCATTTTTTTAGCCTTAAAGTCATATTTTTGCGTCTCTGTTACTCAGTAAATAATTCTAAATCACTTCGAACGAAATTCATCCATTAAACATGACTTCCGTGTATAACTTGCAGTTGATCTATTATAGGCAACAATGCTTTTGTTTAGCCTTAAAGTTATGTCACTGAGTCTCTTCTAGTCATTAAATCATTCTAAATTAATTCGAATGAATTCTATTTTCGCCCTTCAAACATTATTTTCTTACATAACTTGTAATTAATCTACTAAAGACAACAATGCATTATTTTAGCATTAAAAAGCATATCACTCAGTGTTTTCATTCATTAAATTGTTTGAAGGCACTTCGAACCAATTCTCTTTTTGCATTTAAAACGCGACTTTCATGCATAACTTGCAATTGATATATTCATGGCAACTATGCATTTTTTTAGCCTTAAAGTCATATTTTTGCGTCTCTTTTAGTCAGTAAATAATTCTAAATCACTTCGAACGAAATTCGGCCTTTAAACATGACTTTCGTGCATAACTTGCATTTGATCTATTGAAGGCAACAATGCATTTGTTTAGCCTTAAAGTCATGTCACTGAGTCTCTTCTAGTCATTAAATCATTCTAAATTAATTCGAACGAATTCTATTTTCGCCCTTCGAACATTATTTTCTTACATAACTTGCAATTAATCTACTGAATATAACAATGCATTATTTTACCATTAAAAAGCATATCACTCAGTCTTTTAAATCATTAAATTGCTTGAAGGCACTTCGAACCAATTCTATTTTTGTTTTTTAAACACGACTTTCATGCATAACTTGCACTTAATCTATTGAAGGCAACTATTCATTTTTTAGCTTTAAAGTCATATTATTGCGTCTCTTTTAGTCATTAAATCATTCTAAATCACTTCGATCAGAATTCGGACTTTAAACATGACTTTTGTACATAACTTGCAGTTGATCTATTGAAGGCAACAATGCATTTGTTTAGCCTTAAAGTCATGTCACTGAGTCTCTTCTAGTCATTAAATCATTCTACATTAATTCGAACGAATTCTATTTTCGCCCTTCGAACATTATTTTCTTACATAACTTGCAATTAATCTACTGAATATAACAATGCATTATTTTACCATTAAAAAGCATATCACTCAGTCTTTTAAATCATTAAATTGCTTGAAGGCACTTCGAACCAATTCTATTTTTGTTTTTTAAACACGACTTTCATGCATAACTTGCACTTAATCTATTGAAGGCAACTATTCATTTTTTAGCTTTAAAGTCATATTATTGCGTCTCTTTTAGTCATTAAATCATTCTAAATCACTTCGATCAGAATTCGGACTTTAAACATGACTTTTGTACATAACTTGCAGTTGATCTATTGAAGGCAACAATGCATTTGTTTAGCCTTAAAGTCATGTCACTGAGTCTCTTCTAGTCATTAAATCATTCTACATTAATTCGAACGAATTCTATTTTCGCCCTTCGAACATTATTTTCTTACATAACTTGCAATTAATCTACTGAATATAACAATGCATTATTTTACCATTAAAAAGCATATCACTCAGTCTTTTAAATCATTAAATTGCTTGAAGGCACTTCGAACCAATTCTATTTTTGTTTTTTAAACACGACTTTCATGCATAACTTGCACTTAATCTATTGAAGGCAACTATTCATTTTTTAGCTTTAAAGTCATATTATTGCGTCTCTTTTAGTCATTAAATCATTCTAAATCACTTCGATCAGAATTCGGACTTTAAACATGACTTTTGTACATAACTTGCAGTTGATCTATTGAAGGCAACAATGCATTTGTTTAGCCTTAAAGTCATGTCACTGAGTCTCTTCTAGTCATTAAATCATTCTACATTAATTCGAACGAATTCTATTTTCGCCCTTCGAACATTATTTTCTTACATAACTTGCAATTGATCTACTGAATACAACAATGCATTATTTTAGCATTAAAAAACATATCACTCAGTCTTTTCAATCATTAAATTGTTTGAAGGCACTTCGAACCAATTCTATTTTTGTTTTTAAAACACGACTTTCATGCATAACTTGCACTTGATCTATTGAAGGCAACTATTCATTTTTTAGCCGTAAAGTCATATTATTACGTCTCTTTTTGTCATTAAATCATTCTAAATCACTTCGACCGAAATTCGGCCTTTAAACATGACTTTCGTGCATAACTTGCAGTTGATCTATTATAGGCAACAATGCATTTGTTTAGCCTTAAAGTCATGTCACTGAGTCTCTTCTAGTCATTAAATCATTCTAAATTAATTCGAACGAATTCTATTTTCGCCTTTCAAACGTTATTTTCTTACATAACTTGCAATTAATCTACCAAAGACAACAATGCATTATTTTAGCATTTAAAAGCATATCACTCAGTCTTTTCAATCATTAAATTGTTTGAAGGCACTTCGAACCAATTCTATTTTTGTTTTTAAAACACGACTTTCATGCATAACTTGCACTTGATCTATTGAAGGCAACTATTCATTTTTTAGCCGTAAAGTGATATTATTGCGTCTCTTTTTGTCATTAAATCATTCTAAATCACTTCGAACGAAATTCGGCCTTTATACATGACTTTCGTGCATAACTTGCAGTTGATCTATTATAGGCAACAATGCATTTGTTTAGCATTAAAGTCATGTCACTGAGTCTCTTCTAGTCATTAAATCATTCTAAATTAATTCGAACGAATTCTATTTTCGCCTTTCAAACGTTATTTTCTTACATAACTTGCAATTAATCTACCAAAGACAACAATGCATTATTTTAGCATTAAAAAGCATATCAGTCAGTCTTTTCAATTATTAAATTGTTTGAAGGCACTTCGAACCAATTCTATTTTTGTTTTTAAAACACGACTTTCATGCATAACTTGCACTTGATCTACTGAAGGGAACTATTCATTTTTTTGCCTTATAGTCATATTATTGCGTCTCTTTTAGTCATTAAATCATTCTCAATCACTTCGAACGAAATTCGGACTTTAAACATGACTTTCGTGCATAACTTGCAGTTGATCTATTGAAGGCAACAATGCATTTGTTTAGCCTTAAAGTCATGTCATTGAGTCTCTTCTAGTCATTAAATCATTCTAAATTAATTCGAACGAATTCTATTTTCGCCCTTCGAACATTATTTTCTTACATAACTTGCAATTAATCTACTGAAGACAACAATGCATTATTTTAGCATTAAAAAGCATATCAGTCAGTCTTTTCAATTATTAAATTGTTTGAAGGCACTTCGAACCAATTCTATTTTTGTTTTTAAAACACGACTTTCATGCATAACTTGCACTTGATCTACTGAAGGCAACTATTCATTTTTTTGCCTTAAAATCATATTATTGCGTCTCTTTTAGTCATTAAATCATTCTGAATCACTTCGAGCGAAATTCGGACTTTAAACATGACTTTCGTGCATAACTTGCAGTTGATCTATTGAAGGCAACAATGCATTTGTTTAGCCTTAAATTCATGTCACTGAGTCTCTTATAGTCATTAAATCATTCTAAATTAATTCAAACAAATTCTATTTTCGCCCTTCGAACATTATTTTCTTACATAACTTGCAATTAATCTACTGAATACAACAATGCATTATTTTAGCATTAAAAAGCATATCACTCAGTGTTTTCAATCATTAAATTGTTTGAAGGCACTTCGAACCAATTCTCTTTTTACATTTAAAACGCAACTTTCATGCATAACTTGCAATTGATCTATTGATGGCAACTATGTGTTTTTTAACCTTAAAGTCATATTTTTGCGTCTCTTTTAGTCAGTAAATCATTCTAAATCACTTCGTATGAAATTCTGCATTTAAACATGACTTTCATGCATAACTTGCAGTTGATATATTATAGGCAACAATGCATTTGTTTAGCCTTAAAGTCATGTTACTGAGTCTCTTCTAGTCATTAAATCATTCTAAATTAATTCGAGCGAATTTTATTTTCGCCCCTCAAAAATTATTTTCTTACATAACTTGCAATTAATCTACTGAATACAACAATGCATTATTTTACCATTAAAAAGCATATCACTCAGTCTTTTCAATCATTAAATCGTTTGAAGGCACTTCGAACCAATTCTATTTTTGTTTTTAAAACACGACTTTCATGCATAACTTGCACTTGATCTATTGATGGCAACTATGCATTTTTTTAGCCTTAAAGTCATATTTTTGCGTCTCTTTTAGTCAGTAAATCTTTCTGAATCACTTCGTATGAAATTCGGAATTTAAACATGACTTTCGTGCATAACTTTCAATTGATCTATTATAGGCAACAATGCATTTGTTTAGCCTTAAAGTCATGTCACTGAGTCTATTCTAGTCATTAAATCATTCTAAATTAATTCGAACGAATTCTATTTTCGCCCTTCGAACATTATTTTCTTACATAACTTGCAATTAATCTACTGAACACAACAATGCATTATTTTTGCATTTAAAAGCATATCACTCAGTCTTTTCAATCATTAAATTGTTTGAAGGCACTTCGAACCAATTCTATTTTTGTTTTTTAAACACGACTTTCATGCATAACTTGCACTTAATCTATTGAAGGCAACTCTTCATTTTTTAGCTTTAAAGTCATATTATTGCGTCTCTTTTAGTCATTAAATCATTCTAAATCACTTCGATCGGAATTCGGACTTTAAACATGACTTTTGTACATAACTTGCAGTTGATCTATTGAAGGCAAAAATGCATTTGTTTAGCCTTAAAGTCATGTCACTGCGTCTCTTCTAGTCATTAAATCATTCTAAATTAAGTCGAACGAATTCTATTTTCGCCCTTCGAACATTATTTTCTCACAAAACTTGCAATTAATCTACTGAATACAACAATGCATTATTTTAGCACAAAAAAGCATATCACTCAGTGTTTTAAATCATTACATTGTTGGAAGGCACTTCGAACCAATTCTCTTTTTGCATTTAAAACGCGACTTTCATGCATAACTTGCAATTGATCTATTGATGGCAACTATGCATTTTCTAGCCTTAAAGTCATATTTTTGCCTCTCTTTTAGTCAGTAAATCATTCTAAATCACTTCGTATGAAATTCGGCATTTAAACATGACTTTCATGCATAACTTGCAGTTGATCTATTATAGGCAACAATGCATTTGTTTAGCCTTAAAGTCATGTTACTGAGTCTCTTCTAGTCATTAAATCATTCTAAATTAATTCGACCGAATTTTATTTTCGCCCTTCAAAAATTATTTTCTTACATAACTTGTATTTAATCTACTGAATACGACAATGCATTATTTTAGCATTAAAAAGCATATCACTCAGTCTTTTTAATCATTAAATTGTTTGAAGGCACTTCGAACCAATTCTATTTTTGTTTTTAAAACACGACTTTCATGCATAACTTGCACTTGATCTATTGACGGCAACTGTGCATTTTTTTAGCCTTAAAGTCATATTTTTTGGTCTCTTTTAGTCAGTAAATGATTCTAAATCACTTCGTATGAAATTCGGCATTTAAACATGACTTCCATGCATAACTTGCAGTCGAAATATTATAGGAAACAATGCATTTGTTTAGCCTTAAAGTCCTGTCACTGAGTCTCTTCTAGTAATTAAATCATTCTAAATTCACTCGAATGAATTCTATTTTCGCCTTTCAAACATTATTTTCTTACATAACATGTAATTAATCTACTGAATACCACAATGCATTATTTTAGCAGTTAAAAGCATATCACTCAGTGTTTTCATTCATTAAATTGTTTGAAGGCACTTCGAACCAATTCCCTTTTTGCATTTAAAACGCGACTTTCATGCATAACTTGCAATTGATCTATTGATGGCAACTATGCATTTTTTAGCCTTAAAGTCATATTTTTGCGTCTCTTTTAGTCAGTAAATCACTCTAAATCACTTCGTATGAAATTCGGCATTTAAACATGACTTTCGTGCATAACTTGCAGTTGATCTATTGAAGGCACAATGCATTTGTTTAGCCTTAAATTCATGTCACTAAGTCTCTTCTAGTCATTAAATCATTCTAAATTAATTCAAACAAATTCTATTTTCGCCCTTCGAACATTATTTTCTTACATAACTTGCAATTAATCTACTGAATACAACAATGCATTATTTTAGCATTAAAAAGCATATCACTCAGTGTTTTCAATCATTAAATTGTTTGAAGGCACTTCGAACCAATTCTCTTTTGGCATTTAAAACGCAACTTTCATGCATAACTTGCAATTGATCTATTGATGGCAACTATGCATTTTTTAACCTTAAAGTCATATTTTTGCGTCTCTTTTAGTCAGTAAATCATTCTAAATCACTTCGTATGAAATTCGGCATTTAAACATGACTTTCATGCATAACTTGCAGTTGATATATTATAGGCAACAATGCATTTGTTTAGCCTTAAAGTCATGTTACTGAGTCTCTTCTAGTCATTAAATCATTCTAAATTAATTCGAGCGAATTTTATTTTCGCCCTTCAAAAATTATTTTCTTACATAACTTGCAATTAATCTACTGAATACAACAATGCATTATTTTACCATTAAAAAGCATATCACTCAGTCTTTTCAATCATTAAATTGTTTGAAGGCACTTCGAACCAATTCTATTTTTGTTTTTAAAACACGACTTTCATGCATAACTTGCACTTGATCTATTGATGGCAACTATGCATTTTTTCAGCCTTAAAGTCATAATTTTGCGTCTCTTTTAGTCAGTAAATCATTCTGAATTACTTCGTATGAAATTCGGCATTTAAACATGACTTTCGTGCATAACTTGCAATTGATCTATTACAGGCAACAATGCATTTGTTTAGCCTTAAAGTCCTGTCACTGAGTCTCTTCTAGTCATTAAATCATTCTAAATTAACTCGAATGAATTCTATTTTCGCCCTTCAAACATTATTTTCTTACATAACTTGCAATTAATCTACTGAATACAACAATGCATTATTTTACCATTAAAAAGCATATCACTCAGTCTTTTCAATCATTAAATTGATTGAAGGCACTTCGAACCAATTCTATTTTTGTTTTTAAAACACGACTTTCATGCATAACTTGCACTTGATCTATTGATGGCAACTATGCATTTTTTTAGCCTTAAAGTCTTATTTTTGCGTCTCTTTTAGTCAGTAAATAATTCTAAATCACTTCGAACGAAATTCGGCCTTTAAACATGACTTTCGTGCCTAACTTGCATTTGATCTATTGAAGGCAACAATGCATTTGTTTAGCCTTAAAGTCATGTGACTGAGTCTCTTCTAGTCATTAAATAATTCTAAATTAATTCGAACGAATTCTATTTTCGCCCTTCGAACATTATTTTCTTACATAACTTGCAATTAATCTACTGAATACAACAATGCATTATTTTACCATTAAAAAGCATATCACTCAGTCTTTTCAATCATTAAATTGTTTGAAGGCACTTCGAACCAATTTTATTTTTGTTTTTTAAACACGACTTTCATTCATAACTTGCACTTAATCTATTGAAGGCAACTATTCATTTTTTAGCTTTAAAGTCATATTATTGCGTCTCTTTTAGTCATTAAATCATTCTAAATCACTTCGATCCGAATTCGGACTTTAAACATGACTTTTGTACATAACTTGCAGTTGATCTATTGAAGGAAACAATGCATTTGTTTAGCCTTAAAGTCATGTCACTGCGTCTCTTCTAGTCATTAAATCATTCTAAATTAATTCGAACGAATTCTATTTTCGCCTTTCAAACGTTATTTTCTTACATAACTTGCAATTAATCTACCAAAGACAACAATGCATTATTTTAGCATTTAAAAGCATATCACTCAGTCTTTTCAATCATTAAATTGTTTGAAGGCACTTCGAACCAATTCTATTTTTGTTTTTTAAACACGACTTTCATGCATAACTTGCACTTAATCTATTGAAGGCAACTATTCATTTTTTAGCTTTAAAGTCATATTATTGCGTCTCTTTTAGTCATTAAATCATTCTAAATCACTTCGATCGGAATTCGGACTTTAAACATGACTTTTGTACATAACTTGCAGTTGATCTATTGAAGGCAAAAATGCATTTGTTTAGCCTTAAAGTCATGTCACTGCGTCTCTTCTAGTCATTAAATCATTCTAAATTAAGTCGAACGAATTCTATTTTCGCCCTTCGAACATTATTTTCTCACAAAACTTGCAATTAATCTACTGAATACAACAATGCATTATTTTAGCACTAAAAAGCATATCACTCAGTGTTTTAAATCATTACATTGTTTGAAGGCACTTCGAACCAATTCTCTTTTTGCATTTAAAACGCGACTTTCATGCATAACTTGCACTTGATATATTGACGGCAACTATGCATTTTCTAGCCTTAAAGTCATATTTTTGCCTCTCTTTTAGTCAGTAAATCATTCTAAATCACTTCGTATGAAATTCGGCATTTAAACATGACTTCCATGCATAACTTGCAGTCGATATATTATAGGCAACAATGCATTTGTTTAGCCTTAAAGTCATGTTACTGAGTCTCTTCTAGTCATTAAATCATTCTAAATTAATTCGAGCGAATTTTATTTTCGCCCTTCAAAAATTATTTTCTTACATAACTTGTATTTAATCTACTGAATACGACAATGCATTATTTTAGCATTAAAAAGCATATCACTCAGTCTTTTTAATCATTAAATTGTTTGAAGGCACTTCGAACCAATTCTATTTTTGTTTTTAAAACACGACTTTCATACATAACTTGCACTTGATCTATTGACGGCAACTGTGCATTTTTTTAGCCTTAAAGCCATATTTTTTGGTCTCTTTTAGTCAGTAAATCATTCTAAATCACTTCGTATGAAATTTGGCATTTAAACATGACTTCCATGCATAAGTTGCAGTCGATATATTATAGGCAACAATGCATTTGTTTAGCCTTAAAGTCATGTTACTGAGTCTCTTCTAGTCATTAAATCATTCTAAATTAATTCGAGCGAATTTTATTTTCGCCCTTCAAAAATTATTTTCTTACATAACTTGCAATTAATCTACTGAATACAACAATGCATTATTTTACCATTAAAAAGCATATCACTCAGTCTTTTCAATCATTAAATTGTTTGAAGGCACTTCGAACCAATTCTATTTTTGTTTTTAAAACACGACTTTCATGCATAACTTGCACTTGATCTATTGATGGCAACTATGCATTTTTTCAGCCTTAAAGTCATAATTTTGCGTCTCTTTTAGTCAGTAAATTATTCTGAATTACTTCGTATGAAATTCGGCATTTAAACATGACTTTCGTGCATAACTTGCAATTGATCTATTACAGGCAACAATGCATTTGTTTAGCCTTAAAGTCCTGTCACTGAGTCTCTTCTAGTCATTAAATCATTCTAAATTACCTCGAATGAATTTTATTTTCGCCCTTCAAAAATTATTTTCTTACATAACTTGTATTTAATCTACTGAATACGACAATGCATTATTTTAGCATTAAAAAGCATATCACTCAGTCTTTTTAATCATTAAATTGTTTGAAGGCACTTCGAACCAATTCTATTTTTGTTTTTAAAACACGACTTTCATGCATAACTTGCACTTGATCTATTGACGGCAACTGTGCATTTTTTTAGCCTTAAAGTCATATTTTTTGGTCTCTTTTAGTCAGTAAATCATTCTAAATCACTTCGTATGAAATTCGGCATTTAAACATGACTTCCATGCATAACTTGCAGTCGAAATATTATAGGCAACAATGCATTTGTTTAGCCTTAAAGTCCTGTCACTGAGTCTCTTCTAGTAATTAAATCATTCTAAATTCACTCGAATGAATTCTATTTTCGCCTTTCAAACATTATTTTCTTACATAACTTGTAATTAATCTACTGAATACCACAATGCATTATTTTAGCAGTTAAAAGCATATCACTCAGTGTTTTCATTCATTAAATTGTTTGAAGGCACTTCGAACCAATTCCCTTTTTGCATTTAAAACGCGACTTTCATGCATAACTTGCAATTGATCTATTGGTGGCAACTATGCATTTTTTAGCCTTAAAGTCATATTTTTGCGTCTCTTTTAGTCAGTAAATCATTCTAAATCACTTCGTATGAAATTCGGCATTTAAACATGACTTTCGTGCATAACTTGCAGTTGATCTATTGAAGGCACAATGCATTTGTTTAGCCTTAAATTCATGTCACTATGTCTCTTCTAGTCATTAAATCATTCTAAATTAATTAAAACAAATTCTATTTTCGCCCTTCGAACATTATTTTCTTACATAACTTGCAATTAATCTACTGAATACAACAATGCATTATTTTAGCATTAAAAAGCATATCACTCAGTGTTTTCAATCATTAAATTGTTTGAAGGCACTTCGAACCAATTCTCTTTTGGCATTTAAAACGCAACTTTCATGCATAACTTGCAATTGATCTATTGATGGCAACGATGCATTTTTTAACCTTAAAGTCATATTTTTGCGTCTCTTTTAGTCAGTAAATCATTCTAAATCACTTCGTATGAAATTCGGCATTTAAACATGACTTTCATGCATAACTTGCAGTTGATATATTATAGGCAACAATGCATTTGTTTAGCCTTAAAGTCATGTTACTGAGTCTCTTCTAGTCATTAAATCATTCTAAATTAATTCGAGCGAATTTTATTTTCGCCCTTCAAAAATTATTTTCTTACATAACTTGCAATTAATCTACTGAATACAACAATGCATTATTTTACCATTAAAAAGCATATCACTCAGTCTTTTCAATCATTAAATTGTTTGAAGGCACTTCGAACCAATTCTATTTTTGTTTTTAAAACACGACTTTCATGCATAACTTGCACTTGATCTATTGATGGCAACTATGCATTTTTTCAGCCTTAAAGTCATAATTTTGCGTCTCTTTTAGTCAGTAAATCATTCTGAATTACTTCGTATGAAATTCGGCATTTAAACATGACTTTCGTGCATAACTTGCAATTGATCTATTACAGGCAACAATGCATTTGTTTAGCCTTAAAGTCCTGTCACTGAGTCTCTTCTAGTCATTAAATCATTCTAAATTAACTCGAATGAATTCTATTTTCGCGCTTCAAACGTTATTTTCTTACATAACTTGCAATTAATCTACTGAATACAACAATGCATTATTTTACCATTAAAAAGCATATCACTCAGTCTTTTCAATCATTAAATTGATTGAAGGCACTTCGAACCAATTCTATTTTTGTTTTTAAAACACGACTTTCATGCATAACTTGCACTTGATCTATTGATGGCAACTATGCATTTTTTTAGCCTTAAAGTCTTATTTTTGCGTCTCTTTTAGTCAGTAAATAATTCTAAATCACTTCGAACGAAATTCGGCCTTTAAACATGACTTTCGTGCCTAACTTGCATTTGATCTATTGAAGGCAACAATGCATTTGTTTAGCCTTAAAGTCATGTGACTGAGTCTCTTCTAGTCATTAAATAATTCTAAATTAATTCGAACGAATTCTATTTTCGCCCTTCGAACATTATTTTCTTACATAACTTGCAATTAATCTACTGAATACAACAATGCATTATTTTACCATTAAAAAGCATATCACTCAGTCTTTTCAATCATTAAATTGTTTGAAGGCACTTCGAACCAATTTTATTTTTGTTTTTTAAACACGACTTTCATGCATAACTTGCACTTAATCTATTGAAGGCAACTATTCATTTTTTAGCTTTAAAGTCATATTATTGCATCTCTTTTAGTCATTAAATCATTCTAAATCACTTCGATCCGAATTCGGACTTTAAACATGACTTTTGTACATAACTTGCAGTTGATCTATTGAAGGAAACAATGCATTTGTTTAGCCTTAAAGTCATGTCACTGCGTCTCTTCTAGTCATTAAATCATTCTAAATTAATTCGAACGAATTCTATTTTCGCCTTTCAAACGTTATTTTCTTACATAACTTGCAATTAATGTACCAAAGACAACAATGCATTATTTTAGCATTTAAAAGCATATCACTCAGTCTTTTCAATCATTAAATTGTTTGAAGGCACTTCGAACCAATTCTATTTTTGTTTTTAAAACACGACTTTCATGCATAACTTGCACTTGATCTATTGAAGGCAACTATTCATTTTTTTGCCGTAAAGTCATATTATTGCGTCTCTTTCTGTCATTAAATCATTCTAAATCACTTCGAACGAAATTCGGCCTTGCCTTTAAACATGACTTTCGTGCATAACTTGCAGTTGATCTATTATAGGCAACAATGCATTTGTTTAGCCTTAAAGTCATGTCACTGAGTCTCTTCTAGTCATTAAATCATTCTAAATTAATTCGAACGAATTCTATTTTCGCCTTTCAAACGTTATTTTCTTACATAACTTGCAATTAATCTACCAAAGACAACAATGCATTATTTTAGCATTTAAAAGCATATCACTCAGTCTTTTCAATCATTAAATTGTTTGGAGGCACTTCGAACCAATTCTATTTTTGTTTTTAAAACACGACTTTCATGCATAACTTGCACTTGATCTATTGAAGGCAACTATTCATTTTTTAGCCGTAAAGTCATATTATTGCGTCTCTTTTAGTCATTAAATCATTCTGAATCACTTGCAGTTGATCTATTGTAGGCAACAATGCATTTGTTTAGCCTTAAAGTCCTGTCACTGAGTCTCTTCTAGTCATTAAATCATTCTAAATTAACTCGAATGACTATTTTCGCCCTTCGGACATTATTTTCTTACATAACTTGTAATTAATCTACTGAATACAACAATGCATTATTTTAGCATTTAAAAGCATATCACTCAGTCTTTTCAATCATTAAATTGTTTGAAGGCACTTCAAACCAATTCTCTTTTTGCATTTAAAACGCGACTTTCATGCATAACTTGTAATTGATCTATTAATGGCAACTATGCATTTTTTAACCTTAAAGTCATATTTTTGTGTCTCTTTTAGTCTGTAAATCATTTTAAATCACTTCGTATGAAATTCGGCATTTCAACATGACTTTCATGCATACCTTGCAGTTGATATATTATAGGCAACAATGCATTTGTTTAGCCTTAAAGTCATGTTACTGAGTCTCTTCTAGTCATTAAATCATTCTAAATTAATTCGAGCGAATTTTATTTTCGCCCTTCAAAAATTATTTTCTTACATAACTTGCAATTAATCTACTGAATACAACAATGCATTATTTTACCATTAAAAAGCATATCACTCAGTCTTTTCAATCATTAAATTGATTGAAGGCACTTCGAACCAATTCTACTTTTGTTTTTAAAACACGACTTTCATGCATAACTTGCACTTGATCTATTGATGGCAACTATGCATTTTTTTAGCCTTAAAGTCTTATTTTTGCGTCTCTTTTAGTCAGTAAATAATTCTAAATCACTTCGAACGAAATTCGGCCTTTAAACATGACTTTCGTGCCTAACTTGCATTTGATCTATTGAAGGCAACAATGCATTTGTTTAGCCTTAAAGTCATGTGACTGAGTCTCTTCTAGTCATTAAATAATTCTAAATTAATTCGAACGAATTCTATTTTCGCCCTTCGAACATTATTTTCTTACATAACTTGCAATTAATCTACTGAATACAACAATGCATTATTTTAGCATTTAAAAGCATATCACTCAGTCTTTTCAATCATTAAATTGTTTGAAGGCACTTCGAACCAATTCTATTTTTGTTTTTAAAACACGACTTTCATGCATAACTTGCACTTGATCTATTGAAGGCAACTATTCATTTTTTAGCCGTAAAGTCATATTATTGCGTCTCTTTCTGTCATTAAATCATTCTAAATCACTTCGAACGAAATTCGGCCTTGCCTTTAAACATGACTTTCGTGCATAACTTGCAGTTGATCTATTATAGGCAACAATGCATTTGTTTAGCCTTAAAGTCATGTCACTGAGTCTCTTCTAGTCATTAAATCATTCTAAATTAATTCGAACGAATTCTATTTTCGCCTTTCAAACGTTATTTTCTTACATAACTTGCAATTAATCTACCAAAGACAACAATGCATTATTTTAGCATTTAAAAGCATATCACTCAGTCTTTTCAATCATTAAATTGTTTGAAGGCACTTCGAACCAATTCTATTTTTGTTTTTAAAACACGACTTTCATGCATAACTTGCACTTGATCTATTGAAGGCAACTATTCATTTTTTAGCCGTAAAGTCATATTATTGCGTCTCTTTTAGTCATTAAATCATTCTGAATCACTTGCAGTTGATCTATTGTAGGCAACAATGCATTTGTTTAGCCTTAAAGTCCTGTCACTGAGTCTCTTCTAGTCATTAAATCATTCTAAATTAACTCGAATGACTATTTTCGCCCTTCGGACATTATTTTCTTACATAACTTGTAATTAATCTACTGAATACAACAATGCATTATTTTAGCATTTAAAAGCATATCACTCAGTCTTTTCAATCATTAAATTGTTTGAAGGCACTTCGAACCAATTCTCTTTTTGCATTTAAAACGCGACTTTCATGCATAACTTGTAATTGATCTATTGATGGCAACTATGCATTTTTTAACCTTAAAGTCATATTTTTGTGTCTCTTTTAGTCTGTAAATCATTTTAAATCACTTCGTATGAAATTCGGCATTTCAACATGACTTTCATGCATACCTTGCAGTTGATATATTATAGGCAACAATGCATTTGTTTAGCCTTAAAGTCATGTTACTGAGTCTCTTCTAGTCATTAAATCATTCTAAATTAATTCGAGCGAATTTTATTTTCGCCCTTCAAAAATTATTTTCTTACATAACTTGCAATTAATCTACTGAATACAACAATGCATTATTTTACCATTAAAAAGCATATCACTCAGTCTTTTCAATCATTAAATTGATTGAAGGCACTTCGAACCAATTCTACTTTTGTTTTTAAAACACGACTTTCATGCATAACTTGCACTTGATCTATTGATGGCAACTATGCATTTTTTTAGCCTTAAAGTCTTATTTTTGCGTCTCTTTTAGTCAGTAAATAATTCTAAATCACTTCGAACGAAATTCGGCCTTTAAACATGACTTTCGTGCCTAACTTGCATTTGATCTATTGAAGGCAACAATGCATTTGTTTAGCCTTAAAGTCATGTGACTGAGTCTCTTCTAGTCATTAAATAATTCTAAATTAATTCGAACGAATTCTATTTTCGCCCTTCGAACATTATTTTCTTACATAACTTGCAATTAATCTACTGAATACAACAATGCATTATTTTACCATTAAAAAGCATATCACTCAGTCTTTTCAATCATTAAATTGTTTGAAGGCACTTCGAACCAATTTTATTTTTGTTTTTTAAACCCGACATTCATGCATAACTTGCACTTAATCTATTGAAGGCAACTATTCATTTTTTAGCTTTAAAGTCATATTATTGCGTCTCTTTTAGTCATTAAATCATTCTAAATCACTTCGATCCGAATTCGGACTTTAAACATGACTTTTGTACATAACTTGCAGTTTATCTATTGAAGGAAACAATGCATTTGTTTAGCCTTAAAGTCATGTCACTGCGTCTCTTCTATTCATTAAATCATTCTAAATTAATTTGAACGAATTCTATTTTCGCCTTTCAAACGTTATTTTCTTACATAACTTGCAATTAATCTACCAAAGACAACAATGCATTATTTTAGCATTTAAAAGCATATCACTCAGTCTTTTCAATCATTAAATTGTTTGAAGGCACTTCGAACCAATTCTATTTTTGTTTTTAAAACACGACTTTCATGCATAACTTGCACTTGATCTATTGAAGGCAACTATTCATTTTTTAGCCGTAAAGTCATATTATTGCGTCTCTTTTTGTCATTAAATCATTCTGAATCACTTCGAACAAAATTCGGACTTTAAACATGACTTTCGTGCATAACTTGCAGTTGATCGATTGTAGGCAACAATGCATTTGTTTAGCCTTAAAGTCCTGTCACTGTGTCTCTTCTAGTCATTAAATCATTCTAAATTAACTCGAATGACTATTTTCGCCCTTCGAACATTATTTTCTTACATAACTTGCAATTAATCTACCAAAGACAACAATGCATTATTTTAGCATTTAAAAGCATATCACTCAGTCTTTTCAATCATTAAATTGTTTGAAGGCACTTCGAACCAATTCTATTTTTGTTTTTAAAACACGACTTTCATGCATAACTTGCACTTGATCTATTGAAGGCAACTATTCATTTTTTAGCCGTAAAGTCATATTATTGCGTCTCTTTTAGTCATTAAATCATTCTGAATCACTTCGAACAAAATTCGGACTTTAAACGTGACTTTCGTGCATAACTTGCAGTTGATCTATTGTAGGCAACAATGCATTTGTTTAGCCTTAAAGTCCTGTCACTGTGTCTCTTCTAGTCATTAAATCATTCTAAATTAACTCGAATGACTATTTTCGCCCTTCGAACATTATTTTCTTACATAACTTGTAATTAATCTACTGAATACAACAATGCATTATTTTAGCATTTAAAAGCATATCACTCAGTCTTTTCAATCATTAAATTGTTTGAAGGCACTTCGAACCAATTCTCTTTTTGCATTTAAAACGCGACTTTCATGCATAACTTGTAATTGATCTATTGATGGCAACTATGCATTTTTTAACCTTAAAGTCATATTTTTGCGTCTCTTTTAGTCAGTAAATCATTCTAAATCACTTCGTATGAAATTCGGCATTTAAACGTGACTTTCATGCATAACTTGCAGTTGATATATTATAGGCAACAATGCATTTGTTTAGCCTTAAAGTCATGTTACTGAGTCTCTTCTAGTCATTAAATCATTCTAAATTAATTCGAGCGAATTTTATTTTAGCCCTTAAAAAATTATTTTCTTACATAACTTGCAATTAATCTACTGAATACAACAATGCATTATTTTACCATTAAAAAGCATATCACTCAGTCTTTTCAATCATTAAATTGTTTGGAGGCACTTCGAACCAATTTTATTTTTGTTTTTAAAACACGACTTTCATGCATAACTTGCACTTGATCTATTGATGGCAACTATGCATTTTTTTAGCCTTAAAGTCGTATTTTTGCGTCTCTTTTAGTCAGTAAATCATTCTGAATCACTTCGTATGAAATTTGGCATTTAAACATGACTTTCGTGCATAACTTGCAATTGATTTATTATAGGCAACAATGCATTTGTTTAGCCTTAAAGTCATGTCACTGAGTCTATTCTAGTCATTAAATCATTCTAAATTTATTCGAACGAATTCTATTTTCGCCCTTCGAACATTATTTTCTTACATAACTTGCAATTAATCTACTGAACACAACAATGCATTATTTTAGCATTTAAAAGCATATCACTCAGTCTTTTCAACAATTAAATTGTTAGAAGGCACTTCGAACCAATTCTATTTTTGTTTTTTAAACACGACTTTCATGCATAACTTGCACTTGATCTATTGATGGCAACTATGCATTTTTTTAGCCTTAAAGTCATATTTTTGCGTCTCTTTTAGTCAGTAAATCATTCTGAATCACTTCGTATGAAATTCGGCATTTAAACATGACTTTCGTGCATAACTTGCAATTGATTTATTATAGGCAACAATGCATTTGTTTAGCCTTAAAGTCATGTCACTGAGTCTATTCTAGTCATTAAATCATTCTAAATTAATTCGAACGAATTCTATTTTCGCCCTTCGAACCTTATTTTCTTACATAACTTGCAATTAATCTACTGAACACAACAATGCATTATTTTACCATTAAAAAGCATATCACTCAGTCTTTTCAATCATTAAATTGTTTGAAGGCACTTCGAACCAATTCTATTTTTGTTTTTAAAACACGACTTTCATGCATAACTTGCACTTGATCTATTGATGGCAACTATGCATTTGTTTAGCCTTAAAGTCGTATTTTTGCGTCTCTTTTAGTCAGTAAATCATTCTGAATCACTTCGTATGAAATTCGGCATTTAAACATGACTTTCGTGCATAACTTGCAATTGATTTATTATAGGCAACAATGCATTTGTTTAGCCTTAAAGTCGTGTCACTGAGTCTATTCTAGTCATTAAATCATTCTAAATTAATTCGAACGAATTCTATTTTCGCCCTTCGAACATTATTTTCTTACATAACTTGCAATTAATCTACTGAAAACAACAATGCATTATTTTAGCATTTAAAAGCATATCACTCAGTCTTTTCAATCATTAAATTGTTTGAAGGCACTTCGAACCAATTCTATTTTTGTTTTTTAAACACGACTTTCATGCATAACTTGCACTTAATCTATTGAAGGCAACTATTCATTTTTTAGCTTTAAAGTCATATTATTGCGTCTCTTTTAGTCATTAAATCATTCTAAATCACTTCGATCGGAATTCAGACTTTAAACATGACTTTTGTACATAACTTGCAGTTGATCTATTGAAGGCAAAAATGCATTTGTTTAGCCTTAAAGTCATGTCACTGCGTCTCTTCTAGTCATTAAATCATTCTAAATTAATTCGAACGAATTCTATTTTCGCTCTTCGAACATTATTTTCTCACAAAACTTGCAATTAATCTACTGAATACAACAATGCATTAATTTAGCACTAAAAAGCATATCACTCAGTGTTTTCAATCATTACATTGTTTGAAGGCACTTCGAACCAATTCTCTTTTTGCATTTAAAACGCGACTTTCATGCATAACTTGCAATTGATCTATTGATGGCAACTATGCATTTTTTAGCCTTAAAGTCATATTTTTGCGTCTCTTTTAGTCAGTAAATCATTCTGAATCACTTCGTATGAAATTCGGCATTCAATCATGACTTTCAAGCATAACTTGCAGTTGATCTATTATAGGCAACAATGCATTTGTTTAGCCTTAAAGTCATGTTACTGAGTCTCTTCTAGTCGTTAAATCTTTCTAAATTAATTCTAGCGAATTTTATTTTCGCCCTTCAAAAATTATTTTCTTACATAACTTGCAATAAATCTACTAAAAACAACAATGCATTATTTTAGCATTAAAAAGCATATCACTCATTCTTTTCAATCATTATATTGTTTGAAGGCAATTCGAACCAATTCTATGTTTTTATTTAAAACACGACTTTCCTGCATAACTTGCACTTAATCTATTGAAGGCAACTATTCATTTTTTAGCCTTAAAGTCATATTTTTGCGTCTCTTTTAGTCAATAAATCATTCTGAATCACTTCGTATGAAATTCGGTATTTAAACATGACTTTCGTGCATAACTTGCAATTGATCTATTATAGGCAACAATGCATTTGTTTAGCCTTAAAGTCATGTCACTGAGTCTATTCTAGTCATTAAATCATTCTAAATTAATTCGAACGAATTCTATTTTCGCCCTTCGAACATTATTTTCTTACATAACTTGCAATTAATCTACTGAATACAACAATGCATTATTTTAGCATTTAAAAGCATATCACTCAATCTTTTCAATCATCAAATTGTTTGAAGGCACTTCGAACCAATTCTATTTTTGTTTTCTAAACACGACTTTCATGCATAACTTGCACTTAATCTATTGAAGGAAACTATTCATTTTTTAGCTTTAAAGTCATATTATTGCGTCTCTTTTAGTCATTAATTAATTCTAAATCACTTCGATCGGAATTCGGACTTTAAACATGACTTTTGTACATAACTTGCAGTTCATCTATTGAAGGCAACAATGCATTTGTTTAGCCTTAAAGTCATGTCAGTGAGTCTCTTCTAGTCATTAAATCATTCTAAATTAATTCGAACGAATTCTATTTTCGCGCTTCGAACATTATTTTCTTACATAACTTGCAATTAATCTACTGAATACAACAATGCATTATTTTAGCATTTAAAAGCATATCACTCAATCTTTTCAATCATTAAATTGTTTGAAGGCACTTCGAACCAATTCTATTTTTGTTTTCTAAACACGACTTTCATGCATAACTTGCACTTAATCTATTGAAGGAAACTATTCATTTTTTAGCTTTAAAGTCATATTATTGCGTCTCTTTTAGTCATTAAATCATTCTAAATCACTTCGATCGGAATTCGGACTTTAAACATGACTTTTGAACATAACTTGCAGTTCATCTATTGAAGGCAACAATGCATTTGTTTAGCCTTAAAGTCATGTCACTGAGTCTCTTCTAGTCATTAAATCATTCTAAATTAATTCGAACGAATTCTATTTTCGCCCTTCGAACATTATTTTCTCACAAAACTTGCAATTAATCTACTGAATACAACAATGCATTATTTTAGCACAAAAAAGCATATCACTCAGTCCTTTCAATCATTAAATTGTTTGAAGGCACTTCGAACCAATTCCATTTTTGTTTTTAAAACACGACTTTCATGCATAACTTGCACTTGATCTATTGTCGGCATCTATGCATTTTTTTAGCCTTAAAGTCATATTTTTTGGTCTCTTTTAGTTAGTAAATCATTCTAAATCACTTCGTATGAAATTCGGCATTTAAACATGACTTCCATGCATAACTGGCAGTTGATCTATTATAGGCAACAATGCATTTGTTTAGCCTTAAAGTAATGTGACTGAGTCTCTTCTAGTCATTAAATCATTCTAAATTAATTCGAATGAATTCTATTTTTGCCCTTCAAACATTATTTTCTTACATAACTTGTAATTAATCTATTGAAGACAACAATGCATTATTTTACCATTAAAAAGCATATCACTCAGTGTTTTCATTCATTAAATTGTTTGGAGGCACTTCGAACCAATTCTCTTTTTGCATTTAAAACGCGACTTTCATGCATAACTTGCAATTGATCTATTGATGGCAACTATGCATTTTTCAGCCTGAAAGTCATATTTTTGCGTCTCTTTTAGTCAGTAAATCATTCTAAATCACTTCGTATGAAATTCGGCATTTAAACATGACTTTCAAGCATAACTTGCAGTTGATCTATTATAGGCAAAAATGCATTTGTTTAGCCTTAAAGTCATGTTACTGAGTCTCTTCTAATCATTAAATCATTCTAAATTAATTCTAGCGAATTTTATTTTCGCCCTTCAAAAATTATTTTCTTACATAACTTGCAATTAATCAACTGAATACAACAATGCATTATTTTAGCATTAAAAAGCATATCACTCATTCTTTTCAATCATTATATTGTTTGAAGGCAATTCGAACCAATTCTATGTTTGTATTTAAAACACGACTTTCCTGCAGAACTTGCACTTAATCTATTGAAGGCAACTATTCATTTTTTAGCCTTAAAGTGATATTTTTGCGTCTCTTTTAGTCAATAAATCATTCTGAATCACTTCGTATGAAATTCGGCATTTAAACATGACTTTCGTGCATAACTTGCAATTGATCTATTATAGGCAAGAATGCATTTGTTTAGCCTTAAAGTCATGTCACTGAGTCTTTTCTAGTCATTAAATCATTCTAAATTAATTCGAACGAATTCTATTTTCGCCCTTCGAACATTATTTTCTTACATAACTTGCAATTAATCTACTGAATACAACAATGCATTATTTTAGCATTTAAAAGCATATCACTCAATCTTTTCAATCATTAAATTGTTTGAAGGCACTTCGAACCAATTCTATTTTTGTTTTTAAAACACGACTTTCACGCATAACTTGCACTTAATCTATTGAAGGAAACTATTCAATTTAGCTTTAAAGTCATATTATTGCGTCTCTTTTAGTCATTAAATAATTCTCAATCACTTCGATCGGAATTCGGACTTTGAACATGACTTTTGTACATAACTTGCAGTTCATCTATTGAAGGCAACAATGCATTTGTTTAGCCTTAAAGTCATGTCACTGAGTCTCTTCTAGTCATTAAATCATTCTAAATTAATTCGAACGAATTCTATTGTCGCCCTTCGAACATTATTTTCTCACAAAACTTGCAATTAATCTACTGAATACAACAATGCATTATTTTAGCATTTAAAAGCATATCACTCAGTCTTTTCAATCATTAAATTGTTTGAAGGCATTTTGAACCAATTCTCTTTTTGTTTTTAAAACACGACTTTCATGCATAACTTGCACTTGATCTATTGATGGCAACTATGCATTTTTTTAGCCTTAAGGTCATATTTTTGCATCTCTTTTACTCAGTAAATAATTCTAAATCACTTCGAATGAAATTTGGCCTTTAAACATGACTTTCGTGCATAACGTGCATTTGATCTATTGAAGGCAACAATGCATTTGTTTAGCCTTAAAATCATGTGACTGAGTCTCTTCTAGTCATTAAATCATTCTAAATTAATTGGAATGAATTCTATTTTTGCCCTTCAAACGTTATTTTCTTACATAACTTGTAATTAATCTATTGAAGACAACAATGCATTATTTTACCATTAAAAAGCATATCACTCAGTCGATTCAATCATTAAATTGTTTGAAGGCACTTCGAACCAATTCCATTTTTGTTTTTAAAACACGACTTTCATGCATAACTTGCACTTGATCTATTGATGGCAACTATGCATTTTTTTAGCCTTAAAGTCATATTTTTGCGTCTCTTTTAGTCAGTAAATCATTCTAAATCACTTCGTATGAAATTCGGCATTTAAACATGACTTTCAAGCATAACTTGCAGTTGATCTATTATAGGCAAAAATGCATTTGTTTAGCCTTAAAGTCATGTTACTGAGTCTCTTCTAGTCATTAAATCATTCTAAATTAATTCGAGCGAATTTTATTTTCGCCCTTCAAAAATTATTTTCCTCCATAACTTGTAATTAATCTACTGAATACAACAATGCATTATTTTAGCATTAAAAAGCATATCACTTAGTCGATTCAATCATTAAATTGTTTGAAGGCACTTCGAACCAATTCCATTTTTGTTTTTAAAACACGACTTTCATGCATAAATTGCACTTGATCTATTGTCGGCAACTATGCATTTTTTTAGCCTTAAAGTCATATTTTTTGGTCTCTTTTAGTCAGTAAATCATTCTAAATCACTTCGTATGAAATTCGGCATTTAAACATGACTTCCATGCATAACTTGCAGTTGATCTATTATAGGCAACAATGCATTTGTTTAGCCTTCAAGTCATGTCGCTGAGTCTCTGGTAGTCATTAAATAATTCTAAATTAATTCGAACGAATTCTATTTTTGCCCTTCGAAAATTATTTTCTTAAATAACTTGCAATTAATCTACTGAATACAACAATGCATTATTTTAGCATTTAAAAGCGTATCACTCAGTCTTTTCAATCATTAAATTGTTTGAAGGCATTTCGAACCAATTCTATTTTTGTTTTTAAAACACGACTTTCATGCATAACTTGCACTTGATCTATTGATGGCAACTACGCATTTTTTTAGCCTTAAAGTCATATTTTTGCATCTCTTTTACTCAGTAAATAATTCTAAATCACTTCGAACGAAATTCGTCCTTTAAACATGACTTCCGTGCATAACTTGCAGTTGATCTATTATAGGCAACAATGCATTTGTTTAGCCTTAAAGTTATGTCACTGAGTCTCTTCTAGTCATTAAATCATTCTAAATTAATTCGAATGAATTCTATTTTCGCCCTTTAAACATTATTTTCTTACATAACTTGTAATTAATCTACTTAAGACAACAATGCATTATTTTAGCATTAAAAAGCATATCACTCAGTGTTTTCATTCATTAAATTGTTTGAAGGCACTTCGAACCCAATTCTCTTTTTGCATTTAAATGCGACTTTCATGCATAACTTGCAATTGATATATTGATGGCAACTATGCATTTTTTTTAGCCTTAAAGTCATATTATTGCGTCTCTTTTAGTCAGTAAATAATTCTAAATCACTTCGAACGAAATTCGGCCTTTAAACATGACTTTCGTGCATAACTTGCATTTGATCTATTGAAGGCAACAATGCATTTGTTTAGCCTTAAAGTCATGTGACTGAGCCTGTTCAAGTCAGTAAATCATTCTAAATTAATTCGAATGAATTCTATTTTTGCCCTTCAAACATTATTTTCTTACATAACTTGTAATTAATCTATTGAAGACAACAATGCATTATTTTACCGTTAAAAAGCATATCACTCAGTGTTTTCATTCATTAAATTGTTTGAAGGCACTTCGAACCAATTATCTTTTTGCATTTCAAACGCGACTTTCATGCATAACTTGCAATTGATCTATTGATGGCAACTATGCATTTTTTAGCCATAAAGTCATAGTTTTGCGTCTCTTTTAGTCAGTAAATCATTCTGAATCACTTCGTATGAAATTCGGCATTTAAACAAAACTTTCGTGCATAACTTGCAATTGATCTATTATAGGCAACAATGCATTTGTTTAGCCTTAAAGTCATGTCATTGAGTCTCTTCTAGTCATTAAATAATTCTAAATTAATTCGAACGAATTCTATTTTCGCCCTTCGAACATTATTTTCTTACATAACTTGCAATTAATCTACTGAATACAACAATGCATTATTTTAGCATTTAAAAGCATATCACTCAGTCTTTTCAATCATTAAATTGTTTCAAGGCACTTCGAACCAATTCTATTTTTGTTTTTCAAACACGACTTTCAGGCATAACTTGCACTTAATCTATTGAAGGAAACTATTCATTTCTTATCCTTAAAGTCATATTATTGCGTCTCTTTTAGTCATTAAATCATTCTAAATCACTTCGAACGAAATTCGGACTTTAAACATGACTTTCGTGCATAACTTGCAGTTCATCTATTGAAGGCAACAATGCATTTGTTTAGCCTTAAAGTCATGTCATTGAGTCTCTTCTAGTCATTAAATCATTCTAAATTAATTCGAACGAATTCTATTTTCGCCCTTCGAACATTATTTTCTTACATAACTTGCAATTAATCTACTGAAGACAACAATGCATTATTTTAGCATTAAAAAGCATATCACTCAGTCTTTTCAATCATTACATTGTTTGAAGGCACTTCGAACCAATTCTATTTTTGTTTTTAAAACACGACTTTCATGCATAACTTGCACTTGATCTATTGATGGCAACTATACATTTTTTTAGCCTTAAAGTCATATTTTTGCGTCTCTTTTAGTCAGTAAATAATTCTAAATCACTTCGAACGGAATTCGGACTTTAAACATGACTTCCGTGCATAACTTGTAGTTGATCTATTATAGGCAACAATGCATTTGTTTAGCCTTAAAGTTATGTCACTGAGTATCTTCTAGTCATTAAATCATTCTAAATTAATTCGAATGAATTCTATTTTCGCCCTTCAAACATTATTTTCTTACATAACTTGTAATTAATCTACTAAAAACAACAATGCATTATTTTAGCATTAAAAAGCATATCACTCAGTGTTTTCATTCATTAAATGGTTTGAAGGCACTTCGAACCAATTCTCTTTTTGCATTTAAACCCGACTTTCGTGCATAACTTGCAATTGATATATTGATGGCAACTATGCATTTTTTTAGCCTTAAAGTCATATTTTTGCATCTCTTTTACTCAGTAAATAATTCTAAATCACTTCGAACGAAATTCATCCTTTAAACATGACTTGCGTGTACAACTTGCAGTTGATCTATTATAGGCAACAATGCATTTGTTTAGCCTTAAAGTTATGTCACTGAGTCTCTTCTAGTCATTAAATCATTCTAAATTAATTCGAATGAATTCTATTTTCGCCCTTCAAACATTATTTTCTTACATAACTTGTAATTAATCTACTAAAGACAACAATGAATTATTTTAGCATTAAAAAGCATATCACTCAGTGTTTTCATTCATTAAATTGTTTGGAGGCACTTCGAACCAATTCTCTTTTTGCATTGAAAACGCGACTTTCATGCATAACTTGCAATTGATATATTGATGGCAACTATGCATTTTTTTTAGCCTTAAAGTTATATTATTGCGTCTCTTTTAGTCAGTAAATAATTCTAAATCACTTCGAACGAAATTCGGCCTTTAAACATGACTTTCGTGCATAACTTGCATTTGATCTATTGAAGGCAACAATGCATTTGTTTAGCCTTAAAGTCATGTGACTAAGCCTCTTCAAGTCATTAAATCATTCTAAATTAATTCGAATGAATTCTATTTTTGCCCTTCAAACATTATTTTCTTACATAACTTGTAATTAATCTATTGAAGACAACAATGCATTATTTTACCGTTAAAAAGCATATCACTCAGTGTTTCCATTCATTAAATTGTTTGAAGGCACTTCGAACCAATTATCTTTTTGCATTTAAAACGCGACTTTCATGCATAACTTGCAATTGATCTATTGATGGCAACTATGCATTTTTTAGCCGTAAAGTCATAGTTTTGCGTCTCTTTTAGTCAGTAAATCATTTTGAATCACTACGTATGAAATTCGGCATTTAAACAAAACTTTCGTGCATAACTTGCAATTGATCTATTATAGGCAACAATGCATTTGTTTAGCCTTAAAGTCATGTCACTGAGTCTCTTCTAGTCATTAAATAATTCTAAATTAATTCGAACAAATTCTATTTTCGCCCTTCGAACATTATTTTCTTACATAACTTGCAATTAATCTACTGAATACAACAATGCATTATTTTAGCACTTAAAAGCATATCACTCAGTCTTTTCAATCATTAAATTGTTTGAAGGCACTTCGAACCAATTCTATTTTTGTTTTTTAAACACGACTTTCAGGCATAACTTGCACTTAATCTATTGAAGGAAACTATTCATTTTTTATCCTTAAAGTCATATTATTGCGTCTCTTTTAGTCATTAAATCATTCTAAATCACTTCGAACGAAATTCGGACTTTAAACATGACTTTCGTGCATAACTTGCAGTTGATCTATTGAAGGCAACAATGCATTTGTTTAGCCTTAAAGTCATGTCATTGAGTCTCTTCTAGTCATTAAATCATTCTAAATTAATTCGAACGAATTCTATTTTCGCCCTTCGAACATTATTTTCTTACATAACTTGCAATTAATCTACTGAAGACAACAATGCATTATTTTAGCATTAAAAAGCATATCACTCAGTCTTTTCAATCATTACATTGTTTGAAGGCACTTCGAACCAATTCTATTTTTGTTTTTAAAACACGACTTTCATGCATAACTTGCACTTGATCTATTGATGGCAACTATACATTTTTTTAGCCTTAAAGTCATATTTTTGCGTCTCTTTTAGTCAGTAAATAATTCTAAATCACTTCAAACGAAATTCGTCCTTTAAACATGACTTCCGTGCATAACTTGTAGTTGATCTATTATAGGCAACAATGCATTTGTTTAGCCTTAAAGTTATGTCACTGAGTATCTTCTAGTCATTAAATCATTCTAAATTAATTCGAATGAATTCTATTTTCGCCCTTCAAACATTATTTTCTTACATAACTTGTAATTAATCTACTAAAGACAACAATGCATTATTTTAGCATTAAAAAGCATATCACTCAGTGTTTTCATTCATTAAATGGTTTGAAGGCGCTTCGAACCAATTCTCTTTTTGCATTTAAAACGCGACTTTCATGCATAACTTGCAATTGATATATTGATGGCAACTATGCATTTTTTTAGCCTTAAAGTCATATTATTGCGTCTCTTTTAGTCAGTAAATAATTCTAAATCACTTCAACGAAATTCGGCCTTTAAACATGACTTTCGTGCATAACTTGCATTTGATCTATTGAAGGCAACAATGCATTTGTTTAGCCTGAAAGTCATGTGACTGAGTCTCTTCTAGTCATTAAATCATTCTAAATTAATTCGAATGAATTCTAGTTTTGCCCTTCAAACATTATTTTCTTACATAACTTGTAATTAATCTACTAAAGACAACAATGCATTATTTTAGCATTAAAAAGCATATCACTCAGTCTTTTCAATCATTACATTGTTTGAAGGCACTTCGAACCAATTCTCTTTTTGCATTTAAAACGCGACTTTCAGGCATAACTTGCAACTGATATATTGATGGCAACTATGCATTTTTTTAGCCTTAAAGTCATATTATTGCGTCTCTTTTAGTCAGTAAATAATTCTAAATCACTTCGAACCAAATTCGGCCTTTAAACATGACTTTCGTGCATAACTTGCATTTGATCTATTGAAGGCAACAATGCATTTGTTTAGCCTTATAGTCATGTGACTGAGTCTCTTCTAGTCATTAAATCATTCTAAATTAATTCGAATGAATTCTATTTTTGCCCTTCAAACATTATTTTCTTACATAACTTGTAATTAATCTATTGAAGACAACAATGCATTATTTTACCATTAAAAAGCATATCACTCAGTGTTTTCATTCATTAAATTGTTTGAAGGCACTTCGAACCAATTCTCTTTTTGCATTTAAAACGCGACTTTCATGCATAACTTGCAATTGATCTATTGATGGCAACTATGCATTTTTTATCCTTAAAGTCATATTTTTGCGTCTCTTTTAGTCAGTAAATCATTCTAAATCACTTCGTATGAAATTCGGCACTTAAACAAAACTTTCGTGCATAACCTGCAATTGATCTATTATAGGCAAAAATGCTTTGTTTAGCCTGAAAGTCATGTCACTGAGTCTCCTCTAGTCATTAAATAATTCTAAATTAATTCGAACGAATTCCATTTTCGCCCTTCGAACATTATTTTCTTACATAACTTGTAATTAATCTATTGAAGACAATAATGCATTATCTTACCATTAAAAAGCATATCACTCAGTGTTTTCATTCATTAAATTGTTTGAAGGCATTTCGAACCAATTCTCTTTTTGCATTTAAAACGCGACTTTCAGGCATAACTTGCAACTGATATATTGATGGCAACTATGCATTTTTTTAGCCTTAAAGTCATATTATTGCGTCTCTTTTAGTCAGTAAATAATTCTAAATCACTTCGAACCAAATTCGGCCTTTAAACATGACTTTCGTGCATAACTTGCATTTGATCTATTGAAGGCAACAATGCATTTGTTTAGCCTTAAAGTCATGTCACTGAGTCTCTTCTAGTCATTAAATAATTCTAAATTAATTCGAACGAATTCTATTTTCGCCCTTCGAACATTATTTTCTTACATAACTTGCAATTAATCTACTGAATACAACAATGCATTATTTTAGCATTTAGAAGCATATCACTCAGTCTTTTCAATCATTAAATTGTTTGAAGGCACTTCGAACCAATTCTATTTTTGTTTTTTAAACACGACTTTCATTCATAACTTGCACTTAATCTATTGAAGGAAACTATTCATTTTTTATCCTTAAAGTCATATTATTGCGTCTCTTTTAGTCATTAAATCATTCTAAATCACTTCGAACGAAATTCGGACTTTAAACATGACTTTCGTGCATAACTTGCTGTTGATCTATTGAAGGCAACAATGCATTTGTTTAGCCTTAAAGTCATGTCATTGAGTCTCTTCTAGTCATTAAATCATTCTAAATTAATTCGAACGAATTCTATTTTCGCCCTTCGAACATTATTTTCTTACATAACTTGCAATTAATCTACTGAAGACAACAATGCATTATTTTAGCATTAAAAAGCATATCACTCAGTCTTTTCAATCATTACATTGTTTGAAGGCACTTCGAACCAATTCTATTTTTGTTTTTAAAACACAACTTTCATGCATAACTTGCACTTGATCTATTGATGGCAACTATGCATTTTTTTAGCCTTAAAGTCATATTTTTGCATCTCTTTTACTCAGTAAATAATTCTAAACCACCTCGAACGAAATTCATCCTTTAAACATGACTTCCGTGCATAACTTGCAGTTGATCTATTATAGGCAACAATGCATTTGTTTAGCCTTAAAGTCATGTCACTGAGTCTCTTCTAGTCATTAAATCATTCTAAATTAATTTGAATGAATTCTATTTTCGCCCTTCAAGCATCATTTTCTTACATAACTTGTAATTAATCTACTAAAGACAACAATGCATTATTTTAGCATTAAAAAGCATATCCCCGAGTCTTTTCATTCATGAAATTGTTTGAAGGCACTTCGAACCAATTCTATTTTTGTTTTTAAAACACGACTTTCATGCATAACTTGCACTTGATCTATTGAGGCAACTATGCATTTTTTTTAGCCTTAAAGTCATATTTTTGTGTCTATTTTAGTCAGTAAATAATTCTGAATCACTTCGAACGAAATTCATCCTTTAAACATGACTTCCGTGCATAACTTGCAGTTGATCTATTATAGGCAACAATGCATTTGTTTAGCCTTAAAGTCATGTCACTGAGTCTCTTCTAGTCATTAAATCATTCTAACTTAATTCGAATGAGTTCTATTTTCGCCCTTCGAACATTATTTTCTTACATAACTTGTAATTAATCTACTGAATACAACAATGCATTATTTTTGCATTAAAAAGCATATCACTTAGTGTTTTCAATCATTACATTGTTTGAAGGCACTTCGAACCAATTCTCTTTTTGCATTTAAAACGCGACTTTCATGCATTACTTGCATTATATCTATTGATGGCAACTATGCATTTTTTAGCCTTAAAGTCATATTTTTGCATCTCTTTTAGTCAGTAAATAATTCTAAATCACCTCGTATGAAATTCAGCATTTAAATATGACTTTCATGCATAACTTGCAGTTGATCTATTATAGGCAACAATGCATTTGTTTAGCCTTAAAGTCATGTTACTGAGTCTCTTCTAGTCATTAAATCATTCTAAATTAATTCTAGCGAATTTTATTTTCGCCCTTCAAAAATTATTTTCTTACATAACTTGCAATTAATCTACTGAATACAACAATGCATTATTTTAGCATTAAAAAGCATATCACTCATTCTTTTCAATCATTATATTATTTGAAGGCAATTCGAACCCATTCTATGTTTGTATTTAACACACGACTTTCCTGCATAACTTGCACTTAATCTATTCAAAGCAACTATTCATTTTTTAGCCCTAAAGTCATATTATTGCGTCTCTTTTAGTCATTAAATCATTCTGAATCACTTCGAACCAAATTCGGACTTTAAACATGACTTTCGTGCATAACTTGCAGTTGATCTATTGAAAGCAACAATGCATTTGTTTAGCCTAAAAGTCATGTCACTGAGTCTCTTTTAGTCATTAAATCATTCTAAATTAATTCGAATGAATTCTATTTTTGCCCTTCAAACATTATTTTCTTACATAACTTGTAATTAATCTATTGAAGACAACAATGCATTATTTTACCATTAAAAAGCATATCACTCAGTGTTTTCATTCATTAAATTGTTTGAAGGCACTTCGAACTAATTCTCTTTTTGCATTTAAAACGCGACTTTCATGCATAACTTACAATTGATCTATTGATGGCAACTATGCATTTTTTAGCCATAAAGTCATAGTTTTGCCTCTCTTTTAGTCAGTAAATCATTCTAAATCACTTCGTATAAAATTCGGCATTTAAACATAACTTTCGTGCATAACTTGCAGTTGATCTATTGAAGGCAACAATGCATTTGTTTAGCCTTAAAGTCATGTCATTGAGTCTCTTCTAGTCATTAAATCATTCTAAATTAATTCGAACGAATTCTATTTTCGCCCTTCGAACATTATTTTCTTACATAACTTGCAATTAATCTACTGAAGACAACAATGCATTATTTTAGCATCAAAAAGCATATCAGTCAGTCTTTTCAATCATTAAATTGTTTGAAGGCACTTCGAACCAATTCTATTTTTGTTTGTAAAACGCGGCTTTCATGCATAACTTGCAATTGATCTATTGATGGCAACTATGCATTTTTTAGCCATAAAGTCATAGTTTTGCGTCTCTTTTAGTCAGTAAATCATTCTAAATCAATTCGTATGAAATTCGGCATTTAAACATGACTTTCGTGCATAACTTGCAATTGATCTATTATAGGCAACAATGCATTTGTTTAGCCTTAAAGTCATGTCACTGAGTCTCTTCTAGTCATTAAATCATTCTAAATTAATTCGAACGAATTCTATTTTCGCCCTTCGAACATTATTTTCTTACATAACTTGCAATTAATCTACTGAATACAACACTGCATTATTTTAGCATTTAAAAGCATATCACTCATTCTTTTCAATTATTAAATTGTTTGAAGGCACTTCGAACCAATTCTATTTTTGTTTTTTAAACACGACTTTCATGCATAACTTGCACTTGATCGATTGAAGGCAACTATTCATTTTTTAGCCTTAAAGTCATATTATTGCGTCTCTTTTAGTTATTAAATCATTCTAAATCACTTTGAACGGAATTCGGACTTTAAACATGACTTTCGTGCGTAACTTGCAGTTGATCTATTGAAGGCAACAATGCATTTGTTTAGCCTTAAATTCATGTCACTGAGTCAATTCTAGTCACTAAATCATTCTAAATTAATTCAAACGAATTCTATTTTCGCCCTTCGAACATTATTTTCTTACATAACTTGCAATTAATCTACTGAATACAACAATGCATTATTTTAGCATTAAAAAGCAAATCACTCAGTCTTTTCAATCATTAAATTGTTTGAAGGCACTTCGAACCAATTCTATTTTTGTTTTTAAAACGCGACTTTCAGGCATAACTTGCAACTGATATATTGATGGCAACTATGCATTTGTTTAGCCTTAAAGTCATATTATTGCGTCTCTTTTAGTCAGTAAATAATTCTAAATCACTTCGAACCAAATTCGGCCTTTAAACATGACTTTCGTGCATAACTTGCATTTGATCTATTGAAGGCAACAATGCATTTGTTTAGCCTTAAAGTCATGTCACTGAGTCTCTTCTAGTCATTAAATCATTCTAAATTAATTCGAACAAATTCTATTTTCACCCTTCAAACGTTATTTTCTTACATAACTTGCAATTAATCTACCAAAGACAACAATGCATTATTTTAGCATCAAAAAGCATATCAGTCAGTCTTTTCAATCATTAAATTGTTTGAAGGCACTTCGAACCAATTCTATTTTTGTATTTAAAACGCGGCTTTCATGCATAACTTGCAATTGATCTATTGATGGCAACTATGCATTTTTTAGCCATAAAGTCATAGTTTTGCGTCTCTTTTAGTCAGTAAATCATTCTAAATCAATTCGTATGAAATTCGGCATTTAAACATGACTTTCGTGCATAACTTGCAATTGATCTATTATAGGCAACAATGCATTTGTTTAGCCTTAAAGTCATGTCACTGAGTCTCTTCTAGTCATTAAATCATTCTAAATTAATTCGAACGAGTTCTATTTTCGCCCTTCGAACATTATTTTCTTACATAACTTGCAATTAATCTACTGAATACAACAATGCATTATTTTAGCATTTAAAAGCATATCACTCATTCTTTTCAATTATTAAATTGTTTGAAGGCACTTCGAACCAATTCTATTTTTGTTTTTTAAACACGACTTTCATGCATAACTTGCACTTGATCGATTGAAGGCAACTATTCATTTTTTAGCCTTAAAGTCATATTATTGCGTCTCTTTTAGTTATTAAATCATTCTAAATCACTTTGAACGGAATTCGGACTTTAAACATGACTTTCGTGCATAACTTGCAGTTGATCTATTGAAGGCAACAATGCATTTGTTTAGCCTTAAATTCATGTCACTGAGTCAATTCTAGTAATTAAATCATTCTAAATTAATTCAAACGAATTCTATTTTCGCCCTTCGAACATTATTTTCTTACATAACTTGCAATTAATCTACTGAATACAACAATGCATTATTTTAGCATTAAAAAGCATATCACTCAGTCTTTTCAATCATTAAATTGTTTGAAGGCACTTCGAACCAATTCTATTTTTGTTTTTAAAACACGACTTTCATGCATAACTTGCACTTGATCTATTGAAGGCAACTATTCATTTTTTAGCCGTAAAGTCATATTATTGCGTCTCTTTTTGTCATTAAATCATTCTAAATCACTTCGAACGAAATTCGGCCTTTAAACATGACTTTCGTGCATAACTTGCAGTTGATCTATTATAGGCAACAATGCATTTGTTTAGCCTTAAAGTCATGTCACTGAGTCTCTTCTAGTCATTAAATCATTCTAAATTAATTCGAACAAATTCTATTTTCACCCTTCAAACGTTATTTTCTTACATAAGTTGCAATTAATCTACCAAAGACAACAATGCATTATTTTAGCATCAAAAAGCATATCAGTCAGTCTTTTCAATCATTAATTTGTTTGAAGGCACTTCGAACCAATTCTATTTTTGTTTTTAAACACGACTTTCATGCATAACTTGCACTTGATCTACTGAAGGCAACTATTCATTTTTTAGCCTTAAAGTCATATTATTGCGTCTCTTTTAGTCAGTAAATAATTCTAAATCACTTCGAACGAAATTCGGCCTTTAAACATGACTTTCGTGCATAACTTGCATTTGATCTTTTGAAAGCAACAATGCATTAGTTTAGCCTTAAAGTCATGTCACTGAGTCTCTTCTAGTCATTAAATCATTCTAAATTAATTCGAATGAATTCTATTTTTGCCCTTCAAACATTATTTTCTTACATAACTTGTGATTAATCTACTGAATAAAACAATGCATTATTTTAGCATTAAAAAGCATGTCACTCAGTGTTTTCAATCATTACATTGTTTGAGGGCACTTCGAACCAATTCTCTTTTTGCATTTAAAACGCGACTTTCATTCATAACTTGCAATTGATCTATTGATGGCAACTATGCATTTTTTAGCCTTAAAGTCATATTTTTGCGTCTCTTTTAGTCAGTAAATTATTCTAAATCACTTCGTATGAAATTCGGCATTTAAACATGACTTTCATGCATAAATTGCAGTTGATCTATTATAGGCAACAATGCATTTGTTTAGCCTTAAAGTCATGTCACTAAGTCTCTTCGAGTCATTAAATCATTCTAAATTAATTCGAACGAATTCTATTTTCGCCCTTCGAACATTATTTTCTTACATAACTTGCAATTAATCTACTAAAGACAACAATGCATTATTTTAGCATTAAAAAGCATATCAGTCAGTCTTTTCAATCATTAAATTGTTTGAAGGCACTTCGAACCAATTCTATTTTTGTTTTTAAAACACGACTTTCATGCATAACTTGCACTTGATCTATTGAAGGCAACTATTCATTTTTTAGCCGTAAAGTCATATTATTGCGTCTCTTTTTGTCATTAAATCATTCTAAATCACTTCGATCGAAATTCGGCCTTTAAACATGACTTTCGTGCATAACTTGCAGTTGATCTATTATAGGCAACAATGCATTTGTTTAGCCTTAATGTCATGTCACTGAGTCTCTTCTAGTCATTAAATCATTCTAGATTAATTCGAACAAATTCTATTTTCACCCTTCAAACGTTATTTTCTTACATAACTTGCAATTAATCTACCAATGACAACAATGCATTATTTTAGCATCAAAAAGCATATCAGTCAGTCTTTTCAATCATTAAATTGTTTGAAGGCACTTCGAACCAATTCTATTTTTGTTTTTAAAACGCGGCTTTCATGCATAACTTGCAATTGATCTATTGACGGCAACTATGCATTTTTTAGCCATAAAGTCATAGTTTTGCGTCTCTTTTAGTCAGTAAATCATTCTAAATCAATTCGTATGAAATTCGGCATTTAAACATGACTTACGTGCATAACTTGCAATTGATCTATTATAGGCAACAATGCATTTGTTTAGCCTTAAAGTCATGTCACTGAGTCTCTTCTAGTCATTAAATCATTCTAAATCAATTCGAACGAATTCTATTTTCGCCCTTCGAACATTATTTTCTTACATAACTTGCAATTAATCTACTGAATACAACACTGCATTATTTTAGCATTTAAAAGCATATCACTCATTCTTTTCAATTATTAAATTGTTTGAAGGCACTTCGAACCAATTCTATTTTTGTTTTTTAAACACGACTTTCATGCATAACTTGCACTTGATCGATTGAAGGCAACTATTCATTTTTTAGCCTTAAAGTCATATTATTGCGTCTCTTTTAGTTATTAAATCATTCTAAATCACTTTGAACGGAATTCGGACTTTAAACATGACTTTCGTGCGTAACTTGCAGTTGATCTATTGAAGGCAACAATGCATTTGTTTAGCCTTAAATTCATGTCACTGAGTCAATTCTAGTCATTAAATCATTCTAAATTAATTCAAACGAATTCCATTTTCGCCCTCCGAACATTATTTTCTTACATAACTTGCAATTAATCTACTGAATACAACAATGCATTATTTTAGCATTAAAAAGCATATCACTCAGTCTTTTCAATCATTAAATTGTTTGAAGGCACTTCGAACCAATTCTATTTTTGTTTTTAAAACACGACTTTCATGCATAACTTCCACTTGATCTATTGAAGGCAACTATTCATTTTTTAGCCGTAAAGTCATATTATTGCGTCTCTTTTTGTCATTAAATCATTCTAAATCACTTCGAACGAAATTCGGCCTTTAAACATGACTTTCGTGCATAACTTGCAGTTGATCTATTATAGGCAACAATGCATTTGTTTAGCCTTAAAGTCATGTCAGTGAGTCTCTTCTAGTCATTAAATCATTCTAAATTAATTCGAACAAATTCTATTTTCACCCTTCAAACGTTATTTTCTTACATAAGTTGCAATTAATCTACCAAAGACAACAATGCATTATTTTAGCATCAAAAAGCATATCAGTCAGTCTTTTCAATCATTAAATTGTTTGAAGGCACTTCGAACCAATTCTATTTTTGTTTTTAAACACGACTTTCATGCATAACTTGCACTTGATCTACTGAAGGCAACTATTCATTTTTTAGCCTTAAAGTCATATTATTGCGTCTCTTTTAGTCAGTAAATAATTCTAAATCACTTCGAACGAAATTCGGCCTTTAAACATGACTTTCGTGCATAACTTGCAATTGATCTATTATAGGCAACAATGCTTTGTTTAGCCTTAAAGTCATGTCACTGAGTCTCTTCTAGTCATTAAATCATTCCAAATTAATTCGAGCGAATTCTACTTTCGCCCTTCAAACATTATTTTCTTACATAACTTGCAATTAATCTACTGAATACAACAATGCATTATTTTAGCATTTAAAAGCATATCACTCAGTCTTTTCAATCATTAAATTGTTTGAAGGCACTTCAAACCAATTCTATTTTTGTTTTTATAACGCGGCTTTCATGCATAACTTGCAATTGATCTATTGATGGCAACTATGCATTTTTTAGCCATAAAGTCATAGTTTTGCGTCTCTTTTAGTCAGTAAATCATTCTAAATCAATTCGTATGAAATTCGGCATTTAAACATGACTTTCGTGCATAACTTGCAATTGATCTATTATAGGCAACAATGCATTTGTTTAGCCTTAAAGTCATGTCACTGAGTCTCTTCTAGTCATTAAATCATTCTAAATTAATTCGAACGAATTCTATTTTCGCCCTTCGAACATTATTTTCTTACATAACTTGCAATTAATCTACTGAATACAACAATGCATTATTTTAGCATTTAAAAGCATATCACTCATTCTTTTCAATTATTAAATTGTTTGAAGGCACTTCGAACCAATTCTATTTTTGTTTTTTAAACACGACTTTCATGCATAACTTGCACTTGATCGATTGAAGGCAACTATTCATTTTTTAGCCTTAAAGTCATATTATTGCGTCTCTTTTAGTTATTAAATCATTCTAAATCACTTTGAACGGAATTCGGACTTTAAACATGACTTTCGTGCATAACTTGCAGTTGATCTATTGAAGGCAACAATGCATTTGTTTAGCCTTAAATTCATGTCACTGAGTCAATTCAAGTCATTAAATCATTCTAAATTAATTCAAACGAATTCTATTTTCGCCCTTCGAACATTATTTTCTTACATAACTTGCAATTAATCTACTAAATACAACAATGCATTATTTTAGCAATAAAAAGCATATCACTCAGTGTTTTCAATCATTACATTTTTTGCAGGCACTTCGAACCAATTCTCTTTTTGCATTTAAAACGCGACTTTCATGCATAACTTGCAATTGATCTATTGATGGCAACTATGCATTTTTTAGCCTTAAAGTCATATTTTTGCGTCTCTTTTAGTCAGTAAATCATTCTAAATCACTTCGTATGAAATTCGGCATTTAGACATGACTTTCATGCATAACTTGCAATTGATCTATTATAGGCAACAATGCATTTGTTTAGCCTTAAAGTCATGTCACTGAGTCTCTTCTAGTCATTAAATCATTCCAAATTAATTCGAGCGAATTCTACTTTCGCCCTTCGAACATTATTTTCTTACATAACTTGCAATTAATCTACTGAATACAACAATGCATTATTTTAGCATTTAAAAGCATATCACTCAGTCTTTTCAATCATTAAATTGTTTGAAGGCATTTCGAACCAATTCTATTTTTGTTTTTAAAACACGACTTTCATGCATAACTTGCACTTGATCTACTGATGGCAACTATGCATTTTTCTAGCCTTAAAGTCATATTTTTGCGTCTCTTTTAGTCAGTAAATCATTCTAAATCAATTCGTATGAAATTCGGCATTTAAACATGACTTTCGTGCATAACTTGCAATTGATCTATTATAGGCAACAATGCATTTGTTTAGCCTTAAAGTCATGTCACTGAGTCTCTTCTAGTTATTAAATCATTCTAAATTAATTCGAATTAATTCTATTTTCGCCCTTCAAACATTATTTTCTTACATAACTTGTAATTAATCTACTAAAGACAACAATGCATTATTTTTGCATTAAAAAGCATATCACTCAGTGTTTTCATTCATTAAATTGTTTGAAGGCAGTTCGAACCAATTCTCTTTTTGCATTTAAAATGCGACTTTCATGCATAACTTGCAATTGATATATTGATGGCAACTATGCATTTTTTTAGCCTTAAAGTCATATTATTGCGTCTCTTTTAGTCAGTAAATAATTCTAAATCACTTCGAACGAAATTCGTCCTTTAAACATGACTTCCGTGCATAACTTGCAGTTGATCTATTATAGGCAACAATGCATTTGTTTAGCCTTAAAGTCATGTCACTGAGTCTCTTCTAGTCATTAAATCATTCTAAATTAATTCGAATGAATTCTATTTTCGCCCTTCAAACATCATTTTCTTACATAACTTGTAATTAATCTACTGAAGACAACAATGCATTATTTTTGCATTAAAAAGCATATCACTCAGTGTTTTCATTCATTAAATTGTTTGGAAGCACTTCGAACCAATTCTCTTTTTGCATTTAAAACGCGACTTTCATGAATAACTTGCAATTGATATATTGATGGCAACTATGCATTTTTTAGCCTTAAAGTCATAATTTTGCGTCTCTATTAGTCAGTAAATCATTCTAAATCACTTCGTATGAAATTCGGCATTTAAACATGACTTTCGTGCATAACTTGCAGTTGATCTATTATAGGCAACAATGCATTTGTTTAGCCTTAAAGTCATGTTACTGAGTCTCTTCTAGTCATTAAATCATTCTAAATTAATTCGAGCGATTTTTATTTTCGCCCTTCAAAAATTATTTTCTTACATAACTTGCAATTAATCTACTGAATACAACAATGCTATTTTAGCATTAAAAAGCATATCACTCATTCTTTTCAATCATTATATTGTTTGAAGGCAATTCGAACCAATTCTATGTTTGTATTTAAAACACGACTTTCCTGCATAACTTGCACTTAATCTATTGAAGGCAACTAATCATTTTTTAGCCTTAAAGTCATATTGTTGCGTCTCTTTTAGTCAGTAAATAATTCTGAATCACTCCGAACGGAATTCGGACTTTAAACATGACTTTCGTGCATAACTTGCAGTTGATCTATTGAAGGCAACAATGCATTTGTTTAGCCTTAAAGTCATGTCACTGAGTCTCTTTTAGTCATTAAATCATTCTAAATTAATTCGAATGAATTCTATTTTTGCCCTTCAAACATAATTTTCGCCCTTCAAACATTATTTTCTTACATAACTTGTAATTAATATATTGAAGACAGCAATGCATTATTTTACCATTAAAAAGCATATCACTCAGTCTTTCCAATCATTAAATTGTTTGAAGGCACTTCGAACCAATTCTATTTTTGTTTTTAAAACACTACTTTCATGCATAACTTGCACTTGATCTATTGAAGGCAACAATTCATTTTTTAGCCTTAAAGTCATATTATTGCATCTCTTTTAGTCTGTAAATCATTCGAAATCACTTCGTATGAAATTCGGCATCAAAACATAACTTTCGTGCATAACTTGCAATTGATCTATTATAGGCAACAATGCATTTGTTTAGCCTTAAAGTCATGTCACTGAGTCTCTTCTAGTCATTAAATCATTCTAAATTAATTCGAACGAATTCTATTTTCGCCCTTCGAACATTATTTTCTTACATAACTTGCAATTAATCTACTGAATACAACAATGCATTTTTTTATCATTAAAAAGCATATCACTAAGTGTTTTCAATCATTACATTGTTTGAAGGCACTTCGAACCAAGTCTCTTTTTGCATTTAAAACCCGACTTTCATGCATAACTTGCAATTGATCTATTGATGGCAACTATGCATTTTTTAGCCATAAAGTATTAGTTTTGCGTCTCTTGTAGTCAGTAAATCATTCTAAATCACTTCGAACAAAATTCGTCCTTTAAACATGACTTCCGTGCATAACTTGCAGTTGATCTAATATAGGCAACAATGCACTTGTTTAGCCTTAAAGTCATGTCACTGAGTCTCTTCTAGTCATTAAATCATTCTAAATTAATAAGAACGAATTCTACTTTCGCCCTTCAAACATAATTTTCTTACATAACTTAAAATTAATCTGCTAAAGACAACAATGCATTATTTTAGCTTTAAAAACCTTATCACTCAGTCTTTTCAATCATTAAATTGTTTGAAGGCACTTCGAACCAATTCTATTTTTGTTTTTAAAACACGACTTTCGTGGATAACTTGCAGTTGATCTATTGAAGGCAACAATGCATTTGTTTAGCCTTAAAGTCATGTCACTGAGTATCTTCTAGTCATTAAATCATTCTAAATTAATTCGAATGAATTCTATTTTTGCCCTTCAAACATTATTTTCTTACATAACTTGTAATTTATCTATTGAAGACAACAATGTATTATTTTACCATTGAAAAGCATATCACTGAGTGTTTTCATTCATTAAATTGTTTGAAGGCACTTCGAACCAATTCTCTTTTTGCATTTAAAACGCGACTTTCATGCATAACTTGGAATTGATCTATTGATGGCAACTATGCATTTTTTAGCCATAAAGTCATAGTTTTAGGTCTCTTTTAGTAAGTAAATCATTCTAAATCACTTTGTATGAAATTCGGCATTTAAACAAGATTATCGTGCATAACTTGCAGTTGATCTATTATAGGCAACAATGCATTTGTTTAGCCTTAAAGTCATGTCACTAAGTCTCTTTTAGTCATTAAATCATTCTAAATTAATTCGAACGAATTCTATTTTCGCCCTTCAAACATTATTTTTTTACATCACTTGTAATTAATCTATTGAAGACAACAATGCATTATTTTAGTATTTAAAAGCATATCACTCAGTCTTTTCAATCATTAAATTGTTTGAAGGCACTTCGAACCAATTCTATTTTTGTATTTAAAACACGACTTTCATGCATAACTTGCACTTGATCTATTAATGGCAACTATGCATTTTTTAGCCATAAAGTCATAGTTTTGCGTCTCTTTTAGTCAGTAAATCTTTATGAATCACTTCGTATGAAATTCGGCATTTAAACAAAAGTTTCGTGCATAACTTGCAATTGATCTACTATAGGCAGCAATGCATTTGTTTAGCCTTAAAGTCATGTCACTCAGTCTCTTCTAGTCATTAAATAATTATGAATTAATTCGAACGAATTCTATTTTCGCCCTACGAACATTATTTTCTTACATAACTTGCAATTAATCTACTGAATACAACAATGCTTTATTTTAGCATTTAAAAGCATATCACTCAGTCTTTTCAATCATTAAATTGTTTGAAGGCACTTCGAACAAATTCTATTTTTGTTTTTTAAACACGACTTTCATGCATAACTTGCACTTAATCTATTGAAGGCAACTATTCATTTTTTATCCTTAAAGTCATATTATTGCGTCTCTTTTAGTCATTAAATAATTCTAAATCACTTCGAACGAAATTCGGACTTTAAACATGACTTTCGTGCATAACTTGCAGTTGATCTATTGAAGGCAACAATGCATTTGTTTTGCCTTAAAGTCATGTCACTGAGTCTCTTCTAGTCATTAAATCATTCTAAATTAATTCGAACGAATTCTATTTTCACCTTTCAAACATTATTTTCTTACATAACTTGCAATTAATCTACTGAAGACAACAATGCATTATTTTAGCATTAAAAAGCATATCACTCACTCTTTTCAATCATTACATTGTTTGAAGGCACTTCGAACCAATTCTATTTTTGTCCTTAAAACACGACTTTCATGCATAACTTGAACTTGATCTATTGATGGCAATTATGCATTTTTTTAGCCTTAAAGTCATATTTTTGCGTCTCTTTTAGTCAGTAAATAATTCTAAATCACTTGGAACGAAATTAGTCCTTTAAACTTGACTTCCGTGCATAACTTGCAGTTGATCTATTATAGGCAACAATGCATTTGTTTAGCCTTAAAGTCATGTCACTGAGTCTCTTCTAGTCATTAAATCATTCTAAATTAATTCGAATGAATTCTATTTTCGCCCTTCAAACATCATTTGCTTACATAACTTGCAATTAATATACTCAATACAACAATGCATTATTTTAGCCTTAAAAAGCATATCACTGAGTCTTTTCAATCATTAAATAGTTTGAAGGCACTTCGAACCAATTCTATTTTTGTTTTTAAAACACGACTTTCATGCATAACTTGCACTTGATCTATTGATGGCAACTATGCATTTTTTTATCCTTAAAGTCATATTTTTGCGTCTCTTTTAGTCAGTAAATAATTCTAAATCACTTCGAACGAAATTCGTCCTTTAAACTTGACTTCCGTGCATAACTTGCAGTTGATCTATCATAGGCAACAATGCATTTGTTTAGCCTTAATGTCATGTCACTGAGTCTCTTCTAGTCATTAAATCATTCTAAATTAATTCGAATGAATTCTATTTTCGCCCTTCAAACATCATTTTCTTACATAACTTGTAATTAATCCATTGAAGACAACAATGCATTATTTTACCATTAAAAAGCATATCACTCAGTGTTTTCAATCATTACATTGTTTGAAGGCACTTCGAACCAATTCTCTTTTTGCATTTAAAACGCGACTTTCATGCATAACTTGCAATTGATCTATTGATGGCAACTATGCATTTTTTAGCCATAAAGTTATAGTTTTGCATCTCTTGTAGTCAGTAAATCATTCTAAATCACTTCGAACGAAATTCGTCCTTTAAACATGACTTTTGTGCATAACTTGCAGTTGATCTATTATAGGCAACAATGCATTTGTTTAGCCTTAAAGTCATATCACTGAGTCTCTTCCAGTCATTAAATCACTCTAAATTCATTCGAACGAATTCTATTTTCGCCCTTCAAACATTATTTTCTTACATAACTTAAAATTAATCTACTAAAGACAACACTGCATTATTTTAGCATTAAAAAGCATATCACTCAGTCTTTTCAATCATTAAATTGTTTGAAGGCACTTCGAACCAATTTTATTTTTGTTTTTAAAACACGACTTTCATGCATAACTTGCACTTGATCTATTGAAGGCAACTATTCATTTTTTAGCTTTAAAGTCATATTATTGCGTCTCTTTTAGTCATTAAATCTTTCTAAAGCACTTCGAACGAAATTTGGCCTTTAAACATGACTTTCGTGCATAACTGGCAGTTGATCTATTGAAGGCAACAATGCATTTGGTCCGCCTTAAAGTCATGTCACTGAGTCTCTTCTAGTCATTAAATCATTCTAAATTAATCCGAATAAATTCTATTTTTGCCCTTCAAACATTATTTTCTTACATAACTTGTAATTAATCTATTGAAGACAACAATGCATTATTTTACCATTAAAAAGCATATCACTTAGTGTTTTCATTCATTAAATTGTTTGAAGGCACTTTGAACTAATTCTCTTTTTGCATTTAAAACGCGACTTTCATGCATAACTTACAATTGATCTATTGATGGCAACTATGCATTTTTTAGCCATAAAGTCATAGTTTTGCATCTCTTTTAGTCAGTAAATCATTCTAAATCAGTTCGTATGAAATTCGGCATTTAAACATAACTTTCGTGCATAACTTGCAATTGATCTGTTATAGGCAACAATGCATTTGTTTAGCCTTAAAGTCATGTCACTGAGTCTCTTCTAGTCATTAAATCATTCGAAATTAATTCGAACGAATTCTATTTTCGCCCTTCGAACATTATTTTCTTACATAACATGCAATTAATCTACTGAATACAACAATGCATTATTTTAGCATTAAAAAGCATATCACTCAGTGTTTTCATTCATTAAATTGTTTGAGGGCACTTCGAACCAATTCTCTTTTTGCATTTAAAACGCGACTTTCATGCATAACTTGGAATTGATCTATTGATGGCAACCATGCATTTTTTAGCCATAAAGTCATAGTTTTGCGTCTCTTTTAGTCAGTAAATCATTCTAAATCACTTCGGATGAAATTCGGCATTTAAACATGACTTTCGTGCATAACTTCCAATTTATCTATTATAGGCCACAATACATTTGTTTAGCCTTAAAGTCATGTCACTAAGTCTCTTCTAGTCATTAAATCATTCTAAATTAATACGAACGAATTCTCTTTTCGCCCTTCGAACATTATTTTCTTACATAACTTCCAATTAATCTACTGAATACAACAATGCATTATTTTAGCATTAAAAAGCATATCACTCAGTGTTTTCAATCATTACATTGTTTAAAGGCACTTCGAACGAATTCTCTTTTTGCATTTAAAACCCGACTTTCATGCATAACTTGCAATTGATCTATTGATGGCAACTATGCATTTTTTAGCCTTAAAGTCATATTTTTGCGTCTCTTTTAGTCAGTAAATCATTTTAAATCACTTCGTATGAAATTCGGCATTTAAACATGACTTTCATGCATAACTTGCAATTGATCTATTATAGGCAACAATGCATTTGTTTAGCCTTAATGTCATGTCACTCAGTCTCTTCTAGTAATTAAGTCATTCTAAATTAATTCGAACGAATTCTATTTTTGCCCTTCAAACATTATTTTCTTACATAACTTGTAATTAATCTATTGAAGACAACAATGCACTATTTTACCATTAAAAAGCATATCACTGAGTGTTTTCATTCATTAAATTGTTTGAAGGCACTTCTAACCAATTCACTATTTGCATTTAAAACGCGACTTTCGTGCATAACTTGGAATTGATCTATTGATGGCAACTATGCATTTTTTAGCCATAAAGTCATAGTTTTGCGTCTCTTTTAGTCAGTAAATCATTCTAAATCACATCGGATGAAATTCGGCATTTAAACATGACTTTCATGCATAACTTGCAATTTATCTATTATAGGCCACAATGCATTTGTTTAGCCTTAAAGTCATGTCACTAAGTCTCTTCTAGTCATTAAATCATTCTAAATTAATTCGAACGAATTCTATTTTCGCCCTTCGAACATTATTTTCTTACATAACTTGCAATTAATCTACTGAATACAACAATGCATTATTTTAGCATTAAAAAGCATATCACTCAGTGTTTTCAATCATTACATTGTTTAAAGGCACTTCGAACGAATTCTCTTTTTGCATTTAAAACCCGACTTTCATGCATAACTTGCAATTGATCTATTGATGGCAACTATGCATTTTTTAGCCTTAAAGTCATATTTTTGCGTCTCTTTTAGTCAGTAAATCATTTTAAATCACTTCGTATGAAATTCGGTATTTAAACATGACTTTCATGCATAACTTGCAATTGATCTATTATAGGCAACAATGCATTTGTTTAGCCTTAAAGTCATGTCACTGAGTCTCTTCTAGTCATTAAATCATTCTAAATTAATTCGAACGAATTCTATTTTCGTCCTTCGAACATTATTTTCTTACATAACTTGCAATTAATCTACTGAATACAACAACGCATTATTTTAGCATTTAAAAGCATATCACTCAGTCTTTTCAATCATTAAATTGTTTGAAGGCACTTCGAACCAATTCTATTTTTGTTTTTAAAACACGACTTTCATGCATAACTTACACTTGATCTATTGAAGGCAACTATTCATTTTTTAGCTTTAAAGTCATATTTTTGCGTCTCTTTTAGTCAGTAAATCATTCTAAATCACTTCGTAGGAAATTCGGCATTTAAACATGACTTTCATGCATAACTTGCAATTGATCTATTATAGGCAACAATGCATTTGTTTAGCCTTAAAGTCATGTCACTGAGTCTCTTCTAGTCATTAAATCATTCTAAATTAATTCGAACGAATTCTATTTTCGCCCTTCGAACATTATTTTCTTACATAACTTGCAATTAATCTACTGAATACAACAATGCATTATTTTAGCATTTGAAAGCATATCACTCAGTCTTTTCAATCATTAAATTGTTTGAAGGCACTTCGAACCAATTCTATTTTTGTTTTTTAAACACGACTTTCATGCATAACTTGCACTTGATCTATTGAAGGCAACTATTCATTTTTTAGCCTTAAAGTCATATTTTTGCGTCTCCTTTAGTCAGTAAATAATTGTAAATCACTTCGTATGAAATTCGGCATTTAAACATGACTTTCATGCATAACTTGCAATTGATCTATTATAGGCAACAATGCATTTGTTTAGCCTCAAAGTCATATCACTGAGTCTCTTCTAGTAATTAAGTCATTCTAAATTAATTCAAATGAATTCTATTTTTGCCCTTCAAACATTATTTTCTTACATTACTGGTAATTAATCTATGGAAGACAACAATGCACTATTTTACCATTAAAAAGCATATCACTGAGTGTTTTCATTCATTAAATTGTTTGAAGGCACTTCGAACCAATTCAATTTTTGCATTTAAAACGCGACTTTCATGCATAACTTGGAATTGATCTATTGATGGCAACTATGCATTTTTTAGCCATAAAGTCATAGTTTTGCGTCTCTTTTAGTCAGTAAATCATTCTAAATCACATCGGATGAAATTCGGCATTTAAACATGACTTTCGTGCATAACTTGCAATTTATCTATTATAGGCCACAATGCATTTGTTTAGCCTTAAAGTCATGTCACTAAGTCTCTTCTAGTCATTAAATCATTCTAAATTAATTCGAACGAATTCTCTTTTCGCCCTTCGAACATTATTTTCTTACATAACTTGGAATTAATCTACTGAATACAACGATGCATTATTTTAGCATTTAAAGGCATATCACTCAGTCTTTTCAATCATTAAATTGTTTGAAGGCACTTCGAACCAATTCTATTTTTGTTTTTTAAACACGACTTTCATGCATAACTTGCGCTTGATCTATTGATGGCAACTATGCATTTTTTTAGCCTTAAAGTCATATTTTTGCGTCTCTTTTAGTCAGTAAATAATTCTAAATCACTTCGAACGAAATTCGTCCTTTAAATATGACTTCCATGCATAACTTGCAGTTGATCTATTATAGGCAACAATGCATTTGTTTAGCCTTAAAGTCATGTCACTGAGTCTCTTCGAGTCATTAAATCATTCTAAATTAATTCGAACGAATTCTGTTTTCGCCCTTCCAACATTATTTTCTTACATAACTTAAAATTAATCTACTAAAGACAACAATGCATTATTTTAGCATTAAAAAGCATATCACTCAGTCTTTTCAATCATTAAATTGTTTGAAGGCACTTCGAACCAATTCTATTTTTGTTTTTAAAACACGACTTTCATGCATAACTTACACTTGATCTATTGAAGGCAACTATTCATTTTTTAGCTTTAAAGTCATATTTTTGCGTCTCTTTTAGTCAGTAAATCATTCTAAATCACTTCGTAGGAAATTCGGCATTTAAACATGACTTTCATGCATAACTTGCAATTGATCTATTATAGGCAACAATGCATTTGTTTAGCCTTAAAGTCATGTCACTGAGTCTCTTCTAGTCATTAAATCATTCTAAATTAATTCGAACGAATTCTATTTTCGCCCTTCGAACATTATTTTCTTACATAACTTGCAATTAATCTACTGAATACAACAATGCATTATTTTAGCATTTGAAAGCATATCACTCAGTGTTTTCAATCATTACATTGCTTAAAGGCACTTCGAACGAATTCTCTTTTTGCATTTAAAACCCGACTTTCATGCATAACTTGCAATTGATCTATTGATGGCAACTATGCATTTTTTAGCCTTAAAGTCATATTTTTGCGTCTCTTTTAGTCAGTAAATCATTCTAAATCACTTCGTATGAAATTCGGCATTTAAACATGACTTTCATGCATAACTTGCAATTGATCTATTATAGGCAACAATGCATTTGTTTAGCCTTAAAGTCATGTCACTGAGTCTCTTCTAGTAATTAAGTCATTCTAAGTTAATTCGAATGAATTCTATTTTTGCCCTTCAAACATTATTTTCTTACATTACTTGTAATTAATCTATTGAAGACAACAATGCACTATTTTACCATTAAAAAGCATATCACTGAGTGTTTTCATTCATTAAATTGTTTGAAGGCACTTCGAACCAATTCACTTTTTGCATTTAAAACGCGACTTTCATGCATAACTTGGAATTGATCTATTGATAGCAACTATGCATTTTTTAGCCATAAAGTCATAGTTTTGCGTCTCTTTTAGTCAGTAAATCATTCTAAATCACTTCGGATGAAATTCGGCATTTAAACATGACTTTCATGCATAACTTGCAATTTATCTATTATAGGCCACAATGCATTTGTTTAGCCTTAAAGTCATGTCACTAAGTCTCTTCTAGTCATTAAATCATTCTAAATTAATTCGAACGAATTCTATTTTCGCCCTTCGAACATTATTTTCTTACATAACTTGCAATTAATCTACTGAATACAACAATGCATTATTTTAGCATTAAAAAGCATATCACTCAGTGTTTTCAATCATTACATTGTTTAAAGGCACTTCGAACGAATTCTCTTTTTGCATTTAAAACCCGACTTTCATGCATAACTTGCAATTGATCTATTGATGGCAACTATGCATTTTTTAGCCTTAAAGTCATATTTTTGCGTCTCTTTTAGTCAGTAAATCATTTTAAATCACTTCGTATGAAATTCGGTATTTAAACATGACTTTCATGCATAACTTGCAATTGATCTATTATAGGCAACAATGCATTTGTTTAGCCTTAAAGTCATGTCACTGAGTCTCTTCTAGTCATTAAATCATTCTAAATTAATTCGAACGAATTCTATTTTCGTCCTTCGAACATTATTTTCTTACATAACTTGTAATTAATCTATTGAAGACAAGAATGCACTATTTTACCATTAAAAAGCATATCACTGAGTGTTTTCATTCATTAAATTGTTTGAAGGCACTTCTAACCAATTCACTATTTGCATTTAAAACGCGACTTTCGTGCATAACTTGGAATTGATCTATTGATGGCAACTATGCATTTTTTAGCCATAAAGTCATAGTTTTGCGTCTCTTTTAGTCAGTAAATCATTCTAAATCACATCGGATGAAATTCGGCATTTAAACATGACGTTCATGCATAACTTGCAATTTATCTATTATAGGCCACAATGCATTTGTTTAGCCTTAAAGTCATGTCACTAAGTCTCTTCTAGTCATTAAATCATTCTAAATTAATTCGAACGAATTCTCTTTTCGCCCTTCGAACATTATTTTCTTACATAACTTGGAATTAATCTACTGAATACAACGATGCATTATTTTAGCATTTAAAGGCATATCACTCAGTCTTTTCAATCATTAAATTGTTTGAAGGCACTTCGAACCAATTCTATTTTTGTTTTTTAAACACGACTTTCATGCATAACTTGCACTTGATCTATTGATGGCAACTATGCATTTTTTTAGCCTTAAAGTCATATTTTTGCGTCTCTTTTAGTCAGTAAATAATTCTAAATCACTTCGAACGAAATTCGTCCTTTAAATATGACTTCCATGCATAACTTGCAGTTGATCTATTATAGGCAACAATGCATTTGTTTAGCCTTAAAGTCATGTCACTGAGTCTCTTCGAGTCATTAAATCATTCTAAATTAATTCGAACGAATTCTGTTTTCGCCCATCCAACATTATTTTCTTACATAACTTAAAATTAATCTACTAAAGACAACAATGCATTATTTTAGCATTAAAAAGCATATCACTCAGTCTTTTCAATCATTAAATTGTTTGAAGGCACTTCGAACCAATTCTATTTTTGTTTTTAAAACACGACTTTCATGCATAACTTACACTTGATCTATTGAAGGCAACTATTCATTTTTTAGCTTTAAAGTCATATTTTTGCGTCTCTTTTAGTCAGTAAATCATTCTAAATCACTTCGTAGGAAATTCGGCATTTAAACATGACTTTCATGCATAACTTGCAATTGATCTATTATAGGCAACAATGCATTTGTTTAGCCTTAAAGTCATGTCACTGAGTCTCTTCTAGTCATTAAATCATTCTAAATTAATTCGAACGAATTCTATTTTCGCCCTTCGAACATTATTTTCTTACATAACTTGCAATTAATCTACTGAATACAACAATGCATTATTTTAGCATTTGAAAGCATATCACTCAGTGTTTTCAATCATTACATTGCTTAAAGGCACTTCGAACGAATTCTCTTTTTGCATTTAAAACCCGACTTTCATGCATAACTTGCAATTGATCTATTGATGGCAACTATGCATTTTTTAGCCTTAAAGTCATATTTTTGCGTCTCTTTTAGTCAGTAAATCATTCTAAATCACTTCGTATGAAATTCGGCATTTAAACATGACTTTCATGCATAACTTGCAATTGATCTATTATAGGCAACAATGCATTTGTTTAGCCTTAAAGTCATGTCACTGAGTCTCTTCTAGTAATTAAGTCATTCTAAATTAATTCGAATGAATTCTATTTTTGCCCTTCAAACATTATTTTCTTACATTACTTGTAATTAATCTATTGAAGACAACAATGCACTATTTTACCATTAAAAAGCATATCACTGAGTGTTTTCATTCATTAAATTGTTTGAAGGTACTTCGAACCAATTCACTTTTTGCATTTAAAACGCGACTTTCATGCATAACTTGGAATTGATCTATTGATAGCAACTATGCATTTTTTAGCCATAAAGCCATAGTTTTGCGTCTCTTTTAGTCAGTAAATCATTCTAAATCACATCGGATGAAATTCGGCATTTAAACATGACTTTCGTGCATAACTTGCAATTTATCTATTATAGGCCACAATGCATTTGTTTAGCCTTAAAGTCATGTCACTAAGTCTCTTCTAGTCATTAAATCATTCTAAATTAATTCGAACGAATTCTATTTTCGCCCTTCGAACATTATTTTCTTACATAACTTGCAATTAATCTACTGAATACAACAATGCACTATTTTAGCATTTGAAAGCATATCACTTAGTCTTTTGAATCATTAAATTGTTTGAAGGAACTTCGAACCAATTCTATTTTTGTTTTTTAAACACGACTTTCATGCATAACTTGCACTTGATCTATTGAAGGCAACTATTCATTTTTTAGCCTTAAAGTCATATTTTTGCGTCTCTTTTAGTCAGTAAATCATTCTAAATCACTTCGTATGAAATTCGGCATCTAAACATAACTTTCGTGCATAACTTGCAATTGATCTATTATAGGCAACAATGCATTTGTTTAGCCTTAAAGTCATGTCACTGAGTCTCTTCTAGTAATTAAATCATTCTAAATTAATTCGAATGAATTCTATTTTTCCCCTTCAAACATTATTTTCTTACATAACTTGTAATTAATCTATTGAAGACAACAATACATTATTTTACCATTAAAAAGCATATCAGTCAGTGTTTTCATTCATTAAATTGTTTGGAGGCACTGCGAACCAATTCTCTTTTTGCATTTAAAACGCGACTTTCATGCATAACTTGGAATTAATCTATTGATGGCAACTATGCATTTTTTAGCCATAAAGTCATAGTTTTGCGTCTCTTTTAGTCAGTAAATCATTCTAAATCACTTCGGATGAAATTCGGCATTTAAACATGACTTTCGTGCATAACTTGCAATTGATCTATTATAGGCAACAATGCATTTCTTTAGCCTTAAAGTCATGTCACTAAGTCTCTTTTAGTCATTAAATCATTCTAAATTAATTCGAACGAATTCTATTTTCGCCTTTCGAATATTATTTTCTTACATAACTTGCAATTAATCTACTGAATACAACAATGCATTATTTTAGCATTAAAAAGCATATCACTCAGTCTTTTCAATCATTAAATTGTTTGAAGGCACTTCGAACCAATTCTATTTTTGTTTTTTAAACACGACTTTCATGCATAACTTGCACTTGATCTATTGAAGGCAACTATTCATTTTTTAGCCTTAAAGTCATATTTTTGCGTCTCTTTTAGTCAGTAAATCATTCTAAATCACTTTGTATGAAATTTGGCATTTAAACATGACTTTCATGCATAACTTGCAATTGATCTATTATAGGCAAAAATGCATTTGTTTAGTCTTAAAGTCATGTCACTAAGTCTCTTCTAGTAATTAAGTCATTCTAAATTAATTCGAATGAATTCTATGTTTGCCCTTCAAACATTATTTTCTTACATAACTTGTAATTAATCTATTGAAGACAACAATGCACTATTTTACCTTTAAAAAGCATATCACTGAGTGTTTTCATTCATTAAATTGTTTGGAGGCACTTCGAACGAATTTACTTTTTGCATTTAAAACGCGACTTTCATGCATAACTTGGAATTGATCTATTGATGGCAACTATGCATTTTTTAGCCATAAAGTCATAGTTTTGAGTCTCTTTTAGTCAGTAAATCATTCTAAATCACTTCGGATGAAATTCGGCTTTTAAACATGACTTTCGTGCATAACTTGCAATTGATCTATTATAGGCAGCAATGCATTTGTTGTGCTTTAAAGTCACGTCACTAAGTCTCTTCTAGTCATTAAATCATTCTAAATTAATTCGAACGAATTCTATTTTCGCCCTTCGAACATTATTTTCTTACATAACTTGCAATTAATCTACTGAATACAACAATGCATTATTTTAGCATTAAAAAGCATATCACTCAGTGTTTTTAATCATTACATTGTTTAAAGGCACTTCGAACGAATTCTCTTTTTGCATTTAAAACCCGACTTTCATGCGTAACTTGCAATTGATCTATTGATGGCAACTATGCATTTTTTAGCCTTAAAGTCATATTTTGGCGTCTCTTTTAGTCAGTAAATCATTTTAAATCACTTCGTTTGAAATTCGGCCTTTAAACATGACTTTCATGCATAACTTGCAATTGATCTATTATAAGCAACAATGCATTTGTTTTGCCTTAAAGTCATGTCACTGAGTCTCTTCTAGTCATTAAATCATTCTAAATTAATTCGAACGAATTCTATTTTCGCCCTTCGAACATTATTTTCTTACATAACTTGCAATTAATCTACTGAATACAACAATGCATTATTTTAGCATTTGAAAGCATATCACTTAGTCTTTTGAATCATTAAATAGTTTGAAGGCACTTCGAACCAATTCTATTTTTGTTTTTTAAACACGACTTTCATGCATAACTTGCACTTGATCTATTGAAGGCAACTATTCATTTTTTAGCCTTAAAGTCATATTTTTGCGTCTCTTTTAGTAAGTAAATCATTCTAAAGCACTTCGTATGAAATTCGGCATTTAAACTTTCGTGCATAACTTGCAATTGATCTTTTATAGGCAACAATGCATTTGTTTAGCTTTAAAGTCATGTCACTAAGTCTCTTCTAGTCATTAAATCATTCTAAATTAATTCGAACGAATTCTATTTTCGCCCTTCGAACATTATTTTCTTACATAACTTGCAATTAATCTACTGAATACAACAATGCATTATTTTAGCATTAAAAAGCATATCACTCAGTGTTTTCAATCATTACATTGTTTAAAGGCACTTTGAGCGAATTCTCTTTTTGCATTTAAAACCCGACTTTCATGCATAACTTGCAATTGATCTATTGATGGCAACTATGCATTTTTTAGCCTTAAAGTCATATTTTTGCGTCTCTTTTAGTCAGTAAATCATTTTAAATCACTTCGTATGAAATTCGGCATTTCAACATGACTTTCATGCATAACTTGCAATTGATCTATTATAGGCAACAATGCATTTGTTTTGCCTTAAAGTCATGTCACTGAGTCTCTTCTAGTCCTTAAATCATTCTAAATTAATTGGAACGAATTCTATTTTCGCCCTTCGAACATTATTTTCTTACATAACTTGCAATTAATCTATTGAATACAACAATGCATTATTTTAGCATTTAAAAGCATATCACTCAGTCTTTTCAATCATTAAATTGTTTGAAGGCACTTCGAACCAATTCTATTTTGTTTTTTAAACACGACTTTCACGCATAACTTGCACTTGATCTATTGATGGCAACTATGCATTTTTTTAGCCTTAAAGTCATATTTTTGCGTCTCTTTTAGTCAGTAAATAATTCTAAATCACTTCGAACGACATTCGTCCTTTAAATATGACTTCCATGCATAACTTGCAGTTGATCTATTATAGGCAACAATGCATTTGTTTAGCCTTAAAGTCATGTCATTGAGTCTCTTCTAGTCATTAAATCATTCAAAATTAATTCGAACGAATTCTATTTTCGCCCTTCGAACATTATTTTCTTACATAACTTGCAATTAATCTACTGAATACAACAATGCATTATTTTAGCATTTGAAAGCATATCACTCAGTGTTTTCAATCATTACATTGCTTAAAGGCACTTCGAACGAATTCTCTTTTTGCATTTAAAACCCGACTTTCATGCATAACTTGCAATTGATCTATTGATGGCAACTATGCATTTTTTAGCCTTAAAGTCATATTTTTGCGTCTCTTTTAGTCAGTAAATCATTCTAAATCACTTCGTATGAAATTCGGCATTTAAACATGACTTTCATGCATAACTTGCAATTGATCTTTTATAGGCAACAATGCATTTGTTTAGCTTTAAAGTCATGTCACTAAGTCTCTTCTAGTCATTAAATCATTCTAAATTAATTCGAACGAATTCTATTTTCGCCCTTCGAACATTATTTTCTTACATAACTTGCAATTAATCTACTGAATACAACAATGCATTATTTTAGCATTAAAAAGCATATCACTCAGTGTTTTCAATCATTACATTGTTTAAAGGCACTTTGAGCGAATTCTCTTTTTGCATTTAAAACCCGACTTTCATGCATAACTTGCAATTGATCTATTGATGGCAACTATGCATTTTTTAGCCATAAAGCCATAGTTTTGCGTCTCTTTTAGTCAGTAAATCATTCTAAATCACATCGGATGAAATTCGGCATTTAAACATGACTTTCGTGCATAACTTGCAATTTATCTATTATAGGCCACAATGCATTTGTTTAGCCTTAAAGTCATGTCACTAAGTCTCTTCTAGTCATTAAATCATTCTAAATTAATTCGAACGAATTCTATTTTCGCCCTTCGAACATTATTTTCTTACATAACTTGCAATTAATCTACTGAATACAACAATGCACTATTTTAGCATTTGAAAGCATATCACTTAGTCTTTTGAATCATTAAATTGTTTGAAGGAACTTCGAACCAATTCTATTTTTGTTTTTTAAACACGACTTTCATGCATAACTTGCACTTGATCTATTGAAGGCAACTATTCATTTTTTAGCCTTAAAGTCATATTTTTGCGTCTCTTTTAGTCAGTAAATCATTCTAAATCACTTCGTATGAAATTCGGCATCTAAACATAACTTTCGTGCATAACTTGCAATTGATCTATTATAGGCAACAATGCATTTGTTTAGCCTTAAAGTCATGTCACTGAGTCTCTTCTAGTAATTAAATCATTCTAAATTAATTCGAATGAATTCTATTTTTCCCCTTCAAACATTATTTTCTTACATAACTTGTAATTAATCTATTGAAGACAACAATACATTATTTTACCATTAAAAAGCATATCAGTCAGTGTTTTCATTCATTAAATTGTTTGGAGGCACTGCGAACCAATTCTCTTTTTGCATTTAAAACGCGACTTTCATGCATAACTTGGAATTAATCTATTGATGGCAACTATGCATTTTTTAGCCATAAAGTCATAGTTTTGCGTCTCTTTTAGTCAGTAAATCATTCTAAATCACTTCGGATGAAATTCGGCATTTAAACATGACTTTCGTGCATAACTTGCAATTGATCTATTATAGGCAACAATGCATTTCTTTAGCCTTAAAGTCATGTCACTAAGTCTCTTTTAGTCATTAAATCATTCTAAATTAATTCGAACGAATTCTATTTTCGCCTTTCGAATATTATTTTCTTACATAACTTGCAATTAATCTACTGAATACAACAATGCATTATTTTAGCATTAAAAAGCATATCACTCAGTCTTTTCAATCATTAAATTGTTTGAAGGCACTTCGAACCAATTCTATTTTTGTTTTTTAAACACGACTTTCATGCATAACTTGCACTTGATCTATTGAAGGCAACTATTCATTTTTTAGCCTTAAAGTCATATTTTTGCGTCTCTTTTAGTCAGTAAATCATTCTAAATCACTTTGTATGAAATTTGGCATTTAAACATGACTTTCATGCATAACTTGCAATTGATCTATTATAGGCAAAAATGCATTTGTTTAGTCTTAAAGTCATGTCACTAAGTCTCTTCTAGTAATTAAGTCATTCTAAATTAATTCGAATGAATTCTATGTTTGCCCTTCAAACATTATTTTCTTACATAACTTGTAATTAATCTATTGAAGACAACAATGCACTATTTTACCTTTAAAAAGCATATCACTGAGTGTTTTCATTCATTAAATTGTTTGGAGGCACTTCGAACGAATTTACTTTTTGCATTTAAAACGCGACTTTCATGCATAACTTGGAATTGATCTATTGATGGCAACTATGCATTTTTTAGCCATAAAGTCATAGTTTTGAGTCTCTTTTAGTCAGTAAATCATTCTAAATCACTTCGGATGAAATTCGGCTTTTAAACATGACTTTCGTGCATAACTTGCAATTGATCTATTATAGGCAGCAATGCATTTGTTGTGCTTTAAAGTCACGTCACTAAGTCTCTTCTAGTCATTAAATCATTCTAAATTAATTCGAACGAATTCTATTTTCGCCCTTCGAACATTATTTTCTTACATAACTTGCAATTAATCTACTGAATACAACAATGCATTATTTTAGCATTAAAAAGCATATCACTCAGTGTTTTTAATCATTACATTGTTTAAAGGCACTTCGAACGAATTCTCTTTTTGCATTTAAAACCCGACTTTCATGCGTAACTTGCAATTGATCTATTGATGGCAACTATGCATTTTTTAGCCTTAAAGTCATATTTTGGCGTCTCTTTTAGTCAGTAAATCATTTTAAATCACTTCGTTTGAAATTCGGCCTTTAAACATGACTTTCATGCATAACTTGCAATTGATCTATTATAAGCAACAATGCATTTGTTTTGCCTTAAAGTCATGTCACTGAGTCTCTTCTAGTCATTAAATCATTCTAAATTAATTCGAACGAATTCTATTTTCGCCCTTCGAACATTATTTTCTTACATAACTTGCAATTAATCTACTGAATACAACAATGCATTATTTTAGCATTTGAAAGCATATCACTTAGTCTTTTGAATCATTAAATAGTTTGAAGGCACTTCGAACCAATTCTATTTTTGTTTTTTAAACACGACTTTCATGCATAACTTGCACTTGATCTATTGAAGGCAACTATTCATTTTTTAGCCTTAAAGTCATATTTTTGCGTCTCTTTTAGTCAGTAAATCATTCTAAATCACTTCGTATGAAATTCGGCATTTAAACTTTCGTGCATAACTTGCAATTGATCTATTATAGGCAACAATGCATTTGTTTGGCCTTAAAGTCATGTCACTGAGTCTCTTCTAGTAATTAAATCATTCTAAATTAATTCGAATGAATTCTATTTTTCCCCTTCAAACATTATTTTCTTACATAACTTGTAATTAATCTATTGAAGACAACAATGCATTATTTTACCATTAAAAAGCATATCAGTCAGTGTTTTCATTCATTAAATTGTTTGGAGGCACTGCGAACCAATTCTCTTTTTGCATTTAAAACGCGACTTTCATGCATAACTGGGAATTAATCTATTGATGGCAACTATGCATTTTTTAGCCATAAAGTCATAGTTTTGCGTCTCTTTTAGTCGGTAAATCATTCTAAATCACTTCGGATGAAATTCGGCATTTAAACATGACTTTCGTGCATAACTTGCAATTGATCTATTATAGGCAACAATGCATTTGTTTAGCCTTAAATTCATGTCACTGAGTCTCTTCTAGTAATTAAATCATTCTAAATTAATTCGAATGAATTCTATTTTTCCCCTTCAAACATTATTTTCTTACATAACTTGTAATTAATCTATTGAAGACAACAATGCATTATTTTACCATTAAAAAGCATATCAGTCAGTGTTTTCATTCATTAAATTGTTTGGAGGCACTGCGAACCAATTCTCTTTTTGCATTTAAAACGCGACTTTCATGCATAACTTGGAATTAATCTATTGATGGCAACTATGCATTTTTTAGCCATAAAGTCATAGTCTTGCGTCTCTTTTAGTCAGTAAATCATTCTAAATCACTTCGGATGAAATTCGGCATTTAAACATGACTTTCGTGCATAACTTGCAATTGATCTATTATAGGCAACAATGCATTTCTTTAGCCTTAAAGTCATGTCACTAAGTCTCTTTTAGTCATTAAATCATTCTAAATTAATTCGAACGAATTCTATTTTCGCCTTTCAAATATTATTTTCTTACATAACTTGCAATTAATCTACTGAATACAACAGTGCATTATTTTGGCATTAAAAAGCATATCACTCAGTCTTTTCAATCATTAAATTGTTTGAAGGCACTTCGAACCAATTCTATTTTTGTTTTTTAACCACGACTTTCATGCATAACTTGCACTTGATCTATTGAAGGCAACTATTCATCTTTTAGCCTTAAAGTCATATTATTGCGTCTCTTTAAGTCAGTAAATAATTCTAAATCAGTTCGAACAAAATTCGTCCTTTAAACATGACTTTTGTGCATAACTTGCAGTTGATCTATTATAGGCAACAATGCATTTGTTTAGCCTTAAAGTCATGTCACTGAGTCTCTTCTAGTAATTAAATCATTCTAAATTAATTCGAATGAATTCTATTTTTGCCCTTCAAACATTATTTTCTTACATAACTTGTAATTAATCTATTCAAGACAACAATGCATTATTTTACCATTAAAAAGCATATCACTCAGTGTTTTCAATCATTAAATTGTTTGAAGGCACTTCGAACCAATTCTATTTTTGTTTTTTAAACACGACTTTCATGCATAACTTGCACTTAATCTATTGAAGGTGACTATTCATTTTTAGCCTTAAAGTCATATTATTGCGTCTCTTTCAGTCATTAAATCATTCTAAATCACTTCGAACGAAATTCGGACTTTAAACATGACTTTTGTGCATAACTTGCAGTTGATCTATTGAAGGCAACAATGCATTTGTTTAGCCTTAAAGTCATGTCACTGAGTCTCTTCTACTCATTAAATCATTCTAAATTAATTCGAACGAATTCTATTTTCGCCCTTCGAACATTATTTTCTTATATAACTTGCAATTAATCTACTGAATACAACAATGCATTATTTTAGCATTTAAAAGCATATCACTCAGTCTTTTCAATCATTAAATTGTTTGAAGGCACTTCGAACCTATTCTATTTTTGTATTTAAAACATGACTTTCATGCATAACTTGGAATTGATCTATTGATGGCAACTATGCATTTTTTAGCCATAAAGTCATAGTTTTGCGTCTCTTTTAGTCAGTAAATCATTCTAAATCACTTCGGATGAAATTCGGCATTTAAACATGACTTTCGTGCATAACTTGCAATTGATCTATTATAGGCAACAATGCATTTGTTTAGCTTTAAAGTCATGTCACTAAGTCTCTTCTAGTCATTAAATCATTCTAAATTAATTCGAACGAATTCTATTTTCGCCCTTCGAACATTATTTTCTTACATAACTTGCAATTAATCTACTGAATACAACAATGCATTATTTTAGCATTAAAAAGCATATCACTCAGTGTTTTTAATCATTACATTGTTTAAAGGCACTTCGAACGAATTCTCTTTTTGCATTTAAAACCCGACTTTCATGCATAACTTGCAATTGATCTATTAATGGCAACTATGCATTTTTTAGCCTTAAAGTCATATTTTTGCGTCTCTTTTAGTCAGTAAATCATTTTAAATCACTTCGTATGAAATTCGGCATTTAAACATGACTTTCATGCATAACTTGCAATTGATCTATTATAGGCAACAATGCATTTGTTTTGCCTTAAAGTCATGTCACTGAGTCTCTTCTAGTCCTTAAATCATTCCAAATTAATTTGAACGAATTCTATTTTCGCCCTTCGAACATTATTTTCTTACATAACTTGCAATTAATCTACTGAATACAACAATGCATTATTTTAGCATTTAAAAGCATATCACTCAGTCTTTTCAATCATTAAATTGTTTGAAGGCACTTCGAACCAATTCTATTTTGTTTTTTAAACACGACTTTCACGCATAACTTGCACTTGATCTATTGATGGCAACTATGCATTTTTTTAGCCTTAAAGTCATATTTTTGCGTCTCTTTTAGTCAGTAAATAATTCTAAATCACTTCGAACGACATTCGTCCTTTAAATATGACTTCCATGCATAACTTGCAGTTGATCTATTATAGGCAACAATGCATTTGTTTAGCCTTAAAGTCATGTCATTGAGTCTCTTCTAGTCATTAAATCATTCTAAATTAATTCGAACGAATTCTATTTTCGCCCTTCGAACATTATTTTCTTACATAACTTGCAATTAATCTACTGAATAGAACAATGCATTATTTTAGCATTAAAAAGCATATCACTCAGTGTTTTCAATCATTACATTGTTTAAAGGCACTTCGAGCGAATTCTCTTTTTGCATTTAAAACCCGACTTTCATGCATAACTTGCAATTGATCTATTGATGGCAACTATGCATTTTTTAGCCTTAAAGTCATATTTTTGCGTCTCTTTTAGTCAGTAAATCATTTTAAATCACTTCGTATGAAATTCGGCATTTAAACATGACTTTCATGCATAACTTGCAATTGATCTATTATAGGCAACAATGCATTTGTTTAGCCTTAAAGTCATGTCACTGAGTCTCTTCTAGTCATTAAATCATTCTAAATTAATTCGAACGAATTCTATTTTCGCCCTTCGAACATTATTTTCTTACATAACTTGCAATTAATCTACTGAATACAACAATGCATCTTTTTAGCATTTGAAAGCATATCACTCAGTCTTTTGAATCATTAAATTGTTTGAAGGCACTTCGAACCAATTCTATTTTTGTTTTTAAAACATGACTTTCATGCATAACTTGCACTTGATATATTGAAGGCAACTATTCATTTTTTAGCTTTAAAGTCATATTTTTGCGTCTCTTTTAGTCAGTAAATAATTCTAAATTACTTCGTAGGAAATTCGGCATTTAAACATGATTTTCATGCATAACTTGCAATTGATCTATTATAGGCAACAATGCATTTGTTTAGCCTTAAAGTCATGTCACTGAGTCTCTTCTAGTCATTAAATCATTCTAAATTAATTCGAACGAATTCTATTTTCGCCCTTCGAACATTATTTTCTTACATAACTTGCAATTAATCTACTGAATACAACAATGCATCTTTTTAGCATTTGAAAGCATATCACTCAGTGTTTTCAATCATTACATTGTTTGAAGGCACTTCGAGCGAATTCTCTTTTTGCATTTAAAACCCGACTTTCATGCATAACTTGCAATTGATCTATTGATGGCAACTATGCATTTTTTAGCCTTAAAGTCATATTTTTGCGTCTCTTTTAGTCAGTAAATCATTTTAAATCACTTCGTATGAAATTCGGCATTTAAACATGACTTTCATGCATAACTTGCAATTGATCTATTATAGGCAACAATGCATTTGTTTAGCCTTAAAGTCATGTCACTGAGTCTCTTCTAGTCATTAAATCATTCTAAATTAATTCGAACGAATTCTATTTTCGCCCTTCGAACATTATTTTCTTACATAACTTGCAATTAATCTACTGAATACAACAATGCATCTTTTTAGCATTTGAAAGCATATCACTCAGTCTTTTGAATCATTAAATTGTTTGAAAGCACTTCGAACCAATTCTATTTTTGTTTTTAAAACATGACTTTCATGCATAACTTGCACTTGATATATTGAAGGCAACTATTCGTTTTTTAGCTTTAAAGTCATATTTTTGCGTCTCTTTTAGTCAGTAAATAATTCTAAATTACTTCGTAGGAAATTCGGCATTTAAACATGATTTTCATGCATAACTTGCAATTGATCTATTATAGGCAACAATGCATTTGTTTAGCCTTAAAGTCATGTCACTGAGTCTCTTCTAGTCATTAAATCATTCTAAATTAATTCGAACGAATTCTATTTTCGCCCTTCGAACATTATTTTCTTACATAACCTGCAATTAATCTACTGAATACAACAATGCATCTTTTTAGCATTTGAAAGCATATCACTCAGTGTTTTCAATCATTACATTGTTTAAAGGCACTTCGAGCGAATTCTCTTTTTGCATTTAAAACCCGACTTTCATGCATAACTTGCAATTGATCTATTGATGGCAACTATGCATTTTTTAGCCTTAAAGTCATATTTTTGCGTCTCTTTTAGTCAGTAAATCATTTTAAATCACTTCGTATGAAATTCGGCATTTAAACATGACTTTCATGCATAACTTGCACTTGATATATTGAAGGCAACTATTCATTTTTTAGCTTTAAAGTCATATTTTTGCGTCTCTTTTAGTCAGTAAATAATTCTAAATTACTTCGTAGGAAATTCGGCATTTAAACATGATTTTCATGCATAACTTGCAATTGATCTATTATAGGCAACAATGCATTTGTTTAGCCTTAAAGTCATGTCATTGAGTCTCTTCTAGTCATTAAATCATTCTAAATTAAGTCGAATGAATTCTATTTTTGCCCTTCGAACATTATTTTCTTACATATCCTGCAATTAATCTACTGAATACAACAATGCATTATTTTAGCATTTGAAAGCATATCACTCAGTCTTTTGAATCATTAAATTGTTTGAAGGCACTTCGAACCAATTCTATTTTTATTTTTTAAACACGACTTTTATGCATAACTTGCACTTGATCTATTGAAAGCAACTACTCATTTTTTAGCCTTAAAGTCATATTTTTGCGTCTCTTTTAGTCAGTAAATCATTCTAAATCACTTCGGATGAAATTCGGCTTTTGAACATGGCTTTCGTGCATAACTTGCAATTGATCTATTATAGGCAGCAATGCATTTGTTTAGCTTTAAAGTCATGTCACGAAGTCTCTTCTAGTCATTAAATCATTCTAAATTAATTCGAACGAATTCTATTTTCGCCCTTCGAACATTATTTTCTTACATAACTTGCAATTAATCTACTGAATACAACAATGCATTATTTTAGCATTAAAAAGCATATCACTCAGTGTTTTCAATCATTACATTGTTTAAAGGCACTTCGAACGAATTCTCTTTTTGCATTTAAAACCCGACTTTCATGCATAACTTCAATTGATCTATTGATGGAAACTATGCATTTTTTAGCCTTAAAGTCAGATTTTTGCGTCTCTTTTAGTCAGTAAATCATTTTAAATCACTTCGTATGAAATTCGGCATTTAAACATGACTTTCATGCATAACTTGCAATTGATCTATTATAGGCAACAATGCATTTGTTTTGCCTTAAAGTCATGTCACTGAGTCTCTTCTAGTCATTAAATCATTCCAAATTAATTTGAACGAATTCTATTTTCGCCCTTCGAACATTATTTTCTTACATAACTTGCAATTAATCTGCTGAATACAACAATGCATTATTTTAGCATTAAAAAGGATATCACTCAGTGTTTTCAATCATTACATTGTTTAAAGGCACTTCTAACGAATTCTGTTTTTGCATTTAAAACCCGACTTTCATGCATAACTTGCAATTGATCTATTGATGGCAACTATGCATTTTTTTAGCCTTAAAGTCATATTTTTGCGTCTCTTTTATCAGTAAATAATTCTAAATCACTTCGAACGGAATTCGTCCTTTAAATATGACTTCCATGCATAACTTGCAGTTGATCTATTATAGGCAACAATGCATTTGTTTAGCTTTAAAGTCATGTCACTAAGTCTCTTCTAGTCATTAAATCATTCTAAATTAATTCGAACGAATTCTATTTTCGCCCTTCGAACATTATTTTCTTACATAACTTGCAATTAATCTACTGAATACAACAATGCATTATTTTAGCATTAAAAAGCATATCACTCAGTGTTTTCAATCATTACATTGTTTAAAGGCACTTTGAGCGAATTCTCTTTTTGCATTTAAAACCCGACTTTCATGCATAACTTGCAATTGATCTATTGATGGCAACTATGCATTTTTTAGCCTTAAAGTCATATTTTTGCGTCTCTTTTAGTCAGTAAATCATTTTAAATCACTTCGTATGAAATTCGGCATTTAAACATGACTTTCATGCATAACTTGCAATTGATCTATTATAGGCAACAATGTATTTGTTTTGCCTTACAGTCATGTCACTGAGTCTCTTCTAGTCCTTAAATCATTCCAAATTAATTTGAACGAATTCTATTTTCGCCCTTCGAACATTATTTTCTTACATAACTTGCAATTAATCTACTGAATACAACAATGCATTATTTTAGCATTTAAAAGCATATCACTCAGTCTTTTCAATCATTAAATTGTTTGAAGGCACTTCGAACCAATTCTATTTTGTTTTTTAAACACGACTTTCACGCATAACTTGCACTTGATCTATTGATGGCAACTATGCATTTTTTTAGCCTTAAAGTCATATTTTTGCGTCTCTTTTAGTCAGTAAATAATTCTAAATCACTTCGAACGACATTCGTCCTTTAAATATGACTTCCATGCATAACTTGCAGTTGATCTATTATAGGCAACAATGCATTTGTTTAGCCTTAAAGTCATGTCATTGAGTCTCTTCTAGTCATTAAATCATTCAAAATTAATTCGAACGAATTCTATTTTCGCCCTTCGAACATTATTTTCTTACATAACTTGCAATTAATCTACTGAATACAACAATGCATTATTTTAGCATTTGAAAGCATATCACTTAGTCTTTTGAATCATTAAATAGTTTGAAGGCACTTCGAACCAATTCTATTTTTGTTTTTTAAACACGACTTTCATGCATAACTTGCACTTGATCTATTGAAGGCAACTATTCATTTTTTAGCCTTAAAGTCATATTTTTGCGTCTCTTTTAGTCAGTAAATCATTCTAAATCACTTCGTATGAAATTCGGCATTTAAACTTTCGTGCATAACTTGCAATTGATCTATTATAGGCAACAATGCATTTGTTTAGCCTTAAAGTCATGTCACTGAGTCTCTTCTAGTAATTAAATCATTCTAAATTAATTCGAATGAATTCGATTTTTCCCCTTCAAACATTATTTTCTTACATAACTTGTAATTAATCTATTGAAGACAACAATGCATTATTTTACCATTAAAAAGCATATCAGTCAGTGTTTTCATTCATTAAATTGTTTGGAGGCACTGCGAACCAATTCTCTTTTTGCATTTAAAACGCGACTTTCATGCATAACTGGGAATTAATCTATTGATGGCAACTATGCATTTTTTAGCCATAAAGTCATAGTTTTCCGTCTCTTTTAGTCGGTAAATCATTCTAAATCACTTCGGATGAAATTCGGCATTTAAACATGACTTTCGTGCATAACTTGCAATTGATCTATTATAGGCAACAATGCATTTGTTTAGCCTTAAAGTCATGTCACTGAGTCTCTTCTAGTAATTAAATCATTCTAAATTAATTCGAATGAATTCTATTTTTCCCCTTCAAACATTATTTTCTTACATAACTTGTAATTAATCTATTGAAGACAACAATGCATTATTTTACCATTAAAAAGCATATCAGTCAGTGTTTTCATTCATTAAATTGTTTGGAGGCACTGCGAACCAATTCTCTTTTTGCATTTAAAACGCGACTTTCATGCATAACTGGGAATTAATCTATTGATGGCAACTATGCATTTTTTAGCCATAAAGTCATAGTTTTGCGTCTCTTTTAGTCAGTAAATCATTCTAAATCACTTCGGATGAAATTCGGCATTTAAACATGACTTTCGTGCATAACTTGCAATTGATCTATTATAGGCAACAATGCATTTCTTTAGCCTTAAAGTCATGTCACTAAGTCTCTTTTAGTCATTAAATCATTCTAAATTAATTCGAACGAATTCTATTTTCGCCTTTCAAATATTATTTTCTTACATAACTTGCAATTAATCTACTGAATACAACAATGCATTATTTTGGCATTAAAAAGCATATCACTCAGTCTTTTCAATCATTAAATTGTTTGAAGGCACTTCGAACCAATTCTATTTTTGTTTTTTAACCACGACTTTCATGCATAACTTGCACTTGATCTATTGAAGGCAACTATTCATCTTTTAGCCTTAAAGTCATATTATTGCGTCTCTTTAAGTCAGTAAATAATTCTAAATCAGTTCGAACAAAATTCGTCCTTTAAACATGACTTTTGTGCATAACTTGCAGTTGATCTATTATAGGCAACAATGCATTTGTTTAGCCTTAAAGTCATGTCACTGAGTCTCTTCTAGTAATTAAATCATTCTAAATTAATTCGAATGAATTCTATTTTTGCCCTTCAAACATTATTTTCTTACATAACTTGTAATTAATCTATTCAAGACAACAATGCATTATTTTACCATTAAAAAGCATATCACTCAGTGTTTTCAATCATTAAATTGTTTGAAGGCACTTCGAACCAATTCTATTTTTGTTTTTTAAACACGACTTTCATGCATAACTTGCACTTAATCTATTGAAGGCGACTATTCATTTTTAGCATTAAAGTCATATTATTGCGTCTCTTTTAGTCATTAAATCATTCTAAATCATGTCGAACGAAATTCGGACTTTAAACATGACTTTTGTGCATAACTTGCAGTTGATCTATTGAAGGCAACAATGCATTTGTTTAGCCTTAAAGTCATGTCACTGAGTCTCTTCTAGTAATTAAATCATTCTAAATTAATTCGAATGAATTCTATTTTTCCCCTCCAAACATTATTTTCTTACATAACTTGTAATTAATCTATTGAAGACAACAATGCATTATTTTACCATTAAAAAGCATATCAGTCAGTGTTTTCATTCATTAAATTGTTTGGAGGCAGTGCGAACCAATTCTCTTTTTGCATTTAAAACGCGACTTTCATGCATAACTGGGAATTAATCTATTGATGGCAACTATGCATTTTTTAGCCATAAAGTCATAGTTTTGCGTCTCTTTTAGTCAGTAAATCATTCTAAAACCCTTCGGATGAAATTCGGCATTTAAACATGACTTTCGTGCATAACTTGCAATTGATCTATTATAGGCAACAATGCATTTGTTTAGCCTTAAAGTCATGTCACTGAGTCTCTTCTAGTAATTAAATCATTCTAAATTAATTCGAATGAATTCTATTTTTCCCCTTCAAATATTATTTTCTTACATAACTTGTAATTAATCTATTGAAGACAACAATGCATTATTTTACCATTAAAAAGCATATCAGTCAGTGTTTTCATTCATTAAATTGTTTGGAGGCACTGCGAACCAATTCTCTTTTTGCATTTAACACGCGACTTTCAGGCATAACTTGGAATTAATCTATTGATGGCAACTATGCATTTTTTAGCCATAAAGTCATAGTTTTGCGTCTCTTTTAGTCAGTAAATCATTCTAAATCACTTCGGATGAAATTCGGCATTTAAACATGACTTTCATGCATAACCTGCAATTGATCTATTTTAGGCAACAATGCATTTCTTTGGCCTTAAAGTCATGTCACTAAGTCTCTTTTAGTCATTAAATCATTCTAAATTAATTCGAACGAATTCTATTTTCGCCTTTCGAATATTATTTTCTTACATAACTTGCAATTAATCTACTGAATACAACAATGCATTATTTTAGCATTTAAAAGCATATCAGTCAGTCTTTTCCATCATTAAATTGTTTGAAGGCACTTCGAATCAATTCTATTTTTGTTTTTTAACCACGACTTTCATGCATAACTTGCACTTGATCTATTGAAGGCAACTATTCATCTTTTAGCCATAAAGTCATATTATTGCGTCTCTTTAAGTCAGTAAATAATTCTAAATCAGTTCGAACAAAATTCGTCCTTTAAACAAGACTTTTGTGCATAACTTGCAGTTGATCTATTATAGGAAACAATGCATTTGTTTAGCCTTAAAGTCATGTCACTGAGTCTCTTCTAGTAATTAAATCATTCTAAATTAATTCGAACGAATTCTATTTTCGCCTTTCGAATATTATTTTCTTACATAACTTGCAATTAATCTACTGAATACAACAATGCATTATTTTAGCATTAAAAAGCATATCACTCAGTGTTTTCAATCATTACATTGTTTAAAGGCACTTCGAACGAATTCTCTTTTTGCATTTAAAACCCGACTTTCATGCATAACTTGCACTTGATCTATTGATGGCAACTATGCATTTTTTTTGCCTTAAAGTCATATTTTTGCGTCTCTTTTAGTCAGTAAATAATTCTAAATCACTTCGAACGACATTCGTCCTTTAAATATGACTTCCATGCATAACTTGCAGTTGATCTATTATAGGCAACAATGCATTTGTTTAGCCTTAAAGTCATGTCACTGAGTCTCTTCTAGTCATTAAATCATTCTAAATTAATTCGAACGAATTCTATTTTCGCCCTTCGAACATTATTTTCTTACATAACTTGCAATTAATCTACTGAATAGAACAATGCATTATTTTAGCATTAAAAAGCATATCACTCAGTGTTTTCAATCATTACATTGTTTAAAGGCACTTCGAGCGAATTCTGTTTTTGCATTTAAAACCCGACTTTCATGCATAACTTGCAATTGATCTATTGATGGCAACTATGCATTTTTTAGCCTTAAAGTCATATTTTTGCGTCTCTTTTAGTCAGTAAATCATTTTAAATCACTTCGTATGAAATTCGGCATTTAAACATGACTTTCATGCATAACTTGCAATTGATCTATTATAGGCAACAATGCATTTGTTTAGCCTTAAAGTCATGTCACTGAGTCTCTTCTAGTCATTAAATCATTCTAAATTAATTCGAACGAATTCTATTTTCGCCCTTCGAACATTATTTTCTTACATAACTTGCAATTAATCTACTGAATACAACAATGCATCTTTTTAGCATTTGAAAGCATATCACTCAGTCTTTTGAATCATTAAATTGTTTGAAGGCACTTCGAACCAATTCTATTTTTGTTTTTAAAACATGACTTTCATGCATAACTTGCACTTGATCTATTGAAGGCAACTATTCATTTTTTAGCTTTAAAGTCATATTTTTGCGTCTCTTTTAGTCAGTAAATCATTCTAAATTACTTCGTAGGAAATTCGGCATTTAAACATGACTTTCATGCATAACTTGCAATTGATCTATTATAGGCAACAATGCATTTGTTTAGCCTTAAAGTCATGTCATTGAGTCTCTTCTAGTCATTAAATCATTCTAAATTAAGTCGAACGAATTCTATTTTTGCCCTTCGAACATTATTTTCTTACATAACCTGCAATTAATCTACTGAATACAACAATGCATTATTTTAGCATTTGAAAGCATATCACTCAGTCTTTTGAATCATTAAATTGTTTGAAGGCACTTCGAACCAATTCTATTTTTGTTTTTTAAAGACGACTTTTATGCATAACTTGCACTTGATTTATTGATGGCAACTACTCATTTTTTAGCCTTAAAGTCATATTTTTGCGTATCTTTTAGTCAGTAAATCATTCTAAATCACTTCGGATGAAATTCGGCTTTTGAACATGACTTTCCTGCATAACTTGCAATTGATCTATTATAGGCAGCAATGCATTTGTTTAGCTTTAAAGTCATGTCACTAAGTCTCTTCTAGTCATTAAATCATTCTAAATTAATTCGAACGAATTCTATTCTCGCCCTCCGAACATTATTTTCTTACATAACTTGCAATTAATCTACTGAATACAACAATGCATTATTTTACCATTAAAAAGCATATCACTCAGTGTTTTCAATCATTACATTGTTTAAAGGCACTTCGAACGAATTCTCTTTTTGCATTTAAAACCCGACTTTCATGCATAACTTGCAATTGATCTATTGATGGAAACTACGCATTTTTTTAGCCTTAAAGTCATATTTTTGCGTCTCTTTTAGTCAGTAAATAATTCTAAATCACTTCGAACGAAATTCGTCCTTTAAATATGACTTCCATGCATAACTTGCAGTTGATCTATTATAGGCAACAATGCATTTGTTTAGCCTTCAAGTCATGTCACTGAGTCTCTTCTAGTCATTAAATCATTCTAAATTAATTCGAACGAATTCTATTTTCGTCCTTCGAACATTATTTTCTTACATAACTTGTAATTAATCTATTGAAGACAAGAATGCACTATTTTACCATTAAAAAGCATATCACTGAGTGTTTTCATTCATTAAATTGTTTGAAGGCACTTCTAACCAATTCACTATTTGCATTTAAAACGCGACTTTCGTGCATAACTTGGAATTGATCTATTGATGGCAACTATGCATTTTTTAGCCATAAAGTCATAGTTTTGCCTCTCTTTTAGTCAGTAAATCATTCTAAAAAACTTCGGATGAAATTCGGTATTTAAACATGACTTTCGTGCATAACTTGCAATTGATCTATTATAGGCAACAATGCATTTGTTTAGCCTTAAAGTCATGTCACTGAGTCTCTTCTAGTCATTAAATCATTCTAAATTAATTCGAACGAATTCTATTTTCGCCCTTCGAACATTATTTTCTTACATAACTTGCAATTAATCTACTGAATACAACAATGCATTATTTTAGCATTTGAAAGCATATCACTCAGTCTTTTCAATCATTAAATTGTTTGAAGGCACTTCGAACCAATTCTCTTTTTGCATTTAAAACGCGACTTTCATGCATAACTTGGAATTGATCTATTGATGGCAACTATGCATTTTTTAGCCATAAAGTCATAGTTTTGCCTCTCTTTTAGTCAGTAAATCATTCTAAAAAACTTCGGATGAAATTCGGTATTTAAACATGACTTTCGTGCATAACTTGCAATTGATCTATTATAGGCAACAATGCATTTGTTTAGCCTTAAAGTCATGTCACTGAGTCTCTTCTAGTCATTAAATCATTCTAAATTAATTCGAACGAATTCTATTTTCGCCCTTCGAACATTATTTTCTTACATAACTTGCAATTAATCTACTGAATACAACAATGCATTATTTTAGCATTAAAAAGCATATCACTCAGTCTTTTCAATCATTAAATTGTTTGAAGGCACTTCGAACCAATTCTCTTTTTGCATTTAAAACGCGACTTTCATGCATAACTTGGAATTGATCTATTGATGGCAACTATGCATTTTTTAGCCATAAAGTCATAGTTTTGCGTCTCTTCTAGTCAGTAAATCATTCTAAAACACTTCGGATGAAATTCGGTATTTAAACATGACTTTCGTGCATAACTTGCAATTGATCTTTTATAGGCTACAATGCATTTGTTTAGCCTTAAAGTCATGTCACTGAGTCTCTTTTAGTCATTAAATCATTCTAAATTAATTCAAACGAATTCTATTTTCGCCCTTCGAACATTATTTTCTTACATAACTTGCAATTAATCTACTGAATACAACAATGAATTATTTTAGCTTTTGAAAGCATATCACTCAGTCTTTTCAATCATTAAATTGTTTGAAGGCACTTCGAACCAATTCTATTTTTGTTTTTTAAACACGACTTTCATGCGTAACTTGCACTTGATCTACTGAAGGCAGTTAACTATGCATTTTTTAGCCATAAACTCATAGTTTTGCGTCTCTTTTAGTCAGTAAATCATTCTAAATCACTTCGGATGAAATTTGGCATTTAAACATGACTTTCGTGCATAACTTGCAATTGATCTATTATAGGCAACAATGCATTTGTTTAGCCTTAAAGTCATGTCATTGAGTCTCTTCTAGTCATTAAATCATGCTGAATTAATTCGAACGAATTCTGTTTTCGCCCTTCGAACATTATTTTCTTACATAACTTAAAATTAATCTACTGAATACAACAATGCATTATTTTAGCATTAAAAAGCATATCACTCAGTCTTTTCAATCATTAAATTGTTTGAAGGCACTTCGAACCAATTCTCTTTTTGCATTTAAAACGCGACTTCCATGCATAACTTGGAATTGATCTATTGATGGCAACTATGCATTTTTTAGCCATAAAGTCATAGTTTTGCGTCTCTTTTAGTCAGTAAATCATTCTAAAACACTTCGGATGAAATTCGTATTTAAACATGACTTTCGTGCATAACTTGCAATTGATCTATTATAGGCAACAATGCATTTGTTTAGCCTTAAAGTCATGTCATTGAGTCTCTTCTAGTCATTAAATCATTCTAAATTAATTCGAACGAATTCTATTTTCGCCCTTCGAACATTATTTTCTTACATAACTTGCAATTAATCTACTGAATACAACAATGCATTATTTTAGCTTTTGAAAGCATATCACTCAGTCTTTTCAATCATTAAATTGTTTGAAGGCACTTCGAACCAATTCTATTTTTGTTTTTTAAACACGACTTTCATGCGTAACTTGCACTTGATCTACTGAAGGCAGTTAACTATGCATTTTTTAGCCATAAACTCATAGTTTTGCGTCTCTTTTAGTCAGTAAATCATTCTAAATCACTTCGGATGAAATTTGGCATTTAAACATGACTTTCGTGCATAACTTGCAATTGATCTATTATAGGCAACAATGCATTTGTTTAGCCTTAAAGTCATGTCATTGAGTCTCTTCTAGTCATTAAATCATGCTGAATTAATTCGAACGAATTCTGTTTTCGCCCTTCCAACATTATTTTCTTACATAACTTAAAATTAATCTACTGAATACAACAATGCATTATTTTAGCATTAAAAAGCATATCACTCAGTCTTTTCAATCATTAAATTGTTTGAAGGCACTTCGAACCAATTCTCTTTTTGCATTTAAAACGCGACTTCCATGCATAACTTGGAATTGATCTATTGATGGCAACTATGCATTTTTTAGCCATAAAGTCATAGTTTTGCGTCTCTTTTAGTCAGTAAATCATTCTAAAACACTTCGGATGAAATTCGTATTTAAACATGACTTTCGTGCATAACTTGCAATTGATCTATTATAGGCAACAATGCATTTGTTTAGCCTTAAAGTCATGTCATTGAGTCTCTTCTAGTCATTAAATCATTCTAAATTAATTCGAACGAATTCTATTTTCGCCCTTCGAACATTATTTTCTTACATAACTTGCAATTAATCTACTGAATACAACAATGCATTATTTTAGCTTTTGAAAGCATATCACTCAGTCTTTTCAATCATTAAATTGTTTGAAGGCACTTCGAACCAATTCTATTTTTGTTTTTTAAACACGACTTTCATGCATAACTTGCACTTGATCTACTGAAGGCAGTTAACTATGCATTTTTTAGCCATAAAGTCATAGTTTTGCGTCTCTTTTAGTCAGTAAATCATTCTAAATCACTTCGGATGAAATTTGGCATTTAAACATGACTTTCGTGCATAACTTGCAATTGATCTATTATAGGCAACAATGCATTTGTTTAGCCTTAAAGTCATGTCATTGAGTCTCTTCTAGTCATTAAATCATGCTGAATTAATTCGAACGAATTCTGTTTTCGCCCTTCCAACATTATTTTCTTACATAACTTAAAATTAATCTACTGAATACAACAATGCATTATTTGACCATTAAAAAGCATATCACTCAGCGTTTTCAATCATTAAATTGTTTGAAGGCACTTCGAACCAATTCTATTTTTGTTTTTTAAACACGACTTTCCTGCATAACTTGCACTTAATCTATTGAAGGCAACTATTCATTTTTTAGCCTTAAAGTCATATTATTGCGTCTCTTTTAGTCATTAAATCATTCTAAATCACTTCGAACGAAATTCGGACTTTAAACATGACTTTCGTGCGTAACTTGTACTTGATCTATTGAAGGCAACAATGCATTTGGTCAGCCTTAAAGTCATGTCACTGAGTCTCTTCTAGTCATTAAATCATTCTAAATTAATTCGAATGAATTCTATTTTTGCCCTTCAAACATTATTTTCTTACATAACTTGTAATTAATCAAATGAAGACAACAATGCATTATTTTACAATTAAAAAGCATATCACTCAGTATTTTCATTCATTAAATTGTTTGAAGGCACTTCGAACTAATTCTCTTTTTGCATTTAAAACGCGACTTTCATGCATAACTTACAATTGATCTATTGATGGCAACTATGCATTTTTTAGCCATAAAGTCATAGTTTTGCGTCTCTTTTAGTCAGTAAATCATTCTAAATCACTTCGTATGAAATTCGGCATTTAAACATAACTTTCGTGCATAACTTGCAATTGATCTATTATAGGCAACAATGCATTTGTTTAGCCTTAAAGTCATGTCACTGAGTCTCTTCTAGTCATTAAATCATTCTAAATTAATTCGAACGAATTCTATTTTCGCCCTTCGAACATTATTTTCTTACATAACTTGCAATTAATCTACTGAATACAACAATGCATTATTTTAGCATTTGAAAGCATATCACTCAGTCTTTTCAATCATTAAATTGTTTGAAGGCACTTCGAACCAATTCTCTTTTTGCATTTAAAACGCGACTTCCATGCATAACTTGGAATTGATCTATTGATGGCAACTATGCATTTTTTAGCCATAAAGTCATAGTTTTGCCTCTCTTTTAGTCAGTAAATCATTCTAAAACACTTCGGATGAAATTCGGTATTTAAACATGACTTTCGTGCATAACTTGCAATTGATCTATTATAGGCAACAATGCATTTGTTTAGCCTTAAAGTCATGTCACTGAGTCTCTTCTAGTCATTAAATCATTCTAAATTAATTCGAACGAATTCTATTTTCGCCCTTCGAACATTATTTTCTTACATAACTTGCAATTAATCTACTGAATACAACAATGCATTATTTTAGCTTTTGAAAGCATATCACTCAGTCTTTTCAATCATTAAATTGTTTGAAGGCACTTCGAACCAATTCTATTTTTGTTTTTTAAACACGACTTTCATGCATAACTTGCACTTGATCTACTGAAGGCAGTTAACTATGCATTTTTTAGTCATAAAGTCATAGTTTTGCGTCTCTTTTAGTCAGTAAATCATTCTAAATCACTTCGGATGAAATTTGGCATTTAAACATGACTTTCGTGCATAACTTGCAATTGATCTATTATAGGCAACAATGCATTTGTTTAACCTTAAAGTCATGTCATTGAGTCTCTTCTAGTCATTAAATCATGCTGAATTAATTCGAACGATTTCTGTTTTCGCCCTTCCAACATTATTTTCTTACATAACTTAAAATTAATCTACTGAATACAACAATGCATTATTTTACCATTAAAAAGCATATCACTCAGCGTTTTCAATCATTAAATTGTTTGAAGGCACTTCGAACCAATTCTATTTTTGTTTTTTAAACACGACTTTCCTGCATAACTTGCACTTAATCTATTGAAGGCAACTATTCATTTTTTAGCCTTAAAGTCATATTATTGCGTCTCTTTTAGTCATTAAATCATTCTAAATCACTTCGAACGAAATTCAGACTTTAAACATGACTTTCGTGCGTAACTTGTAGTTGATCTATTGAAGGCAACAATGCATTTGGTCAGCCTTAAAGTCATGTCACTGAGTCTCTTCTAGTCATTAAATCATTCTAAATTAATTCGAATGAATTCTATTTTTGCCCTTCAAACATTATTTTCTTACATAACTTGTAATTAATCAAATGAAGACAACAATGCATTATTTTACCATTAAAAAGCATCACTCAGTGTTTTCATTCATTAAATTGTTTGAAGGCACTTCGAACTAATTCTCTTTTTGCATTTAAAACGCGACTTTCATGCATAACTTACAATTGATCTATTGATGGCAACTATGCATTTTTTAGCCATAAAGTCATAGTTTTGCGTCTCTTTTAGTCAGTAAATCATTCTAAATCACTTCGTATGAAATTCGGCATTTAAACATAACTTTCGTGCATAACTTGCAATTGATCTATTATAGGCAACAATGCATTTGTTTAGCCTTAAAGTCATGTCACTGAGTCTCTTCTAGTCATTAAATCATTCTAAATTAATTCGAACGAATTCTATTTTCGCCCTTCGAACATTATTTTCTTACATAACTTGCAATTAATCTACTGAATACAACAATGCATTATTTTAGCATTTGAAAGCATATCACTCAGTCTTTTCAATCATTAAATTGTTTGAAGGCACTTCGAACCAATTCTCTTTTTGCATTTAAAACGCGACTTCCATGCATAACTTGGAATTGATCTATTGATGGCAACTATGCATTTTTTAGCCATAAAGTCATAGTTTTGCCTCTCTTTTAGTCAGTAAATCATTCTAAAACACTTCGGATGAAATTCGGTATTTAAACATGACTTTCGTGCATAACTTGCAATTGATCTATTATAGGCAACAATGCATTTGTTTAGCCTTAAAGTCATGTCACTGAGTCTCTTCTAGTCATTAAATCATTCTAAATTAATTCGAACGAATTCTATTTTCGCCCTTCGAACATTATTTTCTTACATAACTTGCAATTAATCTACTGAATACAACAATGCATTATTTTAGCTTTTGAAAGCATATCACTCAGTCTTTTCAATCATTAAATTATTTGAAGGCACTTCGAACCAATTCTATTTTTGTTTTTTAAACACGACTTTCATGCATAACTTGCACTTGATCTACTGAAGGCAGTTAACTATGCATTTTTTAGCCATAAAGTCATAGTTTTGCGTCTCTTTTAGTCAGTAAATCATTCTAAATCACTTCGGATGAAATTTGGCATTTAAACATGACTTTCGTGCATAACTTGCAATTGATCTATTATAGGCAACAATGCATTTGTTTAGCCTTAAAGTCATGTCATTGAGTCTCTTCTAGTCATTAAATCATGCTGAATTAATTCGAACAAATTCTGTTTTCGCCCTTCCAACATTATTTTCTTACATAACTTAAAATTAATCTACTGAATACAACAATGCATTATTTTACCATTAAAAAGCATATCACTCAGAGTTTTCAATCATTAAATTGTTTGAAGGCACTTCGAACCAATTCTATTTTTGTTTTTTAAACACGACTTTCATTCATAACTTGCACTTAATCTATTGAAGGCAACTATTCATTTTTTAGCCTTAAAGTCATATTATTGCGTCTCTTTTAGTCATTAAATCATTCTAAATCACTTCGAACGAAATTCGGACTTTAAACATGACTTTCGTGCGTAACTTGTAGTTGATCTATTGAAGGCAACAATGCATTTGGTCAGCCTTAAAGTCATGTCACTGAGTCTCTTCTAGTAATTAAATCATTCTAAATTAATTCGAATGAATTCTATTTTTGCCCTTCAAACATTATTTTCTGACATAACTTGTAATTAATCTATTCAAGACAACAATGCATTATTTTACCATTAAAAAGCATATCACTCAGTGTTTTCAATCATTAAATTGTTTGAAGGCACTTCGAACCAATTCTATTTTTGTTTTTTAAACACGACTTTCATGCATAACTTGCACTTAATCTATTGAAGGAAACTATTCATTTTTTATCCTTAAAGTCATATTATTGCGTCTCTTTTAGTCAGTAAATAATTCTAAATCACTTCGAACGAAATTCGGCCATTAAACATGACTTTTGTGCATAACTTGCAGTTGATCTTTTATAGGCAACAATGCATTTGTTTAGCCTTAAAGTCATGTCACTGAGTCTCTTCTAGTCATTAAATCATTCTAAATTAATTCGAATGAATTCTATTTTTGCCCTTCAAACAATATTTTCTTACATAACTTGTAATTAATCTATTGAAGACAACAATGCATTATTTTAGCATTAAAAAGCATATCACTCAGTGTTTTCAATCATTAAATTGTTTGAAGGCACTTCGAACCAATTCTATTTTTGTTTTTTAAACACGACTTTCATGCATAACTTGCACTTGATCTACTGAAGGCAGTTAACTATGCATTTTTTAGCCATAAAGTCATAGTTTTGCGTCTCTTTTAGTCAGTAAATCATTCTAAATCACTTCGGATGAAATTTGGCATTTAAACATGACTTTCGTGCATAACTTGCAATTGATCTATTATAGGCAACAATGCATTTGTTTAGCCTTAAAGTCATGTCATTGAGTCTCTTCTAGTCATTAAATCATGCTGAATTAATTCGAACGAATTCTGTTTTCGCCCTTCCAACATTATTTTCTTACATAACTTAAAATTAATCTACTGAATACAACAATGCATTATTTGACCATTAAAAAGCATATCACTCAGCGTTTTCAATCATTAAATTGTTTGAAGGCACTTCGAACCAATTCTATTTTTGTTTTTTAAACACGACTTTCCTGCATAACTTGCACTTAATCTATTGAAGGCAACTATTCATTTTTTAGCCTTAAAGTCATATTATTGCGTCTCTTTTAGTCATTAAATCATTCTAAATCACTTCGAACGAAATTCGGACTTTAAACATGACTTTCGTGCGTAACTTGTACTTGATCTATTGAAGGCAACAATGCATTTGGTCAGCCTTAAAGTCATGTCACTGAGTCTCTTCTAGTCATTAAATCATTCTAAATTAATTCGAATGAATTCTATTTTTGCCCTTCAAACATTATTTTCTTACATAACTTGTAATTAATCAAATGAAGACAACAATGCATTATTTTACAATTAAAAAGCATATCACTCAGTATTTTCATTCATTAAATTGTTTGAAGGCACTTCGAACTAATTCTCTTTTTGCATTTAAAACGCGACTTTCATGCATAACTTACAATTGATCTATTGATGGCAACTACGCATTTTTTAGCCATAAAGTCATAGTTTTGCGTCTCTTTTAGTCAGTAAATCATTCTAAATCACTTCGTATGAAATTCGGCATTTAAACATAACTTTCGTGCATAACTTGCAATTGATCTATTATAGGCAACAATGCATTTGTTTAGCCTTAAAGTCATGTCACTGAGTCTCTTCTAGTTATTAAATCATTCTAAATTAATTCGAACGAATTCTATTTTCGCCCTTCGAACATTATTTTCTTACATAACTTGCAATTAATCTACTGAATACAACAATGCATTATTTTAGCATTTGAAAGCATATCACTCAGTCTTTTCAATCATTAAATTGTTTGAAGGCACTTCGAACCAATTCTCTTTTTGCATTTAAAACGCGACTTCCATGCATAACTTGGAATTGATCTATTGATGGCAACTATGCATTTTTTAGCCATAAAGTCATAGTTTTGCCTCTCTTTTAGTCAGTAAATCATTCTAAAACACTTCGGATGAAATTCGGTATTTAAACATGACTTTCGTGCATAACTTGCAATTGATCTATTATAGGCAACAATGCATTTGTTTAGCCTTAAAGTCATGTCACTGAGTCTCTTCTAGTCATTAAATCATTCTAAATTAATTCGAACGAATTCTATTTTCGCCCTTCGAACATTATTTTCTTACATAACTTGTAATTAATCTATTGAAGACAACAATGCATTATTTTAGCATTAAAAAGCATATCACTCAGTGTTTTCAATCATTAAATTGTTTGAAGGCACTTCGAACCAATTCTATTTTTGTTTTTTAAACACGACTTTCATGCATAACTTGCACTTGATCTACTGAAGGCAGTTAACTATGCATTTTTTAGCCATAAAGTAATAGTTTTGCGTCTCTTTTAGTCAGTAAATCATTCTAAATCACTTCGGATGAAATTTGGCATTTAAACATGACTTTCGTGCATAACTTGCAATTGATCTATTATAGGCAACAATGCATTTGTTTAGCCTTAAAGTCATGTCATTGAGTCTCTTCTAGTCATTAAATCATGCTGAATTAATTCGAACGAATTCTGTTTTCGCCCTTCCAACATTATTTTCTTACATAACTTAAAATTAATCTACTGAATACAACAATGCATTATTTGACCATTAAAAAGCATATCACTCAGCGTTTTCAATCATTAAATTGTTTGAAGGCACTTCGAACCAATTCTATTTTTGTTTTTTAAACACGACTTTCCTGCATAACTTGCACTTAATCTATTGAAGGCAACTATTCATTTTTTAGCCTTAAAGTCATATTATTGCGTCTCTTTTAGTCATTAAATCATTCTAAATCACTTCGAACGAAATTCGGACTTTAAACATGACTTTCGTGCGTAACTTGTAGTTGATCTATTGAAGGCAACAATGCATTTGGTCAGCCTTAAAGTCATGTCACTGAGTCTCTTCTAGTCATTAAATCATTCTAAATTAATTCGAATGAATTCTATTTTTGCCCTTCAAACATTATTTTCTTACATAACTTGTAATTAATCAAATGAAGACAACAATGCATTATTTTACCATTAAAAAGCATATCACTCAGTGTTTTCATTCATTAAATTGTTTGAAGGCACTTCGAACTAATTCTCTTTTTGCATTTAAAACGCGACTTTCATGCATAACTTACAATTGATCTATTGATGGCAACTATGCATTTTTTAGCCATAAAGTCATAGTTTTGCGTCTCTTTTAGTCAGTAAATCATTCTAAATCACTTCGTATGAAATTCGGCATTTAAACATAACTTTCGTGCATAACTTGCAATTGATCTATTATAGGCAACAATGCATTTGTTTAGCCTTAAAGTCATGTCACTGAGTCTCTTCTAGTCATTAAATCATTCTAAATTAATTCGAACGAATTCTATTTTCGCCCTTCGAACATTATTTTCTTACATAACTTGCAATTAATCTACTGAATACAACAATGCATTATTTTAGCATTTGAAAGCATATCACTCAGTCTTTTCAATCATTAAATTGTTTGAAGGCACTTCGAACCAATTCTCTTTTTGCATTTAAAACGCGACTTCCATGCATAACTTGGAATTGATCTATTGATGGCAACTATGCATTTTTTAGCCATAAAGTCATAGTTTTGCCTCTCTTTTAGTCAGTAAATCATTCTAAAACACTTCGGATGAAATTCGGTATTTAAACATGACTTTCGTGCATAACTTGCAATTGATCTATTATAGGCAACAATGCATTTGTTTAGCCTTAAAGTCATGTCACTGAGTCTCTTCTAGTCATTAAATCATTCTAAATTAATTCGAACGAATTCTATTTTCGCCCTTCGAACATTATTTTCTTACATAACTTGCAATTAATCTACTGAATACAACAATGCATTATTTTAGCTTTTGAAAGCATATCACTCAGTCTTTTCAATCATTAAATTATTTGAAGGCACTTCGAACCAATTCTATTTTTGTTTTTTAAACACGACTTTCATGCATAACTTGCACTTGATCTACTGAAGGCAGTTAACTATGCATTTTTTAGCCATAAAGTCATAGTTTTGCGTCTCTTTTAGTCAGTAAATCATTCTAAATCACTTCGGATGAAATTTGGCATTTAAACATGACTTTCGTGCATAACTTGCAATTGATCTATTATAGGCAACAATGCATTTGTTTAGCCTTAAAGTCATGTCATTGAGTCTCTTCTAGTCATTAAATCATGCTGAATTAATTCGAACAAATTCTGTTTTCGCCCTTCCAACATTATTTTCTTACATAACTTAAAATTAATCTACTGAATACAACAATGCATTATTTTACCATTAAAAAGCATATCACTCAGAGTTTTCAATCATTAAATTGTTTGAAGGCACTTCGAACCAATTCTATTTTTGTTTTTTAAACACGACTTTCATTCATAACTTGCACTTAATCTATTGAAGGCAACTATTCATTTTTTAGCCTTAAAGTCATATTATTGCGTCTCTTTTAGTCATTAAATCATTCTAAATCACTTCGAACGAAATTCGGACTTTAAACATGACTTTCGTGCGTAACTTGTAGTTGATCTATTGAAGGCAACAATGCATTTGGTCAGCCTTAAAGTCATGTCACTGAGTCTCTTCTAGTAATTAAATCATTCTAAATTAATTCGAATGAATTCTATTTTTGCCCTTCAAACATTATTTTCTGACATAACTTGTAATTAATCTATTCAAGACAACAATGCATTATTTTACCATTAAAAAGCATATCACTCAGTGTTTTCAATCATTAAATTGTTTGAAGGCACTTCGAACCAATTCTATTTTTGTTTTTTAAACACGACTTTCATGCATAACTTGCACTTAATCTATTGAAGGAAACTATTCATTTTTTATCCTTAAAGTCATATTATTGCGTCTCTTTTAGTCAGTAAATAATTCTAAATCACTTCGAACGAAATTCGGCCATTAAACATGACTTTTGTGCATAACTTGCAGTTGATCTTTTATAGGCAACAATGCATTTGTTTAGCCTTAAAGTCATGTCACTGAGTCTCTTCTAGTCATTAAATCATTCTAAATTAATTCGAATGAATTCTATTTTTGCCCTTCAAACAATATTTTCTTACATAACTTGTAATTAATCTATTGAAGACAACAATGCATTATTTTAGCATTAAAAAGCATATCACTCAGTGTTTTCAATCATTAAATTGTTTGAAGGCACTTCGAACAAATTCTATTTTTGTTTTTTAAACACGACTTTCATGCATAACTTGCACTTGATCTATTGAAGGCAGTTAACTATGCATTTTTTAGCCATAAAATCATAGTTTTGCGTCTCTTTTAGTCAGTAAATCATTCTAAATCACTTCGGATGAAATTTGGCATTTAAACATGACTTTCGTGCATAACTTGCAATTGATCTATTATAGGCAACAATGGATTTGTTTAGCCTTAAAGTCATGTCACTGAGTCTCTTCTAGTCATTAAATCATTCTAAATTAATTCGAACGAATTCTATTTTCGCCCTTCGAACATTATTTTCTTACATAACTTGCAATTAATCTACTGAATACAACAATGCATTATTTTAGTATTAAAAAGCATATCACTCATTGTTTTCAATCATTACATTGTTTGAAGGCACTTCGAACCAATTCTCTTTTTGCGTTTAAAACGCGACTTTCATGCATAACTTGCAATTGATCTATTGATGGCAACTATGCATTTTTTAGCCATAATGTCATAGTTTTGCGTCTCTTTTAGTCAGTAAATCATTCTAAATCACTTCGGATGAAATTCGGCATTTAAACATGACTTTCATTTATAACATGCAATTGATCTATTATAGGCAACAATGGATTTGTTTAGCCTTAGAGTCATGTCACTGAGTCTCTTCTAGTCATTAAATCATTCTAAATTAATTCGAACGAATTCTATTTTCGCCCTTCGAACATTATTTTCTTATATAACTTGCAATTTATCTACTGAATACAACAATGCATTATTTTAGCATTTAAAAGCATATCACTCAGTCTTTTCAATCATTAAATTGTTTGAAGGCACTTCGAACCTATTCTATTTTTGTATTTAAAACACGACTTTCATGCATAACTTGCACTTGATCTATTGAAGGCAACTATTCATATTTTAGCCGTAAAGTCATATTATTGCGTCTCTTTACGTCATTAAATCATTCTAAATCACTTCGAACGAAATTCGGACTTTAAACATGACTTTCGTGCATAACTTGCAGTTGATCATTTGAAGGCAACAATGCATTTGTTTAGCCTTAAAGTCATGTCACTGAGTCTCTTCTAGTAATTAAATCATTCCAAATTAATTCGAATGAATTCTATTTTCGCCCTTCGAACATTATTTTCTTATATAATTTGCAATTAATCTACTGAATAAAACAATGCATTATTTTAGCATTTAAAAGCATATCACTCAGTCTTTTCATATATTAAATTGTTTGAAGGCACTTCGAACCTATTCTATTTTTGTATTTAAAACACGAAATTCATGCATAACTTGCACTTGATCTATTGAAGGCACCTATTCAATTTTTAGCCTTAAAGTCATATTATTGCGTCTCTTTAAGTCAGTAAATAATTCTAAATCACTTCGAACGAATTTCGTCCTTTAAACATGACTTTTGTGAATAACTTGCAGTTGATCTATTATAGGCAACAATGCATTTGTTTAGCCTTAAAGTCATGTCACTGAGTCTCTTCTAGTAATTAAATCATTCTAAATTAATTCGAATGAATTCTATTTTTGCCCTTCAAACATTATTTTCTTACATAACTTCTAATTAATCTATTAAAGACAACAATGCATTATTTTACCATTAAAAAGCATATCACTCAGTGTTTTCATTCATTAAATTGTTTGAAGGCACTTCGAACCAATTCTCTTTTTGCATTTAAAACGCGACTTTCATCCATAACTTGGAATTGATCTATTGATGGCAACTATGCATTTTTTAGCGATAAAGTCATAGTTTTGCATCTCTTTTAGTCAGTAAATAATTCTAAATCACTTCGAACGAAATTCGTCCTTTAAACATGACTTCCGTGCATAACTTGCAGTCATCTATTACAGGCAACAATGCTTTTGTTTAGCCTTAAAGTCATGTCACTGAGTCTCTTCTAGACATTAAATCATTCTAAATTAATTGGAACGAATTCTATTTTCGCCCTTCAAACACTATTTTCTTACGTAACTTAAAATTAATCTACTAAACACAACAATGCATTATATTAGCATTAAAAAGCATATCACTCAGTGTTTTCAATCATTAAATTGTTTGAAGGCACTTCGAACCAATTCTATTTTTGTTTTTAAAACACGACTTTCATGCATAACTTGCACTTGATCTATTGAAGGCAACTATTCATCTTTTAGCCTTAAAGTCATATTATTGCGTCTCTTTTAGTCATTAAATCATTCTAAATCACTTCGAACGAAATTCTGACTTTAAACATGACTTTCGTGCATAACTTGCAGTTGATCTATTATAGGTAACAATGGATTTGTTTAGCCTTAAAGTCATGTCACTGAGTCTCTTCTAGCCATTAAATCATTCTAAATTAATTCGAACGAATTCTATTTTCGCCCTTCGAACATTATTTTCTTATATAACTTGCAATTTATCTACTGAATACAACAATGCATTATTGTAGCATTTAAAAGCATATCACTCGGTCTTTTCAATCATTAAATTGTTTGAAGGCACTTCGAACCTATTCCATTTTTGTACTTAAAACACGACTTTCCTGCATAACTTGCACTTGATCTATTGAAGGCAACTATTCAATTTTTAGCCTTAAAGTCATATTATTGCGTCTCTTTAAGTCAGTAAATAATTCTGAATCACTTCAAACGAAATTCGTCCTTTAAACATGACTTTTGTGCATAACTTGCAGTTGATCTATTATAGGCAACAATGCATTTGTTTTAGCCTTAAAGTCATGTCACTGAGTCTCTTCTAGTCATTAAATCATTCTAAATTAATTCGAATGAATTCTATTTTTGCCCTTCAAACATTATTTTCTTACATAACTTGTAATTAATCTATTGAAGACAACAATGCATTATTTTACCATTAAAAAGCATATCACTCAGTGTTTTCAATCATTACATTGTCTGAAGGCACTTCGAACCAATTCTCTTTTTGCATTTAAAACGCGACTTTCATGCATAACTTACAATTGATCTATTGATGGCAACTATGCATTTTTTAGCCTTAAAGTCATATTTTTGCGTCTCTTTTAGTCAATAAATCATTCTAAATCACTTCGTATGAAATTCGGCATTTAAACATGACTTTCATGCATAACTTGCAATTGATCTATTATAGGCAACAATGCATTTGTTTAGCCTTAAAGTCATGTCACCGAGTCTCTTCTAGTCATTAAATCATTCTAAATTAATTCGAACGAATTCTATTTTCGCCCTTCGAACATTATTTTCTAATATAATTTGCAATTAATCTACTGAATACAACAATGCACTATTTTAGCATTTAAAAGCATATCACTCAGTCTTTTCATACATTAAATTGTTTGAAGGCACTTCGAACCTATTCTATTTTTGTATTTAAAACACGAATTTCATGCATAACTTGCACTTGATCTATTGAAGGCACCAATTCAATTTTTAGCCTTAAAGTCATATTATTGCGTCTCTTTAAGTCAGTAAATCATTCTAAATCACTTCGTATGAAATTCGTCCTTTAAACATGACTTTTGTGAATAACTTGCAGTTGATCTATTATAGGCAACAATGCATTTGTTTAGCCTTAAAGTCATGTCACTGAGTCTCTTCTAGTAATTAAATCATTCTAAATTAATTCGAATGAATTCTATTTTGGCCCTTCAAACATTATTTTCTTACATAACTTGTAATTAATCTATTGAATACAACAATGCATTAGTTTAGCATTTAAAAGCATATCACTCAGTCTTTTCAATCATTAAATTGTTTGAAGGCACTTCGAACCTATTCTATTTTTGTATTTAAAACACGACTTTCATGCATAACTTGCACTTGATCTATTGAAGGCAACTATTCAATTTTTAGCCTTAAAGTCATATTATTGCGTCTCTTTAAGGCAGTAAATAATTCTAAATCACTTCGACCGAAATTTGTCCTTTAAACATGACTTTTGTGCATAACTTGCAGTTGATCTATTATAGGCAACAACGCATTTGTTTAGCCTTAAAGTCATGTCACTGATTCTCTTCTAGTAATTAAATGATTCTAAATTAATTCGAATGAATTCTATTTTTGCCCTTCAAACATTATTTTCTTACATAACTTGCAATTAATCTACTGAATACAACAGTGTATTATTTTAGCATTAAAAAGCATATCACTCAGTGTTTTCAATCATTACATTGTTTGAAGGCACTTCGAACTTATTCTATTTTTGTTTTTAAAACACGACTTTCATGCATAACTTGCAATTGATCTAGTGATGGCAACTATGCATTTTTTAGCCTTAAAGTCATATTTTTGCGTCTCTTTTAGTCAGTAAATCATTCTAAATCACTTCGAATGAAATTAAGCCTTTAAACATGACTTTCGTGCATAACTTGCAATTGATCTATTATAGGCAACAATGCATTTCTTTAGCCTTAAAGTCATGTCACTGAGTCTCTTCTAGTCATTAAATCATTCTAAATTAATATGAACGAATTCTATTTTCGCCCTTCGAACATTATTTTCTTACATAACTTGCAATTAATCTACTGAATACAACAATGCATTATTTTAGCATTTAAAAGCATATCACTCAGTCTTTTCAATCATTAAATTGTTTGAAGGCACTTCGAACTTATTCTATTTTTGTTTTTAAAACACGACTTTCATGCATAACTTGCACTTGATCTATTGATGGCAACTATGCATTTTTTTAGCCTTAAAGTCATATTTTTGCGTCACTTTCAGTCAGTAAATAATTCTAAATCACTTCGAACGAAATTCGTCCTTTAAACATGACTTCCGTGCATAACCTGCAGTTGATCTATTATAGGCAACAATGCATTTGTTTAGCCTTAAAGTCATGTCACTGTGTCTCTTCTTGTCATTAAATCATTCTAAATTAATTCGAACGAATTCTATTTTCGCCCTTCAAACATTATTTTCTTACATAACTTAAAATTAATCTACTAAAGACAACAATGCATTATTTTAGCTTTAAAAATCATATCACTCAGTTTTTTCTATCATTAAATTGTTTGGAGGTACTTCGAACCAATTCTATTTTTGTTTTTAAAACACGACTTTCATGCATAACTTGCACTTGATCAATTGAAGGCAACTATTCAATTTTTAGCCTGAAAGTCATATTATTGCGTCTCTTTTAGTCATTAAATCATTCTAAATCACTTCGAACGAAATTCGGACTTTAAACGTGACATTCGTTCATAACTTGCAGTTGATCTATTGAAGGCAACAATGCATTTGTTTAGCCTTATAGTCATGTCACTGTGTCTCTTCTAGTCATTAAATCATTCTAAATTAATTCGAATGAATTCTATTTTTGCCCTTCAAACATTATTTTCTTACATAACTTGTAATTAATCTATTGAAGACAACAATTCATTATTTTACCATTAAAAAGCATATCACTCAGTGTTTTCATTCATTAAATTGTTTGAAGGCACTTCGAACCAATTCTCTTTTTGCATTTAAAACGCGACTTTCATGCATAACTTGCAATTGATCTATTGATGGCAACTATGCATTTTTTAGCCAGAAAGTATAGTTTTGCGTCTCTTTTAGTCAGTAAATCATTCTAAATCACTTCGTATGAAATTCGGCATTTAAACATGACTTTCGTGCATAACTTGCAATTGATCTATTATAGGCAACAATGCATTTGTCTAGCCTTAAAGTCATGTCACTGAGTCTCTTCTAGTCATTAAATCATTCTAAATTAATTCGAATGAATTCTATTTTCGCCCTTCGAACATTATTTTCTTATCTAACTTGCAATTAATCTACTGAATACAACAATGCATTATTTTAGCATTTAAAAGCATATCACTCAGTCTTTTCAATCATTAAATTGTTTGAAGGCACTTCGAACCTATTCTATTTTTGTATTTAAAACACGACTTTCATGCATAACTTGCATTTGATCTATTGAAGGCAACTATTCAATTTTTAGCCTTAAAGTCATATTATTGCGTCTCTTTAAGGCAGTAAATAATTCTAAATCACTTCGACCGAAATTCGTCCTTTAAACATGACTTTTGTGCATAACTTGCAGTTGATCTATTATAGGCAACAATGCATTTGTTTAGCCTTAAAGTCATGTCACTGATTCTCTTCTAGTAATTAAATAATTCTAAATTAATTCGAATGAATTCTATTTTTGCCCTTCAAACATTATTTTCTTACATAACTTGCAATTAATCTACTGAATACAACAATGTATTATTTTAGCATTAAAAAGCATATCACTCAGTGTTTTCAATCATTACATTGTTTGAAGGCACTTCGAACTTATTCTATTTTTGTTTTTAAAACACGACTTTCATGCATAACTTGCACTTGATCTATTGATGGCAACTATGCATTTTTTTAGCCTTAAAGTCATATTTTTGCGTCACTTTTAGTCAGTAAATAATTCTAAATCACTTCGAACGAAAGTCGTCCTTTAAACATGACTTCCGTGCATAACCTGCAGTTGATCTATTATAGGCAACAATGCATTTGTTTAGCCTTAAAGTCATGTCACTGAGTCTCTTCTAGTCATTAAATCATTCTAAATTAACTCGAACGAATTCTATTTTCGCCCTTCAAACATTATTTTCTTACATAACTTAAAATTAATCTACTAAAGACAACAATGCATTATTTTAGCTTTAAAAAGCATATCACTCAGTGTTTTCAATCATTAAATTGTTTGAAGGTACTTCGAACCAATTCTATTTTTGTTTTTAAAACATGACTTTCATGCATAACTTGCACTTGATCTATTGACGGCAACTATTCAATTTTTAGCCTGAAAGTCATATTATTGCGTCTCTTTTAGTCATTAAATCATTCTAAATCACTTCGAACGAAATTCGGACTTTAAACTTGACTTTCGTGCATAACTTGCAGTTGATCTATTGAAGGCAACAATGCATTTGTTTAGCCTTATAGTCATGTCACTGAGTCTCTTCTGGTCATTAAATCATTCTAAATTAATTTGAACGAATTCTATTTTCGCCCTTCAAACATTATTTTCTTACATAACTTAAAATTAATCTACTAAAGACAACAATGCATTATTTTAGCTTTAAAAAGCATATCACTCAGTGTTTTCAATCATTAAATTGTTTGAAGGCACTTCGAACCAATTCTATTTTTGTTTTTAAAACATGACTTTCATGCATAACTTGCACTTGATCTATTGAAGGCAACTATTCATTTTTTAGCCTTAAAGTCATATTATTGCGTCTCTTTTAGTCAGTAAATCACTCTAAATAACTTCGAACGAAATTCGTCCGTTAAACCTGACTTTCGTGCATAACTTGTAGTCGATCTATTGAAGGCAACAATGCAATTGTTTTGCCTTAAAGTCATGTCACTGAGTCTCTTCTAGTCATTATATCATTCTAAATTAATTCGAACGAATTCTATTTTCGCCCTTCAAACATTATTTTCTTACATAACTTGCAATTAATCTACTGAATACAACAATGCATTATTTTAGCATTTAAAAGCATATCAGTCAGTCTTTTCCATCATTAAATTGTTTGAAGGCACTTCGAATCAATTCTATTTTTGTTTTTAAAACATGACTTTCATCCATAACTTGCACTTGATCTATTGAAGGCAACTATTCATTTTTGAGCTGTAAAGTCATATTATTGCATCTCTTTTAGTCATTAAATCATTCTAAATCACTTCGAACGAAATTCGGACTTTAAACATGACTTTTGTGCATAAGTTGCAGTTGATCTTTAGAAGGCAACAATGCATTTGTTCAGCCTTAAAGTCATGTCACTGAGTCTCTTCTAGTCATTAAATCATTCGAAATTAATTCGAACGAATTCTATTTTCGCCCTTAAACATTATTTTCTTACATAACTTGCAATTAATCTACTGAATACAACAATGCATTATTTTAGCATTAAAAAGCATATCACTTAGTCTTTTCAATCATTAAATTGTTTGAAGGCAGTTCGAACCAATTCTATTTTTGTTTTTAAAACACGACTTTCATGCATAACTTGCACTTGATCTATTGAAGGCAACTATTCATTTTTTTGCCGTAAAGTCACATTATTGCGTCTCTTTTAGTCATTAAATCTTTCTAAATCACTTCGAACGAAATTCGGCCTTTAAACATGACTTTCGTGCATAACTTGTAGGTGATCTATTATAGACAACAATGCATTTGTTTAGCCTTAAAGTCATGTTATTGAGTCTCTTCTAGTCGTTAAATCATTCTAAATTAATTCGAACGAATTCTATTTTCGCCCTTCAAACATTATTTTCTTACATAACTTCCAATTAATCTACTGGATACAACAATGCATTATTTTAGCATTAAAAAGCCTATCACTGAGTCTTTTCAATCATTAAATTGTTTGAAGGCACTTCGAACCAATTCTATTTTTGTTTTTAAAACATGACTTTCATGCATAACTTGCACTTGATCTATTGAAGGCAACTATTAATTTTTTAGCCTTAAAGTCATATTATTGCGTCTCTTTTAGTCAGTAAATCACTCTAAATAACTTCGAACGAAATTCGTCCGTTAAACCTGACTTTCGTGCATAACTTGTAGTCGATCTATTGAAGGCAACAATGCAATTGTTTTGCCTTAAAGTCATGTCACTGAGTCTCTTCTAGTCATTATATCATTCTAAATTAATTCGAACGAATTCTATTTTCGCCCTTCAAACATTATTTTCTTACATAACTTGCAATTAATCTACTGAATACAACAATGCATTATTTTAGCATTTAAAAGCATATCAGTCAGTCTTTTCCATCATTAAATTGTTTGAAGACACTTCGAATCAATTCTATTTTTGTTTTTAAAACATGACTTTCATCCATAACTTGCACTTGATCTATTGAAGGCAACTATTCATTTTTGAGCTGTAAAGTCATATTATTGCATCTCTTTTAGTCATTAAATCATTCTAAATCACTTCGAACGAAATTCGGACTTTAAACATGACTTTTGTGCATAAGTTGCAGTTGATCTTTAGAAGGCAACAATGCATTTGTTCAGCCTTAAAGTCATGTCACTGAGTCTCTTCTAGTCATTAAATCATTCGAAATTAATTCGAACGAATTCTATTTTCGCCCTTAAACATTATTTTCTTACATAACTTGCAATTAATCTACTGAATACAACAATGCATTATTTTAGCATTAAAAAGCATATCACTTAGTCTTTTCAATCATTAAATTGTTTGAAGGCAGTTCGAACCAATTCTATTTTTGTTTTTAAAACACGACTTTCATGCATAACTTGCACTTGATCTATTGAAGGCAACTATTCATTTTTTTGCCGTAAAGTCACATTATTGCGTCTCTTTTAGTCATTAAATCTTTCTAAATCACTTCGAACGAAATTCGGCCTTTAAACATGACTTTCGTGCATAACTTGTAGGTGATCTATTATAGACAACAATGCATTTGTTTAGCCTTAAAGTCATGTTATTGAGTCTCTTCTAGTCATTAAATCATTCTAAATTAATTCGAACGAATTCTATTTTCGCCCTTCAAACATTATTTTCTTACATAACTTCCAATTAATCTACTGGATACAACAATGCATTATTTTAGCATTAAAAAGCCTATCACTCAGTCTTTTCAATCATTAAATTGTTTGAAGGCACTTCGAACCAATTCTATTTTTGTTTTTAAAACATGCACTTGATCTATTGAAGGCAACTATTCATTTTTTAGCCTTAAAGTCATATTATTCAGTCTCTTTTAGTCAGTGAATCATTCTAAATCACTTTGAACGAAATTCATCCTTTAAACCTGACTTTCGTGCATAACTTGTAGTTGATCTATTATAGGCAACAATGCATTTGTTTAGCCTTAAAGTCATGTCACTGAGTCTCTTCTAGTCATTAAATCATTCTAAATTAATTCGAACGAATTCTATTTTCGCCCTTCAAACATTATTTTCTTACATAACTTGTAATTAATCTATTGAAGACACCAATGCATTATTTTACCATTAAAAAGCATATCACTCAGTGTTTTCATTCATTAAATTGTTTGAAGGCACTTCGAACCAATTCTATTTTTGTTTTTAAAACACGACTTTCATACATAACTTGCACTTGATCAATTGAAGGCAACTATTCATTTTTTTGCCGTAAAGTCACATTATTGTGTCTCTTTTAGTCATTAAATCTTTCTAAATCACTTCGAACGAAATTCGGCCTTTAAACATGACTTTCGTGCATAACATGCAGTTGATCTATTGAAGGCAACAATGCATTTGTTTAGCCTTTAAGTCATGTCACTGAGTCTCCTCTAGTCATCAAATCATTCTAAATTAATTCGAACGAATTCTATTTTTGCCCTTCAAACATTATTTTCTTACATAACTTGCAATTAATCTACTTAAGACAACAATATATTATTTGAGCATTAAAAAGCATATCACTCTATTTTTTCAATCATTAAATTGTTTGAAGGCACTTCGAACCAATTCTATTTTTGTTTTTAAAACATGACTTTCATGCATAACTTGCACTTGATCTATTGAAGGCAACTATTCATTTTTTAGCCTTAAAGTCATATTATTGCGTCTCTTTTAGTCAGTAAATCACTCTAAATAACTTCGAACGAAATTCGTCCGTTAAACCTGACTTTCGTGCATAACTTGTAGTCGATCTATTGAAGGCAACAATGCAATTGTTTTGCCTTAAAGTCATGTTACTGAGTCTCTTCTAGTCATTATATCATTCCAAATTAATTCGAACGAATTCTATTTTCGCCCTTCAAACATTATTTTCTTACATAACTTGCAATTAATCTACTGAATACAACAATGCATTATTTTAGCATTTAAAAGCATATCAGTCAGTCTTTTCCATCATTAAATTGTTTGAAGGCACTTCGAATCAATTCTATTTTTGTTTTTAAAACATGACTTTCATCCATAACTTGCACTTGATCTATTGAAGGCAACTATTCATTTTTGAGCTGTAAAGTCATATTATTGCATCTCTTTTAGTCATTAAATCATTCTAAATCACTTCGAACGAAATTCGGACTTTAAACATGACTTTTGTGCATAAGTTGCAGTTGATCTTTAGAAGGCAACAATGCATTTGTTCAGCCTTAAAGTCATGTCACTGAGTCTCTTCTAGTCATTAAATCATTCGAAATTAATTCGAACGAATTCTATTTTCGCCCTTAAACATTATTTTCTTACATAACTTGCAATTAATCTACTGAATACAACAATGCATTATTTTAGCATTAAAAAGCATATCACTTAGTCTTTTCAATCATTAAATTGTTTGAAGGCAGTTCGAACCAATTCTATTTTTGTTTTTAAAACACGACTTTCATGCATAACTTGCACTTGATCTATTGAAGGCAACTATTCATTTTTTTGCCGTAAAGTCACATTATTGCGTCTCTTTTAGTCATTAAATCTTTCTAAATCACTTCGAACGAAATTCGGCCTTTAAACATGACTTTCGTGCATAACTTGTAGGTGATCTATTATAGACAACAATGCATTTGTTTAGCCTTAAAGTCATGTTATTGAGTCTCTTCTAGTCATTAAATCATTCTAAATTAATTCGAACGAATTCTATTTTCGCCCTTCAAACATTATTTTCTTACATAACTTCCAATTAATCTACTGGATACAACAATGCATTATTTTAGCATTAAAAAGCCTATCACTCAGTCTTTTCAATCATTAAATTGTTTGAAGGCACTTCGAACCAATTCTATTTTTGTTTTTAAAACATGCACTTGATCTATTGAAGGCAACTATTCATTTTTTAGCCTTAAAGTCATATTATTCAGTCTCTTTTAGTCAGTGAATCATTCTAAATCACTTTGAACGAAATTCGTCCTTTAAACCTGACTTTCGTGCATAACTTGTAGTTGATCTATTATAGGCAACAATGCATTTGTTTAGCCTTAAAGTCATGTCACTGAGTCTCTTCTAGTCATTAAATCATTCTAAATTAATTCGAACGAATTCTATTTTCGCCCTTCAAACATTATTTTCTTACATAACTTGTAATTAATCTATTGAAGACAACAATGCATTATTTTACCATTAAAAAGCATATCACTCAGTGTTTTCATTCATTAAATTGTTTGAAAGCACTTCGAACCAATTCTATTTTTGTTTTTAAAACACGACTTTCATACATAACTTGCACTTGATCAATTGAAGGCAACTATTCATTTTTTTGCCGTAAAGTCACATTATTGCGTCTCTTTTAGTCATTAAATCTTTCTAAATCACTTCGAACGAAATTCGGCCTTTAAACATGACTTTCGTGCATAACATGCAGTTGATCTATTGAAGGCAACAATGCATTTGTTTAGCCTTTAAGTCATGTCACTGAGTCTCCTCTAGTCATCAAATCATTCTAAATTAATTCGAACGAATTCTATTTTTGCCCTTCAAACATTATTTTCTTACATAACTTGCAATTAATCTACTTAAGACAACAATATATTATTTGAGCATTAAAAAGCATATCACTCTATTTTTTCAATCATTAAATTGTTTGAAGGCACTTCGAACCAATTCTATTTTTGTTTTTAAAACATGACTTTCATGCATAACTTGCACTTGATCTATTGAAGGCAACTATTCATTTTTTAGCCTTAAAGTCATATTATTGCGTCTCTTTTAGTCAGTAAATCACTCTAAATAACTTCGAACGAAATTCGTCCGTTAAACCTGACTTTCGTGCAAAACTTGTAGTCGATCTATTGAAGGCAACAATGCAATTGTTTTGCCTTAAAGTCATGTCACTGAGTCTCTTCTAGTCATTATATCATTCCAAATTAATTCGAACGAATTCTATTTTCGCCCTTCAAACATTATTTTCTTACATAACTTGCAATTAATCTACTGAATACAACAATGCATTATTTTAGCATTTAAAAGCATATCAGTCAGTCTTTTCCATCATTAAATTGTTTGAAGGCACTTCGAATCAATTCTATTTTTGTTTTTAAAACATGACTTTCATCCATAACTTGCACTTGATCTATTGAAGGCAACTATTCATTTTTGAGCTGTAAAGTCATATTATTGCATCTCTTTTAGTCATTAAATCATTCTAAATCACTTCGAACGAAATTCGGACTTTAAACATGACTTTTGTGCATAAGTTGCAGTTGATCTTTAGAAGGCAACAATGCATTTGTTCAACCTTAAAGTCATGTCACTGAGTCTCTTCTAGTCATTAAATCATTCGAAATTAATTCGAACGAATTCTATTTTCGCCCTTAAACATTATTTTCTTACATAACTTGCAATTAATCTACTGAATACAACAATGCATTATTTTAGCATTAAAAAGCATATCACTTAGTCTTTTCAATCATTAAATTGTTTGAAGGCAGTTCGAACCAATTCTATTTTTGTTTTTAAAACACGACTTTCATGCATAACTTGCACTTGATCTATTGAAGGCAACTATTCATTTTTTTGCCGTAAAGTCACATTATTGCGTCTCTTTTAGTCATTAAATCTTTCTAAATCACTTCGAACGAAATTCGGCCTTTATACATGACTTTCGTGCATAACTTGTAGGTGATCTATTATAGACAACAATGCATTTGTTTAGCCTTAAAGTCATGTTATTGAGTCTCTTCTAGTCATTAAATCATTCTAAATTAATTCGAACGAATTCTATTTTCGCCCTTCAAACATTATTTTCTTACATAACTTCCAATTAATCTACTGGATACAACAATGCATTATTTTAGCATTAAAAACCTATCACTCAGTCTTTTCAATCATTAAATTGTTTGAAGGCACTTCGAACCAATTCTATTTTTGTTTTTAAAACATGCACTTGATCTATTGAAGGCAACTATTCATTTTTTAGCCTTAAAGTCATATTATTCAGTCTCTTTTAGTCAGTGAATCATTCTAAATCACTTTGAACGAAATTCGTCCTTTAAACCTGACTTTCGTGCATAACTTGTAGTTGATCTATTATAGGCAACAATGCATTTGTTTAGCCTTAAAGTCATGTCACTGAGTCTCTTCTAGTCATTAAATCATTCTAAATTAATTCGAACGAATTCTATTTTCGCCCTTCAAACATTATTTTCTTACATAACTTGTAATTAATCTATTGAAGACAACAATGCATTATTTTACCATTAAAAAGCATATCACTCAGTGTTTTCATTCATTAAATTGTTTGAAGGCACTTCGAACCAATTCTATTTTTGTTTTTAAAACACGACTTTCATACATAACTTGCACTTGATCAATTGAAGGCAACTATTCATTTTTTTGCCGTAAAGTCACATTATTGCGTCTCTTTTAGTCATTAAATCTTTCTAAATCACTTCGAACGAAATTCGGCCTTTAAACATGACTTTCGTGCATAACATGCAGTTGATCTATTGAAGGCAACAATGCATTTGTTTAGCCTTTAAGTCATGTCACTGAGTCTCTTCTAGTCATTAAATCATTCTAAATTAATTCGAACGAATTCTATTTTCGCCCTTCAAACATTATTTTCTTACATAACTTGTAATTAATCTATTGAAGACAACAATGCATTATTTTACCATTAAAAAGCATATCACTCAGTGTTTTCATTCATTAAATTGTTTGAAGGCACTTCGAACCAATTCTATTTTTGTTTTTAAAACACGACTTTCATACATAACTTGCACTTGATCAATTGAAGGCAACTATTCATTTTTTAGCCTTGAAGTCATATTATTGCGTCTCTTTTAGTCAGTAAATCACTCTAAATAACTTCGAACGAAATTCGTCCGTTAAACCTGACTTTCGTGCATAACTTGTAGTCGATCTATTGAAGGCAACAATGCAATTGTTTTGCCTTAAAGTCATGTCACTGAGTCTCTTCTAGTCATTATATCATTCTAAATTAATTCGAACGAATTCTATTTTCGCCCTTCAAACATTATTTTCTTACATAACTTGCAATTAATCTACTGAATACAACAATGCATTATTTTAGCATTTAAAAGCATATCAGTCAGTCTTTTCCATCATTAAATTGTTGGAAGGCACTTCGAATCAATTCTATTTTTGTTTTTAAAACATGACTTTCATCCATAACTTGCACTTGATCTATTGAAGGCAACTATTCATTTTTGAGCTGTAAAGTCATATTACTGCATCTCTTTTAGTCATTAAATCTTTCTAAATCACTTCGAATGAAATTCGGCCTTTAAACATGACTTTCGTGCATAACATGCAGTTGATCTATTGAAGGCAACAATGCCTTTGTTTAGCCTTTAAGTCATGTCACTGAGTCTCCTCTAGTCATCAAATCATTCTAAATGAATTCGAACGAATTCTATTTTTGCCTTTCAAACAATATTTTCTTACATAACTTGCAATTAATCTACTAAAGACAACAATATATTATTTAAGCATTAAAAAGCATATCACTCTGTTTTTTCAATCATTAAATTTTTTGAAGGCACTTCGAACCAATTCTATTTTTGGTTTTAAAACATGACTTTCATGCATAACTTGCACTTGATCTATTGAAGGCAACTATTCATTTTTTAGCCTTAAAGTCATATTATTGCGTCTCTTTTAGTCAGTAAATCACTCTAAATCACTTCGAACGAAATTCGTCCGTTAAACCTGACTTTCGTGCATAACTGCTAGTCGATCTATTGAAAGCAACAATGCAATTGTTTAGCCTTAAAGTCATGTCACTGAGTCTCTTCTAGTCATTATATCATTCTAAATTAATTCGAATGAATTCTATTTTCGCCCTTCAAACATTATTTTCTTACATAACTTGCAATTAATCTACTGAATACAACAATGCATTATTTTAGCATTTAAAAGCATATCAGTCAGTCTTTTCCATCATTAAATTGTTTGTAGGCACTTCGAACCATTTCTATTTTTGTGTTTAAAACACGACTTTCATGCATAACTTGCACTTGATCTATTGAAGGCAACTATTCATTTTTTAGCCTTAAAGTCATATTATTCAGTCTCATTTCGTCAGTAAATCATTCTAAATCACTTCGAAAGAAATTCGTCTTTTAAACCTGACTTTCGTGCATAACTTGTAGTTGGTCTATTATAGGCAACAATGCATTTGTTTAGCCTTGAAGTCATGTCACTGAGTCTCTTCTAGTCATTAAATCATTGTACATTAATTCGAACGAATTCTGTTTTCGCCCTTCAAATATTATTTTCTAACATAACTTGCAATTAATCTACTAAAGCTAACAATGCATTATTTTAGCATTAAAAAGCATATCACTCAATCTTTTCAATCATTAAATTGTTAGAAGGCACTTCGAACCAATTCTCTTTTTGCATTTAAAACGCGACTTTCATGCATAACTTGCAATTTATCTATTGATGGCAACTATGCATTTTTAATCCTTAAAAGTCATATTATTGCGTCTCTTTTAGTCATGAAATCATTCTAAATCACTTCGAACGAAATTCGGCCTTTAAACATGACTTTCGTGCATAACTTGCAGTTGCTCTATTGAAGGCAACAATGCATTTGTTTAGCCTTGAAGTCATGTCACTGAGTCTCTTCTAGTCATTAAATCATTCTAAATTAATTCGAACGAATTCTATTTTCGCCCTTCAAACATTATTTTCTAACATAACTTGCAATTAATCTACTAAAGACAAGAATGCATTATTTTAGCATTAAAAAGCATATCACTCAGCCTTTTCAATCATTAAATTGTTTGAAGGCACTTCGAACCAATTCTCTTTTTGCATTTAAAACGCTACTTTCATGCATAACTTGCAATTGATCTATTGAAGGAAACTATTCATTTTTTAGCCGTAAATTCATATTATTGCGTCTCTTTTAGTCATGAAATCATTCTAAATCACTTCGAACGAAATTCGGCCTTTAAACATGACTTTCGTGCATAACAAGCAGTTGACCTATTGAAGGCAACAATGCATTTGTTTAGCCTTTAAGTCATGTCACTCAGTCTCTTCTAGTCATTAAATCATTCTAAATTAATTCGAACGAATTCTATTTTCGCCCTTCAAACATTATTTTCTAACATAACTTGCAATTAATCTACTAAAGACAACAATGCATTATTTTAGCATTAAAAAGCATATCAGTCAGTCTTTTCAATCATTAAATTGTTTGAAGGCACTTCGAACCAATTCTATTTTTGTATTTAAAACACGACTTTCATGCATAACTTGCACTTGATCTATTGAAGGCAACAATTCATTTTTTAGCCGTAAAGTCATAATATTACGTCTCTTTTAGTTATTAAATCATTCTAAATCACTTCGAACGAAATTGGGCCTTTAAACATGACTTTCGTGCATAACATGCAGTTGAACTATTGAAGGCAACAATGCATTTGTTTAGCCTTGAAGTCATGTCACTGAGTCTCTTCTAGTCATTAAATCATTATAAATTAATTCGAACGAATTCTATTTTCGCCCTTCAAACATTATTTTCTTACATAACTTGCAATTAATCTACTAAAGACAACAATGCATTATTTTAGCATTAAAAAGCTTATCACTCAGTCTTCTTAATCATTAAATTGTTCGAAGGCACTTCGCACCAATTCTCTTTTTGCATTTAAAACGCGACTTTCATGCATAACTTGCAATTTATCTATTGATGGCAACTGTGCATTTTTAATCCTTAAAGTCATATTATTGCGTCTCTTTTAGTCATGAAATCATTCTAAATCACTTCGAACGAAATTCGGCCTTTAAACATCACTTTCGTGCATAACTTGCAGTTGATCTATTGAAGGAAACAATGCATTTGTTTAGCCTTGAAGTCATGTCACTGAGTCTCTTCTAGTCATTAAATCATACTAAATTAATTCGAACGAATTCTATTTTCTCCCATCAAACATTATTTTCTAACATAACTTGCAATTAATCTACTAAAGCTAACAATGCATTACTTTAGCATTAAAAAGCATATCACTCAATCTTTTCAATCATTAAATTGTTAGAAGGCACTTCGAACCAATTCCCTTTTTGCATTTAAAACGCGACTTTCATGCATACCTTGCAATTTATCTATTGATGGCAACTATGCATTTTTAATCCTTAAAAGTCATATTATTGTGTCTCTTTTAGTCATGAAATCATTCTAAATCACTTCGAACGAAATTCGGCCTTTAAACATGACTTTCGTGCATAACTTGCAGTTGATCTATTGAAGGCAACAATGCATTTGTTTATCCTTGAAGTCATGTCACTGAGTCTCTTCTAGTCATTAAATCATTCTAAATTAATTCGAAAAACTTCTATTTTCGCCCTTCAAACATTATTTTCTAACATAACTTGCAATTAATCTACTAAAGACAACGATGCATTATTTTAGCATTAAATCAGTCAGTCTTTTCAATCATTAAATTGTTTGAAGGCACTTCGAACCAATTCTATTTTTGTATTTAAAACACGACTTTCATGCATAACTTGCACTTGATCTATTGAAGGCAACTATTCATTTTTTAGCCGTAAAGTCATAATATTGCGTCTCTTTTAGTTATTAAATCATTCTAAATAACTTCGAATGAAATTGGGCCTTTAAACATGACTTTCATGCATAACTTGTTGTTGATCTATTGAAGGAAACAATGCATTTGTTTAGCCTTCAAATCATGTCACTGAGTCTCTTCTAGTCATTAAATCATTCTAAATTAATTCGAACGAATTCTATTTTCGCCCTTCAAACATTATTTTCTAACATAACTTGCAATTAATCTACTAAAGACAAGAATGCATTATTTTAGCATTAAAAAGCATATCACTCAGTCTTTTCAATCATTAAATTGTTTGAAGGCATTCCAAACCAATTCTCTTTTTGCATTTAAAATGCGACTTTCATTCATAACTTGCAATTTATATATTGATTGCTACTATGCATTTTTAATCCTTAAAGTCATATTTTTGCGTCTCTTTTAGTCAATAAATCATTCTAAATCATTTCGAACGAAATTCGGCCTTTAAACATGACATTCGTGCATAACTTGCAATTGATCTATTGAAGGAAACAATGCATTTGTTTAGCCTTGAAGTCATGTCACTGAGTCTCTTTTAGTCATTAAATCATTCTAAATTAATTCGAACGAATTCTATTTTCGCCCTTCAAACATTATTTTCTAACATAACTTGCAATTAATCTACTAAAGACAACAATGCATTATTTTAGCATTAAAAAGGATATCACTCAGTCTTTTCAATCATTAAATTGTTTGAATGCACTTCGAACCAATTCTCTTTTTGCATTTAAAACGCGACTTTCATGCATAACTTGCAATTGATCTATTGAAGGCAACTATTCATTTCTTAGCCGTAAAGTCATATTATTTCGTCTCTTTTAGTCATGAAATCATTATAAATCACTTCGAACGAATTTCGACCTTTAAACATGACTTTCGTGCATAACATGCAGTTGACCTATTGAAGGCAACAATGCATTTGTTTAGCCTTTAAGTCATGTCACTCAGTCTCTTCTAGTCATTAAATCATTCTAAATTAATTCGAACGAATTCTATTTTCGCCCTTCAAACATTATTTTCTAACATAACTTGCAATTAATCTACTAAAGACAACAATGCATTATTTTAGCATTAAAAAGCATATCAGTCAGTCTTTTCAATCATTAAATTGTTTGAAGGCACTTCGAACCAATTCTATTTTTGTATTTAAAACACGACTTTCATGCATAACTTGCACTTGATCTATTGAAGGCAACTATTCATTTTTTAGCCGTCAAGTCATAATATTACGTCTCTTTTAGTTATTAAATCATTCTGAATCACTTCGAATGAAATTGGGCCTTTAAACATGACTTTCATGCATAACTTGTTGTTGATCTATTGAAGGAAACAATGCATTTGTTTAGCCTTGAAATCATGTCACTGAGTCTCTTCTAGTCATTAAATCGTTCTAAATTAATTCGAACAAATTCTATTTTCGCCCTTCAAACATTATTTTCTAACATAACTTGCAATTAATCTACTAAAGACAAGAATGCATTATTTTAGCATTAAAAAGCATATCACTCAGTCTTTTCAATCATTAAATTGTTTGAAGGCATTCCAAACCAATTCTCTTTTTGAATTTAAAATGCGACTTTCATGCATAACTTGCAATTTATCTATTGATTGCTACTATGCATTTTTAATCCTTAAATTCATATTTTTGCGTCTCTTTTAGTCAATAAATCATTCTAAATCATTTCGAACGAAATTCGGCCTTTAAACATGACATTCGTGCATAACTTGCAATTGATCTATTGAAGGAAACAATGCATTTGTTTAGCCTTGAAGTCATGTCACTGAGTCTCTTCTAGTCATTAAATCATTCTAAATTAATTCGAACGAATTCTATTTTCACCCTTCAAACATTATTTTCGTACATAACATGCAATTAATCTACTGAATACAACAATGCATTATTTTAGCATTAAAAAGCATATCACTCAGGCCTTTGAATCATTAAATTGTTCGAAGGCACTTCGAACCAATTCTCTTTTTGCATTTAAAACGCGTCTTTCATGCATAACTTGCAATTGATCTATTGAAGGCAACTATTCATTTTTTAGCCTTAAAGTCATATTATTGCGTCTCTTTTAGTCATTAAATCATTCTAAATCACTTCGAACGAAATTCGGCCTTTAAACATGACTTTCGTGCATAACTTGCAGTTGATCTATTGAAGGAAACAATGCATTTGTTTAGTCTTGAAGTCATGGCACTGAGTCTCTTCTAGTCATTAAATCATTCTAAATTAATTCGAACGAATTCTATTTTCACCCTTCAAACATTATTTTCGTACATAACATGCAATTAATCTACAGAATACAACAATGCATTATTTTAGCATTAAAAAGCATATCACTCAGGCCTTTCAATCATTAAATTGTTCGAAGGCACTTCGAACCAATTCTCTTTTTGCATTTAAAACGCGTCTTTCATGCATAACTTGCAATTGATCTAGTGAAGGAAACTATTCATTTTTTAGCCTTAAAGTCATATTATTGCGTCCTTTTAGTCATTAAATCTTTCTAAATCACTTCGAACGAAATTCGGACTTTAAACATGACTTTCGTGCATAACCTGCAGTTGATCTATTGAAGGAAACAATGCATTTGTTTATCCTTTAAGTCATGTCACTCAGTCTCTTCTAGTCAGTAAATCATTCTAAATTAATTCGAACGAATTCTATTTTCGCCCTTCAAACATTATTTTCGTACATAACATGCAATTAATCTACTGAATACAACAATGCATTATTTTAGCATTAAAAAACATATCACTCAGGCCTTTCAATCATTAAATTGTTCGAAGGCACTTCGAACCAATTCTCTTTTTGCATTTAAAACGCGTCTTTCATGCATAACTTGCAATTGATCTAGTGAAGGCAACTATTCATTTTTTAGCCTTAAAGTCATATTATTGCGTCTCTTTTAGTCATTAAATCTTTCTAAATCACTTCGAACGAAATTCGGACTTTAAACATGACTTTCGTGCATAACTTGCAGTTGATCTATTGAAGGAAACAATGCATTTGTTTATCCTTTATTTCATGTCACTGAGTCTCTTCTAGTCATTAAATCATTCTAAATTAATTCGAACAAATTCTATTTTCGCCCTTCAAACATTATTTTCTAACATAACTTGCAATTAATCTACTAAAGACAACAATGCATTATTTTAGCATTAAAAAGCATATCAGTCAGTCTTTTCAATCATTAAATTGTTTGAAGGCACTTCGAACCAATTCTATTTTTGTATTTAAAACACGACTTTCATGCATAACTTGCACTTGATCTATTGAAGGCAACTATTGATTTTTTAGCCGTAAAGTCATAATATTGCGTCTCTTTTAGTTGTTAAATCATTCTAAATCACTTCGAATGAAACTGGGCCTTTAAACATGACTTTCATGCATAACTTGTTGTTGATCTATTGAAGGAAACAATGCATTTGTTTAGACTTGAAGTCATGTCACTGAGTCTCTTCTAGTCATTAAATCATTCTAAATTAATTCGAACGAATTCTATTTTCGCCCTTCAAACATTATTTTCTAACATAACTTGCAATTAATCTACTAAAGACAACAATGCATTATTTTAGCATTAAAAAGCATATCACTCAGTCTTTTCAATCATTAAATTGTTTGAAGGCACTCCGAACCAATTCTCTTTTTGCATTTAAAATGCGACTTTCATGCATAACTTGTAATTTATCTATTGATGGCAACTATGCATTTTTAATCCTTAAAAGTCATATTATTGCGTCTCTTTTAGTCATGAAATCATTCTAAATCACTTCGAACGAAATTCGGCCTTTAAACATGACTTTCGTGCATAACTTGTCGTTGATGTATTGAAGGCAACAATGCATTTGTTTAGCCTTGAAGTCATGTCACTGAGTCTCTTCTAGTCATTAAATCATTCTAAATTAATTCGAACGAATTCTATTTTCGCCCTTCAAACATTATTTTCTAGCATAACTTGCAATTAATCTACTAAAGACAACAATGCATTATTTTAGCATTAAAAAGCATATCACTCAGTTTTTTCAATCATTAAATTGTTTGAAGGCACTTCGAACCCATTCTATTTTTGTTTTTAAAACACGACTTTCATGCATAACTTGCACTTGATCTATTGAAGGAAACTATTCATTTTTTAGCCTTAAAGTCATATTATTCAGTCTCTTTTAGTCAATAAATCATTCTAAATCACTTCGAACGAAATTCGGCCTTTAAATGTGAATTTCGTGCATAACTTGTAGTTGATCTATTATAGACAACAATGCATTTGTTTAGCCTTAAAATCATGTCACTGAGTGTCTTCTAGTCATTAAATCAATCTAAATTAATTCGAACGAATTCTATTTTCGCCCTTCAAACATTATTTTCTTACATAACTTGCAATTAATCTACTAAAGACAACAATGCATTATTTTAGCATTAAAAAGCATATCACTCAGTTTTTTCAATCATTAAATTGTTTGAAGGCACTTCGAACCAATTCTATTTTTGTTTTTAAAACACGACTTTCATGCATAACTTGTACTTGATCTATTGAAGGCAACTATTCATTTTTTAGCCTTAAAGTCATATTATTCAGTCTCTTTTAGTCAGTAAATCATTCCAAATCACTTCGAACGAAATTCGACCTTTAAACCTGACTTTCGTGCATAACTTGTAGTTGATCTATTATAGACAACAATGCATTTGTTTAGCCTTACAGTCATGTCACTGAGTCTCTTCTAGTCATTAAATCAATTTAAATTAATTCTAACGAATTCTATTTTCGCCCTTCAAACATTATTTTCTTACCTAACTTGCAATTAATCTACTACAGACAACAATGCATTATTTTAGCATTAAAAAGCATATCACTAAGTTTTTTCAATCATTATATTGTTTGAAGGCACTTCGAACCAATTCTATTTTTGTTTTTAAAACACGACTTTCATGCATAAGTTGCACTTGATCTATTGAAGGCAACTATTCATTTTTTAGCCTTAAGGTCATATTATTGCGTCTCTTTTAGTCAGTAAATCACTCTAAATCACTCCGAACGAAATTCGTCCTTTAAACATGACTTTCGTGCATAACTGCTAGTCGATCTATTGAAAGCAACAATGCAATTGTTTAGCCTTAAAGTCATGTTATTGAGTCTCTTCTTGTCATTAAATCATTCTAAATTAATTCGAACGAATTTTATTTTCGCCTTTCAAAAATTATTTTCTAACATAACTTGCAATTAATCTGCTAAAGACAAAAATGCATTATTTTAGCATTGAAAAGCATATCACTTAGTCTTTTCAATCATTAAATTGATTGAGGGCACTTCGAACCAATTCTATTTTTGTTTTTGAAACACGACTTTCATGCATAACTTGCACTTGATCTATTGTAGGCAACTATTCATTTTTTAGCCTTAAAGTCATATTATTCACTCTCTTTTAGTCAGTAAATCATTCTAAATCACTTCGAACGAAATTCGGCCTTTAAACCTGACTTTCGTGCATAACTTGTAGTTGATCTATGATAGACAACAATGCATTTGTTTAGCCTTAAAGTCATATTATTGAGTCTCTTCTAGTCAAGAAATCATTCTAAATTAATTCGAACGAATTCTATTTTCGCCCATCAAACATTATTTTCTTACATAACTTGCAATTAATCTACTGAATACAATAATGCATTATTTTAGCATTAAAAAGCATATCACCGAGTCTTTTCAATCATTAAATTGTTTGAAAGCACTTCGAACCAATTCTCTTTTTGTTTTCAAAACACGACTTTCATGTATAACTTGCACTTGATCTATTTAAGGAAACTATTCATTTTTTAGCCTTAAAGTCATATTATTCAGTCTCTTTTAGTCACTAAATCATTCCAAATCACTTCGAACGAAATTCGTCCTTTAAACCTGACTTTCGTGCATAACTTGTAGTTGATCTATTATAGGCAACAATGCATTTGTTTAGCCTTAAAGTCATGTCACCGAGTCTCTTCTAGTCATTAAATCATTCTAAATTAATTCGAACGAATTCTATTTTAGCCCTTCAAACATTATTTTCTTACATAACTTGCAATTAATCTACTGAATACTACAATGCATTATTTTAGCATTAAAAAGCATATCACTGAGTCTTTTCAATCATTAAATTGTTTGAAGGCACTTCGAACCAATTCTATTTTTGTTTTTAAAACACGACTTTCATGCATAACTTGCACTTGATCTATTGAAGGCAACTATTCATTTTTTAGCCTTAAAGTCATATTATTCAGTCTCTTTTAGTCACTAAATCATTCTAAATCACTTCGAACGAAATTCGTCCTTTAAACCTGACTTTCGTGCATAACTTGTAGTCGATCTATTATAGGCAACAATGCAATTGTTTAGCCTTAAAGTCATGTCACTGAGTGTCTTCTAGTCATTAAATCATTCTAAATTAATTCGAATGAATTCTATTTTAGCCCTTCAAACATTATTTTCTTACATAACTTGCAATTAATCTACTGAATACAACAATGCATTATTTTAGCATTAAAAAGCATATCACTGAGTCTTTTCAATCATTAAATTGTTTGAAGGCACTTCGAACCAATTCTATTTTTGTTTTTAAAACATGACTTTCACGCATAACTTGCACTTGATCTATTGAAGGCAACTATTCATTTTTTAGCCTTAAAGTCATATTATTGCATCTCTTTTAGTCAGTAAATCACTCTAAATCACTTCGAACGAAATTCGTCCTTTAAACCTGACTTTCGTGCATAACTTGTAATCGATCTATTATAGGAAACAATGCAATTGTTTTGCCTTAAAGTCATGTCACTGAGTGTCTTCTAGTCATTAAATCATTCTAAATTAATCCGAACGAATTCTATTTTAGCCCTTCAAACATTATTTTCATACATAACTTGCAATTAATCTACTGAATACTACAATGCATTGTTTTAGCATTAAAAAGCATATCACCGAGTCTTTTCAATCATTAAATTGTTTGAAGGCACTTCGAACCAATTCTATTTTTGTTTTTAAAACACGACTTTCATGCATAACTTGCACATGATCTATTGAAGGCAACTATTCAGTTTTTAGCCTTAAAGTCATATTATTCAGTCTCTTTTAGTCACTAAATCATTCCAAATCACTTCGAACGAAATTCGTCCCTTAAACCTGACTTTCGTGCATAACTTGTAGTTGATCTATTATAGGCAACAATGCATTTGTTTAGCCTTAAAGTCATGTCACCGAGTCTCTTCTAGTCATTAAATAATTCTAAATTAATTCGAACGAATTCTATTTTAGCCCTTCAAACATTATTTTCTTACATAACTTGCAATTAATCTACTGAATACTACAATGCATTATTTTAGCATTAAAAAGCATATCACTGAGTCTTTTCAATCATTAAATTGTTTGAAGGCACTTCGAACCAATTCTATTTTTGTTTTTAAAACACGACTTTCATGCATAACTTGCACTTGATCTATTGAAGGCAAGTATTCATTTTTTAGCCTTAAAGTCATATTATTCAGTCTCTTTTAGTCACTAAATCATTCTAAATCACTTCGAATGAAATTCGTCCTTTAAACCTGACTTTGGTGCGTAACTTGTAGTTGATCTATTACAGGCAACAATGGATTTGTTTGGCCTTAAAGTCATGTCACCGAGTCTCTTCTAGTCATTAAATCATTCTAAATTAATTCGGACGAATTCTATTTTCGCCCTTCAAATTATTATTTTCTCAAATAACTTGCAATTAATCGACTGAATACAACAATGCATTATTTTAGCATTAAAAAGCATATCACCGAGTCTTTTCAATCATTAAATTGTTTGAAGGCACTTCGAACCAATTCTATTTTTGTTTTTAAAACACGACTTTCATGCATAACTTGCACATGATCTATTGAAGGCAACTATTCAGTTTTTAGCCTTAAAGTCATATTATTCAGTCTCTTTTAGTCACTAAATCATTCCAAATCACTTCGAACGAAATTCGTCCCTTAAACCTGACTTTCGTGCATAACTTGTAGTTGATCTATTATAGGCAACAATGCATTTGTTTAGCCTTAAAGTCATGTCACCGAGTCTCTTCTAGTCATTAAATAATTCTAAATTAATTCGAACGAATTCTATTTTAGCCCTTCAAACATTATTTTCTTACATAACTTGCAATTAATCTACTGAATACTACAATGCATTATTTTAGCATTAAAAAGCATATCACTGAGTCTTTTCAATCATTAAATTGTTTGAAGGCACTTCGAACCAATTCTATTTTTGTTTTTAAAACACGACTTTCATGCATAACTTGCACTTGATCTATTGAAGGCAAGTATTCATTTTTTAGCCTTAAAGTCATATTATTCAGTCTCTTTTAGTCACTAAATCATTCTAAATCACTTCGAACGAAATTCGTCCTTTAAACCTGACTTTGGTGCATAACTTGTAGTTGATCTATTACAGGCAACAATGGATTTGTTTGGCCTTAAAGTCATGTCACCGAGTCTCTTCTAGTCATTAAATCATTCTAAATTAATTCGGACGAATTCTATTTTCGCCCTTCAAATTATTATTTTCTCAAATAACTTGCAATTAATCGACTGAATACAACAATGCATTATTTTAGCATTAAAAAGCATATCACCGAGTCTTTTCAATCATTAAATTGTTTGAAAGCACTTCGAACCAATTGTATTTTTGTTTTTAAAACACAACTTTCATGCATAACTTGCACTTGATCTATTGAAGGCAAGTATTCATTTTTTTGCCTTAAAGTCATATTATTGCGTCTCTTTTAGTCAGTAAATCACTCTAAATCACTTCGAACGAAATTCGTCCTTTTAACCAGACTTTCGTGCATAACTTGTAGTCGATCTATTATAGGCAATAATGCAATTGTTTAGCCTTAAAGTCATGTCACTGAGTGTCTTCTAGTCATGAAATCATTCTAAATTAATTCGAACGAATTCTATTTTCGCCCTTCAAACATTATTTTCTTACATAACTTGCAATTAATCTACTAAAGACAACAATGCATTATCTTAGCATTAGAAAGCATATCACTTAGTTTTTTCAATCATTAAATTGTTGGAAGGCACTTCGAACCAATTATATTTTCGTTTTTAAAACACGACTTTCATGTATAACTTGCACTTGATCTATTGAAGGCAACTATTCATTTTTTAGCCTTAAAGTCATATTATTGCGTCTCTTTTAGTCAGTAAATCACTCTAGATCACTCCGAACGAAATTCCTCCTTTAAATATGACTTTCGTGCATAACTTGCAGTTGATCTATTATAGGCAACAATGCATTTGTTTAGCCTTAAAGTCAAGTTATTGAGTCTCTATTAGGCATGAAATCATTCTAAATTAATTCGAACGAATTCTATTTTTGCCCTTCAAACATTATTTTCTTATATAACTTGCAATTAATCTACTAAAGACAACAATGCATTATTTTAGAATTAAAAATCATATCGCTTAGTTTTTTCAATCATTAAATTGTTTGAAGGCACTTCGATCCAATTCTATTTTTGTTTTTAAAACACGACTTTCATGCATAACTTGCACTTGTTCTATTGAAGGCAACTATTCATTTTTTAGCCTTAAAGTCATATTATTCAGTCTATTTTAGTCACTAAATCATTCTAAATCACTTCGAACGAAATTCGTCCTTTAAACCAGACTTTCGTGCATAACTTGTAGTTGATCTATTATAGGCAACAATGCATTTGTTTAGCCTTAAAGTCATGTCACTGAGTCTCTTCTAGTCATTAAATCATTCTAAATTAATTCGAACGAATTCTATTTTCGCCCTTCAAACATTATTTTCTTAAATAACTTGCAATTAATCTACTGAATACAACAATGCATTATTTTAGCATTAAAAAGCATATCACCGAGTCTTTTCAATCATTAAATTGTTTGAAAGGACTTCGAACCAATTCCATTTTTGTTTTTAAAACACGACTTTCATGCATAACTTGCACTTGATCTATTGAAGGCAACTATTCATTTTTTAGCCTTAAAGTCATATTATTGCGTCTCTTTTAGTCAATAAATCACTCTAAATCACTTCGAACGAAATTCGTCCTTTAAACCTGACTTTCGTGCATAACTTGTAGTCGATCTATTATAGGCAACAATGCAATTGTTTAGCCTTAAAGTCATGTCACTGAGTGTCTTCTAGTCATTAAATCAATCTAAATTAATTCGAACGAATTCTATTTTCGCCCTTCAAACATTATTTTGTTACATAACTTGCAATTAATCTACTAAAGACAGCAATGCATTATTTTAGCATTAAAAAGCATATCACTCAGTCTTTTCAATCATTAAATTGATTGAAGGCACTTCGAACCAATTCTATTTTTGTTTTTAAAACACGACTTTCATGCATAACTTGCACTTGATCTATTGAAGGCAACTATTCATTTTTTAGCCTTAAAGTCATATTATTGCATCTCTTTTAGTCCGTAAATCACTCTAAATCACTTCGAACGAAATTCGTCCTTTAAACATGACTTTCGTGCATAACTTGTAGTCGATCTATTATAGGCAAAAATGCAATTGTTTAGCCTTAAAGTCATGTCACTGAGTGTCTTCTAGTCATTAAATCATTCTAAATTAATTCGAACGAATTCTATTTTAGCCCTTCAAACATTATTTTCTTACATAACTTGCAATTAATCTACTGAATACAACAATGCATTATTTTAGCATTAAAAAGCATATCACTGAGTCTTTTCCATCATTAAATTGTTTGAAGGCACTCCGAACCAATTCTATTTTTGTTTTTAAAACACGACTTTCATGCATAACTTGCACTTGATCTATTGAAGGCAACTATTCATTTTTTAGCCTTAAAGTCATATTATTCAGTCTCTTTTAGTCAGTAAATCATTCTAAATCACTGCAAACGAAATTCGGCCTTTAAGCCTGACTTTCATGCATAACTTGCACTTGATCTATTGAAGGCAACTATTCATTTTTTAGCCTTAAAGTCATATTATTCAGTCTCTTTTAGTCATTAAATCATTCTAAATCACTTCGAACGAAATTCGTCCTTTAAACCTGACTTTCGTGCATAACTTGTAGTTGATCTATTATAGGCAACAATGCATTTGTTTAGCCTTAAAGTCATGTCACTGAGTCTCTTCTAGTCATTAAATCATCCTAAATTAATTCGAACGAATTCTATTTTCGCCCTTCAAACATTATTTTCTAACATAACTTGCAATTAATCTGCTAATGACAACAATGCATTATTTTAGCATTAAAAAGCATATCACTTAGTCTTTTCAATCATTAAATTTTTTGAAGGCACTTCGAACCAATTCTATTTTTGTTTTTAAAACACGACTTTCATGCATAACTTGCACTTGATCTATTGAAGGCAACTATTCATTTTTTAGCCTTAAAGTCATATTATTGCGTCTCTTTTAGTCAGTAAATCACTCTAAATCACTTCGAACAAAATTCGTCCTTTAAACCTGACTTTCGTGCATAACTTGTAGTCGATCTATTATAGGCAACAATGCAATTGTTTAGCCTTAAAGTCATGTCACTGAGTGTCTTCTAGTCATTAAATCAATCTAAATTAATTCGAACGAATTCTATTTTCGCCCTTCAAAAATTATTTTGTTACATAACTTGCAATTAATCTACTAAAGACAGCAATGCATTATTTTAGCATTAAAAAGCATATCACTTAGTCTTTTCAATCATTAAATTTTTTGAAGGCACTTCGAACCAATTCTATTTTTGTTTTTAAAACACGACTTTCATGCATAACTTGCACTTGATCTATTGAAGGCAACTATTCATTTTTTAGCCTTAAAGTCATATTATTGCGTCTCTTTTAGTCAGTAAATCACTCTAAATCACTTCGAACAAAATTCGTCCTTGAAACCTGACTTTCGTGCATAACTTGTAGTCGATCTATTATAGGCAACAATGCAATTGTTTAGCCTTAAAGTCATGTCACTGAGTGTCTTCTAGTCATTAAATCAATCTAAATTAATTCGAACGAATTCTATTTTCGCCCTTCAAACATTATTTTGTTACATAACTTGCAATTAATCTACTAAAGACAGCAATGCATTATTTTAGCATTAAAAAGCATGTAACTCAGTTTTTTCTATCATTAAATTGTTTGAAGGCACTTCGAACCAATTCTATTTTTGTTTTTAAAACACGACTTTCATGCATAACTTGCACTTGATCTATTGAAGGCAACTATTCATTTTTTAGGCTTAAAGTCATATTATTCAGTCTCTTTTAGTCATTAAATCATTCTAAATCAATTCGAACGAAATTCGGCCTTTAAACCTGACTTTCGTGCATAACTTGTAGTTGATCTATTATAGACAACAATGCATTTGTTTAGCCTTAAAGTCATGTTATTGAGTCTCTTCTAGTTATGAAATCATTCTAAATTAATTCGAACGAATTCTATTTTCGCCCTTCAAACATTATTTTCTTACATAACTTGCAATTAATCTACTAAAGACAACAATGCATTATTTTAGCATTAAAAAGCATATCACTTAGTTTTTTCAATCATTAAATTGTTTGAAGGCACTTCGAACCAATTCTATTTTTGTTTTTAAAACACGACTTTCATGTATAACTTGCACTTGATCTATTGAAGGCAACTATTTATTTTTTAGCCTTAAAGTCATATTATTGCGTCTATTTTAGTCAGTAAATCACTCTAGATCACTCCGAACGAAATTCGTCCTTTAAACATGACTTTCGTGCATAACTTGCAGTAGATCTATTATAGGCACCAATGCATTTGTTTAGCCTTAAAGTCATGTTATTGAGTCTCTTCTAGTCATTAAATCACTCTAAATTAATTCGAACGAATTTTATTTTCGCCCTTCAAACATTATTTTCTAACACAACTTGCAATTAATCTGCTAATGACAACAATGCATTATTTCAGCATTAAAAAGCATATCACTCAGTCTTTTCAATCATTAAATTGATTGAAGGCACTTCGAACCAATTCTATTTTTGTTTTTAAAACACGACTTTCATGCATAACTTGCACTTGATCTATTGAAGGCAACTATTCATTTTTTAGCCTTAAAGTCATATTATTGCGTCTCTTTTAGTCAGTAAATCATTCTAAATTACTTCGTAGGAAATTCGGCATTTAAACCTGACTTTCGTGCATAACTTGTAGTCGATCTATTATAGGCAACAATGCAAATGTTTAGCCTTAAAGTCATGTCACTGAGTGTCTTCTAGTCATTAAATCATTCTAAATTAATTCGAACGAATTCTATTTTCGCCCTTCAAACATTATTTTCTTACATAACTTAAAATTAATTTACTAAAGACAACAATGCATTATTTTAACTTTAGAAAGCATATCACTCAGTCTTTTCAATCATTAAATTGATTGAAGGCACTTCGAACCAATTCTATTTTTGTTTTTAAAACACGACTTTCATGCATAACTTGCACTTGATCTATTGAAGGCAACAATTCATTTTTTAGCCTTAAAGTCATATTATTGCGTCTCTTTTAGTCAGTAAATCACTCTAAATCACTTCGAACGAAATTCGTCCCTTAAACCTGACTTTCGTGCATAATTTGTAGTCGATCTATTATAGGCAACAATGCAATTGTTTAGCCTTAAAGTCATGTCACTGAGTGTCTTCTAGTCATTAAATCATTCTAAATTAATTCGAACGAATTCTATTTTAGCCCTTCAAACATTATTTTCTTACATAACTTGCAATTAATCTACTGAATACAACAATGCATTATTTTAGCATTCAAAAGCATATCACTGAGTCTTTTCAATCATTAAATTGTTTGAAAGCACTTCGAACCAATTCTATTTTTGTTTTTAAAACATGACTTTCATGCATAACTTGCACTTGATCTATTGAAGGCAACTATTCATTTTTTAGCCTTAAAGTCATATTATTGCGTCTCTTTTAGTCAGTAAATCACTCTAAATCACTTCGAACGAAATTCGCCCTTTAAACCTGACTTTCGTGCATAACTTGTAATCGATCTATTATAGGCAACAATGCAATTGTTTAGCCTTAAAGTCATGTCACTGAATGTCTTCTAGTCATTAAATCATTCTAAATTAATTCGAACGAATTCTATTTTAGCCCTTCAAACATTATTTTCTTACATAACTTGCAATTAATCTACTGAATACTACAATGCATTATTTTAGCATTAAAAAGCATATCACTGAGTCTTTTCAATCATTAAATTGTTTGAAGGCACTTCGAACCAATTCTATTTTTGTTTTCAAAACACGACTTTCATGCATAACTTGCACTTGATCTATTGAAGGCAACTATTCATTTTTTAGGCTTAAAGTCATATTATTCAGTCTCTTTTAGTCATTAAATCATTCTAAATCACTTCGAACGAAATTCGCCCTTTAAACCTGACTTTCGTGCATAACTTGTAGTTGATCTATTATAGACAACAATGCATTTGTTTAGCCTTAAAGTCATGTTATTGAGTCTCTTCTAGTCATTAAATCATTCTAAATTAATTCGAACGAATTCTATTTTCGCCCTTCAAACATTATTTTCTTACATAACTTGCAATTAATCTACTAAAGACAACAATGCATTATTTTAGCATTAAAAAGCATATCACTTAGTTTTTTCAATCATTAAATTGTTTGAAGGCACTTCGAACCAATTCTATTTTTGTTTTTAAAACACGACTTTCATGTATAACTTGCACTTGATCTATTGAAGGCAACTATTTATTTTTTAGCCTTAAAGTCATATTATTGCGTCTATTTTAGTCAGTAAATCACTCTAGATCACTCCGAACGAAATTCGTCCTTTAAACATGACTTTCGTGCATAACTTGCAGTTGATCTATTATAGGCACCAATGCATTTGTTTAGCCTTAAAGTCATGTTATTGAGTCTCTTCTAGTCATTAAATCACTCTAAATTAATTCGAACGAATTTTATTTTCGCCCTTCAAACATTATTTTCTAACACAACTTGCAATTAATCTGCTAATGACAACAATGCATTATTTAAGCATTAAAAAGCGTATCACTCAGTCTTTTCAATCATTAAATTGATTGAAGGCACTTCGAACCAATTCTATTTTAGTTTTTAAAACACGACTTTCATGCATAACTTGCACTTGATCTATTGAAGGCAACTATTCATTTTTTAGCCTTAAAGTCATATTATTGCGTCTCTTTTAGTCATTAAATCATTCTAAATTACTTCGTAGGAAATTCGGCATTTAAACCTGACTTTCGTGCATAACTTGTAGTCGATCTATTATAGGCAACAATGCAAATGTTTAGCCTTAAAGTCATGTCACTGAGTGTCTTCTAGTCATTAAATCATTCTAAATCAATTCGAACGAATTCTATTTTCGCCCTTCAAACATTATTTTCTTACATAAATTAAAATTAATTTACTAAAGACAACAATGCATTATTTTAGCTTTAAAAAGCATATCACTCAGTCTTTTCAATCATTAAATTGATTGAAGGCACTTCGAACCAATTCTATTTTAGTTTTTAAAACACGACTTTCATGCATAACTTGCACTTGATCTATTGAAGGCAACTATTCATTTTTTAGCCTTAAAGTCATATTATTCAGTCTTTTTTAGTCAATAAATCATTCTAAATCACTTCGAACGAAATTTGTCCTTTAAACCTGACTTTCGTGCATAACTTGTAGTCGATCTATTATAGGCAACAATGCAAATGTTTAGCCTTAAAGTCATGTCACTGAGTGTCTTCTAGTCATTAAATCATTCTAAATTAATTCGAACGAATTCTATTTTCGCCCTTCAAACATTATTTTCTTACATAACTTAAAATTAATTTACTAAAGACAACAATGCATTATTTTAGCTTTAGAAAGCATATCACTCAGTCTTTTCAATCATTAAATTGATTGAAGGCACTTCGAAGCAATTCTATTTTTGTTTTTAAAACACGACTTTCATGCATAACTTGCACTTGATCTATTGAAGGCAACTATTCATTTTTTAGCCTTAAAGTCATATTATTGCGTCTCTTTTAGTCAGTAAATCACTCTAAATCACTTCGAACGAAATTCGTCCCTTAAACCTGACTTTCGTGCATAACTTGTAGTCGATCTATTATAGGCAACAATGCAATTGTTTAGCCTTAAAGTCATGTCACTGAGTGTCTTCTAGTCATTAAATCATTCTAAATTAATTCGAACGAATTCTATTTTAGCCCTTCAAACATTATTTTCTTACATAACTTGCAATTAATCTACTGAATACAACAATGCATTATTTTAGCATTGAAAAGCACATCACTGAGTCTTTTCAATCATTAAATTGTTTGAAAGCACTTCGAACCAATTCTATTTTTGTTTTTAAAACATGGCTTTCATGCATAACTTGCACTTGATCTATTGAAGGCAACTATTCATTTTTTAGCCTTAAAGTCATATTATTGCGTCTCTTTTAGTCAGTAAATCACTCTAAATCACTTCGAACGAAATTCGCCCTTTAAACCTGACTTTCGTGCATAACTTGTAATCGATCTATTATAGGCAACAATGCAATTGTTTAGCCTTAAAGTCATGTCACTGAATGTCTTCTAGTCATTAAATCATTCTAAATTAATTCGAACGAATTCTATTTTAGCCCTTCAAACATTATTTTCTTACATAACTTGCAATTAATCTACTGAATAATACAATGCATTATTTTAGCATTAAAAAGCATATCACTGAGTCTTTTCAATCATTAAATTGTTTGAAGGCACTTCGAACCAATTCTATTTTTGTTTTCAAAACACGACTTTCATGCATAACTTGCACTTGATCTATTGAAGGCAACTATTCATTTTTTAGCCTTAAATTCATATTATTGCGTCTCTTTTAGTCAGTAAATCACTCCAAATCACTTCGAACAAAATTCGTCCTTTAAACCTGACTTTCGTGCATAACTTGTAGTCGATCTATTATAGGCAACAATGCAATTGTTTAGCCTTAAAGTCATGTCACCGAGTCTCTTCTAGTCATTAAATCATTCTAAATTAATTCGAACGAATTCTATTTTCGCCCTTCAAAAATTATTTTCTTAAATAACTTGCAATTAATCGACTGAATACAACAATGCATTATTTTAGCATGAAAAAGCATATAACCGTGTCTTTTCAATCATTAAATTGTTTGAAAGCACTTCGAACCAATTCTATTTTTGTTTTTAAAACACGACTTTCATGCATAACTTGCACTTGATCTATTGAAGGCAACTATTCATTTTTTAGCCTTAAATTCATATTATTGCGTCTCTTTTAGTCATTAAATCACTCTAAATCACTTCGAACAAAATTCGTCCTTTAAACCTGACTTTCGTGCATAACTTGTAGTCGATCTATTATGGGCAACAATGCAATTGTTTAGCCTTAAAGTCATGTCACTGAGTGTCTTCTAGTCATTAAATCATTCTAAATTAATTCGAACGAATTCTATTTTAGCCCTTCAAACATTATTTTCTTACATAACTTGCAATTAATCTACTAAACACAAAAATGCATTATTTTAGCATTAAAAAGCATATCACTGAGTCTTTTCAATCATTAAATTGTTTGAAGGCACTTCGAACCAATTCTATTTTTGTTTTTAAAACACGACTTTTATGCATAACTTGCACTTGATCTATTGAAGGCAACTAATCATTTTTTAGCCATAAAGTCATATTATTCAGTCTCTTTTAGTCAGTAAATCATTCTAAATCACTTCGACCGAAATTCGTCCTTTAAACCTGACTTTCGTGCATAACTTGTAGTTGATCTATTATAGGCAACAATGCATTTGTTTAGCCTTAAAGTCATGTCACTGAGTCTCTTCTAGTCATTAAATCATTCTAAATTAATTCGAACGAATTCTATTTTCGCCCTTCAAACATTATTTTCTTACATAACTTAAAATTAATTTACTAAAGACAACAATGTATTATTTTAGCTTTAAAAAGCATATCACTCAGTCTTTCCAATCATTAAATTGATTGAAGGCACTTCGAACCAATTCTATTTTTGTTTTTAAAACACGACTTTCATGCATAACTTGCACTTGATCTATTGAAGGCAACTATTCATTTTTTAGCCTTAAAGTCATATTATTGCGTCTCTTTTTGTCAGTAAATCACTCTAAATCACTTCGAACGAAATTCGTCCTTTAAACCTGACTTTCGTGCATAACTTGTAGTTAATCTATTATAGGCAACAATGCAATTGTTTAGCCTTAAAGTCATGTCACTGAGTGTCTTCTAGTCATTAAATCATTCTAAATTAATTCGAACGAATTCTATTTTAGCCCTTCAAACCTTATTTTCTTACATAACTTGCAATTAATCTACTGAATACAACAATGCATTATTTTAGCATTAAAAAGCGTATCACCGAGTCTTTTCAATCATTAAATTGTTTGAAAGCACTTCGAACCAATTCTATTTTTGTTTTTAAAACACGACTTTCATGCATAACTTGCACTTGATCTATTGAAGGCAACTATTCATTTTTTAGCCTTAAATTCATATTATTGCGTCTCTTTTAGTCAGTAAATCACTCCAAATCACTTCTAACAAAATTCGTCCTTTAAACCTGACTTTCGTGCATAACTTGTAGTCGATCTATTATAGGCAACAATGCAATTTTTTAGCCTTAAAGTCATGTCACTGAATGTCTTCTAGTCATTAAATCATTCTAAATTAATTCGAACGAATTCTATTTTCGCCCTTCAAACATTATTTTCTTAAATAACTTGCAATTAATCTACTCAATACAACAATGCATTATTTTAGCATTAAAAAGCGTATCACCGAGTCTTTTCAATCATTAAATTGTTTGAAAGCACTTCGAACCAATTCTATTTTTGTTTTTAAAACACGACTTTCATGCATAACTTGCACTTGATCTATTGAAGGCAACTATTCATTTTTTAGCCTTAAGTTCATATTATTGCGTCTCTTTTTGTCAGTAAATCACTCTAAATCACTTCGAACGAAATTCGTCCTTTAAACCTGACTTTCGTGCATAACTTGTAGTTGATCTATTATAGGCAACAATGCAATTGTTTAGCCTTAAAGTCATGTCACTGAGTGTCTTCTAGTCATTAAATCATTCTAAATTAATTCGAACGAATTCTATTTTAGCCCTTCAAACCTTATTTTCTTACATAACTTGCAATTAATCTACTGAATACAACAATGCATTATTTTAGCATTAAAAAGCGTATCACCGAGTCTTTTCAATCATTAAATTGTTTGAAAGCACTTCGAACCAATTCTATTTTTGTTTTTAAAACACGACTTTCATGCATAACTTGCACTTGATCTATTGAAGGCAACTATTCATTTTTTAGCCTTAAATTCATATTATTGCGTCTCTTTTAGTCAGTAAATCACTCCAAATCACTTCGAACAAAATTCGTCCTTTAAACCTTACTTTCGTGCATAACTTGTAGTCGATCTATTATAGGCAACAATGCAATTGTTTAGCCTTAAAGTCATGTCACTGAGTGTCTTCTAGTCATTAAATCATTCTAAATTAATTCGAACGAATTCTATTTTAGCCCTTCAAACATTATTTTCTTACATAACTTAAAATTAATTTACTAAAGACAACAATGCATTATTTTAGCTTTAGAAAGCATATCACTCAGTCTTTTCAATCATTAAATTGATTGAAGGCACTTCGAAGCAATTCTATTTTTGTTTTTAAAACACGACTTTCATGCATAACTTGCACTTGATCTATTGAAGGCAACTATTCATTTTTTAGCCTTAAAGTCATATTATTGCGTCTCTTTTAGTCAGTAAATCACTCTAAATCACTTCGAACGAAATTCGTCCCTTAAACCTGACTTTCGTGCATAACTTGTAGTTGATCTATTATAGGCAACAATGCAATTGTTTAGCCTTAAAGTCATGTCACTGAGTGTCTTCTAGTCATTAAATCATTCTAAATTAATTCGAACGAATTCTATTTTAGCCCTTCAAACATTATTTTCTTACATAACTTGCAATTAATCTACTGAATACAACAATGCATTATTTTAGCATTGAAAAGCATATCACTGAGTCTTTTCAATCATTAAATTGTTTGAAAGCACTTCGAACCAATTCTATTTTTGTTTTTAAAACATGACTTTCATGCATAACTTGCACTTGATCTATTGAAGGCAACTATTCATTTTTTAGCCTTAAAGTCATATTATTGCGTCTCTTTTAGTCAGTAAATCACTCTAAATCACTTCGAACGAAATTCGCCCTTTAAACCTGACTTTCGTGCATAACTTGTAATCGATCTATTATAGGCAACAATGCAATTGTTTAGCCTTAAAGTCATGTCACTGAATGTCTTCTAGTCATTAAATCATTCTAAATTAATTCGAACGAATTCTATTTTAGCCCTTCAAACATTATTTTCTTACATAACTTGCAATTAATCTACTGAATAATACAATGCATTATTTTAGCATTAAAAAGCATATCACTGAGTCTTTTCAATCATTAAATTGTTTGAAGGCACTTCGAACCAATTCTATTTTTGTTTTCAAAACACGACTTTCATGCATAACTTGCACTTGATCTATTGAAGGCAACTATTCATTTTTTAGCCTTAAATTCATATTATTGCGTCTCTTTTAGTCAGTAAATCACTCCAAATCACTTCGAACAAAATTCGTCCTTTAAACCTGACTTTCGTGCATAACTTGTAGTCGATCTATTATAGGCAACAATGCAATTGTTTAGCCTTAAAGTCATGTCACCGAGTCTCTTCTAGTCATTAAATCATTCTAAATTAATTCGAACGAATTCTATTTTCGCCCTTCAAAAATTATTTTCTTAAATAACTTGCAATTAATCGACTGAATACAACAATGCATTATTTTAGCATGAAAAAGCATATAACCGTGTCTTTTCAATCATTAAATTGTTTGAAAGCACTTCGAACCAATTCTATTTTTGTTTTTAAAACACGACTTTCATGCATAACTTGCTTTTGATCTATTGAAGGCAACTATTCATTTTTTAGCCTTAAATTCATATTATTGCGTCTCTTTTAGTCATTAAATCACTCTAAATCACTTCGAACAAAATTCGTCCTTTAAACCTGACTTTCGTGCATAACTTGTAGTCGATCTATTATGGGCAACAATGCAATTGTTTAGCCTTAAAGTCATGTCACTGAGTGTCTTCTAGTCATTAAATCATTCTAAATTAATTCGAACGAATTCTATTTTAGCCCTTCAAACATTATTTTCTTACATAACTTGCAATTAATCTACTAAACACAAAAATGCATTATTTTAGCATTAAAAAGCATATCACTGAGTCTTTTCAATCATTAAATTGTTTGAAGGCACTTCGAACCAATTCTATTTTTGTTTTTAAAACACGACTTTTATGCATAACTTGCACTTGATCTATTGAAGGCAACTAATCATTTTTTAGCCATAAAGTCATATTATTCAGTCTCTTTTAGTCAGTAAATCATTCTAAATCACTTCGACCGAAATTCGTCCTTTAAACCTGACTTTCGTGCATAACTTGTAGTTGATCTATTATAGGCAACAATGCATTTGTTTAGCCTTAAAGTCATGTCACTGAGTCTCTTCTAGTCATTAAATCATTCTAAATTAATTCGAACGAATTCTATTTTCGCCCTTCAAACATTATTTTCTTACATAACTTAAAATTAATTTACTAAAGACAACAATGTATTATTTTAGCTTTAAAAAGCATATCACTCAGTCTTTCCAATCATTAAATTGATTGAAGGCACTTCGAACCAATTCTATTTTTGTTTTTAAAACACGACTTTCATGCATAACTTGCACTTGATCTATTGAAGGCAACTATTCATTTTTTAGCCTTAAAGTCATATTATTGCGTCTCTTTTTGTCAGTAAATCACTCTAAATCACTTCGAACGAAATTCGTCCTTTAAACCTGACTTTCGTGCATAACTTGTAGTTGATCTATTATAGGCAACAATGCAATTGTTTAGCCTTAAAGTCATGTCACTGAGTGTCTTCTAGTCATTAAATCATTCTAAATTAATTCGAACGAATTCTATTTTAGCCCTTCAAACCTTATTTTCTTACATAACTTGCAATTAATCTACTGAATACAACAATGCATTATTTTAGCATTAAAAAGCGTATCACCGAGTCTTTTCAATCATTAAATTGTTTGAAAGCACTTCGAACCAATTCTATTTTTGTTTTTAAAACACGACTTTCATGCATAACTTGCACTTGATCTATTGAAGGCAACTATTCATTTTTTAGCCTTAAATTCATATTATTGCGTCTCTTTTAGTCAGTAAATCACACCAAATCACTTCTAACAAAATTCGTCCTTTAAACCTGACTTTCGTGCATAACTTGTAGTCGATCTATTATAGGCAACAATGCAATTGTTTAGCCTTAAAGTCATGTCACTGAATGTCTTCTAGTCATTAAATCATTCTAAATTAATTCGAACGAATTCTATTTTCGCCCTTCAAACATTATTTTCTTAAATAACTTGCAATTAATCTACTCAATACAACAATGCATTATTTTAGCATTAAAAAGCGTATCACCGAGTCTTTTCAATCATTAAATTGTTTGAAAGCACTTCGAACCAATTCTATTTTTGTTTTTAAAACACGACTTTCATGCATAACTTGCACTTGATCTATTGAAGGCAACTATTCATTTTTTAGCCTTAAGTTCATATTATTGCGTCTCTTTTTGTCAGTAAATCACTCTAAATTACTTCGAACGAAATTCGTCCTTTAAACCTGACTTTCGTGCATAACTTGTAGTTGATCTATTATAGGCAACAATGCAATTGTTTAGCCTTAAAGTCATGTCACTGAGTGTCTTCTAGTCATTAAATCATTCTAAATTAATTCGAACGAATTCTATTTTAGCCCTTCAAACCTTATTTTCTTACATAACTTGCAATTAATCTACTGAATACAACAATGCATTATTTTAGCATTAAAAAGCATATCACCGAGTCTTTTCAATCATTAAATTGTTTGAAAGCACTTCGAACCAATTCTATTTTTGTTTTTAAAACACGACTTTCATGCATAACTTGCACTTGATCTATTGAAGGCAACTATTCATTTTTTAGCCTTAAATTCATATTATTGCGTCTCTTTTAGTCAGTAAATCACTCCAAATCACTTCGAACAAAATTCGTCCTTTAAACCTGACTTTCGTGCATAACTTGTAGTCGATCTATTATAGGCAACAATGCAATTGTTTAGCCTTAAAGTCATGTCACTGAGTGTCTTCTAGTCATTAAATCATTCTAAATTAATTCGAACGAATTCTATTTTAGCCCTTCAAACATTATTTTCTTACATAACTTAAAATTAATTTACTAAAGACAACAATGCATTATTTTAGCTTTAGAAAGCATATCACTCAGTCTTTTCAATCATTAAATTGATTGAAGGCACTTCGAAGCAATTCTATTTTTGTTTTTAAAACACGACTTTCATGCATAACTTGCACTTGATCTATTGAAGGCAACTATTCATTTTTTAGCCTTAAAGTCATATTATTGCGTCTCTTTTAGTCAGTAAATCACTCTAAATCACTTCGAACGAAATTCGTCCCTTAAACCTGACTTTCGTGCATAACTTGTAGTTGATCTATTATAGGCAACAATGCAATTGTTTAGCCTTAAAGTCATGTCACTGAGTGTCTTCTAGTCATTAAATCATTCTAAATTAATTCGAACGAATTCTATTTTAGCCCTTCAAACATTATTTTCTTACATAACTTGCAATTAATCTACTGAATACAACAATGCATTATTTTAGCATTGAAAAGCATATCACTGAGTCTTTTCAATCATTAAATTGTTTGAAAGCACTTCGAACCAATTCTATTTTTGTTTTTAAAACATGACTTTCATGCATAACTTGCACTTGATCTATTGAAGGCAACTATTCATTTTTTAGCCTTAAAGTCATATTATTGCGTCTCTTTTAGTCAGTAAATCACTCTAAATCACTTCGAACGAAATTCGCCCTTTAAACCTGACTTTCGTGCATAACTTGTAATCGATCTATTATAGGCAACAATGCAATTGTTTAGCCTTAAAGTCATGTCACTGAATGTCTTCTAGTCATTAAATCATTCTAAATTAATTCGAACGAATTCTATTTTAGCCCTTCAAACATTATTTTCTTACATAACTTGCAATTAATCTACTGAATAATACAATGCATTATTTTAGCATTAAAAAGCATATCACTGAGTCTTTTCAATCATTAAATTGTTTGAAGGCACTTCGAACCAATTCTATTTTTGTTTTCAAAACACGACTTTCATGCATAACTTGCACTTGATCTATTGAAGGCAACTATTCATTTTTTAGCCTTAAATTCATATTATTGCGTCTCTTTTAGTCAGTAAATCACTCCAAATCACTTCGAACAAAATTCGTCCTTTAAACCTGACTTTCGTGCATAACTTGTAGTCGATCTATTATAGGCAACAATGCAATTGTTTAGCCTTAAAGTCATGTCACCGAGTCTCTTCTAGTCATTAAATCATTCTAAATTAATTCGAACGAATTCTATTTTCGCCCTTCAAAAATTATTTTCTTAAATAACTTGCAATTAATCGACTGAATACAACAATGCATTATTTTAGCATGAAAAAGCATATAACCGTGTCTTTTCAATCATTAAATTGTTTGAAAGCACTTCAAACCAATTCTATTTTTGTTTTTAAAACACGACTTTCATGCATAACTTGCACTTGATCTATTGAAGGCAACTATTCATTTTTTAGCCTTAAATTCATATTATTGCGTCTCTTTTAGTCAGTAAATCACTCCAAATCACTTCGAACAAAATTCGTCCTTTAAACCTGACTTTCGTGCATAACTTGTAGTCGATCTATTATGGGCAACAATGCAATTGTTTAGCCTTAAAGTCATGTCACTGAGTGTCTTCTAGTCATTAAATCATTCTAAATTAATTCGAACGAATTCTATTTTAGCCCTTCAAACATTATTTTCTTACATAACTTGCAATTAATCTACTAAACACAAAAATGCATTATTTTAGCATTAAAAAGCATATCACTGAGTCTTTTCAATCATTAAATTGTTTGAAGGCACTTCGAAGCAATTCTATTTTTGTTTTTAAAACACGACTTTTATGCATAACTTGCACTTGATCTATTGAAGGCAACTAATCATTTTTTAGCCATAAAGTCATATTATTGCGTCTCTTTTAGTCAGTAAATCATTCTAAATCACTTCGACCGAAATTCGTCCTTTAAACCTGACTTTCGTGCATAACTTGTAGTTGATCTATTATAGGCAACAATGCATTTGTTTAGCCTTAAAGTCATGTCACTGAGTCTCTTCTAGTCATTAAATCATTCTAAATTAATTCGAACGAATTCTATTTTCGCCCTTCAAACATTATTTTCTTACATAACTTAAAATTAATTTACTAAAGACAACAATGCATTATTTTAGCTTTAAAAAGCATATCACTCAGTCTTTCCAATCATTAAATTGATTGAAGGCACTTCGAACCAATTCTATTTTTGTTTTTAAAACACGACTTTCATGCATAACTTGCACTTGATTTATTGAAGGCAACTATTCATTTTTTAGCCTTAAAGTCATATTATTGCGTCTCTTTTTGTCAGTAAATCACTCTAAATCACTTCGAACGAAATTCGTCCTTTAAACCTGACTTTCGTGCATAACTAGTAGTTGATCTATTACAGGCAACAATGCAATTGTTTAGCCTTAAAGTCATGTCACTGAGTGTCTTCTAGTCATTAAATCATTCTAAATTAATTCGAACGAATTCTATTTTAGCCCTTCAAACCTTATTTTCTTACATAACTTGCAATTAATCTACTGAATACAACAATGCATTATTTTAGCATTGAAAAGCATATCACTGAGTCTTTTCAATCATTAAATTGTTTGAAAGCACTTCGAACTAATTCTATTTTTGATTTTAAAACATGGCTTTCATGCATAACTTGCACTTGATCTATTGAAGGCAACTATTCATTTTTTAGCCTTAAAGTCATATTATTGCGTCTCTTTTAGTCAGTAAATCACTCTAAATCACTTCAAACGAAATTCGCCCTTTAAACCTGACTTTCGTGCATAACTTGTAATCGATCTATTATAGGCAACAATGCAATTGTTTAGCCTTAAAGTCATGTCACTGAATGTCTTCTAGTCATTAAATCATTCTAAATTAATTCGAACGAATTCTATTTTAGCCCTTCAAACATTATTTTCTTACATAACTTGCAATTAATCTACTGAATACTACAATGCATTATTTTAGCATTAAAAAGCATATCACTGAGTCTTTTCAATCATTAAATTGTTTGAAGGCACTTCGAACCAATTCTATTTTTGTTTTCAAAACACGACTTTCATGCATAACTTGCACTTGATCTATTGAAGGCAACTATTCATTTTTTAGCCTTAAATTCATATTATTGCGTCTCTTTTAGTCAGTAAATCACTCCAAATCACTTCGAACAAAATTCGTCCTTTAAACCTGACTTTCGTGCATAACTTGTAGTCGATCTATTATAGGCAACAATGCAATTGTTTAGCCTTAAAGTCATGTCACCGAGTCTCTTCTAGTCATTAAATCATTCTAAATTAATTCGAACGAATTCTATTTTCGCCCTTCAAAAATTATTTTCTTAAATAACTTGCAATTAATCGACTGAATACAACAATGCATTATTTTAGCATGAAAAAGCATATAACCGTGTCTTTTCAATCATTAAATTGTTTGAAAGCACTTCGAACCAATTCTATTTTTGTTTTTAAAACACGACTTTCATGCATAACTTGCACTTGATCTATTGAAGGCAACTATTCATTTTTTAGCCTTAAATTCATATTATTGCGTCTCTTTTAGTCATTAAATCACTCTAAATCACTTCGAACAAAATTCGTCCTTTAAACCTGACTTTCGTGCATAACTTGTAGTCGATCTATTATGGGCAACAATGCAATTGTTTAGCCTTAAAGTCATGTCACTGAGTGTCTTCTAGTCATTAAATCATTCTAAATTAATTCGAACGAATTCTATTTTAGCCCTTCAAACATTATTTTCTTACATAACTTGCAATTAATCTACTAAACACAAAAATGCATTATTTTAGCATTAAAAAGCATATCACTGAGTCTTTTCAATCATTAAATTGTTTGAAGGCACTTCGAACCAATTCTATTTTTGTTTTTAAAACACGACTTTTATGCATAACTTGCACTTGATCTATTGAAGGCAACTAATCATTTTTTAGCCATAAAGTCATATTATTCAGTCTCTTTTAGTCAGTAAATCATTCTAAATCACTTCGACCGAAATTCGTCCTTTAAACCTGACTTTCGTGCATAACTTGTAGTTGATCTATTATAGGCAACAATGCATTTGTTTAGCCTTAAAGTCATGTCACTGAGTCTCTTCTAGTCATTAAATCATTCTAAATTAATTCGAACGAATTCTATTTTCGCCCTTCAAACATTATTTTCTTACATAACTTAAAATTAATTTACTAAAGACAACAATGTATTATTTTAGCTTTAAAAAGCATATCACTCAGTCTTTCCAATCATTAAATTGATTGAAGGCACTTCGAACCAATTCTATTTTTGTTTTTAAAACACGACTTTCATGCATAACTTGCACTTGATCTATTGAAGGCAACTATTCATTTTTTAGCCTTAAAGTCATATTATTGCGTCTCTTTTTGTCAGTAAATCACTCTAAATCACTTCGAACGAAATTCGTCCTTTAAACCTGACTTTCGTGCATAACTTGTAGTTAATCTATTATAGGCAACAATGCAATTGTTTAGCCTTAAAGTCATGTCACTGAGTGTCTTCTAGTCATTAAATCATTCTAAATTAATTCGAACGAATTCTATTTTAGCCCTTCAAACCTTATTTTCTTACATAACTTGCAATTAATCTACTGAATACAACAATGCATTATTTTAGCATTAAAAAGCGTATCACCGAGTCTTTTCAATCATTAAATTGTTTGAAAGCACTTCGAACCAATTCTATTTTTGTTTTTAAAACACGACTTTCATGCATAACTTGCACTTGATCTATTGAAGGCAACTATTCATTTTTTAGCCTTAAATTCATATTATTGCGTCTCTTTTAGTCAGTAAATCACTCCAAATCACTTCTAACAAAATTCGTCCTTTAAACCTGACTTTCGTGCATAACTTGTAGTCGATCTATTATAGGCAACAATGCAATTTTTTAGCCTTAAAGTCATGTCACTGAATGTCTTCTAGTCATTAAATCATTCTAAATTAATTCGAACGAATTCTATTTTCGCCCTTCAAACATTATTTTCTTAAATAACTTGCAATTAATCTACTCAATACAACAATGCATTATTTTAGCATTAAAAAGCGTATCACCGAGTCTTTTCAATCATTAAATTGTTTGAAAGCACTTCGAACCAATTCTATTTTTGTTTTTAAAACACGACTTTCATGCATAACTTGCACTTGATCTATTGAAGGCAACTATTCATTTTTTAGCCTTAAGTTCATATTATTGCGTCTCTTTTTGTCAGTAAATCACTCTAAATCACTTCGAACGAAATTCGTCCTTTAAACCTGACTTTCGTGCATAACTTGTAGTTGATCTATTATAGGCAACAATGCAATTGTTTAGCCTTAAAGTCATGTCACTGAGTGTCTTCTAGTCATTAAATCATTCTAAATTAATTCGAACGAATTCTATTTTAGCCCTTCAAACCTTATTTTCTTACATAACTTGCAATTAATCTACTGAATACAACAATGCATTATTTTAGCATTAAAAAGCGTATCACCGAGTCTTTTCAATCATTAAATTGTTTGAAAGCACTTCGAACCAATTCTATTTTTGTTTTTAAAACACGACTTTCATGCATAACTTGCACTTGATCTATTGAAGGCAACTATTCATTTTTTAGCCTTAAATTCATATTATTGCGTCTCTTTTAGTCAGTAAATCACTCCAAATCACTTCGAACAAAATTCGTCCTTTAAACCTGACTTTCGTGCATAACTTGTAGTCGATCTATTATAGGCAACAATGCAATTGTTTAGCCTTAAAGTCATGTCACTGAGTGTCTTCTAGTCATTAAATCATTCTAAATTAATTCGAACGAATTCTATTTTAGCCCTTCAAACATTATTTTCTTACATAACTTAAAATTAATTTACTAAAGACAACAATGCATTATTTTAGCTTTAGAAAGCATATCACTCAGTCTTTTCAATCATTAAATTGATTGAAGGCACTTCGAAGCAATTCTATTTTTGTTTTTAAAACACGACTTTCATGCATAACTTGCACTTGATCTATTGAAGGCAACTATTCATTTTTTAGCCTTAAAGTCATATTATTGCGTCTCTTTTAGTCAGTAAATCACTCTAAATCACTTCGAACGAAATTCGTCCCTTAAACCTGACTTTCGTGCATAACTTGTAGTTGATCTATTATAGGCAACAATGCAATTGTTTAGCCTTAAAGTCATGTCACTGAGTGTCTTCTAGTCATTAAATCATTCTAAATTAATTCGAACGAATTCTATTTTAGCCCTTCAAACATTATTTTCTTACATAACTTGCAATTAATCTACTGAATACAACAATGCATTATTTTAGCATTGAAAAGCATATCACTGAGTCTTTTCAATCATTAAATTGTTTGAAAGCACTTCGAACCAATTCTATTTTTGTTTTTAAAACATGACTTTCATGCATAACTTGCACTTGATCTATTGAAGGCAACTATTCATTTTTTAGCCTTAAAGTCATATTATTGCGTCTCTTTTAGTCAGTAAATCACTCTAAATCACTTCGAACGAAATTCGCCCTTTAAACCTGACTTTCGTGCATAACTTGTAATCGATCTATTATAGGCAACAATGCAATTGTTTAGCCTTAAAGTCATGTCACTGAATGTCTTCTAGTCATTAAATCATTCTAAATTAATACGAACGAATTCTATTTTAGCCCTTCAAACATTATTTTCTTACATAACTTGCAATTAATCTACTGAATAATACAATGCATTATTTTAGCATTAAAAAGCATATCACTGAGTCTTTTCAATCATTAAATTGTTTGAAGGCACTTCGAACCAATTCTATTTTTGTTTTCAAAACACGACTTTCATGCATAACTTGCACTTGATCTATTGAAGGCAACTATTCATTTTTTAGCCTTAAATTCATATTATTGCGTCTCTTTTAGTCAGTAAATCACTCCAAATCACTTCGAACAAAATTCGTCCTTTAAACCTGACTTTCGTGCATAACTTGTAGTCGATCTATTATAGGCAACAATGCAATTGTTTAGCCTTAAAGTCATGTCACCGAGTCTCTTCTAGTCATTAAATCATTCTAAATTAATTCGAACGAATTCTATTTTCGCCCTTCAAAAATTATTTTCTTAAATAACTTGCAATTAATCGACTGAATACAACAATGCATTATTTTAGCATGAAAAAGCATATAACCGTGTCTTTTCAATCATTAAATTGTTTGAAAGCACTTCGAACCAATTCTATTTTTGTTTTTAAAACACGACTTTCATGCATAACTTGCTTTTGATCTATTGAAGGCAACTATTCATTTTTTAGCCTTAAATTCATATTATTGCGTCTCTTTTAGTCATTAAATCACTCTAAATCACTTCGAACAAAATTCGTCCTTTAAACCTGACTTTCGTGCATAACTTGTAGTCGATCTATTATGGGCAACAATGCAATTGTTTAGCCTTAAAGTCATGTCACTGAGTGTCTTCTAGTCATTAAATCATTCTAAATTAATTCGAACGAATTCTATTTTAGCCCTTCAAACATTATTTTCTTACATAACTTGCAATTAATCTACTAAACACAAAAATGCATTATTTTAGCATTAAAAAGCATATCACTGAGTCTTTTCAATCATTAAATTGTTTGAAGGCACTTCGAACCAATTCTATTTTTGTTTTTAAAACACGACTTTTATGCATAACTTGCACTTGATCTATTGAAGGCAACTAATCATTTTTTAGCCATAAAGTCATATTATTCAGTCTCTTTTAGTCAGTAAATCATTCTAAATCACTTCGACCGAAATTCGTCCTTTAAACCTGACTTTCGTGCATAACTTGTAGTTGATCTATTATAGGCAACAATGCATTTGTTTAGCCTTAAAGTCATGTCACTGAGTCTCTTCTAGTCATTAAATCATTCTAAATTAATTCGAACGAATTCTATTTTCGCCCTTCAAACATTATTTTCTTACATAACTTAAAATTAATTTACTAAAGACAACAATGTATTATTTTAGCTTTAAAAAGCATATCACTCAGTCTTTCCAATCATTAAATTGATTGAAGGCACTTCGAACCAATTCTATTTTTGTTTTTAAAACACGACTTTCATGCATAACTTGCACTTGATCTATTGAAGGCAACTATTCATTTTTTAGCCTTAAAGTCATATTATTGCGTCTCTTTTTGTCAGTAAATCACTCTAAATCACTTCGAACGAAATTCGTCCTTTAAACCTGACTTTCGTGCATAACTTGTAGTTGATCTATTATAGGCAACAATGCAATTGTTTAGCCTTAAAGTCATGTCACTGAGTGTCTTCTAGTCATTAAATCATTCTAAATTAATTCGAACGAATTCTATTTTAGCCCTTCAAACCTTATTTTCTTACATAACTTGCAATTAATCTACTGAATACAACAATGCATTATTTTAGCATTAAAAAGCGTATCACCGAGTCTTTTCAATCATTAAATTGTTTGAAAGCACTTCGAACCAATTCTATTTTTGTTTTTAAAACACGACTTTCATGCATAACTTGCACTTGATCTATTGAAGGCAACTATTCATTTTTTAGCCTTAAATTCATATTATTGCGTCTCTTTTAGTCAGTAAATCACACCAAATCACTTCTAACAAAATTCGTCCTTTAAACCTGACTTTCGTGCATAACTTGTAGTCGATCTATTATAGGCAACAATGCAATTGTTTAGCCTTAAAGTCATGTCACTGAATGTCTTCTAGTCATTAAATCATTCTAAATTAATTCGAACGAATTCTATTTTCGCCCTTCAAACATTATTTTCTTAAATAACTTGCAATTAATCTACTCAATACAACAATGCATTATTTTAGCATTAAAAAGCGTATCACCGAGTCTTTTCAATCATTAAATTGTTTGAAAGCACTTCGAACCAATTCTATTTTTGTTTTTAAAACACGACTTTCATGCATAACTTGCACTTGATCTATTGAAGGCAACTATTCATTTTTTAGCCTTAAGTTCATATTATTGCGTCTCTTTTTGTCAGTAAATCACTCTAAATTACTTCGAACGAAATTCGTCCTTTAAACCTGACTTTCGTGCATAACTTGTAGTTGATCTATTATAGGCAACAATGCAATTGTTTAGCCTTAAAGTCATGTCACTGAGTGTCTTCTAGTCATTAAATCATTCTAAATTAATTCGAACGAATTCTATTTTAGCCCTTCAAACCTTATTTTCTTACATAACTTGCAATTAATCTACTGAATACAACAATGCATTATTTTAGCATTAAAAAGCATATCACCGAGTCTTTTCAATCATTAAATTGTTTGAAAGCACTTCGAACCAATTCTATTTTTGTTTTTAAAACACGACTTTCATGCATAACTTGCACTTGATCTATTGAAGGCAACTATTCATTTTTTAGCCTTAAATTCATATTATTGCGTCTCTTTTAGTCAGTAAATCACTCCAAATCACTTCGAACAAAATTCGTCCTTTAAACCTGACTTTCGTGCATAACTTGTAGTCGATCTATTATAGGCAACAATGCAATTGTTTAGCCTTAAAGTCATGTCACTGAGTGTCTTCTAGTCATTAAATCATTCTAAATTAATTCGAACGAATTCTATTTTAGCCCTTCAAACATTATTTTCTTACATAACTTAAAATTAATTTACTAAAGACAACAATGCATTATTTTAGCTTTAGAAAGCATATCACTCAGTCTTTTCAATCATTAAATTGATTGAAGGCACTTCGAAGCAATTCTATTTTTGTTTTTAAAACACGACTTTCATGCATAACTTGCACTTGATCTATTGAAGGCAACTATTCATTTTTTAGCCTTAAAGTCATATTATTGCGTCTCTTTTAGTCAGTAAATCACTCTAAATCACTTCGAACGAAATTCGTCCCTTAAACCTGACTTTCGTGCATAACTTGTAGTTGATCTATTATAGGCAACAATGCAATTGTTTAGCCTTAAAGTCATGTCACTGAGTGTCTTCTAGTCATTAAATCATTCTAAATTAATTCGAACGAATTCTATTTTAGCCCTTCAAACATTATTTTCTTACATAACTTGCAATTAATCTACTGAATACAACAATGCATTATTTTAGCATTGAAAAGCATATCACTGAGTCTTTTCAATCATTAAATTGTTTGAAAGCACTTCGAACCAATTCTATTTTTGTTTATAAAACATGACTTTCATGCATAACTTGCACTTGATCTATTGAAGGCAACTATTCATTTTTTAGCCTTAAAGTCATATTATTGCGTCTCTTTTAGTCAGTAAATCACTCTAAATCACTTCGAACGAAATTCGCCCTTTAAACCTGACTTTCGTGCATAACTTGTAATCGATCTATTATAGGCAACAATGCAATTGTTTAGCCTTAAAGTCATGTCACTGAATGTCTTCTAGTCATTAAATCATTCTAAATTAATTCGAACGAATTCTATTTTAGCCCTTCAAACATTATTTTCTTACATAACTTGCAATTAATCTACTGAATAATACAATGCATTATTTTAGCATTAAAAAGCATATCACTGAGTCTTTTCAATCATTAAATTGTTTGAAGGCACTTCGAACCAATTCTATTTTTGTTTTCAAAACACGACTTTCATGCATAACTTGCACTTGATCTATTGAAGGCAACTATTCATTTTTTAGCCTTAAATTCATATTATTGCGTCTCTTTTAGTCAGTAAATCACTCCAAATCACTTCGAACAAAATTCGTCCTTTAAACCTGACTTTCGTGCATAACTTGTAGTCGATCTATTATAGGCAACAATGCAATTGTTTAGCCTTAAAGTCATGTCACCGAGTCTCTTCTAGTCATTAAATCATTCTAAATTAATTCGAACGAATTCTATTTTCGCCCTTCAAAAATTATTTTCTTAAATAACTTGCAATTAATCGACTGAATACAACAATGCATTATTTTAGCATGAAAAAGCATATAACCGTGTCTTTTCAATCATTAAATTGTTTGAAAGCACTTCGAACCAATTCTATTTTTGTTTTTAAAACACGACTTTCATGCATAACTTGCACTTGATCTATTGAAGGCAACTATTCATTTTTTAGCCTTAAATTCATATTATTGCGTCTCTTTTAGTCAGTAAATCACTCCAAATCACTTCGAACAAAATTCGTCCTTTAAACCTGACTTTCGTGCATAACTTGTAGTCGATCTATTATGGGCAACAATGCAATTGTTTAGCCTTAAAGTCATGTCACTGAGTGTCTTCTAGTCATTAAATCATTCTAAATTAATTCGAACGAATTCTATTTTAGCCCTTCAAACATTATTTTCTTACATAACTTGCAATTAATCTACTAAACACAAAAATGCATTATTTTAGCATTAAAAAGCATATCACTGAGTCTTTTCAATCATTAAATTGTTTGAAGGCACTTCGAAGCAATTCTATTTTTGTTTTTAAAACACGACTTTTATGCATAACTTGCACTTGATCTATTGAAGGCAACTAATCATTTTTTAGCCATAAAGTCATATTATTGCGTCTCTTTTAGTCAGTAAATCATTCTAAATCACTTCGACCGAAATTCGTCCTTTAAACCTGACTTTCGTGCATAACTTGTAGTTGATCTATTATAGGCAACAATGCATTTGTTTAGCCTTAAAGTCATGTCACTGAGTCTCTTCTAGTCATTAAATCATTCAAAATTAATTCGAACGAATTCTATTTTCGCCCTTCAAACATTATTTTCTTACATAACTTAAAATTAATTTACTAAAGACAACAATGCATTATTTTAGCTTTAAAAAGCATATCACTCAGTCTTTCCAATCATTAAATTGATTGAAGGCACTTCGAACCAATTCTATTTTTGTTTTTAAAACACGACTTTCATGCATAACTTGCACTTGATTTATTGAAGGCAACTATTCATTTTTTAGCCTTAAAGTCATATTATTGCGTCTCTTTTTGTCAGTAAATCACTCTAAATCACTTCGAACGAAATTCGTCCTTTAAACCTGACTTTCGTGCATAACTTGTAGTTGATCTATTACAGGCAACAATGCAATTGTTTAGCCTTAAAGTCATGTCACTGAGTGTCTTCTAGTCATTAAATCATTCTAAATTAATTCGAACGAATTCTATTTTAGCCCTTCAAACCTTATTTTCTTACATAACTTGCAATTAATCTACTGAATACAACAATGCATTATTTTAGCATTAAAAAGCGTATCACCGAGTCTTTTCAATCATTAAATTGTTTGAAAGCACTTCGAACCAATTCTATTTTTGTTTTTAAAACACGACTTTCATGCATAACTTGCACTTGATCTATTGAAGGCAACTATTCATTTTTTAGCCTTAAATTCATATTATTGCGTCTCTTTTAGTCAGTAAATCACTCCAAATCACTTCGAACAAAATTCGTCCTTTAAACCTGACTTTCGTGCATAACTTGTAGTCGATCTATTATAGGCAACAATGCAATTGTTTAGCCTTAAAGTCATGTCACTGAATGTCTTCTAGTCATTAAATCATTCTAAATTAATTCGAACGAATTCTATTTTCGCCCTTCAAACATTATTTTCTTAAATAACTTGCAATTAATCTACTCAATACAACAATGCATTATTTTAGCATTAAAAAGCGTATCACCGAGTCTTTTCAATCATTAAATTGTTTGAAAGCACTTCGAACCAATTCTATTTTTGTTTTTAAAACACGACTTTCATGAATAACTTGCACTTGATCTATCGAAGGCAACTATTCATTTTTTAGCCTTAAGTTCATATTATTGCGTCTCTTTTAGTCAGTAAATCACTCCAAATCACTTCGAACAAAATTCATCCTTTAAACCTGACTTTTGTGCATAACTTGTAGTCGATCTATTATAGGCAACAATGCAATTGTTTAGCCTTAAAGTCATGTCACTGAATGTCTTCTAGTCATTAAATCATTCTAAATTAATTCGAACGAATTCTATTTTCGCCCTTCAAACATTATTTTCTTACATAACTTAAAATTAATTTACTAAAGACAACAATGCATTATTTTAGCTTTAAAAAGCATATCACTCAGTCTTTTCAATCATTAAATTGATTGAAGGCACTTCGAACCAATTCTATTTTTGTTTTTAAAACACGACTTTCATGCATAACTTGCACTTGATCTATTGAAGGCAACTATTCATTTTTTAGCCTTAAAGTCATATTATTGCGTCTCTTTTAGTCAGTAAATCACTCTAAATCACTTCGAACGAAATTCGTCTTTTAAACCTGACTTTCGTGCATAACTTGTAGTCGATCTATTATAGGCGACAATGCAATTGTTTAGCATTAAAGTCATGTCACTGAGTGTGTTCTAGTCATTAAATCATACTAAATTAATTCGAACGAATGCTATTTTCGCCCTTCAAACATTATTTTCTTACATAACTTAAAATTAATTTACTAAAGACAACAATGCATTATTTTAGCTTTAAAAAGCATATCACTCAGTCTTTTCAATCATTAAATTGATTGAAGGCACTTCGAACCAATTCTATTTTTGTTTTTAAAACACGACTTTCATGCATAACTTGCACTTGATCTATTGAAGGCAACTATTCATTTTTTAGCCTTAAAGTCATATTATTGCGTCTCTTTTAGTCAGTAAATCACTCTAAATCACTTCGAACGAAATTCGTCCTTTAAACCTGACTTTCGTGCATAACTTGTAGTTGATCTATTACAGGCAACAATGCAATTGTTTAGCCTTAAAGTCATGTCACTGAGTGTCTTCTAGTCATTAAATCATTCTAAATTAATTCGAACGAATTCTATTTTAGCCCTTCAAACCTTATTTTCTTACATAACTTGCAATTAATCTACTGAATACAACAATGCATTATTTTAGCATTAAAAAGCGTATCACCGAGTCTTTTCAATCATTAAATTGTTTGAAAGCACTTCGAACCAATTCTATTTTTGTTTTTAAAACACGACTTTCATGCATAACTTGCACTTGATCTATTGAAGGCAACTATTCATTTTTTAGCCTTAAATTCATATTATTGCGTCTCTTTTAGTCAGTAAATCACTCCAAATCACTTCGAACAAAATTCGTCCTTTAAACCTGACTTTCGTGCATAACTTGTAGTCGATCTATATAGGCAACAATGCAATTGTTTAGCCTTAAAGTCATGTCACTGAATGTCTTCTAGTCATTAAATCATTCTAAATTAATTCGAACGAATTCTATTTTCGCCCTTCAAACATTATTTTCTTACATAACTTAAAATTAATTTACTAAAGACAACAATGCATTATTTTAGCTTTAAAAAGCATATCACTCAGTCTTTTCAATCATTAAATTGATTGAAGGCACTTCGAACCAATTCTATTTTTGTTTTTAAAACACGACTTTCATGCATAACTTGCACTTGATCTATTGAAGGCAACTATTCATTTTTTAGCCTTAAAGTCATATTATTGCGTCCCTTTTAGTCAGTAAATCACTCTAAATCACTTCGAACGAAATTCGTCCTTTAAACCTGACTTTCGTGCATAACTTGTAGTCGATCTATTATAGGCAACAATGCAATTGTTTAGCCTTAAAGTCATGTCACTGAGTGTCTTCTAGTCATTAAATCATTCTAAATTAATTCGAACGAATTCTATTTTAGCCCTTCAAACATTATTTTCTTACATAACTTGCAATTAATCTACTGAATACAACAATGCATTATTTTAGCATTAAAAAGCATATCACTGAGTCTTTTCAATCATTAAATTGATTGAAGGCACTTGGAACCAATTCTATTTATGTTTTTAAAACACGAGTTTCGTGCATAACTTGCACTTCATCTATTGATGGCAACTATTCATTTTTAAGCCTTGAAGTCATATTATTGCGTCTCTTTTAGTCAGTAGATCACTGTAAATCACTTCGAACGAAATTAGTCCTTTAAACATTACTTTCGTGCATAACTTGTAGTTCATCTATTATAGGGAACAATGCATTTCTTTAGCCATAAAGTGATATCACTGAGTCTCTTCTAGTCGCTAAATTATTATAAATTAATTAGAACGAATTCTATTTTAGCCCTCAAACATTATTTTCTTGCATAACTTGCAATTAATCTACTGAATACAACAATGCATTATTTTTCCATTAAAAGGCATATCACTGAGTCTTTTCAATCATTAAATTGATTGAAGGCACTTCGAACCAATTCTATTTTTGTTTTTAAAACACGACTTTCATGCATAACTTGCACTTGATCTATTGAGGGCAACTATTCATTTTTTAGCCTTAAAGTCATATTATTGCGTCTCTTTTAGTCAGTAAATCACTCTAAATCACTTCGAACGAAATTCGTCCTTTAAACCTGACTTTCGTGCGTAACTTGTAGTCGATCTATTATAGGCAACAATGCAATTGTTTAGCCTTAAAGTCATGTCACTGAGTGTCTTCTAGTCATTAAATCTATCTATTTTAATTCGAACGAATTCTATTTTCGCCCTTCAAACATTATTTTCTTACATAACTTGCAATTAATCTACTAAAGACAAAAATGCATTATTTTAGCATTTAAAAGCATATCACTCAGTTTTTTCAATCATTAAATTGTTTGGAGGCACTTCGAACCAATTCTATTTTTGTTTTTAAAACACGACTTTCATGCATAACATGCACTTGATCTATTGAAGGCAACTATTCATTTTTTAGCCTTAAAGTCATATTATTGCGTCTCTTTTAGTCAGTAAATCATTCTAAATCACTTCGAACGAAATTCGCCCTTTAAACCTGACTTTCGTGCATAACTTGTAGTTGATCTATTATAGACAACAATGCATTTGTTTAGCCTTAAAGTCATGTTATTGAGTCTCTTCTAGTCATGAAATCAATCTAAATTAATTCGAACGAATTCTATTTTCGCCCTTCAAACATTATTTTCTTACATAACTTGCATTTAATCTACTAAAGACAACAATGCATTATTTTAGCATTAAAAAGCATATCACTTAGTTTTTTCAATCATTAAATTGTTTCAAGGCACTTCGAACCAATTCTATTTTTGTTTTTAAAACACGACTTTCATGTATAACTTGCACTTGATCTATTGAAGGCAACTATTCATTTTGTACCCTTAAAGTCATATTATTGCGTCTCTTTTAGTCAGTAAATCACTCTAGATCACTCCCAACGAAATTCGTCCTTTAAACATGACTTTCGTGCATAACTTGCAGTTGATCTATTATAAACACCAATGCATTTGTTTAGCCTTAAAGTCATGTTATTGAGTCTCTTCTAGTCATGAAATCAATCTAAATTAATTCGAACGAATTTTATTTTCGCCCTTCAAACATTATTTTCTAACATAACTTGCAATTAATCTGCTAATGACAACAATGCATTATTTTAGCATTAAAAGCCATATCACTCAGTCTTTTCAATCATTAAATTGATTGAAGGCACTTCGAACCAATTCTATTTTTGTTTTTAAAACACGACTTTCATGCATAACTTGCACTTGATCTATTGAAGGCAACTATTCATTTTTTAGCCTGAAAGTCATATTATTGCGTCTCTTTTAGTCAGTAAATCACTCTAAATCACTTCGAACGAAATTCGTCCTTTAAACCTGACTTTCGTGCATAACTTGTAGTTGATCTATTATAGGCAACAATGCAATTGTTTAGCCTTAAAGTCATGTCACTGAGTGTCTTCTGGTCATTAAATCATTCTAAATTAGTTCGAACGAATTCTATTTTAGCCCTTCAAACCTTATTTTCTTAAATAACTTGCAATTAATCTACTGAATACAACAATGCCTTATTTTAGCATTAAAAAGCGTATCACCGAGTCTTTTCAATCATTAAATTGTTTGAAAGCACTTCGAACCAATTCTATTTTTGTTTTTAAAACACGACTTTCATGCATAACTTGCACTTGATCTATTGAAGGAAACTATTCATTTGTTTGCCTTAAATTCATATTATTGCGTCTCTTTTAGTCAGTAAATCACTCCAAATCACTTCGAACAAAATTCGTCCTTTAAACCTGACTTTCGTGCATAACTTGTAGTCGATCTATTATAGGCAACAATGCAATTGTTTAGCCATAAAGTCATGTCACTGAATGTCTTCTAGTCATTAAATCATTCTAAATTAATTCGAACGAATTCTATTTTCGCCCTTCAAACATTATTTTCTTACATAACTTAAAATTAATTTACTAAAGACAACAATGCATTATTTTAGCTTTAAAAAGCATATCACTCAGTCTTTTCAATCATTAAATTGATTGAAGGCACTTCGAACCAATTCTATTTTTGTTTTTAAAACACGACTTTCATGCATAACTTGCACTTGATCTATTGAAGGCAACTATTCATTTTTTAGCCTTAAAGTCATATTATTGCGTCTCTTTTAGTCAGTAAATCACTCTAAATCACTTCGAACGAAATTCGTCCTTTAAACCTGACTTTCATGCATAACTTGTAGTCGATCTATTATAGGCGATAATGCAATTGTTTAGCATTAAAGTCATGTCACTGAGTGTCTTCTAGTCATTAAATCATTCTAAATTAATTCGAACGAATGCTTTTTTCGCCCTTCAAACATTATTTTCTTACATAACTTAAAATTAATTTAGTAAAGACAACAATGCATTATTTTAGCTTTAAAAAGCATATCACTCAGTCTTTTCAATCATTAAATTGATTGAAGGCACTTCGAACCAATTCTTTTTTTGTTTTTAAAACACGACTTTCATGCATAACTTGCACTTGATCTATTGAAGGCAACTATTCATTTTTTAGCCTTAAAGTCATATTATTGCGTCTCTTTTAGTCAGTAAATCACTCTAAATCACTTCGAACGAAATTCGTCCTTTAAACCTGACTTTCGTGCATAACTTGTAGTTGATCTATTATACGCAACAATGCAATTGTTTAGCCCTAAAGTCATGTCACTGAGTGTCTTCTAGTCATTAAATCATTCTAAATTAATTCGAACGAATTCTATTTTAGCCCTTCAAACCTTATTTTCTTACATAACTTGCAATTAATCTACTGAATACAACAATGCATCATTTTAGCATTAAAAGCCATATCACTCAGTCTTTTCAATCATTAAATTGATTGAAGGCACTTCGAACCAATTCTATTTTTGTTTTTAAAACACGACTTTCATGCATAACTTGCACTTGATCTATTGAAGGCAACTATTCATTTTTTAGCCTTAAAGTCATATTATTGCGTCCCTTTTAGTCAGTAAATCACTCTAAATCACTTCGAACGAAATTCGTCCTTTAAACCTGACTTTCGTGCATAACTTGTAGACGATCTATTATAGGCAACAATGCAATTGTTTAGCCTTAAAGTCATGTCACTGAGTGTCTTCTAGTCATTAAATCATTCTAAATTAATTCGAACGAATTCTATTTTAGCCCTTCAAACATTATTTTCTTACATAACTTGCAATTAATCTACTGAATACAACAATGCATTATTTCAGCATTAAAAAGCATATCACTGAGTCTTTTCAATCATTAAATTGATTGAAGGCACTTGGAACCAATTCTATTTATGTTTTTAAAACACGACTTTCGTGCATAACTTGCACTTCATCTATTGATGGCAACTATTCATTTTTAAGCCTTAAAGTCATATTATTGCGTCTCTTTTAGTCAGTAAATCACTCTAAATCACTTCGAACGAAATTAGTCCTTTAAACATTACTTTCGTGCATAACTTGTAGTTGATCTATTATAGGGAACAATGCATTTCTTTAGCCTTAAAGTGATATGACTGAGTCTCTTCTAGTCGCTAAATTATTATAAATTAATTAGAACGAATTCTATTTTATCCCTTCAAATATTATTTTCTTGCATAACTTGCAATTAATCTGCTAGAGACAACAATGCATTATTTTAGCATTAAAAAGCATATCACTCAGTCTTTTCAATAGTTAAATTGATTGAAGGCACTTCGAACCAATTCTATTTTTGTTGTTAAAACACGACTTTCATGCATAACTTCCACTTGATCTATTGAAGACAACTATTCATTTTTTAGCCTTAAATTCATATTATTGCGTCTCTTTTAGTCAGTAAATCACTCCAAATCACTTCGAACAAAATTCGTCCTTTAAACCTGACTTTCGTACATAACTTGTAGTCGATCTATATAGGCAACAATGCAATTGTTTAGCCTTAAAGTCATGTTACTGAATGTCTTCTAGTCATTAAATCATTCTAAATTAATTCGAACGAATTCTATTTTCGCCCTTCAAACATTATTTTCTTACATAACTTAAAATTAATTTACTAAAGACAACAATGCATTATTTTAGCTTTAAAAAGCATATCACTCAGTCTTTTCAATCATTAAATTGATTGAAGGCACTTCGAACCAATTCTATTTTTGTTTTTAAAACACGACTTTCATGCATAACTTGCACTTGATCTATTGAAGGCAACTATTCATATTTTAGCCTTAAAGTCATATTATTGCGTCCCTTTTAGTCAGTTAATCACTCTAAATCACTTCGAACGAAATTCGTCCTTTAAACCTGACTTTCGTGCATAACTTGTAGTCGATCTATTATAGGCAACAATGCAATTGTTTAGCCTTAAAGTCATGTCACTGAGTGTCTTCTAGTCATTAAATCATTCTAAATTAATTAGAACGAATTCTATTTTAGCCCTTCAAATATTATTTTCTTGCATAACTTGCAATTAATCTACTGAATACAACCATGGATTATTTTAGCATTAAAAAGCATATAACTCAGTCTTTTCGATCATTAAATTGTTTGAAGGCACTTCGAACCAATTCTATTTTTGTTTTTAAAACACGACTTTCATGCATAACTTGCACTTGATCTATTGAAGGCAACTATTAATTTTTTAGCCTTAAAGTCATATTATTCAGTCTCTGTTAGTCACTAAATCATTCTAAATTACTTCGAACGAAATTCGGCCTTTAAACCTGACTTTCGTGCATAAGTTGTAGTTGATCTATTATAGGCAACAATGCATTTGTTTAGCCTTAAAGTCATGTCACTAAGTCTCTTTTAGTCATTAAATCAATCTAAATTAATTCGAACGAATTCTATTTTCGCCCTCCAAACATTATTTCCTTACATAACTTGCAATTAATCTACTAAAGACAGCAATGCATTATTTTAGCATTAAAAAGCATATCACTCAGTTTTTTCAATCATTAAATTGGTTGAAGGCACTTCGAACCAATTCTATTTTTGTTTTTAAAACCAACTTTCATGCATAACTTGCACTTGATCTATTGAAGGCAACTATTCATCTTTTAGCCTTAAAGTCATATTATTGCGTCTCTTTTAGTCAGTAAATCACTCTAAATCACTCCGAACGAAATTCGTCATTTAAACATGACTTTCGTGCGTAACTTGAAGTTCATCTATTGAAGGAAACAATGCATTTTTTAGCCTTGATGTCATATCACTAAGTCTCTTCTAGTCACTAAATCATTCTAAATTAATTCGAACGAATTCTATTTTCGCCCTTCAAACATTATTTTCTTACATAACTTAAAATTAATTTACTAAAGACAACAATGCATTATTTTAGCTTTAAAAAGCATATCACTCAGTCTTTTCAATCATTAAATTGATTGAAGGCACTTCGAACCAATTCTATTTTTGTTTTTAAAACACGACTTTCATGCATAACTTGCACTTGATCTATTGAAGGCAACTATTCATTTTTTAGCCTTAAAGTCATATTATTCAGTCTCTTTTAGTCACTAAATCATTCTTAATCACTTCGAACAAAATTCGGCCTTTAAACCTGACTTTCGTGCATAACTTGTAGTTAATGTATTATAGGCAACAATGCATTTGTTTAGCCTTAAAGTCATGTCACTGAGTCTCTTCTAGTCATTAAATCATTCTAAATTAATTCGAACGAATTCTATTTTCGCCCTTAAACATTATTTTCTTACATAACTTGCAATTAATCTACTGAATACAACAACGCATTATTTTAGCATTAAAAAGCATATCACTCAGTTTTTTCAATCATTAAATTGTTTGAAGGCACTTCAAACCAATTCTATTTTTGTTTTTAAAACACGACTGTCATGCATAACTTGCACTTGATCTATTGAAGGCAACTATTCATTTTTTAGCCTTAAAGTCATATTATTCAGTCTCTTTTAGTCACTAAATCATTCTTAATCACTTCGAACAAAATTCGGCCTTTAAACCTGACTTTCGTGCATAACTTGTAGTTGATCTATTATAGGCAACAATGCATTTGTTTAGCCTTAAAGTCATGTCACTGAGTCTCTTCTAGTCCTTAAGTCATTCTAAATTAATTCGAACGAATTCTATTTTCGCCCTTCAAACATTATTTTCTTACATAACTTGCAATTAATCTACTGAATACAACAATGCATTATTTTAGCATTAAAAGGCATATCACTGAGTCTTTTCAATCATTAAATTGATTGAAGGCACTTCGAACAAATTCTATTTTTGTTGTTAAAACACGACTTTCTTGCATAACTTCCACTTGATCTATTGAAGGCAACTATTCATTTTTTAGCCTTAAAGTCATATTATTTAGTCTCTTTTAGTCACTAAATCATTCTAAATCACTTCGAACGAAATTTGGCCTTTAAACCTGACTTTCGTGCATAACTTGTAGTTGATCTATTATAGGCAACAATGCATTTGTTTAGCCTTAAAGTCATGTCACTGAGTCTCTTCTAGTCATTAAATCAATCTAAATTAATTCGAACGAATTCTATTTTCGCCCTTCAAACATTATTTCCTTACATAACTTGCAATTAATCTACTAAAGACAGCACTGCATTATTTTAGCATTAAAAAGCATATCACTCAGTTTTTTTAAACATTAAATTGGTTGAAGGCACTTCGAACCAATTCTATTTTTGTTTTTAAAACACGACTTTCATGCATAACTTGCACTTGATCTATTGAAGGCAACTATTCATCTTTTAGCCTTAAAGTCATATTATTGCGTCTCTTTTAGTCAGTAAATCACTCTAAATCACTTCGAACAAAATTAGTCCTTTAAACATTACTTTCGTGCATAACTTGTAGTTGATCTATTATAGGCAACAATGCATTTGTTTAGCCTTAAAGTCATATCACTGAGTCTCTTCTAGTCACTAAATTATTATATATTAATTAGAAAGAATTCTATTTTAGCCCTTTAAATATTATTTTCTTGCATAACTTGCAATTAATCTACTGAATACAACAATGCATTATTTTACCATTAAAAAGCATATCACTCAGTCTTTTCAATCATTAAATTGTTTGAAGGCACTTCGAACCAATTCTATTTTTGTTTTGAAAACACGACTTTCATGCATAACTTGCACTTGATCTATTGATGGCAACTATTAATTTTTTAGCCTTAAAGTCATATTATTCAGTCTCTGTTAGTCACTAAATCATTCTAAATCACTTCGAACGAAATTCGGCCTTTAAACCTGACTTTCGTGCATAAGTTGTAGTTGATCTATTATAGGCAACAATGCATTTGTTTAGCCTTAAAGTCATGTCACTAAGTCTCTTCTAGTCATTAAATCAATCTAAATTAATTCGAACGAATTCTATTTTCGCCCTTCAAACATTATTTCCTTACATAACTTGCAATTAATCTACTAAAGACAGCAATGCATTATTTTAGCATTAAAAAGCATATCACTCAGTCTTTTCAATCATTAAATTGGTTGAAGGCACTTCGAACCAATTCTATTTTTGTTTTTAAAACCAACTTTCATGCATAACTTGCACTTGATCTATTGAAGGCAACTATTCATCTTTTAGCCTTAAAGTCATATTATTGCGTCTCTTTTAGTCAGTAAATCACTCTAAATCACTCCGAACGAAATTCGTCATTTAAACATGACTTTCGTGCGTAACTTGAAGTTCATCTATTGAAGGAAACAATGCATTTTTTAGCCTTGATGTCATATCACTAAGTCTCTTCTAGTCACTAAATCATTCTAAATTAATTCGAACGAATTCTATTTTCGCCCTTCAAACATTATTTTCTTACATAACTTGCGATTAATCTACTGAATACAACAAAGCATTATTTTAGCATTAAAAAGCATATCACTGAGTCTTTTCAATCATTAAATTGATTGAAGGCACTTTGAACCAATTCTATTTTTGTTTTTAAAACACGACTTTCATGCATAACTTGCACTTGATCTATTGAAGGCAACTATTCATTTTTTAGCCTTAAAGTCATATTATTCAGTCTCTTTTAGTCACTAAATCATTCTTAATCACTTCGAACAAAATTCGGCCTTTAAACCTGACTTTCGTGCATAACTTGTAGTTAATGTATTATAGGCAACAATGCATTTGTTTAGCCTTAAAGTCATGTCACTGAGTCTCTTCTAGTCATTAAATCATTCTAAATTAATTCGAACGAATTCTATTTTAGCCCTTCAAACATTATTTTCTAACATAACTTGCAATTAATCTGCTAATGACAACAATGCATTATTTTAGCATTAAAAGCCATATCACTCAGTCTTTTCAATCATTAAATTGATTGAAGGCACTTCGAACCAATTCTATTTTTGTTTTTAAAACACGACTTTCATGCATAACTTGCACTTGATCTATTGAAGGCAACTATTCATTTTTTAGCCTGAAAGTCATATTATTGCGTCTCTTTTAGTCAGTAAATCACTCTAAATCACTTCGAACGAAATTCGTCCTTTAAACCTGACTTTCGTGCATAACTTGTAGTTAATGTATTATAGGCAACAATGCATTTGTTTAGCCTTAAAGTCATGTCACTGAGTCTCTTCTAGTCATTAAATCATTCTAAATTAATTCGAACGAATTCTATTTTAGCCCTTCAAACATTATTTTCTAACATAACTTGCAATTAATCTGCTAATGACAACAATGCATTATTTTAGCATTAAAAGCCATATCACTCAGTCTTTTCAATCATTAAATTGATTGAAGGCACTTCGAACCAATTCTATTTTTGTTTTTAAAACACGACTTTCATGCATAACTTGCACTTGATCTATTGAAGGCAACTATTCATTTTTTAGCCTGAAAGTCATATTATTGCGTCTCTTTTAGTCAGTAAATCACTCTAAATCACTTCGAACGAAATTCGTCCTTTAAACCTGACTTTCGTGCATAACTTGTAGTTGATCTATTATAGGCAACAATGCAATTGTTTAGCCTTAAAGTCATGTCACTGAGTGTCTTCTGGTCATTAAATCATTCTAAATTAGTTCGAACGAATTCTATTTTAGCCCTTCAAACCTTATTTTCTTACATAACTTGCAATTAATCTACTGAATACAACAATGCATTATTTTAGCATTAAAAAGCGTATCACCGAGTCTTTTCAATCATTAAATTGTTTGAAAGCACTTCGAACCAATTCTATTTTTGTTTTTAAAACACGACTTTCATGCATAACTTGCACTTGATCTATTGAAGGCAACTATTCATTTTTTAGCCTTAAATTCATATTATTGCGTCTCTTTTAGTCAGTAAATCACTCCAAATCACTTCGAACAAAATTCATCCTTTAAACCTAACTTTCGTGCATAACTTGTAGTCGATCTATTATAGGCAACAATGCAATTGTTTAGCCTTAAAGTCATGTCACTGAATGTCTTCCAGTCATTAAATCATTCTAAATTAATTCGAACGAATTCTATTTTCGCCCTTCAAACATTATTTTCTTAAATAACTTGCAATTAATCTACTGAATACAACAATGCCTTATTTTAGCATTAAAAAGCGTATCACCGAGTCTTTTCAATCATTAAATTGTTTGAAAGCACTTCGAACCAATTCTATTTTTGTTTTTAAAACACGACTTTCATGCATAACTTGCACTTGATCTATTGAAGGAAACTATTCATTTTTTTGCCTTAAATTCATATTATTGCGTCTCTTTTAGTCAGTAAATCACTCCAAATCACTTCGAACAAAATTCGTCCTTTAAACCTGACTTTCGTGCATAACTTGTAGTCGATCTATTATAGGCAACAATGCAATTGTTTAGCCATAAAGTCATGTCACTGAATGTCTTCTAGTCATTAAATCATTCTAAATTAATTCGAACGAATTCTATTTTCGCCCTTCAAACATTATTTTCTTACATAACTTAAAATTAATTTACTAAAGACAACAATGCATTATTTTAGCTTTAAAAAGCATATCACTCAGTCTTTTCAATCATTAAATTGATTGAAGGCACTTCAAACCAATTCTATTTTTGTTTTTAAAACACGACTTTCATGCATAACTTGCACTTGATCTATTGAAGGCAACTATTCATTTTTTAGCCTTAAAGTCATATTATTGCGTCTCTTTTAGTCAGTAAATCACTCTAAATCACTTCGAACGAAATTCGTCCTTTAAACCTGAGTTTCGTGCATAACTTGTAGTCGATCTATTATAGGCGATAATGCAATTGTTTAGCATTAAAGTCATGTCACTGAGTGTCTTCTAGTCATTAAATCATTCTAAATTAATTCGAACGAATGCTTTTTTCGCCCTTCAAACATTATTTTCTTACATAACTTAAAATTAATTTAGTAAAGACAACAATGCATTATTTTAGCTTTAAAAAGCATATCACTCAGTCTTTTCAATCATTAAATTGATTGAAGGCACTTCGAACCAATTCTTTTTTTGTTTTTAAAACACGACTTTCATGCATAACTTGCACTTGATCTATTGAAGGCAACTATTCATTTTTTAGCCTTAAAGTCATATTATTGCGTCTCTTTTAGTCAGTAAATCACTCTAAATCACTTCGAACGAAATTCGTCCTTTAAACCTGACTTTCGTGCATAACTTGTAGTTGATCTATTATACGCAACAATGCAATTGTTTAGCCCTAAAGTCATGTCACTGAGTGTCTTCTAGTCATTAAATCATTCTAAATTAATTCGAACGAATTCTATTTTAGCCCTTCAAACCTTATTTTCTTACATAACTTGCAATTAATCTACTGAATACAACAATGCATCATTTTAGCATTAAAAGCCATATCACTCAGTCTTTTCAATCATTAAATTGATTGAAGGCACTTCGAACCAATTCTATTTTTGTTTTTAAAACACGACTTTCATGCATAACTTGCACTTGATCTATTGAAGGCAACTATTCATTTTTTAGCCTTAAAGTCATATTATTGCGTCCCTTTTAGTCAGTAAATCACTCTAAATCACTTCGAACGAAATTCGTCCTTTAAACCTGACTTTCGTGCATAACTTGTAGACGATCTATTATAGGCAACAATGCAATTGTTTAGCCTTAAAGTCATGTCACTGAGTGTCTTCTAGTCATTAAATCATTCTAAATTAATTCGAACGAATTCTATTTTAGCCCTTCAAACATTATTTTCTTACATAACTTGCAATTAATCTACTGAATACAACAATGCATTATTTCAGCATTAAAAAGCATATCACTGAGTCTTTTCAATCATTAAATTGATTGAAGGCACTTGGAACCAATTCTATTTATGTTTTTAAAACACGACTTTCGTGCATAACTTGCACTTCATCTATTGATGGCAACTATTCATTTTTAAGCCTTAAAGTCATATTATTGCGTCTCTTTTAGTCAGTAAATCACTCTAAATCACTTCGAACGAAATTAGTCCTTTAAACATTACTTTCGTGCATAACTTGTAGTTGATCTATTATAGGGAACAATGCATTTCTTTAGCCTTAAAGTGATATGACTGAGTCTCTTCTATTCGCTAAATTATTATAAATTAATTAGAACGAATTCTATTTTATCCCTTCAAATATTATTTTCTTGCATAACTTGCAATTAATCTGCTAGAGACAACAATGCATTATTTTAGCATTAAAAAGCATATCACTCAGTCTTTTCAATAGTTAAATTGATTGAAGGCACTTCGAACCAATTCTATTTTTGTTGTTAAAACACGACTTTCATGCATAACTTCCACTTGATCTATTGAAGACAACTATTCATTTTTTAGCCTTAAATTCATATTATTGCGTCTCTTTTAGTCAGTAAATCACTCCAAATCACTTCGAACAAAATTCGTCCTTTAAACCTGACTTTCGTACATAACTTGTAGTCGATCTATATAGGCAACAATGCAATTGTTTAGCCTTAAAGTCATGTTACTGAATGTCTTCTAGTCATTAAATCATTCTAAATTAATTCGAACGAATTCTATTTTCGCCCTTCAAACATTATTTTCTTACATAACTTAAAATTAATTTACTAAAGACAACAATGCATTATTTTAGCTTTAAAAAGCATATCACTCAGTCTTTTCAATCATTAAATTGATTGAAGGCACTTCGAACCAATTCTATTTTTGTTTTTAAAACACGACTTTCATGCATAACTTGCACTTGATCTATTGAAGGCAACTATTCATATTTTAGCCTTAAAGTCATATTATTGCGTCCCTTTTAGTCAGTTAATCACTCTAAATCACTTCGAACGAAATTCGTCCTTTAAACCTGACTTTCGTGCATAACTTGTAGTCGATCTATTATAGGCAACAATGCAATTGTTTAGCCTTAAAGTCATGTCACTGAGTGTCTTCTAGTCATTAAATCATTCTAAATTAATTAGAACGAATTCTATTTTAGCCCTTCAAATATTATTTTCTTGCATAACTTGCAATTAATCTACTGAATACAACCATGCATTATTTTAGCATTAAAAAGCATATAACTCAGTCTTTTCGATCATTAAATTGTTTGAAGGCACTTCGAACCAATTCTATTTTTGTTTTTAAAACACGACTTTCATGCATAACTTGCACTTGATCTATTGAAGGCAACTATTAATTTTTTAGCCTTAAAGTCATATTATTCAGTCTCTGTTAGTCACTAAATCATTCTAAATTACTTCGAACGAAATTCGGCCTTTAAACCTGACTTTCGTGCATAAGTTGTAGTTGATCTATTATAGGCAACAATGCATTTGTTTAGCCTTAAAGTCATGTCACTAAGTCTCTTCTAGTCATTAAATCAATCTAAATTAATTCGAACGAATTCTATTTTCGCCCTTCAAACATTATTTCCTTACATAACTTGCAATTAATCTACTAAAGACAGCAATGCATTATTTTAGCATAAAAAGCATATCACTCAGTTTTTTCAATCATTAAATTGGTTGAAGGCACTTCGAACCAATTCTATTTTTGTTTTTAAAACCAACTTTCATGCATAACTTGCACTTGATCTATTGAAGGCAACTATTCATCTTTTAGCCTTAAAGTCATATTATTGCGTCTCTTTTAGTCAGTAAATCACTCTAAATCACTCCGAACGAAATTCGTCATTTAAACATGACTTTCGTGCGTAACTTGAAGTTCATCTATTGAAGGAAACAATGCATTTTTTAGCCTTGATGTCATATCACTAAGTCTCTTCTAGTCACTAAATCATTCTAAATTAATTCGAACGAATTCTATTTTCGCCCTTCAAACATTATTTTCTTACATAACTTAAAATTAATTTACTAAAGACAACAATGCATTATTTTAGCTTTAAAAAGCATATCACTCAGTCTTTTCAATCATTAAATTGATTGAAGGCACTTCGAACCAATTCTATTTTTGTTTTTAAAACACGACTTTCATGCATAACTTGCACTTGATCTATTGAAGGCAACTATTCATTTTTTAGCCTTAAAGTCATATTATTCAGTCTCTTTTAGTCACTAAATCATTCTTAATCACTTCGAACAAAATTCGGCCTTTAAACCTGACTTTCGTGCATAACTTGTAGTTAATGTATTATAGGCAACAATGCATTTGTTTAGCCTTAAAGTCATGTCACTGAGTCTCTTCTAGTCATTAAATCATTCTAAATTAATTCGAACGAATTCTATTTTCGCCCTTAAACATTATTTTCTTACATAACTTGCAATTAATCTACTGAATACAACAACGCATTATTTTAGCATTAAAAAGCATATCACTCAGTTTTTTCAATCATTAAATTGTTTGAAGGCACTTCAAACCAATTCTATTTTTGTTTTTAAAACACGACTGTCATGCATAACTTGCACTTGATCTATTGAAGGCAACTATTCATTTTTTAGCCTTAAAGTCATATTATTCAGTCTCTTTTAGTCACTAAATCATTCTTAATCACTTCGAACAAAATTCGGCCTTTAAACCTGACTTTCGTGCATAACTTGTAGTTGATCTATTATAGGCAACAATGCATTTGTTTAGCCTTAAAGTCATGTCACTGAGTCTCTTCTAGTCCTTAAGTCATTCTAAATTAATTCGAACGAATTCTATTTTCGCCCTTCAAACATTATTTTCTTACATAACTTGCAATTAATCTACTGAATACAACAATGCATTATTTTAGCATTAAAAGGCATATCACTGAGTCTTTTCAATCATTAAATTGATTGAAGGCACTTCGAACAAATTCTATTTTTGTTGTTAAAACACGACTTTCTTGCATAACTTCCACTTGATCTATTGAAGGCAACTATTCATTTTTTAGCCTTAAAGTCATATTATTTAGTCTCTTTTAGTCACTAAATCATTCTAAATCACTTCGAACGAAATTTGGCCTTTAAACCTGACTTTCGTGCATAACTTGTAGTTGATCTATTATAGGCAACAATGCATTTGTTTAGCCTTAAAGTCATGTCACTGAGTCTCTTCTAGTCATTAAATCAATCTAAATTAATTCGAACGAATTCTATTTTCGCCCTTCAAACATTATTTCCTTACATAACTTGCAATTAATCTACTAAAGACAGCACTGCATTATTTTAGCATTAAAAAGCATATCACTCAGTTTTTTTAATCATTAAATTGGTTGAAGGCACTTCGAACCAATTCTATTTTTGTTTTTAAAACACGACTTTCATGCATAACTTGCACTTGATCTATTGAAGGCAACTATTCATCTTTTAGCCTTAAAGTCATATTATTGCGTCTCTTTTAGTCAGTAAATCACTCTAAATCACTTCGAACAAAATTAGTCCTTTAAACATTACTTTCGTGCATAACTTGTAGTTGATCTATTATAGGCAACAATGCATTTGTTTAGCCTTAAAGTCATATCACTGAGTCTCTTCTAGTCACTAAATTATTATATATTAATTAGAACGAATTCTATTTTAGCCCTTTAAATATTATTTTCTTGCATAACTTGCAATTAATCTACTGAATACAACAATGCATTATTTTACCATTAAAAAGCATATCACTCAGTCTTTTCAATCATTAAATTGTTTGAAGGCACTTCGAACCAATTCTATTTTTGTTTTGAAAACACGACTTTCATGCATAACTTGCACTTGATCTATTGATGGCAACTATTAATTTTTTAGCCTGAAAGTCATATTATTCAGTCTCTGTTAGTCACTAAATCATTCTAAATCACTTCGAACGAAATTCGGCCTTTAAACCTGACTTTCGTGCATAAGTTGTAGTTGATCTATTATAGGCAACAATGCATTTGTTTAGCCTTAAAGTCATGTCACTAAGTCTCTTCTAGTCATTAAATCAATCTAAATTAATTCGAACGAATTCTATTTTCGCCCTTCAAACATTATTTCCTTACATAACTTGCAATTAATCTACTAAAGACAGCAATGCATTATTTTAGCATTAAAAAGCATATCACTCAGTTTTTTCAATCATTAAATTGGTTGAAGGCACTTCGAACCAATTCTATTTTTGTTTTTAAAACCAACTTTCATGCATAACTTGCACTTGATCTATTGAAGGCAACTATTCATCTTTTAGCCTTAAAGTCATATTATTGCGTCTCTTTTAGTCAGTAAATCACTCTAAATCACTCCGAACGAAATTCGTCATTTAAACATGACTTTCGTGCGTAACTTGAAGTTCATCTATTGAAGGAAACAATGCATTTTTTAGCCTTGATGTCATATCACTAAGTCTCTTCTAGTCACTAAATCATTCTAAATTAATTCGAACGAATTCTATTTTCGCCCTTCAAACATTATTTTCTTACATAACTTGCGATTAATCTACTGAATACAACAAAGCATTATTTTAGCATTAAAAAGCATATCACTGAGTCTTTTCAATCATTAAATTGATTGAAGGCACTTCGAACCAATTCTATTTTTGTTTTTAAAACACGACTTTCATGCATAACTTGCACTTGATCTATTGAAGGCAACTATTCATTTTTTAGCCTTAAAGTCATATTATTCAGTCTCTTTTAGTCACTAAATCATTCTTAATCACTTCGAACAAAATTCGGCCTTTAAACCTGACTTTCGTGCATAACTTGTAGTTAATGTATTATAGGCAACAATGCATTTGTTTAGCCTTAAAGTCATGTCACTGAGTCTCTTCTAGTCATTAAATCATTCTAAATTAATTCGAACGAATTCTATTTTAGCCCTTCAAACATTATTTTCTAACATAACTTGCAATTAATCTGCTAATGACAACAATGCATTATTTTAGCATTAAAAGCCATATCACTCAGTCTTTTCAATCATTAAATTGATTGAAGGCACTTCGAACCAATTCTATTTTTGTTTTTAAAACACGACTTTCATGCATAACTTGCACTTGATCTATTGAAGGCAACTATTCATTTTTTAGCCTGAAAGTCATATTATTGCGTCTCTTTTAGTCAGTAAATCACTCTAAATCACTTCGAACGAAATTCGTCCTTTAAACCTGACTTTCGTGCATAACTTGTAGTTGATCTATTATAGGCAACAATGCAATTGTTTAGCCTTAAAGTCATGTCACTGAGTGTCTTCTGGTCATTAAATCATTCTAAATTAGTTCGAACGAATTCTATTTTAGCCCTTCAAACCTTATTTTCTTACATAACTTGCAATTAATCTACTGAATACAACAATGCATTATTTTAGCATTAAAAAGCGTATCACCGAGTCTTTTCAATCATTAAATTGTTTGAAAGCACTTCGAACCAATTCTATTTTTGTTTTTAAAACACGACTTTCATGCATAACTTGCACTTGATCTATTGAAGGCAACTATTCATTTTTTAGCCTTAAATTCATATTATTGCGTCTCTTTTAGTCAGTAAATCACTCCAAATCACTTCGAACAAAATTCATCCTTTAAACGTAACTTTCGTGCATAACTTGTAGTCGATCTATTATAGGCAACAATGCAATTGTTTAGCCTTAAAGTCATGTCACTGAATGTCTTCCAGTCATTAAATCATTCTAAATTAATTCGAACGAATTCTATTTTCGCCCTTCAAACATTATTTTCTTAAATAACTTGCAATTAATCTACTGAATACAACAATGCCTTATTTTAGCATTAAAAAGCGTATCACCGAGTCTTTTCAATCATTAAATTGTTTGAAAGCACTTCGAACCAATTCTATTTTTGTTTTTAAAACACGACTTTCATGCATAACTTGCACTTGATCTATTGAAGGAAACTATTCATTTTTTTGCCTTAAATTCATATTATTGCGTCTCTTTTAGTCAGTAAATCACTCCAAATCACTTCGAACAAAATTCGTCCTTTAAACCTGACTTTCGTGCATAACTTGTAGTCGATCTATTATAGGCAACAATGCAATTGTTTAGCCATAAAGTCATGTCACTGAATGTCTTCTAGTCATTAAATCATTCTAAATTAATTCGAACGAATTCTATTTTCGCCCTTCAAACATTATTTTCTTACATAACTTAAAATTAATTTACTAAAGACAACAATGCATTATTTTAGCTTTAAAAAGCATATCACTCAGTCTTTTCAATCATTAAATTGATTGAAGGCACTTCAAACCAATTCTATTTTTGTTTTTAAAACACGACTTTCATGCATAACTTGCACTTGATCTATTGAAGGCAACTATTCATTTTTTAGCCTTAAAGTCATATTATTGCGTCTCTTTTAGTCAGTAAATCACTCTAAATCACTTCGAACGAAATTCGTCCTTTAAACCTGACTTTCGTGCATAACTTGTAGTCGATCTATTATAGGCGATAATGCAATTGTTTAGCATTAAAGTCATGTCACTGAGTGTCTTCTAGTCATTAAATCATTCTAAATTAATTCGAACGAATGCTTTTTTCGCCCTTCAAACATTATTTTCTTACATAACTTAAAATTAATTTAGTAAAGACAACAATGCATTATTTTAGCTTTAAAAAGCATATCACTCAGTCTTTTCAATCATTAAATTGATTGAAGGCACTTCGAACCAATTCTTTTTTTGTTTTTAAAACACGACTTTCATGCATAACTTGCACTTGATCTATTGAAGGCAACTATTCATTTTTTAGCCTTAAAGTCATATTATTGCGTCTCTTTTAGTCAGTAAATCACTCTAAATCACTTCGAACGAAATTCGTCCTTTAAACCTGACTTTCGTGCATAACTTGTAGTTGATCTATTATACGCAACAATGCAATTGTTTAGCCCTAAAGTCATGTCACTGAGTGTCTTCTAGTCATTAAATCATTCTAAATTAATTCGAACGAATTCTATTTTAGCCCTTCAAACCTTATTTTCTTACATAACTTGCAATTAATCTACTGAATACAACAATGCATCATTTTAGCATTAAAAGCCATATCACTCAGTCTTTTCAATCATTAAATTGATTGAAGGCACTTCGAACCAATTCTATTTTTGTTTTTAAAACACGACTTTCATGCATAACTTGCACTTGATCTATTGAAGGCAACTATTCATTTTTTAGCCTTAAAGTCATATTATTGCGTCCCTTTTAGTCAGTAAATCACTCTAAATCACTTCGAACGAAATTCGTCCTTTAAACCTGACTTTCGTGCATAACTTGTAGACGATCTATTATAGGCAACAATGCAATTGTTTAGCCTTAAAGTCATGTCACTGAGTGTCTTCTAGTCATTAAATCATTCTAAATTAATTCGAACGAATTCTATTTTAGCCCTTCAAACATTATTTTCTTACATAACTTGCAATTAATCTACTGAATACAACAATGCATTATTTCAGCATTAAAAAGCATATCACTGAGTCTTTTCAATCATTAAATTGATTGAAGGCACTTGGAACCAATTCTATTTATGTTTTTAAAACACGACTTTCGTGCATAACTTGCACTTCATCTATTGATGGCAACTATTCATTTTTAAGCCTTAAAGTCATATTATTGCGTCTCTTTTAGTCAGTAAATCACTCTAAATCACTTCGAACGAAATTAGTCCTTTAAACATTACTTTCGTGCATAACTTGTAGTTGATCTATTATAGGGAACAATGCATTTCTTTAGCCTTAAAGTGATATGACTGAGTCTCTTCTAGTCGCTAAATTATTATAAATTAATTAGAACGAATTCTATTTTATCCCTTCAAATATTATTTTCTTGCATAACTTGCAATTAATCTGCTAGAGACAACAATGCATTATTTTAGCATTAAAAAGCATATCACTCAGTCTTTTCAATAGTTAAATTGATTGAAGGCACTTCGAACCAATTCTATTTTTGTTGTTAAAACACGACTTTCATGCATAACTTCCACTTGATCTATTGAAGACAACTATTCATTTTTTAGCCTTAAATTCATATTATTGCGTCTCTTTTAGTCAGTAAATCACTCCAAATCACTTCGAACAAAATTCGTCCTTTAAACCTGACTTTCGTACATAACTTGTAGTCGATCTATATAGGCAACAATGCAATTGTTTAGCCTTAAAGTCATGTTACTGAATGTCTTCTAGTCATTAAATCATTCTAAATTAATTCGAACGAATTCTATTTTCGCCCTTCAAACATTATTTTCTTACATAACTTAAAATTAATTTACTAAAGACAACAATGCATTATTTTAGCTTTAAAAAGCATATCACTCAGTCTTTTCAATCATTAAATTGATTGAAGGCACTTCGAACCAATTCTATTTTTGTTTTTAAAACACGACTTTCATGCATAACTTGCACTTGATCTATTGAAGGCAACTATTCATATTTTAGCCTTAAAGTCATATTATTGCGTCCCTTTTAGTCAGTTAATCACTCTAAATCACTTCGAACGAAATTCGTCCTTTAAACCTGACTTTCGTGCATAACTTGTAGTCGATCTATTATAGGCAACAATGCAATTGTTTAGCCTTAAAGTCATGTCACTGAGTGTCTTCTAGTCATTAAATCATTCTAAATTAATTAGAACGAATTCTATTTTAGCCCTTCAAATATTATTTTCTTGCATAACTTGCAATTAATCTACTGAATACGGCCATGCATTATTTTAGCATTAAAAGGCATATAACTCAGTCTTTTCGATCATTAAATTGTTTGAAGGCACTTCGAACCAATTCTATTTTTGTTTTTAAAACACGACTTTCATGCATAACTTGCACTTGATCTATTGAAGGCAACTATTAATTTTTTAGCCTTAAAGTCATATTATTCAGTCTCTGTTAGTCACTAAATCATTCTAAATCACTTCGAACGAAATTCGGCCTTTAAACCTGACTTTCGTGCATAAGTTGTAGTTGATCTATTATAGGCAACAATGCATTTGTTTAGCCTTAAAGTCATGTCACTAAGTCTCTTCTAGTCATTAAATCAATCTAAATTAATTCGAACGAATTCTATTTTCGCCCTTCAAACATTATTTCCTTACATAACTTGCAATTAATCTACTAAAGACAGCAATGCATTATTTTAGCATTAAAAAGCATATCACTCAGTTTTTTCAATCATTAAATTGGTGGAAGGCACTTCGAACCAATTCTATTTTTGTTTTTAAAACCAACTTTCATGCATAACTTGCACTTGATCTATTGAAGGCAACTATTCATCTTTTAGCCTTAAAGTCATATTATTGCGTCTCTTTTAGTCAGTAAATCACTCTAAATCACTCCGAACGAAATTCGTCATTTAAACATGACTTTCGTGCGTAACTTGAAGTTCATCTATTGAAGGAAACAATGCATTTTTTAGCCTTGATGTCATATCACTAAGTCTCTTCTAGTCACTAAATCATTCTAAATTAATTCGAACGAATTCTATTTTCGCCCTTCAAACATTATTTTCTTACATAACTTGCAATTAATCTACTGAATACAACAAAGCATTATTTTAGCATTAAAAAGCATATCACTGAGTCTTTTCAATCATTAAATTGATTGAAGGCACTTCGAACCAATTCTATTTTTGTTTTTAAAACACGACTTTCATGCATAACTTGCACTTGATCTATTGAAGGCAACTATTCATTTTTTAGCCTTAAAGTCATATTATTCAGTCTCTTTTAGTCACTAAATCATTCTTAATCACTTCGAACAAAATTCGGCCTTTAAACCTGACTTTCGTGCATAACTTGTAGTTAATGTATTATAGGCAACAATGCATTTGTTTAGCCTTAAAGTCATGTCACTGAGTCTCTTCTAGTCATTAAATCATTCTAAATTAATTCGAACGAATTCTATTTTCGCCCTTAAACATTATTTTCTTACATAACTTGCAATTAATCTACTGAATACAACAACGCATTATTTTAGCATTAAAAAGCATATCACTCAGTTTTTTCAATCATTAAATTGTTTGAAGGCACTTCAAACCAATTCTATTTTTGTTTTTAAAACACGACTGTCATGCATAACTTGCACTTGATCTATTGAAGGCAACTATTCATTTTTTAGCCTTAAAGTCATATTATTCAGTCTCTTTTAGTCACTAAATCATTCTTAATCACTTCGAACAAAATTCGGCCTTTAAACCTGACTTTCGTGCATAACTTGTAGTTGATCTATTATAGGCAACAATGCATTTGTTTAGCCTTAAAGTCATGTCACTGAGTCTCTTCTAGTCCTTAAGTCATTCTAAATTAATTCGAACGAATTCTATTTTCGCCCTTCAAACATTATTTTCTTACATAACTTGCAATTAATCTACTGAATACAACAATGCATTATTTTAGCATTAAAAGGCATATCACTGAGTCTTTTCAATCATTAAATTGATTGAAGGCACTTCGAACAAATTCTATTTTTGTTGTTAAAACACGACTTTCTTGCATAACTTCCACTTGATCTATTGAAGGCAACTATTCATTTTTTAGCCTTAAAGTCATATTATTTAGTCTCTTTTAGTCACTAAATCACTCTAAATCACTTCGAACGAAATTAGTCCTTTAAACATTACTTTCGTGCATAACTTGTAGTTGATCTATTATAGGGAACAATGCATTTCTTTAGCCTTAAAGTGATATGACTGAGTCTCTTCTAGTCGCTAAATTATTATAAATTAATTAGAACGAATTCTATTTTATCCCTTCAAATATTATTTTCTTGCATAACTTGCAATTAATCTGCTAGAGACAACAATGCATTATTTTAGCATTAAAAAGCATATCACTCAGTCTTTTCAATAGTTAAATTGATTGAAGGCACTTCGAACCAATTCTATTTTTGTTGTTAAAACACGACTTTCATGCATAACTTCCACTTGATCTATTGAAGACAACTATTCATTTTTTAGCCTTAAATTCATATTATTGCGTCTCTTTTAGTCAGTAAATCACTCCAAATCACTTCGAACAAAATTCGTCCTTTAAACCTGACTTTCGTACATAACTTGTAGTCGATCTATATAGGCAACAATGCAATTGTTTAGCCTTAAAGTCATGTTACTGAATGTCTTCTAGTCATTAAATCATTCTAAATTAATTCGAACGAATTCTATTTTCGCCCTTCAAACATTATTTTCTTACATAACTTAAAATTAATTTACTAAAGACAACAATGCATTATTTTAGCTTTAAAAAGCATATCACTCAGTCTTTTCAATCATTAAATTGATTGAAGGCACTTCGAACCAATTCTATTTTTGTTTTTAAAACACGACTTTCATGCATAACTTGCACTTGATCTATTGAAGGCAACTATTCATATTTTAGCCTTAAAGTCATATTATTGCGTCCCTTTTAGTCAGTTAATCACTCTAAATCACTTCGAACGAAATTCGTCCTTTAAACCTGACTTTCGTGCATAACTTGTAGTCGATCTATTATAGGCAACAATGCAATTGTTTAGCCTTAAAGTCATGTCACTGAGTGTCTTCTAGTCATTAAATCATTCTAAATTAATTGGAACGAATTCTATTTTAGCCCTTCAAATATTATTTTCTTGCATAACTTGCAATTAATCTACTGAATACGGCCATGCATTATTTTAGCATTAAAAGGCATATAACTCAGTCTTTTCGATCATTAAATTGTTTGAAGGCACTTCGAACCAATTCTATTTTTGTTTTTAAAACACGACTTTCATGCATAACTTGCACTTGATCTATTGAAGGCAACTATTAATTTTTTAGCCTTAAAGTCATATTATTCAGTCTCTGTTAGTCACTAAATCATTCTAAATCACTTCGAACGAAATTCGGCCTTTAAACCTGACTTTCGTGCATAAGTTGTAGTTGATCTATTATAGGCAACAATGCATTTGTTTAGCCTTAAAGTCATGTCACTAAGTCTCTTCTAGTCATTAAATCAATCTAAATTAATTCGAACGAATTCTATTTTCGCCCTTCAAACATTATTTCCTTACATAACTTGCAATTAATCTACTAAAGACAGCAATGCATTATTTTAGCATTAAAAAGCATATCACTCAGTTTTTTCAATCATTAAATTGGTGGAAGGCACTTCGAACCAATTCTATTTTTGTTTTTAAAACCAACTTTCATGCATAACTTGCACTTGATCTATTGAAGGCAACTATTCATCTTTTAGCCTTAAAGTCATATTATTGCGTCTCTTTTAGTCAGTAAATCACTCTAAATCACTCCGAACGAAATTCGTCATTTAAACATGACTTTCGTGCGTAACTTGAAGTTCATCTATTGAAGGAAACAATGCATTTTTTAGCCTTGATGTCATATCACTAAGTCTCTTCTAGTCACTAAATCATTCTAAATTAATTCGAACGAATTCTATTTTCGCCCTTCAAACATTATTTTCTTACATAACTTGCAATTAATCTACTGAATACAACAAAGCATTATTTTAGCATTAAAAAGCATATCACTGAGTCTTTTCAATCATTAAATTGATTGAAGGCACTTCGAACCAATTCTATTTTTGTTTTTAAAACACGACTTTCATGCATAACTTGCACTTGATCTATTGAAGGCAACTATTCATTTTTTAGCCTTAAAGTCATATTATTCAGTCTCTTTTAGTCACTAAATCATTCTTAATCACTTCGAACAAAATTCGGCCTTTAAACCTGACTTTCGTGCATAACTTGTAGTTAATGTATTATAGGCAACAATGCATTTGTTTAGCCTTAAAGTCATGTCACTGAGTCTCTTCTAGTCATTAAATCATTCTAAATTAATTCGAACGAATTCTATTTTCGCCCTTAAACATTATTTTCTTACATAACTTGCAATTAATCTACTGAATACAACAACGCATTATTTTAGCATTAAAAAGCATATCACTCAGTTTTTTCAATCATTAAATTGTTTGAAGGCACTTCAAACCAATTCTATTTTTGTTTTTAAAACACGACTGTCATGCATAACTTGCACTTGATCTATTGAAGGCAACTATTCATTTTTTAGCCTTAAAGTCATATTATTCAGTCTCTTTTAGTCACTAAATCATTCTTAATCACTTCGAACAAAATTCGGCCTTTAAACCTGACTTTCGTGCATAACTTGTAGTTGATCTATTATAGGCAACAATGCATTTGTTTAGCCTTAAAGTCATGTCACTGAGTCTCTTCTAGTCCTTAAGTCATTCTAAATTAATTCGAACGAATTCTATTTTCGCCCTTCAAACATTATTTTCTTACATAACTTGCAATTAATCTACTGAATACAACAATGCATTATTTTAGCATTAAAAGGCATATCACTGAGTCTTTTCAATCATTAAATTGATTGAAGGCACTTCGAACAAATTCTATTTTTGTTGTTAAAACACGACTTTCTTGCATAACTTCCACTTGATCTATTGAAGGCAACTATTCATTTTTTAGCCTTAAAGTCATATTATTTAGTCTCTTTTAGTCACTAAATCATTCTAAATCACTTCGAACGAAATTTGGCCTTTAAACCTGACTTTCGTGCATAACTTGTAGTTGATCTATTATAGGCAACAATGCATTTGTTTAGCCTTAAAGTCATGTCACTGAGTCTCTTCTAGTCATTAAATCAATCTAAATTAATTCGAACGAATTCTATTTTCGCCCTTCAAACATTATTTCCTTACATAACTTGCAATTAATCTACTAAAGACAGCACTGCATTATTTTAGCATTAAAAAGCATATCACTCAGTTTTTTTAATCATTAAATTGGTTGAAGGCACTTCGAACCAATTCTATTTTTGTTTTTAAAACACGACTTTCATGCATAACTTGCACTTGATCTATTGAAGGCAACTATTCATCTTTTAGCCTTAAAGTCATATTATTGCGTCTCTTTTAGTCAGTAAATCACTCTAAATCACTTCGAACGAAATTAGTCCTTTAAACATTACTTTCGTGCATAACTTGTAGTTGATCTATTATAGGCAACAATGCATTTGTTTAGCCTTAAAGTCATATCACTGAGTCTCTTCTAGTCACTAAATTATTATATATTAATTAGAACGAATTCTATTTTAGCCCTTTAAATATTATTTTCTTGCATAACTTGCAATTAATCTACTGAATACAACAATGCATTATTTTACCATTAAAAAGCATATCACTCAGTCTTTTCAATCATTAAATTGTTTGAAGGCACTTCGAACCAATTCTATTTTTGTTTTGAAAACACGACTTTCATGCATAACTTGCACTTGATCTATTGATGGCAACTATTAATTTTTTAGCCTCAAAGTCATATTATTCAGTCTCTGTTAGTCACTAAATCATTCTAAATCACTTCGAACGAAATTCGGCCTTTAAACCTGACTTTCGTGCATAAGTTGTAGTTGATCTATTATAGGCAACAATGCATTTGTTTAGCCTTAAAGTCATGTCACTAAGTCTCTTCTAGTCATTAAATCAATCTAAATTAATTCGAACGAATTCTATTTTCGCCCTTCAAACATTATTTCCTTACATAACTTGCAATTAATCTACTAAAGACAGCAATGCATTATTTTAGCATTAAAAAGCATATCACTCAGTTTTTTCAATCATTAAATTGGTTGAAGGCACTTCGAACCAATTCTATTTTTGTTTTTAAAACCAACTTTCATGCATAACTTGCACTTGATCTATTGAAGGCAACTATTCATCTTTTAGCCTTAAAGTCATATTATTGCGTCTCTTTTAGTCAGTAAATCACTCTAAATCACTCCGAACGAAATTCGTCATTTAAACATGACTTTCGTGCGTAACTTGAAGTTCATCTATTGAAGGAAACAATGCATTTTTTAGCCTTGATGTCATATCACTAAGTCTCTTCTAGTCACTAAATCATTCTAAATTAATTCGAACGAATTCTATTTTCGCCCTTCAAACATTATTTTCTTACATAACTTGCGATTAATCTACTGAATACAACAAAGCATTATTTTAGCATTAAAAAGCATATCACTGAGTGTTTTCAATCATTAAATTGATTGAAGGCACTTCGAACCAATTCTATTTTTGTTTTTAAAACACGACTTTCATGCATAACTTGCACTTGATCTATTGAAGGCAACTATTCATTTTTTAGCCTTAAAGTCATATTATTCAGTCTCTTTTAGTCACTAAATCATTCTTAATCACTTCGAACAAAATTCGGCCTTTAAACCTGACTTTCGTGCATAACTTGTAGTTAATGTATTATAGGCAACAATGCATTTGTTTAGCCTTAAAGTCATGTCACTGAGTCTCTTCTAGTCATTAAATCATTCTAAATTAATTCGAACGAATTCTATTTTCGCCCTTAAACATTATTTTCTTACATAACTTGCAATTAATCTACTGAATACAACAACGCATTATTTTAGCATTAAAAAGCATATCACTCAGTTTTTTCAATCATTAAATTGTTTGAAGGCACTTCACACCAATTCTATTTTTGTTTTTAAAACACGACTGTCATGCATAACTTGCACTTGATCTATTGAAGGCAACTATTCATTTTTTAGCCTTAAAGTCATATTATTCAGTCTCTTTTAGTCACTAAATCATTCTTAATCACTTCGAACAAAATTCGGCCTTTAAACCTGACTTTCGTGCATAACTTGTAGTTGATCTATTATAGGCAACAATGCATTTGTTTAGCCTTAAAGTCATGTCACTGAGTCTCTTCTAGTCCTTAAGTCATTCTAAATTAATTCGAACGAATTCTATTTTCGCCCTTCAAACATTATTTCCTTACATAACTTGCAATTAATCTACTAAAGATAGCACTGCATTATTTTAGCATTAAAAAGCATATCACTCAGTTTTTTTAATCATTAAATTCGTTGAAGGCACTTCGAACCAATTCTATTTTTGTTTTTAAAACACGACTTTCATGCATAACTTGCACTTGATCTATTGACGGCAACTATTCATCTTTTAGCCTTAAAGTCATATTATTGCGTCTCCTTTAGTCAGTAAATCACTCTAAATCACTTCGAACGAAATTAGTCCTTTAAACCTGACTTTCGTGCATAACTTGTAGTTGATCTATTATAGGCAACAATGCATTTGTTCAGCCTTAAAGTCATGTCACTGAGTCTCTTCTACTCATTAAATCAATCTAAATTAATTCGAACGAATTCTATTTTCGCCCTTCAAACATTATTTCCTTACATAACTTGCAATTAATCTACTGAAGACAGCACTGCATTATTTTAGCATTAAAAAGCATATCACTCAGTTTTTTTAATCATTAAATTGGTTGAAGGCACTTCGAACCAATTCTATTTTTGTTTTTAAAACACGACTTTCATGCATAACTTGCACTTGATCTATTGAAGGCAACTATTCATCTTTTAGCCTTAAAGTCATATTATTGCGTCTCTTTTAGTCAGTAAATCACTCTAAATCACTTCGAACGAAATTAGTCCTTTAAACATTACTTTCGTGCATAACTTGTAGTTGATCTATTATAGGCAACAATGCAATTGTTTAGCCTTAAAGTCATGTCACTGAGTGTCTTCTAATCATTAAATCATTCTAAATTAATTCGAACGAATTCTATTTTAGCCCTTCAAACATTATTTTCTTACATAACTTGCAATTAATCTACTGAATACAACAATGCATTATTTTAATATTAAAAGGGATATCACTGAGTCTTTTCAATCATTAAATTGATTGAAGGCACTTCGAACCAATTCTATTTTTGTTTTTAAAACACGACTTTCATGCATAACTTGCACTTGATCTATTGAAGGCAACTATTCATTTTTTAGCCTTAAAGTCATATTATTCAGTCTCTTTTAGTCATTAAATCATTCTAAATCACTTCGAACAAAATTCAGCCCTTAAACCTGACTTTCGTGAATAACTTGTAGTCGATCTATTATAGGCAACAATGCAATTGTTTAGCTTTAAAGCCATGTCACTGAGTGTCTTCTAATCATTAAATCATTCTAAATTAATTCGAACGAATTCTATTTTAGCCCTTCAAACATTATTTTCTTACATAACTTGCAATTAATCTACTGAATACAACAATGCATTATTTTAATATTAAAAGGCATATCACTGAGTCTTTTCAATCATTAAATTGATTGAAGGCACTTCGAACAAATTCTATTTTTGTTTTTAAAACACGACTTTCATGCATAACTTGCACTTGATCTATTGAAGGCAACTATTCATTTTTTAGCCTTAAAGTCATATTATTCAGTCTCTTTTAGTCATTAAATCATTCTAAATCACTTCGAACAAAATTCGGCCTTTAAACCTGACCTTCGTGAATAACTTGTAGTCGATCTATTATAGGCAACAATGCAATTGTTTAGCCTTAAAGTCATGTCACTGAGTGTCTTCTAGTCATTAAATCATTCTAAATTAATTCGAACGAATTCTATTTTAGCCCTTCAAACATTATTTTCTTGCATAACTTTCAATTAATCTACTGAATACAACAATGCATTATTTTAGCATTAAACGGCATTTCACTAAGTCTTTTCAATCATTAAATTGATTGAAGGCACTTCGAACCAATTCTATTTTTGTTGTTAAAACACGACTTTCATGCCTAACTTCCACTTGATCTATTGAAGGCAACTATTCATTTTTTACCCTTAAAGTCATATTATTCAGTCTCTTTTAGTCACTAAATCATTCTAAATCACTTCGAACGAAATTCGGCCTTTAAACCTGACTTTCGTGCATAACTTGTAGTTGATCTATTATAAGCAACAATGCATTTGTGTAGCCTTAAAATCATGTCACTGAGTCTCTTCTAGTCATTAAATCAATCTAAATTAATTCGAACGAATTCTATTTTCTCCTTTCAAACATTATTTTCTTACATAACTTGCAATTAATCAACTAAAAACAGCAACGCATTATTTTAGCATTAAAAAGCATATCACTCAGTTTTTTCAATCATTAAATTGTTTGAAGGCACTTCGAACCAATTCTATTTTTGTTTTTAAAACACGACTTTCATGCATAACTTGCACTTGATCTATTGAAGGCAACTATTCATATTTTAGCCTTAAAGTCATATTATTCAGTCTCTTTTAGTCAGTAACTCACTCTAAATCACTTCGAACGAAATTCGTCCTTTAAACCTGACTTTCGTGCATAACTTGCAGTTGATCTATTGAAGGAAACAATGCATTTTTTTAGCCTTAAAGTCATGTCACTGAGTCTCTTCTAGTCATTAAATCAATCTAAATTAATTCGAACGAATTCTATTTTCGCCATTCAAACATTATTTTCTTACATAACTTGCAATTAATCTACTAAAGACAGCAATGCATTATTTTAGCATTAAAAAGCATATCACTCAGTTTTTTCAATCGTTAAATTGTTTGAAGGCACTTCGAACAAATTCTATTTTTTTTTTAAAACACGACTTTCATGCATAACTTGCGCTTGATCTATTGAAGGCAACTATTCATCTTTTAGCCTTAAAGTCATATTATTGCGTCTCTTTTAGTAAGTAAATCACTCTAAATCACTCCAAACGAAATTCGTCCTTTAAACATGATATTCGTGCATAACTTGCAGTTGATCTATTAAAGGAAACAATGCATTTGTTTAGCCTTTAAGTCATGTTACTGAGTCTCATCTAGTCCTTAAATCATTCTAAATTAATTCGAACGAATTCTATTTTCGCGCTTCAAACATTATTTTCTTACATAACTTGCAATTAATCTACTGAATACAACAATGCATTATTTTAGCATTAAAAAGCATATCACTCAGTCTTTTCAATCATTAAATTGTTTGAAGGCACTTCAAACCAAATCTATTTTTGTTTTTAAAATACGACTTTCATGCATAACTTGCACTTGATCTATTGAATGCAACTATTTATTTTTAGCCTTAAAGTCATATTATTCAGTCTCTTTTAGTCACTAAATCACTCTAAATCACTCCGAACGAAATTCGTCCTTTAAACCTGACTTTCGTGCATAACTTGTAGTCGATCTATTATAGGCAACAATGCATTTGTTTAGCCTTAAAGTCATGTCACTGAGTCTCTTCTAGTCCTTAAATCATTCTAAATTAATTCGAACGAATTCTATTTTCGCCCTTCAAACATTATTTTCTTACATAACTTGCAATTAAACTACTGAATACAACAATGCATTATTTTAGCATTAAAAAGCATATCACCGAGTCTTTTCAATCATTAAATTGTTTGAAAGCACTTCAAACCAATTCTATTTTTGTTTTTAAAACACGAATTTCATGCATAACTTGAACTTGATCTATTGAAGGCAACTATTCATTTTTTAGCCTTAAAGTCATATTATTCTGTCTCTTTTAGTCACTAAATCATTCTAAATCACTTCGAATGAAATTCGGCCTTTAAACCTGACTTTCGTTCATAACTTGTAGTTGATCTATTATAGGCAACAATGCATTTGTTTAGCCTTAAAGTCATGTCACTGAGTCTCTTCTAGTCCTTAAATCATTCTAAATTAATTCGAACGAATTCTATTTTGGCGCTTCAAACATTATTTTCTTACATAACTTGCAATTAATCTACTGAATACAACAATGCATTATTTTAGCATTAAAAAGCATATCACTCAGTCTTTTCAATCATTAAATTGTTTGAAGGCACTTCAAACCAAATCTATTTTTGTTTTTAAAATACGACTTTCACGCGTAACTTGCACTTGATCTATTGAAGGCAACTATTCATCTTTTAGCCTTAAAGTCATATTATTGCGTCTCTTTTAGTCAGTAAATCACTCTAAATCACTCCGAACGAAATTCGTCCTTTAAACATGACTTTAGTGCATAACTTGCAGTTGATCTATTGTAGGAAACAATGCATTTGTTTAGCCTTGAAGTCATATCACTGAGTCTCTTCTAGTCATTAAATCATTCTAAATTAAGTCAAACGAATTCTATTTTCGCCCTTCAAACATTATTTTCTTACATAACTTGCAATTAATCTACTGAATACAACAATGCATTATTTTAGCATAAAAAGCATATCAATCAGTCTTTTCAATCATTAAATTGTTTGAAGGCACTTCGAACCAATTTTATTTTTTTTTTAAAACACGACTTTCATGCATAACTTGCACTTGATCTATTGAAGGCAACTATTTATTTTTTAGCCTTAAAGTCATATTATTCAATCTCTTTTAGTCAGTAAATCATTCTAAATCATTTCGAACGAAATTCGGCCTTTAAACCTGACTTTCGTGCATAACTTGTAGTTGATCTATTATAGGCAACAATACATTTGTTTAGCCTTAAAGTCATGTCACTGAGTCTCTTCTAGTCATTAAATCAATCTAAATTAATTCGAACGAATTCTATTTTCGCCCTTCAAACATTATTTTCTTACATAACTTGCAATTAATCTACTGAATACAACAATGCATTATTTTAGCATTAAAAAGCATATCACTGAGTCTTTTCAATCATTAAATTTTTTGAAGGCACTTCGAACCAATTCTATTTTTGTTTTTAAAACACAACTTTCGTGCATAACTTGCACTTGATCTATTGAAGGCAACTATTCATTTTTTAGCCTTAAAGTCATATTATTCTGTCTCTTTTAGTCACTAAATCATTCTAAATCACTTCGAACGAAATTCGGCCTTTAAACCTGACTTTCGTACATAACTTGTAGTTGATCTATTATAGGCAACAATGCATTTGTTTAGCCTTAAAGTCATGTCACTGAGTCTCTTCTAGTCATTATATCATTCTAAATTAATTCGAACGAATTCTATTTTCGCCCTTCAAACATTATTTTCTTACATAACTTGCAATTAATCTACTGAATACAACAATGCATTATTTTAGCATTAAAAAGAATATCACTGAGTCTTTTCAATCATTAAATTGTTTGAAGGCACTTCGAACCAATTCTATTTTTGTTTTTAAAACACGACTTTCGTGCATAACTTGCACTTGATCTATTGAAGCCAACTATTCATTTTTTGGCCTTAAAGTCATATTATTATGTCTCTTTTAGTCACTAAATCATTCTAAATCACTTCGAACGAAATTCAGCCTTTAAACCTGACTTTCATGCATATCTTGTAGTTGATCTATTATAGGCAACAATGCATTTGTTTAGCCTTAAAGTCATGTCACTGAGTCTCTTCTAGTCATTATATCATTCTAAATTAATTCGAACGAATTCTATTTTCGCCCTTCAAACATTATTTCCTTGCAATTAATCTACTGAATACAAGAATGCATTATTTTAGCATTAAAAAGCATATCACCGAGTCTTTTCAAACATTAAATTGTTTGAAAGCACTTCGAACCAATTCTATTTTTGTTTTTAAAACACGACTTTCATGCATAACTTGCACTTGATCTATTGAAGGCAACTATTCATTTTTTTAGCCTGAAAGTAATATTATTCAGTCTCTTTTAGTCAGTAAATCATTCTAAATCACTTCGAATGAAATTCGGCCTTTAAACCTGACTTTCGTGCATAACTTGTACTTGATCTATTATAGGCAACAATGCATTTGTTTAGCCTTAAAGTCATGTCACAGAGTCTCTTCTAGTCATTAAATCAATCTAAATTAATTCGAACGAATTCTATTTTCGCCCTTCAAACATTATTTTCTTACATAACTTGCAATTAATCTATTGAAGGCAACTATTCATTTTTTTAGCCTGAAAGTAATATTATTCAGTCTCTTTTAGTCAGTAAATCATTCTAAATCACTTCGAATGAAATTCGGCCTTTAAACCTGACTTTCGTGCATAACTTGTACTTGATCTATTATAGGCAACAATGCATTTGTTTAGCCTTAAAGTCATGTCACAGAGTCTCTTCTAGTCATTAAATCAATCTAAATTAATTCGAACGAATTCTATTTTCGCCCTTCAAACATTATTTTCTTACATAACTTGCAATTAATCTACTAAAGACAGCAATGCATTATTTTAGCATTAAAAAGCATATCACTGAGTCTTTTCAATCATTAAATTGTTTGAAGGCACTTCGAACCAATTCTATTTTAGTTTTTAAAACACGACTTTCGTGTATAACTTGCACTTGATCTATGGAAGGCAACTATTCAATTTTTAGCTTTAAAGTCATATTATTCAGTCTCTTTTAGTCACTAAATCATTCTAAATCACTTCGAACGAAATTCGGCCATTAAACCTGACTTTCGTGCATAACTTGTAGTTGATCTATTATAGGCAACAATGCATTTGTTTAGCCTTAAAGTCATGTCACTGAGTCTCTTCTAGTCATTATATCATTCTAAATTAATTCGAACGAATTCTATTTTCGCCCTTCAAACATTATTTCCTTACATAACTTGCAATTAATCTACTGAATACAACAATGCATTATTTTAGCATTAAAAAGCATATCACCGAGTCTTTTCAAACATTAAATTGTTCGAAAGCACTTCGAACCAATTCTATTTTTGTTTTTAAAACATGACTTTCGTGCATAACTTGCACTTGATCTATTGAAGGCAACTATTCATTTTTTAGCCTTAAAGTCATATTATTCTGTCTCTTTTAGTCACTAAATCATTCTAAATCACTTCGAACGAAATTCGGCCTTTAAACCTGACTTTCGTGCATAACTTGTAGTTGATCTATTATAGGCAACAATGCAGTTGTTTAGCCTTAAAGTCATGTCACTGAGTCTCTTCTAGTCATTAAATCAATCTAAATTAATTCGAACGAATTCTATTTTCGCCCTTCAAACATTATTTTCTTACATAACTGGCAATTAATCTACTAAAGACAGCAATGCATTATTTTAGCATTAAAAAGCATATCACTCAGTTTTTTCACTCGTTAAATTGTTTGAAGGCACTTCGAACCAATTCTATTTTAGTTTTTAAAACACGACTTTCATGCATAACTTGCACTTGATCTATTGAAGGAAACTATTCATCTTTTAGCCTTAAAGTCATATTATTGCGTCTCTTTTAGTCAGTAAATCACTCTAAATCACTCCGAACGAAATTCGCCCTTTAAACATGACTTTCGTGCATAACTTGCAGTTGATCTATTAAAGGAAACGATGCATTTGTTTAGCCTTAAAGTCATATCACTGAGTTTCTTCTAGTCACTAAATTATTATAAATTAATTAGAACGAATTCTATTTTAGCCCTTCAAATATTATTTTCTTGCAGAACTTGCAATTAATCTACTGAATACAACAATGCATTATTTTAGCATTAAAAAGCATATCACTCAGTCTTTTCGATCATTAAATTGATTGAAGGCACTTCGAACCAATTCTATTTTTGTTTTTAAAACACGACTTTCATGCATAACTTGCACTTGATCTATTGAAGGAAACTATTCATTTTTTAGGCTTAAAATCATGTTATTCAGTCTCTTTTGGTCAGTAAATCATTCTAAATCACTTCGAACGAAATTCGGCCTTTAAACCTGACTTTCGTGCATAACTTGTAGTTGATCTATTATAGGCAACAATGCATTTGTTTAGCCTTAAAGTCATGTCACTGAGTCTCTTCTAGTCATTAAATCAATCTAAATTAATTCGAACGAATTCTATTTTCGCCCTTCAAACATTATTTTCTTACATAACTTGCAATTAATCTACTAAAGACAGCAATGCATTATTTTACCATTAAAAAGCATATCACTCAGTCTTTTCGATCATTAAATTGATTGAAGGCACTTCGAACCAAATCTATTTTTGTTTTTAAAATACGACTTTCATGCATAACTTGCACTTGATCTATTGAAGGAAACTATTCATCTTTTAGCCTTAAAGTCATATTATTCAGTCTCTTTTGGTCAGTAAATCATTCTAAATCACTTCAAACGAAATTCGGCCTTTAAACCTGACTTTCGTGCATAACTTGTAGTTGATCTATTATAGGCAACAATGCATTTGTTTAGCCTTAAAGTCATGTCACTGAGTCTCTTCTAGTCATTAAATCAATCTAAATTAATTCGAACGAATTCTATTTTCGCCCTTCAAACATTATTTTCTTACATAACTTGCAATTAATCTACTAAAGACAGCAATGCATTATTTTAGCATTAAAAAGCATATCACTCAGTTTTTTTAATCATTAAATTGTTTGAAGGCACTTCGAACCAATTCTATTTTTGTTTTTAAAACACGACTTTCATGCATAACTTGCACTTGATCTATTGAAGGCAACTATTCATCTTTTAGCCTTAAAGTCATATTATTGCGTCTCTTTTAGTCAGTAAATCACTCTAAATCACTCCGAACGAAATTCGTCCTTTAAACATGACTTTCGTGCATAACTTGCAGTTGATCTATTGAAGGAAACAATGCATTTGTTTAGCCTTGAAGTCATATCACTAAGTCTCTTCTAGTCATTAAATCATTCTAAATTAATTCCAACGAATTCTCTTTTCGCCCTTCAAACATTATTTTCTTACATAACTTGCAATTAATCTACTAAAGACAGCAATGCATTATTTTAGCATTAAAAAGCAAATCACTCAGTTTTTTCACTCGTTAAATTGTTTGAAGGCACTTCGAACCAATTCTATTTTGGTTTTTAAAACACGACTTTCATGCATAACTTGCACTTGATCTATTGAAGGAAACTATTCATCTTTTAGCCTTAAAGTCATATTATTCAGTCTCTTTTGGTCAGTAAATCATTCTAAATCACTTCGAACGAAATTCGGCCTTTAAACCTGACTTTCGTGCATAACTTGTAGTTGATCTATTATAGGCAACAATGCATTTGTTTAGCCTTAAAGTCATGTCACTGAGTCTCTTCTAGTCATTAAATAGATCTAAATAAATTCGAACGAATTCTATTTTCGCCCTTCAAACATTATTTTCTTACACAACTTGCAATTAATCTACTAAAGACAGCAATGCATTATTTTAGCATTAAAAAGCATATCACTCAGTTTTTTCAATCATTAAATTGTTTGAAGGCACTTCGAACCAATTCTATTTTTGTTTTTAAAACACGACTTTCATGCATAACTTGCACTTGATCTATTGAAGGCAACTATTCATCTTTTAGCCTTAAAGTCATATTATTGCGTCTCTTTTAGTCAGTAAATCACTCTAAATCACTCCGAACGAAATTCGTCCTTTAAACATGACTTTCGTGCATAACTTGCAGTTGATCTATTGAAGGAAACAATGCATTTGTTTAGCCTTGAAGTCATATCACTAAGTCTCTTCTAGTCATTAAATCATTCTAAATTAATTCCAACGAATTCTCTTTTCGCCCTTCAAACATTATTTTCTTACATAACTTGCAATTAATCTACTAAAGACAGCAACGCATTATTTTAGCATTAAAAAGCATATCACTCAGTTTTTTCACTCGTTAAATTGTTTGAAGGCACTTCGAACCAATTCTATTTTAGTTTTTAAAACACGACTTTCATGCATAACTTGCACTTGATCTATTGAAAGAAACTATTCATCTTTTAGCCTTAAAGTCATATTATTCAGTCTCTTTTAGTCAGTAAATCATTCTAAATCACTTCGAACGAAATTCGGCCTTGAAACCCGACTTTCGTGCATGACTTGTAGTTGATCTATTATAGGCAACAATGCATTTGTTTAGCCTTCAAGTCATATCACTGAGTCTCTTCTAGTCACTAAATTATTATAAATTAATTAGAACGAATTCTATTTTAGCCCTTCAAATATTATTTTCTTGCATAACTTGCAATTAATCTACTGAATACAACAATGCATTATTTTAGCATTAAAAAGCATATCACTCAGTCTTTTCGATCATTAAATTGATTGAAGGCACTTTGAACCAATTCTATTTTTGTTTTTAAAACACGACTTTCATGCATAACTTGCACTTGATCTATTGAAGGAAACTATTCATTTTTTAGCCTTAAAGTCATATTATTCAGTCTCTTTTGGTCAGTAAATCATTCTAAATCACTTCGAACGAAATCGGCCTTTAAACATGACTTTCGTGCATAACTTGTAGTTGATCTATTATAGGCAACAATGCGTTTGTTTAGCCTTAAAGTCATGTCACTGAGTCTCTTCTAGTCATTAAATCAATCTAAATTAATTCGAATGAATTCTATTTTCGCCCTTCAAACATTATTTTCTTACATAACTTGCAATTAATCTACTAAAGACAGCCATGCATTATTTTACCATTAAAAAGCATATCACTCAGTTTTTTCAATCATTAAATTGTTTGAAAGCACTTCGAACCAATTCTATTTTTGTTATTAAAACACGACTTTCATGCATAACTTGCACTTGATCTATTGAAGGGAAATATTCATCTTTTAGCCGTAAAGTCATGTTATTGCGTCTCTTTTAGTCAGTAAATCACTCTAAATCACTCCGAACGAAATTCGTCCTTTAAACATGACTTTCGTGCATAACTTGCAGTTGATCTATTGAAGGAAACAATGCATTTGTTTAGCCTTGAAGTCATATCACTAAGTCTCTTCTAGTCATTAAATCATTCTAAATTAATTCCAACGAATTCTCTTTTCGCCCTTCAAACATTATTTTCTTACATAACTTGCAATTAATCTACTAAAGACAGCAACGCATTATTTTAGCATTAAAAAGCATATCACTCAGTTTTTTCACTCGTTAAATTGTTTGAAGGCACTTCGAACCAATTCTATTTTAGTTTTTAGAACACGACTTTCATGCATAACTTGCACTTGATCTATTGAAAGAAACTATTCATCTTTTAGCCTTAAAGTCATATTATTCAGTCTCCTTTAGTCAGTAAATCATTCTGAATCACTTCGAACGAAATTCGGCCTTGAAACCCGACTTTCGTGCATAACTTGTAGTTGATCTATTATAGGCAACAATGCATTTGTTTAGCCTTCAAGTCATATCACTGAGTCTCTTCTAGTCACTAAATTATTATAAATTAATTAGAACGAATTCTATTTTAGCCCTTCAAATATTATTTTCTTGCATAACTTGCAATTAATCTACTGAATACAACAATGCATTATTTTAGCATTAAAAAGCATATCACTCAGTCTTTTCGATCATTAAATTGATTGAAGGCACTTTGAACCAATTCTATTTTTGTTTTTAAAACACGACTTTCATGCATAACTTGCACTTGATCTATTGAAGGAAACTATTCATTTTTTAGCCTTAAAGTCATATTATTCAGTCTCTTTTGGTCAGTAAATCATTCTAAATCACTTCGAACGAAATCGGCCTTTAAACCTGACTTTCGTGCATAACTTGTAGTTGATCTATTATAGGCAACAATGCGTTTGTTTAGCCTTAAAGTCATGTCACTGAGTCTCTTCTAGTCATTAAATCAATCTAAATTAATTCGAATGAATTCTATTTTCGCCCTTCAAACATTATTTTCTTACATAACTTGCAATTAATCTACTAAAGACAGCAATGCATTATTTTACCATTAAAAAGCATATCACTCAGTTTTTTCAATCATTAAATTGTTTGAAAGCACTTCGAACCAATTCTATTTTTGTTATTAAAACACGACTTTCATGCATAACTTGCACTTGATCTATTGAAGGGAAATATTCATCTTTTAGCCGTAAAGTCATGTTTTGCGTCTCTTTTAGTCAGTAAATCACTCTAAATCACTCCGAACGAAATTCGTCCTCTAAACATGACTTTCGTGCATAACTTGCAGTTTATCTATTGAAGGAAACAATGCATTTGTTTAGCCTAGAAGTCATATCACTGAGTCTCTTCTAGTCATTAAATCATTCTAAATTAATTCGAACGAATTCTATTTTCGCTCTACAAACATTATTTTCTTACATAACTTGCAATTAATCTACTGAATACAACAATGCATTATTTTAGCATTAAAAAGCATATCACTCAGTCTTTTCAATCATTAAATTGTTTGAAGGCACTTCGAACCAATTCTATTTTTGTTTTTAAAACACGACTTTCGTGCATAACTTGCACTTGATCTATTGAAGGCAACTATTCATTTTTTAGCCTTAAAGTCATATTATTCTGTCTCTTTTAGTCACTAAATCATTCTAAATCACTTCGAATGAAATTCGGCCTTTAAACCTGACTTTCGTGCATAACTTGTAGTTGATCTATTATAGGCAACAATGCATTTGTTTAGCCTTAAAGTCATGTCACCGAGTCTCTTCTAGTCATTAAATCAGTCTAAATTAATTCGAACGAATTCTATTTTCGCCCTTCAAACATTATTTTCTTACATAACTTGCAATTAATCTACTGAATACAACAATGCATTATTTTAGCATTTAAAAGCATATCACTCAGTCTTTTCAATCATTAAATTGTTTGAAGGCACTTCGAACCTATTCTATTTTTGTATTTAAAACACGACTGTCATGCATAACTTGCACTTGATCTATTGAAGGCAACTATTCATCTTTTAGCCTTGAAGTCATATTATTGCGTCTCTTTTAGTCAGTAAATCACTCTAAATCACTCCGAACGAAATTCGTCCTTTAAACATGACTTTCGTGCATAACTTGAAGTTCATCTATTGAAGGAAACAATGCATTTGTTTAGCCTTGAAGTCATATCACTGAGTCTCTTCTAGTCATTAAATCATTCTAAATTAATTCCAACAAATTCGATTTTTGCCCTTCAAGCATTATTTTCTTACATAACTTGCAATTAATCTACTGAATACAACAATGCATTATTTTTGCATTAAAAAGCATATCACTCAGTCTTTTCAATCATTAAATTGTTTGAAGGCACTTCGAACCAATTTTATTTTTGTTTTTAAAACACGACTTTCATGCATAACTTGCACTTGATCTATTGAAGGCAACTATTCATTTTTTAGCCTTAAAGTCATATTATTCAGTCTCTTTTAGTCACTAAATCATTCTAAATCACTTCGAACGAAATTCGGCCTTTAAACCTGACTTTCGTGCATAACTTGTAGTTGATCTATTATAGGCAACAATGCATTTGTTTAGCCTTAAAGTCATGTCACAGAGTCTCTTCTAGTCATTAAATCAATCTAAATTAATTCGAACGAATTCTATTTTCGCCCTTCAAACATTATTTTCTTACATAACTTGCAATTAATCTACTAAAGACAGCAATGCATTATTTTAGCATTAAAAAGCATATCACTCAGTTTTTTCAATCATTAAATTGTTTGAAGGCACTTCGAACCAATTCTATTTTTGTTTTTAAAACACGACTTTCATGCATAACTTGCACTTGATCAATTGAAGGCAACTATTCATCTTTTAGCCTTAAAGTCATATTATTGCGTCTCTTTTAGTCAGTAAATTATTCTAAATCACTTCGAACGAAATTCGGCCTTTAAACCTGACTTTCGTGCATAACTTGTACTTGATCTATTATAGGCAACAATGCATTTGTATAGCCTTAAAGTCATGTCACTGAGTCTCTTCTAGTCATTAAATCATTCTAAATTAATTCGAACGAATTCTATTTTCGCCCTTCAAACATTCTTTTCTTACATAACTTGTAAATAATCTATTGAAGACAACAATGCATTATTTTAGCCATAAAAAGCATATCACTCAGTCTTTTCAATCATTAAATTGTTTGACGGCACTTCGAACCAATTCTAGTTTTGTATTTAAAACACGACTTTCCTGCATAACTTGCACTTGATCTATTGAAGCCAACTATCCATTTTTTAGCCGTAAAGTCATATTATTGCGTCTTTTTTAGTCAGTAAATCACTCTAAATCACTATGAACGAAATTCGTCCTTTAATCCTGACTTTCGTGCATAACTTGTAGTCAATCTATTATAGGCAACAATGCAATTGTTTAGCATTAAAGTCATGTCACTGAGTCTCTTCTAGTCATTAAATCATTCTAAATTAATTCGAACGAATTCTATTTTCGCCCTTCAAACATTCTTTTCTTACATAACTTGTAAATAATCTATTGAAGACAACAATGCATTATTTTAGCCATAAAAAGCATATCACTCAGTCTTTTCAATCATTAAATTGTTTGACGGCACTTCGAACCAATTCTAGTTTTGTATTTAAAACACGACTTTCCTGCATAACTTGCACTTGATCTATTGAAGGCAACTATCCATTTTTTAGCTGTAAAGTCATATTATTGCGTCTCTTTTAGTCAGTAAATCACTCTAAATCACTATGAATGAAATTCGTCCTTTAATCCTGACTTTCGTGCATAACTTGTAGTCAATCTATTATAGGCAACAATGCATTTGTTTAGCCTTAAAGTCATGTCACTGAGTCTCTTCTCGTCATTAAATCATTCTAAATTAATTCGAACGAACTCTATTTTCGCCCTTCAAACATTCTTTTCTTACATAACTTGTAAATAATCTATTGAAGACAACAATGCATTATTTTAGCCATAAAAAGCATATCACTCAATATTTTCAATCATTAAATTGTTTGACGGCACTTCGAACCAATTCTAGTTTTGTATTTAAAACACGACTTTCCTGCATAACTTGCACTTGATCTATTGAAGGCAACTATCCATTTTTTAGCCGTAAAGTCATATTATTGCGTCTCTTTTAGTTATTAAATCATTCTAAATCACTTCGAACGAAATTCGGCCTTTAAACATGACTTTCGTGCATAACTTGCAGTTGATCTATTATAGGCAACAATGCATTTGTATAGCCTTAAAGTCATGTCACTGAGTCTCTTCTAGTCATTAAATAATTCTAAATTAATTCAAACGAATTCTACTTTCGCCCTTCAAACATTATTTTTTTACATAACTTGCAATTAATCTACTGAATACAACAATGCATTATTTTAGCATTAAAAAACATATCACTCAGTCTTTTCAATCATTAAATTGTTTGAAGGCACTTCGAACCAATTCTCTTTTTGCATTTAAAACGCGACTTTCATGCATAACTTGGAATTGATCTACTGAAGGCAACTATTCATTTTTTAGCCTTAAAGTCATATTATTGCGTCTCTTTTAGTCAGTAAATCATTCTAAATCACTTCGAACGAAATTCGGCGTTTAAACATGACTTTCGTGCATAACTTGCAGTTGATCTATTATAGGCAACAATGCATTTGTATAGCCTTAAAGTCATGTCACTGAGTCTCTTCTAGTCATTAAATAATTCTAAATTAATTCAAACAAATTCTACTTTCGCCCTTCAAACATTATTTTCTTACATAACTTGCAATTAATCTACTAAAGACAGCAATGCATTATTTTAGCATTAAAAAGCATATCACTCATTTTTTTCAATCATTAAATTGTTTGAAGGCACTTCGAACCAATTCTATTTTTGTTTTTAAAACACGACTTTCATGCATAACTTGCACTTGATCAATTGAAGGCAACTATTCATCTTTTAGCCTTAAAGTCATATTATTGCGTCTCTTTTAGTCAGTAAATTATTCTAAATCACTTCGAACGAAATTCGGCCTTTAAACCTGACTTTCGTGCATAACTTGTACTTGATCTATTATAGGCAACAATGCATTTGTATAGCCTTAAAGTCATGTCACTGAGTCTCTTCTAGTCATTAAATCATTCTAAATTAATTCGAACGAATTCTATTTTCGCCCTTCATACATTCTTTTCTTACATAACTTGTAAATAATCTATTGAAGACAACAATGCATTATTTTAGCCATAAAAAGCATATCACTCAGTCTTTTCAATCATTAAATTGTTTGACGGCACTTCGAACCAATTCTAGTTTTGTATTTAAAACACGACTTTCCTGCATAACTTGCACTTGATCTATTGAAGGCAACTATCCATTTTTTAGCCGTAAAGTCATATTATTGCGTCTCTTTTAGTTATTAAATCATTCTAAATCACTTCGAACGAAATTCGGCCTTTAAACATGACTTTCGTGCATAACTTGTAGTCAATCTATTATAGGCAACAATGCATTTGTTTAGCCTTAAAGTCATGTCACTGAGTCTCTTCTAGTCATTAAATCATTCTAAATTAATTCGAACGAATTCTATTTTCGCCCTTCAAACATTCTTTTCTTACATAACTTGTAAATAATCTATTGAAGACAACAATGCATTATTTTAGCCATAAAAAGCATATCACTCAGTCTTTTCAATCATTAAATTGTTTGACGGCACTTCGAACCAATTCTAGTTTTGTATTTAAAACACGACTTTCCTGCATAACTTGCACTTGATCTATTGAAGCCAACTATCCATTTTTTAGCCGTAAAGTCATATTATTGCGTCTCTTTTAGTCAGTAAATCACTCTAAATCACTATGAACGAAATTCGTCCTTTAATCCTGACTTTCGTGCATAACTTGTAGTCAATCTATTATAGGCAACAATGCAATTGTTTAGCATTAAAGTCATGTCACTGAGTCTCTTCTAGTCATTAAATAATTCTAAATTAATTCAAACGAATTCTACTTTCGCCCTTCAAACATTATTTTTTTACATAACTTGCAATTAATCTACTGAATACAACAATGCATTATTTTAGCATTAAAAAACATATCACTCAGTCTTTTCAATCATTAAATTGTTTGAAGGCACTTCGAACCAATTCTCTTTTTGCATTTAAAACGCGACTTTCATGCATAACTTGGAATTGATCTACTGAAGGCAACTATTCATTTTTTAGCCTTAAAGTCATATTATTGCGTCTCTTTTAGTCAGTAAATCATTCTAAATCACTTCGAACGAAATTCGGCGTTTAAACATGACTTTCGTGCATAACTTGCAGTTGATCTATTATTGGCAACAATGCATTTGTTTAGCCTTTAAGTCATGTCACTGAGTCTCTTCTAGTCATTAAATCATTCTAATTTAATTCGAACGAATTCTATTTTCCCCCTTCAAACATTATTTTCTTACATAACTTGCTATTAATCTACTAAAGAAAACAATGCATTATTTTAGCATTAAAAAGCATATCACTCAGTCTTTTCAATCATTAAATTGTTTGAAGGCACTTCGAACCAATTCTCTTTTTGCATTTAGAACGCGACTTTCATGCATAACTTGCACTTGATCTATTGATGGCAACTATTCATTTTTTAGCCGTAAAGTCATATTATTGCGTCTCTTTTAGTTATTAAATCATTCTAAATCACTTCCAACGAAATTCGGCCTTTAAACATGACTTTCGTGCATAACTTGCAGTTGATCTATTATAGGCAACAATGCATTTGTTTAGCCTTAAAGTCATGTCACTGAGTCTCTTCTAGTCATTAAATCATTCTAAATTAATTCGAACGAATTCTATTTTCGCCCTTCAAACATTATTTTCTAACATAACTTGCAATTAATCTACTAAAGACAACAATGCATTATTTTAGCAATAAAAAGCATCTCACTCAGTCCTTTTAATCATTAAATTGTCTGAAGGCACTTCGAACCAATTCTCTTTTTCCATTTAAAACGCGACTTTCATCCATAACTTGCAATTGATCTATTGATGGCAACTATGCATTTTTAATCCTTAAAGTCATATTATTGCGTCTCTTTTAGTCATTAAATCTTTCTAAATCACTTCGAACGAAATTCGGCCTTTAAACATGACTTTCGTGCATAACTTGCAGTCGATCTATTATAGGCAACAATGCATTTGTTTGGCCTTGAAGTCATGTCACTGAGTCTCTTCTAGTTATTAAATCATTCTAAATTAATTCGAACGAATTCTATTTTCGCCCTTCAAACATTATTTTCTAACATAACTTGCAATTAATCTACTAAAGACAACAATGCATTATTTTAGCATTAAAAAGCATATCACTCAGTCTTTTCAATCATTAAATTGTTTGAAGGCACTTCGAACCAATTCTCTTTTTGCATTTAAAACGCGACTTTCATGCATAACTTGCACTTGATCTATTGAAGGCAACTATTCATTTTTTAGCCGTAAAGTCATATCATTGCGTCTCTTTTAGTTATTAAATCATTCTAAATCACTTCGAACGAAATTCGGCCTTTAAACATGACTTTCGTGCATAACTTGCAGCTGATCTATTTATAGGCAACAATGCATTTGTTTAGCCTTAAAGTCATGTCATTGAGTCTCTTCTAGTCATTAAATAATTCTAAATTAATTCAAACGAATTCTACTTTCGCCCTTCAAACATTGTTTTTTTACATAAGTTGCAATTAATCTACTGAATACAACAATGCATTATTTTAGCATTAAAAAGCATATCACTCAGTCTTTTCCATCATTAAATTGTTTGAAGGCACTTCGAACCAATTCTCTTTTTGCATTTAAAACGCGACTTTCATGCATAACTTGCAATTGATTTACTGAAGGCAACTATTCATTTTTTAGCCTTAAAGTCATATTTTTGCGTCTCTTTTAGTCAATAAATCATTCTAAATCACTTCGAACGAAATTCGGCCTATAAACATGACTTTCGTGCATAACTTGCAGTTGATCTATTATAGGCAACAATGCATTTGTTTAGCCTTAAAGTCATCTTATTGAGTCTCTTCTAGTCATTAAATCATTCTAAATTAATTCGAACGAATTCTACTTTCGCCCTTCAAACATTATTTTTTTACATAACTTGCAATTAATCTACTGAATACAACAATGCATTATTTTAGCATTCAAAAGCATATCACTCAGTCTTTTCAATCATTAAATTGTTTGAAGGCACTTCGAACCAATTCCCTTTTTGCATTTAAAACGCGACTTTCATGCATAACTTGCACTTGATCTATTGAAGGCAACTATTCATTTTTTAGCCGTAAAGTCATATTATTGCGTCTCGTTTAGTTATTAAATCATTCTAAATCACTTTGAACGAAATTCGGCCTTTAAACATGACTTTCGTGCATAACTTGCAGTTGATCTATTATAGGCAACAATGCATTTGTTTAGCCTTAAAGTCATGTCACTGAGTCTCTTCTAGTCATTAAATAATTCTAAATTAATTCAAACGAATTCTACTTTCGCCCTTCAAACATTATTTTTTTACATAACTTGCAATTAATCTACTGAATACAACAATGCATTATTTTAGCATTAAAAGGCATACCACTCAGTCTTTTCAATCATTAAATTGTTTGATGGCACTTCAAACCAATTCCCTTTTTGCATTTAAGACGCGAGTTTCATGCGTAACTTGCAATTGATCCACTGAAGGCAACTATTCATTTTTTAGCCTTAAAGTCATATTTTTGCGTCTCTTTTAGTCGATAAATCATTCTAAATCACTTCGAACGAAATTCGGCCTATAAACATGACTTTCGTGCATAACTTGAAGTTGATCTATTATAGGCAACAATGCATTTGTTTAGCCTTAAAGTCATGTTATTGAGTCTCTTCTAGTCATTAAATCATTCTAAATTAATTCGAACGAATTGTATTTTCACCATTCAAACATTATTTTCTTACATAACTTGCAATTAATCTACTAAAGACAACAATGCATTATTTTAGCATTAAAAAGCATATCACTTAGTCTTCTCAATCGTTAAATTGTTTGAAGGCACTTCGAACCAATTCTCTTTTTGCATTTAAAACGCGACTTTCATGCATAACTTGCAATTGATCTATTGATGGCAACTATGCATTTTTAATCCTTAAATTCATATTTTTGCGTCTCTTTTAGTCAATAAATCATTCTAAATCACTTCGAACGAAATTCGGCTTTTAAACATGACTTTCGTGCGTAACTTGCAGTTGATCTATTATAGGAAACAATGCATTTCTTTAGCCTTGAAGTCATGTCACTGAGTCTCTTCTAGTCATTAAATCATTCTAAATTAATTTGAACGAATTCTATTTTCGCCATTCAAACATTATTTTCTTACATAACTTGCAATTAATCTACTAAAGACAACAATGCATTATTTTAGCATTAAAAAGCATATCACTCAGTCTTCTCAATCGTTAAATTGTTTGAAGGCACTTCGAACCAATTCTCTTTTTGCATTTAAAACGCGACTTTCATGCATAACTTGCAATTGATCTATTGATGGCAACTAAGCATTTTTAATCCTTAAATTCAGATTTTTGCGTCTCTTTTAGTCAATAAATCATTCTGAATCACTTGGAACGAAATTCGGCCTTTAAACATGACTTTCGTGGGTAACGTGCAGTTGATCTATTGAAGGCAACAATGCATTTGTTTAGCCTTAAAGTCATGTCACTGAGTCTCTTCTAGTCATTAAATCATTCTAAATTAATTCGAACGAATTCTATTTTTGCCCTTCAAACATTCTTGTCTTACATAACTTGTAAATAATCTATTGAAGACAACAATGCATTATTTTAGCCATAAAAAGCATATCACTCAGTCTTTTCAATCATTAAATTGGTTGACGGCACTTCGAACGAATTCTATTTTTGTATTTAAAACACGACTTTCATGCATAACTTGCACTTGATCTATTCAAGGCAACTATTCATTTTTTAGCCGTAAAGTCATATTATTGCGTCTCTTTTAGTTATTAAATCATTCTAAATCACTTCGAACGAAATTCGGCCTTTAAACATGACTTTCGTGCATAACTTGCAGTTGATCTATTATAGGCAACAATGCATTTGTTTAGCATTAAAGTCATGTCACTGAGTCTCTTCTAGTCATTAAATAATTCTAAATTAATTCAAACGAATTCTACTTTTGCCCTTCAAACATTATTATTTTACATAACTTGCAATTAATCTACTGAATACAACAATGCATTATTTTAGCATTAAAAAGCATATCACTCAGTCTTTTCAATCATTAAATTGTTTGAAGGCACTTCGAACCAATTCTCTTTTAGCATTTAAAACGCGACTTTCATGCATAACTTGCACTTGATCTATTGAAGGCAACTATTCATTTTTTAGCCGTAAAGTCATATTACTGCGTCTCTTTTAGTTATTAAATCATTCTAAATCACTTCGAACGAAATTCGGCCTTTAAACACGACTTTCATGCATAACTTGCAGTTGATCTATTATAGGCAACAATGCATTTGTTTAGCCTTAAAGTCATGTCACTGAGTCTCTTCTAGTCATTAAATAATTCTAAATTAATTCAAACGAATTCTACTTTCGCCCTTCAAACATTATTTTTTTACATAACTTGCAATTAATCTACTGAATACGACAATGCATTATTTTAGGATTAAAAAGCATATAACTCAGTCTTCTCAATCATTAAATTGTTTGAAGGCACTTCGAACCAATTCTCTTTTTGCATTTAAAACGCGACTTTCGTGCATAACTTGCAATTGATCTATTGATGGCAACTATGCATTTTTAATCCTTAAATTCATATTTTTGCGTCTCTTTTAGTCAATAAATCATTCTGAATCACTTCGAACGAAATTCGGCCTTTAAACATGACTTTCGTGCGTAACTTGTAGTTGCTCTATTGAAGGCAACAATGCATTTGTTTAGCCTTAAAGTCATGTCACTGAGTCTCTTCTAGTCATTAAATCATTCTAAATTAATTCGAACGAATTCTATTTTCGCCCTTCAAACATTCTTGTCTTACATAACTTGTAAATAATCTATTGAAGACAACAATGCATTATTTTAGCCATAAAAAGCATATCACTAAGTCTTTTCAATCATTAAATTGTTTGACGGCACTTCGAACGAATTCTATTTTTGTATTTAAAACACGACTTTCATGCATAACTTGCACTTGATCTATTGAAGGCAACTATTCATTTTTTAGCCGTAAAGTCATATTATTGCGTCTCTTTTAGTTATTAAATCATTCTAAATCACTTCGAACGAAATTCGGCCTCTAAACATGACTTTCGTGCAAAACTTCCTGTTGATCTATTATAGGCAACAATGCATTTGTTTAGCCTTAAAGTCATGTCACTGAGTCTCTTCTAGTCATTAAATAATTCTAAATTAATTCAAACGAATTCTACTTTCGCCCTTCAAACATTATTTTTTTACATAACTTGCAATTAATCTACTGAATACAACAATGCATTATTTTAGCATTAAAAAGCATATCACTCAGTCTTTTCAATCATTAAATTGTTTGAAGGCACTTCGAACCAATTCTCTTTTTGCATTTAAAACGCGACTTTCATGCATTACTTGCAATTGATCTATGGATGGCAACTATGCATTTTTAATCCTTAAATTCATATTTTTGCGTCTCTTTTAGTCAATAAATCATTCTAAATCACTTCGAACGAAATTCGGCCTTTAAACATGACTTTCGTGCGTAACTTGCAGTTGATCTATTATAGGAAACAATGCATTTGTTTAGCCTTGAAGTCATGTCACTGAGTCTCTTCTAGTCATTAAATCATTCTAAATTAATTCGAACGAATTCTATTTTCGCCCTTCAAACATTATTTTCTAACATAACTTGCAATTAATCTACTAAAGACAACAATGCATTATTTTGGCAATAAAAACATATCACTCAGTCCTTTTAATCATTAAATTGTCTGAAGGCACTTCGAACCAATTCTCTTTTTGCATTTAAAACGCGACTTTCATCCATAACTTGCAATTGATCTATTGATCGCAACTATGCATTTTTAATCCTTAAAGTCATATTATTGCGTCTCTTTTAGTCATTAAATCTTTCTAAATCACTTCGAACGAAATTCGGCCTTTAGACATGACTTTCGTGCATAACTTGCAGTTGATCTATTATAGGCAACAATGCATTTGTTTGGCCTTGAAGTCATGTCACTGAGTCTCTTCTAGTCATTAAATCATTCCAAATTAATTCGAAAGAATTCTATTTTCGCCCTTGAAACATTATTTTCTAACATAACTTGCAATTAATCTACTAAAGACAACAATGCATTATTTTAGCATTAAAAAGAATATCACTCAGTCTTTTCAATCATTAAATTGTTTGAAGGCACTTCGAACCAATTCTCTTTTTGCATTTAAAACGCGACTTTCATGCATAACTTGCAATTGATCTATTGAAGGCAAATATTCATTTTTTAGCCTTAAAGTCATATTATTGCGTCTCATTTAGTCATTAAATCTTTCTAAATCTCTTCGAACGAAATTCGGCCTTTAAACATGACTTTCGTGCATAACTTGCAGTTGATCTATTATAGGCAACAATGCATTTGTTTGGCCTTAAAGTCATGTTATTGAGTCTGTTCTAGTCATTAAATCATTCTAAATTAATTCGAACGAATTCTATTTTCGCCATTCTAACATTATTTTCTTACATAACTTGTAATTAATCTACTAAATACGACAATGCATTATTTTAGCATTAAAAAGCATATAACTCAGTCTTCTCAATCAATAAATTGTTTGAAGGCACTTCGAACCAATTCTCTTTTTGCATTTAAAACGCGACTTTCATGCATAACTTGCAATTGATCTATTGATGGCAACTATGCATTTTTAATCCTTAAATTCATATTTTTGCGTCTCTTTTAGTCAATAAATCATTCTGAATCACTTCGAACGAAATTCGGCCTTTAAACATAACTTTCGTGCGTAACTTGGAGTTGATCTATTGAAGGTAACAATGCATTTGTTTAGCCTTAAAGTCATGTCACTGAGTCTCTTCTAGTCATTAAATCATTCTAAATTAATTCGAACGAATTCTATTTTCGCCCTTCAAACATTCTTTTCTTACATAACTTGTAAATAATCTATTGAACACAACAATGCATTATTTTAACCATAAAAAGCATATCACTCAGTCTTTTCAATCATTAAATTGTTTGACGGCACTTCGAACGAATTCTATTTTTGTATTTAAAACACGACTTTCATGCATAACTTGCACTTGATCTATTGAAGGCAACTATTCATTTTTTAGCCGTAAAGTTATATTATTGCGTCTCTTTTAGTTATTAAATCATTCTAAATCACCTCGAACGAAATTCGGCCTTTAAACATGACTTTCGTGCATAACTTGCAGTTGATCTATCATAGGCAACAATGCATTTGTTTAGCCTTAAAGTCATGTCACTGAGTCTCTTCTAGTCATTAAATAATTCCAAATTAATTCAAACGAATTCTACTTTCGCCCTTCAAACATTATTTTTTTACATAGCTTGCAATTAATCTACTGAATACAACAATGCATTATTTTAGCATTAAAAAGCATATCACTCAGTCTTTTTAATCATTAAATTGTTTGAAGGCACTTCGAACCAATTCTCTTTTTGCATTTAAAACGCGACTTTCATGCATAACTTGCAATTGATCTACTGAAGGCAACTATTCATTTTTTAGCCTTAAAGTCATATTATTGCGTCTCTTTTAGTCATTAAATTTTTCTAAATCACTTCGAACGAAATTCTGCCTTTAAACATGACTTTCGTGCATAACTTGCAGTTGATCTATTATAGGCAACAATGCATTTGTTTAGCCTCAAAGTCACGTCACTGAGTCTCTTCCAGTCATTAAATCATTCTAAATTAATTCGAACGAATTCTATTTTCGCCATTCAAATATTATTTTCTTACATAACTTGCAATTAATCTACTAAAGACAACAATGCATTATTTTAGCATTAAAAAGCATATCACTCAGTCTTCTCAATCGTTAAATTGTTTGAAGGCACTTCGAACCAATTCTCTTTTTGCATTTAAAACGCGACTTTCATGCATAACTTGCAATTGATCTATTGATGGCAACTATGCATTTTTAATCCTTAAATTCATATTTTTGCGTCTCTTTTAGTCAATAAATCATTCTAAATCACTTCGAACGAAATTCGGCCTTTAAACATGACTTTCGTGCATAAGTTGCAGTTGATCTATTGCAGGCAACAATGTATTTGTTTAGCCTTAAAGTCATGTCACTGAGTCTCTTCTAGTCATCAAATCATTCTAAATTAATTCGAACGAATTCTTTTTTTCGCCCTTCAAACATTATTTTCTTACATAACTCGCAATTAATCTACTGAAGACAACAATGCATTATTTTAGCATTAAAAAGCATATCACTCAGTCTTTTCACTCATTAGATTGTTTGAAGGCACTTCGAACCAATTCTCTTTTTGCATTTAGAACGCGACTTTCATGCATAACTTGCAATTGATCTATTGATGGCAACTATGCATTTTTTAGCCTTAAAGTGATATTTTTGCGTCTCTTCTAGTCAATAAATCATTCTAAATCACTTCGAACGAAATTCGGCCTTTAAACATGACTTTCGTGCATAACTTGCAGTTGATCTATTGAAGGCAACAATGCATTTGTTTAGCGTTTAAGTCATGTCACTGAGTCTCTTCTAGTCATCAAATCATTCTAAATTAATTCGAACGAATTCTATTTTCGCCCTTCAAACATTATTTTCTTACATAACTTGCAATTAATCTACTAAAGGAAACAATGGATTATTTTAGCATTAAAAAGCATATCACTCAGTCTTTTCACTCATTTGATTGTTTGAAGGCACTTCGAACCAATTCTATTTTTGTATTTAAAACACGACTTTCATGCATAACTTGCACTTGATCTATTGACGGCGACTATTCATTTTTTAGCCTTACATTCATATTATTGCGTCTGTTTTAGTTATTAAATCTTTCTAAATCACTTCGAACGAAATTCGGCCTTTAAACATGACTTTCGTGCATAACATGCAGTTGATCTATTGAAGGCAACAATGCATTTGTTTAGCGTTTAAGTCATGTCACTGAGTCCCTTCCAGTCATTAAATCATTCTAAATTAATTCGAACGAATTCTATTTTCGCCCTTCAAACATTATTTTCTTACAAACTTGCAATTAATCTACTAAAGACAACAATGCATTATTTTAGCATTAAAAAGCATATCACTCAGTCTTTTTACTCATTAGATTGTTGGAAGGCACTTCGAACCAATTCTCTTTTTGCATTTAGAACGCGACTTTCGTGCATAATTTGCAATTGATCTATTGATAGCAACTATGCATTTTTTTAGCCTTAAAGTCATATTTTTGCGTCTCTTTTAGTCATTAAATCTTTCTAAATCACTTCGAACGAAATTCGGCCGTTAAACATGACTTTCGTGCATAACTTGCAGTTGATCTATTGATGGCAACAATGCATTTGTTTAGCGTTTAACTCATGTCACTGAGTCCCTTCTAGTCATTAAATCATTCTAAATTAATTCGAACGAATTCTATTTTCGCCCTTCAAACATTATTTTCTTACAAACTTGCAATTAATCTACTAAAGACAACAATGCATTATTTTAGCATTAAAAAGCATATCACTCAGTCTTTTTACTCATTAGATTGTTTGAAGGCACTTCGAACCAATTCTCTTTTTGCATTTAGAACGCAACTTTCATGCATAATTTGCAATTGATCTATTGATAGCATCTATGCATATTTTTAGCCTTAAACTCATATTTTTGCATCTCTTTTAGTCATTAAATCTCTCTAAATCACTTCGAACGAAATTCGGCCTTTAAACATGACTTTCGTGCATAACTTGCAGTTGATCTATTGAAGGCAACAATGTATTTGTTTAGCCTTAAAGTCATGTCACTGAGTCTCTTCTAGTCATCAAATCATTCTAAATTAATTCGAACGAATTCTTTTTTTCGCCCTTCAAACATTATTTTCTTACATAACTTGCAATTAATCTACTGAAGACAACAATGCATTATTTTAGCATTAAAAAGCATATCACTCAGTCTTTTCACTCATTAGATTGTTTGAAGGCACTTCGAACCAATTCTCTTTTTGCATTTAGAACGCGACTTTCATGCATAACTTGCAATTGATCTATTGATGGCAACTATGCATTTTTTAGCCTAAAAGTGATATTTTTGCGTCTCTTTTAGTCAATAAATCATTCTAAATCACTTCGAACGAAATTCGGCCTTTAAACATGACTTTCGTGCATAACTTGCAGTTGATCTATTGAAGGCAACAATGCATTTGTTTAGCGTTTAAGTCATGTCACTGAGTCTCTTCTAGTCATCAAATCATTCTAAATTAATTCGAACGAATTCTATTTTCGCCCTTCAAACATTATTTTCTTACATAACTTGCAATTAATCTACTAAAGGAAACAATGGATTATTTTAGCATTAAAAAGCATATCACTCAGTCTTTTCACTCATTTGATTGTTTGAAGACACTTCGAACCAATTCTATTTTTGTATTTAAAACACGACTTTCATGCATAACTTGCCCTTGATCTATTGACGGCGACTATTCATTTTTTAGCCTTACATTCATATTATTGCATCTGTTTTAGTTATTAAATCTTTCTAAATCACTTCGAACGAAATTCGGCCTTTAAACATGACTTTCGTGCATAACATGCAGTTGATCTATTGAAGGCAACAATGCATTTGTTTAGCGTTTAACTCATGTCACTGAGTCCCTTCGAGTCATTAAATCATTCTAAATTAATTCGAACGAATTCTATTTTCGCCCTTCAAACATTATTTTCTTACAAACTTGCAATTAATCTACTAAAGACAACAATGCATTATTTTAGCATTAAAAAGCATATCACTCAGTCTTTTTACTCATTAGATTGTTTGAAGGCACTTCGAACCAATTCTCTTTTTGCATTTAGAACGCGACTTTCATGCATAATTTGCAATTGATCTATTGATAGCAACTATGCATTTTTTTAGCCTTAAAGTCATATTTTTGCGTCTCTTTTAGTCATTAAATCTTTCTAAATCACTTCGAACGAAATTCGGCCGTTAAACATGACTTTCGTGCATAACTTGCAGTTGATCTATTGAAGGCAACAATGCATTTGTTTATCGTTTAAGTCATGTCACTGAGTCTCTTCTAGTCATTAAATCATTCTAAAATAATTCAAACGAATTCTATTTTCGCCCATCAAACATTATTTTCTTACATAACTTGCAATTAATCTACTAAAGACAACAATGCATTATTTTAGCATTAAAAAGCATATCACTCAGTCTTTTCACTCATTAGATTGTTTGAAGGCACTTCGAACCAATTCGCTTTTTGCATTTAAAACGCGACTTTCATGCATAACTTGCAATTGATCTATTGATGGCAACTATGCATTTTTTAGCCTTACATTCATATTATTGCATCTGTTTTAGTCATTAAATCTTTCTAAATCACTTGGAACGAAATTCGGCCTTTAAACATGACTTTCGTGCATAACTTGCAGTTGATCTATTGAAGGCAACAATGCATTTGTTTAGCGTTTAAGTCATGTCACTGAGTCTCTTCTAGTCATTAAATCATTCTAAATTAATTCGAACGAATTCCATTTTCGCCCTTCAAACATTATTTTCTTACATAACTTGCAATTAATCTACTAAAGACAACAATGCATTATTTAAGCATTAAAAAGCATATCACTCAGTCTTTTCACTCATTAGATTGTTTGAAGGCACTTCCAACCAATTCCCTTTTTGCATTTAGAACGTGACTTTCATGCATAATTTGCAATTGATCTATTGATAGCAACTATCCATTTTTTTAGCCTTAAAGTCAAATTTTTCGTCTCTTTTAGTCATTCAATCTTTCTAAATCACTTCGAACGAAATTCGGCCTTTAAACATGACTTTCGTGCATAACTTGCAGTTGATGTATCGAAGGCAACAATGCATTTCTTTAGCCTTAAAGTCATGTCACTGAGTCTCTTCTAGTCATCAAATCATTCTAAATTAATTCGAATGAATTCTATTTTCGCCCTTCAAACATTATTTTCTTACATAACTTGTAATTAATCTATTGAAGACAACAATGCATTATTTTAGCAGTAAAAAGCATATCACTCAATGTTCTCAATCATTAAATTGTTTGAAGGCACTTCGAACCAATTCTATTTTTGTATTTAAAACACGACTTTGATGCATAACTTGCACTTGATCTATTGAAGGCGACTATTCATTTTTTTGCCTTAAATTCATATTATTGCGTCTCTATTAGTCATTAAATCTTTCTAAATCACTTCGAACAAAATTCGGCCTTTAAACGTGACTTTCGTGCATAACATGCAGTTGATCTATTGAAGGCAACAATGCATTTGTTTGGCGTTTAAGTGATGTCACTGAGTCTCTTCTAGTCATTAAATCATTCTAAATTATTTCGAACGAATTCTATTTTCGCCCTTCAAACAGTATTTTCTTACATAACTTGCATTAATCTACTAAAGACAACAATGCATTATTTTATCATTAAAAAGAATATCACTCAGTCTTTTCACTCAGTAGATTGTTTGAAGGCACTTCGAACCAATTCTCTTTTTGCATTTAGAACGCGACTTTCATGCATAATTTGCAATTGATCTATTGATAGCAACTATGCATTTTTTTAGCCTTAAAGTCATATTTTTGCGTCTCTTTTAGTCATTAAATCTTTCGAAATCACTTCGAACGAAATTCGGCCTTTAAACATGACTTTCATGCAAAACTTGCAGTTGATCTATTGAAGGCAACAATGCAATTGTTTAGCGTTTAAGTCATGTCACTTAGTCTCTTCTAGTCATTAAATCATTCTAAATTAGTTCGAACGAATTCTATTTTCGCCCTTCAAACATTATTTTCTTACATAACTTGCAATTAATCTACTAAAGACAACAATGCATTATTTTAGCATTAAAAAGCATAACACTCAGTCCTTTCATTCATTAAATTGTTTGAAGGCACTTCGAGCCAATTCTCTTTTTGCATTTAAAACGTGACTTTCAGGCATAACTTGCAATTGATCTATTGATGGCAACTCTGCATTTTTTAGCCTTAAAGTAATATTTTTGCGTCTCTTTTAGTCAATAAATCATTCTAAATCACTTCGAACGAAATTCCGCCTTTAAACATGACTTTCGTGCATAACTTGCAGTTGATCTATTGAAGGCAACAATGCATTTGTTTAGCGTTTTAAGTCATGTCACTTAGTCTCTTCTAGTCATCAGATCATTCTAAATTAATTCGAACGAATTCTATTTTCGCCCTTCAAACATTATTTTCTTACATAACTTGTAATTAATCTGTTGAAGACAACAATGCATTATTTTAGCATTAAAAAGCATATCACTCAATCTTCTCAATCATTAAATTGTTCGAAGGCACTTTGAACCAATTCTATTTTTGTATTTAAAACACGACTTTCATGCATAACTTGCACTTGATCTATTGAAGGTGACTATTCATTTTTTAGCCTTAAATTCATATCATTGCGTCTCTTTTAGTCATTAAGTCTTTCTAAATCACTTTGAACGAAATTCGGCCTTTAAACATGACTTTCATGCATAACATGTAGTTGATCTATTGAAGGCAACAATGCATTTGTTTAGCGTTTAAGTCATGTCACTGAGTCTCTTCTACTCATTAAATCATTCTAAATTAATTCGAACGAATTCTATTTTCGCCCTTCAAACATTATTTTCTTACATAACTTGCAATTAATCTACTAAAGACAACAATGCATTATTTAAGCATTAAAAAGCATATCACTCAGTCTTTTCACTCATTAGATTGTTTGAAGGCACTTCGAACCAATTCTATTTTTGTATTTAAAACACGACTTTCATGCATAATTTGCAATTGATCTATTGATAGCAACTATGCATTTTTTTAGCCTTAAAGTCATATTTTTGCGTCTCTTTTAGTCATTAAATCTTTCGAAATCACTTCGAACGAAATTCGGCCTTTAAACATGACTTTCGTGCATAACTTGCAGTTGATCTATTGAAGGCAACAATGCATATGTTTAGCGTTTAAGTCATGTCACTGAGTCTCTTCTAGTCATTAAATCATTCTAAATTAGTTCGAACGAATTCTATTTTCGCCCTTCAAACATTATTTTCTTACATAACTTGTAATTAATCTATTGAAGACAACAATGCATTATTTTAGCATTAAAAAGCATATCACTCAGTCTTCTCACTCATTAGATTGTTTGAAGGCACTTCGAACCAATTATCTTTTTGCATTTAGAACACGACTTTCATGCATAATTTGCAATTGATCTATTGATAGCAACTATGCATTTTTTTAGCCTTAAAGTCATATTTTTGCAACTCATTTAGTCATTAAATCTTTCTAAATCACTACGAACGAAATTCGGTCTTTAAACATGACTTTCGTGCACAACTTGCAGTGGATCTATTGAAGGCAACAATGCATTTGTTTAGCCTTAAAGTCATGTCATTGAGTCTCTTCTAAGCATCAAATCATTCTAAATTAATTCGAACGAATTCTATTTTTGCCCTTTAAACATTATTTTCTTACATAACTTGTAATTAATTTATTGAAGACAACAATGCATTATTTTAGCATTAAAAAGCATATCACTCAGTCTTCTCAATCATTAAATTGTTTGAAGGCACTTCGAACCAATTCTATTTTTGTATTTAAAACACAACTTTCATGCATAACTTGCACTTGATCTATTGACGGTGACTATTCATTTTTTAGCCTTACATTCATATTATTGCATCTGTTTTAGTCATTAAATCTTTCTAAATCACTTTGAACGAAATTCGGCCTTTAAACATGACTTTCGGAAATAACATGCAGTTGATCTATTGAAGGCAACAATGCATTTGTTTAGCGTTTAAGGCATGTCACTGAGTCTCTTCTAGTCATTAAATCATTCTAAATTAGTTCGAACGAATTCTATTTTCGCCCTTCAAACATTATTTTCTTACTTAACTTGCAATTAATCTACTAAAGACAACAATGCATTATTTTATCATTAAAAAGCATATCACTCAGTCTTTTCACTCATTAGATTGTTTGAAGGCACTTCGAACCAATTCTCTTTTTGCATTTCGAACGCGACTTTCATGCATAAATTGCAATTGATCTATTGATAGCAACTATGCATTTTTTAGCCTTTAAGTCAAATTGTTACGTCTCTTTTAGTCAATAAATCATTCTTAATCACTCCAAACGAAATTCGGCCTTTAAACATGACTTTCGTGCATAACTTGCAGTGGATCTACTGAAGGCAACAATGCATTTGTTTAGCGTTTAAGTCATGTCACTGAGTCTCTTCTAGTCATTAAATCATTCTAAATTAGTTTGAACGAATTCTATTTTCGCCCTTCAAACATTATTTTCTTACATAACTTGCAATTAATCTACTAAAGACAACAATGCATTATTTTATCATTAAAAAGCATATCACTCAGTCTTTTCACTCATTAGATTGTTTGAAGGCACTTCGAACCAATTCTCTTTTTGCATTTAGAAGGCGACTTTCATGCGTAATTTGCAATTGATCTATTGATAGCAAGTATGTATTTTTTAGCCTTAAAGTCATATTTTTGCGTCTCTTTTAGTCAATAAATCATTCTAAATCACTTTGAACGAAATTCGGCCTTTAAACATAACTTTCGTGCATAACTTGCAGTGGATCTATTGAAGGCAACAATGCATTTGTTTAGCCTTAAAGTCATGTCACTGAGTCTCTTCTAGTCACCAAATCATTCTAAATTAAGTAGAACGAATACTATTTTCACTCCTCAAACATTATTTTCTTACATAACTTGTAATTAATCTATTGAAGACAACAATGCATTATTTTAGCATTAAAAAGCATATCGCTCAGTCTTCTCAATCATTAAATTGTTTGAAGGTACTTCGAACCAATTCAATTTTTGTCTTTAAAACACGACTTTCATGCATAACTTGCACTTGATCTATTGACGGCGACTATTTATTTTTTAGCCTTAAAGTGATATTTTTGCGTCTTTTTTAGTCAATAAATCATTCTAAATCACTTCGAACGAAATTCGGCCTTTAAACATGAATTTCGTGCATAACTTGCAGTTGATCTATTGAAGGCAACAATGCATTTTTTTAGCGTTTAAGTCATGTCACTGAGTCTCTTCTAGTCATCAAATCATTCTAAATTAGTTCGAACGAATTCTATTTTCGCCCTTCAAACATTATTTTCTTACATAACTTGCAATTAATCTACTAAAGACAACAATGCATTATTTTAGCATTAAAAAGCATATCACTAAGTCTTTTCACTCATTAGATTGTTTGAAGGCACTTCGAACCAATTCTCTTTTTGCATTTAGAACGCGACTTTCATGCATAATTTCCAATTGATCTATTGATAGCAACTATGCATTTTTGTTAGCTTTAAATTCATAACAATGCGTCTCTTTTAGTCATTAAATCTTTCTAAATTACTTTGAACGAAATTCGGCCTTCAAACATGACTTTCTTGCATAACTTGCATTTGATCTATTGAAGGCAACAATGCATTAGTTTAGCCTTAAAGTCATGTCACTGAGTCTCCTCTAGTCATTAAATCATTCTAAATTAGTTCGAACGAATTCTATTTTCGCCCTTCAAACATTATTTTCTTACATAACTTGCAATTAATCTACTAAAGACAATAATGCATTATTTTATAATTGAAAAGCATATCACTCAGTCTTTTCACTCATTAGATTGTTTGAAGGCACTTCGAACCAATTCTCTTTTTGCATTTAGAACGCGACTTTCATGCATAATTTGCAATTGATCAATTGATAGCAACTATGCATTTTTTTAGCGTTAAAGTCATATTTTTGCGGCTCTTTTAGTCATTAAATCTTTCTAAATCACTTCGAACGAAATTCGGCCTTTAAACATGACTTTCGTGCATAACTTGCAGTTGATCTATTGAAGGCAACAATGCATTTGTTTAGCCTTAAAGTCATGTCACTGAGTCTCTTCTAGTCACCAAATCATTCTAAATTAAGTAGAACGAATACTATTTTCACTCCTCAAACATTATTTTCTTACATAACTTGTAATTAATCTATTGAAGACAACAATGCATTATTTTAGCATTAAAAAGCATATCGCTCAGTCTTCTCAATCATTAAATTGTTTGAAGGTACTTCGAACCAATTCAATTTTTGTCTTTAAAACACGACTTTCATGCATAACTTGCACTTGATCTATTGACGGCGACTATTTACTTTTTAGCCTTAAAGTGATATTTTTGCGTCTTTTTTAGTCAATAAATCATTCTAAATCACTTCGAACGAAATTCGGCCTTTAAACATGAATTTCGTGCATAACTTGCAGTTGATCTATTGAAGGCAACAATGCATTTTTTTAGCGTTTAAGTCATGTCACTGAGTCTCTTCTAGTCATCAAATCATTCTAAATTAATTCGAACGAATTCTATTTTCGCCGTTCAAACATTATTTTCTTACATAACTTGTAATTAATCTATTGAAGACATCAATGCATTATTTTAGCATTAAAAAGCATATCACTCAGTCTTCTAAATCATTAAATTGTTTGAAGGCACTTCGAACCAATTCTATTTTTGTATTTAAAACACGATTTTCATGCATAAATTGCACTTGATCTATTAAAGGCCACTATTCATTTTTTAGCCTTAAATTCATATTATTGCGTCTCTTTTAGTCATTAAATCTTTCTAAATCACTTCGAACGAAATTCGGCCTTTAAACATAACTTTCATGCATAACATGCAGTTGATCTATTGAAGGCAACAATGCATTTGTTTAGCGTTTAAGTCATGTCACTGAGTCTCTTCTAGTCATTAAATCATTCTAAATTAGTTTGAACGAATTCTATTTTCGCCCTTCAAACATTATTTTCTTACATAACTTGCAATTAATCTACTAAAGACAACAATGCATTATTTTAGCATTAAAAAGCATATCACTCAGTCTTTTCACTCATTAGATTGTTTGAAGGCACTTCGAACCAATTCTCTTGTTGCATTGAGAACGCGACTTTCATGCATAATTTGCAATTGATCTATTGATAGCAACTATGCATTTTTTTAGCCTTAAAGTCATATTTTTGCGTCTCTTTTAGTCAATAAATCTTTCTAAATCACTTCGAACGAAATTCGGCCTTTAAACAGGACTTTCGTGCATAACTTGCTGTTGATCTATTGAAGGCAACAATGCATTTGTTTAGCCTTAAAGTCATGTCACTGAGTCTCTTCTAGTCATCAAATTATTCTAAAGTAATTCGAACGAATTCTATTTTTGCCCTTTAAACATTATTTTCTTACATAACTTGTAATTAATTTATTGAAGACAACAATGCATTATTTTTGCATTAAAAAGCATATCACTCAGTCTTTTCAATCATTAAATTGTTTGAAGGCACTTCGAACCAATTCTCTTTTTGCATTTAAAACGTGACTTTCGTGCATAACTTGGAATTGATCTAATGATGGCAACTATGCCTTTTTTAGCCTTAAAGTCATTTTTTTGCGTCTCATTTAGTCATTAAATCTTTCTAAATCACTTCGAACGAAATTCGGTCTTTAAACATGACTTTCGTGCATAACTTGCAGTGGATCTATTGAAGGCAACAATGCATTTGTTTAGCCTTAAAGTCATGTCACTGAGTCTCTTCTAAACATTAAATCATTCTAAATTAATTCGAACGAATTCTATTTTCAGTCATTAGATTGTTTGAAGGCACTTCGAACCAATTCTATTTTTGTATTTAAAACACGACTTTCATGCATAACTTGCACTTGATCTATTGACGGCGACTATTCATTTTTTAGCCGTACATTCATATTATTGCATCTGTTTTAGTCATTAAATCTTTCTAAATCACTTTGAACGAAATTCGGCCTTTAAACATTACTTTCGTGCATAACATGCAGTTGATCTATTGAAGGCAACAATGCATTTGTTTAGCGTTTAAGTCATGTCACTGAGTCTTCTCTAGTCATTAAATCATTCTAATTTAGTTCTAACGAATTCTATTTTCGCCCTTCAAACATTATATTCTTACATAACTTGCAATTAATCTACTAAAGACAACAATGCATTATTTTATCATTAAAAAGCATATCACTCAGTCTTTTCACTCATTAGATTGTTTGAAGGCACTTCGAACCAATTCTCTTTTTGCATTTAGAACGCGACTTTCATGCATAATTTGCAATTGATCTATTGATAGCAGCTATGCATTTTTTAGCCTTAAAGTCATATTTTTGCGTCTCTTTTAGTCAATAAATCATTCTAAATCACTTTGAACGAAATTCGGCCTTTAAACATAACTTTCGTGCATAACTTGCAGTGGATCTATTGAAGGCAATAATGCATTTGTTTAGCCTTAAAGTCATGTCACTGAGTCTCTTTTAGTCATCAAATGATTCTAAATTAATTCGAACGAATTCGATTTTCGCCCTTCAAACATTATTTTCTTACATAACTTGTAATTAATATATTGGAGACAACAATGCATTATTTTAGCATTAAAAAGCATATCACTCAGTCTTCTCAATCATTAAATTTTTTGAAGGCACTACGAACCAATTATATTTTTGTATTTAAAACACGACTTTCATGCATAACTTGCACTTGATCTATTGAAGGGGACTATTCATTTTTTCGCCTTACATTCATATTATTGCGTCTGTTATAGTCATTAAATCCTTCTAAATCACTTTGAACGAAATTCGGCCTTTAAACATGACTTTCGTGCATAACATGCAGTTGATCTATTGAAGGCAACAATGCATTTGTTTAGCCTTAAAGTCATGTCACTGAGTCTCTTTTTGTCATCAAATCATTCTAAATTAATTCGAATGAATTCTATTTTCGCCCTTCAAACATTATTTTCTTACATAACTTGTAATTAATTTATTGAAGACAACAATGCATTATTTTAGCATTAAAAAGCATATCACTCAGTCTTCTCAATCATTAAATTGTTTCAAGGCACTACGAACCAATTATATTTTTGTATGTAAAACACGACTTTCATGCATAACTTGCACTTGATCTATTGAAGGCGACTATTCACTTTTTCGCCTTACATTCATATTATTGCGTCTGTTTTAGTCATTAAATCCTTTCTAAACCACTTTGAACGAAATTCGGCCTTTAAACAAGACTTTCGTGCATAACATGCAGTTGATCTATTGAAGGCAACAATGCATTTGTTTAGCCTTAAAGTCATGTCACTGAGTCTCTTCTAGTCATCAAATCATTCTAAATTAGTTCGAACGAATTCTATTTTCGCCCTTCAAACATTATTTTCTTACATAACTTGCAATTAATCTACTAAAGACAACAATGCATTATTTTATCATTAAAAAGCATATCACTCAGTCTTTTCACTCATTAGATTGTTTGAAGGCACTTCGAACCAATTCTCTTTTTGCATTTAGAACGCGACTTTCATGCATAATTTGCAATTGATCTATTGATAGCAAGTATGTATTTTTTAGCCTTAAAGTCATATTTTTGCGTCTCTTTTAGTCAATAAATCATTCTAAATCACTTTGAACGAAATTCGGCCTTTAAACATAACTTTCGTGCATAACTTGCAGTGGATCTATTGAAGGCAACAATGCATTTGTTTAGCCTTAAAGTCATGTCACTGAGTCTCTTCTAGTCATCAAATCATTCTAAATTAATTCGAACGAATTCTATTTTCGCTCGTCAAACATTATTTTCTTACATAACTTGTCATTAATCTATTGAAGACAACAATGCATTATTTTAGCATTAAAAAACATATCACTCAGTCTTCTCAATCATTAAATTGTTTGAAGGCACTACGAACCAATTATATTTTTGTATTTAAAACACGACTTTCATGCATAACTTGCACTTGATCTATTGAAGGCGACTATTCATTTTTTCGCCTTACATTCATATTATTGCGTCTGTTTTAGTCATTAAATCCTTCTAAATCACTTTGAACGAAATTCGGCCTTTAAACATGACTTTCGTGCATAACATGCAGTTGATCTATTGAAGGCAACAATGCATTTGTTTAGCCTTAAAGTCATGTCACTGAGTCTCTTCTAGTCATCAAATCATTCTAAATTAGTTCGAACGAATTCTATTTTCGCCCTTCAAACATTATTTTCTTACATAACTTGCAATTAATCTACTAAAGACAACAATGCATTATTTTATCATTAAAAAGCATATCACTCAGTCTTCTCAATCATTAAATTGTTTGAAGGCACTACGAACCAATTATATTTTTGTATGTAAAACACGACTTTCATGCATAACTTACACTTGATCTATTGAAGGCGACTATTCATTTTTTCGCCTTACATTCATATTATTGCGTCTGTTTTAGTCATTAAATCCTTTCTAAACCACTTTGAACGAAATTCGGCCTTTAAACATGACTTTCGTGCATAACATGCAGTTGATCTATTGAAGGCAACAATGCATTAGTTTAGCCTTAAAGTCATGTCACTGAGTCTCTTCAGGTCATCAAATCATTCTAAATTAATTCGACGAATTCTATTTTCGCCCTTCAAACATTATTTTCTTACATAACTTGTTATTAATCAATTGAAGACAACAATGCATTATTTTAGCATTAAACAACATATCACTCAGTCTTCTCAATCATTAAATTGTTTGAAGGCATTTCGAGCCAATTTTGTTTTTGTATTTAAAACACGACTTTAATGCATAACTTGCACTTGATCTATTGAAGGCGACTATTCATTTTTTCGCCTTACATTCATATTATTGCGTCTGTTATAGTCATTAAATCCTTCTAAATCACTTTGAACGAAATTCGGCCTTTAAACATGACTTTCGTGCATAACATGCAGTTGATCTATTGAAGGCAACAATGCATTTGTTTAGCCTTAAAGTCATGTCACTGAGTCTCTTTTAGTCATAAAATCATTCTAAATTAATTCGAACGAATTCTATTTTCGCCCTTCAAACATTATTTTCTTACATAACTTGTAATTAATTTATTGAAGACAACAATGCATTATTTTAGCATTAAAAAGCATATCACTCAGTCTTCTCAATCATTAAATTGTTTGAAGGCACTACGAACCAATTATATTTTTGTATGTAAAACACGACTTTCATGCATAACTTGCACTTGATCTATTGAAGGCGACTATTCATTTTTTCGCCTTACATTCATATTATTGCGTCTGTTTTAGTCATTAAATCCTTTCTAAACCACTTTGAACGAAATTCGGCTTTTAAACATGACTTTCGTGCATAACATGCAGTTGATCTATTGAAGGCAACAATGCATTTGTTTAGCCTTAAAGTCATGTCACTGAGTCTCTTCTAGTCATCAAATCATTCTAAATTAGTTCGAACGAATTCTATTTTCGCCCTTCAAACATTATTTTCTTACATAACTTGCAATTAATCTACTAAAGACAACAATGCATTATTTTATCATTAAAAAGCATATCACTCAGTCTTTTCACTCATTAGATTGTTTGAAGGCACTTCGAACCAATTCTCTTTTTGCGTTTAGAACGCGACTTTCATGCATAATTTGCAATTGATCTATTGATAGCAAGTATGTATTTTTTAGCCTTAAAGTCATATTTTTGCGTCTCTTTTAGTCAATAAATCATTCTAAATCACTTTGAACGAAATTCGGCCTTTAAACATAACTTTCGTGCATAACTTGCAGTGGATCTATTGAAGGCAACAATGCATTTGTTTAGCCTTAAAGTCATGTCACTGAGTCTCTTCTAGTCATCAAATCATTCTAAATTAATTCGAACGAATTCTATTTTCGCCCTTCAAACATTATTTTCTTACATAACTTGTAATTAATCTATTGAAGACAACAATGCATTATTTTAGCATTAAAAAGCATATCACTCAGTCTTCTCAATCATTAAATTTTTTGAAGGCACTACGAACCAATTATATTTTTGTATTTAAAACACGACTTTCATGCATAACTTGCACTTGATCTATTGAAGGCGACTATTCATTTTTTCGCCTTACATTCATATTATTGCGTCTGTTATAGTCATTAAATCCTTCTAAATCACTTTGAACGAAATTCGGCCTTTAAACATGACTTTCGTGCATAACATGCAGTTGATCTATTGAAGGCAACAATGCATTTGTTTAGCCTTAAAGTCATGTCACTGAGTCTCTTCTAGTCATCAAATCATTCTAAATTAATTCGAACGAATTCTATTTTCGCCCGTCAAACATTATTTTCTTACATAACTTGTAATTAATCTATTGAAGACAACAATGCATTATTTTAGCATTAAAAAACATATCAGTCAGTCTTCTCAATCATTAAATTGTTTGAAGGCACTACGAACCAATTATATTTTTGTATTTAAAACACGACTTTCATGCATAACTTGCACTTGATCTATTGAAGGCGACTATTCATTTTTTCGCGTTACATTCATATTATTGCGTCTGTTTTAGTCATTAAATCCTTCTAAATCACTTTGAACGAAATTCGGCCTTTAAACATGTCTTTCGTGCATAACATGCAGTTGATCTATTGAAGGCAACAATGCATTTGTTTAGCCTTAAAGTCATGTCACTGAGTCTCTTCTAGTCGTCAAATCATTCTAAATTAATTCGAACGAATTCTATTTTCGCCCTTCAAACATTATTTTTTTACATAACTTGCAATTAATCTACTAAAGACAACAATGCATTATTTTAGCATTAAAAAGCATATCACTCAGTCTTCTCACTCATTAGATTGTTTGAAGGCACTCCGAACCAATTATCTTTTTGCATTTAGAGTGCGACTTTCATGCATAATTTGCAATTGATCTATTGATAGCAACTATGCATTTTTTTAGCCTTAAAGTCATATTTTTGCGTTTCTTTTAGTCATTAAATCATTCTAAATCACTTCGAACGAAATTCGGCCTTTAAACATGAATTTCATGCATAACTTGCAGTTGATCTATTGAAGGCAACAACGCATTTGTTTAGCGTTTAAGTCATGTCACTGAGTCTCTTCTAGTCATCAAATCATTCTAAATTAATTCGAACGAATTCTATTTTCGCCGTTCAAACATTATTTTCTTACATAACTTGTAATTAATCTATTGAAGACAACAATGCATTATTTTAGCATTAAAAAGCATATCACTCAGTCTTCTAAATCATTAAATTGTTTGAAGGCACTTCGAACCAATTCTATTTTTGTATTTAAAACACGACTTTCATGTATAAATTGCACTTGATCTGTTAAAGGCCACTATTCATTTTTTAGCCTTAAATTCATATTATTGCGTCTCTTTTAGTCATTAAATCTTTCTAAATCACTTCGAACAAAATTCGGCCTTTAAACAAAACTTTCATGCATAACATGCAGTTGATCTATTGAAGGCAACAATGCATTTGTCTAGCGTTTATGTCATGTCACTGAGTCTCTTCTAGTCATTAAATCATTCTAAATTAGTTTGAACGAATTCTATTTTCGCCCTTCAAACATTATTTTCTTACATAACTTGTAATTAATCTATTGAAGACAACAATGCATTATTTTAGCATTAAAAAGCATATCACTTAGTCTTCTCAATCATTAAATTGTTGAAGGCACTTCGAACCAATTCTATTTTTGTATTTAAAACGCGACTTTCATCCATAATTTGCAATTGATCTATTAAAGACCACTATTCATTTTTTCGCCTTACATTCATATTATTGCGTCTCTTTTAGTCATTAAATCTTTCTCAATCACTTCGAACGAAATTCGGCCTTTAAACATAACTTTCATGCATAACATGCAGTTGATCTATTGATGGCAACAATGCATTTGTTTAGCGTTTGAGTCATGTCACAGAGTCTCTTCTAGTCATTAAAGCATTCTAAATTAATTCGAACGAATTCTATTTTCGCCCTTCAAACATTATTTTCTTACATAACTTGCAATTAATCTACTAAAGACAACAATGCATTATTTTAGCCTTAAAAGGCATATCACTCATTCTTTTCACTCATTAAATTGTTTGAAGGCACTTCGAACCAATTCCCTTTTTGCATTTAGAACGCGACTTTCATGCATAATTTGCAATTGATCTATTGATAGCAACTATGCATTTTTTAGCCTTAAGGTCAGATTTTTGCGTCTCTTTTAGTCAATAAATCATTCTAAATCACTTCGAACGAAATTCGGCCTTTAAACATGACTTTCGTGCATAACTTGCAGTGGATCTATTGAAGGCAACAATGCATTTGTTTAGCGTTTAAGTCATGTCACTTAGTCTCTTCTAGTCATTAAATCATTCTAAATTAGTTTGAACGAATTCTATTTTCGCCCTTCAAACATTATTTTCTTACATAACTTGCAATTAATCTACTAAAGACAACAATGCATTATTTTAGCATTAAAAAGCATATCACTCAGTCTTTTCACTCATTAGATTGTTTGAAGGCAAACCAATTCCCTTTTTGCATTTAGAACGCGACTTTCATGCATAATTTGCAATTGATCTATTGATAGCAACTATGCATTTTTTAGCCCTCAAGTCATATTTTTGCGTCTCTTTTAGTCAATAAATCATTCTAAATCACTTCGAACGAAATTCGGCCTTTAAACATGACTTTCGTGCATAACTTGTAGTGGATCTATTGAAGGCAACAATGCATTTGTTTAGCGTTTAAGTCATGTCACAGAGTCTCCTCTAGTCATTAAATCATTCTAAATTAGTTCGAACGAATTCTATTTTCGCCCTTCAAACATTATTTTCTTACTTAACTTGCAATTAATCTACTAAAGACAACAATGCATTATTTTATCATTAAAAAGCATATCACTCAGTCTTTTCACTCATTAGATTGTTTGAAGCCAGTACGAACCAATTCTCTTTTTGTATTTAGAACGCGACTTTCATGCATAATTTGCAATTGATCTATTGATAGCAACTATGCATTTTTTAGCCTTAAAGTCATATTTTTGCGTCTCTTTTAGTCAATAAATCATTCTAAATCACTTTGAACGAAATTCGGTCTTTAAACATGACTTTCGTGCATAACATGCAGTTGATCTATTGAAGGCAAGAATGCATTTGTTTAGCCTTAAAGTCATGTCACCGAGTCTCTTCTAGTCATCAAATCATTCTAAATTAATTCGAACGAATTCTATTTTCGCCCTTCAAACATTATTTTTTTACGTAACTTGCAATTAATCTACTAAAGACAACAATGCATTATTTTAGCATTAAAAAGCATATCACTCAGTCTTCTCACTCATTAGATTGTTTGAAGGCACTTCGAACCAATTATCTTTTTGCATTTAGAACGCGACTTTCATGCATAATTTGCAATTGATCTATTGATAGCAACTATGCATTTTTTTAGCCTTAAAGTCATATTTTTGCGTCTCATTTAGTCATTAAATATTTCTAAATCACTTCGAACGAAATTCGGTCTTTAAACATGACTTTCGTGCATAACTTACTGTGGATCTATTGAAGGCAACAATGCATTTGCTTAGCCTTAAAGTCATGTCACTGAGTCACTTCTAGTCATCAAATCATTCTAAATTAATTCGAACGAATTCTATTTTCGCCCTTCAAACATTATTTTCTTACATAACTTGCAATTAATATACTAAAGACAACAATGCATTATTTTATCATTAAAAAGCATATCACTCAGTCTTTTCACTCATTAGATTGTTTGAAGGCAGTACGAACCAATTCTCTTTTTGCATTTAGAACGCGACTTTCATGCATAATTTGCAACTGATCTATTGATAGCAACTATGCATTTCTTAGCCTTAAAGTCATATTTTTGCGTCTCTTTTAGTCAATAAATCATTCTAAATCACTTTGAACGAAATTCGGCCTTTAAACATGACTTTCGTGCATAACTTGCAGTGGATCTATTAAAGGCAACAATGCATTTGTTTAGCCTTAAATTCATGTCACTGAGTCTCTTTTAGTCATCAAATCATTCTAAATTAATTCGAACGAATTCTATTTTCGCCCTACAAACATTATTTTCTTACATAACTTGTAATTAATCTATTGAAGACAACAATGCATTATTTTAGCATTAAAAAGCATATCACTCAGTCTTCTCAATCATTAAATTGTTTGAAGGCACTACGAACCAATTATATTTTTGTATGTAAAACACGACTTTCATGCATAACTTGCACTTGATCTATTGAAGGCGACTATTCATTTTTTCGCCTTACATTCATATTATTACGTCTGTTTTAGTCATTCAATCCTTCTAAACCACTTTGAACGAAATTCGGCCTTTAAACATGACTTTCGTGCATAACATGCAGTTGATCTATTGAAGGCAACAATGCATTTGTTTAGCCTTAAAGTCATGGCACTGAGTCACTTCTAGTCATCAAATCATTCTAAATTAATTCGAACGAATTCTATTTTCGCCCTTCAAACATTATTTTTTTACATAACTTGCAATTAATCTACTAAAGACAACAATGCATTATTTTAGCATTAAAAAGCATATCACTCAGTCTTCTCACTCATTAGATTGTTTGAAGGCACATCGAACCACTTATCTTTTTGCATTTAGAACGCGACTTTCATGCATAATTTGCAATTGATCTATTGATAGCAACTATGCATTTTTTAGCCTTAAAGTCATATTTTTGCGTCTCTTTTAGTCAATAAATCATTCTAAATCACTTTGAACGAAATTCAGCCTTTAAACATAACTTTCGTGCATAACTTGCAGTGGATCTATTGAAGGCAACAATGCATTTGTTTAGCCTTAAAGTCATGTCACTGAGTCTCTTTTAGTCATCAAATCATTCTAAATTAATTCGAACGAATTCTATTTTCGCCCTTCAAACATTATTTTCTTACATAACTTGCAATTAATCTACTAAAGACAACAATGCATTATTTTAGCATTAAAAAGCATATCACTCAGTCTTCTCACACATTAGATTGTTTGAAGGCACTTCGAACCAATTCTCTTTTTGCATTCAAAACGCGACTTTCATGCATAACTTGCAATTGATCTATTGATGGCAACTATGCATGTTTTAGCCTTAAAGTGATATTTTTGCGTGTTTTTTAGTCAATAAATCATTCAAAATCACTTCGAATGAAATTCGGCCTTTAAACATGAATTTCGTGCAAAACTTGCAGTTGATCTATTGAAGGCAACAATGCATTTGTTTAGCGTTTAAGTCATGTCACTGAGTCTCTTCTAGTCATCAAATCATTCTAAATTAATTCGAACGAATTCTATTTTCGCCGTTCAAACATTATTTTCATACATAACTTGTAATTAATCTACTAAAGACAACAATGCATTATTTTAGCATTATAAGGCATATCACTCAGTCTTTTCACTCGTTAGATTGTTTGAAGGCACTTCGAACCAATTCTCCTTTTGCATTCAAAACGCGACTTTCATGCATAACTTGCAATTGATCTATTGATGGGAACTATGCATTTTTTAGCCTTAAAGTGATATTTTTGCGTCTTTTTTAGTCAATAAATCATTCTAAATCACTTCGAACGAAATTCGGCCTTTAAACATGAATTTCGTGCATAAGTTGCAGTTGATCTATTGAAGGCAACAATGCATTTGTTTAGCGTTTAAGTCATGTCACTGAGTCTCTTCTAGTCATTAAATCATTCTAAATTAATTCGAACGAATTCTATTTTCGCCGTTCAAACATTATTTTCATACATAACTTGTAATTAATCTACTAAAGACAACAATGCATTATTTTAGCATTATAAGGCATATCACTCAGTCTTTTCACTCGTTAGATTGTTTGAAGGCACTTCGAACCAATTATCTTTTTGCATTTAGAACGCGACTTTCATGCATAATTTGCAATTGATCTATTGATAGCAACTATGCATTTTTTTAGCCTTAAAGTCATACTTTTGCGTCTCATTTAGTCATTAAATCTTTCTAAATCACTTCGAACGAAATTCGGTCTTTAAACATGACTTTCGTGCATAACTTGCAGTGGATCTATTGAAGGCAACAATGCATTTGTTTAGCCTTAAAGTCATGTCACTGAGTCTCTTCTAAGCATCAAATCATTCTAAATTAATTCGAACGAATTCTATTTTCACTCATTAGATTGTTTGAAGGCACTTCGAACCAATTCCCTTTTTGCATTTAGAACGCGACTTTCATGCATAATTTGCAATTGATCTATTGATAGCAACTATGCATTTTTTAGCCCTAAAGTCATATTTTTGCGTCTCTTTTAGTCAATAAATCATTCTAAATCACTTCGAACGAAATTCGGCCTTTAAACATGACTTTCGTGCTTAACTTGCAGTGGATCTATTGAAGGCAACAATGCATTTGTTTAGCGTTTAAGTCATGTCACTGAGTCTCCTCTAGTCATTAAATCATTCTAAATTAGTTCGAACGAATTCTATTTTCGCCCTTCAAACATTATTTTCTTACATAACTTGCAATTAATCTACTAAACTCAACAATGCATTATTTTATCATTAAAAAGCATATCACTCAGTCTTTTCACTCATTAGACTGTTTGAAGGCACTTCGAACCAATTCTCTTTTTGCATTTAGAACGCGACTTTCATGCATAATTTGCAATTGATCTATTGAAGGCCACTATTCATTTTTTAGCCTTATATTCATATTATTGCGTCTCTTTTAGTCATTAAATCTTTCTAAATCACTTCGAACGAAATTCGGCCTTTAAACATAACTTTCATGCATAACATGCAGTTGATCTATTGAAGGCAACAATGCATTTGTTTAGCATTTAAGTCATGTCACTGAGTCTCTTCTAGTCATTAAATCATTCTAAATTAGTTTGAACGAATTCTATTTTCGCCCTTCAAACATTATTTTCTTACATAACTTGTAATTAATCTATTGAAGACAACAATGCATTATTTTAGCATTAAAAAACATATCACTCAGTCTTCTCAATCATTAAATTGTTGGAAGGCACTTCGAACAAATTCTATTTTTGTATATAGAGCACGACTTTCATGCATAACTTGCACTTGATCTATTGAAGGCGACTATTCATTTTTTACCCTTACATTCATATTATCGCGTCTCTTTTAATCATTAAATCTTTCTAAATCACTTTGAATGAAATTCGGCCTTTAAACATGACTTTCGTGCATAACATGCAGTTGATCTATTGAAGGCAACAATGCATTTGTTTAGCGTTTAAGTCATGTCACTGAGTCTCTTCTAGTCATTAAATCATTCTAAATTAATTCGAACGAATTCTATTTTCGCCCTTCAAACATTATTTTCTTACATAACTTGTAATTAATCTATTCAAGACAACAATGTATTATTTTAGCATTAAAAAGCATATCACTCAGTCTTCTCAATCATTAAACTGTTGGAAGGCACTTCGAACCAATTCTATTTTTGTATTTAAAACACGACTTTCAGGCATAACTTGCACTTGATCTATTGAAGGCGACTATTCATTTTTTAGCCTTACATTCATATTATTGCATCTCTTTTAATCATGAAATCTTTCTAAATCACTTTGAATGAAATTCGGCCTTTAAACATGACTTTCGTGCATAACATGCAGTTGATCTATTGAAGGCAACAATGCATTTGTTTAGCGTTTAAGTCATGTCACTGAGTCTCTTCTAGTCATCAAATCATTCTAAATTAATTCGAACGAATTCTATTTTCGCCCTTCAAACATTATTTTCTTACATAACTTGCAATTAATCTACTAAAGAGAACAATGCAGTATTTTAGCCTTAAAAGGCATATCACTCATTCTTTTCACTCATTAGATTGTTTGAACGCACTTCGAACCAATTCTCTTTTTGCATTTAGAACGCAACTTTCATGCATAATTTGCAATTGATCTATTGATAGCAACTATGCATTTTTTTAGGCTTAAAGTCATATATTTGCGTCTCTTTTAGTCATTAAATCTTTCTAAATCACTTCGAACGAAATTTGGCCTTTAAACATGACTTTCGTGCATAACTTGCAGTTGATGTTTTTGAAGGCAACAATGCATTTGTTTAGCCTTAAAGTCATGTCACTGAGTCTCTTCTAGTCATCAAAGCATTCTAAATTAATTCGAACAAATTCTATTTTCGCCCTTCAAACATTATTTTCTTACATAACTTGCAATTAATCTACAAAAGACAACAATGCATTATTTTAGCATTAAAAAGCATATCACTCAGTCTTTTCACTCATTAGATTGTTTGAAGGCACTGCAAACAAATTCTCTTTTTGCATTTAAAACGCGACTTTCATACATAACTTGCAATTGATCTATTGATGGCAACTATGCATTTTTTAGCCTTAAAGTGATATTTTTGCGTCTCTTTTAGTCAATAAATCATTCTAAATCACTTCGAACGAAATTCGGCCTTTAAACATGACTTTCGTGCATAACATGCAGTTGATCTATTGAGGGCAACAATGCATTTGTTTAGCCTTAAAGTCATGTCACTGAGTCTTTTCTAAGCATCAAATCATTCTAAATTAATTCGTCCGAATTCTATTTTCGCCCTTCAAACATTATTTTCTTACATAACTTGTATATAATCCATTGAAGACAACAATGCATTATTTTAGCCTTAAAAGGCATATCACTCATTCTTTTCACTCATTAGATTGTTTGAAGGCACTTCGAACCAATTCTCTTTTTGCATTTAGAACGCAACTTTCATGCATAACTTGCACTTGATCTATTGAAGGCGAGTATTCATGTTTTCGCCTTACATTCATATTATTGCGTCCGTTTTAGTCATTAAATCCTTCTAAATCACTTTGAACGAAATTCGGCCTTTAAAAATGACTTTCGTGCATAACATGCAGTTGATCTATTGAAGGCAACAATGCATTTGTTTAGCCTTAAAGTCATGTCACTGAGTCTCTTCTAGTCATCAAATCATTCTAAATTAATTCGAACGAATTCTATTTTCGCCCTTCAAACATTATTTTTTTACATAACTTGCAATTAATCTACTAAAGACAAGAATGCATTATTTTAGCATTAAAAAGCATATCACTCAGTATTTTCACTCATTAGATTGTTTGAAGGCACTTCGAACCAATTCTCTTTTTGCATTTAGAACGCGACTTTCATGCATAATTTGCAATTGATCTATTGATAGCAACTATGCATTTTTTTAGCCTTAAAGTCATATATTTGCGTCTCTTTTAGTCATTAAATCTTTCTAAATCACTTCGAACGAAATTTGGCCTTTAAACATGACTTTCGTGCATAACTTGCAGTTGATCTATTGAAGGCAACAATGCATTTGTTTAGCGTTTAAGTCATGTCACTGAGTCTCTTCAAGTCATTAAATCATTCCAAATTAATTCGAAAGAATTCTATTTTGGCCCTTCAAACATTATTTTCTTACTTAGTTGCAATTAATCTACTAAAAACAACAATGCATTATTTTAGCATTAAAAAGCATATCACTCAGTCTTTTCACTCATTAGATTGTTTGAAGGCACTTCGAACCAATTCACTTTTTGCATTTAGAACGCGACTTTCATGCATAATTTGCAATTGATCTATTGATAGCAACTATGCATTTTTTAGCCTTAAAGTCATATTTTTGCGTCTCATTTAGTCAATAAATCATTCTAAATCACTTTGAACGAAATTCGGCGTTTAAACATGACTTTCGTGCATAACTTACAGTTGATCTATTGAAGGCAACAATGCATTTGTTTAGCGTTTAAGTCATGTCACTGAGTCTCTTCTAGTCATGAAATCATTTTAAATTAATTCGAACGAATTCTATTTTCGCCCTTCAAACATTATTTTCTTACATAACTTTCAATTAATCTACTAAAGACAACAATGCATTATTTTAGCCTTAAAAGGCATATCACTCATTCTTTTCACTCATTAGATTGTTTGAAGGCACTTCGAACCAATTCTCTTTTTGCATTTAGAACGCGACTTTCATGCATAATTTGCAATTGATCTATTGATAGCAACTATGCATTTTTTTAGCCTTAAAGTCATATATTTGCGTCTCTTTTAGTCATTAAATCTTTCTAAATCACTTCGAACGAAATTTGGCCTTTAAACATGACTTTCGTGCATAACTTGCAGTTGATCTATTGAAGGCAACAATGCATTTGTTTAGCGTTTAAGTCATGTCACTGAGTCTCTTCTAGTCATTAAATCATTCTAAATTAATTCGAACGAATTCTATTTTCGCCCTTTAAACATTATTTTCTTACATAAGTTGCAATTAATCTACTAAAGACAACAATGCATTATTTTAGCATTAAAAAGCATATCACTCAGTCTTTTCACTCATTAGATTGTTTGAAGGCACTGCAAACAAATTCTCTTTTTGCATTTAAAACGCGACTTTCATGCATAACTTGCAATTGATCTATTGATGGCAACTATGCATTTTTAAGCCTTAAAGTGATATTTTTGCGTCTCTTTTAGTCATTAAATCATTCTAAATCACTTCGAACGAAATTCAGCCTTTAAACATGACTTTCGTGCATAACTTGCAGTTGATCTATTGAGGGCAACAATGCATTTGTTTAGCGTTTAAGTCATGTCACTAAGTCTCTTCTAGTCATCAAATCATTCTAAATTAATTCGACTGAATTCTATTTTCGGCCTTCAAACATTATTTTCTTACATAACTTGTAATTAATCTATTGAAGACAACAATGCATTATTTTAGCATTAAAAAGCATATCACTCAGTCTTTTAAATCATTAAATTGTTTGAAGGCACTTCGAACCAATTCTATTTTTGTATTTAAAACACGACTTTCATGAATAAATTACACTTGATGTATTAAAGGCCACTATTCATTTTTTAGCCTTAAATTCATATTATTGCATCTCTTTTAGTCATTAAATCTTTCTAAATCACTTCGAACGAAATTCGGCCTTTAAACATGACTTTCCTGCATAACATGCAGTTGATCTATTGAAGGCAACAATGCATTTGTTTAGCGTTTAAGTCATGTCACTGAGTCTATTCTAGTCATTAAATCATTCCAAATTAATTCGAAAGAATTCTATTTTGGCCCTTGAAACATTATTTTCTTACTTAGTTGCAATTAATCTACTAAAGACAACAATGCATTATTTTAGCCTTAAAAGGCATATCACTCATTCTTTTCACTCATTAGATTGTTTGAAGGCACTTCGAACCAATTCTCTTTTTGCATTTAGAACGCGACTTTCATGCATAATTTGCAATTGATCTATTCATAGCAACTATGCATTTTTTTAGCCTTAAAGTCATATATTTGCGTCTCTTTTAGTCATTAAATCTTTCTAGATCACTTCGAACGAAATTTGGCCTTTAAACATGACTTTCGTGCATAACTTGCAGTTGATCTATTGAAGGAAACAATGCATTTGTTTAGCCTTAAGGTCATGTCACTGAGTCTCTTCTAGTCATCAAATCATTCTAAATTAATTCGAACGAATTCTATTTTCGCCCTTCAAACATTATTTTCTTACATAACTTGCAATTAATCTACTAAAGACAACAATGCATTATTTTAGCATTAAAAAGCATATCACTCAGTCTTTTCACTCATTAGATTGTTTGAAGGCACTGCAAACAAATTCTCTTTTTGCATTTAAAACGCGACTTTCATGCATAACTTGCAATTGATCTATTGATGGCAACAATGCATTTTTAAGCCTTAAAGTAATATTTTTGCGTCTCTTTTAGTCAATAAATCATTCTAAATCACTTCGAAAGAAATTCGGCCTTTAAACATGACTTTCGTGCATAACTTGCAGTTGATCTATTGAAGGCAACAATGCATTTGTTTAGCGTTTAAGTCATGTCACTGAGTCTCTTCTAGTCATTAAATCATTCTAAATTAATTCGAACGAATTCTATTTTCGCCCTTCGCACATTCTTTTCTTACATAACTTGCAATTAATCTACTAAAGACTACAATGCATTATTTTAGCTTTAAAAAGCATATCACTCAGTCTTTTCACTCATTAGATTGTTTGAAGGCACTTCGAACCAATTCTCTTTTTGCATTTAGAATGCAACTTTCATGCCTAATTTGCAATTGACCTATTGATCGCAACTATGCATTTTTTTAGCCTTAAAGTCATATTTTTGAGTCTCTTTTAGTCATTAAATCTTTCTAAATCACTTCGAACGAAATTCGGCCTTTAAACATGACTTTCGTGCATAACTTGCAGCTGATCTATTGAAGGTAACAATGCATTTGTTTAGCCTTAAAGTCGTGTCACTGAGTCTCTTCTAAGCATCAAATCATTCTAAATTAATTCGAACGAATTCTATTTTCGCCCTTCAAACATTATTTTCTTACATTACTTGTAATTAATCTATTGAAGACAACAATGCATTATTTTAGCATTAAAAAGCATATCACTTAGTCTTCTCAATCATTAAATTGTTTGAAGGCACTTCGAACCAATTCTATTTTTGTATTTAAAACACGACTTTCATGCATAACTTGCACTTAATCTATTGAAGGCCACATTCATTTTTTAGCCTGAAATTCATATCATTGCGTCTCATTTAGTCATTAAATCTTTCTAAATCACTTTGAACGAAATTCGGCCTTTAAACATGACTTTCGTGCATAACTTGCATTTGATCTATTGAAGGCAACAATGCATTAGTTTAGCCTTAAAGTCATGTCACTGAGTCTCTTCAGGTCATCAAATCATTCTAAATTAATTCGAAGAATTCTATTTTCGCCCTTCAAACATTATTTTCTTATATAACTTGTTATTAATCTATTGAAGACAACAATGCATTATTTTAGCATTAAACAACATATCACTCAGTCTTCTCAATCGTTAAATTTTTTGAAGGCATTTCGAGCCAATTCTATTTTTGTATTTAAAACACGACTTTAATGCATAACTTGCACTTGATCTATTGAGGGCCACTATTCATTTTTTAGCCTTAAATTCATATTATTATTTTTCTTTTAGTCATTAAATCTTTCTAAAGCACTTTGAACGAAATTCGGCCTTTAAACATGACTTTCGTGCATAACTTGCATTTGATCTATTGAAGGCAACAATGCATTAGTTTAGCCTTAAAGTCATGTCACTGAGGCTCTTCTAGTCATCAAATCATTCTAAATTAATTCAAACGAATTCTATTTTCACCCTTCAAACGTTATTTTCTTACATAACTTGTAATTAATTTATTGAAGACAACAATGCATTATTTTAGCATTAAAAAGCATATCACTCAGTCTTCTCAATCATTAAATTGTTTGAAGGCACTTCGAACCAATTTTATTTTTGTATTTAAAACACGACTTTCATGCATAACTTGCACTCGATCTATTGAAGGCCACTATTCATTTTTTAGCCTTAAATTCATATTATTGCGTCTGTTTTAGTCATTAAATTTTTCTAAATCACTTTGTACAATTCGGCCTTTAAACATGACTTTCGTGCATAACATGCAGTTGATCTATTGAAGGCAACAATGCATTTGTTTAGCGTTTAAGTCATGTCACTGAGTCTCTTCTAGTCATTAAATCATTTTAAATTAATTCGAACGAATTCTATTTTCGCCCTTCAAACATTATTTTCTTACATAACTTGCAATTAATCTACTAAAGACAACAATGCATTATTTTAGCATTAAAAAGTATATTACTCAGTCTTTTCACTCATTAGATTGTTTGAAGGCACTTCGAACCAATTATCGTTTTGCATTTAGAACGCGACTTTCACGCATAATTTGCAATTGATCTATTGATAGCAACTATGCTTTTTTTTTAGCCTTAAAGGCATATTTTTGCGTCTCTTTTAGTCATTAAATCTTTCTAAATCACTTCGAACGAAATTCGGCCTTTAAACATGACTTTCGTGCATAACTTGCAGTTGATCTATTGAAGGCAACAATGCATTTGTTTAGCCTTAAAGTCATGTCACTGAGTCTCTTCTAAGCATCAAATCATTCTAAATTAATTCGAACGAATTCTATTTTCGCCCTTCAAACATTATTTTCTTACATTACTTGTAATTAATCTATTGAAGACAATAATGCATTATTTTAGCATTAAAAAGCATATCACTCAGTCTTCTCAATCATTAAATTGTTTGAAGGCACTTCAAACCAATTCTATTTTTGTATTTAAAACACGACTTTCATGCATAACTTGCACTTGATCTTTTGAAGGCGACTATTCATTTTTTAGCCTTATATTCATATTATTGCGTCTGTTTTAGTCATTAAATCTTTCTAAATCACTTTGAACGAAATTCGGCCATTAAACATGACTTTCGTGCATAACATGCAGTTGATCTATTGAAGGCAACAATGCATTTGTTTAGCGTTTAAGTCATGTCACTGAGTCTCTTCTAGTCATTAAATCATTCTAAATTAATTCGAACGAATTCTATTTTCGCCCTTCAAACATTATTTTCTTACATAACTTGCAATTAATCTACTAAAGACAACAATGCATTATTTTAGCATTAAAAAGCATATCACTCAGTCTTTTCACCCATTAGATTGTTTGAAGGCACTTCGAACCAATTATCTTTTTGCATTTAGAACGCGACTTTCACGCATAATTTGCAATTGATCTATTGATATCAACTATGCATTTTTTTAGCCTTACATTCATATTTTTGCGTCTTTTTTAGTCATTAAATCTTTCTAAATCACTTCGAACGAAATTCGGGCTTTAAACATGACTTTCGTGCATAACTTGCAGTTGATCTATTGAAGGCAACAATGCATTAGTTTAGCCTTAAAGTCATGTCACTGAGTCTCTTCTAGTCATCAAATCATTCTAAATTAATTCGAACGAATTCTATTTTCGCCCTTCAAACATTATTTTCTTACATAACTTGTAATTAATCTATTGAAGACAACAATGCATTATTTTAGCATTAAAAAGCATATCACTCAATCTTCTCAATCATTAAATTGTTGGAAGGCACTTCGAACCAATTTTATTTTTGTATTTAAAACATGACTTTCATGCATAACTTGCACTCGATCTATTGAAGGCCACTATTCATTTTTTAGCCTTAAATTCATATTATTGCGTCTGTTTTAGTCATTAAATCTTTCTAAATCACTTTGTACAATTCGGCCTTTAAACATGACTTTCGTGCATAACATGCAGTTGATCTATTGAAGGCAACAATGCATTTGTTTAGCGTTTAAGTCATGTCACTGAGTCTCTTCTAGTCATTAAATCATTCTAAATTAATTCGAACGAATTCTATTTTCGCCCTTCAAACATTATTTTCTTACATAACTTGCAATTAATCTACTAAAGACAACAATGCATTATTTTAGCATTAAAAAGCATATCACTCAGTCTTTTCACCCATTAGATTGTTTGAAGGCACTTCGAACCAATTATCTTTTTGCATTTAGAACGCGACTTTCACGCATAATTTGCAATTGATCTATTGATATCAACTATGCATTTTTTTAGCCTTACATTCATATTTTTGCGTCTCTTTTAGTCATTAAATCTTTCTAAATCACTTCGAACGAAATTCGGGATTTTAAACATGACTTTCGTGCATAACTTGCAGTTGATCTATTGAAGGCAACAATGCATTAGTTTAGCCTTAAAGTCATGTCATTGAGTCTCTTCTAGTCATCAAATCATTCTAAATTAATTCGAACGAATTCTATTTTCGCCCTTCAAACATTATTTTCTTACATAACTTGTAATTAATCTATTGAAGACAACAATGCATTATTTTAGCATTAAAAAGCATATCACTCAATCTTCTCAATCATTAAATTGTTTGAAGGCACTTCGAACCAATTTTATTTTTGTATTTAAAACATGACTTTCGTGCATAACTTGCACTCGATCTATTGAAGGCCACTATTCATTTTTTAGCCTTAAATTCATATTATTGCGTCTGTTTTAGTCATTAAATCTTTCTTAATCACTTTGTACAATTAGGCCTTTAAACATGACTTTCGTGCATAACATGCAGTTGATCTATTGAAGGCAACAATGCATTTGTTTAGCGTTTAAGTCATGTCACTGAGTCTCTTCTAGTCATTAAATCATTTTAAATTAATTCGAACGAATTCTATTTTCGCCCTTCAGACATTATTTTCTTACATAACTTGCAATTAATCTACTAAAGACAACAATGCATTATTTTAGCATTAAAAAGTATATTACTCAGTCTTTTCACTCATTAGATTGTTTGAAGGCACTTCGAACCAATTATCGTTTTGCATTTAGAACGCGACTTTCACGCATAATTTGCAATTGATCTATTGATAGCAACTATGCTTTTTTTTTAGCCTTAAAGGCATATTTTTGCGTCTCTTTTAGTCATTAAATCTTTCTAAATCACTTCGAACGAAATTCGGCCTTTAAACATGACTTTCGTGCATAACTTGCAGTTGATCTATTGAAGGCAACAATGCATTTGTTTAGCCTTAAAGTCATGTCACTGAGTCTCTTCTAAGCATCAAATCATTCTAAATTAATTCGAACGAATTCTATTTTCGCCCTTCAAACATTATTTTCTTACATTACTTGTAATTAATCTATTGAAGACAACAATGCATTATTTTAGCATTAAAAAGCATATCACTCAGTCTTCTCAATCATTAAATTGTTTGAAGGCACTTCAAACCAATTCTATTTTTGTATTTAAAACACGACTTTCATGCATAACTTGCACTTGATCTTTTGAAGGCGACTATTCATTTTTTAGCCTTACATTCATATTATTGCGTCTGTTTTAGTCATTAAATCTTTCTAAATCACTTTGAACGAAATTCGGCCATTAAACATGACTTTCGTGCATAACATGCAGTTGATCTATTGAAGGCAACAATGCATTTGTTTAGCGTTTAAGTCATGTCACTGAGTCTCTTCTAGTCATTAAATCATTCTAAATTAATTCGAACGAATTCTATTTTCGCCCTTCAAACATTATTTTCTTACATAACTTGCAATTAATCTACTAAAGACAACAATGCATTATTTTAGCATTAAAAAGCATATCACTCAGTCTTTTCACCCATTAGATTGTTTGAAGGCACTTCGAACCAATTATCTTTTTGCATTTAGAACGCGACTTTCACGCATAATTTGCAATTGATCTATTGATATCAACTATGCATTTTTTTAGCCTTACATTCATATTTTTGCGTCTCTTTTAGTCATTAAATCTTTCTAAATCACTTCGAACGAAATTCGGGCTTTAAACATGACTTTCGTGCATAACTTGCAGTTGATCTATTGAAGGCAACAATGCATTAGTTTAGCGTTAAAGTCATGTCACTGAGTCTCTTCTAGTCATCAAATCATTCTAAATTAATTCGAACGAATTCTATTTTCGCCCTTCAAACATTATTTTCTTACATAACTTGTAATTAATCTATTGAAGACAACAATGCATTATTTTAGCATTAAAAAGCATATCACTCAATCTTCTCAATCATTAAATTGTTTGAAGGCACTTCGAACCAATTTTATTTTTGTATTTAAAACATGACTTTCATGCATAACTTGCACTCGATCTATTGAAGGCCACTATTCATTTTTTAGCCTTAAATTCATATTATTGCGTCTGTTTTAGTCATTAAATCTTTCTAAATCACTTTGTACAATTCGGCCTTTAAACATGACTTTCGTGCATAACATGCAGTTGATCTATTGAAGGCAACAATGCATTAGTTTAGCGTTAAAGTCATGTCACTGAGTCTCTTCTAGTCATCAAATCATTCTAAATTAATTCGAACGAATTCTATTTTCGCCCTTCAAACATTATTTTCTTACATAACTTGTAATTAATCTATTGAAGACAACAATGCATTATTTTAGCATTAAAAAGCATATCACTCAATCTTCTCAATCATTAAATTGTTTGAAGGCACTTCGAACCAATTTTATTTTTGTATTTAAAACATGACTTTCATGCATAACTTGCACTCGATCTATTGAAGGCCACTATTCATTTTTTAGCCTTAAATTCATATTATTGCGTCTGTTTTAGTCATTAAATCTTTCTAAATCACTTTGTACAATTCGGCCTTTAAACATGACTTTCGTGCGTAACATGCAGTTGATCTATTGAAGGCAACAATGCATTTGTTTAGCGTTTAAGTCATGTCACTGAGACTCTTCTAGTCATTAAATCATTTTAAATTAATCCGAACGAATTCTATTTTCGCCCTCCAAACATTATTTTCTTACATAACTTGCAATTAATCTACTAAAGACAACAATGCATTATTTTAGCATTAAAAAGCATATCACTCAGTCTTTTCACTCATTAGATTGTTTGAAGGCACTTCGAACATATTCTCTTTTTGCATTTAGAGGGCGACTTTGACGCATAATTTGCAATTGATCTATTGATAGCAACTATGCATTTTTTTTAGCCTTAAAGGCATATTTTTGCGTCTCTTTTAGTCATTAAATCTTTCTAAATCACTTCGAACGAAATTCGGCCTTTAAACATGAATTTCGTGCATAACTTGCAGTTGATCTATTGAAGGCAACAATGCATTTGTTTAGCCTTAAAGTCATGTCACTGAGTCTCTTCTAAGCATCAAATAATTCTTAATTAATTCGAACGAATTCTATTTTCGCCCTTCAAACATTATTTTCTTACATAACTTGTAATTAATCTATTGAAGACAACAATGCATTATTTTAGCATTAAACAACATATCACTCAGTCTTCTCAATCATTAAATTGTTTGAAGGCATTTCGAGCCAATTCTATTTTTGTATTTAAAACACGACTTTCATGCATAAATTGCACTTGATCTATTGAAGGCCACTATTCATTTTTTAGCCTTAAATTCATATTATTATTTTTCTTTTAGTCATTAAATCTTTTTAAAGCACTTTGAACGAAATTCGGCCTTTAAACATGACTTTCGTGCATAACTTGCATTTAATCTATTGAAGGCAACAATGCATTAGTTTAGCCTTAAAGTCATGTCACTGAGTCTCTTCTAGTCATCAAATCATTCTAAATTAATTCGAACGAATTCTATTTTCGCCATTCAAACATTATTTTCTTACATAACTTGCAATTAATCTACTAAAGACAACAATGCATTATTTTAGCATTAAAAAGCATATCACTCAGCCTTTTCAATCATTAAATTGTTTGAAGGCACTGCAAACAAATTCTCTTTTTGCATTTAAAACGCGACTTCTTTGCATAACTTGCAATCGATGGCAACTATGCATTTTTTAGCCTTAAAGTCATATTTTTGCGTCTCTTTTAGTCATTAAATCTTTCTAAATCACTTTGAACGAAATTCGGCCTTTAAACATGACTTTCGTGCATAACTTGCATTTGATCTATTGAAGGCAACAATGCATTAGTTTAGCCTTAAAGTCATGTCACTGAGTCTCTTCTAGTCATCAAATCATTCTAAATTAATTCGAACGAATTCTATTTTCGCCCTTCAAACATTATTTTCTTACATAACTTGTAATTAATCTATTGAAGACAACAATGCATTATTTTAGCATTAAAAAGCGTATCACTCAATCTTGTCAATCATTAAATTGTTTGAAGGCACTTCGAACCAATTTTATTTTTGTATTTAAAACACGACTTTCATGCATAACTTGCACTCGATCTATTGAAGGCCACTATTCATTTTTTAGCCTTAAATTCATATTATTGCGTCTGTTTTAGTCATTAAATCTTTCTAAATCACTTTGTACAATTCGGCCTTTAAACATGACTTTCGTGCATAACATGCAGTTGATCTATTGAAGGCAACAATTCATTTGTTTAGCATTTAACGCATGTCACTGAGTCTCTTCTAGTCATTAAATCATTTTAAATTAATTCGAACGAATTCTATTTTCGCCCTTCAAACATTATTTTCTTACATAACTTGCAATTAATCTACTAAAGACAACAATGCATTATTTTAGCATTAAAAAGCATATCACTCAGTCTTTTCACTCATTAGATTGTTTGAAGGCACTTCGAACCAATTATCGTTTTGCATTTAGAACGCGACTTTCACGCATAATTTGCAATTGATCTATTGATAGCAACTATGCATTTTTTTTAGCCTTAAAGGCATATTTTTGCGTCTCTTTTAGTCATTAAATCTTTCTAAATCACTTCGAACGAAATTCGGCCTTTAAACATGAATTTCGTGCATAACTTGCAGTTGATCTATTGAAGGCAACAATGCATTTGTTTAGCCTTAAAGTCATGTCACTGAGTCTCTTCTAAGCATCAAATCATTCTAAATTAATTCGAACGAATTCTATTTTCGCCCTTCAAACATTATTTTCTTACATTACTTGTAATTAATCTGTTGAAGACAACAATGCATTATTTTAGCATTAAAAAGCATATCACTCAGTCTTCTCAATCATTAAATTGTTTGAAGGCACTTCAAACCAATTCTATTTTTGTATTTAAAACACGAGTTTCATGCATAACTTGCACTTGATCTTTTGAAGGCGACTATTCATTTTTTAGCCTTACATTCATATTATTGCGTCTGTTTTAGTCATTAAATCTTTCTAAATCACTTTGAACGAAATTCGGCCATTAAACATGACTTTCGTGCATAACATGCAGTTGATCTATTGAAGGCAACAATGCATTTGTTTCGCGTTTAAGTCGTGTCACTGAGTCTCTTCTAGTCATTAAATCATTCTAAATTAATTCGAACGAATTCTATTTTCGCCCTTCAAACATTATTTTCTTACATAACTTGCAATTAATCTACTAAAGACAACAATGCATTATTTTAGCATTAAAAAGCATATCACTCAGTCTTTTCACCCATTAGATTGTTTGAAGGCACTTCGAACCAATTATCTTTTTGCATTTAGAACGCGACTTTCACGCATAATTTGCAATTGATCTATTGATATCAACTATGCATTTTTTTAGCCTTACATTCATATTTTTGCGTCTCTTTTAGTCATTAAATCTTTCTAAATCACTTCGAACGAAATTCGGGCTTTAAACATGACTTTCGTGCATAACTTGCAGTTGATCTATTGAAGGCAACAATGCATTAGTTTAGCCTTAAAGTCATGTCACTGAGTCTCTTCTAGTCATCAAATCATTCTAAATGAATTCGAACGAATTCTATTTTCGCCCTTCAAACATTATTTTCTTACATAACTTGTAATTAATCTATTGAAGACAACAATGCATTATTTTAGCATTAAAAAGCATATCACTCAATCTTCTCAATCATTAAATTGTTTGAAGGCACTTCGAACCAATTTTATTTTTGTATTTAAAACATGACTTTCATGCATAACTTGCACTCGATCTATTGAAGGCCACTATTCATTTTTTAGCCTTAAATTCATATTATTGCGTCTGTTTTAGTCATTAAATCTTTCTAAATCACTTTGTACAATTCGGCCTTTAAACATGACTTTCGTGCATAACATGCAGTTGATCTATTGAAGGCAACAATGCATTTGTTTAGCGTTTAAGTCATGTCACTGAGTCTCTTCTAGTCATTAAATCATTTTAAATTAATTCGAACGAATTCTATTTTCGCCCTTCAGACATTATTTTCTTACCTAACTTGCAATTAATCTACTAAAGACAACAATGCATTATTTTAGCATTAAAAAGCATATTACTCAGTCTTTTCACTCATTAGATTGTTTGAAGGCACTTCGAACCAATTATCTTTTTGCATTTAGAACGCGACTTTCACGCATAATTTGCAATTGATCTATTGATATCAACTATGCATTTTTTTAGCCTTACATTCTTATTTTTGCGTCTCTTTTAGTCATTAAATCTTTCTAAATCACTTCGAACGAAATTCGGGCTTTAAACATGACTTTCGTGCATAACTTGCAGTTGATCTATTGAAGGCAACAATGCATTAGTTTAGCCTTAAAGTCATGTCACTGAGTCTCTTCTAGTCATCAAATCATTCTAAATGAATTCGAACGAATTCTATTTTCGCCCTTCAAACATTATTTTCTTACATAACTTGTAATTAATCTATTGAAGACAACAATGCATTATTTTAGCATTAAAAAGCATATCACTTAGTCTTCTCAATCATTAAATTGTTTGAAGGCACTTCGAACCAATTCTATTTTTGTATTTAAAACACGACTTTCATGCATAACTTGCACTTAATCTATTGAAGGCCACATTCATTTTTTAGCCTGAAATTCATATTATTGCGTCTCTTTTAGTCATTAAATCTTTCTAAATCACTTTGAACGAAATTCGGCCATTAAACATGACTTTCGTGCATAACATGCAGTTGATCTATTGAAGGCAACAATGCATTTGTTTCGCGTTTAAGTCGTGTCACTGAGTCTCTTCTAGTCATTAAATCATTCTAAATTAATTCGAACGAATTCTATTTTCGCCCTTCAAACATTATTTTCTTACATAACTTGCAATTAATCTACTAAAGACAACAATGCATTATTTTAGCATTAAACAACATATCACTCAGTCTTCTCAATCATTAAATTGTTTGAATGCATTTCGAGCCAATTTTGTTTTTGTATTTAAAACACGACTTTAATGCATAACTTGCACTTGATCTATTGAAGGCCACTATTCATTTTTTAGCCTTAAATTCATATTATTATTTTTCTTTTAGTCATTAAATCTTTCTAAAGCACTTTGAACGAAATTCGGCCTTTAAACATGACTTTCGTGCATAACTTGCATTTGATCTATTGAAGGCAACAATGCATTAGTTTAGCCTTAAAGTCATGTCACTGAGGCTCTCCTAGTCATCAAATCATTCTAAATTAATTCGAACGAATTCTATTTTCGCCCTTCAAACATTATTTTCTTACATAACTTGCAATTAATCTACTAAAGACAACAATGCATTATTTTAGCGTTAAAAAGCATATCACTCAATCTTCTCAATCATTAAATTGTTTGAAGGCACTTCGAACCAATTTTATCTTTGTATTTAAAACACGACTTTCATGCATAACTTGCACTCGATCTATTGAAGGCCACTATTCATTTTTTAGCCTTAAATTCATATTATTGCGTCTGTTTTAGTCATTAAATCTTTCTAAATCACTTTGTACAATTCGCCCTTTAAACATGACTTTCGTGCATAACATGCAGTTGATCTATTGAAGGCAACAATGCATTTGTTTAGCGTTTAAGTCATGTCACTGAGTCTCTTCTAGTCATTAAATCATTTTAAATTAATTCTAACGAATTCTATTTTCGCCTTTCAAACATTATTTTCTTACATAACTTGCAATTAATCTACTAAAGACAACAATGCATTATTTTAGTATTAAAAAGCATATTACTCAGTCTTTTCACTCATTAGATTGTTTGAAGGCACTTCGAACCAATTATCGTTTTGCATTTAGAACGCGACTTTCACGCATAATTTGCAATTGATCTATTGATAGCAACTATGCATTTTTTTTAGCCTTAAAGGCATATTTTTGCGTCTCTTTTAGTCATTAAATCTTTCTAAATCTCTTCGAACGAAATTCGGCATTTAAACATGACTTTCGTGCATAACTTGCAGTTGATCTATTGAAGGCAACAATGCATTTGTTTAGCCTTAAAGTCATGTCACTGAGTCTCTTCAAAGCATCAAATCATTCTAAATTAATTCGAACGAATTCTATTTTCGCCCTTCAAACATTATTTTCTTACATTACTTGTAATTAATCTATTGAAGACAACAATGCATTATTTTAGCATTAAAAAGCATATCACTCAGTCTTCTCAATCATTAAATTGTTTGAAGGCACTTTAAACCAATTCTATTTTTGTATTTAAAACATGACTTTCATGCATAACTTGCACTTGATCTTTTGAAGGCGACTATTCATTTTTTAGCCTTACATTCATATTATTGCGTCTGTTTTAGTCATTAAATCTTTCTAAATCACTTTGAATGAAATTCGGCCATTAAACATGACTTTCGTGCATAACATGCAGTTGATCTATTGAAGGCAACAATGCATTTGTTTAGCGTTTAAGTCATGTCACTGAGTCTCTTCTAGTCATTAAATCATTCTAAATTAATTCGAACGAATTCTATTTTCGCCCTTCAAACATTATTTTCTTACATAACTTGCAATTAATCTACTAAAGACAACAATGCATTATTTTAGCATTAAAAAGCATATCACTCAGTCTTTTCACCCATTAGATTGTTTGAAGGCACTTCGAACCAATTATCTTTTTGCATTTAGAACGCGACTTTCACGCATAATTTGCAATTGATCTATTGATATCAACTATGCATTTTTTTAGCCTTACATTCATATTTTTGCGTCTCTTTTAGTCATTAAATCTTTCTAAATCACTTCGAACGAAATTCGGGCTTTAAACATGACTTTCGTGCATAACTTGCAGTTGATCTATTGAAGGCAACAATGCATTAGTTTAGCCTTAAAGTCATGTCACTGAGTCTCTTCTAGTCATCAAATCATTCTAAATTAATTCGAACGAATTCTATTTTCGCCCTTCAAACATTATTTTCTTACATAACTTGTAATTAATCTATTGAAGACAACAATGCATTATTTTAGCATTAAAAAGCATATCACTCAATCTTCTCAATCATTAAATTGTTTGAAGGCACTTCGAACCAATTTTATTTTTGTATTTAAAACATGACTTTCATGCATAACTTGCACTCGTTCTATTGAAGGCCACTATTCATTTTTTAGCCTTAAATTCATATTATTGCGTCTGTTTTAGTCATTAAATCTTTCTAAATCACTTTGTACACTTCGGCCTTTAAACATGACTTTCGTGCATAACATGCAGTTGATCTATTGAAGGCAACAATGCATTTGTTTAGCGTTTAAGTCATGTCACTGAGTCTCTTCTAGTCATTAAATCATTTTAAACTAATCCGAACGAATTCTATTTTCGCCCTTCAGACATTATTTTCTTACATAACTTGCAATTAATCTACTAAAGACAACAATGCATTATTTTAGCATTAAAAAGCATATTACTCAGTCTTTTCACTCATTAGATTGTTTGAAGGCACTTCGAACCAATCATTGTTTTGCATTTAGAACGCGACTTTCACGCATAATTTGCAATTGATCTATTGATAGCAACTATGCATTTTTTTTAGCCTTAAAGTCATATTTTTGCGTCTCTTTTAGTCATTAAATCTTTCTAAAGCACTTTGAACGAAATTCGGCCTTTAAACATGACTTTCGTGCATAACTTGCATTTGATCTATTGAAGGCAACAATGCATTAGTTTAGCCTTAAAGTCATGTCACTGAGTCTCTTCTAGTCATCAAATCATTCTAAATTAATTCGAACGAATTCTATTTTCGCCCTTCAAACATTATTTTCTTACATAACTTGCAATTAATCTACTAAAGACAACAATGCATTATTTTAGCGTTAAAAAGCATATCACTCAGCCTTTTCAATCATTAAATTGTTTGAAGGCACTGCAAACAAATTCTCTTTTTGCATTTAAAACGCGACTTTTATGCATAACTTGCAATTGATGGCAACTATGCATTTTTTAGTCTAAAAGTCATATTTTTGCGTCTCTTTTAGTCATTAAATCTTTCTAAATCACTTCGAACGAAATTCGGCCTTTAAACATGACTTTCGTGCATAACTTGCAGTTGATCTATTGAAGGCAACAATGTATTTGTTTAGCCTTAAAGTCATGTCACTGAGTCTCTTCTAGTCATCAAATCATTCTAAATTAATTTGACGAATTCTATTTTCACCCTTCAAACAGTATTTTCTTACATAACTTGTAATTAATCTGTTGAAGACAACAATGCATTATTTTAGCGTTAAAAAGCATATCACTCAGTCTTTCCACTCATTAGATTGTTTGAAGGCACTTCGAACCAATTATCTGTTTGCATTTAGAACGCGACTTTCACGCATAATTTGCAATTGATCTATTGATATCAACTATGCATTTTTTTAGCCTTACATTCATATTTTTGCGTCTCTTTTAGTCATTAAATCTTTCTAAATCACTTCGAACGAAATTCGGCCTTTAAACATGACTTTCGTGCATAACTTGCAGTTGATCTATTGAAGGCAACAATGTATTTGTTTAGCCTTAAAGTCATGTCCCTGAGTCTCTTCTAATCATCCAATCATTCTAAATTATTTTGAACGAATTCTATTTTCACCCTTCAAACATTATTTTCTTACATAACTTGTAATTAATCTATTGAAGACAACAATGCATTATTTTAGCATTAAAAAGCATATCACTTAGTCTTCTCAATCATTAAATTGTTTGAAGGCACTTAAACCAATTCTATTTTTGTATTTGAAACACGACTTTCATGCATAACTTGCACTTAATCTATTGAAGGCCACATTCATTTTTTAGCCTGAAATTCATATTATTTCGTCTCTTTTAGTCATTAAATCTTTCTAAATCACTTTGAACGAAATTCGGCCTTTAAACATGACTTTCGTGCATAACTTGCATTTGATCTATTGAAGGCAACAATGCATTAGTTTAGCCTTAAAGTCCTGTCACTGAGTCTCTACTAGTCATCAAATCATTCTAAATTAATTCGAACGAATTCTATTTTCGCCATTCAAACATTATTTTCTTACATAACTTGCAATTAATCTACTAAAGACAACAATGCATTATTTTAGCATTAAAAAGCATATCACTCAGTCTTTTCAATCATTAAATTGTTTGAAGGCACTGCAAACAAATTCTCTTTTTGCATTTAAAACGCAACTTTCATGCATAACTTGCAATTGATCTATTGATGGCAACTATGCATTTTTTAGCCTTAAAGTGATATTTTTGCGTCTCTTTTAGTCAATAAATCATTCTAAATCACTTCGAACGAAATTCGGCCTTTAAACATGACTTTTGTGCATAACTTGCAGTTGATCTATTGAAGGCAACAATGCATTTGTTTAGCGTTTAAGTCATGTCACTGAGTCTCTTCTAGTCATCAAATCATTCTAAATTAATTCGAACGAATTCTATTTTCGCCCTTCAAACATTATTTTCTTACATTACGTGTAATTAATCTATTAAAGACAACAATGCATTATTTTAGCATTAAAAAGCATATCACTCAATCTTCTCAATCATTAAATTGTTTGAAGGCACTGCGAACCAATTCTATTTTTGTATTTAAAACACGACTTTCATGCATAACTTGCACTTGATCTATCGAAGGCCACTATTCATTTTTTAGCCTTAAATTCATATTATTGCGTCTGTTTTAGTCATTAAATCTTTCTAAATCACTTTGTACAAATTCGGCCTTTAAACATGACTTTCGTGCCTAACATGCAGTCGATCTATTGAAGGCAACAATGCATTTGTTTAGCGTTTAAGTCATGTCACTGAGTCTCTTCTAGTCATTAAATCATTTTAAATTAATTCGAACGAATTCTATTTTCGCCCTTCAAACGTTATTTTCTTACATAACTTGCAATTAATCTACTAAAGACAACAATGCATTATTTTAGCATTAAAACGCATATCACTCAGTCTTTTCACTCATTAGATTGTTTGAAGGCACTTCGAACCAATTATCTTTTTGCATTTAGAACGCGACTTTCACGCATAATTTGCAATTGATCTATTGATAGCAACTATGACTTTTTTTAGCCTTACATTCATATTTTTGCGTTTCTTTTAGTCATTAAATCTTTCTAAATCACTTCGAACGAAATTCGGCCTTTAAACATGACTTTCGCGCATAACTTGCAGTTGATCTATTGAAGGCAACAATGTATTTGTTTAGCCTTAAAGTCATGTCACTGAGTCTCTTCTAGTCATCAAATCATTCTAAATTAATTCGAACGAATTCTATTTTCAGCCTTCAAACATTATTTTCTTACATAACATGTAATTAATCTATTGAAGACAACAATGCATTATTTTAGCATTAAAAAGCATATCACTCAGTCTTCTCAATCATTAAATTGTTTGAAGGCACTTCGAACCAATTCTATTTTTGTATTTAAAACACGACTTTGATGCATATCTTGCACTTGCTCTATTGAAGGCCACTATTCATTTTTTAGCCTTAAATTCATATTATTGCGTCTGTTTTAGTCATTAAATCTTTCTAAATCACTTTGTACAAATTCGGCCTATAAACATGACTTTCGTGCATAACATGCAGTTGATTTATTGAAGGCAACAATGCATTTGTTTAGCGTTTAAGTCATGTCACTGAGTCTCTTCTAGTCATTAAATCATTTTAAATTAATTCGAACGAATTCTATTTTCGCCCTTCAAACATTATTTTCTTACATAACTTGCAATGAATCTACTAAAGACAACAATGCATTATTTTAGCATTAAAAAGCATATCACTCAGTCTTTTCACTCATTAGATTGTTTGAAGGCACTTCGAACCAATTCTCTTTTTGCATTTAGAACGCAACTTTCACGCATAATTTGCAATTGATCTATTGATAGCAACTATGCATTTTTTAGCCTTAAAGTCATATTTTTGCGTCTCATTTAGTCATTAAATCTTTCTAAATCACTTCGAACGAAATTCGGCCTTTAAACATGACTTTCGTGCAGAACTTGCAGTTGATCTATTGAAGGCAACAATGTATTTGTTTAGCCTTCAAGTCATGTCACTGAGTCTCTTCTAGTCATCAAATCATTCTAAATTAATTCGAACGAATTCTATTTTCACTCTTCAAACATTATTTTCTTACACAACTTGTAATTAATCTATTGAAGACAACAAGGCATTATTTTAGCATTAAAAAGCATATCACTCAGTCTTCTCAATCATTAAATTGTTTGAAGGCACTTCGAACCAATTCTATTTTTGTATTTAAAATACGACTTTCATGCATAACTTGCACTTGATCTATTGAAGGCCACTATTCATTTTTTAGCCTTAAATTCATATTATTGCGTCTGTTTTGGTCATTAAATCTTTCTAAATCACTTTGTACAATTCGGCCTTTAAACATGACTTTCGTGCATAACATGCAGTTGATCTATTGAAGGCAACAATGCATTTGTTTAGCGTTTAAGTCATGTCACTGAGTCTCTTCTAGTCATTAAATCATTTTAAATTAATTCGAACGAATTCTATTTTCGCCGTTCAAACATTATTTTCTTACATAACTTGCAATTAATCTACTAAAGACAACAATGCATTATTTTAGCATTAAAAAGCATATTACTCAGTCTTTTCACTCATTAGATTGTTTGAAGGCACTTCGAACCAATTATCGTTTTGCATTTAGAACGCGACTTTCACGCATAATTTGCAATTGATCTATTGATAGCAACTATGCATTTTTTTTAGCCTTCAAGGCATATTTTTGCGTCTCTTTTAGTCATTAAATCTTTCTAAATCACTTCGAACGAAATTCGGCCTTTAAACATGACTTTCATGCATAACTTGCAGTTGATCTATTGAAGGAAACAATGCATTTGTTTAGCCTTAAAGTCATGTCACTGAGTCTCTTCTAAGCATCAAATCATTCTAAATTAATTCGAACGAATTCTATTTTCGCCCTTCAAACATTATTTTCTTACATTACGTGTAATTAATCTATTGAAGTTGTCTACAATGCATTATTTTAGCATTAAAAAGCATATCACTCAGTCTTCTCAATCATTAAATTGTTTGAAGGCACTTCAAACCAATTCTATTTTTGTATTTAAAACACGACTTTCATGCATAACTTGCACTTGATCCTTTGAAGGCGACTATTCATTTTTTAGCCTTACATTCATATTATTGCATCTGTTTTAGTCATTAAATCTTTCTAAATCACTTTGAACGAAATTCGGCCATTAAACATGACTTTCGTATGCAGTTGATCTATTGAAGGCAACAATGCATTTGTTTAGCGTTTAAGTCATATCACTGAGTCTCTTCTAGTCATTAAATCATTCTAAATTAATTCGAACGAATTCTATTTTCGCCCTTCAAACATTATTTTCTTACATTACGTGTAATTAATCTATTGAAGACAACAATGCATTATTTTAGCATTAAAAAGCATATCACTCAGTCTTCTCAATCATTAAATTGTTTGAAGGCACTTCGAACCAATTCTATTTTTGTATTTAAAATACGACTTTCATGCATAACTTGCACTTGATCTATTGAAGACCACTATTCATTTTTTAGCCTTAAATTCATATTATTGCGTCTCTTTTAGTCATTAAATCTTTCTAAATCACTTTGAACGAAACTCGACCTTTAAACATGACTTTCGTGCATAACTTGCATTTGATTTATTGAAGGCAACAATGCATTAGTTTTGCCTTAAAGTCATGTCACTCAGTCTCTTCTAGTCATCAAATCATTCTAAATTAATTCGAACGAATTCTATTTTCGCCCTTCAAACATTATTTTCTTACATAACTTGTAATTAATCTATTGAAAACAACAATGCATTATTTTAGCATTAAAAAGCATATCACTCAATCTTCTCAATCATTAACTTGTTTGAAGGCACTTCGAACCAATTTTATTTTTGTATTTAAAACACGACTTTCATGCATAACTTGCACTTAATCTATTGAAGGCCACATTCATTTTTTAGCCTAAAATTCATATTATTGCGTCTCTTTTACTCATTAAATCTTTCTAAATCACTTTGAACGAAATTCGGACTTTAAACATGACTTTCGTGCATAACTTGCATTTGATCTATTGAAGGCAACAATGCATTAGTTTAGCCTTAAAGTCATGTCACTGAGTCTCTTCTAGTCATCAAATCATTCTAAATTAATTCGAACGAATTCTATTTTCGCCCTTCAAACATTATTTTCTTACATAACTTGCAATTAATCTACTAAAGACAACAATGCATTATTTTAGCGTTAAAAAGCATATCACTCAGCCTTTTCAATCATTAAATTGTTTGAAGGCACTGCAAACAAATTCTCTTTTTGCATTTAAAACGCAACTTTCATGCATAACTTGCAATTGATCTATTGATGGCAACTATGCATTTTTTAGCCTTAAAGTGATATTTTTGCGTCTCTTTTAGTCAATAAATCATTCTAAATCACTTCGAACGAAATTCGGCCTTTAAACATGACTTTCGTGCATAACTTGCAGTTGATCTATTGAAGGCAACAATGCATTTGTTTAGCGTTTAAGTCATGTCACTGTGTCTCTTCTAGTCATCAAATCATTCTAAATTAATTCGAACGAATTCTATTTTCGCCCTTCAAACATTATTTTCTTACATAACTTGTAATTAATCTATTGAAGACAACAATGCATTATTTTAGCATTAAAAAGCATATCACTCAATCTTCTCAATCATTAAATTGTTTGAAGGCACTGCGAACCAATTCTATTTTTGTATTTAAAACACGACTTTCATGCATAACTTGCACTTGATCTATCGAAGGCCACTATTCATTTTTTAGCCTTAAATTCATATTATTGCGTCTGTTTCAGTCATTAAATCTTTCTAAATCACTTTGTACAAATTCGGCCTTTAAACATGACTTTCGTGCCTAACATGCAGTTGATCTATTGAAGGCAACAATGCATTTGTTTAGCGTTTAAGTCATGTCACTGAGTCTCTTCTAGTCATTAAATCATTTTAAATTAATTCGAACGAATTCTATTTTCGCCCTTCAAACGTTATTTTCTTACATAACTTGCAATTAATCTACTAAAGACAACAATGCATTATTTTAGCATTAAAACGCATATCACTCAGTCTTTTCACTCATTAGATTGTTTGAAGGCACTTCGAACCAATTATCTTTTTGCATTTAGAGCGCGACTTTCACGCATAATTTGCAATTGATCTATTGATAGCAACTATGCATTTTTTTAGCCTTACATTCATATTTTTGCGTCTCTTTTAGTCATTAAATCTTTCTAAATCACTTCGAACGAAATTCGGCCTTTAAACATGACTTTCGCGCATAACTTGCAGTTGATCTATTGAAGGCAACAATGTATTTGTTTAGCCTTAAAGTCATGTCACTGAGTCTCTTCTAGTCATCAAATCATTCTAAATTAATTCGAACGAATTCTATTTTCACCCTTCAAACATTATTTTCTTACATAACATGTAATTAATCTATTGAAGACAACAATGCATTATTTTAGCATTAAAAAGCATATCACTCAGTCTTCTCAATCATTAAATTGTTTGAAGGCACTTCAAACCAATTCTATTTTTGTATTTAAAACACGACTTTCATGCATAACTTGCACTTGATCCTTTGAAGGCGACTATTCATTTTTCAGCCTTACATTCATATTATTGCATCTGTTTTAGTCATTAAATCTTTCTAAATCACTTTGAACGAAATTCGGCCATTAAACATGACTTTCGTGCATAACATGCAGTTGATCTATTGAAGGCAACAATGCATTTGTTTAGCGTTTAAGTCATATCACTGAGTCTCTTCTAGTCATTAAATCATTCTAAATTAATTCGAACGAATTCTATTTTCGCCCTTCAAACATTATTTTCTTACATAACTTGCATTTAATCTACTAAAGACAACAATGCATTATTTTAGCATTAAAAAGCATATCACTCTGTCTTCTCAATCATTAAATTGTTTGAAGGCACTTCGAACCAATTCTATTTTTGTATTTAAAATACGACTTTCATGCATAACTTGCACTTGATCTATTGAAGACCACTATTCATTTTTTAGCCTTAAATTCATATTATTGCGTCTCTTTTAGTCATTAAATCTTTCTAAATCACTTTGAACGAAACTCGACCTTTAAACATGACTTTCGTGCATAACTTGCATTTGATTTATTGAAGGCAACAATGCATTAGTTTTGCCTTAAAGTCATGTCACTCAGTCTCTTCTAGTCATCAAATCATTCTAAATTAATTCGAACGAATTCTATTTTCGCCCTTCAAACATTATTTTCTTACATAACTTGTAATTAATCTATTGAAAACAACAATGCATTATTTTAGCATTAAAAAGCATATCACTCAATCTTCTCAATCATTAACTTGTTTGAAGGCACTTCGAACCAATTTTATTTTTGTATTTAAAACACGACTTTCATGCATAACTTGCACTTAATCTATTGAAGGCCACATTCATTTTTTAGCCTAAAATTCATATTATTGCGTCTCTTTTACTCATTAAATCTTTCTAAATCACTTTGAACGAAATTCGGACTTTAAACATGACTTTCGTGCATAACTTGCATTTGATCTATTGAAGGCAACAATGCATTAGTTTAGCCTTAAAGTCATGTCACTGAGTCTCTTCTAGTCATCAAATCATTCTAAATTAATTCGAACGAATTCTATTTTCGCCCTTCAAACATTATTTTCTTACATAACTTGCAATTAATCTACTAAAGACAACAATGCATTATTTTAGCGTTAAAAAGCATATCACTCAGCCTTTTCAATCATTAAATTGTTTGAAGGCACTGCAAACAAATTCTCTTTTTGCATTTAAAACGCAACTTTCATGCATAACTTGCAATTGATCTATTGATGGCAACTATGCATTTTTTAGCCTTAAAGTGATATTTTTGCGTCTCTTTTAGTCAATAAATCATTCTAAATCACTCCGAACGAAATTCGGCCTTTAAACATGACTTTCGTGCATAACTTGCAGTTGATCTATTGAAGGCAACAATGCATTTGTTTAGCGTTTAAGTCATGTCACTGTGTCTCTTCTAGTCATCAAATCATTCTAAATTAATTCGAACGAATTCTATTTTCGCCCTTCAAACATTATTTTCTTACATAACTTGTAATTAATCTATTGAAGACAACAATGCATTATTTTAGCATTAAAAAGCATATCACTCAATCTTCTCAATCATTAAATTGTTTGAAGGCACTGCGAACCAATTCTATTTTTGTATTTAAAACACGACTTTCATGCATAACTTGCACTTGATCTATCGAAGGCCACTATTCATTTTTTAGCCTTAAATTCATATTATTGCGTCTGTTTTAGTCATTAAATCTTTCTAAATCACTTTGTACAAATTCGGCCTTTAAACATGACTTTCGTGCCTAACATGCAGTTGATCTATTGAAGGCAACAATGCATTTGTTTAGCGTTTAAGTCATGTCACTGAGTCTCTTCTAGTCATTAAATCATTTTAAATTAATTCGAACGAATTCTATTTTCGCCCTTCAAACGTTATTTTCTTACATAACTTGCAATTAATCTACTAAAGACAACAATGCATTATTTTAGCATTAAAACGCATATCACTCAGTCTTTTCACTCATTAGATTGTTTGAAGGCACTTCGAACCAATTATCTTTTTGCATTTAGAGCGCGACTTTCACGCATAATTTGCAATTGATCTATTGATAGCAACTATGCATTTTTTTAGCCTTACATTCATATTTTTGCGTCTCTTTTAGTCATTAAATCTTTCTAAATCACTTCGAACGAAATTCGGCCTTTAAACATGACTTTCGCGCATAACTTGCAGTTGATCTATTGAAGGCAACAATGTATTTGTTTAGCCTTAAAGTCATGTCACTGAGTCTCTTCTAGTCATCAAATCATTCTAAATTAATTCGAACGAATTCTATTTTCAGCCTTCAAACATTATTTTCTTACATAACATGTAATTAATCTATTGAAGACAACAATGCATTGTTTTAGCATTAAAAAGCATATCACTCAGTCTTCTCAATCATTAAATTATTTGAAGGCACTTCGAACCAATTCTATTTTTGTATTTAAAACACGACTTTCATGCATATCTTGCACTTGCTCTATTGAAGGCCACTATTCATTTTTTAGCCTTAAATTCATATTATTGCGTCTGTTTTAGTCATTAAATCTTTCTAAATCACTTTGTACAAATTCGGCCTTTAAACATGACTTTCGTGCATAACATGCAGTTGATTTATTGAAGGCAACAATGCATTTGTTTAGCGTTTAGGTCATGTCACTGAGTCTCTTCTAGTCATTAAATCATTTTAAATTACTTCGAACGAATTCTATTTTCGCCCTTCAGACATTATTTTCTTACATAACTTGCAATTAATCTACTAAAGACAACAATGCATTATTTTAGCATTAAAAAGCATATCACTCAGTCTTTTCACTCATTAGATTGTTTGAAGGCACTTCGAACCAATTCTCTTTTTGCATTTAGAACGCAACTTTCACGCATAATTTGCAATTGATCTATTGATAGCAACTATGCATTTTTTAGCCTTAAAGTCATATTTTTGCGTCTCATTTAGTCATTAAATCTTTCTAAATCACTTCGAACGAAATTCGGCCTTTAAACATGACTTTCGTGCAGAACTTGCAGTTGATCTATTGAAGGCAACAATGTATTTGTTTAGCCTTAAAGTCATGTCACTGAGTCTCTTCTAATCATCCAATCATTCTAAATTATTTTGAACAAATTCTATTTTCACTCTTCAAACATTATTTTCTTACATAACTTGTAATTAATCTATTGAAGACAACAATGCATTATTTTAGCATTAAAAAGCATATCACTTAGTCTTCTCAATCATTAAATTGTTTGAAGGCACTTCAAACCAATTCTATTTTTGTATTTGAAACACGACTTTCATGCATAACTTGCACTTAATCTATTGAAGGCCACATTCATTTTTTAGCCTTACATTCATATTTTTGCGTCTCTTTTAGTCATTAAATCTTTCTAAATCACTTCGAACGAAATTCGGCCTTTAAACATGACTTTCGTGCATAACTTGCAGTTGATCTATTGAAGGAAACAATGCATTTGTTTAGCCTTACAGTCATGTCACTGAGTCTCTTCTAAGCATCAAATCATTCTAAATTAATTCGAACGAATTTTATTTTCGCCCTTCAAATATTATTTTCTTACATTACGTGTAATTAATCTATTGAAGACAACAATGCATTATTTTAGCATTAAAAAGCATATCACTCAGTCTTCTCAATCATTAAATTGTTTGAAGGCACTTCAAACCAATTCTATTTTTGTATTTAAAACACGACTTTCATGCATAACTTGCACTTGATCTTTTGAAGGCGACTATTCATTTTTTAGCCTTACATTCATATTATTGCGTCTGTTTTAGTCATTAAATCTTTCTAAATCACTTTGAACGAAATTCGGCCATTAAACATGACTTTCGTGCATAACATGCAGTTGATCTATTGAAGGCAATAATGCATTTGTTTAGCGTTTAAGTCATGTCACTGAGTCTCTTCTAGTCATTAAATCATTCTAAATTAATTCGAACGAATTCTATTTTCGCCCTTCAAACATTATTTTCTTACATAACTTGCAATTAATCTACTAAAGACAACAATGCATTATTTTAGCATTAAAAACCATATCACTCAGTCTTTTCACCCATTAGATTGTTTGAAGGCACTTCGAACCAATTATCTTTTTGCATTTAGAATGCGACTTTCACGCATAATTTGCAATTGATCTATTGATATCAACTATGCATTTTTTTAGCCTTACATTCATATTTTTGCGTCTCTTTTAGTCATTAAATCTTTCTAAATCACTTCGAACGAAATTCGGCCTTTAAACATGACTTTCGTGCATAACTTGCAGTTGATCTATTGAAGGCAACAATGTATTTGTTTAGCCTTAAAGTAATGTCACTGAGTCTCTTCTAGTCATCAAATCATTCTAAATTAATTTGAACGAATTCTATTTTCACCCTTCAAACAGTATTTTCTTACATAACTTGTAATTAATCTGTTGAAAACAACAATGCATTATTTTAGCATTAAAAAGCATATCACTCAGTCTTTTCACTCATTAGATTGTTTGAAGGCACTTCGAACCAATTATCTGTTTGCATTTAGAACGCGACTTTCACGCATAATTTGCAATTGATCTATTGATATCAACTATGTATTTTTTTAGCCTTACATTCATATTTTTGCGTCTCTTTTAGTCATTAAATCTTTCTAAATCACTTCGAACGAAATTCGGCCTTTAAACATGACTTTCGTGCATAACTTGCAGTTGATCTATTGAAGGCAACAATGTATTTGTTTAGCCTTAAAGTCATGTCACTGAGTCTCTTCTAGTCATCAAATCATTCTAAATTAATTTGAACGAATTCTATTTTCACCCTTCAAACAGTATTTTCTTACATAACTTGTAATTAATCTGTTGAAGACAACAATGCATTATTTTAGCATTAAAAAGCATATCACTCAGTCTTTTCACTCATTAGATTGTTTGAAGGCACTTCGAACCAATTATCTGTTTGCATTTAGAACGCGACTTTCACGCATAATTTGCAATTGATCTATTGATATCAACTATGTATTTTTTTAGCCTTACATTCATATTTTTGCGTCTCTTTTAGTCATTAAATCTTTCTAAATCACTTCGAACGAAATTCGGCCTTTAAACATGACTTTCGTGCATAACTTGCAGTTGATCTATTGAAGGCAACAATGTATTTGTTTAGCCTTAAAGTCGTGTCACTGAGTCTCTTCTAATCATCCAATCATTCTAAATTATTTTGAACGAATTCTATTTTCACCCTTCAAACATTATTTTCTTACATAACTTGTAATTAATCTACTGAAGACAACAATGCATTATTTTAGCATTAAAAAGCATATCACTTAGTCTTCTCAATCATTAAATTGTTTGAAGGCACTTCAAACCAATTCTATTTTTGTATTTGAAACACGACTTTCATGCATAACTTGCACTGAATCTATTGAAGGCCACATTCATTTTTTAGCCTGAAATTCATATTATTGCGTCTCTCTTAGTCATTAAATCTTTCTAAATCACTTTGAACGAAATTCGGCCTTTAAACATGACTTTCGTGCATAACTTGCATTTGATCTATTGAAGGCAACAATGCATTAGTTTGGCCTTAAAGTCCTGTCACTGAGTCTCTTCTAGTCATCAAATCATTCTAAATTAATTCGAACGAATTCTATTTTCGCCCTTCAAACATTATTTTCTTACATAACTTGCAATTAATCTACTAAAGACAACAATGCATTATTTTAGCATTAAAAAGCATATCACTCAGTCTTTTCACCCATTAGATTGTTTGAAGGCACTTCGAACCAATTATCTTTTTGGATTTAGAACGCGACTTTCACGCATAATTTGCAATTGATCTATTGATATCAACTATGCATTTTTTTAGCCTTACATTCATATTTTTGCGTCTCTTTTAGTCATTAAATCTTTCTAAATCACTTCGAACGAAATTCGGCCTTTAAACATGACTTTCGTGCATAACTTGCAGTTGATCTATTGAAGGAAACAATGCATTTGTTTAGCCTTACAGTCATGTCACTGAGTCTCTTCTAAGCATCAAATCATTCTAAATTAATTCGAACGAATTTTATTTTCGCCCTTCAAATATTATTTTCTTACATTACGTGTAATTAATCTATTGAAGACAACAATGCATTATTTTAGCATTAAAAAGCATATCACTCAGTCTTCTCAATCATTAAATTGTTTGAAGGCACTTCAAACCAATTCTATTTTTGTATTTAAAACACGACTTTCATGCATAACTTGCACTTGATCTTTTGAAGGCGACTATTCATTTTTTAGCCTTACATTCATATTATTGCGTCTGTTTTAGTCATTAAATCTTTCTAAATCACTTTGAACGAAATTCGGCCATTAAACATGACTTTCGTGCATAACATGCAGTTGATCTATTGAAGGCAATAATGCATTTGTTTAGCGTTTAAGTCATGTCACTGAGTCTCTTCTAGTCATTAAATCATTCTAAATTAATTCGAACGAATTCTATTTTCGCCCTTCAAACATTATTTTCTTACATAACTTGCAATTAATCTACTAAAGACAACAATGCATTATTTTAGCATTAAAAACCATATCACTCAGTCTTTTCACCCATTAGATTGTTTGAAGGCACTTCGAACCAATTATCTTTTTGCATTTAGAATGCGACTTTCACGCATAATTTGCAATTGATCTATTGATATCAACTATGCATTTTTTTAGCCTTACATTCATATTTTTGCGTCTCTTTTAGTCATTAAATCTTTCTAAATCACTTCGAACGAAATTCGGCCTTTAAACATGACTTTCGTGCATAACTTGCAGTTGATCTATTGAAGGCAACAATGTATTTGTTTAGCCTTAAAGTAATGTCACTGAGTCTCTTCTAGTCATCAAATCATTCTAAATTAATTTGAACGAATTCTATTTTCACCCTTCAAACAGTATTTTCTTACATAACTTGTAATTAATCTGTTGAAGACAACAATGCATTATTTTAGCATTAAAAAGCATATCACTCAGTCTTTTCACTCATTAGATTGTTTGAAGGCACTTCGAACCAATTATCTGTTTGCATTTAGAACGCGACTTTCACGCATAATTTGCAATTGATCTATTGATATCAACTATGTATTTTTTTAGCCTTACATTCATATTTTTGCGTCTCTTTTAGTCATTAAATCTTTCTAAATCACTTCGAACGAAATTCGGCCTTTAAACATGACTTTCGTGCATAACTTGCAGTTGATCTATTGAAGGCAACAATGTATTTGTTTAGCCTTAAAGTCATGTCACTGAGTCTCTTCTAGTCATCAAATCATTCTAAATTAATTTGAACGAATTCTATTTTCACCCTTCAAACAGTATTTTCTTACATAACTTGTAATTAATCTGTTGAAGACAACAATGCATTATTTTAGCATTAAAAAGCATATCACTCAGTCTTTTCACTCATTAGATTGTTTGAAGGCACTTCGAACCAATTATCTGTTTGCATTTAGAACGCGACTTTCACGCATAATTTGCAATTGATCTATTGATATCAACTATGTATTTTTTTAGCCTTACATTCATATTTTTGTGTCTCTTTTAGTCATTAAATCTTTCTAAATCACTTCGAACGAAATTCGGCCTTTAAACATGACTTTCGTGCATAACTTGCAGTTGATCTATTGAAGGCAACAATGTATTTGTTTAGCCTTAAAGTCGTGTCACTGAGTCTCTTCTAATCATCCAATCATTCTAAATTATTTTGAACGAATTCTATTTTCACCCTTCAAACATTATTTTCTTACATAACTTGTAATTAATCTACTGAAGACAACAATGCATTATTTTAGCATTAAAAAGCATATCACTTAGTCTTCTCAATCATTAAATTGTTTGAAGGCACTTCAAACCAATTCTATTTTTGTATTTGAAACACGACTTTCATGCATAACTTGCACTGAATCTATTGAAGGCCACATTCATTTTTTAGCCTGAAATTCATATTATTGCGTCTCTCTTAGTCATTAAATCTTTCTAAATCACTTTGAACGAAATTCGGCCTTTAAACATGACTTTCGTGCATAACTTGCATTTGATCTATTGAAGGCAACAATGCATTAGTTTGGCCTTAAAGTCCTGTCACTGAGTCTCTTCTAGTCATCAAATCATTCTAAATTAATTCGAACGAATTCTATTTTCGCCCTTCAAACATTATTTTCTTACATTACTTGCAATTAATCTACTAAAGACAACAATGCATTATTTTAGCGGTAAAAACCATATCACTCAGTCTTTTCAATCATTAAATTGTTTGAAGGCACTGCAAACAAATTCTATTTTTGTATTTAAAACACGACTTTCATGCATAACTTGCACTTGATCTTTTGAAGGCGACTATTCATTTTTTAGCTTTACATTCATATTATTGCGTCTGTTTTAGTCATTAAATCTTTCTAAATCACTTTGAACGAAATTCGGCCATTAAACATGACTATCGTGCATAACATGCAGTTGATCTATTGAAGGCAATAATGCATTTGTTTAGCGTTTAAGTCATGTCACTGAGTCTCTTCTAGTCATTAAATCATTCTAAATTAATTCGAACGAATTCTATTTTCGCCCTTCAAACATTATTTTCTTACATAACTTGCAATTAATCTACTAAAGACAACAATGCATTATTTTAGCATTAAAAAGCATATCACTCAGTCTTTTCACCCATTAGATTGTTTGAAGGCACTTCGAACCAATTATCTTTTTGGATTTAGAACGCGACTTTCACGCATAATTTGCAATTGATCTATTGATATCAACTATGCATTTTTTTAGCCTTACATTCATATTTTTGCGTCTCTTTTAGTCATTAAATCTTTCTAAATCACTTCGAACGAAATTCGGCCTTTAAACATGACTTTCGTGCATAACTTGCAGTTGATCTATTGAAGGCAACAATGTATTTGTTTAGCTTTAAAGTCGTGTCACTGAGTCTCTTCTAATCATCCAATCATTCTAAATTATTTTGAACGAATTCTATTTTCACCCTTCAAACATTATTTTCTTACATAACTTGTAATTAATCTACTGAAGACAACAATGCATTATTTTAGCATTAAAAAGCATATCACTTAGTCTTCTCAATCATTAAATTGTTTGAAGGCACTTCAAACCAATTCTATTTTTGTATTTGAAACACGACTTTCATGCATAACTTGCACTGAATCTATTGAAGGCCACATTCATTTTTTAGCCTGAAATTCATATTATTGCGTCTCTCTTAGTCATTAAATCTTTCTAAATCACTTTGAACGAAATTCGGCCTTTAAACATGACTTTCGTGCATAACTTGCATTTGATCTATTGAAGGCAACAATGCATTAGTTTGGCCTTAAAGTCCTGTCACTGAGTCTCTTCTAGTCATCAAATCATTCTAAATTAATTCGAACGAATTCTATTTTCGCCCTTCAAACATTATTTTCTTACATAACTTGCAATTAATCTACTAAAGACAACAATGCATTATTTTAGCATTAAAAAGCATATCACTCAGTCTTTTCACCCATTAGATTGTTTGAAGGCACTTCGAACCAATTATCTTTTTGGATTTAGAACGCGACTTTCACGCATAATTTGCAATTGATCTATTGATATCAACTATGCATTTTTTTAGCCTTACATTCATATTTTTGCGTCTCTTTTAGTCATTAAATCTTTCTAAATCACTTCGAACGAAATTCGGCCTTTAAACATGACTTTCGTGCATAACTTGCAGTTGATCTATTGAAGGAAACAATGCATTTGTTTAGCCTTACAGTCATGTCACTGAGTCTCTTCTAAGCATCAAATCATTCTAAATTAATTCGAACGAATTCTATTTTCGCCCTTCAAATATTATTTTCTTACATTACGTGTAATTAATCTATTGAAGACAACAATGCATTATTTTAGCATTAAAAAGCATATCACTCAGTCTTCTCAATCATTAAATTGTTTGAAGGCACTTCAAACCAATTCTATTTTTGTATTTAAAACACGACTTTCATGCATAACTTGCACTTGATCTTTTGAAGGCGACTATTCATTTTTTAGCCTTACATTCATATTATTGCGTCTGTTTTAGTCATTAAATCTTTCTAAATCACTTTGAACGAAATTCGGCCATTAAACATGACTTTCGTGCATAACATGCAGTTGATCTATTGAAGGCAATAATGCATTTGTTTAGCGTTTAAGTCATGTCACTGAGTCTCTTCTAGTCATTAAATCATTCTAAATTAATTCGAACGAATTCTATTTTCGCCCTTCAAACATTATTTTCTTACATAACTTGCAATTAATCTACTAAAGACAACAATGCATTATTTTAGCATTAAAAACCATATCACTCAGTCTTTTCACCCATTAGATTGTTTGAAGGCACTTCAAACCAATTATCTTTTTGCATTTAGAATGTGACTTTCACACATAATTTGCAATTGATCTATTGATATCAACTATGCATTTTTTTAGCCTTACATTCATATTTTTGCGTCTCTTTTAGTCATTAAATCTTTCTAAATCACTTCGAACGAAATTCGGCCTTTAAACATGACTTTCGTGCATAACTTGCAGTTGATCTATTGAAGGCAACAATGTATTTGTTTAGCCTTAAAGTCATGTCACTGAGTCTCTTCTAGTCATCAAATCATTCTAAATTAATTTGAACGAATTCTATTTTCACCCTTCAAACAGTATTTTCTTACATAACTTGTAATTAATCTGTTGAAAACAACAATGCATTATTTTAGCATTAAAAAGCATATCACTCAGTCTTTTCACTCATTAGATTGTTTGAAGGCACTTCGAACCAATTATCTGTTTGCATTTAGAACGCGACTTTCACGCATAATTTGCAATTGATCTATTGATATCAACTATGTATTTTTTTAGCCTTACATTCATATTTTTGCGTCTCTTTTAGTCATTAAATCTTTCTAAATCACTTCGAACGAAATTCGGCCTTTAAACATGACTTTCGTGCATAACTTGCAGTTGATCTATTGAAGGCAACAATGTATTTGTTTAGCCTTAAAGTCATGTCACTGAGTCTCTTCTAGTCATCAAATCATTCTAAATTAATTTGAACGAATTCTATTTTCACCCTTCAAACAGTATTTTCTTACATAACTTGTAATTAATCTGTTGAAGACAACAATGCATTATTTTAGCATTAAAAAGCATATCACTCAGTCTTTTCACTCATTAGATTGTTTGAAGGCACTTCGAACCAATTATCTGTTTGCATTTAGAACGCGACTTTCACGCATAATTTGCAATTGATCTATTGATATCAACTATGTATTTTTTTAGCCTTACATTCATATTTTTGCGTCTCTTTTAGTCATTAAATCTTTCTACATCACTTCGAACGAAATTCGGCCTTTAAACATGACTTTCGTGCATAACTTGCAGTTGATCTATTGAAGGCAACAATGTATTTGTTTAGCCTTAAAGTCGTGTCACTGAGTCTCTTCTAATCATCCAATCATTCTAAATTATTTTGAACGAATTCTATTTTCACCCTTCAAACATTATTTTCTTACATAACTTGTAATTAATCTATTGAAGACAACAATGCATTATTTTAGCATTAAAAAGCATATCACTTAGTCTTCTCAATCATTAAATTGTTTGAAGGCACTTCAAACCAATTCTATTTTTGTATTTGAAACACGACTTTCATGCATAACTTGCACTTAATCTATTGAAGCAGTTGATCTATTGAAGGCAACAATGTATTTGTTTAGCCATAAAGTCATGTCACTGAGTCTCTTCTAGTCATCAAATCATTCTAAATTAATTTGAACGAATTCTATTTTCGCCCTTCAAACATTATTTTCTTACATAACTTGTAATTAATCTACTGAAGACAACAATGCATTATTTTAGCATTAAAAAGCATATCACTTAGTCTTCTCAATCATTAAATTGTTTGAAGGCACTTCGAACCAATTCTATTTTTGTATTTAAAACACGACTTTCATGCATAACTTGCACTTAATCTATTGAAGGCCACATTCATTTTTTAGCCTGAAATTCATATTATTGCGTCTCTTTTAGTCATTAAATCTTTCTAAATCACTTTGAACGAAATTCGGCCTTTAAACATGACTTTCGTGCATAACTTGCATTTGATCTATTGAAGGCAACAATGCATTAGTTTAGCCTTAAAGTCATGTCACTGAGTCTCTTCTAGTCATCAAATCATTCTAAATTAATTCGAACGAATTCTATTTTCGCCCTTCAAACATTATTTTCTTACATAACTTGTAATTAATCTATTGAAGCCAACAATGTATTATTTTAGCATTAAAAAACATATCACCCAGTCTTCTCAATCATTAAATTGTTTGAAGGCACTTCGAACCAATTCTATTTTTGTATTTAAAACACGACTTTCATGCATAACTTGCACTTAATCTATTGAAGGCCACATTCATTTTTTAGCCTGAAATTCATATTATTGCGTCTCTTTTAGTCATTAAATCTTTCTAAATCACTTTGAACGAAATTCGGCCTTTAAACATGACTTTCGTGCATAACTTGCAGTTGATCTATTGAAGGCAACAATGCATTAGTTTAGCCTTAAAGTCATGTCACTGAGTCTCTTCTAGTCATGATATCATTCTAAATTAATTCGAACGAATTCTATTTTCACCCTTCAAACATTATTTTCTTACATAACTTGTAATTAATCTATTGAAGACAACAATGCATTATTTTAGCATTAAAAAGCATATCACTTAGTCTTCTCAATCATTAAATTGTTTGAAGGCACTTCAAACCAATTCTATTTTTGTATTTGAAACACGACTTTCATGCATAACTTGCACTTAATCTATTGAAGCAGTTGATCTATTGAAGGCAACAATGTATTTGTTTAGCCATAAAGTCATGTCACTGAGTCTCTTCTAGTCATCAAATCATTCTAAATTAATTTGAACGAATTCTATTTTCGCCCTTCAAACATTATTTTCTTACATAACTTGTAATTAATCTACTGAAGACAACAATGCATTATTTTAGCATTAAAAAGCATATCACTTAGTCTTCTCAATCATTAAATTGTTTGAAGGCACTTCAAACCAATTCTATTTTTGTATTTGAAACACGACTTTCATGCATAACTTGCACTGAATCTATTGAAGGCCACATTCATTTTTTAGCCTGAAATTCATATTATTGCGTCTCTTTTAGTCATTAAATCTTTCTAAATCACTTTGAACGAAATTCGGCCTTTAAACATGACTTTCGTGCATAACTTGCATTTGATCTATTGAAGGCAACAATGCATTAGTTTAGCCTTAAAGTCATGTCACTGAGTCTCTTCTAGTCATCAAATCATTCTAAATTAATTCGAACGAATTCTATTTTCGCCCTTCAAACATTATTTTCTTACATAACTTGTAATTAATCTATTGAAGACAACAATGCATTATTTTAGCATTAAACAACATATCACTCAGTCTTCTCAATCATTAAATTGTTTGAAGGCACTTCGAGCCAATTCTATTTTTGTATTTAAAACACGACTTTCATGCATAACTTGCACTTGATCTATTGAAGGCCACTATTCGTTTTTTAGCCTTAAATTCATATTATTATTTTTCTTTTAGTCATTAAATCTTTCTAAATCACTTCGAACGAAATTCGGCCTTTAAACATGACTTTCGTGCATAACTTGCAGTTGATCTATTGAAGGCAACAATGTATTTGTTTAGCCTTAAAGTCATGTCACTGAGTCTCTTCTAGTCATCAAATCAAGTCATGTCACTGAGTCTCTTCTAGTCATCAAATCATTCTAAATTAATTCGAACGAATTCTATTTTCACCCTTCAAACATTATTTTCTTACATAACTTGTAATTAATCTATTGAAGACAACAATGCATTATTTTAGCATTAAAAACCATATCACTCAGTCTTCTCAATCATTAAATTGTTTGAAGGCACTTCGAACCAATTCTATTTTTGTATTTAAAACGCGACTTTTATGCATAACTTGCAATTGATGGCAACTATGCATTTTTTAGCCTTAAAGTCATATTTTTGCGTCTCTTTTAGTCATTAAATCTTTCTAAATCACTTCGAACGAAATTCGGCCTTTAAACATGACTTTCGTGCATAACTTGCAGTTGATCTATTGAAGGCAACAATGTATTTGTTTAGCCTTAAAGTCATGTCACTGAGTCTCTTCTAGTCATTAAATCATTCTAAATTAATTCGAACGAATTCTATTTTCACCCTTCAAACATTATTTTCTTACATAACTTGTAATTAATCTATTGAAGACAACAATGCATTATTTTAGCATTAAAAAGCATATCACTCAGTCTTCTCAATCATTAAATTGTTTGAAGGCACTTCGAACCAATTCTATATTTGTATTTAAAATACGACTTTCATGCATAACTTGCACTTGATCTATTGAAGGCCACTATTCATTTTTTAGCCTTAAATTCATATTATTGCGTCTCTTTTAGTCATTAAATCTTTCTAAATCACTTTGAACGAAATTCGGCCTTTAAACATGAGTTTCGTGCATAACTTGCATTTGATCTATTGAAGGCAACAATGCATGAGTTTAGCCTTAAAGTCATTTCACTGAGTCTCTTCTAGTCATCAAATCATTCTAAATTAATTCGAACGAATTATATTTTCGCCCTTCAAACATTATTTTCTTACATAACTTGTAATTAATCTATTGAAGGCAACAATGCATTATTTTAGCATTAAAAAGCATATCACTCGGTCTTCTCAATCATTAAATTGTTTGAAGGCACTTCGAACCAATTCTATTTTTGTATTTAAAATACGACTTTCATGCATAACTTGCACTTGATCTATTGAAGGCCACTATTCATTTTTTAGCCTTAAATTCATATTATTGCGTCTCTTTTAGTCATTAAATCTTTCTAAATCACTTCGAACGAAACTCGACATTTAAACATGTCTTTCGTGCATAACTTGCATTTGATCTATTGAAGGCAACAATGCATTAGTTTAGCCTTAAAGTCATGTCACTGAGTCTCTTCTAGTCATCAAATCATTCTAAATTAATTCGAACGAATTCTATTTTCGCCCTTCAAACATTATTTTCTTACATAACTTGTAATTAATCTATTGAAGACAACAATGTATTATTTTAGCATTAAACAACATATCAGCCAGTCTTCTCAATCATTAAATTGTTTGAAGGCATTTCGAGCCAATTCATTTTTTGTATTTAAAACACCACTTTCATGCATAACTTGCACTTGATCTATTGAAGGCCACTATTCATTTTTTAGCCTTAAATTCATATTATTATTTTTCTTTTAGTCATTAAATCTTTCTAAAGCACTTTGAACGAAATTCGGCCTTTAAACATGACTTTCATGCATAACTTGCATTTGATCTATTGAAGGCAACAATGCATTAGTTTAGCCTTAAAGTCATGTCACTGAGTCTCTTCTAGTTATCAAATCATTCTAAATTAATTCGAACGAATTCTATTTTCGCCCTTCAAACATTATTTTCTTACATAACTTGCAATTAATCTACTAAAGACAACAATGCATTATTTTAGCGTTAAAAAGCATATCACTCAGCCCTTTCAATCATTAAATTGTTTGAAGGCACTGCAAACAAATTCTCTTTTTGCATTTAAAACGCGACTTTTATGCATAACTCGCAATTGATGGCAACTATGCATTTTTTAGCTTTAAAGTCATATTTTTGCGTCTCTTTTTGTCATTAAATCTTTCTAAATCACCTCGAACGAAATTCGGCCTTTAAACATGACTTTCGTGCATAACTTGCAGTTGATCTATTGAAGGCAACAATGTATTTGTTTAGCCTTAAAGTCATGTCACTGAGTCTCTTCTAGTCATCAAATCATTCTAAATTAATTCGAACGAATTCTATTTTCACCCTTCAAACATTATTTTCTTACATAACTTGTAATTAATCTATTGAAGACAACAATGCATTATTTTAGCATTAAAAAGCATATCACTCAGTCTTCTCAATCATTAAATTGTTTGAAGGCACTTCGAACCAATTCTATATTTGTATTTAAAATACGACTTTCATGCATAACTTGCACTTGATCTATTGAAGGCCACTATTCATTTTTTAGCTTTAAATTCATATTATTGCGTCTCTTTTAGTCATTAAATCTTTCTAAATTACTTTGAACGAAATTCGGCCTTTAAACATGAGTTTCGTGCATAACTTGCATTTGATCTATTGAAGGCAACAATGCATTAGTTTAACCTTAAAGTCATTTCACTGAGTCTCTTCTAGTCATCAAATCATTCTAAATTAATTCGAACGAATTATATTTTCGCCCTTCAAACATTATTTTCTTACATAACTTGTAATTAATCTATTGAAGACAACAATGCATTATTTTAGCATTAAAAAGCATATCACTCAGTCTTCTCAATCATTAAATTGTTTGAAGGCCCTTCGAACCAATTCTATTTTTGTATTTAAAATACGACTTTCATGCATAACTTGCACTTGATCTATTGAAGGCCACTATTCATTTTTTAGCCTTAAATTCATATCATTGCGTCTCTTTTAGTCATTAAATCTTTCTAAATCACTTCGAACGAAACTCGACCTTTAAACATGACTTTCGTGCATAACTTGCATTTGATCTATTGAAGGCAACAATGCATTAGTTTAGCCTTAAAGTCATGTCACTGAGTCTCTTCTAGTCATCAAATCATTCTAAATTAATTCGAACGAATTCTATTTTCGCCCTTCAAACATTATTTTCTTACATAACTTGTAATTAATCTATTGAAGACAACAATGCATTATTTTAGCATTAAAAAGCATATCACTCAGTCTTCTCAATCATTAAATTGTTTGAAGGCACTTCGAACCAATTCTATTTTTGTATTTGAAACACGACTTTCATGCATAACTTGCACTTGATCTATTGAAGGCCACATTCATTTTTTAGCCTGAAATTCATATTATTGCGTCTCTTTTAGTCATTAAATCTTTCTAAATCACTTTGAACGAAATTTGGCCTTTAAACATGACTTTCGTGCATAACTTGCATTTGATCTATTGAAGGCAACAATGCATTAGTTTAGCCTTAAAGTCCTGTCACTGAGTCTCTTCTAGTCATCAAATCATTCTAAATTAATTCAAACGAATTCTATTTTCGCCCTTCAAACATTATTTTCTTACATAACTTGCAATTAATCTACTAAAGACAACAATGCATTATTTTAGCGGTAAAAACCATATCACTCAGTCTTTTCAATCATTGAATTGTTTGAAGGCACTGCAAACAAATTCCCTTTTGGCATTTAAAACGCAACTTTCATGCATAACTTGCAATTGATCTATTGATGGCAACTATGCATTTTTTAGCCTTAAAGTGATATTTTTGCGTCTCTTTTAGTCAATAAATCATTCTAAATCACTTCGAACGAAATTCGGCCTTTAAACATGACTTTCGTGCATAACTTGCAGTTGATCTATTGAAGGCAACAATGCATTTGTTTAGCGTTTAAGTCATGTCACTGAGTCTCTTCTAGTCATAAAATCATTCTAAATTAATTCGAACGAATTCTATTTTCGCCCTTCAAACATTATTTTCTTACATAACTTGTAATTAATCTATTGAAGACAACAATGCATTATTTTAGCATTAAAAAGCATATCACTCAATCTTCTCAATCATTAAATTGTTTGAAGGCACTGCGAACCAATTCTATTTTTGTATTTAAAACACGACTTTCATGCATAACTTGCACTTGATCTATTGAAGGCCACTATTCATTTTTTAGCCTTAAATTCATATTATTGCGTCTGTTTTAGTCATTAAATCTTTCTAAATCACTTTGTACAAATTCGGCCTTTAAACATGACTTTCGTGCCTAACATGCAGTTGATCTATTGAAGGCAACAATGCATTTTTTAGCGTTTAAGTCATGTCACTGAGTCTCTTGTAGTCATTAAATCATTTTAATTTAATTCGAACGAATTCTATTTTCGCCCTTCAAACGTTATTTTCTTACATAACTTGCAATTAATCTACTAAAGACAACAATGCATTATTTTAGCATTAAAACGCATATCACTCAGTCTTTTCACTCATTAGATTGTTTGAAGGCACTTCGAACCAATTATCTTTTTGCATTTAGAACGCGACTTTCACGCATAATTTGCAATTGATCTATTGATAGCAACTATGCATTTTTTTAGCCTTACATTCATATTTTTGCGTCTCTTTTAGTCATTAAATCTTTCTAAATCACTTCGAACGAAATTCGGCCTTTAAACATGACTTTCGCGCATAACTTGCAGTTGATCTATTGAAGGCAACAATGTATTTGTTTAGCCTTAAAGTCATGTCACTGAGTCTCTTCTAGTCATCAAATCATTCTAAATTAATTCGAACGAATTCTATTTTCACCCTTCAAACATTATTTTCTTACATAACATGTAATTAATCTATTGAAGACAACAATGCATTATTTTAGCATTAAAAAGCATATCACTCAGTCTTCTCAATCATTAAATTGTTTGATGGCACTTCGAACCAATTCTATTTTTGTATTTAAAACACGACTTTCATGCATAACTTGCACTTGATCTATTGAAGGCCACTATTCATTTTTTAGCCTTATATTCATATTATTGCGTCTGTTTTGGTCATTAAATCTTTCTAAATCACTTTGTACAATTCGGCCTTTAAACATGACTTTCGTGCATAACATGCAGTTGATCTATTGAAGGCAACAATGCATTTGTTTAGCGTTTAAGTCATGTCACTGAGTCTCTTCTAGTCATTAAATCATTTTAAATTAATTCGAACGAATTCTATTTTCGCCCTTCAAACATTATTTTCTTACATAACTTGCAATTAATCTACTAAAGACAACAATGCATTATTTTAGCATTAAAAAGCATATCACTCAGTCTTTTCATTCATTAGATTGTTTGAAGGCACTTCGAACCAATTATCGTTTTGCATTTAGAACGCGACTTTCACGCATAATTTGCAATTGATCTATTGATAGCAACTATGCATTTTTTTTAGCCTTAAAGTCATATTTTTGCGTCTCTTTTAGTGATTAAATCTTTCTAAATCACTTCGAACGAAATTCGGCCTTTAAACATGAATTTTGTGCATAACGTGCGGTTGATCTATTGAAGGCAACAATGCATTTGTTTATCCTTAAAGTCATGTCACTGAGTCTCTTCTAAGCATCAAATCATTCTAAATTAATTCGAACGAATTCTACTTTCGCCCTTCAAACATTATTTTCTTACATTACTTGTAATTAATCTATTGAAGACAAGAATGCATTATTTTAGCATTAAAAAGCATATCACTCAGTCTTCTCAATCATTAAATTGTTTGAAGGCACTTCAAACCATTCTATTTTTGTATTTAAAACACGACTTTCATGCATAACTTGCACTTGATCTTTTGAAGGCGACTATTCATTTTTTAGCCTTACATTCATATTTTTGCGTCTCTTTTAGTCATTAAATCTTTCAAAATCACTTTGAATGAAATTCGACCATTAAACATAACTTTCGTGCATTACTTGCAGTTGATCTATTGTAGGCAACAATGCATTTGTTTAGCCTTAAAGTCATGTCACTGAGTCGCTTCTAAGCATCAAATCATTCTAAATTAATTCGAACGAATTCTATTTTCGCCCTTCAAACATTATTTTCTTACATTACTTGTAATTAATCTATTGAAGACAACAATGCATTATTTTAGCATTAAAAAGCATATCACTCAGTCTTCTCAATCATTAAATTGTTTAAAGGCACTTCAAACCAATTCTATTTTCGTATTTAAAACACGACTTTCATGCATAACTTGCACTTGATCTTTTGAAGGCGACTATTCCTTTTTTAGCCTCACATTCATACTATTGCGTCTGTTTTAGTCATTAAATCTTTCTAAATCACTTTGAACGAAATTCGGCCATTAAACATGACTTTCGTGCATAACATGCAGTTGATCTATTGAAGGCAACGATGCATTTGTTTAGCGTTTAAGTCATGTCACTGAGTCTCTTCTAGTCATTAAATCATTCTAAATTAATTCAAACGAATTCTATTTTCGCCCTTCAAACATTATTTTCTTACATAACTTGCAATTAATCTACTAAAGACAACAATGCATTATTTTAGCATTAAAAAGCATATCACTCAGTCTTTTCACTCATTAGATTGTTTGAAGGCACTTCGAATCAATTATCTCTTTGCATTAAGAACGCGACTTTCACGCGTAATTTGCAATTGATCTATTGATAGCAACTATGCATTTTTTTAGCCTTACATTCATATTTTTGCGTCTCTTTTAGTCATTAAATCTTTCTAAATCACTTCGAACGAAATTCGGCCTTTAAACATGACTTTCGTGCATAACATGCAGTTGATCTATTGAAAGCAACGATGCATTTGTTTAGCGTTTAAGTCATGTCACTGAGTCTCTTCTAGTCATTAAATCATTCTAAATTAATTCAAACGAATTCTATTTTCGCCCTTCAAACATTATTTTCTTACATAACTTGCAATTAATCTACTAAAGACAACAATGCATTATTTTAGCATTAAAAAGCATATCACTCAGTCTTTTCACTCATTAGATTGTTTGAAGGCACTTCGAATCAATTATCTCTTTGCATTTAGAACGCGACTTTCACGCATAATTTGCAATTGATCTATTGATATCAACTATGCATTTTTTTAGCCTTACATTCATATTTTTGCGTCTCTTTTAGTCATTAAATCTTTCTAAATCACTTCGAACGAAATTCGGCCTTTAAACATGACTTTCGTGCATAACATGCAGTTGATCTATTGAAGGCAACAATGCATTTGTTTAGCCTTAAAGTCATGTCACTGAGTCTCTTCTAAGCATCAAATCATTCTAAATTAATTCGAACGAATTCTATTTTCGCCCTTCAAACATTATTTTCTTACATTACTTGTAATTAATCTATTGAAGACAACAATGCATTAATTTATCATTAAAAAGCATATCACTCAGTCTTCTAAATCATTAAATTGTTTGAAGGCACTTCAAACCAATTCTATTTTTGTATTTAAAACACGACTTTCATGCATAACTTGCACTTGATCTTTTGAAGGCGACTATTCATTTTTTAGCCTTACATTCATATTATTGCGTCTGTTTTAGTCATTAAATCTTTCTAAATCACTTTGAACGAAATTCGGCCATTAAACATGACTTTCGTGCATAACATGCAGTGTATCTATTGAAGGCAACGATGCATTTGTTTAGCGTTTAAGTCTTGTCACTGAGTCTCTTCTAGTCATTAAATCATTTTAAATTAATTCGAACGAATTGTATTTTCGCCCTTCAAACATTATTTTCTTACATAACTTGCAATTAATCTACTAAAGACAACAATGCATTATTTTAGCATTAAAAAGCGTATCACTCAGTCTTTTCACTCATTAGATTGTTTGAAGGCACTTCGAACCAATTATCTTTTTGCATTTAGAACGCGACTTTCACGCATAATTTGCAATTGATCTATTGATATCAACTATGCATTTTTGTAGCCTTACATTCATATTTTTGCGTCTCTTTTAGTCATTAAATCTTTCTCAATTACTTTGAACGAAATTCGGCCTTTAAACATGACTTTCGTGCATAACTTGCAGTTGAGCTATTGAAGGCAACAATGTATTTGTTTAGCCTTAAAGTCATGTCACTGAGTCTCTTCTAGTCATCAAATCATTCTAAATTAATTCGAACGAATTCTATTTTCACCCTTCAAACATTATTTTCTTACATAACTTGTAATTAATCTATTGAAGACAACAATGCATTATTTTAGCATTAAAAAGCATATCACTCAGTCTTCTCAATCATTAAATTGTTTGAAGGCACTTCGAACCAATTCTATTTTTGTATTTAAAATACGACTTTCATGCACAACTTGCACTTGATCTATTGAAGGCCACTGTTCATTTTTTAGCCTTAAATTCATATTATTGCGTCTCTTTTAGTTATTAAATCTTTCTAAATCACTTTGAAGGAAATTCGGCCTTTAAACATGACTTTCGTTCATAACTTGCATTTGATCTATTGAAGGCAACAATGCATTAGTTTAGCCTTAAAGTCATGTCACTGAGTCTCTTCTAGTCATCAAATCATTCTAAATTAATTCGAACAAACTCTATTTTTGCCCTTCAAACATTATTTTCTTACATAACTTGTAATTAATCTATTGAAGACAACAATGCATTATTTTAGCATTAAAAAGCATATCACTCAATCTTCTCAATCATTAAATTGTTTGAAGGCACTTCGAACCAATTCTCTTTTTGCATTTAAAACGCGACTTTCGTGCATAATTTGCAATTGATCTGTTGATGGCAACTATGCATTTTTTAGCCTTAAAGTCATATTTTTGCGTCTCTTTTAGTCATTAAATCTTTCTTAATCACTTCGAACGAAATTCGGCCTTTAAACATGACTTTCGTGAATAACTTGCAGTTGATCTATCGAAGGCAACAATGTATTTGTTTAGCCTTAAAGTCATGTCATTGAGTCTCTTCTAGTCATCAAATCATTCTAAATTAATTCGAACGAATTCTATTTTCACCCTTCAAACATTATTTTCTTACATAACTTGTAATTAATCTATTGAAGACAACAATGCATTATTTTAGCATTAAAAAGCATATCACTCAGTCTTCTCAATCATTAAACTGTTTGAAGGCACTTCGAACCAATTCCATTTTTGTATTTAAAATACGACTTTCACTCGTAACTTGCACTTGATCTATTGAAGGCTACTATTCATTTTTTAGCCATAAATTCATATTATTGCGTCTCTTTTAGTCATTAAATCTTTCTAAATCACCTTGAACGAAATTCGGCCTTTAAACATGACTTTCGTGCATAACTTGCATTTGATCTATTGAAGGCGACAATGCATTAGTTTATCCTTAATGTCATGTCACTGAGTCTCTGTTAAGCATCAAATCATTCTAAATTAATTTGAACGAATTCTATTTTCGCCCTTGAAACATTATTTTCTTACATTACTTGTAATTAATCTATTGAAGACAACAATGCATTATTTTAGCATTAAAAAGCATATCACTCAGTCTTCTCAATCATTAAATTGTTTGAAGGCACTTCAAACCAATTCTATTTTTGTATTTAAAACACGACTTTCATGCATAACTTGCACTTGATCTTTTGAAGGCGACTATTCATTTTTTAGCCTTACATTCATATTATTGCGTCTGTTTTAGTTATTAAATCTTTCTAAATCACTTTGAACGAAATTCGGCCATTAAACATGACTTTCGTGCATAACTTGCAGTTGATCTATTGAAGGCAACAATGCATTTGTTTAGCCTTAAAGTCATGTCATTGAGTCTCTTCTAAGCATCAAATCATTCTAAATTAATTCGAACGAATTCTATTTTCGCCCTTCAAACATTATTTTCTTACATTACTTGTAATTAATCTATTGAAGACAACAATGCATTATTTTAGCATTTAAAAAGCATATCACTCAGTCTTCTCAATCATTAAATTGTTTGAAGGCACTTCAAACCAATTCTATTTTCGTATTTAAAACACGACTCTCATGCATAACTTGCACTTGATCTTTTGAAGGCGACTATTCATTTTTTAGCCTTACATTCATATTATTGCGTCTGTTTTAGTCATTAAATCATTCTAAATCACTTTGAATGAGATTCGGCCATTAAACATGACTTTCGTCCATAACATGCAGTTGATCTATTGAAGGCAACGAAGCATTTGTTTAGCATTTAAGTCATGTCACTGAGTCTCTTCTAGTCATTAAATCATTCTAAATTAATTCGAACGAATTCTATTTTCGCTCTTCAAACATTATTTTCTTACATAACTTGCAATTAATCTACTAAAGACAACAATGCATTATTTTAGCATTAAAAAGCATATCACTCAGTCTTTTCACTCATTAGATTGTTTGAAGGCACTTCGAACCAATTATCGTTTTGCATTTAGAACGCGACTTTCACGCATAATTTGCAATTGATCTATTGATAGCAACTATGCATTTTTTTAGCCTTAAAGTCATATTTTTGCGTCTCTTTTAGTCATTAAATCTTTCTAAATCACTTCGAACGAAATTCGGCCTTTAAACATGACTTTCGTGCATAACTTGCAGTTGATCTATTGAAGGCAACAATGTATTTGTTTAGCCTTAAAGTCATGTCACTGAGTCTCTTCTAGTCATCAAATCATTCTAAATTAATTCGAACAAATTCTATTTTCACCCTTCAAACATTATTTTCTTACATAACTTGTAATTAATCTATTGAAGACAACAATGCATTATTTTAGCATTGAAAAGCATATCACTCAGTCTTCTCAATCATTAAATTGTTTGAAGGCACTTCGAACCAATTCTATTTTTGTATTTAAAATACGACTTTCATGCATAACTTGCACTTGATCTATTGAAGGCCACTATTCATTTTTTAGCCTTAAATTCATATTATTGCGTCTCTTTTAGTCATTAAATCTTTCTAAATCACTTTGAATGAGATTCGGCCATTAAACATGACTTTCGTCCATAACATGCAGTTGATCTATTGAAGGCAACGAAGCATTTGTTTAGCATTTAAGTCATGTCACTGAGTCTCTTCTAGTCATTAAATCATTCTAAATTAATTCGAACGAATTCTATTTTCGCTCTTCAAACATTATTTTCTTACATAACTTGCAATTAATCTACTAAAGACAACAATGCATTATTTTAGCATTAAAAAGCATATCACTCAGTCTTTTCACTCATTAGATTGTTTGAAGGCACTTCGAACCAATTATCGTTTTGCATTTAGAACGCGACTTTCACGCATAATTTGCAATTGATCTATTGATAGCAACTATGCATTTTTTTAGCCTTAAAGTCATATTTTTGCGTCTCTTTTAGTCATTAAATCTTTCTAAATCACTTCGAACGAAATTCGGCCTTTAAACATGACTTTCGTGCATAACTTGCAGTTGATCTATTGAAGGCAACAATGTATTTGTTTAGCCTTAAAGTCATGTCACTGAGTCTCTTCTAGTCATCAAATCATTCTAAATTAATTCGAACAAATTCTATTTTCACCCTTCAAACATTATTTTCTTACATAACTTGTAATTAATCTATTGAAGACAACAATGCATTATTTTAGCATTGAAAAGCATATCACTCAGTCTTCTCAATCATTAAATTGTTTGAAGGCACTTCGAACCAATTCTATTTTTGTATTTAAAATACGACTTTCATGCATAACTTGCACTTGATCTATTGAAGGCCACTATTCATTTTTTAGCCTTAAATTCATATTATTGCGTCTCTTTTAGTCATTAAATCTTTCTAAATCACTTTGAATGAGATTCGGCCATTAAACATGACTTTCGTCCATAACATGCAGTTGATCTATTGAAGGCAACGAAGCATTTGTTTAGCATTTAAGTCATGTCACTGAGTCTCTTCTAGTCATTAAATCATTCTAAATTAATTCGAACGAATTCTATTTTCGCTCTTCAAACATTATTTTCTTACATAACTTGCAATTAATCTACTAAAGACAACAATGCATTATTTTAGCATTAAAAAGCATATCACTCAGTCTTTTCACTCATTAGATTGTTTGAAGGCACTTCGAACCAATTATCGTTTTGCATTTAGAACGCGACTTTCACGCATAATTTGCAATTGATCTATTGATAGCAACTATGCATTTTTTTAGCCTTAAAGTCATATTTTTGCGTCTCTTTTAGTCATTAAATCTTTCTAAATCACTTCGAACGAAATTCGGCCTTTAAACATGACTTTCGTGCATAACTTGCAGTTGATCTATTGAAGGCAACAATGTATTTGTTTAGCCTTAAAGTCATGTCACTGAGTCTCTTCTAGTCATCAAATCATTCTAAATTAATTCGAACAAATTCTATTTTCACCCTTCAAACATTATTTTCTTACATAACTTGTAATTAATCTATTGAAGACAACAATGCATTATTTTAGCATTGAAAAGCATATCACTCAGTCTTCTCAATCATTAAATTGTTTGAAGGCACTTCGAACCAATTCTATTTTTGTATTTAAAATACGACTTTCATGCATAACTTGCACTTGATCTATTGAAGGCCACTATTCATTTTTTAGCCTTAAATTCATATTATTGCGTCTCTTTTAGTCATTAAATCTTTCTAAATCACTTTGAACGAAATTCGGCCTTTAAACATGACTTTCGTGCATAACTTGCAGTTGATCTATTGAAGGCAACAATGTATTTGTTTAGCCTTAAAGTCATGTCACTGAGTCTCTTCTAGTCATCAAATCATTCTAAATTAATTCGAACGAATTCTATTTTCGCCCTTCAAACATTATTTTCTTACATAACTTGTAATTAATCTATTGAAGACAACAATGCATTATTTTAGCATTAAAAAGCATATCACTCAATCTTCTCAATCATTAAATTGTTTGAAGGCACTTCGAACCAATTCTCTTTTTGCATTTAAAACGCGACTTTCGTGCATAATTTGCGATTGATCTGTTGATGGCAACTATGCATTTTTTAGCCTTGAAGTCATATTTTTGCGTCTCTTTTAGTCATTAAATCTTTCTAAATCACTTCGAACGAAATTCGGCCTTTAAACATGACTTTCGTGCATAACTTGCAGTTGATCTATTGAAGGCAACAATGTATTTGTTTAGCCTTAAAGTCATGTCACTGAGTCTCTTCTAGTCATCAAATCATTCTAAATTAATTCGAACGAATTCTATTTTCACCCTTCAAACATTATTTTCTTACATAACTTGTAATTAATCTATTGAAGACAACAATGCATTATTTTAGCATTAAAAAGCATATCACTCAGTCTTTTCACTCATTAGATTGTTTGAAGGCACTTCGAACCAATTATCTTTTTGCATTTAGAACGCGACTTTCACGCATAATTTGCAATTGATCTATTGATATCAACTATGCATTTTTTTAGCCTTACATTCATATTTTTGCGTCTCTTTTAGTCATTAAATCTTTCTAAATCACTTTGAACGAAATTCGGCCTTTAAACAAGACTTTCGTGCATAACTTGCATTTGATCTATTGAAGGCAACAATGCATTAGTTTAGCCTTAAAGTCATGTCACTGAGTCTCTTCTAGTCATCAAATCATTCTAAATTAATTCGAACGAATTCTATTTTCGCCCTTCAAACATTATTTTCTTACATAACTTGTAATTAATCTATTGAAGACAACAATGCATTATTTTAGCATTAAAAAGCATATCACTCAATCTTCTCAATCATTAAATTGTTTGAAGGCACTTCGAACCAATTCTCTTTTTGCATTTAAAACGCGACTTTCGTGCATAATTTGCAATTGATCTGTTGATGGCAACTATGCATTTTTTAGCCTTAAAGTCATATTTTTGCGTCTCTTTTAGTCATTAAATCTTTCTAAATCACTTCGAACGAAATTCGGCCTTTAAACATGACTTTCGTGCATAACTTGCATTTGATCTATTGAAGGCAACAATGCATTAGTTTAGCCTTAAAGTCATTTCACTGAGTCTTTTCTAGTCATCAAATCATTCTAAATTAATTCGAACAAATTCTATTTTCGCCCTTCAAACATTATTTTCTTACATTACTTGTAATTAATCTATTGAAGACAACAATGCATTATTTTAGCATTAAAAAGCATATCACTCAGTATTCGCAATCATTAAATTGTTTGAAGGCACTTCGAACCAATTTTATTTTTCTATTTAAAACACGACTTTCATGCATAACTTGCACTTGATCTATTGAAGGCCACTATTCATTTTTTAGCCTTAAATTCATATTATTGCGTCTGTTTTAGTCATTAAATCTTTCTAAATCACTTTGTACAATTCGGCCTTTAAACATGACTTTCGTGCAGAACATGCAGTTGATCTATTGAAGGCAACAATGCATTTGTTTAGCATTTAAGTCATGTCACTGAGTCTCTTCTAGTCATTAAATCATTTTAAATTAATTCGAACGAATTCTATTTTCGCCCTTCAAACATTATTTTCTTACATAACTTGCAATTAATCTACTAAAGACAACAATGCATTATTTTAGCATTAAAAGCATATAACTCAGTCTTTTCACTCATTAGATTGTTTGAAGGCACTTCGAACCAATTCTCTTTTTGCATTTAGAACGCGACTTTCACGCATAATTTGCAATTGATCGATTGATAGCAACTATGCATTTTTTAGCCTTAAAGTCATATTTTTGCGTCTCTTTTAGTCATTAAATCTTTCTAAATCATTTCGAGCGAAATTCGGCCTTTAAACATGACTTTCGTGCATAACTTGCAGTTGATCTATTGAAGGCAACAATGTATTTGTTTAGCCTTAAAGTCATGTCACTGAGTCTCTTCTAGTCATCAAATCATTCTAAATTAATTCGAGCGAATTCTATTTTCACCCTTCAAACATTATTTTCTTACATAACTTGTAATTAATCTATTGAAGACAACAATGCATTATTTTAGCATTAAAAAGCATATCACTTAGTCTTCTCAATCATTAAATTGTTTGAAGGCACTTCGAACCAATTCTATTTTTGTATTTAAAATACGACTTTCACTCGTAACTTGCACTTGATCTATTGAAGGCTACTATTCATTTTTTAGCCTTAAATTCATATTATTGCGTCTTTTTAGTCATTAAATCTTTCTAAATCACCTTGAATGAAATTCGGCCTTTAAACATGACTTTCGTGCATAACTTGCATTTGATCTATTGAAGGCGACAATGCATTAGTTTAGCCATAAAGTCATGTCACTGAGTCTCTTCTAGTCATCAAATCATTCTAAATTAATTCGAACGAATTCTATTTTCACCCTTCAAACATTATTTTCTTACATTACTTGTAATTAATCTATTCAAGACAACAATGCATTATTTTAGCATTAAAAAGCATATCACTCAGTCTTCTCGATCATTAAATTGTTTGAAGGCACTTCAAACCAATTCTATTTTTGTATTTAAAACACGACTTTCATGCATAACTTGCACTTGATCTTTTGAAGGCGACTATTCATTTTTTAGCCTTACATTCATATTATTGCGTCTGTTTTAGTCATTAAATCTTTCTAAATCACTTTGAACGAAATTCGGCCATTAAACATGACTTTCGTGCATAACTTGCAATTGATCTATTGAAGGCAACAATGCATTTGTTTAGCCTTAAAGTCATGTCACTGAGTCTCTTCTAAGCATCAAATCATTCTAAATTAATTCGAACGAATTCTATTTTTGCCCTTCAAACATTATTTTCTTACATTACTTGTAATTAATCTATTGAAGACAACAATGCATTAATTTATCATTAAAAAGCATATCACTCAGTCTTCTAAATCATTAAATTGTTTGAAGGCACTTCAAACCAATTCTATTTTTGTATTTAAAACACGACTTTCATGCATAACTTGCACTTGATCTTTTGAAGGCGACTATTCATTTTTTAGCCTTACATTCATATTCTTGCGTCTGTTTTAGTCATTAAATCTTTCTAAATCACTTTGAACGAAATTCGGCCATTAAACATGACTTTCGTGCATAACATGCAGTGTATCTATTGAAGGCAACGATGCATTTGTTTAGCGTTTAAGTCATGTCACTAAGTCTCTTCTAGTCATTAAATCATTTTAAATTAATTCGAACGAATTGTATTTTCGCCCTTCAAACATTATTTTCTTACATAACTTGCAATTAATCTACTAAAGACAACAATGCATTATTTTAGCATTAAAAAGCGTATCACTCAGTCTTTTCACTCATTAGATTGTTTGAAGGCACTTCGAACCAATTATCTTCTTGCATTTAGAACGCGACTTTCACGCATAATTTGCAATTGATCTATTGATATCAACTATGCATTTTTGTAGCCTTACATTCATATTTTTGCGTCTCTTTTAGTCATTAAATCTTTCTAAATCACTTCGAACGAAATTCGGCCTTTAAACATGACTTTCGTGCATAACTTGCAGTTGATCTATTGAAGGCAACAATGTATTTGTTTAGCCTTAAAGTCATGTCACTGAGTCTCTTCTAGTCATCAAATCATTCTAAATTAATTTAAACGAATTCTATTTTCGCGCTTCAAACATTATTTTCTTACATAACTTGTAATTAATCTATTGAAGACAACAATGCATTATTTTAGCATCAAAAAGCATATCACTCAGTCTTCTCAATCATTAAATTGTTTGAAGGCACTTCGAACCAATTTTATTTTTGTATTTCAAACACGACTTCCATGCATAACTTGCACTTGATCTATTGAAGGCCACAATTCATTTTTTAGCCTTAAATTCATATTATTGCGTCTCCTTTAGTCATTAAATCTTTCTAAACCACTTTGTACAATTCGGCCTTTAAACATGACTTTCGTGCAGAACATGCAGTTGACCTATTGAAGGCAACAATGCATTAGTTTAGCCATAAAGTCATGTCACTGAGTCTCTTCTAGTCATCAAATCATTCTAAATTAATTCGAACGAATTCTATTTTCGCCCTTCAAACATTATTTTCTTACATAACTTGCAATTAATCTACTAAAGACAACAATGCATTATTTTAGCATTAAAAAGCATATCACTCAGTCTTTTCACTCATTAGATTGTTTGAAGGCACTTCGAACCAATTCTCTTTTTGCATTTAGAACGCGACTTTCACGCATAATTTGCAATTGATCTATTGATAGCAACTATGCATTTTTTAGCCTTAAAGTCATATTTTTGCGTCTCTTTTAGTCATTAAATCTTTCTAAATCACTTCGAGCGAAATTCGGCCTTTAAACATGACTTTCGTGCATAACTTGCAGTTGATCTATTGAAGGCAACAATGTATTTGTTTAGCCTTAAAGTCATGTCACTGAGTCTCTTCTAGTCATCAAATCATTCTAAATTAATTCGAACGAATTCTATTTTCACCCTTCAAACATTATTTTCTTACATAACTTGTAATTAATCTATTGAAGACAACAATGCATTATTTTAGCATTAAAAAGCATATCACTCTGTCTTCTCAATCATTAAATTGTTTGAAGGCACTTCGAACCAATTCTATTTTTGTATTTAAAATACGACTTTCACTCGTAACTTGCACTTGATCTATTGAAGGTTACTATTCATTTTTTAGCCTTAAATTCATATTATTGCGTCTCTTTTAGTCATTAAATCTTTCTCAATCACCTTGAATGAAATTCGGCCTTTAAACATGACTTTCGTGCATAACTTGCATTTGATCTTTTGAAGGCGACAATGCATTAGTTTAGCCATAAAGTCATGTCACTGAGTCTCTTCTAGTCATCAAATCATTCTAAATTAATTCGAAAGAATTCTATTTTCACCCTTCAAACATTATTTTCTTACATTACTTGTAATTAATCTATTGAAGACAACAATGCATTATTTTAGCATTAAAAAGCATATCACTCAGTCTTCTCAATCATTAAATTGTTTGAAGGCACTTCAAACCAATTCTATTTTTGTATTTAAAACACGACTTTCATGCATAACTTGCACTTGATCTTTTGAAGGCGACTATTCATTTTTTAGCCTTACATTCATATTATTGCGTCTGTTTTAGTCATTAAATCTTTCTAAATCACTTTGAACGAAATTCGGCCATTAAACATGACTTTCGTGCATAACTTGCAGTTGATCTATTGAAGGCAACAATGCATTTGTTTAGCCTTAAAGTCATGTCACTGAGTCTCTTCTAAGCATCAAATCATTCTAAATTAATTCGAACGAATTCTATTTTCGCCCTTCAAACATTATTTTCTTACATTACTTGTAATTAATCTATTGAAGACAACAATGCATTATTTTAGCATTAAAAAGCATATCACTCAGTCTTCTAAATCATTAAATTGTTTGAAGGCACTTCAAACCAATTCTATTTTTGTATTTAAAACACGACTTTCATGCATAACTTGCACTTGATCTATTGAAGGACCCTATTCATTTTTTAGCCTGAAATTCATATTATTGCGTCTCTTTTAGTCATTAAATCTTTCTAAATCACTTTGTACAAATTCGGCCTTTAAACATGACTTTCGTGCATAACATGCAGTTGATCTATTGAAGGCAACAATGCATTTGTTTAGCGTTTAAGTCATGTCACTGAGTCTCTTCTAGTCACTAAATCATTTTAAATTAATTCGAATGAATTCTATTTTCGCCATTCAAACATTATATTCTTACATAACTTGCAATTAATCTACTAAAGACAACAATGCATTATTTTAGAATTAAAAAGCATATCACTCAGTCTTTTCACTCATTAGATTGTTTGAAGGCACTTCGAACCAATTCTCTTTTTGCATTTAGAACTTGACTTTCACGAATAATTTGCAATTGATCTAGTGATAGCAACTATGCATTTTTTAGCCTAAAACTCATATTTTAGCGTCTCTTTTAGTCATTAAATCTTTCTAAATCACTTCGAACGAAATTCGGCCTTTAAACATGACTTTCGTGCATAACTTGCAGTTGATCTATTGAAGGCAACAATGTATCTGTTTAGCCTTAAAGTCATGTCACTGAGTCTCTTCTAGTCATCAAATCATTCTAAATTAATTCGAACAAATTCTATTTTCACCCTTCAAACATTATTTTCTTACAGAACTTGTAATTAATTTATTGAAGACAACAATGCATTATTTTAGCATTAAAAAGCATATCACTCAGTCTTCTCAATCATTAAATTGTTTGAAGGCACTTCGAACCACTTCTATTTTTGTATTTAAAGCACGACTTTCATGCATAACTTGCACTTGATCTTTTGAAGGCGACTATTCATTTTTTAGCCTTACATTCATATTATTGCGTCTGTTTTAGTCAATAAATCTTTCTAAAGCACTTTGAATGAAATTCGGCCTTTGAACATGACTTTCGTGCATAACTTGCATTTGATCTATTGAAGGCAACAATGCATTAGTTTAGCCTTAAAGTCATTTCACTGAGTCTTTTCTAGTCATCAAATCATTCTAAATTAATTCGAACGAATTCTATTTTCGCCCTTCAAACATTATTTTCTTACATAACTTGCAATTAATCTACTAAAGACAACAATGCAATATTTTAGCATTAAAAAGCATATCACTCAGTCTTTTCACTCATTAGATTGTTTGAAGGCACTTCGAACCAATTCTCTTTTTGCATTTAGAACGCGACTTTCACGCATAATTTGCAATTGATCTATTGATAGCAACTATGCATTTTTTAGCCTTAAAGTCATATTTTTGCGTCTCTTTTAGTCATTAAATCTTTCTAAATCACTTCGAGCGAAATTCGGCCTTTGAACATGACTTTCGTGCATAACTTGCAGTTGATCTATTGAAGGCAACAATGTATTTGTTTAGCCTTAAAGTCATGTCACTGAGTCTCTTCTAGTCATCAAATCATTCTAAATTAATTCGAACGAATTCTATTTTCACCCTTCAAACATTATTTTCTTACATAACTTGTAATTAATCTATTGAAGACAACAATGCATTATTTTAGCATTAAAAAGCATATCACTCTGTCTTCTCAATCATTAAATTGTTTGAAGGCACTTCGAACCAATTCTATTTTTGTATTTAAAATACGACTTTCACTCGTAACTTGCACTTGATCTATTGAAGGTTACTATTCATTTTTTAGCCTTAAATTCATATTATTGCGTCTCTTTTAGTCATTAAATCTTTCTCAATCACCTTGAATGAAATTCGGCCTTTAAACATGACTTTCGTGCATAACTTGCATTTGATCTTTTGAAGGCGACAATGCATTAGTTTAGCCATAAAGTCATGTCACTGAGTCTCTTCTAGTCATCAAATCATTCTAAATTAATTCGAACGAATTCTATTTTCACCCTTCAAACATTATTTTCTTACATAACTTGTAATTAATCTATTGAAGACAACAATGCATTATTTTAGCATTAAAAAGCATATCACTCTGTCTTCTCAATCATTAAATTGTTTGAAGGCACTTCGAACCAATTCTATTTTTGTATTTAAAATACGACTTTCACTCGTAACTTGCACTTGATCTATTGAAGGTTACTATTCATTTTTTAGCCTTAAATTCATATTATTGCGTCTCTTTTAGTCATTAAATCTTTCTCAATCACCTTGAATGAAATTCGGCCTTTAAACATGACTTTCGTGCATAACTTGCATTTGATCTTTTGAAGGCGACAATGCATTAGTTTTGCCATAAAGTCATGTCACTGAGTCTCTTCTAGTCATCAAATCATTCTAAATTAATTCGAACGAATTCTATTTTCACCCTTCAAACATTATTTTCTTACATTACTTGTAATTAATCTATTGAAGACAACAATGCATTATTTTAGCATTAAAAAGCATATCACTCAGTCTTCTCAATCATTAAATTGTTTGAAGGCACTTCAAACCAATTCTATTTTTGTATTTAAAACACGACTTTCATGCATAACTTGCACTTGATCTTTTGAAGGCGACTATTCATTTTTTAGCCTTACATTCATATTATTGCGTCTGTTTTAGTCATTAAATCTTTCTAAATCACTTTGAACGAAATTCGGCCATTAAACATGACTTTCGTGCATAACTTGCATTTGATCTATTGAAGGGAACAATGCATTAGTTTAGCCTTTAAGTCATTTCACTGAGTCTTTTCTAGTCATCAAATCATTCTAAATTAATTCGAACGAATTCTATTTTCGCCCTTCAAACATTATTTTCTTACGTAACTTCCAATTAATCTACTAAAGACAACAATGCATTATTTTAGCGTTGAAAAGCGTATCACTCAGCCTTTTCAATCATTAAATTGTTTGAAGGCACTGCAAACAAATTCTCTTTTTGCATTTAAAACGCGACTTTTATGCATAACTTGCAATTGATGGCAACTATGCATTTTTTAGCCTTAAAGTCATATTTTTGCGTCTCTTTTAGTCATTAAATCTTTCTAAATCACTTCGAACGAAATTCGGCCTTTAAACATGACTTTCGTGCATAACTTGCAGTTGATCTATTGAAGGCAACAATGCATTTGTTTAGCCTTAAAGTCATGTCACTGAGTCTCTTCTAGTCATCAAATCATTCTAAATTAATTCGAACGAATTCTATTTTCGCCCTTCAAACATTATTTTCTTACGTAACTTCCAATTAATCTACTAAAGACAACAATGCATTATTTTAGCGTTGAAAAGCGTATCACTCAGCCTTTTCAATCATTAAATTGTTTGAAGGCACTGCAAACAAATTCTCTTTTTGCATTTAAAACGCGACTTTTATGCATAACTTGCAATTGATGGCAACTATGCATTTTTTAGCCTTAAAGTCATATTTTTGCGTCTCTTTTAGTCATTAAATCTTTCTAAATCACTTCGAACGAAATTCGGCCTTTAAACATGACTTTCGTGCATAACTTGCAGTTGATCTATTGAAGGCAACAATGCATTTGTTTAGCCTTAAAGTCATGTCACTGAGTCTCTTCTAGTCATCAAATCATTCTAAATTAATTCGAACGAATTCTATTTTCGCCCTTCAAACATTATTTTCTTACGTAACTTCCAATTAATCTACTAAAGACAACAATGCATTATTTTAGCGTTGAAAAGCGTATCACTCAGCCTTTTCAATCATTAAATTGTTTGAAGGCACTGCAAACAAATTCTCTTTTTGCATTTAAAACGCGACTTTTATGCATAACTTGCAATTGATGGCAACTATGCATTTTTTAGCCTTAAAGTCATATTTTTGCGTCTCTTTTAGTCATTAAATCTTTCTAAATCACTTCGAACGAAATTCGGCCTTTAAACATGACTTTCGTGCATAACTTGCAGTTGATCTATTGAAGGCAACAATGCATTTGTTTAGCCTTAAAGTCATGTCACTGAGTCTCTTCTAGTCATCATATCATTCTAAATTAATTCGAACGAATTCTATTTTCGCCCTTCAAACATTATTTTCTTACATAACTTCTAATTAATCTATTGAAGACAACAATGCATTATTTTAGCATTAAACAACATATCACTCAGTCTTCTCAATCATTAAATTGTTTGAAGGCATTTCGAGCCAATTCTATTTTTGTATTTAAAACACGACTTTCATGCATAACTTGCACTTGATCGATTGAAGGCCACTATTCATTTTTTAGCCTTAAATTCATATTATTATTTTTCTTTTAGTCATTAAATCTTTCTAAAGCACTTTGAATGAAATTCGGCCTTTGAACATGACTTTCGTGCATAACTTGCATTTGATCTATTGAAGGCAACAATGCATTAGTTTAGCCTTAAAGTCATTTCACTGAGTCTTTTCTAGTCATCAAATCATTCTAAATTAATTCGAACGAATTCTATATTCGCCCTTCAAACATTATTTTCTTACATAACTTGCAATTAATCTACTAAAGACAACAATGCATTATTTTAGCATTAAAAAGCATATCACTCAGTCTTTTCACTCATTAGATTGTTTGAAGGCACTTCGAACCAATTCTCTTTTTGCATTTAGAACGCGACTTTCACGCATAATTTGCAATTGATCTATTGATAGCAACTATGCATTTTTTTTAGCCTTAAAGTCATATTTTAGCGTCTCTTTTAGTCATTAAATCTTTCTAAATCACTTCGAACGAAATTCGGCCTTTAAACATGACTTTCGTGCATAACTTGCAGTTGATCTATTGAAGGCAACAATGCATTTGTTTAGCCTTAAAGTCATGTCACTGAGTCTCTTCTAGTCATCAAATCATTCTAAATTAATTCGAACGAATTCTATTTTCGCCCTTCAAACATTATTTTCTTACGTAACTTCCAATTAATCTACTAAAGACAACAATGCATTATTTTAGCGTTGAAAAGCGTATCACTCAGCCTTTTCAATCATTAAATTGTTTGAAGGCACTGCAAACAAATTCTCTTTTTGCATTTAAAACGCGACTTTTATGCATAACTTGCAATTGATGGCAACTATGCATTTTTTAGCCTTAAAGTCATATTTTTGCGTCTCTTTTAGTCATTAAATCTTTCTAAATCACTTCGAACGAAATTCGGCCTTTAAACATGACTTTCGTGCATAACTTGCAGTTGATCTATTGAAGGCAACAATGCATTTGTTTAGCCTTAAAGTCATGTCACTGAGTCTCTTCTAGTCATCATATCATTCTAAATTAATTCGAACGAATTCTATTTTCGCCCTTCAAACATTATTTTCTTACATAACTTCTAATTAATCTATTGAAGACAACAATGCATTATTTTAGCATTAAACAACATATCACTCAGTCTTCTCAATCATTAAATTGTTTGAAGGCATTTCGAGCCAATTCTATTTTTGTATTTAAAACACGACTTTCATGCATAACTTGCACTTGATCGATTGAAGGCCACTATTCATTTTTTAGCCTTAAATTCATATTATTATTTTTCTTTTAGTCATTAAATCTTTCTAAAGCACTTTGAATGAAATTCGGCCTTTGAACATGACTTTCGTGCATAACTTGCATTTGATCTATTGAAGGCAACAATGCATTAGTTTAGCCTTAAAGTCATTTCACTGAGTCTTTTCTAGTCATCAAATCATTCTAAATTAATTCGAACGAATTCTATATTCGCCCTTCAAACATTATTTTCTTACATAACTTGCAATTAATCTACTAAAGACAACAATGCATTATTTTAGCATTAAAAAGCATATCACTCAGTCTTTTCACTCATTAGATTGTTTGAAGGCACTTCGAACCAATTCTCTTTTTGCATTTAGAACGCGACTTTCACGCATAATTTGCAATTGATCTATTGATAGCAACTATGCATTTTTTTTAGCCTTAAAGTCATATTTTAGCGTCTCTTTTAGTCATTAAATCTTTCTAAATCACTTCGAACGAAATTCGGCCTTTAAACATGACTTTCGTGCATAACTTGCAGTTGATCTATTGAAGGCAAGAATGCATTTGTTTAGCCTTAAAGTCATGTCACTGAGTCTCTTCTAGTCATCAAATCATTCTAAATTAATTCGAACGAATTCTATTTTCGCCCTTCAAACATTATTTTCTTACGTAACTTCCAATTAATCTACTAAAGACAACAATGCATTATTTTAGCGTTGAAAAGCGTATCACTCAGCCTTTTCAATCATTAAATTGTTTGAAGGCACTGCAAACAAATTCTCTTTTTGCATTTAAAACGCGACTTTTATGCATAACTTGCAATTGATGGCAACTATGCCTTTTTTAGCCTTAAAGTCATATTTTTGCGTCTCTTTTAGTCATTAAATCTTTCTAAATCACTTCGAACGAAATTCGGCCTTTAAACATGACTTTCGTGCATAACTTGCAGTTGATCTATTGAAGGCAACAATGCATTAGTTTAGCCTTAAAGTCATGTCACTGAGTCTCTTCTAGTCATCATATCATTCTAAATTAATTCGAACGAATTCTATTTTCGCCCTTCAAACATTATTTTCTTACATAACTTGTAATTAATCTATTGAAGACAACAATGCATTATTTTAGCATTAAACAACATATCACTCAGTCTTCTCAATCATTAAATTGTTTGAAGGCATTTCGAGCCAATTCTATTTTTGTATTTAAAACACGACTTTCATGCATAACTTGCACTTGATCGATTGAAGGCCACTATTCATTTTTTAGCCTTAAATTCATATTATTATTTTTCTTTTAGTCATTAAATCTTTCTAAAGCACTATGAACGAAATTCGGCCTTTGAACATGACTTTTGTGCATAACTTGCATTTGATCTATTGAAGGCAACAATGCATTAGTTTAGCCTTAAAGTCATTTCACTGAGTCTTTTCTAGTCATCAAATCATTCTAAATTAATTCGAACGAATTCTATATTCGCCCTTCAAACATTATTTTCTTACATAACTTGCAATTAATCTACTAAAGACAACAATGCATTATTTTAGCATTAAAAAGCATATCACTCAGTCTTTTCACTCATTAGATTGTTTGAAGGCACTTCGAACCAATTCTCTTTTTGCATTTAGAACGCGACTTTCACGCATAATTTGCAATTGATCTATTGATAGCAACTATGCATTTTTTTTAGCCTTAAAGTCATATTTTAGCGTCTCTTTTAGTCATTAAATCTTTCTAAATCACTTCGAACGAAATTCGGCCTTTAAACATGACTTTCGTGCATAACTTGCAGTTGATCTATTGAAGGCAACAATGCATTTGTTTAGCCTTAAAGTCATGTCACTGAGTCTCTTCTAGTCATCAAATCACTCTAAATTAATTCGAACGAATTCTATTTTCGCCCTTCAAACATTATTTTCTTACGTAACTTCCAATTAATCTATTAAAGACAACAATGCATTATTTTAGCGTTGAAAAGCGTATCACTCAGCCTTTTCAATCATTAAATTGTTTGAAGGCACTGCAAACTAATTCTCTTTTTGCATTTAAAACGCGACTTTTATGCATAACTTGCAATTGATGGCAACTATGCCTTTTTTAGCCTTAAAGTCATATTTTTGCGTCTCTTTTAGTCATTAAATCTTTCTAAATCACTTCGAACGAAATTCGGCCTTTAAACATGACTTTCGTGCATAACTTGCAGTTGATCTATTGAAGGCAACAATGCATTAGTTTAGCCTTAAAGTCATGTCACTGAGTCTCTTCTAGTCATCATATCATTCTAAATTAATTCGAACGAATTCTATTTTCGCCCTTCAAACATTATTTTCTTACATAACTTGTAATTAATCTATTGAAGACAACAATGCATTATTTTAGCATTAAACAACATATCACTCAGTCTTCTCAATCATTAAATTGTTTGAAGGCATTTCGAGCCAATTCTATTTTTGTATTTAAAACACGACTTTCATGCATAACTTGCACTTGATCGATTGAAGGCCACTATTCATTTTTTAGCCTTAAATTCATATTATTATTTTTCTTTTAGTCATTAAATCTTTCTAAAGCACTATGAACGAAATTCGGCCTTTGAACATGACTTTCGTGCATAACTTGCATTTGATCTATTGAAGGCAACAATGCATTTGTTTAGCCTTTAAGTCATGTCATTGAATCTCTTTTAGTCTTTAAAGCATTCTGAATTAATTCGAAGGAATTCTATTTTTGCCCTTCAAACATTATTTTCTTACATAACTTGTAATTAATCTATTGAAGACAACAATGCATTATTTTAGCAATAAAAAGCATATCACTCAATATTTTCAATCATTAAATTGTTTGAAGGCACTTCGAACCAATTCTCTTTTTGCGTTTAAAAGCGACTTTCATGCATAACTTGCAATTTTTCTATTGATGGCAACTATGCATTTTTTAGCCTTAAAGTCATATTTTGGAATCTCTTTTAGTCAATAAATCATTCTAAATCAGTTCAAACGAAATTCGGCCTTTAAACATGACTTTCGTGCGTAACATGCAGTTGATCTACTGAAGGCAACAATGCATTTGTTTAGCCTTGAAGTCATGTCACTGAGTCTCTTCTAGTCATTAAATCATTCAAAATTAATTAGAATGAATTCTATTTTTGCCCTTCAAACATTATTTTCTTACATAACTTGTAATTAATCTAATGAAGACAACAATGCATTATTTTACCATTAAAAAGCATATCTCTCAGTCTTTTCCATCATTAAATTGTTTGAAGGCACTACGAACCAATTCTCTTTTAGCATTTAGAACGCGACTTTCATGGATAATTTGCAATTTGTCTATTGATGGCAACTATGCATTTTTTTAGCCTTAAAGTCATATTTTTGCGTCTTTTTTAGTCAGTAAATGATTCTAAATCACTTCGAACGAAAGTCGGCCTTTAAACATAACTTTCGTGCATAACTTGCAGTTGACCTATTGAAGGCAACAATGCATTTGTTTAGCCCTGAAGTCATGTCATTGAGTCTCTTCTAGTCATTAAATCATTCTAAATTAATTCGAACGAATTCTATTTTTGCCCTTCATACACTATTTTCTTACGTAACTTGTAATTAATCTATTGAAGACAACAATGCATTATTTTACCATTAAAAAGCATATCGCTCAGTCTTTTCCATCATTAAATTGTTTGAAGGCACTTCGAACCAATTCTCTTTTTGCATTTAGAACGCGTCTTTCATGGATAATTTGCAATTTATCTATTGATGGCAACCATGCAATTTTTTAGCCTTAAAGTCATATTTTTGCGTCTCTTTTAGTCAATAAATCATTCTAAATCAGTTCGAACGAAATTCGGCCTTTAAACACGAGTTTCGTGCACAACTTGCAGTTGATCTATTGAACGCAACAATGCATTTGTTTAGCCTTGAAGTCATGTCACTGAGTCTCATCTAGTCATTAAATCATTTTAAATTAATTCGAACAAATTCTATTTTTGCCCTTCAAACATTATTTTCTTACATAACTTGTAATTAATCTATTGAAGACAACAATGCATTATTTTACCATTAAAAAGCATACCGCTCAGTCTTTTCCATCATTAAATTGTTTGAAGGCACTACGAACCAATTCTCTTTTTGCATTTAGAACGCGACTTTCATGGATAATTTGCAATTTATCTATTGATGGCAACTATGCATTTTTTTAGCGTTAAAGTCATATTTTTGCGTCTCTTTTAGTCAGTAAATGATTCTAAATCACTTCGAACGAAATTCGGCCTTTAAACATAACTTTCGTGCATAACTTGCAGTTGATATATTGAAGGCAACAATGCATTTGTTTAGCCTTGAAGTCATGTCATTGGGTCTCTTCTAGTCATTAAATCATTCTAAATTAATTCGAACAAATTCTATTTTTGCCCTTCATACACTATTTTCTTACGTAACTAGTAATTAATCTATTGAAGACAACAATGCATTATTTTACCATTAAAAAGCATATCGCTCAGTCTTTTCCATCATTAAATTGTTTGAAGGCACTTCGAACCAATTCTCTTTTTGCATTTAGAACGCGTCTTTCATGGATAATTTGCAATTTATCTATTGATGGCAACCATGCAATTTTTTAGCCTTAAAGTCATATTTTTGCGTCTCTTTTAGTCAATAAATCATTCTAAATCAGTTCGAACGAAATTCGGCCTTTAAACACGACTTTCGTGCACAACTTGCAGTTGATCTATTGAAGGCAACAATGCATTTGTTTAGCCTTGAAGTCATGTCACTGAGTCTCTTCTAGTCATTAAATCATTCTAAATTAATTAGAACGAATTCTATTTTTGCCCTTCAAACATTATTTTCTTACATAACTTGTAATTAATCTAATGAAGACAACAATGCATTATTTTACCATTAAAAAGCATATCTCTCAGTCTTTTCCATCATTAAATTGTTTGAAGGCACTACGAACCAATTCTCTTTTTGCATTTAGAACGCGACTTTCATGGATAATTTGCAATTTATCTATTGATGGCAACTATGCATTTTTTTAGCGTTAAAGTCATATTTTTGCCTCTCTTTTAGTCAGTAAATGATTCTAAATCACTTCGAACGAAATTCGGCCTTTAAACATAACTTTCGTGCATAACTTGCAGTTGATATATTGAAGGCAACAATGCATTTGTTTAGCCTTGAAGTCATGTCATTGGGTCTCTTCTAGTCATTAAATCATTCTAAATTAATTCGAACGAATTCTATTTTTGCCCTTCATACACTATTTTCTTACGTAACTTGTAATTAATCTATTGAAGACAACAATGCATTATTTTACCATTAAAAAGCATATCGCTCAGTCTTTTCCATCATTAAATTGTTTGAAGGCACTTCGAACCAATTCTCTTTTTGCATTTAGAACGCGTCTTTCATGGATAATTTGCAATTTATCTATTGATGGCAACCATGCAATTTTTTAGCCTTAAAGTCATATTTTTGCGTCTCTTTTAGTCAATAAATCATTCTAAATCAGTTCGAACGAAACTCGACCTTTAAACACGACTTTCGTGCACAACTTGCAGTTGATCTATTGACGGCAACAATGCATTTGTTTAGCCTTGAAGTCATGTCACTGAGTCTCTTCTAGTCATTAAATCATTCTAAATTAATTAGAACGAATTCTATTTTTGCCCTTCAAACATTATTTTCTTACATAACTTGTAATTAATCTAATGAAGACAACAATGCATTATTTTACAATTAAAAAGCATATCTCTCAGTCTTTTCCATCATTAAATTGTTTGAAGGCACTACGAACCAATTCTCTTTTTGCATTTAGAACGCGACTTTCATGGATAATTTGCAATTTATCTATTGATGGCAACTATGCATTTTTTTAGCGTTAAAGTCATATTTTTGCGTCTCTTTTAGTCAGTAAATGATTCTAAATCACTTCGAACGAAATTCGGCCTTTAAACATAACTTTCGTGCATAACTTGCAGTTGATATATTGAAGGCAACAATGCATTTGGTTAGCCTTGAAGTCATGTCATTGGGTCTCTTCTAGTCATTAAATCATTCTAAATTAATTCGAACGAATTCTATTTTTGCCCTTCATACACTATTTTCTTACGTAACTTGTAATTAATCTATTGAAGACAACAATGCATTATTTTACCATTAAAAAGCATATCGCTCAGTCTTTTCCATCATTAAATTGTTTGAAGGCACTTCGAACCAATTCTCTTTTTGCATTTAGAACGCGTCTTTCAAGGATAATTTGCAATTTATCTATTGATGGCAACCATGCAATTTTTTAGCCTTAAAGTCATATTTTTGCGTCTCTTTTAGTCAATAAATCATTCTAAATCAGTTCGAATGAAACTCGACCTTTAAACACGACTTTCGTGCACAACTTGCAGTTGATCTATTGACGGCAACAATGCATTTGTTTAGCCTTGAAGTCATGTCACTGAGTCTCTTCTAGTCATTAAATCATTCTAAATTAATTAAAACGAATTCTATGTTTGCCCTTCAAACATTATTTTCTTACATAACTTGTAATTAATCTAATGAAGACAACAATGCATTATTTTACCATTAAAAAGCATATCGCTCAGTTTTTTCCATCATTAAATTGTTTGAAGGCACTTCGAACCAATTCTCTTTTTGCATTTAGAACGCGACTTTCATGGATAATTTGCAATTTATCTATTGATGGCAACTATGCATTTTTTAGCCTTAAAGTCATATTTTTGCGTCTCTTTTAGTCAGTAAATGATTTTAAATCACTTCGAACGAAATTCGGCCTTTAAACATAACTTTCGTGCATAACTTGCAGTTGATCTATTGAAGGCAACAATGCATTTTTTTACCATTAAAAAGCATATCTCTCAGTCTTTTCCATCATTAAATTGTTTGAAGGCACTACGAACCAATTCTCTTTTAGCATTTAGAACGTGACTTTCATGGATAATTTGCAATTTATCTATTCATGGCAACCATGCAATTTTTTAGCCTTAAAGTCATATTTTTGCGTCTCTTTTAGTCAATAAATCATTCTAAATCAGTTCGAACGAAATTCGGCCTTTAAACACGACTTTCGTGCACAACTTGCAGTTGATCTATTGAAGGCAACAATGCATTTGTTTAGCCTTGAAGTCATCTCACAGAGTCTCATCTAGTCATTAAATCATTTTAAATTAATTCGAACTAATTCTATTTTTGCCCTTCAAACATTATTTTCTTACATAACTTGTAATTAATCTATTGAAGACAACAATGCATTATTTTACCATTAAAAAGCATATCGCTCAGTCTTTTCCATCATTAAATTGTTTGCAGGCACTACGAACCAATTCTCTTTTTGCATTTAGAACGCGACTTTCATGGATAATTTGCAATTTATCTATTGATGGCAACTATGCATTTTTTAGCCTTAAAGTCATATTTTTGCGTCTCTTTTAGTCAGTAAATGATTCTAAATCACTTCGAACGAAATTCGGCCTTTAAACATAACTTTCGTGCATAACTTGCAGTTGATCTATTGAAGGCAACAATGCATTTGTTTAGCCTTGAAGTCATGTCACTGAGTCTCTTCTAGTCATTAAATCATTCTAAATTAATTCGAACGAATTGTATTTTTGCCCTTCATACACTATTTTCTTACGTAACTTGTAATTAATCTATTGAAGACAACAATGCATTATTTTACCATTAAAAAGCATATCGCTCAGTCTTTTCCATCATTAAATTGTTTGAAGGCACTTCGAACCAATTCTCTTTTTGCATTTAGAACGCGTCTTTCATGGATAATTTGCAATTTATCTATTCATGGCAACCATGCAATTTTTTAGCCTTAAAGTCATATTTTTGCGTCTCTTTTAGTCAATAAATCATTCTCAATCAGTTCGAACGAAATTCGGCCTTTAGACATGACTTTCGTGCATAACTTGCAGTTGATCTATTGAAGGCAACAATGCATTTGTTTAGCCTTGAAGTCAAGTCATTGAGTCTCTTCTAATCATTAAATCATTCTAAATTAATTCGCACGAATTCTATTTTTGCCCTTCATACATTATTTTCTTACGTAACATGTAATTAATCTATTGAAGACAACAATGCATTATTTTACCATTAAAAAGCATATCGCTCAGTTTTTTCCATCATTAAATTGTTTGAAGGCACTTCAAACATATTCTCTTTTTGCATTTAGAACGCGACTTTCATGGATAATTTGCAATTTATCTATTGATGGCGACTATGCATTTTTTTAGCCTTAAAGTCATATTTTTGCGTCTGTTTTAGTCAGTAAATCAATCTAAATCACTTCGAACGAAATTCGGCCTTTAAACATGACTTTCGTGCTTAACTTTCAGTTGATCTATTGAAGGCAACAATGCATTTGTTTAGCCTTGAAGTCATGTCACTGAGTCTCTTCTAGTCATTAAATCGTTCCAAATTAATTCGAACGAATTCTATTTTTGCCCTTCAAACATTATTTTCTTACATAACTTGTAATTAATCTATTGAAGACAACAATGCATTATTTTACCATTAAAAAGCATATCGCTCAGTCTTTTCCATCATTAAATTGTTTGAAGGCACTACGAACCAATTCTCTTTTTGCATTTAGAACGCAACTTTCATGGATTATTTGCAATTTATCTATTGATGGCAACTATGCATTTTTTTAGCGTTAAAGTCATATTTTTGCGTCTCTTTTAGTCAGTAAATGATTCTAAATCACTTCGAACGAAATTCGGCCTTTAAACATAACTTTCGTGCATAACTTGCAGTTGATCTATTGAAGGCAACAATGCATTTGTTTAGCCTTGAAGTCATGTCATTGAGTCTCTTCTAGTCATTAAATCATTCTAAATTAATTCGAACGAATTCTATTTTTGCCCTTCATACACTATTTTCTTACGTAACTTGTAATTAATCTATTGAAGACAACAATGCATTATTTTACCATTAAAAAGCATATCGCTCAGTCTTTTCCATCATTAAATTGTTTGAAGGCACTTCGAACCAATTCTCTTTTTGCATTTAGAACGCGACTTTCATGGATAATTTGCAATTTATCTATTGATGGCAACTATGCAATTTTTTAGCCTTAAAGTCATATTTTTGCGTCTCTTTTAGTCAATAAATCATTCTAAATCAGTTCGAACGAAATTCGGCCTTTAAACACGACTTTCGTGCACAACTTGCAGTTGATCTATTGAAGGCAACAATGCATTTGTTAAGCCTTGAAGTCATGTCACTGAGTCTCATCTAGTCATTAAATCAATTTAAATTAATTCGAACAAATTCAATTTTTGCCCTCGAAACATTATTTTCTTACATAACTTGCAATTAATCTTCTAAGGACAACAATGCATTATTTTAGCGTTAAAAAGCATATCACTCAGTGTTTTCAATCATTAAATTGTTTGAAGCCACTTCGAATCAATTCTCTTTTTGCATTTAACAAGCGACTTTCATGCATAACTTGCAATTGATCTATTGATGGCCACTATTCCTTTTTTAGCCTTAAAGTCATATTTTTGCGTCTCTTTTAGTCAATAAATCATTCTAAATCACTTCGAACGAAATTCGGCCTTTAGACATGACTTTCGTGCATAACTTGCAGTTGATCTATTGAAGGCAACAATGCATTTGTTTAGCGTTTAAGTTATGTCACTGAGTCTCTTCTAGTCATTAAATCATTCTAAATTAATTCGAACGAATTCTATTTTTGCCATTCAAACATTATTTTCTTACATAACTTGTAATTAATCTATTGAAGACAACAATGCATTATTTTACCATTAAAAAGCATATCGCTCAGTCTTTTCCATCATTAAATTGTTTGAAGGCACTACGAACCAATTCTCTTTTTGCATTTACAACGCGACTTTCATGGATAACTTGCAATTGATCTATTGATGGCAACTATGCATTTTTTAGCCTTAAAGTCATATTTTTGCGTCTCTTTTAGTCAGTAAATGATTCTAAATCACTTCGAACGAAATTCGGCCTTTAAACATAACTTTCGTGCCTAACTTGCAGTTGATTTATTGAAGGCAACAATGCATTTGTTTAGCCTTGAAGTCATGTCATTGAGTCTCTTCTAGTCATTAAATCATTCTAAATTAATTCGAACGAATTCTATTTTTGCCCTTCATACACTATTTTCTTACGTAACTTGTAATTAATCTATTGAAGACAACAATGCATTATTTTACCATTAAAAAGCATATCGCTCAGTCTTTTCCATCATTAAATTGTTTGAAGGCACTACGAACCAATTCTCTTTTTGCATTTAGAACGCGACTTTCATGGATAATTTGCAATTTATCTATTGATGGCAACTATGCATTTTTTTAGCGTTAAAGTCATATTTTTGCGTCTCTTTTAGTCAGTAAATGATTCTAAATCAATTCGAACGAAATTCGGCCTTTAAACATAACTTTCGTGCATAACTTGCAGTTGATCTATTGAACGCAACAATGCATTTGTTTAGCCTTGAAGTCATGTCATTGAGTCTCTTCTAGTCATTAAATCATTCTAAATTAATTCGAACGAATTCTATTTTTGCCCTTCATACACTATTTCCTTACGTAACTTGTAATTAATCTATTGAAGACAACAATGCATTATTTTACCATTAAAAAGCATATCGCTCAGTCTTTTCCATCATTAAATTGTTTGAAGACACTTCGAACCAATTCTCTTTTTGCATTTAGAACGCGACTTTCATGGATAATTTGCAATTTATCTATTGATGGCAACTATGCAATTTTTTAGCCTTAAAGTCATATTTTTGCGTCTCTTTTAGTCAATAAATCATTCTCAATCAGTTCGAACGAAATTCGGCCTTTAAACACGACTTTCGTGCACAACTTGCAGTTGATCTATTGAAGGCAACAATGCATTTGTTTAGCCTTGAAGTCATGTCACTGAGTCTCATCTAGTCATTAAATCATTTTAAATTAATTCGAACAAATTCTATTTTTGCCCTTCAAACATTATTTTCTTACATAACTTGTAATTAATCTATTGAAGACAACAATGCATTATTTTACCATTAAAAAGCATATCGCTCAGTCTTTTCCATCATTAAATTGTTTGAAGGCACTACGAACCAATTCTCTTTTTGCATTTAGAACGCAACTTTCATGGATAATTTGCAATTTATCTATTGATGGCAACTATGCATTTTTTTAGCGTTAAAGTCATATTTTTGCGTCTCTTTTAGTCAGTAAATGATTCTAAATCACTTCGAACGAAATTCGGCCTTTAAACATAACTTTCGTGCATAACTTGCAGTTGATCTATTGAAGGCAACAATGCATTTGTTTAGCCTTGAAGTCATGTCACTGAGTCTCTTCTAGTCATTAAATCATTCCAAATTAATTCGAACGAATTCTATTTTTGCCCTTCAAACATTATTTTCTTACATAACTTGTAATTAATCTATTGAAGACAACAATGCATTATTTTACCATTAAAAAGCATATCGCTCAGTCTTTTCCATCATTAAATTGTTTGAAGGCACTACGAACCAATTCTCTTTTTGCATTTACAACGCGACTTTCATGGATAACTTGCAATTGATCTATTGATGGCAACTATGCATTTTTTAGCCTTAAAGTCATATATTTGCGTCTCTTTCAGTCAATAAATCATTCTAAATCAGTTCGAACGAAATTCGGCCTTTAGACATGACTTTCGTGCATAACTTGCAGTTGATCTATTGAAGGCAACAATGCATTTGTTTAGCCTTGAAGTCATGTCATTGAGTCTCTTCTAGTCATTAAATCATTCTAAATTAATTCGAACGAATTCTATTTTTGCCCTTCATACATTATTTTCTTACGTAACATGTAATTAATCTATTCAAGACAACAATGCATTATTTTACCATTAAAAAGCATATCGCTCAGTTTTTTCCATCATTAAATTGTTTGAAGGCACTTCGAACCAATTCTCTTTTTGCATTTAGAACGCGACTTTCATGGATAATTTGCAATTTATCTATTGATGGCAACTATGCATTTTTTTAGCGTTAAAGTCATATTTTTGCGTCTCTTTTAGTCAGTAAATCAATCTAAATCACTTCGAACGAAATTCGGCCTTTAAACATGACTTTCGTGCATAACTTTCAGTTGATCTATTGAAGGCAACAATGCATTTGTTTAGCCTTGAAGTCATGTCACTGAGTCTCTTCTAGTCATTAAATCATTCTAAATTAATTCGAACGAATTCTATTTTTGCCCTTCAAACATTATTTTCTTACATAACTTGTAATTAATCTATTGAAGACAACAATGCATTATTTTACCATTAAAAAGCATATCGCTCAGTCTTTTCCATCATTAAATTGTTTGAAGGCACTACGAACCAATTCTCTTTTTGCATTTAGAACGCAACTTTCATGGATAATTTGCAATTTATCTATTGATGGCAACTATGCATTTTTTTAGCGTTAAAGTCATATTTTTGCGTCTCTTTTAGTCAGTAAATGATTCTAAATCACTTCGAACGAAATTCGGCCTTTAAACATAACTTTCGTGCATAACTTGCAGTTGATCTATTGAAGACAACAATGCATTTGTTTAGCCTTGAAGTCATGTCATTGAGTCTCTTCTAGTCATTAAATCATTCTAAATTAATTCGAACGAATTCTATTTTTGCCCTTCATACACTATTTGCTTACGTAACTTGTAATTAATCTATTGAAGACAACAATGCATTATTTTACCATTAAAAAGCATATCGCTCAGTCTTTTCCATCATTAAATTGTTTGAAGGCACTACGAACCAATTCTCTTTTTGCATTTAGAACGCGACTTTCATGGATAATTTGCAATTTATATATTGATGGCAACTATGCATTTTTTTAGCCTTAAAGTCATATTTTTGCGTCTCTTTTAGTCAATAAATCATTCTAAATCAGTTCGAACGAAATTCGGCCTGTAAACATGACTTTCGTGCACAACTTGCAGTTGATCTCTTGAAGGCAACAATGCATTTGTTTAGCCTTGAAGTCATGTCACTGAGTCTCATCTAGTCATTAAATCATTTTAAATTAATTCGAACAAATTCTATTTTTGCCCTCCAAACATTATTTTCTTACATAACTTGTAATTAATCTATTGAAGACAACAATGCATTATTTTAGCATTAAAAAGCATATCACTCAGTATTCTCAATCATTAAATTGTTTGAAGGCACTTCGAACCAATTCTCTTTTTGCATTTAAAAAGCGACTTTCATGCATAACTTGGAATTGATCTATTGATGGCAACTATGCATTTTTTAGCCTTAAAGTCATATTTTTGCGTCTCTTTTAATCAATAAATCATTCTAAATCAGTTCGAACGAAATTCGGCCTTTAGACATGCCTTTCGTCCATAACTTGCAGTTGATCTATTGAAGGCAACAATGCATTTGTTTAGCGTTTAAGTTATGTCACTGAGTCTCTTCTAGTCATTAAATCATTCTAAATTAATTCGAACGAATTCTATTTTTGCCATTCAAACATTATTTTCTTACATAACTTGTAATTAATCTATTGAAGACAACAATGCATTATTTTACCATTAAAAAGCATATCGCTCTGTCTTTTCCATCATTAAATTGTTTGAAGGCACTACGAACCAATTCTCTTTTTGCATTTACAACGCGACTTTCATGGATAACTTGCAATTGATCTATTGATGGCAACTATGCATTTTTTAGCCTTAAAGTCATATATTTGCGTCTCTTTTAGTCAATAAATCATTCTAAATCAGTTCGAACGAAATTCGGCCTTTGGACATGACTTTCGTGCATAACTTGCAGTTGATCTATTGAAGGCAACAATGCATTTGTTTAGCCTCGAAGTCATGTCATTGAGTCTCTTCTAGTCATTAAATAATTCTAAATTAATTCGAACGAATTCTATTTTTGCCCTCCATACATTATTTTCTTACGTAACATGTAATTAATCTATTGAAGACAACAATGCATTATTTTACCATTAAAAAGCATATCGCTCAGTTTTTTCCATCATTAAATTGTTTGAAGGCACTTCGAACAAATTCTCTTTTTGCACTTAGAACGCGACTTTCATGGATAATTTGCAATTTATCTATTGATGGCAACTATGCATTTTTTTAGCCTTAAAGTCATATTTTTGCGTCTCTTTTAGTCAGTAAATCAATCTAAATCACTTCGAACGAAATTCGGCCTTTAAACATGACTTTCGTGCATAACTTGCAGTTGATCTATTGAAGGCAACAATGCATTTGTTTAGCGTTTAAGTTATGTCACTGAGTCTCTTCTAGTCATTAAATCATTCTAAATTAATTCGAACGAATTCTATTTTTGCCCTTCATACACTATTTGCTTACGTAACTTGTAATTAATCTATTGAAGACAACAATGCATTATTTTACCATTAAAAAGCATATCGCTCAGTCTTTTCCATCATTAAATTGTTTGAAGGCACTACGAACCAATTCTCTTTTTGCATTTAGAACGCGACTTTCATGGATAATTTGCAATTTATATATTGATGGCAACTATGCATTTTTTTAGCCTTAAAGTCATATTTTTGCGTATCTTTTAGTCAATAAATCATTCTAAATCACTTCGAACGAAATTCGGCCTTTAGACATGACTTTCGTGCATAACTTGCAGTTGATCTATTGAAGGCAACAATGCATTTGTTTAGCGTTTAAGTTATGTCACTGAGTCTCTTCTAGTCATTAAATCATTCTAAATTAATTCGAACGAATTCTATTTTTGCCATTCAAACATTATTTTCTTACATAACTTGTAATTAATCTATTGAAGACAACAATGCATTATTTTACCATTAAAAAGCATATCGCTCAGTCTTCTCCATCATTAAATTGTTTGAAGGCACTACGAACCAATTCTCTTTTTGCATTTACAACGCGACTTTCATGGATAACTTGCAATTGATCTATTGATGGCAACTATGCATTTTTTAGCCTTAAAGTCATATATTTGCGTCTCTTTTAGTCAATAAATCATTCTAAATCAGTTCGAACGAAATTCGGCCTTTAGACATGACTTTCGTGCATAACTTTCAGTTGATCTATTGAAGGCAACAATGCATTTGTTTAGCCTTGAAGTCATGTCATTGAGTCTCTTCTAGTCATTAAATCATTCTAAATTAATTCGAACGAATTCTACTTTTGCCCTTCAAACATTATTTTCTTACGTAACATGTAATTAATCTATTGAAGACAACAACGCATTATTTTACCATTAAAAAGCATATCGCTCAGTCTTTTCCATCATTAAATTGTTTGAAGGCACTACGAACCAATTCTCTTTTTGCATTTAGAACGCGACTTTCATGGATAATTTGCAATTTATCTATTGATGGCAACTATGCATTTTTTTAGCGTTAAAGTCATATTTTTGCGTCTCTTTTAGTCAGTAAATGATTCTAAATCACTTCGAATGAAATTCGGCCTTTAAACCTAACTTTCGTGCCTAACTTGCAGTTGATTTATTGAAGGCAACAATGCATTTGTTTAGCCTTGAAGTCATGTCATTGAGTCTCTTCTAGTCATTAAATCATTCTAAATTAATTCGAACGAATTCTATTTTTGCCCTTCATACACTATTTTCTTACGTAACTTGTAATTAATCTATTGAAGACAACAATGCATTATTTTACCATTAAAAAGCATATCGCTCAGTCTTTTCCATCATTAAATTGTTTGAAGGCACTACGAACCAATTCTCTTTTTGCATTTAGAACGCGACTTTCATGGATAATTTGCAATTTATCTATTGATGGCAACTATGCATTTTTTTAGCGTTAAAGTCATATTTTTGCGTCTCTTTTAGTCAGTAAATGATTCTAAATCACTTCGAACGAAATTCGGCCTTTAAACATAACTTTCGTGCATAACTTGCAGTTGATCTATTGAACGCAACAATGCATTTGTTTAGCCTTGAAGTCATGTCATTGAGTCTCTTCTAGTCATTAAATCATTCTAAATTAATTCGAACGAATTCTATTTTTGCCCTTCATACACTATTTTCTTACGTAACTTGTAATTAATCTATTGAAGACAACAATGCATTATTTTACCATTAAAAAGCATATCGCTCAGTCTTTTCCATCATTAAATTGTTTGAAGGCACTTCGAACCAATTCTCTTTTTGCATTTAGAACGCGACTTTCATGGATAATTTGCAATTTATCTATTGATGGCAACTATGCAATTTTTTAGCCTTAAAGTCATATTTTTGCGTCTCTTTTAGTCAATAAATCATTCTCAATCAGTTCGAACGAAATTCGGCCTTTAAACACGACTTTCGTGCACAACTTGCAGTTGATCTATTGAAGGCAACAATGCATTTGTTTAGCCTTGAAGTCATGTCACAGATTCTCATCTAGTCATTAAATCATTTTAAATTAATTCGAACAAATTCTATTTTTGCCCTTCACACATTATTTTCTTACATAACTTGTAATTAATCTATTGAAGACAACAATGCATTATTTTACCATTAAAAAGCATATCGCTCAGTCTTTTCCATCATTAAATTGTTTGAAGGCACTACGAACCAATTCTCTTTTTGCATTTAGAACGCAACTTTCATGGATAATTTGCAATTTATCTATTGATGGCAACTATGCATTTTTTTAGCGTTAAAGTCATATTTTTGCGTCTCTTTTAGTCAGTAAATGATTCTAAATCACTTCGAACGAAATTCGGCCTTTAAACATAACTTTCGTGCATAACTTGCAGTTGATCTATTGAAGGCAACAATGCATTTGTTTAGCCTTGAAGTCATGTCACTGAGTCTCTTCTAGTCATTAAATCATTCCAAATTAATTCGAACGAATTCTATTTTTGCCCTTCAAACATTATTTTCTTACATAACTTGTAATTAATCTATTGAAGACAACAATGCATTATTTTACCATTAAAAAGCATATCGCTCAGTCTTTTCCATCATTAAATTGTTTGAAGGCACTACGAACCAATTCTCTTTTTGCATTTACAACGCGACTTTCATGGATAACTTGCAATTGATCTATTGATGGCAACTATGCATTTTTTAGCCTTAAAGTCATATATTTGCGTCTCTTTTAGTCAATAAATCATTCTAAATCAGTTCGAACGAAATTCGGCCTTTAGACATGACTTTGGTGCATAACTTGCAGTTGATCTATTGAAGGCAACAATGCATTTGTTTAGCCTTGAAGTCATGTCATTGAGTCTCTTCTAGTCATTAAATCATTCTAAATTAATTCGAACGAATTCTATTTTTGCCCTTCATACATTATTTTCTTACGTAACATGTAATTAATCTATTGAAGACAACAATGCATTATTTTACCATTAAAAAGCATATCGCTCAGTTTTTTCCATCATTAAATTGTTTGAAGGCACTTCGAACCAATTCTCTTTTTGCATTTAGAACGCGACTTTCATGGATAATTTGCAATTTATCAATTGATGGCAACTATGCATTTTTTTAGCGTTAAAGTCATATTTTTGCGTCTCTTTTAGTCAGTAAATGATTCTAAATCACTTCGAACGAAATTCGGCCTTTAAACATAACTTTCGTGCATAACTTGCAGTTGATCTATTGAAGACAACAATGCATTTGTTTAGCCTTGAAGTCATGTCATTGAGTCTCTTCTAGTCATTAAATCATTCTAAATTAATTCGAACGAATTCTATTTTTGCCCTTCATACACTATTTGCTTACGTAACTTGTAATTAATCTATTGAAGACAACAATGCATTATTTTACCATTAAAAAGCATATCGCTCAGTCTTTTCCATCATTAAATTGTCTGAAGGCAATTCGAACCAATTCTCTTTTTGCATTTAGAACGCGACTTTCATGGATAATTTGCAATTTATATATTGATGGCAACTATGCATTTTTTTAGCCTTAAAGTCATATATTTGCGTCTCTTTTAGTCAATAAATCATTCTAAATCAATTCGAACGAAATTCGGCCTTTCGACATGACTTTCGTGCATAACTTGCAGTTGATCTATTGAAGGCAACAATGCATTTGTTTAGCCTTGAAGTCATGTCATTGAGTCTCTTCTAGTCATTAAATCATTCTAAATTAATTCGAACGAATTCTATTTTTGCCCTCCGTACATTATTTTCTTACGTAACTTGTAATTAATCTATTGAAGACAACAATGCATTATTTTACCATTAAAAAGCATATCGCTCAGTTTTTTCCATCATTAAATTGTTTGAAGGCACTTCGAACCAATTCTCTTTTTGCATTTAGAACGCGACTTTCATGGATAATTTGCAATTTATCTATTGATGGCAACTATGCATTTTTTTAGCCTTAAAGTCATATTTTTGCGTCTCTTTTAGTCAGTAAATCAATCTAAATCACTTCGAACGAAATTCGGCCTTTAAACATGACTTTCGTGCATAACTTTCAGTTGATATATTGAAGGCAACAATGCATTTGTTTAGCCTTGAAGTCATGTCACTGAGTCTCTTCTAGTCATTAAATCATTCTAAATTAATTCGAACGAATTCTATTTTTGCCCTTCAAACATTATTTTCTTACATAACTTGTAATTAATTTATTGAAGACAACAATGCATTATTTTACCATTAAAAAGCATATCGCTCAGTCTTTTCCATCATTAAATTGTTTGAAGGCACTACGAACCAATTCTCTTTGTGCATTTAGAACGCGACTTTCATGGCTAATTTGCAATTTATCTATTGATGGCAACTATGCATTTTTTTAGCGTTAAAGTCATATTTTTGCGTCTCTTTTAGTCAGTAAATGATTCTAAATCACTTCGAACGAAATTCGGCCTTTAAACATAACTTTCGTGCATAACTTGCAGTTGATCTATTGAAGGCAACAATGCATTTGTTTAGCCTTGAAGTCATGTCATTGAGTCTCTTCTAGTCATTAAATCATTCTAAATTAATTCGAACGAATTCTATTTTTGCCCTTCATACACTATTTTCTTACGTAACTTGTAATTAATCTATTGAAGACAACAATGCATTATTTTACCATTAAAAAGCATATCGCTCAGTCTTTTCCATCATTAAATTGTTTGAAGGCACTACGAACCAATTCTCTTTTTGCATTTAGAACGCGACTTTCATGGATAATTTGCAATTTATCTATTGATGGCAACTATGCATTTTTTTAGCGTTAAAGTCATATTTTTGCGTCTCTTTTAGTCAGTAAATGATTCTAAATCACTTCGAACGAAATTCGGCCTTTAAACATAACTTTCGTGCATAACTTGCAGTTGATCTATTGAAGGCAACAATGCATTTGTTTAGCCTTGAAGTCATGTCATTGAGTCTCTTCTAGTCATTAAATCATTCTAAATTAATTCGAACGAATTCTATTTTTGCCCTTCATACACTATTTTCTTACGTAACTTGTAATTAATCTATTGAAGACAACAATGCATTATTTTACCATTAAAAAGCATATCCCTCAGTCTTTTCCATCATTAAATTGTTTGAAGGCACTTCGAACCAATTCTCTTTTTGCATTTAGAACGCGACTTTCATGGATAATTTGCAATTTATCTATTGATGGCAACTATGCATTTTTTTAGCGTTAAAGTCATATTTTTGCATCTCTTTTAGTCAGTAAATGATTCTAAATCACTTCGAACGAAATTCGGCCTTTAAACATAACTTTCGTGCATAACTTGCAGTTGATCTATTGAAGACAACAATGCATTTGTTTAGCCTTGAAGTCATGTCATTGAGTCTCTTCTAGTCATTAAATCATTCTAAATTAATTCGAACGAATTCTATTTTTGCCCTTCATAAACTATTTTCTTACGTAACTTGTAATTAATCTATTGAAGACAACAATGCATTATTTTACCATTAAAAAGGATATCCCTCAGTCTTTTCCATCATTAAATTGTTTGAAGGCACTTCGAACCAATTCTCTTTTTGAATTTACAACGCAACTTTCATGGATAATTTGCAATTTATCTATTGATGGCAACTATGCATTTTTTTAGCGTTAAAGTCATATTTTTGCGTCTCTTTTAGTCAGTAAATGATTCTAAATCACTTCGAACGAAATTCGGCCTTTAAACATAACTTTCGTGCATAACTTGCAGTTGATCTATTGAAGACAACAATGCATTTGTTTAGCCTTGAAGTCATGTCATTGAGTCTCTTCTAGTCATTAAATCATTCTAAATTAATTCGAACGAATTCTATTTTTGCCCTTCATACACTATTTGCTTACGTAACTTGTAATTAATCTATTGAAGACAACAATGCATTATTTTACCATTAAAAAGCATATCGCTCAGTCTTTTCCATCATTAAATTGTCTGAAGGCACTTCGAACCAATTCTCTTTTTGCATTTAGAATGCGACTTTCATGGATAATTTGCAATTTATATATTGATGGCAACTATGCATTTTTTTAGCCTTAAAGTCATATTTTTGCGTCTCTTTTAGTCAGTAAATGATTCTAAATCACTTCGAACGAAATTCGGCCTTTAAACATAACTTTCGTGCATAACTTGCAGTTGATCTATTGAAGACAACAATGCATTTGTTTAGCCTTGAAGTCATGTCATTGAGTCCCTTCTAGTCATTAAATCATTCTAAATTAATTCGAACGAATTCTATTTTTGCCCTTCATACACTATTTTCTTACGTAACTTGTAATTAATCTATTGAAGACAACAATGCATTATTTTACCATTAAAAAGCATATCGCTCAGTCTTTTCCATCATTAAATTGTTTGAAGGCACTACGAACCAATTCTCTTTTTGCATTTAGAACGCAACTTTCATGGATAATTTGCAATTTATCTATTGATGGCAACTATGCATTTTTTTAGCGTTAAAGTCATATTTTTGCGTCTCTTTTAGTCAGTAAATGATTCTAAATCACTTCGAACGAAATTCGGCCTTTAAACATAACTTTCGTGCATAACTTGCAGTTGATCTATTGAAGACAACAATGCATTTGTTTAGCCTTGAAGTCATGTCATTGAGTCTCTTCTAGTCATTAAATCATTCTAAATTAATTCGAACGAATTCTATTTTTGCCCTTCATACACTATTTGCTTACGTAACTTGTAATTAATCTATTGAAGACAACAATGCATTATTTTACCATTAAAAAGCATATCGCTCAGTTTTTTCCATCATTAAATTGTTTGGAGGCACTTCGAACCAATTCTCTTTTTGCATTTAGAACGCGACTTTCATGGATAATTTGCAATTTATCTATTGATGGCAACTATGCATTTTTTTAGCCTTAAAGTCATATTTTTGCGTCTCTTTTAGTCAGTAAATCAATCTAAATCACTTCGAACGAAATTCGGCCTTTAAACATGACTTTCGTGCATAACTTTCAGTTGATCTATTGAAGGCAACAATGCATTTGTTTAGCCTTGAAGTCATGTCACTGAGTCTCTTCTAGTCATTAAATCATTCTAAATTAATTCGAACGAATTCTATTTTTGCCCTTCAAACATTATTTTCTTACATAACTTGTAATTAATCTATTGAAGACAACAATGCATTATTTTACCATTAAAAAGCATATCGCTCAGTCTTTTCCATCATTAAATTGTTTGAAGGCACTACGAACCAATTCTCTTTGTGCATTTAGAACGCGACTTTCATGGCTAATTTGCAATTTATCTATTGATGGCAACTATGCATTTTTTTAGCGTTAAAGTCATATTTTTGCGTCTCTTTTAGTCAGCAAATGATTCTAAATCACTTCGAACGAAATTCGGCCTTTAAACATAACTTTCGTGCATAACTTGCAGTTGATCTATTGAAGGCAACAATGCATTTGTTTAGCCTTGAAGTCATGTCATTGAGTCTCTTCTAGTCATTAAATCATTCTAAATTAATTCGAACGAATTCTATTTTTGCCCTTCATACACTATTTTCTTACGTAACTTGTAATTAATCTATTGAAGACAACAATGCATTATTTTACCATTAAAAAGCATATCGCTCAGTCTTTTCCATCATTAAATTGTTTGAAGGCACTACGAACCAATTCTCTTTTTGCATTTAGAACGCGACTTTCATGGATAATTTGCAATTTATCTATTGATGGCAACTATGCATTTTTTTAGCGTTAAAGTCATATTTTTGCGTCTCTTTTAGTTAGTAAATGATTCTAAATCACTTCGAACGAAATTCGGCCTTTAAACATAACTTTCGTGCATAACTTGCAGTTGATCTATTGAAGGCAACAATGCATTTGTTTAGCCTTGAAGTCATGTCATTGAGTCTCTTCTAGTCATTAAATCATTCTAAATTAATTCGAACGAATTCTATTTTTGCCCTTCATACACTATTTTCTTACGTAACTTGTAATTAATCTATTGAAGACAACAATGCATTATTTTACCATTAAAAAGCATATCCCTCAGTCTTTTCCATCATTAAATTGTTTGAAGGCACTTCGAACCAATTCTCTTTTTGCATTTAGAACGCGACTTTCATGGATAATTTGCAATTTATCTATTGATGGCAACTATGCATTTTTTTAGCCTTAAAGTCATATTTTTGCGTCTCTTTTAGTCAGTAAATCAATCTAAATCACTTCGAATGAAATTCCGCCTTTAAACATGACTTTCGTGCATAACTTTCAGTTGATCTATTGAAGGCAACAATGCATTTGTTTAGCCTTGAAGTCATGTCACTGAGTCTCTTCTAGTCATTAAATCATTCCAAATTAATTCGAACGAATTCTATTTTTGCCCTTCAAACATTATTTTCTTACATAACTTGTAATTAATCTATTGAAGACAACAATGCATTATTTTACCATTAAAAAGCATATCGCTCAGTCTTTTCCATCATTAAATTGTTTGAAGGCACTACGAACCAATTCTCTTTTTGCATTTACAACGCGACTTTCATGGATAACTTGCAATTGATCTATTGATGGCAACTATGCATTTTTTAGCCTTAAAGTCATATATTTGCGTCTCTTTTAGTCAATAAATCATTCTAAATCAGTTCGAACGAAATTCGGCCTTTAGACATGACTTTGGTGCATAACTTGCAGTTGATCTATTGAAGGCAACAATGCATTTGTTTAGCCTTGAAGTCATGTCATTGAGTCTCTTCTAGTCATTAAATCATTCTAAATTAATTCGAACGAATTCTATTTTTGCCCTTCATACATTATTTTCTTACGTAACATGTAATTAATCTATTGAAGACAACAATACATTATTTTACCATTAAAAAGCATATCGCTCAGTTTTTTCCATCATTAAATTGTTTGAAGGCACTTCGAACCAATTCTCTTTTTGCATTTAGAACGCGACTTTCATGGATAATTTGCAATTTATCTATTGATGGCAACTATGCATTTTTTTAGCCTTAAAGTCATATTTTTGCGTCTCTTTTAGTCAGTAAATCAATCTAAATCACTTCGAACGAAATTCGGCCTTTAAACATGACTTTCGTGCATAACTTTCAGTTGATCTATTGAAGGCAACAATGCATTTGTTTAGCCTTGAAGTCATGTCACTGAGTCTCTTCTAGTCATTAAATCATTCTAAATTAATTCGAACGAATTCTATTTTTGCCCTTCAAACATTATTTTCTTACATAACTTGTAAGAAATCTATTGAAGACAACAATGCATTATTTTACCATTAAAAAGCATATCGCTCAGTCTTTTCCATCATTAAATTGTTTGAAGGCACTACGAACCAATTCTCTTTTTGCATTTAGAACGCAACTTTCATGGATAATTTGCAATTTATCTATTGATGGCAACTATGCATTTTTTTAGCGTTAAAGTCATATTTTTGCGTCTCTTTTAGTCAGTAAATGATTCTAAATCACTTCGAACGAAATTCGGCCTTTAAACATAACTTTCGTGCATAACTTGCAGTTGATCTATTGAAGACAACAATGCATTTGTTTAGCCTTGAAGTCATGTCATTGAGTCTCTTCTAGTCATTAAATCATTCTAAATTAATTCGAACGAATTCTATTTTTGCCCTTCATACACTATTTGCTTACGTAACTTGTAATTAATCTATTGAAGACAACAATGCATTATTTTACCATTAAAAAGCATATCGCTCAGTCTTTTCCATCATTAAATTGTCTGAAGGCACTTCGAACCAATTCTCTTTTTGCATTTAGAACGCGACTTTCATGGATAATTTGCAATTTATATATTGATGGCAACTATGCATTTTTTTAGCCTTAAAGTCATATTTTTGCGTCTCTTTTAGTCAATAAATCATTCTAAATCAGTTCGAACGAAATTCGGCCTTTAAACATGACTTTCGTGCACAACTTGCAGTTGATCTCTTGAAGGCAACAATGCATTTGTTTAGCCTTGAAGTCATGTCACTGAGTCTCATCTAGTCATTAAATCATTTTAAATTAATTCGAACAAATTCTATTTTTGCCCTCCAAACATTATTTTCTTACATAACTTGTAATTAATCTATTGAAGACAACAATGCATTATTTTAGCATTAAAAAGCATATCACTCAGTATTCTCAATCATTAAATTGTTTGAAGGCACTTCGAACCAATTCTCTTTTTGCATTTAAAAAGCGACTTTCATGCATAACTTGGAATTGATCTATTGATGGCAACTATGCATTTTTTAGCCTTAAAGTCATATTTTTGCGTCTCTTTTAATCAATAAATCATTCTAAATCAGTTCGAACGAAATTCGGCCTTTAGACATGCCTTTCGTCCATAACTTGCAGTTGATCTATTGAAGGCAACAATGCATTTGTTTAGCGTTTAAGTTATGTCACTGAGTCTCTTCTAGTCATTAAATCATTCTAAATTAATTCGAACGAATTCTATTTTTGCCATTCAAACATTATTTTCTTACATAACTTGTAATTAATCTATTGAAGACAACAATGCATTATTTTACCATTAAAAAGCATATCGCTCTGTCTTTTCCATCATTAAATTGTTTGAAGGCACTACGAACCAATTCTCTTTTTGCATTTACAACGCGACTTTCATGGATAACTTGCAATTGATCTATTGATGGCAACTATGCATTTTTTAGCCTTAAAGTCATATATTTGCGTCTCTTTTAGTCAATAAATCATTCTAAATCAGTTCGAACGAAATTCGGCCTTTCGACATGACTTTCGTGCATAACTTGCAGTTGATCTATTGAAGGCAACAATGCATTTGTTTAGCCTTGAAGTCATGTCATTGAGTCTCTTCTAGTCATTAAATCATTCTAAATTAATTCGAACGAATTCTATTTTTGCCCTCCATACATTATTTTCTTACGTAACTTGTAATTAATCTATTGAAGACAACAATGCATTATTTTACCATTAAAAAGCATATCGCTCAGTTTTTTCCATCATTAAATTGTTTGAAGGCACTTCGAACCAATTCTCTTTTTGCATTTAGAACGCGACTTTCATGGATAATTTGCAATTTATCTATTGATGGCAACTATGCATTTTTTTAGCCTTAAAGTCATATTTTTGCGTCTCTTTTAGTCAGTAAATCAATCTAAATCACTTCGAACGAAATTCGGCCTTTAAACATGACTTTCGTGCATAACTTTCAGTTGATCTATTGAAGGCAACAATGCATTTGTTTAGCCTTGAAGTCATGTCACTGAGTCTCTTATAGTCATTAAATCATTCTAAATTAATTCGAACGAATTCTATTTTTGCCCTTCAAACATTATTTTCTTACATAACTTGTAATTAATCTATTGAAGACAACAATGCATTATTTTACCATTAAAAAGCATATCGCTCAGTCTTTTCCATCATTAAATTGTTTGAAGGCACTACGAACCAATTCTCTTTGTGCATTTAGAACGCGACTTTCATGGCTAATTTGCAATTTATCTATTGATGGCAACTATGCATTTTTTTAGCGTTAAAGTCATATTTTTGCGTCTCTTTTAGTCAGCAAATGATTCTAAATCACTTCGAACGAAATTCGGCCTTTAAACATAACTTTCGTGCATAACTTGCAGTTGATCTATTGAAGGCAACAATGCATTTGTTTAGCCTTGAAGTCATGTCATTGAGTCTCTTCTAGTCATTAAATCATTCTAAATTAATTCGAACGAATTCTATTTTTGCCCTTCATACACTATTTTCTTACGTAACTTGTAATTAATCTATTGAAGACAACAATGCATTATTTTACCATTAAAAAGCATATCGCTCAGTCTTTTCCATCATTAAATTGTTTGAAGGCACTACGAACCAATTCTCTTTTTGCATTTAGAACGCGACTTTCATGGATAATTTGCAATTTATCTATTGATGGCAACTATGCATTTTTTTAGCGTTAAAGTCATATTTTTGCGTCTCTTTTAGTTAGTAAATGATTCTAAATCACTTCGAACGAAATTCGGCCTTTAAACATAACTTTCGTGCATAACTTGCAGTTGATCTATTGAAGGCAACAATGCATTTGTTTAGCCTTGAAGTCATGTCATTGAGTCTCTTCTAGTCATTAAATCATTCTAAATTAATTCGAACGAATTCTATTTTTGCCCTTCATACACTATTTTCTTACGTAACTTGTAATTAATCTATTGAAGACAACAATGCATTATTTTACCATTAAAAAGCATATCGCTCAGTCTTTTCCATCATTAAATTGTTTGAAGGCACTTCGAACCAATTCTCTTTTTGCATTTAGAACGCGTCTTTCATGGATAATTTGCAATTTATCTATTGATGGCAACCATGCAATTTTTTAGCCTTAAAGTCATATTTTTGCGTCTCTTTTAGTCAATAAATCATTCTAAATCAGTTCGAACGAAATTCGGCCTTTAAACACGACTTTCGTGCACAACTTGCAGTTGATCTATTGAAGGCAACAATGCATTTGTTTAGCCTTGAAGTCATGTCACTGAGTCTCTTCTAGTCATTAAATCATTCTAAATTAATTAGAACGAATTCTATTTTTGCCCTTCAAACATTATTTTCTTACATAACTTGTAATTAATCTAATGAAGACAACAATGCATTATTTTAGCATTAAAAAGCATATCACTCAGTATTCTCAATCATTAAATTGTTTGAAGGCACTTCGAACCAATTCTCTTTTTGCATTTAAAAAGCGACTTTCATGCATAACTTGGAATTGATCTATTGATGGCAACTATGCATTTTTTAGCCTTAAAGTCATATTTTTGCGTCTCTTTTAATCAATAAATCATTCTAAATCAGTTCGAACGAAATTCGGCCTTTAGACATGCCTTTCGTCCATAACTTGCAGTTGATCTATTGAAGGCAACAATGCATTTGTTTAGCGTTTAAGTTATGTCACTGAGTCTCTTCTAGTCATTAAATCATTCTAAATTAATTCGAACGAATTCTATTTTTGCCATTCAAACATTATTTTCTTACATAACTTGTAATTAATCTATTGAAGACAACAATGCATTATTTTACCATTAAAAAGCATATCGCTCTGTCTTTTCCATCATTAAATTGTTTGAAGGCACTACGAACCAATTCTCTTTTTGCATTTACAACGCGACTTTCATGGATAACTTGCAATTGATCTATTGATGGCAACTATGCATTTTTTAGCCTTAAAGTCATATATTTGCGTCTCTTTTAGTCAATAAATCATTCTAAATCAGTTCGAACGAAATTCGGCCTTTCGACATGACTTTCGTGCATAACTTGCAGTTGATCTATTGAAGGCAACAATGCATTTGTTTAGCCTTGAAGTCATGTCATTGAGTCTCTTCTAGTCATTAAATCATTCTAAATTAATTAGAACGAATTCTATTTTTGCCCTTCATACACTATTTTCTTACGTAACTTGTAATTAATCTATTGAAGACAACAATGCATTATTTTACGATTAAAAAGCATATCGCTCAGTCTTTTCCATCATTAAATTGTTTGAAGGCACTACGAACCAATTCTCTTTGTGCATTTAGAACGCGACTTTCATGGCTAATTTGCAATTTATCTATTGATGGCAACTATGCATTTTTTTAGCGTTAAAGTCATATTTTTGCGTCTCTTTTAGTCAGCAAATGATTCTAAATCACTTCGAACGAAATTCGGCCTTTAAACATAACTTTCGTGCATAACTTGCAGTTGATCTATTGAAGGCAACAATGCATTTGTTTAGCCTTGAAGTCATGTCATTGAGTCTCTTCTAGTCATTAAATCATTCTAAATTAATTCGAACGAATTCTATTTTTGCCCTTCATACACTATTTTCTTACGTAACTTGTAATTAATCTATTGAAGACAACAATGCATTATTTTACCATTAAAAAGCATATCGCTCAGTCTTTTCCATCATTAAATTGTTTGAAGGCACTACGAACCAATTCTCTTTTTGCATTTAGAACGCGACTTTCATGGATAATTTGCAATTTATCTATTGATGGCAACTATGCATTTTTTTAGCGTTAAAGTCATATTTTTGCGTCTCTTTTAGTTAGTAAATGATTCTAAATCACTTCGAACGAAATTCGGCCTTTAAACATAACTTTCGTGCATAACTTGCAGTTGATCTATTGAAGGCAACAATGCATTTGTTTAGCCTTGAAGTCATGTCATTGAGTCTCTTCTAGTCATTAAATCATTCTAAATTAATTCGAACGAATTCTATTTTTGCCCTTCATACACTATTTTCTTACGTAACTTGTAATTAATCTATTGAAGACAACAATGCATTATTTTACCATTAAAAAGCATATCCCTCAGTCTTTTCCATCATTAAATTGTTTGAAGGCACTTCGAACCAATTCTCTTTTTGCATTTAGAACGCGACTTTCATGGATAATTTGCAATTTATCTATTGATGGCAACTATGCATTTTTTTAGCCTTAAAGTCATATTTTTGTGTCTCTTTTAGTCAGTAAATCAATCTAAATCACTTCGAACGAAATTCGGCCTTTAAACATGACTTTCGTGCATAACTTTCAGTTGATCTATTGAAGGCAACAATGCATTTGTTTAGCCTTGAAGTCATGTCACTGAGTCTCTTCTAGTCATTAAATCATTCTAAATTAATTCGAACGAATTCTATTTTTGCCCTTCAAATATTATTTTCTTACATAACTTGTAATTAATCTATTGAAGACAACAATGCATTATTTTACCATTAAAAAGCATATCGCTCAGTCTTTTCCATCATTAAATTGTTTGAAGGCACTACGAACCAATTCTCTTTTTGCATTTACAACGCGACTTTCATGGATAACTTGCAATTGATCTATTGATGGCAACTATGCATTTTTTAGCCTTAAAGTCATATTTTTACGTCTCTTTTAGTCAATAAATCATTCTAAATCACTTCGAACGAAATTCGACCTTTAAACATGGCTTTCGTGCACAAGTTGCAGTTGATCTATTGAAGGCAACAATGCATTTCTTTAGCCTTCAAGTCATGTCATTGAGTCTCTTCTAGTCATTAAATCATTCTAAATTAATTCGAACGAATTCTATTTTTGCACTTCAAACATTATTTTCTTACATAACTTGTAATTAATCTCTTGAAGACAACAATGCATTATTTTACCATTAAAAAGCATATCGCTCAGTTTTTTCCATCATTAAATTGTTTGAAGGCACTTCGAACCAATTCTCTTTTTGCATTTAGAACGCGACTTTCATGGATAATTTGCAATTTATCTACTGATGGCAACTATGCATTTTTTTAGCGTTAAAGTCATATTTTTGTGTCTCTTTTAGTCAGTAAATCAATCTAAATCACTTCGAACGAAATTCGGCCTTTAAACATGACTTTCGTGCATAACTTGCGGTTGATCTATTGAAGGGAACAATGCATTTGTTTAGCCTTGAAATCATGTCACTGAGTCTCTTCTAGTCATTAAATGATTCAAAATTAATTCGAACGAATTCTATTTTTGCCCTGCAAACATTATTTTCTTCAATAACTTGTAATTAATCTATTGAAGACAACATTGCATTATTTTAGCATTAAAAAGCATATCACTCAGTCTTTTCAATCACTAAATTGTTTGGAGGCACTTCGAACCGATTCTCTTTTTGCATTTAAAAAGCGACTTTCATACATAACTTGCAATTGATCTAGTGATGACAACTATGCATTTTTTAGCCTTAAAATCATATTTTTGCGTCTCTTTTAGTCTATAAATCATTCTAAATCACTTTGAACGAAATTCGGCCTTTAAACATGACTTTCGTGCACAAGTTGCAGTTGATCTATTGAAGGCAACAATGCATTTGCTTAGGGTTTAAGTCATGTCAGTGAGTCTCTTCTAGTCATTAAATCATTCTAAATTAATTCGAACGAATTCTATTTTTGCCCTTCAAACATTATTTTCTTACATAACTTGGAATTAATCTTCTAAGGACAACAATGCATTATTTTAGCGTTAAAAAGCATATCACTCAGTCTTTTCAATCATTAAATTGTTTGAAGGTGCTGCAAACCAATTCTCTTTTTGCATTTAAAAAGCGACTTTCATGCATAACTTGCAATTGATCTATTGATGGCAACTATGCATTTTTTAGCCTTAAAGTCATATTTTTGCGTCTCTTTTAGTCAGCAAATCATTCTAAATCACTTCGAACGAAATTCGGCCTTTAGACATGACTTTCGCGCATAACTTGCAGTTGATCTATTATAGGCAACAATGCATTTGTTTAGCCTTGAAGTCATGTCATTGAGTCTCTTCTAGTCATTAAATCATTCTAAATTAATTCGAACGAATTCTATTTTTGCCCTTCATACATTATTTTCTTACGTAACTTGTAATTAATCTATTGAAGACAACAATGCATTATTTTACCATTAAAAAGCATATCGCTCAGTTTTTTCAATCATTAAATTGTTTGAAGGCACTTCGAACCAATTCTCTTTTTGCATTTAGAACGCGACTTTCATGGATAATTTGCAATTTATCTATTGATGGCAACTATGTATTTTTTTAGCCTTAAAGTCATATTTTTGCGTCTCTTTTAGTCAGTAAATCAATCTAAATCACTTCGAACGAAATTCGGCCTTTAAACATGACTTTCGTGCATAACTTGCAGTTGATCTACTGAAGACAACAATGCATTTGTTTAGCCTTGAAATCATGTCACTGAGTCTCTTCTAGTCATTAAATAATTCGAAATTAATTCGAACGAATTCTATTTTTGCCCTTCAAACATTATTTTCTTACATAACTTGTAATTAATCTATTGAAGACAACAATGCATTATTTTAGCATTAAAAAGCATATCACTTAGTCTTTTCAATCACTAAATTGTTTGGAGGCACTTCGAACCAGTTCTCTTTTTGCATTTAAAAAGTGACTTTCATGCATAACTTGCAATTGATCTATTGATGGCAACTATGCATTTTTTAGCCTTAAAGTCATATTTTTGCGTCTCTTTTAGTCCGTAAATCATTCTAAATCACTTCGAACGAAATTCGGCCTTTAAACATGACTTTCGTGCATAACCTGCAGTTGATCTACTGAATGCAACAATGCATTTGTTTAGCGTTTAAGTCATGTCACTAAGTCTCTTCCAGTCATCAAATCATTCTAAATTAATTCGAATGAATTCTATTTTCGCCCTTCAAACATTATTTTCTTACATAACTTGTAATTAATCTATTGAAGACAACAATGCATTATTTTAGCGTTAAAAAGCATATCACTCAGTCTTTTCAATCATTAAATTGTTTGAAGGCGCTGCAAACCAATTCTCTTTTTGCATTTAAAAAGCTACTTTCATGCATAACTTGCAATTGATCTATTGATGGCAACTATGCATTTTTTAGCCTTAAAGTCATATTTTTGCGTCTCTTTTAGTCAATAAATCATTCTAAATCACTTCGAACGAAATTCGGCCTTTAAACATGACTTTCGTGCATAACCTGCAGTTGATCTATCGAAGGAAACAATGCATTTGTTTAGCCTTGATGTCATGTCACTGAGTGTCATCTAGTCATTAAATCATTCTAAATTAATTCGAACAATTTCTATTCTTGCCCTCCAAACATTATTTTCTTACATAACTTGCAATTAATCTTCTAAGGACAACAATGCATTATTTTAGCGTTAAAAAGCATATCACTCAGTCTTTTCAATCATTAGATTATTTGAAGGCACATCGAACCAATTCTCTTGTTGCATTTAAAAAGCTACTTTCATGCATAACTTGCAATTGATCTATTGATGGCAACTATGCATTTTTTAGCCTTAAAGTCATATTTTTGCGTCTCTTTTAGTCAGTAAATAATTCTAAATCACTTCGAACGAAATTCGGCCTTTAAACATGACTTTCGTGCATAACCTGCAGTTGATCTATTGAAGGCAACAATGCATTTGTTTAGCCTTGAAGTCATGTCACCGAGTCTCTTCTAGTCATTAAATCATTCTAAATTAATTCGAACGAATTCCATTTTTGCCCTTCAAACATTATTTTCTTACATAACTTGTAATTAATCTATTGAAGACAACAATGCATTATTTTAGCATTAAAAAGCATATCACTCAGTCTTTTCAATCATTAGATTATTTGAAGGCACATCGAACCAATTCTCTTGTTGCATTTAAAAAGCGAATTTCATGCATAACTTGCAATTGATCTATTGATGGCAACTATGCATTTTTTAGCCTTAAAGTCATATTTTTGCGTCTCTTTTAGTCAATCAATCATTCTAAATCACATCGAACGAAATTCGGTCTTTAAACATGACTTTCGTGCATAACTTGCGGTTGATCTATTGATGGAAACAATGCATTTGTTTAGCCTTGAAGTCATGTCACTGAGTCTCATCTAGTCATTAAATCATTCTAAATTAATTCGAACAATTTCTATTTTTGCCCTCCAAACACTATTTTCTTACATAACTTGCAATTAATCTATTAAAGACAAGAATGCATTATTTTAGCGTTAAAAAGCATATTACCCAGTCTTTTCAATCATTAAATTGTTTGAAGGCGCTGCAAACCAATTCTCTTTTTGCATTTAAAAAGCTACTTTCATGCATAACTTGCAATTGATCTATTGATGGCAACTATGCATTTTTTAGCCTTAAAGTCATATTTTTGCGTCTCTTTTAGTCAATAAATCATTCTAAATCACTTCGAACGAAATTCGGCCTTTAAACATGACTTTCGTGCATAACCTGCAGTTGATCTATTGAAGGCAACAATGCATTTGTTTAGCCTTGAAGTCATGTCACTGAGTCTCTTCTAGTCATTAAATCATTCTAAATTAATTCGAACGAATTCTATTTTTGCCCTTCAAACATTATCTTCTTACATAACTTGTAATTAATCTTCTAAGGACAACAATGCATTATTTTAGCATTAAAAAGCATATCACTCAGTCTTTTCAATCATTTGAGTATTTGAAGGCACATCGAACCAATTCTCTTTTTGCATTTAAAAAGCGAATTTCATGCATAACTTGCAATTGATCTATTGATGGCAAATATGCATTTTTTAGCCTTAAAGTCATATTTTTGCGTCTCTTTTAGTCAATCAATCATTCTAAATCACATCGAACGAAATTCGGCCTGTAAACATGACTTCCGTGCATAACTTGTAGTTGATCTATTGAATGCAACAATGCATTTGTTTAGCGTTTAAGTCATGTCACTAAGTCTCTTCCAGTCATCAAATCATTCTAAATTAATTCGAATGAATTCTATTTTCGCCCTTCAAACATTCTTTTTTTACGTAACTTGTAATTAATCTATTGAAGACAACAATGCATTATTTTAGCGTTAAAAAGCATATCACTCAGTCTTTTCAATCATTAAATTGTTTGAAGGCGCTACAAACCAATTCTCTTTTTGCATTTAAAAAGCTACTATCATGCATAACTTGCAATTGAACTATTGATGGCAACTATGCATTTTTTAGCCTTAAACTCATATTTTTGCGTCTCTTTTAGTCAATAAATCATTCTAAATCACTTCAAACGAAATTCGGCCTTTAAACATGACTTTCGTGCATAACCTGCAGTTGATCTATTGAAGGCAACAATGCATTTGTTTAGCCTTGAAGTCATGTCACTGAGTCTCTTCTAGTCATTAAATCATTCTAAATTAATTCGAACGAATTCTATTTTTGCCCTTCGAACATTATTTTCTTACATAACTTGTAATAATCTTCTAAGGACAACAATGCATTATTTTAGCATTAAAAAGCATATCACTCAGTCTTTTCAATCATTAGATTATTTGAAGGCACATCGAACCAATTCTCTTGTTGCATTTAAAAAGCGAATTTCATGCATAACTTGCAATTGATCTATTGATGGCAACTATGCATTTTTTAGCCTTAAAGTCATATTTTTGCGTCTCTTTTAGTCAATCAATCATTCTAAATCACATCGAACGAAATTCGGCCTTTAAACATGACTTTCGTGCATAACTTGCGGTTGATCTATTGAAGGAAACAATGCATTTGTTTAGCCTTGAAGTCATGTCACTGAGTCTCATCTAGTCATTAAATCATTCTAAATTAATTCGAACAATTTCTATTTTTGCCCTCCAAACACTATTTTCTTACATAACTTGCAATTAATCTTCTAAGGACAACAATGCATTATTTTAGCATTAAAAAGCATATTACCCAGTCTTTTCGATCATTAAATTGTTTGAAGGCGCTGCAAACCAATTCTCTTTTTGCATTTAAAAAGCTACTATCATGCATAACTTGCAATTGAACTATTGATGGCAACTATGCATTTTTTAGCCTTAAACTCATATTTTTGCGTCTCTTTTAGTCAATAAATCATTCTAAATCACTTCAAACGAAATTCGGCCTTTAAACATGACTTTCGTGCATAACCTGCAGTTGATCTATTGAAGGCAACAATGCATTTGCTTAGCCTTGAAGTCATGTCACTGAGTCTCTTCTAGTCATTAAATCATTCTAAATTAATTCGAACGAATTCCATTTTTGCCCTTCAAACATTATTTTCTTACATAACTTGTAATTAATCTATTGAAGACAACAATGCATTATTTTAGCATTAAAAAGCATATCACTCAGTCTTTTCAATCATTAGATTATTTGAAGGCACATCGAACCAATTCTCTTGTTGCATTTAAAAAGCGAATTTCATGCATAACTTGCAATTGATCTATTGATGGCAACTATGCATTCTTTAGCCTTAAAGTCATATTTTTGCGTCTCTTTTAGTCAATCAATCATTCTAAATCACATCGAACGAAATTCGGTCTTTAAACATGACTTTCGTGCATAACTTGCGGTTGATCTATTGAAGGAAACAATGCATTTGTTTAGCCTTGAAGTCATGTCACTGAGTCTCATCTAGTCATTAAATCATTCTAAATTAATTCGAACAATTTCTATTCTTGCCCTCCAAACACTATTTTCTTACATAACTTGCAATGAATCTGTTAAGGACAACAATGCATTATTTTAGCGTTAAAAAGCATATTACCCAGTCTTTTCAATCATTAAATTGTTTGAAGGCGCTGCAAACCAATTCTCTTTTTGCATTTAAAAAGCGAATTTCATGCATAACTTGCAATTGATCTATTGATGGCAAATATGCATTTTTTAGCCTTAAAGTCATATTTTTGCGTCTCTTTTAGTCAATCAATCATTCTAAATCACATCGAACGAAATTCGGCCTGTAAACATGACTTCCGTGCATAACTTGTAGTTGATCTATTGAATGCAACAATGCATTTGTTTAGCATTTAAGTCATGTCACTAAGTCTCTTCCAGTCATCAAATCATTCTAAATTAATTCGAATGAATTCTATTTTCGCCGTTCAAACATTCTTTTCTTACATAACTTGTAATTAATCTATTGAAGACAACAATGCATTATTTTAGCGTTAAAAAGCATAGCACTCAGTCTTTTCAATCATTAAATTGTTTGAAGGCGCTGCAAACCAATTCTCTTTTTGCATTTAAAAAGCTACTATCATGCATAACTTGCAATAGAACTATTGATGGCAACTATGCATTTTTTAGCCTTAAACTCATATTTTTGCGTCTCTTTTAGTCAATAAATCATTCTAAATCACTTCGAACGAAATTCGACCTTTAAACATGACTTTCGTGCATAACTTGCAGTTGATCTATTGAAGGCAACAATGCATTTGTTTAGCGTTTAAGTCATGTCACTGAGTCTCTTCTAGTCATTAAATCATTCTAAATTAATTCGAACGAATTCTAATTTTTCCCTTCAAACATTATTTTCTTACATAACTTGTAATAAATTTATTGAAGACAACAATGCATTATTTTAGCATTAAAAAGCATATCACTCAGTCTTTTCAATCACTAAATTGTTTGAAGGCACTTCGAATCAATTCTCTTTTTGCATTTAAAAAGCGACTTTCATGCATAACTTGCAATTGATCTATTGATGGCAACTATGCATTTTTTAGCCTTAAAGTCATATTTTTCCGTCTCTTTTAGTCAATCAATCATTCTAAATCACATCGAACGAAATTCGGCCTGTAAACATGACTTTCGTGCATAACTTGCAGTTGATCTATTGAATGCAACAATGGATTTGTTTAGCGTTTAAGTCATGTCACTAAGTCTCTTCCAGTCATCAAATCATTCTAAATTAATTCGAATGAATTCTATTTTCGCCCTTCAAACATTATTTTCTTACATAACTTGTAATTAATCTATTGAAGACAACAATGCATTATTTTAGCATTAAAAAGCATATCACTCAGTCTTTTCAATCACTAAATTGTTTGAAGGCACTTCGAATCAATTCTCTTTTTGCATTTAAAAAGCGACTTTCATGCATAACTTGCAATTGATCTATTGATGGCAACTATGCATTTTTTAGCCTTAAAGTCATATTTTTCCGTCTCTTTTAGTCAATCAATCATTCTAAATCACATCGAACGAAATTCGGCCTGTAAACATGACTTTCGTGCATAACTTGCAGTTGATCTATTGAATGCAACAATGCATTTGTTTAGCCTTGAAGTCATGTCACCGAGTCTCTTCTAGTCATTAAATCATTCTAAATTAATTCGAACGAATTCCATTTTTGCCCTTCAAACATTATTTTCTTACATAACTTGTAATTAATCTATTGAAGACAACAATGCATTATTTTAGCATTAAAAAGCATATCACTCAGTCTTTTCAATCACTAAATTGTTTGGAGGCACTACGAACCAGTTCTCTTTTTGCATTTAAAAAGCGACTTTCATGCATAACTTGCAATTGATGTATTGATGGCAACTATGCATTTTTTAGCCTTAAAGTCATATTTTTCCGTCTCTTTTAGTCAATCAATCATTCTAAATCACATCGAATGAAATTCGGCCTGTAAACATGATTTTCGTGCATAACTTGCAGTTGATCTATTGAATGCAACAATGCATTTGTTTAGCGTTTAAGTCATGTCACTAAGTCTCTTCCAGTCATCAAATCATTCTAAATTAATTCGAATGAATTCTATTTTCGCCCTTCAAACATTATTTTCTTACATAACTTGTAATTAATCTATTGAAGACAACAATGCATTATTTTAGCATTAAAAAGCATATCACTCAGTCTTTTCAATCATTAGATTATTTGAAGGCACATCGAACCAATTCTCTTTTTGCATTTAAAAAGCGAATTTCATGCATAACTTGCAATTGATCTATTGATGGCAACTATGCATTTTTTAGCCTTAAAGTCATATTTTTGCGTCTCTTTTAGTCAATCAATCATTCTAAATCACATCGAACGAAATTCGGCCTGTAAACAAGACTTTCGTGCATAACTTGCAGTTGATCTATTGAATGCAACAATACATTTGTTTAGCGTTTAAGTCATGTCACTAAGTCTCTTCCAGTCATCAAATCATTCTAAATTGATTCGAATGAATTCTATTTTCGCCCTTCAAACATTATTTTCTTACATAACTTGTAATTAATCTATTGAAGACAACAATGCATTATTTTAGCGTTAAAAAGCATATCACTCAGTCTTTTCAATCATTAAATTGTTTGAAGGCGCTGCAAACCAATTCTCTTTTTGCATTTAAAAAGCTACTTTCATGCATAACTTGCAATAGATCTATTGATGGCAACTATGCATTTTTTAGCCTTAAACTCATATTTTTGCGTCTCTTTTAGTCAGTAAATCATTCTAAATCACTTCGAACGAAATTCGGCCTTTAAACATGACGTTCGTGCATAACCTGCAGTTGATCTATTGAATGCAACAATGCATTTGTTTAGCGTTTAAGTCATGTCACTAAGTCTCTTCCAGTCATCAAATCATTCTAAATTAATTCGAATGAATTCTATTTTCGCCCTTCAAACATTATTTTCTTACATAACTTGTAATTAATCTATTGAAGACAACAATGCATTATTTTAGCATTAAAAAGCATATCACTCAGTCTTTTCAATCATTAAATTGTTTGAAGGCACTTCGAATCAATTCTCTTTTTGCATTTAAAAAGCGACTTTCATGCATAACTTGCAATTGATCTATTGATGGCAACTATGCATTTTTTAGCCTTAAAGTCATATTTTTCCGTCTCTTTTAGTCAATCAATCATTCTAAATCACATCGAACGAAATTCGGCCTGTAAACATGACTTTCGTGCATAACTTGCAGTTGATCTATTGAATGCAACAATGCATTTGTTTAGCGTTTAAGACATGTCACTAAGTCTCTTCCAGTCATCAAATCATTCTAAATTAATTCGAATGAATTCTATTTTCGCCCTTCAAACAATATTTTCTTACATAACTTGTAATTAATCTATTGAAGACAACAATGCATTATTTTAGCATTAAAAAGCATATCACTCAGTCTTTTCAATCACTAAATTGTTTGGAGGCACTTCGAACCAGTTCTCTTTTTGCATTTAAAAAGCGACTTTCATGCATAACTTGCAATTGATCTATTGATGGCAACTATGCATTTTTTAGCCTTAAAGTCATATTTTTCCGTCTCTTTTAGTCAATCAATCATTCTAAATCACATCGAACGAAATTCGGCCTGTAAACATGACTTTCGTGCATAACTTGCAGTTGATCTATTGAATGCAACAATGCATTTGTTTAGCGTTTAAGTCATGTCACTAAGTCTCTTCCAGTCATCAAATCATTCTAAATTAATTCGAATGAATTCTATTTTCGCCCTTCAAACATTATTTTCTTACATAACTTGTAATTAATCTATTGAAGACAACAATGCATTATTTTAGCATTAAAAAGCATATCACTCAGTCTTTTCAATCATTGAATTGTTTGAAGGCGCTGCAAACCAATTCTCTTTTTGCATTTAAAAAGCTACTTTCATGCATAACTTGCAATTGATCTATTGATGGCAACTATGCATTTTTTAGCCTTAAAGTCATATTTTTGCGCCTCTTTTAGTCAGGAAATAATTCTAAATCACTTCGAACGAAATTCGGCCTTTAAACATGACTTTCGTGCATAACTTGCAGTTGATCTATTGAAGGAAACAATGCATTTGTTTAGCCTTGAAGTCATGTCACTGAGTCTCATCTAGTCATTAAATCATTCTAAATTAATTCGAACAATTTCTATTTTTGCCCTCCAAACATTATTTTCTTACATAACTTGCAATTAATCTTCTAAGGACAACAATGCATTATTTTAGCGTTAAAAAGCATATTACCCAGTCTTTTCAATCATTAAATTGTTTGATGGCGCTGCAAACCAATTCTCTTTTTGCATTTAAAAAGCTACTTTCATGCATGACTTGCAATTGATCTATTGATGGCAACTATGCATTTTTTAGCCTTAAAGTCATATTTTTGCGCCTCTTTTAGTCAGTAAATAATTCTAAATCACTTCGAACGAAATTCGGCCTTTAAACATGACTTTCGTGCATAACCTGCAGTTGATCTATTGAAGGCAACAATGCATTTGTTTAGCGTTTAAGTCATGTCACTAAGTCTCTTCCAGTCATCAAATCATTCTAAATTAATTCGAATGAATTCTATTTTCGCCCTTCAAACATTATTTTCTTACATAACTTGTAATTAATCTATTGAAGACAACAATGCATTATTTTAGCGTTAAAAAGCATATCACTCAGTCTTTTCAATCATTGAATTGTTTGAAGGCGCTGCAAACCAATTCTTTTTTTGCATTTAAAAAGCTACTTTCATGCATAACTTGCAATTGATCTATTGATGGCAACTATGCATTTTTTAGCCTTAATGTCATATTTTTGTGCCTCTTTTAGTCAGTAAATAATTCTAAATCACTTCGAACGAAATTCGGCCTTTAAACATGACTTTCGTGCATAACCTGCAGTTGACCTATTGAATGCAACAATGCATTTGTTTAGCGTTTAAGTCATGTCACTAAGTCTCTTCCAGTCATCAAATCATTCTAAATTAATTCGAATGAATTCTATTTTCGCCCTTCAAACATTATTTTCTTACATAACTTGTAATTAATCTATTGAAGACAACAATGCACTATTTTAGCGTTAAAAAGCATATCACTCAGTCTTTTCAATCATTGAATTGTTTGAAGGCGCTGCAAACCAATTCTCTTTTTGCATTTAAAAAGCTACTTTCATGCATAACTTGCAATTGATCTATTGATGGCAACTATGCATTTTTTAGCCTTAAAGTCATATTTTTGCGCCTCTTTTAGTCAATAAATCATTCTAAGTCACTTCGAACGAAATTCGGCCTTTAAACAAGACTTTCGTGCATAACTTGCAGTTGATCTATTGAAGGAAACAATGCATTTGTTTAGCCTTGAAGTCATGTCACTGAGTCTCATCTAGTCATTAAATCATTCTAAATTAATTCGAACAATTTCTATTTTTGCCCTCCAAACATTATTTTCTTACATAACTTGCAATTAATCTTCTAAGGACAACAATGCATTATTTTAGCGTTAAAAAGCATATTACCCAGTCTTTTCAATCATTAAATTGTTTGATGGCGCTGCAAACCAATTCTCTTTTTGCATTTAAAAAGCTACTTTCATGCATGACTTGCAATTGATCTATTGATGGCAACTATGCATTTTTTAGCCTTAAAGTCATATTTTTGCGCCTCTTTTAGTCAGTAAATAATTCTAAATCACTTCGAACGAAATTCGGCCTTTAAACATGACTTTCGTGCATAACCTGCAGTTGATCTATTGAAGGCAACAATGCATTTGTTTAGCCTTGAAGTCATGTCACTGAGTCTCTTCTAGTCATTAAATCATTCTAAATTAATTCGAACGAATTCTCTTTTTGCCCTTCAAACACTATTTTCTTACATAACTTGTAATTAATCTATTGAAGACAACAATGCATTATTTTAGCATTAAAAAGCATATCACTCAGTCTTTTCAATCATTAGATTATTTGAAGGCACATCGAACCAATTCTCCTGTTGCATTTAAAAAGCGAATTTCATGCATAACTTGCAATTGATCTATTGATGGCAACTATGCATTTTTTAGCCTTAAAGTCATATTTTTGCGTCTCTTTTAGTCAATCAATCATTCTAAATCAAATCGAACGAAATTCGGCCTGTAAACAAGACTTTCGTGCATAACTTGCAGTTGATCTATTGAATGCAACAATGCATTTGTTTAGCGTTTAAGTCATGTCACTAAGTCTCTTCCAGTCATCAAATCATTCTAAATTGATTCGAATGAATTCTATTTTCGCCCTTCAAACATTATTTTCTTACATAACTTGTAATTAATCTATTGAAGACAACATTGCATTATTTTAGCGTTAAAAAGCATATCACTCAGTCTTTTCAATCATTAAATTGTTTGAACGCGCTGCAAACCAATTCTCTTTTTGCATTTAAAAAGCTACTTTCATGCATAACGTGCAATAGATCTATTGATGGCAACTATGCATTTTTTAGCCTTAAACTCATATTTTTGCGTCTCTTTTAGTCAGTAAATCATTCTAAATCACTTCGAACGAAATTCAGCCTTTAAACATGACTTTCGTGCATAACCTGCAGTTGATCTATTGAAGGCAACAATGCATTTGTTTAGCGTTTAAGTCATGTCACTGAGTCTCTTCTAGTCATTAAATCATTCTAAATTAATTCGAACGAATTCTATTATTTCCCTTCAAACATTATTTTCTTACATAACTTGTAATTAATTTATTGAAGACAACAACGCATTATTTTAGCATTAAAAAGCATATCACTCAGTCTTTTCAATCATTAAATTGTTTGAAGGCACTTCGAATCAATTCTCTTTTTGCATTTAAAAAGCGACTTTCATGCATAACTTGCAATTGATCTATTGATGGCAACTATGCATTTTTTAGCCTTAAAGTCATATTTTTCGGTCTCTTTTAGTCAGTAAATAATTCTAAATTACTTCGAACGAAATTCGGCCTTTAAACATGACTTCCGTGCATAACTTGCAGTTGATCTATTGAAGGAAAAAATGCATTTGTTTAGCCTTGAAGTCATGTCCCTGAGTCTCATCTAGTCATTAAATCATTCTAAATTAATTCGAACGAATTCTATTTTTGCCCTTTAAACATTATTTTCTTACATAACTTGTAATTAATTTATTGAAGACAACAGTGCATTATTTTAGCATTAAAAAGCATATCACTCAGTGTTTTCAATCATTAAATTGTTTGAAGGCACTTCGAACCAATTCTATTTTTGTATTTAAAACATGACTTTCATGCATAACTTGCACTTGATCTATTGAAGGCGACTATTCATTTTTTAGTGTTAAATTCATATTATTGCGTCTCTATTAGTCATTAAATCTTTCTAAATCACTTTGAACGAAATTCAGCCTTTAAACATGACTTTCGTGCATAACTTACATTTGATCTATTGAAGGAAACAATGCCTTTGTTTAGCCTTGAAGTCATGTCACTGAGTGTCTTCTATTCATTAAATCATTCTAAATTAATTCGAACAAATTCTATTTTTGCGCTCCAAACATTATTTTCTTACATAACATGGAATTAATCTACTAAAGACAACAATGCATTATTTTAGCATTAAAAAGCATATCACTCAGTCTTTCCGATCATTAAATTGTTTGAAGGCACTTCGAACCAATTCTCTTTTTGCATTTAAAAAGCGACTTTCATGCATAACTTGCAATTGATCTATTGATGGAAACTATGCATTTTTTAGCCTTAAAGTCATTTGTTTGCGTCTCTTTTAGTCAATAAATCATTCTAAATCAGTTCGAACGAAAATCGGCCTTTAAACATGACTTTCGTGCACAACTTGCAGTTGATCTATTGAAGGTAACAATGCATTTGTTTAGCCTTGAAGTCATGTCACTGAGTCTCATCTAGTAATTAAATCATTCTAAATTAATTCGAACGAATTCTATTTTCGCCCTTCAAACATTATTTTCTTACAAAACTTGCAATTAATCTACTAAAGACAACAATGCATTATTTTAGCATTAAAAAGCATATCACTCAGTCTTTTCAATCATTAAATTGTTTGAAGGCACTTCGAACCAATTCTCTTTTTGCATTTAAAAAGAGACTTTCATGCATAACTTGCCATTGATCTATTGATGGCAACTATGCATTTTTTAGCCTTAAAGTCATATTTTTGCGTCTCTTTTAGTCAGTAAATGATTCTAAATCACTTCGAACGAAATTCGGCCTTTAAACATGACTTTCGTGCATAACTTGCAGTTGATCTATTGAAGGCAACAATGCATTTGTTTAGCTTTTAAGTCATGTCACTGAGTCTCTTCTAGTCATTAAATCATTCAAAATTAATTCGAACGAATTCTATTTTCGCCCTTCAAACATTATTTTCTTACATAACTTGCAATTAATCTACTAAAGACAACAATGCATTATTTTAGCGTTAAAAAGCATATCACTCAGTCTTTTCAATCGTTAAATTGTTTGAAGGCACTTCGAACCAATTCTCTTTTTGTATTTAAAAAGCGACTTTCATGCATAACCTGCAATTGATCTATTGATGGCAACTATGCATTTTTTAGCCTTAAAGTCATATTTTTGCGTCTCTTTCAGTCAATAAATCATTCTAAATCAGTTCGAACGAAATTCGGCCTTTAAACATGACTTTCGTGCACAACTTGCGGTTGATCTATTGAAGGCAACAATGCATTTGTTTAGCCTTGAAGTCATGTCACTGAGTCTCATCTAGTCATTAAATCATTCTAAATTAATTCGAACGAATTCTATTTTTGCCCTTCAAACATTATTTTCTTACATAACTGGCATTTAATCTACTAAAGACAACAATGCATTATTTTAGCATTAAAAAGCATATCACTCAGTCTTTTCAATCATTAAATTGTTTGAACGCGCTGCAAACCAATTCTCTTTTTGCATTTAAAAAGCGACTTTCATGCATAACTTGCAATTGATCTATTGATGGCAACTATGCATTTTTTAACCTTAAAATCATATTTTTGCGTCTCTTTTAGTCAGTAAATCATTCTAAATCACTTCGAATGAAATTCGGCCTTTAAACATGACTTTCATGCATAACTTGCAGTTGATCTATTGAAGGAAACATTGCATTTGTTTAGCCTTGAAGTCATGTCACTGAGTCTCTTCTAGTCATTAAATCATTCTAAATTAGTTCGAACGAATTCTATTTTCGCCCTTCAAATATTATTTTCTTACATAACTTGTAATTAATCTATTGAAGACAACAATGCATTATTTTAGCATTAAAAAGCATATCACTCAGTCTTTTCAATCATTAGATTATTTGAAGGCACTTCGAACCAATTCTCTTTTTGCATTTAAAAAGCGACTTTCATGCATAACTTGCAATTGATCTATTGATGGCAACTATGCATTTTTTAACCTTAAAGTCATATTTTTGCGTCTCTTTTAGTCAATAAATCATTCTAAATCAGTTCGAACGAAATTCGGCCTTTAAACATGACTTTCGTGCCCAACTTGCAGTTGATCAATTGAAGGTAACAATGCATTTGTTTTGCCTTGAAGTCATGTGACTGAGTCTCATCTAGTCATTAAATCATTTTAAATTAATTCGAACAAATTCTATTTTTTCCCTCCAAACATTATTTTCTTACATAACTTGCAATTAATCTTCTAAGGACCACAATGCATTATTTTAGCATTAAAAAGCATATCACTCAGTCTTTTCAATCATTAAATTGTTTGAAGGCACTTCGAACCAATTCTCTTTTTGCATTTAAAAAGTGACTTTCGTGCATAACTTGCAATTGATATATTGATGGCAACTATGCATATTTTAGCCTTAATGTCATATTTTTGCGTCTCCTTTAGTCAGTAAATCATTCTAAATCACTCCGAACGAAATTCGGCCTTTAAACATGACTTTCGTGCACAACTTGCAGTTGATCTATTGAAGGCAACAATGCATTTGTTTAGCCTTAAAGTCATGTCACTAAGTCTCTTCTAGTCATTAAATCATTCTAAATTAATTCGAACGAATTCTATTTTCGCCCTTCAAACATTATTTTCTTACATAACTTGTAATTAATCTTCTAAGAACAACAATGCATTATTTTAGCGTTAAAAAGCATATCACTCAGTCTTTTCAATCATTAAATTGTTTGAAAGCGCTGCAAACCAATTTTCTTTTTGCATTTAAAAAGCGACTTTCATGCATAACTTGCAATTGATCTATTGATGGCAACTATGCATTTTTTAGCCTTAAAGTCATATTTTTGCGTCTCTTTTAGTCAGTAAATCATTCTATTTCAGTTCGAACGAAATTCGGCCTTTAAACATGACTTTCACGCACAACCTGCAGTTGATCTATTGAAGGCAACAATGCATTTGTTTAGCCTTGAAGTCATGTCACTGAGTCTCATCTAGTCGTTAAATCATTTTAAATTAATTCGAACAAATTCTATTTTTGCCCTCCAAACATTATTTTCTTACATAACTTGCAATTAATCTTCTAAGGACAACAATGCATTATTTTAGCGTTAAAAAGCATATCACTCAGTGTTTTCAATCATTAAATTGTTTGAAGGCGCTGCAAACCAATTCTCTTTTTGCATTTAAAACACGACTTTCATTCATAACTTGCACTTGATCTATTGAGGGCAACTATTCATTTTTTTGCCTTCAAGTCATATTATTGCGCCTCTTTTAGTCATTAAATCTTTGTAAATCACTTCGAACGAAATTCGGCCTTTAAACATGACTTTCGTCCATAACTTGCAGTTGATCTATTCAAGGAAACAATGCATTTGTTTAGCCTTGAAGTCATATCACTAAGTCTCTTGTAGTCATTAAATCATTCTAAATTAATTCGAACGAATTCTATTTTTGCCCTTCATACATTATTTTCTTACGTAACTTGCAATTAATCTACTAAAGACAACAATGCATTATTTTAGCATTAAAAAGCATATCACTCAGTCTTTTCAATCTTTAGTTTATTTGAAGGCACTTCGAACCAATTCTCTTTTTGCATTTAGAACGCGACTTTCATGCATAATTTGCAATTGATCTATTGATGGCAACTCTGCATTTTTTTAGCTTTAAAGTAATATTTTTGCGTCTCTTTTAGTCAGTATATCATTCTAAATCACTTCGAACGAAATTCGGCCTTTAAACATGACTTTCGTGCATAAGTTGCATTTGATCTATTGAAGGCAACAATGCATTAGTTTAGCCTTAAAGTCATGTCACTCAGTCTCCTCTAGTCATCAAATCATTCTATATTAATTCGAACGAATTCTATTTTCGCCCTTCAAACATTATTTTCTTACATAACTTGCAATTAATCTACTAAAGACAACAATGCATTATTTTAGCGTTAAAAAGCATATTACTCAGTGTTTTCAATCATTAAATTGTTTGAAGGCACTGCAAACCAATTCTCTTTTTGCATTTAAAACGCGACTTTCATGCATAACTTGCAATTGATCTATTGATGGCAACTATGCATTTTTGGCCTTAAAGTCATATTTTTGCGTCTCTTTTAGTCAGTAAATCATTCTAAATCACTTCGAATGAAATTCGGCCTTTAAACATGACTTTCACGCATAACCTGCAGTTGATCTATTGAAGGAAACAATGCATTTGTTTAGCCTTGGAGTCATGTCACTGAGTCTCTTCTAGTCATTAAATCATTCTAAATTAATTCGAACGAATTCTATTTTTGCCCTTCAAACATTATTTTCTTACATAACTTATAATTAATCTATTGAAGACAACAATGCATTATTTTACCATTAAAAAGCATAGCACTCAGTGTTTTCAATCATTAAATTGTTTGAAGGCACTTCGAACCAATTCTCTTTTTGCATTTAAAAAGCGACTTTCATGCATAACTTGCAATTGATCTATTGATTGCAACTATGCATTTTTTAGCCTTAAAGTCATATTTTTGCGTCTCTTTTAGTCAATAAATCATTCTAAATAAGTTCGAACGAAATTCGGCCTTTAAACATGACTTTTGTGCACAACTTGCAGTTGATCTATTGAAGGCAACAATGCATTTGTTGCGCCTTAAAGTCATGTCACTAAGTCTCTTCTAGTCATTAAATCATTCTAAATTAATTCGAACGAATTCTATTTTTGCCCTTCAAACATTATTTTCTTACATAACTTGTAATTAATCTATTGAAGACAACAATGCATTATTTTAGCATTAAAAAGCATATCACTCAGTCTTTTCAATCATTAAATTGTTTGAAGGCACTTCGCACCAATTCTCTTTTTGCATTTAAAAAGTGACTTTCATGCATAACTTGCAATTGATCTATTGATGGCAACTATGCATTTTTTAGCCTTAAAGTCATATTTTTGCGTCTCTTTTAGTCAGTAAATCATTCTAAATCACTTCGAACGAAATTCGGCCTTTAAACATGACTTTCGTGCATAACTTGCAGTTGATCTATTGAAGGAAACAATGCATTTGTTTAGCCTTGAAGTCATGTCACTGAGTCTCTTCTAGTCATTAAATCATTCTAAATTAATTCGAACGAATTCTATTTTTGCCCTTCAAACATTATTTTCTTACATAACTTATAATTAATCCATTGAAGACAACAATGCATTATTTTACCATTAAAAAGCATAGCACTCAGTGTTTTCAATCATTAAATTGTTTGAAGGCACTTCGAACCAATTCTATTTTTGTTTTTAAAACACGACTTTCATTCATAACTTGCACTTGATCTATTGAAGGCAACTATTCATTTTTTTGCCTTCAAGTCATATTATTGCGCCTCTTTTAGTCATTAAATCTTTGTAAATCACTTCGAACGAAATTCGGCCTTTAAACATGACTTTCGTCCATAACTTGCAGTTGATCTATTCAAGGAAACAATGCATTTGTTTAGCCTTGAAGTCATATCACTAAGTCTCTTGTAGTCATTAAATCATTTTAAATTAATTCGAACGAATTCTATTTTCGCCCTTCAAACACTATTTTCTTACATAACTTGCAATTAATCTACTAAAGACAACAATGCATTATTTTAGCATTAAAAAGCATATCACTCAGTCTTTTCAATCATTAGATTATTTGAAGGCACTTCGAACCAATTCTCTTTTTGCATTTAGAACGCGACTTTCATGCATAATTTGCAATTGATCTATTGATGGCAACTATGTATTTTTTTAGCCTTAAAGTAATATTTTTGCGTATCTTTTAGTCATTAAATCTTTCTAAATCACTTCGAACGAAATTCGGCCTTTAAACATGACTTTCGTGCATAACTTGCATTTGATCTATTGAAGGCAACAATGCATTAGTTTAGCCTTAAAGTCATGTCACTCAGTCTCCTCTAGTCATCAAATCATTCTAAATTAATTCGAACGAATTCTATTTTCGCCCTTCAAACATTATTTTCTTACATAACTTGCAATTAATCTACTAAAGACAACAATGCATTATTTTAGCGTTAAAAAGCATATTACTCAGTGTTTTCAATCATTAAATTGTTTGAAGGCACTGCAAACCAATTCTCTTTTTGCATTTAAAACGCGACTTTCATGCATAACTTGCAATTGATCTATTGATGGCAACTATGCATTTTTGGCCTTAAAGTCATATTTTTGCGTCTCTTTTAGTCAGTAAATCATTCTAAATCACTTCGAATGAAATTCGGCCTTTAAACATGACTTTCGTCCATAACTTGCAGTTGATCTATTCAAGGAAACAATGCATTTGTTTAGCCTTGAAGTCATATCACTAAGTCTCTTGTAGTCATTAAATCATTTTAAATTAATTCGAACGAATTCTATTTTCGCCCTTCAAACACTATTTTCTTACATAACTTGCAATTAATCTACTAAAGACAACAATGCATTATTTTACCATTAAAAAGCATAGCACTCAGTGTTTTCAATCATTAAATTGTTTGAAGGCACTTCGAACCAATTCTCTTTTTGCATTTAAAAAGCGACTTTCATGCATAACTTGCAATTGATCTATTGATGGCAACTATGCATTTTTTAGCCTTAAAGTCATATTTTTGCGTCTCTTTTAGTCAATAAATCATTCTAAATAAGTTCGAACGAAATTCGGCCTTTAAACATGACTTTTGTGCACAACTTGCAGTTGATCTATTCAAGGCAACAATGCATTTGTTGCGCCTTAAAGTCATGTCACTAAGTCTCTTCTAGTCATTAAATCATTCTAAATTAATTCGAACGAATTCTATTTTTGCCCTTCAAACATTATTTTCTTACATAACTTGTAATTAATCTATTGAAGACAACAATGCATTATTTTAGCATTAAAAAGCATATCACTCAGTCTTTTCAATCATTAAATTGTTTGAAGGTACTTCGAACCAATTGTATTTTTGTATTTTAAACACGACTTTCATGCATAACTTGCACGTGATCTATTGAAGGCCACTATTCATTTTTTAGCCTTTAATTCATATTATTGCGTCTCTTTTAATCATTAAATCTTTCTAAATCACTTCGAACGAAATTCGGCCTATAAACATGACTTTAGTGCGTAACTTGCAGTTGATCTATTGAAGGCAACAATGCATTAGTTTAGCCTTAAAGTCATGTCACTGAGTGTCTTCTAGTCATTAAATCATTCTAAATTAATTCGAACGAATTCTATTTTCTCCCTTCAAACATTATTTTCTTACATCACTTGCAATTAATCTACTAAAGACAACAATGCATTATTTTAGCGTTAAAAAGCATATCACTCAGTCTTTTCCATCATTAAATTGTTTGAAGGCACTGTAAACCAATTCTCTTTTTGCATTTAAAACGCGACTTTCATGCATAACTTGCACGTGATCTATTGATGGCAACTTTGCATTTTTTAGCCTTAAAGTCATATTTTTGCGTCTCTCTTAGTCAGTAAATCATTCTAAATCACTTCGAACAAAATTCGGCCTTTAAACATGACTTTCGTGCATAACTTGCATTTGATGTATTGAAGGCAACAATGCATTAGTTTAGCCTTAAAGTCATGTCACTGAGTCTCTTCAAGTCATTAAATCATTCTAAATTAATTCGAACGAAATCTATTTTCTCCCTTCAAACATTATTTTCTTACATAACTTGCAATTAATCTACTAAAGACAACAATGCATTATTTTAGCGTTAAAAAGCATATCACTCAGTCTTTTCAATCATGATATTGTATGAAGAAACTGTAAACCAATGTTCTTTTTGCATTTAAAACGAGACTTTCATGCATAACTTGCAATTGATCTATTGATGGCAACTATGCATCTTTTAGCCTTAAAGTCATATTTTTGCGTCTCTCTTAGTCAGTAAATCATTCTAAATCACTTCGAACGAAATTCGGCCTTTAAACATGACTTTCGTGCATAACTTGCATTTGATCTATTGAAGGCAACAATGCATTAGTTTAGCCTTAAAGTCATGTCACTGAGTCTCTTCTAGTCATTAAATCATTCTTAATTAATTCGAACGAATTCTATTTTCTCCCTTCAAACATTATTTTCTTACATAACTTGCAATTAATCTACTAAAGACAACAATGCATTATTTTAGCGTTAAAAAGCATATCACTCAGTCTTTTCAATCATTAAATTGTTTGAAGGCACTGTAAACCAATTCTCTTTTTGCATTTAAAACGCGACTTTCATGCATAACTTGCACGTGATCTATTGATGGCAACTTTTCATTTTTTAGCCTTAAAGTCATATTTTTGCGTCTCTCTTAGTCAGTAAATCATTCTAAATCACTTCGAATGAAATTCGGCCTTTAAACATGACATTCGTGCATAACTTGCATTTAATCTATTGAAGGCAACAATGCATTAGTTTAGCCTTAAAGTCATGTTACTGAGTCTCTTCTAGTCATTAAATCATTCTAAATTAATTCGAACGAATTCTATTTTCTCCCTTCAAACATTATTTTCTTACATAACTTGCAATTAATCTACTAAAGACAACAATGCATTATTTTAGCGTTAAAAAGCATATCACTCAGTCTTTTCAATCATTAAATTGTTTGAAGGCACTGTAAACCAATTCTCTTTTTGCATTTAAAACGTGACTTTCATGCATAACTTGCAATTGATCTATTGATGGCAAATACGCATTTTTTAGCCTTAAAGTCATATTTTTGCTTATATCTTAGTCAGTAAATCGTTCTAAATCACTTCGAACGAAATTCGGCCTTTAAACATGACTTTCGTGCATAACTTGCAGTTGATCTATTGAAGGCAAAAATGCATTTGTTAAGCCTTAAAATCATGTCACTGAGTCTCTTCTAGTCATTAAATCATTCTAAATTAATTCGAACGAATTCTATTTTCTCCCTTCAAACATTATTTTCTTACATAACTTGCAATTAATCTACTAAAGACAACAATGCATTATTTTAGCATTAAAAAGCTTATCACTCAGTCATTTCAATCATTAAATTGTTTGAAGGTACTTCGAACCAATTGTATTTTTGTATTTTAAACACGACTTTCATTCATAACTTGCACGTTATCTATTGAAGGCCACTATTCATTTTTTAGCCTTTAATTCATATTATTGCGTCTCTTTTAATCATTAAATCTTTCTAAATCACTTCGAACGAAATTCGGCCTTTAAACATGAATTTAGTGCGTAACTTGTAGTTGATCTATTGAAGGCAACAATGCATTAGTTTAGCCTTAAAGTCATGTCACTGAGTATCTTCTAGTCATCAAATCATTCTAAATTAATTCGAACGAATTCTAGTTTCGCCCTTCAAACATTATTTTCTTACATAACTTGCAATTAATCTACTAAAGACAGTAATGCATTATTTTAGCGTTAAAAAGCATATCACTCAGTCTTTTCAATCATTAAATTGTTTGAAGGCACTGTAAACCAATTCTCTTTTTGCATTTAAAAAGTGACTTTCATGCATAACTTGCAATTGATCTATTGATGGCAACTATGCATTTTTTAGCCTTAAAGTCATATTTTTGCGTCTCTTTTAGTCAGTAAATCATTCTAAATCACTTCGAACGAAATTCGACCTTTAAACATGACTTTCGTGCATAACTTGCAGTTGATCTATTGAAGGAAACAATGCATTTGTTTAGCCTTGAAGTCATGTCACTGAGTCTCTTCTAGTCATTAAATCATTCTAAATTAATTCGAATGAATTCTATTTTCTCCCTTCAAACATTATTTTCTTACATAACTTGCAATTAATCTACTAGAGACAACAATGCATTATTTTAGCATTAAAAAGCATATCACTCAGTCTTTTCAATCATTTAATTGTTTGAAGGCACTTCGAACCAATTGTTTTTTTGTATTTTAAACACGACTTTCATGCATAACTTGCACGTGATCTATTGAAGGCCACTATTCATTTTTTACCCTTTAATTCATATTATTGCGTCTCTTTTAATCATTAAATCTTTCTAAATCACTTCGAACGAAATTCGGCCTTTAAACATGACTTTAGTGCGTAACTTGCAGTTGATCTATTGAAGGCAACAATGCATTAGTTTAGCCTTAAAGTCATGTCACTGAGTCTCTTCTAGTCATCAAATCATTGTAAATTAATTCGAACGAATTCTATTTTCGCCCTTCAAACATTATTTTCTTACATAACTTGCAATTAATCTTCTAAAGACAACAATGCATTATTTTAGCGTTAAAAAGCATATCACTCAGTCTTTTCAATCATTAAATTGTTTGAAGGCACTGTAAACCAATTCTCTTTTTGCATTTAAAAAGTTACTCTCATGCATAACTTGCTTTTGATCTATTGATGGCAACTATGCATTTTTTAGCCTTAAAGTCATATTTTTGCGTCTCTTTTAGTCAGTAAATCATTCTAAATCACTTCGAACGAAATTCGGCCTTCAAACATGATTTTCGCGCATAACTTGCATTTGATCTATTGAAGGCAACAATGCATTAGTTTAGCCTTAAAGTCATGTCACTGAGTCTCTTCTAGTCATTAAATCATTCTAAATTAATTCGAACGAATTCTATTTTCTCCCTTCAAACATTATTTTCTTACATAACTTGCAATTAATCTACTAAAGACAACAATGCATTATTTTAGCATTAAAAAGCTTATGACTCAGTCGTTTCAATCATTAAATTGTTTGAAGGTACTTCGAACCAATTGTATTTTTGTATTTTAAACACGACTTTCATTCATAACTTGCACGTGATCTAATGAAGGCCACTATTCATTTTTTAGCCTTTAATTCATATTATTGCGTCTCTTTTAATCATTAAATCTTTCTAAATCACTTCGAACGAAATTCGGCCTTTAAACATGACTTTAGTGCGTAACTTGTAGTTGATCTATTGAAGGCAACAATGCATTAGTTTAGCCTTAAAGTCATGTCACTGAGTCTCTTCTAGTCATCAAATCATTCTAAATTAATTCGAACGAATTCTATTTTCGCCCTTCAAACATTATTTTCTTACATAACTTGCAATTAATCTACTAAAGACAGCAATGCATTATTTTAGCGTTAAAAAGCATATCACTCAGTCTTTTCAATCATTAAATTGTTTGAAGGCACTGTAAACCAATTCTCTTTTTGCATATAAAACGCGACTTTCATGCATAACTTGCAATTGATCTATTGATGGCAACTATGCATTTTTTAGCCTTAAAGTCATATTTTTGCGTCTCTCTTGGTCAGTAAATCATTCTAAATCACTTCGAACGAAATTCGGCCTTTAAACATGACTTTCGTGCATAACTTGCATTTGATCTATTGAAGGCAACAATGCATTAGTTTAGCCTTAAAGTCATGTCACTGAGTCTCTTCTAGTCATTAAATCATTCTAAATTAATTCGAACGAATTCTATTTTCGCCCTTCAAACATTATTTTCTTACATAACTTGCAATTAATCTACTAAAGACAGCAATGCATTATTTTAGCTTTAAAAAGCATATCACTCAGTCTTTTCAATCATTAAATTGTTTGAAGGCACTGTAAACCAATTCTCTTTTTGCATATAAAACGCGACTTTCATGCATTACTTGCAATTGATCTATTGATGGCAACTATGCATTTTTTAGCCTTAAAGTCATATTTTTGCGTCTCTCTTGGTCAGTAAATCATTCTAAATCACTTCGAACGAAATTCGGCCTTTAAACATGACTTTCGTGCATAACTTGCATTTGATCTGTTGAAGGCAACAATGCATTAGTTTAGCCTTAAAATCATGTCACTGAGTCTCTTCTAGTCATTAAATCATTCTAAATTAATTCGAACGAATTCTATTTTCTCCCTTCAAACATTATTTTCTTACATAACTTGCAATTAATCTACTAAAGACAACAATGCATTATTTTAGCATTAAAAAGCTTATCACTCAGTCTTTTCAATCATTAAATTGTTTGAAGGTACTTCGAACCAATTGTATTTTTGTATTTTAAACACGACTTTCATGCATAACTTGCACGTGATCTACTGAAGGCCACTATTCATTTTTTAGCCTTTAATTCATATTATTGCGTCTCTTTTAATCATTAAATCTTTCTAAATCACTTCGAACGAAATTCGGCCTTTAAACATGACTTTAGTGCGTAACTTGTGGTTCATCTATTGAAGGCAACAATGCATTAGTTTAGCCTTAAAGTCATGTCACTGAGTCTCTTCTAGTCATCAAATCATTCTAAATTAATTCGAACGAATTCTATTTTCGCCCTTCAAACATTATTTTCTTACATAACTTGCAATTAATCTGCTAAAGACAGCAATGCATTATTTTAGCGTTAAAAAGCATATCACTCAGTCTTTTCAATCATTAAATTGTTTGAAGGCACTGTAAACCAATTCTCTTTTTGCATTTAAAAAGTGACTTTCATGCATAACTTGCAATTGATCTATTGATGGCAACTATGCATTTTTTAGCCTTAAAGTCATATTTTTGCGTCTCTTTTAGTCAGTAAATCATTCTAATTCACTTCGAACGAAATTCGACCATTAAACAGGACTTTCGTGCATAACTTGCAGTTGATCTACTGAAGGAAACAATGCATTAGTTTAGCCTTAAAGTCATGTCACTGAGTCTCTTCTAGTCATCAAATCATTGTAAATTAATTCGAACGAATTCTATTTTCGCCCTTCAAACATTATTTTCTTACATAACTTGCAAGTAATCTACTTAAGATAACAATGCATTATTTTAGCGTTAAAAAGCATATCACTCAGTCTTTTCAATCATTAAATTGTTTGAAGGCAGTGTAATTCAATTCTCATTTTGCATTTAAAACGCGACTTTCATGCGTAACTTGCACGTGATCTATTGATGGCAACTATGCATTTTTTAGCCTTAAAGTCATATTTTTGCGTCTCTCTTAGTCAGTAAATCATTCTAAATCACTTCGAACGAAATTCGGCCTTTAAACATGACTTTCGTGCATAACTTGCATTCGATGTATTGAAGGCAACAATGCATTAGTTTAGCCTTAAAGTCATGTCACTGAGTCTCTTCTAGTCATTAAATCATTCTAAATTAATTCGAACGAATTCTATTTTCTCCCTTCAAACATTATTTTCTTACATAACTTGCAATTAATCTACTAAAGACAACAATGCCTTATTTTAGCGTTAAAAAGCATATCACTCAGTCTTTTCAATCATTAAATTGTTTGAAGGCACTGTAAACCAATTCTCTTTTTGCATTTAAAACGCGACTTTCATGCGTAACTTGCACGTGATCTATTGATGGCAACTTTGCATTTTTTAGCCTTAAAGGCATATTTTTCCGTCTCTCTTAGTCAGTAAATCATTCTAAATCACTTCGAATGAAATTCGGCCTTTAAACATGACTTTCGTGCATAACTTGCATTTGATCTATTGAAGGCAACAATGCATTAGTTTAGCCTTAAAGTCATGTTACTGAGTCTCTTCTAGTCATTAAATCATTCTAAATTAATTAGAACGAATTCTATTTTCTCCCTTCAAACATTATTTTCTTACATAACTTGCAATTAATCTACTAAAGACAACAATGCCTTATTTTAGCGTTAAAAAGCATATCACTCAGTCTTTTCAATCATTAAATTGTTTGAAGGCACTGTAAACCAATTCTCTTTTTGCATTTAAAACGCGACTTTCATGCGTAACTTGCACGTGATCTATTGATGGCAACTTTCATTTTTTAGCCTTAAAGTCATTTTTTTGCGTCCCACTTAGTAAGTAAATCATTTTAAATCACTTCGAACGAAATTCGGCCTTTAAACATGACTTTCGTACAAAACTTGCATTTGATCTATTGAAGGCAACAATGCATTAGTTTAGCCTTAAAGTCATGTCACTGAGTCTCTTCTAGTCATTAAATCATTCTAAATTAATTCGAACGAATTCTATTTTCTCCCTTCAAACATTATTTTCTTACATAACTTGCAATTAATCTACTAAAGACAACAATGCATGATTTTAGCGTTAAAAAGCATATCACTCAGTCTTTTCAATCATTAAATTGTTTGAAGGCACTGTAAACCAATTCTCTTTTTGCATTTAAAACGCGACTTTCATGCATAACTTGCACGTGATCTATTGATGGCAACTTTGCATTTTTTAGCCTTAAAGTCATATTTTTGCGTCTCTCTTAGTCAGTAAATCATTCTAAATCGCTTCGAACGAAATTCGGCCTTTAAACATGACTTTCGTGCATAACTTGCATTTGATCTATTGAAGGCAACAATGCATTAGTTTAGCCTTAAAGTCATGTCACTGAGTCTCTTCTAGTCATTAAATCATTCTAAATTAATTCGAACGAATTCTATTTTCTCCCTTCAAACATTATTTTCTTACATAACTTGCAATTAATCTACTAAAGACAACAATGCCTTATTTTAGCGTTAAAAAGCATATCACTCAGTCTTTTCAATCATTAAATTGTTTGAAGGCACTGTAAACCAATTCTCTTTTTGCATTTAAAACGCGACTTTCATGCGTAACTTGCACGTGATCTATTGATGGCAACTTTCATTTTTTAGCCTTAAAGGCATATTTTTCCGTCTCTCTTAGTCAGTAAATCATTCTAAATCACTTCGAATGAAATTCGGCCTTTAAACATGACTTTCGTGCATAACTTGCATTTGATCTATTGAAGGCAACAATGCATTAGTTTAGCCTTAAAGTCATGTTACTGAGTCTCTTCTAGTCATTAAATCATTCTAAATTAATTCGAACGAATTCTATTTTCTCCCTTCAAACATTATTTTCTTACATAACTTGCAATTAATCTACTAAAGACAACAATGCCTTATTTTAGCGTTAAAAAGCATATCACTCAGTCTTTTCAATCATTAAATTGTTTGAAGGCACTGTAAACCAATTCTCTTTTTGCATTTAAAACGCGACTTTCATGCGTAACTTGCACATGATCTATTGATGGCAACTTTCATTTTTTAGCCTTAAAGTCATTTTTTTGCGTCCCTCTTAGTAAGTAAATCATTTTAAATCACTTCGAACGAAATTCGGCCTTTAAACATGACTTTCGTACAAAACTTGCATTTGATCTATTGAAGGCAACAATGCATTAGTTTAGCCTTAAAGTCATGTCACTGAGTCTCTTCTAGTCATTAAATCATTCTAAATTAATTCGAACGAATTCTATTTTCTCCCTTCAAACATTATTTTCTTACATAACTTGCAATTAATCTACTAAAGACAACAATGCATGATTTTAGCGTTAAAAAGCATATCACTCAGTCTTTTCAATCATTAAATTGTTTGAAGGCACTGTAAACCAATTCTCTTTTTGCATTTAAAACGCGACTTTCATGCGTAACTTGCACGTGATCTATTGATGGCAACTTTCATTTTTTAGCCTTAAAGTCATTTTTTTGCGTCCCACTTAGTAAGTAAATCATTTTAAATCACTTCGAACGAAATTCGGCCTTTAAACATGACTTTCGTACAAAACTTGCATTTGATCTATTGAAGGCAACAATGCATTAGTTTAGCCTTAAAGTCATGTCACTGAGTCTCTTCTAGTCATTAAATCATTCTAAATTAATTCGAACGAATTCTATTTTCTCCCTTCAAACATTATTTTCTTACATAACTTGCAATTAATCTACTAAAGACAACAATGCCTTATTTTAGCGTTAAAAAGCATATCACTCAGTCTTTTCAATCATTAAATTGTTTGAAGGCACTGTAAACCAATTCTCTTTTTGCATTTAAAACGCGACTTTCATGCGTAACTTGCACATGATCTATTGATGGCAACTTTCATTTTTTAGCCTTAAAGTCATTTTTTTGCGTCCCTCTTAGTAAGTAAATCATTTTAAATCACTTCGAACGAAATTCGGCCTTTAAACATGACTTTCGTACAAAACTTGCATTTGATCTATTGAAGGCAACAATGCATTAGTTTAGCCTTAAAGTCATGTCACTGAGTCTCTTCTAGTCATTAAATCATTCTAAATTAATTCGAACGAATTCTATTTTCTCCCTTCAAACATTATTTTCTTACATAACTTGCAATTAATCTACTAAAGACAACAATGCATGATTTTAGCGTTAAAAAGCATATCACTCAGTCTTTTCAATCATTAAATTGTTTGAAGGCACTGTAAACCAATTCTCTTTTTGCATTTAAAACGCGACTTTCATGCATAACTTGCACGTGATCTATTGATGGCAACTTTGCATTTTTTAGCCTTAAAGTCATATTTTTGCGTCTCTCTTAGTCAGTAAATCATTCTAAATCGCTTCGAACGAAATTCGGCCTTTAAACATGACTTTCGTGCATAACTTGCATTTGATCTATTGAAGGCAACAATGCATTAGTTTAGCCTTAAAGTCATGTCACTGAGTCTCTTCTAGTCATTAAATCATTCTAAATTAATTCGAACGAATTCTATTTTCTCCCTTCAAACATTATTTTCTTACATAACTTGCAATTAATCTACTAAAGACAACAATGCCTTATTTTAGCGTTAAAAAGCATATCACTCAGTCTTTTCAATCATTAAATTGTTTGAAGGCACTGTAAACCAATTCTCTTTTTGCATTTAAAACGCGACTTTCATGCGTAACTTGCACGTGATCTATTGATGGCAACTTTGCATTTTTTAGCCTTAAAGGCATATTTTTCCGTCTCTCTTAGTCAGTAAATCATTCTAAATCACTTCGAATGAAATTCGGCCTTTAAACATGAGCCTTAAAGTCATGTTACTGAGTCTCTTCTAGTCATTAAATCATTCTAAATTAATTCGAACGAATTCTATTTTCTCCCTTCAAACATTATTTTCTTACATAACTTGCAATTAATCTACTAAAGACAACAATGCCTTATTTTAGCGTTAAAAAGCATATCACTCAGTCTTTTCAATCATTAAATTGTTTGAAGGCACTGTAAACCAATTCTCTTTTTGCATTTAAAACGCGACTTTCATGCGTAACTTGCACATGATCTATTGATGGCAACTTTCATTTTTTAGCCTTAAAGTCATTTTTTTGCGTCCCTCTTAGTAAGTAAATCATTTTAAATCACTTCGAACGAAATTCGGCCTTTAAACATGACTTTCGTACAAAACTTGCATTTGATCTATTGAAGGCAACAATGCATTAGTTTAGCCTTAAAGTCATGTCACTGAGTCTCTTCTAGTCATTAAATCATTCTAAATTAATTCGAACGAATTCTATTTTCTCCCTTCAAACATTATTTTCTTACATAACTTGCAATTAATCTACTAAAGACAACAATGCATGATTTTAGCGTTAAAAAGCATATCACTCAGTCTTTTCAATCATTAAATTGTTTGAAGGCACTGTAAACCAATTCTCTTTTTGCATTTAAAACGCGACTTTCATGCATAACTTGCACGTGATCTATTGATGGCAACTTTGCATTTTTTAGCCTTAAAGTCATATTTTTGCGTCTCTCTTAGTCAGTAAATCATTCTAAATCGCTTCGAACGAAATTCGGCCTTTAAACATGACTTTCGTGCATAACTTGCATTTGATCTATTGAAGGCAACAATGCATTAGTTTAGCCTTAAAGTCATGTCACTGAGTCTCTTCTAGTCATTAAATCATTCTAAATTAATTCGAACGAATTCTATTTTCTCCCTTCAAACATTATTTTCTTACATAACTTGCAATTAATCTACTAAAGACAACAATGCCTTATTTTAGCGTTAAAAAGCATATCACTCAGTCTTTTCAATCATTAAATTGTTTGAAGGCACTGTAAACCAATTCTCTTTTTGCATTTAAAACGCGACTTTCATGCGTAACTTGCACGTGATCTATTGATGGCAACTTTGCATTTTTTAGCCTTAAAGGCATATTTTTCCGTCTCTCTTAGTCAGTAAATCATTCTAAATCACTTCGAATGAAATTCGGCCTTTAAACATGACTTTCGTGCATAACTTGCATTTGATCTATTGAAGGCAACAATGCATTAGTTTAGCCTTAAAGTCATGTTACTGAGTCTCTTCTAGTCATTAAATCATTCTAAATTAATTCGAACGAATTCTATTTTCTCCCTTCAAACATTATTTTCTTACATAACTTGCAATTAATCTACTAAAGACAACAATGCATTATTTTAGCGTTAAAAAGCATATCACTCAGTCTTTTCAATCATTAAATTGTTTGAAGGCACTGTAAACCAATTCTCTTTTTGCATTTAAAATGCGACTTTCATGCATAACTTGCAATTGATCTATTGACGGCAACTATGCATTTTTAGCCTTAAAGTCATATTTTTGCGTCTCTCTTAGTCAGTAAATCATTCTAAATCACTTCGAACGAAATTCGGCCTTTAAACATGACTTTCGTGCATAACTTTCATTTGATCTATTGAAGGCAACAATGCATTAGTTTAGCCTTAAAGTCATGTCACTGAGTCTCTTCTAGTCATTAAATCATTCTAAATTAAGTCGAACGAATTCTATTTTCTCCCTTCAAACATTACTTTCTTACATAACTTGCAATTAATCTACTAAAGACAACAATGCATTATTTTAGCGTTAAAAAGCATATCACTCAGTCTTTTCAATCATTAAATTGTTTGAAGGCACTGTAAACCAATTCTCTTTTTGCATTTAAAACGTGACTTTCATGCATAACTTGCAATTGATCTATTGATGGCAACTACGCATTTTTTAGCCTTAAAGTCATATTTTTGCGTCTCTCTTAGTCAGTAAATCGTTCTAAATCACTTCGAACGAAATTCGGCCTTTAAACATGACTTTCGTGCATGACTTGCAGTTGATCTATTGAAGGCAACAATGCATTTGTTAAGCCTTAAAATCATGTCACTGAGTCTCTTCTAGTCATTAAATCATTCTAAATTAATTCGAACGAATTCTATTTTCTCCCTTCAAACATTATTTTCTTACATAACTTGCAAATAATCTACTACAGACAACAATGCATTATTTTAGCATTAAAAAGCTTATCACTCAGTCTTTTCAATCATTAAATTGTTTGAAGGTACTTCGAACCAATTGTATTTTTGTATTTTAAACACGACTTTCATGCATAACTTGCACGTGATCTACTGAAGGCCACTATTCATTTTTTAGCCTTTAATTCATATTATTGCGTCTCTTTTAATCATTAAATCTTTCTAAATCACTTCGAACGAAATTCGGCCTTTAAACATGACTTTAGTGCGTAACTTGTAGTTGATCTGTTGAAGGCAACAATGCATTAGTTTAGCCTTAAAGTCATGTCACTGAGTCTCTTCTAGTCATCAAATCATTCTAAATTAATTCGAACGAATTCTATTTTCGCCCTTCAAACATTATTTTCTTACATAACTTGCAATTAATCTGCTAAAGACAGTAATGCATTATTTTAGCGTTAAAAAGCATATCACTCAGTCTTCTCAATCATTAAATTGTTTGAAGGCACTGTAAACCAATTCTCTTTTTGCATTTAAAAAGTGACTTTCGTGCATAACTTGCAATTGATCTATTGATGGCAACTATGCATTTTTTAGCCTTAAAGTCATATTTTTGCGTCTCTTTTAGTCAGTAAATCATTCTAAATCACTTCGAACGAAATTCGACCATTAAACAGGACTTTCGTGCATAACTTGCAGTTGATCTACTGAAGGAAACAATGCATTAGTTTAGCCTTAAAGTCATGTCACTGAGTCTCTTCTAGTCATCAAATCATTGTAAATTAATTCGAACGAATTCTATTTTCGCCCTTCAAACATTATTTTCTTACATAACTTGCAAGTAATCTACTAAAGACAACAATGCATTATTTTAGCGTTAAAAAGCATATCACTCAGTCTTTTCAATCATTAAATTGTTTGAAGGCAGTGTAAACCAATTCTCATTTTGCATTTAAAACGCGACTTTCATGCGTAACTTGCACGTGATCTATTGATGGCAACTATGCATTTTTTAGCCTTAAAGTCATATTTTTGCGTCTCTCTTAGTCAGTAAATCATTCTAAATCACTTCGAACGAAATTCGGCCTTTAAACATGACTTTCGTGCATAACTTGCATTCGATGTATTGAAGGCAACAATGCATTAGTTTAGCCTTAAAGTCATGTCACTGAGTCTCTTCTAGTCATTAAATCATTCTAAATTAATTCGAACGAATTCTATTTTCTCCCTTCAAACATTATTTTCTTACATAACTTGCAATTAATCTACTAAAGACAACAATGCATTATTTTAGCGTTAAAAAGCATATCACTCAGTCTTTTCAATCATTAAATTGTTTGAAGGCACTGTAAACCAATTCTCTTTTTGCATTTAAAACGCGACTTTCATGCATAACTTGCAATCGATCTATTGATGGCAACTACGCATTTTTTAGCCTTAAAGTCATATTTTTGCGTCTCTCTTAGTCAGTAAATCGTTCCAAATCACTTCGAACGAAATTCGGCCTTTAAACATGACTTTCGTGCATAACTTGCAGTTGATCTATTGAAGGCAACAATGCATTTGTTAAGCCTTAAAATCATGTCACTGAGTCTCTTCTAGTCATTAAATCATTCTAAATTAATTCGAACGAATTCTATTTTCACCCTTCAAACATTATTTTATTACATAACTTGCAATTAATCTACTAGAGACAACAATGCATTATTTTAGCGTTAAAAAGCATATTACTCAGTCTTTTCAATCATTAAATTGTTTGAAGGCACTTCAAACCAATTGTATTTTTGTATTTTAAACACGACTTTCATGCATAACTTGCACGTGATCTATTGATGGCAACTATGCATTTTTTAGCCTTAAAGTCATATTTTTGCGTCTCTCTTAGTCAGTAAATCATTCTAAATCACTTCGAACGAAATTCGGCCTTTAAACATGACTTTCGTGCATAACTTGCATTCGATGTATTGAAGGCAACAATGCATTAGTTTAGCCTTAAAGTCATGTCACTGAGTCTCTTCTAGTCATTAAATCATTCTAAATTAATTCGAACGAATTCTATTTTCTCCCTTCAAACATTATTTTCTTACATAACTTGCAATTAATCTACTAAAGACAACAATGCATTATTTAAGCGTTAAAAAGCATATCACTCAGTCTTTTCAATCATTAAATTGTTTGAAGGCACTGTAAACCAATTCTCTTTTTGCATTTAAAACGCGACTTTCATGCATAACTTGCAATTGATGTATTGATGGCAACTACGCAATTTTTAGCCTGAAAGTCATATTTTTGCGTCTCTCTTAGTCAGTAAATCGTTCTAAATCACTTCGAACGAAATTCGGCCTTTAAACATGACTTTCGTGCATAACTTGCAGTTGATCTAATGAAGGCAACAATGCATTTGTTAAGCCTTAAAATCATGTCACTGAGTCTCTTCTAGTCATTAAATCATTCTAAATTAATTCGAACGAATTCTATTTTCACCCTTCAAACATTATTTTATTACATAACTTGCAATTAATCTACTAGAGACAACAATGCATTATTTTAGCGTTAAAAAGCATATCACTCAGTCTTTTCAATCATTAAATTGTTTGAAGGCACTGTAAACCAATTCTCTTTTTGCATTTAAAAAGTGACTTTCATGCATAACTTGCAATTGATCTATTGATGGCAACTATGCATTTTTTAGCCTTAAAGTCATATTTTTGCGTCTCTTTTAGTCAGTAAATCATTCTAAATCACTTCGAATGAAATTCGACCTTTAAACATGACTTTCGTGCATAACTTGCAGTTGATCTATTGAAGGAAACAATGCACTTGTTTAGCCTTGAAGTCATGTCACTGAGTCTCTTCTAGTCATTAAATCATTCTAAATTAATTCGAACAAATTCTATTTTCTCCCTTCAAACATTATTTTCTTACATAACTTGCAATTAATCTACTAAAGACAACAATGCATTATTTTAGCGTTAAAAAGCATATCACTCAGTCTTTTCAATCATTAAATTGCTTGAAGGCACTGTAAACCAATTCTCTTTTTGCATTTAAAAAGTGACTTTCATGCATAACTTGAAATTGATCTATTGATGGCAACTATGCATTTTTTAGCCTTAAACTCATATTTTTGCGTGTCTTTTAGTCAGTAAATCATTCTAAATCACTTCGAATGAAATTCGACCTTTAAACATGACTTTCGTGCATAACTTGCAGTTGATCTATTGAAGGAAACAATGCATTTGTTTAGCCTTGAAGTCATGTCACTGAGTCTCTTCAGGTCATTAAATCATTCTAAATTAATTCGAACGAATTCTATTTTCTCCCTTCAAACATTATTTTCTTACAAAACTTGCAATTAATCTACTAAAGACAACAATGCATGATTTTAGCGTTAAAAAGCATATCACTCAGTCTTTTCAATCATTAAATTGTTTGAAGGCACTGTAAACCAATTCTCTTTTTGCATTTAAAACGCGACTTTCATGCATAACTTGCACGTGATCTATTGATGGCAACTTTGCATTTTTTAGCCTTAAAGTCATATTTTTGCGTCTCTCTTAGTCAGTAAATCATTCTAAATCGCTTCGAACGAAATTCGGCCTTTAAACATGACTTTCGTGCATAACTTGCATTTGATCTATTGAAGGCAACAATGCATTAGTTTAGCCTTAAAGTCATGTCACTGAGTCTCTTCTAGTCATTAAATCATTCTAAATTAATTCGAACGAATTCTATTTTCTCCCTTCAAACATTATTTTCTTACATAACTTGCAATTAATCTACTAAAGACAACAATGCATTATTTTAGCGTTAAAAAGCATATCACTCAGTCTTTTCAATCATTAAATTGTTTGAAGGCACTGTAAACCAATTCTCATTTTGCATTTAAAACGCGACTTTCATGCGTAACTTGCACGTGATCTATTGATGGCAACTATGCATTTTTTAGCCTTAAAGTCATATTTTTGCGTCTCTCTTAGTCAGTAAATCATTCTAAATCACTTCGAACGAAATTCGGCCTTTAGACATGACTTTCGTGCATAACTTGCATTCGATGTATTGAAGGCAACAATGCATTAGTTTAGCCTTAAAGTCATGTCACTGAGTCTCTTCTAGTCATTAAATCATTCTAAATTAATTCGAACGAATTCTATTTTCTCCCTTCAAACATTATTTTCTTATATAACTTGCAATTAATCTACTAAAGACAACAATGCATTATTTAAGCGTTAAAAAGCATATCACTCAGTCTTTTCAATCATTAAATTGTTTGAAGGCACTGTAAACCGATTCTCTTTTTGCATTTAAAACGCGACTTTCATGCATAACTTGCAATTGATCTATTGATGGCAACTACGCAATTTTTAGCCTGAAAGTCATATTTTTGCGTCTCTCTTAGTCAGTAAATCGTTCTAAATCACTTCGAACGAAATTCGGCCTTTAAACATGACTTTCGTGCATAACTTGCAGTTGATCTATTGAAGGCAACAATGCATTTGTTAAGCCTTAAAATCATGTCACTGAGTCTCTTCTAGTCATTAAATCATTCTAAATTAATTCGAACGAATTCTATTTTCACCCTTCAAACATTATTTTATTACATAACTTGCAATTAATTTACTAGAGACAACAATGCATTATTTTAGCGTTAAAAAGCATATCACTCAGTCTTTTCAATCATTAAATTGTTTGAAGGCACTGTAAACCAATTCTCTTTTTGCATTTAAAAAGTGACTTTCATGCATAACTTGCAATTGATCTATTGATGGCAACTATGCATTTTTTAGCCTTAAAGTCATATTTTTGCGTCTCTTTTAGTCAGTAAATCATTCTAAATCACTTCGAATGAAATTCGACCTTTAAACATGACTTTCGTGCATAACTTGCAGTTGATCTATTGAAGGAAACAATGCACTTGTTTAGCCTTGAAGTCATGTCACTGAGTCTCTTCTAGTCATTAAATCATTCTAAATTAATTCGAACAAATTCTATTTTCTCCCTTCAAACATTATTTTCTTACATAACTTGCAATTAATCTACTAAAGACAACAATGCATTATTTTAGCGTTAAAAAGCATATCACTCAGTCTTTTCAATCATTAAATTGCTTGAAGGCACTGTAAACCAATTCTCTTTTTGCATTTAAAAAGTGACTTTCATGCATAACTTGAAATTGATCTATAGATGGCAACTATGCATTTTTTAGCCTTAAAGTCATATTTTTGCGTGTCTTTTAGTCAGTAAATCATTCTAAATCACTTCGAATGAAATTCGACCTTTAAACATGACTTTCGTGCATAACTTGCAGTTGATCTATTGAAGGAAACAATGCATTTGTTTAGCCTTGAAGTCATGTCACTGAGTCTCTTCAGGTCATTAAATCATTCTAAATTAATTCGAACGAATTCTATTTTCTCTCTTCAAACATTATTTTCTTACATAACTTGCAATTAATCTACTAAAGACAACAATGCATGATTTTAGCGTTAAAAAGCATATCACTCAGTCTTTTCAATCATTAAATTGTTTGAAGGCACTGTAAACCAATTCTCTTTTTGCATTTAAAACGCGACTTTCATTCATAACTTGCACGTGATCTATTGATGGCAACTTTGCATTTTTTAGCCTTAAAGTCATATTTTTGCGTCTCTCTTAGTCAGTAAATCATTCTAAATCGCTTCGAACGAAATTCGGCCTTTAAACATGACTTTCATGCATAACTTGCAATTGATCTATTGATGGCAACTATGCATTTTTTAGCCTTAAAGTCATATTTTTGCGTCTCTTTTAGTCAGTAAATCATTCTAAATCACTTCGAATGAAATTCGACCTTTAAACATGACTTTCGTGCATAACTTGCAGTTGATCTATTGAAGGAAACAATGCACTTGTTTAGCCTTGAAGTCATGTCACTGAGTCTCTTCTAGTCATTAAATCATTCTAAATTAATTCGAACGAATTCTATTTTCTACCTTCAAACATTATTTTCTTACATAACTTGCAATTAATCTACTAAAGACAAAAATGCCTTATTTTAGCGTTAAAAAGCATATCACTCAGTCTTTTCAATCATTAAATTGTTTGAAGGCACTGTAAACCAATTTTTTTTTTCCTTTAAAACGCGACTTTCATGCATAACTTGCAATTGATCTATTGATGGCAACTATGCATTTTTTAGCCTTAAAGTCATATTTTTGCGTCTCTCTTAGTCAGTAAATCATTCTAAATCACTTCGAACGAAATTCGGCCTTTAAACATGACTTTCGTGCATAACTTGCAGTTGATCTATTGAAGGCAACAATGCATTTGTTAAGCCTTAAAATCATGTCACTGAGTCTCTTCTAGTCATTAAATCATTCTAAATTAATTTGAACGAATTCTATTTTCTCCCTTCAAACATTATTTTCTTACATAACTTGCAATTAATCTACTAAAGACAACAATGCATGATTTTAGCGTTAAAAAGCATATCACTCAGTCTTTTCAATCATTAAATTGTTTGAAGGCACTGTAAACCAATTCTCTTTTTGCATTTAAAACGCGACTTTCATGCATAACTTGCACGTGATCTATTGATGGCAACTTTGCATTTTTTAGCCTTAAAGTCATATTTTTGCGTCTCTCTTAGTCAGTAAATCATTCTAAATCGCTTCGAACGAAATTCGGCCTTTAAACATGACTTTCGTGCATAACTTGCATTTGATCTATTGAAGGCAACAATGCATTAGTTTAGCCTTAAAGTCATGTCACTGAGTCTCTTCTAGTCATTAAATCATTCTAAATTAATTCGAACGAATTCTATTTTCTCCCTTCAAACATTATTTTCTTACATAACTTGCAATTAATCTACTAAAGACAACAATGCATTATTTTAGCGTTAAAAAGCATATCACTCAGTCTTTTCAATCATTAAATTGTTTGAAGGCACTGTAAACCAATTCTCATTTTGCATTTAAAACGCGACTTTCATGCGTAACTTGCACGTGATCTATTGATGGCAACTATGCATTTTTTAGCCTTAAAGTCATATTTTTGCGTCTCTCTTAGTCAGTAAATCATTCTAAATCACTTCGAACGAAATTCGGCCTTTAGACATGACTTTCGTGCATAACTTGCATTCGATGTATTGAAGGCAACAATGCATTAGTTTAGCCTTAAAGTCATGTCACTGAGTCTCTTCTAGTCATTAAATCATTCTAAATTAATTCGAACGAATTCTATTTTCTCCCTTCAAACATTATTTTCTTATATAACTTGCAATTAATCTACTAAAGACAACAATGCATTATTTAAGCGTTAAAAAGCATATCACTCAGTCTTTTCAATCATTAAATTGTTTGAAGGCACTGTAAACCGATTCTCTTTTTGCATTTAAAACGCGACTTTCATGCATAACTTGCAATTGATCTATTGATGGCAACTACGCAATTTTTAGCCTGAAAGTCATATTTTTGCGTCTCTCTTAGTCAGTAAATCGTTCTAAATCACTTCGAACGAAATTCGGCCTTTAAACATGACTTTCGTGCATAACTTGCAGTTGATCTATTGAAGGCAACAATGCATTTGTTAAGCCTTAAAATCATGTCACTGAGTCTCTTCTAGTCATTAAATCATTCTAAATTAATTCGAACGAATTCTATTTTCACCCTTCAAACATTATTTTATTACATAACTTGCAATTAATCTACTAGAGACAACAATGCATTATTTTAGCGTTAAAAAGCATATCACTCAGTCTTTTCAATCATTAAATTGTTTGAAGGCACTGTAAACCAATTCTCTTTTTGCATTTAAAAAGTGACTTTCATGCATAACTTGCAATTGATCTATTGATGGCAACTATGCATTTTTTAGCCTTAAAGTCATATTTTTGCGTCTCTTTTAGTCAGTAAATCATTCTAAATCACTTCGAATGAAATTCGACCTTTAAACATGACTTTCGTGCATAACTTGCAGTTGATCTATTGAAGGAAACAATGCACTTGTTTAGCCTTGAAGTCATGTCACTGAGTCTCTTCTAGTCATTAAATCATTCTAAATTAATTCGAACGAATTCTATTTTCTACCTTCAAACATTATTTTCTTACATAACTTGCAATTAATCTACTAAAGACAAAAATGCCTTATTTTAGCGTTAAAAAGCATATCACTCAGTCTTTTCAATCATTAAATTGTTTGAAGGCACTGTAAACCAATTCTCTTTTTGCATTTAAAACGCGACTTTCATGCATAACTTGCAATTGATCTATTGATGGCAACTACGCATTTTTTAGCCTTAAAGTCATATTTTTGCGTCTCTCTTTGTCAGTAAATCGTTCTAAATCACTTCGAACGAAATTCGGCCTTTAAACATGACTTTCGTGCATAACTTGCAGTTGATCTATTGAAGGGAACAATGCATTTGTTAAGCCTTAAAATCATGTCACTGAGTCTCTTCTAGTCATTAAATCATTCTAAATTAATTTGAACGAATTCTATTTTCACCCTTCAAACATTATTTTATTACATAACTTGCAATTAATCTACTAGAGACAACAATGCATTATTTTAGCGTTAAAAAGCATATCACTCAGTCTTTTCAATCATTAAATTGTTTGAAGGCACTGTAAACCAATTCTCTTTTTGCATTTAAAAAGTGACTTTCATGCATAACTTGCAATTGATCTATTGATGGCAACTATGCATTTTTTAGCCTTAAAGTCATATTTTTGCGTCTCTTTTAGTCAGTAAATCATTCTAAATCACTTCGAACGAAATTCGACCTTTAAACATGACTTTCGTGCATAACTTGCAGTTGACCTATTGAAGGAAACAATGCATTTGTTTAGCCTTGAAGTCATGTCACTGAGTCTCTTCTAGTCATTAAATCATTCTAAATTAATTCGAATGAATTCTATTTTCTCCCTTCAAACATTATTTTCTTACATAACTTGCAATTAATCTACTAGAGACAACAATGCATTATTTTAGTATTAAAAAGCATATCACTCAGTCTTTTCAATCATTAAATTGTTTGAAGGCACTTCGAACCAATTGTTTTTTTGTATTTTAAACACGACTTTCATGCATAAATTGCACGTGATCTATTGAAGGCCACTATTCATTTTTTAGCCTTTAATTCATATTATTGCGCCTCTTTTAATCATTAAATCTTTCTAAATCACTTCGAACGAATTTCAGCCTTTAAAGATGACTTTAGTGCGTAACTTGCATTTGATCTATTGAAGGCAACAATGCATTAGTTTAGCCTTAAAGTCATGTCACTGAGTCTCTTCTAGTCATTAAATCATTCTAAATTAATTCGAACGAATTCTATTTTCTACCTTCAAACATTATTTTCTTACATAACTTGCAATTAATCTACTAAAGACAACAATGCATTATTTTAGCGTTAAAAAGCATATCACTCAGTCTTTTCAATCATTAAATTCTATGAAGGCACTGTAAACCAATGTTCTTTTTGCATTTAAAACGAGACTTTCATGCATAACTTGCAATTGATCTATTGATGGCAACTATGCATTTTTTAGCCTTAAAGTCATTTTTTTGCGTCCCTCTTAGTCAGTAAATCATTCTAAATCACTTCGAATGAAATTCGGCCTTTAAACATGACTTTCGTGCATAACTTGCATTTGATCTATTGAAGGCAACAATGCATTAGTTTAGCCTTAAAGTCATGTCACTGAGTCTCTTCTAGTCATTAAATCATTCTAAATTAATTCGAACAAATTCTATTTTCTCCCTTCAAACATTATTTTCTTACATAACTTGCAATTAATCTACTAAAGACAACAATGCATTATTTTAGCGTTAAAAAGCATATCACTCAGTCTTTTCAATCATTAAATTGTTTGAAGGCAGTGTAAACCAATTCTCTTTTTGCATTTAAAACGCGACTTTCATGCATAACTTGCAATTGATCTATTGATGGCAACTTTGCATTTTTTAGCCTTAAAGTCATATTTTTGCGTCTCTCTTAGTCAGTAAATCATTCTAAATCACTTCGAACGAAATTCGGCCTTTAAACATGACTCTCGTGCATAACATGCATTTGATCTATTGAAGGCAACAATGCATTAGTTTAGCCTTAAAGTCATGTCACTGAATCTCTTCTAGTCATTAAATGATTCTAAATTAATTCGAACGAATTCTATATTCTCCCTTCAAACATTATTTTCTTACATAACTTGCAATTAATCTACTAAAGACAACAATGCATTATTTTAGAGTTAAAAAGCATATCAGTCAGTCTTTTCAATCATTAAATTGTTTGAAGGCACTGTAAACCAATTCTCTTTTTCCATTTAAAACGCGACTTTCATGCATAACTTGCACGTGATCTATTGATGGCAACTTTGCATTTTTTAGCCTTAAAGTCATATTTTTGCGTCTCTCTTAGTCAGTAAATCATTCTAAATCACTTCGAACGAAATTCGGCCTTTAAACATGACTTTCGTGCATAACTTGCATTTGATCTATTGAAGGCAACAATGCATTAGTTTAGCCTTAAAGTCATGTCACTGAGTCTCTTCTAGTCATTAAATCATTCTAAATTAATTCGAACGAATTCTATTTTCTCCCTTCAAACATTATTTTCTTACATAACTTGCAATTAATCTACTAAAGACAACAATGCATTATTTTAGCGTTAAAAAGCATATCACTCAGTCTTTTCAATCATTAAATTGTTTGAAGGCACTGTAAACCAATTCTCTTTTTGCATTTAAAACGCGACTTTCATTCGTAACTTGCACGTGATCTATTGATGGCAAATATGCATTTTTTAGCCTTAAAGTCATATTTTTGCGTCTCTCTTAGTCAGTAAATCATTCTAAATCACTTCGAACGAAATTCGGCCTTTAAACATGACTTTCGTGCATAACTTGCATTTGATCTATTGAAGGCAACAATGCATTAGTTTAGCCTTAAAGTCATGTCACTGAGTCTCTTCAAGTCATTAAATCATTCTAAATTAATTCGAACGAATTCTATTTTCTCCCTTCAAACATTATTTTCTTACATAGCTTGCAATTAATCTACTAAAGACAACAATGCATTATTTTAGCGTTAAAATGCATATCACTCAGTCTTTTCAATCATTAAATTGCTTGAAGTCACTGTAAACCAATTCTCTTTTTGCATTTAAAACGCGACTTTCATTCGTAACTTGCACGTGATCTAGTGATGGCAACTTTGCATTTTTTAGCCTTAAAGTCATATTTTTGCGTCTCTTTTAGTCAGTAAATCATTATAAATCACTTCGAATGAAAGTCGGCCTTTAAACATGACTTTCGTGCGTAACTTGCAGTTGATCTATTGAAGGCAACAATGCATTTGTTAAGCCTTAAAGTCATGTCACTGAGTCTCTTCTAGTCATTAAATCATTCTAAATTAATTCGAACGAATTCTATTTTCTCCCCTCAAACATTATTTTCTTACATAACTTGCAATTAATCTACTAAAGACAACAATGCCTTATTTTAGCGTTAAAAGGCATATCACTCAGTCTTTTCAATCATTAAATTGTTTGAAGGCACTGTAAACCAATTCTCTTTTTGCATTTAAAACGCGACTTTCATGCGTAACTTGCACGTGATCTATTGATGGCAACTTTGCATTTTTTAGCCTTAAAGGCATATTTTTGCGTCTCTCTTAGTCAGTAAATCATTCTAAATCACTTCGAATGAAATTCGGCCTTTAAACATGACTTTCGTGCATAACTTGCATTTGATCTATTGAAGGCAACAATGCATTAGTTTAGCCTTAAAGTCATGTTACTGAGTCTCTTCTAGTCATTAAATCATTCTAAATTAATTCGAACGAATTCTATTTTCTCCCTTCAAACATTATTTTCTTACATAACTTGCAATTAATCTACTAAAGACAACAATGCATTATTTTAGCGTTAAAAAGCATATCACTCAGTCTTTTCAATCATTAAATTGTTTGAAGGCACTGTAAACCAATTCCCTTTTTGCATTTAAAACGCGACTTTCATGCATAACTTGCAATTGATCTATTGACGGCAACTATGCATTTTTAGCCTTAAAGTCATATTTTTGCGTCTCTCTTAGTCAGTAAATCATTCTAAATCACTTCGAATGAAATTCGGCCTTTAAACATGACTTTCGTGCGTAACTTGCAGTTGATCTATTGAAGGCAACAATGCATTTGTTAAGCCTTAAAATCATGTCACTGAGTCTCTTCTAGTCATTAAATCATTCTAAATTAATTCGAACGAATTCTATTTTCACCCTTCAAACATTATTTTCTTACATAACTTGCAATTAATCTACTAAAGACAACAATGCATTATTTTAGCGTTAAAAAGCATATCACTCAGTCTTTTCAATCATTAAATTGTTGGAAGGCACTGTAAACCAATTCTCTTTTTGCATTTAAAATGCGACTTTCATTCATAACTTGCACGTGATCTAGTGATGGCAACTTTGCATTTTTTAGCCTTAAAGTCATATTTTTGCGTCTCTCCTAGTCAGTAAATCATTCTAAATCACTTCGAACGAAATTCGGCCTTTAAACATGACTTTCGTGCATAACTTGCATTTGATCTATTCAAGGCAACAATGCATTAGTTTAGCCTTAAAGTCATGTCACTGAGTCTCTTCAAGTCATTAAATCATTCTAAATTAATTCGAACGAATTCTATTTTCTCCCTTCAAACATTATTTTCTTACATAGCTTGCAATTAATCTACTAAAGACAACAATGCATTATTTTAGCGTTAAAATGCATATCACTCAGTCTTTTCAATCATTAAATTGTTGGAAGGCACTGTAAACCAATTCTCTTTTTGCATTTAAAAAGTGACTTTCATGCATAACTTGCAATTGATCTATTGATGGCAACTATGCATTTTTTAGCCTTAAAGTCATATTTTTGCGTCTCTTTTAGTCAGTAAATCATTATAAATCACTTCGAATGAAATTCGGCCTTTAAACATGACTTTCGTGCGTAACTTGCAGTTGATCTATTGAAGGCAACAATGCATTTGTTAAGCCTTAAAGTCATGTCACTGAGTCTCTTCTAGTCATTAAATCATTCTAAATTAATTCGAACGAATTCTATTTTCTCCCTTCAAACATTATTTTCTTACATAACTTGCAATTAATCTACTAAAGACAACAATGCCTTATTTTAGCGTTAAAAGGCATATCACTCAGTCTTTTCAATCATTAAATTGTTTGAAGGCACTGTAAACCAATTCTCTTTTTGCATTTAAAACGCGACTTTCATGCGTAACTTGCACGTGATCTATTGATGGCAACTTTGCATTTTTTAGCCTTAAAGGCATATTTTTGCGTCTCTCTTAGTCAGTAAATCATTCTAAATCACTTCGAATGAAATTCGGCCTTTAAACATGACTTTCGTGCATAACTTGCATTTGATCTATTGAAGGCAACAATGCATTAGTTTAGCCTTAAAGTCATGTTACTGAGTCTCTTCTAGTCATTAAATCATTCTAAATTAATTCGAACGAATTCTATTTTCTCCCTTCAAACATTATTTTCTTACATAACTTGCAATTAATCTACTAAAGACAACAATGCATTATTTTAGCGTTAAAAAGCATATCACTCAGTCTTTTCAATCATTAAATTGTTTGAAGGCACTGTAAACCAATTCTCTTTTTGCATTTAAAACGCGCCTTTCATGCATAACTTGCAATTGATCTATTGACGGCAACTATGCATTTTTAGCCTTAAAGTCATATTTTTGCGTCTCTCTTAGTCAGTAAATCATTCTAAATCACTTCGAATGAAATTCGGCCTTTAAACATGACTTTCGTGCGTAACTTGCAGTTGATCTATTGAAGGCAACAATGCATTTGTTAAGCCTTAAAATCATGTCACTGAGTCTCTTCTAGTCATTAAATCATTCTAAATTAATTCGAACGAATTCTATTTTCACCCTTCAAACATTATTTTATTACATAACTTGCAATTAATCTACTAGAGACAACAATGCATTATTTTAGCGTTAAAAAGCATATCACTCAGTCTTTTCAATCATTAAATTGTTTGAAGGCACTGTAAACCAATTCTCTTTTTGCATTTAAAAAGTGACTTTCATGCATAACTTGCAATTGATCTATTGATGGCAACTATGCATTTTTTAGCCTTAAAGTCATATTTTTGCGTCTCTTTTAGTCAGTAAATCATTATAAATCACTTCGAACGAAATTCGACCTTTAAACATGACTTTCGTGCATAACTTGCAGTTGATCTATTGAAGGAAACAATGCATTTGTTTAGCCTTGAAGTCAAGTCACTGAGTCTCTTCTAGTTATTAAATCATTCTAAATTAATTCGAATGAATTCTATTTTCTCCCTTCAAACATTATTTTCTTACATAACTTGCAATTAATCTACTAAAGACAACAATGCATTATTTTAGCATTAAAAAGCATATCACTCAGTCTTTTCAATCATTAAATTGTTTGAAGGCACTTCAAACCAATTGTATTTTTGTATTTTAAACACGACTTTCATGCATAACTTGCACGTGATCTATTGAAGGCCACTATTCATTTTTTAGCCTTTAATTCATATTATTGCATCTCTTTTAATCATTAAATCTTTCTAAATCACTTCGAACGAAATTCGGCCTTTAAACATGACTTTAGTGCGTAACTTGCAGTTGATCTATTGAAGGCAACAATGCATTAGTTTAGCCTTAAAGTCATGTCACTGAGTCTCTTCTAGTCATTAAATCATTCTAAATTAATTCGAACGAATTCTATTTTCGCCCTTCAAACATTATTTTCTTACATAACTTGCAATTAATCTACTAAAGACAACAATGCATTATTTTAGCGTCAAAAAGCATATCACTCAGTCTTTTAAATCATTAAATTGTTTGAAGGCACTGTAAACCAATTCTCTTTTTGCATTTAAAAAGTGACTTTCATGCATAACTTGCAATTGATCTATTGATGGCAACTATGCAATTTTTAGCCTTCAAGTCATATTTTTGCGTCTCTTTTAGTCAGTAAATCATTCTAAATCACTTCGAACGAAATTCGACCTTTAAACATGACTTTCGTGCATAACTTGTAGTTGATCTATTGAAGGAAACAATGCATTTGTTTAGCCTTGAAGTCATGTCACTGAGTCTCTTCTAGTCATTAAATCATGCTAAATTAATTCGAATGAATTATATTTTCTCCCTACAAACATTATTTTCTTACATAACTTGCAATTAATCTACTAAAGACAACAATGCATTATTTTAGCATTAAAAAGCATATCACTCAGTCTTTTCAATCATTAAATTGTTTGAAGGCACTTCGAACCAATTGTATTTCTGTATTTTAAACACGACTTTCATGCATAACTTGCACGTGATCTATTGAAGGGCACTATTCATTTTTTAGCATTTAATTCATATTATGGCATCTCTTTTAATCATTAAATCTTTCTAAATCACTTCGAACGAAATCCGGCTTTAAACATGACTTTAGTGCGTAACTTGCAGTTGATCTATTGAAGGCAACAATGCATTAGTTTAGCCTTAAAGTCATGTCACTGAGTCTCTTCTAGTCATCAAATCATTCTAAATTAATTCGAACGAATTCTATTTTCGCCCTTCAAACATTATTTTCTTACATAACATGCAATTAATCTACCAAAGACAACAATGCATTATTTTAGCGTTAAAAAGCATATCACTCAGTCTTTTCAATCATTAAATTGTTTGAAGGCACTGTAAACCAATTCGCTTTTTGCATTTAAAAAGTGACTTTCATGCATAACTTGCTATTGATCTATTGATGGCAACTGCACATTTTTGAGCCTTAAAGTCATATTTTTGCGTCTCTCTTAGTCAGTAAATCGTTCTAAATCACTTCGAACGAAATTCGGCCTTTAAACATGACTTCCGTGCATAACTTGCAGTTGATCTATTGAAGGCAACAATGCATTTGTTAAGCCTTTACGTCATGTCACTGAGTCTCTTCTAGTCATCAAATCATTCTAAATTAATTCGAACGAATTCTATTTTCGCCCTTCAAACATTATTTTCTTACATAACTTGCAATTAATCTTCTAAAGACAAAAATGCATTATTTTAGCATTAAAAAGCATATCACTCAGTCTTTTCAATCATTAAATTGTTTGAAGGCACTTCGAACCAATTACCTTTTTGCATTTAAAACGCGACTTTCATGCATAACTTGCAATCGATCTATTGATGGCAACTATGCCTTTTTTTAGCCTTAAACTCATATTTTCGCGTCTCTTTCAGTTAGTAAATCATTCTAAATCACTTCGAACGAAATTCGGCCTTTAAACATGACTTCCGTGCATAACTTGCAGTTGATCTATTAAAGGCCCCAATGCATTTGTTTAGCCTTAAAGTCATGTCACTAAGTCTCTTCTAGTCATTAAATCATTCTAAATTAATTCGAACGAATTCTATTTTCGCCCTTCAAACATTATTTTCTTACATAACTTGTAATTAATATATTGAAGACAACAATGCATTATTTTAGCATTAAAAAGCATATCACTCAGTCTTCTAAATCATTAAATTGTTTGGAGGCACTTCGAAAAAATTCTATTTTTGTATTTAAAACACGACTTTCATGCATAACTTGCACTTGATCTATTGAAGGTGACTATTCATTTTTTAGCCTTAAAGTCATATTTTTGCGTCTCTTTTAGTCAGTAAATCATTCTAAATCACTTTGAACAATATTCGGCCTTTAAACATGACTTTTGTGCATAACATGCAGTTGATCTATTGAAAGCAACAATGCATTTTTTTAGCGTTTAGGTCATGTCACTGAGTCTCTTCTGGTCATCAAATCATTCTAAATTAATTCGAACGACTTCTATTTTCGCCCTTCAAACATTATTTTCTTACATAACTTGCAATTAATCTTCTAAAGACAAAAATGCATTATTTTAGCATTAAAAAGCATATCACTCAGTCTTTTCAATCATTAAATTGTTTGAAGTCACTTCGAACCAATTCTCTTTTTGCATTTAAAACGCGACTTTCATGCATAACTTGCAATTGATCTATTGATGGCAACTATGCCTTTTTTTAGCCTTAAACTCATATTTTCGCGTCTCTTTTAGTTAGTAAATCATTCTAAATCACTCCGATTGAAATTCGACCTTTAAACATGACTTTCGTGCATAACTTGCAGTTGATCTATTGAAGGAAACAATGCATTTGTTTAGCCTTGAAGTCATGTCACTGAGTCTCCTCTAGTCATTAAATCATTCTAAATTAATTCGAATGAATTCTATTTTCTCCCTTCAAACATTATTTTCTTACATAACTTGCAATTAATCTACTAAAGACAACAATGCATTATTTTAGCATTAAAAAGCATATCACTCAGTCTTTTCAATCATTAAATTGTTTGAAGGCACTTCGAACCAATTGTATTTCTGTATTTTAAACACGACTTTCATGCATAACTTGCACGTGATCTATTGAAGGGCACTATTCATTTTTTAGCATTTAATTCATATTATGGCATCTCTTTTAATCATTAAATCTTTCTAAATCACTTCGAACGAAATTCGGCCTTTAAACATGACTTTAGTGCGTAACTTGCAGTTGATCTATTGAAGGCAACAATGCATTAGTTTAGCCTTAAAGTCATGTCACTGAGTCTTTTCTAGTCATCAAATCATTCTAAATTAATTCGAACGAATTCTATTTTCGCCCTTCAAACATTATTTTCTTACATAACATGCAATTAATCTACCAAAGACAACAATGCATTATTTTAGCGTTAAAAAGCATATCACTCAGTCTTTTCAATCATTAAATTGTTTGAAGGCACTGTAAACCAATTCGCTTTTTGCATTTAAAAAGTGACTTTCATGCATAACTTGCTATTGATCTATTGATGGCAACTATGCCTTTTTTTAGCCTTAAACTCATATTTTCGCGTCTCTTTCAGTTAGTAAATCATTCTAAATCACTTCGAACGAAATTCGGCCTTTAAACATGACTTCCGTGCATAACTTGCAGTTGATCTATTAAAGGCCCCAATGCATTTGTTTAGCCTTAAAGTCATGTCACTAAGTCTCTTCTAGTCATTAAATCATTCTAAATTAATTCGAACGAATTCTATTTTCGCCCTTCAAACATTATTTTCTTACATAACTTGTAATTAATATATTGAAGACAACAATGCATTATTTTAGCATTAAAAAGCATATCACTCAGTCTTCTAAATCATTAAATTGTTTGGAGGCACTTCGAAAAAATTCTATTTTTGTATTTAAAACACGACTTTCATGCATAACTTGCACTTGATCTATTGAAGGTGACTATTCATTTTTTAGCCTTAAAGTCATATTTTTGCGTCTCTTTTAGTCAGTAAATCATTCTAAATCACTTTGAACAAAATTCGGCCTTTAAACATGACTTTTGTGCATAACATGCAGTTGATCTATTGAAAGCAACAATGCATTTTTTTAGCGTTTAGGTCATGTCACTGAGTCTCTTCTGGTCATTAAATCATTCTAAATTAATTCGAACGAATTCTATTTTCGCCCTTCAAACATTATTTTCTTACATAACTTGTAATTAATCTATTGAAGACAACAATGCATTATTTTAGCATTAAAAAGCATATCACTCAGTCTTCTAAATCATTAAATTGTTTGGAGGCACTTCGAAAAAATTCTATTTTTGTATTTAAAACACGACTTTCATTCATAACTTGCACTTGATCTATTGAAGGTGACTATTCATTTTTTAGCCTTAAAGTCATATTTTTGCGTCTCTTTTAGTCAGTAAATCATTCTAAATCACTTTGAACAAAATTCGGCCTTTAAACATGACTTCTGTGCATAACATGCAGTTGATCTATTGAAAGCAACAATGCATTTTTTTAGCGTTTAGGTCATGTCACTGAGTCTCTTCTGGTCATGAAATCATTCTAAATTAATTCGAACGACTTCTATTTTCGCCCTTCAAACATTATTTTCTTACATAACTTGCAATTAATCTTCTAAAGACAAAAATGCATTATTTTAGCATTAAAAAGCATATCACTCAGTCTTTTCAATCATTAAATTGTTTGAAGTCACTTCGAACCAATTCTCTTTTTGCATTTAAAACGCGACTTTCATGCATAACTTGCAATTGATCTATTGATGGCAACTATGCCTTTTTTTAGCCTTGAACTCATATATTCGCGTCTCTTTTAGTTAGTAAATCATTCTAAATCACTTCGAACGAAATTCGGCCTTTAAACATGACTTCCGTGCATAACTTGCAGTTGATCTATTAAAGGCAACAATGCATTTGTTTAGCCTTAAAGTCATGTCACTGAGTCTCTTCTAGTCATCAAATCATTCTAAATTAATTCGAACGAATTCTATTTTCGCCCTTCAAACATTATTTTCTTACATAACATGCAATTAATCTACCAAAGACAACAATGCATTATTTTAGCGTTAAAAAGCATATCACTCAGTCTTTTCAATCATTAAATTGTTTGAAGGCACTGTAAACCAATTCGCTTTTTGCATTTAAAAAGTGACTTTCATGCATAACTTGCTATTGATCTATTGATGGCAACTGCACATTTTTTAGCCTTAAAGTCATATTTTTGCGTCTCTCTTAGTCAGTAAATCGTTCTAAATCACTTCGAACAAAATTCGGCCTTTAAACATGACTTTCGTGCATAACTTGCAGTTGATCTATTGAAGGCAACAATGCATTTGTTAAGCCTTTACGTCATGTCACTGAGTCTCTTCTCGTCATCAAATCATTCTAAATTAATTCGAACGAATTCTATTTTCGCCCTTCAAACATTATTTTCTTACATAACTTGCAATTAATCTTCTAAAGACAAAAATGCATTATTTTAGCATTAAAAAGCATATCACTCAGTCTTTTCAATCATTAAATTGTTTGAAGGCACTTCGAACCAATTACCTTTTTGCATTTAAAACGCGACTTTCATGCATAACTTGCAATCGATCTATTGATGGCAACTATGCCTTTTTTTAGCCTTAAACTCATATTTTCGTGTCTCTTTTAGTTAGTAAATCATTCTAAATCACTTCGAACGAAATTCGGCCTTTAAACATGACTTCCGTGCATAACTTGCAGTTGATCTATTAAAGGCAACAATGCATTTGTTTAGCCTTAATGTCATGTCACTAAGTCTCTTCTAGTCATTAAATCATTCTAAATTAATTCGAACGAATTCTATTTTCGCCCTTCAAACATTATTTTCTTACATAACTTGTAATTAATATATTGAAGACAACAATGCATTATTTTAGCATTAAAAAGCATATCACTCAGTCTTCTAAATCATTAAATTGTTTGGAGGCACTTCGAAAAAATTCTATTTTTGTATTTAAAACACGACTTTCATGCATAACTTGCACTTGATCTATTGAAGGTGACTATTCATTTTTTAGCCTTAAAGTCATATTTTTGCGTCTCTTTTAGTCAGTAAATCATTCTAAATCACTTTGAACAAAATTCGGCCTTTAAACATGACTTTTGTGCATAACATGCAGTTGATCTATTGAAAGCAACAATGCATTTTTTTAGCGTTTAGGTCATGTCACTGAGTCTCTTCTGGTCATCAAATCATTCTAAATTAATTCGAACGACTTCTATTTTCGCCCTTCAAACATTATTTTCTTACATAACTTGCAATTAATCTTCTAAAGACAAAAATGCATTATTTTAGCATTAAAAAGCATATCACTCAGTCTTTTCAATCATTAAATTGTTTGAAGTCACTTCGAACCAATTCTCTTTTTGCATTTAAAACGCGACTTTCATGCATAACTTGCAATTGATCTATTGATGGGAACTATGCCTTTTTTTAGCCTTGAACTCATATTTTCGCGTCTCTTTTAGTTAGTAAATCATTCTAAATCACTTCGAACGAAATTCGGCCTTTAAACATGACTTCCGTGCATAACTTGCAGTTGATCTATTAAAGGCAACAATGCATTTGTTTAGCCTTAAAGTCATGTCACTGAGTCTCTTCTAGTCATCAAATCATTCTAAATTAATTCGAACGAATTCTATTTTCGCCCTTCAAACATTATTTTCTTACATAACATGCAATTAATCTACCAAAGACAACAATGCATTATTTTAGCGTTAAAAAGCATATCACTCAGTCTTTTCAATCATTAAATTGTTTGAAGGCACTTCGAACCAATTACCTTTTTGCATTTAAAACGCGACTTTCATGCATAACTTGCAATCGATCTATTGATGGCAACTATGCCTTTTTTTAGCCTTAAACTCATATTTTCGTGTCTCTTTTAGTTAGTAAATCATTCTAAATCACTTCGAACGAAATTCGGCCTTTAAACATGACTTCCGTGCATAACTTGCAGTGGATCTATTAAAGGCAACAATGCATTTGTTTAGCCTTAAAGTCATGTCACTAAGTCTCTTCTAGTCATTAAATCATTCTAAATTAATTCGAACGAATTCTATTTTCGCCCTTCAAACATTATTTTCTTACATAACTTGTAATTAATATATTGAAGACAACAATGCATTATTTTAGCATTAAAAAGCATATCACTCAGTCTTCTAAATCATTAAATTGTTTGGAGGCACTTCGAAAAAATTCTATTTTTGTATTTAAAACACGACTTTCATGCATAACTTGCACTTGATCTATTGAAGGTGACTATTCATTTTTTAGCCTTAAAGTCATATTTTTGCGTCTCTTTTAGTCAGTAAATCATTCTAAATCACTTTGAACAAAATTCGGCCTTTAAACATGACTTCTGTGCATAACATGCAGTTGATCTATTGAAAGCAACAATGCATTTTTTTAGCGTTTAGGTCATGTCACTGAGTCTCTTCTGGTCATGAAATCATTCTAAATTAATTCGAACGACTTCTATTTTCGCCCTTCAAACATTATTTTCTTACATAACTTGCAATTAATCTTCTAAAGACAAAAATGCATTATTTTAGCATTAAAAAGCATATCACTCAGTCTTTTCAATCATTAAATTGTTTGAAGTCACTTCGAACCAATTCTCTTTTTGCATTTAAAACGCGACTTTCATGCATAACTTGCAATTGATCTATTGATGGCAACTATGCCTTTTTTTAGCCTTGAACTCATATATTCGCGTCTCTTTTAGTTAGTAAATCATTCTAAATCACTTCGAACGAAATTCGGCCTTTAAACATGACTTCCGTGCATAACTTGCAGTTGATCTATTAAAGGCAACAATGCATTTGTTTAGCCTTAAAGTCATGTCACTGAGTCTCTTCTAGTCATCAAATCATTCTAAATTAATTCAAACGAATTCTATTTTCGCCCTTCAAACATTATTTTCTTACATAACATGCAATTAATCTACCAAAGACAACAATGCATTATTTTAGCGTTAAAAAGCATATCACTCAGTCTTTTCAATCATTAAATTGTTTGAAGGCACTGTAAACCAATTCGCTTTTTGCATTTAAAAAGTGACTTTCATGCATAACTTGCTATTGATCTATTGATGGCAACTGCACATTTTTTAGCCTTAAAGTCATATTTTTGCGTCTCTCTTAGTCAGTAAATCGTTCTAAATCACTTCGAACAAAATTCGGCCTTTAAACATGACTTTCGTGCATAACTTGCAGTTGATCTATTGAAGGCAACAATGCATTTGTTAAGCCTTTACGTCATGTCACTGAGTCTCTTCTAGTCATCAAATCATTCTAAATTAATTCGAACGAATTCTATTTTCGCCCTTCAAACATTATTTTCTTACATAACTTGCAATTAATCTTCTAAAGACAAAAATGCATTATTTTAGCAATAAAAAGCATATCACTCAGTCTTTTCAATCATTAAATTGTTTGAAGGCACTTCGAACCAATTACCTTTTTGCATTTAAAACGCGACTTTCATGCATAACTTGCAATCGATCTATTGATGGCAACTATGCCTTTTTTTAGCCTTAAACTCATATTTTCGTGTCTCTTTTAGTTAGTAAATCATTCTAAATCACTTCGAACGAAATTCGGCCTTTAAACATGACTTCCATGCATAACTTGCAGTTGATCTATTAAAGGCAACAATGCATTTGTTTAGCCTTAATGTCATGTCACTAAGTCTCTTCTAGTCATTAAATCATTCTAAATTAATTCGAAAGAATTCTATTTTCGCCCTTCAAACATTATTTTCTTACATAACTTGTAATTAATATATTGAAGACAACAATGCATTATTTTAGCATTAAAAAGCATATCACTCAGTCTTCTAAATCATTAAATTGTTTGGAGGCACTTCGAAAAAATTCTATTTTTGTATTTAAAACACGACTTTCATGCATAACTTGCACTTGATCTATTGAAGGTGACTATTCATTTTTTAGCCTTAAAGTCATATTTTTGCGTCTCTTTTAGTCAGTAAATCATTCTAAATCACTTTGAACAAAATTCGGCCTTTAAACATGACTTTTGTGCATAACATGCAGTTGATCTATTGAAAGCAACAATGCATTTTTTTAGCGTTTAGGTCATGTCACTGAGTCTCTTCTGGTCATCAAATCATTCTAAATTAATTCGAACGACTTCTATTTTCGCCCTTCAAACATTATTTTCTTACATAACTTGCAATTAATCTTCTAAAGACAAAAATGCATTATTTTAGCATTAAAAAGCATATCACTCAGTCTTTTCAATCATTAAATTGTTTGAAGTCACTTCGAACCAATTCTCTTTTTGCATTTAAAACGCGACTTTCATGCATAACTTGCAATTGATCTATTGATGGCAACTATGCCTTTTTTTAGCCTTGAACTCATATTTTCGCGTCTCTTTTAGTTAGTAAATCATTCTAAATCACTTCGAACGAAATTCGGCCTTTAAACATGACTTCCGTGCATAACTTGCAGTTGATCTATTAAAGGCAACAATGCATTTGTTTAGCCTTAAAGTCATGTCACTGAGTCTCTTCTAGTCATCAAATCATTCTAAATTAATTCGAACGAATTCTATTTTCGCCCTTCAAACATTATTTTCTTACATAACATGCAATTAATCTACCAAAGACAACAATGCATTATTTTAGCGTTAAAAAGCATATCACTTAGTCTTTTCAATCATTAAATTGTTTGAAGGCACTGTAAACCAATTCGCTTTTTGCATTTAAAAAGTGACTTTCATGCATAACTTGCAATCGATCTATTGATGGCAACTATGCCTTTTTTTAGCCTTAAACTCATATTTTCGTGTCTCTTTTAGTTAGTAAATCATTCTAAATCACTTCGAACGAAATTCTGCCTTTAAACATGACTTCCGTGCATAACTTGCAGTTGATCTATTAAAGGCAACAATGCATTTGTTTAGCCTTAAAGTCATGTCACTAAGTCTCTTCTAGTCATTAAATCATTCTAAATTAATTCGAACGAATTCTATTTTCGCCCTTCAAACATTATTTTCTTACATAACTTGTAATTAATATATTGAAGACAACAATGCATTATTTTAGCATTAAAAAGCATATCACTCAGTCTTCTAAATCATTAAATTGTTTGGAGGCACTTCGAAAAAATTCTATTTTTGTTATTAAAACACGACTTTCATGCATAACTTGCACTTGATCTATTGCAGGTGACTATTCATTTTTTTGCCTTAAAGTCATATTTTTGCGTCTCTTTTAGTCAGTAAATCATTCTAAATCACTTTGAACAAAATTCGGCCTTTAAACATGACTTTTGTGCATAACATGCAGTTGATCTATTGAAAGCAACAATGCATTTTTTTAGCGTTTAGGTCATGTCACTGAGTCTCTTCTGGTCATCAAATCATTCTAAATTAATTCGAACGACTTCTATTTTCGCCCTTCAAACATTATTTTCTTACATAACTTGCAATTAATCTTCTAAAGACAAAAATGCATTATTTTAGCATTAAAAAGCATATCACTCAGTCTTTTCAATCATTAAATTGTTTGAAGTCACTTCGAACCAATTCTCTTTTTGCATTTAAAACGCGACTTTCATGCATAACTTGCAATTGATCTATTGATGGCAACTATGCCTTTTTTTAGCCTTGAACTCATATTTTCGCGTCTCTTTTAGTTAGTAAATCATTCTAAATCACTTCGAACGAAATTCGGCCTTTAAACATGACTTCCGTGCATAACTTGCAGTTGATCTATTAAAGGCAACAATGCATTTGTTTAGCCTTAAAGTCATGTCACTGAGTCTCTTCTAGTCATCAAATCATTCTAAATTAATTCGAACGAATTCTATTTTCGCCCTTCAAACATTATTTTCTTACATAACATGCAATTAATCTACCAAAGACAACAATGCATTATTTTAGCGTTAAAAAGCATATCACTCAGTCTTTTCAATCATTAAATTGTTTGAAGGCACTGTAAACCAATTCGCTTTTTGCATTTAAAAAGTGACTTTCATGCATAACTTGCTATTGATCTATTGATGGCAACTGCACATTTTTTAGCCTTAAAGTCATATTTTTGCGTCTCTCTTAGTCAGTAAATCGTTCTAAATCACTTCGAACAAAATTCGGCCTTTAAACATGACTTTCGTGCATAACTTGCAGTTGATCTATTGAAAGCAACAATGCATTTGTTAAGCCTTTACGTCATGTCACTGAGTCTCTTCTAGTCATCAAATCATTCTAAATTAATTCGAACGAATTCTATTTTCGCCCTTCAAACATTATTTTCTTACATAACTTGCAATTAATCTTCTAAAGACAAAAATGCATTATTTTAGCATTAAAAAGCACATCACTCAGTCTTTTCAATCATTAAATTGTTTGAAGGCACTTCGAACCAATTACCTTTTTGCATTTAAAACGCGACTTTCATGCATAACTTGCAATCGATCTATTGATGGCAACTATGCCTTTTTTTAGCCTTAAACTCATATTTTCGTGTCTCTTTTAGTTAGTAAATCATTCTAAATCACTTCTAACGAAATTCGGCCTTTAAACATGACTTCCGTGCATAACTTGCAGTTGATCTATTAAAGGCAACAATGCATTTGTTTAGCCTTAAAGTCATGTCACTAAGTCTCTTCTAGTCATTAAATCATTCTAAATTAATTCGAACGAATTCTATTTTCGCCCTTCAAACATTATTTTCTTACATAACTTGTAATTAATATATTGAAGACAACAATGCATTATTTTAGCATTAAAAAGCATATCACTCAGTCTTCTAAATCATTAAATTGTTTGGTGGCACTTCGAAAAAATTCTATTTTTGTATTTAAAACACGAGTTTCATGCATAACTTGCACTTGATCTATTGAAGGTGACTATTCATTTTTTAGCCTTAAAGTCATATTTTTGCGTCTCTTTTAGTCAGTAAATCATTCTAAATCACTTTGAACAAAATTCGGCCTTTAAACATGACTTTTGTGCATAACATGCAGTTGATCTATTGAAAGCAACAATGCATTTTTTTAGCGTTTAGGTCATGTCACTGAGTCTCTTCTGGTCATCAAATCATTCTAAATTAATTCGAACGACTTCTATTTTCGCCCTTCAAACATTATTTTCTTACATAACTTGCAATTAATCTTCTAAAGACAAAAATGCATTATTTTAGCATTAAAAAGCATATCACTCAGTCTTTTCAATCATTAAATTGTTTGAAGTCACTTCGAACCAATTCGCTTTTTGCATTTAAAACGCGACTTTCATGCATAACTTGCAATTGATCTATTGATGGCAACTATGCCTTTTTTTAGCCTTGAACTCATATTTTCGCGTCTCTTTTAGTTAGTAAATCATTCTAAATCACTTCGAACGAAATTCGGCCTATAAACATGACTTCCGTGCATAACTTGCAGTTGATCTATTAAAGGCAACAATGCATTTGTTTAGCCTTAAAGTCATGTCACTGAGTCTCTTCTAGTCATCAAATCATTCTAAATTAATTCGAACGAATTCTATTTTCGCCCTTCAAACATTATTTTCTTACATAACATGCAATTAATCTACCAAAGACAACAATGCATTATTTTAGCGTTAAAAAGCATATCACTCAGTCTTTTCAATCATTAAATTGTTTGAAGGCACTGTAAACCAATTCGCTTTTTGCATTTAAAAAGTGACTTTCATGCATAACTTGCTATTGATCTATTGATGGCAACTGCACATTTTTTAGCCTTAAAGTCATATTTTTGCGTCTCTCTTAGTCAGTAAATCGTTCTAAATCACTTCGAACAAAATTCGGCCTTTAAACATGACTTTCGTGCATAACTTGTAGTTGATCTATTGAAGGCAACAATGCATTTGTTAAGCCTTTACGTCATGTCACTGAGTCTCTTCTAGTCATCAAATCATTCTAAATTAATTCGAACGAATTCTATTTTCGCCCTTCAAACATTATTTTCTTACATAACTTGCAATTAATCTTCTAAAGACAAAAATGCATTATTTTAGCATTAAAAAGCATATCACTCAGTCTTTTCAATCATTAAATTGTTTGAAGGCACTTCGAACCAATTACCTTTTTGCATTTAAAACGCGACTTTCATGCATAACTTGCAATCGATCTATTGATGGCAACTATGCCTTTTTTTAGCCTTAAACTCATATTTTCGTGTCTCTTTTAGTTAGTAAATCATTCTAAATCACTTCGAACGAAATTCGGCCTTTAAACATGACTTCCGTGCATAACTTGCAATTGATCTATTAAAGGCAACAATGCATTTGTTTAGCCTTAAAGTCATGTCACTAAGTCTCTTCTAGTCATTAAATCATTCTAAATTAATTCGAACGAATTCTATTTTCGCCCTTCAAACATTATTTTCTTACATAACTTGTAATTAATATATTGAAGACAACAATGCATTATTTTAGCATTAAAAAGCATATCACTCAGTCTTCTAAATCATTAAATTGTTTGGAGGCACTTCGAAAAAATTCTATTTTTGTATTTAAAACACGACTTGCATGCATAACTTGCACTTGATCTATTGAAGGTGACTATTCATTTTTTAGCCTTAAAGTCATATTTTTGCGTCTCTTTTAGTCAGTAAATCATTCTAAATCACTTTGAACAAAATTCGGCCTTTAAACATGACTTTTGTGCATAACATGCAGTTGATCTATTGAAAGCAACAATGCATTTTTTTAGCGTTTAGGTCAGGTCACTGAGTCTCTTCTGGTCATCAAATCATTCTAAATTAATTCGAACGACTTCTATTTTCGCCCTTCAAACATTATTTTCTTACATAACTTGCAATTAATCTTCTAAAGACAAAAATGCATTATTTTAGCATTAAAAAGCATATCACTCAGTCTTTTCAATCATTAAATTGTTTGAAGTCACTTCGAACCAATTCTCTTTTTGCATTTAAAACGCGACTTTCATGCATAACTTGCAATTGATCTATTGATGGCAACTATGCCTTTTTTTAGCCTTAAACTCATATTTTCGCGTCTCTTTTAGTTAGTAAATCATTCTAAATCACTTCGAACGAAATTCGGCCTTTAAACATGACTTCCGTGCATAACTTGCAGTTGATCTATTAAAGGCAACAATGCATTTGTTTAGCCTTGAAGTCATGTCACTGAGTCTCTTCTAGTCAATAAATCATTCTAAATTAATTCGAACGAATTCTATTTTCCCCCTTCAAACATTATTTTATTACATAACTAGCAATTAATCTACTACAGACAAAAATGCATTATTTTAGCATTAAAAAGCATATCACTCAGTCTTTTCAATCATTAAATTGTTTGAAGGCACTTCGAACCAATTGTATTTTTGTATTTTAAACACAACTTTCATGCATAACTTGCAATTGATCTATTGATTGCAACTATGCATTTTTTAGCCTTAAAGTCATATTTTTGCGTCTCTTTTAGTCAGTAAATCATTCTAAATCACTTCGAACGAAATTCGGCCTTTAAACATGACTCTCGTGCATAACATGCAGTTGATCTATTGAAGGCCACAATCCATTTGTTTAGTGTTTAGGTCATGTCACTGAGTCTCTTCTAGTTATTAAATCATTCTAAATTAATTCGAACGAATTCTATTTTCGCCCTTCAAACATTATTTTCTTACATAACTTGCAATTAATCTTCTAAAGACAAAAATGCATTATTTTAGCATTAAATAGCATATCACTCAGTCTTTTCAATCATTAAATTGTTTGAAGTCACTTCGAACCAATTCCCTTTTTGCATTTAAAACGCGACTTTCATGCATAACTTGCAATTGATCTATTGATGGCAACTATGCCTTTTTTTAGCCTTAAACTCATATTTTCGCGTCTCTTTTAGTTAGTAAATCATTCTAAATCACTTCGAACGAAATTCGGCCTTTAAACATGACTTCCGTGCATAACTTGCAGTTGATCTATTAAAGGCAACAATGGATTTGTTTAGCCTTAAAGTCATGTCACTAAGTCTCTTCTAGTCATTAAATCATTCTAAATTAATTCGAACGAATTCTATTTTCGCCCTTCAAACATTATTTTCTTACATAACTTGCAATTAATCTTCTAAAGACAAAAATGCATTATTTTAGCATTAAATAGCATATCACTCAGTCTTTTCAATCATTAAATTGTTTGAAGTCACTTCGAACCAATTCTCTTTTTGCATTTAAAACGCGACTTTCATGCATAACTTGCAATTGATCTATTGATGGCAACTATGCCTTTTTTTAGCCTTAAACTCATATTTTCGCGTCTCTTTTAGTTAGTAAATCATTCTAAATCACTTCGAACGAAATTCGGCCTTTAAACATAACTTCCGTGCATAACTTGCAGTTGATCTATTAAAGGCGACAATGCATTTGTTTTGCCTTAAAGTCATGTCACTAAGTCTCTTCTAGTCATTAAATCATTCTAAATTAATTCGAACGAATTCTATTTTCGCCCTTCAAGCATTATTTTCTTACATAACTTGTAATTAATATATTGAAGACAACAATGCATTATTTTAGCATTAAAAATCATATCACTCAGTCTTCTAAATCATTAAATTGTTTGGAGGCACTTCGAAAAAATTCTATTTTTGTATTTAAAACACGAGTTTCATGCATAACTTGCACTTGATCTATTGAAGGTGACTATTCATTTTTTAGCCTTAAAGTCATATTTTTGCGTCTCTTTTAGTCAGTAAATCATTCTAAATCACTTTGAACAAAATTCGGCCTTTAAACATGACTTTCGTGCATAACATGCAGTTGATCTATTGAAGGCAACAATGCATTTTTTTAGCGTTTAGGTCATGTCACTGAGTCTCTTCTGGTCATCAAATCATTCTAAATTAATTCGAACGACTTCTATTTTCGCCCTTCAAACATTATTTTCTTACATAACTTGCAATTAATCTTCTAAAGACAAAAATGCATTATTTTAGCATTAAAAAGCATATCACTCAGTCTTTTCAATCATTAAATTGTTTGAAGTCACTTCGAACCAATTCTCTTTTTGCATTTAAAACGCGACTTTCATGCATAACTTGCAATTGATCTATTGATGGCAACTATGCCTTTTTTTAGCCTTGAACTCATATTTTCGCGTCTCTTTTAGTTAGTAAATCATTCTAAATCACTTCGAACGAAATTCGGCCTTTAAACATGACTTCCGTGCATAACTTGCAGTTGATCTATTAAAGGCAACAATGCATTTGTTTAGCCTTAAAGTCATGTCACCAAGTCTCTTCTAGTCATTAAATCATTCTAAATTAATTCGAACGAATTCTATTTTCGCCCTTCAAACATTATTTTCTTACATAACTTGTAATTAATATATTGAAGACAACAATGCATTATTTTAGCATTAAAAAGCATATCACTCAGTCTTCTAAATCATTAAATTGTTTGGAGGCACTTCGAAAAAATTCTATTTTTGTATTTAAAACACGACTTTCATGCATAACTTGCACTTGATCTATTGAAGGTGACTATTCATTTTTTAGCCTTAAAGTCATATTTTTGCGTCTCTTTTAGTCAGTAAATCATTCTAAATCACTTTGAACAAAATTCGGCCTTTAAACATGACTTTCGTGCATAACATGCAGTTGATCTATTGAAGGCAACAATGCATTTTTTTAGCGTTTAGGTCATGTCACTGAGTCTCTTCTGGTCATCAAATCATTCTAAATTAATTCGAACGACTTCTATTTTCGCCCTTCAAACATTATTTTCTTACATAACTTGCAATTAATCTTCTAAAGACAAAAATGCATTATTTTAGCATTAAAAAGCATATCACTCAGTCTTTTCAATCATTAAATTGTTTGAAGTCACTTCGAACCAATTCTCTTTTTGCATTTAAAACGCGACTTTCATGCATAACTTGCAATTGATCTATTGATGGCAACTATGCCTTTTTTTAGCCTTAAACTCATATTTTCGCGTCTCTTTTAGTTAGTAAATCATTCTAAATCACTTCGAACGAAATTCGGCCTTTAAACATGACTCTCGTGCATAACATGCAGTTGATCTATTGACGGCAACAATCCATTTGTTTAGTGTTTAGGTCATGTCACTGAGTCTCTTCTAGTCATCAAATCATTCTAAATTAATTCGAACGAATTCTATTTTCGCCCTTCAAACATTATTTTCTTACATAACTTGCAATTAATCTTCTAAAGACAAAAATGCATTATTTTAGCATTAAAAAGCATATCACTCAGTCTTTTCAATCATTAAATTGTTTGAAGTCACTTCGAACCAAATCTCTTTTTGCATTTAAAACGCGACTTTCATGCATAACTTGCAATTGATCTATTGATGGCAACTATGCCTTTTTTTAGCCTTAAACTCATATTTTCGCGTCTGTTTTAGTTAGTAAATCATTCTAAATCACTTCGAACGAAATTCGGGCTTTAAACATGACTTCCGTGCATAACTTGCAGTTGATCTATTAAAGGCAACAATGCATTTGTTTAGCCTTAAAGTCATGTCACTAAGTCTCTTCTAGTCATTAAATCATTCTAAATTAATTCGAACGAATTCTATTTTCGCCCTTCAAACATTATTTTCTTACATAACTTGTAATTAATATATTGAAGACAACAATGCATTATTTTAGCATTAAAAAGCATATCACTCAGTCTTCTAAATCATTAAATTGTTTGGAGGCACTTCGAAAAAATTCTATTTTTGTATTTAAAACACGACTTTCATGCATAACTTGCACTTGATCTATTGAAGGTGACTATTCATTTTTTAGCCTTAAAGTCATATTTTTGCGTCTCTTTTAGTCAGTAAATCATTCTAAATCACTTCGAACTAAATTCGGCCTTTAAACATGACTTTCGTGCATAACTTGCTGTTGATCTATTGAAGGAAACAATGCATTTGTTTGGCCTTGAAGTCATGTCACTGAGTCTCTTCTACTCATTAAATCATTCTAAATTAATTCGAACGAATTCTATTTTCGCCCTTTAAAAATTATTTTCTTACATAACTTGCAATTAATCTACTAAAGACAACAATGCTTTATTTTAGCATTAAAAAGCATATCACTTAGTCTTTTCAATCATTAAATCGTTTGAAGGCACTGTAAACCAATTGTATTTTTGTATTTTAAACACGACTTTCATGCATAACTTGCACGTGATCTATTGAAGGCCACTATTCATTTTTTAGCCTTGAATTCATATTATTGCGTCTCTTTTAATTATTAAATCTTTCTAAATCACTTCGAACGAAATTTGGCCTTTAAACATGACTTTCATGCATAACTTGCACTTGATCTATTGATGGCAACTATGCCTTTTTTAGCCTTAAAGTCATATTTTTGCGTCTCTTTTAGTCAGTAAATCATTCTAAATCACTTTGAACAAAATTCGGCCTTTAAACATGACTTTCGTGCATAACATGCAGTTGACCTATTGAAGGCAACAATGCATTTTTTTAGTGTTTAGGTCATGTCACTGAGTCTCTTCTGGTCATCAAATCATTCTAAATTAATTCGAACGACTTCTATTTTCGCCCTTCAAACATTATTTTCTTACATAACTTGCAATTAATCTTCTAAAGACAAAAATGCATTATTTTAGCATTAAAAAGCATATCACTCAGTCTTTTCAATCATTAAATTGTTTGAGGTCACTTCGAACCAATTCTCTTTTTGCATTTAAAACACGACGTTCATGCATAACTTGCACTTGATCTATTGAAGGCGACTATTCATTTTTTAGCCTTAAAGTCATATTTTTGCGTCTCTTTTAGTCAGTAAATCATTCTAAATCACTTTGAACAAAATTCGGCCTTTAAACATGACTTTCGTGCATAACTTGCATTTGATCTATTGAAGGCAACAATGCATTAGTTTAGCCTTAATGTCATGTCACTGAGTCTCTTCTAGTCATTAAATCATTCTAAATTAATTCGAACGAATTCTATTTTTGCCCTTCAAACATTATTTTCTTACATAACTTGTAATTAATCTATTGAGGACAACAATGCTTTATTTTAGCATTAAAAAGCATATCACTCAGTGTTTTAAATCATTAAATTGTTTGAAGGCACTTCGAACCAATTCTATTTTTTTATTTAAAACACGACTTTCATGCATAACTTGCACTTGATCTATTGAAGGCGACTATTCATTTTTTAGCCTTAAATTCGTATTATTGCGTCTCTATTAGTCATTAAATCTTTCTAAACCACTTTGAACGAATTTCGGCCTTTAAACATGACTTTCGTGCAGAACTTGCATTTGATCTATTAAAGGCAACAATGCATTAGTTTAACCTTAAAGTCATGTCACTGAATCTCTTCTAGTCATTAAATCATTCTAAATTAATTCGAACGAATTCTATTTTCACCCTTCAAACATTATTTTATTACATAACTAGCAATTAATCTACTAAAAGCAACAATGCATTATTTTAGCGTTAAAAAGCATATCACTCAGTCTTTTCAATCATTAAATTGTTTGAAGGCACTGTAAACCAATTCTCTTTTTGCATTTAAAAAGTGACTTTCTTGCATAACTTGCAATTGATCTATTGATGGCAACTATGCATTTTTTAGCTTTAAAGTCATATTTTTGCGTCTCTTTTATTCAGTAAATCATTCTAAATCACTTCGAACAAATTCGGCCTTTAAACATGACTTTCGTGCATAACTTGCAGTTGATCTATTGAAGGAAACAATGCATTAGTTCAGCCTTGAAGTCATGTCACTGAGTCACTTCTAGTCATTAAATCATTCTAAATTAATTCGAACGAATTCTATTTTCTCCCTTCAAACATTATTTTCTTACGTAACTTGCAATTAATCTACTAAAGACAACAACGCATTATTTTGGCATTAAAAAGTATATCACTCAGTCTTTTCAATCATTAAATTGTTTGAAGGCACTTTGAACCAATTGTATTTTTGTATTTTAAACACGACTTTCATGCATAACTTGCACGTGATTTATTGAGGGCCACTATTCATTTTTTAGCCTTTAATTCATATTATTGCGTCTCTTTTAATTATTAAATCTTTCTAAATCACTTCGAACGAAATTCGGCCTTTAAACATGACTTTCGTGCATAACTTGCAGTTGATCTATTGAAGGCAACAATGCATTAGTTTAGCCTTAAAGTCATGTCACTCAGTCTCTTCTAGTCGTCAAATCATTCTAAATTAATTCGAACGAATTCTATTTTCTTCCTTCAAACATTATTTTCTTATATAACTTGCAATTAATCTACCAAAGGCAACAATGCATTATTTTAGCGTTAAAAAGCATATCATTCAGTCTTTTCAATCATTAAATTGTTTGAAGGCACTGTAAACCAATTCTCTTTTTGCATTTAAAACGCGACTTTCATGCATAACTTGCAATTGATCTATTGATGGCAACTATGCATTTTTTAGCCTTAAAGTGATATTTTTGCGTCTCTTTTAGTCAGTAAATCATTCTAAATCACTTCGAACAAATACGGCCTTTAAACATGACTTTCGTGCATAACTTGCAGTTGATCTATTGAAGGAAACAATGCATTTGTTTAGCCTTGAAGTCATGTCACTGAGTCACTTCTAGTCATTAAATCATTCTAAATTAATTCGAACGAATTCTATTTTCTCCCTTCAAACATTATTTTCTTACATAACTTGCAATTAATCTACTAAAGACAACAATGCATTATTTTAGCATTAAAAAGCATATCACTCAGTCTTTTCAATCATTAAATTGTTTGAAGGCACTTCGAACCAATTCTCTTTTTGCATTTAAAACGCGACTTTCATGCATAACTTGCGATTGATCTATTGATGGCAACTATGCATTTTTTAGCCTTAAAGTCATATTTTTGCGTCTCTTTTAGTCAGTAAATCATTCTAAATCACTTCGAACTAAATTCGGCCTTTAAACATGACTTTCGTGCATAACTTGCTGTTGATCTATTGAAGGAAACAATGCATTTGTTTGGCCTTGAAGTCATGTCACTGAGTCTCTTCTACTCATTAAATCATTCTAAATTAATTCGAACGAATTCTATTTTCGCCCTTTAAAAATTATTTTCTTACATAACTTGCAATTAATCTACTAAAGACAACAATGCTTTATTTTAGCATTAAAAAGCATATCACTTAGTCTTTTCAATCATTAAATCGTTTGAAGGCACTGTAAACCAATTGTATTTTTGTATTTTAAACACGACTTTCATGCATAACTTGCACGTGATCTATTGAAGGCCACTATTCATTTTTTAGCCTTGAATTCATATTATTGCGTCTCTTTTAATTATTAAATCTTTCTAAATCACTTCGAACGAAATTTGGCCTTTAAACATGACTTTCATGCATAACTTGCACTTGATCTATTGATGGCAACTATGCCTTTTTTAGCCTTAAAGTCATATTTTTGCGTCTCTTTTAGTCAGTAAATCATTCTAAATCACTTTGAACAAAATTCGGCCTTTAAACATGACTTTCGTGCATAACATGCAGTTGACCTATTGAAGGCAACAATGCATTTTTTTAGTGTTTAGGTCATGTCACTGAGTCTCTTCTGGTCATCAAATCATTCTAAATTAATTCGAACGACTTCTATTTTCGCCCTTCAAACATTATTTTCTTACATAACTTGCAATTAATCTTCTAAAGACAAAAATGCATTATTTTAGCATTAAAAAGCATATCACTCAGTCTTTTCAATCATTAAATTGTTTGAGGTCACTTCGAACCAATTCTCTTTTTGCATTTAAAACACGACTTTCATGCATAACTTGCACTTGATCTATTGAAGGCGACTATTCATTTTTTAGCCTTAAAGTCATATTTTTGCGTCTCTTTTAGTCAGTAAATCATTCTAAATCACTTTGAACAAAATTCGGCCTTTAAACATGACTTTCGTGCATAACTTGCATTTGATCTATTGAAGGCAACAATGCATTAGTTTAGCCTTAATGTCATGTCACTGAGTCTCTTCTAGTCATTAAATCATTCTAAATTAATTCGAACGAATTCTATTTTTGCCCTTCAAACATTATTTTCTTACATAACTTGTAATTAATCTATTGAGGACAACAATGCTTTATTTTAGCATTAAAAAGCATATCACTCAGTGTTTTAAATCATTAAATTGTTTGAAGGCACTTCGAACCAATTCTATTTTTTTATTTAAAACACGACTTTCATGCATAACTTGCACTTGATCTATTGAAGGCGACTATTCATTTTTTAGCCTTAAATTCGTATTATTGCGTCTCTATTAGTCATTAAATCTTTCTAAACCACTTTGAACGAATTTCGGCCTTTAAACATGACTTTCGTGCAGAACTTGCATTTGATCTATTAAAGGCAACAATGCATTAGTTTAACCTTAAAGTCATGTCACTGAGTCTCTTCTAGTCATTAAATCATTCTAAATTAATTCGAACGAATTCTATTTTCACCCTTCAAACATTATTTTATTACATAACTAGCAATTAATCTACTAAAAGCAACAATGCATTATTTTAGCGTTAAAAAGCATATCACTCAGTCTTTTCAATCATTAAATTGTTTGAAGGCACTGTAAACCAATTCTCTTTTTGCATTTAAAAAGTGACTTTCTTGCATAACTTGCAATTGATCTATTGATGGCAACTATGCATTTTTTAGCTTTAAAGTCATATTTTTGCGTCTCTTTTATTCAGTAAATCATTCTAAATCACTTCGAACAAATTCGGCCTTTAAACATGACTTTCGTGCATAACTTGCAGTTGATCTATTGAAGGAAACAATGCATTAGTTCAGCCTTGAAGTCATGTCACTGAGTCACTTCTAGTCATTAAATCATTCTAAATTAATTCGAACGAATTCTATTTTCTCCCTTCAAACATTATTTTCTTACGTAACTTGCAATTAATCTACTAAAGACAACAACGCATTATTTTGGCATTAAAAAGTATATCACTCAGTCTTTTCAATCATTAAATTGTTTGAAGGCACTTTGAACCAATTGTATTTTTGTATTTTAAACACGACTTTCATGCATAACTTGCACGTGATTTATTGAGGGCCACTATTCATTTTTTAGCCTTTAATTCATATTATTGCGTCTCTTTTAATTATTAAATCTTTCTAAATCACTTCGATCGAAATTCGGCCTTTAAACATGACTTTCGTGCATAACTTGCAGTTGATCTATTGAAGGCAACAATGCATTAGTTTAGCCTTAAAGTCATGTCACTCAGTCTCTTCTAGTCGTCAAATCATTCTAAATTAATTCGAACGAATTCTATTTTCTTCCTTCAAACATTATTTTCTTATATAACTTGCAATTAATCTACCAAAGGCAACAATGCATTATTTTAGCGTTAAAAAGCATATCATTCAGTCTTTTCAATCATTAAATTGTTTGAAGGCACTGTAAACCAATTCTCTTTTTGCATTTAAAACGCGACTTTCATGCATAACTTGCAATTGATCTATTGATGGCAACTATGCATTTTTTAGCCTTAAAGTGATATTTTTGCGTCTCTTTTAGTCAGTAAATCATTCTAAATCACTTCGAACAAATACGGCCTTTAAACATGACTTTCGTGCATAACTTGCAGTTGATCTATTGAAGGAAACAATGCATTTGTTTAGCCTTGAAGTCATGTCACTGAGTCACTTCTAGTCATTAAATCATTCTAAATTAATTCGAACGAATTCTATTTTCTCCCTTCAAACATTATTTTCTTACATAACTTGCAATTAATCTACTAAAGACAACAATGCATTATTTTAGCATTAAAAAGCATATCACTCAGTCTTTTCAATCATTAAATTGTTTGAAGGCACTTCGAACCAATTCTCTTTTTGCATTTAAAACGCGACTTTCATGCATAACTTGCGATTGATCTATTGATGGCAACTATGCATTTTTTAGCCTTAAAGTCATATTTTTGCGTCTCTTTTAGTCAGTAAATCATTCTAAATCACTTCGAACTAAATTCGGCCTTTAAACATGACTTTCGTGCATAACTTGCTGTTGATCTATTGAAGGAAACAATGCATTTGTTTGGCCTTGAAGTCATGTCACTGAGTCTCTTCTACTCATTAAATCATTCTAAATTAATTCGAACGAATTCTATTTTCGCCCTTTAAAAATTATTTTCTTACATAACTTGCAATTAATCTACTAAAGACAACAATGCTTTATTTTAGCATTAAAAAGCATATCACTCAGTCTTTTCAATCATTAAATCGTTTGAAGGCACTGTAAACCAATTGTATTTTTGTATTTTAAACACGACTTTCATGCATAACTTGCACGTGATCTATTGAAGGCCACTATTCATTTTTTAGCCTTGAATTCATATTATTGCGTCTCTTTTAATTATTAAATCTTTCTAAATCACTTCGAACGAAATTTGGCCTTTAAACATGACTTTCGTGCATAACTTGCAGTTGATCTATTTAAGGAAACAATGCATTTGTTTAGCCTTGAAGTCATGTCACTGAGTCTCTTCTAGTCATTAAATCAATCTAAATTAATTCGAACGAATTCTATTTTCTCCCTTCAAACATTATTTTCTTATATAACTTGCAATTAATCTACCAAAGGCAACAATGCATTATTTTAGCGTTAAAAAGCATATCACTCAGTCTTTTCAATCATTAAATTGTTTAAAGGCACTGTAAACCAATTCTCTTTTTTTCATTTAAAAAGTGACTTTCATGAATAACTTGCCATTGATCTATTGATGGCAACTATGCATTTTTTAGCCTTAAAGTCATATTTTTGCGTCTCTTTTAGTCAGTAAATCATTCTAAATCACTTCGAACAAATTCGGCCTTTAAACATGACTTTCGTGCATAACTTGCAGTTGATCTATTGAAGGAAACAATGCATTTGTTTGGCCTTGAAGTCATGTCACTGAGTCACTTCTACTCATTAAATCATTCTAAATTAATTCGAACGAATTCTATTTTCGCCCTTTAAAAATTATTTTCTTACATAACTTGCAATTAATCTACTAAAGACAACAATGCTTTATTTTAGCATTAAAAAGTATATCACTCAGTCTTTTCAATCATTAAATTATTTGAAGGCACTTCGAACCAATTGTATTTTTGTATTTTAAACACGATTTTCATCCATAACTTGCACGTGATCTATTGAAGGCCACTATTCATTTTTTAGCCTTTAATTCATATTATTGCGTCTCTTTTAACTATTAAATCTTTCTAAATCACTTCAAATGAAATTCGGCCTTTAAACATGACTTTCGTGCATAACTTGCAGTTGATCTATTGAAGGAAACAATGCATTTGTTTAGCCTTGAAGTCATGTCACTGAGTCTCTTCTAGTCATTAAATCATTCTAAATTAATTCGAACGAATTCTATTTTCGCCCTTCAAACATTATTTTCTTACATAACTTGCAATTAATCTACTAAAGACAACAATGCATTATTTTAGCATTAAAAAGCATATCACACAGTCTTTTCAATCATTAAATTGTTTGAAGGCACTGTAAACCAATTGTATTTTTGTATTTTAAACACGACTTTCATGCATAACTTGCACGTGATCTATTGAAGGCCACTATTCATTTCTTAGCCTTTAATTCATATTATTGCATCTCTTTTAATCATTAAATCTTTCTAAATCACTTCGAACGAAATTCGGCCTTTAAACATGACTTTAGTGCGTAACTTGCAGTTGATCTATTGAAGGCAACAATGCATTAGTTTAGCCTTATTGTCATGTCACTCAGTCTCTTCTAGTCATCAAATCATTCTAAACTAATTCGAACGAATTCTATTTTCGCCCTTCAAACATTATTTTCTTATATAACTTGCAATTAATCTACCAAAGGCAACAATGCATTATTTTAGCGTTAAAAAGCATATCACTCAGTCTTTTCAATCATTAAATTGTTTGAAGGCACTGTAAACCAATTCTCTTTTTGCATTTAAAACGCGACTTTCATGCATAACTTGCAATTGATCTATTGATGGCAACTATGCATTTTTTAGCCTTAAAGTCATCTTTTTGCGTCTCTTTTAGTCAGTAAATCATTCTAAATCACTTCGAACAAATTCGGCCTTTAAACATAACTTTCGTGCATAACTTGCAGTTGATCTATTGAAGGAAACAATGCATTTGTTTAGCCTTGAAGTCATGTCACTGAGTCACTTCTAGTCATTAAATCATTCTAAATTAATTCGAACGAATTCTATTTTCTCCCTTCAAACATTATTTTCTTACATAACTTGCAATTAATCTACTAAAGACAACAATGCATTATTTTAGCATTAAAAAGCATATCACTCAGTCTTTTCAATCATTAAATTGTTTGAAGGCACTTCGAACCAATTCTCTTTTTGCATTTAAAACGCGACTTTCATGCATAACTTGCGATTGATCTATTGATGGCAACTATGCATTTTTTAGCCTTAAAGTCATATTTTTGCGTCTCTTTTAATTATTAAATCTTTCTAAATCACTTCGAACGAAATTCGGCCTTTAAACATGACTTTCTTGCATAACTTGCAGTTGATCTATTTAAGGAAACAATGCATTTGTTTAGCCTTGAAGTCATGTCACTGAGTCTCTTCTAGTCATTAAATCATTCTAAATTAATTCGAACGAATTCTATTTTCGCCCTTCAAACATTATTTTCTTACATAACTTGCAATTAATCTACTAAAGACAACAATGCATTATTTTAGCATTAAAAAGCATATCACTCAGTCTTTTCAATCATTAAATTGTTTGAAGGCACTGTAAACCAATTGTATTTTTGTATTTTAAACACGACTTTCATGCATAACTTGCACGTGATCTATTGAAGGCCACTATTCATTTTTTAGCCTTTAATTCATATTATTGCATCTCTTTTAATCATTAAATCTTTCTAAATCACTTCGAACGAAATTCGGCCTTTAAACATGACTTTAGTGCGTAACTTGCAGTTGATCTATTGAAGGCAACAATGCATTAGTTTAGCCTTATTGTCATGTCACTCAGTCTCTTCTAGTCATCAAATCATTCTAAATTAATTCGAACGAATTCTATTTTCGCCCTTCAAACATTATTTTCTTATATAACTTGCAATTAATCTACCAAAGGCAACAATGCATTATTTTAGCGTTAAAAAGCATATCACTCAGTCTTTTCAATCATTAAATTGTTTGAAGTCACTGTAAACCAATTCTCTTTTTGCATTTAAAACGCGACTTTCATGCATAACTTGCAATTGATCTATTGATGGCAACTATGCATTTTTTAGCCTTAAAGTCATCTTTTTGCGTCTCTTTTAGTCAGTAAATCATTCTAAATCACTTCGAACAAATTCGGCCTTTAAACATAACTTTCGTGCATAACTTGCAGTTGATCTATTGAAGGAAACAATGCATTTGTTTAGCCTTGAAGTCATGTCACTGAGTCACTTCTAGTCATTAAATCATTCTAAATTAATTCGAACGAATTCTATTTTCTCCCTTCAAACATTATTTTCTTACATAACTTGCAATTAATCTACTAAAGACAACAATGCATTATTTTAGCATTAAAAAGCATATCACTCAGTCTTTTCAATCATTAAATTGTTTGAAGGCACTTCGAACCAATTCTCTTTTTGCATTTAAAACGCGACTTTCATGCATAACTTGCGATTGATCTATTGATGGCAACTATGCATTTTTTAGCCTTAAAGTCATATTTTTGCGTCTCTTTTAGTCAGTAAATCATTCTAAATCACTTCGAACTAAATTCGGCCTTTAAACATGACTTTCGTGCATAACTTGCAGTTGATCTATTGAAGGAAACAATGCATTTGTTTGGCCTTGAAGTCATGTCACTGAGTCTCTTCTAGTCATTAAATCATTCTAAATTAATTCGAACGAATTCTATTTTCACCCTTCAAACATTATTTTCTTACATAACTTGCAATTAATCTACTAAAGACAACAATGCATTATTTTAGCGTTAAAAAGCATATCACTCAGTCTTTTTAATCATTAAATTGTTTGAAAGCACTTCGAATCAATTCTCTTTTTGCATTTAGAATGCGACTTTCATGCATAATTTGCAATTGATCTATTGATGGCAACTATGCATTTTTTAGCCTTAAAGTGATATTTTTGCGTCTCTTTTAGTCAGTAAATCATTCTAAATCACTTCGAAAAAATACGGCCTTTAAACATGACTTTCGTGCATAACTTGCAGTTGATCTATTGAAGGCAGCAATGCATTAGTTTAGCCTTATAGTCATGTCACTGGGTCTCTTCTAGTCATAAAATCATTCTAAATTAATTCGAACGAATTCTATTTTCGCCCTTCAAACATTATTTTCTTACATAACTTGCAATTAATCTGCTAAAGACAACAATGCATTATTTTTGCATTAAAAACCATATCACTCAGTCTTTTCAATCATTAGATTGTTTGAAAGCACTTCGAATCAATTCTCTTTTTGCATTTAGAATGCGACTTTCATGCATAATTTGCAATTGATCTATTGATGGAAACTATGCATTTTTTAGCCTTAAAGTCATATTATTGCGTCTCTTTTAGTCATTAAATCTTTCTAAATCACTTCGAACGAAATTCGGCCTTTAAACATGACTTTCGTGCATAACTTGCAGTTGATCTATTGAAGGAAACAATGCATTTGTTTGGCCTTGAAGTCATGTCACTGAGTCACTTCTAGTCATTAAATCATTCTAAATTAATTCGAACGAATTCTATTTTCGCCCTTTAAAAATTATTTTCTTACATAACTTGCAATTAATCTACTAAAGACAACAATGCTTTATTTTAGCATTAAAAAGCATATCACTCAGTCTTTTCAATCATTAAATCGTTTGAAGGCACTGTAAACCAATTGTATTTTTGTATTTTAAACACGACTTTCATGCATAACTTGCACGTGATCTATTGAAGGCCACTATTCATTTTTTAGCCTTGAATTCATATTATTGCGTGTCTTTTAATTATTAAATCTTTCTAAATCACTTCGAACGAAATTCGGCCTTTAAACATGACTTTCGTGCATAACTTGCAGTTGATCTATTTAAGGAAACAATGCATTTGTTTAGCCTTGAAGTCATGTCACTGAGTCTCTTCTAGTCATTAAATCAATCTAAATTAATTCGAACGAATTCTATTTTCTCCCTTCAAACATTATTTTCTTACATAACTTGCAATTAATCTACTAAAGGCAACAATGCATTATTTTAGCATTAAAAAGCATATCACTCAGTCTTTTCAATCATTAAATTGTTTGAAGGCACTTCGAACCAATTGTATTTTTGTATTTTAAACACGATTTTCATGCATAACTTGCACGTGATCTATTGAAGGCCACTATTCATTTTTTAGCCTTTAATTCATATTATTGCGTCTCTTTTAATTATTAAATCTTTCTAAATCACTTCGAACGAAATTCGGCCTTTAAACATGACTTTCGTGCATAACTTGCAGTTGATCTACTGAAGGAAACAATGCATTTGTTTAGCCTTGAAGTCATGTCACTGAGTCTCTTCTAGTCATTAAATCATTCTAAATTAATTCGAACGAATTCTATTTTCGCCCTTTAAACATTATTTTCTTACATAACTTGCAATTAATCTACTAAAGACAACAATGCATTATTTTTGCATTAAAAACCATATCACTCAGTCTTTTCAATCATTAGATTGTTTGAAAGCACTTCGAAGCAATTCTCTTTTTGCATTTAGAACGCGACTTTCATGCATAATTTGCAATTGATCTATTGATGGAAACTATGCATTTTTTAGGCTTAAAGTCATATTATTGCGTCTCTTTTAGTCATTAAATCTTTCTAAATCACATCGAACGAAATTCGGCCTTTCAACATGACTTTCGTCCGTAACTTGCAGTTGATCTATTATAGGCAACAATGCATTTGTTTAGCCTTGAAGTCATGTCACTGAGTCTCTTCTAGTCATTAAATCAATCTAAATTAATTCGAACGAATTCTATTTTCTCCCTTCAAACATTATTTTCTTACATAACTTGCAATTAATCTACTAAAGACAACAATGCATTATTTTAGCGTTAAAAAGCATATCACTCAGTGTTTTCAATCATTAAATCGTTTGAAGGCACAGCAAACAAATTCTCTTCTTGCATTTAAAACACGACTTTCATGCATAACTTGCACGTGATCTATTGAAGGCCACTATTCATTTTTTAGCCTTGAATTCATATTATTGCGTCTCTTTTAATCATTAAATCTTTCTAAATCACTTCGAACGAAATTCGGCCTTTAAACATGACTTTAGTGCATAACATGCAGTTGATCTATTGAAGGCAACAATGCATTTGTTTAGCGTTTAAGTCATGTCACTGAGTCTCTTCTAGTCATCAAATCATTCTAAATTCATTCGAACGAATTCTATTTTCGCCCTTCAAACATTATTTTCTTACATAACTTGCAATTAATCTACTAAAGACAACAATGCATTATTTTAGCATTAAAAAGCATATCACTCAGTCGTTTCAATCATTAAATTGTTTGAAGGCACTTCAAACCAATTCTCTTCTTGCATTTAAAACGCGACTTTCATGCATAACTTGCAATTGATCTATTGATTGCAAGTATGCATTTCTTAGCCTTAAAGTCATATTTTTGTGTCTCTTTTAGTCAGCAAATCATTCTAAATCACTCCGAACGAAATTCGCCCTTTAGACATGACTTTCGTGCATAACTTGCAGTTGATCTTTCGAAGGCAACAATGCATTTGTTTAGCGTTTAAGTCATGTCACTGAGTCTCTTCTAGTCATCAAATCACTCTAAATTAATTCGAACGAATTCTATTTTCGCCCCTCAAACATTATTTTCTTACATAACTCGCAATTAATCTACTAAAGGCAACAATGCATTATTTTAGCGTTAAAAAGCATATCACTCAGTCTTTTCAATCATTAAATTGTTTGAAGGCACTTCGAACCAATTCTCTTTTTGCATTTAGAACGCGACTTTCATGCATAACTTGCAATTGATCTATTGATGGAAACTATGCATTTTTTAGCGTTAAAGTCATATTTTTGCGTCTCTTTTAATCATTAAATCTTTCTAAATCACTTCGAACAAAATTCGGCCTTTAAACATGACTTTAGTTCGTAACTTGCAGTTGATCTATTGAAGGCAGCAATGCATTAGTTTAGCCTATAGTCATGTCACTGGGTCTCTTCTAGTCATAAAATCATTCTAAATTAATTCGAACGAATTCTATTTTCGCCCTTCAAACATTATTTTCTTACATAACATGCAATTAATCTACTAAAGACAACATGTTATGCATTATTTTTGCATTAAAAATCATATCACTCAGTCTTTTCAATCATTAGATTGTTTGAAAGCACTGCGAACCAATTCTCTTTTTGCATTTAGAACGCGACTTTCATGCATAATTTGCAATTGATCTATTGATGGAAACTATGCATTTTTTAGCCTTAAAGTCATATTATTGCGTCTCTTTTAGTCATTAAATCTTTCTAAATCACTTCGAACGAAACTCGGCCTTTAAACATGACTTTCGTGCATAACTTGCAGTTGATCTATTGAAGGAAACAATGCATTTGTTTAGCCTTGAAGTCATGTCACTGAGTCTCTTCTAGTCATTAAATCATTCTAAATTAATTCGAACGAATTCTATTTTCTCCCTTCAAACATTATTTTCTTACATAACTTGCAATTAATCTACTAAAGACAACAATGCATTATTTTAGCATTAAAAAGCATATCACTAAGTCTTTTCAATCATTAAATTGTTTGAAGACACAGCAAACAAATTCCCTTCTTGCATTTAAAACGCGACTTTCATGCATAACTTGCAATTGATCTATTGATTGCAAGTATGCATTTTTTAGCCTTAAAGTCATATTTTTGTGTCTCTTTTAGTCAGCAAATCATTCTAAATCACTCCGAACGAAATTTGCCCTTTAGACATGACTTTCGTGCATAACTTGCAGTTGATCTATTGAAGGCAACAATGCATTTGTTTAGCGTTTAAGTCATGTCACTGAGTCTCTTCTAGTCATCAAATCATTCAAAATTAATTCGAACGAATTCTATTTTCGCCCTTCAAACATTATTTTCTTACATAACTTGCAATTAATCTACAAAAGACAACAATGCATTATTTTAGCGTAAAAAGCATATCACTCAGTCTTTTCAATCATTAAATTGTTTGACGGCACTGCAAACAAATTCTCTTTTTGCATTTAAAACGCGACTTTCATGCATAACTTGCAATTGATCTATTGATTGCAACTATGCATTTTTTAGCCTTAAAGTCATATTTTTGCATCCGTTTTGGTCGGCAAATCATTCTAAATCACTTCGAACGAAATTCGGCCATTAAACATGACTTTCGTGCATAACTTGCAGTTGATCTATTGAAGGAAACAATGCATTTGTTTAGCCTTGAAGTCATGTCACTGAGTCTCTTCTAGTCATTAAATCATTCTAAATTAATTCGAACGAATTCTATTTTCGCCCTTCAAACATTATTTTCTTACATAACTTGCAATTAATCTACTAAAGACAACAATGCATTATTTTAGCGTTAAAAAGCATATCACTCAGTCTTTTCAATTATTAAATTGTTTGACGGCACTGCAAACAAATTCTCTTTTTGCATTTAAAACGCGACTTTCATGCATAACTTGCAATTGATCTATTGATTGCAACTATGCATTTTTTAGCCTTAAAGTCATATTTTTGCATCCGTTTTAGTCAGCAAATCATTCTAAATCACTTCGAACGAAATTCAGCCTTTAAACATGACTTTCGTGCATAACTTGCAGTTGATCTATTGAAGGAAACAATGCATTAGTTTGGCCTTGAAGTCATGTCACTGAGTCCCTTCTAGTCATTAAATCATTCTAAATTAATTCGAACGAATTCTATTTTCGCCCTTTAAAAATTATTTTCTTACATAACTTGCAATTAATCTACTAAAGACAACAATGCTTTATTTTAGCATTAAAAAGCATATCACTCAGTCTTTTCAATCATTAAATCGTTTGAAGGCACTGTAAACCAATTGTATTTTTGTATTTTAAACACGACTTTCATGCATAACTTGCACGTGATATATTGAAGGCCACTATTCATTTTTTAGCCTTGAATTCATATTATTGCGTCTCTTTTAATCATTAAATCTTTCTAAATCACTTCGAACGAAATTCGGCCTTTAAACATGACTTTAGTGCGTAACTTGCAGTTGATCTATTGAAGGCAACAGTGCATTAGTTTAGCCTTAAAGTCATGTCACTGAGTCTCTTCTAGTCATCAAATCATTCTAAATTAATTCGAATGAATTCTATTTTCGCCCTTCAAACATTATTTTCTTACATAACTTGCAATTAATCTACTAAAGACAACAATGCATTATGTTAGCATTAAAAAGCATATCACTCAGTCTTTTCAATCATTAAATTGTTTCAAGGCACTGCAAACCAATTCTCTTTTTGCATTTAAAACGCGACTTTCATGCATAACTTCCATTGATCTATTGATGGCAACTATGCATTTTTTAGACTTAAAGTCATATTTTTGCGTCTCTTTTAGTCAGTAAATCATTCTAAATCACTTCGAACGAAATTCGGCCTTTAAACAAGACTTTCGTGCATAACTTGCAGTTGATTTACTGAAGGCAACAATGCATTTGTTTAGCGTTTAAGTCATGTCACTGAGTCTCTTCTAGTTATCAAATCATTCTAAATCAATTCGAACGAATTCTATTTTCGCCCTTCAAACATTATTTTCTTACATAACTTGCAATTAATCTACTAAAGAACACAATGCATTATTTTAGCATTAAAAAGCATATCACTCAGTCTTTTCAATCATTAAATTGTTTGAAGGCACATCGAACCAATTGTATTTTTGTATTTTAAACACGACTTTCCTTCGTAATTTTCAATTGATCTATTGATGGCAACTATGTATTTTTTTAGCCTTAAAGTCATATTTTTGCGTCTCTTGTATTCAGTAAATCTTTCTAAATCATTTCGAACGAAATTCGGCCTTTAAACATGACTTTAGTGCGTAACTTGCAGTTGATCTATTGAAGGCAACAATGCATTTGTTTAGCCTTAAAGTCATGTCACTGAGTCTCTTCTAGTCATCAAATCATTCTAAATTAATTCGAACGAATTCTATTTTCGCCCTTCAAACATTATTTTCTTACATAACTTGCAATTAATCTACTAAAGACAAAGATGCATTATTTTAGCGTTAAAAAGCATATCACTCAGTGTTTTCAATCATTAAATTGTTTGAAGGCACTGCAAACCAATTCTCTTTTTGCATTTAAAACGCGACTTTCATGCATAACTTGCAATTGATCTATTGATGGCAACTATGCATCTTTTAGCCTTAAAGTCATATTTTTGCGTCTCTTTTAGTCAGTAAATCATTCTAAATCACTTCGAACGAAATTCGGCCTTTAAACATGACTTTCGTGCATAACTTGCTGTTGATCTATTGAAGGAAACAATGCATTTATTTAGCCTTGAAGTCATGTCACTGTGTCTCTTCTAGTCATTAAATCATTCTAAATTAATTCGAACGAATTCTATTTTCTCCCTTCAAACATTATTTTCTTACATAACTTGCAATTAATCTACTAAAGACAACAATGCATTATTTTAGCATTAAAAAGCATATCACTCAGTCTTTTCAATCATTAAATTGTTTGAAGGCACATCGAACAAATTGTATTTTTGTATTTTAGACACGACTTTCATGCATAACTTGCACGTGATCTATTGAAGGCCACTTTTCATTTTTTAGCCTTTAATTCATATTATTGCGTCTCTTTTAATTATTAAGTCTTTCTAAATCACTTCGAACGAAAGTCGGCCTTTAAACATGACTTTAGTGTGTAACTTGCAGTTGATCTATTGAAGGAAACAATGCATTAGTTTAGCCTTAAAGTCATGTCACTGAGTCTCTTCTAGTCATCAAATCATTCTAAATTAATTCGAACGAATTCTATTTTCGCCATTCAAACATTATTTTCTTACATTACTTGCAATTAATCTACTAAAGACAACAATGCATTATTTTAGCGTTAAAAAGCACATCACTCAGTCTTTTCAATCATTAAATTGTTTGAAGGCACTGTAAACCAATTCTCTTTTTGCATTTAAAAAGCGACTTTCACGCATAACTTGCAATTGATCTATTGATGGCAACTATGCATTTTTTAGCCTTAAAGTCATATTTTTGCGTCTCTTTTAGTCAGTAAATCATTCTAAATCACTTCGAACGAAATTCGGCCTTTAAACATGACTTTCCTGCATAACTTGCTGTTGATCTATTGAAGGAAACAATGCATTTGTTTAGCCTTGAAGTCATGTCACTGAGTCTCTTCTAGTCATTAAAACATTCTAAATTAATTCGAACGAATTCTATTTTCTCCCTTCAAACATTATTTTCTTACATAACTTGCAATTAATCTACTAAAGACAACAATGCATTATTTTAGCATTAAAAAGCATTTCACTCAGTCTTTTCAATCATTAAATTGTTTGAAGGCACATCGAACAAATTGTATTTTTGTATTTTAGACACGACTTTCATTCATAACTTGCACGTGATATATTGAAGGCCACTTTTCATTTTTTAGCCTTTAATTCATATTATTGCGTCTCTTTTAATCATTAAATCTTTCTAAATCACTTCGAACGAAATTCGGCCTTTAAACATGACTTTAGTGCGTAACTTGCAGTTGATCTATTGAAGGCAACAATGCATTAGTTTCGCCTTAAAGTCATGTCACTCAGTCTCTTCTAGTCATCAAATCATTCTAAATTAATTCGAACGAATTCTATTTTCGCCCTTCAAACATTATTTTCTTTCATAACTTGTAATTAATCTATTGAAGAAAACAATGCATTATTTTAGCATTAAAAAGCATATCACTCAGTCTTTTCAATCATTAAATTGTTTGAAGGCACTGCAAACCAATTCGCTTTTTGCATTTAAAACGCGACTTTCATGCATAACTTGCAATTGATCTATTGATGGCAACTATGCATTTTTTAGCCTTAAAGTCTTATTTTTGCATCTCTTTTAGTCAGTAAATCATTCTAAATCACTTCGAATGAAATTCGGCCTTTAAACGTGACTTTCATGAATAACTTGCAGTTGATCTATTGAAGGAAATAATGCATTTGTTTAGCCTTGAAGTCATGTCACGGAGTCTCTTCTAGTCATTAAATCATTCTAAATTAATTCGAACGAATTCTATTTTCTCCCTTCAAACATTATTTTCTTACATAACTTGCAATTAATCTACTAGACACAACAATGCATTATTTTAGCGTTAAAAAGCATATCACTCAGTCTTTTCAATCATTAAATTGTCTGAAGGCACTGCAAACCAATTCTCTTCTTGCATTTAAAAGGCGACTTTCATCCATAACTTGCAATTGATCTACTGATGGCAACTATGCATTTTTTAGCCTTAAAGTCATATTTTTGCATCTCTTTTAGTCAGTAAATCATTCTAAATCACTTCGTACGAAATTCGGCCTTTAAACATGACTTTCATGCATAACTTGCAGTTGATATATTGAAGGAAACAATGCATTTGTTTAGCCTTGAAGTCATGTCACTGAGTCTCTTCTAGTCATTAAATCATTCTAAATTAATTCGAACGAATTCTATTTTCTCCCTTCAAACATTATTTTCTTACATAACTTGCAATTAATCTACTAAAGACAACAATGCATTATTTTAGCATTAAAAAGCACTTCACTCAGTCTTTTCAATCATTAAATTGTTTGAAGGCACTTCGAACCAATTGTATTTTTGTATTTTAAACACGACTTTCATTCATAACTTGCACGTGATCTATTGAAGGCCACTATTTATTTTTTAGCCTTTAATTCATATTATTGCGTCTCTTTTAATCATTAAATCTTTCTAAATCACTTCGAACGAACTTCGGCCTTTAAACATGACTTTAGTGCGTAACTTGCAGTTGATCTATTGAAGGCAACAATGGATTAGTTTAGCCTTAAAGTCATGTCACTGAGTTTCTTCTAGTCATCAAATCATTCTAAATTAATTCGAACGAATTCTATTTTCGCCCTTCAAACATTATTTTCTTACATAACTTGCAATTAATCTACTAAAGACAACAATACATTATTTTAGCGTTAAAAAGCATATCACTCAGTCTTTTCAATCATTAAATTATTTGAAGGCACTGTAAACCAATTCTCTTTTTGCATTTAAAAAGCGACTTTCATGCATAACTTGCAATTGATCTATTGATGGCAACTATGCATTTTTTAGCCTCAAAGTCATATTTTTGCGTCTCTTTTTTCAGTAAATCATTCTAAATCACTTCGAACGAAATTCGGCCTTTAAACATGACTTTCGTGCATAACTTGCAGTAGATCTATTGAAGGAAACAATGCATTTGTTTAGCCTTGAAGTCATGTCACTGAGTCTCTTTTAGTTATTAAATCATTCTAAATTAATTCGAACGGATTCTATTTTCTCCCTTCAAACATTATTTTCTTACATAACTTGCAATTAATCTACTACAGACAACAACGCATTATTTTAGCATAAAAAAGCATATCACTCAGTGTTTTCAATCATTAAATTGTTTGAAGGCACTTCGAACCAATTGTATTTTTGTATTTTAAACACGACTTTCATTCATAACCTGCACGTGATCTATTGAAGGCCACTATTTATTTTTTAGCCTTTAATTCATATTATTGCGTCTCTTTTAATTATTAAATCATTCTAAATCATTTCGAACGAAATTTGGCCTTTAAACATGACTTTTGTGCATAACTTGCAGTTGATCTATTGAAGAAAACAATGCATTTGTTTAGCCTTGAAGTCATGTCACTGAGTCTCTTCTTAGTCATCAAATCATTCTAAATTAATTCGAACGAATTCTATTTTCGCCCATCAAACATTATTTTCTTACATAACTTGCAATTAATCTACTAAAGACAACAATGCATTATTTTAGCGTTAAAAAGCATATCACTCAGTGTTTTCAATCATTAAATTGTTTGAAGGCACTGTAAACCAATTCTCTTTTTGCATTTAAAAAGCGACTTTCATGCATAACTTGCAATTGATCTATTGATGGCAACTATGCATTTTTTAGCCTTAAAGTCATATTTTTGCGTCTCTTTTAGTCAGTAAATCATTCTAAATCACTTCGAACGAAATTCGGCCTTTAAACATGACTTTCGTGCATAACTTGCAGTTGATCTATTGAAGGAAACAATGCATTTGTTTAGCCTTGAAGTCATGTCACTGAGTCTCTTCTAGTCATTAAATCATTCTAAATTAATTCGAACGGATTCTATTTTCTCCCTTCAAACATTATTTTCTTACATAACTTGCAATTAATCTACTAAAGAACACAATGCATTATTTTAGCATTAAAAAGCATATCACTCAGTGTTTTCAATCATTAAATTGTTTGAAGGCACTTCGAACCAATTGTATTTTTGTATTTTAAGCACGACTTTCATTCGTAACTTGCACGTGATCTATTGAAGGCCACTATTCATTTTTTAGCCTTTAATTCATATTATTGCGTCTCTTTTAATTATTAAATCATTCTAAATCTCTTCGAACGAAATTCGGCCTTTAAACATGACTTTTGTGCATAACTTGCAGTTGATCTATTGAAGAAAACAATGCATTTGTTTAGCCTTGAAGTCATGTCACTGAGTCTCTTCTAGTCATCAAATCATTCTAAATTAATTCGAACGAATTCTATTTTCGCCCTTCAAACATTATTTTCTTACATAACTTGCAATTAATCTACTACAGACAACAACGCATTATTTTAGCATAAAAAAGCATATCACTTAGTCTTTTCAATCATTAAATTGTTTGAAGGCACTGTAAACCAATTCTTGTTTTGCATTTAAAAAGCGACTTTCATGCATAAATTGCAATTGATCTATTGATGGCAACTATGCATTTTTTAGCCTTAAAGTCATATTTTTGCGTCTCTTTTAGTCAGTAAATCATTCTAAATCACTTCGAACGAAATTCGGCCTTTAAACATGACTTTCGTGCATAACTTGCAGTTGATCTATTGAAGGAAACAATGCATTTGTTTAGCCTTGAAGTCATGTCACTGAGTCTCTTCTAGTCATTAAATCATTCTAAATTAATTCGAACGGATTCTATTTTCTCCCTTCAAACATTATTTTCTTACATAACTTGCAATTAATCTACTAAAGACAACAATGCATTATTTTAGCGTTAAAAAGCATATCACTCAGTCTTTTCAATCATTAAATTGTTTGAAGGCACTGTAAACAAATTCTCTTTTTGCATTTAAAAAGCGACTTTCATGCATAACTTGCAATTGATCTATTGATGGCAACTATGCATTTTTTAGCCTTCAAGTCATATTTTTGCGTCTCTTTTACTAGTAAATCATTCTAAATCACTTCGAACGAAATTCGGCCTTTAAACATGACTTTCGTGCATAACTTGCAGTAGATCTATTGAAGGAAACAATGCATTTGTTTAGCCTTGAAGTCATGTCACTGAGTCTCTTCTAGTCATTAAATCATTCTAAATTAATTCGAACGGATTCTATTTTCTCCCTTCAAACATTATTTTCTTACATAACTTGCAATTAATCTACTAAAGACAACAACGCATTATTTTAGCATAAAAAAGCATATCACTCAGTGTTTTCAATCATTAAATTGTTTGAAGGCACTTCGAACCAAATTATATTTTTGTATTTTAAACACGACTTTCATTCATAACTTGCACGTGATCTATTGAAGGCCACTATTCATTTTTAAGCCTTTAATTCATATTATTATTGCGTCTCTTTTAATTATTAAATCTTTTTAAATCTCTTCGAACGAAATTCGGCCTTTAAACATGACTTTTGTGCATAACTTGCAGTTGATCTATTGAAGGAAACAATGCATTTTTTTAGCCTTGAAGTCATGTCACTGAGTCTCTTATAGTCATTAAATCATTCTAAATTAATTCGAACGGATTCTATTTTCTCCCTTCAAACATTATTTTCTTACATAACTTGCAATTAATCTACTAAAGACAACAATGCATTATTTTAGCATTAAAAAGCATATCACTCAGTCTTTTCAATCATTAAATTGTTTGGAGGCACTTTGAACCAATTGTATTTTTGTATTTTCAACACGACTTTCATTCATAACTTGCACGTGATCTATTGAAGGCCACCATTCATTTTTTAGCCTTTAATTCATATTATTGCGTCTCTTTTAATTATTAAATCTTTCTAAATCTCTTCGAACGAAATTCGGCCTTTAAACATGACTTTTGTGCATAACTTGCAGTTCATCTATTGAAGGAAACAATGCATTTGTTTAGCCTTGAAGTCATGTCATTGAGTCTCTTCTAGTCATTAAATCATTCTAAATTAATTCGAACGGATTCTATTTTCTCCCTTCAAACATTATTTTCTTACATAACTTGCAATTAATCTACTAAAGACAACAATGCATTATTTTAGCATTAAAAAGCATATCACTCAATGTTTTCAATCATTAAATTGTTTGAAGGCACTTCGAACCAATTGTATTTTTGTATTTTAAACACGACTTTCATTCATAACTTGCACGTGATCTATTGAAGGCCACTATTCATTTTTTAGCCTTTAATTCATATTATTGCGTCTCTTTTAATTATTAAATCTTTCTAAATCTCTTCGAACGAAACTCGGCCTTTAAACTTGACTTTTGTGCATAACTTGCAGTTGATCTATTGAAGGAAACAATGCATTTGTTTAGCCTCGAAGTCATGTCATTGAGTCTCTTCTAGTCATTAAATCATTCTAAATTAATTCGAACGGATTCTATTTTCTCCCTTCAAACATTATTTTCTTACATAACTTGCAATTAATCTACTAAAGACAACAATGCATTATTTTAGCATTAAAAAGCATATCACTCAGTGTTTTCAATCATTAAATTGTTTGAAGGCACTTCGAACCAATTGTATTTTTGTATCTTAAACACGACTTTCATTCATAACTTGCACGTGATCTATTGAAGGCCACTATTCATTTTTTAGCCTTTAATTCATATTATTGCGTCTCTTTTAATTATTAAATCTTTCTAAATCTCTTCGAACGAAACTCGGCCTTTAAACATGACTTTTGTGCATAACTTGCAGTTGATCTATTGAAGGAAACAATGCATTTTTTTAGCCTTGAAGTCATGTCACTAAGTCTCTTATAGTCATTAAATCATTCTAAATTAATTCGAACGGATTCTATTTTCTCCCTTCAAACATTATTTTCTTACATAACTTGCAATTAATCTACTAAAGACAACAATGCATTATTTTAGCGTTAAAAAGCATATCACTCAGTCTTTTCAATCATTAAATTGTTTGAAGGCACTGTAAACAAATTCTCTTTTTGCATTTAAAAAGCGACTTTCATGCATAACTTGCAATTGATCTATTGATGGCAACTATGCATTTTTTAGCCTTCAAGTCATATTTTTGCGTCTCTTTTACTAGTAAATCATTCTAAATCACTTCGAACGAAATTCGGCCTTTAAACATGACTTTCTTGCATAACTTGCAGTAGATCTATTGAAGGAAACAATGCATTTGTTTAGCCTTGAAGTCATGTCACTGAGTCTCTTCTAGTCATTAAATCATTCTAAATTAATTCGAACGGATTCTATTTTCTCCCTTCAAACATTATTTTCTTACATAACTTGCAATTAATCTACTAAAGACAACAACGCATTATTTTAGCATAAAAAAGCATATCACTCAGTGTTTTCAATCATTAAATTGTTTGAAGGCACTTCGAACCAAATTATATTTTTGTATTTTAAACACGACTTTCATTCATAACTTGCACGTGATCTATTGAAGGCCACTATTCATTTTTAAGCCTTTAATTCATATTATTATTGCGTCTCTTTTAATTATTAAATCTTTTTAAATCTCTTCGAACGAAATTCGGCCTTTAAACATGACTTTTGTGCATAACTTGCAGTTGATCTATTGAAGGAAACAATGCATTTTTTTAGCCTTGAAGTCATGTCACTGAGTCTCTTATAGTCATTAAATCATTCTAAATTAATTCGAACGGATTCTATTTTCTCCCTTCAAACATTATTTTCTTACATAACTTGCAATTAATCTACTAAAGACAACAATGCATTATTTTAGCATTAAAAAGCATATCACTCAGTCTTTTCAATCATTAAATTGTTTGGAGGCACTTTGAACCAATTGTATTTTTGTATTTTCAACACGACTTTCATTCATAACTTGCACGTGATCTATTGAAGGCCACCATTCATTTTTTAGCCTTTAATTCATATTATTGCGTCTCTTTTAATTATTAAATCTTTCTAAATCTCTTCGAACGAAATTCGGCCTTTAAACATGACTTTTGTGCATAACTTGCAGTTGATCTATTGAAGGAAACAATGCATTTGTTTAGCCTTGAAGTCATGTCATTGAGTCTCTTCTAGTCATTAAATCATTCTAAATTAATTCGAACGGATTCTATTTTCTCCCTTCAAACATTATTTTCTTACATAACTTGCAATTAATCTACTAAAGACAACAATGCATTATTTTAGCATTAAAAAGCATATCACTCAATGTTTTCAATCATTAAATTGTTTGAAGGCACTTCGAACCAATTGTATTTTTGTATTTTAAACACGACTTTCATTCATAACTTGCACGTGATCTATTGAAGGCCACTATTCATTTTTTAGCCTTTAATTCATATTATTGCGTCTCTTTTAATTATTAAATCTTTCTAAATCTCTTCGAACGAAACTCGGCCTTTAAACATGACTTTTGTGCATAACTTGCAGTTGATCTATTGAAGGAAACAATGCATCTGTTTAGCCTCGAAGTCATGTCATTGAGTCTCTTCTAGTCATTAAATCATTCTAAATTAATTCGAACGGATTCTATTTTCTCCCTTCAAACATTATTTTCTTACATAACTTGCAATTAATCTACTAAAGACAACAATGCATTATTTTAGCATTAAAAAGCATATCACTCAGTGTTTTCAATCATTAAATTGTTTGAAGGCACTTCGAACCAATTGTATTTTTGTATCTTAAACACGACTTTCATTCATAACTTGCACGTGATCTATTGAAGGCCACTATTCATTTTTTAGCCTTTAATTCATATTATTGCGTCTCTTTTAATTATTAAATCTTTCTAAATCTCTTCGAACGAAACTCGGCCTTTAAACATGACTTTTGTGCATAACTTGCAGTTGATCTATTGAAGGAAACAATGCATTTTTTTAGCCTTGAAGTCATGTCACTAAGTCTCTTATAGTCATTAAATCATTCTAAATTAATTCGAACGGATTCTATTTTCTCCCTTCAAACATTATTTTCTTACATAACTTGCAATTAATCTACTAAAGACAACAATGCATTATTTTAGCATTAAAAAGCATATCACTCAGTGTTTTCAATCATTAAATTGTTTGAAGGCACTTTGAACCAATTGTATTTTTGTATTTTAAACACGACTTTCATTCATAACTTGCACGTGATCTATTGTGAAGGCCACCATTCATTTTTTAGCCTTTAATTCATATTATTATTGCGTCTCTTTTAATTATTAAATCTTTCTAAATCTCTTCGAACGAAATTCGGCCTTTAAACATGACTTTTGTGCATAACTTGCAGTTGATCTATTGAAGGAAACAATGCATTTGTTTAGCCTTGAAGTCATGTCATTGAGTCTCTTCTAGTCATTAAATCATTCTAAATTAATTCGAACGGATTCTATTTTCTCCCTTCAAACATTATTTTCTTACATAACTTGCAATTAATCTACTAAAGACAACAATGCATTATTTTAGCATTAAAAAGCATATCACTCAATGTTTTCAATCATTAAATTGTTTGGAGGCACTTCGAACCAATTGTATTTTTGTATTTTAAACACGACTTTCATTCATAACTTGCACGTGATCTATTGGAGGCCACTATTCATTTTTTAGCCTTTAATTCATATTATTGCGTCTCTTTTAATTATTAAATCTTTCTAAATCTCTTCGAACGAAACTCGGCCTTTAAACATGACTTTTGTGCATAACTTGCAGTTGATCTATTGAAGGAAACAATGCATTTGTTTAGCCTTGAAGTCATGTCATTGAGTCTCTTCTAGTCATTAAATCATTCTAAATTAATTCGAACGGATTCTATTTTCTCCCTTCAAACATTATTTTCTTACATAACTTGCAATTAATCTACTAAAGACAACAATGCATTATTTTAGCATTAAAAAGCATATCACTCAGTGTTTTCAATCATTAAATTGTTTGAAGGCACTTCGAACCAATTGTATTTTTGTATCTTAAACACGACTTTCATTCATAACTTGCACGTGATCTATTGAAGGCCACTATTCATTTTTTAGCCTTTAATTCATATTATTGCGTCTCTTTTAATTATTAAATCTTTCTAAATCTCTTCGAACGAAACTCGGCCTTTAAACATGACTTTTGTGCATAACTTGCAGTTGATGTATTGAAGGAAACAATGCATTTTTTTAGCCTTGAAGTCATGTCACTGAGTCTCTTATAGTCATTAAATCATTCTAAATTAATTCGAACGGATTCTATTTTCTCCCTTCAAACATTATTTTCTTACATAACCTGCAATTAATCTACTAAAGACAACAATGCATTATTTTAGCATTAAAAAGCATATCACTCAGTCTTTTCAATTATTAAATTGTTTGAAGGCACTTTGAACCAATTGTATTTTTGTATTTTAAACACGACTTTCATTCATAACTTGCACGTGATCTATTGTGAAGGCCACCATTCATTTTTTAGCCTTTAATTCATATTATTATTGCGTCTCTTTTAATTATTAAATCTTTCTAAATCTCTTCGAACGAAATTCGGCCTTTAAACATGACTTTTGTGCATAACTTGCAGTTGATCTATTGAAGGAAACAATGCATTTGTTTAGCCTTGAAGTCATGTCACTGAGTCTCTTCTAGTCATTAAATCATTCTAAATTAATTCGAACGGATTCTATTTTCTCCCTTCAAACATTATTTTCTTACATAACTTGCAATTAATCTAGTAAAGACAACAATGCATTATTTTAGCATTAAAAAGCATATCACTCAGTCTTTTCAATCATTAAATTGTTTGAAGGCACTGTAAACCAATTCTCGTTTTGCATTTAAAAAGCGACTTTCATGCATAAATTGCAATTGATCTATTGATGGCAACTATGCATTTTATAGCCTTAAAGTCATATTTTTGCGTCTCTTTTAGTCAGTAAATCATTCTAAATCACTTCGAACGAAATTCGGCCCTTAAACATGACTTTCGTCATAACTTGCAGTTGATCTATTGAAGGAAACAATGCATTTGTTTAGCCTTGAAGTCATGTCATTGAGTCTCTTCTAGTCATTAAATCATTCTAAATTAATTCGAACGGATTCTATTTTCTCCCTTCAAACATTATTTTCTTACATAACTTGCAATTAATCTACTAAAGACAACAATGCATTATTTTAGCATTAAAAAGCATATCACTCAGTGTTTTCAATCATTAAATTGTTTGAAGGCACTTCGAACCAATTGTATTTTTGTATTTTAAACACGACTTTCATTCATAACTTGCACGTGATCTATTCAAGGCCACTATTCATTTTTTAGCCTTTAATTCATATTATTGCGTCTCTTTTAATTATTAAATCTTTCTAAATCTCTTCGAACGAAATTCGGCCTTTAAACATGACTTTCGTGCATAACTTGCAGTTGATCTATTGAAGGAAACAATGCATTTTTTTAGCCTTGAAGTCATGTCACTGAGTCTGTTCTAGTCATTAAATCATTCTAAATTAATTCGAACGGATTCTATTTTCTCCCTTCAAACATTATTTTCTTACATAACTTGCAATTAATCTACTAAAGACAACAATGCATTATTTTAGCATTAAAAAGCATATCACTCAGTGTTTTCAATCATTAAATTGTTTGAAGGCACTTCGAACCAATTGTATTTTTGTATTTTAAACACGACTTTCATTCATAACTTGCGCGTGATCTATTGAAGGCCACTATTCATTTTTTAGCCTTTAATTCATATTATTGCGTCTTTTTTAATTATTAAATCTTTCTAAATCTCGTCGAACGAAACTCGGCCTTCAAACATGACTTTTGTGCATAACTTGCAGTTGATCTATTGAAGGAAACAATGCATTTGTTTAGCCTTGAAGTCATGTCACTGAGTCTCCTCCAGTCATTAAATCATTCTAAATTAATTCGAACGGATTCTATTTTCTCCCTTCAAACATTATTTTCTTACATAACTTGCAATTAATCTACTAAAGACAACAATGCATTATTTTAGCGTTAAAAAGCATATCACTCAGTCTTTTCAATCATTAAATTGTTTGAAGGCACTGTAAACCAATTCTCTTTTTGCATTTAAAAAGCGACTTTCATGCATAACTTGCAATTGATCTATTGATGGCAACTATGCATTTTTTAGCCTTAAAGTCATATTTTTGCGTCTCTTTTTTCAGTAAATCTTTCTAAATCTCTTCGAACGAAATTCAGGCCTTTAAACATGACTTTCGTGCATAACTTGCAGTTGATCTATTGAAGGAAACAATGAATTTTTTTAGCCTTGAAGTCATGTCACTGAGTCTCTTCTAGTCATTAAATCATTCTAAATTAATTCGAACGGATTCTATTTTCTCCCTTCAAACATTATTTTCTTACATAACTTGCAATTAATCTACTAAAGACAACAATGCATTATTTTAGCATTAAAAAGCATATCACTCAGTCTTTTCAATTATTAAATTGTTTGAAGGCACTTTGAACCAATTGTATTTTTGTATTTTAAACACGACTTTCATTCATAACTTGCACGTGATCTATTGTGAAGGCCACCATTCATTTTTTAGCCTTTAATTCATATTATTATTGCGTCTCTTTTAATTATTAAATCTTTCTAAATCTCTTCGAACGAAATTCGGCCTTTAAACATGACTTTTGTGCATAACTTGCAGTTGATCTATTGAAGGAAACAATGCATTTGTTTAGCCTTGAAGTCATGTCACTGAGTCTCTTCTAGTCATTAAATCATTCTAAATTAATTCGAACGGATTCTATTTTCTCCCTTCAAACATTATTTTCTTACATAACTTGCAATTAATCTACTAAAGACAACAATGCATTATTTTAGCATTAAAAAGCATATCACTCAGTCTTTTCAATCATTAAATTGTTTGAAGGCACTGTAAACCAATTCTCGTTTTGCATTTAAAAAGCGACTTTCATGCATAAATTGCAATTGATCTATTGATGGCAACTATGCATTTTTTAGCCTTAAAGTCATATTTTTGCGTCTCTTTTAGTCAGTAAATCATTCTAAATCACTTCGAACGAAATTCGGCCCTTAAACATGACTTTCATCATAACTTGCAGTTGATCTATTGAAGGAAACAATGCATTTGTTTAGCCTTGAAGTCATGTCATTGAGTCTCTTCTAGTCATTAAATCATTCTAAATTAATTCGAACGGATTCTATTTTCTCCCTTCAAACATTATTTTCTTACATAACTTGCAATTAATCTACTAAAGACAACAATGCATTATTTTAGCATTAAAAAGCATATCACTCAGTGTTTTCAATCATTAAATTGTTTGAAGGCACTTCGAACCAATTGTATTTTTGTATTTTAAACACGACTTTCATTCCTAACTTGCACGTGATCTACTCAAGGCCACTATTCATTTTTTAGCCTTTAATTCATATTATTGCGTCTCTTTTAATTATTAAATCTTTCTAAATCTCTTCGAACGAAATTCGGCCTTTAAACATGACTTTCGTGCATAACTTGCAGTTGATCTATTGAAGGAAACAATGCATTTTTTTAGCCTTGAAGTCATGTCACTGAGTCTCTTCTAGTCATTAAATCATTCTAAATTAATTCGAACGGATTCTATTTTCTCCCTTCAAACATTATTTTCTTACATAACTTGCAATTAATCTACTAAAGACAACAATGCATTATTTTAGCATTAAAAAGCATATCACTCAGTGTTTTCAATCATTAAATTGTTTGAAGGCACTTCGAATCAATTGTATTTTTGTATTTTAAACACGACTTTCATTCATAACTTGCGCGTGATCTATTGAAGGCCACTATTCATTTTTTAGCCTTTAATTCATATTATTCCGTCTTTTTTAATTATTAAATCTTTCTAAATCTCGTCGAACGAAACTCGGCCATCAAACATGACTTTTGTGCATAACTTGCAGTTGATCTATTGAAGGAAACAATGCATTTGTTTAGCCTTGAAGTCATGTCACTGAGTCTCCTCCAGTCATTAAATCATTCTAAATTAATTCGAACGGATTCTATTTTCTCCCTTCAAACATTATTTTCTTACATAACTTGCAATTAATCTACTAAAGACAACAATGCATTATTTTAGCGTTAAAAAGCATATCACTCAGTCTTTTCAATCATTAAATTGTTTGAAGGCACTGTAAACCAATTCTCTTTTTGCATTTAAAAAGCGACTTTCATGCATAACTTGCAATTGATCTATTGATGGCAACTATGCATTTTTTAGCTCTAAAGTCATATTTTTGCGTCTCTTTTTTCAGTAAATCTTTCTAAATCTCTTCGAACGAAATTCGGCTTTTAAACATGACTTTCGTGCATAACTTGCAGTTGATCTATTGAAGGAAACAATGAATTTTTTTAGCCTTGAAGTCATGTCACTGAGTCTCTTCTAGTCATTAAATCATTCTAAATTAATTCGAACGGATTCTATTTTCTCCCTTCAAACATTATTTTCTTACATAACTTGCAATTAATCTACTAAAGACAACAATGCATTATTTTAGCATTAAAAAGCATATCACTCAGTGTTTTCAATCATTAAATTATTTGAAGGCACTGTAAACCAATTCTCTTTTTGCATTTAAAAAGCGACTTTCATGCATAACTTGCAATTGATCTATTGATGGCAACTATGCATTTTTTAGCCTTAAAGTCATATTTTTGCGTCTCTTTTTTCAGTAAATCATTCTAAATCACTTCGAACGAAATTCGGCCTTTAAACATGACTTTCGTGCATAACTTGCGGTAGATCTATTGAAGGAAACAATGCATTTGGTTAGCCTTGAAGTCATGTCACTGAGTCTCTTCTAGTCATTAAATCATTCTAAATTAAGTCGAACGGATTCTATTTTCTCCCTTCAAACATTATTTTCTTACATAACTTGCAATTAATCTACTAAAGACAACAATGCATTATTTTAGCTTTAAAAAGCATATCACTCAGTGTTTTCAATCATTAAACTGTTTGAAGGCACTTCGAACCAATTGTATTTTTGTATTTTAAACACGACTTTCATTCATAACTTGCACGTGATCTATTGAAGGCCACTATTCATTTTTTAGCCTTTAATTCATATTATTGCGTTTCTTTTAATTATTAAATCTTTCTAAATCTCTTCGAACGAAATTCGGCCTTTAAACATGACTTTTGTGCATAACTTGCAGTTGATCTATTGAAGGAAACAATGCATTTTTTTAGCCTTGAAGTCATGTCACTGAGTCTCTTCTAGTCATTAAATCATTCTATATTAATTCGAACGGATTCTATTTTCTCCCTTCAAACATTATTTTCTTACATAACTTGCAATTAATCTACTAAAGACAACAATGCATTATTTTAGCATTAAAAAGCATATCACTCAGTGTTTTCAATCATTAAATTGTTTGAAGGCACTTCGAACCAATTGTATTTTTGTATTTTAAACACGACTTTCATTCATAACTTGCACGTGATCTATTGAAGGCCACTATTCATTTTTTAGCCTTTAATTCATATTATTGCGTCTCTTTTAATTATTAAATCTTTCTAAATCTCTTCGAACGAAACTCGGCCTTTAAACATGACTTTCGTGCATAACTTGCAGTTGATCTATTGAAGGAAACAATGCATTTTTTTAGCCTTGAAGTCATGTCACTGAGTCTCTTCTAGTCATTAAATCATTCTAAATTAATTCGAACGGATTCTATTTTCTCCCTTCAAACATTATTTTCTTACATAACTTGCAATTAATCTACTAAAGACAACAATGCATTATTTTAGCATTAAAAAGCATATCACTCAGTGTTTTCAATCATTAAATTGTTTGAAGGCACTGTAAACCAATTCTCTTTTTGCAATTAAAAAGCGACTTTCATGCATAACTTGCAATTGATCTATTGATGGCAACTATGCATTTTTTAGCCTTAAAGTCATATTTTTGCGTCTCTTTTAGTCAGTAAATCATTCTAAATCACTTCGAACGAAATTCGGCCTTTAAACATGACTTTCGTGCATAACTTGCAGTAGATCTATTGAAGGAAACAATGCATTTGTTTAGCCTTGAAGTCATGTCACTGAGTCTCTTCTAGTCATTAAATCATTCTAAATTAATTCGAACGGATTCTATTTTCTCCCTTCAAACAATATTTTCTTACATAACTTGCAATTAATCTACTAAAGACAACAATGCATTATTTTAGCATTAAAAAGCATATCACTCAGTGTTTTCAATCATTAAATTGTTTGAAGGCACTTCGAACCAATTGTATTTTTGTATTTTAAACACGACTTTCATTCATAACTTGCACGTGATCTATTGAAGGCCACTATTCATTTTTTAGCCTTTAATTCATATTATTGCGTCTCTTTTAATCATTAAATCTTTCTAAATCACTTCGAACGAAATTCGGCCTTTAAACATGACTTTCGTGCATAACTTGCAGTTGATCTATTGAAGGAAACAATGCATTTGTTTAGCCTTGAAGTCATGTCACTGAGTCTCTTCTAGTCATTAAATCATTCTAAATTAATTCGAACGGATTCTATTTTCTCCCTTCAAACATTATTTTCTTACATAACTTGCAATTAATCTACTAAAGACAACAATGCATTATTTTAGCGTTAAAAAGCATATCACTCAGTCTTTTCAATCATTAAATTGTTTGAAGGCACTGTAAACGAATTCTCTTTTTGCATTTAAAAAGCGACTTTCATGCATAACTTGCAATTGATCTATTGATGGCAACTATGCATTTTTTAGCCTTAAAGTCATATTTTTGCGTCTCTTTTTTCAGTAAATCTTTCTAAATCTCTTCGAACGAAATTCAGGCCTTTAAACATGACTTTCGTGCATAACTTGCAGTTGATCTATTGAAGGAAACAATGAATTTTTTTAGCCTTGAAGTCATGTCACTGAGTCTCTTCTAGTCATTAAATCATTCTAAATTAATTCGAACGGATTCTATTTTCTCCCTTCAAACATTATTTTCTTACATAACTTGCAATTAATCTACTAAAGACAACAATGCATTATTTTAGCATTAAAAAGCATATCACTCAGTCTTTTCAATTATTAAATTGTTTGAAGGCACTTTGAACCAATTGTATTTTTGTATTTTAAACACGACTTTCATTCATAACTTGCACGTGATCTATTGTGAAGGCCACCATTCATTTTTTAGCCTTTAATTCATATTATTATTGCGTCTCTTTTAATTATTAAATCTTTCTAAATCTCTTCGAACGAAATTCGGCCTTTAAACATGACTTTCGTGCATAACTTGCAGTTGATCTATTGAAGGAAACAATGCATTTGTTTAGCCTTGAAGTCATGTCACTGAGTCTCTTCTAGTCATTAAATCATTCTAAATTAATTCGAACGGATTCTATTTTCTCCCTTCAAACATTATTTTCTTACATTACTTGCAATTAATCTACTAAAAACAACAATGCATTATTTTAGCGTTAAAAAGCATATCACTCAGTCTTTTCAATCATTAAATTGTTTGAAGGCACTGTAAACGAATTCTCTTTTTGCATTTAAAAAGCGACTTTCATGCATAACTTGCAATTGATCTATTGATGGCAACTATGCATTTTTTAGCCTTAAAGTCATATTTTTGCGTCTCTTTTAGTCAGTAAATCATTCTAAATCACTTCGAACGAAATTCGGCCTTTAAACATGACTTTCGTGCATAACTTGCAGTTGATCTATTGAAGGAAACAATGCATTTATTTAGCCTTGAAGTCATGTCATGAGTCTCTTCTAGTCATTAAATCATTCTAAATTAATTCGAACGGATTCTATTTTCTCCCTTCAAACATTATTTTCTTACATAACTTGCAATTAATCTACTAAAGACAACAATGCATTATTTTAGCTTTAAAAAGCATATCACTCAGTGTTTTCAATCATTAAATTGTTTGAAGGCACTTCGAACCAATTGTATTTTTGTATTTTAAACACGACTTTCATTCATAACTTGCACGTGATCTATTGAAGGCCACTATTCATTTTTTAGCCTTTAATTCATATTATTGCGTCTCTTTTAATTATTAAATCTTTCTAAATCTCTTCGAACGAAATTCGGCCTTTAAACATGACTTTTGTGCATAACTTGCAGTTGATCTATTAAAGGAAACAATGCATTTTTTTAGCCTTGAAGTCATGTCACTGAGTCTCTTCTAGTCATTAAATCATTCTATATTAATTCGAACGAATTCTATTTTCTCCCTTCAAACATTATTTTCTTACATAACTTGCAATTAATCTACTAAAGACAACAATGCATTATTTTAGCATTAAAAAGCATATCACTCAGTGTTTTCAATCATTAAATTGTTTGAAGGCACATCGAACCAATTGTATTTTTGTATTTTAAACACGACTTTCATTCATAACTTGCACGTGATCTATTGAAGGCCACTATTCATTTTTTAGCCTTTAATTCATATTATTGCGTCTCTTTTAGTTATTAAATCTTTCCAAATCTCTTCGAACGAAATTCGGCCTTTAAACATGACTTTTGTGCATAACTTGCAGTTGATCTATTGAAGGAAACAATGCATTTGTTTAGCCTTGAAGTCATGTCACTAAGTCTCTTCTAGTCATTAAATCATTCTAAATTAATTCGAACGGATTCTATTTTCTCCCTTCAAACATTATTTTCTTACATAACTTGCAATTAATCTACTAAAGACAACAATGCATTATTTTAGCATTAAAAAGCATATCACTCAGTGTTTTCAATCATTAAATTGTTTGAAGGCACTTCGAACCAATTGTATTTTTGTATTTTAAACACGACTTTCATTCATAACTTGCACGTGATCTATTATAGGCCACTATTCATTTTTTAGCCTTTAATTCATATTATTGCGTCTCTTTTAATTATTAAATCTTTCTAAATCTCTTCGAACGAAATTCGGCCTTTAAACATGACTTTTGTGCATAACTTGCAGTTGATCTATTGAAGGAAACAATGCATTTTTTTAGCCTTGAAGTCATGTCACTGAGTCTCTTCTAGTCATTAAATCATTCTATATTAATTCGAACGAATTCTATTTTCTCCCTTCAAACATTATTTTCTTACATAACTTGCAATTAATCTACTAAAGACAACAATGCATTATTTTAGCATTAAAAAGCAAATCACTCAGTGTTTTCAATCATTAAATTGTTTGAAGGCACTTCGAACCAATTGTATTTTTGTATTTTAAACACGACTTTCATTCATAACTTGCACGTGATCTATTGAAGGCCACTATTCATTTTTTAGCCTCTAATTCATATTATTGCGTCTCTTTTAATTATTAAATCTTTCCAAATCTCTTCGAACGAAATTCGGCCTTTAAACATGACTTTTGTGCATAACTTGCAGTTGATCTATTGAAGGAAACAATGCATTTGTTTAGCCTTGAAGTCATGTCACTAAGTCTCTTCTAGTCATTAAATCATTCTAAATTAATTCGAACGGATTCTATTTTCTCCCTTCAAACATTATTTTCTTACATAACTTGCAATTAATCTACTAAAGACAACAATGCATTATTTTAGCATTAAAAAGCATATCACTCAGTCTTTTCAATCATTAAATTGTTTGAAGGCACTGTAAACCAATTCTCGTTTTGCATTTAAAAAGCGACTTTCATGCATAAATTGCAATTGATCTATTGATGGCAACTATGCATTTTTTAGCCTTAAAGTCATATTTTTGCGTCTCTTTTAGTCAGTAAATCATTCTAAATCACTTCGAACGAAATTCGGCCTTTAAACATGACTTTCGTCATAACTTGCAGTTGATCTATTGAAGGAAACAATGCATTTGTTTCGCCTTGAAGTCATGTCATTGAGTCTCTTCTAGTCATTAAATCATTCTAAATTAATTCGAACGAATTCTATTTTCGCCCTTCAAACATTATTTTCTTACATAACTTGCAATTAATCTACTAAAGACAACAATGCATTATTTTAGCGTTAAAAAGCATATCACTCAGTCTTTTCAATCATTAAATTGTTTGAAGGCACTGTAAACCAATTCTCTTTTTGCATTTAAAAAGCGACTTTCATGCATAAATTGCAATTGATCTATTGATGGCAACTATGCATTTTTTAGCCTTACAGTCATATTTTTGCGTCTCTTTTAGTCAGTAAATCATTCTAAATCACTTCGAACGAAATTCGGCCTTTAAACATGACTTTCGTGCATAACTTGCAGTTGATCTATTGAAGGAAACATGCATTTATTTAGCCTTGAAGTCATGTCATGAGTCTCTTCTAGTCATTAAATCATTCTAAATTAATTCGAACGGATTCTATTTTCTCCCTTCAAACATTATTTTCTTACATAACTTGCAATTAATCTACTAAAGACAACAATGCATTATTTTAGCATTAAAAAGCATATCACTCAGTGTTTTCAATCATTAAATTGTTTGAAGGCACTTCGACCCAATTGTATTTTTGTATTTTAAACACGTCTTTTATTCATAACTTGCACGTGATCTATTGAAGGCCACTATTCATTTTTTAGCCTTTAATTCATATTATTGCGTCTCTTTTAATTATTAAATCTTTCTAAATCTCGTCGAACGAAACTCGGCCTCCAAACATGACTTTTGTGCATAACTTGCAGTTGATCTATTGAAGGAAACAATGCATTTGTTTAGCCTTGAAGTCATGTCACTGAGTCTCTTCTAGTCATTAAATCATTCTAAATTAATTCGAACGGATTCTATTTTCTCCCTTCAAACATTATTTTCTTACATAACTTGCAATTAATCTACTAAAGACAACAATGCATTATTTTAGCATTAAAAATCATATCACTCAGTGTTTTCAATCATTAAATTGTTTGTAGGCACTTCGACCCAATTGTATTTTTGTATTTTAAACACGACTTTCATTCATAACTTGCACGTGATCTATTGAAGGCCACTATTCATTTTTTATCCTTTAATTCATATTAGTGCGTCTCTTTTAATTATTAAATCTTTCTAAATCTCTTCGAAGGAAATTCGGGCTTTAAACATGACTTTCGTGCATAACTTGCAGTTGATCTATTGAAGGAAACAATGCATTTGTTTAGCCTTGAAGTCATGTCACTGAGTCTCTTCTAGTCATTGAATCATTCCAAATTAATTCGAACGGATTCTATTTTCTCCCTTCAAACATTATTTTCTTACATAACTTGCAATTGATCTACTAAAGACAACAATGCATTATTTTAGCATTAAAAAGCATATCACTCAGTGTTTTCAATCATTAAATTGTTTGAAGGCACTTCGAACCAATTGTATTTTTGTATTTTAAACACGACTTTCATGCATAACTTGCACGTGATCTATTCAAGGCCACTATTCATTTTTTAGCCTTTAATTCATATTATTGCGTCTCTTTTAATCATTAAATCTTTCTAAATCACTTCGAACGAAATTCGGCCTTTAAACATGACTTTCGTGCATAACTTGCAGTTGATCTATTGAAGGAAACAATGCATTTGTTTAGCCTTGAAGTCATGTCATTGAGTCTCTTCTAGTCATTAAATCATTCTAAATTAATTCGAACGGATTCTATTTTCTCCCTTCAAACATTATTTTCTTACATAACTTGCAATTAATCTACTAAAGACAACAATGCATTATTTTAGCGTTAAAAAGCATATCACTCAGTGTTTTCAATCATTAAATTGTTTGAAGGCACTGTAAACCAATTCTCTTTTTGCATTTAAAAAGCGACTTTCATGCATAACTTGCAATTGATCTATTGATGGCAACTATGCATTTTTTAGCCTTAAAGTCATATTTTTGCGTCTCTTTTAGTCAGTAAATCATTCTAAATCACTTCGAACGAAATTCGGCCTTTAAACATGACTTTCGTGCATAACTTGCAGTTGATCTATTGAAGGAAACAATGCATTTGTTTAGCCTTGAAGTCATGTCACTGAGTCTCTTCTAGTCATTAAATCATTCTAAATTAATTCGAACGGATTCTATTTTCTCCCTTCAAACATTATTTTCTTACATAACTTGCAATTAATCTACTAAAGACAACAATGCATTATTTTAGCAGTAAAAAGCATATCACTCAGTGTTTTCAATCATTAAATTGTTTGTAGGCACTTCGACCCAATTGTATTTTTGTATTTTAAACACGACTTTCATTCATAACTTGCACGTGATCTATTATAGGCCACTATTCATTTTTTAGCCTTTAATTCATATTATTGCGTCTCTTTTAATTATTAAATCTTTCTAAATCTCTTCGAACGAAATTCGGCCTTTAAACATGACTTTTGTGCATAACTTGCAGTTGATCTATTGAAGGAAACAATGCATTTGTTTAGCCTTGAAGTCATGTCACTGAGTCTCTTCTAGTCATTAAATCATTCTAAATTAATTCGAACGGATTCTATTTTCTCCCTTCAAACATTATTTTCTTACATAACTTGCAATTAATCTACTAAAGACAACAATGCATTATTTTAGCATTAAAAAGCATATCACTGAGTCTTTTCAATCATTAAATTGTTTGAAGGCACTGTAAACCAATTCTCTTTTTGTATTTAAAAAGCGACTTTCATGCATAACTTGCAATTGATCTATTGATGGCAACTATGCATTTTTTAGCCTTAAAGTCATATTTTTGCGTCTCTTTTTTCAGTAAATCATTCTAAATCACTTCGAACGAAATTCGGCCTTTAAACATGACTTTCGTGCATAACTTGCAGTTGATCTATTGAAGGAAACAATGCATTTGTTTAGCCTTGAAGTCATGTCACTGAGTCTCTTCTAGTCATTAAATCATTCTAAATTAATTCGACGAATTCTATTTTCTCCCTTCAAACATTATTTTCTTACATAACTTGCAATTAATCTACTAAAGACAACAATGCATTATTTTAGCGTTAAAAAGCATATCACTCAGTGTTTTCAATCATTAAATTGTTTGAAGGCACTGTAAACCAATTCTCTTTTTGCATTTAAAAAGCGACTTTCATGCATAACTTGCAATTGATCTATTGATGGCAACTATGCATTTTTTAGCCTTAAAGTCATATTTTTGCGTCTCTTTTAGTCAGTAAATCATTCTAAATCACTTCGAACGAAATTCGGCCTTTAAACATGACTTTCGTGCATAACTTGCAGTTGATCTATTGAAGGAAACAATGCATTTGTTTAGCCTTGAAGTCATGTCACTGAGTCTCTTCTAGTCATTAAATCATTCTAAATTAATTCGAACGGATTCTATTTTCTCCCTTCAAACATTATTTTCTTACATAACTTGCAATTAATCTACTAAAGTCAACAATGCATTATTTTAGCAGTAAAAAGCATATCACTCAGTGTTTTCAATCATTAAATTGTTTGTAGGCACTTCGACCCAATTGTATTTTTGTATTTTAAACACGACTTTCATTCATAACTTGCACGTGATCTATTATAGGCCACTATTCATTTTTTAGCCTTTAATTCATATTATTGCGTCTCTTTTAATTATTAAATCTTTCTAAATCTCTTCGAACGAAATTCGGCCTTTAAACATGACTTTTGTGCATAACTTGCAGTTGATCTATTGAAGGAAACAATGCATTTGTTTAGCCTTGAAGTCATGTCACTGAGTCTCTTCTAGTCATTAAATCATTCTAAATTAATTCGAACGGATTCTATTTTCTCCCTTCAAACATTATTTTCTTACATAACTTGCAATTAATCTACTAAAGACAACAATGCATTATTTTAGCATTAAAAAGCATATCACTCAGTCTTTTCAATCATTAAATTGTTTGAAGGCACTGTAAACCAATTCTCTTTTTGCATTTAAAAAGCGACTTTCATGCATAACTTGCAATTGATCTATTGATGGCAACTATGCATTTTTTAGCCTTAAAGTCATATTTTTGCGTCTCTTTTTTCAGTAAATCATTCTAAATCACTTCGAACGAAATTCGGCCTTTAAACATGACTTTCGTGCATAACTTGCAGTTGATCTATTGAAGGAAACAATGCATTTGTTTAGCCTTGAAGTCATGTCACTGAGTCTCTTCTAGTCATTAAATCATTCTAAATTAATTCGACGAATTCTATTTTCTCCCTTCAAACATTATTTTCTTACATAACTTGCAATTAATCTACTAAAGACAACAATGCATTATTTTAGCGTTAAAAAGCATATCACTCAGTGTTTTCAATCATTAAATTGTTTGAAGGCACTGTAAACCAATTCTCTTTTTGCATTTAAAAAGCGACTTTCATGCATAACTTGCAATTGATCTATTGATGGCAACTATGCATTTTTTAGCCTTAAAGTCATATTTTTGCGTCTCTTTTAGTCAGTAAATCATTCTAAATCACTTCGAACGAAATTCGGCCTTTAAACATGACTTTCATGCATAACTTGCAGTTGATCTATTGAAGGAAACAATGCATTTGTTTAGCCTTGAAGTCATGTCACTGAGTCTCTTCTAGTCATTAAATCATTCTAAATTAATTCGAACGGATTCTATTTTCTCCCTTCAAACATTATTTTCTTACATAACTTGCAATTAATCTACTAAAGTCAACAATGCATTATTTTAGCAGTAAAAAGCATATCACTCAGTGTTTTCAATCATTAAATTGTTTGTAGGCACATCGACCCAATTGTATTTTTGTATTTTAAACACGACTTTCATTCATAACTTGCACGTGATCTATTATAGGCCACTATTCATTTTTTAGCCTTTAATTCATATTATTGCGTCTCTTTTAATTATTAAATCTTTCTAAATCTCTTCGAACGAAATTCGGCCTTTAAACATGACTTTTGTGCATAACTTGCAGTTGATCTATTGAAGGAAACAATGCATTTGTTTAGCCTTGAAGTCATGTCACTGAGTCTCTTCTAGTCATTAAATCATTCTAAATTAATTCGAACGAATTCTATTTTCGCCCTTCAAACATTATTTTCTTACATAACTTGCAATTAATCTACTAAAGACAACAATGCACTATTTTAGCGTTAAAAAGCATATCACTCAGTCTTTTCAATCATTAAATTGTTTGAAGGCACTGTAAACCAATTCTCTTTTTGCATTTAAAAAGCGACTTTCATGCATAACTTGCAATTGATCTATTGATGGCAACTATGCATTTTTTAGCCTTAAAGTCATATTGTTGCGTCTCTTTTTTCAGTAAATCATTCTAAATCACTTCGAACGAAATTCGGCCTTTAAACATGACTTTCGTGCATAACTTGCAGTAGATCTATTGAAGGAAACAATGCATTTGTTTAGCCTTGAAGTCATGTCATTGAGTCTCTTCTAGTCATTAAATCATTCTAAATTAATTCGAACGGATTCTATTTTCTCCCTTCAAACATTATTTTCTTACATAACTTGCAATTAATCTACTAAAGACAACAATGCATTATTTTACCATTAAAAAGCATATCACTCAGTGTTTTCAATCATTAAATTGTTTGAAGGCACTTCGAACCAATTGTATTTTTGTATTTTAAACACGACTTTCATTCATAACTTGCACGTGATCTATTGAAGGCCACTATTCATTTTTTAGCCTTTAATTCATATTATTGCGTCTCTTTTAATTATTAAATCTTTCTAAATCTCTTCGAACGAAATTCGGCCTTTAAACATGACTTTCGTGCGTAACTTGCAGTTGATCTATTGAAGGAAACAATGCATTTTTTTAGCCTTGAAGTCATGTCACTGAGTCTCTTCTAGTCATTAAATCATTCTAAATTAATTCGAACGGATTCTATTTTCTCCCTTCAAACATTATTTTCTTACATAACTTGCAATTAATCTACTAAAGACAACAATGCATTATTTTAGCATTAAAAAGCATATCACTCAGTCTTTTCAATCATTAAATTGTTTGAAGGCACTGTAAACCAATTCTCTTTTTGCATTTAAAAAGCGACTTTCATGCATAACTTGCAATTGATCTATTGATGGCAACTATGCATTTTTTAGCCTTAAAGTCATATTTTTGCGTCTCTTTTTTCAGTAAATCATTCTAAATCACTTCGAACGAAATTCGGCCTTTAAACATGACTTTCGTGCATAACTTGCAGTTGATCTATTGAAGGAAACAATGCATTTGTTTAGCCTTGAAGTCATGTCACTGAGTCTCTTCTAGTCATTAAATCATTCTAAATTAATTCGACGAATTCTATTTTCTCCCTTCAAACATTATTTTCTTACATAATTTGCAATTAATCTACTAAAGACAACAATGCATTATTTTAGCGTTAAAAAGCATATCACTCAGTGTTTTCAATCATTAAATTGTTTGAAGGCACTGTAAACCAATTCTCTTTTTGCATTTAAAAAGCGACTTTCATGCATAACTTGCAATTGATCTATTGATGGCAACTATGCATTTTTTAGCCTTAAAGTCATATTTTTGCGTCTCTTTTAGTAAGTAAATCATTCTAAATCACTTCGAACGAAATTCGGCCTTTAAACATGACTTTCGTGCATAACTTGCAGTTGATCTATTGAAGGAAACAATGCATTTATTTAGCCTTGAAGTCATGTCATGAGTCTCTTCTAGTCATTAAATCATTCTAAATTAATTCGAACGGATTCTATTTTCTCCCTTCAAACATTATTTTCTTACATAACTTGCAATTAATCTACTAAAGACAACAATGCATTATTTTAGCATTAAAAAGCATATCACTCAGTGTTTTCAATCATTAAATTGTTTGAAGGCACTTCGAACCAATTGTATTTTTGTATTTTAAACACGACTTTCATTCATAACTTGCACGTGATCTGTTGAAGGCCACTATTCATTTTTTAGCCTTTTATTCATATTATTGCGTCTCTTTTAATTATTAAATCTTTCTAAATCTCTTCGAACGAAATTCGGCCTTTAAACATGACTTTTGTGCATAACTTGCAGTTGATCTATTGAAGGAAACAATGCATTTTTTTAGCCTTGAAGTCATGTCACTGAGTCTCTTCTAGTCATTAAATCATTCTATATTAATTCGAACGAATTCTATTTTCTCCCTTCAAACATTATTTTCTTACATAACTTGCAATTAATCTACTAAAGACAACAATGCATTATTTTAGCATTAAAAAGCAAATCACTCAGTGTTTTCAATCATTAAATTGTTTGAAGGCACTTCGAACCAATTGTATTTTTGTATTTTAAACACGACTTTCATTCATAACTTGCACGTGATCTATTGAAGGCCACTATTCATTTTTTAGCCTCTAATTCATATTATTGCGTCTCTTTTAATTATTAAATCTTTCCAAATCTCTTCGAACGAAATTCGGCCTTTAAACATGACTTTTGTGCATAACTTGCAGTTGATCTATTGAAGGAAACAATGCATTTGTTTAGCCTTGAAGTCATGTCACTAAGTCTCTTCTAGTCATTAAATCATTCTAAATTAATTCGAACGGATTCTATTTTCTCCCTTCAAACATTATTTTCTTACATAACTTGCAATTAATCTACTAAAGACAACAATGCATTATTTTAGCATTAAAAAGCATATCACTCAGTCTTTTCAATCATTAAATTGTTTGAAGGCACTGTAAACCAATTCTCGTTTTGCATTTAAAAAGCGACTTTCATGCATAAATTGCAATTGATCTATTGATGGCAACTATGCATTTTTTAGCCTTAAAGTCATATTTTTGCGTCTCTTTTAGTCAGTAAATCATTCTAAATCACTTCGAACGAAATTCGGCCTTTAAACATGACTTTCGTCATAACTTGCAGTTGATCTATTGAAGGAAACAATGCATTTGTTTCGCCTTGAAGTCATGTCATTGAGTCTCTTCTAGTCATTAAATCATTCTAAATTAATTCGAACGAATTCTATTTTCGCCCTTCAAACATTATTTTCTTACATAACTTGCAATTAATCTACTAAAGACAACAATGCATTATTTTAGCGTTAAAAAGCATATCACTCAGTCTTTTCAATCATTAAATTGTTTGAAGGCACTGTAAACCAATTCTCTTTTTGCATTTAAAAAGCGACTTTCATGCATAAATTGCAATTGATCTATTGATGGCAACTATACATTTTTTAGCCTTACAGTCATATTTTTGCGTCTCTTTTAGTCAGTAAATCATTCTAAATCACTTCGAACGAAATTCGGCCTTTAAACATGACTTTCGTGCATAACTTGCAGTTGATCTATTGAAGGAAACATGCATTTATTTAGCCTTGAAGTCATGTCATGAGTCTCTTCTAGTCATTAAATCATTCTAAATTAATTCGAACGGATTCTATTTTCTCCCTTCAAACATTATTTTCTTACATAACTTGCAATTAATCTACTAAAGACAACAATGCATTATTTTAGCATTAAAAAGCATATCACTCAGTGTTTTCAATCATTAAATTGTTTGAAGGCACTTCGACCCAATTGTATTTTTGTATTTTAAACACGTCTTTTATTCATAACTTGCACGTGATCTATTGAAGGCCACTATTCATTTTTTAGCCTTTAATTCATATTATTGCGTCTCTTTTAATTATTAAATCTTTCTAAATCTCGTCGAACGAAACTCGGCCTCTAAACATGACTTTTGTGCATAACTTGCAGTTGATCTATTGAAGGAAACAATGCATTTGTTTAGCCTTGAAGTCATGTCACTGAGTCTCTTCTAGTCATTAAATCATTCTAAATTAATTCGAACGGATTCTATTTTCTCCCTTCAAACATTATTTTCTTACATAACTTGCAATTAATCTACTAAAGACAACAATGCATTATTTTAGCATTAAAAATCATATCACTCAGTGTTTTCAATCATTAAATTGTTTGAAGGCACTTCGACCCAATTGTATTTTTGTATTCTAAACACGACTTTCATTCATAACTTGCACGTGATCTATTGAAGGCCACTATTCATTTTTTATCCTTTAATTCATATTAGTGCGTCTCTTTTAATTATTAAATCTTTCTAAATCTCTTCGAAGGAAATTCGGGCTTTAAACATGACATTTGTGCATAACTTGCAGTTGATCTATTGAAGGAAACAATGCATTTTTTTAGCCTCGAAGTCATGTCACTGAGTCTCTTCTAGTCATTAAATCATTATAAATTAATTCGAACGAATTCTATTTTCTCCCTTCAAACATTATTTTCTTACATAACTTGCAATTAATCTACTAAAGACAACAATGCATTATTTTAGCATTAAAAAGCATATCACTCAGTGTTTTCAATCATTAAATTGTTTGAAGGCACTTCGAACCAATTGTATTTTTGTATTTTAAACACGACTTTCATTCATAACTTGCACGTGATCTGTTGAAGGCCACTATTCATTTTTTAGCCTTTAATTCATATTATTGCGTCTCTTTTAATTATTAAATCTTTCTAAATCTCTTCGAACGAAATTCGGCCTTTAAACATGACTTTTGTGCATAACTTGCAGTTGATCTATTGAAGGAAACAATGCATTTTTTTAGCCTTGAAGTCATGTCACTGAGTCTCTTCTAGTCATTAAATCATTCTAAATTAATTCGAACGAATTCTATTTTCTCCCTTCAAACATTATTTTCTTACATAACTTGCAATTAATCTACTAAAGACAACAATGCATTATTTTAGCATTAAAAAGCATATCACTCAGTGTTTTCAACCATTAAATTGTTTGAAGGCACTTCGAACCAATTGTATTTTTGTATTTTAAACACGACTTTCATTCATAACTTGCACGTGATCTACTGAAGGCCACTATTCATTTTTTAGCCTTTAATTCATATTATTGCGTCTCTTTTAATTATTAAATCTTTCCAAATCTCTTCGAACGAAATTCGGCCTTTAAACATGACTTTCGTGCATAACTTGCAGTTGATCTATTGAAGGAAACAATGCATTTGTTTAGCCTTGAAGTCATGTCACTGAGTCTCTTCTAGTCATTGAATCATTCCAAATTAATTCGAACGGATTCTATTTTCTCCCTTCAAACATTATTTTCTTACATAACTTGCAATTGATCTACTAAAGACAACAATGCATTATTTTAGCATTAAAAAGCATATCACTCAGTGTTTTCAATCATTAAATTGTTTGAAGGCACTTCGAACCAATTGTATTTTTGTATTTTAAACACGACTTTCATGCATAACTTGCACGTGATCTATTGAAGGCCACTATTCATTTTTTAGCCTTTAATTCATATTATTGCGTCTCTTTTAATCATTAAATCTTTCTAAATCACTTCGAACGAAATTCGGCCTTTAAACATGACTTTCGTGCATAACTTGCAGTTGATCTATTGAAGGAAACAATGCATTTGTTTAGCCTTGAAGTCATGTCATTGAGTCTCTTCTAGTCATTAAATCATTCTAAATTAATTCGAACGGATTCTATTTTCTCCCTTCAAACATTATTTTCTTACATAACTTGCAATTAATCTACTAAAGACAACAATGCATTATTTTAGCGTTAAAAAGCATATCACTCAGTCTTTTCAATCATTAAATTGTTTGAAGGCACTGTAAACCAATTCTCTTTCTGCATTTAAAAAGCGACTTTCATGCATAAATTGCAATTGATCTATTGATGGCAACTATGCATTTTTTAGCCTTAAAGTCATATTTTTGCGTCTCTTTTAGTCAGTAAATCATTCTAAATCACTTCGAACGAAATTCGGCCTTTAAACATGACTTTTGTGCATAACTTGCAGTTGATCTATTGAAGAAAACAATGCATTTGTTTAGCCTTGAAGTCATGTCACTGAGTCTCTTCTAGTCATTAAATCATTCTAAATTAATTCGAACGAATTCTATTTTCGCCCTTCAAACATTATTTTCTTACATAACTTGGAATTAATCTACTAAAGACAGCAATGCATTATTTTAGCGTTAAAAAGCATATCACTCAGTCTTTTCAATCATTAAATTGTTTGAAGGCACTGTAAACCAATTCTCTTTTTGCATTTAAAAAGCGACTTTCATGCATAAATTGCAATTGATCTATTGATGGCAACTATGCATTTTTTAGCCTTAAAGTCATATTTTTGCGTCTCTTTTAGTCAGTAAATCATTCTAAATCAATTCGAACGAAATTCGGCCTTTAAACATGACTTTTGTGCATAACTTGCAGTTGATCTATTGAAGGAAACAATGCATTTTTTTAGCCTTGAAGTCATGTCACTGAGTCTCTTCTAGTCATTAAATCATTCTAAATTAATTCGAACGAATTCTATTTTCTCCCTTCAAACATTATTTTCTTACATAACTTGCAATTAATCTACTAAAGACAACAATGCATTATTTTAGCAGTAAAAAGCATATCACTCAGTGTTTTCAATCATTAAATTGTTTGTAGGCACCTCGACCCAATTGTATTTTTGTATTTTAAACACGACATTCATTCATAACTTGCAAGTGATCTATTGAAGGCCACTATTCATTTTTTAGCCTTTAATTCATATTATTGCGTCTCTTTTAATTATTAAATCTTTCTAAATCTCTTCGAACGAAATTTCAGCCTTTAAACATGACTTTTGTGCATAACTTGCAGTTGATCTATTGAAGGAAACAATGCATTTGTTTAGCCTTGAAGTCATGTCACTGAGTCTCTTCTAGTCATTAAATCATTCTAAATTAATTCGAACGAATTCTATTTTCGCCCTTCAAACATTATTTTCTTACATAACTTGCAATTAATCTACTAAAGACAACAATGCATTATTTTAGCGTAAAAAAGCATATCACTCAGTCTTTTCAATCATTAAATTGTTTGAAGGCACTATAAACCAATTCTCTTTTTGCATTTAAAAAGCGACTTTCATGCATAAATTGCAATTGATCTATTGATGGCAACTATGCATTTTTTAGCCTTAAAGTCATATTTTTGCGTCTCTTTTTGTCAGTAAATCATTCTAAATCACTTCGAACGAAATTCGGCCTTTAAACATGACTTTCGTGCGTAACTTGCAGTTGATCCATTGAAGGAAACAATGCATTTATTTAGCCTTGAAGTCATGTCATGAGTCTCTTCTAGTCATTAAATCATTCTAAATTAATTCGAACGGATTCTATTTTCTCCCTTCAAACATTATTTTCTTACATAACTTGCAATTAATCTACTAAAGACAACAATGCATTATTTTAGCATTAAAAAGCATATCACTCAGTGTTTTCAATCATTAAATTGTTTGAAGGCACTTCGACCCAATTGTATTTTTGTATTTTAAACACGACTTTCATTCATAACTTGCACGTGATCTATTGAAGGCCACTATTCATTTTTTAGCCTTTAATTCATATTATTGCGTCTCTTTTAATTATTAAATCTTTCTAGATCTCTTCGAACGAATCTCGGCCTTTAAACATGACTTTTGTGCATAACTTGCAGTTGATCTATTGAAGGAAACAATGCATTTGTTTAGCCTTGAAGTCATGTCACTGAGTCTCGTCTAGTCATTAAATCATTCTAAATTAATTCGAACGGATTCTATTTTCTCCCTTCAAACATTATTTTCTTACATAACTTGCAATTAATCTACTAAAGACAACAATGCATTATTTTAGCGTTAAAAAGCATATCACTCAGTCTTTTCAATCATTAAATTGTTTGAAGGCACTGTAAACCAATTCTCTTTTTGCATTTAAAAAGCGACTTTCATGCATAACTTGCAATTGATCTATTGATGGCAACTATGCATTTTTTAGCCTTAAAGTCATATTTTTGCGTCACTTTTTTCAGTAAATCATTCTAAATCACTTCGAACGAAATTCGGCCTTTAAACATGACTTTCGTGCATAACTTGCAGTAGATCTATTGAAGGAAACAATGCATTTGTTTAGCCTTGAAGTTATGTCACTGAGTCTCTTCTAGTCATTAAATCATTCTAAATTAATTCGAACGGATTCTATTTTCTCCCTTCAAACATTATTTTCTTACATAACTTGCAATTAATCTACTAAAGACAACAACGCATTATTTTAGCATAAAAAAGCATATTACTCAGTGTTTTCAATCATTAAATTGTTTGAAGGCACTTCGAACCAATTGTATTTTTATATTTTAAACACGACTTTCATTCATAACTTGCACGTGATCTATTGAAGGCCACTATTCATTTTTTAGCCCTTAATTCATATTATTGCGTCTCTTTTAATTATTAAATCTTTCTAAATCTCTTCGAACGAAACTCGGCCTTTAAACATGACTTTTGTGCATAACTTGCAGTTGATCTATTGAAGGAAACAATGCATTTGTTTAGCCTTGAAGTCATGTCACTGAGTCTCTTCTAGTCATTAAATCATTCTAAATTAATTCGAACGGATTCTATTTTCTCCCTTCAAACATTATTTTCTTACATAACTTGCAATTAATCTACTAAAGACAACAACGCATTATTTTAGCATAAAAAAGCATATCACTCAGTGTTTTCAATCATTAAATTGTTTGAAGGCACTTCGAACCAATTGTATTTTTGTATTTTAAACACGACTTTCATTCATAACTTGCACGTGATCTATTGAAGGCCACTATTCATCTTTTAGCCTTTAATTCATATTATTATTGCGTCTCTTTTAATTATTAAATCTTTCTAAATCTCTTCGAACGAAATTCGGCCTTTAAACATGACTTTCGTGCATAACTTGCAGTTGATCTATTGAAGGAAACAATGCATTTTTTTAGCCTTGAAGTCATGTCACTGAGTCTCTTCTAGTCATTAAATCATTCTAAATTAATTCGAACGGATTCTATTTTCTCCCTTCAAACATTATTTTCTTACATAACTTGCAATTAATCTACTAATGACAACAATGCATTATTTTAGCATTAAAAAGCATATCACTCAGTCTTTTCAATCATTAAATTGTTTGAAGGCACTGTAAACCAATTCTCTTTTTGCATTTAAAAAGCGACTTTCATGCATAACTTGCAATTGATCTATTGATGGCAACTATGCATTTTTTAGCCTTAAAATCATATTTTTGCATCTCTTTTTTCAGTAAATCATTCTAAATCACTTCGAACGAAATTCGGCCTTTAAACATGACTTTCGTGCATAACTTGCAGTAGATCTATTGAAGGAAAGAATGCATTTGGTTAGCCTTGAAGTCATGTCACTGAGTCTCTTCTAGTCATTAAATCATTCTAAATGAATTCGAACGAATTCTATTTTCTCCCTTCAAACATTATTTTCTTCCATAACTTGCAATTAATCTACTAAAGACAACAATGCATTATTTTAGCATTAAAAAGCATATCACTCTGTATTTTCAATCATTAAATTGTTTGAAGGCACTTCGAACCAATTGTATTTTTGTATTTTAAACACGACTTTCATTCATAACTTGCACGTCATCTATTGAAGGCCACTATTCATTTTTTAGCCTTCAATTCATACTATTGCGTCTCTTTTAATTATTAAATCGTTCTAAATCTTTCTAAATCTCTTCGAACGAAACTCGTCCTTTAAACATGACTTTTGTGCGTAACTTGCAGTTGATCTATTGAAGGAAACAATGCATTTGTTTAGCCTTGAAGTCATGTCACTGAGTCTCTTCTAGTCATTAAATCATTCTAAATTAATTCGAACGAATTCTATTTTCTCCCTTCAAACATTATTTTCTTACATAACTTGCAATTAATCTACTAAAGACAACAATGCATTATTTTAGCATTAAAAAGCATATCACTCAGTGTTTTCAATCATTAAATTGTTTGAAGGCACTTCGAACCAATTGTATTTTTGTATTTTAAACATGACTTTCATTCATAACTTGCACGTGATCTATTGAAGGCCACTATTCATTTTTTAGCCTTTAATTCATATTATTATTGCGTCTCTTTTAATTATTAAATCTTTCTAAATCTCTTCGAACGAAATTCGGCCTTTAAACATGACTTTTGTGCATAACTTGCAGTTGATCTATTGAAGGAAACAATGCATTTTTTTAGCCTTGAAGTCATGTCACTGAGTCTCTTCTAGTCATTAAATCATTCTAAATTAATTCGAACGAATTCTATTTTCTCCCTTCAAACATTATTTTGTTACATAACTTGCAATTAATCTACTAAAGACAACAATGCATTATTTTAGCATTAAAAAGCATATCACTCAGTGTTTTCAATCATTAAATTGTTTGAAGGCACTTCGAACCAATTGTATTTTTGTATTTTAAACACGACTTTCATTCATAACTTGCACGTGATCTATTGAAGGCCACTATTCATTTTTTAGCCTTTAATTCATATTATTATTGCGTCTCTTTTAATTATTAAATCTTTCTAAATCTCTTCGAACGAAATTCGGCCTTTAAACATGACTTTTGTGCATAACTTGCAGTTGATCTATTGAAGGAAACAATGCATTTTTTTAGCCTTGAAGTCATGTCACTGAGTCTCTTCTAGTCATTAAATCATTCTAAATTAATTCGAACGAATTCTATTTTCTCCCTTCAAACATTATTTTCTTACATAACTTGCAATTAATCTACTAAAGACAACAATGCATTATTTTAGCATTAAAAAGCATATCACTCAGTGTTTTCAATCATTAAATTGTTTGAAGGCACTTCGAACCAATTGTATTTTTGTATTTTAAACACGACTTTCATTCATAACTTGCACGTGATCTATTGAAGGCCACTATTCATTTTTTAGCCCTTAATTCATATTATTGCGTCTCTTTTAATTATTAAATCTTTCTAAATCTCTTCGAACGAAACTCGGCCTTCAAACATGACTTTTGTGCATAACTTGCAGTTGATCTATTGAAGGAAACAATGCATTTGTTTAGCCTTGAAGTCATGTCACTAACTCTCTTCTAGTCATTAAATCATTCTAAATTAATTCGAACGGATTCTATTTTCTCCCTTCAAACATTATTTTCTTACATAACTTGCAATTAATCTACTAAAGACAACAATGCATTATTTTAGCGTTAAAAAGCATATCACTCAGTCTTTTCAATCATTAAATTTTTTGAAGGCACTGTAAACCAATTCTCTTTTTGCATTTAAAAAGCGACTTTCATGCATAAATTGCAATTGATCTATTGATGGCAACTATGCATTTTTTAGCCTTAAAGTCATATTTTTGCGTCTCTTTTAGTCAGTAAATCATTCTAAATCACTTCGAACGAAATTCGGCCTTTAAACATGACTTTCGTGCATAACTTGCAGTAGATCTATTGAAGGAAACAATGCATTTGTTTAGCCTTGAAGTCATGTCACTGAGTCTCTTCTAGTCATTAAATCATTCTAAATTATTTCGAACGGATTCTATTTTCTCCCTTCAAACATTATTTTCTTACATAACTTGCAATTAATCTACTAAAGACAACAACGCATTATTTTAGCATAAAAAAGCATATCACTCAGTGTTTTCAATCATTAAATTGTTTGAAGGCACTTCGAACCAATTGTATTTTTGTATTTTAAACACGACTTTCATTCATAACTTGCACGTGATCTATTGAAGGCCACTATTCATTTTTTAGCCTTTAATTCATATTATTATTGCGTCTCTTTTAATTATTAAATCTTTCTAAATCTCTTCGAACGAAATTCGGCCTTTAAACATGACTTTTGTGCATAACTTGCAGTTGATCTATTGAAGGAAACAATGCATTTTTTTAGCCTTGAAGTCATGTCACTGAGTCTCTTCTAGTCATCAAATCATTCTAAATTAATTCGAACGAATTCTATTTTCTCCCTTCAAACATTATTTTCTTACATAACTTGCAATTAATCTACTAAAGACAACAATGCATTATTTTAGCATTAAAAAGCATATCACTCAGTGTTTTCAATCATTAAATTGTTTGAAGGCACTTCGAACCAATTGTATTTTTGTATTTTAAACACGACTTTCAGTCATAACTTGCACGTGATCTACTGAAGGCCACTATTCATTTTTTAGCCTTTAATTCATATTATTGCGTCTCTTTTAATTATTAAATCTTTCCAAATCTCTTCGAACGAAATTCGGCCTTTAAACATGACTTTTGTGCATAACTTGCAGTTGATCTATTAAAGGAAACAATGCATTTGTTTAGCCTTGAAGTCATGTCACTGAGTCTCTTCTAGTCATTAAATCATTCTAAATTAATTCGAACGGATTCTATTTTCTCCCTTCAAACATTATTTTCTTACATAACTTGCAATTAATCTACTAAAGACAACAATGCATTATTTTAGCATTAAAAAGCATATCACTCAGTGTTTTCAATCATTAAATTGTTTGAAGGCACTTCGAACCAATTGTATTTTTGTATTTTAAACACGACTTTCATTCTTAACTTGCACGTGATCTATTGAAGGCCACTATTCATTTTTTAGCCTTTAATTCATATTATTGCGTCTCTTTTAATTATTAAATCTTTCTAAATCTCTTCGAACGAAACTCGACCTTTAAACATGACTTTTGTGCATAACTTGCAGTTGATCTATTGAAGGAAACAATGCATTTGTTTAGCCTTGAAGTCATGTCATTGAGTCTCTTCTAGTCATTAAATCATTCTAAATTAATTCGAACGGATTCTATTTTCTCCCTTCAAACATTATTTTCTTACATAACTTGCAATTAATCTACTAAAGACAACAATGCATTATTTTAGCATTAAAAAGCATATCACTCAGTCTTTTCAATCATTAAATTGTTTGAAGGCACTGTAAACCAATTCTTGTTTTGCATTTAAAAAGCGACTTTCATGCATAAATTGCAATTGATCTATTAATGGCAACTATGCATTTTTTAGCCTTAAAGTCATATTTTTGCGTCTCTTTTTTCAGTAAATCATTCTAAATCACTTCGAACGAAATTCGGCCTTTAAACATGACTTTCGTGCATAACTTGCAGTAGATCTATTGAAGGAAACAATGCATTTGTTTAGCCTTGAAGTCATGTCACTGAGTCTCTTCTAGTCATTAAATCATTCTAAATTAATTCGAACGGATTCTATTTTCTCCCTTCAAACATTATTTTCTTACATAACTTGCAATTAACCTACTAAAGACAACAACGCATTATTTTAGCATAAAAAAGCATATCACTCAGTGTTTTCAATCATTAAATTGTTTGAAGGCACTTCGAACCAATTGTATTTTTGTATTTTAAACACGACCTTCATTCATAACTTGCACGTGATCTATTGAAGGCCACTATTCATTTTTTAGCCTTTAATTCATATTATTGCGTCTCTTTTAATTATTAAATCTTTCCAAATCTCTTCGAACGAAATTCGGCCTTTAAACATGACTTTTGTGCATAACTTGCAGTTGATCTATTGAAGGAAACAATGCATTTGTTTAGCCTTGAAGTCATGTCACTGAGTCTCTTCTAGTCATTAAATCATTCTAAATTAATTCGAACGGATTCTATTTTCTCCCTTCAAATATCATTTTCTTACATAACTTGTAATTCATCTATTGAAGACAACAATGCATTATTTTAGCATTAAAAAGCATATCACTCAGTCTTTTCAATCATTCAACTGTTTGAGGCACTTCGAACCAATTCTCTTTTTGCATTTAAAATGCTACTTTTGTGCATAACTTGCAATTGATATGATGATGGCAACTATGCATTTTTCAGCCTTAAAGTCATATTTTTGTGTCTCTTTTAGTCAGTAAATCATTCTAAATCACTTCGAACAAAATTCGGCCTTTAAACATGACTTTCGTGCATAACTTGCAGTTGATCTATTGAAGGAAACAATGCATTTTTTTAGCCTTGAAGTCATGTCACTGAGTCTCTTCTAGTCATTAAATCATTCTATATTAATTCGAACGAATTCTATTTTCTCCCTTCAAACATTATTTTCTTACATAACTTGCAATTAATCTACTAAAGACAACAACGCATTATTTTAGCATAAAAAAGCATATCACTCAGTGTTTTCAATCATTAAATTGTTTGAAGGCACTTCGAACCAATTGTATTTTTGTATTTTAAACACGACTTTCATTCATAACTTGCACGTGATCTATTGAAGGCCACTATTCATCTTTTAGCCTTTAATTCATATTATTATTGCGTCTCTTTTAATTATTAAATCTTTCTAAATCTCTTCGAACGAAATTCGGCCTTTAAACATGACTTTCGTGCGTAACTTGCAGTTGATCCATTGAAGGAAACAATGCATTTATTTAGCCTTGAAGTCATGTCACTGAGTCTCTTCTAGTCATTAAATCATTCTAAATTAATTCGAACGGATTCTATTTTCTCCCTTCAAACATTATTTTCTTACATAACTTGCAATTAACCTACTAAAGACAACAACGCATTATTTTAGCATAAAAAAGCATATCACTCAGTGTTTTCAATCATTAAATTGTTTGAAGGCACTTCGAACCAATTGTATTTTTGTATTTTAAACACGACCTTCATTCATAACTTGCACGTGATCTATTGAAGGCCACTATTCATTTTTTAGCCTTTAATTCATATTATTGCGTCTCTTTTAATTATTAAATCTTTCCAAATCTCTTCGAACGAAATTCGGCCTTTAAACATGACTTTTGTGCATAACTTGCAGTTGATCTATTGAAGGAAACAATGCATTTGTTTAGCCTTGAAGTCATGTCACTGAGTCTCTTCTAGTCATTAAATCATTCTAAATTAATTCGAACGGATTCTATTTTCTCCCTTCAAATATCATTTTCTTACATAACTTGTAATTCATCTATTGAAGACAACAATGCATTATTTTAGCATTAAAAAGCATATCACTCAGTCTTTTCAATCATTCAACTGTTTGAGGCACTTCGAACCAATTCTCTTTTTGCATTTAAAATGCTACTTTTGTGCATAACTTGCAATTGATATGATGATGGCAACTATGCATTTTTCAGCCTTAAAGTCATATTTTTGTGTCTCTTTTAGTCAGTAAATCATTCTAAATCACTTCGAACAAAATTCGGCCTTTAAACATGACTTTCGTGCATAACTTGCAGTTGATCTATTGAAGGAAACAATGCATTTTTTTAGCCTTGAAGTCATGTCACTGAGTCTCTTCTAGTCATTAAATCATTCTAAATTAATTCGAACGAATTCTATTTTCGCCCTTCAAACATTATTTTCTTACATAACTTGCAATTAATCTACTAAAGACAACAATGCATTATTTTAGCGTAAAAAAGCATATCACTCAGTCTTTTCAATCATTAAATTGTTTGAAGGCACTATAAACCAATTCTCTTTTTGCATTTAAAAAGCGACTTTCATGCATAAATTGCAATTGATCTATTGATGGCAACTATGCATTTTTTAGCCTTAAAGTCATATTTTTGCGTCTCTTTTTGTCAGTAAATCATTCTAAATCACTTCGAACGAAATTCGGCCTTTAAACATGACTTTCGTGCGTAACTTGCAGTTGATCCATTGAAGGAAACAATGCATTTATTTAGCCTTGAAGTCATGTCATGAGTCTCTTCTAGTCATTAAATCATTCTAAATTAATTCGAACGGATTCTATTTTCTCCCTTCAAACATTATTTTCTTACATAACTTGCAATTAATCTACTAAAGACAACAATGCATTATTTTAGCATTAAAAAGCATATCACTCAGTGTTTTCAATCATTAAATTGTTTGAAGGCACTTCGACCCAATTGTATTTTTGTATTTTAAACACGACTTTCATTCATAACTTGCACGTGATCTATTGAAGGCCACTATTCATTTTTTAGCCTTTAATTCATATTATTGCGTCTCTTTTAATTATTAAATCTTTCTAAATCTCTTCGAACGAATCTCGGCCTTTAAACATGACTTTTGTGCATAACTTGCAGTTGATCTATTGAAGGAAACAATGCATTTGTTTAGCCTTGAAGTCATGTCACTGAGTCTCGTCTAGTCATTAAATCATTCTAAATTAATTCGAACGGATTCTATTTTCTCCCTTCAAACATTATTTTCTTACATAACTTGCAATTAATCTACTAAAGACAACAATGCATTATTTTAGCGTTAAAAAGCATATCACTCAGTCTTTTCAATCATTAAATTGTTTGAAGGCACTGTAAACCAATTCTCTTTTTGCATTTAAAAAGCGACTTTCATGCATAACTTGCAATTGATCTATTGATGGCAACTATGCATTTTTTAGCCTTAAAGTCATATTTTTGCGTCACTTTTTTCAGTAAATCATTCTAAATCACTTCGAACGAAATTCGGCCTTTAAACATGACTTTCGTGCATAACTTGCAGTAGATCTATTGAAGGAAACAATGCATTTGTTTAGCCTTGAAGTTATGTCACTGAGTCTCTTCTAGTCATTAAATCATTCTAAATTAATTCGAACGGATTCTATTTTCTCCCTTCAAACATTATTTTCTTACATAACTTGCAATTAATCTACTAAAGACAACAACGCATTATTTTAGCATAAAAAAGCATATTACTCAGTGTTTTCAATCATTAAATTGTTTGAAGGCACTTCGAACCAATTGTATTTTTATATTTTAAACACGACTTTCATTCATAACTTGCACGTGATCTATTGAAGGCCACTATTCATTTTTTAGCCCTTAATTCATATTATTGCGTCTCTTTTAATTATTAAATCTTTCTAAATCTCTTCGAACGAAACTCGGCCTTTAAACATGACTTTTGTGCATAACTTGCAGTTGATCTATTGAAGGAAACAATGCATTTGTTTAGCCTTGAAGTCATGTCACTGAGTCTCTTCTAGTCATTAAATCATTCTAAATTAATTCGAACGGATTCTATTTTCTCCCTTCAAACATTATTTTCTTACATAACTTGCAATTAATCTACTAAAGACAACAACGCATTATTTTAGCATAAAAAAGCATATCACTCAGTGTTTTCAATCATTAAATTGTTTGAAGGCACTTCGAACCAATTGTATTTTTGTATTTTAAACACGACTTTCATTCATAACTTGCACGTGATCTATTGAAGGCCACTATTCATCTTTTAGCCTTTAATTCATATTATTATTGCGTCTCTTTTAATTATTAAATCTTTCTAAATCTCTTCGAACGAAATTCGGCCTTTAAACATGACTTTCGTGCATAACTTGCAGTTGATCTATTGAAGGAAACAATGCATTTTTTTAGCCTTGAAGTCATGTCACTGAGTCTCTTCTAGTCATTAAATCATTCTAAATTAATTCGAACGGATTCTATTTTCTCCCTTCAAACATTATTTTCTTACATAACTTGCAATTAATCTACTAATGACAACAATGCATTATTTTAGCATTAAAAAGCATATCACTCAGTCTTTTCAATCATTAAATTGTTTGAAGGCACTGTAAACCAATTCTCTTTTTGCATTTAAAAAGCGACTTTCATGCATAACTTGCAATTGATCTATTGATGGCAACTATGCATTTTTTAGCCTTAAAATCATATTTTTGCATCTCTTTTTTCAGTAAATCATTCTAAATCACTTCGAACGAAATTCGGCCTTTAAACATGACTTTCGTGCATAACTTGCAGTAGATCTATTGAAGGAAAGAATGCATTTGGTTAGCCTTGAAGTCATGTCACTGAGTCTCTTCTAGTCATTAAATCATTCTAAATGAATTCGAACGAATTCTATTTTCTCCCTTCAAACATTATTTTCTTCCATAACTTGCAATTAATCTACTAAAGACAACAATGCATTATTTTAGCATTAAAAAGCATATCACTCAGTATTTTCAATCATTAAATTGTTTGAAGGCACTTCGAACCAATTGTATTTTTGTATTTTAAACACGACTTTCATTCATAACTTGCACGTGATCTATTGAAGGCCACTATTCATTTTTTAGCCTTCAATTCATACTATTGCGTCTCTTTTAATTATTAAATCTTTCTAAATCTTTCTAAATCTCTTCGAACGAAACGCGTCCTTTAAACATGACTTTTGTGCGTAACTTGCAGTTGATCTATTGAAGGAAACAATGCATTTGTTTAGCCTTGAAGTCATGTCACTGAGTCTCTTCTAGTCATTAAATCATTCTAAATTAATTCGAACGAATTCTATTTTCTCCCTTCAAACATTATTTTCTTACATAACTTGCAATTAATCTACTAAAGACAACAATGCATTATTTTAGCATTAAAAAGCATATCACTCAGTGTTTTCAATCATTAAATTGTTTGAAGGCACTTCGAACCAATTGTATTTTTGTATTTTAAACATGACTTTCATTCATAACTTGCACGTGATCTATTGAAGGCCACTATTCATTTTTTAGCCTTTAATTCATATTATTGCGTCTCTTTTAATTATTAAATCTTTCCAAATCTCTTCGAACGAAATTCGGCCTTTAAACATGACTTTTGTGCATAACTTGCAGTTGATCTATTGAAGGAAACAATGCATTTGTTTAGCCTTGAAGTCATGTCACTGAGTCTCTTCTAGTCATTAAATCATTCTAAATTAATTCGAACGGATTCTATTTTCTCCCTTCAAATATCATTTTCTTACATAACTTGTAATTCATCTATTGAAGACAACAATGCATTATTTTAGCATTAAAAAGCATATCACTCAGTCTTTTCAATCATTCAACTGTTTGAGGCACTTCGAACCAATTCTCTTTTTGCATTTAAAATGCTACTTTTGTGCATAACTTGCAATTGATATGATGATGGCAACTATGCATTTTTCAGCCTTAAAGTCATATTTTTGTGTCTCTTTTAGTCAGTAAATCATTCTAAATCACTTCGAACAAAATTCGGCCTTTAAACATGACTTTCGTGCATAACTTGCAGTTGATCTATTGAAGGAAACAATGCATTTTTTTAGCCTTGAAGTCATGTCACTGAGTCTCTTCTAGTCATTAAATCATTCTATATTAATTCGAACGAATTCTATTTTCTCCCTTCAAACATTATTTTCTTACATAACTTGCAATTAATCTACTAAAGACAACAACGCATTATTTTAGCATAAAAAAGCATATCACTCAGTGTTTTCAATCATTAAATTGTTTGAAGGCACTTCGAACCAATTGTATTTTTGTATTTTAAACACGACTTTCATTCATAACTTGCACGTGATCTATTGAAGGCCACTATTCATCTTTTAGCCTTTAATTCATATTATTATTGCGTCTCTTTTAATTATTAAATCTTTCTAAATCTCTTCGAACGAAATTCGGCCTTTAAACATGACTTTTGTGCATAACTTGCAGTTGATCTATTGAAGGAAACAATGCATTTGTTTAGCCTTGAAGTCATGTCACTGACTCTCTTCTAGTCATTAAATCATTCTAAATTAATTCGAACGGATTCTATTTTCTCCCTTCAAACATTATTTTCTTACATAACTTGCAATTAATCTACTAAAGACAACAATGCATTATTTTAGCGTTAAAAAGCATATCACTCAGTCTTTTCAATCATTAAATTTTTTGAAGGCACTGTAAACCAATTCTCTTTTTGCATTTAAAAAGCGACTTTCATGCATAAATTGCAATTGATCTATTGATGGCAACTATGCATTTTTTAGCCTTAAAGTCATATTTTTGCGTCTCTTTTAGTCAGTAAATCATTCTAAATCACTTCGAACGAAATTCGGCCTTTAAACATGACTTTCGTGCATAACTTGCAGTAGATCTATTGAAGGAAACAATGCATTTGTTTAGCCTTGAAGTCATGTCACTGAGTCTCGTCTAGTCATTAAATCATTCTAAATTAATTCGAACGGATTCTATTTTCTCCCTTCAAACATTATTTTCTTACATAACTTGCAATTAATCTACTAAAGACAACAATGCATTATTTTAGCGTTAAAAAGCATATCACTCAGTCTTTTCAATCATTAAATTGTTTGAAGGCACTGTAAACCAATTCTCTTTTTGCATTTAAAAAGCGACTTTCATGCATAACTTGCAATTGATCTATTGATGGCAACTATGCATTTTTTAGCCTTAAAGTCATATTTTTGCGTCACTTTTTTCAGTAAATCATTCTAAATCACTTCGAACGAAATTCGGCCTTTAAACATGACTTTCGTGCATAACTTGCAGTAGATCTATTGAAGGAAACAATGCATTTGTTTAGCCTTGAAGTTATGTCACTGAGTCTCTTCTAGTCATTAAATCATTCTAAATTAATTCGAACGGATTCTATTTTCTCCCTTCAAACATTATTTTCTTACATAACTTGCAATTAATCTACTAAAGACAACAACGCATTATTTTAGCATAAAAAAGCATATTACTCAGTGTTTTCAATCATTAAATTGTTTGAAGGCACTTCGAACCAATTGTATTTTTATATTTTAAACACGACTTTCATTCATAACTTGCACGTGATCTATTGAAGGCCACTATTCATTTTTTAGCCCTTAATTCATATTATTGCGTCTCTTTTAATTATTAAATCTTTCTAAATCTCTTCGAACGAAACTCGGCCTTTAAACATGACTTTTGTGCATAACTTGCAGTTGATCTATTGAAGGAAACAATGCATTTGTTTAGCCTTGAAGTCATGTCACTGAGTCTCTTCTAGTCATTAAATCATTCTAAATTAATTCGAACGGATTCTATTTTCTCCCTTCAAACATTATTTTCTTACATAACTTGCAATTAATCTACTAAAGACAACAACGCATTATTTTAGCATAAAAAAGCATATCACTCAGTGTTTTCAATCATTAAATTGTTTGAAGGCACTTCGAACCAATTGTATTTTTGTATTTTAAACACGACTTTCATTCATAACTTGCACGTGATCTATTGAAGGCCACTATTCATCTTTTAGCCTTTAATTCATATTATTATTGCGTCTCTTTTAATTATTAAATCTTTCTAAATCTCTTCGAACGAAATTCGGCCTTTAAACATGACTTTCGTGCATAACTTGCAGTTGATCTATTGAAGGAAACAATGCATTTTTTTAGCCTTGAAGTCATGTCACTGAGTCTCTTCTAGTCATTAAATCATTCTAAATTAATTCGAACGGATTCTATTTTCTCCCTTCAAACATTATTTTCTTACATAACTTGCAATTAATCTACTAATGACAACAATGCATTATTTTAGCATTAAAAAGCATATCACTCAGGCTTTTCAATCATTAAATTGTTTGAAGGCACTGTAAACCAATTCTCTTTTTGCATTTAAAAAGCGACTTTCATGCATAACTTGCAATTGATCTATTGATGGCAACTATGCATTTTTTAGCCTTAAAATCATATTTTTGCATCTCTTTTTTCAGTAAATCATTCTAAATCACTTCGAACGAAATTCGGCCTTTAAACATGACTTTCGTGCATAACTTGCAGTAGATCTATTGAAGGAAAGAATGCATTTGGTTAGCCTTGAAGTCATGTCACTGAGTCTCTTCTAGTCATTAAATCATTCTAAATGAATTCGAACGAATTCTATTTTCTCCCTTCAAACATTATTTTCTTCCATAACTTGCAATTAATCTACTAAAGACAACAATGCATTATTTTAGCATTAAAAAGCATATCACTCAGTATTTTCAATCATTAAATTGTTTGAAGGCACTTCGAACCAATTGTATTTTTGTATTTTAAACACGACTTTCATTCATAACTTGCACGTGATCTATTGAAGGCCACTATTCATTTTTTAGCCTTCAATTCATACTATTGCGTCTCTTTTAATTATTAAATCTTTCTAAATCTTTCTAAATCTCTTCGAACGAAACTCGTCCTTTAAACATGACTTTTGTGCGTAACTTGCAGTTGATCTATTGAAGGAAACAATGCATTTGTTTAGCCTTGAAGTCATGTCACTGAGTCTCTTCTAGTCATTAAATCATTCTAAATTAATTCGAACGAATTCTATTTTCTCCCTTCAAACATTATTTTCTTACATAACTTGCAATTAATCTACTAAAGACAACAATGCATTATTTTAGCATTAAAAAGCATATCACTCAGTGTTTTCAATCATTAAATTGTTTGAAGGCACTTCGAACCAATTGTATTTTTGTATTTTAAACATGACTTTCATTCATAACTTGCACGTGATCTATTGAAGGCCACTATTCATTTTTTAGCCTTTAATTCATATTATTATTGCGTCTCTTTTAATTATTAAATCTTTCTAAATCTCTTCGAACGAAATTCGGCCTTTAAACATGACTTTTGTGCATAACTTGCAGTTGATCTATTGAAGGAAACAATGCATTTTTTTAGCCTTGAAGTCATGTCACTGAGTCTCTTCTAGTCATTAAATCATTCTAAATTAATTCGAACGAATTCTATTTTCTCCCTTCAAACATTATTTTCTTACATAACTTGCAATTAATCTACTAAAGACAACAATGCATTATTTTAGCATTAAAAAGCATATCACTCAGTGTTTTCAATCATTAAATTGTTTGAAGGCACTTCGAACCAATTGTATTTTTGTATTTTAAACACGACTTTCATTCATAACTTGCACGTGATCTATTGAAGGCCACTATTCATTTTTTAGCCTTTAATTCATATTATTATTGCGTCTCTTTTAATTATTAAATCTTTCTAAATCTCTTCGAACGAAATTCGGCCTTTAAACATGACTTTTGTGCATAACTTGCAATTGATCTATTGAAGGAAACAATGCATTTTTTTAGCCTTGAAGTCATGTCACTGAGTCTCTTCTAGTCATTAAATCATTCTAAATTAATTCGAACGAATTCTATTTTCTCCCTTCAAACATTATTTTCTTACATAACTTGCAATTAATCTACTAAAGACAACAATGCATTATTTTAGCATCAAAAAGCATATCACTCAGTGTTTTCAATCATTAAATTGTTTGAAGGCACTTCGAACCAATTGTATTTTTGTATTTTAAACACGACTTTCATTCATAACTTGCACGTGATCTATTGAAGGCCACTATTCATTTTTTAGCCCTTAATTCATATTATTGCGTCTCTTTTAATTATTAAATCTTTCTAAATCTCTTCGAACGAAACTCGGCCTTCAAACATGACTTTTGTGCATAACTTGCAGTTGATCTATTGAAGGAAACAATGCATTTGTTTAGCCTTGAAGTCATGTCACTGACTCTCTTCTAGTCATTAAATCATTCTAAATTAATTCGAACGGATTCTATTTTCTCCCTTCAAACATTATTTTCTTACATAACTTGCAATTAATCTACTAAAGACAACAATGCATTATTTTAGCATTAAAAAGCATATCACTCAGTGTTTTCAATCATTAAATTGTTTGAAGGCACTTCGACCCAATTGTATTTTTGTATTTTAAACACGACTTTCATTCATAACTTGCACGTGATCTATTGAAGGCCACTATTCATTTTTTAGCCTTTAATTCATATTATTGCGTCTCTTTTAATTATTAAATCTTTCTAAATCTCTTCGAACGAATCTCGGCCTTTAAACATGACTTTTGTGCATAACTTGCAGTTGATCTATTGAAGGAAACAATGCATTTGTTTAGCCTTGAAGTCATGTCACTGAGTCTCGTCTAGTCATTAAATCATTCTAAATTAATTCGAACGGATTCTATTTTCTCCCTTCAAACATTATTTTCTTACATAACTTGCAATTAATCTACTAAAGACAACAATGCATTATTTTAGCGTTAAAAAGCATATCACTCAGTCTTTTCAATCATTAAATTGTTTGAAGGCACTGTAAACCAATTCTCTTTTTGCATTTAAAAAGCGACTTTCATGCATAACTTGCAATTGATCTATTGATGGCAACTATGCATTTTTTAGCCTTAAAGTCATATTTTTGCGTCACTTTTTTCAGTAAATCATTCTAAATCACTTCGAACGAAATTCGGCCTTTAAACATGACTTTCGTGCATAACTTGCAGTAGATCTATTGAAGGAAACAATGCATTTGTTTAGCCTTGAAGTTATGTCACTGAGTCTCTTCTAGTCATTAAATCATTCTAAATTAATTCGAACGGATTCTATTTTCTCCCTTCAAACATTATTTTCTTACATAACTTGCAATTAATCTACTAAAGACAACAACGCATTATTTTAGCATAAAAAAGCATATTACTCAGTGTTTTCAATCATTAAATTGTTTGAAGGCACTTCGAACCAATTGTATTTTTATATTTTAAACACGACTTTCATTCATAACTTGCACGTGATCTATTGAAGGCCACTATTCATTTTTTAGCCCTTAATTCATATTATTGCGTCTCTTTTAATTATTAAATCTTTCTAAATCTCTTCGAACGAAACTCGGCCTTTAAACATGACTTTTGTGCATAACTTGCAGTTGATCTATTGAAGGAAACAATGCATTTGTTTAGCCTTGAAGTCATGTCACTGAGTCTCTTCTAGTCATTAAATCATTCTAAATTAATTCGAACGGATTCTATTTTCTCCCTTCAAACATTATTTTCTTACATAACTTGCAATTAATCTACTAAAGACAACAACGCATTATTTTAGCATAAAAAAGCATATCACTCAGTGTTTTCAATCATTAAATTGTTTGAAGGCACTTCGAACCAATTGTATTTTTGTATTTTAAACACGACTTTCATTCATAACTTGCACGTGATCTATTGAAGGCCACTATTCATCTTTTAGCCTTTAATTCATATTATTATTGCGTCTCTTTTAATTATTAAATCTTTCTAAATCTCTTCGAACGAAATTCGGCCTTTAAACATGACTTTCGTGCATAACTTGCAGTTGATCTATTGAAGGAAACAATGCATTTTTTTAGCCTTGAAGTCATGTCACTGAGTCTCTTCTAGTCATTAAATCATTCTAAATTAATTCGAACGGATTCTATTTTCTCCCTTCAAACATTATTTTCTTACATAACTTGCAATTAATCTACTAATGACAACAATGCATTATTTTAGCATTAAAAAGCATATCACTCAGTCTTTTCAATCATTAAATTGTTTGAAGGCACTGTAAACCAATTCTCTTTTTGCATTTAAAAAGCGACTTTCATGCATAACTTGCAATTGATCTATTGATGGCAACTATGCATTTTTTAGCCTTAAAATCATATTTTTGCATCTCTTTTTTCAGTAAATCATTCTAAATCACTTCGAACGAAATTCGGCCTTTAAACATGACTTTCGTGCATAACTTGCAGTAGATCTATTGAAGGAAAGAATGCATTTGGTTAGCCTTGAAGTCATGTCACTGAGTCTCTTCTAGTCATTAAATCATTCTAAATGAATTCGAACGAATTCTATTTTCTCCCTTCAAACATTATTTTCTTCCATAACTTGCAATTAATCTACTAAAGACAACAATGCATTATTTTAGCATTAAAAAGCATATCACTCAGTATTTTCAATCATTAAATTGTTTGAAGGCACTTCGAACCAATTGTATTTTTGTATTTTAAACACGACTTTCATTCATAACTTGCACGTGATCTATTGAAGGCCACTATTCATTTTTTAGCCTTCAATTCATACTATTGCGTCTCTTTTAATTATTAAATCTTTCTAAATCTTTCTAAATCTCTTCGAACGAAACGCGTCCTTTAAACATGACTTTTGTGCGTAACTTGCAGTTGATCTATTGAAGGAAACAATGCATTTGTTTAGCCTTGAAGTCATGTCACTGAGTCTCTTCTAGTCATTAAATCATTCTAAATTAATTCGAACGAATTCTATTTTCTCCCTTCAAACATTATTTTCTTACATAACTTGCAATTAATCTACTAAAGACAACAATGCATTATTTTAGCATTAAAAAGCATATCACTCAGTGTTTTCAATCATTAAATTGTTTGAAGGCACTTCGAACCAATTGTATTTTTGTATTTTAAACATGACTTTCATTCATAACTTGCACGTGATCTATTGAAGGCCACTATTCATTTTTTAGCCTTTAATTCATATTATTGCGTCTCTTTTAATTATTAAATCTTTCCAAATCTCTTCGAACGAAATTCGGCCTTTAAACATGACTTTTGTGCATAACTTGCAGTTGATCTATTGAAGGAAACAATGCATTTGTTTAGCCTTGAAGTCATGTCACTGAGTCTCTTCTAGTCATTAAATCATTCTAAATTAATTCGAACGGATTCTATTTTCTCCCTTCAAATATCATTTTCTTACATAACTTGTAATTCATCTATTGAAGACAACAATGCATTATTTTAGCATTAAAAAGCATATCACTCAGTCTTTTCAATCATTCAACTGTTTGAGGCACTTCGAACCAATTCTCTTTTTGCATTTAAAATGCTACTTTTGTGCATAACTTGCAATTGATATGATGATGGCAACTATGCATTTTTCAGCCTTAAAGTCATATTTTTGTGTCTCTTTTAGTCAGTAAATCATTCTAAATCACTTCGAACAAAATTCGGCCTTTAAACATGACTTTCGTGCATAACTTGCAGTTGATCTATTGAAGGAAACAATGCATTTTTTTAGCCTTGAAGTCATGTCACTGAGTCTCTTCTAGTCATTAAATCATTCTATATTAATTCGAACGAATTCTATTTTCTCCCTTCAAACATTATTTTCTTACATAACTTGCAATTAATCTACTAAAGACAACAACGCATTATTTTAGCATAAAAAAGCATATCACTCAGTGTTTTCAATCATTAAATTGTTTGAAGGCACTTCGAACCAATTGTATTTTTGTATTTTAAACACGACTTTCATTCATAACTTGCACGTGATCTATTGAAGGCCACTATTCATCTTTTAGCCTTTAATTCATATTATTATTGCGTCTCTTTTAATTATTAAATCTTTCTAAATCTCTTCGAACGAAATTCGGCCTTTAAACATGACTTTTGTGCATAACTTGCAGTTGATCTATTGAAGGAAACAATGCATTTGTTTAGCCTTGAAGTCATGTCACTGACTCTCTTCTAGTCATTAAATCATTCTAAATTAATTCGAACGGATTCTATTTTCTCCCTTCAAACATTATTTTCTTACATAACTTGCAATTAATCTACTAAAGACAACAATGCATTATTTTAGCGTTAAAAAGCATATCACTCAGTCTTTTCAATCATTAAATTTTTTGAAGGCACTGTAAACCAATTCTCTTTTTGCATTTAAAAAGCGACTTTCATGCATAAATTGCAATTGATCTATTGATGGCAACTATGCATTTTTTAGCCTTAAAGTCATATTTTTGCGTCTCTTTTAGTCAGTAAATCATTCTAAATCACTTCGAACGAAATTCGGCCTTTAAACATGACTTTCGTGCATAACTTGCAGTAGATCTATTGAAGGAAACAATGCATTTGTTTAGCCTTGAAGTCATGTCACTGAGTCTCGTCTAGTCATTAAATCATTCTAAATTAATTCGAACGGATTCTATTTTCTCCCTTCAAACATTATTTTCTTACATAACTTGCAATTAATCTACTAAAGACAACAATGCATTATTTTAGCGTTAAAAAGCATATCACTCAGTCTTTTCAATCATTAAATTGTTTGAAGGCACTGTAAACCAATTCTCTTTTTGCATTTAAAAAGCGACTTTCATGCATAACTTGCAATTGATCTATTGATGGCAACTATGCATTTTTTAGCCTTAAAGTCATATTTTTGCGTCACTTTTTTCAGTAAATCATTCTAAATCACTTCGAACGAAATTCGGCCTTTAAACATGACTTTCGTGCATAACTTGCAGTAGATCTATTGAAGGAAACAATGCATTTGTTTAGCCTTGAAGTTATGTCACTGAGTCTCTTCTAGTCATTAAATCATTCTAAATTAATTCGAACGGATTCTATTTTCTCCCTTCAAACATTATTTTCTTACATAACTTGCAATTAATCTACTAAAGACAACAACGCATTATTTTAGCATAAAAAAGCATATTACTCAGTGTTTTCAATCATTAAATTGTTTGAAGGCACTTCGAACCAATTGTATTTTTATATTTTAAACACGACTTTCATTCATAACTTGCACGTGATCTATTGAAGGCCACTATTCATTTTTTAGCCCTTAATTCATATTATTGCGTCTCTTTTAATTATTAAATCTTTCTAAATCTCTTCGAACGAAACTCGGCCTTTAAACATGACTTTTGTGCATAACTTGCAGTTGATCTATTGAAGGAAACAATGCATTTGTTTAGCCTTGAAGTCATGTCACTGAGTCTCTTCTAGTCATTAAATCATTCTAAATTAATTCGAACGGATTCTATTTTCTCCCTTCAAACATTATTTTCTTACATAACTTGCAATTAATCTACTAAAGACAACAACGCATTATTTTAGCATAAAAAAGCATATCACTCAGTGTTTTCAATCATTAAATTGTTTGAAGGCACTTCGAACCAATTGTATTTTTGTATTTTAAACACGACTTTCATTCATAACTTGCACGTGATCTATTGAAGGCCACTATTCATCTTTTAGCCTTTAATTCATATTATTATTGCGTCTCTTTTAATTATTAAATCTTTCTAAATCTCTTCGAACGAAATTCGGCCTTTAAACATGACTTTCGTGCATAACTTGCAGTTGATCTATTGAAGGAAACAATGCATTTTTTTAGCCTTGAAGTCATGTCACTGAGTCTCTTCTAGTCATTAAATCATTCTAAATTAATTCGAACGGATTCTATTTTCTCCCTTCAAACATTATTTTCTTACATAACTTGCAATTAATCTACTAATGACAACAATGCATTATTTTAGCATTAAAAAGCATATCACTCAGTCTTTTCAATCATTAAATTGTTTGAAGGCACTGTAAACCAATTCTCTTTTTGCATTTAAAAAGCGACTTTCATGCATAACTTGCAATTGATCTATTGATGGCAACTATGCATTTTTTAGCCTTAAAATCATATTTTTGCATCTCTTTTTTCAGTAAATCATTCTAAATCACTTCGAACGAAATTCGGCCTTTAAACATGACTTTCGTGCATAACTTGCAGTAGATCTATTGAAGGAAAGAATGCATTTGGTTAGCCTTGAAGTCATGTCACTGAGTCTCTTCTAGTCATTAAATCATTCTAAATGAATTCGAACGAATTCTATTTTCTCCCTTCAAACATTATTTTCTTCCATAACTTGCAATTAATCTACTAAAGACAACAATGCATTATTTTAGCATTAAAAAGCATATCACTCAGTATTTTCAATCATTAAATTGTTTGAAGGCACTTCGAACCAATTGTATTTTTGTATTTTAAACACGACTTTCATTCATAACTTGCACGTGATCTATTGAAGGCCACTATTCATTTTTTAGCCTTCAATTCATACTATTGCGTCTCTTTTAATTATTAAATCTTTCTAAATCTTTCTAAATCTCTTCGAACGAAACTCGTCCTTTAAACATGACTTTTGTGCGTAACTTGCAGTTGATCTATTGAAGGAAACAATGCATTTGTTTAGCCTTGAAGTCATGTCACTGAGTCTCTTCTAGTCATTAAATCATTCTAAATTAATTCGAACGAATTCTATTTTCTCCCTTCAAACATTATTTTCTTACATAACTTGCAATTAATCTACTAAAGACAACAATGCATTATTTTAGCATTAAAAAGCATATCACTCAGTGTTTTCAATCATTAAATTGTTTGAAGGCACTTCGAACCAATTGTATTTTTGTATTTTAAACATGACTTTCATTCATAACTTGCACGTGATCTATTGAAGGCCACTATTCATTTTTTAGCCTTTAATTCATATTATTATTGCGTCTCTTTTAATTATTAAATCTTTCTAAATCTCTTCGAACGAAATTCGGCCTTTAAACATGACTTTTGTGCATAACTTGCAGTTGATCTATTGAAGGAAACAATGCATTTTTTTAGCCTTGAAGTCATGTCACTGAGTCTCTTCTAGTCATTAAATCATTCTAAATTAATTCGAACGAATTCTATTTTCTCCCTTCAAACATTATTTTCTTACATAACTTGCAATTAATCTACTAAAGACAACAATGCATTATTTTAGCATTAAAAAGCATATCACTCAGTGTTTTCAATCATTAAATTGTTTGAAGGCACTTCGAACCAATTGTATTTTTGTATTTTAAACACGACTTTCATTCATAACTTGCACGTGATCTATTGAAGGCCACTATTCATTTTTTAGCCTTTAATTCATATTATTATTGCGTCTCTTTTAATTATTAAATCTTTCTAAATCTCTTCGAACGAAATTCGGCCTTTAAACATGACTTTTGTGCATAACTTGCAATTGATCTATTGAAGGAAACAATGCATTTTTTTAGCCTTGAAGTCATGTCACTGAGTCTCTTCTAGTCATTAAATCATTCTAAATTAATTCGAACGAATTCTATTTTCTCCCTTCAAACATTATTTTCTTACATAACTTGCAATTAATCTACTAAAGACAACAATGCATTATTTTAGCATCAAAAAGCATATCACTCAGTGTTTTCAATCATTAAATTGTTTGAAGGCACTTCGAACCAATTGTATTTTTGTATTTTAAACACGACTTTCATTCATAACTTGCACGTGATCTATTGAAGGCCACTATTCATTTTTTAGCCCTTAATTCATATTATTGCGTCTCTTTTAATTATTAAATCTTTCTAAATCTCTTCGAACGAAACTCGGCCTTCAAACATGACTTTTGTGCATAACTTGCAGTTGATCTATTGAAGGAAACAATGCATTTGTTTAGCCTTGAAGTCATGTCACTGACTCTCTTCTAGTCATTAAATCATTCTAAATTAATTCGAACGGATTCTATTTTCTCCCTTCAAACATTATTTTCTTACATAACTTGCAATTAATCTACTAAAGACAACAATGCATTATTTTAGCATTAAAAAGCATATCACTCAGTGTTTTCAATCATTAAATTGTTTGAAGGCACTTCGAACCAATTGTATTTTTGTATTTTAAACACGACTTTCATTCATAACTTGCACGTGATCTATTGAAGGCCACTATTCATTTTTTAGCCTTTAATTCATATTATTATTGCGTCTCTTTTAATTATTAAATCTTTCTAAATCTCTTCGAACGAAATTCGGCCTTTAAACATGACTTTTGTGCATAACTTGCAGTTGATCTATTGAAGGAAACAATGCATTTTTTTAGCCTTGAAGTCATGTCACTGAGTCTCTTCTAGTCATCAAATCATTCTAAATTAATTCGAACGAATTCTATTTTCTCCCTTCAAACATTATTTTCTTACATAACTTGCAATTAATCTACTAAAGACAACAATGCATTATTTTAGCATTAAAAAGCATATCACTCAGTGTTTTCAATCATTAAATTGTTTGAAGGCACTTCGAACCAATTGTATTTTTGTATTTTAAACACGACTTTCAGTCATAACTTGCACGTGATCTACTGAAGGCCACTATTCATTTTTTAGCCTTTAATTCATATTATTGCGTCTCTTTTAATTATTAAATCTTTCCAAATCTCTTCGAACGAAATTCGGCCTTTAAACATGACTTTTGTGCATAACTTGCAGTTGATCTATTAAAGGAAACAATGCATTTGTTTAGCCTTGAAGTCATGTCACTGAGTCTCTTCTAGTCATTAAATCATTCTAAATTAATTCGAACGGATTCTATTTTCTCCCTTCAAACATTATTTTCTTACATAACTTGCAATTAATCTACTAAAGACAACAATGCATTATTTTAGCATTAAAAAGCATATCACTCAGTGTTTTCAATCATTAAATTGTTTGAAGGCACTTCGAACCAATTGTATATTTGTATTTTAAACACGACTTTCATTCTTAACTTGCACGTGATCTATTGAAGGCCACTATTCATTTTTTAGCCTTTAATTCATATTATTGCGTCTCTTTTAATTATTAAATCTTTCTAAATCTCTTCGAACGAAACTCGACCTTTAAACATGACTTTTGTGCATAACTTGCAGTTGATCTATTGAAGGAAACAATGCATTTGTTTAGCCTTGAAGTCATGTCATTGAGTCTCTTCTAGTCATTAAATCATTCTAAATTAATTCGAACGGATTCTATTTTCTCCCTTCAAACATTATTTTCTTACATAACTTGCAATTAATCTACTAAAGACAACAATGCATTATTTTAGCATTAAAAAGCATATCACTCAGTCTTTTCAATCATTAAATTGTTTGAAGGCACTGTAAACCAATTCTTGTTTTGCATTTAAAAAGCGACTTTCATGCATAAATTGCAATTGATCTATTAATGGCAACTATGCATTTTTTAGCCTTAAAGTTATATTTTTGCGTCTCTTTTTTCAGTAAATCATTCTAAATCACTTCGAACGAAATTCGGCCTTTAAACATGACTTTCGTGCATAACTTGCAGTAGATCTATTGAAGGAAACAATGCATTTGTTTAGCCTTGAAGTCATGTCACTGAGTCTCTTCTAGTCATTAAATCATTCTAAATTAATTCGAACGGATTCTATTTTCTCCCTTCAAACATTATTTTCTTACATAACTTGCAATTAACCTACTAAAGACAACAACGCATTATTTTAGCATAAAAAAGCATATCACTCAGTGTTTTCAATCATTAAATTGTTTGAAGGCACTTCGAACCAATTGTATTTTTGTATTTTAAACACGACCTTCATTCATAACTTGCACGTGATCTATTGAAGGCCACTATTCATTTTTTAGCCTTTAATTCATATTATTGCGTCTCTTTTAATTATTAAATCTTTCTAAATCTCTTCGAACGAAATTCGGCCTTTAAACATGACTTTTGTGCGTAACTTGCAGTTGATCTATTGAAGGAAACAATGCATTTGTTTAGCCTTGAAGTCATGTCACTGAGTCTCTTCTAGTCATTAAATCATTCTAAATTAATTCGAACGAATTCTATTTTCTCCCTTCAAACATTATTTTCTTACATAACTTGCAATTAATCTACTAAAGACAACAATGCATTATTTTAGCATTAAAAAGCATATCACTCAGTGTTTTCAATCATTAAATTGTTTGAAGGCACTTCGAACCAATTGTATTTTTGTATTTTAAACATGACTTTCATTCATAACTTGCACGTGATCTATTGAAGGCCACTATTCATTTTTTAGCCTTTAATTCATATTATTGCGTCTCTTTTAATTATTAAATCTTTCCAAATCTCTTCGAACGAAATTCGGCCTTTAAACATGACTTTTGTGCATAACTTGCAGTTGATCTATTGAAGGAAACAATGCATTTGTTTAGCCTTGAAGTCATGTCACTGAGTCTCTTCTAGTCATTAAATCATTCTAAATTAATTCGAACGGATTCTATTTTCTCCCTTCAAATATCATTTTCTTACATAACTTGTAATTCATCTATTGAAGACAACAATGCATTATTTTAGCATTAAAAAGCATATCACTCAGTCTTTTCAATCATTCAACTGTTTGAGGCACTTCGAACCAATTCTCTTTTTGCATTTAAAATGCTACTTTTGTGCATAACTTGCAATTGATATGATGATGGCAACTATGCATTTTTCAGCCTTAAAGTCATATTTTTGTGTCTCTTTTAGTCAGTAAATCATTCTAAATCACTTCGAACAAAATTCGGCCTTTAAACATGACTTTCGTGCATAACTTGCAGTTGATCTATTGAAGGAAACAATGCATTTGTTTAGTCTTGAAGTCATGTCACTGAGTCTCTTCTAGTCATTAAATCATTCTAAATTAATTTGAACGAATTCTATTTTCTCCCTTCAAACATTATTTTCTTACATAACTTGCAATTAATCTACTAAAGACAACAATGCATTATTTTAGCGTTAAAAAGCATATCACTCGGTGTTTTCAATCATTAAATTGTTTGAAGGCACTGTAAACCAATTCTCTTTTTGCATTTAAAAAGCGACTTTCATGCATAACTTGCAATTGATCTATTGATGGCAACTATGCATTTTTTAGCCTTAAAGTCATATTTTTGCGTCTCTTTTAGTCAGTAAATCATTCTAAATCACTTCGAACGAAATTCGGCCTTTAAACATGACTTTCGTGCATAACTTGCAGTTGATCTATTGAAGGAAACAATGCATTTGTTTAGTCTTGAAGTCATGTCACTGAGTCTCTTCTAGTCATTAAATCATTCTAAATTAATTCGAACGGATTCTATTTTCTCCCTTCAAACATTATTTTCTTACATAACTTGCAATTAATCTACTAAAGACAACAATGCATTATTTTAGCATTAAAAAGCATATCACTCGGTGTTTTCAATCATTAAATTGTTTGAAGGCACTGTAAAGCAATTCTCTTTTTGCATTTAAAAAGCGACTTTCATGCATAACTTGCAATTGATCTATTGATGGCAACTATGCATTTTTTAGCCTTAAAGTCATATTTTTGCATCTCTTTTAGTCAGTAAATCATTTTAAATCACTTCGAACGAAATTCGGCCTTTAAACATGACTTTCGTGCATAACTTGCAGTTGATCTATTGAAGGAAACAATGCATTTGTTTAGTCTTGAAGTCATGTCACTGAGTCTCTTCTAGTCATTAAATCATTCTAAATTAATTCGAACGGATTCTATTTTCTCCCTTCAAACATTATTTTCTTACATAACTTGCAATTAATCTACTAAAGACAACAATGCATTATTTTAGCATTAAAAAGCATATCACTCAGTCTTTTCAATCATTAAATTGTTTGAAGGCACTTTGAACCAATTGTATTTTTGCATTGTAAACACGACTTTCATGCATAACTTGCACGTGATCTATTGAAGGCCACTATTCATTTTTTAGCCTTTAATTCATATTATTGCGTCTCTTTTAATCATTAAATCTTTCTAAATCACTTCGAACGAAATTCGGCCTTTAAACATGACTTTCGTGCATAACTTGCAGTTGATCTATTGAAGGAAACAATGCATTTGTTTAGCCTTAAAGTCATGTCACTGAGTCTCTTCTAGTCATTAAATCATTCTAAATTAATTCGAACGGATTCTATTTTCTCCCTTCAAACATTATTTTCTTACACAACTTGCAATTAATCTACTAAAGACAACAAAGCCTTATTTTAGCGTTAAAAAGCATATCACTCAGTCTTTTCAATCATTAGATTGTTTGAAGGCACTGTAAACCAATTCTCTTTCTGCATTTAAAAAGCGACTTTCATGCATAAATTGCAATTGATCTATTGATGGCAACTATGCATTTTTTAGCCTTAAAGTCATATTTTTGCGTCTCTTTTAGTCAGTAAATCATTCTAAATCACTTCGAACGAAATTCGGCCTTTAAACATGACTTTTGTGCATAACTTGCAGTTGATCTATTGAAGAAAACAATGCATTTGTTTAGCCTTGAAGTCATGTCACTGAGTCTCTTCTAGTCATTAAATCATTCTAAATTAATTCGAACGAATTCTATTTTCGCCCTTCAAACGTTATTTTCTTACATAACTTGCAATTATTCTTCTAAAGACAACAATGCATTATTTTAGCGTTAAAAAGCATATCACTCAGTCTTTTCAATCATGAAATTGTTTGAAGGCACTGTAAACCAATTCTCTTTTTGCATTTAAAAAGCGACTCTCATGCATAAATTGCAATTGATCTATTGATGGCAACTACGCATTTTTTAGCCTTAAAGTCATATTTTTGCGTCTCTTTTAGTCAGTAAATCATTCTAAATCACCTCGAACGAAATTCGGCCTTTAAACATGACTTTCGTGCATAACTTGCAGTTGATCTATTGAAGGAAACAATGCATTTGTTTAGTCTTGAAGTCATGTCACTAAGTCTCTTCTAGTCATTAAATCATTCTAAATTAATTCGAACGAATTCTATTTTCTCCCTTCAAACATTATTTTCTTACATAACTTGCAATTAATCTACTAAAGACAACAATGCATTATTTTAGCGTTAAAAAGCATATCACTCGGTGTTTTCAATCAATAAATTGTTTGAAGGCACTGTAAAGCAATTCTCTTTTTGCATTTAAAAAGCGACTTTCATGCATAACTTGCAATTGATCTATTGATGGCAACTATGCATTTTTTAGCCTTAAAGTCATATTTTTGCATCTCTTTTAGTCAGTAAATCATTCTAAATCACTTCGAACGAAATTCGGCCTTTAAACATGACTTTCGTGCATAACTTGCAGTTGATCTATTGAAGGAAACAATGCATTTGTTTAGCCTTGAAGTCATGTCACTGAGTCTCTTCTAGTCATTAAATCATTCTAAATTAATTCGAACGGATTCTATTTTCTCCCTTCAAACATTATTTTCTTACATAACTTGCAATTAATCTACTAAAGACAACAATGCATTATTTTAGCATTAAAAAGCATATCACTCAGTCTTTTCAATCATTAAATTGTTTGAAAGCACTTTGAACCAATTGTATTTTTGCATTGTAAACACGACTTTCATTCATAACTTGCACGTGATCTATTGAAGGCCACTATTCATTTTTTAGCCTTTAATTCATATTATTGCGTCTCTTTTAATCATTAAATCTTTCTAAATCACTTCGAACGAAATTCGGCCTTTAAACATGACTTTCGTGCATAACTTGCAGTTGATCTATTGAAGGAAACAATGCATTTGTTTAGCCTTAAAGTCATGTCACTGAGTCTCTTCTAGTAATTAAATCATTCTAAATTAATTCGAACGGATTCTATTTTCTCCCTTCAAACATTATTTTCTTACATAACTTGCAATTAATCTACTAAAGACAACAAAGCCTTATTTTAGCGTTAAAAAGCATATCACTCAGTCTTTTCAATCATTAAATTGTTTGAAGGCACGGTAAACCAATTCTCTTTCTGCATTTAAAAAGCGACTTTCATGCATAAATTGCAATTGATCTATTGATGGGAACTATGCATTTTTTAGCCTTAAAATCATATTTTTGCGTCTCTTTTAGTCAGTAAATCATTCTAAATCACTTCGAACGAAATTCGGCCTTTAAACATGACTTTTGTGCATAACTTGCAGTTGATCTATTGAAGAAAACAATGCATTTGTTTAGCCTTGAAGTCATGTCACTGAGTCTCTTCTAGTCATTAAATCATTCTAAATTAATTCGAACGAATTCTATTTTCGCCCTTCAAACGTTATTTTCTTACATAACTTGCAATTATTCTACTAAAGACAACAATGCATTATTTTAGCGTTAAAAAGCATATCACTCAGTCTTTTCAATCATTAAATTGTTTGAAGGCACTGTAAACCAATTCTCTTTTTGCATTTAAAAAGCGACTCTCATGCATAAATTGCAATTGATCTATTGATGGCAACTACGCATTTTTTAGCCTTAAAGTCATATTTTTGCGTCTCTTTTAGTCAGTAAATCATTCTAAATCACCTCGAACGAAATTCGGCCTTTAAACATGACTTTCGTGCATAACTTGCAGCTGATCTATTGAAGGAAACAATGCATTTGTTTAGCCTTGAAGTCATGTCACTGAGTCTCTTCTAGTCATTAAATCATTCTAAATTAATTCGAACGAATTCTATTTTCTCCCTTCAAACATTATTTTCTTACATAACTTGCAATTAATCTACTAAAGACAACAATGCATTATTTTAGCATTAAAAAGCATATCACTCAGTGTTTTCAATCATTAAATTGTTTGAAGGCACTTTGAACCAATTGTATTTTTGTATTTTAAACACGACTTTCATTCATAACTTGCACGTGATCTATTGAAGGCCACTATTCATTTTTTAGCCTTTAATTCATATTATTGCGTCACTTTTAATTATTAAATCTTTCTAAATATCTTCGAACGAAATTCGGCCTTTAAACATGACTTTTGTGCATAACTTGCAGTTGATCTATTGAAGGAAACAATGCATTAGTTTAGCCTTAAAGTCATGTCACTGAGTCTGTTCTAGTCATCAAATCATTCTAAATTAATTCGAACGAATTCTATTTTCGCCCTTCAAACATTATTTTCTGACATAACTTGCAATTAATCTACTAAAGACAACAATGCATTATTTTAGCGTTAAAAAGCATATCACTCGGTGTTTTCAATCATTAAATTGTTTGAAGGCACTGTAAAGCAATTCTCTTTTTGCATTTAAAAAGCGACTTTCATGCATAACTTGCAATTGATCTATTGATGGCAACTATGCATTTTTTAGCCTTAAAGTCATATTTTTGCATCTCTTTTAGTCAGTAAATCATTCTAAATCACTTCGAACGAAATTCGGCCTTTAAACATGACTTTCGTGCATAACTTGCAGTTGATCTATTGAAGGAAACAATGCATTTGTTTAGCCTTGAAGTCATGTCACTGAGTCTCTTCTAGTCATTAAATCATTCTAAATTAATTCGAACGAATTCTATTTTCGCCCTTCAAACGTTATTTTCTTACATAACTTGCAATTATTCTACTAAAGACAACAATGCATTATTTTAGCGTTAAAAAGCATATCACTCAGTCTTTTCAATCATTAAATTGTTTGAAGGCACTGTAAACCAATTCTCTTTTTGCATTTAAAAAGCGACTCTCATGCATAAATTGCAATTGATCTATTGATGGCAACTATGCACTTTTTAGCCTTAAAGTCATATTTTTGCGTCTCTTTTAGTCAGTAAATCATTCTAAATCACCTCGAACGAAATTCGGCCTTTAAACATGACTTTCGTGCATAACTTGCAGCTGATCTATTGAAGGAAACAATGCATTTGTTTAGCCTTGAAGTCATGTCACTGAGTCTCTTCTAGTCATTAAATCATTCTAAATTAATTCGAACGAATTCTATTTTCGCCCTTCAAACATTATTTGCTTACATAACTTGCAATTAATCTACTAAAGACAACAATGCATTATTTAAGCGTTAAAAAACATATCACTCAGTCTTTTCAATCATTAAATTGTTTGAAGGCACTGTAAACCAATTCTCTTTTTGCATTTAAAAAGCGACTTTCATGCATAAATTGCAATTGGTCTATTGATGGCAACTATGCATTTTTTAGCCTTAAAGTCCTATTCTTGCGTCTCTTTTAGTCAGTAAATCATTCTAAATCACTTCGAACGAAATTCGGCCTTTAAACATGACTTTTGTCCATAACTTGCAGTTGATCTATTGAAGAAAACAATGCATTTGTTTAGCCTTGAAGTCATGTCACTGACTCTCTTCTAGTCATTAAATCATTCTAAATTAATTCGAACGGATTCTATTTTCTCCCTTCAAACATTATTTTATTACATAACTTGCAATTAATCTACTAAAGACAACAATGCATTATTTTAGCATTAAAAAGCATATCACTCAGTGTTTTCAATCATTAAATTGTTTGAAGGCACTTCGACCCAATTGTATTTTTGTATTTTAAACACGACTTTCATTCATAACTTGCACGTGATCTATTGAAGGCCACTATTCATTTTTTAGCCTTTAATTCATATTATTGCGTCACTTTTAATTATTAAATCTTTCTAAATATCATCGAACGAAATTCGGCCTTTAAACATGACTTTTGTGCATAACTTGCAGTTGATCTATTGAAGAAAACAATGCATTAGTTTAGCCTTGAAGTCATGTCACTGAGTCTCTTCTAGTCATTAAATCATTCGAAATTAATTTGAACGAATTCTATTTTCGCCCGTCAAACATTATTTACTTACATAACTTGCAATTAATCTACTAAAGACAACAACGCATTATTTTAGCGTTAAAAAGCATATCACTCAGTGTTTTCAATCATTAAATTGTTTGAAGGCACTGTAAACCAATTCTCTTTTTGCATTTAAAAAGCGACTTTCATGCATAAATTGCAATTGATCTATTGATGGCAACTATGCATTTTTTAGCCTTAAAGTCATATTTTTGCGTCTCTTTTAGTCAGTAAATCATTCTAAATCACTTCGAACGAAATTCGGCCTTTAAACATGACTTTCGTGCATAACTTGCAATTGATCTATTGAAGGAAACAATGCATTTGTTTAGCCTTGAAGTCATGTCACTGAGTCTCTTCTAGTCATTAAATCATTCTAAATTAATTCGAACGGATTCTATTTTCTCCCTTCAAACATTATTTTCTTACATAACTTGCAATTAATCTACTAAAGACAACAATGCATTATTTTAGCATTAAAAAGCATATCACTCAGTGTTTTCAATCATTAAATTGTTTGAAGGCACTTCGAACCAATTGTATTTTTGTATTTTAAACACGACTTTCATTCTTAACTTGCACGTGATCTATTGAAGGCCACTATTCATTTTTTAGCCTTTAATTCATATTATTGCGTCTCTTTTAATTATTAAATCTTTCTAAATCTCTTCGAACGAAATTCGGCGTTTAAACATGACTTTAGTGCGTAACTTGCAGTTGATCTATTGAAGGAAACAATGCATTAGTTTAGCCTTAAAGTCATGTCACTGAGTCTGTTCTAGTCATCAAATCATTCTAAATTAATTCGAACGAATTCTATTTTCGCCCTTCAAACATTATTTTCTGACATAACTTGCAATTAATCTACTAAAGACAACAATACATTATTTTAGCATTAAAAAGCATATCACTCAGTCTTTTCAATCATTAAATTGTTTGAAGGCACTTCGAACCAATTGTATTTTTGTATTTTAAACACGACTTTCATGCATAACTTACACGTGATCTATTGAAGGCCACTATTCATTTTTTAGCCTTTAATTCATATTATTGCGTCTCGTTTAATCATTAAATTTTTCTAAATCACTTCGCACGAAATTCGGCCTTTAAACATGACTTTAGTGCGTAACTTGCAGTTGATCTATTGAAGGAAACAATGCATTAGTTTAGCCTTAAAGTCATGTCACTGAGTCTGTTCTAGTCATCAAATCATTCTAAATTAATTCGAACGAATTCTATTTTCGCCCTTCAAACATTATTTTCTGACATAACTTGCAATTAATCTACTAAAGACAACAATACATTATTTTAGCATTAAAAAGCATATCACTTAGTCTTTTCAATCATTACATTGTTTGAAGGCACTGTAAACCAATTCTCTTTTTGTATTTAAAAAGCGACTTTCATGCATAACTTGCAATTGATCTATTGATGGCAACGATGCATTTTTTAGCCTTAAAGTCATATTTTTGCGTCTCTTTTTTCAGTAAATCATTCTAAATCACTTCGAACGAAATTCGGCCTTTAAACATGACTTTCGTGCATAACTTGCAGTTGATCTATTGAAGGAAACAATGCATTTGTTTAGCCTTGAAGTCATGTCACTGAGTCTCTTCTAGTCATTAAATCATTCTAAATTAATTCGAACGGATTCTATTTTCTCCCTTCAAACATTATTTTCTTACACAACTTGCAATTAATCTACTAAAGACAACAATGCATTATTTTAGCATTAAAAAGCATATCACTCAGTGTTTTCAATCATTAAATTGTTTGAAGGCACTTCGAACCAATTGTATTTTTGTATTTTAAACACGACTTTCATTCTTAACTTGCACGTGATCTATTGAAGGCCACTATTCATTTTTTAGCCTTTAATTCATATTATTGCGTCTCTTTTAATTATTAAATCTTTCTAAATCTCTTCGAACGAAACTCGACCTTTAAACATGACTTTTGTGCATAACTTGCAGTTGATCTATTGAAGGAAACAATGCATTTGTTTAGCCTTGAAGTCATGTCACTGAGTCTCTTCTAGTCATTAAATCATTCTAAATTAATTCGAACGGATTCTATTTTCTCCCTTCAAACATTATTTTCTTACATAACTTGCAATTAATCTACTAAAGACAACAATGCATTATTTTAGCATTAAAAAGCATATCACTCAGTCTTTTCAATCATTAAATTGTTTGAAGGCACTTCGAACCAATTGTATTTTTGTATTTTAAACACGACTTTCATGCATAACTTGCACGTGATCTATTGAAGGCCACTATTCATTTTTTAGCCTTTAATTCATATTATTGCGTCTCGTTTAATGATTAAATCTTTCTAAATCACTTCGAACGAAACTCGACCTTTAAACATGACTTTTGTGCATAACTTGCAGTTGATCTATTGAAGGAAACAATGCATTTGTTTAGCCTTGAAGTCATGTCACTGAGTCTCTTCTAGTCATTAAATCATTCTAAATTAATTCGAACGGATTCTATTTTCTCCCTTCAAACATTATTTTCTTACATAACTTGCAATTAATCTACTAAAGACAACAATGCATTATTTTAGCATTAAAAAGCATATCACTCAGTCTTTTCAATCATTAAATTGTTTGAAGGCACTTCGAACCAATTGTATTTTTGTATTTTAAACACGACTTTCATGCATAACTTGCACGTGATCTATTGAAGGCCACTATTCATTTTTTAGCCTTTAATTCATATTATTGCGTCTCGTTTAATGATTAAATCTTTCTAAATCACTTCGAACGAAACTCGACCTTTAAACATGACTTTTGTGCATAACTTGCAGTTGATCTATTGAAGGAAACAATGCATTTGTTTAGCCTTGAAGTCATGTCACTGAGTCTCTTCTAGTCATTAAATCATTCTAAATTAATTCGAACGGATTCTATTTTCTCCCTTCAAACATTATTTTCTTACATAACTTGCAATTAATCTACTAAAGACAACAATGCATTATTTTAGCATTAAAAAGCATATCACTCAGTCTTTTCAATCATTAAATTGTTTGAAGGCACTTCGAACCAATTGTATTTTTGTATTTTAAACACGACTTTCGTGCATAACTTGCACGTGATCTATTGAAGGCCACTATTCATTTTTTAGCCTTTAATTCATATTATTGCGTCTCGTTTAATGATTAAATCTTTCTAAATCACTTCGAACGAAATTCGGCCTTTAAACATGACTTTAGTGCGTAACTTGCAGTTGATCTATTGAAGGAAACAATGCATTAGTTTAGCCTTAAAGTCATGTCACTGAGTCTGTTCTAGTCATCAAATCATTCTAAATTAATTCGAACGAATTCTATTTTCGCCCTTCAAACATTATTTTCTGACATAACTTGCAATTAATCTACTAAAGACAACAATACATTATTTTAGCATTAAAAAGCATATCACTCAGTCTTTTCAATCATTAAATTGTTTGAAGGCACTTCGAACCAATTGTATTTTTGTATTTTAAACACGACTTTCATGCATAACTTACACGTGATCTATTGAAGGCCACTATTCATTTTTTAGCCTTTAATTCATATTATTGCGTCTCGTTTAATCATTAAATTTTTCTAAATCACTTCGCACGAAATTCGGCCTTTAAACATGACTTTAGTGCGTAACTTGCAGTTGATCTATTGAAGGAAACAATGCAGTAGTTTAGCCTTAAAGTCATGTCACTGAGTCTGTTCTAGTCATCAAATCATTCTAAATTAATTCGAACGAATTCTATTTTCGCCCTTCAAACATTATTTTCTGACATAACTTGCAATTAATCTACTAAAGACAACAATACATTATTTTAGCATTAAAAAGCATATCACTTAGTCTTTTCAATCATTACATTGTTTGAAGGCACTGTAAACCAATTCCCTTTTTGTATTTAAAAAGCGACTTTCATGCATAACTTGCAATTGATCTATTGATGGCAACGATGCATTTTTTAGCCTTAAAGTCATATTTTTGCGTCTCTTTTTTCAGTAAATCATTCTAAATCATTTCGAACGAAATTCGGCCTTTAAACATGACTTTCGTGCATAACTTGCAGTTGATCTATTGAAGGAAACAATGCATTTGTTTAGCCTTGAAGTCATGTCACTGAGTCTCTTCTAGTCATTAAATCATTCTAAATTAATTCGAACGGATTCTATTTTCTCCCTTCAAACATTATTTTCTTACACAACTTGCAATTAATCTACTAAAGACAACAATGCATTATTTTAGCATTAAAAAGCATATCACTCAGTGTTTTCAATCATTAAATTGTTTGAAGGCACTTCGAACCAATTGTATTTTTGTATTTTAAACACGACTTTCATTCTTAACTTGCACGTGATCTATTGAAGGCCACTATTCATTTTTTAGCCTTTAATTCATATTATTGCGTCTCTTTTAATTATTAAATCTTTCTAAATCTCTTCGAACGAAACTCGACCTTTAAACATGACTTTTGTGCATAACTTGCAGTTGATCTATTGAAGGAAACAATGCATTTGTTTAGCCTTGAAGTCATGTCACTGAGTCTCTTCTAGTCATTAAATCATTCTAAATTAATTCGAACGGATTCTATTTTCTCCCTTCAAACATTATTTTCTTACATAACTTGCAATTAATCTACTAAAGACAACAATGCATTATTTTAGCATTAAAAAGCATATCACTCAGTCTTTTCAATCATTAAATTGTTTGAAGGCACTTCGAACCAATTGTATTTTTGTATTTTAAACACGACTTTCATGCATAACTTGCACGTGATCTATTGAAGGCCACTATTCATTTTTTAGCCTTTAATTCATATTATTGCGTCTCGTTTAATGATTAAATCTTTCTAAATCACTTCGAACGAAATTCGGCCTTTAAACATGACTTTAGTGCGTAACTTGCAGTTGATCTATTGAAGGAAACAATGCATTAGTTTAGCCTTAAAGTCATGTCACTGAGTCTGTTCTAGTCATCAAATCATTCTAAATTAATTCGAACGAATTCTATTTTCGCCCTTCAAACATTATTTTCTGACATAACTTGCAATTAATCTACTAAAGACAACAATACATTATTTTAGCATTAAAAAGCATATCACTTAGTCTTTTCAATCATTACATTGTTTGAAGGCACTGTAAACCAATTCCCTTTTTGTATTTAAAAAGCGACTTTCATGCATAACTTGCAATTGATCTATTGATGGCAACGATGCATTTTTTAGCCTTAAAGTCATATTTTTGCGTCTCTTTTTTCAGTAAATCATTCTAAATCATTTCGAACGAAATTCGGCCTTTAAACATGACTTTCGTGCATAACTTGCAGTTGATCTATTGAAGGAAACAATGCATTTGTTTAGCCTTGAAGTCATGTCACTGAGTCTCTTCTAGTCATTAAATCATTCTAAATTAATTCGAACGGATTCTATTTTCTCCCTTCAAACATTATTTTCTTACACAACTTGCAATTAATCTACTAAAGACAACAATGCATTATTTTAGCATTAAAAAGCATATCACTCAGTGTTTTCAATCATTAAATTGTTTGAAGGCACTTCGAACCAATTGTATTTTTGTATTTTAAACACGACTTTCATTCTTAACTTGCACGTGATCTATTGAAGGCCACTATTCATTTTTTAGCCTTTAATTCATATTATTGCGTCTCTTTTAATTATTAAATCTTTCTAAATCTCTTCGAACGAAACTCGACCTTTAAACATGACTTTTGTGCATAACTTGCAGTTGATCTATTGAAGGAAACAATGCATTTGTTTAGCCTTGAAGTCATGTCACTGAGTCTCTTCTAGTCATTAAATCATTCTAAATTAATTCGAACGGATTCTATTTTCTCCCTTCAAACATTATTTTCTTACATAACTTGCAATTAATCTACTAAAGACAACAATGCATTATTTTAGCATTAAAAAGCATATCACTCAGTCTTTTCAATCATTAAATTGTTTGAAGGCACTTCGAACCAATTGTATTTTTGTATTTTAAACACGACTTTCATGCATAACTTGCACGTGATCTATTGAAGGCCACTATTCATTTTTTAGCCTTTAATTCATATTATTGCGTCTCGTTTAATGATTAAATCTTTCTAAATCACTTCGAACGAAATTCGGCCTTTAAACATGACTTTAGTGCGTAACTTGCAGTTGATCTATTGAAGGAAACAATGCATTAGTTTAGCCTTAAAGTCATGTCACTGAGTCTGTTCTAGTCATCAAATCATTCTAAATTAATTCGAACGAATTCTATTTTCGCCCTTCAAACATTATTTTCTGACATAACTTGCAATTAATCTACTAAAGACAACAATACATTATTTTAGCATTAAAAAGCATATCACTCAGTCTTTTCAATCATTAAATTGTTTGAAGGCACTTCGAACCAATTGTATTTTTGTATTTTAAACACGACTTTCATGCATAACTTACACGTGATCTATTGAAGGCCACTATTCATTTTTTAGCCTTTAATTCATATTATTGCGTCTCGTTTAATCATTAAATTTTTCTAAATCACTTCGCACGAAATTCGGCCTTTAAACATGACTTTAGTGCGTAACTTGCAGTTGATCTATTGAAGGAAACAATGCATTAGTTTAGCCTTAAAGTCATGTCACTGAGTCTGTTCTAGTCATCAAATCATTCTAAATTAATTCGAACGAATTCTATTTTCGCCCTTCAAACATTATTTTCTGACATAACTTGCAATTAATCTACTAAAGACAACAATACATTATTTTAGCATTAAAAAGCATATCACTTAGTCTTTTCAATCATTACATTGTTTGAAGGCACTGTAAACCAATTCTCTTTTTGTATTTAAAAAGCGACTTTCATGCATAACTTGCAATTGATCTATTGATGGCAACGATGCATTTTTTAGCCTTAAAGTCATATTTTTGCGTCTCTTTTTTCAGTAAATCATTCTAAATCACTTCGAACGAAATTCGGCCTTTAAACATGACTTTCGTGCATAACTTGCAGTTGATCTATTGAAGGAAACAATGCATTTGTTTAGCCTTGAAGTCATGTCACTGAGTCTCTTCTAGTCATTAAATCATTCTAAATTAATTCGAACGGATTCTATTTTCTCCCTTCAAACATTATTTTCTTACATAACTTGCAATTAATCTACTAAAGACAACAATGCATTATTTTAGCATTAAAAAGCATATCACTCAGTGTTTTCAATCTTTAAATTGTTTGAAGGCACTTCGAACCAATTGTATTTTTGTATTTTAAACACGACTTTCATTCTTAACTTGCACGTGATCTATTGAAGGCCACTATTCATTTTTTAGCCTTTAATTCATATTATTGCGTCTCTTTTAATTATTAAATCTTTCTAAATCTCTTCGAACGAAACTCGACCTTTAAACATGACTTTTGTGCATAACTTGCAGTTGATCTATTGAAGGAAACAATGCATTTGTTTAGCCTTGAAGTCATGTCACTGAGTCTCTTCTAGTCATTAAATCATTCTAAATTAATTCGAACGGATTCTATTTTCTCCCTTCAAACATTATTTTCTTACATAACTTGCAATTAATCTACTAAAGACAACAATGCATTATTTTAGCATTAAAAAGCATATCACTCAGTCTTTTCAATCATTAAATTGTTTGAAGCCACTTCGAACCAATTGTATTTTTGTATTTTAAACACGACTTTCATGCATAACTTGCACGTGATCTATTGAAGGCCACTATTCATTTTTTAGCCTTTAATTCATATTATTGCGTCTCGTTTAATGATTAAATCTTTCTAAATCACTTCGAACGAAATTCGGCCTTTAAACATGACTTTAGTGCGTAACTTGCAGTTGATCTATTGAAGGAAACAATGCATTAGTTTAGCCTTAAAGTCATGTCACTGAGTCTGTTCTAGTCATCAAATCATTCTAAATTAATTCGAACGAATTCTATTTTCGCCCTTCAAACATTATTTTCTGACATAACTTGCAATTAATCTACTAAAGACAACAATACATTATTTTAGCATTAAAAAGCATATCACTCAGTCTTTTCAATCATTAAATTGTTTGAAGGCACTTCGAACCAATTGTATTTTTGTATTTTAAACACGACTTTCATGCATAACTTACACGTGATCTATTGAAGGCCACTATTCATTTTTTAGCCTTTAATTCATATTATTGCGTCTCGTTTAATCATTAAATTTTTCTAAATCACTTCGAACGAAATTCGGCCTTTAAACATGACTTTAGTGCGTAACTTGCAGTTGATCTATTGAAGGAAACAATGCATTAGTTTAGCCTTAAAGTCATGTCACTGAGTCTGTTCTAGTCATCAAATCATTCTAAATTAATTCGAACGAATTCTATTTTCGCCCTTCAAACATTATTTTCTGACATAACTTGCAATTAATCTACTAAAGACAACAATACATTATTTTAGCATTAAAAAGCATATCACTTAGTCTTTTCAATCATTACATTGTTTGAAGGCACTGTAAACCAATTCTCTTTTTGTATTTAAAAAGCGACTTTCATGCATAACTTGCAATTGATCTATTGATGGCAACGATGCATTTTTTAGCCTTAAAGTCATATTTTTGCGTCTCTTTTTTCAGTAAATCATTCTAAATCACTTCGAACGAAATTCGGCCTTTAAACATGACTTTCGTGCATAACTTGCAGTTGATCTATTGAAGGAAACAATGCATTTGTTTAGCCTTGAAGTCATGTCACTGAGTCTCTTCTAGTCATTAAATCATTCTAAATTAATTCGAACGGATTCTATTTTCTCCCTTCAAACATTATTTTCTTACATAACTTGCAATTAATCTACTAAAGACAACAATGCATTATTTTAGCATTAAAAAGCATATCACTCAGTGTTTTCAATCATTAAATTGTTTGAAGGCACTTCGAACCAGTTGTATTTTTGTATTTTAAACACGACTTTCATTCATAACTTGCACGTGATCTATTGAAGGCCACTATTCATTTTTTAGCCTTTAATTCATATTATTGCGTCTCTTTTAATTATTAAATCTTTCTAAGTCTCTTCGAACGAAATTCGGCCTTTAAACATGACTTTTGTGCATAGATTGCAGTTGATCTATTGAAGGAAACAATGCATTTGTTTAGCCTTGAAGTCATGTCACTGAGTCTCTTCTAGTCATTAAATCATTCTAAATTAATTCGAACGAATTCTATTTTCGCCCTTCAAACATTATTTTCTTACATAACTTGCAATTAATCTACTAAAGACAACAATGCATTATTTTAGCATTAAAAAGCATATCACTCAGTCTTCTCAATCATTAGATTGTTTGAAAGCACTTCGAACCAATTCTCTTTTTGCATTTAGAACTCGACTTTCATGCATAATTTGCAATTGATCTATTGATGGTAACTATGCATTTTTTTAGCCTTAAAGTCATATTTTTGCGTCTCTTTTAGTCATTAAATCTTTCTAAATCACTACGAACGAAATTCGGCCTTTAAACATGACTTTCGTGCATAACTTGCATTTGATCTATTGAAGGCAACAATGCATTTGTTTAGCATTTAAGTCATGTCACTGAGTCTCTTCTAGTCATTAAATCATTCTAAATTAATTCGAACGGATTCTATTTTCTCCCTTCAAACATTATTTTCTTACATAACTTGCAATTAATCTACTAAAGACAACAATGCATTATTTTAGCGTTAAAAAGCATATCACTCAGTCTTTTCAATCATTAAATTGTTTGAAGGCACTGTAAACCAATTCTCTTTCTGCATTTAACAAGCGACTTTCATGCATAAATTGCAATTGATCTATTGATGGCAACTATGCATTTTTTAGCCTTAAAGTCATATTTTTGCGTCTCTTTTAGTCAGTAAATCATTCTAAATCACTTCGAACGAAATTTGGCCTTTAAACAAGACTTTCGTGCATAACTTGGAATTGATCTATTGAAGGAAACAATGCATTTGTTTAGCCTTGAAGTCATGTCACTGAGTCTCTTCTAGTCATTAAATCATTCTAAATTAATTCGAACGAATTCTATTTTCTCCCTTCAAACATTATTTTCTTACATAACTTGCAATTAATCTACTAAAGACAACAATGCATTATTTTAGCATTAAAAAGCATATCACTCAGTGTTTTCAATCATTAAATTGTTTGAAGGCACTTCGAACAAATTGTATTTTTGTATTTTAAACACGACTTTCATGCATAACTTGCACGTGATCTATTGAAGGCCACTATTCATTTTTTAGCCTTTAATTCATATTATTGCGTTTCTTTTAATCATTAAATCTTTCTAAATCACTTCGAACGAAATTCGGCCTTTAAACATGACTTTAGTGCGTAACTTGCAGTTGATCTATTAAAGGCAACAATGCAGTAGTTTAGCCTTAAAGTCATGTCACTAAGTCTCTTCTAGTCATCAAATCATTCTAAATTAATTCGAACGAATTCTATTTTCGCCCTTCAAACATTATTTTCTGACATAACTGGCAATTAATCTACTAAAGACAACAATACATTATTTTAGCGTTAAAAAGCATATCACTCAGTCTTTTCAATCATTAAATTGTTTGAAGGCACTGTAAACCAATTCTCTTTTTGTATTTAAAAAGCGACTTTCATGCATAACTTGCAATTGATCTATTGATGGCAACTATGCATTTTTAGCCTTAAAGTCATATTTTTGCGTCTCTTTTGGTCAGTAAATAATTCTAAATCACTTCGAACGAAATTCGGGCTTTAAACATGACTTTCGTGCATAACTTGCAATTGATCTAGTGAAGGAAACAATGCATTTGTTTAGCCTTGAAGTCATGTCACTGAGTCTCTTCTACTCATTAAATCATTCTAAATTAATTCGAACGACTTCTATTTTCTCCCTTCAAACATTATTTTCTTACATAACTTGCAATTAATCTACTAAAGACAACAATGCATTATTTTAGCATTAAAAAGCATATCACTCAGTGTTTTCAATCATTAAATTGTTTGAAGGCACTTCGAACCAATTGTATTTTTGTATTTTAAACACGACTTTCATTCATAACTTGCACGTGATCTATTGAAGGCCACTATTCATTTTTTAGCCTTTAATTCATATTATTGCGTCTCTTTTAATTATTAAATCTTTCTAAATCTCTTCGAACGAAACTCGGCCTTTAAACATGACTTTTGTGCATAACTTGCAGTTGATCTATTGAAGGAAACAATGCATTTGTTTAGCCTTGAAGTCATGTCACTGAGTCTCGTCTAGTCATTAAATCATTCTAAATTAATTCGAACGGATTCTATTTTCTCCCTTCAAACATTATTTTCTGACATAACTTGCAATTAATCTACTAAAGACAACAATACATTATTTTAGCATTAAAAAGCATATCACTTAGTCTTTTCAATCATTACATTGTTTGAAGGCACTGTAAACCAATTCTCTTTTTGTATTTAAAAAGCGACTTTCATGCATAACTTGCAATTGATCTATTGATGGCAACTATGCATTTTTTAGCCTTAAAGTCATATTTTTGCGTCTCTTTTTTCAGTAAATCATTCTAAATCACTTCGAACGAAATTCGGCCTTTAAACATGACTTTTGTCCATAACTTGCAGTTGATCTATTGAAGAAAACAATGCATTTGTTTAGCCTTGAAGTCATGTCACTGACTCTCTTCTAGTCATTAAATCATTCTAAATTAATTCGAACGGATTCTATTTTCTCCCTTCAAACATTATTTTATTACATAACTTGCAATTAATCTACTAAAGACAACAATGCATTATTTTAGCATTAAAAAGCATATCACTCAGTGTTTTCAATCATTAAATTGTTTGAAGGCACTTCGACCCAATTGTATTTTTGTATTTTAAACACGACTTTCATTCATAACTTGCACGTGATCTATTGAAGGCCACTATTCATTTTTTAGCCTTTAATTCATATTATTGCGTCACTTTTAATTATTAAATCTTTCTAAATATCTTCGAACGAAATTCGGCCTTTAAACATGACTTTTGTGCATAACTTGCAGTTGATCTATTGAAGAAAACAATGCATTAGTTTAGCCTTGAAGTCATGTCACTGAGTCTCTTCTAGTCATTAAATCATTCGAAATTAATTCGAACGAATTCTATTTTCGCCCGTCAAACATTATTTACTTACATAACTTGCAATTAATCTACTAAAGACAACAACGCATTATTTTAGCGTTAAAAAGCATATCACTCAGTCTTTTCAATCATTAAATTGTTTGAAGGCACTGTAAACCAATTCTCTTTTGGCATTTAAAAAGCGACTTTCATGCATAAATTGCAATTGATCTATTGATGGCAACTATGCATTTTTTAGCCTTAAAGTCATATTTTTGCGTCTCTTTTAGTCAGTAAATCATTCTAAATCACTTCGAACGAAATTCGGCCTTTAAACATGACTTTCGTGCATAACTTGCAATTGATCTATTGAAGGAAACAATGCATTTGTTTAGCCTTGAAGTCATGTCACTGAGTCTCTTCTAGTTATTAAATCATTCTAAATTAATTCGAACGGATTCTATTTTCTCCCTTCAAACATTATTTTCTTACATAACTTGCAATTAATCTACTAAAGACAACAATGCATTATTTTAGCATTAAAAAGCATATCACTCAGTGTTTTCAATCATTAAATTGTTTGAAGGCACTTCGAACCAATTGTATTTTTTTATTTTAAACACGACTTTCATTCTTAACTTGCACGTGATCTATTGAAGGCCACTATTCATTTTTTAGCCTTTAATTCATATTATTGCGTCTCTTTTAATTATTAAATCTTTCTAAATCTCTTCGAACGAAACTCGACCTTTAAACATGACTTTTGTGCATAACTTGCAGTTGATCTATTGAAGGAAACAATGCATTTGTTTAGCCTTGAAGTCATGTCACTGAGTCTCTTCTAGTCATTAAATCATTCTAAATTAATTCGAACGGATTCTATTTTCTCCCTTCAAACATTATTTTCTTACATAACTTGCAATTAATCTACTAAAGACAACAATGCATTATTTTAGCATTAAAAAGCATATCACTCAGTCTTTTCAATCATTAAATTGTTTGAAGGCACTTCGAACCAATTGTATTTTTGTATTTTAAACACGACTTTCAGGCATAACATGGACGTGATCTATTGAAGGCCACTATTCATTTTTTAGCCTTTAATTCATATTATTGCGTCTCGTTTAATGATTAAATCTTTCTAAATCACTTCGAACGAAATTCGGCCTTTAAACATGACTTTAGTGCGTAACTTGCAGTTGATCTATTGAAGGAAACAATGCATTAGTTTAGCCTTAAAGTCATGTCACTGAGTCTGTTCTAGTCATCAAATCATTCTAAATTAATTCGAACGAATTCTATTTTCGCCCTTCAAACATTATTTTCTGACATAACTTGCAATTAATCTACTAAAGACAACAATACATTATTTTAGCATTAAAAAGCATATCACTCAGTCTTTTCAATCATTAAATTGTTTGAAGGCACTTCGAACCAATTGTATTTTTGTATTTTAAACACGACTTTCATGCATAACTTACACGTGATCTATTGAAGGCCACTATTCATTTTTTAGCCTTTAATTCATATTATTGCGTCTCGTTTAATCATTAAATTTTTCTAAATCACTTCGCACGAAATTCGGCCTTTAAACATGACTTTAGTGCGTAACTTGCAGTTGATCTATTGAAGGAAACAATGCATTAGTTTAGCCTTAAAGTCATGTCACTGAGTCTGTTCTAGTCATCAAATCATTCTAAATTAATTCGAACGAATTCTATTTTCGCCCTTCAAACATTATTTTCTGACATAACTTGCAATTAATCTACTAAAGACAACAATACATTATTTTAGCATTAAAAAGCATATCACTTAGTCTTTTCAATCATTACATTGTTTGAAGGCACTGTAAACCAATTCTCTTTTTGTATTTAAAAAGCGACTTTCATGCATAACTTGCAATTGATCTATTGATGGCAACGATGCATTTTTTAGCCTTAAAGTCATATTTTTGCGTCTCTTTTTTCAGTAAATCATTCTAAATCACTTCGAACGAAATTCGGCCTTTAAACATGACTTTCGTGCATAACTTGCAGTTGATCTATTGAAGGAAACAATGCATTTGTTTAGCCTTGAAGTCATGTCACTGAGTCTCTTCTAGTCATTAAATCATTCTAAATTAATTCGAACGGATTCTATTTTCTCCCTTCAAACATTATTTTCCTACATAACTTGCAATTAATCTACTAAAGACAACAATGCATTATTTTAGCATTAAAAAGCATATCACTCAGTGTTTTCAATCATTAAATTGTTTGAAGGCACTTCGAACCAATTGTATTTTTGTATTTTAAACACGACTTTCATTCTTAACTTGCACGTGATCTATTGAAGGCCACTATTCATTTTTTAGCCTTTAATTCATATTATTGCGTCTCTTTTAATTATTAAATCTTTCTAAATCTCTTCGAACGAAACTCGACCTTTAAACATGACTTTTGTGCATAACTTGCAGTTGATCTATTGAAGGAAACAATGCATTTGTTTAGCCTTGAAGTCATGTCACTGAGTCTCTTCTAGTCATTAAATCATTCTAAATTAATTCGAACGGATTCTATTTTCTCCCTTCAAACATTATTTTCTTACATAACTTGCAATTAATCTACTAAAGACAACAATGCATTATTTTAGCATTAAAAAGCATATCACTCAGTCTTTTCAATCATTAAATTGTTTGAAGGCACTTCGAACCAATTGTATTTTTGTATTTTAAACACGACTTTCATGCATAACTTGCACGTGATCTATTGAAGGCCACTATTCATTTTTTAGCCTTTAATTCATATTATTGCGTCTCGTTTAATGATTAAATCTTTCTAAATCACTTCGAACGAAATTCGGCCTTTAAACATGACTTTAGTGCGTAACTTGCAGTTGATCTATTGAAGGAAACAATGCATTAGTTTAGCCTTAAAGTCATGTCACTGAGTCTGTTCTAGTCATCAAATCATTCTAAATTAATTCGAACGAATTCTATTTTCGCCCTTCAAACATTATTTTCTGACATAACTTGCAATTAATCTACTAAAGACAACAATACATTATTTTAGCATTAAAAAGCATATCACTCAGTCTTTTCAATCTTTAAATTGTTTGAAGGCACTTCGAACCAATTGTATTTTTGTATTTTAAACACGACTTTCATGCATAACTTACACGTGATCTATTGAAGGCCACTATTCATTTTTTAGCCTTTAATTCATATTATTGCGTCTCGTTTAATCATTAAATTTTTCTAAATCACTTCGAACGAAATTCGGCCTTTAAACATGACTTTAGTGCGTAACTTGCAGTTGATCTATTGAAGGAAACAATGCATTAGTTTAGCCTTAAAGTCATGTCACTGAGTCTGTTCTAGTCATCAAATCATTCTAAATTAATTCGAACGAATTCTATTTTCGCCCTTCAAACATTATTTTCTGACATAACTTGCAATTAATCTACTAAAGACAACAATATATTATTTTAGCATTAAAAAGCATATCACTTAGTCTTTTCAATCATTACATTGTTTGAAGGCACTGTAAACCAATTCTCTTTTTGTATTTAAAAAGCGACTTTCATGCATAACTTGCAATTGATCTATTGATGGCAACGATGCATTTTTTTAGCCTTAAAGTCATATTTTTGCGTCTCTTTTTTCAGTAAATCATTCTAAATCACTTCGAACGAAATTCGGCCTTTAAACATGACTTTCGTGCATAACTTGCAGTTGATCTATTGAAGGAAACAATGCATTTGTTTAGCCTTAAAGTCATGTCACTGAGTCTCTTCTAGTCATTAAATCATTCTAAATTAATTCGAACGGATTCTATTTTCTCCCTTCAAACATTATTTTCTTACATAACTTGCAATTAATCTACTAAAGACAACAATGCATTATTTTAGCATTAAAAAGCATATCACTCAGTGTTTTCAATCATTAAATTGTTTGAAGGCACTTCGAACCAGTTGTATTTTTGTATTTTAAACACGACTTTCATTCATAACTTGCACGTGATCTATTGAAGGCCACTATTCATTTTTTAGCCTTTAATTCATATTATTGCGTCTCTTTTAATTATTAAATCTTTCTAAGTCTCTTCGAACGAAATTCGGCCTTTAAACATGACTTTTGTGCATAGATTGCAGTTGATCTATTGAAGGAAACAATGCATTTGTTTAGCCTTGAAGTCATGTCACTGAGTCTCTTCTAGTCATTAAATCATTCTAAATTAATTCGAACGAATTCTATTTTCGCCCTTCAAACATTATTTTCTTACATAACTTGCAATTAATCTACTAAAGACAACAATGCATTATTTTAGCATTAAAAAGCATATCACTCAGTCTTCTCAATCATTAGATTGTTTGAAAGCACTTCGAACCAATTCTCTTTTTGCATTTAGAACTCGACTTTGATGCATAATTTGCAATTGATCTATTGATGGCAACTATGCATTTTTTTAGCCTTAAAGTCATATTTTTGCGTCTCTTTTAGTCATTAAATCTTTCTAAATCACTACGAACGAAATTCGGCCTTTAAACATGACTTTCGTGCATAACTTGCATTTGATCTATTGAAGGCAACAATGCATTTGTTTAGCATTTAAGTCATGTCACTGAGTCTCTTCTAGTCATTAAATCATTCTAAATTAATTCGAACGGATTCTATTTTCTCCCTTCAAACACTACTTTCTTAAATAACTTGTAATTAATCTATTGATGACAACAATGCATTATTTTAGCGTTAAAAAGCATATCACTCAGTCTTTTCAATCATTAAATTGTTTGAAGGCACTGTAAACCAATTCTCTTTCTGCATTTAACAAGCGACTTTCATGCATAAATTGCAATTGATCTATTGATGGCAACTATGCATTTTTTAGCCTTAAAGTCATATTGTTGCGTCTCTTTTAGTCAGTAAATCATTCTAAATCACTTCGAACGAAATTTGGCCTTTAAACATGACTTTCGTGCATAACTTGCAATTGATCTATTGAAGGAAACAATGCATTTGTTTAGCCTTGAAGTCATGTCACTGAGTCTCTTCTAGTAATTAAATCATTCTAAATTAATTCGAACGAATTCTATTTTCTCCCTTCAAACATTATTTTCTTACATAACTTGCAATTAATCTACTAAAGACAACAATGCATTATTTTAGCATTAAAAAGCATATCACTCAGTGTTTTCAATCATTAAATTGTTTGAAGGCACTTCGAACCAATTGTATTTTTGTATTTTAAACACGACTTTCATGCATAACTTGCACGTGATCTATTGAAGGCCACTATTCATTTTTTAGCCTTTAATTCATATTATTGCGTTTCTTTTAATCATTAAATCTTTCTAAATCACTTCGAACGAAATTCGGCCTTTAAACATGACTTTAATGCGTAACTTGCAGTTGATCTATTAAAGGCAACAATGCATTAGTTTAGCCTTAAAGTCATGTCACTAAGTCTCTTCTAGTCATCAAATCATTCTAAATTAATTCGAACGAATTCTATTTTCGCCCTTCAAACATTATTTTCTGACATAACTGGCAATTAATCTACTAAAGACAACAATACATTATTTTAGCGTTAAAAAGCATATCACTCAGTCTTTTCAATCATTAAATTGTTTGAAGGCACTGTAAACCAATTCTCTTTTTGTATTTAAAAAGCGACTTTCATGCATAACTTGCAATTGATCTATTGATGGCAACTATGCATTTTTAGCCTTAAAGTCATATTTTTGCGTCTCTTTTGGTCAGTAAATAATTCTAAATCACTTCGAACGAAATTCGGGCTTTAAACATGACTTTCGTGCATAACTTGTAGTTGATCTATTGAAGGAAACAATGCATTTGTTTAGCCTTGAAGTCATGTCACTGAGTCTCTTCTACTCATTAAATCATTCTAAATTAATTCGAACGACTTCTATTTTCTCCCTTCAAACATTATTTTCTTACATAACTTGCAATTAATCTACTAAAGACAACAATGCATTATTTTAGCATTAAAAAGCATATCACTCAGTGTTTTCAATCATTAAATTGTTTGAAGGCACTTCGAACCAGTTGTATTTTTGTATTTTAAACACGACTTTCATTCATAACTTGCACGTGATCTATTGAAGGCCACTATTCATTTTTTAGCCTTTAATTCATATTATTGCGTCACTTTTAATTATTAAATCTTTCTAAATATCTTCGAACGAAATTCGGCCTTTAAACATGACTTTTGTGCATAACTTGCAGTTGATCTATTGAAGAAAACAATGCATTAGTTTAGCCTTGAAGTCATGTCACTGAGTCTCTTCTAGTCATTAAATCATTCGAAATTAATTCGAACGAATTCTATTTTCGCCCGTCAAACATTATTTACTTACATAACTTGCAATTAATCTACTAAAGACAACAACGCATTATTTTAGCGTTAAAAAGCATATCACTCAGTCTTTTCAATCATTAAATTGTTTGAAGGCACTGTAAACCAATTCTCTTTTTGCATTTAAAAAGCGACTTTCATGCATAAATTGCAATTGATCTATTGATGGCAACTATGCATTTTTTAGCCTTAAAGTCATATTTTTGCGTCTCTTTTAGTCAGTAAATCATTCTAAATCACTTCGAACGAAATTCGGCCTTTAAACATGACTTTCGTGCATAACTTGCAATTGATCTATTGAAGGAAACAATGCATTTGTTTAGCCTTGAAGTCATGTCACTGAGTCTCTTCTAGTCATTAAATCATTCTAAATTAATTCGAACGGATTCTATTTTCTCCCTTCAAACATTATTTTCTTACATAACTTGCAATTAATCTACTAAAGACAACAATGCATTATTTTAGCATTAAAAAGCATATCACTCAGTGTTTTCAATCATTAAATTGTTTGAAGGCACTTCGAACCAATTGTATTTTTGTATTTTAAACACGACTTTCATTCTTAACTTGCACGTGATCTATTGACGGCCACTATTCATTTTTTAGCCTTTAATTCATATTATTGCGTCTCTTTTAATTATTAAATCTTTCTAAATCTCTTCGAACGAAACTCGACCTTTAAACATGACTTTTGTGCATAACTTGCAGTTGATCTATTGAAGGAAACAATGCATTTGTTTAGCCTTGAAGTCATGTCACTGAGTCTCTTCTAGTCATTAAATCATTCTAAATTAATTCGAACGGATTCTATTTTCTCCCTTCAAACATTATTTTCTTACATAACTTGCAATTAATCTACTAAAGACAACAATGCATTATTTTAGCATTAAAAAGCATATCACTCAGTCTTTTCAATCATTAAATTGTTTGAAGGCACTTCGAACCAATTGTATTTTTGTATTTTAAACACGACTTTCATGCATAACTTGCACGTGATCTATTGAAGGCCACTATTCATTTTTTAGCCTTTAATTCATATTATTGCGTCTCGTTTAATGATTAAATCTTTCTAAATCACTTCGAACGAAATTCGGCCTTTAAACATGACTTTAGTGCGTAACTTGCAGTTGATCTATTGAAGGAAACAATGCATTAGTTTAGCCTTAAAGTCATGTCACTGAGTCTGTTCTAGTCATCAAATCATTCTAAATTAATTCGAACGAATTCTATTTTCGCCCTTCAAACATTATTTTCTGACATAACTTGCAATTAATCTACTAAAGACAACAATACATTATTTTAGCATTAAAAAGCATATCACTCAGTCTTTTCAATCATTAAATTGTTTGAAGGCACTTCGAACCAATTGTATTTTTGTATTTTAAACACGACTTTCATGCATAACTTACACGTGATCTATTGAAGGCCACTATTCATTTTTTAGCCTTTAATTAATATTATTGCGTCTCGTTTAATCATTAAATTTTTCTAAATCACTTCGCACGAAATTCGGCCTTTAAACATGACTTTAGTGCGTAACTTGCAGTTGATCTATTGAAGGAAACAATGCATTAGTTTAGCCTTAAAGTCATGTCACTGAGTCTGTTCTAGTCATCAAATCATTCTAAATTAATTCGAACGAATTCTATTTTCGCCCTTCAAACATTATTTTCTGACATAACTTGCAATTAATCTACTAAAGACAACAATACATTATTTTAGCATTAAAAAGCATATCACTTAGTCTTTTCAATCATTACATTGTTTGAAGGCACTGTAAACCAATTCTCTTTTTGTATTTAAAAAGCGACTTTCATGCATAACTTGCAATTGATCTATTGATGGCAACGATGCATTTTTTAGCCTTAAAGTCATATTTTTGCGTCTCTTTTTTCAGTAAATCATTCTAAATCACTTCGAACGAAATTCGGCCTTTAAACATGACTTTCGTGCATAACTTGCAGTTGATCTATTGAAGGAAACAATGCATTTGTTTAGCCTTGAAGTCATGTCACTGAGTCTCTTCTAGTCATTAAATCATTCTAAATTAATTCGAACGGATTCTATTTTCTCCCTTCAAACATTATTTTCTTACATAACTTGCAATTAATCTACTAAAGACAACAATGCATTATTTTAGCATTAAAAAGCATATCACTCAGTGTTTTCAATCATTAAATTGTTTGAAGGCACTTCGAACCAATTGTATTTTTGTATTTTAAACACGACTTTCATTCTTAACTTGCACGTGATCTATTGAAGGCCACTATTCATTTTTTAGCCTTTAATTCATATTATTGCGTCTCTTTTAATTATTAAATCTTTCTAAATCTCTTCGAACGAAACTCGACCTTTAAACATGACTTTTGTGCATAACTTGCAGTTGATCTATTGAAGGAAACAATGCATTTGTTTAGCCTTGAAGTCATGTCACTGAGTCTCTTCTAGTCATTAAATCATTCTAAATTAATTCGAACGGATTCTATTTTCTCCCTTCAAACATTATTTTCTTACATAACTTGCAATTAATCTACTAAAGACAACAATGCATTATTTTAGCATTAAAAAGCATATCACTCAGTCTTTTCAATCATTAAATTGTTTGAAGCCACTTCGAACCAATTGTATTTTTGTATTTTAAACACGACTTTCATGCATAACTTGCACGTGATCTATTGAAGGCCACTATTCATTTTTTAGCCTTTAATTCATATTATTGCGTCTCGTTTAATGATTAAATCTTTCTAAATCACTTCGAACGAAATTCGGCCTTTAAACATGACTTTAGTGCGTAACTTGCAGTTGATCTATTGAAGGAAACAATGCATTAGTTTAGCCTTAAAGTCATGTCACTGAGTCTGTTCTAGTCATCAAATCATTCTAAATTAATTCGAACGAATTCTATTTTCGCCCTTCAAACATTATTTTCTGACATAACTTGCAATTAATCTACTAAAGACAACAATACATTATTTTAGCATTAAAAAGCATATCACTCAGTCTTTTCAATCATTAAATTGTTTGAAGGCACTTCGAACCAATTGTATTTTTGTATTTTAAACACGACTTTCATGCATAACTTACACGTGATCTATTGAAGGCCACTATTCATTTTTTAGCCTTTAATTCATATTATTGCGTCTCGTTTAATCATTAAATTTTTCTAAATCACTTCGAACGAAATTCGGCCTTTAAACATGACTTTACTGCGTAACTTGCAGTTGATCTATTGAAGGAAACAATGCATTAGTTTAGCCTTAAAGTCATGTCACTGAGTCTGTTCTAGTCATCAAATCATTCTAAATTAATTCGAACGAATTCTATTTTCGCCCTTCAAACATTATTTTCTGACATAACTTGCAATTAATCTACTAAAGACAACAATACATTATTTTAGCATTAAAAAGCATATCACTTAGTCTTTTCAATCATTACATTGTTTGAAGGCACTGTAAACCAATTCTCTTTTTGTATTTAAAAAGCGACTTTCATGCATAACTTGCAATTGATCTATTGATGGCAACGATGCATTTTTTTAGCCTTAAAGTCATATTTTTGCGTCTCTTTTTTCAGTAAATCATTCTAAATCACTTCGAACGAAATTCGGCCTTTAAACATGACTTTCGTGCATAACTTGCAGTTGATCTACTGAAGGAAACAATGCATTTGTTTAGCCTTGAAGTCATGTCACTGAGTCTCTTCTAGTCATTAAATCATTCTAAATTAATTCGAACGGATTCTATTTTCTCCCTTCAAACATTATTTTCTTACATAACTTGCAATTAATCTACTAAAGACAACAATGCATTATTTTAGCATTAAAAAGCATATCACTCAGTGTTTTCAATCATTAAATTGTTTGAAGGCACTTCGAACCAGTTGTATTTTTGTATTTTAAACACGACTTTCATTCATAACTTGCACGTGATCTATTGAAGGCCACTATTCATTTTTTAGCCTTTAATTCATATTATTGCGTCTCTTTTAATTATTAAATCTTTCTAAGTCTCTTCGAACGAAATTCGGCCTTTAGACATGACTTTTGTGCATAGATTGCAGTTGATCTATTGAAGGAAACAATGCATTTGTTTAGCCTTGAAGTCATGTCACTGAGTCTCTTCTAGTCATTAAATCATTCTAAATTAATTCGAACGAATTCTATTTTCGCCCTTCAAACATTATTTTCCTACATAACTTGCAATTAATCTACTAAAGACAACAATGCATTATTTTAGCATTAAAAAGCATATCACTCAGTGTTTTCAATCATTAAATTGTTTGAAGGCACTTCGAACCAATTGTATTTTTGTATTTTAAACACGACTTTCATTCTTAACTTGCACGTGATCTATTGAAGGCCACTATTCATTTTTTAGCCTTTAATTCATATTATTGCGTCTCTTTTAATTATTAAATCATTCTAAATCACTTCGAATGAAATTCGGCCTTTAAACATGACTTTCGTGCATAACTTACAGTTGATCTATTGAAGGAAACAATGCATTTGTTTAGCCTTGAAGTCATGTCACTGAGTCTCTTCTAGTCATTAAATCATTCTAAATGAATTCGAACGAATTCTATTTTCTCCCTTCAAACACTATTTTCTTATATGACTTGCAATTAATCTACTAAAGACAACAATGCATTATTTTAGCATTAAAAAGCATATCACTCAATCTTCTCAATCATTAAATTGTTTGAAGGCACTTCGAACCAATTCTATTTTTGTATTTAAAACACGACTTTCGTGCATAACTTGCACTTGATCTATTGAAGGAAACTATTCATTATTTAGCCTTAAAGTCATATTATTGCGTCTCTTTTACTCATTAAATCTTTCTAAATCACTTCGAACGAAATTCAGCCTTAAGCATGACTTTCGTGCATAACTTGCAGTTGATCTATTGAAGGCAACAATGCGTTTGTTTAGCCTTAAAGTCATGTCACTGAGTCTCTTCTAGTCATTAATTCATTCTAAATTAATTCGAACGAATTCTATTTTCGCCCTTCAAATATTATTTTCTTAAATAACTTGTAATTAATCTATTGAAGACAACAATGCATTATTTTAGCATTAAAAAGCATATCACTCAATCTTCTCAATCATTAAATTGTTTGAAGGCATTTCGAACCAATTCTATTTTTGTATTTAAAACACGACTTTCGTGCATAACTTGCACTTGATCTATTGGAGGAAACTATTCATTTTTTAGCCTTAAAGTCATATTATTGCGTCTCTTATACTCATTAAATCTTTCTAAATCACTACGAACGAAATTCGGCCTTTAAACATGACTTTCGTGCATAACTTGCATTTGATCTACTGAAGGCAACAATGCATTTGTTTAGCATTTAAGTCATGTCACCGAGTCTCTTCTAGTCATTAATTCATTCTAAATTAATTCGAACGAATTCTATTTTCGCCCGTCAAATATTATTTTCTTACATAACTTGTAATTAATCTATTGAAGACAACAATGCATTATTTTTGCTGTAAAAAGCATATCACTCAGTCTTCTCAATCATTAAATTGTTTGAAGGCACTTCGAACCAATTCTATTTTTGCATTTATAACACGACTTTCATTCAGAACTTGCACTTGATCTATTGAAGGAAACTATTCAATTTTTAGCCTTAAAGTCATATTATTGCATCTCTTTTACTCATTAAATCTTTCTAAATCACTTCGAACGAAATGCAGCCTTTAAGCATGACTTTCGTGCATAACTTGCAGTTGATCTATTGAAGGCAACAATGCGTTTGTTTAGCCTTAAAGTCATGTCACTGAGTCTCTTCTAGTCATTAATTCATTCTAAATTAATTCGAACGAATTCTATTTTCGCCCTTCAAATATTATTTTCTTAAATAACTTGTAATTAATCTATTGAAGACAACAATGCATTATTTTAGCATTAAAAAGCATATCACTCAGTCTTCTCAATCATTAGATTGTTTGAAAGCACTTCGAACCAATTCTCTTTTTGCATTTAGAACTCGACTTTCATGCATAATTTGCAATTGATCTATTGATGGCAACTATGCATTTTTTTAGCCTTAAAGTCATATTTTTGCGTCTCTTTTAGTCATTAAATCTTTCTAAATCACTACGAACGAAATTCGGCCTTTAAACATGACTTTCGTGCATAACTTGCATTTGATCTATTGAAGGCAACAATGCATTTGTTTAGCATTTAAGTCATGTCACTGAGTCTCTTCTAGTCATCAAATCATTCTAAATTAATACGAACGAATTCTATTTTCGCCCTTCAAACACTACTTTCTTAAATAACTTGTAATTAATCTATTGAAGACAACAATGCATTATTTTAGCATTAAAAAGCATATCACTCAGTCTTCTCAATCATTAGATTGTTTGAAAGCACTTCGAACCAATTCTCTTTTTGCATTTAGAACTCGACTTTCATGCATAATTTGCAATTGATCTATTGATGGCAACTATGCATTTTTTTAGCCTTAAAGTCATATTTTTGCGTCTCTTTTAGTCATTAAATCTTTCTAAATCACTTCGAACGAAATTCGGCCTTTAAACATGACTTTCGTGCATAACTTGCAGTTGATCTATTGAAGGAAACAATGCATTTGTTTAGCCTGGAAGTCATGTCACTGAGTCTTTTCTACTCAATAAATCATTCTAAATTAATTCGAACGAATTCTATTTTAGCCCTTTAAACATTATTTTCTTACATAACTTGTAATTAATCGATTGAAGACAACAGTGCATTATTTTAGCATTAACAAGCATATCACTCAATCTTTTCAATCATTAAATTGTTTGAAGGCACTTCGAACCAATTCTCTTTTTGCATTTAAAACGCGACTTTTGTGCATTACTTGCAATTGATCTATTGATGGCAACTATGCATTTTTTAGCCTTAAAGTCACATTTTTGCGTCTCTTTTAATCAGTAAATCATTCTAAATCACTTCGAACGAAATTCGGCCTTTAAACATGACTTTCGTGCGTAACTTGCAGTTGATCTATTGAAGGCAACAATGCATTTTTTTAGCCTTGAAGTCATGTCACTCAGTTTCTTCTAGTCATTAAATCATTCTAAATTAATTTGAACGAATTCTTTTCGCCCTTGAAACATTATTTTCTTACATAACTTGTAATTAATCTATTGAAGATAACAATGCATTATTTTAGCATTAAAAAGCATATCACTGGGTCTTTTCAATCATTAAATTGTTTGAAGGCACTTCAAACCAAATTCCTTTCTACATTTAGAACAGGACTTTCATGCATAACTTGCAATTGATCTATTGATGTCAACTATGCATTTTTTTAGCCTTAAAGTCATATTTTTGCGCCTCTTTTAGTCAGTAAATCATTCTAAATCACTTCGAACGAAATTCGGCCTTTAAACATGACTTTCGTGCATTACTTGCAGTTGATCTATTGAAGGCAACAATGCATTTGTTTAGCCCTGAAGTCATGTCATTGAGTCTCTTCTAGTCATTAAATCATTCTAAATTAATTCGAACGAATTCTATTTTTCCCCTTCAAATATTATTTTCTTACATAACCTGTAATTAGTCTATCGAAGACAACAATGCATTATTTTAGCGTTAAAAAGCATATCATTCAGTCTTTTCAATCATTAAATTGTTTGAAGGCACTTAGAACCAATTCTTTTTTTGCATTTAAAACGCGACTTTCATGCATAACTTGCAATTGATCTATTGCTGGCAACTACGCATTTTTTAGCCTTAAAGTCATATTTTTGCGTCTCTTTTAGTCGATAAATCATTCTAAATCACTTCAAACGAAATTCTGCATTTAAACAAGACTTTCGTGCGTAACTTGCTGTTGATCTATTGAAGGCAACAATGCATTTGTTTAGCCTACAAGTCATGTCATTGAGTCTCTTCTAGTCATTAAATCATTCTAAATTAATTCGAACGAATTCTATTTTTGCCCTTCAAACATTATTTTCTTACATAACTTGTAATTAATCTCTTGAAGACAACAATGCATTATTTTAGCATTAAAAAGCATATCACTCAGTCTTTTCAATCATTAAATTGTTGGAGGCACTTCGAACCAATTATTTTTTTTGCATTTAAAACGCAACTTTTGTGCATAACTTGCAATTGATCTGTTGATGGCAACGATGCATTTTTTAGCCTTAAAGTCATATTTTTGTGTCTCTTTTAGTCAGTAAATCATTCTAAATCACTTTGAACGAAATTCGGCCTTTAAACATGACTTTCGTGCGTAACTTGTAGTTGATTTATTGAAGGCAACAATGCATTTGTTTAACCTATAAGTCATGTCACTGAGTCTCTTCTAGTCATCAAATCATTCTAAATTAGTTCGAACGAATTCTATTTTCGCCCTTCAAATATTATTTTCTTACATAACTTGTAATTAATCTATTGAAGACAACAATGCATTATTTTATCATTAAAAAGCATATCACTAAGTCCTTTTAATCATTAAATTGTTTGAAGGCACTTCGAACCAATTCTCTTTTTGCATTTAAAACGCGACTTTCGTGCATAACTTGCAATTGATCTATTGATGGCAACTATGCATTTTTTAGCCTTAAAGTCATATTTTTGCGCCTCTTTTAGTCAGTAAATCATTCTAAATCACTTCGAACGAAATTCGGCTTTAAACATGACTTTCGTGCGTAACTTGCAGTTGATCTATTGAAGGCAACAATGCATTTGTTTAGCCTTTAAGTCATGTCACTGAGTCTCTTCTAGTCATCAAATCATTCTAAATTAGTTCGAATGAATTCTATTTCCGCCCTTCAAATATTATTTTCTTACATAACTTGTAATTAATCTATTGAAGACAACAATGCATTATTTTTGCATTAAAAAGCATATCCCTTAGTTTTTTCAATCATTAAATTGTTTGAAGGCACTTCGAACCAATTCTATTTAAAACACGACTTTCATGCATAACTTGCACTTGATCTATTGAAGGCAACTATTCATTTTTTAGCCTTAAAGTCACATTTTTGCGTCTCTTTTAATCAGTAAATCATTCTAAATCACTTCCAACGAAATTCGGCCTTTAAACATGACTTTGGTGCGTAACTTGCAGTTGATCTATTGAAGTAAACAATGCATTTCTTTAGCCTTCAAGTCATGTCACTGAGTCTCTTCTAGTCATTAAATCATTCTAAATTAATTTGAACGAATTCTTTTCGCCCTTCAAACATTATTTTCTTACATAACTTGTAATTAATCTATTGAAGACGACAAGGCATTATTTTTGCATTAAAAAGCATATCACTCAGACTTTTCAATCATTAAATTGTTTGAAGGCACTTCGAACCAAATTCCCTTCTCATTTAGAACGCGACTTTCATGCATAACTTGCAATTGATCTATTGATGTCAACTATGCATTTTGTTAGCCTTAAAGTCATATTTTTGCGCCTCTTTTAGTCAGTAAATCATTCTAAATCACTTCGAACGAAATTCGGCCTTTAAACATGACTTTCGTGCGTAACTTGCAGTTGATCTATTGAAGGCAACAATGCATTTGTTTAGCCTTGAAGTCATGTCATTGAGTCTCTTCTAGTCATTAAATCATTCTAAATTAATTCAAACGAATTCTATTTTTGCCCTTCAAACATTATTTTCTTACATAACTTGTAATTAATCTATTGAAGACAACAATGCATTATTTTAGCATTAAAAAGCATATCACTCAGTCTTTTCAATCATTAAATTGTTTGAAGGCACTTAGAACCAATTCTTTTTTTGCATTTAGAACGCGACTTTCATGCATAATTTGCAATTCATCTATTGACGGCAACTATGCATTTTTTTAGCCTTAAAGTCATATTTTTGCGTCTCTTCAAGTCAGTAAATCATTCTAAATCACTTCGTATGAAATTCGGCATTTGAACATAACTTTCGTGCATAACTTGCAGTTGATCTATTATAGACAACAATGCATTTATTTAGCCTTAAAGTCATGTCACTAAGTCTCTTCTATTCATTAAATCATTCTAAATTAATTCGCACGAATTCTATTTCCGACCTTCAAACGTTATTTTCTTACATAACTTGTAACTAATCTATTGAAGACAACAATGCATTATTTTAGCATTAAAAAGCATATCACTCAGTCTTTTTGATCATTAAATTGTTTGAAGGCACTTCAAACCAATTCTCTTTTTGCATTTAAAACGCGACTTTCATGCATAACTTGCAAGTGATCTAATAATGGCAACTATGCATTTTTTAGCTTTAAAGTCATATTTTTGCGTCTCTTTTAGTCAATAAATCGTTCTAAATCACTTCGAACGAAATTCGGCATTTAAACATGACTTTCGTGCATAACTTGCAGTTGATCTATTGAAGGGAACAATGCATTTCTTTAGCCTTCAAGTCATGTCATTGAGTCTCTTCTAGTCATTAAATCATTCTAAATTAATTCGAACGATTTCTATTTTGCCCTTCAAACATTATTTTCTTACATAACTTGTAATTGATCTCTTGAAGACAACAATGCATTATTTTAGCATTAAAAAGCATGTCAGTCAGTCTTTTCAATCATTAAATTGTTTCAGGCACTTCGAACCAATTCTCTTTTTGCATTTAAAACGCAACTTTTGTGCATAACTTGCAATTGATCTGTTGATGGCAACGATGCATTTTTTAGCCTTAAAGTCATATTTTTGTGTCTCTTTTAGTCAGTAAATCATTCTAAATCACTTCGAACGAAATTCGGCCTTTAAACATGACTTTCATGCGTAACTTGCAGTTGATCTATTGAAGGCAACAGTGCATTTGTTTAGCCTTAAAGTCATGTCATTGAGTCTCTTCTAGTCATTAAATCATTCTAAATTAATTCGAACGAATTCTATTTTTGCCCTTCAAACATTATTTTCTTACATAACTCGTAATTAATCTATTGAAGACAACAATTCATTATTTTAGCGTTAAAAAGCATATCATTCAGTCTTTTCAATCATTAAATTGTTTGAAGGCACTTGGAACCAATTCTCTTTTTGCATTTAGAACGCGACTTTCATTCATAAATTGCAATTGATCTATTGATGGCAACTATGCATTTTTTTAGCCTTAAAGTCATATTTTTGCGTCTCTTTTAGTCAGTAAATCATTCTAAATCGCTTCATATCAAATTCGGCATTTAAACATGACTTTCGTGCATAACTTGCAGTTGATCTATTATAGGCAAGAATGCAGTTGTTTAGCCTTAAAGTCATGTCACTGAGTCTCTTGTAGTCCTTAAATCATTCTAAACTAATTCGAACGAATTCTATTTTCGCCCTTCAAATATTATTTTCTTACATAACTTGTAATTCATCTATTGAAGACAACAATGCAATATTTTAGCTTTAAAAAGCATATCACTCAGTCTTTTCAATCATTAAATTGTTTGAAGGCACTTAGAACCAATTCTCTTTTTGCATTTAGAACGCGACTTCCATGCATAATTTGCAATTCATCTATTGCTGGCAACTATGCATTTTTTAGCCTTAAAGTCATATTTTTGCGTCTCTTTTAGTCAGTAAATCATTCTAAATCACTTCGAACGAAATTCGGCCTTTAAACGTGACTTTCGTGCGTAACTTGCAGTTGATCTATTGAAGGCAACAATGCATTTCTTTAGCCTTCAAGTCATGTCACTGAGTCTCTTCTAGTCATTAAATCATTCTAAATTAATTCGAACGAATTCTATTTTCGCCCTTCAAACATTATTTTTTTACATAACTTGCAATTAATCTCCTAAAGACAACAATGCATTATTTTTGCATTAAAAAGCATGTCACTCAGTCTTTTCACTCATTAAATTGTTTGAAGGCATTTCGAACCAATTCTATTTTTGTATTTAAAACACGACTTTCATGCATAACTTGCACTTGATCTATTGAAGGTGACTATTCATTTTTTAGCCTTAAAGTCAAATTATTGCGTCTCTTTTAGTAAGTAAATCATTGTAAATCACTTCGAACGAAATTCGGCCTTTAAACATGACTTTCAGGCGTAACTTGCAGTTGATCAATTGAAGGCAACAATGCATTTGTTTAGCCTTGAAGTCATGTCATTGAGTCACTTCTAGTCATTAAATGATTCTAAATTAATTCGAACGAATTCTATTTTCGCCCTTCAAATATCATTTTCTTACGTAACTTGTAATTAATCTATTGAAGAAAACAATGCATTATTTTAGCTGTAAAAAGCATATCACTCAGCCTTTTCAATCATTAAATTGTTTGAAGGCACTTCGAACCAAATTCCGTTTTGCATTTAGAACGCGACTGTCATGCATAACTTGCAATTGATCTATTGAGGGCAACTATGCATTTTTTTAGCCTTAAAGTCATATTTTTGTGTCTCTTTTAGTCAGTAAATAATTCTAAATCACTTCGAACAAAATTCGGCCTTTAAACATAACTTTCGTGCGTAACTTGTAGTTTATCTATTGAAGGCAACAATGCATTTGTTTAACCTTGAAGTCATGTCACTGAGTCTCTTCTAGTCATCAAATCATTCTAAATTAGTTCGAACGAATTCTATTTTCGCCCTTCAAATATTATTTTCTTACATAACTTGTAATTAATCTATTGAAGACAACAATGCATTATTTTAGCATTAAAAAGCATATCACTCAGTCTTTTCGATCATTAAATTGTCTGAAGGCACTTCGAACCAATTCTCTTTTTGCATTTAAAACGAGACTTTCATGCATAACTTGCAAGTGATCTAATAATGGCAACTATGCATTTTTTTCCTTTAAAGTCATATTTTTGCGTCTCTTTTAGTCAATAAATCGTTCTGAATCACTTCGAACGAAATTCGGCATTTAAACATGACTTTCGTGCGTAACTTGCAGTTGATCTATTGAAGGCAACAATGCATTTCTTTAGCCTTCAAGTCATGTCATTGAGTCTCTTCTAGTCATTAAATCATTCTAAATTAATTCGAAAGAATTCTATTTTTGCCCTTCAAACAATATTTTCTTACATAACTTGTAATTAATCTCTTGAAGACAACAATGCATTATTTTAGCATTAAAAAGCATATCACTCAGTCTTTTCAATCATTAAATTGTTTGGAGGCACTTCGAACCAGTTTTCTTTTTGCATTTAAAAAGTGACTTTCATGCATAACTTGCAATTGATCTATTGATGGCAACTATGCATTTTTTAGCCTTAAAGTCATATTTTTGCGTCTCTTTTAGTCAGTAAATCATTCTAAATCACTTCGAACGAAATTCGGCCTTTAAACATGACTTTCATGCGTAACTTGCAGTTGATCTATTGAGGCAACAGTGCATTTGTTTAGCCTTAAAGTCATGTCATTGACTCTCTTCTAGTCATTAAATCATTCTAAATTAATTCGAACGAATTCTATTTTTGCCCTTCAAACATTATTTTCTTACATAACTTGTAATTAATCTATTGAAGACAACAATTCATTATTTTAGCGTTAAAAAGCATATCGTTCAGTCTTTTCAATTATTAAATTGTTTGAAGGCACTTGGAACCAATTCTCTTTTTGCATTTAGAACGCGACTTTCATTCATAATTTGCAATTGATCTATTGATGGCAACTATGCATTTTTTTAGCCTTAAAGTCATATTTTTGCGTCTCTTTTAGTCAGTAAATCATTCTAAATCGCTTCATATAAAATTCGGCATTTAAACATGACTTTCGTGCATAACTTGCAGTTGATCTATTATAGGCAAGAATGCATTTGTTTAGCCTTAAAGTCATGTCACTGAGTCTCTTGTAGTCATTAAATCATTATAAATTAATTCGAACGAATTCTATTTTTACACTTCAAATATTATTTTCTTACATAACTTGTAATTCATCTATTGAAGACAACAATGCAATATTTTAGCTTTAAAAAGCATGTCACTCAGTCTTTTCAATCATTAAATTGTTTAAAGGCACTTAGAACCAATTCTCTTTTTGCATTTAGAACGCGACTTCCATGCATAATTTGCAATTCATCTACTGCTGGCAACTATGCATTTTTTAGCCTTAAAGTCATATTTTTGCGTCTCTTTTAGTCAGTAAATCATTCTAAATCACTTCGAACGAAATTCGGCCTTTAAACATGACTTTCGTGCGTAACTTACAGTTGATCTATTGAAGGCAACAATGCATTTCTTTAGCCTTCAAGTCATGTCACTGAGTCTCTTCTAGTCATTAAATCATCCTAAATTAATTCGAATGAATTCTATTTTCGCCCTTCAAATATCATTTTCTTTCATAACTTGTAATTCATCAATTGAAGACAACAATGCATTATTTTAGCATTAAAAAGTATATCACTCAGTCTTTTCGATCATTAAATAGTTTGATGGCACCTCGAACCAATTCTCTTTTTGCATTTAAAACGCGACTTTCATGCATAACTTGCAAGTGATCTAATAATGGCAACTATGCCTTTTTTAGCCTTAAAGTCATATTTTTGCGTCTCTTTTAGTCAATAAATCGTTGTAAATCACTTCGAACAAAATTCGGCATTTAAACATGACTTTCGTGCGTAACTTGCAGTTGATCTATTGAAGGCAACAATGCATTTGATTAGCCTTAAAGTCATGTCATTGAGTCTCTTCTAGTCATTAAATCATTCTAAATTAATTCGAACGAATTCTATTTTCGCCCTTGAAACATTATTTTTTTACATAACTTGCAATTAATCTCCTAAAGACAACAATGCATTATTTTTGCATTAAAAAGCATATCACTCAGTCTTTTCACTCATTAAATTGTTTGAAGGCACTTCGAACCAATTCTATTTTTGTATTTAAAACACGACTTTCATGCATAACTTGCACTTGATCTATTGAAGGCGACTATTCATTTTTTAGCCTTAAAGTCAAATTCTTGCGTCTCTTTTAGTAAGTAAATCATTCTAAATCACTTCGAACGAAATTCGGCCTTTAAACATGACTTTCGTGCGTAACTTGCATTTGATCTATTGAAGGCAACAATGCATTTGTTTAGCCTTGAAGTCATGTCACTGAGTCTTTTGTAGTCATCAAATCATTCTAAACTAATTCGAACGAATTCAATTTTTGCCCTTCAAACATTATTTTCTTACGTAACTTGTAATTAATCTATTGAAGAAAACAATGCACTATTTTGGCTTTAAAAAGCATATCACTCAGTCTTTTCAATCATTAAATTGTTTGAAGGCACTTCGAACCAAATTCCGTTTTGCATTTGGAACGCGACTTTCATGCATAACTTGCAATTGATCTATTGAGGGCAACTATGCATTTTTTTAGCCTTAAAGTCATATTTTTGCGTCTCTTTTGGTGAGTAAATAATACTAAATCACTTCGAACGAAATTCGGCCTTTAAACATGACTTTCGTGCGTAACTTGTAGTTGATCTATTGAAGGCAACAATGCATTTGTTCAACCTTTAAGTCATGTCACTGAGTCTCTTCTAGTCATCAAATCATTCTAAATTAGTTCGAACGAATTCTATTTTCGCCCTTCAAATATTATTTTCTTACGTAACTTGTAATTAATCTATTGAAGACAACAATGCATTGTTTTTGCATTAAAAAGCATATCACTAAGTCTTTTTAATCATTAAATTGTTTGAAGGCACTTCGAACCAATTCTCTTTTTGCATTTGAAACGCGACATTCGTGCATAACTTGCAATTGATCTATTGATGGCAACTATGCATTTTTTAGCCTTAAAGTCATATTTTTGCGTCTCTTTTATTCAGTAAATCATTCTAAATCACTTCGAACGAAATTCGGCCTTTAAACAGGACTTTCGTGCGTAACTTACAGTTGATCTATTGAAGGCAACAATGCATTTGTTTAGCCTTAAAGTCATATCACTGAGTCTCTTCTAGTCATTAAATCATTCTAAATTAATTCGAACGAATTCTATTTTCGCCCTTCTAACATTATTTTTTTACATAACTTGCAATTAATCTCCTAAAGACAACAATGCATTATTTTTGCATTAAAAAGCATACCACTCAGTCTTTTCACTCATTAAATTGTTTGAAGGCACTTCGAACCAATTCTATTTTTGTATTTAAAACACGACTTTCATGCATAACTTGCACTTGATCTATTGAAGGCGACTATTCCTTTTTTAGCCTTAAAGTCATATTGTTGCGTCTCTTTTTGTAAGTAAATCATTCTAAATCACTTCGAACGAAATCCGGTCTTTAAACATGACTTCCGTGCGTAACTTGCAGTTGATCTATTGAAGGCAACAATGCATTTGTTTAGCCTTGAAATCATGTCATTGAGTCTCTTCTAGTCATTAAATCATTCTAAATTAATTCGAACGAATTCTATATTTGCCCTTCAAACATTATTTTCCTACGTAACTTGTAATTAATCTATTGAAGAAAACAATGCATTATTTTAGCATTAAAAAGCATATCACTCAGTCTTTTCAATCATTAAATTGTTTGAAGGCACTTCGAACCAAATTCCTTTTTGCATTTAGAACGCGACTTTCATGCTTAACTTGGAATTGATCTATTGAGGGCAACTATGCATTTTTTTAGGCTTAAAGTCATATTTTTGCGTCTCTTTTAGTCAGTAAATAATTCTAAATCACTTCGAACGAAATTCGGCCTTTAAACATGACTTTCGTGCATAACTTGCAGTTGATCTATTGATGGCAACAATGCATTTGTTTAGCCTTTAAGTCATGTCACTGAGTCTCTTCTAGTCATCAAATCATTCTAAATTAGTTCGAACGAATTCTATTTTTGCCCTTCAAACATTATTTTCTTACATAACATGAAATTAATCTACTAAAGACAACAATGCATTATTTTAGCATTAAAAAACATATCACTCAGTCTTTTCACTCATTAGATTGTTTGAAAGCACTTCGAAACAATTCTCTTTTTGCATTTAGAACGCGACTTTCATGCATAATTTCCAATTGATCTATTGATGGCAACTATGCATTTTTTTAGCCTTAAAGTCATATTTTTGCGTCTCTTTTAGTCAGTAAATCATTCTAAATCACTTCATATGAAATTCGGCATTTAAACATGGCTTTCGTGCATATTTTGCAGTTGATCTATTATAGGCAAGAATGCATTTGTTTAGCCTTAAAGTCATATCACAGAGTCTCTTCTAGTCATTAAATCATTCTAAATTAATTCGAACGAATTCTATTTTCGCCCTTCAAGCATTATTTTCTTACATAACTTGCAATTCATCTATTGAAGACAACAACGCATTATTTTAGCATTAAAAAGCATATCACTCACTCTTTTAAATCATTAAATTGTTGGAAGGCACTTCGAACCAATTATCTTTTTGCATTTAGAATGCGACTTTTATGCATAACTTGGAATTGATCTATTGAGGGCAACTATGCATTTTTTTAGGCTTAAAGTCATATTTTTGCATCTCTTTTAGTCAGTAAATAATTCTAAATCACTACGAACGAAATTTGGCCTTTAAACATGACTTTCGTGTGTAACTTGCAGTTGATCTATTGAAGGCAACAATGCATTTGTTTGGCCATTAAGTCTTGTCACTGAGTCTCTTCTAGTCATCAAATCATTCTAAATTAGTTCGAACGAATTCTATTTTCGCCCTTCAAATATTATTTTCTTACGTAACTTGTAATTAATCTATGGAAGACAACAATGCATTGTTTTAGCATTAAAAAGCATATCACTAAGTCTTTTTAATCATTAAATTGTTTGAAGGCACTTCGAACCAATTCTCTTTTTGCATTTGAAACGCGACATTCGTGCATAACTTGCAATTGATCTATTGATGGCAACTATGCATTTTTTAGCCTTAAAGTCATATTTTTGCGTCTCTTTTAGTCAGTAAATCATTCTAAATCACTTCGAACGAAATTCGGCCTTTAAACATGACTTTCGTGCGTAACTTACAGTTGATCTATTGAAGGCAACAATGCATTTCTTTAGCCTTCAAGTCATGTCACTGAGTCTCTTCTAGTCATTAAATCATCCTAAATTAATTCGAATGAATTCTATTTTCGCCCTTCAAATATCATTTTCTTACATAACTTGTAATTCATCAATTGAAGACAACAATGCATTATTTTAGCATTAAAAAGTATATCACTCAGTCTTTTCGATCATTAAATTGTTTGATGGCACTTCGAACCAATTCTCTTTTTGCATTTAAAACGCGACTTTCATGCATAACTTGCAAGTGATCTCATCATAATGGCAACTATGCCTTTTTTAGCCTTAAAGTCATATTTTTGCGTCTCTTTTAGTCAATAAATCGTTGTAAATCACTTCGAACAAAATTCGGCATTTAAACATGACTTTCGTGCGTAACTTGCAGTTGATCTATTGAAGGCAACAATGCATTTGATTAGCCTTAAAGTCATGTCATTGAGTCTCTTCTAGTCATTAAATCATTCTAAATTAATTCGAACGAATTCTATTTTCGCCCTTCAAACATTATTTTTTTACATAACTTGCAATTAATCTCCTAAAGACAACAATGCATTATTTTTGCATTAAAAAGCATATCAGTCAGTCTTTTCACTCATTAAATTGTTTGAAGGCACTTCGAACCAATTCTATTTTTGTATTTAAAACACGACTTTCATGCATAACTTGCACTTGATCTATTGAAGGCGACTATTCATTTTTTAGCCTTAAAGTCAAATTCTTGCGTCTCCTTTAGTAAGTAAATCATTCTAAATCACTTCGAACGAAATTCGGCCTTTAAACATGACTTTCGTGCGTAACTTGCATTTGATCTATTGAAGGCAACAATGCATTTGTTTAGCCTTGAAGTCATGTCACTGAGTCTCTTGTAGTCATTAAATCATTCTAAACTAATTCGAACGAATTCTATTTTTGCCCTTCAAACATTATTTTCTTACGTAACTTGTAATTAATCTATTGAAGAAAACAATGCACTATTTTGGCTTTAAAAAGCATATCACTCAGTCTTTTCAATCATTAAATTGTTTGAAGGCACATCGAACCAAATTCCATTTTGCATTTAGAACGCGACTTTCATGCATAACTTGCAATTGATCTATTGAGGGCAACTATGCATTTTTTTAGCCTTAAAGTCATATTTTTGCGTCTCTTTTAGTGAGTAAATAATACTAAATCACTTCGAACGAAATTCGGCCTTTAAACATGACTTTCGTGCGTAACTTGTAGTTGATCTATTGAAGGCAACAATGGATTTGTTTAACCTTTAAGTCATGTCACTGAGTCTCTTCTAGTCATCAAATCATTCTAAATTAGTTCGAACGAATTCTATTTTCGCCCTTCAAATATTATTTTCTTACATAACTTGCAATTAATCTACTAAAGACAACAATGCATTATTTTAGCATTAAAAAGCATATCACTCAGTGTTTTCACTCATTAGATTGTTTGAAGGCACTTCGAACCAATTCTCTTTTTGCATTTAGAACGCTACTTTCATGCATAATTTGCAATTGATATATTGATGGCAACTATGCATTTTTTTAGCCTTAAAGTCATATTTTTGCGTCTCTTTTAGTCAGTAAATCATTCTAAATCACTTCGTATGAAATTCGGCATTTAAACATGACTTTCGTGCATATTTTGCAGTTGATCTATTATAGGCAAGAATGCATTTGTTTAGCCTTAAAGTCACATCACTGACTCTCTTCTAGTCATTAAATCATTCGGAATTAATTCGAACGAATTCTATTTTCGCCCTTCAAACATTATTTTCTTACATCACTTGTAATTAATCTATTGAACACAACAATGCATTATTTTAGCGTTAAAAAGCATATCACTCAGTCTTTTCAATCATTAAATTGTTTGAAGACACTTCGAACCAATTCTATTTTTGTATTTAAAACACAACTTTCATGCATAACTTGCACTTGATCTATTGAAGGCGACTATTCATTTTTTAGCCTAAAAGTCATATTATTGCGTCTCTTTTAGTAAGTAAATCATTCTAAATCACTTCGAACGAAATACGGCATTTGAACATGACTTTCGTGCATAACTTGCAGTTGATCTATTGGAGGCAACAATGCATTTGTTTAGCGTTAAAGTCATGTCACTGAGTCTCTTCTAGTCGTTAAATCATTCTAAATTAATTCGAACGAATTCAATTTTCGCCCTTCAAACATTATTTTCTTACGTAACTTGTAATTAATCTATTGAAGAAAACAATGCATTATTTTAGCATTAAAAAGCATATCAATCAGTCTTTTCAATCATTAAATTGTTTGAAGGCACTTCGAACCAAATTCCTTTTTGCATTTAGAACGCGACTTTCAAGCATAACTTGGAATTCATGTTTTGAGGGCAACTATGCATTTTTTTAGCCTTAAAGTCATATTTTTGCATCTATTTTAGTCAGTAAATCATTCTAAATCACTTCGAACGAAATTCGGCCTTTAAACATAACTTTCGTGCGTAATTTGCAGGTGATCTATTTAAGGCAACAATGCATTTGATTAGCCTTAAAGTCATGTCATTGAGTCTCTTCTAGTCATTAAATCATTCTAAATTAATTCGAACAAATTCTATTTTCGCCCTTCAAACATTATTTTCTTACATAACTTGTAATTCATCTATTGAAGACAACAATGCATTATTTTAGCATTAAAAAGCATATCACTCAGTCTTTTCAATCATTAAATTGTTTGAAGGCACTTCGAACCAATTCTATTTTGGTATTTAAAACACAACTTTCATGCATAACTTGCACTTGATCTATTGAAGGCGACTGTTCATTTTTTAGCCTTAAAGTCATATTATTGCGTCTCTTTTAGTAAGTAAATCATTCTAAATCACTTCGAACGAAATACGGCATTTGAACATGACTTTCGTGCATAACTTGCAGTTGATCTATTGGAGGCAACAATGCATTTGTTTAGCGTTAAAGTCATGTCACTGAGTCTCTTCTAGTCGTTAAATCATTCTAAATTAATTCGAACGAATTCAATTTTTGCCCTTCAAACATTATTTTCTTACGTAACTTGTAATTAATCTATTGAAGAAAACAATGCATTATTTTAGCATTAAAAAGCATATCACTCAGTCTTTTGAATCATTAAATTGTTTGAAGACACTTCGAACCAATTCTATTTTTGTATTTAAAACACAACTTTCATGCATAACTTGCACTTGATCTATTGAAGGCGACTATTCATTTTTTAGCCTAAAAGTCATATTATTGCGTCTCTTTTAGTAAGTAAATCATTCTAAATCACTTCGAACGAAATACGGCATTTGAACATGACTTTCGTGCATAACTTGCAGTTGATCTATTGGAGGCAACAATGCATTTGTTTAGCGTTAAAGTCATGTCACTGAGTCTCTTCTAGTCGTTAAATCATTCTAAATTAATTCGAACGAATTCAATTTTCGCCCTTCAAACATTATTTTCTTACGTAACTTGTAATTAATCTATTGAAGAAAACAATGCATTATTTTAGCATTAAAAAGCATATCAATCAGTCTTTTCAATCATTAAATTGATTGAAGGCACTTCGAACCAAATTCCTTTTTGCATTTAGAAAGCGACTTTCAAGCATAACTTGGAATTCATGTTTTGAGGGCAACTATGCATTTTTTTAGCCTTAAAGTCATATTTTTGCATCTATTTTAGTCAGTAAATCATTCTAAATCACTTCGAACGAAATTCGGCCTTTAAACATAACTTTCGTGCGTAATTTGCAGGTGATCTATTTAAGGCAACAATGCATTTGATTAGCCTTAAAGTCATGTCATTGAGTCTCTTCTAGTCATTAAATCATTCTAAATTAATTCGAACAAATTCTATTTTCGCCCTTCAAACATTATTTTCTTACATAACTTGTAATTCATCTATTGAAGACAACAATGCATTATTTTAGCATTAAAAAGCATATCACTCAGTCTTTTCAATCATTAAATTGTTTGAAGGCACTTCGAACCAATTCTATTTTGGTATTTAAAACACAACTTTCATGCATAACTTGCACTTGATCTATTGAAGGCAACTGTTCATTTTTTAGCCTTAAAGTCATATTATTGCGTCTCTTTTAGTAAGTAAATCATTCTAAATCACTTCGAACGAAATACGGCATTTGAACATGACTTTCGTGCATAACTTGCAGTTGATCTATTGGAGGCAACAATGCATTTGTTTAGCGTTAAAGTCATGTCACTGAGTCTCTTCTAGTCGTTAAATCATTCGGAATTAATTCGAACGAATTCAATTTTTGCCCTTCAAACATTATTTTCTTACGTAACTTGTAATTAATCTATTGAAGAAAACAATGCATTATTTTAGCATTAAAAAGCATATCACTCAGTCTTTTGAATCATTAAATTGTTTGAAGACACTTCGAACCAATTCTATTTTTGTATTTAAAACACAACTTTCATGCATAACTTGCACTTGATCTATTGAAGGCGACTATTCATTTTTTAGCCTAAAAGTCATATTATTGCGTCTCTTTTAGTAAGTAAATCATTCTAAATCACTTCGAACGAAATACGGCATTTGAACATGACTTTCGTGCATAACTTGCAGTTGATCTATTGGAGGCAACAATGCATTTGTTTAGCGTTAAAGTCATGTCACTGAGTCTCTTCTAGTCGTTAAATCATTCTAAATTAATTCGAACGAATTCAATTTTCGCCCTTCAAACATTATTTTCTTACGTAACTTGTAATTAATCTATTGAAGAAAACAATGCATTATTTTAGCATTAAAAAGCATATCAATCAGTCTTTTCAATCATTAAATTGTTTGAAGGCACTTCGAACCAAATTCCTTTTTGCATTTAGAACGCGACTTTCAAGCATAACTTGGAATTCATGTTTTGAGGGCAACTATGCATTTTTTTAGCCTTAAAGTCATATTTTTGCATCTATTTTAGTCAGTAAATCATTCTAAATCACTTCGAACGAAATTCGGCCTTTAAACATAACTTTCGTGCGTAATTTGCAGGTGATCTATTTAAGGCAACAATGCATTTGATTAGCCTTAAAGTCATGTCATTGAGTCTCTTCTAGTCATTAAATCATTCTAAATTAATTCGAACAAATTCTATTTTCGCCCTTCAAACATTATTTTCTTACATAACTTGTAATTCATCTATTGAAGACAACAATGCATTATTTTAGCATTAAAAAGCATATCACTCAGTCTTTTCAATCATTAAATTGTTTGAAGGCACTTCGAACCAATTCTATTTTGGTATTTAAAACACAACTTTCATGCATAACTTGCACTTGATCTATTGAAGGCGACTGTTCATTTTTTAGCCTTAAAGTCATATTATTGCGTCTCTTTTAGTAAGTAAATCATTCTAAATCACTTCGAACGAAATACGGCATTTGAACATGACTTTCGTGCATAACTTGCAGTTGATCTATTGGAGGCAACAATGCATTTGTTTAGCGTTAAAGTCATGTCACTGAGTCTCTTCTAGTCGTTAAATCATTCTAAATTAATTCGAACGAATTCAATTTTTGCCCTTCAAACATTATTTTCTTACGTAACTTGTAATTAATCTATTGAAGAAAACAATGCATTATTTTAGCATTAAAAAGCATATCACTCAGTCTTTTGAATCATTAAATTGTTTGAAGACACTTCGAACCAATTCTATTTTTGTATTTAAAACACAACTTTCATGCATAACTTGCACTTGATCTATTGAAGGCGACTATTCATTTTTTAGCCTAAAAGTCATATTATTGCGTCTCTTTTAGTAAGTAAATCATTCTAAATCACTTCGAACGAAATACGGCATTTGAACATGACTTTCGTGCATAACTTGCAGTTGATCTATTGGAGGCAACAATGCATTTGTTTAGCGTTAAAGTCATGTCACTGAGTCTCTTCTAGTCGTTAAATCATTCTAAATTAATTCGAACGAATTCAATTTTCGCCCTTCAAACATTATTTTCTTACGTAACTTGTAATTAATCTATTGAAGAAAACAATGCATTATTTTAGCATTAAAAAGCATATCAATCAGTCTTTTCAATCATTAAATTGTTTGAAGGCACTTCGAACCAAATTCCTTTTTGCATTTAGAACGCGACTTTCAAGCATAACTTGGAATTCATGTTTTGAGGGCAACTATGCATTTTTTTAGCCTTAAAGTCATATTTTTGCATCTATTTTAGTCAGTAAATCATTCTAAATCACTTCGAACGAAATTCGGCCTTTAAACATAACTTTCGTGCGTAATTTGCAGGTGATCTATTTAAGGCAACAATGCATTTGATTAGCCTTAAAGTCATGTCATTGAGTCTCTTCTAGTCATTAAATCATTCTAAATTAATTCGAACAAATTCTATTTTCGCCCTTCAAACATTATTTTCTTACATAACTTGCAATTAATCTACTAAAGACAACAATGCATTATTTTAGCATTAAAAAGCATATCACTCAGTGTTTTCACTCATTAGATTGTTTGAAGGCACTTCGAACCAATTCTCTTTTTGCATTTAGAACGCTACTTTCATGCATAATTTGCAATTGATATATTGATGGCAACTATGCATTTTTTTAGCCTTAAAGTCATATTTTTGCGTCTCTTTTAGTCAGTAAATCATTCTAAATCACTTCGTATGAAATTCGGCATTTAAACATGACTTTCGTGCATATTTTGCAGTTGATCTATTATAGGCAAGAATGCATTTGTTTAGCCTTAAAGTCACATCACTGACTCTCTTCTAGTCATTAAATCATTCGGAATTAATTCGAACGAATTCTATTTTCGCCCTTCAAACATTATTTTCTTACATCACTTGTAATTAATCTATTGAACACAACAATGCATTATTTTAGCGTTAAAAAGCATATCACTCAGTCTTTTCAATCATTAAATTGTTTGAAGACACTTCGAACCAATTCTATTTTTGTATTTAAAACACGACTTTCATGCATAACTTGAACTTGATCTATTGAAGGCGACTATTCATTTTTTAGCCTTAAAGTCATATTATTGCGTCTCTTTTAGTAAATAAATCATTCTAAGTCACTTCGAACGAAATTCGGTCTTTAAAAATGACTTTCGTGCGTAACTTGCAGTTGATCTATTAAAGGCAACAATGCATTTGTTTAGCCTTGAAGTCATGTCATTGAGTCTCTTCTAGTCATTAAATCATTCAAAATTAATTCGAACGAATTCTATTTTTGCCCTTCAAATATTATTTTCTTACTTAACTTGTAATTAATCTATTGAAGAAAACAATGCATTATTTTAGCATTAAAAAGCATATCACTCAGTCTTTTCAATCATTAAATTGTTTGAAGGCACTTCGAACCAAATCTCTTTTTGCATTTAGAACGCGACTTTCATGCATAACTTGAAATTGATCTATTGAGGGCAACTATGCATTTTTTTAGGCTTAAAGTCATATTTTGCGTCTCTTTTAGTCAGTTAATAATTCTAAATCACTTCGAGCGAAATTCGGCTTTAAACATGACTTTCGTGCTAACTTGCAGTTGATCTATTGAAGGCAACAATGCATTTGTTTAGCCTTTAAGTCATGTCACTGAGTCTCTTCTAGTCATTAAATCATTCTAAATTAATTCGAACGAATTCTATTTTCGCTCTTCAAACATTATTTTCTTACATAACTTGTAATTCATCTATTGAAGACAACAATGCATTATTTTAGCATTAAAAAGCATATCACTCAGTCTTTTTAATCATTAAATTGTTTGAAGGCACTTCGAACCAAATTTCTTTTTGCATTTAGAACGCAACTTTCATGCATAACTTGGAATTTATCTATTGAGGGCAACTATGCATTTTTTTAGGCTTAAAGTCATATTTTTGCATCTCTTTTAGTCAGTAAATAATTCTAAATCACTTCGAACGAAATTTGGCCTTTAAACATGACTTTCGTGCGTAACTTGCAGTTGATCTATTCAATGCAACAATGCATTTGTTTAGCCTTTAAGTCATGTCACTGAGTCTCTTCTAGTCATTAAATCATTCTGAATTAATTCGAACGAATTCTATTTTCGCCCTTCAAACATTATTTTCTTACATCACTTGTAATTAATCTATTGAACACAACAATGCATTATTTTAGCGTTAAAAAGCATATCACTCAGTCTTTTCAATCATTAAATTGTTTGAAGACACTTCGAACGAATTCTATTTTTGTATTTAAAACACGACTTTCATGCATAACTTGAACTTGATCTATTGAAGGCGACTATTCATTTTTCAGCCTTAAAGTCATATTATTGCGTCTCTTTTAGTAAATAAATCATTCTAAGTCACTTCGAACGAAATTCGGTCTTTAACAATGACTTTCGTGCGTAACTTGCAGTTGATCTATTGAAGGCAACAATGCATTTGTTTAGCCTTGAAGTCATGTCATTGAGTCTCTTCTAGTCATTAAATCATTCTAAATTAATTCGAACGAATTCTATTTTTGCCCTTCAAATATTATTTTCTTACATAACTTGCAATTAATATACTAAAGACAACAATGCATTATTTTAGCATTAAAAAGCATATCACTCAGTCTTTTCACTCATTAGATTGTTTGAAGGCACTTCGAACCAATTCTCTTTTAGCATTTAAAACACGACTTTCATGCATAACTTGCACTTGATCTATTGAAGGCAACTATTCATTTTTTAGCCTTAAAGTCATATTTTTGCGTCTCTTTTAGTTAGTAAATCATTCTAAATCACTTCGAATGAAATTCGGCCTTTAAACATGACTTTCGTGCGTAACTTGCAGTTGATCTATTGAAGGCAACAGTGCATTTGTTTAACCTTTAAGTCATGTCACTGAGTCTCTTCTAGTAATCAAATCATTCTAAATTAGTTCGAACGAATTCTATTTTCGCCCTTCAAATATTATTTTCTTACATAACTTGTAATTAATCTATTGAAGGCAACAATGCATTATTTTAGCGTTAAAAAGCATATATCTCAGTCTTTTCAATCATTAAATTGTTTGAAGGCGTTTCGAACAAATTCTCTTTTTGCATTTAGACCGCGACTCTCATGCATAATTTGCAATTGATTTATTGATGGCAACTATGCATTTTTTTAGCCTTAAATTCATATTTTTGCGTCTCTTTTAGTCAGTAAATAATTTTAAATCACTTCGTACGAAATTCGGCATTTAAACATGACTTTCGTGCATATTTTGCAGTTGATCTATTATAGGCAAGAATGCATTTCTTTAGCCTTAAAGTCATGTCACTGCGTCTCTTCCAGTCATTAAATCGTTCTAAATTAATTCGAACGAATTCTATTTTCGCCCTTCAAATATTATTTTCTTACATAACTTGTAATTCATCTATTGAAGACAACAATGCATTATTTTAGCATTAAAAAGCATATCACTCAGTCTTTTCAATCATTAAATTGTTTGAAGGCACTTCGAACCAATTCTATTTTTGTATTTAAAACACAACTTTCATGCATAACTTGCACTTGATCTATTGAAGGCGACTATTCATTTTTTAGCCTTAAAGTCATATTTTTGCGTCTCTTTTAGTCAGTAAATCATTCTAAATCACTTCGAACGAAATTCAGCCTTTAAACATGACTTTCGTGCGTAACTTGCAGTTGATCTATTGAAGGCAACAATGCATTTGTTTAGCCTTTAAGTCATGTCATTCAGTCTCTTCTAGTCATTAAATCATTCTAAATTAATTCGAACGAATTCTATTTTTGCCCTTCAAACATTATTTTCTTTCGTAACTTGTAATTCATCTATTGAAGAAAAAAGTGCATTATTTTAGCATTAAAAAGCATATCACTCAGTTTTATCAATCATTAAATTGTTTGAAGGCACTTCGAACCAAATTCCTTTTTGCATTTAGAACGCGACTTTCATGCATAACTTTGAATTGATCTATTGAGGGCAACTATGCATTTTTATAGGCTTAAAGTCATATTTTTGCGTCTCTTTTAGTCAGTAAATAATTCGAAATCACTTCGAACGAAATTCAGCCTTAAAACATGACTTTCGTGCGTAACTTGCAGTTGATCTATTGAAGGCAACAATGCATTTTTTTAGCCTTTAAGTCATGTCACTGAGTCTCTTCTAGTCATCAAATCATTCTAAATTAGTTCGAACGAATTCTATTTTCGCCCTTCAAACATTATTTACTTACATAACTTGCACTTAATCTACTAAAGACAACAATGCATTATTTTAGCATTAAAAAGCATATCACTCAGTCTTTTCACTCATTAGATTGTTTGAAGGCACTTCGAACAAATTCTCTTTTTGCATTTAGAACGATACTTTCATGCATAATTTCCAATTGATCTATTGATGGCAACTATGCATTTTTTTAGCCTTAAAGTCATATTTTTTCGTCTCTTTTAGTCAGTAAATCATTCTAAATCACTTCATATGAAATTCGGCATTTAAACATGGCTTTCGTGCATATTTTGCAGTTGATCTATTATAGGCAAGAATGCATTTGTTTAGCCTTAAAGTCAGATCACTGAGTCTCTTCTAGTCATTAAATCATTCTAAATTAATTCGAACGAATTCTATTTTCGCCCTTCAAGCATTATTTTCTTACATAACTTCCAATTCATCTAATGAAGACAACAATGCATTATTTTAGCATTAAAAAGCATATCACTCAGTCTTTTCAATCATTATATTGTTTGAAGGCACTCCGAACCAAATTCCTTTTTGCAATTAGAACGCTACTTTCATGCATAATTTGCAATTGATCTATTGATGGCAACTATGCATTTTTTTAGGCTTAAAGTCATATTTTTGCATCTCTTTTAGTCAGTAAATAATTCTAAATCACTACGAACGATATTTGGCCTTTAAACATGACTTTCGTGTGTAACTTGCAGTTGATCTATTGAAGGCAACAATGCATTTGTTTAGCCATTAAGTCATGTCACTGAGTCTCTTCTAGTCATCAAATCATTCTAAATTAGTTCGAACGAATTCTATTTTCGCCCTTCAAACATTATTTTCTTACATAACTTGTAATTCATCTATTGAAGACAACAATGCATTATTTTAGCATTAAAAAGCATATCACTCAGTTTTCTCAATCATTAAATTGTTTAAAGGCACTTCGAACCAAATTCCTTTTTGCATTTAGAACGCGACTTTCATGCATAACTTGGAATTGATCTATTGAGGGCAACTATGAATTTTTTTAGGCTTAAAGTCATATTTTTGCGTCTCTTTTAGTCAGTAAATAATTCTAAATCACTTCGAACGAAATTCGGCCTTTAAACATGACTTTCGTGCGTAACTTGCAATTGATCTATTGAAGGCAACAATGCATTTGTTTAGCCTTAAAGTCATGTCATTGAGTCTCTTCTAGTCATCAAATCATTCTAAATTAGCTCGAACGAATTCTATTTTTGCCCTTCAAATATTATTTTCTTACGTAACTTGTAATTAATCTATTGAAGAAAACAATGCATTATTTTAGCATTAAAAAGCATATCACTCAGTCTTTTGAATCATTAAATTGTTTGAAGGCACTTCGAATCAAATTCCTTTTTGCCTTTAGAAGGCGACTTTCTTGCATAACTTGGAATTTATCTATTGAGGGCAACTATGCATTGTTTTACGCTTAAAGTCATATTTTTGCATCTCTTTTAGTCAGTAAATAATTCTAAATCACTTCGAAAGAAATTTGGCCTTTCAACATGACTTTCGTGCGTAACTTGCAGTTGATCTATTGAATGCAACAATGCATTTGTTTAGCCTTAAAGTCATGTCACTGAGTCTCTTCTAGTCATCAAATCATTCTAAATTAGTTCGAACGAATTCTATTTTCGCCCTTCAAACATTATTTTCTTACATAACTTGTAATTAATCTACTAATGACAACGATGCATTATTTTAGCATTAAAAAGTATATCACTCAGTATTTTCACTCATTAGATTGTTTGAAGGCACTTCGAAACAATTCTCTTTTTGCATTTAGAACGCTACTTTCATGCATAATTTCTAATTGATCTATTGATGGCAACTATGCATTTTTTTAGCCTTAAAGTCATATTTTTGCGTCTCTTTTAGTCAGTAAATCATTCTAAATCACTTCAAACGAAATTCGGCCTTTAAACATGACTTTCGTGAGTAACTTGCAGTTGATCTATTGAAGGCAACAATGCATTTGATTAGCCTTAAAGTCATGTCACTGAGTCTCTTCTAGTCATTAAATCATTCTAAATTAATTCGAACGAATTCTATTTTCGCCCTTCAAACATTATTTTCTTACATCACTTGTAATTAATCTATTGAAGACAACAATGCATTATTTTAGCATTGAAAAGCATATCACTCAGTCTTTTCAATCATTAAATTGTTTGAAGGCACTTCGAACCAATTCTATTTTTGTATTTAAAACACGACTTTCATGCATAACTTGGACTTGATCTATTGAAGGCGACTATTCATTTTTTAGCCTTAAAGTCATATTATTGCGTCTCTTTTTGTAAGTAAATCATTCTAAATCACTTCGAACGAAATCCGGTCTTTAAACATGACTTCCGTGCGTAACTTGCAGTTGATCTATTCAAGGCAACAATGCATTTGTTTAGCCTTGAAATCATGTCATTGAGTCTCTTCTAGTCATTAAATCATTCTAAATTAATTCGAACGAATTCTATATTTGCCCTTCAAACATTATTTTCTTACGTAACTTGTAATTAATCTATTGAAGAAAACAATGCATTATTTTAGCATTAAAAAGCATATCACTCAGTCTTTTCAATCATTAAATTGTTTGAAGGCACTTCGAACCAAATTCCTTTTTGCATTTAGAACGCGACTTTCATGCCTAACTTGGAATTTATCTATTGAGGGCAACTATGCATTTTTTTAGGCTTAAAGTCATATTTTTGCGTCTCTTTTAGTCAGTAAATAATTCTAAATCACTTCGAACGAAATTCGGCCTTTAAACATGACTTTCATGCATAACTTGCAGTTGATCTATTGATGGCAACAATGCATTTGTTTAGCCTTTAAGTCATGTCACTGAGTCTCTTCTAGTCATCAAATCATTCTAAATTAGTTCGAACGAATTCTATTTTTGCCCTTCAAACATTATTTTCTTACATAACATGAAATTAATCTACTAAAGACAACAATGCATTATTTTAGCGTTAAAAAACATATCACTCAGTCTTTTCACTCATTAGATTGTTTGAAGGCACTTCGAAACAATTCTCTTTTTGCATTTAGAACGCGACTTTCATGCATAATTTCCAATTGATCTATTGATGGCAACTATGCATTTTTTTAGCCTTAAAGTCATATTTTTGCGTCTCTTTTAGTCAGTAAATCATTCTAAATCACTTCATATGAAATTCGGCATTTAAACATGGCTTTCGTGCATATTTTGCAGTTGATCTATTATAGGCAAGAATGCATTTGTTTAGCCTTAAAGTCATATCACTGAGTCTCTTCTAGTCATTAAATCATTCTAAATTAATTCGAACGAATTCTATTTTCACCCTTCAAGCATTATTTTCTTACATAACTTGCAATTCATCTATTGAAGACAACAACGCATTATTTTAGCATTAAAAAGCATATCACTCACTCTTTTAAATCATTAAATTGTTGGAAGGCACTTCGAACCAATTATCTTTTTGCATTTAGAATGCGACTTTCATGCATAACTTGGAATTGATCTATTGAGGGCAACTATGCATTTTTTTAGGCTTAAAGTCATATTTTTGCATCTCTTTTAGTCAGTAAATAATTCTAAATCACTACGAACGAAATTTGACCTTTAAACATGACTTTCGTGTGTAACTTGCAGTTGATCTATTGAAGGCAAGAATGCATTTGTTTAGCCATTAAGTCTTGTCACTGAGTCTCTTCTAGTCATCAAATCATTCTAAATTAGTTCGAACGAATTCTATTTTCGCCCTTCAAACATTATTTTCTTACATAACTTGTAATTCATCTATTGAAGACAACAATGCATTATTTTAGCATTAAAAAGCATATAACTCAGTCTTTTCAATCATTAAATTGTTTGAAGGCACTTCGAACCAAATTTCTTTTTGCATCTAGAACGCAACTTTCATGCATAACTTGGAATTGATCTATTGAGGGCAACTATGCATTTTTTTAGGCTTAAAGTCATATTTTTGCGTCTCTTTTAGTCAGTAAATCATTCTAAATCACTTCGAACGAAATTCGGCCTTTAAACATGACTTTTATGTGTAACTTGCAGTTGATGTATTGAAGGCAACAATGCATTTGTTTTGCCTCGAAGTTATGTCATTGAGTCTCTTCTAGTCATTAAATCATTCTAAATTAATTCGAACGAATTCTATTTTTGCCTTTCAAACATTATTTTCTTACGTAGCTTGTAATTCATCTATTGAAAGAAAAAGTGCATTATTTTAGCATTAAAAAGCATATCACTCAGTTTTCTCAATCATTAAATTGTTTAAAGGGACTTCGAACCAAATTCCTTTTTGCATTTAGAACGCGACTTTCATGCATTACTTGGAATTGTTCTATTGAGGGCAACTATGAATTTTTTTAGGCTTAAAGTCATATTTTTGCGTCTCTTTTAGTCAGTAAATAATTCTAAATCACTTCGAACGAAATTCGGCCTTTAAACATGACTTTCGTGCGTAACTTGCAGTTGATCTATTGAAGGCAACAATGCATTTGTTTAGCCTTAAAGTCATGTCATTGAGTCTCTTCTAGTCATCAAATCATTCTAAATTAGTTCGAACGAATTCTATTTTTGCCCTTCAAATATTATTTTCTTACGTAACTTGTAATTAATCTATTGAAGAAAACAATGCATTATTTTAGCATTAAAAAGCATATCACTTAGTCTTTTGAATCATTAAATTGTTTGAAGGCACTTCGAATCAAATTCCTTTTTGCCTTTAGAACGCGACTTTCTTGCATAACTTGGAATTTATCTATTGAGGGCAACTATGCATTTTTTTAGGCTTAAAGTCTTATTTTTGCATCTCTTTTGGTCAGTAAATAATTCTAAATCACTTCGAACGAAATTTGGCCTTTAAACATGACTTTCGTGCGTAACTTGCAGTTGATCTATTGAATGCAACAATGCATTTGTTTAGCCTTAAAGTCATGTCACTGAGTCTCTTCTAGTCATCAAATCATTCTAAATTAGTTCGAACGAATTCTATTTTCGCCCTTCAAACATTATTTTCTTACATAACTTGTAATTAATCTACTAATGACAACGATGCATTATTTTAGCATGAAAAAGTATATCACCCAGTATTTTCACTCATTAGATTGTTTGAAGGCACTTCGAAACAATTCTCTTTTTGCATTTAGAACGCGACTTTCATGCATAATTTCTAATTGATCTATTGATGGCAACTATGCATTTTTTTAGCCTTAAAGTCATATTTTTGTGTCTCTTTTAGTCAGTAAATCATTCTAAATCACTTCAAACGAAATTCGGCCTTTAAACATGACTTTCGGGAGTAACTTGCAGTTGATATATTGAAGGCAACAATGCATTTGATTAGCCTTAAAGTCATGTCACTGAGTCTCTTCTAGTCATTAAATCATTCTAAATTAATTCGAACGAATTCTATTTTCGCCCTTCAAACATTATTTTCTTACATCACTTGTAATTAATCTATTGAAGACAACGATGCATTATTTTAGCATTGAAAAGCATACCACTCAGTTTTTTCAATCATTAAATTGTTTGAAGGCACTTCGAACCAATTCTATTTTTGTATTTGAAACACGACTTTCATGCATAACTTGGACTTGATCTATTGAAGGCGACTATTCATTTTTTAGCCTTAAAGTCATATTATTGCGTCTCTTTTTGTAAGTAAATCATTCTAAATCACTTCGAACGAAATCCGGTCTTTAAACATGACTTCCGTGCGTAACTTGCAGTTGATCTATTGAAGGCAACAATGCATTTGTTTAGCCTTGAAATCATGTCATTGAGTCTCTTCTAGTCATTAAATCATTCAAAATTAATTCGAACGAATTCTATATTTGCCCTTCAAACATTATTTTCTTACGTAACTTGTAATTAATCTATTGAAGAAAACAATGCATTATTTTAGCATTAAAAAGCATATCACTCAGTCTTTTCAATCATTAAATGGTTTGAAGGCACTTCGAACCAAATTCCTTTTTGCATTTAGAACGCGACTTTCATGCTTAACTTGCAATTGATCTATTGAAGTAAACAATGCATTTCTTTAGCCTTCAAGTCATGTCACTGAGTCTCTTCTAGTCATTAAATCATTCTAAATTAATTCGAACGAATTCTATTTTCGCCATTCAAATATTATTTTCTTACATAACTTGTAATTAATCTATTGAAGACAACAATGCATTATTTTAGCATTAAAAAGCATATCACTCAGTCTTTTCAATCATTAAATTGTTTAAAGGGACTTCGAACCGATTCTCTTTTTGCATTTAAAACGCGACTTTCGTGCATAACTTGCAAATGATCTATTGATGGCAACTATGCCTTTTTTAGCGTTCAATTCATATTTTTTTTTGCGTCTCTTTTAGTCAGTAAATCATTCTAAATCACTTCGAACGAAATTCGGCCTTTAAACATGACTTTTATGTGTAACTTGCAGTTGATGTATTGAAGGCAACAATGCATTTGTTTTGCCTCGAAGTTATGTCATTGAGTCTCTTCTAGTCATTAAATCATTCTAAATTAATTCGAACGAATTCTATTTTTGCCTTTCAAACATTATTTTCTTACGTAGCTTGTAATTCATCTATTGAAAGAAAAAGTGCATTATTTTAGCATTAAAAAGCATATCACTCAGTTTTCTCAATCATTAAATTGTTTAAAGGGACTTCGAACCAAATTCCTTTTTGCATTTAGAACGCGACTTTCATGCATTACTTGGAATTGTTCTATTGAGGGCAACTATGAATTTTTTTAGGCTTAAAGTCATATTTTTGCGTCTCTTTTAGTCAGTAAATAATTCTAAATCACTTCGAACGAAATTCGGCCTTTAAACATGACTTTCGTGCGTAACTTGCAGTTGATCTATTGAAGGCAACAATGCATTTGTTTAGCCTTAAAGTCATGTCATTGAGTCTCTTCTAGTCATCAAATCATTCTAAATTAGTTCGAACGAATTCTATTTTTGCCCTTCAAATATTATTTTCTTACGTAACTTGTAATTAATCTATTGAAGAAAACAATGCATTATTTTAGCATTAAAAAGCATATCACTCAGTCTTTTGAATCATTAAATTGTTTGAAGGCACTTCGAATCAAATTCCTTTTTGCCTTTAGAACGCGACTTTCTTGCATAACTTGGAATTTATCTATTGAGGGCAACTATGCATTTTTTTAGGCTTAAAGTCTTATTTTTGCATCTCTTTTGGTCAGTAAATAATTCTAAATCACTTCGAACGAAATTTGGCCTTTAAACATGACTTTCGTGCGTAACTTGCAGTTGATCTATTGAATGCAACAATGCATTTGTTTAGCCTTAAAGTCATGTCACTGAGTCTCTTCTAGTCATCAAATCATTCTAAATTAGTTCGAACGAATTCTATTTTCGCCCTTCAAACATTATTTTCTTACATAACTTGTAATTAATCTACTAATGACAACGATGCATTATTTTAGCATGAAAAAGTATATCACCCAGTATTTTCACTCATTAGATTGTTTGAAGGCACTTCGAAACAATTCTCTTTTTGCATTTAGAACGCGACTTTCATGCATAATTTCTAATTGATCTATTGATGGCAACTATGCATTTTTTTAGCCTTAAAGTCATATTTTTGTGTCTCTTTTAGTCAGTAAATCATTCTAAATCACTTCAAACGAAATTCGGCCTTTAAACATGACTTTCGGGAGTAACTTGCAGTTGATCTATTGAAGGCAACAATGCATTTGATTAGCCTTAAAGTCATGTCACTGAGTCTCTTCTAGTCATTAAATCATTCTAAATTAATTCGAACGAATTCTATTTTCGCCCTTCAAACATTATTTTCTTACATCACTTGTAATTAATCTATTGAAGACAACGATGCATTATTTTAGCATTGAAAAGCATACCACTCAGTTTTTTCAATCATTAAATTGTTTGAAGGCACTTCGAACCAATTCTATTTTTGTATTTGAAACACGACTTTCATGCATAACTTGGACTTGATCTATTGAAGGCGACTATTCATTTTTTAGCCTTAAAGTCATATTATTGCGTCTCTTTTTGTAAGTAAATCATTCTAAATCACTTCGAACGAAATCCGGTCTTTAAACATGACTTCCGTGCGTAACTTGCAGTTGATCTATTGAAGGCAACAATGCATTTGTTTAGCCTTGAAATCATGTCATTGAGTCTCTTCTAGTCATTAAATCATTCAAAATTAATTCGAACGAATTCTATATTTGCCCTTCAAACATTATTTTCTTACGTAACTTGTAATTAATCTATTGAAGAAAACAATGCATTATTTTAGCATTAAAAAGCATATCACTCAGTCTTTTCAATCATTAAATGGTTTGAAGGCACTTCGAACCAAATTCCTTTTTGCATTTAGAACGCGACTTTCATGCTTAACTTGCAATTGATCTATTGATGGCAACTATGCATTTTTTTAGCCTTAAACTCATATTTTTGCGTCTCTTTTAGTCAGTAAATAATTCTAAATCACTTCGAACGAAATTCGGCCTTTAAACATGACTTTCGTGCATAACTTGCAGTTGATCTATTGATGGCAACAATGCATTTGTTTAGCCTTTAAGTCATGTCACTGAGTCTCTTCTAGTCATCAAATCATTCTAAATTAGTTCGAACGAATTCTATTTTTGCCCTTCAAACATTATTTTCTTACATAACATGAAATTAATCTACTAAAGACAACAATGCATTATTTTAGCATTAAAAAGCATATCACTCAGTCTTTTCACTCATTAGATTGTTTGAAGGCATTTCGAAACAATTCTCTTTTTGCATTTAGAACGCGAATTTCGTGCATAATTTCCAATTGATCTATTGATGGCAACTATGCATTTTTTTAGCCTTAAAGTCATATTTTTGCGTCTCTTTTAGTCAGTAAATCATTCTAAATCACTTCATATGAAATTCGGCATTTAAACATGACTTTTGTGCATATTTTGCTGTTGATCTATTATAGGCAAGAATGCATTTGTTTAGCCTTAAAGTCATGTCACTGAGTCTCTTCTAGTCATTAAATCATTCTAAATTAATTCGAACGAATTCTATTTTCGCCCTTCAAACATTATTTTCTTACATCACTTGTAATTAATCTATTGAAGACAACAATGCATTATTTTAGCATTAAAAAGCATATCACTCACTCTTTTAAATCATTAAATTGTTGGAAGGCACTTCGAACCAATTATCTTTTTGCATTTAGAATGCGACTTTCATGCATAACTTGGAATTGATCTATTGAGGGCAACTATGCATTTTTTTAGGCTTAAAGTCATATTTTTGCGCCTCTTTTAGTCAGTAAATAATTCTAAATTACTTCGAACGAAATTCGGCCTTTAAACATGACTTTCGTGCGTAACCTGCAGTTGATCTATTGAAGGCAACCGTGCATTTCCTTAGCCTTTAAGTCATGTCACTGAGTCTCTTCTAGTCATCAAATCATTCTACATTAGTTCGAACGAATTCTATTTTCGCCCTTCAAATATTATTTTCTTACATAACTTGTAATTAATCTAATGAAGACAACAATGCATTATTTTAGCATTAAAAAGCGTATCACTCAGTCTTTTCTATCATTAAATTGTTTGGAGGCACTTCGAACCAATTCTCTTTTTGCATTTAGAACGCAACTTTCATGCATAATTTGCAATTGATCTATTGATGGGAACTAAGCATTTTCTTAGCCTTAAAGTCATATTTTTGCGTCTCTTTTAGTCAGTAAATCATTCTAAATCACTTCAAACGAAATTCGGCCTTTAAACAAGACTTTCGTGCGTAACTTGCAGTTGATCTATTGAAGGCAACAATGCATTTGATTAGCCTTAAAGTCATGTCACTGAATCTCTTCTAGTCATTAAATCATTCTAAATTAATTTGAACGAATTCTATTTTCGGCCTTCAAACATTATTTTCTTACATCAATTGTAATTAATCTATTGAAGACAACAATGCATTATTTTAGCATTAAAAAGCATTTCACTCAGTCTTTTCAATCATTAAATTGTTTGAAGGCACTTCGAACCAATTCTATTTTTGTATTTAAAACACGACTTTCATGCATAACTTGCACTTGATCTTTTGAAGGCGACTATTCATTTTTTAGCCTTAAAGTCATATTATTGCGTCTCTTTTAGTAAGTAAATCATTCTAAATCACTTCGAACGAAATTCGGTCTTTAAACATGACTTCCGTGCGTAACTTGCAGTTGATCTATTGAAGGCAACAATGCATTTTTTTAGCCTTGAAGTCATGTCATTGAGTCTCTTCTAGTCATTAAATCATTCTAAATTAATTCGAACGAATTCTATTTTTGCCCTTCAAACATTATTTTCTTACGTAACTTGTAATTAATCTATTGAAGAAAACAATGCATTATCTTAGCATTAAAAAGCATATCACTCAGTCTTTTCAATCATTAAGGGGTTTGAAGGCACTTCGAACCAAATTCCTTTTTGCATTTAGAACGCAACTTTCATGCTTAACTTGGAATTGATCTATTGAGGGCAACTATGCATTTTTTTAGGCTTAAAGTCATATTTTTGCGTCTCTTTTAGTCAGTAAATATATCTAAATCACTTCGAACGAAATTTGGCCTTTAAACATGACTTTCGTGCAGAACTTGCAGTTGATCTATTGATGGCAACAATGCATTTGTTTAGCCTTTAAGTCATGTCACTGAGTCTCTTCTAGTCATCAAATCATTCTAAATTAGTTCGAATGAATTCTATTTTTGCCCTTCAAACATTATTTTCTTACATAACTTGAAATTAATCTACTAAAGACAACAATGCATTATTTTAGCATTAAAAAGCATATCACTCAGTCTTTTCACTCATTTGATTGTTTGAAGGCACTTCGAACCAATTCTCTTTTTGCATTTAGAATGCTACTTTCATGCATAATTTGCAATTGATCTATTGATGGCAACTATGCATTTTTTTAGCCTTAAACTCATATTTTTGCGTCTCTTTTAGTCAGTAAATAATTCTAAATCACTTCGAACGAAATTCGGCCTTTAAACATGACTTTCGTGCATAACTTGCAGTTGATCTATTGATGGCAACAATGCATTTGTTTAGCCATTAAGTCATGTCACTGAGTCTCTTCTAGTCATCAAATCATTCTAAATTAGTTCGAACGAATTCTATTTTTGCCCTTCAAACATTATTTTCTTACATAACATGAAATTAATCTACTAAAGACAACAATGCATTATTTTAGAATTAAAAAGCATATCACTCAGTCTTTTCAATCATTAAATTGTTTGAATGCAGTTCGAACCAATTCTCTTTTTGTATTGAAAACACGACTTTCATGCATAACTTGCACTTGATCTATTGAAGGCGACTATTCATTTTTCAGCCTTAAAGTCATATTATTGCGTCTCTTTTAGTAAATAAATCATTCTAAATCACTTCGAACGAAATTCGGTCTTTAAACATGACTTTCGTGCGTAACTTGCAGTTGATCTATTGAAGGCAAGAATGCATTTGTTTAGCCTTTAAGTCACGTCACTGAGTCTCTTCGAGTCATCAAATCATTCTAAATTAGTTCGAACGAATTCTATTTTCGCCCTTCAAACATTATTTTCTTACATAACTTGCAATTAATCTACTAAAGACAACAATGCATTATTTTAGCATTAAAAAGCATATCACTCAGTCTTTTCACTCATTTGATTGTTTGAAGGCACTTCGAACCAATTCTCTTTTTGCATTCAGAACGCTACTTTCATGCATAATTTGCAATTGATCTATTGGTGGCAACTATGCATTTTTTTAGCCTTAAAGTCATATTTTTGCGTCTCTTTTAGTCAGTAAATCATTCTAAATCACTTCGAACGAAATTCGGCCTTTAAACATGACTTTCGTGCGTAACTTGCAGTTGATCTGTTGAAGGGAAAAATGCATTTGATTAGCCTTAAAGTCATGTCATTGAGTCTCTTCTAGTCATTAAATCATTCTAAATTAGTTCGAACGAATTCTATTTTCGCCCTTCAAACATTATTTTCTTACATAACTTGTAATTAATCTATTGAAAACAACAATGCATTATTTTAGCATTAAAAAGCATATGACTCAGTCTTTTCAATCATTAAATTGTTTGAAGGCACTTCGAACCAATTCTCTTTTTGCATTTAGAACGCGACTTTCATGCATAACTTGCAATTGATCTATTGATGGCAACTATGCATTGTTTAAGCCTTAAAGTCATATTTTCGCGTCTCTTTTAGTCAGTAAATCATTCTAAATCACTTCGAACGAAATTCGGCCTTTAAACATGACTTTCGTGCGTAACTTGCAGTTGATCTGTTGAAGGGAAAAATGCATTTGATTAGCCTTAAAGTCATGTCATTGAGTCTCTTCTAGTCATTAAATCATTCTAAATTAGTTCGAACGAATTCTATTTTCGCCCTTCAAACATTATTTTCTTACATAACTTGCAATTAATCTACTAAAGACAACAATGCATTATTTTAGCATTAAAAAGCATATCACTCAGTCTTTTCACTCATTAGATTGTTTGAAGGCACTTCGAACCAATTCACTTTTTGCATTTAGAACGCGACTTTCATGCATAATTTGCAATTGATCTATTGGCGGCAACTATGCATTTTTTTAGCCTTAAAGTCATTATTTTGCGTCTCTTTTAGTCAGTAAATCATTCTAAATCACTTCGTATGAAATTCGGCATTTAAACATAACTTTCGTGCATATTTTGCAGCTGATCTATTATAGGCAAGAATGCATTTGTTTAGCATTAAAGTCATGTCACTGACTCTCTTCTAGTCATTAAAGCATTCTACATTAATTCAAACGAATTCTATTTTCGCCCTTCAAACATTATTTTCTTACATCACTTGTAATTAATCTATTGAAGACAACAATGCATTATTTTAGCATTAAAAAGCATATCACTCACTCTTTTAAATTATTAAATTGTTTGAAGGCACTTCGAACCAATTCTCTTTTTTGCATTTAGAACGCGACTTTCATGCATAACTTGGAATTGATCTATTGAGGGCAACTATGCTTTTTTTTAGGCTTAAAGTCATATTTGTGCGCCTCTTTTAGTCAGTAAATAATTCTAAATCACTTCGAACGAAATTCGGCCGTTAAACATGACTTTCGTGCGTAACCTGCAGTTGATCTATTGAAGGCAACAATGCATTTGTTTAGCCTTTAAGTCATGTCACTGAGTCTCTTCTAGTCATCAAATCATTCTAAATTAGTTCCAACGAATTCTATTTTCGCCCTTCAAATATTATTTTCTTACATAACTTGTAATTAATCTATTGAAGACAACAATGCATTATTTTAGTATTAAAAAGCATATCACTCAGTCTTTTCAATCATTAAATTGTTTAAGGCACTTCGAACCAATTCTCTTTTTGCATTTAGAACGCTACTTTCATGCATAATTTGCAATTGATCTATTGATGGCAACTATGCATTTTTTAAGCCTTAAAGTCATATTTGTGCATCTCTTTTAGTCAGTAAATCATTCTAAATCACTTCGAACGAAATTAGGCCTTTAAACATGACTTTCATGCGTAACTTGCAGATGATCTATTGAAGGCAACAATGCATTTGATTAGCCTTAAAGTCATGTCACTGAGTCTCTTCTAGTCGTTAAATCATTCTAAATTAATTCGAACGAATTCTATTTTTGCCCTTCAAACATTATTTTCTTACATAACTTGTAATTAATCTATTGAAGACAACAATGCATTATTTTAGCATTAAAAAGCATATCACTCAGTCTTTTCAATCATTAAATTGTTTGGAAGCACTTCGAACCAATTCTATTTTTGTATTTAAAATAGGACTTTTGATGCATAACTTGCACTTGATCTATTGATGGCGACTATTCATTTTTTAGCCTTCAAGTCATATTTTTGCGTCTCTTTTAGTCAGTAAATCATTCTAAATCACTTCGAACGAAATTCGGTCTTTAAACATGACTTTCGTGCGTATCTTGCAGTTGATCTATTGAAGGCAACAATGAATTTGATTAGCCTTGAAGTCATGTCATTGAGTCTCTTCTAGTCATTAAATCATTCTAAATTCATTCGAACGAGTTCTATTTTTGCCCTTCAAACATTATTTTCTTACATAACTTGTAATTAATCTATTGAATTCAACAATGCATTATTTTAGCGTTAAAAAGCATATCACTCAGTCTTTTCAATCATTAAATTGTTTGAAGGCATTTCGAACCAATTCTTTATTTGCATTTAAAACGCGACTTTCGTGCATAACTTGCAATTGATCTATTCATGGCAACAATGCATTTTTTAGCCTTAAAGTCATATTTTTGCGTCTCTTTTAGTCAGTAAATCATTCTAAATCGCTTCGAACGAAATTCGGCCTTTAAACATGACTTTCGTGCATAACTTGCAGTTGATTTATTGGAGGCAACAATGCATTTGATTAGCCTTAAAGTCATGTCATTGAGTCTCTTCTAGTCATTAAATCATTCTAAATTAATTCGAACGAATTCTATTTTTGCCCTTCAAACATTATTTTCTAACATAACTTGTAATTAATCTACTGAAGACAACAATGCATTGTTTTCCCATTAAAAAGCATTTCACTTAGTCTTTTCAATCATTAAATTGTTTGAAGGCACTTCGAACCAAATTCCTTTTTGCATTTAGAACGCGACTTTCATGCATAACTTGCAGTTGATCTATTGAAGGCGACTATTCATTTTTTAGCCTTAAAGTCATATTTTTGCGTCTCTTTTAGTCAGTAAATCATTCTAAATCGCTTCGAACGAAATTCGGCCTTTAAACATGACTTTCGTGCATAACTTGCAGTTGATCTATTGGAGGCAACAATGCATTTGATTAGCCTTAAAGTCATGTCATTGAGTCTCTTCTAGTCATTAATTCATTCTAAATTAATTCGAACGAATTCAATTTTGGCTCTTCAAACATTATTTTCTTACATAACTTGTAATTAATCTATTGAAGACAACAATGCATTATTTTAGCATTAAAAAGCATATCACTCAGTCTTTTCAATCACTAAATTGTTTGAAAGCACTTCGTACCAATTCTCTTTTTGCATTTAAAACGCTACTTTCGTGCATAACTAGCAATTGATCTATTGAAGGAGACTATTCATTTTTTAGCCTGAAAGTCATATTTTTGCGTCTCTTTTAGTCAGTAAATCATTCTAAATCACTTCCAATGAAATTCGGCATTTAAACATGACTTTCGTGCATAACTTGCAGTTGATCTGTTATAGGCAACAATGCATTTGTTTAGCCTTAAAGTCATGTCACTGAGTCTCTTCTAGTCATTAAATCATTCTAAATTAGCTCGAACGAATTCTATTTTCACCCTTCAAACATTATTTTTTTACATAACTTGCAATTAATCTACTAAAGACAACAATGCATTATTTTTGCATTAAAAAGCATATAACTCAGTATTTTCAATCATTAATTTGTTTGAAGGCACTTCGAACCAATTCTATTTTTGTATTCAAAACAAGACTTTCATGCATAACTTGCACTTGATCTATTGAAGGCGACTATTCATTTTTTAGCCTTAAAGTCATATTATTGCGTCTCTTTTAGTCAGTAAATCATTCTAAATCACTTCGTATGAAATTCTGCATTTAAACATGACTTTCGTGCATAACTTGCAGTTGATCTATTATAGGCAACAATACATTTGTTTAGCCTTAATGTCATGTCACTGAGCCTCTTCTAGTCATTAAATCATTCTAAATTAGTTCGAACGAATTCTATTTTCGCCCTTCAAATATTATTTTCTTACATAACTTGTAATTAATCTATTGAAGACAACAATGCATTATTTTAGCATTAAAAAGCATATCACTCAGTCTTTTCAATCATTAAATTGTTGGAAGGCACTTCGAACCAATTCTCTTTTTGCATTTTGAACGCGACTTTCATGCTTAACTTGCAATTGATCTATTGATGGCAACTATGCATTTTTTAGCCTTAAAGTCATATTTTTGCGTCTCTTTCAGTCAGTAAATCATTCTAAATCACTTCGAATGAAATTCGGCCTTTAAACATGACTTTCGTGCGTAACTTGCAGTTGATCTATTGAAGGCAACAATGCATTTGATTAGCCTTAAAGTCATGTCATTGAGTCTGTTCTAGTCATTAAATCATTCTAAATTAATTCGAACGAATTCTATTTTCGCCCTTCAAACATTATTTTTTTACATAACTTGCAATTAATCTACTAAAGACAACAATGCATTATTTTAGCATTAAAAAGCATATCACTCAGTCTTTTCAGTCATTATATTGTTTGAAGGCACTTCGAACCAATTTGCTTTTTGCATTTAAAACGCGACTTTCGTGCATAACTTGCAATTGATCTATTGATGGCAACTATGCCTTTTTTAGCGTTCAAGTCATATTTTTGCGTCTCTTTTAGTCAGTAAATCATTCTAACTCACTTCGAACGAAATTCGGCCTTTAAACATGACTTTCGTGCGTAACTTGCAGTTGATCTATTATAGGCAACAATGCATTTGTTTAGCCTTAAAGTCATGTCATTGAGTCTCTTTTAGTAATTAAATCATTCTAAATTAACTCGAACGAATTCTATTTTCGCCCTCCAAATATTATTTTTTTACATAACTTGCAATTAATCTACTATAGACAACAATGCATTATTTTAGCATTAAAAAGCATATCACTTAGTCTTTTCAGTCATTAAACTGTTTGAAGGCACTTCGAACCAATTCTCTTTTTGCATTTGAAACGCGACTTTCGTGCATAACTTGCAATTGATCTATTGATGGCAACTATGCCTTTTTTAGCGTTCAAGTCATATTTTTGCGTCTCTTTTAGTCAGTAAATCATTCTAAATCACTTCGAACGAAATTCGGCCTTTAAACATGACTTTCGTGCGTAACTGGCAGTTGATCTATTATAGGCAACAATGCATTTGTTTAGCCTTAAAGTCATGTCATTGAGTCTCTTTTAGGAATTAAATCATTCTAAATTAACTCGAACGAATTCTATTTTCGCCCTCCAAACATTATTTTTTTACATAACTTGCAATTAATCTACTAAAGACAACAATGCATTATTTTAGCATTAAAAAGCATATCACTCAGTCTTTCCAATCATTAAATTGTTTGAAGGCACTTCGAACCAATTCTCTTTTTGCATTTAAAACGTGACTTTCGTGCATAACTCGCAATTAATCTATTGATGACAACTATGCCTTTTTTAGCACTCAAGTCATATTTTTGCGTCTGTTTTAGTCAGTAAATCATTCTAAATCACTTCGAACGAAATTCGGCCTTTAAACGTGACTTTCGTGCGTAACTTGCAGTTGATCTATTGAAGGCAACCATGCATTTGTTTAGCCTTAAAGTCATGTCATTGAGTCTCTTTTAGTCTTTAAATCATTCTAAATTAATTCGAACGAATTCTCTTTTTCGCCCTTCAAATATTATTTTCTTACATAACTTGTAATTAATCTCTTGAAGACAACAATGCATTATGTTCGCATTAAAAAGCATATCACTCAGTCTTTTCAATCATTAAATTGTTTGAAGGCACTTTGAACCAATTGCCTTTTCGCATTTAAAACGCGACTTTCGTGCATAACTTGCAATTGATCTATTGATGGCAACTATGCCTTTTTTAGCGTTCAAGTCATATTTTTGCGTCTCTTTTAGTCAGTAAATCATTCTAAATCACTTCGAACGAAATTCGGCCTTTAAACATGACTTTCGTGCGTAACTTGCAGTTGATCTATTATAGGCAACAATGCATTTGTTTAGCCTTAAAGTCATGTCATTGAGTCTCTTTTAGTAATTAAATCATTCTAAATTAACTCGAACGAATTCTATTTTCGCCCTCCAAATATTATTTTTTTACATAACTTGCAATTAATCTACTATAGACAACAATGCATTATTTTAGCATTAAAAAGCATATCACTTAGTCTTTTCAGTCATTAAACTGTTTGAAGGCACTTCGAACCAATTCTCTTTTTGCATTTGAAACGCGACTTTCGTGCATAACTTGCAATTGATCTATTGATGGCAACTATGCCTTTTTTAGCGTTCAAGTCATATTTTTGCGTCTCTTTTAGTCAGTAAATCATTCTAAATCACTTCGAACGAAATTCGGCCTTTAAACATGACTTTCGTGCGTAACTGGCAGTTGATCTATTATAGGCAACAATGCATTTGTTTAGCCTTAAAGTCATGTCATTGAGTCTCTTTTACGAATTAAATCATTCTAAATTAACTCGAACGAATTCTATTTTCGCCCTCCAAACATTATTTTTTTACATAACTTGCAATTAATCTACTAAAGACAACAATGCATTATTTTAGCATTAAAAAGCATATCACTCAGTCTTTCCAATCATTAAATTGTTTGAAGGCACTTCGAACCAATTCTCTTTTTGCATTTAAAACGCGACTTTCGTGCATAACTCGCAATTAATCTATTGATGACAACTATGCCTTTTTTAGCACTCAAGTCATATTTTTGCGTCTGTTTTAGTCAGTAAATCATTCTAAATCACTTCTAACGAAATTCGGCCTTTAAACGTGACTTTCGTGCGTAACTTGCAGTTGATCTATTGAAGGCAACCATGCATTTGTTTAGCCTTAAAGTCATGTCATTGAGTCTCTTTTAGTCTTTAAATCATTCTAAATTAATTCGAACGAATTCTCTTTTTCGCCCTTCAAATATTATTTTCTTACATAACTTGTAATTAATCTCTTGAAGACAACAATGCATTATGTTCGCATTAAAAAGCATATCACTCAGTCTTTTCAATCATTAAATTGTTTGAAGGCACTTTGAACCAATTGCCTTTTCGCATTTAAAACGCGACTTTCGTGCATAACTTGCAATTGATCTATTGATGGCAACTATGCCTTTTTTAGCGTTCAAGTCATATTTTTGCGTCTCTTTTAGTCAGTAAATCATTCTAAATCACTTCGAACGAAATTCGGCCTTTAAACATGACTTTCGTGCCTAACTTGCAGTTGATCTATTATAGGCAACAATGCATTTGTTTAGCCTTAAAGTCATGTCATTGAGTCTCTTTTAGTAATTAAATCATTCTAAATTAACTCGAACGAATTCTATTTTCGCCCTCCAAATATTATTTTTTTACATAACTTGCAATTAATCTACTAAAGACAACAATGCATTATTTTAGCATTAAAAAGCATATCACTTAGTCTTTTCAGTCATTAAACTGTTTGAAGGCACTTCGAACCAATTCTCTTTTTGCATTTGAAACGCGACTTTCGTGCATTACTTGCAATTGATCTATTGATGGCAACTATGCATTTTTTAGCGTTCAAGTCATATTTTTGCGTCTCTTTTAGTCAGTAAATCATTCTAAATCACTTCGAACGAAATTCGGCCTTTAAACATGACTTTCGTGCGTAACTGGCAGTTGATCTATTATAGGCAACAATGCATTTGTTTAGCCTTAAAGTCATGTCATTGAGTCTCTTTTAGTCTTTAAATCATTCTAAATTAATTCGAACGAATTCTCTTTTTCGCCCTTCAAATATTATTTTCTTACATAACTTGTAATTAATCTCTTGAAGACAACAATGCATTATGTTCGCATTAAAAAGCATATCACTCAGTCTTTTCAATCATTAAATTGTTTGAAGGCACTTTGAACCAATTGCCTTTTCGCATTTAAAACGCGACTTTCGTGCATAACTTGCAATTGATCTATTGATGGCAACTATGCCTTTTTTAGCGTTCAAGTCATATTTTTGCATCCCTTTTAGTCAGTAAATCATTCTAAATCACTTCGAACGAAATTCGGCCTTTAAACATGACTTTCGTGCGTAACTTGCAGTTGATCTATTGAAGGCAACCATGCATTTGTTTAGCCTTAAAGTCATGTCATTGAGTCTCTTTTAGTCATTAAATCATTCTAAATTAATTCGACCGAATTCTATTTTCGCCCTTCAAACATTATTTTCTTACATAACTTGCAATTAATCTATTGAAGACAACAATGCATTATTTTAGCATTAAAAAGCATACACTCAGTCTTTTCAATCATTAAATTATTTGAAGGCACTTCGGACCAATTCTCTTTTAGCATTTAGAACGCCACCTTCATGCATAATTTGCAATTGATCTATTGATGGCAACTATGCATTTTTTTAGCCTTAAAGTCATATTTTTGCATCTTTTTTAGTCAGTAAATCATTCTAAATCACTTCGTATGAAATTCGGCATTTAAACATGACTTTCGTGCATAACTTGCAGTTGATCTATTGAAGGCAACAATGCATTTGTTTAGCCCTAAAGTCATGTCACTGAGTCTCTTCTAGTCATTAAATCATTCTAAATTAATTCAAACGAATTCTATTTTCGCCTTTCAAACATTATTTTCTTACAAAACTTGTAATTAATCTATTGAAGACAACAATGCATTATTTTAGCATTAAAAATCATATCACTCAGTCTTTTCAATCATTAAATTGTTTGAAGGCACTTCGAATCAATTCTCTTTATGAATTTAAAACGCGAATTTCGTGCATAACTTGCAATTGATCTATTGGTGGCAACTATGCCTTTTTTAGCGTTCAAGTCATTTTTTTGCGTCTCTTTTAGTTGGTAAATCATTCCAAATCACTTCGAACGAAATTCGGCCTTTAAACATGACTTTCATACGTAACTTGCAGTTGATCTATTGAAGGCAACAATGCATTTGTTTAGCCTTAAAGTCATGTCATTGAGTCTCTTTTAGTCATTAAATCATTCTACATTATTTCGATCGAATTCTATTTTTGCCCTTCGAACATTATTTTCTTACATAACTTGTAATTAATCTATTGAAGACAACAATGCATTATTTTAGCATTAAAAGGCATATCACTCAGTCTTTTCAATCATTAAATTGTTTGAAGGCACTTTGAACCAATTCTCTTTTTGCATTTAAAACGCGACTTTCGTGCATAATTTGCAATTGATCTGTTGATGGCAACTATGCCTTTTTTAGCGTTCAAGTCATATTTTTGCGTCTCTTTTAGTCAATAAATCATTCTAAATCACTTCGTATGAAATTCGGCATTTAAACATGACTTTCGTGCATAACTTGCAGTTGAACTATTATAGGGAACAATGCATTTCTTTAGCCTTAAATTCATGTCACTGAGTCTCTTCTAGACATTAAATCATTCTAAATTAGTTCGAACGAATTCTATTTTCGCACTTCAAATATTATTTTCTTACATAACTTGTAATTAATCTATTGAAGACAACAATGCATTATTTTAGCTTTAAAAAGCATATCACTCAGTCTTTTGAATGATTAAATTGTTTGAAGGCACTTCGAACAAATTCTCTTATTGCATTTAAAACGCGACTTTCGTGCATAACTTGCAATTGATCTATCGATGGCAACTATGCATTTTTTAGCGTTCAAGTCATATTTTTGCATCTCTTTTAGTCAGTAAATCATTCTAAATCACTTCGAACGAAATTCGGCCTTTAAACATGACTTTCGTGCGTAACTTGCAGTTGATCTATTATAGGCAACAATGCATTTGTTTAGCCTTAAAGTCATGTCATTGAGTCTCTTTAAGTCATTAAATCATTCTAAATTAATTCGAACGAATTCTATTTTTGCCCTTCAAACATTATTTTCTTACATAACTTGTAATTAATCTATTGAAGACAACAATGCATTATTTTAGCATTAAAAAGCATATCACTCAGTCTTTTCAATCATTAAATTGTTTGAAGGCACTTTGAACCAATTCTCTTTTTGCATTTAAAACGCGACTTTCGTGCATAACTCGCAATTAATCTATTGATGACAACTATGCCTTTTTTAGCATTCAAGTCATATTTTTGCGTCTCTTTTAGTCAGTAAATCATTCTAAATCACTTCGAACGAAATTCGGCCTTTAAACGTGACTTTCGTGCGTAACTTGCAGTTGATCTATTGAAAGCAACCATGCATTTGTTTAGCCTTAAGGTCATGTCATTGAGTCTCTTTTAGTCTTTGAATCATTCTAAATTAATTTGAACGAATTCTCTTTTTCGCCCTTCAAATATTATTTTCTTACATAACTTGTAATTAATCTCTTGAAGACAACAATGCATTATGTTAGCATCAAAAAGCATATCAGTCAGTGTTTTCAATCATTAAATTGTTTGAAGGCACTTCGAACCAATTGTCTTTTCGCATTTAAAACGCGACTTTCGTGCATAACTTGCAATTGATCTATTGATGGCAACTATGCATTTTTTAGCTTTCAAGCCATATTTTTGCGTCTCTTTTAGTCAGTAAATCATTCTAAATCACTTCGTATGAAATTCGGCATTTAAACATGACTTTCGTGCATAACTTGCAGTTGATCTATTATAGGCAACAATGCATTTCTTTAGCCTTAAAGTCATGTCATTGAGTCTCTTCTAGTCATTAAATCATTCTAAAATAATTCGAATGAATTCTATTTTGGCCCTTCAAACATTCTTTTTTTACATAACTTGCAATTAATCTACTAAAGACAACAATGCATTATTTTAGCATTAAAAAGCATATCACTCAGTCTTTTCAGTCATTAAATTGTTTGAAGGCACTTCGAACCAATTCGCTTTTTGCATTTAAAACGCGACTTTCGTGCATAACTTGCAATTGATCTATTGATGGCAACTATGCCTTTTTTAGCGTTCAAGTCATATTTTAGCGTCTCTTTTAGTCAGTAAATCATTCTAAATCACTTCGAACGAAATTCGGCCTTTAAACATGACTTTCGTGCGTAACTTGCAGTTGATCTATTGAAGGCAACCATGCATTTGTTTAGCCTTAAAGTCATGTCATTGAGTCTCTTTTTGTCATCAAATCATTCTAAATTAATTCGACCGAATTCTATTTTCGCCCTTCAAACATTATTTTCTTACATAACTTGCAATTAATCTATTGAAGACAACAATGCATTATTTTAGCTTTAAAAAGCATATCACTCGGTCTTCTCAATCATTAAATTGTTTGAAGGCACTTCGAACCAATTCTCTTTTTGCATTTAGAACGCCACCTTCATGCATAATTTGCAATTGATCTATTGATGGCAACTATGCATTTGTTTAGCCTTAAAGTCATATTTTTGCATCTTTTTTAGTCAGTAAATCATTCTAAATCACTTCGTATGAAATTCGGCATTTAAACATGACTTTCGTGCATAACTTGCAGTTGATCTATTGAAGGCAACAATGCATTTGGTTAGCCTTAAAGTCATGTCACTGAGTCTCTTCTAGTCATTAAATCATTCTAAATTAATTCAAACGAATTCTATTTTCGCCCTTCAAACATTATTTTCTTACAAAACTTGTAATTAATCTATTGAAGACAACAATGCATTATTTTAGCATTAAAAAACATATCACTCAGTCTTTTCAATCATTAAATTGTTGGAAGGCACTTCGAATCAATTGTCTTTTTGCATTTAAAACGCGACTTTCGTGCATAACTAGCAATTGATCTATTCAAGGAGACTATTCATTTTTTAGCCTGAAAGTCATATTTTTGCGTCTCTTTTAGTCAGTAAATCATTCTAAATCACTTCGTATGAAATTCGGCATTTAAACATGACTTTCGTGCATAACTTGCAGTTGATCTGTTATAGGCAACAATGCATTTGTTTAGCCTTAAAGTCATGTCACTGAGTCTCTTCTAGTCATTAAATCATTCTAAATTAGCTCGAACGAATTCTATTTTCACCCTTCAAACATTATTTTTTTACATAACTTGCAATTAATCTACTAAAGACAACAATGCATTATTTTTGCATTAAAAAGCATATAACTCAGTATTTTCAATCATTAATTTGTTTGAAGGCACTTCGAACCAATTCTATTTTTGTATTTAAAACAAGACTTTCATGCATAACTTGCACTTGATCTATTGAAGGCGACTATTCATTTTTTAGCCTTAAAGTCATATTATTGCGTCTCTTTTAGTCAGTAAATCATTCTAAATCACTTCGTATGAAATTCTGCATTTAAACATGACTTTCGTGCATAACTTGCAGTTGATCTATTATAGGCAACAATACATTTGTTTAGCCTTAAAGTCATGTCACTGAGTCTCTTCTAGTCATTAAATCATTCTAAATTAGTTCGAACGAATTCTATTTTCGCCCTTCAAATATTATTTTCTTACATAACTTGTAATTAATCTATTGAAGACAACAATGCATTATTTTAGCATTAAAAAGCATATCACTCAGTCTTTTCAATCATTAAATTGTTGGACGGCACTTCGAACCAATTCTCTTTTTGCATTTTAAACGCGACTTTCATGCTTAACTTGCAATTGATCTATTGATGGCAACTATGCATTTTTTAGCCTTAAAGTCATATTTTTGCGTCTCTTTCAGTCAGTAAATCATTCTAAATCACTTCGAATGAAATTCGGCCTTTAAACATGACTTTCGTGCGTAACTTGCACTTGATCGATTGAAGGCAACAATGCATTTGATTAGCCTTAAAGTCATGTCATTGAGTCTGTTCTAGTCATTAAATCATTCTAAATTAATTCGAACGAATTCTATTTTCGCCCTTCAAACTTTATTTTTTTACATAACTTGCAATTAATCTACTAAAGACAACAATGCATTATTTTAGCATTAAAAAGCATATCACTCAGTCTTTTCAATCATTAAATTGTTTGAAGGCACTGCGAACCAATTCTCTTTTTGCATTTAAAATAGGACTTTTGATGCATAACTTGCACTTGATCTATTGATGGCAACTATGCATTTTTTAGCCTTAAAGTCATATTTTTGCGTCTCTTGTAGTCAGTAAATCATTCTAAATCACTTCGAACGAAATTAAGCCTTTAAACATGACTTTCGTGCGTAACTTGCAATTGATCTATTGAAGGCAACAATGCATTTGTTTAGCCTTAAAGCCATGTCATTGAGTCTCTTCTAGTCATTAAATCATTCTAAATTAATTCGAACGAATTCTATTTTCGCCCTTCAAACATTATTTTTTTACATAACTTGTAATTAATCTACTAAAGACAACAATGCATTATTTTAGCATTAAAAAGCATATCACTCAGTCTTTTCAATCATTAAATTGTTTGAAGGCAGTTCGAACCAATTCTCTTTTTCCATTTAAAACGCGAATTTCGTGCATAATTTGCAATTGATCTGTTGATGGCAACTATGCCTTTTTTAGCGTTCAAGTCATATTTTTGCGTCTCTTTTAGTCAGTAAATCATTCTAAATCACTTCGTATGAAATTCGGCATTTAAACATGACTTTCGTGCATAACTTGCATTTGATCTATTAAAGGCAACAATGCATTTGTTTAGCCTTAAAGTCATGTCATTGAGTCTCTTTTAGTAATTAAATCATTCTAAATAAACTCGAACGAATTCTATATTCGCCCTCCAAACATTATTTTTTTACATAAGTTGCAATTAATCTACTAAAGACAACAATGCATTATTTTAGCATTAAAAAGCATATCACTCAGTCTTGTCAGTCATTAAACTTTTTGAAGGCACTTCGAACCAATTCTCTTTTTGCATTTGAAACGCGACTTTCGTGCATAACTTGCAATTGATCTATTGATGGCAACTATGCATTTTTTAGCGTTCAAGTCATATTTGTGCGTCTCTTTTAGTCAGTAAATCATTCTAAATCACTTCGAACGAAATTCGGCCTTTAAACATGACTTTCGTGCGTAACTTGCAGTTGATCTATTATAGGCAACAATGCATTTGTTTAGCCTTAAAGTCATGTCATTGAGTCTCTTTAAGCCATTAAATCATTCTAAATTAATTCGAACGAATTCTATTTTTGCCCTTCAAACATTATTTTCTTACATAACTTGTAATTAATCTATTGAAGACAACAATGCATTATTTTAGCATTAAAAAGCATATCACTCAGTCTTTTCAATCATTAAATTGTTTGAAGGCACTTCGAACCAATTCTCTTTTTGCATTTAAAACGCGACTTTCGTGCATAACTCGCAATTAATCTATTGATGACAACTATGCCTTTTTTAGCACTCAAGTCATATTTTTGCGTCTCTTTTAGTCAGTAAATCATTCTAAATCACTTCGAACGAAATACGGCCTTTAAACGTGACTTTCGTGCGTAACTTGCAGTTGATCTATTATAGGCAAGAATGCATTTGTTTAGCCTTAAAGTCATGTCATTGAGTCTCTTTTAGTCTTTAAATCATTCTAAATTAATTCGAACGAATTCTCTTTTTCGCCCTTCAAATATTATTTTCTTACATAACTTGTAATTAATCTCTTGAAGACAACAATGCATTATGTTCGCATTAAAATGCATATCACTCAGTCTTTTCAATCATTAAATTGTTTGAAGGCACTTTGAACCAATTGTCTTTTCGCATTTAAAACGCGACTTTCGTGCATAACTTGCAATTGATCTATTGATGGCAACTATGCATTTTTTAGCGTTCAAGCCATATTTTTGCCTCTCTTTTAGTCAGTAAATCATTCTAAATCACTTCGTATGAAATTCCGCATTTAAACATGACTTTCATGCATAACTTGCAGTTGATCTATTATAGGCAACAATGCATTTCTTTAGCCTTAAAGCCATGTCATTGAGTCTCTTCTACTCATTAAATCATTCTAAATTAATTCGAACGAATTCTATTTTCGCCCTTCAAACATTCTTTTTTTACATAACATGCAATTAATCTACTAAAGACAACAATGCATTATTTTAGCATTAAAAAGCATATCACTCAGTCTTTTCAGTCATTAAATTGTTGGAAGGCACTTCGAACCAATTCGCTTTTTGCATTTAAAACACGACTTTCGTGCATAACTTGCAATTGATCTATTGATGGCAACTAAGCCTTTTTTAGCGTTCAAGTCATATTTTTGCGTCTCTTTTAGTCAGTAAATCATTCTAAATCACTTTGAACGAAATTCGGCCTTTAAACATGACTTTCGTGCGTAACTTTCAGTTGATCTATTATAGGCAACAATGCATTTGTTTAGCCTTAAAGTCATGTCATTGAGTCTCTTTTAGTAATTAAATCATTCTAAATTAACTCGAACGAATTCTATTTTCGCCCTCCAAATATTATTTTTTTACATAACTTGCAATTAATCTACTAAAGACAACAATGCATTATTTTAGCATTAAAAAGCATATCACTTAGTCTTTTCAGTCATTAAACAGTTTGAAGGCACTTCGAACCAATTCTCTTTTTGCATTTGAAACGCGACTTTCGTGCATAACTTGCAATTGATCTATTGATGGAAACTATGCATTTTTTAGCTTTAAAGTCATATTTTTGCATCTCTTTTAGTCAGTAAATCATTCTAAATCACTTCGTAAGAAATTCGGCATTTAAACAGGACTTTCGTGCATAACTTGCAGTTGATCTATTGAAGGCAACAAGGCATTTGTTTAGCCTTAAAGTCATGTCATTGAGTCTCTTCTAGTCATTAAATCATTCTAAATTAGTTCGAACGAATTCTATTTTCGCCCTTCAAATATTATTTGTTACATAACTTGTAGTTAATCTATTGAAGACAACAATGCATTATTTTATCATTAAAAAGCATATCACTTAGTCTTTTCAATCATTAAATTGTTGGAGGCACTTCGAACCAATTCTCTTTTTGCATTTAACACGCGACTTTCGTGCATAACTTGCAATTGATCTATTGATGGCAACTATGCATTTTTTAGCATTCAAGTCATATTTTTGCGTCTCTTTTAGTCAGTAAATCATTCTAAATCACTTCGAACGAAATTCGGCCTTTAAACATGACTTTCGTGCGTAACTTGCAGTTGATCTATTGAAGGCAACAATGCATTTGTTTAGCCTTAAAGTCATGTCATTGAGTATCTTTTAGTCATTAAATCATTCTAAATTAATTCGAACGAATTCTATTTTTGCCCTTCAAACATTATTTTCTTGCATAACTTGTAATTAATCTATTGAATAATTAATCTATTGAAGACAACAATGCATTATTTTACCATTAAAAAGGATATCACTCAGTCTTTTCAATCATTAAATCTTTTGAAGGCACTTCGAACCAATTCTCTTTTTGCATTGAAAACGCGACTTTCGTGCATAACTTGCAATTGATCTATTGATGGCAACTATGCATTTTTTAGCGTTCAAGTCATATTTTTGCATCTCTTTTAGTCAGTAAATCATTCTTAATCACTTCGAACGAAATTCGGCCTTTAAACATGACTTTCGTGCGTAACTTGCAGTTGATCTATTGAAGGCAACAATGCATTTGTTTAGCCTTAAAGTCATGTCATTGAGTATCTTTTAGTCATTAAATCATTCTAAATTAATTCGAACGAATTCTATTTTCGCCCTTCAAACATTATTTTCTTGCATAACTTGTAATTAATCTATTGAAGACAACAATGCATTATTTTACCATTAAAAAGCATATCACTCAGTCTTTTCAATCATTAAATCTTTTGAAGGCACTTCGAACCAATTCTCTTTTTGCATTTAAAACGCGACTTTCGTGCATAACTTGCAATTGATCTATTGATGGCAACTATGCATTTTTTAGCGTTCAAGTCATATTTTTGCGTCTCTTTTAGTCAGTAAATCATTCTAAATCACTTCGAACGAAATTCGGCCTTTAAACATGACTTTCGTGCGTAACTTGCAGTTGGTCTATTGAAGGCAACAATGCATTTGTTTAGCCTTAAAGTCATGTCATTGAGTCTCTTTTAGTCATTAAATCATTCTAAATTAATTCGAACGAATTCTATTTTCGCCCTTCAAACATTATTTTCTTACACAACTTGTAATTAATCTATTGAAGACAACAATGCATTATTTTAGCATTAAAAGCATATCACTCAGTCTTTTCAATCATTAAATTGTTTGAAGGCACTTCGGACCAATTGTCTTTTTGCATTTAAAACGCGACTTTCGTGCATAACTTGCAATTGATCTATTGATGGCAACTATGCATTTTTTAGCATTCAAGTCATATTTTTGCATCTCTTTTAGTCAGTAAATCATTCTAAATCACTTCGTATGAAATTCGGCATTTATACATGACTTTCGTGGGTAACTTGCAGTTGATCTATTATAGGCAACAATGCATTTATTTAGCCTTAAATTCATGTCACTGAGTCTCTTCTAGTCATTAAATCATTCTAAATTAGTTCGAATGAATTCTATTTTCGCCCTTCAAATATTATTTTCTTACATAACTTGTAATTAATCTATTGAAGACAACAATGCATTATTTTAGCATTAAAAAGGATATGACTCAGTCTTTTCAATCATTAAATTGTTTGGAGGCACTTCGGACCAATTCTCTTTTTGCGTTTAAAACGCGACTTTCGTGCATAACTTGCATTTGATCTCTTGATGGCAACTATGCATTTTTTAGCCATAAAGTCATCTTTCCGTCTCTTTTAGTCAGTGAATCATTCTAAATCATTTTGAACGAAATTTGGCCTTTAAACATGACTTTCATGCATAATTTGCAATTGATCTATTGATGGCAACTATGCATTTGTTTAGCCTTAAAGTCATGTCATTGAGTATCTTTTAGTCATTAAATCATTCTAAATTAATTCGAACGAATTCTATTTTCGCCCTTCAAACATTATTTTCTTGCATAACTTGTAATTAATCTATTGAAGACAACAATGCATTATTTTACCATTAAAAAGCATATCACTCAGTCTTTTCAATCATTAAATCTTTTGAAGGCACTTCGAACCAATTCTCTTTTTGCATTTAAAACGCGACTTTCGTGCATAACTTGCAATTGATCTATTGATGGCAACTATGCATTTTTTAGCCTTAAAGTCCTATTTTTGCGTCTCTTTTAGTCAGTAAATCATTCTAAATCACTTCGATTGAAATTCGGCCTTTAAACATGACTTTCGTGCATAACTTGCAGTTGATCTATTGAAGGCAACAATGCATTTGTTTAGCCTTAAAGTCATGTCATTGAGTCTCTTTTAGTCATTAAATCATTCTAAATTAATTCGAACGAATTCTATTTTCGCCCTTCAAACATTATTTTCTTACATAACTTGTAATTAATCTATTGAATACAACAATGCATTATTATATCATTAAAAGCATTTCACTCAGTCTTTTCAATCATTAAATTGTTTGGAGGCACTTCGGACCAATTCTCTTTTTGCATTTAACACGCGACTTTCGTGCATAACTTGCAATTGATCTATTGATGGCAACTATGCGTTTTTTAGCATTCAAGTCATATTTTTGCGTCTCTTTTAGTCAGTAAATCATTCTAAATCACTTCGTATAAAATTCGGCATTTAAACATCACTTTCGTGCGTAACTTGCAGTTGATCTATTATAGGCAACAATGCATTTGTTTAGCCTTAAATTCATGTCACTGAGTCTCTTCTAGTCATTAAATCATTCTAAATTAGTTCGAACGAATTCTATTTTCGCCCTTCAAATATTATTTTCTTACATAACTTGTAATTAATCTATTGAAGACAACAATGCATTATTTTAGCATTAAAAAGGATATGACTTAGTCTTTTTAATCATTAAATTGTTTGGAGGCACTTCGGACCAATTCTCTTTTTGCGTTTAAAACGCGACTTTCGTGCATAACTTGCAATTGATCTATTGATGGCAACTATGTATTTTTTAGCCTTAAAGACATATTTTTGCGTCTCTTTTAGTCAGTAAATCATTCTAAATCACTTCGAACAAAATTCGGCCTTTAAACATGACTTTCGTGCGTAACTTGCAGTTGATCTATTGAAGGCAACAATGCATTTGTTTAGCTTTAAAGTCATGCCATTGAGTCTCTTTTAGTCTTTAAATCATTCTAAATTAATTCGAACGCATTCTATTTTTGCCCTTAAAACATTATTTTCTTACATAACTTGTAATTAATCTATTGAAGACAACAATGCATTATTTTAGCATTAAAAAGCATATCACTCAGTCTTTTGAATCATTAAATTGTTTGAAGGCACTTGGAACCAATTCTCTTTTTGCATTTAAAACGCGACTTTCGTGCATAACTTGCAATTGATCTATTGATGGCAACTATGCGTTTTTTAGCGTTCAAGTCATATTTTTGCGTCTCTTTTAGTCAGTAAATCATTCTAAATCACTTCATATGAAATTCGGCATTTAAACAGGACTTTCGTTTATAACTTGCAGTTGATCTATTGAAGGCAACAATGCATTTGTTTAGCCTTAAAGTCATGTCACTGAGTCTCTTCTAGTCATTAAATCATTCTAAATTAATTCGAACGAATTCTATTTTTGCCCTTCAAACATTATTTTCTTACATAACTTCTAATTAATCTATTGGAGACAATAATGCATTATTTTAGCATTAAAAAGCATATCACTCAGTCTTTTCAATCATTAAATTGTTTGAAAGCACTTCGAACCAATTCTATTTTTGTATTTAAAATAGGACTTTTGATGCATAACTTGCACTTGATCTATTGATGGCGACTATTCATTTTTTAGCCTTCAAGTCATATTTTTGCGTCTCTTTTAGTCAGTAAATCATTCTAAATCACTTCGTATAAAATTCGGCATTTAAACATCACTTTCGTGCGTAACTTGCAGTTGATCTATTATAGGCAACAATGCATTTGTTTAGCCTTAAATTCATGTCACTGAGTCTCTTCTAGTCACTAAATCATTCTAAATTAGTTCGAACGAATTCTATTTTCGCCCTTCAAATATTATTTTCTTACATAACTTGTAATTAATCTATTGAAAACAACAATGCATTATTTTAGCATTAAAAAGGATATGACTTAGTCTTTTTAATCATTAAATTGTTTGGAGGCACTTCGGACCAATTCTCTTTTTGCGTTTAAAACGCGACTTTCGTGCATAACTTGCAATTGATTTATTGATGGCAACTATGCATTTTTTAGCCTTAAAGTCATATTTTTGCGTCTCTTTTAGTCAGTAAATCATTCTAAATCACTTCGAACAAAATTCGGCCTTTAAACATGACTTTCGTGCGTAACTTGCAGTTGATGGATTAAAGGCAACAATGCATTTGTTTAGCCTTAAAGTCATGTCATTGAGTCTCTTTTAGTCATTAAATCATTCTAAATTAATTCGAACGAATTCTATTTTCGCCCTTCAAACATTATTTTCTTACATAACTTGTAATTAATCTATTGAAGACAACAATGCATTATTTTAGCATTAAAAAGCATATCACTCAATCTTTTAAATCATTAAATTGTTTGAAGGCACTTCGAACCAATTCTCTTTTTGCATTAAAAACGCGACTTTTGTGCATAACTTGCAACTGATCTATTGATGGCAACTATGCATTTTTTAGCATTCATGTCATATTTTTGCGTCTCTTTTAGTCAGTGAATCATTCTAAATCACTTCGTATGAAATTCGGCATTTAAACATGACTTTCGTGCGTGACTTGCAGTTGATCTATTATAGGCAACAATGCATTTGTTTAGCCTTAAATTCATGTCACTGAGTCTCTTCTAATCATTAAATCATTCTAAATTAGTTCGAACGAATTCTATTTTCGCCCTTCAAATATTATTTTCTTACATAACTTGTAATTAATCTATTGAAGACAACAATGCATTATTTTAGCATTAAAAAGCATATGACTCAGTCTTTTCAATCATTAAATTGTTTGAAGGCACTTCGGACCAATTCTCTTTTTGCATTTAACACGCGACTTTCGTGCATAACTTGCAATTGATCTATTGATGGCAACTATGCATTTTTTAGCGTCCAAGTCATATTTTTGCGTTTCTTTTGGTCAGTAAATCATTCTAAATCACTTCGTATGAAATTCAGCATTTAAACATGACTTTCGTGCATAACTTGCAGTTGATCTATTATAAGCAACAATGCATTTGTTTAGCCTTAAATTCATGTCATTGAGTCTCTTCTAGTCATTAAATCATTCTAAATTAGTTCGAACAAATTCTATTTTCGCCCTTCAAATATTATTTTCTTACATAACTTGTAATTAATCTTTTGAGGACAACAATGCATTATTTTAGCATTAAAAAGGATATGACTCAGTCTTTTCAATCATTAAATTGTTTGGAGGCACTTCGAACCAATTCTCTTTTTGCGTTTAAAACGCGATTTTCGTGCATAACTTGCAATTGATCAATATTGATGGCAACTATGCATTTTTTTGCGTTGAATACATATTTTTGCCTCTCTTTTAGTCAGTGAATCATTCTAAATCACTTCGAACGAAATTCGGCATTTAAACATGACTTTCGTGCATAACTTGCAGTTGATCTATTGAAGGCAACAATGCATTTGTTTAGCCTTAAAGTCATGTCACTGAGTCTCTTCTAGTCATTAAATCATTCTAAATTAGTTCGAACGAATTCTATTATCGCCCTTCGAAATTATTTTCTTACATAACTTGTAATTAGTCTATTGAACACAACAATGCATTATTTTAGAAATAAAAATCATATCACTCAGTCTTTTCAATCATTAAATTGTTTGAAGGCACTTCGAACCAATTCTCTTTTTGCATTTAAAACGCGACTTTCGTGCATAACTTGCAATTGATCTATTGATTGCAACTATGCATTTTTTAGCGTTCAAGTCATATTTTTGCGTATCTTTTAGTCAATAAATCATTCTAAATCACTTCGTATGAAATTCAGCAATTAAACATGACTTTCGTGCATAACTTGCAGTTGATCTATTGAAGGCAACAATGCATTTGTTTAGCCTTAAAGTCATGTTACTGAGTCTCTTCTAGTCATGAAATCATTCTAAATTAATTCGAACGAATTCTATTTTCGCCCTTCAAACATTATTTTCTTACATAACTTGTAATTAATCTATTGAAGACAACAATGCATTATTTTAGCATTAAAAAGCATATCACTTAGTCTTTTCAAACATTAAATTGTTTGAAGGAACTTCAAACCAATTCTCTTTTTGCATTTAAAACGCGACTTTCATGCATAATTTGCAATTGATCTATTCATGGAAACTATGCATTTTTTTAGCCTTAAAGACATATTTTTGCGTCTCTTTTATTCAGTAAATCATTCTAAATCACTTCGTATGAAATTCGGCATTTAAACATGACTTTCGTGCATAACTTGCAGTTGAACTATTATAGGCAACAATGCATTTGTTTAGACTTAAATTCATGTCACTGAGTCTCTTCTAGTCATTAAATCATTCTAAATTAGTTCGAACGAATTCTATTTTCGCCCTTCAAATATTATTTTCTTACATAACTTGTAATTAATCTATTGAAGACAACAATGCATTATTTTGGCATTAAAAAGCATATCACTCAGTCTTTTCAATCATTAAATTGTTTGAAGGCACTTCAATCCAATTCTCTGTTTGCATTTAGAACGCGACTTTCATGCATAATTTGCAATTGATCTATTGATGGCAACTATGCATTTTTTTAGCCTTAAAGTCATATTTTTGCGTCTCTTTTAGTCCGTAAATTATTCTAAATCACTTCGTAAGAAATTCGGCATTTAAACATGACTTTCGTGCATAACTTGCAGTTGATCTATTGAAGGCAACAATGCATTTGTTTAGCCTTAAAGTCATGTCACTGAGTCTCTTCTAGTCATTAAATCATTCTAAATTAGTTCGAACGAATTCTATTATCGCCCTTCAAATATTATTTTCTTACATAACTTGTAATTAATCCATTGAACACAACAATGCATTATTTTAGCAATAAAAAGCATATCACTTAGTCTTTTCAATCATTAAATTGTTTGAAGGCACTTCGAACCAATTCTCTTTTTGCATTTAAAACGCGACTTTCGTGCATAACTTGCAATTGATCTATTGATGGCAACTATGCATTTTTTAGCGTTCAAGTCATATTTTTTTGTCTCTTTTAGTCAGTAAATCATTGTAAATCACTTCGTATGAAATTCGGCAATTAAACATGACTTTCATGCATAACTTGCAGTTGATCTATTGAAGGCAACAATGCATTTGTTTAGCCTTAAAGTCATGTTACTGAGTCTCTTCTAGTCATGAAATCATTCTAAATTAATTCGAACGAATTCTATTTTCGCCCTTCAAACATTATTTTCTTACATAACTTGTAATTAATCTATTGAAGACAACAATGCATTATTTTAGCATCAAAAAGCATATCACTCAGTCTTTTCAATCATTAAATTGTTTGAAAGCACTTCGATCCAATTCTCTTTTTGCATTTAGAACGCGACTTTCATGCATAATTTGCAATTGATCTATTGATGGCAACTATGCAATTTTTTAGCCTTAAAGTCATATTTTTGCGGCTCTTTTAGTCAGTAAATCATTCTAAATAACTTCGTAAGAAATTCGGCATTTAAACATGACTTTCGTGCATAACTTGCGGTTGATCTATTGAAGGCAACAATGCATTTGTTTAGCCTTAAACTCATGTCACTGAGTCTCTTCTAGTCATTAAATCATTCTAAATTAGTTCGAACGAATTCTATTTTCGCCCTTCAAATATTCTTTTCTAACATAACTTGTAATTAATCTATTGAAGACAACATTGCATTATTTTAGCAATAAAAAGCATATCACTCAGTCTTTTCAATCATTAAACTGTTTGAAGGCACTTCGAACCAATTCCCTTTTTGCATTTAAAACGCGACTTTCGTGCATAACTTGCAATTGATCTATTGATGGCAACTATGCATTTTTTATCGTTCAAGTCATATTTTTGCATCTCTTTTAGTCAGTAAATCAGTCTAAATCACTTCGTATGAAATTTGGCAATTAAACATGACTTTCGTGCATAACTTGCACTTGATCTATTGCAGGCAACAATGCATTTGTTTAGCCTTAAAGTCAAGTCACTGAGTCTCTTCTTGTCATTAAATCATTCTAAATTATTTCGAACGAATTCTATTTTCGCCCTTCAAAAATTATTTTCTTACATAACTTGTAATTAATCTATTGAAGACAACAATGCATTATTTTAGCATTAAAAAGCATATCACTTAGTCTTTTCAAACATTAAATTGTTTGAAGGAACTTCAAACCAATTCTCTTTTTGCATTTAAAACGCGACTTTCATGCATAATTTGCAATTGATCTATTGATGGCAACTATGCATTTTTTTAGCCTTAAAGTCATATTTTTGCGTCTCTTTTATTCAGTAAATCACTCTAAATCACTTCGTATGAAATTCGGCATTTAAACATGACTTTCGTGCATAACTTGCAGTTGATCTATTATGGGCAACAATGCATTTGTTTAGACTTAAATTCATGTCACTGAGTCTCTTCTAGTCATTAAATCATTCTAAATTAGTTCGAACGAATTCTATTTTCGCCCTTCAAATATTATTTTCTTACATAACTTGTAATTAATCTATTGAAGACAATAATGCATTATTTTGGCATTAAAAAGCATATCACTCAGCCTTTTCAATCATTAAATTGTTTGGAGGCACTTCTATCCAATTCTCTTTTTGCATTTAGAACACGACTTTCATGCATAATTTGCAATTGATCTATTGATGGCAACTATGCATTTTTTTACCCTTAAAGTCATATTTTTGCGTCTCTTTTAGTCAGTAAATCATTCTAAATAACTTCGTAAGAAATTCGGCATTTAAACATGACTTTCGTGCATAACTTGCAGTTGATCTATTGAAGGCAACAATGCATTTGTTTAGCCTTAAAGCCATGTCACTGAGTCTCTTCTTGTCATTAAATCATTCTAAATTATTTCGAACGAATTCTATTTTCGCCCTTCAAACATTATTTTCTTACATAACTTGTAATTAATCTATTCAAGACAACAATGTATTATTTTAGCAACAAAAAGCATATCACTAAGTCTTTTCAATCATTAAATTGTTGGAAGGCACTTCGAACCAATTCTCTTTTTGCATTTAAAACGCGACTTTCGTGCATAACTTGCAATTGATCTATTGATGGCAACTATGCCTTTTTTAGCGTTCAAGTCATATTTTAGCGTCTCTTTTAGTCAGTAAATCATTCTAAATCACTTCGAACGAAATTCGGCCTTTAAACATGACTTTCGTGCGTAACTTGCAGTTGATCTATTATAGGCAACAATGCATTTGTTTAGCCTTAAAGTCATGTTACTGAGTCTCTTCTAGTCATGAAATCATTCTAAATTAATTCGAACGAATTCTATTTTCGCCCTTCAAACATTATTTTCTTACATGACTTGTAATTAATCTATTGAAGACAACAATGCATTATTTTAGCATTAAAAAGCATATCACTCAGTCTTTTCAAACATTAAATTGTTTGAAGGAACTTCAAACAAATTCTCTTTTTGCATTTAAAACGCGACTTTCATGCATAATTTGCAATTGATCTATTGATGGCAACTATGCATTTTTTTTGGCCTTAAAGACATATTTTTGCGTCTCTTTTATTCAGTAAATGATTCTAAATCACTTCGTATGAAATTCGGCATTTAAACATGACTTTCGTGCATAACTTGCAGTTGATCTATTATAGGCAACAATGCATTTGTTTAGACTTAAATTCATGTCACTGAGTCTCTTCTAGTCATTAAATCATTCTAAATTAGTTCGAACGAATTCTATTTTCGCCCTTCAAATATTATTTTCTTACATAACTTGTAATTAATCTATTGAAGACAACAATGCATTATTTTGGCATTAAAAAGCATATCACTCAGTGTTTTCAATCATTAAATTGTTTGAAGGCACTTCGATCCAATTCTCTGTTTGCATTTAGAACGCGACTTTCATGCATAATTTGCAATTGATCTATTGATGGCAACTATGCATTTTTTTAGCCTTAAAGTCATATTTTTGCGTCTCTTTTAGTCCGTAAATTATTCTAAATCACTTCGTAAGAAATTCGGCATTTAAACATGACTTTCATGCATAACTTGCAGTTGATCTATTGCAGGCAACAATGCATTTGTTTAGCCTTAAAGTCATGTCACTGAGTCTCTTCTAGTCATTAAATCATTCTAAATTAGTTCGAACGAATTCTATTATCGCCCTTCAAATATTATTTTCTTACATAACTTGTAATTAATCTATTGAACACAACAATGCATTATTTTAGCAATAAAAAGCATATCACTCAGTCTTTTCAATCATTAAATTGTTTGAAGGCACTTCGAACCAATTCTCTTTTTGCATTTAAAACGCGACTTTCGTGCATAACTTGCAATTGATCTATTGATGGCAACTATGCATTTTTTAGCGTTCAAGTCATATTTTTTCGTCTCTTTTAGTCAGTAAATCATTGTAAATCACTTCGTATGAAATTCGGCAATTAAACATGACTTTCATGCATAACTTGCAGTTGATCTATTGAAGGCAACAATGCATTTGTTTAGCCTTAAAGTCATGTTACTGAGTCTCTTCTAGTCATGAAATCATTCTAAATTAATTCGAACGAATTCTATTTTCGCCCTTCAAACATTATTTTCTTACATAACTTGTAATTAATCTATTGAAGACAACAATGCATTATTTTAGCATCAAAAAGCATATCACTCAGTCTTTTCAATCATTAAATTGTTTGAAAGCACTTCGATCCAATTCTCTTTTTGCATTTAGAACGCGACTTTCATGCATAATTTGCAATTGATCTATTGATGGCAACTATGCAATTTTTTAGCCTTAAAGTCATATTTTTGCGTCTCTTTTAGTCAGTAAATCATTCTAAATAACTTCGTAAGAAATTCGGCATTTAAACATGACTTTCGTGCATAACTTGCGGTTGATCTGTTGAAGGCAACAATGCATTTGTTTAGCCTTAAACTCATGTCACTGAGTCTCTTCTAGTCATTAAATCATTCTAAATTAGTTCGAACGAATTCTATTTTCGCCCTTCAAATATTCTTTTCTAACATAACTTGTAATTAATCTATTGAAGACAACATTGCATTATTTTAGCAATAAAAAGCATATCACTCAGTCTTTTCAATCATTAAACTGTTTGAAGGCACTTCGAACCAATTCTCTTTTTGCATTTAGAACGCGACTTTTGTGCATAACTTGCAATTGATCTATTGATGGCAACTATGCATTTTTTAGCGTTCAAGCCATATTTTTGCATCTCTTTTAGTCAGTAAATCAATCTAAATCACTTCGTATGAAATTTGGCAATTAAACATGACTTTCGTGCATAACTTGCACTTGATCTATTGCAGGCAACAATGCATTTGTTTAGCCTTAAAGTCATGTCACTGAGTCTCTTTCGGTCATTAAATCATTCTAAATTATTTCGAACGAATTCTATTTTCGGCCTTCAAACATTATTTTCTTACATAACTTGTAATTAATCTATTGAAGACAACAATGCATTATTTTAGCATTAAAAAGCATATCACTCAGTCTTTTCAACCATTAAATTGTTTGAAGGCACTTCGATCCAATTCTCTTTTTGCATTTGGAACGCGACTTTCATGCATAATTTGCAATTGATCTATTGATGGCAACCATGCATTTTTTTAGCCTTCAAGTCATATTTTTGCATCTCTTTTAGTCAGTAAATCATTCTAAATCACTTCGTAAGAAATTCGGCATTTAAACATGACTTTCGTGCATAACTTGCAGTTGATCTATTGAAGGCAACAATGCGTTTGATTAGCCTTAAAGTCATGTCACTGACTCTCTTCTAGTCATTAAATCATTCTAAATTAGTTCGAACGAATTCTATTTTCGCCCTTCAAATATTATTTTCTTACATAACTTGTAATTAATCTATTGAAGACAACAATGCATTATTTTAGCAATAAAAAGCATATCACTCAGTCTTTTCAATCATTAAATTGTTTGAAGGCACTTCGAACCAATTCGCTTTTTGCATTTAAAACGCGACTTTCGTGCATAACTTGCAATTGATCTATTGATGGCAACTATGCATTTTTTGGCGTTCAAGTCATATTTTTGCGTCACTTTTAGTCAGTAAATCATTCTAAATCACTTCGTATGAAATTTTGCAATTAAACATGACTTTCGTGCATAATTTGCAGTTGATCTATGGAAGGCAACAATGCGTTTGTTTAGCCTTAAAGTCATGTCACTGAGTCTCTTCTAGTCATTAAATCATTCTAAATTATTTCGAACGAATTCTATTTTCGCCCTTCAAACATTATTTTTTTACATAACTTGTAATTAATCTATTGAAGACAACAATGCATTATTTTAGCATCAAAAAGCATACCACTCAGTCTTTTCAATCATTAAATTGTTTGAAGGCACTTCGAACCAATTCTGTTTTTGCGTTTAAAACGCGACTTTCGTGCATAACTTGCAATTGATCAATATTGATGGCAACTATGCATTTTTTTGCGTTCAAGACATATTTTTGCCTCTCTTTTAGTCAGTGAATCATTCTAAATCACTTCGAACGAAATTCGGCATTTAAACATGACTTTCGTGCATAACTTGCAGTTGATCTATTGAAGGCAACAATGCATTTGTTTAGCCTTAAAGTCATGTCATTGAGTCTCTTCTAGTCATTAAATCATTCTAAATTAGTTCGAATGAATTCTATTATTGCCCTTCGAAATTATTTTCTTACATAACTTGTAATTAATCTATTGAACACAACAATGCATTATTTTAGCAATAAAAAGCATATCACTCAGTCTTTTCAATCATTAAATTGTTTGAAGGCACTTCGAACCAATTCTCTTTTTGCATTTAAAACGCGACTTTCGTGCATAACTTGCAATTGATCTATTGATGGCAACTATGCATTTTTTAGCGTTCAAGTCATATTTTTGCGTCTCTTTTAGTCAGTAAATCATTCTTAATCACTTCGTATGAAATTCGGCAATTAAACATGACTTTCGTGCATAACTTGCAGTTGATCTATTGAAGGCAACAATGCATTTGTTTAGCCTTAAAGTCATGTCACTGAGTCTCTTCTTGTCATTAAATCATTCTAAATTATTTCGAACGAATTCTATTTTCGCCCTTCAAACATTATTTTCTTACATAACTTGTAATTAATCTATTGAAGACAACAATGCATTATTTTTGCATCAAAAAGCATATCACTCAGTCTTTTCAATCATTAAAGTGTTTGAAGGCACTTCGAACCAATTCTCTTTTTGCATTTAAAACGCGACTTTCGTGCATAACTTGCAATTAATCTATTGATGGCAACTATGCATTTTTTAGCGTTTAAGTCATATTTTTGCGTCTCTTTTAGTCAGTAAATCATTCTAAATCACTTCGTATGAAATTCAGCATTTAAACATGACTTTCATGCATAACTTGCAGTTGATCTATTGAAGGCAACAATGCATTTGTTTAGCCTTAAAGTCATGTCACTGAGTCTCTTCTAGTCATTAAATCATTCTAAATTAGTTCGAACGAATTCTATTATCGCCCTTCGAAATTATTTTCTTACATAACTTGTAATTAATCTATTGAACACAACAATGCATTAATTTAGCAATAAAAAGCATATCACTCAGTCTTTTCAATCATTAAATTGTTTGAAGGCACTTCGAACCAATTCTCTTTTTGCATTTAAAACGCGACTTTCGTGCATAACTTGCAATTGATCTATTGATGGCAACTATGCATTTTTTAGCGTTCAAGTCATATTTTTGCGTCTCTTTTAGTCAGTAAATCATTCTAAATCACTTCGAACGAAATTCGGCCTTTAAACATGACTTTCGTGCATAAGTTGCAGTTGATCTATTGAAGGAAACAATGCATTTGTTTAGCCATGAAGTTATGTCACTGAGTCTCTTCTAGTCATTAAATCATTCTAAATTAATTCGAACGAATTCTATTTTCTCCCTTCAAACATTATTTTCTTACATAACTTGCAATTAATCTACTAAAGACAACAACGCATTATTTTTGCGTTAAAAAGCATATCGCTCAGTGTTTTCAATCATTAAATTGTTTGAAGGCACTGTAAACCAATTCTCTTTTTGCATTTAAAATGCGACTTTCATGCATAACTTGCAATTGATCTATTGATGGCAACTATGCATTTTTTAGCCTTAAAGTCATATTTTTGCGTCTCTTTTAGTCAGTAAATCATTCTAAATCACTTCGAACGAAAGTCGGCCTTTAAACATGACTTTCGTGCATAACTTGCAGTTGATCTATTGAAGGAAACAATGCATTTGTTTAGCCTTGAAGTCATGTCACTGAGTCTCTTCTAGTCATTAAATCGTTCTAAATTAATTCGAACGGATTCTATTTTCTCCTTTCAAACATTATTTTCTTACATAACTTGCAATTAATCTACTAAAGACAACAATGCATTATTTTAGCGTTAAAAAGCATATCACTCAGTCTTTTCAATCATTCAATTGTTTGAAGGCACTTTGAACCAATTGTATTTTTGTATTTTAAACACGACTTTCATTCATAACTTGCACGTGATCTCTTGAAGGCCACTATTCATTTTTTAGCCTTTAATTCATATTATTGCGTCTCTTTTAATTATTAAATCTTTCTAAATCACTTCGAACGAAATTCGGCCTTTAAACATGACTTTCGTGCATAACTTGCAGTTGATCTATTGAAGAAAACAATGCATTTGTTTAGCCTTGAAGTCATGTCACTGAGTCTCTTCTAGTCATTAAATCATTCTAAATTAATTCGAACGGATTCTATTTTCGCCCTTCAAACATTATTTTCTTACATAACTTGCAATTAATCTACTAAAGACAACAATGCATTATTTTAGCGTTAAAAAGCATATCACTCAGTCTTTTCAATCATTAAATTGTTTGAAGGCACTGTAAACCAATTCTCTTTTTGCATTTAAAAAGCGACTTTCATGCATAAATTGCAATTGATCTATTGATGGCAACTATGCATTTTTTAGCCTTAAAGTCATATTTTTGCGTCTCTTTTAGTCAGTAAATCATTCTAAATCACTTCGAACGAAATTCGGCCTTTAAACATGACTTTCGTGCATAACTTGCAGTTGATCTATTGAAGGAAACAATGCATTTGTTTAGCCTTGAAGTCATGTCACTGAGTCTCTTCTAGTCATTAAATCGTTCTAAATTAATTCGAACGGATTCTATTTTCTCCTTTCAAACATTATTTTCTTACATAACTTGCAATTAATCTACTAAAGACAACAATGCATTATTTTAGCGTTAAAAAGCATATCACTCAGTCTTTTCAATCATTAAATTGTTTGATGGCACTGTAAACCAATTCTCTTTTTGCATTTAAAAAGCGACTTTCGTGCATAAATTGCAATTGATCTATTGATGGCAACTATGCATTTTTTAGCCTTAAAGTCATATTTTTGCGTCTCTTTTAGTTAGTAAATCATTCTAAATCACTTCGAACGAAAGTCGGCCTTTAAACATGACTTTTGTGCATAACTTGCAGTTGATCTATTGAAGAAAACAATGCATTTGTTTAGCCTTGAAGTCATGTCACTGAGTCTCTTCTAGTCATTAAATCATTCTAAATTAATTCGAACGGATTCTATTTTCTCCCTTCAAACATTATTTTCTTACATAACTTGCAATTAATCTACTAAAGACAACAATGCATTATTTTAGCATTAAAAAGCATATCACTCAGTGTTTTCAATCATTAAATTGTTTGAAGGCACTTCGAACCAATTGTATTTTTGTATTTTAAACACGACTTTCATTCATAACTTGCACCTGATCTATTGAAGGCCACTATTCATTTTTTAACCTTGAATTCATATTATTGCGTCTCTTTTAATTGTTAAATCTTTCTAAGTCTCTTCGAACGAAATTCGGCCTTTAAACATGACTTTTGTGCATAGATTGCAGTTGATCTATTGAAGGAAACAAGGTATTTGTTTAGCCTTGAAGTCATGTCACTGAGTCTCTTCTAGTCATTAAATCATTCTAAATTAATTCGAACGAATTCTATTTTCGCCCTTCAAACATTATTTTCTTACATAACTTGCAATTAATCTACTAAAGACAACAATGCATTATTTTAGCATTAAAGAGCATATCACTCAGTCTTTTCAATCATTAAATTGTTTGAAGGCACTGTAAACCAATTCTCTTTTTGCATTTAAAAAGCGACTTTCATGCATAACTTGCATGTGATCTATTGAAGGCCACTATTCATTTTTTAGCCTTTAATTCATATTATTGCGTTTCTTTTAATCATTAAATCTTTCTAAATCACTTCGAACGAAATTCGGCCTTTAAACATGACTTTAGTGCGTAACTTGCAGTTGATCTATTAAAGGCAACAATGCATTAGTTTAGCCTTAAAGTCATGTCACTGAGTCTCTTCTAGTCATCAAATCATTCTAAATTAATTCGAACGAATTCTATTTTCGCCCTTCATACATTATTTTCTGACATAACTTGCAATTAATCTACTAAAGACAACAATACATTATTTTAGCGTTAAAAAGCATATCACTCAGTCTTTTCAATCATTAAATTGTTTGAAGGCACTCTAAACCAATTCTCTTTTTGCATTTAAAAAGCGACTTTCATGCATAACTTGCAATTGATCTATTGATGGCAACTATGCATTTTTTAGCCTTAAAGTCATATTTTTGCGTCTCTTTTGGTCAGTAAATAATTCTAAATCACTTCGAACGAAATTCGGGCTTTAAACAAGACTTTTTTGCATAACTTGTAGTTGATCTATTGATGGCAACAATGCATTTGATTAGCCTTAAAGTCATGTCACTGAGTATCTTCTAGTCATTAAATCATTCTAAATTAATTCGAACGAATTCTATTTTCGCCCGTCAAATATTATTTTCTTACATAACTTGTAATTAATCTATTGAAGACAACAATGCATTATTTTAGCTGTAAAAAGCATATCACTCAGTCTTGTCAATCATTAAATTGTTTGAAGGCACTTCGAACCAATTCTATTTTTGCATTTATAACACGACTTTCATTCATAACTTGCACTTGATCTATTGAAGAAAACTATTCAATTTTTAGCCTTCAAGTCAGATTTTTGCGTCTCTTTTAGTCAGTAAATCATTCTACAATACTTCGAACGAAATTCGGTTTTAAACATGACTTTCGTGCATAACTTGTAGTTGATCTATTGAAGGCAACAATGCATTTGATTAGCCTTAAAGTCATGTCACTGAGTATCTTCTAATCATTAAATCATTCTAAATTAATTCGAACGAATTCTATTTTCGCCCGTCAAATATTATTTTCTTACATAACTTGTAATTAATCTATAGAAGACAACAATGCATTATTTTAGCATTAAAAAGCATATCACTCAATCTTCTCAATCATTAAATTGTTTGAAGGCACTTCGAACCAATTCTATTTTTGTATTTAAAACACGACTTTCGTGCATAACTTGCACTTGATCTATTGAAGGAAACTATTCATTATTTAGCCTTAAAGTCATATTATTGCGTCTCTTTTACTCATTAAATCTTTCTAAATCACTTCGAACGAAATTCAGCCTTAAGCATGACTTTCGTGCATAACTTGCAGTTGATCTATTGAAGGCAACAATGCGTTTCTTTAGCCTTAAAGTCATGTCACTGAGTCTCTTCTAGTCATTAATTCATTCTAAATTAATTCGAACGAATTCTATTTTTGCCCTTCAAATATTATTTTCTTAAATAACTTGTAATTAATCTATTGAAGACAACAATGCATTATTTTAGCATTAAAAAGCATAGCACTCAATCTTCTCGATCAGTAAATTGTTTGAAGGCACTTCGAACCAATTCTATTTTTGTATTTAAAACACGACTTTCGTGCATAACTTGCACTTGATCTATTGAAGGAAACTATTCATCTTTTAGCCTTAAAGTCATATTATTGCGTCTCTTATACTCATTAAATCTTTCTAAATCACTACGAACGAAATTCGGCCTTTAAACATGACTTTCGTGCATAACTTGCATTTGATCTATTGAAGGCAACAATGCATTTTTTTAGCATTTAAGTCATGTCACTAAGTCTCTTCTAGTCATTAATTCATTCTAAATTAATTCGAACGAATTCTATTTTCGCCCGTCAAATATTATTTTCTTACATAACTTGTAATTAATCTATTGAAGACAACAATGCATTATTTTAGCTGTAAAAAGCATATCACTCAGTCTTCTCAATCATTAAATTGTTTGAAGGCACTTCGAACCAATTCTATTTTTGCATTTATAACACGACTTTCATTCAGAACTTGCACTTGATCTATTGAAGGAAACTATTCAATTTTTAGCCTTAAAGTCATATTATTGCATCTCTTTTACTCATTAAATCTTTCTTAATCACTTCGAACGAAATGCAGCCTTTAAGCATGACTTTCGTGCATAACTTGCAGTTGATCTATTGAAGGCAACAATGCGTTTGTTTAGCCTTAAAGTCATGTCACTGAGTCTCTTCTAGTCATTAATTCATTCTAAATTAATTCGAACGAATTCTATTTTCGCCCTTCAAATATTATTTTCTTAAATAACTTGTAATTAATCTATCGAAGACAACAATGCATTATTTTAGCATTAAAAAGCATATCACTCAGTCTTCTCAATCATTAGATTGTTTGAAAGCACTTCGAACCAATTCTCTTTTTGCATTTAGAACTCGACTTTCATGCATAATTTGCAATTGATCTATTGATGGCAACTATGCATTTTTTTAGCCTTAAAGTCATATTTTTGCGTCTCTTTTAGTCATTAAATCTTTCTAAATCACTACGAACGAAATTCGGCCTTTAAACATGACTTTCGTGCATAACTTGCATTTGATCTATTGAAGGCAACAGTGCATTTGTTTAGCATTTAAGTCATGTCACTGAGTCTCTTCTAGTCATCAAATCATTCTAAATTAATTCGAACGAATTCTATTTTCGCCCTTCAAACACTACTTTCTTACATAACTTGCAATTAATCTACTAAAGACAACAATGCTTTATTTTAGCATTAGGAAGCACATCACTCAGTCTTCTCAATCATTAAATTGTTTAAAGGCACATCGACCCAATTCTCTTTTTGCATTTAAAATGCGACTTTCATCCATAACTTGCAATTGATCTATTGATGGCAACTATGCATTTTTTAGCCTTAAAGTCATATTTTTGCGTCTCTTTTAGTCAATATATCATTCTACATCACTTCGAACGAAATTCGGCCTTTAAACATGACTTTCGTGCATAACTTCCAGTTGATCTATTGAAGGCAACAATGCATTTGTTTAGCCTTAAAGTCATGTCACTGAGTCTCTTCTAGTCATTAATTCATTCTAAATTAATTCGAACGAATTCTATTTTCGCCCTTCAAATATTATTTTCTTAAATAACTTGTAATTAATCTATTGAAGACAACAATGCATTATTTTAGCATTAACAAGCATATCACTCAGTCTTTTCAATCATTAAATTGTTTGAAGGCACTTCGAACCAATTCTCTTTTTGCATTTAAAACGCGACTTTTGTGCATTACTTGCAATTGATCTATTGATGGAAACTACGCATTTTTTAGCCTTAAAGTCACATTTTTGCGTCTCTTTTAATCAGTAAATCATTCTAAATCACTTCGAACGAAATTCGGCCTTTAAACATGACTTTCGTGCGTAACTTGCAGTTGATCTATTGAAGGCAACAATGCATTTTTTTAGCCTTGAAGTCATGTCACTCAGTTTCTTCTAGTCATTAAATCATTCTAAATTAATTTGAACGAATTCTTTTCGCCCTTGAAACATTATTTTCTTACATAACTTGCAATTAATCTACTAAAGACAACAATACATTATTTTAGCGTTAAAAAGCATATCACTCAGTCTTTTCAATCATTAAATTGTTTGAAGGCACTTCAAACCAAATTCCTTTCTACATTTAGAACAGGATTTTCATGCATAACTTGCAATTGATCTATTGATGTCAACTATGCATATTTTTAGCCTTAAAGTCATATTTTTGCGCCTCTTTTAGTCAGTAAATCATTCTAAATCACTTCGAACGAAATTCGGCCTTTAAACATGACTTTCGTGCATTACTTGCAGTTGATCTATTGAAGGCAACAATGCATTTGTTCAGCCCTGAAGTCATGTCATTGAGTCTCTTCTAGTCATTAAATCATTCTAAATTAATTCGAACGAATTCTATTTTTCCCCTTCAAATATTATTTTCTTACATAACCTGTAATTAGTCTATCGAAGACAACAATGCATTATTTTAGCATTAAAAAGCATATCACTCAGTCTTTTCAATCATTAAATTGTTTGAAGGCACTTAGAACCAATTCTTTTTTTGCATTTAAAACGCGACTTTCATGCATAACTTGCAATTGATCTATTGCTGGCAACTATGCATTTTTTAGCCTTAAAGTCATATTTTTGCGTCTCTTTTAGTCGATAAATCGTTCTAAATCACTTCGAACGAAATTCGGCATTTAAACATGACTTTCGGGCGTAACTTGCTGTTGATCTATTGAAGGCAACAATGCATTTGTTTAGCCTTCAAGTCATGTCATTGAGTCTCTTCTAGTCATTAAATCATTCTAAATTAATTCGAACGAATTCTATTTTTGCCCTTCAAACATTATTTTCTTACATAACTTGTAATTAATCTCTTGAAGACAACAATGCATTATTTTAGCATTAAAAAGCATATCACTCAGTCTTTTCAATCATTAAATTGTTGGAGGCACTTCGAACCAATTCTTTTTTTTGCATTTAAAACGCAACTTTTGTGCATAACTTGCAATTGATCTATTGATGGCAACGATGCATTTTTTAGCCTTAAAGTCATATTTTTGTGTCTCTTTTAGTCAGTAAATCATTCTAAATCACTTTGAACGAAATTCGGCCTTTAAACATGACTTTCGTGCGTAACTTGTAGTTGATCTATTGAAGGCAACAATGCATTTGTTTAACCTATAAGTCATGTCACTGAGTCTCTTCTAGTCATTAAATCATTCTAAATTAGTTCGAACGAATTCTATTTTCGCCCTTCAAATATTATTTTCTTACATAACTTGTAATTAATCTATTGAAGACAACAATGCATTATTTTAGCATTAAAAAGCATATCACTAAGTCCTTTTAATCATTAAATTGTTTGAAGGCACTTCGAACCAATTCTCTTTTTGCATTTAAAACGCGACTTTTGTGCATTACTTGCAATTGATCTATTGATGGCAACTACGCATTTTTTAGCCTTAAAGTCACATTTTTGCGTCTCTTTTAATCAGTAAATCATTCTAAATCACTTCGAACGAAATTCGGCCTTTAAACATGACTTTCGTGCGTAACTTGCAGTTGATCTATTGAAGGCAACAATGCATTTTTTTAGCCTTGAAGTCATGTCACTCAGTTTCTTCTAGTCATTAAATCATTCTAAATTAATTTGAACGAATTCTTTTCGCCCTTGACACATTATTTTCTTACATAACTTGCAATTAATCTACTAAAGACAACAATACATTATTTTAGCGTTAAAAAGCATATCACTCAGTCTTTTCAATCATTAAATTGTTTGAAGGCACTTCAAACCAAATTCCTTTCTACATTTAGAACAGGATTTTCATGCATAACTTGCAATTGATCTATTGATGTCAACTATGCATTTTTTTAGCCTTAAAGTCATATTTTTGCGCCTCTTTTAGTCAGTAAATCATTCTAAATCACTTCGAACGAAATTCGGCCTTTAAACATGACTTTCGTGCATTACTTGCAGTTGATCTATTGAAGGCAACAATGCATTTGTTCAGCCCTGAAGTCATGTCATTGAGTCTCTTCTAGTCATTAAATCATTCTAAATTAATTCGAACGAATTCTATTTTTCCCCTTCAAATATTATTTTCTTACATAACCTGTAATTAGTCTATCGAAGACAACAATGCATTATTTTAGCATTAAAAAGCATATCACTCAGTCTTTTCAATCATTAAATTGTTTGAAGGCACTTAGAACCAATTCTTTTTTTGCATTTAAAACGCGACTTTCATGCATAACTTGCAATTGATCTATTGCTGGCAACTATGCATTTTTTAGCCTTAAAGTCATATTTTTGCGTCTCTTTTAGTCGATAAATCGTTCTAAATCACTTCGAACGAAATTCGGCATTTAAACATGACTTTCGGGCGTAACATGCTGTTGATCTATTGAAGGCAACAATGCATTTGTTTAGCCTTCAAGTCATGTCATTGAGTCTCTTCTAGTCATTAAATCATTCTAAATTAATTCGAACGAATTCTATTTTTGCCCTTCAAACATTATTTTCTTACATAACTTGTAATTAATCTCTTGAAGACAACAATGCATTATTTTAGCATTAAAAAGCATATCACTCAGTCTTTTCAATCATTAAATTGTTGGAGGCACTTCGAACCAATTCTTTTTTTTGCATTTAAAACGCAACTTTTGTGCATAACTTGCAATTGATCTATTGATGGCAACGATGCATTTTTTAGCCTTAAAGTCATATTTTTGTGTCTCTTTTAGTCAGTAAATCATTCTAAATCACTTTGAACGAAATTCGGCCTTTAAACATGACTTTCGTGCGTAACTTGTAGTTGATCTATTGAAGGCAACAATGCATTTGTTTAACCTATAAGTCATGTCACTGAGTCTCTTCTAGTCATTAAATCATTCTAAATTAGTTCGAACGAATTCTATTTTCGCCCTTCAAATATTATTTTCTTACATAACTTGTAATTAATCTATTGAAGACAACAATGCATTATTTTAGCATTAAAAAGCATATCACTAAGTCCTTTTAATCATTAAATTGCTTGAAGGCACTTCGAACCAATTCTCTTTTTGCATTTAAAACGCGACTTTCGTGCATAACTTGCAATTGATCTATTGATGGCAACTATGCATTTTTTAGCCTTAAAGTCATATTTTTGCGTCTCTTTTAGTCAGTAAATCATTCTAAATCACTTCGAACGAAATTCGGCTTTAAACATGACTTTCGTGCGTAACTTGCAGTTGATCTATTGAAGGCAACAATGCATTTGTTTAGCCTTTAAGTCATTTCACTGAGTCTCTTCTAGTCATCAAATCATTCTAAATTAGTTCGAATGAATTCTATTTTCGCCCTTCAAATATTATTTTCTTACATAACTTGTAATTAATCTATTGAAGACAACAATGCATTATTTTTACATTAAAAAGCATATCCCTTAGTTTTTTCGATCATTAAATTGTTTGAAGGCACTTCGAACCAATTCTATTTAAAACACGACATTCATGCATAACTTGCACTTGATCTATTGAAGCCAACTATTAGCCTTAAAGTCACATTTTTGCGTCTCTTTTAATCAGTAAATCATTCTAAATCACTTCGAACGAAATTCGGCCTTTAAACATGACTTTCGTGCGTAACTTGCAGTTGATCTATTGAAGTAAACAATGCATTTCTTTAGCCTTCAAGTCATGTCACTGAGTCTCTTCTAGTCATTTAATCATTCTAAATTAATTTGAACGAATTCTTTTCGCCCTTGAAACATTATTTTCTTACATAACTTGGAATTAATCTATTGAAGACAACAAGGCATTATTTTAGCATTAAATAGCATATCACTCAGACTTTTCAATCGTTAAATTGTTTGAAGGCACTTTGAACCAAATTCCCTTCTCATTTAGAACGCGACTTTCATGCATAACTTGCAATTGATCTATTGATGTCAACTATGCATTTTGTTAGCCTTAAAGTCATATTTTTGCGCCTCTTTTAGTCAGTAAATCATTCTAAATCACTTCGAACGAAATTCGGCCTTTAAACATGACTTTCGTGCGTAACTTGCAGTTGATCTATTGAAGGCAACAATGCATTTGTTTAGCCTTGAAGTCATGTCATTGAGTCTCTTCTAGTCATTAAATCATTCTAAATTAATTCGAACGAATTCTATTTTTACCCTTCAAACATTATTTTCATACATAACTTGTAATTAATCTATTGAAGACAACAATGCATTATTTTAGCATTAAAAAGCATATCACTCAGTCTTTTCAATCATTAAATTGTTTGAAGGCACTTAGAACCAATTCTTTTTTTGCATTTAGAACGCGACTTTCATGCATAATTTGCAATTCATCTATTGATGGCAACTATGCATTTTTTTAGCCTTAAAGTCATATTTTTGCGTCTCTTTTAGTCAATAAATCGTTCTAAATAACTTCGAACGAAATTCGGCATTTAAACATGACTTTCGTGCATAACTTGCAGTTGATCTATTGAAGGGAACAATGCATTTCTTTAGCCTTCAAGTCATGTCATTGAGTCTCTTCTAGTCATTAAATCATTCTAAATTAATTCGAACGAATTCTATTTTTGCCCTTCAAACGTTATTTTCTTACATAACTTGTAACTAATCTATTGAAGACAACAATGCATTATTTTAGCATTAAAAAGCATATCACTCAGTCTTTTCGATCATTAAATTGTTTGAAGGCACTTCGAACCAATTCTCTTTTTGCATTTAAAACGCGACTTTCATGCATAACTTGCAAGTGATCTAATAATGGCAACTATGCATTTTTTAGCTTTAAAGTCATATTTTTGCGTCTCTTTTAGTCAATAAATCGTTCTAAATAACTTCGAACGAAATTCGGCATTTAAACATGACTTTCGTGCATAACTTGCAGTTGATCTATTGAAGGGAACAATGCATTTCTTTAGCCTTCAAGTCATGTCATTGAGTCTCTTCTAGTCATTAAATCATTCTAAATTAATTCGAACGAATTCTATTTTTGCCCTTCAAACATTATTTTCTTACATAACTTGTAATTAATCTCTTGAAGACAACAATGCATTATTTTAGCATTAAAAAGCATATCAGTCAGTCTTTTCAATCATTAAATTGTTTGAGGCACTTCGAACTAATTCTCTTTTTTTCATTTAAAACGCAACTTTTGTGCATAACTTGCAATTGATCTGTTGATGGCAACGATGCATTTTTTAGCCTTAAAGTCATATTTTTGTGTCTCTTTTAGTCAGTAATCATTCTAAATCATTTCGAACGAAATTCGGCCTTTAAACATGACTTTCATGCATAACTTGCTGTTGATCTATTGAAGAAAACAATGCATTTGTTTAGCCTTGAAGTCATGTCACTGAGTCTCTTCTAGTCATTAAATCATTCTAAATTAATTCGAACGAATTCTATTTTCGCCCTTCAAACATTATTTTCTTACATAACTTGCAATTAATCTACTAAAGACAACAATGCAATATTTTAGCTTTAAAAAGCATATCACTCAGTCTTTTCAATCATTAAATTGTTTGAAGGCACTTAGAACCAATTCTCTTTTTGCATTTAGAACGCGACTTCCATGCATAATTTGCAATTCATCTATTGCTGGCAACTATGCATTTTTTAGCCTTAAAGTCATATTTTTGCGTCTCTTTTAGTCAGTAAATCATTCTAAATCACTTCGAACGAAATTCAGCCTTTAAACATGACTTTCGTGCATAACTTGCAGTTGATCTATTGAAGGCAACAATGCATTTCTTTAGCCTTCAAGTCATGTCACTGAGTCTCTTCTAGTCATCAAATCATTCTAAATTAGTTCGAATGAATTCTATTTTCGCCCTTCAAACATTATTTTCTTACATAACTTGTAATTCATCTATTGAAGACAACAATGCATTATTTTAGCATTAAAAGGCATATCACTCAGTCTTTTCAATCATTAAATTGTTTGAAGGCACTTCGAACCAATTCTATTTTTGTATTTAAAACACGACTTTCATGCATAACTTGCACTTGATCTATTGAAGGCGACTATTCATTTTTTAGCCTTAAAGTCATATTATTGCATCTCTTTTAGTAAGTAAATCATTCTAAATCACTTCGAACGAAATTCGGTCTTTAAACATGACTTTCGTGCGTAACTTGCAGTTGATCTATTGAAGGCAACAATGCATTTGTTTAGCCTTGAAGTCAGGTCATTGAGTCTCTTCTAGTCATTAAATCATTCTCAATTAATTCGAACGAATTCTATTTTTGCCCTTCAAACATTATTTTCTTACGTAACTTGTAATTAATCTATTGAAGAAAACAATGCATTATTTTAGCATTCAAAAGCAAATCACTCAGTCTTTTCAATCATTAAATTGTTTGAAGGCACTTTGAACTGAATTCCTTTTTGCATTTAGAACGCGACTTTCAAGCATAACTTGGAATTCATGTTTTGAGGGCAACTATGCATTTTTTTAGCCTTAAAGTCATATTTTTGCATCTATTTTAGTCAGTAAATCATTCTAAATCACTTCGAACGAAATTCGGCCTTTAAACATGACTTTCGTGCGTAATTTGCAGTTGATCTATTGAAGGCAACAATGCATTTGATTAGCCTTAAAGTCATGTCATTGAGTCTCTTCTAGTCATTAAATCATTCTAAATTAATTCGAACGAATTCTATTTTCGCCCTACAAATATTATTTTCTTACATAACTTGTAATTAATCTATTGAAGACAACAATGCATTATTTGAGCGTTAAAAAGAATATAACTCAGTCTTTTCAACCATTAAATTGTTTCAAGGCGTTTCGAAACAATTATCTTTTTGCATTTAGAACGCGACTTTCATGCATAATTTGCAATTGATCTATTGATGGCAACTATGCATTTTTTTAGCCTTAATGTCATATTTTTGCGTCTCTTTTAGTCAGTAAATCATTCTAAATCACTTCGTATGAAATTCGGCATTTAAACATGACTTTCGTGCATATTTTGCAGTTGATCTATTATAGGCAAGAATGCATTTGTTTAGCCTTAAAGTCATGTCACTGAGTCTCTTCTAGTCATTAAATCATTCTAAATTAGTTCGAATGAATTCTATTTTCGCCCTTCAAACATTATTTTCTTACATCAATTGTAATTAATCTATTGAAGAAAACAATGCTTTATTTTAGCATAAAAAGCATATCACTCAGTCTTTTGAATCATTAAATTGTTTGAAGGCACTTCGAATCAAATTCCTTTTTGCATTTAGAACGCGACTTTCATGCATAACTTGCAATTTATCTATTGCGGGCAACTATGCATTTTTTTAGGCTTAAAGTCATATTTTTGCATCTTTTTTAGTCAGTAAATAATTCTAAATCACTTCGAACGAAATTTGGCCTTTAAACATGACTTTCGTGCCTAACTTGCAGTTGATCTATTGAAGGCAACAATGCATTTGTTTAGCCTTTAAGTCATGTCACTGAGTCTCTTCTAGTCATCAAATCATTCTAAATTAGTTCGAACGAATTCTATTTTCGCCCTTCAAACATTATTTTCTTACATAACTTGCAATTAATCTACTAAAGACAACAATGCATTATTTTAGCATTAAAAAGCATATCACTTAGTCTTTTCACTCATTAGATTGTTCGAAGGCACTTCGAACCAATTCTCTTTTTGCATTTAGAACGCTACTTTCATGCATAATTTGCAATTGATCTATTGATGGCAACTATGCATTTTTTTAGCCTTAAAGTCATATTTTTGCGTCTCTTTTAGTCAGTAAATCATTCTAAATCACTTCGTATGAAATTCGGCATTTAAACATGACTTTCGTGCATATTTTGCAGTTGATCTATTATAGGCAAGAATGCATTTGTTTAGCCTTAAAGTCATGTCACTGAGTCTCTTCTAGTCATTAAATCATTCTGAATTAATTCGAACGAATTCTATTTTCGCCCTTCAAACATTATTTTCTTACATCACTTGTAATTAATCAATTGAACACAACAATGCATTATTTTAGCGTTAAAAAGCATATCACTCAGTCTTTTCAATCATTAAATTGTTTGAAGACACTTCGAACCAATTCTATTTTTGTATTTAAAACACGACTTTCATGCATAACTTGAACTTGATCTATTGAAGGCGACTATTCATTTTTTAGCCTTAAAGTCATATTATTGCGTCTCTTTTAGTAAATAAATCATTCTAAGTCACTTCGAACGAAATTCGGTCTTTAAAAATGACTTTCGTGCGTAACTTGCAGTTGATCTATTGAAGGCAACAATGCATTTGTTTAGCCTTGAAGTCATGTCATTGAGTCTCTTCTAGACATTAAATCATTCTAAATTAATTCGAACGAATTCTATTTTTGCCCTTCAAATATTATTTTCTTACTTAACTTGTAATTAATCTATTGAAGAAAACAATGCATTATTTTAGCATTAAAAAGCATATCACTCAGTCTTTTCAATCATTAAATTGTTTGAAGGCACTTCGAACCAAATCTCTTTTTGCATTTAGAACGCGATTTTCATGCATAACTTGGAATTGATCTATTGAGGGCAACTATGCATTTTTTTAGGCTTAAAGTCATATTTTTGCGTCTCTTTTAGTCAGTAAATAATTCTAAATCACTTCGAACGAAATTCGGCTTTAAACATGACTTTCGTGCTAACTTGCAGTTGATCTATTGAAGGCAACAATGCATTTGTTTAGCCTTTAAGTCATGTCACTGAGTCTCTTCTAGTCATTAAATCATTCTAAATTAATTCGAACGAATTCTATTTTCGCCCTTCAAACATTATTTTCTTACATAACTTGTAATTCATCTATTGAAGACAATAATGCATTATTTTAGCATTAAAAAGCATATCACTCAGTCTTTTCAATCATTAAATTGTTTGAAGGCACTTCGAACCAAATTTCTTTTTGCATTTAGAACGCGACTTTCTTGCATAACTTGGAATTTATCTATTGAGGGCAACTATGCATTTTTTTAGGCTTAAAGTCATATTTTTGCATCTCTTTTAGTCAGTAAATAATTCTAAATCACTTCGAACGAAATTTGGCCTTTAAACATGACTTTCGTGCGTAACTTGCAGTTGATCTATTGAATGCAACAATGCATTTGTTTATCCTTTAAGTCATGTCACTGAGTCTCTTCTAGTCATCAAATCATTCTAAATTAGTTCGAACGAATTCTATTTTCGCCCTTCAAACATTATTTTCTTACATAACTTGCAATTAATCTACTAAAGACAACAATGCATTATTTTAGCATTAAAAAGCATATCACTCAGTCTTTACACTCATTAGAGTGTTTGAAGGCACTTTGAACCAATAATCTTTTTGCATTTAGAACGCTACTTTCATGCACAATTTGCAATTGATCTATTGATGGCAACTATGCATTTTTTTAGCCTTAAAGTCATATTTTTGCGTCTCTTTTAGTCAGTAAATCATTCTAAATCACTTCGTATGAAATTCGGCATTTAAACATGACTTTCGTGCATATTTTGCAGTTGATCTATTATAGGCAAGAATGCATTTGTTTAGCCTTAAAGTCGTGTCACTGAGTCTCTTCTAGTCATTAAATCATTCTGAATTATTTCGAACGAATTCTATTTTCGCCCTTCAAACATTATTTTCTTACATAACTTGCAATTAATATACTAAAGACAACAATGCATTATTTTAGTATTAAAAAGCATATCACTCAGGCTTTTGAATGATTAAATTGTTTGAAGGCACTTCGAACCAAATTCCTTTTCGCATTTAGAACGCTACTTTCATGCATATTTTGCAATTGATCTATTGATGGCAACTATGCATTTTTTTAGCCTTAAAGTCATATTTTTGCGTCTCTTTTAGTCAGTAAATCATTCTAAATCACTTCGAACGAAATTCGGCCTTTAAACATGACTTTCGTGTGTAACTTGCAGTTGATCTATTGAAGGCAACAATGCATTTGTTTAGCCTTGAAGTCAGGTCATTGAGTCTCTTCCAGTCATTAAATCATTCTAAATTAATTCGAATGAATTCTATTTTCGCCCTACAAATATTATTTTCTTACATAACTTGTAATTAATCTATTGAAGACAACAATGCATTATTTTAGCGTTAAAAAGCATATATCTCAGTCTTTTCAATCATTAAATTGTTTGAAGGAGTTTCGAACAAATTCTCTTTTTGCATTTAGAACGCGACTCTCATGCATAATTTGCAATTGATTTATTGATGGCAACTATGCATTTTTTTAGCCTTAAATTCATATTTTTGCGTCTCTTTTAGTCAGTAAATAATTTTAAATCACTTCGTACGAAATTCGGCATTTAAACATGACTTTCGTGCATATTTTGCAGTTGATCTATTATAGGCAAGAATGCATTTGTTTAGCCTTAAAGTCATGTCACTGCGTCTCTTCTAGTCATTAAATCATTCTAAATTAATTCGAACGAATTCTATTTTCGCCCTTCAAATATTATTTTCTTACATAACTTGTAATTCATCTATTGAAGACAACAATGCATTATTTTAGCATTAAAAAGCATATCACTCAGTCTTTTCACTCATTAGATTGTTTGAAGGCACTTCGAACCAATTCTCTTTTTGCATTTAGAACGCTACTTTCATGCATAATTTGCAATTGATCTATTGATGGCAACTATTCATTTTTTTAGCCTTAAACTCATATTTTTGCGTCTCTTTTAGTCAGTAAATCATTCTAAATCACTTCGAACGAAATTCAGCCTTTAAACATGACTTTCGTGCGTAACTTGCAGTTGATCTATTGAAGGCAAGAATGCATTTGTTTAGCCTTTAAGTCATGTCATTGAGTCTCTTCTAGTCATTAAATGATTCCAAATTAATTCGAACGAATTCTATTTTTGCCCTTCAAACATTATTTTCTTTCGTAACTTGTAATTCATCTATTGATGAAAAAAGTGCATTATTTTAGAATTAAAAAGCATATCACTCAGTTTTCTCAATCATTAAATTGTTTGAAGGCACTTCGAACAAATTCCTTTTTGCATTTAGAAGGCGACTTTCATGCATAACTTTGAATTGATCTATTGAGGGCAACTATGCATTTTTATAGGCTTAAAGTCATATTTTTGCGTCTCTTTTAGTCAGTAAATAATTCTATTTCACTTCGAACGAAATTCAGCGTTTAAACATGACTTTCGTGCGTAACTTGCGGTTGATCTAGTGAAGGCAACAATGCATTTTTTTAGCCTTTAAGTCATGTCACTGAATCTCTTCTAGTCATCAAATCATTCTAAATTAGTTCGAACGAATTCTATTTTCGCCCTTCAAACATTATTTTCTTACATAACTTGCAATTCATCTATTGAAGACAACAATGCATTATTTTAGCATTAAAAAGCATATCACTCAGTTTTCTCAATCATTAAATTGTTTAAAGGCATTTCGAACCAAATCCCTTTTTGCATTTAGAACGCGACTTTCATGCATAACTTGGAATTGATCTATTGAGGGCAACTATGAATTTTTTAAGGCTTAAAGTCATATTTTTGCGTCTCTTTTAGTCAGTAAATAATTCTAAATCACTTCGAACGAAATTCGGCCTTTAAACATGACTTTCGTGCGTAACTTGCAGTTGATCTATTGAAGGCAACAATGCATTTGTTTAGCCTTAAAGTCATGTCATTGAGTCTCTTCTAGTCATCAAATCATTCTAAATTAGTTCGAACGAATTCTATTTTTGCCCTTCAAATATTATTTTCTTACGTAACTTGTAATTAATCTATTGAAGAAAACAATGCATTATTTTAGCATTAAAAAGCATATCACTGAGTCTTTTGAATCATTAAATTGTTTGAAGGCACTTCGAAACAAATTCCTTTTTGCTTTTAGAACGCGACTTTCTTGCATAACCTGGAATTTATCTATTGAGGGCAACTATGCATTTTTTTAGGCTTAAAGTCATATTTTTGCATCTCTTTTAGTCAGTAAATAATTCTAAATCACTTCGAAAGAAATTTGGCCTTTAAACATGACTTTCGTGCGTAACTTGCAGTTGATCTATTGAATGCAACAATGCATTTGTTTAGCCTTAAAGTCATGTCACTGAGTCTCTTCTAGTCATCAAATCATTCTAAATTAGTCCGAACGAATTCTATTTTCGCCCTTCAAACATTATTTTCTTACATAACTTGTAATTAATCTACTAATGACAACGATGCATTATTTTAGCATTAAAAAGTATATCACTCAGTATTTTCACTCATTAGATTGTTTGAAGGCACTTCGAAACAATTCTCTTTTTGCATTTAGAACGCGACTTTCATGCATAATTTCTAATTGATCTATTGATGGCAACTATGCATTTTTTTTGCCTTAAAGTCATATTTTTGCGTCTCTTTTAGTCAATAAATCATTCTAAATCACTTCAAACGAAATTCGGCCTTTAAACATGACTTTCGTGAGTAACTTGCAGTTGATCTATTGAAGGCAACAATGCATTTGATTAGCCTTAAAGTCATGTCACTGAGTCTCTTCTAGTCATTAAATCATTCTAAATTAATTCGAACGAATTCTATTTTCGCCCTTCAAACATTATTTTCTTACATCACTTGTAATTAATCTATTGAAGACAACAGTGCATTATTTTAGCATTGAAAAGCATATCACTCAGTCTTTTCAATCATTAAATTGTTTGAAGGCACTTCGAACCAATTCTATTTTTGTATTTAAAACACGACTTTCATGCATAACTTGGACTTGATCTATTGAAGGCGACTATTCATTTTTTAGCCTTAAAGTCATATTATTGCGTCTCTTTTTGTAAGTAAATCATTCTAAATCACTTCGAACGAAATTCGGTCTTTAAACATGACTTCCGTGCGTAACTTGCAGTTGATCTATTGAAGGCAACAATGCATTTGTTTAGCCTTGAAATCATGTCATTGAGTCTCTTCTAGTCATTAAATCATTCTAAATTAATTCGAACGAATTCTATATTTGCCCTTCAAACATTATTTTCTTACGTAACTTGTAATTAATCTATTGAAAAAAACAATGCATTATTTTAGCATTAAAAAGCATATCACTCAGTCTTTTCAATCATTAAATTGTTTGAAGGCACTTCGAACCAAATTCCTTTTTGCATTTAGAACGCGACTTTCATGCTTAACTTGGAATTGATCTATTGAGGGCAACTATGCATTTTTTTAGGCTTAAAGTCATATTTTTGCGTCTCTTTTAGTCAGTAAATAATTCTAAATCACTTCGAACGAAATTCGGCCTTTAAACATGACTTTCGTGCATAACTTGCAGTTGATCCATTGATGGCAACAATGCATTTGTTTAGCCTTTAAGTCATGTCACTGAGTCTCTTCTAGTCATCAAATCATTCTAAATTAGTTCGAACGAATTCTATTTTTGCCCTTCAAACATTATTTTCTTACATAACTTGCAATTCATCTATTGAAGACAACAATGCATTATTTTAGCATTAAAAAGCATATCACTCAGTCTTTTCACTCATTAGATTGTTTGAAGGCACTTCGAAACAATTCTCTTTTTGCATTTAGAACGCGACTTTCATGCATAATTTCCAATTGATCTATTGATGGCAACTATGCATTTTTTTAGCCTTAAAGTCATATTTTTGCGTCTCTTTTAGTCAGTAAATCATTCTAAATCACTTCATATGAAATTCGGCATTTAAACATGACTTTCGTGCATATTTTGCTGTTGATCTATTATAGGCAAGAATGCATTTGTTTAGCCTTAAAGTCATGTCACTGAGTCTCTTCTAGTCATTAAATCATTCTAAATTAATTCGAACGAATTCTATTTTCGCCCTTCAAACATTATTTTCTTACATCACTTGTAATTAATCTATTGAAGACAACAATGCATTATTTTAGCATTAAAAAGCATATCACTCACTCTTTTAAATCATTAAATTGTTGGAAGGCACTTCGAACCAATTATCTTTTTGCATTTAGAATGCGACTTTCATGCATAACTTGGAATTGATCTATTGAGGGCAACTATGCATTTTTTTAAGCTTAAAGTCATATTTTTGCGCCTCTTTTAGTCAGTAAATAATTCTAAATTACTTCAAACGAAATTCGGCCATTAAACATGACTTTCGTGCGTAACCTGCAGTTGATCTATTGAAGGCAACAGTGCATTTCTTTAGCCTTTAAGTCATGTCACTGAGTCTTTTCTAGTCATCAAATCATTCTAAATTAGTTCGAACGAATTCTATTTTCGCCCTTCAAATATTATTTTCTTACATAACTTGTAATTAATCTATTGAAGACAACAATGCATTATTTTAGCATTAAAAAGCGTATCACTCAGTCTTTTCTATCATTAAATTGTTTGGATGCACTTCGAACCAATTCTCTTTTTGCATTTAGAACGCAACTTTCATGCATAATTTGCAATTGATCTATTGATGGGAACTAAGTATTTTCTTAGCCTTAAAGTCATATTTTTGCGTCTCTTTTAGTCAGTAAATCATTCTAAATCACTTCAAACGAAATTCGGCCTTTAAACATGACTTTCGTGCGTAACTTGCAGTTGATCTATTGAAGGCAACAATGCATTTGATTAGCCTTAAAGTCATGTCACTGAGTCTCTTCTAGTCATTAAATCATTCTAAATTAATTTGAACGAATTCTATTTTCGGCCTTCAAACATTATTTTCTTACATCACTTGTAATTAATCTATTGAAGACAACAATTCATTATTTTAGCATTAAAAAGCATATCACTCAGTCTTTTCAATCATTAAATTGTTTGAAGGCACTTCGAACCAATTCTATTTTTGTATTTAAAACACGACTTTCATGCATAACTTGCACTTGATCTATTGAAGGCGACTATTCATTTTTTAGCCTTAAAGTCATATTATTGCGTCTCTTTTAGTAAGTAAATCATTCTAAATCACTTCGAACGAAATTCGGTCTTTAAACATGACTTCCGTGCATAACTTGCAGTTGATCTATTGAAGGCAACAATGCATTTGTAGCCTTGAAGTCATGTCATTGAGTCTCTTCTAGTCATTAAATCATTCTAAATTAATTCGAACGAATTCTATGTTTGCCCTTCAAACATTATTTTCTTACATAACTTGAAATTAATCTACTAAAGACAACAATGCATTATTTTAGCATTAAAAAGCATATCACTCAGTCTTTTCACTCATTAGATTGTTTGAAGGCACTTCGAACCAATTCTCTTTTTGCATTTAGAACGCTACTTTCATGCATAATTTGCAATTGATCTATTGATGGCAACTATGCATTTTTTTAGCCTTAAACTCATATTTTTGCGTCTCTTTTAGTCAGTAAATCATTCTAAATCATTCTAAATCACTTCGTATGAAATTCGGCATTTAAACATGACTTTCCTGCATATTTTGCAGTTGATCTATTATAGGCAAGAATGCATTTGTTTAACCTTAAAGTCATGTCGCTGAGTCTCTTCTAGTCATTAAATCATTCTAAATTAATTCGAACGAATTCTATTTTCTCCCTTCAAACATTATTTTCTTACATCACTTGTAATTAATCTATTGAAGACAACAATGCATTATTTTAGCATTAAAAAGCATATCACTCACTCTTTTAAATCATTAAATTGTTGGAAGCCACTTCGAACCAATTATCTTTTTGCATTTAGAATGCGACTTTCATGCATAACTTGGAATTGATCTATTGAGGGCAACTATGCATTTTTTTAGGCTAAAGTCATATTTTTGCGCCTCTTTTAGTCAGTAAATAATTCTAAATTACTTCGAACGAAATTCGGCCTTCAAACATGACTTTCGTGCGTAACCTGCAGTTGATCTATTGAAGGCAACAGTGCATTTCTTTAGCCTTTAAGTCATGTCACTGAGTCTCTTCTAGTCATCAAATCATTCTAAATTAGTTCGAACGAATTCTATTTTCGCCCTTCAAATATTATTTTCTTACATAACTTGTAATTAATCTATTGAAGACAACAATGCATTATTTTAGCATTAAAAAGCGTATCACTCAGTCTTTTCTATCATTAAATTGTTTGGATGCACTTCGAACCAATTCTCTTTTTGCATTTAGAACGCAACTTTCATGCATAATTTGCAATTGATCTATTGATGGGAACTAAGCATTTTCTTAGCCTTAAAGTCATATTTTCGCGTCTCTTTTAGTCAGTAAATCATTCTAAATCACTTCAAACGAAATTCGGCCTTTAAACATGACTTTCGTGCGTAACTTGCAGTTGATCTATTGAAGGCAACAATGCATTTGATTAGCCTTAAAGTCATGTCACTGAGTCTCTTCTAGTCATTAAATCATTCTAAATTAATTTGAACGAATTCTATTTTCGGCCTTCAAACATTATTTTCTTACGTAACTTGTAATTAGTCTATTGAAGAAAACAATGCATTATTTTAGCATTAAAAAGCATATCACTCAGTCTTTTCAATCATTAAGGGGTTTGAAGGCACTTCGAACAAAATTCCTTTTTGCATTTAGAACGCGACTTTCATGCTTAACTTGGAATTGATCTATTGAGGGCAACTATGCATTTTTTTAGGCTTAAAGTCATATTTTTGCGTCTCTTTTAGTCAGTAAATATATCTAAATCACTTCGAACGAAATTCGGCCTTTAAACATGACTTTCGTGCAGAACTTGCAGTTGATCTATTGATGGCAACAATGCATTTGTTTAGCCTTTAAGTCATGTCACTGAGTCTCTTCTAGTCATCAAATCATTCTAAATTAGTTCGAACGAATTCTATTTTTGCCCTTCAAACATTATTTTCTTACATAACTTGAAATTAATCTACTAAAGACAACAATGCATTATTTTAGCATTAAAAAGCATATCACTCAGTCTTTTCACTCATTAGATTGATTGAAGGCACTTCCAACCAATTCTCTTTTTGCATTTAGAACGCTACTTTCATGCATAATTTGCAATTGATCTATTGCTGGCAACTATGCATTTTTTTAGGCTTAAACTCATATTTTTGCGTCTCTTTTAGTCAGTAAATCATTCTAAATCATTCTAAATCACTTTGTATGAAATTCGGCATTTAAACATGACTTTCGTGCATATTTTGCAGTTGATCTATTATAGGCAAGAATGCATTTGTTTAACCTTAAAGTCATGTCGCTGAGTCTCTTCTAGTCATTAAATCATTCTAAATTAATTCGAACGAATTCTATTTTCTCCCTTCAAACATTATTTTCTTACATCACTTGTAATTAATCTATTGAAGACAACAATGCATTATTTTTGCATTAAAAAGCATATCACTCAGTCTTTTCAATCATTAAATTGTTTGAAGGCACTTCGAACCAATTCTATTTTTGTATTTAAAACACGACTTTCATGCATAACTTGCACTTGATCTATGGAAGGCAACTATTCATTTTTTAGCCTTAAAGTCATATTATTGCGTCTCTTTTAGTAAGTAAATCATTGTAAATCACTTCGAATGAAATTCGGTCTTTAAACATGACTTCCGTTCGTAACTTGCAGTTGATCTATTGAAGGCAACAATGCATTTGTTTAGCCTTGAAGTCATGTCATTGAGTCTCTTCCAGTCATTAAGTCATTCTAAATTAATTCGAACGAATTCTATTTTTGCCCTTCAAACATTATTTTCTTACGTAACTTGTAATTAATCTATTGAAGAAAACAATGCATTATTTTAGCATTAAAAAGCATATCACTCAGTCTTTTCAATCATTAAATTGTTTGAAGGCACTTCGAACCAAATTCCTTTTTGCATTTAGAACGCGACTTTCATGCTTAACTTGGAATTGATCTATTGAGGGCAACTATGCATTTTTTTAGGCTTAAAGACATATTTTTGCGTCTCTTTTAGTCAGTAAATAATTCTAAATCACTTCGAACGAAATTCGGCCTTTAAACATGACTTTCGTGCAGAACTTGCAGTTGATCTACTGAAGGCAACAATGCATTTGTTTAGCCTTTAAGTCATGTCACTGAGTCTCTTCTAGTCATCAAATCATTCTAAATTAGTTCGAACGAATTCTATTTTTGCCCTTCAAACATTATTTTCTTACATAACTTGAAATTAATCTACTAAAGACAACAATGGATTATTTTAGCATTAAAAAGCATATCACTCAGTCTTTTCACTCATTAGATTGTTTGAAGGCACTTCGAACCAATTCTCTTTTTGCATTTAGAACGCTACTTTCATGCATAATTTGCAATTGATCTATTGATGGCAACTATGCATTTTTTTAGCCTTAAACTAATATTTTTGCGTCTCTTTTAGTTAGTAAATCATTCTAAAACACTTCGAAGGAAATTCGGCCTTTAAACATGACTTTCATGCGTAACTTGCAGTTGATCTATTGAATGCAACAATGCATTTGATTAGCCTTAAAGTCAGGTTATGGAGTCTCTTCTAGTCATTAAATCATTCTAAATTAATTCGAACGAATTCTATTTTTGCCCTTCAAACATTATTTTCTTTCATAACTTGTAATTAATCTATTGAACACAACAATGCATTATTTTAGAATTAAAAAGCATATCACTCAGTCTTTTCAATCATTAAATTGTTTGAACGCACTTCGAACCAATTCTCTTTTTGTATTGAAAGCACGACTTTCATGCATAACTTGCACTTGATCTATTGAAGGCGACTATTCATTTTTTAGCCTTAAAGTCATATTATTGCGTCTCTTATAGTAAGTAAATCATTCTAAATCACTTCGAACGAAATTCGGTCTTTAAACATGACTTTCGTGCGTAACTTACAGTTGATCTATTGAAGGCAACAATGCATTTGTTTAGCCTTGAAGTCATGTCATTGAGTCTCTTCTAGTCATTAAATCATTCTAAATTAATTCGAACGAATTCTATTTTTGCCCTTCAAACATTATTTTCTTACGTAACTTGCAATTAATCTACTAAAGACAACAATGCATTATTTTAGCATTGAAAAGCATATCACTCAGTCTTTTCACTCATTAGATTGTTTGAAGGCACTTCGAACCAAATTCTTTTTTGCATTTAGAATGCTACTTTCATGCATAACTTGGAATTGATCTATTGAGGGAAACTATGCATTTTTCAGCCTTAAAGTCATATTTTTGCGTCTCTTTTAGTCAGTAAATCATTCTAAATCACTTCGAACGAAATTCAGCCTTTAAACATGACTTTCGTGCGTAACTTGCAGTTGATCTATTGAAGGCAAGAATGCATTTGTTTAGCCTTTAAGTCATGTCACTGAGTCTCTTCGAGTCATCAAATCATTCTAAATTAGTTCGAACGAATTCTATTTTCGCCCTTCAAACATTATTTTCTTACATAACTTGCAATTAATCTACTAAAGACAACAATGCATTATTTTAGCATTAAAAAGCATATCATTCAGTCTTTTCACTGATTAGATTGTTTCAAGGCACTTCGAACCAATTCTCTTTTTGCATTTAGAACGCTACTTTCATGCATAATTTGCAATTGATCTATTGGTGGCAACTATGCATTTTTTTAGCCTTAAAGTCATATTTTTGCGTCTCTTTTAGTCAGTAAATCATTCTAAATCACTTCGAACGAAATTCGGCCTTTAAACATGACTTTCGTGCGTAACTTGCAGTTGATCTATTGAAGGGAAAAATGCATTTGATTAGCCTTAAAGTCATGTCATTGAGTCTCTTCTAGTTATTAAATCATTCCAAATTAGTTCGAACGAATTCTATTTTCGCCCTTCAAACATTATTTTCTTACATAACTTGCAATTAATCTACTAAAGACAACAATGCATTATTTTAGCATTAAAAAGCATATCACTCAGTCTTTTCACTCATTAGATTGTTCGAAGGCACTTCGAACCAATTCTCTTTTTGCATTTAGAACGCGACTTTCATGCATAATTTGCAATTGATCTATTGGCGGCAACTATGCATTTTTTTAGCCTTAAAGTCATTATTTTGCGTCTCTTTTAGTCAGTAAATCATTCTAAATCACTTCGTATAAAATTCGGCATTTAAACATAACTTTCGTGCATATTTTGCAGTTGATCTATTATAGGCAAGAATGCATTTGTTTAGCCTTAAAGTCATGTCACTGACTCTCTTCTAGTCATTAAAGCATTCTAAATTAATTCAAACGAATTCTATTTTCGCCCTTCAAACATTATTTTCTTACATCACTTGTAATTAATCTATTGAAGACAACAATGCATTATTTTAGCATTAAAAAGCATATCACTCACTCTTTTAAATTATTAAACTGTTTGAAGGTACTTCGAAGCAATTCTCTTTTTTGCATTTAGAATGCGACTTTCATGCATAAATTGGAATTGATCTATTGAGGGCAACTATGCATTTTTTTAGGCTTAAAGTCATATTTGTGCGCCTCTTTTAGTCAGTAAATATTTCTAAATCACTTCGAACGAAATTCGGCCGTTAAACATGACTTTCGTGCGTAACCTGCAGTTGATCTATTGGAGGCAACAATGCATTTGTTTAGCCTTTAAGTCATGTCACTGAGTCTCTTCTAGTCATCAAATCATTCTAAATTAGTTCCAACGAATTCTATTTTCGCCCTTCAAATATTATTTTCTTACATAACTTGTAATTAATCTATTGAAGACAACAATGCATTATTTTAGTATTAAAAAGCATATCACTCAGTCTTTTCAATCATTAAATTGTTTGAAAGCACTTCGAACCAATTCTCTTTTTGCATTTAGAACGCTACTTTCATGCATAATTTGCAATTGATCTATTGATGGCAACTATGCATTTTTTAAGCCTTAAAGTCATATTTGTGCGTCTCTTTTAGTCAGTAAATCATTCTAAATCACTTCGAACGAAATTCGGCTTTTAAACATGACTTTCATGCGTAACTTGCAGATGATCTATTGAAGGCAACAATGCATTTGATTAGCCTTAAAGTCATGTCACTGAGTCTCTTCTAGTCGTTAAATCATTCTAAATTAATTCGAACGAATTCTATTTTCGCCCTTCAAATATTATTTTCTTACATAACTTGTAATTAATCTATTGAAGACAACAATGCATTATTTTAGCGTTAAAAAGCATATCACTCAGTCTTTTCAATCATTAAATTGTTTGAAGGCACTTCTAACCAATTCTCTTTTTGCATTTAAAATGCGATTTTCATGCATAACTCGCAATTGATCTATTGATGGCAACTATGCATTTTTTAGCGTTCAAGTCATATTTTTGCATCTCTTTTAGTCAGTAAATCATTCTAAATCACTTCGAACGAAATTCGGCCTTTAAACATGACTTTCGTGCGTAACTTGCAGTTGATCTATTGAAGGCAACAATGCATTTGTTTAGCCTTAAAGTCATGTCATTGAGTCTCTTCTAATCATTAAATCATTCTAAATTCATTCGAACGAGTTCTATTTTTGCCCTTTAAACATTATTTTCTTACATAACTTGTAATTAATGTATTGAATTCAACAATGCATTATTTTAGCGTTAAAAAGCATATCACTCAGTCTTTTCAATCATTAAATTGTTTGAAGGCATTTCGAACCAATTCTCTTTTTGCATTTAACACGCGACTTTCGTGCGTAACTTGCAATTGATCTACTAATGGCAACTATGCCTTTTTTAGCGTTCAAGTCATATTTTTGCGTCTCTTTTAGTCAGTAAATCATTCTAAATCACTTCGAAGGAAATTCGGCCTTTAAGCATGACTTTCGTGCATAACTTGCAGTTCATTTATTGGAGGCAACAATGCATTTGATTAGCCTTAAAGTCATGTCATTGAGTCTCTTCTAGTCATTAAATCATTCTAAATTAATTCGAACGAATTCTATTTTTGCCCTTCAAACATTATTTTCTTACATAACTTGTAATTAATCTATTGAAGACAACAATGCATTGTTTTAGCATTAAAAAGCTTATCACTCAGTCTTTTCAATCACTAAATTGTTTGAAAGCACTTCGTACCAATTCTCTTTTTGCATTTAAAACGCGACTTTCGTGCATAACTTGCAATTGATCTGTTGATGGCAACTATGCATTTTTTAGCGTTCAAGTCATATTTTTGCATCTCTTCTAGTCAGTAAATCATTCTAAATCACTTCGTATGAAATTCGGCATTTAAACATGACTTTCGTGCTTAACTTGCAGTTGATCTATTATAGGCAACAATGCATTTGTTTAGCCTTAAAGTCATGTCACTGAGTCTCTTCTAGTCATTAAATCATTATAAATTAGTTCGAACGAATTCTATTTTCGCCCTTCAAATATTATTTTCTTACATAACTTGTAATTAATCTATTGAAGACAACAATGCATTATTTTAGCATTAAAAAGCATATCACTCAGTCTTTTCAATCACTAAATTGTTTGAAAGCACTTCGTACCAATTCTCTTTTTGCATTTAAAACGCGACTTTCGTGCATAACTAGCAATTGATCTATTGAAGGAGACTATTCATTTTTTAGCCTGAAAGTCATATTTTTGCGTCTCTTTTAGTCAGTAAATCATTCTAAATCACTTCGTATGAAATTCGGCATTTAAACATGACTTTCGTGCATAACTTGAGGTTGATCTGTTATAGGCAACAATGCATTTGTTTAGCCATAAAGTCATGTCACTGAGTCTCTTCTAGTCATTAAATCATTCTAAATTAGTTCGAATGAATTCTATTTTCACCCTTCAAACATTATTTTTTTACATAACTTGCAATTAATCTACCAAAGACAACAATGCATTATTTTTGCATTAAAAAGCATATAACTCAGTCTTTTCAATCATTAAATTGTTTGAAGGCACTTCGAACCAATTCTATTTTTGTATTTAAAACAAGACTTTCATGCATAACTTGCACTCTATCTATTGAAGGCGACTATTCATTTTTTAGCCTTAAAGTCATATTATTGCGTCTCTTTTAGTCAATAAATCATTCTAAATCACTTCGAACGAAATTCGGCCTTTAAACATGACTTTCGTGCGTAACTTGCAGTTGATCTATCGAAGGCAACAATGCATTTGTTTAGCCTTAAAGTCATGTCATTGAGTCTCTTATAGTCATTAAATCATTCAAAATTAATTCGAACGAATTCTATTTTCGCCGTTCAAACATTATTTTTTTACATAACTTGCAATTAATCTACTAAAGACAACAATCCATTATTTTAGCATTAAAAAGCATATCACTCAGTCTTTTGAATCATTAAATTGTTTGAAAGTACTTCGAACCAATTCTCTTTTTGCATTTAAAACGCGACTTTCGGGCATAACTAGCAATTGATCTATTGAAGGCGACTATTCATTTTTTAGCCTTCAAGTCATATTATTACGTCTCTTTTAGTCAGTAAATCATTCTAAATCACTTCGTATGAAATTCTGCATTTAAACATGACTTTCGTGCATAACTTGCAGTTGATCTATTATAGGCAACAATGCATTTCTTTAGCCTTAAAGCCATGTCATTGAGTCTCTTCTAGTCATTAAATCATTCTAAATTAATTCGAACGAATTCTATTTTCGCCCTTCCAACATTATTTTTTTACATAACTTGTCATTAATCTACTAAAGACAACAATGCACTATTTTAGCATTAAAAAGCATATCACTCAGTCTTTTCAATCATTAAATTGTTTGAAGGCAGTTCGAACCAATTCTCTTTTTGCATTTAAAACGCGACTTTCGTGCATAATTTGCAATTGATCTGTTGATGGGAACTATGCCTTTTTTAGCGTTCAAGTCATATTTTGCGTCTCTTTTAGTCAGTAAATCATTCTAAATCACTTCGAACGAAATTCGGCCTTTAAACATGACTTTCGTGCATAACTTGCAGTTGATCTATTATAGGCAACAATGCATTTGTTTAGCCTTAAAGTCATGTCATTGAGTCTCTTTAAGTCATTAAATCATTCTAAATTAATTCGAACGAATTCTATTTTTGCCCTTCAAACATTATTTTCTTACATAACTTGTAATTAATCTATTGAAGACAACACTGCATTATTTTAGCATTAAAAAGCATATCACTCAGTCTTTTCAATCATTAAATTGTTTGAAGGCACTTCGAACCAATTCTCTTGTTGCATTTAAAACGCGACTTTCGTGCATAACTCGCAATTAATCTATTGATGACAACTATGCCTTTTTTAGCATTCAAGTCATATTTTTGCGTCTCTTTTAGTCAGTAAATCATTCTAAATCACTTCGAGCGAAATTCGGCCTTTAAACGTGACTTTCGTGCGTAACTTGCAGTTGATCTATTGAAGGCAACCATGCATTTGTTTAGCCTTAAAGTCATGTCATTGAGTCTCTTTTAGTCTTTAAATCATTCTAAATTAATTCGAACGAATTCTCTTTTTCGCCCTTCAAATATTATTTTCTTACATAACTTGTAATTAATCTCTTGAAGACAACAATGCATTATGTTCGCATTAAAAAGCATATCACTCAGTCTTTTCAATCATTAAATTGTTTGAAGGCACTTCGAACCAATTGTCTTTCCGCATTTAAAACGCGACTTTCGTGCATAACTTGCAATTGATCTATTGATGGCAACTATGCATTTTTTAGCGTTCAAGCCATATTTTTGCGTCTCTTTTAGTCAGTAAATCATTCTAAATCACTTCGTATGAAATTCTGCATTTAAACATGACTTTCGTGCATAACTTGCAGTTGATCTATTATAGGCAACAATGCATTTCTTTAGCCTTAAAGCCATGTCATTGAGTCTCTTCTAGTCATTAAATCATTCTAAATTAATTCGAACGAATTCTATTTTCGCCCTTCAAACATTCTTTTTTTACATAACTTGCAATTAATCTACTAAAGACAACAATGCATTATTTTAGCATTAAAAAGCATATCACTCAGTCTTTTCAGTCATTAAATTGTTTGAAGGCACTTCGAACCAATTCGCTTTTTGCATTTAAAACGCGACTTTCGTGCATAACTTGCAATTGATCTATTGATGGCAACTATGCCTTTTTTAGCGTTCAAGTCATATTTTTGCATCTCTTTTAGTCAGTAAATCATTCTAAATCACTTCGAACGAAATTCGGCCTTTAAACATGACTTTCGTGCGTAACTTGCAGTTGATCTATTATAGGCAACAATGCATTTGTTTAGCCTTAAAGTCATGTCATTGAGTCTCTTTTAGTAATTAAATCATTCTAAATTAACTCGAACGAATTCTATTTTCGCCCTCCAAACATTATTTTTTTACATAACTTGCAATTAATCTACTAAAGACAACAATGCATTATTTTAGCATTAAAAAGCATATCACTCAGTCTTTTGAGTCATTAAACTGTTTGAAGGCACTTCGCACCAATTCTCTTTTTGCATTTGAAACGCGACTTTCGTTCATAACTTGCAATTGATCTATTGATGGCAACTATGCATTTTTTAGCGTTCAAGTCATATTTTTGCATCCCTTTTAGTCAGTAAATCATTCTAAATCACTTCGAACGAAATTCGGCCTTTAAACATGACTTTCGTGCGTAACTTGCAGTTGATCTATTGAAGGCAACCATGCATTTGTTTAGCCTTAAAGTCATGTCGTTGAGTCTCTTTTAGTCATTAAATCATTCTAAATTAATTCGACCGAATTCTATTTTCGCCCTTCAAACATTATTTTCTTACATAACTTGCAATTAATCTATTGAAGACAACAATGCATTATTTTAGCATTAAAAATCATATCACTCAGTCTTTTCAATCATTAAATTGTTTGAAGGCACTTCGAACCAATTCTCTTGTTGCATTTAAAACGCGACTTTCGTGCATAACTCGCAATTAATCTATTGATGACAACTATGCCTTTTTTAGCATTCAAGTCATATTTTTGCGTCTCTTTTAGTCAGTAAATCATTCCAAATCACTTCGAACGAAATTCGGCCTTTAAACATGACTTTCGTGCGTAACTTGCAGTTGATCTATTGAAGGCAACAATGCATTTGTTTAGCCTTAAAGTCATGTCATTGAGTCTCTTTTAGTCATTAAATCATTCTGCATTATTTCGATCGAATTCTATTTTTGCCCTTCGAACATTATTTTCTTACATAACTTGTAATTAATGTATTGAAGACAACAATGCATTATTTTAGCATTAAAAGGCATATCACTCAGTCTTTTCAATCATTAAATTGTTTGAAGGCACTTTGAACGAATTCTCTTTTTGCATTTAAAACGCGACTTTCGTGCATTATTTGCGATTGATCTGTTGATGGCAACTATGCCTTTTTTAGCGTTCAAGTCATATTTTTGCGTCTCTTTTAGTCAATAAATCATTCTAAATCACTTCATATGAAATTCGGCATTTAAACATGACTTTCGTGCATAACTTGCAGTTGATCTATTAAAGGCAACAATGCATTTGTTTAGCCTTAAAGTCAAGTCACTGAGTCTCTTCTAGTCATTAAATCATTCTAAATTATTTCGAACGAATTCTATTTTCGCCCTTCAAACATTATTTTCTTACAAAACTTGTAATTAATCTATTGAAGACAACAATGCATTATTTTAGCATTAAAAATCATATCACTCAGTCTTTTCAATCATTAAATTGTTTGAAGGCACTTCGAATCAATTCTCTTTTTGAATTTAAAACGCGACTTTCGTGCATAACTTGCAATTGATCTATTGATGACAACTATGCCTTTTTTAGCATTCAAGTCATATTTTTGCGTCTCTTTTAGTCAGTAAATCATTCCAAATCACTTCGAACGAAATTCGGCCTTTAAACATGACTTTCGTGCGTAACTTGCAGTTGATCTATTGAAGGCAACAATGCATTTGTTTAGCCTTAAAGTCATGTCATTGTGTCTCTTTTAGTCATTAAATCATTCTACATTATTTCGAATGAATTCTATTTTTGCCCTTCGACCATTATTTTCTTACATAACTTGTAATTAATCTATTGAAGACAACAATGCATTATTTTAGCATTAAAAAGCATATCACTCAGTCTTTTCAATCATTAAATTGTTTGAAGGCACTTCGAATCAATTCTCTTTTTGCATTTAAAACGCGACTTTCGTGCATAACTTGCAATTGATCTATTGGTGGCAACTATGCCGTTTTTAGCGTTCAAGTCATATTTTTGCGTCTCTTTTAGTCAGTAAATCATTCCAAATCACTTCGAACGAAATTCGGCCTTTAAACATGACTTTCGTGCGTAACTTGCAGTTGATCTATTGAAGGCAACAATGCATTTGTTTAGCCTTAAAGTCATGTCATTGAGTCTCTTTTAGTCATTAAATCATTCTACATTATTTCGAACGAATTCTATTTTTGCCCTTCGAACATTATTTTCTTACATAACTTGTAATTAATCTATTGAAGACAACAATGCATTATTTTAGCATTAAAAAGGATATCACTCAGTCTTTTCAATCATTAAATTGTTTGAAGGCACTTCGAACCAATTCTCTTTTTGCATTTCAAACGCGACTTTCGTCCATAACTTGCAATTGATCTATTGATGGCAACTATGCCTTTTTTAGCGTTCAAGTCATATTTTTGCGTCTCTCTTAGTCAGTAAATCATTCTAAATCACTTCGAACGAAATTCGGCCTTTAAACATGACTTTCGTGCGTAACTTGCAGTTGATCTATTGAAGGCAACAATGCATTTGTTTAGCCTTGAAGTCATGTCACTGAGTCTCTTCTAGTCATTAAATCATTCTAAATTATTTCGAACGAATTCTATTTTCGCCCTTCAAATATTATTTTCTTACATAACTTGTAATTAATCTATTGATGACAACAATACATTATTTTAGCATTAAAAAGTATATCACTCAGTCTTTTCAATCATTAAATTGTTTGAAGGCACTTCGAACCAATTCTCTTTTTGCATTTAAAACGCGACTTTCGTGCATACGTTGCAATTGATCTATTGATCGCAACTATGCATTTTTTTGGGTTCAAGTCATATTTTTGCGTCTCTTTTAGTCAGTAAATCATTCTAAATCACTTCGAACGAAATTCGGCCTTTAAACATGACTTTCGTGCGTAACTTGCAATTGATCTATTGAAGGCAACAATGCATTTGTTGCGCCTTAAATTCATGTCACTGAGTCTCTTCTAGTCATTAAATCATTCTAAATTAGTTCGAACAAATTCCATTTTCGCCATTCGAATATTATTTTCTTACATAACTTGTAATAAAGCTATTGAAGACAACAATGCATTATTTTAGCATTAAAAATCATATCACTCAATCTTTTCAATCATTAAATTGTTTGAAGGCACTTCAAACCAATTCTCTTTTTGCATTTAGAACGCCACCTTCATGCATAATTTGCAATTGATCTATTGATGGCAACTATGCCTTTTTTAGCGTTCAAGTCATATTTTTGCGTCTCTTTTAGTCAGTAAATCATTCTAAATCACTTCTTATGAAATTCGGCATTTAAACATGACTTTCGTGCATAACTTGCAGTTAATCTATTGAAGGCAACAATGCATTTGTTTATCTTTAAAGTCATGTCACTGAGTCTCTTCTAGTCATTAAATCATTCTAAATTATTTCGAACGAATTCTATTTTCGCCCTTCAAATATTATTTTCTTACATAACTTGTAATTAATCTATTGAAGACAACAATACATTATTTTAGCATTAAAAAGCATATCACTCAATCTTTTCAATCATTAAATTGTTCGAAGGCACGTCGAACCAATTCTCTTTTTGCATTTAAAACGCGACTTTCGTGCATAACTTGCAATTGATCTATTGATGGCAACTATGCATTTTTTAGCGTTCAAGTCATATTTTTGCATCTCTTTTAGTCAGTAAATCATTCTAAATTACTTTGAACGAAATTCGGCCTATAAACACGACTTTCGTGCATAACTTGCAGTTGATCTATTGAAGGCAAGAATGCATTTCTTTAGCGTTAAATTCATGTCACTGAGTCTCTTCTAGTCATCAAATCATTCTAAATTAGTTCGAACGAATTATATGTTCGCCCTTCAAATATTATTTTCTTACATAACTTGTAATTAATCTACTGAAGACAGCAATACATTATTTTAGCATTAAAAAGCGTATCACCCAATATTTTCAATCATTAAATTGTTTGAAGGCACTTCGAATCAATTCTCTTTTTGAATTTAAAACGCGACTTTCGTGCATAACTTGCAATTGATCTATTGGTGGCAACTATGCCTTTTTTAGCGTTCAAGTCATATTTTTGCGTCTCTTTTAGTCAGTAACTCATTCCAAATCACTTCGAACGAAATTCGGCCTTTAAACATGACTTTCGTGCGTAACTTGCAGTTGATCTATTGAAGGCAACAATGCATTTGTTTAGCCTTAAAGTCATGTCATTGAGTCTCTTTTAGTCATTAAATCATTCTACATTATTTCGAACGAATTCTATTTTTGCCCTTCGAACATTATTTTCTTACATAACTTGTAATTAATCTATTGAAGACAACAATGCATTATTTTAGCATTAAAAAGCATATCACTCAGTCTTTTCAATCATTAAATTGTTTGAAGACACTTTGAACCAATTCTCTTTTTGCATTTAAAACGCGACTTTGGTGCATAATTTGCGATTGATCTGTTGATGGCAACTATGCCTTTTTTAGCGTTCAAGTCATATTTTTGCGTCTCTTTTAGTCAGTAAATCATTCCAAATCACTTCGAACGATATTCGGCCTTTAAACATGACTTTCGTGCGTAACTGCAGTTGATCTATTGAAGGCAACAATGCATTTGTTTAGCCTTAAAGTCATGTCACTGAGTCTCTTCTAGTCATTAAATCATTCTAAATTATTTCGAATGAATTCTATTTTCGCCCTTCAAATATTATTTTCTTACATAACTTGTAATTAATCTATTGATGACAACAATGTATTATTTTAGCATTAAAAAGTATATCACTCAGTCTTTTCAATCATTAAATTGTTTGAAGGCACTTCGAACCAATTCTCTTTTTGCATTTAAAACGCGAATTTCGTGCATAAGTTGCAATTGATCTATTGATCGCAACTATGCATTTTTTAGCGTTCAAGTCATATTTTTGCGTCTTTTTTAGTCAGTAAATCATTCTAAATCACTTCGAACGAAATTCGGCCTTTAAACATGACTTTCGTGCGTAACTTGCAGATGATCTATTGAAGGCAACAATGCATTTGTTTAGCCTTAAAGTCATGTCACTGAGTCTCTTCTAGTCATTAAATCTTTCTAAATTAGTTCGAACGAATTCTATTTTTGCCCTTCAAATATTATTTCCTTACATAACTTGTAATTAATCTATTGAAGACAACAATGCATTATTTTAGCATTAAAGAGCATATCACTCAGTCTTTTCAATCGTTAAATTGTTTGAAGGCATTTCGAACCAATTCTCTTTTTGCATTTAAAACGCGACTTTCGTGCATAACTCGCAATTGATCTATTGATGGCAATTATGCATTTTTTAGCGTTCAAGTCATATTTTTGCGTCTCGTTTAGTCAGTAAATCATTCTAAATCACTTCGTATGAAATTCGGCATTTAAACCTGACTTTCGTGCATAACTTGCAGTTGATCTATTATAGGCAACAATGCATTTGTTTAGCCTTAAAGTCATGTCATTGAGTCTCTTCTAGTTATTAAATCATTCTAAATTAATTCGAACGAATTCTATTTTCACCCGTCAAACATTAATTTTTTACATAACTTGCAATTAATCTACTAAAGACAACAATGCATTATTTTAGCATTAAAAAGCATGTCACTCAGTCTTTTCAATCATTAAATTGTTTGAAGGCACTTCGAACCAATTCTCTTTATGCATTCAAAACGCGACTTTCGTGCATAACTTGCAATTGATCTAGTGATGGCAACTATGCCTTTTTTAGCGTTCAAGTCATATTTTTGCGTCTCTTTTAGTCAGTAAATCATTCTACGAACGAAATTCGGCCTTTAAACATGACTTTCGTGCGTAACTTGCAATTGATCTATTGAAGGCAACAATGCATTTGTTTAGCCTTAAATTCATGTCACTGAGTCTCTTCTAGTCATTAAATCATTCTAAATTAGTTCGAACAAATTCCATTTTCACCATTCGAATATTATTTTCTTAGATAACTTGTAATTAATCTATTGAAGACAACAATGCATTATTTTAGCATTAAAAAGCATATCACTCAGTCTTTTCAATCATTAAATTGTTGGAAGGCACTTCGAACCAATTCCCTTTTTGAATTTAGAACGCCACCTTCATGCATAATTTGCAATTGATCTATTGATGGCAACTATGCATTTTTTTAGCCTTAAAGTCATATTTTTGCATCTTTTTTAGTCAGTAAATCATTCTAAATCACTTCGTATGAAATTCGGCATTTAAACATGACTTTCGTGCATAACCTGCTGTTGATCTATTGAAGGCAACAATGCATTTGTTTAGCCTTAAAGTCATGTCACTGAGTCTCTTCTAGTCATTAAATCATTCTAAATTAATTCGAACGAATTCTATTTTCGCCCTTCAAACATTATTTTCTTACATAACTTGTAATTAATCTATTGAAGAAAACAATGCATTATTTTAGCATTAAAAAGCATATCACCCAGTCGTTTCAATCATTAAATTGTTTGAAGGCACTTCGAACCAATTCTCTTTTTGCATTTAAAACGCGACTTTCGTGCATAACTTGCAATTGATCTATTGATGGCAACTATGCATTTTTTAGCGTTCAAGTCATATTTTTGCGTCTGTTTTAGTCAGTAAATCATTCTAAATCACTTCGTATGAAATTCGGCATTTAAACATGACTTTCGTGCATAACTTGCAGTTGATCTATTGAAGGCAACAATGCATTTGTTTAGCCTTAAAGTCATGTCACTAAGTCTCTTCTAGTCATTAAATCATTCTAAATTAATTCGAACGAATTCTATTTTTGCCCTTCAAACATTATTTTCTTACATAACTTCTAATTAATCTATTGGAGACAATAATGCATTATTTTAGCATTAAAAAGCATATCACTCAGTCTTTTCAATCATTAAATTGTTTGAAGGCACTTCGAACCAATTCTCTTTTTGCATTTAAAACACGACTTTCGTGCATAACTTGCAATTGATCTATTGATGGCAACTATGCCTTTTTTAGCGTTCAAGTCATATTTTTGTGTCTCTTTTAGTCAGCAAATCATTCTAAATCACTTAGAACGAAATTCAGCCTTTAAACATGACTTTCGTGCGTAACTTGCAGTTGATCTATTGAAGGCAACAATACATTTGTTTAGCCTTAAATTCATGTCACTGAGTCTCTTCTAGTCATTAAATCATTCTAAATTAGTTCGGACGAATTCTATTTTCGCCATTCGAATATTATTTTCTTACAGAACTTGTAATTAATCTATTGTAGACAACAATGCATTATTTTAGCATTAAAAAGCATATCACTCAGTCTTTTCAATCATTAAATTTTTTGAAGGCACAACGAACCAATTCTGTTTTTGCATTTAGAACGCCACCTTCATGCATAATTTGCAATTGATCTATTGATGGCAACTATGCATTTTTTTAGCCTTAAAGTCATATTTTTGCATCTTTTTTAGTCAGTAAATCATTCTAAATCACTTCGTATGAAATTCGGCATTTAAACATGACTTTCGTGCATAACTTGCACTTGATCTATTGAAGGCAACAATGCATTTGTTTAGCCTTAAAGTCATGTCACTGAGTCTCTTCTAGTCATCAAATCATTCTAAATTAATTCGAACGAATTCTATTTTCGCCCTTCACACATTATTTTCTTACATAACTTGTAATTAATCTATTGGTACAATAATGCATTATTTTAGCATTAAAAAGCATATCACTCAGTCTTTTCAATCATTAAATTGTTTGAAGGCACTTCGAACCAATTCTCTTTTTGCATTTAAAACGTGACTTTTGTGCATAACTTGCAATTGATCTATTGATGGCAACTATGCCTTTTTTAGCGTTGAAGTCAAATTTTTGCGTCTCTTTTAGTCAGTAAATCATTCTAAATCACTTCGAACGAAATTCGGCCTTTAAACATGACTTTCGTGCGTAACTTGCAGTTGATCTATTGAAGGCAACAATGCATTTCTTTAGCCTTAAATTCACGTCACTGAGTCTCTTCTAGTCATTAAATCATTCTAAATTAGTTCGAACGAATTCTATTTTCGCCCTTCAAATATTATTTTCTTACATAACTTGTAATTAATCTATTGAAGACAGCAATACATTATTTTAGCATTAAAAAGCATATCACTCAATATTTTCAATCATTAAATTGTTTGAAGGCACTTCGAATCAATTCTCTTTTTGAATTTAAAACGCGACTTTCGTGCATAACTTGCAATTGATCTATTGGTGGCAACTATGCCTTTTTTAGCGTTCAAGTCATATTTTTGCGTCTCTTTTAGTCAGTAAATCATTCCAAATCACTTCTTATGAAATTCGGCATTTAAACATGACTTTCGTGCTTAACTTGCAGTTAATCTATTGATGGCAACTATGCCTTTTTTAGCATTCAAGTCATATTTTTGCGTCTCTTTTAGTCAGTAAATCATTCTAAATCACTTCTTATGAAATTCGGCATTTAAACATGACTTTCGTGCTTAACTTGCAGTTAATCTATTGAAGGCAACAATGCATTTGTTTAGCCTTAAAGTCATGTCACTGAGTCTCTTCTAGTCATTAAATCATTCTAAATTATTTCGAACGAATTCTATTTTCGCCCTTCAAATATTATTTTCTTACATAACTTGTAATTAATCTATTGAAGACAAACAATACATTATTTTAGCGTTAAAATGCATATCACTCAATCTTTTCAATCATTAAATTGTTCGAAGGCACGTCGAACCAATTCTCTTTTTGCATTTAAAACGCGACTTTCGTGCATAACTTGCAATTGATCTATTGATGGCAACTATGCATTTTTTAGCGTTCAAGTCATATTTTTGCGTCTCTTTTAGTCAGTAAATCATTCTAAATTACTTCGAACGAAATTCGGCCTATAAACACGACTTTCGTGCATAACTTGCAGTTGATCTATTGAAGGCAAGAATGCATTTCTTTAGCGTTAAATTCATGTCACTGAGTCTCTTCTAGTCATCAAATCATTCTAAATTAGTTCGAACGAATTCTATTTTCGCCCTTCAAATATTATTTTCTTACATAACTTGTAATTAATCTATTGAAGACAGCAATACATTATTTTAGCATTAAAAAGCATATCACTCAATATTTTCAATCATTAAATTGTTTGAAGGCACTTCGAATCAATTCTCTTTTTGAATTTAAAACGCGACTTTCGTGCATAACTTGCAATTGATCTATTGGTGGCAACTATGCCTTTTTTAGCGTTCAAGTCATATTTTTGCGTCTCTTTTAGTCAGTAAATCATTCCAAATCACTTCGAACGAAATTCGGCCTTTAAACATGACTTTCGTGCGTAACTTGCAGTTGATCTATTGAAGGCAACAATGCATTTGTTTAGCCTTAAAGTCATGTCATTGAGTCTCTTTTAGTCATTAAATCATTCTACATTATTTCGAACGAATTCTATTTTTGCCCTTCGAATATTATTTTCTTACATAACTTGTAATTGATCTATTGATGACAACAATGTATTATTTTAGCATTAAAAAGTATATCACTCCGTCTTTTCAATCATTAAATTGTTTGAAGGCACTTCGAACCAATTCTCTTTTTGCATTTAAAACGCGAATTTCGTGCATAAGTTGCAATTGATCTATTGATCGCAACTATGCATTTTTTAGCGTTCAAGTCATATTTTTGCGTCTCTTTTAGTCAGTAAATCATTCTAAATCACTTCGAACGAAATTCGGCCTTTAAACATGACTTTCGTGCGTAACTTGCAGATGATCTATTGAAGGCAACAATGCATTTGTTTAGCCTTAAAGTCATGTCACTGAGTCTCTTCTAGTCATTAAATCTTTCTAAATTAGTTCGAACGAATTCTATTTTTGCCCTTCAAATATTATTTCCTTACATAACTTGTAATTAATCTATTGAAGACAAACAATACATTATTTTAGCGTTAAAATGCATATCACTCAATCTTTTCAATCATTAAATTGTTCGAAGGCACGTCGAACCAATTCTCTTTTTGCATTTAAAACGCGACTTTCGTGCATAACTTGCAATTGATCTATTGATGGCAACTATGCATTTTTTAGCGTTCAAGTCATATTTTTACGTCTCTTTTAGTCAGTAAATCATTCTAAATCACTACGAACGAAATTCGGCCTTTAAACATGACTTTCGTGCGTAACTTGCAGTTGATCTATTGAAGGCAACAATGCATTTCTTTAGCCTTAAATTCACGTCACTGAGTCTCTTCTAGTCATTAAATCATTCTAAATTAGTTCGAACGAATTCTATTTTCGCCCTTCAAATATTATTTTCTTACATAACTTGTAATTAATCTATTGAAGACAACAATACATTATTTTAGCATTAAAAAGCATATCACTCAATATTTTCAATTATTAAATTGTTTGAAGGCACGTCGAACCAATTCTCTTCTTGCATTTAAGACGCGACTTTCGTGCATAACTTGCAATTGATCTATTGATGGCAACTATGCATTTTTTAGCGTTCAAGTCATATTTTTGCGTCTCTTTTAGTAAGTAAATCATTCTAAATCACTTCGAACGAAATTCGGCCTTTAAACATGACTTTCGTGCGTAACTTGCAGTTTATCTATTGAAGGCAACAATGCATTTGTTTAGCCTGAAAGTCATGTCATTGAGTATCTTTTAGTTATTAAATCATTCTAAATCAAGTCGAACGAATTCTATTTTCGCCCTTCAAACATTATTTTCTTGCATAACTTGTAATTAATCTATTGAAGACAACAATGCATTACTTTACCATTAAAAAGCATATCACTAAGTCTTTTCAATCATTAAATCTTTTGAAGGCACTTCGAACCAATTCTCTTTTTGCATTTGAAACGCGACTTTCGTGCATAACTTGCAATTGATCTATTGATGGCAACTATGCATTTTTTAGCGTTCAAGTCATATTTTTGCGTCTGTTTTAGTCAGTAAATCATTCTAAATCACTTCGTATGAAATTCGGCATTTAAACATGACTTTCGTGCATAACTTGCAGTTGATCTATTGAAGGCAACAATGCATTGGTTTAGCCTTAAAGTCATGTCACTGAGTCTCTTCTAGTCATTAAATCATTCTAAATTATTTCGAACGAATTCTATTTTCGCCCTTCAAATATTATTTTCTTACATAACTTGTAATTAATCTATTGAAGACAACAATACATTATTTTAGCATTAAAAAGCATATCGCTCAATCTTTTCAATCATTAAATTGTTCGAAGGCACGTCGAACCAATTCTCTTTTTGCATTTAAAACGCGACTTTCGTGCATAACTTGCAATTGATCTATTGATGGCAACTATGCATTTTTTAGCGTTCAAGTCATATTTTTGCGTCTCTTTTAGTCAGTAAATCTTTCAAAATCACTTCGAACGAAATTCGGCCTTTAAACACGACTTTCGTGCATAACTTGCGGTTGATCTATTGAAGGCAACAATGCATTTCTTTAGCCTTAAATTCATGTCACTGAGTCTCTTCTAGTCATTAAATCATTCTAAATTAGTTCGAACGAATTCTATTTTCGCCCTTCAAATATTATTTTCTTACATGACTTGTAATTAATCTATTGAAGACAACAATACATTATTTTAGCATTAAAAAGCATATCACTCAATATTTTCAATCATTAAATTGTTTGAAGGCACGTCGAACCAATTCTCTTTTTGCAATTAAAACGCGACTTTCGTGCATAACTTGCAATTGATCTATTGATGGCAACTATGCCTTTTTTAGTGTTCAAGTCATATTTTTGTGTCTCTTTTAGTCAGTAAATCATTCTAAATCACTTCGAATGAAATTCGGCCTTTAAACATGACTTCCGTTCGTAACTTGCAGTTGATCTATTGAAGGCAACAATGCATTGGTTTAGCCTTAAAGTCATATCACTGAGTCTCTTCTAGTCATTAAATCATTCTAAATTATTTCGAACGAATTCTATTTTCGCCCTTCAAATATTATTTTCTTACATAACTTGTAATTAATCTATTGAAGACAACAATACATTATTTTAGCATTAAAAAGCATATCGCTCAATCTTTTCAATCATTAAATTGTTCGAAGGCACGTCGAACCAATTCTCTTTTTGCATTTAAAACGCGACTTTCGTGCATAACTTGCAATTGATCTATTGATGGCAACTATGCATTTTTTAGCGTTCAAATCATATTTTTGCGTCTCTTTTAGTCAGTAAATCATTCAAAATCACTTCGAACGAAATTCGGCCTTTAAACACGACTTTCGTGCATAACTTGGGGTTGATCTATTGAAGGCAACAATGCATTTCTTTAGCCTTAAATTCATGTCACTGAGTCTCTTCTAGTCATTAAATCATTCTAAATTAGTTCGAACGAATTCTATTTTCGCCCTTCAAATATTATTTTCTTACATAACTTGTAATTAATCTATTGAAGACAACAATACATTATTTTAGCATTAAAAAGCATATCACTCAATATTTTCAATCATTAAATTGTTTGAAGGCACGTCGAACCAATTCTCTTTTTCCAATTAAAACGCGACTTTCGTGCATAACTTGCAATTGATCTATTGATGGCAACTATGCATTTTTTAGCGTTCAAGTCATATTTTTGCGTCTGTTTTAGTCAGTAAATCATTCTAAATCACTTCGTATGAACTTCGGCATTTAAACATTACTTTCGTGCATAACTTGCAGTTGATCTATTGAAGGCAACAATGCATTTGTTTAGCCTTAAAGTCATGTCACTGAGTCTCTTCTAGTCACTAAATCATTCTAAATTATTTCGAACGAATTCTATTTTCGCCCTTCAAATATTATTTTCTTACATAACTTGTAATTAATCTATTGAAGACAACAATACATTATTTTAGCATTAAAAAGCATATCGCTCAATCTTTTCAATCATTAAATTGTTCGAAGGCACGTCGAACCAATTCTCTTTTTGCATTTAAAACACGACTTTCGTGCATAACTTGCGATTGATCTATTGAAGGCAACAATGCATTTCTTTAGCCTTAAATTCATGTCACTGAGTCTCTTCTAGTCATTAAATCATTCTAAATTAGTTCGAACGAATTCTATTTTCGCCCTTCAAATATTATTTTCTTACATAACTTGTAATTAATCTATTGAAGACAACAATACATTATTTTAGCATTAAAAAGCATATCACTCAATATGTTCAATCATTAAATTGTTTGAAGGCACGTCGAACCAATTCTCTTTTTGCAATTAAAACGCGACTTTCGAGCATAACTTGCAATTGATCTATTGATGGCAACTATGCCTTTTTTAGCGTTCAAATCATATTTTTGCGTCTCTTTTAGTCAGTAAATCATTGTAAATCACTTCGAATGAAATTCGGCCTTCAAACATGACTTCCGTTCGTAACTTGCAGTTGATCTATTGAAGGCAACAATGCATTGGTTTAGCAATAAAGTCATGTCACTGAGTCTCTTCTAGTCATTAAATCATTCTAAATTATTTCGAACGAATTCTATTTTCGCCCTTCAAATATATTTTCTTACATAACTTGTAATTAATCTATTGAAGACAACAATACATTATTTTAGCATTAAAAAGCATATCGCTCAATCTTTTCAATCATTAAATCGTTCGAAGGCACGTCGAACCAATTCTCTTTTTGCATTTAAAACGCGACTTTCGTGCATAACTTGCAATTGATCTATTGATGGCAACTATGCATTTTTTAGCGTTCAAGTCATATTTTTGCGTCTCTTTTAGTCAGTAAATCATTCAAAATCACTTCGAACGAAATTCAGCCTTTAAACACGACTTTCGTGCATAACTTGCGGTTGATCTATTGAAGGCAACAATGCATTTCTTTAGCCTTAAATTCACGTCACTGAGTCTCTTCTAGTCATTAAATCATTCTAAATTAGTTCGAACGAATTCTATTTTCGCCCTTCAAATATTATTTTCTTACATAACTTGTAATTAATCTATTGAAGACAACAATACATTATTTTAGCATTAAAAAGCATATCGCTCAATCTTTTCAATCATTAAATTGTTCGAAGGCACGTCGAACCAATTCTCTTTTTGCATTTAAAACGCGACTTTCGTGCATAACTTGCAATTGATCTATTGATGGCAACTATGCATTTTTTAGCGTTCAAGTCATATTTTTGCGTCTGTTTTAGTCAGTAAATCATTCTAAATCACTTCGTATGAACTTCGGCATTTAAACATTACTTTCGTGCATAACTTGCAGTTGATCTATTGAAGGCAACAATGCATTTGTTTAGCCTTAAAGTCATGTCACTGAGTCTCTTCTAGTCACTAAATCATTCTAAATTATTTCGAACGAATTCTATTTTCGCCCTTCAAATATTATTTTCTTACATAACTTGTAATTAATCTATTGAAGACAACAATACATTATTTTAGCATTAAAAAGCATATCGCTCAATCTTTTCAATCATTAAATTGTTCGAAGGCACGTCGAACCAATTCTCTTTTTGCATTTAAAACGCGACTTTCGTGCATAACTTGCAATTGATCTATTGATGGCAACTATGCATTTTTTAGCGTTCAAGTCATATTTTTGCGTCTCTTTTAGACAGTAAATCATTCAAAAACACTTCGAACGAAATTCGGCCTTTAAACACGACTTTCGTGCATAACTTGCGGTTGATCTTTTGAAGGCAACAATGCATTTCTTTAGCCTTAAATTCATGTCACTGAGTCTCTTCTAGTCATTAAATCATTCTAAATTAGTTCGAACGAATTCTATTTTCGCCCTTCAAATATTATTTTCTTACATAACTTGTAATTAATCTATTGAAGACAACAATACATTATTTTAGCATTAAAAAGCATATCACTCAATATTTTCAATTATTAAATTTTTTGAAGGCACGTCGAACCAATTCTCTTTTTGCAATTAAAACGCGACTTTCGTGCATAACTTGCAATTGATCTATTGATGGCAACTATGCATTTTTTAGCGTTCAAGTCATATTTTTGCGTCTCTTTTAGTCAGTAAATCATTCAAAATCACTTCGAACGAAATTCGGCCTTTAAACACGACTTTCGTGCATAACTTTCGGTTGATCTATTGAAGGCAACAATGCATTTCTTTAGCCTTAAATTCATGTCACTGAGTCCCTTCTAGTCATTAAATTATTCTAAATTAGTTCGAACGAATTCTATTTTCGCCCTTCAAGTATTATTTTCTTACATAACTTGTAATTAATCTATTGAAGACAACAATACATTATTTTAGCATTAAAAAGCATATCGCTCAATCTTTTCAATCATTAAATTGTTCGAAGGCACGTCGAACCAATTCTCTTTTTGCATTTAAAACGCGACTTTCGTGCATAACTTGCAATTGATCTATTGATGGCAACTATGCATTTTTTAGCGTTCAAGTCATATTTTTGCGTCTCTTTTAGTCAGTAAATCATTCAAAATCACTTCGAACGAAATTCGGCCTTTAAACACGACTTTCGTGCATAACTTGCGGTTGATCTATTGAAGGCAACAATGCATTTCTTTAGCCTTAAATTCATGTCACTGAGTCTCTTCTAGTCATTAAATCATTCTAAATTAGTTCGAACGAATTCTATTTCCGCCCTTCAAATATTATTTTCTTACATAACTTGTAATTAATCTATTGAAGACAACAATACATTATTTTAGCATTAAAAAGCATATCACTCAATATTTTCAATCATTAAATTGTTTGAAGGCACGTCGAACCAATTCTCTTTTTGCAATTAAAACGCGACTTTCGTGCATAACTTGCAATTGATCTATTGATGGCAACTATGCCTTTTTTAGCGTTCAAGTCATATTTTTGCGTCTCTTTTAGTCAGTAAATCATTCTAAATCACTTCGAACTAAATTCGGCCTTAAAACATGACTTCCGTGCGTAACTTGCAGTTGATCTATTGAAGGCAACAATGCATTGGTTTAGCCTTAAAGTCATGTCATTGAGTCTCTTTTAGTCTTTAAATCATTCTAAATTAATTCGAACGAATTCTATTTTTGCCCTTCAAACATTATTTTCTTACATAACTTGTAATTAATCTATTGAAACAACAATGCATTATTTTAGCATTAAAAAGCATATCACTCAGTCTTTTCAATCATTAAATTGTTTGAAGGCACTTTTAACCAATTCTCTTTTTGCATTTAAAACGCGACTTTCGTGCATAACTGGCAATTGATCTATTGATGGCAACTATGCATTTTTTAGCCTTAAAGTCATATTTTTGCGTCTGTTTTAGTCAGTAAATCATTCTAAATCACTTCGAACAAAATTCGGCCTTTAAACATGACTTTCGTGCGTAACTTGCAGTTGATCTATTGAAGGCAACAATGCAATTGTTTGGCCTTAAAGTCATGTCACTGAGTCTCTTCTAGTCATTAAATCATTCTAAATTAATTCAAACGAATTCTATTTTCGCCCTTCAAACATTATTTTCTTACATAACTTGTAATTAATCTATTGAAGACAACAATATATTATTTTAGCATTAAAAAGCATATCGCTCAATCTTTTCAATCATTAAATTGTTGGAGGCACTTCGAACCAATTCTCTTCTTGCATTTAAGATGCGACTTTCGTGCATAACTTGCAATTGATCTATTGGTGGCAACTATGCATTTTTTAGCGTTCAAGTCATATTTTTGCGTCTCTTTTAGTCAGTAAATCATTCTAAATCACATCGAACGTAATTCGGCCTTTAAACATGACTGTCGTGCGTAACTTGCAGTTTATCTATTGAAGGCAACAATGCATTTCTTTAGCCTGAAAGTCATGTCATTGAGTATCTTTTAGTTATTACATCATTCTAAATTAATTCGAACGAATTCTATTTTCGCCCTTCAAACATTATTTTCTTGCATAACTTGTAATTAATCTATTGAAGACAACAATGCATTATTTTACCATTAAAAAGCATATCACTCAGCCTTTTCAATCATTAAATCTTTTGAAGGCACTTCGAACCAATTCTCTTTTTGCATTTAAAACGCGACTTTCGTGCATAACTTGCAATTGATCTATTGATGGCAACTATACATTTTTTTGGCGTTCAAGTCATATTTTTGCGTCTGTTTTAGTCAGTAAATCATTCTAAATCACTTCGTATGAAATTCGGCATTTAAACATGACTTTCGTGCATAACTTGCAGTTGATCTATTGAAGGCAACAATGCATTTGTTTAGCCTTAAAGTCATGTCACTGAGTCTCTTCTAGTCATTAAATCATTCTAAATTATTTCGAACGAATTCTATTTTCGCCCTTCAAATATTATTTTCTTACATAACTTGTAATTAATCTATTGAAGACAACAATACATTATTTTCGCATTAAAAAGCATATCGCTCAATCTTTTCAATCATTAAATTATTCGAAGGCACGTCGAACCAATTCTCTTTTTGCATTTAAAACGCGACTTTCATGCATAACTTGCAATTGATCTATTGATGGCAACTATGCATTTTTTAGCGTTCAAGTCATATTTTTGCGTCTCTTTTAGTTAGTAAATCATTCAAAATCACTTCGAACGAAATTCGGCCTTTAAACACGACTTTCGTGCATAACTTGGGGTTGATCTATTGAAGGCAACAATGCATTTCTTTAGCCTTAAATTCATGTCACTGAGTCTCTTCTAGTCATTAAATCATTCTAAATTAGTTCGAACGAATTCTATTTTCGCCCTTCAAATATTATTTTCTTACATAACTTGTAATTAATTTATTGAAGGCAACAATACATTATTTTAGCATTAAAAAGCATATCGCTCAATCTTTTCAATCATTAAATTGTTTGAAGGCACGTCGAACCAATTCTCTTTTTGCAATTAAAACGCGACTTTCGTGCATAACTTCCAATTGATCTATTGATGGCAACTATGCCTTTTTTAGCGTTCAAGTCATATTTTTGCGTCTCTTTTAGTCAGTAAATCATTCTAAATCACTTCGAACGAAATTCGGCCTGTAACATGACTTTCGTGCGTAACTTGCAGTTGATCTATTGAAGGCAACAATGCGTTGGTTTAGCCTTAAAGTCATGTCATTGAGTCTCTTTTAGTCTTTAAATCATTCCAAATCAATTCGAACGAATTCTATTTTTGCCCTTCAAACATTATTTTCTTACATAACTTGTAATTAATCTATTGAAACAACAATGCATTATTTTACCATTAAAAAGCATATCACTCAGTCTTTTCAATCATTAAATTGTTGGAGGCACTTCGAACCAATTCTCTTCTTGCATTTAAGACGCGACTTTCGTGCATAACTTGCAATTGATCTATTGGTGGCAACTATGCATTTTTTAGCGTTCAAGTCATATTTTTGCGTCTCTTTTAGTCAGTAAATAATTCTAAATCCCTTCGAACGTAATTCGGCCTTTAAACATGACTGTCGTGCGTAACTTGCAGTTTATCTATTGAAGGCAACAATGCATTTGTTTAGCCTGAAAGTCATGTCATTGAGTATCTTTTAGTTATTACATCATTCTAAATTAATTCGAACGAATTCTATTTTCGCCCTTCAAACATTATTTTCTTGCATAACTTGTAATTAATCTATTGAAGACAACAATGCATTATTTTACCATTAAAAAGCATATCACTCAGTCTTTTCAATCATTAAATCTTTTGAAGGCACTTCGAACCAATTCTCTTTTTGCTTTTAAAACGCGACTTTCGTGCATAACTTGCAATTGATCTATTGATGGCAACTATGCATTTTTTAGCGTTCAAGTCATATTTTTGCATCTGTTTTAGTCAGTAAATCATTCTGAATCACTTCGTATGAAATTCGGCATTTAAACATGACTTTCGTGCATAACTTGCAGTTGATCTATTGAAGGCAACAATGCATTTGTTTAGCCTTAAAGTCATGTCACTGAGTCTCTTCTAGTCGTTAAATCATTCTAAATTATTTCGAACGAATTCTATTTTCGCCCTTCAAATATTATTTTCTTACATAACTTGTAATTAATTTATTGAAGGCAACAATACATTATTTTAGCATTAAAAAGCATATCGCTCAATCTTTTCAATCATTAAATTGTTCGAAGGCACGTCGAACCAATTCTCTTTTTGCATTAAAAACGGGACTTTCGTGCATAACTTGCAATTGATCTATTGATGGCAACTATGCATTTTTTAGCGTTCAAGTCATATTTTTGCGTCTCTTTTAGTCAGTAAATCATTCAAAATCACTTCGAACGAAATTCGGCCTTTAAACACGAATTTCGTGCATAACTTGCGGTTGATCTATTGAAGGCAACAATGCATTTCTTTAGCCGTAAATTCATGTCACTGAGTCTCTTCTAGTCATTAAATCATTCTAAATTAGTTCGAACGAATTCTATTTTCGCCCTTCAAATATTATTTTCTTACATAACTTGTAATTAATCTATTGAAGACAACAATACATTATTTTAGCATTAAAAAGCATATCACTCAATATTTTCAATCATTAAATTGTTTGAAGGCACGTCGAACCAATTCTCTTTTTGCAATTAAAACGCGACTTTCGTGCATAACTTGCAATTGATCTATTGATCGCAACTATGCCTTTTTTAGCGTTCAAGTCATATTTTTGCGTCTCTTTTAGTCAGTAAATCATTCTAAATCACTTCGAACGAAATTCGGCCTTTAAACATGACTTCCGTGCGTAACTTGCAGTTGATCTATTGAAGGCAACAATGCATTGGTCTAGCCTTAAATTCATGTCACTGAGTCTCTTCTGGTCATTAAATCATTCTAAATTAGTTCGAACGAATTCTATTTTCGCCCTTCAAATATTATTTTCTTACATAACTTGTAATTAATCTATTGAAGACAACAATACATTATTTTAGCATTAAAAAGCATATCGCTCAATCTTTTCAATCATTAAATTGTTCGAAGGCACGTCGAACCAATTCTCTTTTTGCATTTAAAACGCGACTTTCGTGCATAACTTGCAATTGATCTATTGATGGCAACTATGCATTTTTAAGCGTTCAAGTCATATTTTTGCGTCTCTTTTAGTCAGTAAATCATTCAAAATCACTTCGAACGAAATTCGGCCTTTAAACACGACTTTCGTGCATAACTTGCGGTTGATCTATTGAAGGCAACAATGCATTTCTTTAGCCTTAAATTCATGTCACTGAGTCTCTTCTAGTCATTGAATCGTTCTAAATTAGTTCGAACGAATTCTATTTTCGCCCTTCAAATATTATTTTCTTACATAACTTGTAATTAATCTATTGAAGACAACAATGCATTATTTTACCATTAAAAAGCATATCACTCAGTCTTTTCAATCATTAAATCTTTTGAAGGCACTTCGAACCAATTCTCTTTTTGCATTTAAAACGCGACTTTCGTGCATAACTTGCAATTGATCTATTGGTGGCAACTATGCATTTTTTTAGCCTTAAAGTCATATTTTTGCGTCTCTTTTAGTCAGTAAATTATTCTAAATCACTTCGAACGAAATTCGGCCTTTAAACATGACTTTCGTGCGTAACTTGCAGTTGGTCTATTGAAGGCAACAATGCATTTGTTTAGCCTTAAAGTCATGTCATTGAGTCTCTTTTAGTCATTAAATCATTCTAAATTAATTCGAACGAATTCTATTTTCGCCCTTCAAACATTATTTTCTTACACAACTTGTAATTAATCTATTGAAGACAACAATGCATTATTTTACCATTAAAAAGCATATCACTCAGTCTTTTCAATCATTAAATCTTTTGAAGGCACTTCGAACCAATTCTCTTTTTGCTTTTAAAACGCGACTTTCGTGCATAACTTGCAATTGATCTATTGATGGTAACTATGCATTTTTTAGCGTTCAAGTCATATTTTTGCGTCTGTTTTAGTCAGTAAATCATTCTAAATCACTTCGTATGAAATTCGGCATTTAAACATGACTTTCGTGCATAACTTGCAGTTGATCTATTGAAGGCAACAATGCATTCGTTTAGCCTTAAAGTCATGTCACTGAGTGTCTTCTAGTCATTAAATCATTCTAAATTATTTCGAACGAATTCTATTTTTGCCCTTCAAATATTATTTTCTTACATAACTTGTAATTAATCTATTGAACACAACAATACATTATTTTAGCATTAAAAAGCATATCGCTCAATCTTTTCAATCATTAAATTATTCGAAAGCACGTCGAACCAATTCTCTTTTTGCATTTAAAACGCGACTTTCATGCATAACTTGCAATTGATCTATTAATGGCAACTATGCATTTTTTAGCGTTCAAGTCATATTTTTGCGTCTCTTTTAGTTAGTAAATCATTCAAAATCACTTCGAACGAAATTCGGCCTTTAAACACGACTTTCGTGCATAACTTGGGGTTGATCTATTGAAGGCAACAATGCATTTCTTTAGCCTTAAATTCATGTCACTGAGTCTCTTCTAGTCATTAAATCAATCTAAATTAGTTCGAACGAATTCTATTTTCGCCCTTCAAATATTATTTTCTTACATAACTTGTAATTAATCTATTGAAGACAACAATACATTATTTTAGCATTAAAAAGCATATCACTCAATATTTTCAATCATTAAATTGTTTGAAGGCACGTCGAACCAATTCTCTTTTTGCAATTAAAACGCGACTTTCGTGCATAACTTGCAATTGATCTATTGATGGCAACTATGCCTTTTTTAGCGTTCAAGTCATATTTTTGCGTCTCTTTTAGTCAGTAAATCATTCTAAATCACTTCGAACGAAATTCGGCCTTTAAACATGACTTTCGTGCGTAACTTGCAGTTGATCTATTGAAGGCAACAATGCATTGGTTTAGCCTTAAAGTCATGTCATTGAGTCTCTTTTAGTCTTTAAATCATTCCAAATTAATTCGAACGAATTCTATTTTTGCCCTTCAAACATTATTTTCTTACATAACTTGTAATTAATCTATTGAAACAACAATGCATTATTTTACCATTAAAAAGCATATCACTCAGTCTTTTCAATCATTAAATCTTTTGAAGGCACTTCGAACCAATTCTCTTTTTGCTTTTAAAACGCGACTTTCGTGCATAACTTGCAATTGATCTATTGATGGCAACTATGCATTTTTTAGCGTTCAAGTCATATTTTTGCGTCTGTTTTAGTCAGTAAATCATTCTAAATCACTTCGTATGAAATTCGGCATTTAAACATGACTTTCGTGCATAACTTGCAGTTGATCTATTCAAGGCAACAATGCATTTGTTTAGCCTTAAAGTCATGTCACTGAGTCTCTTCTAGTGATTAAATCATTCTAAATTATTTCGAACGAATTCTATTTTCGCCCTTCAAACATTATTTTCTTACATAACTTGTAATTAATCTATTGAAGACAACAATGCATTATTTTAGCATTAAAAAGCATATCACTCAATATTTTCAATCATTAAATTGTTTGAAGGCACGTCGAACCAATTCTCTTTTTGCATTTAAAACGTGACTTTCGTGCATAACTTGCAATTGATCTATTGGTGGCAACTATGCATTTTTTTAGCCTTAAAGTCATATTTTTGCGTCTCTTTTAGTCAGTAAATCATTCTAAATCACTTCGAACGAAATTCGGCCTTTAAACATGACTTTCGTGCGTAACTTGCAGTTGGTCTATTGAAGGCAACAATGCATTTGTTTAGCCTTAAAGTCATGTCATTGAGTCTCTTTTAGTCATTAAATCATTCTAAATTAATTCGAACGAATTCTATTTTCGCCCTTCAAACATTATTTTCTTACACAACTTGTAATTAATCTATTGAAGACAACAATGCATTATTTTACCATTAAAAAGCATATCACTCAGTCTTTTCAATCATTAAATCTTTTGAAGGCACTTCGAACCAATTCTCTTTTTGCTTTTAAAACGCGACTTTCGTGCATAACTTGCAATTGATCTATTGATGGCAACTATGCATTTTTTAGCGTTCAAGTCATATTTTTGCGTCTGTTTTAGTCAGTAAATCATTCTAAATCACTTCGTATGAAATTCGGCATTTAAACATGACTTTCGTGCATAACTTGCAGTTGATCTATTGAAGGCAACAATGCATTCGTTTAGCCTTAAAGTCATGTCACTGAGTGTCTTCTAGTCATTAAATCATTCTAAATTATTTCGAACGAATTCTATTTTTGCCCTTCAAATATTATTTTCTTACATAACTTGTAATTAATCTATTGAACACAACAATACATTATTTTAGCATTAAAAAGCATATCGCTCAATCTTTTCAATCATTAAATTATTCGAAAGCACGTCGAACCAATTCTCTTTTTGCATTTAAAACGCGACTTTCATGCATAACTTGCAATTGATCTATTAATGGCAACTATGCATTTTTTAGCGTTCAAGTCATATTTTTGCGTCTCTTTTAGTTAGTAAATCATTCAAAATCACTTCGAACGAAATTCGGCCTTTAAACACGACTTTCGTGCATAACTTGGGGTTGATCTATTGAAGGCAACAATGCATTTCTTTAGCCTTAAATTCATGTCACTGAGTCTCTTCTAGTCATTAAATCAATCTAAATTAGTTCGAACGAATTCTATTTTCGCCCTTCAAATATTATTTTCTTACATAACTTGTAATTAATCTATTGAAGACAACAATACATTATTTTAGCATTAAAAAGCATATCACTCAATATTTTCAATCATTAAATTGTTTGAAGGCACGTCGAACCAATTCTCTTTTTGCAATTAAAACGCGACTTTCGTGCATAACTTGCAATTGATCTATTGATGGCAACTATGCCTTTTTTAGCGTTCAAGTCATATTTTTGCGTCTCTTTTAGTCAGTAAATCATTCTAAATCACTTCGAACGAAATTCGGCCTTTAAACATGACTTTCGTGCGTAACTTGCAGTTGATCTATTGAAGGCAACAATGCATTGGTTTAGCCTTAAAGTCATGTCATTGAGTCTCTTTTAGTCTTTAAATCATTCCAAATTAATTCGAACGAATTCTATTTTTGCCCTTCAAACATTATTTTCTTACATAACTTGTAATTAATCTATTGAAACAACAATGCATTATTTTACCATTAAAAAGCATATCACTCAGTCTTTTCAATCATTAAATCTTTTGAAGGCACTTCGAACCAATTCTCTTTTTGCTTTTAAAACGCGACTTTCGTGCATAACTTGCAATTGATCTATTGATGGCAACTATGCATTTTTTAGCGTTCAAGTCATATTTTTGCGTCTGTTTTAGTCAGTAAATCATTCTAAATCACTTCGTATGAAATTCGGCATTTAAACATGACTTTCGTGCATAACTTGCAGTTGATCTATTCAAGGCAACAATGCATTTGTTTAGCCTTAAAGTCATGTCACTGAGTCTCTTCTAGTGATTAAATCATTCTAAATTATTTCGAACGAATTCTATTTTCGCCCTTCAAACATTATTTTCTTACATAACTTGTAATTAATCTATTGAAGACAACAATGCATTATTTTAGCATTAAAAAGCATATCACTCAATATTTTCAATCATTAAATTGTTTGAAGGCACGTCGAACCAATTCTCTTTTTGCATTTAAAACGTGACTTTCGTGCATAACTTGCAATTGATCTATTGGTGGCAACTATGCATTTTTTTAGCCTTAAAGTCATATTTTTGCGTCTCTTTTAGTCAGTAAATCATTCTAAATCACTTCGAACGAAATTCGGCCTTTAAACATGACTTTCGTGCGTAACTTGCAGTTGGTCTATTGAAGGCAACAATGCATTTGTTTAGCCTTAAAGTCATGTCATTGAGTCTCTTTTAGTCATTAAATCATTCTAAATTAATTCGAACGAATTCTATTTTCGCCCTTCAAACATTATTTTCTTACACAACTTGTAATTAATCTATTGAAGACAACAATGCATTATTTTACCATTAAAAAGCATATCACTCAGTCTTTTCAATCATTAAATCTTTTGAAGGCACTTCGAACCAATTCTCTTTTTGCTTTTAAAACGCGACTTTCGTGCATAACTTGCAATTGATCTATTGATGGCAACTATGCATTTTTTAGCGTTCAAGTCATATTTTTGCGTCTGTTTTAGTCAGTAAATCATTCTAAATCACTTCGTATGAAATTCGGCATTTAAACATGACTTTCGTGCATAACTTGCAGTTGATCTATTGAAGGCAACAATGCATTCGTTTAGCCTTAAAGTCATGTCACTGAGTCTCTTCTAGTCATTAAATCATTCTAAATTATTTCGAACGAATTCTATTTTTGCCCTTCAAATATTATTTTCTTACATAACTTGTAATTAATCTATTGAACACAACAATACATTATTTTAGCATTAAAAAGCATATCGCTCAATCTTTTCAATCATTAAATTATTCGAAGGCACTTCGAACCAATTCTCTTTTTGCATTTAAAACGCGACTTTCGTGCATAACTTGCAATTGATCTATTGGTGGCAACTATGCATTTTTTTAGCCTTAAAGTCATATTTTTGCGTCTCTTTTAGTCAGTAAATCATTCTAAATCACTTCGAACGAAATTCGGCCTTTAAACATGACTTTCGTGCGTAACTTGCAGTTGATCTATTGAAGGCAACAATGCATTGGTTTAGCCTTAAAGTCATGTCATTGAGTCTCTTTTAGTCTTTAAATCATTCCAAATTAATTCGAACGAATTCTATTTTTGCCCTTCAAACATTATTTTCTTACATAACTTGTAATTAATCTATTGAAACAACAATGCATTATTTTACCATTAAAAAGCATATCACTCAGTCTTTTCAATCATTAAATCTTTTGAAGGCACTTCGAACCAATTCTCTTTTTGCTTTTAAAACGCGACTTTCGTGCATAACTTGCAATTGATCTATTGATGGCAACTATGCATTTTTTAGCGTTCAAGTCATATTTTTGCGTCTGTTTTAGTCAGTAAATCATTCTAAATCACTTCGTATGAAATTCGGCATTTAAACATGACTTTCGTGCATAACTTGCAGTTGATCTATTGAAGGCAACAATGCATTTGTTTAGCCTTAAAGTCATGTCACTGAGTCTCTTCTAGTGATTAAATCATTCTAAATTATTTCGAACGAATTCTATTTTCGCCCTTCAAACATTATTTTCTTACATAACTTGTAATTAATCTATTGAAGACAACAATGCATCATTTTAGCATTAAAAAGCATATCACTCAATATTTTCAATCATTAAATTGTTTGAAGGCACGTCGAACCAATTCTCTTTTTGCATTTAAAACGTGACTTTCGTGCATAACTTGCAATTGATCTATTGGTGGCAACTATGCATTTTTTTAGCCTTAAAGTCATATTTTTGCGTCTCTTTTAGTCAGTAAATCATTCTAAATCACTTCGAACGAAATTCGGCCTTTAAACATGACTTTCGTGCGTAACTTGCAGTTGGTCTATTGAAGGCAACAATGCATTTGTTTAGCCTTAAAGTCATGTCATTGAGTCTCTTTTAGTCATTAAATCATTCTAAATTAATTCGAACGAATTCTATTTTCGCCCTTCAAACATTATTTTCTTACACAACTTGTAATTAATCTATTGAAGACAACAATGCATTATTTTACCATTAAAAAGCATATCACTCAGTCTTTTCAATCATTAAATTGTTTGAAGGCACTTCGGACCAATTCTCTTTTTGCATTTAAAACGCGACTTTCGTGCATAACTTGCAATTGATCTATTGATGGCAACTATGCATTTTTTAGCATTCAAGTCATATTTTTGCGTCTGTTTTAGTCAGTAAATCATTCTAAATCACTTCGTATGAAATTCGGCATTTAAACATGACTTTCGTGCATAACTTGCAGTTGATCTATTGAAGGCAACAATGCATTCGTTTAGCCTTAAAGTCATGTCACTGAGTCTCTTCTAGTCATTAAATCATTCTAAATTATTTCGAACGAATTCTATTTTTGCCCTTCAAATATTATTTTCTTACATAACTTGTAATTAATCTATTGAACACAACAATACATTATTTTAGCATTAAAAAGCATATCGCTCAATCTTTTCAATCATTAAATTATTCGAAGGCACGTCGAACCAATTCTCTTTTTGCATTTAAAACGCGACTTTCATGCATAACTTGCAATTGATCTATTAATGGCAACTATGCATTTTTTAGCGTTCAAGTCATATTTTTGCGTCTCTTTTAGTTAGTAAATCATTCAAAATCACTTCGAACGAAATTCGGCCTTTAAACACGACTTTCGTGCATAACTTGGGGTTGATCTATTGAAGGCAACAATGCATTTCTTTAGCCTTAAATTCATGTCACTGAGTCTCTTCTAGTCATTAAATCAATCTAAATTAGTTCGAACGAATTCTATTTTCGCCCTTCAAATATTATTTTCTTACATAACTTGTAATTAATCTATTGAAGACAACAATACATTATTTTAGCATTAAAAAGCATATCACTCAATATTTTCAATCATTAAATTGTTTGAAGGCACGTCGAACCAATTCTCTTTTTGCAATTAAAACGCGACTTTCGTGCATAACTTGCAATTGATCTATTGATGGCAACTATGCCTTTTTTAGCGTTCAAGTCATATTTTTGCGTCTCTTTTAGTCAGTAAATCATTCTAAATCACTTCGAACGAAATTCGGCCTTTAAACATGACTTTCGTGCGTAACTTGCAGTTGATCTATTGAAGGCAACAATGCATTGGTTTAGCCTTAAAGTCATGTCATTGAGTCTCTTTTAGTCTTTAAATCATTCCAAATTAATTCGAACGAATTCTATTTTTGCCCTTCAAACATTATTTTCTTACATAACTTGTAATTAATCTATTGAAACAACAACGCATTATTTTACCATTAAAAAGCATATCACTCAGTCTTTTCAATCATTAAATCTTTTGAAGGCACTTCGAAGCAATTCTCTTTTTGCTTTTAAAACGCGACTTTCGTGCATAACTTGCAATTGATCTATTGATGGCAACTATGCATTTTTTAGCGTTCAAGTCATATTTTTGCGTCTGTTTTAGTCAGTAAATCATTCTAAATCACTTCGTATGAAATTCGGCATTTAAACATGACTTTCGTGCATAACTTGCAGTTGATCTATTCAAGGCAACAGTGCATTTGTTTAGCCTTAAAGTCATGTCACTGAGTCTCTTCTAGTGATTAAATCATTCTAAATTATTTCGAACGAATTCTATTTTCGCCCTTCAAACATTATTTTCTTACATAACTTGTAATTAATCTATTGAAGACAACAATGCATTATTTTAGCATTAAAAAGCATATCACTCAATATTTTCAATCATTAAATTGTTTGAAGGCACGTCGAACCAATTCTCTTTTTGCATTTAAAACGTGACTTTCGTGCATAACTTGCAATTGATCTATTGATGGCAACTATGCATTTTTTCGCGTTAAAGTCATATTTTTGCGTCTCTTTTAGTCAGTAAATCATTCTAAATCACTTCGAACGAAATTCGGCCTTTAAACATGACTTTCGTGCGTAACTTGCAGTTGATCTATTGAAGGCAACAATGCATTGGTTTAGCCTTAAAGTCTTGTCATTGAGTCTCTTCTAGTCATTAAATCATTCTAAATTTATTCGAATGAATTCTATTTTTGCCCTTCAAACATTATTTTCTTACATAACTTGTAATTAATCTATTGAAGACAACAATGCATTATTTAAGCATTAAAAAGCATATCACTCAGTCTTTTCAATCATTAAATTGTTTGAAGGCACTTCGAACCAATTCTCTTTTTGCATTTAAAACGCGACTTTCGTGCTATCTTGGAATTGATCTATTGATGGAAACTATGCATTTTTTAGCCTTAAAGTCATATTTTTGCGTCTCTTTTAGTCAGTAAATCATTCTAAATCACTTTGTAAGAAATTCGGCATTTAAACATGACTTTCGTGCATAACTTGCAGTTGATCTATTGAAGGCAACAATGCATTTGTTTAGCCTTAAAGTCATGTCATTGAGTCTCTTCTAGTCATTAAATCATTCTAAATTAGTTCGAACGAATTCTATTTTCGCCCTTCAAATATTATTTGTTACATAACTTGTAGTTAATCTATTGAAGACAACAATGCATTATTTTATCATTAAAAAGCATATCACTCAGTCTTTTCAATCATTAAATTGTTGGAGGCACTTCGAACCACTTCTCTTTTTGCATTTAAGACGCGACTTTCGTGCATAACTTGCAATTGATCTATTGATGGCAACTACGCATTTTTTAGCGTTCAAGTCATATTTTTGCGTCTCTTTTAGTCAGTAAATCATTCTAAATTACTTCGTATGAAATTCGGCCTTTAAACATGACTTTCGTCCGTAACTTGCAGTTGATCTATTGAAGGCAACAATGCATTTGTTTAGGCTTAAAGTCATGTCATTGAGTATCTTTTAGTCATTAAATCATTCTAAATTAATTCGAACGAATTCTATTTTCGCCCTTCAAACATTATTTTCTTGCATAACTTGTAATTAATCTATGGAAGACAACAATGCATTATTTTACCATTAAAAAGCATATCACTCAGTCTTTTCAATCATTAAATCTTTTGAAGGCACTTCGAACCAATTCTCTTTTTGCATTTAAACGCGACTTTCGTGCATAACTTGCAATTGATCTATTGATGGCAACTATGCATTTTTTAGCGTTCAAGTCATATTTTTGCGTCTCTTTTAGTCAGTAAATCATTCTAAATCACTTCGAACGAAATTCGGCCTTTAAACATGACTTTCGTGCGTAACTTGCAGTTGGTCTATTGAAGGCAACAATGCATTTGTTTAGCCTTAAAGTCATGTCATTGAGTCTCTTTTAGTCATTAAATCATTCTAAATGAATTCGAACGAATTCTATTTTCGCCCTTCAAACATTATTTTCTTACACAACTTGTAATTAATCTATTGAAGACAACAATGCATTATTTTAGCATTAAAAGCATATCACTCAGTCTTTTCAATCATTAAATTGTTTGAAGGCACTTCGGACCAATTCTCTTTTTGCATTTAAAACGCGACTTTCGTGCATAACTTGCAATTGATCTATTGATGGCAACTATGCATTTTTTAGCATTCAAGTCATATTTTTGTGTCTCTTTTAGTCAGTAAATCATTCTAAATCACTTCGTATGAAATTCGGCATTTATACATGACTTTCGTGGGTAACTTGCAGTTGATCTATTATAGGCAACAATGCATTTGTTTAGCCTTAAATTCATGTCACTATGTCTCTTCTAGTCATTAAATCATTCTAAATTAGTTCGAATGAATTCTATTTTCGCCCTTCAAATATTATTTTCTTACATAACTTGTAATTAATCTATTGAAGACAACAATGCATTATTTTAGCATTAAAAAGGATATGACTCAGTCTTTTCAATCATTAAATTGTTTGGAGGCACTTCGGACCAATTCTCTTTTTGCATTTAAAACGCGACTTTCGTGCATAACTTGCAATTGATCTCTTGATGGCAACTATGCATTTTTTAGGCATAAAGTCATCTTTCCGTCTCTTTTAGTCAGTGAATCATTCTAAATCATTTTGAACGAAATTCGGCCTTTAAACATGACTTTCGTGCGTAACTTGCAGTTGATCTATTGAAGGCAACAACGCATTTGTTTAGCCTTAAATTAATGTCATTGTGTCTCTTCTAGTCATTAAATCATTCTAAATTAATTCGAACGAATTCTATTTTCGCCCTTCAAACATTATTTTTTTACATAACTTGTAATTAATCTATTGAAGACAAAAATGCATTATTTTAGCAGTAAAAAGCATATCACTCAGTCTTTTCAATCATTAAATTGTTTGAAGGATCTTCGAACCAATTCTCTTTTTGCATTTAAAACGCGACTTTCATGCATAATTTGCAATTGATCTATTGATGGCAACTATGCAGTTTTTTAGCCTTAATGCCATATTTTTGCTTCTCTTTTATTCAGTAAATCATTCTAAATCACTTCGTATGAATTTCGGCATTCAAACATGACTTTCGTGCATAACTTGCAGTTGATCTATTATAGGCAACAATGCATTTGTTTAGCCTTAAAGTCATGTCACTGAGTCTCTTCTAGTCATTAAATCATTCTAAATTAGTTCGAACGAATTCTATTATTGCCCTTTAAATATTATTTTCTTACATAACTTGTAATTAATCTATTGAAGACAACAATACATTATTTTAGCATTAAAAAGCATATCGCTCAATCTTTTCAATCATTAAATTATTCGAAGGCACGTCGAACCAATTCTCTTTTTGCATTTAAAATGCGACTTTCATGCATAACTTGCAATTGATCTATTAATGGCAACTATGCATTTTTTAGCGTTCAAGTCATATTTTTGCGTCTCTTTTAGTTAGTAAATCATTCAAAATCACTTCGAACGAAATTCGGCCTTTAAACACGACTTTCGTGCATAACTTGGGGTTGATCTATTGAAGGCAACAATGCATTTCTTTAGCCTTAAATTCATGTCACTGAGTCTCTTTTAGTCATTAAATCAATCTAAATTAGTTCGAACGAATTCTATTTTCGCCCTTCAAATATTATTTTCTTACATAACTTGTAATTAATCTATTGAAGACAACAATACATTATTTTAGCATTAAAAAGCATATCACTCAATATTTTCAATCATTAAATTGTTTGAAGGCACGTCGAACCAATTCTCTTTTTGCAATTAAAACGCGACTTTCGTGCATAACTTGCAATTGATCTATTGATGGCAACTATGCCTTTTTTAGCGTTCAAGTCATATTTTTGCGTCTGTTTTAGTCAGTAAATCATTCTAAATCACTTCGTACGAAATTCGGCCTTTAAACATGACTTTCGTGCGTAACTTGCAGTTGATCTATTGAAGGCAACAATGCATTGGTTTAGCCTTAAAGTCATGTCACTGAGTCTCTTCTAGTCATTAAATCATTCTAAATTATTTCGAACGAATTCTATTTTTGCCCTTCAAATATTATTTTCTTACATAACTTGTAATTAATCTATTGAAGACAACAATACATTATTTTAGCATTCAAAAGCATATCGCTCAATCTTTTCAATCATTAAATTATTCGAAGGCACGTCGAACCAATTCTCTTTTTGCATTTAAAACGCGACTTTCATGCATAACTTGCAATTGATCTATTAATGGCAACTATGCATTTTTTAGCGTTCAAGTCATATTTTTGCGTCTCTTTTAGTTAGTAAATCATTCAAAATCACTTCGAACGAAATTCGGCCTTTAAACACGACTTTCGTGCATAACTTGGGGTTGATCTATTGAAGGCAACAATGCATTTCTTTAGCCTTAAATTCATGTCACTGAGTCTCTTCTAGTCATTAAATCAATCTAAATTAGTTCGAACGAATTCTATTTTCGCCCTTCAAATATTATTTTCTTACATAACTTGTAATTAATCTATTGAAGACAACAATACATTATTTTAGCATTAAAAAGCATATCACTCAATATTTTCAATCATTAAATTGTTTGAAGGCACGTCGAACCAATTCTCTTTTTGCAATTAAAACGCGACTTTCGTGCATAACTTGCAATTGATCTATTGATGGCAACTATGCCTTTTTTAGCGTTCAAGTCATATTTTTGCGTCTCTTTTAGTCAGTAAATCATTCTAAATCACTTCGAACGAAATTCGGCCTTTAAACATGACTTTCGTGCGTAACTTGCAGTTGATCTATTGAAGGCAACAATGCATTGGTTTAGCCTTAAAGTCATGTCATTCAGTCTCTTCTAGTCATTAAATCATTCTAAATTAGTTCGAACGAATTCTATTTTCGCCCTCCAAATATTATTTGTTACATAAATTGTAGTTAATCTATTGAAGACAACAATGCATTATTTTATCATTAAAAAGCATATCACTCAGTCTTTTCAATCATTAAATTGTTGGAGGCACTTCGAACCAATTCTCTTTTTGCATTTAAGACGCGACTTTCGTGCATAACTTGCAATTGATCTATTGATGGCAGCTACGCATTTTTTAGCGTTCAAGTCATATTTTTACGTCTCTTTTAGTCAGTAAATCATTCTAAATTACTTCGAACGAAATTCGGCCTTTAAACATGACTTTCGTGCGTAACTTGCAGTTGATCTATTGAAGGCAACAATGCATTGGTTTAGCCTTAAAGTCTTGTCATTGAGTCTCTTCTAGTCATTAAATCATTCTAAATTTATTCGAACGAATTCTATTTTTGCCCTTCAAACATTATTTTCTTACATAACTTGTAATGAATCTATTGAAGACAACAATGCATTATTTAAGCATTAAAAAGCATATCACTCAGTCTTTTCAATCATTAAATTGTTTGAAGGCACTTCGAACCAATTCTCTTTTTGCATTTAAAACGCGACTTTCGTGCTAACTTGGAATTGATCTATTGATGGAAACTATGCATTTTTTAGCCTTAAAGTCATATTTTTGCGTCTCTTTTAGTCAGTAAATCATTCTAAATCACTTTGTAAGAAATTCGGCATTTAAACATGACTTTCGTGCATAACTTGCAGTTGATCTATTGAAGGCAACAATGCATTTGTTTAGCCTTAAAGTCATGTCATTGAGTCTCTTCTAGTCATTAAATCATTCTAAATTAGTTCGAACGAATTCTATTTTCGCCCTTCAAATATTATTTGTTACATAACTTGTAGTTAATCTATTGAAGACAACAATGCATTATTTTATCATTAAAAAGCATATCACTCAGTCTTTTCAATCATTAAATTGTTGGAGGCACTTCGAACCACTTCTCTTTTTGCATTTAAGACGCGACTTTCGTGCATAACTTGCAATTGATCTATTGATGGCAACTACGCATTTTTTAGCGTTCAAGTCATATTTTTGCGTCTCTTTTAGTCAGTAAATCATTCTAAATTACTTCGTATGAAATTCGGCCTTTAAACATGACTTTCGTCCGTAACTTGCAGTTGATCTATTGAAGGCAACAATGCATTTGTTTAGGCTTAAAGTCATGTCATTGAGTATCTTTTAGTCATTAAATCATTCTAAATTAATTCGAACGAATTCTATTTTCGCCCTTCAAACATTATTTTCTTGCATAACTTGTAATTAATCTATGGAAGACAACAATGCATTATTTTACCATTAAAAAGCATATCACTCAGTCTTTTCAATCATTAAATCTTTTGAAGGCACTTCGAACCAATTCTCTTTTTGCATTTAAACGCGACTTTCGTGCATAACTTGCAATTGATCTATTGATGGCAACTATGCATTTTTTAGCGTTCAAGTCATATTTTTGCGTCTCTTTTAGTCAGTAAATCATTCTAAATCACTTCGAACGAAATTCGGCCTTTAAACATGACTTTCGTGCGTAACTTGCAGTTGGTCTATTGAAGGCAACAATGCATTTGTTTAGCCTTAAAGTCATGTCATTGAGTCTCTTTTAGTCATTAAATCATTCTAAATGAATTCGAACGAATTCTATTTTCGCCCTTCAAACATTATTTTCTTACACAACTTGTAATTAATCTATTGAAGACAACAATGCATTATTTTAGCATTAAAAGCATATCACTCAGTCTTTTCAATCATTAAATTGTTTGAAGGCACTTCGGACCAATTCTCTTTTTGCATTTAAAACGCGACTTTCGTGCATAACTTGCAATTGATCTATTGATGGCAACTATGCATTTTTTAGCATTCAAGTCATATTTTTGTGTCTCTTTTAGTCAGTAAATCATTCTAAATCACTTCGTATGAAATTCGGCATTTATACATGACTTTCGTGGGTAACTTGCAGTTGATCTATTATAGGCAACAATGCATTTGTTTAGCCTTAAATTCATGTCACTATGTCTCTTCTAGTCATTAAATCATTCTAAATTAGTTCGAATGAATTCTATTTTCGCCCTTCAAATATTATTTTCTTACATAACTTGTAATTAATCTATTGAAGACAACAATGCATTATTTTAGCATTAAAAAGGATATGACTCAGTCTTTTCAATCATTAAATTGTTTGGAGGCACTTCGGACCAATTCTCTTTTTGCGTTTAAAACGCGACTTTCGTGCATAACTTGCAATTGATCTCTTGATGGCAACTATGCATTTTTTAGGCATAAAGTCATCTTTCCGTCTCTTTTAGTCAGTGAATCATTCTAAATCATTTTGAACGAAATTCGGCCTTTAAACATGACTTTCGTGCGTAACTTGCAGTTGATCTATTGAAGGCAACAACGCATTTGTTTAGCCTTAAATTTATGTCATTGTGTCTCTTCTAGTCATTAAATCATTCTAAATTAATTCGAACGAATTCTATTTTCGCCCTTCAAACATTATTTTTTTACATAACTTGTAATTAATCTATTGAAGACAAAAATGCATTATTTTAGCAGTAAAAAGCATATCACTCAGTCTTTTCAATCATTAAATTGTTTGAAGGATCTTCGAACCAATTCTCTTTTTGCATTTAAAACGCGACTTTCATGCATAATTTGCAATTGATCTATTGATGGCAACTATGCAGTTTTTTAGCCTTAATGCCATATTTTTGCTTCTCTTTTATTCAGTAAATCATTCTAAATCACTTCGTATGAATTTCAGCATTCAAACATGACTTTCGTGCATAACTTGCAGTTGATCTATTATAGGCAACAATGCATTTGTTTAGCCTTAAAGTCATGTCACTGAGTCTCTTCTAGTCATTAAATCATTCTAAATTAGTTCGAACGAATTCTATTATTGCCCTTTAAATATTATTTTCTTACATAACTTGTAATTAATCTATTGAAGACAACAATACATTATTTTAGCATTAAAAAGCATATCGCTCAATCTTTTCAATCATTAAATTATTCGAAGGCACGTCGAACCAATTCTCTTTTTGCATTTAAAATGCGACTTTCATGCATAACTTGCAATTGATCTATTAATGGCAACTATGCATTTTTTAGCGTTCAAGTCATATTTTTGCGTCTCTTTTAGTTAGTAAATCATTCAAAATCACTTCGAACGAAATTCGGCCTTTAAACACGACTTTCGTGCATAACTTGGGGTTGATCTATTGAAGGCAACAATGCATTTCTTTAGCCTTAAATTCATGTCACTGAGTCTCTTCTAGTCATTAAATCAATCTAAATTAGTTCGAACGAATTCTATTTTCGCCCTTCAAATATTATTTTCTTACATAACTTGTAATTAATCTATTGAAGACAACAATACATTATTTTAGCATTAAAAAGCATATCACTCAATATTTTCAATCATTAAATTGTTTGAAGGCACGTCGAACCAATTCTCTTTTTGCAATTAAAACGCGACTTTCGTGCATAACTTGCAATTGATCTATTGATGGCAACTATGCCTTTTTTAGCGTTCAAGTCATATTTTTGCGTCTGTTTTAGTCAGTAAATCATTCTAAATCACTTCGTACGAAATTCGGCCTTTAAACATGACTTTCGTGCGTAACTTGCAGTTGATCTATTGAAGGCAACAATGCATTGGTTTAGCCTTAAAGTCATGTCACTGAGTCTCTTCTAGTCATTAAATCATTCTAAATTATTTCGAACGAATTCTATTTTTGCCCTTCAAATATTATTTTCTTACATAACTTGTAATTAATCTATTGAAGACAACAATACATTATTTTAGCATTCAAAAGCATATCGCTCAATCTTTTCAATCATTAAATTATTCGAAGGCACGTCGAACCAATTCTCTTTTTGCATTTAAAACGCGACTTTCATGCATAACTTGCAATTGATCTATTAATGGCAACTATGCATTTTTTAGCGTTCAAGTCATATTTTTGCGTCTCTTTTAGTTAGTAAATCATTCAAAATCACTTCGAACGAAATTCGGCCTTTAAACACGACTTTCGTGCATAACTTGGGGTTGATCTATTGAAGGCAACAATGCATTTCTTTAGCCTTAAATTCATGTCACTGAGTCTCTTCTAGTCATTAAATCAATCTAAATTAGTTCGAACGAATTCTATTTTCGCCCTTCAAATATTATTTTCTTACATAACTTGTAATTAATCTATTGAAGACAACAATACATTATTTTAGCATTAAAAAGCATATCACTCAATATTTTCAATCATTAAATTGTTTGAAGGCACGTCGAACCAATTCTCTTTTTGCAATTAAAACGCGACTTTCGTGCATAACTTGCAATTGATCTATTGATGGCAACTATGCCTTTTTTAGCGTTCAAGTCATATTTTTGCGTCTCTTTTAGTCAGTAAATCATTCTAAATCACTTCGAACGAAATTCGGCCTTTAAACATGACTTTCGTGCGTAACTTGCAGTTGATCTATTGAAGGCAACAATGCATTGGTTTAGCCTTAAAGTCATGTCATTGAGTCTCTTTTAGTCTTTAAATCATTCCAAATTAATTCGAACGAATTCTATTTTTGCCCTTCAAACATTATTTTCTTACATAACTTGTAATTAATCTATTGAAACAACAATGCATTATTTTACCATTAAAAAGCATATCACTCAGTCTTTTCAATCATTAAATCTTTTGAAGGCACTTCGAACCAATTCTCTTTTTGCTTTTAAAACGCGACTTTCGTGCATAACTTGCAATTGATCTATTGATGGCAACTATGCATTTTTTAGCGTTCAAGTCATATTTTTGCGTCTGTTTTAGTCAGTAAATCATTCTAAATCACTTCGAATGAAATTCGGCATTTAAACATGACTTTCGTGCATAACTTGCAGTTGATCTATTCAAGGCAACAGTGCATTTGTTTAGCCTTAAAGTCATGTCACTGAGTCTCTTCTAGTGATTAAATCATTCTAAATTATTTCGAACGAATTCTATTTTCGCCCTTCAAACATTATTTTCTTACATAACTTGTAATTAATCTATTGAAGACAACAATGCATTATTTTAGCATTAAAAAGCATATCACTCAATATTTTCAATCATTAAATTGTTTGAAGGCACGTCGAACCAATTCTCTTTTTGCATTTAAAACGTGACTTTCGTGCATAACTTGCAATTGATCTATTGATGGCAACTATGCATTTTTTCGCGTTCAAGTCATATTTTTGCGTCTCTTTTAGTCAGTAAATCATTCTAAATCACTTCGAACGAAATTCGGCCTTTAAACATGACTTTCGTGCGTAACTTGCAGTTGATATATTGAAGGCAACAATGCATTGGTTTAGCCTTAAAGTCATGTCTTTGAGTCTCTTCTAGTCATTAAATCATTCTAAATTAGTTCGAACGAATTCTATTTTCGCCCTTCAAATATTATTTGTTACATAACTTGTAGTTAATCTATTGAAGACAACAATGCATTATTTTATCATTAAAAAGCATATCACTCAGTCTTTTCAATCATTAAATTGTTTGAAGGCACTTCGAACCAATTCTCTTTTTGCATTTAAAACGCGACTTTCGTGCATAACTTGCAATTGATCTATTGATGGAAACTATGCATTTTTTAGCCTTAAAGTCATATTTTTGCGTCACTTTTAGTCAGTAAATCATTCTAAATCACTTCGTAAGAAATTCGGCATTTAAACATGACCTTCGTGCATAACTTGCAGTTGATCTATTGAAGGCAACAATGCATTTGTTTAGCCTTAAAGTCATGTCATTCAGTCTCTTCTAGTCATTAAATCATTCTAAATTAGTTCGAACGAATTCTATTTTCGCCCTCCAAATATTATTTGTTACATAAATTGTAGTTAATCTATTGAAGACAACAATGCATTATTTTATCATTAAAAAGCATATCACTCAGTCTTTTCAATCATTAAATTGTTGGAGGCACTTCGAACCAATTCTCTTTTTGCATTTAAGACGCGACTTTCGTGCATAACTTGCAATTGATCTATTGATGGCAGCTACGCATTTTTTGAGCGTTCAAGTCATATTTTTACGTCTCTTTTAGTCAGTAAATCATTCTAAATTACTTCGAACGAAATTCGGCCTTTAAACATGACTTTCGTGCGTAACTTGCAGTTGATCTATTGAAGGCAACAATGCATTGGTTTAGCCTTAAAGTCTTGTCATTGAGTCTCTTCTAGTCATTAAATCATTCTAAATTTATTCGAACGAATTCTATTTTCGCCCTTCAAATATTATTTTCTTACATAACTTGTAATTAATCTATTGAAGACAACAATACATTATTTTAGCATTAAAAAGCATATCGCTCAATCTTTTCAATCATTAAATTGTTCGAAGGCACGTCGAACCAATTCTCTTTTTGCATTTAAAACGCGACTTTCGTGCATAACTTGCAATTGATCTATTGATGGCAACTATGCATTTTTAAGCGTTCAAGTCATATTTTTGCGTCTCTTTTAGTCAGTAAATCATTCAAAATAACTTCGAACGAAATTCGGCCTTTAAACACGACTTTCGTGCATAACTTGCGGTTGATCTATTGAAGGCAACAATGCATTTCTTTAGCCTTAAATTCATGTCACTGAGTCTCTTCTAGTCATTAAATCGTTCTAAATTAGTTCGAACGAATTCTATTTTCGCCCTTCAAATATTATTTTCTTACATAACTTGTAATTAATCTATTGAAGACAACAATGCATTATTTTACCATTAAAAAGCATATCACTCAGTCTTTTCAATCATTAAATCTTTTGAAGGCACTTCGAACCAATTCTCTTTTTGCATTTAAAACGCGACTTTCGTGCATAACTTGCAATTGATCTATTGGTGGCAACTATGCATTTTTTTAGCCTTAAAGTCATATTTTTGCGTCTCTTTTAGTCAGTAAATCATTCTAAATCACTTCGAACGAAATTCGGCCTTTAAACATGACTTTCGTGCGTAACTTGCAGTTGGTCTATTGAAGGCAACAATGCATTTGTTTAGCCTTAAAGTCATGTCATTGAGTCTCTTTTAGTCATTAAATCATTCTAAATTAATTCGAACGAATTCTATTTTCGCCCTTCAAACATTATTTTCTTACACAACTTGTAATTAATCTATTGAAGACAACAATGCATTATTTTACCATTAAAAAGCATATCACTCAGTCTTTTCAATCATTAAATCTTTTGAAGGCACTTCGAACCAATTCTCTTTTTGCTTTTAAAACGCGACTTTCGTGCATAACTTGCAATTGATCTATTGATGGCAACTATGCATTTTTTAGCGTTCAAGTCATATTTTTGCGTCTGTTTTAGTCAGTAAATCATTCTAAATCACTTCGTATGAAATTCGGCATTTAAACATGACTTTCGTGCATAACTTGCAGTTGATCTATTGAAGGCAACAATGCATTCGTTTAGCCTTAAAGTCATGTCACTGAGTCTCTTCTAGTCATTAAATCATTCTAAATTATTTCGAACGAATTCTATTTTTGCCCTTCAAATATTATTTTCTTACATAACTTGTAATTAATCTATTGAACACAACAATACATTATTTTAGCATTAAAAAGCATATCGCTCAATCTTTTCAATCATTAAATTATTCGAAGGCACGTCGAACCAATTCTCTTTTTGCATTTAAAACGCGACTTTCATGCATAACTTGCAATTGATCTATTAATGGCAACTATGCATTTTTTAGCGTTCAAGTCATATTTTTGCGTCTCTTTTAGTTAGTAAATCATTCAAAATCACTTCGAACGAAATTCGGCCTTTAAACACGACTTTCGTGCATAACTTGGGGTTGATCTATTGAAGGCAACAATGCATTTCTTTAGCCTTAAATTCATGTCACTGAGTCTCTTCTAGTCATTAAATCAGTCTAAATTAGTTCGAACGAATTCTATTTTCGCCCTTCAAATATTATTTTCTTACATAACTTGTAATTAATCTATTGAAGACAACAATACATTATTTTAGTATTAAAAAGCATATCACTCAATATTTTCAATCATTAAATTGTTTGAAGGCACGTCGAACCAATTCTCTTTTTGCAATTAAAACGCGACTTTCGTGCATAACTTGCAATTGATCTATTGATGGCAACTATGCCTTTTTTAGCGTTCAAGTCATATTTTTGCGTCTCTTTTAGTCAGTAAATCATTCTAAATCACTTCGAACGAAATTCGGCCTTTAAACATGACTTTCGTGCGTAACTTGCAGTTGATCTATTGAAGGCAACAATGCATTGGTTTAGCCTTAAAGTCATGTCATTGAGTCTCTTTTAGTCTTTAAATCATTCCAAATTAATTCGAACGAATTCTATTTTTGCCCTTCAAACATTATTTTCTTACATAACTTGTAATTAATCTATTGAAACAACAATGCATTATTTTACCATTAAAAAGCATATCACTCAGTCTTTTCAATCATTAAATCTTTTGAAGGCACTTCGAACCAATTCTCTTTTTGCTTTTAAAACGCGACTTTCGTGCATAACTTGCAATTGATCTATTGATGGCAACTATGCATTTTTTAGCGTTCAAGTCATATTTTTGCGTCTGTTTTAGTCAGTAAATCATTCTAAATCACTTCGTATGAAATTCGGCATTTAAACATGACTTTCGTGCATAACTTGCAGTTGATCTATTCAAGGCAACAGTGCATTTGTTTAGCCTTAAAGTCATGTCACTGAGTCTCTTCTAGTGATTGAATCATTCTAAATTATTTCGAACGAATTCTATTTTCGCCCTTCAAACATTATTTTCTTACATAACTTGTAATTAATCTATTGAAGACAACAATGCATTATTTTAGCATTAAAAAGCATATCACTCAATATTTTCAATCATTAAATTGTTTGAAGGCACGTCGAACCAATTCTCTTTTTGCATTTAAAACGTGACTTTCGTGCATAACTTGCAATTGATCTATTGGTGGCAACTATGCATTTTTTTAGCCTTAAAGTCATATTTTTGCGTCTCTTTTAGTCAGTAAATCATTCTAAATCACTTCGAACGAAATTCGGCCTTTAAACATGACTTTCGTGCGTAACTTGCAGTTGGTCTATTGAAGGCAACAATGCATTTGTTTAGCCTTAAAGTCATGTCTTTGAGTCTCTTTTAGTCATTAAATCATTCTAAATTAATTCGAACGAATTCTATTTTCGCCCTTCAAACATTATTTTCTTACACAACTTGTAATTAATCTATTGAAGACAACAATGCATTATTTTACCATTAAAAAGCATATCACTCAGTCTTTTCAATCATTAAATCTTTTGAAGGCACTTCGAACCAATTCTCTTTTTGCTTTTAAAACGCGACTTTCGTGCATAACTTGCAATTGATCTATTGATGGCAACTATGCATTTTTTAGCGTTCAAGTCATATTTTTGCGTCTGTTTTAGTCAGTAAATCATTCTAAATCACTTCGTATGAAATTCGGCATTTAAACATGACTTTCGTGCATAACTTGCAGTTGATCTATTGAAGGCAACAATGCATTCGTTTAGCCTTAAAGTCATGTCACTGAGTCTCTTCTAGTCATTAAATCATTCTAAATTATTTCGAACGAATTCTATTTTTGCCCTTCAAATATTATTTTCTTACATAACTTGTAATTAATCTATTGAAGACAACAATACATTATTTTAGCATTAAAAAGCATATCGCTCAATCTTTTCAATCATTAAATTATTCGAAGGCACGTCGAACCAATTCTCTTTTTGCATTTAAAACGCGACTTTCATGCATAACTTGCAATTGATCTATTAATGGCAACTATGCATTTTTTAGCGTTCAAGTCATATTTTTGCGTCTCTTTTAGTTAGTAAATCATTCAAAATCACTTCGAACGAAATTCGGCCTTTAAACACGACTTTCGTGCATAACTTGGGGTTGATCTATTGAAGGCAACAATGCATTTCTTTAGCCTTAAATTCATGTCACTGAGTCTCTTCTAGTCATTAAATCAATCTAAATTAGTTCGAACGAATTCTATTTTCGCCCTTCAAATATTATTTTCTTACATAACTTGTAATTAATCTATTGAAGACAACAATACATTATTTTAGCATTAAAAAGCATATCACTCAATATTTTCAATCATTAAATTGTTTGAAGGCACGTCGAACCAATTCTCTTTTTGCAATTAAAACGCGACTTTCGTGCATAACTCGCAATTGATCTATTGATGGCAACTATGCCTTTTTTAGCGTTCAAGTCATATTTTTGCGTCTCTTTTAGTCAGTAAATCATTCTAAATCACTTCGAACGAAATTCGGCCTTTAAACATGACTTTCGTGCGTAACTTGCAGTTGATCTATTGAAGGCAACAATGCATTGGTTTAGCCTTAAAGTCATGCCATTGAGTCTCTTTTAGTCTTTAAATCATTCCAAATTAATTCGAACGAATTCTATTTTTGCCCTTCAAACATTATTTTCTTACATAACTTGTAATTAATCTATTGAAACAACAATGCATTATTTTACCATTAAAAAGCATATCACTCAGTCTTTTCAATCATTAAATCTTTTGAAGGCACTTCGAACCAATTCTCTTTTTGCTTTTAAAACGCGACTTTCGTGCATAACTTGCAATTGATCTATTGATGGAAACTATGCATTTTTTAGCGTTCAAGTCATATTTTTGCGTCTGTTTTAGTCAGTAAATCATTCTAAATCACTTCGTATGAAATTCGGCATTTAAACATGACTTTCGTGCATAACTTGCAGTTGATCTATTCAAGGCAACAGTGCATTTGTTTAGCCTTAAAGTCATGTCACTGAGTCTCTTCTAGTGATTAAATCATTCTAAATTATTTCGAACGAATTCTATTTTCGCCCTTCAAACATTATTTTCTTACATAACTTGTAATTAATCTATTGAAGACAACAATGCATTATTTTAGCATTAAAAAGCATATCACTCAATATTTTCAATCATTAAATTGTTTGAAGGCACGTCGAACCAATTCTCTTTTTGCATTTAAAACGTGACTTTCGTGCATAACTTGCAATTGATCTATTGATGGCAACTATGCATTTTTTCGCGTTCAAGTCATATTTTTGCGTCTCTTTTAGTCAGTAAATCATTCTAAATCACTTCGAACGAAATTCGGCCTTTAAACATGACTTTCGTGCGTAACTTGCAGTTGATATATTGAAGGCAACAATGCATTGGTTTAGCCTTAAAGTCATGTCTTTGAGTCTCTTCTAGTCATTAAATCATTCTAAATTAGTTCGAACGAATTCTATTTTCGCCCTTCAAATATTATTTGTTACATAACTTGTAGTTAATCTATTGAAGACAACAATGCATTATTTTATCATTAAAAAGCATATCACTCAGTCTTTTCAATCATTAAATTGTTTGAAGGCACTTCGAACCAATTCTCTTTTTGCATTTAAAACGCGACTTTCGTGCATAACTTGCAATTGATCTATTGATGGAAACTATGCATTTTTTAGCCTTAAAGTCATATTTTTGCGTCACTTTTAGTCAGTAAATCATTCTAAATCACTTCGTAAGAAATTCGGCATTTAAACATGACCTTCGTGCATAACTTGCAGTTGATCTATTGAAGGCAACAATGCATTTGTTTAGCCTTAAAGTCATGTCATTCAGTCTCTTCTAGTCATTAAATCATTCTAAATTTGTTCGAACGAATTCTATTTTCGCCCTCCAAATATTATTTGTTACATAAATTGTAGTTAATCTATTGAAGACAACAATGCATTATTTTATCATTAAAAAGCATATCACTCAGTCTGTTCAATCATTAAATTGTTGGAGGCACTTCGAACCAATTCTCTTTTTGCATTTAAGACGCGACTTTCGTGCATAACTTGCAATTGATCTATTGATGGCAGCTACGCATTTTTTAGCGTTCAAGTCATATTTTTACGTCTCTTTTAGTCAGTAAATCATTCTAAATTACTTCGAACGAAATTCGGCCTTTAAACATGACTTTCGTGCGTAACTTGCAGTTGATCTATTGAAGGCAACAATGCATTGGTTTAGCCTTAAAGTCTTGTCATTGAGTCTCTTCTAGTCATTAAATCATTCTAAATTTATTCGAATGAATTCTATTTTTGCCCTTCAAACATTATTTTCTTACATAACTTGTAATTAATCTATTGAAGACAACAATGCATTATTTAAGCATTAAAAAGCATATCACTCAGTCTTTTCAATCATTAAATTGTTTGAAGGCACTTCGAACCAATTCTCTTTTTGCATTTAAAACGCGACTTTCGTGCTATCTTGGAATTGATCTATTGATGGAAACTATGCATTTTTTAGCCTTAAAGTCATATTTTTGCGTCTCTTTTAGTCAGTAAATCATTCTAAATCACTTTGTAAGAAATTCGGCATTTAAACATGACTTTCGTGCATAACTTGCAGTTGATCTATTGAAGGCAACAATGCATTTGTTTAGCCTTAAAGTCATGTCATTGAGTCTCTTCTAGTCATTAAATCATTCTAAATTAGTTCGAACGAATTCTATTTTCGCCCTTCAAATATTATTTGTTACATAACTTGTAGTTAATCTATTGAAGACAACAATGCATTATTTTATCATTAAAAAGCATATCACTCAGTCTTTTCAATCATTAAATTGTTGGAGGCACTTCGAACCACTTCTCTTTTTGCATTTAAGACGCGACTTTCGTGCATAACTTGCAATTGATCTATTGATGGCAACTACGCATTTTTTAGCGTTCAAGTCATATTTTTGCGTCTCTTTTAGTCAGTAAATCATTCTAAATTACTTCGTATGAAATTCGGCCTTTAAACATGACTTTCGTCCGTAACTTGCAGTTGATCTATTGAAGGCAACAATGCATTTGTTTAGGCTTAAAGTCATGTCATTGAGTATCTTTTAGTCATTAAATCATTCTAAATTAATTCGAACGAATTCTATTTTCGCCCTTCAAACATTATTTTCTTGCATAACTTGTAATTAATCTATGGAAGACAACAATGCATTATTTTACCATTAAAAAGCATATCACTCAGTCTTTTCAATCATTAAATCTTTTGAAGGCACTTCGAACCAATTCTCTTTTTGCATTTAAAACGCGACTTTCGTGCATAACTTGCAATTGATCTATTGATGGCAACTATGCATTTTTTAGCGTTCAAGTCATATTTTTGCGTCTCTTTTAGTCAGTAAATCATTCTAAATCACTTCGAACGAAATTCGGCCTTTAAACATGACTTTCGTGCGTAACTTGCAGTTGGTCTATTGAAGGCAACAATGCATTTGTTTAGCCTTAAAGTCATGTCATTGAGTCTCTTTTAGTCATTAAATCATTCTAAATGAATTCGAACGAATTCTATTTTCGCCCTTCAAATATTATTTTCTTACATAACTTGTAATTAATCTATTGAAGACAACAATACATTATTTTAGCATTAAAAAGCATATCGCTCAATCTTTTCAATCATTAAATTATTCGAAGGCACGTCGAACCAATTCTCTTTTTGCATTTAAAACGCGACTTTCATGCATAACTTGCAATTGATCTATTGATGGCAACTATGCATTTTTTAGCGTTCAAGTCATATTTTTGCGTCTCTTTTAGTTAGTAAATCATTCAAAATCACTTCGAACGAAATTCGGCCTTTAAACACGACTTTCGTGCATAACTTGGGGTTGATCTATTGAAGGCAACAATGCATTTCTTTAGCCTTAAATTCATGTCACTGAGTCTCTTCTAGTCATTAAATCATTCTAAATTAGTTCGAACGAATTCTATTATTGCCCTTTAAATATTATTTTCTTACATAACTTGTAATTAATCTATTGAAGACAACAATGCATTATTTTAGCATTAAAAAGCATATCACTCAGTCTTTTCAATCATTAAATTGTTTGAAGGATCTTCGAACCAATTCTCTTTTTGCATTTAAAACGCGACTTTCATGCATAATTTGCAATTGATCTATTGATGGCAACTATGCATTTTTTTAGCCTTAAAGTCATATTTTTGCGTCTCTTTTATTCAGTAAATCATTCTAAATCACTTCGTATGAAATTCGGCATTTAAACATGACTTTCGTGCATAACTTACAGTTGACTATTATAGGCAACAATGCATTTGTTTAGCCTTAAAGTCATGTCACTGAGTCTCTTCTAGTCATTAAATCATTCTAAATTAGTTCGAACGAATTCTATTTTCGCCCTTCAAATATTATTTTCTTACATAACTTGTAATTAATCTATTGAAGACAACAATTTATTATTTTAGCATTAAAAAGCATATCACTCAGTCTTTTCAATCATTAAATTGTTTGAAGGCACTTCGAACCAATTCTCTTTTTGCATTTAAAGCGCGACTTTCATGCATAACTTGCAATTGATCTATTGATGGCAACTATGCATTTTTTAGCCTCAAAGTCATATTTTTGCGTCTGTTTTAGTCAGTAAATCATTCTAAATCACTTCGAACGAAATTCGGCCTTTAAACATGACTTTCGTGCGTAACTTGCAGTTGATCTATTGAAGGCAACAATGCATTTGTTTAGCCTTAAAGTCATGTCATTGAGTCTCTTTTAGTCATTAAATCATTCTAAATTAATTCGAACGAATTCTATTTTCGCCCTTCAAACATTATTTTCTTACATAATTTGTAATTAATCTATTGAATACAACAATGCATTATTTTAGCATTAAAAGCATATCACTCAGTCTTTTCAACCATTAAATTGTTTGAAGGCACTTCGATCCAATTCTCTTTTTGCATTTAGAACGCGACTTTCATGCATAATTTGCAATTGATCTATTGATGGCAACTATGCATTTTTTTAGCCTTAAAGTCATATTTTTGCGTCTCTTTTAGTCCGTAAATTATTCTAAATCACTTCGTAAGAAATTCGGCATTTAAACATGACTTTCGTGCATAACTTGCAGTTGATCTATTGAAGGCAACAATGCATTTGTTTAGCCTTAACGTCATGTCACTGACTCTCTTCTAGTCATTAAATCATTCTAAATTAGTTCGAACGAATTCTATTTTCGCCCTTCAAATATTATTTTCTTACATAACTTGTAATTAATCTATTGAAGACAACAATGCATTATTTTAGCAATAAAAAGCATATCACTCAGTCTTTTCAATCATTAAATCTTTTGAAGGCACTTCGAACCAATTCTCTTTTTGCTTTTAAAACGCGACTTTCGTGCATAACTTGCAATTGATCTATTGATGGCAACTATGCATTTTTTAGCGTTCGAGTCATATTTTTGCGTCTGTTTTAGTCAGTAAATCATTCTAAATCACTTCGTATGAAATTCGGCATTTAAACATGACTTTCGTGCATAACTTGCAGTTGATCTATTGAAGGCAACAATGCATTCGTTTAGCCTTAAAGTCATGTCACTGAGTCTCTTCTAGTCATTAAATCATTCTAAATTATTTCGAACGAATTCTATTTTCGCCCTTCAAATATTATTTTCTTACATAACTTGTAATTAATCTATTGAAGACAACAATACATTATTTTAGCATTAAAAAACATATCGCTCAATCTTTTCAATCATTAAATTATTCGAAGGCACGTCGAACCAATTCTCTTTTTGCATTTAAAACGCGACTTTCATGCATAACTTGCAATTGATCTATTGATGGCAACTATGCATTTTTTAGCGTTCAAGTCATATTTTTGCGTCTCTTTTAGTTAGTAAATCATTCAAAATCACTTCGAACGAAATTCGGCCTTTGAACACGACTTTCGTGCATAACTTGGGGTTGATCTATTGAAGGCAACAATGCATTTCTTTAGCCTTAAATTCATGTCACTGAGTCTCTTCTAGTCATTAAATCATTCTAAATTAGTTCGAACGAATTCTATTTTCGCCCTTCAAATATTATTTTCTTACATAACTTGTAATTAATCTATTGAAGACAACAATACATTATTTTAGCATTAAAAAGCATATCACTCAATATTTTCAATCATTAAATTGTTTGAAGGCACGTCGAACCAATTCTCTTTTTGCAATTAAAACGCGACTTTCGTGCATAACTTGCAATTGATCTATTGATGGCAACTATGCATTTTTTAGCGTTCAAGTCATATTTTTGCGTCTGTTTTAGTCAATAAATCATTCTAAATCACTTCGTATGAAATTCGGCATTTAAACATGACTTTCGTGCATAACTTGCAGTTGATCTATTGAAGGCAACAATGCATTTGTTTAGCCTTAAAGTCATGTCACTGAGTCTCTTCTAGTGATTAAATCATTCTAAATTATTTCGAACGAATTCTATTTTCGCCCTTCAAACATTATTTTCTTACATAACTTGTAATTAATCTATTGAAGACAACAATGCATTATTTTAGCATTAAAAAGCATATCACTCAATATTTTCAATCATTAAATTGTTTGAAGGCACGTCGAACCAATTCTCTTTTTGCATTTAAAACGCGACTTTCGTGCATAACTTGCAATTGATCTATTGATGGCAACTATGCATTTTTTAGCATTCAAGTCATATTTTTGCATCTCTTTTAGTCAGTAAATCATTCTAAATCACTTCGTATGAAATTCGGCATTTATACATGACTTTCGTGGGTAACCTGCAGTTGATCTATTATAGGCAACAATGCATTTGTTTAGCCTTAAATTCATGTCACTATGTCTCTTCTAGTCATTAAATCATTCTAAATTAGTTCGAATGAATTCTATTTTCGCCCTTCAAATATTATTTTCTTACATAACTTGTAATTAATCTATTGAAGACAACAATGCATTATTTTAGCATTAAAAAGGATATGACTCAGTCTTTTCAATCATTAAATTGTTTGGAGGCACTTCGGACCAATTCTCCTTTTGCGTTTAAAACGCGACTTTCGTGCATAACTTGCAATTGATCTCTTGATGGCAACTATGCATTTTTTAGCCATAAAGTCATCTTTCCGTCTCTTTTAGTCAGTGAATCATTCTAAATCATTTTGAACGAAATTCGGCCTTTAAACATGACTTTCGTGCGTAACTTGCAGTTGATCTATTGAAGGCAACAACGCATTTGTTTAGCCTTAAATTAATGTCATTGTGTCTCTTCTAGTCATTAAATCATTCTAAATTAATTCGAACGAATTCTATTTTCGCCCATCAAACATTATTTTTTTACATAACTTGTAATTAATCTATTGAAGACAAAAATGCATTATTTTAGCAGTAAAAAGCATATCACTCAGTCTTTTCAATCATTAAATTGTTTGAAGGATCTTCGAACCAATTCTCTTTTTGCATTTAAAACGCGACTTTCATGCATAATTTGCAATTGATCTATTGATGGCAACTATGCAGTTTTTTAGCCTTAAAGCCATATTTTTGCTTCTCTTTTATTCAGTAAATCATTCTGAATCACTTCGTATGAAATTCGGCATTTAAACATGACTTTCGTGCATAACTTGCAGTTGATCTATTGAAGGCAACAATGCATTCGTTTAGCCTTAAAGTCATGTCACTGAGTCTCTTCTAGTCATTAAATCATTCTAAATTATTTCGAACGAATTCTATTTTCGCCCTTCAAATATTATTTTCTTACATAACTTGTAATTAATCTATTGAAGACAACAATACATTATTTTAGCATTAAAAAACATATCGCTCAATCTTTTCAATCATTAAATTATTCGAAGGCACGTCGAACCAATTCTCTTTTTGCATTTAAAACGCGACTTTCATGCATAACTTGCAATTGATCTATTGATGGCAACTATGCATTTTTTAGCGTTCAAGTCATATTTTTGCGTCTCTTTTAGTTAGTAAATCATTCAAAATCACTTCGAACGAAATTCGGCCTTTGAACACGACTTTCGTGCATAACTTGGGGTTGATCTATTGAAGGCAACAATGCATTTCTTTAGCCTTAAATTCATGTCACTGAGTCTCTTCTAGTCATTAAATCATTCTAAATTAGTTCGAACGAATTCTATTTTCGCCCTTCAAATATTATTTTCTTACATAACTTGTAATTAATCTATTGAAGACAACAATACATTATTTTAGCATTAAAAAGCATATCACTCAATATTTTCAATCATTAAATTGTTTGAAGGCACGTCGAACCAATTCTCTTTTTGCAATTAAAACGCGACTTTCGTGCATAACTTGCAATTGATCTATTGATGGCAACTATGCATTTTTTAGCGTTCAAGTCATATTTTTGCGTCTGTTTTAGTCAATAAATCATTCTAAATCACTTCGTATGAAATTCGGCATTTAAACATGACTTTCGTGCATAACTTGCAGTTGATCTATTGAAGGCAACAATGCATTTGTTTAGCCTTAAAGTCATGTCACTGAGTCTCTTCTAGTGATTAAATCATTCTAAATTATTTCGAACGAATTCTATTTTCGCCCTTCAAACATTATTTTCTTACATAACTTGTAATTAATCTATTGAAGACAACAATGCATTATTTTAGCATTAAAAAGCATATCACTCAATATTTTCAATCATTAAATTGTTTGAAGGCACGTCGAACCAATTCTCTTTTTGCATTTAAAACGCGACTTTCGTGCATAACTTGCAATTGATCTATTGATGGCAACTATGCATTTTTTAGCATTCAAGTCATATTTTTGCATCTCTTTTAGTCAGTAAATCATTCTAAATCACTTCGTATGAAATTCGGCATTTATACATGACTTTCGTGGGTAACTTGCAGTTGATCTATTATAGGCAACAATGCATTTGTTTAGCCTTAAATTCATGTCACTATGTCTCTTCTAGTCATTAAATCATTCTAAATTAGTTCGAATGAATTCTATTTTCGCCCTTCAAATATTATTTTCTTACATAACTTGTAATTAATCTATTGAAGACAACAATGCATTATTTTAGCATTAAAAAGGATATGACTCAGTCTTTTCAATCATTAAATTGTTTGGAGGCACTTCGGACCAATTCTCCTTTTGCGTTTAAAACGCGACTTTCGTGCATAACTTGCAATTGATCTCTTGATGGCAACTATGCATTTTTTAGCCATAAAGTCATCTTTCCGTCTCTTTTAGTCAGTGAATCATTCTAAATCATTTTGAACGAAATTCGGCCTTTAAACATGACTTTCGTGCGTAACTTGCAGTTGATCTATTGAAGGCAACAACGCATTTGTTTAGCCTTAAATTAATGTCATTGTGTCTCTTCTAGTCATTAAATCATTCTAAATTAATTCGAACGAATTCTATTTTCGCCCTTCAAACATTATTTTTTTACATAACTTGTAATTAATCTATTGAAGACAAAAATGCATTATTTTAGCAGTAAAAAGCATATCACTCAGTCTTTTCAATCATTAAATTGTTTGAAGGATCTTCGAACCAATTCTCTTTTTGCATTTAAAACGCGACTTTCATGCATAATTTGCAATTGATCTATTGATGGCAACTATGCAGTTTTTTAGCCTTAAAGCCATATTTTTGCTTCTCTTTTATTCAGTAAATCATTCTAAATCACTTCGTATGAAATTCGGCATTTAAACATGACTTTCGTGCATAACTTGCAGTTGATCTATTATAGGCAACAATGCATTTGTTTAGCCTTAAAGTCATGTCACTGAGTCTCTTCTAGTCATTAAATCATTCTAAATTAGTTCGAACGAATTCTATTATTGCCCTTTAAATATTATTTTCTTACATAACTTGTAATTAATCTATTGAAGACAACAATGCATTATTTTAGCAATAAAAAGCATATCACTCAGTCTTTTCAATCATTAAATCTTTTGAAGGCACTTCGAACCAATTCTCTTTTTGCTTTTAAAACGCGACTTTCGTGCATAACTTGCAATTGATCTATTGATGGCAACTATGCATTTTTTAGCATTCAAGTCATATTTTTGCGTCTCTTTTAGTCAGTAAATCATTCTAAATCACTTCGTATGAAATTCGGCATTTAAACATGACTTTCGTGCATAACTTGCAGTTGATCTATTGAAGGCAACAATGCATTCGTTTAGCCTTAAAGTCATGTCACTGAGTCTCTTCTAGTCATTAAATCATTCTAAATTATTTCGAACGAATTCTATTTTCGCCCTTCAAATATTATTTTCTTACATAACTTGTAATTAATCTATTGAAGACAACAATACATTATTTTAGCATTAAAAAGCATATCGCTCAATCTTTTCAATCATTAAATTATTCGAAGGCACGTCGAACCAATTCTCTTTTTGCATTTAAAACGCGACTTTCATGCATAACTTGCAATTGATCTATTGATGGCAACTATGCATTTTTTAGCATTCAAGTCATATTTTTGCGTCTCTTTTAGTCAGTAAATCATTCTAAATCACTTCGAACGAAATTCGGCCTTTAAACATGACTTTCGTGCATAACTTGCAGTTGATCTATTGAAGGCAACAATGCATTCGTTTAGCCTTAAAGTCATGTCACTGAGTCTCTTCTAGTCATTAAATCATTCTAAATTATTTCGAACGAATTCTATTTTCGCCCTTTAAATATTATTTTCTTACATAACTTGTAATTAATCTATTGAAGACAACAATACATTATTTTAGCATTAAAAAGCATATCGCTCAATCTTTTCAATCATTAAATTATTCGAAGGCACGTCGAACCAATTCTCTTTTTGCATTTAAAACGCGACTTTCATGCATAACTTGCAATTGATCTATTGATGGCAACTATGCATTTTTTAGCATTCAAGTCATATTTTTGCGTCTCTTTTAGTTAGTAAATCATTCAAAATCACTTCGAACGAAATTCGGCCTTTGAACACGACTTTCGTGCATAACTTGGGGTTGATCTATTGAAGGCAACAATGCATTTCTTTAGCCTTAAATTCATGTCACTGAGTCTCTTCTAGTCATTAAATCATTCTAAATTAGTTCGAACGAATTCTATTTTCGCCCTTCAAATATTATTTTCTTACATAACTTGTAATTAATCTATTGAAGACAACAATACATTATTTTAGCATTAAAAAGCATATCACTCAATATTTTCAATCATTAAATTGTTTGAAGGCACGTCGAACCAATTCTCTTTTTGCAATTAAAACGCGACTTTCGTGCATAACTTGCAATTGATCTATTGATGGCAACTATGCCTTTTTTAGCGTTCAAGTCATATTTTTGCGTCTCTTTTAGTCAGTAAATCATTCTAAATCACTTCGAACGAAATTCGGCCTTTAAACATGACTTTCGTGCGTAACTTGCAGTTGATCTATTGAAGGCAACAATGCATTGGTTTAGCCTTAAAGTCATGTCATTGAGTCTCTTTTAGTCTTTAAATCATTCCAAATTAATTCGAACGAATTCTATTTTTGCCCTTCAAACATTATTTTCTTACATAACTTGTAATTCATCTATTGAAACAACAATGCATTATTTTACCATTAAAAAGCATATCACTCAGTCTTTTCAATCATTAAATCTTTTGAAGGCACTTCGAACCAATTCTCTTTTTGCTTTTAAAACGCGACTTTCGTGCATAACTTGCAATTGATCTATTGATGGCAACTATGCATTTTTTAGCGTTCAAGTCATATTTTTGCGTCTGTTTTAGTCAATAAATCATTCTAAATCACTTCGTATGAAATTCGGCATTTAAACATGACTTTCGTGCATAACTTGCAGTTGATCTATTGAAGGCAACAATGCATTTGTTTAGCCTTAAAGTCATGTCACTGAGTCTCTTCTAGTGATTAAATCATTCTAAATTATTTCGAACGAATTCTATTTTCGCCCTTCAAACATTATTTTCTTACATAACTTGTAATTAATCTATTGAAGACAACAATGCATTATTTTAGCATTAAAAAGCATATCACTCAATATTTTCAATCATTAAATTGTTTGAAGGCACGTCGAACCAATTCTCTTTTTGCATTTAGAATGCGACTTTCATGCATAACTTGCAATTGATCTATTGATGGCAACTATGCATTTTTTAGCATTCAAGTCATATTTTTGCGTCTCTTTTAGTCAGTAAATCATTCTAAATCACTTCGAACGAAATTCGGCCTTTAAACATGACTTTCGTGCGTAACTTGCAGTTGATATATTGAAGGCAACAATGCATTGGTTTAGCCTTAAAGTCATGTCTTTGAGTCTCTTCTAGTCATTAAATCATTCTAAATTAGTTCGAACGAATTCTATTTTCGCCCTTCAAATATTATTTTCTTACACAACTTGTAATTAATCTACTGAAGACAACAATGCATTATTTTAGCATTAAAAGCATATCACTTAGTCTTTTCAATCATTAAATTGTTTGAAGGCACTTCGGACCAATTCTCTTTTTGCATTTAAAACGAGAGTTTCGTGCATAACTTGCAATTGATCTATTGATGGCAACTATGCATTTTTTTAGCCTTAAAGTCATATTTTTTCGTCTCTTTTAGTCAGTAAATCATTCTAAATCACTTCGTAAGAAATTCGGCATTTAAACATGACTTTCGTGCATAACTTGCGGTTGATCTATTGAAAGCAACAATGCATTTGTTTAGCCTTAAAGTCATGTCACTGAGTCTCTTCTAGTCATTAAATCATTCTAAATTAGTTCGAACGAATTCTATTTTCGCCCTTCAAACATTATTTTTTTACATAACTTGTAATTAATCTATTGAAGACAACAATGCATTATTTTGGCATTAAAAAGCATATCACTCAGTTTTTTCAATCATTAAATTGTTTGAAGGCACTTCGATCCAATTCTCTTTTTGCATTTAGAATGCGACTTTCATGCATAATTTGCAATTGATCTATTGATGGTAACTATGCATTTTTTTAGCCTTAAAGTCATATTTTTTCGTCTCTTTTAGTCAGTAAATCATTCTAAATCACTTCGTAAGAAATTCGGCATTTAAACATGACTTTCGTGCATAACTTGCGGTTGATCTATTGAAAGCAACAATGCATTTGTTTAGCCTTAAAGTCATGTCACTGAGTCTCTTCTAGTCATTAAATCATTCTAAATTAGTTCGAACGAATTCTATTTTCACCCTTCAAACATTATTTTTTTACATAACTTGTAATTAATCTATTGAAGACAACAATGCATTATTTTGGCATTAAAAAGCATATCACTCAGTTTTTTCAATCATTAAATTGTTTGAAGGCACTTCGACCCAATTCTCTTTTTGCATTTAGAATGCGACTTTCATGCATAATTTGCAATTGATCTATTGATGGCAACTATGCATTTTTTTAGCCTTAAAGTCATATTTTTTCATCTCTTTTAGTCAGTAAATCATTCTAAATCACTTCGTGAGAAATTCGGCATTTAAACATGACTTTCGTGCATAACTTGCGGTTGATCTATTGAAAGCAACAATGCATTTGTTTAGCCTTAAAGTCATGTCACTGAGTCTCTTCTAGTCATTAAATCATTCTAAATTATTTCGAACGAATTCCATTTTCGCCCTTCTAACTATATTTTTTTACATAACTTGCAATTAATCTACTAAAGACAACAATGCATTATTTTAGCATTAAAAAGCATATCACTCAGTCTTTTCAATCATTAAATTGTTTGAAGGCACTTCGAACCAATTCTCTTTTTGCATTTAAAATGCGAATTTCGTGCAGAACTTGCAATTGATCTATTGATGGCAACTATGCCTTTTTTAGCGTTCAAGTCATATTTTTGCGTCTCTTTTAGTCAGTAAATCATTCTAAATCACTTCGAACGAAATTTGGCCTTTAAACATGACTTTCATGCGTAACTTGCAGTTGATCTATTGAAGGCAACAATGCATTTGTTTAGCCTTAAAGTCATGTCACTGACTCTCTTTTAGTCATTAAATCATTCTAAATTAGTTCAAACGAATTCTATTTTTGCCCTTCAAATATTATTTTTTTGCATAACTTGTAATTAATCTATTGAAGACAACAATGCATTATTTTAGCATTAAAAAGCATATCACTCAGTCTTTTCAATCATTAAATTATTTGAAGGCACTTCGAACCAATTCTCTTTTTGCATTTAAAACGCAACTTTCGTGCACAACTTGCAATTGATCTATTGATGGCAACTATGCATTTTTTAGCGTTCAAGTCATATTTTTGCGTCTCTTTTAGTCAATAAATCATTCTAAATCACTTCGTATGAAATTCGGCATTTAAACATGACTTTCGTGCATAACTTGCAACTGATCTATTATGGGCAAAAATGCATTTCTTTAGCCTTAAATTCCTGTCACCGAGTCTCTTCTAGTCATTAAATCATTCTAAATTAGTTCGAACGAATTCTATTTTCGCCCTTCAAATATTATTTTCTTACATAACTTGTAATTAATCTATTGAAGACAACAATGCATTATTTTAGCATTAAAAAGCATATGACTCCATCTTTTCAATCGTTAAATTGTATGAAGGCACTTCGAACCAATTCTCATTTTGCATTTAAAACGCAACTTTCATGCATAACTTGCAATTGACCTATTGATGGCAACTATGCCTTTTTTAGCGTTCAAGTCATATTTTTGTGTCTCTTTTAGTCAGTAAATCATTCTAAATCACTTCGAACGAAATTCGGCATTTAAAAATGACTTTCGCGCATAACTTGCAGTTGATCTATTGAAGGCAACAATGCATTTGTTTGGCCTTAAAGTCATGTCACTGAGTCTCTTCTAGTCATTAAATCGTTCTAAATTAGTTCGACCGAATTCTATTTTCGCCCTTCAAATATTATTTTCTTACATAACTTGTAATTAATCTATTGAAGACAACAATGCATTATTTTAGCATTAAAAAGCATATGACTCAGTCTTTTCAATCGTTAAATTGTTTGAAGGCACTTCGAACCGATTCTCTTTTTGCATTTAAAACGCGACTTTCGTGCATAACTTGCAATTGATCTATTGATGGCAACTATGCGTTTTTTAGCGTTCAAGTCATATTTTTGCGTCTCTTTTAGTCAGTAAATCATTCTAAATCACTTCGTATGAAATTCGGCATTTAAACTTGATTTTCGTGCATAACTTGCGGTTGATCTATTGAAGGCAACAATGCATTTGTTTAGCCTTAAAGTCATGTCACTGAGTCTCTTCTAGTCATTAAGTCATTCTAAATTAATTCGAACTAATTCTATTTTCGCCCTTCAACATTATTTTCTTACATAACTTGCAATTGATCTATTATAGGCAACAATGCATTTCTTTAGCCTTAAATTCCTGTCACCGAGTCTCTTCTAGTCATTAAATCATTCTAAATTAGTTCGAACGAATTCTATTTTCGCCCTTCAAATATTATTTTCTTACATAACTTGTAATTAATCTATTGAAGACAACAATGCATTATTTTAGCATTAAAAAGCATATGACTCCATCTTTTCAATCGTTAAATTGTATGAAGGCACTTCGAACCAATTCTCTTTTTGCATTTAAAACGCAACTTTCATGCATAACTTGCAATTGACCTATTGATGGCAACTATGCCTTTTTTAGCGTTCAAGTCATATTTTTGCGTCTCTTTTAGTTAGTAAATCATTCAAAATCACTTCGAACGAAATTCGGCCTTTAAACACGACTTTCGTGCATAACTTGCAGTTGATCTATTGAAGGCAACAATGCATTTGTTTGGCCTTAAAGTCATGTCACTGAGTCTCTTCTAGTCATTAAATCGTTCTAAATTAGTTCGACCGAATTCTATTTTCGCCCTTCAAATATTATTTTCTTACATAACTTGTAATTAATCTACTGAAGACAACAATGCATTATTTTAACATTAAAAAGCATATCACTCAGTCTTTTCAATCATTAAATTGTTTGAAGGCAGTTCGAACCAATTCTCTTTTTGCATTTAAAACGCGACTTTCGTGCATAACTTGCAATTGATCTATTGATGGCAACTATGCCTTTTTTAGCGTTCAAGTCATATTTTTGCGTCTCTTTTAGTCAGTAAATCATTCTAAATCACTTCGTATGAAATTCGGCATTTAAACTTGATTTTCATGCATAACTTGCGGTTGATCTATTGAAGGCAACAATGCATTTGTTTAGCCTTAAAGTCACGTCACTGAGTCTCTTCTAGTCAGTAAGTCATTCTAAATTAATTCGAACTAATTCTATTTTCGCCCATCAACATTATTTTCTTACATAACTTGCAATTGATCTATTATAGGCAACAATGCATTTGTTTAGCCTTAAAGTCATGTCACTGAGTCTCTTCTAGTCATTAAATCATTCTAAATTAATTCGAACGAATTCTATTTTCGCCCTTCAAACATTATTTTCTTACATAACTTGTAATTAATCTATTGAAGACAACAATGCATTATTTTAGCATTAAAAAGCATATCACTCAGTCTTTTCAATCATTAAATTGTTTGAAGGAACTTCAAACCAATTTTCTTTTGCATTTAAAACGCGACTTTCCTGCATAATTTGCAATTGATCTATTAATGGCAACTATTCATTTTTTTAGCCTTAAAGTCAGATTTTTGCGTCTCTTTTATTCAGTAAATCATTCTAAATGACTTCGTATAAAATTCGGCATTTAAACATGACTTTCGTGCATAAGTTGTAGTTGATCTATTATAGGCAACAATGCATTTGTTTAGCCTTATATTCATGTCACTAAGTCTCTTCTAGTCATTAAGTCATTCTAAATTAATTCGAACGAATTCTATTTTCGCCCTTCAAATATTATTTTCTTACATAACTTGTAATTAATCTACTGAAGACAACAATGCATTATTTTAACATTAAAAAGCATATCACTCAGTCTTTTCAATCATTAAATTGTTTGAAGGCAGTTCGAACCAATTCTCTTTTTGCATTTAAAACGCGACTTTCGTGCATAACTTGCAATTGATCAATTGATGGCAACTATGCCTTTTTTAGCGTTCAAGTCATATTTTTGCGTCTCTTTTAGTCAGTAAATCATTCTAAATCACTTCGTATGAAATTCGGCATTTAAACTTGATTTTCATGCATAACTTGCGGTTGATCTATTGAAGGCAACAATGCATTTTTTTAGCCTTAAAGTCACGTCACTGAGTCTCTTCTAGTCATTAAGTCATTCTAAATTAATTCGAACTAATTCTATTTTCGCCCATCAACATTATTTTCTTACATAACTTGCAATTGATCTATTATAGGCAACAATGCATTTGTTTAGCCTTAAAGTCATGTCACTGAGTCTCTTCTAGTCATTAAATCATTCTAAATTAATTCGAACGAATTCTATTTTCGCCCTTCAAACATTATTTTCTTACATAACTTGTAATTAATCTATTGAAGACAACAATGCATTATTTTAGCATTAAAAAGCATATCACTCAGTCTTTTCAATCATTAAATTGTTTGAAGGAACTTCAAACCAATTTTCTTTTTGCATTTAAAACGCGACTTTCCTGCATAATTTGCAATTGATCTATTAATGGCAACTATGCATTTTTTTAACCTTAAAGTCATATTTTTGCGTCTCTTTTATTCAGTAAATCATTCTAAATCACTTCGTATAAAATTCGGCATTTAAACATGACTTTCGTGCATAAGTTGTAGTTGATCTATTATAGGCAACAATGCATTTGTTTAGCCTTATATTCATGTCACTAAGTCTCTTCTAGTCATTAAGTCATTCTAAATTAATTCGAACGAATTCTATTTTCGCCCTTCAAATATTATTTTCTTACATAACTTGTAATTAATCTATTGAAGACAACATTGCATTATTTTAGCATTAAAAAGCATATCACTCAGTCTTTTCAATCATTAAATTGTTTGAAGGAACTTCAAACCAATTTTCTTTTTGCATTTAAAACGCGACTTTCCTGCATAATTTGCAATTGATCTATTAATGGCAACTATTCATTTTTTTAGCCTTAAAGTCATATTTTTGCGTCTCTTTTATTCAGTAAATCATTCTAAATCACTTCGTATAAAATTCGGCATTTAAACATGACTTTCGTGCATAAGTTGTAGTTGATCTATTATAGGCAACAATGCATTTGTTTAGCCTTATATTCATGTCACTAAGTCTCTTCTAGTCATTAAGTCATTCTAAATTAATTCGAACGAATTCTATTTTCGCCCTTCAAATATTATTTTCTTACATAACTTGTAATTAATCTACTGAAGACAACAATGCATTATTTTAACATTAAAAAGCATATCACTCAGTCTTTTCAATCATTAAATTGTTTGAAGGCAGTTCGAACCAATTCTCTTTTTGCATTTAAAACGCGACTTTCGTGCATAACTTGCAATTGATCTATTGATGGCAACTATGCCTTTTTTAGCGTTCAAGTCATATTTTTGCGTCTCTTTTAGTTAGTAAATCATTCTTAATCACTTCGTATGAAATTCGGCATTTAAACTTGATTTTCATGCATAACTTGCGGTTGATCTATTGAAGGCAACAATGCATTTTTTTAGCCTTAAAGTCACGTCACTGAGTCTCTTCTAGTCATTAAGTCATTCTAAATTAATTCGAACTAATTCTATTTTCGCCCATCAACATTATTTTCTTACATAACTTGCAATTGATCTATTATAGGCAACAATGCATCTGTTTAGCCTTAAAGTCATGTCACTGAGTCTCTTCTAGTTATTAAATCATTCTAAATTAATTCGAACGAATTCTATTTTCGCCCTTCAAACATTATTTTCTTACATAACTTGTAATTAATCTATTGAAGACAACAATGCATTATTTTAGCATTAAAAAGCATATCACTCAGTCTTTTCAATCATTAAATTGTTTGAAGGAACTTCAAACCAATTTTCTTTTTGCATTTAAAACGCGACTTTCCTGCATAATTTGCAATTGATCTATTAATGGCAACTATGCATTTTTTTAACCTTAAAGTCATATTTTTGCGTCTCTTTTATTCAGTAAATCATTCTAAATCACTTCGTATAAAATTCGGCATTTAAACATGACTTTCGTGCATAAGTTGTAGTTGATCTATTATAGGCAACAATGCATTTGTTTAGCCTTATATTCATGTCACTAAGTCTCTTCTAGTCATTAAGTCATTCTAAATTAATTCGAACGAATTCTATTTTCGCCCTTCAAATATTATTTTCTTACATAACTTGTAATTAATCTATTGAAGACAACAATGCATTATTTTAGCATTAAAAAGCACATCACTCAGTCTTTTCAATCATTAAATTGTTTGAAGGAACTTCCAACCAATTCTCTTTTTCCATTTAAAACGCGACTTTCATGCATAATTTGCAATTGATCTATTAAGGGCAACTATGCATTTTTTTAGCCTTAAAGTCATATTTTTGCGTCTCTTTTATTCAGTAAATCATTCTAAATCACTTCGTATGAAATTCGGCATTTAAACATGACTTTCGTGCATAACTTGCAGTTGATCTATTGAAGGCAACAATGCATTTGTTTAGCTTTAAATTCATGTCACTGAGTCTCTTCTAGTCATTAAATCATTCTAAATTAGTTCGAACGAATTCTATTTTCGCCCTTCAAATATTATTTTCTTACATAACTTGTAATTAATCTGTTGAAGACAACAATTTATTATTTTAGCATTAAAAAGCATATCACTCAGTCTTTTCAATCATTAAATTGTTTGAAGGCACTTCGAACCAATTCTCTTTTTGCATTTAAAACGCGACTTTCGTGCACAACTTGCAATTGATCTATTGATGGCAACTATGCATTTTTTAGCGTTCAAGTCATATTTTTTCGTCTCGTTTAGTCAGTAAATCATTCTAAATCACTTCGTATGAAATTCGGCATTTAAACATGACTTTCGTGCATAACTTGCAGTTGATCTATTATAGGCAACAATGAATTTCATTAGCCTTAAATTCATGTCACTCAGTCTCTTCTAGTCATTAAATCATTCTAAATTAGTTCGAACGAATTCAATTTTCGCCCTTCAAATATTATTTTCTTACATAACTTGTAATTAATCTATTGAAGACAACAATGCATTATTTTAGCAGTAAAAAGCATATCACTCAGTCTTTTCAATCATTAAATTGTTTGAAGGCACTTCGAACCAATTCTCTTTTTGCATTTAAAACGCGACTTTCGTGCATAACTTGCAATTGGTCTATTGACGGCAACTATGCATTTTTTAGCGTTCAAGTCATATTTTTGAGTCTTTTTTAGTCAGTAAATCATTCTAAATCACTTCGTATGAAATTCGGCATTTAAACATGACTTTCGTGCATAACTTGCAGTCGATCTATTATAGGCAACAATGCATTTTTTTAGCCTTAAATTCATGTCACTGAGTCTCTACTAGTCATTAAATCATTCTAAATTAGTTCGAACGAATTCTATTTTCGCCATTCAAATATTATTTTGTTACAAAACTTGTAATTAATCTATTGAAGACAACAATGCATTATTTTAGCATGACAAAGCATATGACTCAGTCTTTTCAATAATTAAATTGTTTAAAGGCTCTTCGAACCAATTCTCTTTTTGCATTTAGAACGCCACCTTCATGCATAATTTGCAATTGATCTATTGATGGCAACTATGCATTTTTTAGCGTTCAAGTCATATTTTTGCGTCTCTTTTAGTCAGTAAATCATTCTAAATCACTTCGTATGAAATTCGGCATTTAAACATGACTTTCGTGCATAACTTGCAGTTGATCGATTGATGGCAACAATGCATTTATTTATCCTTAAAATCATGTCACTGAGTCTCTTCTAGTCATTAAATCATTTTAAATTATTTCGAACGAATTCTATTTTCGCCCTTCAAACATTATTTTCTTACAGAACTTGTAATTAATCTATTGAAGACAACAATGCATTATTTTAGCATTAAAAGCATATCACTCAGTCTTCTCAATCATTAAATTGTTTGAAGGCACTTAGGACCAATTCTCTTTTCGCATTCAAAACGCGACTTTCATGCATAACTTGCAATTGATGTATTGATTGCAACTATGCATTTTTTAACGTTCAAGTCATATTTTTGCGTCTCTTTTAGTCAGTAAATCATTCTAAATCACTTCATATGAAATTCGACATTTAAACTTGACTTTCGTGCATAACTTGCAGTTGATCTATTATAGGCAACAATGCATTTGTTTAGCCTTAAAGTCATGTCACTGAGTCTCTTCTAGTCATTAAATCATTCTAAATTAATTCGAACGAATTCTATTTTCGCCCTTCAAACATTATTTTCTTCCATATCTTGTAATTAATCTATTGAAGACAACAATGCATTATTTTAGCATTAAAAAGCATATCACTCAGTCTTTTCAATCATTAAATTGTTTGAAGGCACTTCGAACCAATTCCCTTTTTGCATTGAAAACGCGACTTTCGTGCACAACATGCAATTGATCAATTGATGGCAACTATGCATTTTTTAGCGTTCAAGTCATATTTTTGCGTCTCTTTTAGTCAGTAAATCATTCTAAATCACTTCGTATGAAATTCGGCCTTTAAACATGACTTTCGTGCGTAACTTGCAGTTGATCTATTGAAGGAAACAATGCATTTGTTTAGCCTTAAAGTCATGTCACTGAGTCTCTTCTAGTCATTAAATCATTCTAAATTATTTCGAACGAATTCTATTTTCGCCCTTCAAATATTATTTTCTTACATAACTTGTAATTAATCTATTGAAGACAACAATACATTATTTTAGCATTAAAAAGCATATCACTCAATATTTTCAATCATTAAATTGTTTGAAGGCACTTCGAGCCAATTCTCTTTTTGCATTTAAAACGCGACTTTCGTGCATAACTTGCAATTGATCTATTAATGGCAACTATGCATTTTTTAGCGTTCAAGTCAAATTTTTGCGTTTCTTTTGGTCAGTAAATCATTCTAAATCACTTCGTATGAAATTCAGCATTTAAACATGACTTTCGTGCATCACTTGCAGTTGATCTATTATAAGCAACAATGCATTTGTTTAGGCTTAAATTCATGTCATTGAGTCTCTTCTAGTCATTAAATCATTCTAAATTAGTTCGAATAAATTCTATTTTTGCCCTTCAAATATTATTTTCTTACATAACTTGTAATTAATCTATTGAGGACAACAATGCATTATTTAGCATTAAAAAGGATATGACTCAGTCTTTTCAATCATTAAATTGTTTGGAGGCACTTCGAACCAATTCTCTTTTTGCGTTTAAAACGCGACTTTCGTGCATAACTTGCAATTGATCTATTGATGGCAACTATGCATTTTTTAGCGTTCAAGACATATTTTTGCGTCTCCTTTAGTCAGTGAATCATTCTAAATCACTTCGAACGAAATTCGGCCTTTAAACATGACTTTCGTGCATAACGTGCAGTTGATCTATTGAAGGCAACAATGCATTTGTTTAGCCTTAAAGTCATGTCACTAAGTCTCTTCTAGTCATTAAATCATTCTAAATTATTTCGAACGAATTCCATTTTCGCCCTTCTAACTATATTTTTTTACATAACTTGCAATTAGTCTACTAAAGACAACAATGCATTATTTTAGCATTAAAAAGCATATCACTCAGTCTTTTCAATCATTAAATTGTTTGAAGGCACTTCGAACCAATTCTCTTTTTGCATTTAAAATGCGAATTTCGTGCAGAACTTGCAATTGATCTATTGATGGCAACTATGCCTTTTTTAGCGTTCATGTCATATTTTTGCGTCTCTTTTAGTCAGTAAATCATTCTAAATCACTTCGAACGAAATTTGGCCTTTAAACATGACTTTCATGCGTAACTTGCAGTTGATCTATTGAAGGCAACAATGCATTTGTTTAGCCTTAAAGTCATGTCATTGAGTCTCTTTTAGTCATTAATTCATTCTAAATTAATTCGAACGAATTCTATTTTCGCCCTTCAATCATTATTTTCTTACATAACTTGTAATTAATCTATTGAAGACAACAATGCATTATTTTAGCATTAAAAAGCATATCACTCAGTCTTTTCAATCAATAAATTATTTGAAGGCACTATGAACCAATTCTCTTTTTGCATTTAAAACGCAACTTTCGTGCACAACTTGCAATTGATCTATTGATGGCAACTATGCATTTTTTAGCGTTCAAGTCATATTTTTGCGTCTCTTTTAGTCAGTAAATCATTCTAAGTCACTTCGTATGAAATTCGGCATTTAAACATGACTTTCGTGCATAACTTGCAGTTGATCTATTATAGCCAACAATGCATTTGTTTAGACTTAAATTCATGTCACTGAGTCTCTTCTAGTCATTAAATCATTCTAAATTAGTTCGAACGAATTCTATTTTCGCCCTTCAAACATTATTCTCTTACATAACTTATAATTAATCTATTGAAGACAACAATGCATTATTTTAGCATTAAAAAGCATATCACTCAGTCTTTTCAATCGTTAAATTGTTTGAAGGCACTTCGAACCAATTCTCTTTTTGCATTTAAAACGCGACTTTCGTGCATAACTTGCAATTGATCTATTAATGGCAACTATGCATTTTTTAGCGTTCAAGCCATATTTTTGCGTCTCTTTTAGTCAGTAAATCGTTCTAAATCACTTCGTATGAAATTCGGCATTTAAACATGACTTTCGTGCATAACTTGCAACTGATCTATTATGGGCAACAATGCATTTCTTTAGCCTTAAATTCCTGTCACCGAGTCTCTTCTAGTCATTAAATCATTCTAAATTAGTTCAAACGAATTCTATTTTCACCCTTCAAATATTATTTTCTTACATAACTTGTAATTAATCTATTGAAGACAACAATGCATTATTTTAGCATTAAAAAGGATATGACTCAGTCTTTTCAATCGTTAAATTGTTTGAAGGCACTTCGAACCGATTCTCTTTTTGCATTTAAAACGCGACTTTCGTGCATAACTTGCAATTGATCTATTGATGGCAACTATGCGTTTTTTAGCGTTCAAGTCATATTTTTGCGTCTCTTTTAGTCAGTAAATCATTCTAAATCACTTCGTATGAAATTCGGCATTTAAACTTGATTTTCGTGCATAACTTGCGGTTGATCTATTGAAGGCAACAATGCATTTGTTTAGCTTTAAAGTCATGTCACTGAGTCTCTTCTAGTCATTAAGTCATTCTAAATTAATTCGAACTAATTCTATTTTCGCCCTTCACCATTATTTTCGTACATAACTTGCAATTGATCTATTATAGGCAACAATGCATTTCTTTAGCCTTAAATTCCTGTCACCGAGTCTCTTCTAGTCATTAAATCATTCTAAATTAGTTCGAACGAATTCTATTTTCGCCCTTCAAATATTATTTTCTTACATAACTTGTAATTAATCTATTGAAGACAACAATGCATTATTTTAGCATTAAAAAGCATATGACTCCGTCTTTTCAATCGTTAAATTGTTTGAAGGCACTTCGAACCAATTCTCTTTTTGCATTTAAAACGCAACTTTCGTGCATAACTTGCAATTGACCTATTGATGGCAACTATGCCTTTTTTAGCGTTCAAGTCATATTTTTGTGTCTCTTTTAGTCAGTAAATCATTCTAAATCACTTCGAACGAAATTCGGCATTTAAAAATGACTTTCATGCATAACTTGCAGTTGATCTATTGAAGGCAACAATGCATTTGTTTGGCCTTAAAGTCATGTCACTGAGTCTCTTCTAGTCATTAAATCGCTCTAAATTAGTTCGACCGAATTCTATTTTCGCCCTTCAAATATTATTTTCTTACATAACTTGTAATTAATCTACTGAAGACAATAATGCATTATTTTAACATTAAAAAGCATATCACTCAGTCTTTTCAATCATTAAATTGTTTGAAGGCACTTCGAACCAATTCTCTTTTTGCATTTAAAACGCGACTTTCGTGCATAACTTGCAATTGATCTATTGATGGCAACTATGCATTTTTTAGCGTTCAAGTCATATTTTTGCGTCTCTTTTAGTCAGTAAATCATTCTAAATCACTTCGTATGAAATTCGGCATTTAAACTTGATTTTCATGCATAACTTGCGGTTGATCTATTGAAGGCAACAATGCATTTGTTTAGCCTTAAAGTCATGTCACTGAGTCTCTTCTAGTCATTAAGTCATTCTAAATTAATTCGAACTAATTCTATTTTCGCCCTTCAACATTATTTTCTTACATAACTTGCAATTGATCTATTATAGGCAACAATGCATTTCTTTAGCCTTAAATTCCTGTCACCGAGTCTCTTCTAGTCATTAAATCATTCTAAATTAGTTCGAACGAATTCTATTTTCGCCCTTCAAATATTATTTTCTTACATAACTTGTAATTAATCTATTGAAGACAACAATGCATTATTTTAGCATTAGAAAGCATATGACTCCGTCTTTTCAATCGTTAAATTGTATGAAGGCACTTCGAACCAATTCTCTTTTTGCATTTAAAACGCAACTTTCGTGCATAACTTGCAATTGACCTATTGATGGCAACTATGCCTTTTTTAGCGTTCAGGTCATATTTTTGTGTCTCTTTTAGTCAGTAAATCATTCTAAATCACTTCGAACGAAATTCGGCATTTAAAAATGACTTTCGTGCATAACTTGCAGTTGATCTATTGAAGGCAACAATGCATTTGTTTGGCCTTAAAGTCATGTCACTGAGTCTCTTCTAGTCATTAAATCGTTCTAAATTAGTTCGAACGAATTCTATTTTCGCCCTTCAAACATTATTTTCTTACATAACTTGTAATTAATCTACTAAAGACAACAATGCATTATTTTAGCATTAAAAAGCATATCACTCAGTCTTTTCAATCATTAAATTGTTTGAAGGAACTTCAAACCAATTCTCTTTCTGCATTTAAAACGCGACTTTCGTGCATAATTTGCAATTGATCTATTAATGGCAACTATGCCTTTTTTTAGCCTTAAAGTCATATTTTTGCCTCTCTTTTATTCAGTAAATCATTCTAAATCACTTCGTATGAAATTCGGCATTTAAACATGACTTTCGTGCATCACTTGCAGTTGATCTATTATAGGCAACAATGAATTTCGTTAGCCTTAAATTCATGTCACTGAGTCTCTTCTAGTCATTAAATCATTCTAAATTATTTCGAACGAATTCTATTTTCGCCCTTCAAACATTATTTTCTTACATAACTTGTAATTAATCTATTGAAGACAACAATGCATTATTTTAGCATTAAAAAGCATATCACTCAGTCTTTTCAATCATTAAATTGTTTGAAGGAACTTCCAACCAATTCTCTTTTTCCATTTAAAACGCGACTTTCATGCATAATTTGCAATTGATCTATTAATGGCAACTATGCATTTTTTTAGCCTTAAAGTCATATTTTTGCGTCTCTTTTATTCAGTAAATCATTCTAAATCACTTCGTATGAAATTCGGCATTTAAACATGACTTTCGTGCATAACTTGCAGTTGATCTATTGAAGGCAACAATGCATTTGTTTAGCTTTAAATTCAAGTCACTGAGTCTCTTCTAGTCATTAAATCATTCTAAATTAGTTCGAACGAATTCTATTTTCGCCCTTCAAATATTATTTTCTTACATAACTTGTAATTAATCTATTGAAGACAACAATTTATTATTTTAGCATTAAAAAGCATATCACTCAGTCTTTTCAATCATTAAATTGTTTGAAGGCACTTCGAACCAATTCTCTTTTTGCATTTAAAACGCGACTTTCGTGCACAACTTGCAATTGATCTATTGATGGCAACTATGCATTTTTTAGCGTTCAAGTCATATTTTTGCGTCTCGTTTAGTCAGTAAATCATTCTAAATCACTTCGTATGAAATTCGGCATTTAAACATGACTTTCGTGCATAACTTGCAGTTGATCTATTATAGGCAACAATGAATTTCATTAGCCTTAAATTCATGTCACTCTGTCTCTTCTAGTCATTAAATCATTCTAAATTAGTTCGAACAAATTCAATTTTCGCCCTTCAAATATTATTTTCTTACATAACTTGTAATTAATCTATTGAAGACAACAATGCATTATTTTAGCAATAAAAAGCATATCACTCAGTCTTTTCAATCATTAAATTGTTTGAAGGCACTTCGAACCAATTCTCTTTTTGCATTTAAAACGCGACTTTCGTGCATAACTTGCAATTGGTCTATTGACGGCAACTATGCATTTTTTAGCGTTCAAGTCATATTTTTGAGTCTTTTTTAGTCAGTAAATCATTCTAAATCACTTCGTATGAAATTCGGCATTTAAACATGACTTTCGTGCATAACTTGCAGTCGATCTATTATAGGCAACAATGCATTTGTTTAGCCTTAAATTCATGTCACTGAGTCTCTACTAGTCATTAAATCATTCTAAATTAGTTCGAACGAATTCTATTTTCGCCATTCAAATATTATTTTCTTACAAAACTTGTAATTCATCTATTGAAGACAACAATGCATTATTTTAGCATGACAAAGCATATGACTCAGTCTTTTCAATAATTAAATTGTTTAAAGGCTCTTCGAACCAATTCTCTTTTTGCATTTAGAACGCCACCTTCATGCATAATTTGCAATTGATCTATTGATGGCAACTACGCATTTTTTTAGCCTTAAAGTCATATTTTTGCGTCTTTTTTAGTCAGTAAATCATTCTAAATCACTTCGTATGAAATTCGGCATTTAAACATGACTTTCGTGCATAACTTGCAGTTGATCTATGATAGGCAACAATGCATTTGTTTAGCCTTAAAGTCATGTCACTGAGTCTCTTCTAGTCATTAAATCATTCTAAATTAGTTCGAACGAATTCTATTTTCGCCCTTCAAATATTATTTTCTTACATAACTTGTAATTAATCTATTGAAGACAACAATGCATTATTTTAGCATTAAAAAGCATATCACTCAGTCTTTTGAATCATTAAATTGTTTGAAGGCACTTCGAACCAATTCCCTTTTTGCATTGAAAACGCGACTTTCGTGCACAACTTGCAATTGATCAATTGATGGCAACTATGCATTTTTTAGCGTTCAAGTCATATTTTTGCGTCTCTTTTAGTCAGTAAATCATTCTAAATCACTTCGTATGAAATTCGGCATTTAAACATGACTTTCGTGCATAACTTGCAGTTGATCGATTGATGGCAACAATGCATTTATTTAGCCTTAAAATCATGTCACTGAGTCTCTTCTAGTCATTAAATCATTTTAAATTATTTCGAACGAATTCTATTTTCGCCCTTCAAACATTATTTTCTTACAGAACTTGTAATTAATCTATTGAAGACAACAATGCATTATTTTAGCATTAAAAGCATATCACTCAGTCTTCTCAATCATTAAATTGTTTGAAGGCACTTAGGACCAATTCTCTTTTCGCATTCAAAACGCGACTTTCATGCATAACTTGCAATTGATGTATTGATTGCAACTATGCATTTTTTAACGTTCAAGTCATATTTTTGCGTCTCTTTTAGTCAGTAAATCATTCTAAATCACTTCATATGAAATTCGGCATTTAAACTTGACTTTCGTGCATAACTTGCAGTTGATCTATTATAGGCAACAATGCATTTGTTTAGCCTTAAAGTCATGTCACTGAGTCTCTTCTAGTCATTAAATCATTCTAAATTAATTCGAACGAATTCTATTTTCGCCCTTCAAACATTATTTTCTTCCATATCTTGTAATTAATCTATTGAAGACAACAATGCATTATTTTAGCATTAAAAAGCATATCACTCAGTCTTTTCAATCATTAAATTGTTTGAAGGCACTTCGAACCAATTCCCTTTTTGCATTGAAAACGCGACTTTCGTGCACAACTTGCAATTGATCAATTGATGGCAACTATGCATTTTTTAGCGTTCAAGTCATATTTTTGCGTCTCTTTTAGTCAGTAAATCATTCTAAATCACTTCGTATGAAATTCGGCATTTAAACATGACTTTCGTGCATAACTTGCAGTTGATCGATTGATGGCAACAATGCATTTATTTAGCCTTAAAATCATGTCACTGAGTCTCTTCTAGTCATTAAATCATTTTAAATTATTTCGAACGAATTCTATTTTCGCCCTTCAAACATTATTTTCTTACAGAACTTGTAATTAATCTATTGAAGACAACAATGCATTATTTTAGCATTAAAAGCATATCACTCAGTCTTTTCAATCATTAAATTGTTTGAAGGCACTTCGAACCAATTCTCTTTTTGCATTTAAAACGCGACTTTCGTGCACAACTTGCAATTGATCTATTGATGGCAACTATGCCTTTTTTAGCGTTCAAGTCATATTTTTGCGTCGCTTTTAGTCAGTAAATCATTCTAAATCACTTCGAACGAAATTCGGCCTTTAAACATGACTTTCGTGCGTAACTTGCAGTTGATCTATTGAAGGCAACAATGCATTTGTTGAGCCTTAAAGTCATGTCATTGAGTTTCTTTTAGTCATTAAATCATTCTAAATTAATTCGAACGAATTCTATTTTCGCCCTTCAAACACTATTTTCTTACATAACTTGTAATTAATCTATTGAAGACAACAATGCATTATTTTAGCATTAAAAAGCATATCAATCTGTCTTTTCAATCATTAAAGAGTTTGAAGGCACTTCGAACCAATTCTCTTTTTGCATTAAAAACGCGACTTACGTGCATAACTTGCAATTGATCTATTGATGGTAATTTTGCATTTTTTAGCGTTCAAGTCATATTTTTGCGTCTCTTTTAGTCAGTAAATCATTCTAAATCACTTCGAACGAAATTTGGCCTTTAAACATGACTTTCGTGCGTAACTTGCAGTTGATCTATTGAAGGCAACAATGCATTTGTTTAGCCTTAAAGTCTTGTCATTGAGTCTCTTTTAGTCATTAAATCATTCTAAATTAATTCGAACGAATTCTATTTTCGCCCTTCAAACACTATTTTCTTACATAACTTGTAATTAATCTATTGAAGACAACAATGCATTATTTTAGCATTAAAAGCAAATCACTCAGTCTTTTCAATCATTAAATTGTTTGAAGGGACTTAGGACCAATTCTCTTTTTGCATTTAAAACGCGACTTTCGTGCATAACTTGCAATTGATCTACAGATTGCAACTATGCATTTTGTAGTGTTCAAGTCATATTTTTGCGTCTCTTTTAGTCAGTAAATCATTCTAAATCACTTCGTATGAAATTCAGCATTTAAACATGACTTTCGTGCATAACTTGCAGTCGATCTATTATAGGCAACACTGCATTTGTTTAGCCTTAAATTCATGTCACTGAGTCTCTACTAGTCATTAAATCATTCTAAATTAGCTCGAACGAATTCTATTTTCGCCATTCAAATATTATTTTCTTACAAAACTTGTAATTAATCTATTGAAGACAACAATGCATTATTTTAGCATGACAAAGCATATCACTCAGTCTTTTCAATAATTAAATTGTTTAAAGGCACTTCGAACCAATTCTCTTTTTGCATTTAGAACGCCACCTTCATGCATAATTTGCAATTGTTCTATTGATGGCAACTATGCATTTTTTTCGCCTTAAAGTCATATTTTTGCGTCCTTTTTAGTCAGTAAATCATTCTAAATCAGTTCGTTTGAAATTCGGCATTTAAACATGACTTTCGTGCATAACTTGCAGTTGATCTATTATAGGCAACAATGCATTTGTTTAGCCTTAAAGTCATGTCACTGAGTCTCTTCTAGTCATTAAATCATTCTAAATTAGTTCGAACGAATTCTATTTTCGCCCTTCAAATATTATTTTCTTACATAACTTGTAATTAATCTATTGAAGACAACAATGCATTATTTTAGCATTAAAATGCATATCACTCAGTCTTTTGAATCATTAAATTGTTTGAAGGCACTTAGAACCAATTCTCTTCTTGCATTTAAAATGCGACTGTCGTGCCCAACTTGCAATTGATCTATTGATGGCAACTATGCATTTTTTTCGCTTTAAAGTCATATTTTTGCGTCTCTTTTAGTCAGTAAATCATTCTAAATCACTTCGTATGAAATTCGGCATTTAAACATGACTTTCGTGCATAACTTGCAGTCGATCTATTATAGGCAACAATGCATTTGTTTAGCCTTAAATTCATGTCACTGAGTCTCTTCTAGTCATTAAATCATTCTAAATTAGTTCGAACGAATTATATTTTCGCCATTCAAATATTATTTTCTTACATAACTTGTAATTATTCTATTGAAGACAACAATGCATTATTTTAGCCTTAAATTCCTGTCACCGAGTCTCTTCTAGTCATTAAATCATTCTAAATTAGTTCGAACGAATTCTATTTTCGCCCTTCAAATATTATTTTCTTACATAACTTGTAATTAATCTATTGAAGACAACAATGCATTATTTTAGCATTAAAAAGCATATGACTCCGTCTTTTCAATCGTTAAATTGTATGAAGGCACTTCGAACCAATTCTCTTTTTGCATTTAAAACGCAACTTTCGTGCATAACTTGCAATTGACCTATTGATGGCAACTATGACTTTTTTAGCGTTCAAGTCATATTTTTGTGTCTCTTTTAGTCAGTAAATCATTCTAAATCACTTCGAACGAAATTCGGCCTTTAAACATGACTTTCGTGCGTAACTTGCAGTTGATCTATTGAAGGCAACAATGCATTATTTTAGCATTAAAAAGCATATCACTCAGTCTTTTCAATCGTTAAATTGTTTGAAGGCACTTCGAACCAATTCTCTTTTTGCATTTAAAATGCGACTTTCGTGCATAACTTGCAATTGATGTATTGATTGCAACTATGCATTTTTTAGCGTTCAAGTCATATTTTTGCGTCTCTTTTATTCAGTAAATCATTCTAAATCACTTCATATGAAATTCGGCATTTAAACATGACTTTCGTGCATAACTTGCAGTCGATCTATTATAGACAACAATGCATTTGTTTAGCCTTAAATTCATGTCACTGAGTCTCTTCTAGTCATTAAATCATTCTAAATTAGTTCGAACGAATTATATTTTCGCCATTCAAATATTATTTTCTTACATAACTTGTAATTATTCTATTGAAGACAACAATGCATTATTTTAGCATGAAAAAGCATATCACTCAGTCTTTTCAATCATTAAAGTGTTTGAAGGCACTTCGAACCAATTCTCTTTTTGCATTTAGAACGCCACCTTCATGCATAATTTGCAATTGATCTATTCATGGAAACTATGCATTTTTTTAGCCTTAAAGTCATATTTTGGCGTCTTTTTTAGTCAGTAAATCATTCTAAATCACTTCGTATGAAATTCGGCATTTAAACATGACTTTCGTGCATAACTTGCAGTTGATCTATTATAGGCAACAATGCATTTGTTTAGCCTTAAAGTCATGTCACTGAGTCTCTTCTAGCCATCAAATCATTCTAAATTAATTCGAACGAATTCTATTTTCGCCCTTCAAACATTATTTTCTTACATATCTTGTAATTAATCTATTGAAGACAACAATGCATTATTTTAGCATTAAAAAGCATATCACTCAGTCTTTTCAATCATTAAATTGTTTGTAGGCACTTCGAACCAATTCACTTTTTGCATTTAAAACGTGACTTTCGTGCATAACTTGCAATTGATCTATTGATGGCAACAATGCATTTTTTAGCCTTAAAGTCATATTTTTGCGTCTCTTTTAGTCAGTAAATCATTCTAAATCACTACGAACGAAATTCGGCCTTTAAACATGACTTTCATGCGTAACTTGTAGTTGATCTATTGAAGGCAACAATGCATTTGTTTAGCCTTAAAGTCATGTCATTGGGTCTTTTTTAGTCATTAAATCATTCTAAATTAATTCGACCGAATTCTATTTTCGCCCTTCAAACATTATTTTCTTACATAACTTGTAATTAATCTATTGAAGACAACAATGCATTATTTTAGCATTAAAAAGCATATCACTCAGTCTTTTCAATCATGAAATTGTTTGTAGGCACTTCGAACCAATTCTCTTTGTGCATATAAAACGCGACTTTCGTGCATAACTTGCAATTGATCTATTGATGGCAACTATGCCTTTTTTAGCGTTCAAGTCATATTTTTGCGTCTCTTTTAGTCAGTAAATCATTCTAAATCACTTCGAACGAAATTCGGCCTTTAAACATGACTTTCGTGCGTAACTTGCAGTTGATCTATTGGAGGCAACAATGCATTATTTTAGCATTAAAAAGCATATCACTCAGTCTTTTCAATCATTAAACTGTTTGAAGGGACTTCGAACCAATTCTCTTTTTGCATTTAAAACGCGACTTTTGTGCACAACTTGCAATTGCTCTATTGATGGCAACTATGCATTTTTTAGCGTTCAAGTCATATTTTTGCGTCTCTTTTAGTCAGTAAATCATTCTAAATCACTTCGAACGAAATTCGGCCTTTAAACATGACTTTAGTGCGTAACTTGCAGTTGATCTATTGAAGGCAACAATGCATTAGTTTAGCCTTAAAGCCATCTCTCTGAGTCTCTTCTAGTCATCAAATCATTCTAAATTATTTCGAACGAATTCTATTTTCGCCCTTCAAACATTATTTTCTTACATAACTTGTAATTAATCTATTGAAGACAACAATGCATTATTTTAGCTTTAAAAAGCATATCACTCAGTCTTTTCAATCATTAAATTGTTTGAAGGCACTTCGAACCAATTCTCTTTTTGCATTTAAAACGCGACTTTCGTGCATAACTTGCAATTGATCTATTGATGGAAACTATGCATTTTTTAGCCTTAAAGTCATATTTTTGCGTCTCTTTTAGTCAGTAAATCATTCTAAATCACTTCGTAAGAAATTCGGCATTTAAACATGACCTTCGTGCATAACTTGCAGTTGATCTATTGAAGGCAACAATGCATTTGTTTAGCCTTAAAGTCATGTCATTCAGTCTCTTCTAGTCATTAAATCATTCTAAATTAGTTCGAACGAATTCTATTTTCGCCCTCCAAATATTATTTGTTACATAAATTGTAGTTAATCTATTGAAGACAACAATGCATTATTTTATCATTAAAAAGCATATCACTCAGTCTTTTTAATCATTAAATTGTTTGAAGGCACTTCGAACCAATTCTCTTTTTGCATTTAAAACGTGAATTTCGTGCATAACTTGCAATTGATCTATTGATGGCAACTATGCATTTTTTAGCCTTAAAGTCATATTTTTGCGTCTCTTTTAGTCAGTAAATCATTCTAAATCACTTCGAACGAAATTCGGCCTTTAAACATGACTTTCGTTCGTAACTTGCAGTTGATCTATTATAGGCAACAATGCATTTGTTTAGCCTTAAAGTCATGTCACTGAGTCTCTTCTAGTCATTACGTCATTCTAAATTAATTCGAACTAATTTTATTTTCGCCCTTCAAACATTATTTTCTTACATAACTTGCAATTGATCTATTATAGGCAACAATGCATTTCTTTAGCCTTAAATTCCTGTCACCGAGTCTCTTCTAGTCATTAAATCATTCTAAATTAGTTCGAACGAATTCTATTTTCGCCCTTCAAATATTATTTTCTTAGATAACATGTAATTAATCTATTGAAGACAACAATGCATTATTTTAGCATTAAAAAGCATATGACTCCGTCTTTTCAATCGTTAAATTGTTTGAAGGCACTTCGAACCAATTCTCTTTTTGCATTTAAAACGCGACTTTCGTGCATAACTTGCAACTGACCTATTGATGGCAACTATGCCTTTTTTAGCGTTCAAGTCATATTTTTGCGTCTATTTTAGTCAGTAAATCATTCTAAATCACTTCGAACGAAATTCGGCCTTTAAACATGACTTTCGTGCGTAACTTGCGGTTGATCTATTGAAGGCAACAATGCATTTGTTTAGGCTTAAAGTCATGTCACTGAGTCTCTTCTAGTCATTAAGTCATTCTAAATTAATTCGAACGAATTCTATTTTCGCCCTTCAAACATTATTTTCTTACATAACTTGTAATTAATCTATTGAAGACAACAATGCATTATTTTAGCATTAAAAAGCATATCACTCAGTCTTTTCAATCATTAAATTGTTTGAAGGCACTTCGAACCAATTCTCTTTTTGCATTTAAAACGCGACTTTCGTGCATAACTTGCAATTGCTCTATTGATGGCAACTATGCATTTTTTAGCGTTCAAGTCATATTTTTGCATCTCTTTTAGTCAGTAAATCATTATAAATCACTTCGAACGAAATTCGGCCTCTAAACATGACTTTCGTGCATAACTTGCGGTTGATCTATTGAAGGCAACAATGCATTTGTTTAGCCTTAAAGTCATGTCACTGAGTCTCTTCTAGTCACTAAATCATTCTAAATTATTTCGACCGAATTCTATTTTCGCCTTTCAAACATTATTTTCTTACATAACTGGCAATTAATCTATTGAAGACAACAATGCATTATTTTAGCATTAAAAAGCATATCAGTCAGTCTTTTCAATCATTAAATTGTTTGAAGGCACTTAGGACCAATTCTCTTTTTGCATTTAAAACGCGACTGTCGTGCATAACTTGCAATTGATCTATTGATGGCAACTATGCTTTTTTTAGCGTTCAAGTCATATTTTTGCGTCTCTTTTAGTCAGTAAATCATTCTAAATCACTTCGAACGAAATTCGGCCTTTAAACATGACTTTCGTGCGTAACTTGCAGTTGATCTATTGAAGGCAACAATGCAATATTTTAGCATTAAAAAGCATATCACTCAGTGTTTTCAATCATTAAATTGTTTGAAGGCACTTCGAACCAATTCTCTTTTTGCATTTAAAACGCGACTTTCGTGCATAACTTGCAATTGATTTATTAATGGCAACTATGCATTTTTTAGCGTTCAAGTCATATTTTTGCGTCTCTTTTAGTCAGTAAATCATTCTAAATCACTTCGTATGAAATTCGGCATTTAAAAATGACTTTCGTGCATAACTTGCAATTGATCTATTATAGGCAACAATGCATTTGTTTAGCCTTAAAGTCATGTCACAGAGTCTCTTCTAGTCATTAAGTCATTCTAAATTAATTCGAACTAATTCTATTTTCGCCCTTCAAACATTATTTTCTTACATAACTTGCAATTGATCTATTATAGGCAACAATGCATTTCTTTAGCCTTAAAGTCATGTCACCGAGTCTCTTTTAGTCTTTAAATCATTCTAAATTAATTCGAACGAATTCTATTTTTGCCCTTCAAACATTATTTTCGTACATAACTTGTAATTAATCTATTGAAGACAACAATGCATTATTTTAGCATTAAAAAGCATATGACTCCGTCTTTTCAATCGTTAAATTGTTTGAAGGCACTTCGAACCAATTCTCTTTCTGCATTTACAACGCGACTTTCGTGCATAACTTGCAATTGACCTATTGATGGCAACTATGCCTTTTTTAGCATTCAAGTCATATTTTTGCGTCTCTTTTAGTCAGTAAATCATTCTAAATCACTTCGAACGAAATTCGGCCGTTAAACATGACTTTTGTGCGTAACTTGCAGTTGATGTATTGAAGGCAACAATGCATTATTTTATCATTAAAAAGCATACCATTCAGTCTTTTCAATCATTAAATTGTTTGAAGGCACTTCGAACCAATTCTCTTTTTGCATTTAAAACGCGACTTTCGTGCATAACCTGCAATTGACCTATTGATGGCAACTATGCCTTTTTTTAGCATTCAAGTCATATTTTTGCGTCTCTTTTAGTCAGTAAATCATTCTAAATCACTTCGAACGAAATTCGGCCTTTAAACATGACTTTCGTGCGTAACTTGCAGTTGATCTATTGAAGGCAACAATGGATTATTTTAGCATTAAAAAGCATATCACTTAGTCTTTTGAATCATTAAATTGTTTGTAGGCACTACGAACCAATTCTCTTTTTGCATTTAAAACGTGACTTTCGTGCATAACTTGCAATTGATCTATTGATGGCAACTATGCATTTTCTAGCCTTAAAGTCATATTTTTGCGTCTCTTTTAGTCAGTAAATCATTCTAAATCACTTCGAACGAAATTCGGCCTTTAAATATCACTTTCGTGCGTAACTTGCAGTTGATCTATTATAGCCAACAATGCATTTGTTTAGCCTTAAAGTCATGTCACTGAGTCTCTTCTAGTCATTAAATGATTCTAAATTATTTCGACTGAATTCTATTTTCGCCTTTCAAACATTATTTTCTTACATAACTTGCAATTAATCTATTGAAGACAACAATGCATTATTTTAGCATTAAAAAGCATATCACTCAGTCTTTTCAATCATTAAATTGTTTGAAGGCACTTAGGACCAATTCTCTTTTTGCATTTAAAACGCGACTTTCGTGCATAACTTGCAATTGATCTATTGATGGCAACTATGCCTTTTTTAGCGTTCAAGTCATATTTTTGCTTCTCTTTTAGTCAGTAAATCATTCTAAATCACTTCGAACGAAATTCGGCCTTTAAACATGACTTTCGTGCGTAACTTGCAGTTGATCTATTGGAGGCAACAATGCATTATTTTAGCATTAAAAAGCATATCACTCAGTCTTTTCAATCATTAAACTGTTTGAAGGGACTTCGAACCAATTCTCTTTTTGCATTTAAAACGCGACTTTTGTGCACAACTTGCAATTGCTCTATTGATGGCAACTATGCATTTTTTAGCGTTCAAGTCATATTTTTGCGTCTCTTTTAGTCAGTAAATCATTCTAAATCACTTCGAACGAAATTCGGCCTTTAAACATGACTTTAGTGCGTAACTTGCAGTTGATCTATTGAAGGCAACAATGCATTAGTTTAGCCTTAAAGCCATCTCACTGAGTCTCTTCTAGTCATCAAATCATTCTAAATTAATTCGAACGAATTCTATTTTCGCCCTTCAAACATTATTTTCTTACATAACTTGTAATTAATCTACTGAAGACAACAATGCATTATTTTAGCATTAAAAAGCATATCACTCAGTCTTTTGAATCATTAACTTGTTTGAAGGCACTTCGAACCAATTCTCTTTTTGCATTTAAAACGCGACTTTTGTGCACAACTTGCAATTGATCTATTGATGCCAACTATGCATTTTTTAGCCTTAAAGTCATATTTTTACATCTTTTTTAGTCAGTAAATCATTCTAAATCACTTCGTATGAAATTTGGCATTTAAACATGACTTTCGTGCATAACTTGCAGTTGATCTATTATAGGCAACAATGCATTTGTTTAGCCTTAAAGTCGTGTCACTGAGTCTCTTCTAGTGATTAAATCATTCTAAATTAGTTCGAACGAATTCTATTTTCGCGCTTCAAATATTATTTTCTTACATAACTTGTAATTAATCTATTCAAGACAACAATGCTTTATCTTAGCATTAAAAAGCATATCACTCAGTCTTTTCATTCATTAAATTGTTTGAAGCACTTCGAACCAGTTCTCTTTTTGCATTTAAAACGCGACTTTCATGCATAACTTGCGATTGCTCTATTGATGGCAACTATGCATTTTTTAGCGTTCAAGTCATATTTTTGCGTCTCTCTTAGTCAGTAAATCATTCTAAATCACTTCGTATGAAATTCGGCATTTAAACATGACTTTCGTGCATAACTTGCGGTTGATCTATTGAAGGCAACAATGCATTTGTTTAGCCTTAAAGTCATGTCACAGAGTCTCTTTTAGTCATTAAATCATTCTAAATTAATTCGAACGAATTCTATTTTCGCCCTTCAAACATTATTTTCTTACATAACTTATAATTAATCTATTGAAGACAACAGTGCAATATTTTAGCATTAAAAAGCATATCACTCAGTGTTTTCAATCATTAAATTGTTTGAAGGCACTTCGAACCAATTCTCCTTTTGCATTTAAAACGCGACTTTCGTGCATAACTTGCAATTGATCTATTAATGGCAACTATGCATTTTCTAACGTTCAAGTCATATTTTTGCTTCTCTTTTAATCAGTAAATCATTCTAAATCACTTCGAACGAAATTCGGCCTTTAAACATGACTTTCGTGCGTAACTTGCAGTTGATCTATTGAAGGCAAAAATGCATTTGTTTAGCCTTAAAGTCATGTCATTGAGTCTCTTTTAGTCATTAAATCATTCTAAATTAATTCGACCGAATTCTATTTTCGCCTTTCAAACATTATTTTCTTACATAACTTGTAATTAATCTATTGAAGACAACAATGCATTATTTTAGCGTTAAAAAGCATATCACTCAGTCTTTTCAATCATTAAATTGTTTGAAGGCACTTCGAACCAATTCTCTTTTTGCATTTAAAACGCGACTTTCGTGCATAACTTGCAATTGATCTATTAATGGCAACTATGCATTTTCTAACGTTCAAGTCGTATTTTTGCTTCTCTTTTAGTCAGTAAATCATTCTAAATCACTTCGAACGAAATTCGGCCTTTAAACATGACTTTCGTGCGTAACTTGCAGTTGATCTATTGAAGGCAAAAATGCATTTCTTTAGCCTTAAAGTCATGTCATTGAGTCTCTTTTAGTCATTAAATCATTCTAAATGAATTCGACCGAATTCTATTTTCGCCTTTCAAACATTATTTTCTTACATAACTTGTAATTAATCTATTAAAGACAACAATGCGTTATTTTAGCGTTAAAAAGCATATCACTCAGTCTTTTCAATCATTAAATTGTTTGAAGGCACTTCGAACCAATTCTCCTTTTGCATTTAAAACGCGACTTTCGTGCATAACTTGCAATTGATCTATTAATGGCAACTATGCATTTTTTAGCGTTCAAGTCATATTTTTGCGTCTCTTTTAGTCAGTAAATCATTCTAAATCACTTCGTATGAAATTCGGCATTTAAAAATGACTTTCGTGCATAACTTGCAATTGATCTATTATAGGCAACAATGCATTTGTTTAGCCTTAAAGTCATGTCACAGAGTCTCTTCTTGTCATTAAGTCATTCTAAATTAATTCGAACTAATTCTATTTTCGCCCTTCAAACATTATTTTCTTACATAACTTGCAATTGATCTATTATAGGCAACAATGCATTTCTTTAGCCTTAAAGTCATGTCACCGAGTCTCTTTTAGTCTTTAAATCATTCTAAATTAATTCGAACGAATTCTATTTCTGCCCTTCAAACATTATTTTCGTACATAACTTGTAATTAGTCTATTGAAGACAACAATGCATTATTTTAGCATTAAAAAGCATATGACTCCGTCTTTTCAATCGTTAAATTGTTTGAAGGCACTTCGAACCAATTCTCTTTTTGCATTTACAAAGCGACTTTCGTGCATAACTTGCAATTGACCTATTGATGGCAACTATGCCTTTTTTAGCATTCAAGTCATATTTTTGCGTCTCTTTTACTCAGTAAATCATTCTAAATCACTTCGAACGAAATTCGGCCTTTAAACATGACTTTTGTGCGTAACTTGCAGTTGATCTATTGAAGGCAACAATGCAATATTTTAGCATTAAAAAGCATATCACTCAGTCTTTTCAATCATTAAACTGTTTGAAGGGACTTCGAACCAATTCTCTTTTTGCATTTAAAACGCGACTTTCGTGCATAACTTGCAATTGCTCTATTGATGGCAACTATGCATTTTTTAGCGTTCAAGTCATATTTTTGCGTCTCTTTTAGTCAGTAAATCATTCTAAATCACTTCGTATGAAATTCGGCCTTTAAACATGACTTTCGTGTGTAACTTGCAGTTGATCTATTATAGGCAACCATGCATTTGTTTAGCCTTAAAGTCATGTCACTGAGTCTCTTCTAGTCATTAAGTCATTCTAAATTAATTCGAACGAATTCTATTTTCGCCCTTCAAACATTATTTTCTTACATAACTTGTAATTAATATATTGAAGACAACAATGCATTATTTTAGCATTAAAAAGCATATCACTCAGTCTTTTCAATCATTAAAGTGTTTGAAGGCGCTTCGAGCCAATTCTCTTTTTGCATTTAAAACGCGACTTTCGTGCATAACTTGCAATTGATCTATTGATGGCAACTATGCATTTTTTAGCGTTCAAGTCATATTTTTGCGTCTCTTTTAGTTAGTAAATCATTCTAAATCACTTCGAACGAAATTCGGCCTTTAAACATGACTTTCGTGCGTAACTTGCAGTTGATCTATTGAAGGCAACAATGCATTTGTTTAGCCTTAAAGTCATGTCACTGAGTGTCTTTCAGTCATTAAATCATTCTAAATTAATTCGAACGAATTCTATTTTCGCCCTTCAAACATTATTTTCTTACATAACTTGTAATTAATCTATTGAAGAGAACAATGCATTATTTTAGCATTAAGAAGCATATGACTCAGTCTTTTCAATCGTTAAATTGTTTGAAGGCACTTCGAACCAATTCTCTTTTTGCATTTAAAACGCGACTTTCGTGCATAACTTGCAATTGATCTATTGATGGCAACTATGCATTTTTTAGCGTTCAAGTCATATTTTTGCAACTCTTTTAGTCAGTAAATCATTCTAAATCACTTCGAACGAAATTCGGCCTTTAAACATGACTTTCGTGCGTAACTTGCAGTTGATCTATTGAAGGCAACAATGCATTTGTTTAGCCTTAAAGTCATGTCATTGAGTCTCTTTTAGTCATTAAATCATTCTAAATTAATTCGAACGAATTCTATTTTCGCCCTTCAAACATTATTTTCTTACATAACTTGTAATTAATCTATTGAAGACAACAATGCATTATTTTAGCATTAAAAAGCATATCACTCAGTCTTTTCAATCATTAAATTGTTTGAAGGCACTTCGAACCAATTCTCCTTTTGCATTTAAAACGCGACTTTCGTGCATAACTTGCAATTGATCTATTAATGGCAACTATGCATTTTCTAACGTTCAAGTCATATTTTTGCTTCTCTTTTAATCAGTAAATCATTCTAAATCACTTCGAACGAAATTCGGCCTTTAAACATGACTTTCGTGCGTAACTTGCAGTTGATCTATTGAAGGCAAAAATGCATTTGGTTAGCCTTAAAGTCATGTCATTGAGTCTCTTTTAGTCATTAAATCATTCTAAATTAATTCGACCGAATTCTATTTTCGCCTTTCAAACATTATTTTCTTACATAACTTGTAATTAATCTATTGAAGACAACAATGCATTATTTTAGCGTTAAAAAGCATATCACTCAGTCTTTTCAATCATTAAATTGTTTGAAGGCACTTCGAACCAATTCTCTTTTTGCATTTAAAACGCGACTTTCGTGCATAACTTGCAATTGATCTATTAATGGCAACTATGCATTTTCTAACGTTCAAGTCGTATTTTTGCTTCTCTTTTAGTCAGTAAATCATTCTAAATCACTTCGAACGAAATTCGGCCTTTAAACATGACTTTCGTGCGTAACTTGCAGTTGATCTATTGAAGGCAACAATGCATTATTTTAGCATTAAAAAGCATATCACTCAGTCTTTTCAATCATTAAATTGTTTGAAGGCACTTCGAACCAATTCTCCTTTTGCATTTAAAACGCGACTTTCGTGCATAACTTGCAATTGATCTATTAATGGCAACTATGCATTTTCTAACGTTCAAGTCATATTTTTGCTTCTCTTTTAATCAGTAAATCATTCTAAATCACTTCGAACGAAATTCGGCCTTTAAACATGACTTTCGTGCGTAACTTGCAGTTGATCTATTGAAGGCAACAATGCATTTCTTTAGCCTTAAAGTCATGTCATTGAGTCTCTTTTAGTCATTAAATCATTCTAAATGAATTCGACCGAATTCTATTTTCGCCTTTCAAACATTATTTTCTTACATAACTTGTAATTAATCTATTAAAGACAACAATGCGTTATTTTAGCGTTAAAAAGCATATCACTCAGTCTTTTCAATCATTAAATTGTTTGAAGGCACTTCGAACCAATTCTCCTTTTGCATTTAAAACGCGACTTTCGTGCATAACTTGCAATTGATCTATTAATGGCAACTATGCATTTTTTAGCGTTCAAGTCATATTTTTGCGTCTCTTTTAGTCAGTAAATCATTCTAAATCACTTCGTATGAAATTCGGCATTTAAAAATGACTTTCGTGCATAACTTGCAATTGATCTATTATAGGCAACAATGCATTTGTTTAGCCTTAAAGTCATGTCACAGAGTCTCTTCTTGTCATTAAGTCATTCTAAATTAATTCGAACTAATTCTATTTTCGCCCTTCAAACATTATTTTCTTACATAACTTGCAATTGATCTATTATAGGCAACAATGCATTTCTTTAGCCTTAAAGTCATGTCACCGAGTCTCTTTTAGTCTTTAAATCATTCTAAATTAATTCGAACGAATTCTATTTCTGCCCTTCAAACATTATTTTCGTACATAACTTGTAATTAGTCTATTGAAGACAACAATGCATTATTTTAGCATTAAAAAGCATATGACTCCGTCTTTTCAATCGTTAAATTGTTTGAAGGCACTTCGAACCAATTCTCTTTTTGCATTTACAACGCGACTTTCGTGCATAACTTGCAATTGACCTATTGATGGCAACTATGCCTTTTTTAGCATTCAAGTCATATTTTTGCGTCTCTTTTACTCAGTAAATCATTCTAAATCACTTCGAACGAAATTCGGCCTTTAAACATGACTTTTGTGCGTAACTTGCAGTTGATCTATTGAAGGCAACAATGCAATATTTTAGCATTAAAAAGCATATCACTCAGTCTTTTCAATCATTAAACTGTTTGAAGGGACTTCGAACCAATTCTCTTTTTGCATTTAAAACGCGACTTTCGTGCATAACTTGCAATTGCTCTATTGATGGCAACTATGCATTTTTTAGCGTTCAAGTCATATTTTTGCGTCTCTTTTAGTCAGTAAATCATTCTAAATCACTTCGTATGAAATTCGGCCTTTAAACATGACTTTCGTGTGTAACTTGCAGTTGATCTATTATAGGCAACCATGCATTTGTTTAGCCTTAAAGTCATGTCACTAAGTCTCTTCTAGTCATTAAGTCATTCTAAATTAATTCGAACGAATTCTATTTTCGCCCTTCAAACATTATTTTCTTACATAACTTGTAATTAATATATTGAAGACAACAATGCATTATTTTAGCATTAAAAAGCATATCACTCAGTCTTTTCAATCATTAAAGTGTTTGAAGGCGCTTCGAGCCAATTCTCTTTTTGCATTTAAAACGCGACTTTCGTGCATAACTTGCAATTGATCTATTGATGGCAACTATGCATTTTTTAGCGTTCAAGTCATATTTTTGCGTCTCTTTTAGTTAGTAAATCATTCTAAATCACTTCGAACGAAATTCGGCCTTTAAACATGACTTTCGTGCGTAACTTGCAGTTGATCTATTGAAGGCAACAATGCATTTGTTTAGCCTTAAAGTCATGTCATTGAGTGTCTTTCAGTCATTAAATCATTCTAAATTAATTCGAACGAATTCTATTTTCGCCCTTCAAACATTATTTTCTTACATAACTTGTAATTAATCTATTGAAGACAACAATGCATTATTTTAGCATTAAAAAGCATATCACTCAGTCTTTTCCATCATTAAATTGTTTGAAGGCACTTCGAACCAATTCTCTTTTCGCATTTAAAACGCGACTTTCGTGCATAACTTGCAATTGATCTATTGATGGCAACTATGCATTTTTTAGCGTTCAAGTCATATTTTTGCGTGTCTTTTAGTCAGTAAATCATTCTAAATCACATCGAACGAAATTCGGCTTTTAAAAATGACTTTCGTGCATAACTTGCAGTTGATCTATTGAAGGCAACAATGCATTTGTTTAGCCTTAAAGTCATGTCATTGAGTCTCTTTTAGTCATTAAATCATTCTAAATTAATTCGAACGAATTCTATTTTCGCCCTTCAAACATTATTTTCTTACATAACTTGTAATTAATCTATTGATGACAAGAATGCATTATTTTAGCATTAAAAAGCATATCACTCAGTCTTTTCAATCATTAAAGTGTTTGAAGGCGCTTCGAGCCAATTCTCTTTTTGCATTTAAAACGCGACTTTCGTGCATAACTTGCAATTGATCTATTGATGGCAACTATGCATTTTTTAGCGTTCAAGTCATATTTTTGCAACTCTTTTAGTCAGTAAATCATTCTAAATCACTTCGTATGAAATTTGGCATTTAAACATGACTTTCGTGCATAACTTGCGGTTGATCTATTGAAGGCAACAATGCATTTGTTTAGCCTTAAAGTCATGTCACTGAGTCTCTTCTAGTCATTAAATCATTCTAAATTATTTCGAACGAATTCTATTTTCGCCCTTCAAACATTATTTTCTTACATAACTTGTAATTAATCTATTGAAGACAACAATGCATTATTTTAGCATTAAAAAGCATATCACTCAGTCTTTTCAATCATTAAATTGTTTGTAGGCACTTCGAACCAATTCTCTTTTTGCATTTAAAACATGACTTTCGTGCATAACTTGCAATTGATCTGTTGATGGCAACTATGCATTTTCTAGCCTTAAAGTCATATTTTTGCGTCTCTTTTAGTCAGTAAATCATTCTAAATCACTTCGAACGAAATTCGGCCTTTAAACATAACTTTCGTGCGTAACTTGCAGTTGATCTATTGAAGGCAACAATGCATTTTTTTAGCCTTAAAGTCATGTCATTGAGTCTCTTTTAGTCATTAAATCATTCTAAATTAATTCGACCGAATTCTATTTTCGCCTTTCAAACATTATTTTCTTACATAACTTGCAATTAATCTATTAAAGACAACAATGCATTATTTTAGCATTAAAAAGCATATCACTCAGTCTTTTCAATCATTAAATTGTTTGAAGGCACTTCGAACCAATTCTCTTTTTGCATTTAAAACGCGACTTTCGTGCATAACTTGCAATTGATCTATTCATGGCAACTATGCCTTTTTTAGCGTTCAAGCCATATTTTTGCGTCTCTTTTAGTTAGTAAATCATTCTAAATCACTTCGAACGAAATTCGGACTTTAAACATGACTTTCGTGCGTAACTTGCAGTTGATCTATTGAAGGCAACAATGCATTTGTTTAGCCCTAAAGTCATGTCATTGAGTCTCTTTTAGTCTTTCAATCATTCTAAATGAATTCGCCGAATTCTATTTTCGCCTTTCAAACATTATATTCTTACATAAGTTGCAATTAATCTATTGAAAACAACAATGCATTATTTTAGCATTAAAAAGCATATCACTCAGTCTTTTCAATCATTAAATTGTTTGAAGGCACTTCGAACCAATTCTCTTTTTGCATTTAAAACGCGACTTTCGTGCATAACTTGCAATTGATCTATTCATGGAAACTATGCATTTTTTAGCGTTCAAGCCATATTTTTGCCTCTCTTTTAGTCAGTAAATCATTCTAAATCACTTCGTATGAAATTCGGCATTTGAACGTGATTTTCGTGCATAACTTGCAGTTGATCGATTGATGGCAACAATGCATTTATTTAGCCTTAAAATCATGTCACTGAGTCTCTTCCAGTCATTAAATCATTCTAAATTACTTCGAACGAATTCTATTTTCGCTCTTCAAACATTATTTTCTTACATAACTTGTAATTAATCTATTGAAGACAACAATGCATTATTTTAGCATTACAAAGCATATGACTCAGTCTCTTCAATCGTTAAATTGTTTGAAGGCACTTCGAACCAATTCTCTTTTTGCATTTAAAACGCGACTTTCGTGCATAACTTGCAATTGATCTATTGATGGCAACTATGCATTTTTTAGCGTTCAAGTCATAATTTTGCATCTCTTTTAGTCAGTAAATCATTCTAAATCACTTCGAACGAAATTCGGCTTTTAAACATGACTTTCGTGCGTAACTTGCAGTTGATCTATTGAAGGCAACAATGCATTTGTTTAGCCCTAAAGTCATGTCATTGAGTCTCTTTTAGTCTTTCAATCATTCTAAATGAATTCGCCGAATTCTATTTTCGCCTTTCAAACATTATATTCTTACATAAGTTGCAATTAATCTATTGAAAACAACAATGCATTATTTTAGCATTAAAAAGCATATCACTCAGTCTTTTCAATCATTAAATTGTTTGAAGGCACTTCGAACCAATTCTCCTTTTGCATTTAAAACGCGACTTTCGTGCATAACTTGCAATTGATCTATTAATGGCAACTATGCATTTTTTAGCGTTCAAGTCATATTTTTGCGTCTCTTTTAGTCAGTAAATCATTCTAAATCACTTCGTATGAAATTCGGCATTTAAAAATGACTTTCGTGCATAACTTGCAATTGATCTATTATAGGCAACAATGCATTTGTTTAGCCTTAAAGTCATGTCACAGAGTCTCTTCTTGTCATTAAGTCATTCTAAATTAATTCGAACTAATTCTATTTTCGCCCTTCAAACATTATTTTCTTACATAACTTGCAATTGATCTATTATAGGCAACAATGCATTTCTTTAGCCTTCAAGTCATGTCACCGAGTCTCTTTTAGTCTTTAAATCATTCTAAATTAATTCGAACGAATTCTATTTCTGCCCTTCAAACATTATTTTCGTACATAACTTGTAATTAGTCTATTGAAGACAACAATGCATTATTTTAGCATTAAAAAGCATATGACTCCGTCTTTTCAATCGTTAAATTGTTTGAAGGCACTTCGAACCAATTCTCTTTTTGCATTTACAACGCGACTTTCGTGCATAACTTGCAATTGACCTATTGATGGCAACTATGCCTTTTTTAGCATTCAAGTCATATTTTTGCGTCTCTTTTACTCAGTAAATCATTCTAAATCACTTCGAACGAAATTCGGCCTTTAAACATGACTTTTGTGCGTAACTTGCAGTTGATCTATTGAAGGCAACAATGCAATATTTTAGCATTAAAAAGCATATCACTCAGTCTTTTCAATCATTAAACTGTTTGAAGGGACTTCGAACCAATTCTCTTTTTGCATTTAAAACGCGACTTTCGTGCATAACTTGCAATTGCTCTATTGATGGCAACTATGCATTTTTTAGCGTTCAAGTCATATTTTTGCGTCTCTTTTAGTCAGTAAATCATTCTAAATCACTTCGTATGAAATTCGGCCTTTAAACATGACTTTCGTGTGTAACTTGCAGTTGATCTATTATAGGCAACCATGCATTTGTTTAGCCTTAAAGTCATGTCACTGAGTCTCTTCTAGTCATTAAGTCATTCTAAATTAATTCGAACGAATTCTATTTTCGCCCTTCAAACATTATTTTCTTACATAACTTGTAATTAATATATTGAAGACAACAATGCATTATTTTAGCATTAAAAAGCATATCACTCAGTCTTTTCAATCATTAAAGTGTTTGAAGGCGCTTCGAGCCAATTCTCTTTTTGCATTTAAAACGCGACTTTCGTGCATAACTTGCAATTGATCTATTGATGGCAACTATGCATTTTTTAGCGTTCAAGTCATATTTTTGCGTCTCTTTTAGTTAGTAAATCATTCTAAATCACTTCGAACGAAATTCGGCCTTTAAACATGACTTTCGTGCGTAACTTGCAGTTGATCTATTGAAGGCAACAATGCATTTGTTTAGCCTTAAAGTCATGTCATTGAGTGTCTTTCAGTCATTAAATCATTCTAAATTAATTCGAACGAATTCTATTTTCGCCCTTCAAACATTATTTTCTTACATAACTTGTAATTAATCTATTGAAGACAACAATGCATTATTTTAGCATTAAAAAGCATATCACTCAGTCTTTTCCATCATTAAATTGTTTGAAGGCACTTCGAACCAATTCTCTTTTCGCATTTAAAACGCGACTTTCGTGCATAACTTGCAATTGATCTATTGATGGCAACTATGCATTTTTTAGCGTTCAAGTCATATTTTTGCGTGTCTTTTAGTCAGTAAATCATTCTAAATCACATCGAACGAAATTCGGCTTTTAAAAATGACTTTCGTGCATAACTTGCAGTTGATCTATTGAAGGCAACAATGCATTTGTTTAGCCTTAAAGTCATGTCATTGAGTCTCTTTTAGTCATTAAATCATTCTAAATTAATTCGAACGAATTCTATTTTCGCCCTTCAAACATTATTTTCTTACATAACTTGTAATTAATCTATTGATGACAAGAATGCATTATTTTAGCATTAAAAAGCATATCACTCAGTCTTTTCAATCATTAAAGTGTTTGAAGGCGCTTCGAGCCAATTCTCTTTTTGCATTTAAAACGCGACTTTCGTGCATAACTTGCAATTGATCTATTGATGGCAACTATGCATTTTTTAGCGTTCAAGTCATATTTTTGCAACTCTTTTAGTCAGTAAATCATTCTAAATCACTTCGTATGAAATTTGGCATTTAAACATGACTTTCGTGCATAACTTGCGGTTGATCTATTGAAGGCAACAATGCATTTGTTTAGCCTTAAAGTCATGTCACTGAGTCTCTTCTAGTCATTAAATCATTCTAAATTATTTCGAACGAATTCTATTTTCGCCCTTCAAACATTATTTTCTTACATAACTTGTAATTAATCTATTGAAGACAACAATGCATTATTTTAGCATTAAAAAGCATATCACTCAGTCTTTTCAATCATTAAATTGTTTGTAGGCACTTCGAACCAATTCTCTTTTTGCATTTAAAACATGACTTTCGTGCATAACTTGCAATTGATCTGTTGATGGCAACTATGCATTTTCTAGCCTTAAAGTCATATTTTTGCGTCTCTTTTAGTCAGTAAATCATTCTAAATCACTTCGAACGAAATTCGGCCTTTAAACATAACTTTCGTGCGTAACTTGCAGTTGATCTATTGAAGGCAACAATGCATTTTTTTAGCCTTAAAGTCATGTCATTGAGTCTCTTTTAGTCATTAAATCATTCTAAATTAATTCGACCGAATTCTATTTTCGCCTTTCAAACATTATTTTCTTACATAACTTGCAATTAATCTATTAAAGACAACAATGCATTATTTTAGCATTAAAAAGCATATCACTCAGTCTTTTCAATCATTAAATTGTTTGAAGGCACTTCGAACCAATTCTCTTTTTGCATTTAAAACGCGACTTTCGTGCATAACTTGCAATTGATCTATTCATGGCAACTATGCCTTTTTTAGCGTTCAAGCCATATTTTTGCGTCTCTTTTAGTTAGTAAATCATTCTAAATCACTTCGAACGAAATTCGGACTTTAAACATGACTTTCGTGCGTAACTTGCAGTTGATCTATTGAAGGCAACAATGCATTTGTTTAGCCCTAAAGTCATGTCATTGAGTCTCTTTTAGTCTTTCAATCATTCTAAATGAATTCGCCGAATTCTATTTTCGCCTTTCAAACATTATATTCTTACATAAGTTGCAATTAATCTATTGAAAACAACAATGCATTATTTTAGCATTAAAAAGCATATCACTCAGTCTTTTCAATCATTAAATTGTTTGAAGGCACTTCGAACCAATTCTCTTTTTGCATTTAAAACGCGACTTTCGTGCATAACTTGCAATTGATCTATTCATGGAAACTATGCATTTTTTAGCGTTCAAGCCATATTTTTGCCTCTCTTTTAGTCAGTAAATCATTCTAAATCACTTCGTATGAAATTCGGCATTTGAACGTGATTTTCGTGCATAACTTGCAGTTGATCGATTGATGGCAACAATGCATTTATTTAGCCTTAAAATCATGTCACTGAGTCTCTTCCAGTCATTAAATCATTCTAAATTACTTCGAACGAATTCTATTTTCGCTCTTCAAACATTATTTTCTTACATAACTTGTAATTAATCTATTGAAGACAACAATGCATTATTTTAGCATTACAAAGCATATGACTCAGTCTCTTCAATCGTTAAATTGTTTGAAGGCACTTCGAACCAATTCTCTTTTTGCATTTAAAACGCGACTTTCGTGCATAACTTGCAATTGATCTATTGATGGCAACTATGCATTTTTTAGCGTTCAAGTCATAATTTTGCATCTCTTTTAGTCAGTAAATCATTCTAAATCACTTCGAACGAAATTCGGCTTTTAAACATAACTTTCGTGCGTAACTTGCAGTTGATCTATTGAAGGCAACAATGCATTTGCTTAGCCTTAAAGTCATGTCATTGAGTCTCTTTTAGTCTTTAATTCATTCTAAATTAATTCGACCGAATTCTATTTTCGCCTTTCAAACATTATTTTCTTACATAACTTGTAATTAATCTATTGAAGACAACAATGCATTATTTTAGCATTAAAAAGCATATCACTCAGACTTTTGAATCCTTAAATTGTTTGAAGGCACTTCGAACCAATTCTCCTTTTGCATTTAAAACGCGACTTTCGTGCATAACTTGCAATTGATCTATTGATGGCAACTATGCATTTTTTAGCGTTCAAGTCATATTTTTGCGTCTCTTTTAGTCAGTAAAGCATTCTAAATCACTTCGAACGAAATTCGGCCTTTAAACATAACTTTCATGCGTAACTTGCAGTTGATCTACTGAAGGCAACAATGCATTTGTTTAGCCTTAAAGTCAGGTCATTGAGTCTCTTTTAGTCATTAAATCATTCTAAATTAATTCGACCGAATTCTATTTTCGCCTTTCAAACATTATTTTCTTACATAACTTGCAATTAATCTATTGAAGACAACAATGCATTATTTTAGCATTAAAAAGCATATCGCTCAGTCTTTTCAATCATTAAATTGTTTGAAGGCACTTCGAACCAATTCTCTTTTTGCATTTAAAATGCGACTTTCGTGCATAACTTCCAATTGATCTATTGATGGCAACTATGCATTTTTTAGCGTTCAAGTCATATTTTTGCGTCTCTTTTAGTCAGTAAATCATTCTAAATCACTTCGTATGAAGTTCGGCATTGGAACGTGACTTTCGTGCATAACTTGCAGTTGATCGATTGATGGCAACAATGCATTTATTTAGCCTTAAAATCATGTCACTGAGTCTCTTCTAGTCATTAAATCATTCTAAATTGTTTCGAACGAATTCTATTTTCGCCCTTCAAACATTATTTTCTTACATAACTTGTAATTAATCTATCGAAGACAACAATGCATTATTTTAGCATTAAAAAGCATATCACTCAGTCTTTTCAATCATTAAATTGTTTGAAGGCACTTCGAACTAATTCTCTTTTTGCATTTAAAACGCGACTTTCGTGCATAACTTCCAATTGATCTATTGATGGCAACTATGCATTTTTTAGCGTTCAAGTCTGATTTTTACGTCTCTTTTAGTCAGTAAATCATTCTAAATCACTTCGAACGAAATTCGGCCTTTAAACATAACTTTCGTGCGTAACTTGCAGTTGATCTATTGAAGGCAACAATGCATTTGTTTAGACTTAAAGTCATGTCATTGAGCCTCTTTTAGTCATTAAATCATTCTAAATTAATTCGACCGAATTCTATTTTCGCCTTTCAAACATTATTTTCTTACATAACTTGCAATGAATCTATTGAAGACAACAATGCATTATTTTAGCATTAAAAAGCATATCACTCAGTCTTTTCAATCATTAAATTGTTTAAAGGCACTTCGTACCAATTTTCTTTTTGCATTTAAAACACGACTTTCGTGCACAACTTGCAATTGATGTATTGATGGCAACTATGCGTTTTTTAGCGTTCAAGTCATATTTTTGCGTCTCTTTTAGTTAGTAAATCATTCTAAATCACTTCGTATGAAATTCGGCATTTGAACGTGACTTTCGTGCATAACTTGCAGTTGATCGATTGATGGCAACAATGCATTTATTTAGCCTTAAAATCATGTCACTGAGTCTCTTTTAGTCATTAAATCATTCTAAATTATTTCGAACGAATTCTATTTTCGCCCTTCAAACATTATTTTCTTACATAACTTGTAATTAATCCATTGAAGACAACAATGCATTATTTTAGCATTAAAAAGCATATGACTCAGTCTTTTCAATCGTTAAATTGTCTGAAGGCACTTCGAACCAATTCTCTTTTTGCATTTAAAAAGCGACTTTTGTGCATAACTTGCAATTGATCTATTGATGGCAACTATGCGTTTTTTAGCGTTCAAGTCATATTTTTGCGTCTCTTTTAGTCAGTAAATCATTCTAAATCACTTCGTATGAAATTCGGCATTTGAACGTGACTTTCGTGCATAACTTGCAGTTGATCGATTGATGGCAACAATGCATTTATTTAGCCTTAAAATCATGTCACTGAGTCTCTTCTAGTCATTAAATCATTCTAAATTATTTCGAACGAATTCTATTTTCGCTCTTCAAACATTATTTTCTTACATAACTTGCAATTAATCTATTAAAGACAACAATGCATTATTTTAGCATTAAAAAGCATATCACTCAGTCTTTTCAATCATTAAATTGTTTGAAGGCACTTCGAACCAATTCTCTTTTTGCATTTAAAACGCGACTTTCGTGCATAACTTGCAATTGATCTATTGATCGCAACTATGCCTTTTTTAGCGTTCAAGTCATATTTTTGCGTCTCTTTTAGTCAGTAAATCATTCTAAATCACTTCGAACGAAATTCGGCCTTTAAACATGACTTTCGTGCGTAACTTGCAGTTGATCTATTGAAGGTAAAAATGCATTTGTTTAGCCTTAAAGTCATGTTATTGAGTCTCTTTTAGTCTTTAATTCATTCTAAATTATTTCGAACGAATTCTATTTTCGCCCTTCAAACATTATTTTCTTACATAACTTGTAATTAATCTATTGAAGACAACAATGCATTATTTTAGCATTAAAAAGCATATGACTCAGTCTTTTCAATCGTTAAATTGTCTGAAGGCACTTCGAACCAATTCTCTTTTTGCATTTAAAAAGCGACTTTTGTGCATAACTTGCAATTGATCTATTGATGGCAACTATGCCTTTTTTAGCGTTTAAGTCATATTTTTGCGTCTCTTTTAGTCAGTAAATCATTCTAAATCACTTCGAACGAAATTCGGCCTTTAAACATAACTTTCGTGCGTAACTTGCAGTTGATCTATTGAAGGAAACAATGCATTTGTTTAGCCTTAAAGTCATGTCATTGAGTCTGTTTTAGTCATTAAATCATTCTAAATTAATTCGACCGAATTCTATTTTCGCCTTTCAAACATTATTTTCTTACATAACTTGCAATTAATCTATTGAAGACAACAATGCATTATTTTAGCATTAAAAAGCATATCGCTCAGTCTTTTCAATCATTAAATTGTTTGAAGGCACTTCGAACCAATTCTCTTTTTGCATTTAAAATGCGACTTTCGTGCATAACTTGCAATTGATCTATTGATCGCAACTATGCCTTTTTTAGCGTTCAAGTCATATTTTTGCGTTTGTTTTAGTCAGTAAATCATTCTAAATCACTTCGTATGAAATTCGGCATTTCAACGTGACTTTCGTGCATAACTTGCAGTTGATCGATTGATGGCAACAATGCATTTATTTAGCCTTAAAATCATGTCACTGAGTCTCCTCTTGTCATTAAATCATTCTAAATTATTTCGAACGAATTCTATTTTCGCCCTTCAAACATTATTTTCTTACATAACTTGTAATTAATCCATTGAAGACAACAATGCATTATTTTAGCATTAAAAAGCATATGACTCAGTCTTTTCAATCGTTAAATTGTCTGAAGGCACTTCGAACCAATTCTCTTTTTGCATTTAAAAAGCGACTTTTGTGCATAACTTGCAATTGATCTATTGATGGCAACTATGCGTTTTTTAGCGTTCAAGTCATATTTTTGGGTCTCTTTTAGTCAGTAAATCATTCTAAATCACTTCGTATGAAATTCGGCATTTGAACGTGACTTTCGTGCATAACTTGCAGTTGATCGATTGATGGCAACAATGCATTTATTTAGCCTTAAAATCATGTCACTGAGTCTCTTCTAGTCATTAAATCATTCTAAATTATTTCGAACGAATTCTATTTTCGCTCTTCAAACATTATTTTCTTACATAACTTGCAATTAATCTATTAAAGACAACAATGCATTATTTTAGCATTAAAAAGCATATCACTCAGTCTTTTCAATCATTAAATTGTTTGAAGGCACTTCGAACCAATTCTCTTTTTGCATTTAAAACGCGACTTTCGTGCATAACTTGCAATTGATCTATTGATCGCAACTATGCCTTTTTTAGCGTTCAAGTCATATTTTTGCGTCTCTTTTAGTCAGTAAATCATTCTAAATCACTTCGAACGAAATTCGGCCTTTAAACATGACTTTCGTGCGTAACTTGCAGTTGATCTATTGAAGCAACAATGCATTTGTTTAGCCTTAAAGCCATGTCGTTGAGTCTCTTTTAGTCTCTAAATCATTCTAAATTAATTCGAACGAATTCTGTTTTTGCCCCTCAAACATTATTTTCTTACATAACTTGTAATTAACCTATTGAAGACAACAATGCATTATTTTAGCGTTAAAAAGCATATCACTCAGTCTTTTCAATCATTAAATTGTTTGAAGGCACTTCGAACCAATTCTCTTTTTGCATTTAAAACGCGACTTTTGTGCATAACTTGCAATTGATCTATTCATGGAAACTATGCATTTTTTAGCGTTCAAGCCATATTTTTGCCTCTCTTTTAGTCAGTAAATCATTCTAAATCACTTCGTATGAAATTCGGCATTTAAACATGACATTCGTGCATAACTTGCAGTTGATCGATTGATGGCAACAATGCATTTATTTAGCCTTAAAATCATGTCACTGAGTCTCTTCTAGTCATTAAATCATTCTAAATTATTTCGAACGAATTCTATTTTCGCGCTTCAAACATTATTTTCTTACATAACTTGCAATTAATCTATTAAAGACAACAATGCATTATTTTAGCATTAAAAAGCATATCACTCAGTCTTTTCAATCATTAAATTGTTTGAAGGCACTTCGAACCAATTCTCTTTTTGCATTTAAAACGCGACTTTCGTGCATAACTTGCAATTGATCTATTGATCGCAACTATGCCTTTTTTAGCGTTCAAGTCATATTTTTGCGTCTCTTTTAGTCAGTAAATCATTCTAAATCACTTCGAACGAAATTCGGCCTTTAAACATGACTTTCGTGCGTAACTTGCAGTTGATCGATTGATGGCAACAATGCATTTATTTAGCCTTAAAATCATGTCACTGAGTCTCCTCTAGTCATTAAATCATTCTAAATTATTTCGAACGAATTCTATTTTCGCCCTTCAAACATTATTTTCTTACATAACTTGTAATTAATCTATTGAAGACAACAATGGATTATTTTAGCATTAAAAAGCATATGACTCAGTCTTTTCAATCGTTAAATTGTCTGAAGGCACTTCGAACCAATTCTCTTTTTGCACTTAAAAAGCGACTTTTGTGCATAACTTGCAATTGATCTATTCATGGAAACTATGCATTTTTTAGCGTTCAAGCCATATTTTTGCCTCTCTTTTAGTCAGTAAATCATTCTAAATCACTTCGTATGAAATTCGGCATTTAAACATGACATTCGTGCATAACTTGCAGTTGATCGATTGATGGCAACAATGCATTTATTTAGCCTTAAAATCATGTCACTGAGTCTCCTCTAGTCATTAAATCATTCTAAATTATTTCGAACGAATTCTATTTTCGCCCTTCAAACATTATTTTCTTACATAACTTGTAATTAATCTATTGAAGACAACAATGGATTATTTTAGCATTAAAAAGCATATGACTCAGTCTTTTCAATCGTTAAATTGTCTGAAGGCACTTCGAACCAATTCTCTTTTTGCATTTAAAAAGCGACTTTTGTGCATAACTTGCAATTGATCTATTGATGGCAACTATGCGTTTTTTAGCGTTCAAGTCATATTTTTGCGTCTCTTTTAGTCAGTAAATCATTCTAAATCACTTCGTATGAAATTCGGCATTTGAACGTGACTTTCGTGCATAACTTGCAGTTGATCGATTGATGGCAACAATGCATTTATTTAGCCTTAAAATCATGTCACTGAGTCTCTTCTAGTCATTAAATCATTCTAAATTATTTCGAACGAATTCTATTTTCGCTCTTCAAACATTATTTTCTTACATAACTTGCAATTAATCTATTAAAGACAACAATGCATTATTTTAGCATTAAAAAGCATATCACTCAGTCTTTTCAATCATTAAATTGTTTGAAGGCACTTCGAACCAATTCTCTTTTTGCATTTAAAACGCGACTTTCGTGCATAACTTGCAATTGATCTATTGAAGGCAACTATGCATTTTTTAACGTTCAGGTCATATTTTTGCGTCTCTTTTAGTCAGTAAATCATTCTAAATCACTTCGAACGAAATTCGGCCTTTAAACATGACTTTCGTGCGTAACTTGCAGTTGATCTATTATAGGGAACAATGCATTTCTTTCGCCCTAAATTCATGTAACTGAGTCTCTTCTAGTCATTAAATCATTCTAAATTAGTTCGAACGAATTCTATTTTCGCCCTTCCAATATTATTTTCTTACATAACTTGTAATTAATCTATTGAAGACAACAATGCATTATTTTAGCATTAAAAAGCATATCACTCAGTCTTTTCAATCATTAAATTGTTTGAAGGCACTTCGAACTAATTCTCTTGTTGCATTTAAAATGCGACTTTCGTGCATAACTTCCAATTGATCTATTGATGGCAACTATGCATTTTTTAGCGTTCAAGTCATATTTTTGCGTCTCTTTTAGTCAGTAAATCATTCTAAATCACTTCGAACGAAATTTGGCTTTTAAACATAACTTTCGTGCGTAACTTGCAGTTGATCTATTGAAGGCAACAATGCATTTGTTTAGCCTTAAAGTCATGTCATTGAGTCTCTTTTAGTCATTAAATCATTCTAAATTAATTCGACCGAATTCTGTTTTCGCCTTTCAAACATCATTTTCTTACATAACTTGCAATGAATCTATTGATGACAACAATGCATTATTTTAGCATTAAAAAGCATATCACTCAGTCTTTTCAATCATTAAATTGTTTGAAGGCACTTCGTACCAATTTTCTTTTTGCATTTAAAACGCGACATTCGTGCACAACTTGCAATTGATCTATTGATGGCAACTATGCATTTTTTAGCGTTCAAGTCATATTTTTTCGTCTCTTTTAGTCAGTAAATCATTCTAAATCACTTCGTATGAAATTCGGCATTTGAACGTGACTTTCGTGCATAACTTGCAGTTGATCGATTGATGGCAACAATGCATTTATTTAGCCTTAAAATCATGTCACTGAGTCTCTTCTAGTCCTTAAATGATTCTAAATAATTTCGAACGAATTCTATTTTCGACCTTCAAACATTATTTTCTTACATAACTTGTAATTAATCTATTGAAGACAACAATGCATTATTTTAGCATTAAAAAGCATATGACTCAGTCTTTTCAATCGTTAAATTGTTTGAAGGCACTTCGAACCAATTCTCTTTTTGCATTTAAAACGCGACTTTCGTGCATAACTTGCAATTGATCTATTGAAGGCAACTATGCATTTTTTAACGTTCAGGTCATATTTTTTCGTCTATTTTAGTCAGTAAATCATTCTAAATCACTTCGTATGAAATTCGGCATTTAAACATGACTGTCGTGCGTAACTTGCAGTTGATCTATTGAAGGCAACAATGCATTTGTTTAGCCTTAAAGTCATGTCATTGAGTCTCTTTTAGTCATGAAATCATTCTAAATTAATTCGAACGAATTCTATTTTTGCCCTTCAAACATTATTTTCTTACATAACTTGTAATTATTCTATTGAAGACAACAATGCATTATTTTAGCATTAAAAAGCATATCACTCAGACTTTTCAATCCTTAAATTGTTTGAAGGCACTTCGAACCAATTCTCTTTTTGCATTTAAAACGCGACTTTCGTGCATAACTTGGAATTGATCTATTGATGGCAACTAGGCATGTTTTAGCGTTCAAGTCAGATTTTTGCGTCTCTTTTAGTCAGTAAATCATTCTACATCACTTCGAACGAAATTCGGCCATTAAACATAACTTTCGTGCGTAACTTGCAGTTGATCTATTGAAGGCAACAATGCATTTGTTTAGCCTTAAAGTCATGTCATTGAGTCTCTTTTAGTCATTAAATCATTCTAAATTAATTCGACCGAATTCTATTTTCGCCTTTCAAACATTATTTTCTTACATAACTTGCAATTAATCTATTGAAGACAACAATGCATTATTTTAGCATTAAAAAGCAGATCACTCAGTCTTTTCAATCATTAAATTGTTTGAAGGCACTTCGAACTAATTCTCTTTTTGCATTTAAAACGCGACTTTCGTGCATAACTTGCAATTGATCTATCGATGGCAACTATGCATTTTTTAGCGTTCAAGGCATATTTTTGCGTCCCTTATAGTCAGTAAATCATTCTAAATCACTTCGAATGAAATTCGGCCTTTAAACATAACTTTCGTGCGTAACTTGCAGTTGATCTATTGAAGGCAACAATGCATTTGTTTAGCCTTAAAGTCATGTCATTGAGTCTCTTTTAGTCATTAAATCATTCTAAATTAATTCGACCGAATTCTATTTTCGCCTTTCAAACATTATTTTCTTACATAACTTGCAATTAATCTATTGAAGACAACAATGCATTATTTTAGCATTAAAAAGCATATCACTCAGTCTTTTCAATCATTAAATTGTTTGAAGGCACTTCGAACTAATTATCTTTTTGCATTTAAAACGCGACTTTCGTGCATAACTTGCCATTGATCTATCGATGGCAACTATGCATTTTTTAGCGTTCAAGGCATATTTTTGCGTCTCTTTTAGTCAGTAAATCATTCTAAATCACTTCGAATGAAATTCGGCCTTTAAACATAACTTTCGTGCGTAACTTGCACTTGATCTATTGAAGGCAACAATGCATTTGTTTAGCCTTAAAGTCATGTCATTGAGTCTCTTTTAGTCATTAAATCATTCTAAATTAGTTCGAACGAATTCTATTTTCGCCCTTCAAATAATATTTTCTTACATAACTTGTAATTAATCTATTGAAGACAACAATGCATTATTTTAGCATTAAAAAGCATATCACTCAGTCTTTTCAATCATTAAATTGTTTGAAGGCACTTCGTACCAATTTTCTTTTTGCATTTAAAACGCGACTTTCGTGCACAACTTGCAATTGATCTATTGATGGCAACTATGCATTTTTTAGCGTTCAAGTCATATTTTTGCGTCTCTTTTAGTCAGTAAATCATTCTAAATCACTTCGTATGAAATTCGGCATTTAAACGTGACTTTCGTGCATAACTTGCAGTTGATCGATTGATGGCAACAATGCATTTATTTAGCCTTAAAATCATGTCACTGAGTCTCTTCTAGTCATTAAATCATTCTAAATTATTTCGAACGAATTCTATTTTCGCCCTTCAAACATTATTTTCTTACATAACTTGTAATTAATCTATTGAAGACAACAATGCATTATTTTAGCATTAAAAAGCATATGACTCAGTCTTTTCAATCGTTAAATTGTTTGAAGGCACTTCGAACCAATTCTCTTTTTGCATTTAAAACGCGACTTTCGTGCATAACTTGCAATTGATCTATTGAAGGCAACTATGCATTTTTTAACGTTCAGGTCATATTTTTGCGTCTCTTTTAGTCAGTGAATCATTCTAAATCACTTCGAACGAAATTCGGCCTTTAAACATGACTTTCGTGCGTAACTTGCAGTTGATCTATTGAAGCAACAATGCATTTGTTTAGCCTTGAAGCCATGTCGTTGAGTCTCTTTTAGTCTCTAAATCATTCTAAATTAATTCGAACGAATTCTATTTTTGCCCTTCAAACATTATTTTCTTACATAACTTGTAATTAACCTATTGAAGACAACAATGCATTATTTTAGCGTTAAAAAGCATATCACTCAGTCTTTTCAATCATTAAATTGTTTGAAGGCACTTCGAACCAATTCTCTTTTTGCATTTAAAACGCGACTTTCGTGCATAACTTGCAATTGATCTATTGATCGCAACTATGCCTTTTTTAGCGTTCAAGTCATATTTTTGCGTCTCTTTTAGTCAGTAAATCATTCTAAATCACTTCGAACGAAATTCGGCCTTTAAACATGACTTTCGTGCGTAACTTGCAGTTGATCTATTGAAGCAACAATGCATTTGTTTAGCCTTAAAGCCATGTCGTTGAGTCTCTTTTAGTCTCTAAATCATTCTAAATTAATTCGAACGAATTCTGTTTTTGCCCTTCAAACATTATTTTCTTACATAACTTGTAATTAACCTATTGAAGACAACAATGCATTATTTTAGCGTTAAAAAGCATATCACTCAGTCTTTTCAATCATTAAATTGTTTGAAGGCACTTCGAACCAATTCTCTTTTTGCATTTAAAACGCGACTTTTGTGCATAACTTGCAATTGATCTATTCATGGAAACTATGCATTTTTTAGCGTTCAAGCCATATTTTTGCCTCTCTTTTAGTCAGTAAATCATTCTAAATCACTTCGTATGAAATTCGGCATTTAAACGTGACTTTCGTGCATAACTTGCAGTTGATCGATTGATGGCAACAATGCATTTATTTAGCCTTAAAATCATGTCACTGAGTCCCTTCTAGTCATTAAATCATTCTAAATTATTTCGAACGAATTCTATTTTCGCTCTTCAAACATTATTTTCTTACATAACTTGCAATTAATCTATTAAAGACAACAATGCATTATTTTAGCATTAAAAAGCATATCACTCAGTCTTTTCAATCATTAAATTGTTTGAAGGCACTTCGAACCAATTCTCTTTTTGCATTTAAAAGGCGACTTTTGTGCATAACTTGCAATTGATCTATTGATCGCAACTATGCCTTTTTTAGCGTTCAAGTCATATTTTTGCGTCTCTTTTAGTCAGTAAATCATTCTAAATCACTTCGAACGAAATTCGGCCTTTAAACATGACTTTCGTCCGTAACTTGCAGTTGATCTATTGAAGCAACAATGCATTTGTTTAGCCTTAAAGCCATGTCGTTGAGTCTCTTTTAGTCTCTAAATCATTCTAAATTAATTCGAACGAATTCTATTTTTGCCCTTCAAACATTATTTTCTTACATAACTTGTAATTAACCTATTGAAGACAACAATGCATTATTTTAGCGTTAAAAAGCATATCACTCAGTCTTTTCAATCATTAAATTGTTTGAAGGCACTTCGAACCAATTCTCTTTTTGCATTTAAAACGCGACTTTCGTGCATAACTTGCAATTGATCTATTGATCGCAACTATGCCTTTTTTAGCGTTCAAGTCATATTTTTGCGTCTCTTTTAGTCAGTAAATCATTCTAAATCACTTCGAACGAAATTCGGCCTTTAAACATGACTTTCGTGCGTAACTTGCAGTTGATCTATTGAAGCAACAATGCATTTGTTTAGCCTTAAAGCCATGTCGTTGAGTCTCTTTTAGTCTCTAAATCATTCTAAATTAATTCGAACGAATTCTGTTTTTGCCCTTCAAACATTATTTTCTTACATAACTTGTAATTAACCTATTGAAGACAACAATGCATTATTTTAGCGTTAAAAAGCATATCACTCAGTCTTTTCAATCATTAAATTGTTTGAAGGCACTTCGAACCAATTCTCTTTTTGCATTTAAAACGCGACTTTTGTGCATAACTTGCAATTGATCTATTCATGGAAACTATGCATTTTTTAGCGTTCAAGCCATATTTTTGCCTCTCTTTTAGTCAGTAAATCATTCTAAATCACTTCGTATGAAATTCGGCATTTAAACGTGACTTTCGTGCATAACTTGCAGTTGATCGATTGATGGCAACAATGCATTTATTTAGCCTTAAAATCATGTCACTGAGTCCCTTCTAGTCATTAAATCATTCTAAATTATTTCGAACGAATTCTATTTTCGCTCTTCAAACATTATTTTCTTACATAACTTGCAATTAATCTATTAAAGACAACAATGCATTATTTTAGCATTAAAAAGCATATCACTCAGTCTTTTCAATCATTAAATTGTTTGAAGGCACTTCGAACCAATTCTCTTTTTGCATTTAAAAGGCGACTTTTGTGCATAACTTGCAATTGATCTATTGATCGCAACTATGCCTTTTTTAGCGTTCAAGTCATATTTTTGCGTCTCTTTTAGTCAGTAAATCATTCTAAATCACTTCGAACGAAATTCGGCCTTTAAACATGACTTTCGTCCGTAACTTGCAGTTGATCTATTGAAGCAACAATGCATTTGTTTAGCCTTAAAGCCATGTCGTTGAGTCTCTTTTAGTCTCTAAATCATTCTAAATTAATTCGAACGAATTCTATTTTTGCCCTTCAAACATTATTTTCTTACATAACTTGTAATTAACCTATTGAAGACAACAATGCATTATTTTAGCGTTAAAAAGCATATCACTCAGTCTTTTCAATCATTAAATTGTTTGAAGGCACTTCGAACCAATTCTCTTTTTGCATTTAAAACGCGACTTTCGTGCATAACTTGCAATTGATCTATTGATCGCAACTATGCCTTTTTTAGCGTTCAAGTCATATTTTTGCGTCTCTTTTAGTCAGTAAATCATTCTAAATCACTTCGAACGAAATTCGGCCTTTAAACATGACTTTCGTGCGTAACTTGCAGTTGATCTATTGAAGCAACAATGCATTTGTTTAGCCTTAAAGCCATGTCGTTGAGTCTCTTTTAGTCTCTAAATCATTCTAAATTAATTCGAACGAATTCTGTTTTTGCCCTTCAAACATTATTTTCTTACATAACTTGTAATTAACCTATTGAAGACAACAATGCATTATTTTAGCGTTAAAAAGCATATCACTCAGTCTTTTCAATCATTAAATTGTTTGAAGGCACTTCGAACCAATTCTCTTTTTGCATTTAAAACGCGACTTTTGTGCATAACTTGCAATTGATCTATTCATGGAAACTATGCATTTTTTAGCGTTCAAGCCATATTTTTGCCTCTCTTTTAGTCAGTAAATCATTCTAAATCACTTCGTATGAAATTTGGCATTTAAACGTGACTTTCGTGCATAACTTGCAGTTGATCGATTGATGGCAACAATGCATTTATTTAGCCTTAAAATCATGTCACTGAGTCCCTTCTAGTCATTAAATCATTCTAAATTATTTCGAACGAATTCTATTTTCGCTCTTCAAACATTATTTTCTTACATAACTTGCAATTAATCTATTAAAGACAACAATGCATTATTTTAGCATTAAAAAGCATATCACTCAGTCTTTTCAATCATTAAATTGTTTGAAGGCACTTCGAACCAATTCTCTTTTTGCATTTAAAACGCGACTTTCGTGCGTAACTTGCAGTTGATCTATTGAAGCAACAATGCATTTGTTTAGCCTTCAAGCCATGTCGTTGAGTCTCTTTTAGTCTCTAAATCATTCTAAATTAATTCGAACGAATTCTATTTTTGCCCTTCAAACATTATTTTCTTACATTACTTGTAATTAACCTATTGAAGACAACAATGCATTATTTTAGCGTTAAAAAGCATATCACTCAGTCTTTTCAATCATTAAATTGTTTGAAGGCACTTCGAACCAATTCTCTTTTTGCATTTAAAACGCGACTTTTGTGCATAACTTGCAATTGATCTATTCATGGATACTATGCATTTTTTAGCGTTCAAGCCATATTTTTGCCTCTCTTTTAGTCAGTAAATCATTCTAAATCAGTTCGTATGAAATTCGGCATTTAAACGTGACTTTCGTGCATAACTTGCAGTTGATCGATTGATGGCAACAATGCATTTATTTAGCCTTAAAATCATGTCACTGAGTCTCTTCTAGTCATTAAATCATTCTAAATTATTTCGAACGAATTCTATTTTCGCCCTTCAAACATTATTTTCTTACATAACTTGTAATTAATCTATTGAAGACAACAATGCATTATTTTAGCATTAAAAAGCATATGACTCAGTCTTTTCAATCGTTAAATTGTTTGAAGGCACTTCGAACCAATTCTCTTTTTGCATTTAAAACGCGACTTTCGTGCATAACTTGCAATTGATCTATTGAAGGCAACTATGCATTTTTTAACGTTCAGGTCATATTTTTGCGTCTCTTTTAGTCAGTGAATCATTCTAAATCACTTCGAACGAAATTCGGCCTTTAAACATGACTTTCGTGCGTAACTTGCAGTTGATCTATTGAAGCAACAATGCATTTGTTTAGCCTTGAAGCCATGTCGTTGAGTCTCTTTTAGTCTCTAAATCATTCTAAATTAATTCGAACGAATTCTATTTTTGCCCTTCAAACATTATTTTCTTACATAACTTGTAATTAATCTATTAAAGACAACAATGCATTATTTTAGCATTAAAAAGCATATCACTCAGTCTTTTCAATTATTAAATTGTTTGCAGGCACTTCGAACCAATTCTCTTTTTGCATTTAAAACGCGACTTTCGTGCATAACTTGCAATTGATCTATTGATCGCAACTATGCCTTTTTTAGCGTTCAAGTCATATTTTTGCGTCTCTTTTAGTCAGTAAATCATTCTAAATCACTTCGAACGAAATTCGGCCTTTAAACATGACTTTCGTCCGTAACTTGCAGTTGATCTATTGAAGCAACAATGCATTTGTTTAGCCTTAAAGCCATGTCGTTGAGTCTCTTTTAGTCTCTAAATCATTCTAAATTAATTCGAACGAATTCTATTTTTGCCCTTCAAACATTATTTTCTTACATAACTTGTAATTAACCTATTGAAGACAACAATGCATTATTTTAGCGTTAAAAAGCATATCACTCAGTCTTTTCAATCATTAAATTGTTTGAAGGCACTTCGAACCAATTCTCGTTTTGCATTTAAAACGCGACTTTTGTGCATAACTTGCAATTGATCTATTCATGGAAACTATGCATTTTTTAGCGTTCAAGTCATATTTTTGCGTCTCTTTTAGTCAGTAAATCATTCTAAATCACTTCGAACGAAATTCGGCCTTTAAACATGACTTTCGTGCGTAACTTGCAGTTGATCTATTGAAGCAACAATGCATTTGTTTAGCCTTAAAGCCATGTCGTTGAGTCTCTTTTAGTCTCTAAATCATTCTAAATTAATTCGAACGAATTCTATTTTTGCCCTTCAAACATTATTTTCTTACATAACTTGTAATTAACCTATTGAAGACAACAATGCATTATTTTAGCGTTAAAAAGCATATGACTCAGTCTTTTCAATCGTTAAATTATTTGAAGGCACTTCGAACCAATTCTCTTTTTGCATTTAAAACGGGACTTTGGTGCATAACTTGCAATTGATCTATTGAAGGCAACTATGCATTTTTTAACGTTCAGGTCATATTTTTGCGTCTCTTTTAGTCAGTAAATCATTCTAAATCAGTTCGTATGAAATTCGGCATTTAAACGTGACTTTCGTGCATAACTTGCAGTTGATCGATTGATGGCAACAATGCATTTATTTAGCCTTAAAATCATGTCACTGAGTCCCTTCTAGTCATTAAATCATTCTAAATTATTTCGAACGAATTCTATTTTCGCTCTTCAAACATTATTTTCTTACATAACTTGCAATTAATCTATTAAAGACAACAATGCATTATTTTAGCATTAAAAAGCATATCACTCAGTCTTTTCAGTCATTAAATTGTTTGAAGGCACTTCGAACCAATTCTCTTTTTGCATTTAAAACGCGACTTTCGTGCATAACTTGCAATTGATCTATTGATCGCAACTATGCCTTTTTTAGCGTTCAAGTCATATTTTTGCGTCTCTTTTAGTCAGTAAATCATTCTAAATCACTTCGAACGAAATTCGGACTTTAAACATGACTTTCGTGCGTAACTTGCAGTTGATCTATTGAAGCAACAATGCATTTGTTTAGCCTTCAAGCCATGTCGTTGAGTCTCTTTTAGTCTCTAAATCATTCTAAATTAATTCGAACGAATTCTATTTTTGCCCTTCAAACATTATTTTCTTACATTACTTGTAATTAACCTATTGAAGACAACAATGCATTATTTTAGCGTTAAAAAGCATATCACTCAGTCTTTTCAATCATTAAATTGTTTGAAGGCACTTCGAACCAATTCTCTTTTTGCATTTAAAACGCGACTTTTGTGCATAACTTGCAATTGATCTATTCATGGAAACTATGCATTTTTTAGCGTTCAAGCCATATTTTTGCCTCTCTTTTAGTCAGTAAATCATTCTAAATCACTTCGTATGAAATTCGGCATTTAAACATGACATTCGTGCATAACTTGCAGTTGATCGATTGATGGCAACAATGCATTTATTTAGCCTTAAAATCATGTCACTGAGTCTCTTCTAGTCATTAAATCATTCTAAATTATTTCGAACGAATTCTATTTTCGCCCTTCAAACATTATTTTCTTACATAACTTGTAATTAATCTATTGAAGACAACAATGCATTATTTTAGCATTAAAAAGCATATCACTCAGTCTTTTCAATCATTAAATTGTTTGAAGGCACTTCGAACCAATTCTCTTTTTGCATTTAAAACGCGACTTTCGTGCATAACTTGCAATTGATCTATTGATCGCAACTATGCATTTTATAACGTTCAAGTCATATTTTTGCTTCTCTTTTAGTCAGTAAATCATTCTAAATCACTTCGAACGAAATTCGGCCTTTAAACATGACTTTCGTGCATAACTTGCAGTTGATCTATTATAGGGAACAATGCATTTCTTTCGCCTTAAATTCATGTCATTGAGTCTCTTTTAGTCTTTAATTCATTCTAAATTAATTCGAACGAATTCTATTTTTGCCCTTCAAACATTATTTTCTTAGATAACTTGTAATTAACCTATTGAAGACAACAATGCATTATTTTAGCGTTAAAAAGCATATGACTCAGTCTTTTCAATCGTTAAATTGTTTGAAGGCACTTCGAACCAATTCTCTTTTTGCATTTAAAACGGGACTTTGGTGCATAACTTGCAATTGATCTATTGAAGGCAACTATGCATTTTTTAACGTTCAGGTCATATTTTTGCGTCTCTTTTAGTCAGTAAATCATTCTAAATCAGTTCGTATGAAATTCGGCATTTAAACGTGACTTTCGTGCATAACTTGCAGTTGATCGATTGATGGCAACAATGCATTTATTTAGCCTTAAAATCATGTCACTGAGTCCCTTCTAGTCATTAAATCATTCTAAATTATTTCGAACGAATTCTATTTTCGCTCTTCAAACATTATTTTCTTACATAACTTGCAATTAATCTATTAAAGACAACAATGCATTATTTTAGCATTAAAAAGCATATCACTCAGTCTTTTCAATCATTAAATTGTTTGAAGGCACTTCGAACCAATTCTCTTTTTGCATTTAAAACGCGACTTTCGTGCATAACTTGCAATTGATCTATTGATCGCAACTATGCCTTTTTTAGCGTTCAAGTCATATTTTTGCGTCTCTTTTAGTCAGTAAATCATTCTAAATCACTTCGAACGAAATTCGGACTTTAAACATGACTTTCGTGCGTAACTTGCAGTTGATCTATTGAAGCAACAATGCATTTGTTTAGCCTTCAAGCCATGTCGTTGAGTCTCTTTTAGTCTCTAAATCATTCTAAATTAATTCGAACGAATTCTATTTTTGCCCTTCAAACATTATTTTCTTACATAACTTGTAATTAATCTATTAAAGACAACAATGCATTATTTTAGCATTAAAAAGCATATCACTCAGTCTTTTCAATTATTAAATTGTTTGCAGGCACTTCGAACCAATTCTCTTTTTGCATTTAAAACGCGACTTTCGTGCATAACTTGCAATTGATCTATTGATCGCAACTATGCCTTTTTTAGCGTTCAAGTCATATTTTTGCGTCTCTTTTAGTCAGTAAATCATTCTAAATCACTTCGAACGAAATTCGGCCTTTAAACATGACTTTCGTCCGTAACTTGCAGTTGATCTATTGAAGCAACAATGCATTTGTTTAGCCTTAAAGCCATGTCGTTGAGTCTCTTTTAGTCTCTAAATCATTCTAAATTAATTCGAACGAATTCTATTTTTGCCCTTCAAACATTATTTTCTTACATAACTTGTAATTAACCTATTGAAGACAACAATGCATTATTTTAGCGTTAAAAAGCATATCACTCAGTCTTTTCAATCATTAAATTGTTTGAAGGCACTTCGAACCAATTCTCGTTTTGCATTTAAAACGCGACTTTTGTGCATAACTTGCAATTGATCTATTCATGGAAACTATGCATTTTTTAGCGTTCAAGTCATATTTTTGCGTCTCTTTTAGTCAGTAAATCATTCTAAATCACTTCGAACGAAATTCGGCCTTTAAACATGACTTTCGTGCGTAACTTGCAGTTGATCTATTGAAGCAACAATGCATTTGTTTAGCCTTAAAGCCATGTCGTTGAGTCTCTTTTAGTCTCTAAATCATTCTAAATTAATTCGAACGAATTCTATTTTTGCCCTTCAAACATTATTTTCTTACATAACTTGTAATTAACCTATTGAAGACAACAATGCATTATTTTAGCGTTAAAAAGCATATGACTCAGTCTTTTCAATCGTTAAATTATTTGAAGGCACTTCGAACCAATTCTCTTTTTGCATTTAAAACGGGACTTTGGTGCATAACTTGCAATTGATCTATTGAAGGCAACTATGCATTTTTTAACGTTCAGGTCATATTTTTGCGTCTCTTTTAGTCAGTAAATCATTCTAAATCAGTTCGTATGAAATTCGGCATTTAAACGTGACTTTCGTGCATAACTTGCAGTTGATCGATTGATGGCAACAATGCATTTATTTAGCCTTAAAATCATGTCACTGAGTCCCTTCTAGTCATTAAATCATTCTAAATTATTTCGAACGAATTCTATTTTCGCTCTTCAAACATTATTTTCTTACATAACTTGCAATTAATCTATTAAAGACAACAATGCATTATTTTAGCATTAAAAAGCATATCACTCAGTCTTTTCAGTCATTAAATTGTTTGAAGGCACTTCGAACCAATTCTCTTTTTGCATTTAAAACGCGACTTTCGTGCATAACTTGCAATTGATCTATTGATCGCAACTATGCCTTTTTTAGCGTTCAAGTCATATTTTTGCGTCTCTTTTAGTCAGTAAATCATTCTAAATCACTTCGAACGAAATTCGGACTTTAAACATGACTTTCGTGCGTAACTTGCAGTTGATCTATTGAAGCAACAATGCATTTGTTTAGCCTTCAAGCCATGTCGTTGAGTCTCTTTTAGTCTCTAAATCATTCTAAATTAATTCGAACGAATTCTATTTTTGCCCTTCAAACATTATTTTCTTACATTACTTGTAATTAACCTATTGAAGACAACAATGCATTATTTTAGCGTTAAAAAGCATATCACTCAGTCTTTTCAATCATTAAATTGTTTGAAGGCACTTCGAACCAATTCTCTTTTTGCATTTAAAACGCGACTTTTGTGCATAACTTGCAATTGATCTATTCATGGAAACTATGCATTTTTTAGCGTTCAAGCCATATTTTTGCCTCTCTTTTAGTCAGTAAATCATTCTAAATCACTTCGTATGAAATTCGGCATTTAAACATGACATTCGTGCATAACTTGCAGTTGATCGATTGATGGCAACAATGCATTTATTTAGCCTTAAAATCATGTCACTGAGTCTCTTCTAGTCATTAAATCATTCTAAATTATTTCGAACGAATTCTATTTTCGCCCTTCAAACATTATTTTCTTACATAACTTGTAATTAATCTATTGAAGACAACAATGCATTATTTTAGCATTAAAAAGCATATCACTCAGTCTTTTCAATCATTAAATTGTTTGAAGGCACTTCGAACCAATTCTCTTTTTGCATTTAAAACGCGACTTTCGTGCATAACTTGCAATTGATCTATTGATCGCAACTATGCATTTTATAACGTTCAAGTCATATTTTTGCTTCTCTTTTAGTCAGTAAATCATTCTAAATCACTTCGAACGAAATTCGGCCTTTAAACATGACTTTCGTGCATAACTTGCAGTTGATCTATTATAGGGAACAATGCATTTCTTTCGCCTTAAATTCATGTCATTGAGTCTCTTTTAGTCTTTAATTCATTCTAAATTAATTCGAACGAATTCTATTTTTGCCCTTCAAACATTATTTTCTTAGATAACTTGTAATTAACCTATTGAAGACAACAATGCATTATTTTAGCGTTAAAAAGCATATGACTCAGTCTTTTCAATCGTTAAATTGTTTGAAGGCACTTCGAACCAATTCTCTTTTTGCATTTAAAACGGGACTTTGGTGCATAACTTGCAATTGATCTATTGAAGGCAACTATGCATTTTTTAACGTTCAGGTCATATTTTTGCGTCTCTTTTAGTCAGTAAATCATTCTAAATCAGTTCGTATGAAATTCGGCATTTAAACGTGACTTTCGTGCATAACTTGCAGTTGATCGATTGATGGCAACAATGCATTTATTTAGCCTTAAAATCATGTCACTGAGTCCCTTCTAGTCATTAAATCATTCTAAATTATTTCGAACGAATTCTATTTTCGCTCTTCAAACATTATTTTCTTACATAACTTGCAATTAATCTATTAAAGACAACAATGCATTATTTTAGCATTAAAAAGCATATCACTCAGTCTTTTCAATCATTAAATTGTTTGAAGGCACTTCGAACCAATTCTCTTTTTGCATTTAAAACGCGACTTTCGTGCATAACTTGCAATTGATCTATTGATCGCAACTATGCCTTTTTTAGCGTTCAAGTCATATTTTTGCGTCTCTTTTAGTCAGTAAATCATTCTAAATCACTTCGAACGAAATTCGGACTTTAAACATGACTTTCGTGCGTAACTTGCAGTTGATCTATTGAAGCAACAATGCATTTGTTTAGCCTTCAAGCCATGTCGTTGAGTCTCTTTTAGTCTCTAAATCATTCTAAATTAATTCGAACGAATTCTATTTTTGCCCTTCAAACATTATTTTCTTACATTACTTGTAATTAACCTATTGAAGACAACAATGCATTATTTTAGCGTTAAAAAGCATATCACTCAGTCTTTTCAATCATTAAATTGTTTGAAGGCACTTCGAACCAATTCTCTTTTTGCATTTAAAACGCGACTTTTCTGCATAACTTGCAATTGATCTATTCATGGAAACTATGCATTTTTTAGCGTTCAAGCCATATTTTTGCCTCTCTTTTAGTCAGTAAATCATTCTAAATCACTTCGTATGAAATTCGGCATTTAAACATGACAGTCGTGCATAACTTGCAGTTGATCGATTGATGGCAACAATGCATTTATTTAGCCTTAAAATCATGTCACTGAGTCTCTTCTAGTCATTAAATCATTCTAAATTATTTTGAACGAATTCTATTTTCGCCCTTCAAACATTATTTTCTTACATAACTTGTAATTAATCTATTGAAGACAACAATGCATTATTTTAGCATTAAAAAGCATATCACACAGTCTTTTCAATCATTAAATTGTTTGAAGGCACTTCGAACCAATTCTCTTTTTGCATTTAAAACGCGACTTTCGTGCATAACTTGCAATTGATCTATTGAAGGCAACTATGCCTTTTTTAGCGTTCAAGCCATATTTTTGCGTCTCTTTTAGTCAGTAAATCATTCTAAATCACTTCGAACGAAATTCGGACTTTAAACATGACTTTCGTGCGTAACTTGCAGTTGATCTATTGAAGGCAACAATGCATTTGTTTAGCCTTAAAGTCATGTCATTGAGTCTCTTTTAGTCTCTAAATCATTCTAAATTAATTCGAACGAATTCTATTTTTGCCCTTCAAACATTATTTTCTTACATAACTTGCAATTAATCTATTGAAGACAACAATGCATTATTTTAGAATTAAAAAGCATATCACTCAGTCTTTTCAATCATTAAATAGTTTGAAGGCACTTCGAACCAATTCTCTTTTTGCATTTAAAACGCGACTTTCGTGCATAACTTGCAATTGATCTATTGATCGCAACTATGCCTTTTTTAGCGTTCAAGTCATATTTTTGCGTCTCTTTTAGTCAGTAAATCATTCTAAATCACCTCGAACGAAATTCGGACTTTAAACATGACTTTCGTGCGTAACTTGCAGTTGATCTATTGAAGGCAACAATGCATTTGTTTAGCCTTAAAGTCATGTCATTGAGTCTCTTTTAGTCATTAAATCATTCTAAATTAATTTGACCGAATTCTATTTTCGCCTTTCAAACATTATTTTCTAACATAACTTGCAATTAATCTATTGAAGACAACAATGCGTTATTTTAGCATTAAAACGCATATCACTCAGTCTTTTCAATCATTAAATTGTTTGAAGGCACTTCGAACCAATTCTCTTTTTGCATTTAAAACGCGACTTTCGTGGATAACTCGCAATTGATCTATTGATGGAAACTATGCATTTTTTAGCGTTCAAGCCATATTTTTGCGTCTCTTTTAGTCACTAAATCATTGTAAATCATTTCGTATGAAATTCGGCATTTAAACATGACTTTCGTGCGTAACTTGCAGTTGATCTATTGAAGGCAATAATGCATTTGTTTAGCCTTAAAGTCATGTCATTGAGTCTCTTTCAGTCTTTAATTCATTCTAAATTAATTCGAACGAATTCTATTTTTGCCCTTCAAACATTATTTTCTAACATAACTTGTAATTAATCTATTGAAGACAACAATGCATTATTTTAGCATTAAAAAGCATATCACTCAGACTTTTCAATCCTTAAATTGTTTGAAGGCACTTCGAACCAATTCTCTTTTTGCATTTAAAACGCGACTTTCGTGCATAACTTGCAATTGATCTTTTGATGGCAACTATGCATTTTTTAGCGTTCAAGTCATATTTTTGCGTCTTTTTTACTCAGTAAATCATTCTAAATCACTTCGAACGAAATTCGGCCTTTAATCATAACTTTCGTGCGTAACTTGCAGTTGATCTATTGAAGGCAACAATGCATTTGTTTAGCCTTAAATTCATGTCATTGAGTCTCTTTTAGTCATTAAATCATTCTAAATTAATTCGACCGAATTCTATTTTCGCCTTTCAAACATTATTTTCTTACATAACTTGCAATTAATCTATTAAAGACAACAATGCATTATTTTAGCATTAAAAAGCATATCACTCAGTCTTTTCAATCATTAAATTGTTTGAAGGCACTTCGAACCAATTCTCTTTTTGCATTTAAAACGCGACTTTCGTGCATAACTTGCAATTGATCTATTGATGGCAACTATGCATTTTTTAGCGTTCAAGTCATATTTTTGCGTCTCTTTTAGTCAATAAATCATTCTAAATCACTTCGAACGAAATTCGGCCTTTAAACATAACTTTCGTGCGTAACTTGCAGTTGATCTATTGAAGGCAACAATGCATTTTTTTAGCCTTAAAGTCGTGTCATTGAGTCTCTTTTAGTCATTAAATCATTCTAAATTAATTCGACCGAATTCTATTTTCGCCTTTCAAACATTATTTTCTTACATAACTTGCAATTAATCTATTAAAGACAACAATGCATTATTTTAGCATTAAAAAGCATATCACACAGTCTTTTCAATCATTAAATTGTTTGAAGGCACTTCGAACCAATTCTCTTTTTGCATTTAAAACGCGACTTTCGTGCATAACTTGCAATTGATCTATTGAAGGCAACTATGCCTTTTTTAGCGTTCAAGCCATATTTTTGCGTCTCTTTTAGTCAGTAAATCATTCTAAATCACTTCGAACGAAATTCGGACTTTAAACATGACTTTCGTGCGTAACTTGCAGTTGATCTATTGAAGGCAACAATGCATTTGTTTAGCCTTAAAGTCATGTCATTGAGTCTCTTTTAGTCTCTAAATCATTCTAAATTAATTCGAACGAATTCTATTTTTGCCCTTCAAACATTATTTTCTTACATAACTTGCAATTAATCTATTGAAGACAACAATGCATTATTTTAGAATTAAAAAGCATATCACTCAGTCTTTTCAATCATTAAATAGTTTGAAGGCACTTCGAACCAATTCTCTTTTTGCATTTAAAACGCGACTTTCGTGCATAACTTGCAATTGATCTATTGATCGCAACTATGCCTTTTTTAGCGTTCAAGTCATATTTTTGCGTCTCTTTTAGTCAGTAAATCATTCTAAATCACCTCGAACGAAATTCGGACTTTAAACATGACTTTCGTGCGTAACTTGCAGTTGATCTATTGAAGGCAACAATGCATTTGTTTAGCCTTAAAGTCATGTCATTGAGTCTCTTTTAGTCATTAAATCATTCTAAATTAATTCGACCGAATTCTATTTTCGCCTTTCAAACATTATTTTCTTACATAACTCGCAATTAATCTATTGAAGACAACAATGCATTATTTTAGCATTAAAAAGCATATCACTCAGTCTTTTCAATCATTAAATTGTTTGAAGGCACTTCGAACCAATTCTCTTTTTGCATTTAAAACGCGACTTTCGTGCATAATTTGCAATTGATCTATTGATGGCAACTATGCATTTTTTAGCGTTCAAGTCATATTTTTGCGTCTCTTTTAGTCAGTAAATCATTCTAAATCACTTCGAACGAAATTCAGCCTTTAAACATAACTTTCGTGCGTAACTTGCAGTTGATCTATTGAAGGCAACAATGCATTTGTTTAGCCTTAAAGTCATGTCATTGAGTCTCTTTTAGTCATTAAATCATTCTAAATTAATTCGACCGAATTCTATTTTCGCCTTTCAAACATTATTTTCTTACATAACTCGCAATTAATCTATTGAAGACAACAATGCATTATTTTAGCATTAAAAAGCATATCACTCAGTCTTTTCAATCATTAAATTGTTTGAAGGCACTTCGAACCAATTCTCTTTTTGCATTTAAAACGCGACTTTCGTGCATAATTTGCAATTGATCTATTGAAGGCGACTATGCCTTTTTTAGCGTTCAAGCCATATTTTTGCGTCTCTTTTAGTCAGTAAATCATTCAAAATCACTTCGAACGAAATTCGGACTTTAAACATGACTTTCGTGCGTAACTTGCAGTTGATCTATTGAAGGCAACAATGCATTTGTTTAGCCTTAAAGTCATGTCATTGAGTCTCTTTTAGTCTCTAAATCATTCTAAATTAATTCGAACGAATTCTATTTTTGCCCTTCAAACATTATTTTCTTACATAACTTGCAATTAATCTATTGAAGACAACAATGCATTATTTTAGAATTAAAAAGCATATCACTCAGTCTTTTCAATCATTAAATAGTTTGAAGGCACTTCGAACCAATTCTCTTTTTGCATTTAAAACGCGACTTTCGTGCATAACTTGCAATTGATCTATTGATCGCAACTATGCCTTTTTTAGCGTTCAAGTCATATTTTTGCGTCTCTTTTAGTCAGTAAATCATTCTAAATCACCTCGAACGAAATTCGGCCTTTAAACATGACTTTCGTGCGTAACTTGCAGTTGATCTATTGAAGGCAACAATGCATTTGTTTAGCCTTAAAGTCATGTCATTGAGTCTCTTTTAGTCCTTCAATCATTCTAAATTAATTCGCCGAATTCTATTTTCGCCTTTCAAACATTATATTCTTACATAACTTGCAATTAATCTATTGAAGACAACAATGCATTATTTTAGCATTAAAAAGCATATCACTCAGTCTTTTCAATCATTAAATTGTTTGAAGGCACTTCGAACCAATTCTCTTTTTGCATTTAAAACGCGACTTTCGTGCATAACTTGCAATTGATCTATTGATCGCAACTATGCCTTTTTTAGCGTTCAAGTCATATTTTTGCGTCTCTTTTAGTCAGTAAATCATTCTAAATCACCTCGAACGAAATTCGGCCTTTAAACATGACTTTCGTGCGTAACTTGCAGTTGATCTATTGAAGGCAACAATGCATTTGTTTAGCCTTAAAGTCATGTCATTGAGTCTCTTTTAGTCTCTAAATCATTCTAAATTAATTCGAACGAATTCTATTTTTGCCCTTCAAACATTATTTTCTTACATAACTTGCAATTAATCTATTGAAGACAACAATGCATTATTTTAGAATTAAAAAGCATATCACTCAGTCTTTTCAATCATTAAATAGTTTGAAGGCACTTCGAACCAATTCTCTTTTTGCATTTAAAACGCGACTTTCGTGCATAACTTGCAATTGATCTATTGATCGCAACTATGCCTTTTTTAGCGTTCAAGTCATATTTTTGCGTCTCTTTTAGTCAGTAAATCATTCTAAATCACCTCGAACGAAATTCGGACTTTAAACATGACTTTCGTGCGTAACTTGCAGTTGATCTATTGAAGGCAACAATGCATTTGTTTAGCCTTAAAGTCATGTCATTGAGTCTCTTTTAGTCATTAAATCATTCTAAATTAATTTGACCGAATTCTATTTTCGCCTTTCAAACATTATTTTCTAACATAACTTGCAATTAATCTATTGAAGACAACAATGCGTTATTTTAGCATTAAAACGCATATCACTCAGTCTTTTCAATCATTAAATTGTTTGAAGGCACTTCGAACCAATTCTCTTTTTGCATTTAAAACGCGACTTTCGTGGATAACTCGCAATTGATCTATTGATGGAAACTATGCATTTTTTAGCGTTCAAGCCATATTTTTGCGTCTCTTTTAGTCACTAAATCATTGTAAATCATTTCGTATGAAATTCGGCATTTAAACATGACTTTCGTGCGTAACTTGCAGTTGATCTATTGAAGGCAATAATGCATTTGTTTAGCCTTAAAGTCATGTCATTGAGTCTCTTTCAGTCTTTAATTCATTCTAAATTAATTCGAACGAATTCTATTTTTGCCCTTCAAACATTATTTTCTAACATAACTTGTAATTAATCTATTGAAGACAACAATGCATTATTTTAGCATTAAAAAGCATATCACTCAGACTTTTCAATCCTTAAATTGTTTGAAGGCACTTCGAACCAATTCTCTTTTTGCATTTAAAACGCGACTTTCGTGCATAACTTGCAATTGATCTTTTGATGGCAACTATGCATTTTTTAGCGTTCAAGTCATATTTTTGCGTCTTTTTTACTCAGTAAATCATTCTAAATCACTTCGAACGAAATTCGGCCTTTAATCATAACTTTCGTGCGTAACTTGCAGTTGATCTATTGAAGGCAACAATGCATTTGTTTAGCCTTAAATTCATGTCATTGAGTCTCTTTTAGTCATTAAATCATTCTAAATTAATTCGACCGAATTCTATTTTCGCCTTTCAAACATTATTTTCTTACATAACTTGCAATTAATCTATTAAAGACAACAATGCATTATTTTAGCATTAAAAAGCATATCACTCAGTCTTTTCAATCATTAAATTGTTTGAAGGCACTTCGAACCAATTCTCTTTTTGCATTTAAAACGCGACTTTCGTGCATAACTTGCAATTGATCTATTGATGGCAACTATGCATTTTTTAGCGTTCAAGTCATATTTTTGCGTCTCTTTTAGTCAATAAATCATTCTAAATCACTTCGAACGAAATTCGGCCTTTAAACATAACTTTCGTGCGTAACTTGCAGTTGATCTATTGAAGGCAACAATGCATTTTTTTAGCCTTAAAGTCGTGTCATTGAGTCTCTTTTAGTCATTAAATCATTCTAAATTAATTCGACCGAATTCTATTTTCGCCTTTCAAACATTATTTTCTTACATAACTTGCAATTAATCTATTAAAGACAACAATGCATTATTTTAGCATTAAAAAGCATATCACACAGTCTTTTCAATCATTAAATTGTTTGAAGGCACTTCGAACCAATTCTCTTTTTGCATTTAAAACGCGACTTTCGTGCATAACTTGCAATTGATCTATTGAAGGCAACTATGCCTTTTTTAGCGTTCAAGCCATATTTTTGCGTCTCTTTTAGTCAGTAAATCATTCTAAATCACTTCGAACGAAATTCGGACTTTAAACATGACTTTCGTGCGTAACTTGCAGTTGATCTATTGAAGGCAACAATGCATTTGTTTAGCCTTAAAGTCATGTCATTGAGTCTCTTTTAGTCTCTAAATCATTCTAAATTAATTCGAACGAATTCTATTTTTGCCCTTCAAACATTATTTTCTTACATAACTTGCAATTAATCTATTGAAGACAACAATGCATTATTTTAGAATTAAAAAGCATATCACTCAGTCTTTTCAATCATTAAATAGTTTGAAGGCACTTCGAACCAATTCTCTTTTTGCATTTAAAACGCGACTTTCGTGCATAACTTGCAATTGATCTATTGATCGCAACTATGCCTTTTTTAGCGTTCAAGTCATATTTTTGCGTCTCTTTTAGTCAGTAAATCATTCTAAATCACCTCGAACGAAATTCGGACTTTAAACATGACTTTCGTGCGTAACTTGCAGTTGATCTATTGAAGGCAACAATGCATTTGTTTAGCCTTAAAGTCATGTCATTGAGTCTCTTTTAGTCATTAAATCATTCTAAATTAATTCGACCGAATTCTATTTTCGCCTTTCAAACATTATTTTCTTACATAACTCGCAATTAATCTATTGAAGACAACAATGCATTATTTTAGCATTAAAAAGCATATCACTCAGTCTTTTCAATCATTAAATTGTTTGAAGGCACTTCGAACCAATTCTCTTTTTGCATTTAAAACGCGACTTTCGTGCATAATTTGCAATTGATCTATTGATGGCAACTATGCATTTTTTAGCGTTCAAGTCATATTTTTGCGTCTCTTTTAGTCAGTAAATCATTCTAAATCACTTCGAACGAAATTCAGCCTTTAAACATAACTTTCGTGCGTAACTTGCAGTTGATCTATTGAAGGCAACAATGCATTTGTTTAGCCTTAAAGTCATGTCATTGAGTCTCTTTTAGTCATTAAATCATTCTAAATTAATTCGACCGAATTCTATTTTCGCCTTTCAAACATTATTTTCTTACATAACTCGCAATTAATCTATTGAAGACAACAATGCATTATTTTAGCATTAAAAAGCATATCACTCAGTCTTTTCAATCATTAAATTGTTTGAAGGCACTTCGAACCAATTCTCTTTTTGCATTTAAAACGCGACTTTCGTGCATAATTTGCAATTGATCTATTGAAGGCGACTATGCCTTTTTTAGCGTTCAAGCCATATTTTTGCGTCTCTTTTAGTCAGTAAATCATTCAAAATCACTTCGAACGAAATTCGGACTTTAAACATGACTTTCGTGCGTAACTTGCAGTTGATCTATTGAAGGCAACAATGCATTTGTTTAGCCTTAAAGTCATGTCATTGAGTCTCTTTTAGTCTCTAAATCATTCTAAATTAATTCGAACGAATTCTATTTTTGCCCTTCAAACATTATTTTCTTACATAACTTGCAATTAATCTATTGAAGACAACAATGCATTATTTTAGAATTAAAAAGCATATCACTCAGTCTTTTCAATCATTAAATAGTTTGAAGGCACTTCGAACCAATTCTCTTTTTGCATTTAAAACGCGACTTTCGTGCATAACTTGCAATTGATCTATTGATCGCAACTATGCCTTTTTTAGCGTTCAAGTCATATTTTTGCGTCTCTTTTAGTCAGTAAATCATTCTAAATCACCTCGAACGAAATTCGGCCTTTAAACATGACTTTCGTGCGTAACTTGCAGTTGATCTATTGAAGGCAACAATGCATTTGTTTAGCCTTAAAGTCATGTCATTGAGTCTCTTTTAGTCCTTCAATCATTCTAAATTAATTCGCCGAATTCTATTTTCGCCTTTCAAACATTATATTCTTACATAACTTGCAATTAATCTATTGAAGACAACAATGCATTATTTTAGCATTAAAAAGCATATCACTCAGTCTTTTCAATCATTAAATTGTTTGAAGGCACTTCGAACCAATTCTCTTTTTGCATTTAAAACGCGACTTTCGTGCATAACTTGCAATTGATCTATTGATCGCAACTATGCCTTTTTTAGCGTTCAAGTCATATTTTTGCGTCTCTTTTAGTCAGTAAATCATTCTAAATCACCTCGAACGAAATTCGGCCTTTAAACATGACTTTCGTGCGTAACTTGCAGTTGATCTATTGAAGGCAACAATGCATTTGTTTAGCCTTAAAGTCATGTCATTGAGTCTCTTTTAGTCCTTCAATCATTCTAAATTAATTCGCCGAATTCTATTTTCGCCTTTCAAACATTATATTCTTACATAACTTGCAATTAATCTATTGAAGACAACAATGCATTATTTTAGCATTAAAAAGCATATCACTCAGTCTTTTCAATCATTAAATTGTTTGAAGGCACTTCGAACCAATTCTCTTTTTGCATTTAAAACGCGACTTTCGTGCATAACTTGCAATTGATCAATTGATCGCAACTATGCCTTTTTTAGCGTTCAAGTCATATTTTTGCGTCTCTTTTAGTCAGTAAATCATTCTAAATCACTTCGAACGAAATTCGGCCTTTAAACATGACTTTCGTGCGTAACTTGCAGTTGATCTATTGAAGGCAACAATGCATTTGTTTAGCCTTACAGTCATGTCATTGAGTCTCTTTTAGTCTCTAAATCATTCGAAATTAATTCGAACGAATTCTATTTTCGCCCTTCAAATATTATTTTCTTACATAACTTGTAATTAATCTATTGAAGACAACAATGCATTATTTTAGCATTAAAAAGCATATGACTCAGTCTTTTCAATCGTTAAATTGTTTGAAAGCACTTCGAACCAATTCTCTTTTTGCATTTAAAACGCGACTTTCGTGCATAACTTGCAATTGATCTATTGATGGCAACTATGCATTTTTTAGCGTTCAAGTCATATTTTTGCGTCTCTTTTAGTCAGTAAATCATTCTAAATCACTTCGAACGAAATTCGGCCTTTAAACATAACTTTCGTGCGTAACTTGCAGTTGATCTATTGAAGGCAACAATGCATTTTTTTAGCCTTAAAGTCATGTCATTGAGTCTCTTTTAGTCATTAAATCATTCTAAATTAATTCGACCGAATTCTATTTTCGCCTTTCAAACATTATTTCCATACATAACTAGCAATTAATCTATTAAAGACAACAATGCATTATTTTAGCATTAAAAAGCATATCACTCAGTCTTTTCAATCATTAAATTGTTTGAAGGCACTTCGAACCAATTCTCTTTTTGCATTTAAAACGCGACTTTTGTGCATAACTTGCAATTGATCTATTGATCGCAACTATGCCTTTTTTAGCGTTCAAGTCATATTTTTGCGTCCCTTTTAGTCAGTAAATCATTCTAAATCACTTCGAACGAAATTCGGCCTTTAAACATAACTTTCGTGCGTAACTTGCAGTTGATCTATTGATGGCAACAATGCATTTTTTTAGCCTTAAAGTCATGTCATTGAGTCTCTTTTAGTCATTCAATCATTCTAAATTAATTCGACCGAATTCTATTTTCGCCTTTCAAACATTATTTTCTTACATAACTTGCAATTAATCTATTAAAGACAACAATGCATTATTTTAGCGTTAAAAAGCATATCACTCAGTCTTTTCAATCATTAAATTGTTTGAAGGCACTTCGAACCAATTCTCTTTTTGCATTTAAAACGCGACTTTCGTGCATAACTTGCAATTGATCTATTCATGGCAACTATGCCTTTTTTAGCGTTCAAGCCATACTTTTGCGTCTCTTTTAGTCAGTAAATCATTCTAAATCACTTCGAACGAAATTCGGCCTTTAAACATAACTTTCGTGCGTAACTTGCAGTTGATCTATTGATGGCAACAATGCATTTTTTTAGCCTTAAAGTCATGTCATTGAGTCTCTTTTAGTCATTCAATCATTCTAAATTAATTCGACCGAATTCTATTTTCGCCTTTCAAACATTATTTTCTTACATAACTTGCAATTAATCTATTAAAGACAACAATGCATTATTTTAGCATTAAAAAGCATATCACTCAGTCTTTTCAATCATTAAATTGTTTGAAGGCACTTCGAACCAATTCTCTTTTTGCATTTAAAACGCGACTTTCGTGCATAACTTGCAATTGATCTATTCATGGCAACTATGCCTTTTTTAGCGTTCAAGCCATACTTTTGCGTCTCTTTTAGTCAGTAAATCATTCTAAATCACTTTGAACGAAATTCGGACTTTAAACATGACTTTCGTGCGTAACTTGCAGTTGATCTATTGAAGGCAACAATGCATTTGTTTAGCCTTAAAGTCATATCATTGAGTCTCTTTTAGTCTCTAAATCATTCAAAATTAATTCGAACGAATTCTATTTTCGCCCTTCAAATATTATTTTCTTACATAACTTGTAATTAATCTATTGAAGACAACAATGCATTATTTTAGCATTAAAAAGCATATGACTCAGTCTTTTCAATCGTTAAATTGTTTGAAGGCACTTCGTACCAATTTTCTTTTTGCATTTAAAACGCGACTTTTGCGCATAACTTGCAATTGATCTATTCATGGAAACTATGCATTTTTTAGCGTTCAAGCCATATTTTTGCGTCTCTTTTAGTCACTAAATCATTCTAAATCACTTCGTATGAAATTCGGCATTTAAACATGACTTTCGTGCGTAACTTGCAGTTGATCTATTGAAGGCAACAATGCATTTGTTTAGCCTTAAAGTCATGTCATTGAGTCTCTTTTAGTCTTTAATTCATTCTAAATTAATTCGAACGAATTCTATTTTTGCCCTTCAAACATTATTTTCTAACATAACTTGTAATTAATCTATTGAAGACAACAATGCATTATTTTAGCATTAAAAAGCATATCACTCAGACTTTTCAATCCTTAAATTGTTTGAAGGCACATCGAACCAATTCTCTTTTTGCATTTAAAACGCGACTTTCGTGCATAACTTGCAATTGATCTGTTGATGGCAACTATGCATTTTTTAGCGTTCAAGTCATATTTTTGCGTCTTTTTTAGTCAGTAAATCATTCTAAATCACTTCGAACGAAATTCGGCCTTTAAACATAACTTTCGTGCGTAACTTGCAGTTGATCTATTGAAGGCAACAATGCATTTGTTTAGCCTTAAAGTCATGTCATTGAGTCTCTTTTAGTCATTAAATCATTCTAAATTAATTCGACCGAATTCTATTTTCGCCTTTCAAACATTATTTTCTTACATAACTTGCAATTAATCTATTGAAGACAACAATGCCTTATTTTAGCATTAAAAAGCATATCACTCAGTCTTTTCAATCCTTAAATTGTTTGAAGGCACATCGAACCAATTCTCTTTTTGCATTTAAAACGCGACTTTCGTGCATAACTTGCAATTGATCTTTTGATGGCAACTATGCATTTTTTAGCGTTCAAGCCATATTTTTGCGTCTTTTTTAGTCAGTGAATCATTCTAAATCACTTCGAACGAAATTCGGCCTTTAAACATAACTTTCGTGCGTAACTTGCAGTTGATCTATTGAAGGCAACAATGCATTTGTTTAGCCTTAAAGTCATGTCATTGAGTCTCTTTTAGTCATTAAATCATTCTAAATTAATTCGACCGAATTCTATTTTCGCCTTTCAAACATTATTTTCTTACATAACTTGTAATTAATCTATTGAAGACAACATTGCATTATTTTAGCATTAAAAAGCATATCACTCAGTCTTTTCAATCCTTAAATTGTTTGAAGGCACTTCGAACCGATTCTCTTTTTGTATTTAAAACGCGACTTTCGTGCATAATTTGCAATTGATCTATTGATGGCAACTATGCATTTTTTAGCGTTCAAGTCATATTTTTGCGTCTCTTTTAGTCAGTAAATCATTCTAAATCACTTCGAACGAAATTCAGCCTTTAAACATAACTTTCGTGCGTAACTTGCCGTTGATCTATTGAAGGCAACAATGCATTTGTTTAGCCTTAAAGTCATGTCATTGAGTCTCTTTTAGTCTTTAATTCATTCTAAATTAATTCGAACGAATTCTATTTTTGCCCTTCAAACATTATTTTCTAACATAACTTGTAATTAATCTATTGAAGACAACAATGCATTATTTTAGCATTAAAAAGCATATCACTCAGACTTTTCAATCCTTAAATTGTTTGAAGGCACATCGAACCAATTCTCTTTTTGCATTTAAAACGCGACTTTCGTGCATAACTTGCAATTGATCTGTTGATGGCAACTATGCATTTTTTAGCGTTCAAGTCATATTTTTGCGTCTTTTTTAGTCAGTAAATCATTCTAAATCACTTCGAACGAAATTCGGCCTTTAAACATAACTTTCGTGCGTAACTTGCAGTTGATCTATTGAAGGCAACAATGCATTTGTTTAGCCTTAAAGTCATGTCATTGAGTCTCTTTTAGTAATTAAATCATTCTAAATTAATTCGACCGAATTCTATTTTCGCCTTCCAAACATTATTTTCTTACATAACTTGCAATTAATCTATTGAAGACAACAATGCCTTATTTTAGCATTAAAAAGCATATCACTCAGTCTTTTCAATCCTTAAATTGTTTGAAGGCACATCGAACCAATTCTCTTTTTGCATTTAAAACGCGACTTTCGTGTATAACTTGCAATTGATCTTTTGATGGCAACTATGCATTTTTTAGCGTTCAAGCCATATTTTTGCGTCTTTTTTAGTCAGTGAATCATTCTAAATCACTTCGAACGAAATTCGGCCTTTAAACATAACTTTCGTGCGTAACTTGCAGTTGATCTATTGAAGGCAACAATGCATTTGTTTAGCCTTAAAGTCATGTCATTGAGTCTCTTTTAGTCATTAAATCATTCTAAATTAATTCGACCGAATTCTATTTTCGCCTTTCAAACATTATTTTCTTACATAACTTGTAATTAATCTATTGAAGACAACATTGCATTATTTTAGCATTAAAAAGCATATCACTCAGTCTTTTCAATCCTTAAATTGTTTGAAGGCACTTCGAACCGATTCTCTTTTTGTATTTAAAACGCGACTTTCGTGCATAATTTGCAATTGATCTATTGATGGCAACTATGCATTTTTTAGCGTTCAAGTCATATTTTTGCGTCTCTTTTAGTCAGTAAATCATTCTAAATCACTTCGAACGAAATTCAGCCTTTAAACATAACTTTCGTGCGTAACTTGCCGTTGATCAATTGAAGGCAACAATGCATTTGTTTAGCCTTAAAGTCATGTCATTGAGTCTCTTTTAGTCATTAAATCATTCTAAATTAATTCGACCGAATTCTATTTTCGCCTTTCAAACATTATTTTCTTACATAACTCGCAATTAATCTATTGAAGACAACAATGCATTATTTTAGCATTAAAAAGCATATCACTCAGTCTTTTCAATCCTTAAATTGTTTGAAGGCACATCGAACCGATTCTCTTTTTGCATTTAAAACGCGACTTTCGTGCATAACTTGCAATTGATCTGTTGATGGCAACTATGCATTTTTTAGCGTTCAAGTCATATTTTTGCGTCTTTTTTAGTCAGTAAATCATTCTAAATCACTTCGAACGAAATTCGGCCTTTAAACATAACTTTCGTGCGTAACTTGCAGTTGATCTATTGAAGGCAACAATGCATTTGTTTAGCCTTAAAGTCATGTCATTGAGTCTCTTTTAGTCATTAAATCATTCTAAATTAATTCGACCGAATTCTATTTTCGCCTTCCAAACATTATTTTCTTACATAACTTGCAATTAATCTATTGAAGACAACAATGCCTTATTTTAGCATTAAAAAGCATATCACTCAGTCTTTTCAATCCTTAAATTGTTTGAAGGCACATCGAACCAATTCTCTTTTTGCATTTAAAACGCGACTTTCGTGTATAACTTGCAATTGATCTTTTGATGGCAACTATGCATTTTTTAGCGTTCAAGCCATATTTTTGCGTCTTTTTTAGTCAGTGAATCATTCTAAATCACTTCGAACGAAATTCGGCCTTTAAACATAACTTTCGTGCGTAACTTGCAGTTGATCTATTGAAGGCAACAATGCATTTGTTTAGCCTTAAAGTCATGTCATTGAGTCTCTTTTAGTCATTAAATCATTCTAAATTAATTCGACCGAATTCTATTTTCGCCTTTCAAACATTATTTTCTTACATAACTTGTAATTAATCTATTGAAGACAACATTGCATTATTTTAGCATTAAAAAGCATATCACTCAGTCTTTTCAATCCTTAAATTGTTTGAAGGCACTTCGAACCGATTCTCTTTTTGTATTTAAAACGCGACTTTCGTGCATAATTTGCAATTGATCTATTGATGGCAACTATGCATTTTTTAGCGTTCAAGTCATATTTTTGCGTCTCTTTTAGTCAGTAAATCATTCTAAATCACTTCGAACGAAATTCAGCCTTTAAACATAACTTTCGTGCGTAACTTGCCGTTGATCAATTGAAGGCAACAATGCATTTGTTTAGCCTTAAAGTCATGTCATTGAGTCTCTTTTAGTCATTAAATCATTCTAAATTAATTCGACCGAATTCTATTTTCGCCTTTCAAACATTATATTCTTACATAACTTGCAATTAATCTATTGAAGACAACAATGCATTATTTTAGCATTAAAAAGCATATCACTCAGTCTTTTCAATCATTAAATTGTTTGAAGGCACTTCGAACCAATTCTCTTTTTGCATTTAAAACGCGACTTTCGTGCATAACTTGCAATTGATCAATTGATCGCAACTATGCCTTTTTTAGCGTTCAAGTCATATTTTTGCGTCTCTTTTAGTCAGTAAATCATTCTAAATCACTTCGAACGAAATTCGGCCTTTAAACATGACTTTCGTGCGTAACTTGCAGTTGATCTATTGAAGGCAACAATGCATTTGTTTAGCCTTACAGTCATGTCATTGAGTCTCTTTTAGTCTCTAAATCATTCGAAATTAATTCGAACGAATTCTATTTTCGCCCTTCAAATATTATTTTCTTACATAACTTGTAATTAATCTATTGAAGACAACAATGCATTATTTTAGCATTAAAAAGCATATGACTCAGTCTTTTCAATCGTTAAATTGTTTGAAAGCACTTCGAACCAATTCTCTTTTTGCATTTAAAACGCGACTTTCGTGCATAACTTGCAATTGATCTATTGATGGCAACTATGCATTTTTTAGCGTTCAAGTCATATTTTTGCGTCTCTTTTAGTCAGTAAATCATTCTAAATCACTTCGAACGAAATTCGGCCTTTAAACATAACTTTCGTGCGTAACTTGCAGTTGATCTATTGAAGGCAACAATGCATTTTTTTAGCCTTAAAGTCATGTCATTGAGTCTCTTTTAGTCATTAAATCATTCTAAATTAATTCGACCGAATTCTATTTTCGCCTTTCAAACATTATTTCCATACATAACTAGCAATTAATCTATTAAAGACAACAATGCATTATTTTAGCATTAAAAAGCATATCACTCAGTCTTTTCAATCATTAAATTGTTTGAAGGCACTTCGAACCAATTCTCTTTTTGCATTTAAAACGCGACTTTTGTGCATAACTTGCAATTGATCTATTGATCGCAACTATGCCTTTTTTAGCGTTCAAGTCATATTTTTGCGTCCCTTTTAGTCAGTAAATCATTCTAAATCACTTCGAACGAAATTCGGCCTTTAAACATAACTTTCGTGCGTAACTTGCAGTTGATCTATTGATGGCAACAATGCATTTTTTTAGCCTTAAAGTCATGTCATTGAGTCTCTTTTAGTCATTCAATCATTCTAAATTAATTCGACCGAATTCTATTTTCGCCTTTCAAACATTATTTTCTTACATAACTTGCAATTAATCTATTAAAGACAACAATGCATTATTTTAGCGTTAAAAAGCATATCACTCAGTCTTTTCAATCATTAAATTGTTTGAAGGCACTTCGAACCAATTCTCTTTTTGCATTTAAAACGCGACTTTCGTGCATAACTTGCAATTGATCTATTCATGGCAACTATGCCTTTTTTAGCGTTCAAGCCATACTTTTGCGTCTCTTTTAGTCAGTAAATCATTCTAAATCACTTCGAACGAAATTCGGCCTTTAAACATAACTTTCGTGCGTAACTTGCAGTTGATCTATTGATGGCAACAATGCATTTTTTTAGCCTTAAAGTCATGTCATTGAGTCTCTTTTAGTCATTCAATCATTCTAAATTAATTCGACCGAATTCTATTTTCGCCTTTCAAACATTATTTTCTTACATAACTTGCAATTAATCTATTAAAGACAACAATGCATTATTTTAGCATTAAAAAGCATATCACTCAGTCTTTTCAATCATTAAATTGTTTGAAGGCACTTCGAACCAATTCTCTTTTTGCATTTAAAACGCGACTTTCGTGCATAACTTGCAATTGATCTATTCATGGCAACTATGCCTTTTTTAGCGTTCAAGCCATACTTTTGCGTCTCTTTTAGTCAGTAAATCATTCTAAATCACTTTGAACGAAATTCGGACTTTAAACATGACTTTCGTGCGTAACTTGCAGTTGATCTATTGAAGGCAACAATGCATTTGTTTAGCCTTAAAGTCATATCATTGAGTCTCTTTTAGTCTCTAAATCATTCAAAATTAATTCGAACGAATTCTATTTTCGCCCTTCAAATATTATTTTCTTACATAACTTGTAATTAATCTATTGAAGACAACAATGCATTATTTTAGCATTAAAAAGCATATGACTCAGTCTTTTCAATCGTTAAATTGTTTGAAGGCACTTCGTACCAATTTTCTTTTTGCATTTAAAACGCGACTTTTGCGCATAACTTGCAATTGATCTATTCATGGAAACTATGCATTTTTTAGCGTTCAAGCCATATTTTTGCGTCTCTTTTAGTCACTAAATCATTCTAAATCACTTCGTATGAAATTCGGCATTTAAACATGACTTTCGTGCGTAACTTGCAGTTGATCTATTGAAGGCAACAATGCATTTGTTTAGCCTTAAAGTCATGTCATTGAGTCTCTTTTAGTCTTTAATTCATTCTAAATTAATTCGAACGAATTCTATTTTTGCCCTTCAAACATTATTTTCTAACATAACTTGTAATTAATCTATTGAAGACAACAATGCATTATTTTAGCATTAAAAAGCATATCACTCAGACTTTTCAATCCTTAAATTGTTTGAAGGCACATCGAACCAATTCTCTTTTTGCATTTAAAACGCGACTTTCGTGCATAACTTGCAATTGATCTGTTGATGGCAACTATGCATTTTTTAGCGTTCAAGTCATATTTTTGCGTCTTTTTTAGTCAGTAAATCATTCTAAATCACTTCGAACGAAATTCGGCCTTTAAACATAACTTTCGTGCGTAACTTGCAGTTGATCTATTGAAGGCAACAATGCATTTGTTTAGCCTTAAAGTCATGTCATTGAGTCTCTTTTAGTCATTAAATCATTCTAAATTAATTCGACCGAATTCTATTTTCGCCTTTCAAACATTATTTTCTTACATAACTTGCAATTAATCTATTGAAGACAACAATGCCTTATTTTAGCATTAAAAAGCATATCACTCAGTCTTTTCAATCCTTAAATTGTTTGAAGGCACATCGAACCAATTCTCTTTTTGCATTTAAAACGCGACTTTCGTGCATAACTTGCAATTGATCTTTTGATGGCAACTATGCATTTTTTAGCGTTCAAGCCATATTTTTGCGTCTTTTTTAGTCAGTGAATCATTCTAAATCACTTCGAACGAAATTCGGCCTTTAAACATAACTTTCGTGCGTAACTTGCAGTTGATCTATTGAAGGCAACAATGCATTTGTTTAGCCTTAAAGTCATGTCATTGAGTCTCTTTTAGTCATTAAATCATTCTAAATTAATTCGACCGAATTCTATTTTCGCCTTTCAAACATTATTTTCTTACATAACTTGTAATTAATCTATTGAAGACAACATTGCATTATTTTAGCATTAAAAAGCATATCACTCAGTCTTTTCAATCCTTAAATTGTTTGAAGGCACTTCGAACCGATTCTCTTTTTGTATTTAAAACGCGACTTTCGTGCATAATTTGCAATTGATCTATTGATGGCAACTATGCATTTTTTAGCGTTCAAGTCATATTTTTGCGTCTCTTTTAGTCAGTAAATCATTCTAAATCACTTCGAACGAAATTCAGCCTTTAAACATAACTTTCGTGCGTAACTTGCCGTTGATCTATTGAAGGCAACAATGCATTTGTTTAGCCTTAAAGTCATGTCATTGAGTCTCTTTTAGTCTTTAATTCATTCTAAATTAATTCGAACGAATTCTATTTTTGCCCTTCAAACATTATTTTCTAACATAACTTGTAATTAATCTATTGAAGACAACAATGCATTATTTTAGCATTAAAAAGCATATCACTCAGACTTTTCAATCCTTAAATTGTTTGAAGGCACATCGAACCAATTCTCTTTTTGCATTTAAAACGCGACTTTCGTGCATAACTTGCAATTGATCTGTTGATGGCAACTATGCATTTTTTAGCGTTCAAGTCATATTTTTGCGTCTTTTTTAGTCAGTAAATCATTCTAAATCACTTCGAACGAAATTCGGCCTTTAAACATAACTTTCGTGCGTAACTTGCAGTTGATCTATTGAAGGCAACAATGCATTTGTTTAGCCTTAAAGTCATGTCATTGAGTCTCTTTTAGTAATTAAATCATTCTAAATTAATTCGACCGAATTCTATTTTCGCCTTCCAAACATTATTTTCTTACATAACTTGCAATTAATCTATTGAAGACAACAATGCCTTATTTTAGCATTAAAAAGCATATCACTCAGTCTTTTCAATCCTTAAATTGTTTGAAGGCACATCGAACCAATTCTCTTTTTGCATTTAAAACGCGACTTTCGTGTATAACTTGCAATTGATCTTTTGATGGCAACTATGCATTTTTTAGCGTTCAAGCCATATTTTTGCGTCTTTTTTAGTCAGTGAATCATTCTAAATCACTTCGAACGAAATTCGGCCTTTAAACATAACTTTCGTGCGTAACTTGCAGTTGATCTATTGAAGGCAACAATGCATTTGTTTAGCCTTAAAGTCATGTCATTGAGTCTCTTTTAGTCATTAAATCATTCTAAATTAATTCGACCGAATTCTATTTTCGCCTTTCAAACATTATTTTCTTACATAACTTGTAATTAATCTATTGAAGACAACATTGCATTATTTTAGCATTAAAAAGCATATCACTCAGTCTTTTCAATCCTTAAATTGTTTGAAGGCACTTCGAACCGATTCTCTTTTTGTATTTAAAACGCGACTTTCGTGCATAATTTGCAATTGATCTATTGATGGCAACTATGCATTTTTTAGCGTTCAAGTCATATTTTTGCGTCTCTTTTAGTCAGTAAATCATTCTAAATCACTTCGAACGAAATTCAGCCTTTAAACATAACTTTCGTGCGTAACTTGCCGTTGATCAATTGAAGGCAACAATGCATTTGTTTAGCCTTAAAGTCATGTCATTGAGTCTCTTTTAGTCATTAAATCATTCTAAATTAATTCGACCGAATTCTATTTTCGCCTTTCAAACATTATTTTCTTACATAACTCGCAATTAATCTATTGAAGACAACAATGCATTATTTTAGCATTAAAAAGCATATCACTCAGTCTTTTCAATCCTTAAATTGTTTGAAGGCACATCGAACCGATTCTCTTTTTGCATTTAAAACGCGACTTTCGTGCATAACTTGCAATTGATCTGTTGATGGCAACTATGCATTTTTTAGCGTTCAAGTCATATTTTTGCGTCTTTTTTAGTCAGTAAATCATTCTAAATCACTTCGAACGAAATTCGGCCTTTAAACATAACTTTCGTGCGTAACTTGCAGTTGATCTATTGAAGGCAACAATGCATTTGTTTAGCCTTAAAGTCATGTCATTGAGTCTCTTTTAGTCATTAAATCATTCTAAATTAATTCGACCGAATTCTATTTTCGCCTTCCAAACATTATTTTCTTACATAACTTGCAATTAATCTATTGAAGACAACAATGCCTTATTTTAGCATTAAAAAGCATATCACTCAGTCTTTTCAATCCTTAAATTGTTTGAAGGCACATCGAACCAATTCTCTTTTTGCATTTAAAACGCGACTTTCGTGTATAACTTGCAATTGATCTTTTGATGGCAACTATGCATTTTTTAGCGTTCAAGCCATATTTTTGCGTCTTTTTTAGTCAGTGAATCATTCTAAATCACTTCGAACGAAATTCGGCCTTTAAACATAACTTTCGTGCGTAACTTGCAGTTGATCTATTGAAGGCAACAATGCATTTGTTTAGCCTTAAAGTCATGTCATTGAGTCTCTTTTAGTCATTAAATCATTCTAAATTAATTCGACCGAATTCTATTTTCGCCTTTCAAACATTATTTTCTTACATAACTTGTAATTAATCTATTGAAGACAACATTGCATTATTTTAGCATTAAAAAGCATATCACTCAGTCTTTTCAATCCTTAAATTGTTTGAAGGCACTTCGAACCGATTCTCTTTTTGTATTTAAAACGCGACTTTCGTGCATAATTTGCAATTGATCTATTGATGGCAACTATGCATTTTTTAGCGTTCAAGTCATATTTTTGCGTCTCTTTTAGTCAGTAAATCATTCTAAATCACTTCGAACGAAATTCAGCCTTTAAACATAACTTTCGTGCGTAACTTGCCGTTGATCAATTGAAGGCAACAATGCATTTGTTTAGCCTTAAAGTCATGTCATTGAGTCTCTTTTAGTCATTAAATCATTCTAAATTAATTCGACCGAATTCTATTTTCGCCTTTCAAACATTATTTTCTTACATAACTCGCAATTAATCTATTGAAGACAACAATGCATTATTTTAGCATTAAAAAGCATATCACTCAGTCTTTTCAATCATTAAATTGTTTGAAGGCACTTCGAACCAATTCTCTTTTTGCATTTAAAACGCGACTTCGTGCATAATTTGCAATTGATCTATTGATGGCAACTATGCATTTTTTAGCGTTCAAGTCATATTTTTGCGTCTCCTTTAGTCAGTAAATCATTCTAAATCACTTCGAACGAAATTCGGCCTTTAAACATAACTTTCGTGCGTAACTTGCCGTTGATCTATTGAAGGCAACAATGCATTTGTTTAGCCTTAAAGTCATGTCATTGAGTCTCTTTTAGTCATTAAATCATTCTAAATTAATTCGACCGAATTCTATTTTCGCCTTTCAAACATTATTTTCTTACATAACTTGCAATTAATCTATTGAAGACAACAATGCATTATTTTAGCATTAAAAAGCATATCACTCAGTCTTTTCAATCATTAAATTGTTTGAAGGCACTTCGTACCAATTTTCTTTTTGCATTTAAAACGCGACTTTCGTGCACAACTTGCAATTGATCTATTGATGGCAACTATGCATTTTTTAGCGTTCAAGTCATATTTTTGCGTCTCTTTTAATCAGTAAATCATTCTAAATCACTTCGAACGAAATTCGGCCTTTAAACATGACTTTCGTGCGTAACTTGCAGTTGATCTATTGAAGGTAACAATGCATTTGTTTAGCCTTAAAGTCATGTCATTGAGTCTCTTTTAGTCTTTAAATCATTCTAAATTAATTCGAACGAATTCTATTTTCGCCCTTCCAATATTATTTTCTTACATAACTTGTAATTAATCTATTGAAGACAACAATGCATTATTTTAGCATTAAAAAGCATATCACTCAGTCTTTTCAATCATTAAAATGTTTGAAGGCACTTCGAACTAATTCTCTTTTTGCATTTAAAACGCGACTTTCGTGCATAATTTGCAATTGATCTATTGATGGCAACTATGCATTTTTTAGCGTTCAAGTCATATTTTTGCGTCTCTTTTAGTCAGTAAATCATTCTAAATCACTTCGTATGAAATTCGGCATTTAAACATGACTTTCGTGCGTAACTTGCCGTTGATCTATTGAAAGCAACAATGCATTTGTTTAGCCTTAAAGTCATGTCATTGAGTCTCTTTTAGTCTTTAAATCATTCTAAATTAATTCGACCGAATTCTATTTTCGCCTTCCAAACATTATTTTCTTACATAACTTGCAATTAATCTATTGAAGACAACAATGCATTATTTTAGCATTAAAAAGGATATCACTCAGTCTTTTCAATCATTAAATTGTTTGAAGGCAATTCGTACCAATTTTCATTTTGCATTTAAAACGCGACTTTCGTGCATAACTTGCAATTGATCTATTGATGGCAACTATGCATTTTTTAGCGTTCAAGTCATATTTTTGCGTGTCTTTTAGTCAGTAAATCATTCTAAATCACTTCGAACGAAATTCGGACTTTAAACATGACTTTCGTGCGTAACTTGCAGTTGATCTATTGAAGGCAAAAATGCATTTGTTTAGCCTTAAAGTCATGTCATTGAGTCTCTTTTAGTCATTAAATCATTCTAAATTAATTCGACCGAATTCTATTTTTTCCCTTCAAACATTATTTTCTGACATAACTTGCAATGAATCTATTGAAGACAACAATGCATTATTTTAGCATTAAAAAGGATATCACTCAGTCTTTTCAATCATTAAATTGTTTGAAGGCACTTCGAACCAATTCTCTTTTTGCATTTACAACGGGACTTTCGTGCATAACTTGCAATTGATCTATTGATCGCAACTATGCCTTTTTTAGCGTTCAAGTCATATTTTTGCGTCTCTTTTAGTCAGTAAATCATTCTAAATCACTTCGTATGAAATTCGGCATTTAAACGTGACTTTCGTGCATAACTTGCAGTTGATCGATTGATGGCAACAATGCATTTATTTAGCTTAAAGTCATGTCATTGAGTCTCTTTTAGTCTTTAATTCATTCTAAATTAATTCGAACGAATTCTATTTTTGCCCTTCAAACATTATTTTCTTACATAACTTGTAATTAATCTATTGAAGACAACAATGCATTATTTTAGCATTAAAAAGCATATCACTCAGACTTTTCAATCCTTAAATTGTTTGAAGGCACTTCGAACCAATTCTCTTTTTGCATTTAAAACGCGACTTTCGTGGATAACTCGCAATTGATCTATTGATGGCAACTATGCATTTTTTAGCGTTCAAGTCATATTTTTGCGTCTCTTTTAGTCAGTAAATCATTCTAAATCACTTCGAACGAAATTCGGACTTTAAACATGACTTTCGTGCGTAACTTGCAGTTGATCTATTGAAGGCAAAAATGCATTTGTTTAGCCTTAAAGTCATGTCATTGAGTCTCTTTTAGTCTTTAAATCATTCTAAATTAATTCGAACGAATTCTATTTTTGCCCTTCAAACATTATTTTCTTACATAACTTGCAATTAATCTATTGAAGCCAACAATGCATTATTTTAGCATTACAAAGCATATCACTCAGTCTTTTCAATCATTAAATTATTTGAAGGCACTTCGAACCACTTCTCTTTTTGCATTTAAAACGCGACTTTCGTGCATAACTTGCAATTGATCTATTGATCGCAACTATGCCTTTTTTAGCGTTCAAGTCATATTTTTGCGTCTCTTTTAGTCAGTAAATCATTCTAAATCACTTCGAAGGAAATTCGGCCTTTAAACATGATTTTCGTGCGTAACTTGCAGTTGATCTATTGAAGGTAACAATGCATTTGTTTAGCCTTAAAGTCATGTCATTGAGTCTCTTTTAGTCTTTAAATCATTCTAAATTAATTCGAACGAATTCTATTTTTGCCCTTCAAACATTATTTTCTTACATAACTTGTAATTAATCTATTGAAGACAACAATGCATTATTTTAGCGTTAAAAAGCATATCACTCAGTCTTTTCAATCATTAAATTGTTTGAAGGCACTTCGAACCAATTCTCTTTTTGCATTTAAAACGCGACTTTCGTTCATAACTTGCAATTGATCTATTCATGGCAACCATGCATTTTTTAGCGTTCAAGCCATATTTTTGCCTCTCTTTTAGTCAGGAAATCATTCTAAATCACTTCGTATGAAATATGGCATTTAAACATGACTTTCGTGCATAACTTGCAGTTGATCTATTATAGGGAACAATGCATTTCTTTCGCCTTAAATTCATGTCACTGAGTCTCTTCTAGTCATTAAATCATTCTAAATTAGTTCGAACGAATTCTATTTTCGCCCTTCCAATATTATTTTCTTACATAACTTGTAATTAATCTATTGAAGACAACAATGCATTATTTTAACATTAAAAAGCATATCACTCAGTCTTTTCAATCATTAAAATGTTTGAAGGCACTTCGAACTAATTCTCTTTTTGCATTTAAAACGCGACTTTCGTGCAGAACTTGCAATTGATCTATTGATGGCAACTATGCATTTTTTAGCGTTCAAGTCATATTTTTGCGTCTCTTTTAGTTAGTAAATCATTCTAAATCACTTCGTATGAAATTCGGCATTTAAACATGACTTTCGTGCGTAACTTGCAGTTGATCTATTGAAGGCAACAATGCATTTGTTTAGCCTTAAAGTCATGTCATTGAGTCTCTTTTAGTCATTAAATCATTCTAAATTAATTCGACCGAATTCTATTTTCGCCTTTCAAACATTATTTTCTTACATAACTCGCAATTAATCTATTGAAGACAACAATGCATTATTTTAGCATTAAAAAGCATATCACTCAGTCTTTTCAATCATTAAATTGTTTGAAGGCACTTCGAACCAATTCTCTTTTTGCATTTAAAACGCGACTTCGTGCATAATTTGCAATTGATCTATTGATGGCAACTATGCATTTTTTAGCGTTCAAGTCATATTTTTGCGTCTCCTTTAGTCAGTAAATCATTCTAAATCACTTCGAACGAAATTCGGCCTTTAAACATAACTTTCGTGCGTAACTTGCCGTTGATCTATTGAAGGCAACAATGCATTTGTTTAGCCTTAAAGTCATGTCATTGAGTCTCTTTTAGTCATTAAATCATTCTAAATTAATTCGACCGAATTCTATTTTCGCCTTTCAAACATTATTTTCTTACATAACTTGCAATTAATCTATTGAAGACAACAATGCATTATTTTAGCATTAAAAAGCATATCACTCAGTCTTTTCAATCATTAAATTGTTTGAAGGCACTTCGTACCAATTTTCTTTTTGCATTTAAAACGCGACTTTCGTGCACAACTTGCAATTGATCTATTGATGGCAACTATGCATTTTTTAGCGTTCAAGTCATATTTTTGCGTCTCTTTTAGTCAGTAAATCATTCTAAATCACTTCGAACGAAATTCGGCCTTTAAACATGACTTTCGTGCGTAACTTGCAGTTGATCTATTGAAGGTAACAATGCATTTGTTTAGCCTTAAAGTCATGTCATTGAGTCTCTTTTAGTCTTTAAATCATTCTAAATTAATTCGAACGAATTCTATTTTCGCCCTTCCAATATTATTTTCTTACATAACTTGTAATTAATCTATTGAAGACAACAATGCATTATTTTAGCATTAAAAAGCATATCACTCAGTCTTTTCAATCATTAAAATGTTTGAAGGCACTTCGAACTAATTCTCTTTTTGCATTTAAAACGCGACTTTCGTGCATAATTTGCAATTGATCTATTGATGGCAACTATGCATTTTTTAGCGTTCAAGTCATATTTTTGCGTCTCTGTTAGTCAGTAAATCATTCTAAATCACTTCGTTTGAAATTCGGCATTTAAACATGACTTTCGTGCGTAACTTGCAGTTGATCTATTGAAGGCAACAATGCATTTGTTTAGCCTTAAAGTCATGTCATTGAGTCTCTTTTAGTCTTTAAATCATTCTAAATTAATTCGACCGAATTCTATTTTCGCCTTCCAAACATTATTTTCTTACATAACTTGCAATTAAACTATTGAAGACAACAATGCATTATTTTAGCATTAAAAAGGATATCACTCAGTCTTTTCAATCATTAAATTGTTTGAAGGCACTTCGTACCAATTTTCATTTTGCATTTAAAACGCGACTTTCGTGCATAACTTGCAATTGATCTATTGATGGCAACTATGCATTTTTTAGCGTTCAAGTCATATTTTTGCGTGTCTTTTAGTCAGTAAATCATTCTAAATCACGTCGAACGAAATTCGGACTTTAAACATGACTTTCGTGCGTAACTTGCAGTTGATCTATTGAAGGCAAAAATGCATTTGTTTAGCCTTAAAGTCATGTCATTGAGTCTCTTTTAGTCATTAAATCATTCTAAATTAATTCGACCGAATTCTATTTTCGCCTTTCAAACATTATTTTCTTACATAACTCGCAATTAATCTATTGAAGACAACAATGCATTATTTTAGCATTAAAAAGCATATCACTTAGTCTTTTCAATCATTAAATTGTTTGAAGGCACTTCGAACCAATTCTCTCTTTGCATTTAAAACGCGACTTTCGTGCATAACTTGCAATTGATCTATTGATCGCAACTATGCCTTTTTTAGCGTTCAAGTCATATTTTTGCGTCTCTTTTAGTCAGTAAATCATTCTGAATCACTTCGAACGAAATTCGGACTTTAAACATGACTTTCGTGCGTAACTTGCAGTTGATCTATTGAAGGCAACAATGCATTTGTTTAGCCTTAAAGTCATGTCATTGAGTCTCTTTTAGTCTTTAAATCATTCTAAATTAATTCGACCGAATTCTATTTTCGCCTTCCAAACATTATTTTCTTACATAACTTGCAATTAATCTATTGAAGCCAACAATGCATTATTTTAGCATTAAAAAGCATATCACTCAGTCTTTTCAATCATTAAATTGTTTGAAGGCACTTCGAACCACTTCTCTTTTTGCATTTAAAACGCGACTTTCGTGCATAACTTGCAATTGATCTATTGATCGCAACTATGCCTTTTTTAGCGTTCAAGTCATATTTTTGCGTCTCTTTTAGTCAGTAAATCATTCTAAATCACTTCGAAGGAAATTCGGCCTTTAAACATGATTTTCGTGCGTAACTTGCAGCTGATCTATTGAAGGTAACAATGCATTTGTTTAGCCTTAAAGTCATGTCATTGAGTCTCTTTTAGTCTTTAAATCATTCTAAATTAATTCGAACGAATTCTATTTTTGCCCTTCAAACATTATTTGCTTACAAAACTTGTAATTAATCTATTGAAGACAACAATGCATTATTTTAGCGTTAAAAAGCATATCACTCAGTCTTTTCAATCATTAAATTGTTTGAAGGCACTTCGAACCAATTCTCTTTTTGCATTTAAAACGCGACTTTCGTTCATAACTTGCAATTGATCTATTCATGGCAACCATGCATTTTTTAGCGTTCAAGCCATATTTTTGCCTCTCTTTTAGTCAGGAAATCATTCTAAATCACTTCGTATGAAATACGGCATTTAAACATGACTTTCGTGCATAACTTGCAGTTGATCTATTATAGGGAACAATGCATTTCGTTCGCCTTAAATTCATGTCACTGAGTCTCTTCTAGTCATTAAATCATTCTAAATTAGTTCGAACGAATTCTATTTTCGCCCTTCCAATATTATTTTCTTACATAACTTGTAATTAATCTATTGAAGACAACAATGCATTATTTTAGCATTAAAAAGCATATCACTCAGTCTTTTCAATCATTAAAATGTTTGAAGGCACTTCGAACTAATTCTCTTTTTGCATTTAAAACGCGACTTTCGTGCAGAACTTGCAATTGATCTATTGATGGCAACTATGCATTTTTTAGCGTTCAAGTCATATTTTTGCGTCTCTTTTAGTCAGTAAATCATTCTAAATCACTTCGTATGAAATTCGGCATTTAAACATGACTTTCGTGCGTAACTTGCAGTTGATCTATTGAAGGCAACAATGCATTTGTTTAGCCTTAAAGTCATGTCATTGAGTCTCTTTTAGTCTTTGATTCATTCTAAATTAATTCGAACGAATTCTATTTTTGCCCTTCAAACATTATTTTCTTACATAACTTGTAATTAATCTATTGAAGACAACAATGCATTATTTTAGCATTAAAAAGCATATCACTCAGTCTTTTCAATCCTTAAATTGTTTGAAGGCACTTCGAACCAATTCTCTTTTTGCATTTAAAACGCGACTTTCGTGCATAATTTGCAATTGATCTATTGATGGCAACTATGCATTTTTTAGCGTTCAAGTCATATTTTTGCGTCTCCTTTAGTCAGTAAATCATTCTAAATCACTTCGAACGAAATTCGGCCTTTAAACATAACTTTCGTGCGTAACTTGCCGTTGATCTATTGAAGGCAACAATGCATTTGTTTAGCCTTAAAGTCATGTCATTGAGTCTCTTTTAGTCATTAAATCATTCTAAATTAATTCGACCGAATTCTATTTTCGCCTTTCAAACATTATTTTCTTACATAACTTGCAATTAATCTATTGAAGACAACAATGCATTATTTTAGCATTAAAAAGCATATCACTCAGTCTTTTCAATCATTAAATTGTTTGAAGGCACTTCGTACCAATTTTCTTTTTGCATTTAAAACGCGACTTTCGTGCACAACTTGCAATTGATCTATTGATGGCAACTATGCATTTTTTAGCGTTCAAGTCATATTTTTGCGTCTCTTTTAGTCAGTAAATCATTCTAAATCACTTCGAACGAAATTCGGCCTTTAAACATGACTTTCGTGCGTAACTTGCAGTTGATCTATTGAAGGTAACAATGCATTTGTTTAGCCTGAAAGTCATGTCATTGAGTCTCTTTTAGTCTTTAAATCATTCTAAATTAATTCGAACGAATTCTATTTTTGCCCTTCAAACATTATTTTCTTACATAACTTGTAATTAATCTATTGAAGACAACAATGCATTATTTTAGCATTAAAAAGCATATCACTCAGTCTTTTCAATCATTAAATTGTTTGAAGGCACTTCGAACCAATTCTCTTTTTGCATTTAAAACGCGACTTTCGTTCATAACTTCCAATTGATCTATTAATGGCAACTATGCATTTTTTAGCGTTCAAGCCATATTTTTGCCTCTCTTTTAGTCAGGAAATCATTCTAAATCACTTCGTATGAAATACGGCATTTAAACATGACTTTCGTGCATAACTTGCAGTTGATCTATTATAGGGAACAATGCATTTCTTTCGCCATAAATTCATGTCACTGAGTCTCTTCTAGTCATTAAATCATTCTAAACTAGTTCGAACGAATTCTATTTTCGCCCTTCCAATATTATTTTCTTACATAACTTGTAATTAATCTATTGAAGACAACAATGCATTATTTTAGCATTAAAAATCATATCACTCAGTCTTTTCAATCATTAAATTGTTGGAAGGCACTTCGAACTAATTCTCTTTTTGCATTTAAAACGCGACTTTCGTGCATAACTTGCAATTGATCTATTGAAGGCAACTATGCATTTTTTAACGTTCAAGTCATATTTTTGCGTCTCTTTTAGTCAGTAAATCATTCTAAATCACTTCGTATTAAATTCGGCATTTAAACGTGACTTTCGTGCATAACTTGCAGTTGATCGATTGATGGCAACAATACATTTATTTAGCCTTAAAATCATGTCACTGAGTCTCTTCTAGTTATTAAATCATTCTAAATTATTTCGAACGAATTCCATTTTCGCCCTTGAAACATTATTTTCCTACATAACTTGTAATTAATCTATTGAAGACAACAATGCATTATTTTAGCATTAAAAAGCATATGACTCAGTCTTTTGAATCTTTAAAATATTTGAAGGCACTTCGAACCAATTCTCTTTTTGCATTTAAAAGGCGACTTTCGTGCATAACTTGCAATTGATCTATTGAAGGCAACTATGCATTTTTTAACGTTCAAGTCATATTTTTGCGTCTCTTTTAGTCAGTAAATCATTCTAAATCACTTCGTATGAAATTCGGCATTTAAACATGACTTTCATGCGTAACTTGCAGTTGATCTATTGAAGGTAACAATGCATTTGTTTAGCCTTAAAGTCATGTCATTGAGTCTCTTTTAGTCATTAAATCATTCTAAATTAATTCGAACGAATTCTATTTTTGCCCTTCAAACATTATTTGCTTACAAAACTTGTAATTAATCTATTGAAGACAACAATGCATTATTTTAGCGTTAAAAAGCATATCACTCAGTCTTTTCAATCATTAAATTGTTTGAAGGCACTTCGAACCAATTCTCTTTTTGCATTTAAAACGCGACTTTCGTTCATAACTTCCAATTGATCTATTCATGGCAACTATGCATTTTTTAGCGTTCAAGCCATATTTTTGCCTCTCTTTTAGTCAGGAAATCATTCTAAATCACTTCGTATGAAATACGGCATTTAAACATGACTTTCGTGCATAACTTGCAGTTGATCTATTATAGGGAACAATGCATTTCTTTCGCCTTAAATTCATGTCACGGAGTCTCTTCTAGTCATTAAATCATTCTAAATTAGTTCGAACGAATTCTATTTTCGCCCTTCCAATATTATTTTCTTACATAACTTGTAATTAATCTATTGAAGACAACAATGCATTATTTTAGCATTAAAAAGCATATCACTCAGTCTTTTCAATCATTAAATTGTTTGAAGGCACTTCGAACTAATTCTCTTTTTGCATTTAAAACGCGACTTTCGTGAATAACTTGCAATTGATCTATTGATGGCAACTATGCATTTTTTAGCGTTCAAGTCATATTTTTGCGTCTCTTTTAGTCAGTAAATCATTCTAAATCACTTCGTATGAAATTCGGCATTTAAACATGACTTTCGTGCGTAACTTGCAGTTGATCTATTGAAGGCAACAATGCATTTGTTTAGCCTTAAAGTCATGTCATTGAGTCTCTTTTAGTCTTTAAATCATTCTAAATTAATTCGACCGAATTCTATTTTCGCCTTCCAAACATTATTTTCTTACATAACTTGCAATTAATCTATTGAAGACAACAATGCATTATTTTAGCATTAAAAAGCATATCACTCAGTCTTTTCAATCATTAAATTGTTTGAAGGCACTTCGAACCACTTCTCTTTTTGCATTTAAAACGCGACTTTCGTGCATAACTTGCAATTGATCTATTGATCGCAACTATGCCTTTTTTAGCGTTCAAGTCATATTTTTGCGTCTCTTTTAGTCAGTAAATCATTCTAAATCACTTCGAACGAAATTCGGCCTTTAAACATGACTTTCGTGCGTAACTTGCAGTTGATCTATTGAAGGTAACAATGCATTTGTTTAGCCTTAAAGTCATGTCATTGAGTCTCTTTTAGTCTTAAAATCATTCTAAATTAATTCGAACGAATTATATTTTTGCCCTTCAAACATTATTTTCTTACATAACTTGTAATTAATCTATTGAAGACAACAATGCATTATTTTAGCGTTAAAAAGCATATCACTCAGTCTTTTCAATCATTAAATTGTTTGAAGGCACTTCGAACCAATTCTCTTTTTGCATTTAAAACGCGACCTTCGTTCATAACTTGCAATTGATCTATTCATGGCAACTATGCATTTTTTTGCGTTCAAGCCATATTTTTGCCTCTCTTTTAGTCAGGAAATCATTCTAAATCACTTCGTATGAAATACGGCATTTAAACATGACTTTCGTGCATAACTTGCAGTTGATCTATTATAGGGAACAATGCATTTCTTTCGCCTTAAATTCATGTCACTGAGTCTCTTCTAGTCATTAAATCATTCTAAATTAGTTCGAACGAATTCTATTTTCGCCCTTCCAATATTTTTTTCTTACATAACTTGTAATTAATCTATTGAAGACAACAATGCATTATTTTAGCATTAAAAAGCATATCACTCAGTCTTTTCAATCATTAAATTGTTTGAAGGCACTTCGAACTAATTCTCTTTTTGCATTTAAAACGCGACTTTCGTGAATAACTTGCAATTGATCTATTGATGGCAACTATGCATTTTTTAGCGTTCAAGTCATATTTTTGCGTCTCTTTTAGTCAGTAAATCATTCTAAATCACTTCGTATGAAATTCGGCATTTAAACATGACTTTCGTGCGTAACTTGCAGTTGATCTATTGAAGGCAACAATGCATTTGTTTAGCCTTGAAGTCATGTCATTGAGTCTCTTTTAGTCTTTAATTCCTTCTAAATTAATTCGAACGAATTCTATTTTTGCCCTTCAAACATTATTTTCTTACATAACTTGTAATTAATCTATTGAAGACAACAATGCATTATTTTAGCATTAAAAAGCATATCACTCAGTCTTTTCAATCCTTAAATTGTTTGAAGGCACTTCGAACCAATTCTCTTTTTGCATTTAAAACGCGACTTTCGTGCATAATTTGCAATTGATCTATTGATGGCAACTATGCATTTTTTAGCGTTCAAGTCATATTTTTGCGTCTCCTTTAGTCAGTAAATCATTCTAAATCACTTCGAACGAAATTCGGCCTTTAAACATAACTTTCGTGCGTAACTTGCCGTTGATCTATTGAAGGCAACAATGCATTTGTTTAGCCTTAAAGTCATGTCATTGAGTCTCTTTTAGTCATTAAATCATTCTAAATTAATTCGACCGAATTCTATTTTCGCCTTTCAAACATTATTTTCTTACATAACTTGCAATTAATCTATTGAAGACAACAATGCATTATTTTAGCATTAAAAAGCATATCACTCAGTCTTTTCAATCATTAAATTGTTTGAAGGCACTTCGTACCAATTTTCTTTTTGCATTTAAAACGCGACTTTCATGCACAACTTGCAATTGATCTATTGATGGCAAGTATGCATTTTTTAGCGTTCAAGTCATATTTTTGCGTCTCTTTTAGTCAGTAAATCATTCTAAATCACTTCGTATGAAATTCGGCATTTAAACATGACTTTCGTGCGTAACTTGCAGTTGATCTATTGAAGGCAACAATGCATTTGTTTAGCCTTAAAGTCATGTCATTGAGTCTCTTTTAGTCTTTAAATCATTCTAAATTAATTCGAACGAATTCTATTTTTGCCCTTCAAACATTATTTTCTTACATAACTTGTAATTAATCTATTGAAGACAACAATGCATTATTTTAGCGTTAAAAAGCATATCACTCAGTCTTTTCAATCATTAAATTGTTTGAAGGCACTTCGAACCAATTCTCTTTTTGCATTTAAAACGCGACTTTCGTTCATAACTTCCAATTGATCTATTCATGGCAACTATGCATTTTTTAGCGTTCAAGCCATATTTTTGCTTCTCTTTTAGTCAGGAAATCATTCTAAATCACTTCGTATGAAATACGGCATTTAAACATGACTTTCGTCCATAACTTGCAGTTGATCTATTATAGGGAACAATGCATTTCTTTCGCCTTAAATTCATGTCACGGAGTCTCTTCTAGTCATTAAATCATTCTAAATTAGTTCGAACGAATTCTATTTTCACCCTTCCAATATTATTTTCTTACATAACTTGTAATTAATCTATTGAAGACAACAATGCATTATTTTAGCATTAAAAAGCATATCACTCAGTCTTTTCAATCCTTAAATTGTTTGAAGGCACTTCGAACCAATTCTCTTTTTGCATTTAAAACGCGACTTTCGTGCATAATTTGCAATTGATCTATTGATGGCAACTATGCATTTTTTAGCGTTCAAGTCATATTTTTGCGTCTCTTTTAGTCAGTAAATCATTCTAAATCACTTCGTATGAAATTCGGCATTTAAACATGACTTTCGTGCGTAACTTGCAGTTGATCTATTGAAGGCAACAATGCATTTGTTTAGCCTTAAAGTCATGTCATTGAGTCTCCTTTAGTCATTAAATCATTCTAAATTAATTCGACCGAATTCTATTTTCGCCTTTCAAACATTATTTTCTTACATAACTTGCAATTAATCTATTGAAGACAACAATGCATTATTTTAGCATTAAAAAGCATATCACTCAGTCTTTTCAATCCTTAAATTGTTTGAAGGCACCTCGAACCAATTCTCTTTTTGCATTTAAAACGCGACTTTCGTGCATAATTTGCAATTGATCTATTGATGGCAACTATGCATTTTTTAGCGTTCAAGTCATATTTTTGCGTCTCTTTTAGTCAGTAAATCATTCTAAATCACTTCGTATGAAATTCGGCATTTAAACATGACTTTCGTGCGTAACTTGCAGTTGATCTATTTAAGGCAACAATGCATTTGTTTAGCCTTAAAGTCATGTCATTGAGTCTCTTTTAGTCTTTAAATCATTCTAAATTAATTCGACCGAATTCTATTTTCGCCTTCCAAACATTATTTTCTTACATAACTTGCAATTAATCTATTGAAGACAACAATGCATTATTTTAGCATTAAAAAGCATATCACTCAGTCTTTTCAATCATTAAATTGTTTGAAGGCACTTCGAACCACTTCTCTTTTTGCATTTAAAACGCGACTTTCGTGCATAACTTGCAATTGATCTATTGATCGCAACTATGCCTTTTTTAGCGTTCAAGTCATATTTTTGCGTCTCTTTTAGTCAGTAAATCATTCTAAATCACTTCGAACGAAATTCGGCCTTTAAACATGACTTTCGTGCGTAACTTGCAGTTGATCTATTGAAGGTAACAATGCATTCGTTTAGCCTTAAAGTCATGTCATTGAGTCTCTTTTAGTCTTAAAATCATTCTAAATTAATTCGAACGAATTCTATTTTTGCCCTTCAAACATTATTTTCTTACATAACTTGTAATTAATCTATTGAAGACAACAATGCATTATTTTAGCGTTAAAAAGCATATCACTCAGTCTTTTCAATCATTAAATTGTTTGAAGGCACTTCGAACCAATTCTCTTTTTGCATTTAAAACGCGACCTTCGTTCATAACTTGCAATTGATCTATTCATGGCAACTATGCATTTTTTTGCGTTCAAGCCATATTTTTGCCTCTCTTTTAGTCAGGAAATCATTCTAAATCACTTCGTATGAAATACGGCATTTAAACATGACTTTCGTGCATAACTTGCAGTTGATCTATTATAGGGAACAATACATTTCTTTCGCCTTAAATTCATGTCACGGAGTCTCTTCTAGTCATTAAATCATTCTAAATTAATTCGACCGAATTCTATTTTCGCCTTTCAAACATTATTTTCTTACATAACTTGCAATTAATCTATTGAAGACAACAATGCATTATTTTAGCATTAAAAAGCATATCACTCAGTCTTTTCAATCCTTAAATTGTTTGAAGGCACCTCGAACCAATTCTCTTTTTGCATTTAAAACGCGACTTTCGTGCATAATTTGCAATTGATCTATTGATGGCAACTATGCATTTTTTAGCGTTCAAGTCATATTTTTGCGTCTCTTTTAGTCAGTAAATCATTCTAAATCACTTCGTATGAAATTCGGCATTTAAACATGACTTTCGTGCGTAACTTGCAGTTGATCTATTTAAGGCAACAATGCATTTGTTTAGCCTTAAAGTCATGTCATTGAGTCTCTTTTAGTCTTTAAATCATTCTAAATTAATTCGACCGAATTCTATTTTCGCCTTCCAAACATTATTTTCTTACATAACTTGCAATTAATCTATTGAAGACAACAATGCATTATTTTAGCATTAAAAAGCATATCACTCAGTCTTTTCAATCATTAAATTGTTTGAAGGCACTTCGAACCACTTCTCTTTTTGCATTTAAAACGCGACTTTCGTGCATAACTTGCAATTGATCTATTGATCGCAACTATGCCTTTTTTAGCGTTCAAGTCATATTTTTGCGTCTCTTTTAGTCAGTAAATCATTCTAAATCACTTCGAACGAAATTCGGCCTTTAAACATGACTTTCGTGCGTAACTTGCAGTTGATCTATTGAAGGTAACAATGCATTCGTTTAGCCTTAAAGTCATGTCATTGAGTCTCTTTTAGTCTTAAAATCATTCTAAATTAATTCGAACGAATTCTATTTTTGCCCTTCAAACATTATTTTCTTACATAACTTGTAATTAATCTATTGAAGACAACAATGCATTATTTTAGCGTTAAAAAGCATATCACTCAGTCTTTTCAATCATTAAATTGTTTGAAGGCACTTCGAACCAATTCTCTTTTTGCATTTAAAACGCGACCTTCGTTCATAACTTGCAATTGATCTATTCATGGCAACTATGCATTTTTTTGCGTTCAAGCCATATTTTTGCCTCTCTTTTAGTCAGGAAATCATTCTAAATCACTTCGTATGAAATACGGCATTTAAACATGACTTTCGTGCATAACTTGCAGTTGATCTATTATAGGGAACAATACATTTCTTTCGCCTTAAATTCATGTCACTGAGTCTCTTCTAGTCATCAAAATCATTCTAAATTAGTTCGAACGAATTCTATTTTCGCCCTTCCAATATTATTTTCTTACATAACTTGTAATTAATCTATTGAAGACAACAATGCATTATTTTAGCATTAAAAAGCATATCACTCAGTCTTTTCAATCATTAAATTGTTTGAAGGCACTTCGTACCAATTTCCTTTTTGCATTTAAAACGCGACTTTCGTGCACAACTTGCAATTGATCTATTGATGGCAACTATGCATTTTTTAGCGTTCAAGTCATTTTTTTGCGTCTCTTTTAGTCAGTAAATCATTCTAAATCACTTCGTATGAAATTCGGCATTTAAACATGACTTTCGTGCGTAACTTGCAGTTGAGCTATTGAAGGCAACAATGCATTTGTTTAGCCTTAAAGTCATGTCATTGAGTCTCTTTTAGTCTTTAAATCATTCTAAATTAATTCGAACGAATTCTATTTTTGCCCTTCAAACATTATTTTCTTACATAACTTGTAATTAATCTATTGAAGACAACAATGCATTATTTTAGCGTTAAAAAGCATATCACTCAGTCTTTTCAATCATTAAATTGTTTGAAGGCACTTCGAACCAATTCTCTTTTTGCATTTAAAACGCGACCTTCGTTCATAACTTGCAATTGATCTATTCATGGCAACTATGCATTTTTTTGCGTTCAAGCCATATTTTTGTCTCTCTTTTAGTCAGGAAATCATTCTAAATCACTTCGTATGAAATACGGCATTTAAACATGACTTTCGTGCATAACTTGCAGTTGATCTATTATAGGGAACAATGCATTTCTTTCGCCTTAAATTCATGTCACTGAGTCTCTTCTAGTCATTAAATCATTCTAAATTAGTTCGAACGATTTCTATTTTCGCCCTTCCAATATTATTTTCTTACATAACTTGTAATTAATCTATTGAAGACAACAATGCATTATTTTAGCATTAAAAAGCATATCACTCAGTCTTTTCAATCATTAAATTGTTTGAAGGCACTTCGAACTAATTCTCTTTTTGCATTTAAAACGCGACTTTCGTGAATAACTTGCAATTGATCTATTGATGGCAACTATGCATTTTTTAGCGTTCAAGTCATATTTTTGCGTCTCTTTTAGTCAGTAAATCAATCTAAATCACTTCGTATGAAATTCGGCATTTAAACATGACTTTCGTGCGTAACTTGCAGTTGATCTATTGAAGGCAACAATGCATTTGTTTAGCCTTAAAGTCATGTCATTGAGTCTCTTTTAGTCTTTAATTCCTTCTAAATTAATTCGAACGAATTCTATTTTTGCCCTTCAAACATTATTTTCTTACATAACTTGTAATTAATCTATTGAAGACAACAATGCATTATTTTAGCATTAAAAAGCATATCACTCAGTCTTTTCAATCCTTAAATTGTTTGAAGGCACTTCGAACAAATTCTCTTTTTGCATTTAAAACGCGACTTTCGTGCATAATTTGCAATTGATCTATTGATGGCAACTATGCATTTTTTAGCGTTCAAGTCATATTTTTGCGTCTCCTTTAGTCAGTAAATCATTCTAAATCACTTCGAACGAAATTCGGCCTTTAAACATAACTTTCGTGCGTAACTTGCCGTTGATCTATTGAAGGCAACAATGCATTTGTTTAGCCTTAAAGTCATGTCATTGAGTCTCTTTTAGTCATTAAATCATTCTAAATTAATTCGACCGAATTCTATTTTCGCCCTTCCAATATTATTTTCTTACATAACTTGCAATTAATCTATTGAAGACAACAATGCATTATTTTAGCATTAAAAAGCATATCACTCAGTCTTTTCAATCATTAAATTGTTTGAAGGCACTTCGTACCAATTTTCTTTTTGCATTTAAAACGCGACTTTCGTGCACAACTTGCAATTGATCTATTGATGGCAACTATGCATTTTTTAGCGTTCAAGTCATATTTTTGCGTCTCTTTTAGTCAGTAAATCATTCTAAATCACTTCGTATGAAATTCGGCATTTAAACATGACTTTCGTGCGTAACTTGCAGTTGAGCTATTGAAGGCAACAATGCATTTGTTTAGCCTTAAAGTCATGTCATTGAGTCTCTTTTAGTCTTTAAATCATTCTAAATTAATTCGAACGAATTCTATTTTTGCCCTTCAAACATTATTTTCTTACATAACTTGTAATTAATCTATTGAAGACAACAATGCATTATTTTAGCGTTAAAAAGCATATCACTCAGTCTTTTCAATCATTAAATTGTTTGAAGGCACTTCGAACCAATTCTCTTTTTGCATTTAAAACGAGACTTTCGTTCATAACTTCCAATTGATCTATTCATGGCAACTATGCATTTTTTAGCGTTCAAGCCATATTTTTGCCTCTCTTTTAGTCAGGAAATCATTCTAAATCACTTCGTATGAAATACGGCATTTAGACATGACTTTCGTCCATAACTTGCAGTTGATCTATTATAGGGAACAATGCATTTCTTTCGCCTTAAATTCATGTCACGGAGTCTCTTCTAGTCATTAAATCATTCTAAATTAGTTCGAACGAATTCTATTTTCGCCCTTCCAATATTATTTTCTTACATAACTTGTAATTAATCTATTGAAGACAACAATGCATTATTTTAGCATTAAAAAGCATATCACTCAGTCTTTTCAATCCTTAAATTGTTTGAAGGCACTTCGAACCAATTCTCTTTTTGCATTTAAAACGTGACTTTCGTGCATAATTTGCAATTGATCTATTGATGGCAACTATGCATTTTTTAGCGTTCAAGTCATATTTTTGCGTCTCTTTTAGTCAGTAAATCATTCTAAATCACTTCAAACGAAATTCGGCCTTTAAACATAACTTTCGTGCGTAACTTGCCGTTGATCTATTGAAGGCAACAATGCATTTCTTTAGCCTTAAAGTCATGTCATTGAGTCTCTTTTAGTCATTAAATCATTGTAAATTAATTCGACCGAATTCTATTTTCGCCTTTCAAACATTATTTTCTTACATAACTTGCAATTAATCTATTGAAGACAACAATGCATTATTTTAGCGTTAAAAAGCATATCACTCAGTCTTTTCAATCATTAAATTGTTTGAAGGCACTTCGAACCAATTCTCTTTTTGCATTTAAAACGCGACTTTCGTTCATAACTTCCAATTGATCTATTCATGGCAACTATGCATTTTTTAGCATTCAAGCCATATTTTTGCCTCTCTTTTAGTCAGGAAATCATTCTAAATCACTTCGTATGAAATACGGCATTTAAACATGACTTTCGTGCATAACTTGGAGTTGATCTATTATAGGGAACAATGCATTTCTTTCGCCTTAAATTCATGTCACTGAGTCTCTTCTAGTCATTAAATCATTCTAAATTAGTTCGAACGAATTCTATTTTCGCCCTTCCAATATTATTTTCTTACATAACTTGTAATTAATCTATTGAAGACAACAATGCATTATTTTAGCATTAAAAATCATATCACTCAGTCTTTTCAATCATTAAATTGTTGGAAGGCACTTCGAACTAATTCTCTTTTTGCATTTAAAACGCGACTTTCGTGCATAACTTGCAATTGATCTATTGAAGGCAACTATGCATTTTTTAATGTTCAAGTCATATTTTTGCGTCTCTTTTAGTCAGTAAATCATTCTAAATCACTTCGTATGAAATTCGGCATTTAAACGTGACTTTCGTGCATAACTTGCAGTTGATCGATTGATGGCAACAATGCATTTATTTAGCCTTAAAATCATGTCACTGAGTCTCTTCTAGTCATTAAATCATTCTAAATTATTTCGAACGAATTCCATTTTCGCCCTTGAAACATTATTTTCCTACATAACTTGTAATTAATCTATTGAAGACAACAATGCATTATTTTAGCATTAAAAAGCATATGACTCAGTCTTTTCAATCGTTAAATTATTTGAAGGCACTTCGAACCAATTCTCTTTTTGCATTTAAAACGCGACTTTCGTGCATAACTTGCAATTGATCTATTGAAGGCAACTATGCATTTTTTAACGTTCAAGTCATATTTTTGCGTCTCTTTTAGTCAGTAAATCATTCTAAATCACTTCGTATGAAATTCGGCATTTAAACATGACTTTCATGCGTAACTTGCAGTTGATCTATTGAAGGCAACAATGCATTTGTTTAGCCTTAAAGTCATGTCATTGAGTCTCTTTTAGTCTTTAATTCATTCTAAATTAATTCGAACGAATTCTATTTTTTCCCTTCAAACATTATTTTCTTACATAACTTGCAATGAATCTATTGAAGACAACAATGCATTATTTTAGCATTAAAAAGCATATCACTCAGTCTTTTAAATCATTAAATTGTTTGAAGGCACTTCGTACCAATTTTCATTTTGCATTTAAAACGCGACTTTCGTGCATAACTTGCAATTGATCTATTGATGGCAACTATGCATTTTTTAGCATTCAAGTCATATTTTTGCGTCTCTTTTGGTCAGTAAATCAATCTAAATCACTTCGAACGAAATTCGGCCTTTAAACATAACTTTCGTGCGTAACTTGCAGTTGATCTATTGAAGGCAACAATGCATTTGTTTAGCCTTAAAGTCATGTCATTGAGTCTCTTTTAGTCATTAAATCATTCTAAATTAATTCGACCGAATTCTATTTTCGCCTTTCAAACATTATTTTCTTACATAACTTGCAATGAATCTATTGAAGACAACAATGCATTATTTTAGCATTAAAAAGCATATCACTCAGTCTTTTAAATCATTAAATTGTTTGAAGGCACTTCGAACCAATTTTCTTTTTGCATTTAAAACGCGACTTTCGTGCATAACTTGCAATTGATCTAAGGATGGCAACTATGCATTTTTTAGCGTTCAAGTCATATTTTTGCGTCTCTTTTAGTCAGTAAATCGTTCTAAATCACTTCGAACGAAATTCGGCATTTAAACATGACTTTCGTGCGTAACTTGCAGTTGATCTATTGAAGGCAACAATGCATTTGTTTAGCCTTAAAGGCATGTCAGTGAGTCTCTTTTAGTCTCTAAATCATTCTAAATTATTTCGAACGAATTCTATTTTCGCCCTTCAAATATTATTTTCTTACATAACTTGTAATTAATCTATTGAAGACAACAATGCATTATTTTAGCATTAAAAAGCATATCACTCAGTCTTTTCAATCGTTAAATTGTTTGAAGCCACTTCGTACCAATTTTCTTTTTGCATTTAAAACGCAACTTTCGTGCACAACTTGCAATTGATCTATTGATGGCAACTATGCATTTTTTAGCGTTCAAGTCATATTTTTGCGTCTCTTTTAGTCAGTAAATCGTTCTAAATCACTTCGAACGAAATTCGGCCTTTAAACATAACTTTCGTGCGTAACTTGCAGTTGATCTATTGAAGGCAACAATGCATTTGTTTAGCCTTAAAGTCATGTCATTGATTCTATTTTAGTCTCTAAATCATTCGAAATTAATTCGAACGAATTCTATTTTCGCCCTTCAAATATTATTTTTTTACATAACTTGTAATTAATCTATTGAAGACAACAATGCATTATTTTAGCATTAAAAAGCATATCACTCAGTCTTTTCAATCATTAAATTGTTTGAAGGCACTTCGTACCAATTTCCTTTTTGCATTTAAAACGCGACTTTCGTGCACAACTTGCAATTGATCTATTGATGGCAACTATGCATTTTTTAGCGTTCAAGTCATATTTTTGCGTCTCTTTTAGTCAGTAAATCATTCTAAATCACTTCGTATGAAATTCGGCATTTAAACGTGACTTTCGTGCATAACTTGCAGTTGATCGATTGATGGCAGCAATGCATTTATTTAGCCTTAAAATCATGTCACTGAGTCTCTTCTAGTCATTAAATCATTCTAAATTATTTCGAACGAATTCCATTTTCGCCCTTGAAACATTATTTTCCTACATAACTTGTAATTAATCTATTGAAGACAACAATGCATTATTTTAGCATTAAAAAGCATATGACTCAGTCTTTTCAATCGTTAAATTATTTGAAGGCACTTCGAACCAATTCTCTTTTTGCATTTAAAACGCGACTTTCGTGCATAACTTGCAATTGATCTATTGAAGGCAACTATGCATTTTTTAACGTTCAAGTCATATTTTTGCGTCTCTTTTAGTCAGTAAATCATTCTAAATCACTTCGTATGAAATTCGGCATTTAAACATGACTTTCATGCGTAACTTGCTGTTGATCTATTGAAGGCAACAATGCATTTGTTTAGCCTTAAAGTCATGTCATTGAGTCTCTTTTAGTCTTTAATTCATTCTAAATTAATTCGAACGAATTCTATTTTTTCCCTTCAAACATTATTTTCTTACATAACTTGCAATGAATCTATTGAAGACAACAATGCATTATTTTAGCATTAAAAAGCATATCACTCAGTCTTTTAAATCATTAAATTGTTTGAAGGCACTTCGTACCAATTTTCTTTTTGCATTTAAAACGCGACTTTCGTGCATAACTTGCAATTGATCTAAGGATGGCAACTATACATTTTTTAGCGTTCAAGTCATATTTTTGCGTCTCTTTTAGTCAGTAAATCGTTCTAAATCACTTCGAACGAAATTCGGCATTTAAACATGACTTTCGTGTGTAACTTGCAGTTGATCTATTGAAGGCAACAATGCATTTGTTTAGCCTTAAAGGCATGTCATTGAGTCTCTTTTAGTCTCTAAATCAGTCTAAATTATTTCTAACGAATTCTATTTTCGCCCTTCAAATATTATTTTCTTACATAACTTGTAATTAATCTATTGAAGACAACAATGCATTATTTTAGCATTAAAAAGCATATCACTCAGTCTTTTCAATCGTTAAATTGTTTGAAGCCACTTCGTACCAATTTTCTTTTTGCATTTAAAACGCAACTTTCGTGCACAACTTGCAATTGATCTATTGATGGCAACTATGCATTTTTTAGCGTTCAAGTCATATTTTTGCGTCTCTTTTAGTCAGTAAATCGTTCTAAATCACTTCGAACGAAATTCGGCCTTTAAACATAACTTTCGTGCGTAACTTGCAGTTGATCTATTGAAGGCAACAATGCATTTGTTTAGCCTTAAAGTCATATCATTGAGTCTCTTTTAGTCATTAAATCATTCTAAATTAGTTCGACCGAATTCTATTTTCGTCTTCCAAACATTATTTTCTTACATAACTCGTAATTAATCTATTGAAGACAACAATGCATTATTTTAGCATTAAAAAGCATATCACTCAGTCTTTTCAATCATTAAATTGTTTGAAGGCACTTCGTACCAATTTTCTTTTTGCATCTAAAACGCGACTTTCGTGCACAACTTGCAATTGATCTATTGATGGCAAGTATGCATTTTTTAGCGTTCAAGTCATGTTTTTGCGTCTCTTTTAGTTAGTAAATCATTCTAAATCACTTCGTATGAAATTCGGCATTTAAACGTGACTTTCGTGCATAACTTGCAGTTGATCGATTGATGGCAACAATGCATTTATTTAGCCTTAAAATCATGTCACTGAGTCTCTTCTAGTCATTAAATCATTCTAAATTATTTCGAACGAATTCCATTTTCGCCCTTGAAACATTATTTTCCTACATAACTTGTAATTAATCTATTGAAGACAACAATGCATTATTTTACCATTAAAAAGCATATGACTCAGTCTTTTCAATCGCTAAATTATTTGAAGGCACTTCGAACCAATTCTCTGTTTGCATTTAAAACGCGACTTTCGTGCATAACTTGCAATTGATCTATTGAAGGCAACTATGCATTTTTTAACGTTCAAGTCATATTTTTGCGTCTCTTTTAGTCAGTAAATCATTCTAAATCACTTCGTATGAAATTCGGCATTTAAACATGACTTTCGTGCGTAACTTGCAGTTGATCTATTGAAGGCAACAATGCATTTGTTTAGCCTTAAAGTCATGTCATTGAGTCTCTTTTAGTCTTTAATTCATTCTAAATTAATATGAACGAATTCTATTTTTTCCCTTCAAACATTATTTTCTTACATAACTTGCAATGAATCTATTGAAGACAACAATGCATTATTTTAGCATTAAAAAGCATATCACTCAGTCTTTTCAATCATTAAATTGTTTGAAGGCACTTCGTACCAATTTTCTTTTTGCTTTTAAAACGCGACTTTCGTGCATAACTTGCAATTGATCTATTGATGGCAACTATGCATTTTTTAGCGTTCAAGTCATATTTTTGCGTCTCTTTTGGTCAGTAAATCAATCTAAATCACTTCGAACGAAATTCGGCCTTTAAACATAACTTTCGTGCGTAACTTGCAGTTGATCTATTGAAGGCAACAATGCATTTGTTTAGCCTTAAAGTCATGTCATTGAGTCTCTTTTAGTCATTAAATCATTCTAAATTAATTAGACCGAATTCTATTTTCGCCTTTCAAACATTATTTTCTTACATAACTTGCAATGAATCTATTGAAGACAACAATGCATTATTTTAGCATTTAAAAGCATATCACTCAGTCTTTTCAATCATTAAATTGTTTGAAGGCACTTCGTACCAATTTTCTTTTTGCATTTAAAACGCGACTATCGTGCATAACTTGCAATTGATCTATTGATGGCAACTATGCATTTTTTAGCGTTCAAGTCATATTTTTGCGTCTCTTTTAGTCAGTAAATCGTTCTAAATCACTTCGAACGAAATTCGGCATTTAAACATGACTTTCGTGCGTAACTTGCAGTTGATCTATTGAAGGCAACAATGCATTTGTTTAGCCTTAAAGTCATGTCATTGAGTCTCTTTTAGTCATTAAATCATTCTAAATTAATTCGACCGAATTCTATTTTCGCCTTTCAAACATTATTTTCTTACATAACTTGCAATGAATCTATTGAAGACAACAATGCATTATTTTAGCATTAAAAAGCATATCACTCAGTCTTTTCAATCATTAAATTGTTTGAAGGCACTTCGTACCAATTTTCTTTTTGCATTTAAAACGCGACTTTCGTGCATAACTTGCAATTGATCTATTGATGGCAACTTTGCATTTTTTAGCGTTCAAGTCATATTTTTGCGTCTCTTTTAGTCAGTAAATCGTTCTAAATCACTTCGAACGAAATTCGGCATTTAAACATCACTTTCGTTCGTAACTTGCAGTTGATCTATTGAAGGCAACAATGCATTTGTTTAGCCTTAAAGGCATGTCATTGAGTCTCTTTTAGTCTCTAAATCATTCTAAATTATTTCGAACGAATTCTATTTTCGCCCTTCAAATATTATTTTCTTACATAACTTGTAATTAATCTATTGAAGACAACAATGCATTATTTTAGCATTAAAAAGCATATCACTCAGTCTTTTCAATCGTTAAATTATTTGAAGGCACTTCGAACCAATTCTCTTTTTGCATTTAAAACGCGACTTTCGTGCATAACTTGCAATTGATCTATTGATGGCAAGTATGCATTTTTTAGCGTTCAAGTCATGTTTTTGCGTCTCTTTTAGTCAGTAAATCATTCTAAATCACTTCGTATGAAATTCGGCATTTAAACGTGACTTTCGTGCATAACTTGCAGTTGATCGATTGATGGCAACAATGCATTTATTTAGCCTTAAAATCATGTCACTGAGTCTCTTCTAGTCATTAAATCATTCTAAATTATTTCGAACGAATTCCATTTTCGCCCTTGAAACATTATTTTCCTACATAACTTGTAATTAATCTATTGAAGACAACAATGCATTATTTTAGCATTAAAAAGCATATGACTCAGTCTTTTCAATCGTTAAATTATTTGAAGGCACTTCGAACCAATTCTCTTTTTGCATTTAAAACGCGACTTTCGTGCATAACTTGCAATTGATCTATTGAAGGCAACTATGCATTTTTTAACGTTCAAGTCATATTTTTGCGTCTCTTTTAGTCAGTAAATCATTCTAAATCACTTCGTATGAAATTCGGCATTTAAACATGACTTTCGTGCGTAACTTGCAGTTGATCTATTGAAGGCAACAATGCATTTGTTTAGCCTTAAAGTCATGTCATTGAGTCTCTTTTAGTCTTTAATTCATTCTAAATTAATATGAACGAATTCTATTTTTTCCCTTCAAACATTATTTTCTTACATAACTTGCAATGAATCTATTGAAGACAACAATGCATTATTTTAGCATTAAAAAGCATATCACTCAGTCTTTTCAATCATTAAATTGTTTGAAGGCACTTCGTACCAATTTTCTTTTTGCATTTAAAACGCGACTTTCGTGCATAACTTGCAATTGATCTATTGATGGCAACTATGCATTTTTTAGCGTTCAAGTCATATTTTTGCGTCTCTTTTGGTCAGTAAATCAATCTAAATCACTTCGAACGAAATTCGGCCTTTAAACATAACTTTCGTGCGTAACTTGCAGTTGATCTATTGAAGGCAACAATGCATTTGTTTAGCCTTAAAGTCATGTCATTGAGTCTCTTTTAGTCATTAAATCATTCTAAATTAATTCGACCGAATTCTATTTTCGCCTTTCAAACATTATTTTCTTACATAACTTGCAATGAATCTATTGAAGACAACAATGCATTATTTTAGCATTTAAAAGCATATCACTCAGTCTTTTCAATCATTAAATTGTTTGAAGGCACTTCGTACCAATTTTCTTTTTGCATTTAAAACGCGACTATCGTGCATAACTTGCAATTGATCTATTGATGGCAACTATGCATTTTTTAGCGTTCAAGTCATATTTTTGCGTCTCTTTTAGTCAGTAAATCGTTCTAAATCACTTCGAACGAAATTCGGCATTTAAACATGACTTTCGTGCGTAACTTGTAGTTGATCTATTGAAGGCAACAATGCATTTGTTTAGCCTTAAAGTCATGTCATTGAGTCTCTTTTAGTCATTAAATCATTCTAAATTAATTCGACCGAATTCTATTTTCGCCTTTCAAACATTATTTTCTTACATAACTTGCAATGAATCTATTGAAGACAACAATGCATTATTTTAGCATTAAAAAGCATATCACTCAGTCTTTTCAATCATTAAATTGTTTGAAGGCACTTCGTACCAATTTTCTTTTTGCATTTAAAACGCGACTTTCGTGCATAACTTGCAATTGATCTATTGATGGCAACTTTGCATTTTTTAGCGTTCAAGTCATATTTTTGCGTCTCTTTTAGTCAGTAAATCGTTCTAAATCACTTCGAACGAAATTCGGCATTTAAACATGACTTTCGTGCGTAACTTGCAGTTGATCTGTTGAAGGCAACAATGCATTTGTTTAGCCTTAAAGGCATGTCATTGAGTCTCTTTTAGTCTCTAAATCATTCTAAATTATTTCGAACGAATTCTATTTTCGCCCTTCAAATATTATTTTCTTACATAACTTGTAATTAATCTATTGAAGACAACAATGCATTATTTTAGCATTAAAAAGCATATCACTCAGTCTTTTCAATCGTTAAATTATTTGAAGGCACTTCGAACCAATTCTCTTTTTGCATTTAAAATGCGACTTTCGTGCATAACTTGCAATTGATCTAAGGATGGCAACTATGCATTTTTTAGCGTTCAAGTCATATTTTTGCGTCTCTTTTAGTCAGTAAATCGTTCTAAATCACTTCGAACGAAATTCGGCATTTAAACATGACTTTCGTGCGTAACTTGTAGTTGATCTATTGAAGGCAACAATGCATTTGTTTAGCCTTAAAGTCATGTCATTGAGTCTCTTTTAGTCATTAAATCATTCTAAATTAATTCGACCGAATTCTATTTTCGCCTTTCAAACATTATTTTCTTACATAACTTGCAATGAATCTATTGAAGACAACAATGCATTATTTTAGCATTAAAAAGCATATCACTCAGTCTTTTCAATCGTTAAATTATTTGAAGGCACTTCGAACCAATTCTCTTTTTGCATTTAAAACGCGACTTTCGTGCATAACTTGCAATTGATCTAAGGATGGCAACTATGCATTTTTTAGCGTTCAAGTCATATTTTTGCGTCTCTTTTAGTCAGTAAATCGTTCTAAATCACTTCGTATGAAATTCGGCATTTAAACATGACTTTCGTGCGTAACTTGTAGTTGATCTATTGAAGGCAACAATGCATTTGTTTAGCCTTAAAGTCATGTCATTGAGTCTCTTTTAGTCATTAAATCATTCTAAATTAATTCGACCGAATTCTATTTTCGCCTTTCAAACATTATTTTCTTACATAACTTGCAATTAATCTATTGAAGACAACACTGCATTATTTTAGCATTAAAAAGCATATCACTCAGTCTTTTCAATCATTAAATTGTTTGAAGGCACTTCGTACCAATTTTCTTTTTGCATTTAAAACGCGACTTTCGTGCATAACTTGCAATTGATCTATTGATGGCAACTATGCATTTTTTAGCGTTCAAGTCATATTTTTGCGTCTCTTTTGGTCAGTAAATCAATCTAAATCACTTCGAACGAAATTCGGCCTTTAAACATAACTTTCGTGCGTAACTTGCAGTTGATCTATTGAAGGCAACAATGCATTTGTTTAGCCTTAAAGTCATGTCATTGAGTCTCTTTTAGTCATTAAATCATTCTAAATTAATTCGACCGAATTCTATTTTCGCCTTTCAAACATTATTTTCTTACATAACTTGCAATGAATCTATTGAAGACAACAATGCATTATTTTAGCATTAAAAAGCATATCACTCAGTCTTTTCAATCGTTAAATTGTTTGAAGGCACTTCGTACCAATTTTCTTTTTGCATTTAAAACGCGACTTTCGTGCAAAACTTGCAATTGATCTATTGATGGCAACTATGCATTTTTTAGCGTTCAAGTCATATTTTTCCGTCTCTTTTAGTCAGTAAATCATTCTAAATCACTTCGTATGAAATTCGGCATTTAAACATGACTTTCGTGCGTAACTTGCAGTTGATCTATTGAAGGCAACAATGCATTTGTTTAGCCTTAAAGTCATGTCATTGAGTCTCTTCTAGTCATTAAATCATTCTAAATTAGTTCGACCGAATTCTATTTTCGTCTTCCAAACATTATTTTCTTACATAACTTGTAATTAATCTGTTGAAGACAACAATGCATTATTTTAGCATTAAAAAGCATATCACTCAGTCTTTTCAATCATTAAATTGTTTGAAGGCACTTCGTACCAATTTCCTTTTTGCATTTAAAACGCGACTTTCGTGCACAACTTGCAATTGATCTATTGATGGCAACTATGCCTTTTTTAGCGTTCAAGTCATATTTTTGCGTCTCTTTTGGTCAGTAAATCAATCTAAATCACTTCGAATGAAATTCGGCCTTTAAACATAACTTTCGTGCGTAACTTGCAGTTGATCTATTGAAGGCAACAATGCATTTGTTTAGCCTTAAAGTCATGTCATTGAGTCTCTTTTAGTCATTAATTCATTCTAAATTAATTCGAACGAATTCTATTTTTTCCCTTCAAACATTATTTTCTTACATAACTTGCAATGAATCTATTGAAGACAACAATGCATTATTTTAGCATTAAAAAGCATATCACTCAGTCTTTTCAATCATTAAATTGTTTGAAGGCACTTCGTACCAATTTTCTTTTTGCTTTTAAAACGCGACTTTCGTGCATAACTTGCAATTGATCTATTGATGGCAACTATGCATTTTTTAGCGTTCAAGTCATATTTTTGCGTCTCTTTTGGTCAGTAAATCAATCTAAATCACTTCGAACGAAATTCGGCCTTTAAACATAACTTTCGTGCGTAACTTGCAGTTGATCTATTGAAGGCAACAATGCATTTGTTTAGCCTTAAAGTCATGTCATTGAGTCTCTTTTAGTCATTAAATCATTCTAAATTAATTAGACCGAATTCTATTTTCGCCTTTCAAACATTATTTTCTTACATAACTTGCAATGAATCTATTGAAGACAACAATGCATTATTTTAGCATTTAAAAGCATATCACTCAGTCTTTTCAATCATTAAATTGTTTGAAGGCACTTCGTACCAATTTTCTTTTTGCATTTAAAACGCGACTATCGTGCATAACTTGCAATTGATCTATTGATGGCAACTATGCATTTTTTAGCGTTCAAGTCATATTTTTGCGTCTCTTTTAGTCAGTAAATCGTTCTAAATCACTTCGAACGAAATTCGGCATTTAAACATGACTTTCGTGCGTAACTTGCAGTTGATCTATTGAAGGCAACAATGCATTTGTTTAGCCTTAAAGTCATGTCATTGAGTCTCTTTTAGTCATTAAATCATTCTAAATTAATTCGACCGAATTCTATTTTCGCCTTTCAAACATTATTTTCTTACATAACTTGCAATGAATCTATTGAAGACAACAATGCATTATTTTAGCATTAAAAAGCATATCACTCAGTCTTTTCAATCATTAAATTGTTTGAAGGCACTTCGTACCAATTTTCTTTTTGCATTTAAAACGCGACTTTCGTGCATAACTTGCAATTGATCTATTGATGGCAACTTTGCATTTTTTAGCGTTCAAGTCATATTTTTGCGTCTCTTTTAGTCAGTAAATCGTTCTAAATCACTTCGAACGAAATTCGGCATTTAAACATCACTTTCGTTCGTAACTTGCAGTTGATCTATTGAAGGCAACAATGCATTTGTTTAGCCTTAAAGGCATGTCATTGAGTCTCTTTTAGTCTCTAAATCATTCTAAATTATTTCGAACGAATTCTATTTTCGCCCTTCAAATATTATTTTCTTACATAACTTGTAATTAATCTATTGAAGACAACAATGCATTATTTTAGCATTAAAAAGCATATCACTCAGTCTTTTCAATCGTTAAATTATTTGAAGGCACTTCGAACCAATTCTCTTTTTGCATTTAAAACGCGACTTTCGTGCATAACTTGCAATTGATCTATTGATGGCAAGTATGCATTTTTTAGCGTTCAAGCCATGTTTTTGCGTCTCTTTTAGTCAGTAAATCATTCTAAATCACTTCGTATGAAATTCGGCATTTAAACGTGACTTTCGTGCATAACTTGCAGTTGATCGATTGATGGCAACAATGCATTTATTTAGCCTTAAAATCATGTCACTGAGTCTCTTCTAGTCATTAAATCATTCTAAATTATTTCGAACGAATTCCATTTTCGCCCTTGAAACATTATTTTCCTACATAACTTGTAATTAATCTATTGAAGACAACAATGCATTATTTTAGCATTAAAAAGCATATGACTCAGTCTTTTCAATCGTTAAATTATTTGAAGGCACTTCGAACCAATTCTCTTTTTGCATTTAAAACGCGACTTTCGTGCATAACTTGCAATTGATCTATTGAAGGCAACTATGCATTTTTTAACGTTCAAGTCATATTTTTGCGTCTCTTTTAGTCAGTAAATCATTCTAAATCACTTCGTATGAAATTCGGCATTTAAACATGACTTTCGTGCGTAACTTGCAGTTGATCTATTGAAGGCAACAATGCATTTGTTTAGCCTTAAAGTCATGTCATTGAGTCTCTTTTAGTCTTTAATTCATTCTAAATTAATATGAACGAATTCTATTTTTTCCCTTCAAACATTATTTTCTTACATAACTTGCAATGAATCTATTGAAGACAACAATGCATTATTTTAGCATTAAAAAGCATATCACTCAGTCTTTTCAATCATTAAATTGTTTGAAGGCACTTCGTACCAATTTTCTTTTTGCATTTAAAACGCGACTTTCGTGCATAACTTGCAATTGATCTATTGATGGCAAGTATGCATTTTTTAGCGTTCAAGTCATATTTTTGCGTCTCTTTTGGTCAGTAAATCAATCTAAATCACTTCGAACGAAATTCGGCCTTTAAACATAACTTTCGTGCGTAACTTGCAGTTGATCTATTGAAGGCAACAATGCATTTGTTTAGCCTTAAAGTCATGTCATTGAGTCTCTTTTAGTCATTAAATCATTCTAAATTAATTCGACCGAATTCTATTTTCGCCTTTCAAACATTATTTTCTTACATAACTTGCAATGAATCTATTGAAGACAACAATGCATTATTTTAGCATTTAAAAGCATATCACTCAGTCTTTTCAATCATTAAATTGTTTGAAGGCACTTCGTACCAATTTTCTTTTTGCATTTAAAACGCGACTATCGTGCATAACTTGCAATTGATCTATTGATGGCAACTATGCATTTTTTAGCGTTCAAGTCATATTTTTGCGTCTCTTTTAGTCAGTAAATCGTTCTAAATCACTTCGAACGAAATTCGGCATTTAAACATGACTTTCGTGCGTAACTTGTAGTTGATCTATTGAAGGCAACAATGCATTTGTTTAGCCTTAAAGTCATGTCATTGAGTCTCTTTTAGTCATTAAATCATTCTAAATTAATTCGACCGAATTCTATTTTCGCCTTTCAAACATTATTTTCTTACATAACTTGCAATGAATCTATTGAAGACAACAATGCATTATTTTAGCATTAAAAAGCATATCACTCAGTCTTTTCAATCATTAAATTGTTTGAAGGCACTTCGTACCAATTTTCTTTTTGCATTTAAAACGCGACTTTCGTGCATAACTTGCAATTGATCTATTGATGGCAACTTTGCATTTTTTAGCGTTCAAGTCATATTTTTGCGTCTCTTTTAGTCAGTAAATCGTTCTAAATCACTTCGAACGAAATTCGGCATTTAAACATGACTTTCGTGCGTAACTTGCAGTTGATCTGTTGAAGGCAACAATGCATTTGTTTAGCCTTAAAGGCATGTCATTGAGTCTCTTTTAGTCTCTAAATCATTCTAAATTATTTCGAACGAATTCTATTTTCGCCCTTCAAATATTATTTTCTTACATAACTTGTAATTAATCTATTGAAGACAACAATGCATTATTTTAGCATTAAAAAGCATATCACTCAGTCTTTTCAATCGTTAAATTATTTGAAGGCACTTCGAACCAATTCTCTTTTTGCATTTAAAATGCGACTTTCGTGCATAACTTGCAATTGATCTAAGGATGGCAACTATGCATTTTTTAGCGTTCAAGTCATATTTTTGCGTCTCTTTTAGTCAGTAAATCGTTCTAAATCACTTCGAACGAAATTCGGCATTTAAACATGACTTTCGTGCGTAACTTGTAGTTGATCTATTGAAGGCAACAATGCATTTGTTTAGCCTTAAAGTCATGTCATTGAGTCTCTTTTAGTCATTAAATCATTCTAAATTAATTCGACCGAATTCTATTTTCGCCTTTCAAACATTATTTTCTTACATAACTTGCAATGAATCTATTGAAGACAACAATGCATTATTTTAGCATTAAAAAGCATATCACTCAGTCTTTTCAATCGTTAAATTATTTGAAGGCACTTCGAACCAATTCTCTTTTTGCATTTAAAACGCGACTTTCGTGCATAACTTGCAATTGATCTAAGGATGGCAACTATGCATTTTTTAGCGTTCAAGTCATATTTTTGCGTCTCTTTTAGTCAGTAAATCGTTCTAAATCACTTCGTATGAAATTCGGCATTTAAACATGACTTTCGTGCGTAACTTGTAGTTGATCTATTGAAGGCAACAATGCATTTGTTTAGCCTTAAAGTCATGTCATTGAGTCTCTTTTAGTCATTAAATCATTCTAAATTAATTCGACCGAATTCTATTTTCGCCTTTCAAACATTATTTTCTTACATAACTTGCAATTAATCTATTGAAGACAACACTGCATTATTTTAGCATTAAAAAGCATATCACTCAGTCTTTTCAATCATTAAATTGTTTGAAGGCACTTCGTACCAATTTTCTTTTTGCATTTAAAACGCGACTTTCGTGCATAACTTGCAATTGATCTATTGATGGCAACTATGCATTTTTTAGCGTTCAAGTCATATTTTTGCGTCTCTTTTGGTCAGTAAATCAATCTAAATCACTTCGAACGAAATTCGGCCTTTAAACATAACTTTCGTGCGTAACTTGCAGTTGATCTATTGAAGGCAACAATGCATTTGTTTAGCCTTAAAGTCATGTCATTGAGTCTCTTTTAGTCATTAAATCATTCTAAATTAATTCGACCGAATTCTATTTTCGCCTTTCAAACATTATTTTCTTACATAACTTGCAATGAATCTATTGAAGACAACAATGCATTATTTTAGCATTAAAAAGCATATCACTCAGTCTTTTCAATCGTTAAATTGTTTGAAGGCACTTCGTACCAATTTTCTTTTTGCATTTAAAACGCGACTTTCGTGCAAAACTTGCAATTGATCTATTGATGGCAACTATGCATTTTTTAGCGTTCAAGTCATATTTTTCCGTCTCTTTTAGTCAGTAAATCATTCTAAATCACTTCGTATGAAATTCGGCATTTAAACATGACTTTCGTGCGTAACTTGCAGTTGATCTATTGAAGGCAACAATGCATTTGTTTAGCCTTAAAGTCATGTCATTGAGTCTCTTCTAGTCATTAAATCATTCTAAATTAGTTCGACCGAATTCTATTTTCGTCTTCCAAACATTATTTTCTTACATAACTTGTAATTAATCTGTTGAAGACAACAATGCATTATTTTAGCATTAAAAAGCATATCACTCAGTCTTTTCAATCATTAAATTGTTTGAAGGCACTTCGTACCAATTTCCTTTTTGCATTTAAAACGCGACTTTCGTGCACAACTTGCAATTGATCTATTGATGGCAACTATGCCTTTTTTAGCGTTCAAGTCATATTTTTGCGTCTCTTTTGGTCAGTAAATCAATCTAAATCACTTCGAATGAAATTCGGCCTTTAAACATAACTTTCGTGCGTAACTTGCAGTTGATCTATTGAAGGCAACAATGCATTTGTTTAGCCTTAAAGTCATGTCATTGAGTCTCTTTTAGTCATTAATTCATTCTAAATTAATTCGAACGAATTCTATTTTTTCCCTTCAAACATTATTTTCTTACATAACTTGCAATGAATCTATTGAAGACAACAATGCATTATTTTAGCATTAAAAAGCATATCACTCAGTCTTTTCAATCATTAAATTGTTTGAAGGCACTTCGTACCAATTTTCTTTTTGCATTTAAAACGCGACTTTCGTGCATAACTTGCAATTGATCTATTGATGGCAACTATGCATTTTTTAGCGTTCAAGTCATATTTTTGCGTCTCTTTTGGTCAGTAAATCAATCTAAATCACTTCGAACGAAATTCGGCCTTTAAACATAACTTTCGTGCGTAACTTGCAGTTGATCTATTGAAGGCAACAATGCATTTGTTTAGCCTTAAAGTCATGTCATTGAGTCTCTTTTAGTCATTAAATCATTCTAAATTAATTCGACCGAATTCTATTTTCGCCTTTCAAACATTATTTTCTTACATAACTTGCAATGAATCTATTGAAGACAACAATGCATTATTTTAGCATTAAAAAGCATATCACTCAGTCTTTTCAATCGTTAAATTGTTTGAAGGCACTTCGTACCAATTTTCTTTTTGCATTTAAAACGCGACTTTCGTGCAAAACTTGCAATTGATCTATTGATGGCAACTATGCATTTTTTAGCGTTCAAGTCATATTTTTCCGTCTCTTTTAGTCAGTAAATCATTCTAAATCACTTCGTATGAAATTCGGCATTTAAACATGACTTTCGTGCGTAACTTGCAGTTGATCTATTGAAGGCAACAATGCATTTGTTTAGCCTTAAAGTCATGTCATTGAGTCTCTTCTAGTCATTAAATCATTCTAAATTAGTTCGACCGAATTCTATTTTCGTCTTCCAAACATTATTTTCTTACATAACTTGTAATTAATCTGTTGAAGACAACAATGCATTATTTTAGCATTAAAAAGCATATCACTCAGTCTTTTCAATCATTAAATTGTTTGAAGGCACTTCGTACCAATTTCCTTTTTGCATTTAAAACGCGACTTTCGTGCACAACTTGCAATTGATCTATTGATGGCAACTATGCCTTTTTTAGCGTTCAAGTCATATTTTTGCGTCTCTTTTGGTCAGTAAATCAATCTAAATCACTTCGAATGAAATTCGGCCTTTAAACATAACTTTCGTGCGTAACTTGCAGTTGATCTATTGAAGGCAACAATGCATTTGTTTAGCCTTAAAGTCATGTCATTGAGTCTCTTTTAGTCATTAATTCATTCTAAATTAATTCGAACGAATTCTATTTTTTCCCTTCAAACATTATTTTCTTACATAACTTGCAATGAATCTATTGAAGACAACAATGCATTATTTTAGCATTAAAAAGCATATCACTCAGTCTTTTCAATCATTAAATTGTTTGAAGGCACTTCGTACCAATTTTCTTTTTGCTTTTAAAACGCGACTTTCGTGCATAACTTGCAATTGATCTATTGATGGCAACTATGCATTTTTTAGCGTTCAAGTCATATTTTTGCGTCTCTTTTGGTCAGTAAATCAATCTAAATCACTTCGAACGAAATTCGGCCTTTAAACATAACTTTCGTGCGTAACTTGCAGTTGATCTATTGAAGGCAACAATGCATTTGTTTAGCCTTAAAGTCATGTCATTGAGTCTCTTTTAGTCATTAAATCATTCTAAATTAATTAGACCGAATTCTATTTTCGCCTTTCAAACATTATTTTCTTACATAACTTGCAATGAATCTATTGAAGACAACAATGCATTATTTTAGCATTTAAAAGCATATCACTCAGTCTTTTCAATCATTAAATTGTTTGAAGGCACTTCGTACCAATTTTCTTTTTGCATTTAAAACGCGACTATCGTGCATAACTTGCAATTGATCTATTGATGGCAACTATGCATTTTTTAGCGTTCAAGTCATATTTTTGCGTCTCTTTTAGTCAGTAAATCGTTCTAAATCACTTCGAACGAAATTCGGCATTTAAACATGACTTTCGTGCGTAACTTGCAGTTGATCTATTGAAGGCAACAATGCATTTGTTTAGCCTTAAAGTCATGTCATTGAGTCTCTTTTAGTCATTAAATCATTCTAAATTAATTCGACCGAATTCTATTTTCGCCTTTCAAACATTATTTTCTTACATAACTTGCAATGAATCTATTGAAGACAACAATGCATTATTTTAGCATTAAAAAGCATATCACTCAGTCTTTTCAATCATTAAATTGTTTGAAGGCACTTCGTACCAATTTTCTTTTTGCATTTAAAACGCGACTTTCGTGCATAACTTGCAATTGATCTATTGATGGCAACTTTGCATTTTTTAGCGTTCAAGTCATATTTTTGCGTCTCTTTTAGTCAGTAAATCGTTCTAAATCACTTCGAACGAAATTCGGCATTTAAACATCACTTTCGTTCGTAACTTGCAGTTGATCTATTGAAGGCAACAATGCATTTGTTTAGCCTTAAAGGCATGTCATTGAGTCTCTTTTAGTCTCTAAATCATTCTAAATTATTTCGAACGAATTCTATTTTCGCCCTTCAAATATTATTTTCTTACATAACTTGTAATTAATCTATTGAAGACAACAATGCATTATTTTAGCATTAAAAAGCATATCACTCAGTCTTTTCAATCGTTAAATTATTTGAAGGCACTTCGAACCAATTCTCTTTTTGCATTTAAAACGCGACTTTCGTGCATAACTTGCAATTGATCTATTGATGGCAAGTATGCATTTTTTAGCGTTCAAGCCATGTTTTTGCGTCTCTTTTAGTCAGTAAATCATTCTAAATCACTTCGTATGAAATTCGGCATTTAAACGTGACTTTCGTGCATAACTTGCAGTTGATCGATTGATGGCAACAATGCATTTATTTAGCCTTAAAATCATGTCACTGAGTCTCTTCTAGTCATTAAATCATTCTAAATTATTTCGAACGAATTCCATTTTCGCCCTTGAAACATTATTTTCCTACATAACTTGTAATTAATCTATTGAAGACAACAATGCATTATTTTAGCATTAAAAAGCATATGACTCAGTCTTTTCAATCGTTAAATTATTTGAAGGCACTTCGAACCAATTCTCTTTTTGCATTTAAAACGCGACTTTCGTGCATAACTTGCAATTGATCTATTGAAGGCAACTATGCATTTTTTAACGTTCAAGTCATATTTTTGCGTCTCTTTTAGTCAGTAAATCATTCTAAATCACTTCGTATGAAATTCGGCATTTAAACATGACTTTCGTGCGTAACTTGCAGTTGATCTATTGAAGGCAACAATGCATTTGTTTAGCCTTAAAGTCATGTCATTGAGTCTCTTTTAGTCTTTAATTCATTCTAAATTAATATGAACGAATTCTATTTTTTCCCTTCAAACATTATTTTCTTACATAACTTGCAATGAATCTATTGAAGACAACAATGCATTATTTTAGCATTAAAAAGCATATCACTCAGTCTTTTCAATCATTAAATTGTTTGAAGGCACTTCGTACCAATTTTCTTTTTGCATTTAAAACGCGACTTTCGTGCATAACTTGCAATTGATCTATTGATGGCAAGTATGCATTTTTTAGCGTTCAAGTCATATTTTTGCGTCTCTTTTGGTCAGTAAATCAATCTAAATCACTTCGAACGAAATTCGGCCTTTAAACATAACTTTCGTGCGTAACTTGCAGTTGATCTATTGAAGGCAACAATGCATTTGTTTAGCCTTAAAGTCATGTCATTGAGTCTCTTTTAGTCATTAAATCATTCTAAATTAATTCGACCGAATTCTATTTTCGCCTTTCAAACATTATTTTCTTACATAACTTGCAATGAATCTATTGAAGACAACAATGCATTATTTTAGCATTTAAAAGCATATCACTCAGTCTTTTCAATCATTAAATTGTTTGAAGGCACTTCGTACCAATTTTCTTTTTGCATTTAAAACGCGACTATCGTGCATAACTTGCAATTGATCTATTGATGGCAACTATGCATTTTTTAGCGTTCAAGTCATATTTTTGCGTCTCTTTTAGTCAGTAAATCGTTCTAAATCACTTCGAACGAAATTCGGCATTTAAACATGACTTTCGTGCGTAACTTGTAGTTGATCTATTGAAGGCAACAATGCATTTGTTTAGCCTTAAAGTCATGTCATTGAGTCTCTTTTAGTCATTAAATCATTCTAAATTAATTCGACCGAATTCTATTTTCGCCTTTCAAACATTATTTTCTTACATAACTTGCAATGAATCTATTGAAGACAACAATGCATTATTTTAGCATTAAAAAGCATATCACTCAGTCTTTTCAATCATTAAATTGTTTGAAGGCACTTCGTACCAATTTTCTTTTTGCATTTAAAACGCGACTTTCGTGCATAACTTGCAATTGATCTATTGATGGCAACTTTGCATTTTTTAGCGTTCAAGTCATATTTTTGCGTCTCTTTTAGTCAGTAAATCGTTCTAAATCACTTCGAACGAAATTCGGCATTTAAACATGACTTTCGTGCGTAACTTGCAGTTGATCTGTTGAAGGCAACAATGCATTTGTTTAGCCTTAAAGGCATGTCATTGAGTCTCTTTTAGTCTCTAAATCATTCTAAATTATTTCGAACGAATTCTATTTTCGCCCTTCAAATATTATTTTCTTACATAACTTGTAATTAATCTATTGAAGACAACAATGCATTATTTTAGCATTAAAAAGCATATCACTCAGTCTTTTCAATCGTTAAATTATTTGAAGGCACTTCGAACCAATTCTCTTTTTGCATTTAAAATGCGACTTTCGTGCATAACTTGCAATTGATCTAAGGATGGCAACTATGCATTTTTTAGCGTTCAAGTCATATTTTTGCGTCTCTTTTAGTCAGTAAATCGTTCTAAATCACTTCGAACGAAATTCGGCATTTAAACATGACTTTCGTGCGTAACTTGTAGTTGATCTATTGAAGGCAACAATGCATTTGTTTAGCCTTAAAGTCATGTCATTGAGTCTCTTTTAGTCATTAAATCATTCTAAATTAATTCGACCGAATTCTATTTTCGCCTTTCAAACATTATTTTCTTACATAACTTGCAATGAATCTATTGAAGACAACAATGCATTATTTTAGCATTAAAAAGCATATCACTCAGTCTTTTCAATCGTTAAATTATTTGAAGGCACTTCGAACCAATTCTCTTTTTGCATTTAAAACGCGACTTTCGTGCATAACTTGCAATTGATCTAAGGATGGCAACTATGCATTTTTTAGCGTTCAAGTCATATTTTTGCGTCTCTTTTAGTCAGTAAATCGTTCTAAATCACTTCGTATGAAATTCGGCATTTAAACATGACTTTCGTGCGTAACTTGTAGTTGATCTATTGAAGGCAACAATGCATTTGTTTAGCCTTAAAGTCATGTCATTGAGTCTCTTTTAGTCATTAAATCATTCTAAATTAATTCGACCGAATTCTATTTTCGCCTTTCAAACATTATTTTCTTACATAACTTGCAATTAATCTATTGAAGACAACACTGCATTATTTTAGCATTAAAAAGCATATCACTCAGTCTTTTCAATCATTAAATTGTTTGAAGGCACTTCGTACCAATTTTCTTTTTGCATTTAAAACGCGACTTTCGTGCATAACTTGCAATTGATCTATTGATGGCAACTATGCATTTTTTAGCGTTCAAGTCATATTTTTGCGTCTCTTTTGGTCAGTAAATCAATCTAAATCACTTCGAACGAAATTCGGCCTTTAAACATAACTTTCGTGCGTAACTTGCAGTTGATCTATTGAAGGCAACAATGCATTTGTTTAGCCTTAAAGTCATGTCATTGAGTCTCTTTTAGTCATTAAATCATTCTAAATTAATTCGACCGAATTCTATTTTCGCCTTTCAAACATTATTTTCTTACATAACTTGCAATGAATCTATTGAAGACAACAATGCATTATTTTAGCATTAAAAAGCATATCACTCAGTCTTTTCAATCGTTAAATTGTTTGAAGGCACTTCGTACCAATTTTCTTTTTGCATTTAAAACGCGACTTTCGTGCAAAACTTGCAATTGATCTATTGATGGCAACTATGCATTTTTTAGCGTTCAAGTCATATTTTTCCGTCTCTTTTAGTCAGTAAATCATTCTAAATCACTTCGTATGAAATTCGGCATTTAAACATGACTTTCGTGCGTAACTTGCAGTTGATCTATTGAAGGCAACAATGCATTTGTTTAGCCTTAAAGTCATGTCATTGAGTCTCTTCTAGTCATTAAATCATTCTAAATTAGTTCGACCGAATTCTATTTTCGTCTTCCAAACATTATTTTCTTACATAACTTGTAATTAATCTGTTGAAGACAACAATGCATTATTTTAGCATTAAAAAGCATATCACTCAGTCTTTTCAATCATTAAATTGTTTGAAGGCACTTCGTACCAATTTCCTTTTTGCATTTAAAACGCGACTTTCGTGCACAACTTGCAATTGATCTATTGATGGCAACTATGCCTTTTTTAGCGTTCAAGTCATATTTTTGCGTCTCTTTTGGTCAGTAAATCAATCTAAATCACTTCGAATGAAATTCGGCCTTTAAACATAACTTTCGTGCGTAACTTGCAGTTGATCTATTGAAGGCAACAATGCATTTGTTTAGCCTTAAAGTCATGTCATTGAGTCTCTTTTAGTCATTAATTCATTCTAAATTAATTCGAACGAATTCTATTTTTTCCCTTCAAACATTATTTTCTTACATAACTTGCAATGAATCTATTGAAGACAACAATGCATTATTTTAGCATTAAAAAGCATATCACTCAGTCTTTTCAATCATTAAATTGTTTGAAGGCACTTCGTACCAATTTTCTTTTTGCATTTAAAACGCGACTTTCGTGCATAACTTGCAATTGATCTATTGATGGCAACTATGCATTTTTTAGCGTTCAAGTCATATTTTTGCGTCTCTTTTGGTCAGTAAATCAATCTAAATCACTTCGAATGAAATTCGGCCTTTAAACGTGACTTTCGTGCATAACTTGCAGTTGATCGATTGATGGCAACAATGCATTTATTTAGCCTTAAAATCATGTCACTGAGTCTCTTCTAGTCATTAAATCATTCTAAATTATTTCGAACGAATTCCATTTTCGCCCTTGAAACATTATTTTCCTACATAACTTGTAATTAATCTATTGAAGACAACAATGCATTATTTTAGCATTAAAAAGCATATGACTCAGTCTTTTCAATCGTTAAATTATTTGAAGGCACTTCGAACCAATTCTCTTTTTGCATTTAAAACGCGACTTTCGTGCATAACTTGCAATTGATCTATTGAAGGCAACTATGCATTTTTTAACGTTCAAGTCATATTTTTGCGTCTCTTTTAGTCAGTAAATCATTCTAAATCACTTCGTATTAAATTCGGCATTTAAACATGACTTTCGTGCGTAACTTGCAGTTGATCTATTGAAGGCAACAATGCATTTGTTTAGCCTTAAAGTCATGTGATTGAGTCTCTTTTAGTCTTTAATTCATTCTAAATTAATTCGAACGAATTCTATTTTTTCCCTTCAAACATTATTTTCTTACATAACTTGCAATGAATCTATTGAAGACAACAATGCATTATTTTAGCATTAAAAAGCATATCACTCAGTCTTTTCAATCATTAAATTGTTTGAAGGCACTTCGTACCAATTTTCTTTTTGCATTTAAAACGCGACTTTCGTGCATAACTTGCAATTGATCTATTGATGGCAACTATGCATTTTTTAGCGTTCAAGTCATATTTTTGCGTCTCTTTTGGTCAGTAAATCAATCTAAATCACTTCGAATGAAATTCGGCCTTTAAACATAACTTTCGTGCGTAACTTGCAGTTGATCTATTGAAGGCAACAATGCATTTGTTTAGCCTTAAAGTCATGTCATTGAGTCTCTTTTAGTCATTAAATCATTCTAAATTAATTCGACCGAATTCTATTTTCGCCTTTCACACATTATTTTCTTACATAACTTGCATTGAATCTATTGAAGACAACAATGCATTATTTTAGCATTAAAAAGCATATCACTCAGTCTTTTCAATCATTAAATTGTTTGAAGGCACTTCGTACCAATTTTCTTTTTGCATTTAAAACGCGACTTTCGTGCATAACTTGCAATTGATCTATTGATGGCAACTATGCATTTTTTAGCGTTCAAGTCATATTTTTGCGTCTCTTTTAGTCAGTAAATCGATCTAAATCACTTCGAACGAAATTCGGCATTTAAACATCACTTTCGTGCGTAACTTGCAGTTGATCTATTGAAGGCAACAATGCATTTGTTTAGCCTTAAAGGCATGTCATTGAGTCTCTTTTAGTCTCTAAATCATTCTAAATTATTTCGAACGAATTCTATTTTCGCCCTTCAAATATTATTTTCTTACATAACTTGTAATTAATCTATTGAAGACAACAATGCATTATTTTAGCATTAAAAAGCATATCACTCAGTCTTTTCAATCGTTAAATTGTTTGAAGGCACTTCGAACCAATTCTCTTTTTGCATTTAAAACGCGACTTTCGTGCATAACTTGCAATTGATCTATTGAAGGCAACTATGCATTTTTTAACGTTCAAGTCATATTTTTGCGTCTCTTTTAGTCAGTAAATCATTCTAAATCACTTCGTATGAAATTCGGCATTTAAACATGACTTTCGTGCGTAACTTGCAGTTGATCTATTGAAGGCAACAATGCATTTGTTTAGCCTTAAAGTCATGTGATTGAGTCTCTTTTAGTCTTTAATTCATTCTAAATTAATTCGAACGAATTCTATTTTTTCCCTTCAAACATTATTTTCTTACATAACTTGCAATGAATCTATTGAAGACAACAATGCATTATTTTAGCATTAAAAAGCATATCACTCAGTCTTTTCAATCATTAAATTGTTTGAAGGCACTTCGTACCAATTTTCTTTTTGCATTTAAAACGCGACTTTCGTGCATAACTTGCAATTGATCTATTGATGGCAACTATGCATTTTTTAGCGTTCAAGTCATATTTTTGCGTCTCTTTTGGTCAGTAAATCAATCTAAATCACTTCGAACGAAATTCGGCCTTTAAACATAACTTTCGTGCGTAACTTGCAGTTGATCTGTTGAAGGCAACAATGCATTGGTTTAGCCTTAAAGGCATGTCATTGAGTCTCTTTTAGTCTCTAAATCATTCTAAATTATTTCGAACGAATTCTATTTTCGCCCTTCAAATATTATTTTCTTACATAACTTGCAATTAATCTATTGAAGACAACAATGCATTATTTTAGCATTAAAAAGCATATCACTCAGTCTTTTCAATCATTAAATTGTTTGAAGGCACTTCGAACCAATTCTCTTTTTGCATTTAAAACGCGACTTTCGTGCATAACTTGCAATTGATCTAGTGATCGCAACTATGCCTTTTTTAGCGTTCAAGTCATATTTTTGCGTCTCTTTTAGTCAGTAAATCATTCTAAATCACTTCGAACGAAATTCGGCCTTTAAACATGACTTTCGTGCGTAACTTGCAGTTGATCTATTGAAGGCAACAATGCATTTGTTTAGCCTAAAAGTCATGTCATTGATTCTATTTTAGTCTCTAAGTCATTCGAAATTAATTCGAACGAATTCTATTTTCGCCCTTCAAATATTATTTTCTTACATAACTTGTAATTAATCTATTGAAGACAACAATGCATTATTTTAGCATTAAAAAGCATATCACTCAGTCTTTTCAATCATTAAATTGTTTGAAGGCACTTCGTACCAATTTTCTTTTTGCATTTAAAACGCGACTTTCGTGCACAACTTGCAATTGATCTATTGATGGCAACTATGCATTTTTTAGCGTTCAAGTCATATTTTTGCGTCTCTTTTAGTCAGTAAATCATTCTAAATCACTTCGTATGAAATTCGGCATTTAAACGTGACTTTCGTGCATAACTTGCAGTTGATCGATTGATGGCAACAATGCATTTATTTAGCCTTAAAATCATGTCACTGAGTCTCTTCTAGTCATTAAATCATTCTAATTTATTTCGAACGAATTCCATTTTCGCCCTTCAAACATTATTTTCGTACATAAGTTGTAATTAATCTATTGAAGACAACAATGCATTATTTTAGCATTAAAAACCATATCACTCAGTCTTTTCAATCATTAAATTGTTTGAAGGCACTTCGTACCAATTTTCTTTTTGCATTTAAAACGCGACTTTCGTGCATAACTTGCAATTGATCTATTGATGGCAACTATGCATTTTTTAGCGTTCAAGTCATATTTTTGCGTCTCTTTTAGTCAGTAAATCATTCTAAATCACTTCGAACGAAATTCGGACTTTAAACATGACATTCGTGCGTAACTTGCAGTTGATCTATTGAAGGCAAAAATGCATTTGTTTAGCCTTAAAGTCATGTCATTGAGTCTCTCTTAGTCTTTAAATCATTCTAAATTAATTCGACCGAATTCTATTTTCGCCTTTCAAACATTATTTTCTTACATAACTTGCAATTAATCTATTGAAGACAACAATGCATTATTTTAGCATTAAAAAGCATATCACTCAGTCTTTTCCATCATAATATTGTTTGAAGGCACTTCGAACCAATTCTCTTTTTGCATTTAAAACGCGACTTTCGTGCATAACTTGCAATTGATCTATTGATGGCAACTATGCATTTTTTAGCGTTCAAGTCATATTTTTGCGTCTCTTTTCGTCAGTAAATCATTCTAAATCACTTCGAACGAAATTCGGCCTTTAAACATAACTTTCGTGCGTAACTTGCAGTTGATCTATTGAAGGCAACAATGCATTTGTTTAGCCTTAAAGTCATGTCATTGAGTCTCTTTTAGTCATTAAATCATTCTAAATTAATTCGACCGAATTCTATTTTCGCCTTTCAAACATTATTTTCTTACATAACTTGCAATTAATCTATTGAAGACAACAATGCATTATTTTAGCATTAAAAAGCATATCACTCAGTCTTTTCAATCATTAAATTGTTTGAAGGCACTTCGAACCAATTCTCTCTTTGCATTTAAAACGCGACTTTCGTGCATAACTTGCAATTGATCTATTGATCGCAACTATGCCTTTTTTAGCGTTCAAGTCATATTTTTGCGTCTCTTTTAGTCAGTAAATCATTCTAAATCACTTCGAACGAAATTCGGCCTTTAAACATGACTTTCGTGCGTAACTTGCAGTTGATCTATTGAAGGCAACAATGCATTTGTTTAGCCTAAAAGTCATGTCATTGATTCTATTTTAGTCTCTAAATCATTCGAAATTAATTCGAACGAATTCTATTTTCGCCCTTCAAATATTATTTTCTTACATAACTTGTAATTAATCTATTGAAGACAACAATGCATTATTTTAGCATTAAAAAGCATATCACTTAGTCTTTTCAATCATTAAATTGTTTGAAGGCACTTCATACCAATTTTCTTTTTGCGCTTAAAACGCGACTTTCGTGCACAACTTGCAATTGATCTATTGATGGCAACTATGCATTTTTTAGCGTTCAAGTCATATTTTTGCGTCTCTTTTAGTCAGTAAATCATTCTAAATCACTTCGTATGAAATTCGGCATTTAAACGTGACTTTCGTGCATAACTTGCAGTTGATCGATTGATGGCAACAATGCATTTATTTAGCCTTAAAATCATGTCACTGAGTCTCTTCTAGTCATTAAATCATTCTAATTTATTTCGAAAGAATTCCATTTTCGCCCTTCAAACATTATTTTCGTACATAACTTGTAATTAATCTATTGAAGACAACAATGCATTATTTTAGCATTAAAAACCATATCACTCAGTCTTTTCAATCATTAAATTGTTTGAAGGCACTTCGTACCAATTTTCTTTTTGCATTTAAAACCCGACTTTCGTGCATAACTTGCAATTGATCTATTGATGGCAGCTATGCATTTTTTAGCGTTCAAGTCATATTTTTGCGTCTCTTTTAGTCAGTAAATCATTCTAAATCACTTCGAACGAAATTCGGACTTTAAACATGACTTTCGTGCGTAACTTGCAGTTGATCTATTGAAGGCAAAAATGCATTTGTTTAGCCTTAAAGTCATGTCATTGAGTCTCTTCTAGTCATTAAATCATTCTAAATTATTTCGAACGAATTCTATTTTCGCCTTTCAAACATTATTTTCTTACATAACTTGCAATTAATCTATTGAAGACAACAATGCATTATTTTAGCATTAAAAAGCATATCACTCAGTCTTTTCAATCATTAAATTGTTTGAAGGCACTTCGAACCAATTCTCTTTTTGCATTTAAAACGCGACTTTCGTGCATAACTTGCAATTGATCTATTGATCGCAACTATGCCTTTTTTAGCGTTCAAGTCATATTTTTGCGTCTCTTTTAGTCAGTAAATCATTCTAAATCACTTCGAACGAAATTCGGCCTTTAAACATGACTTTCGTGCGTAACTTGCAGTTGATCTATTGAAGGCAACAATGCATTTGTTTAGCCTTAAAGTCATGTCATTGATTCTATTTTAGTCTCTAAATCATTCGAAATTAATTCGAACGAATTCTATTTTCGCCCTTCAAATATTATTTTCTTACATAACTTGTAATTAATCTATTGAAGACAACAATGCATTATTTTAGCATTAAAAAGCATATCACTCAGTCTTTTCAATCATTAAATTGTTTGAAGGCACTTCGTACCAATTTTCTTTTTGCATTGAAAACGCGACTTTCGTGCACAACTTGCAATTGATCTATTGATGGCAACTATGCATTTTTTAGCGTTCAAGTCATATTTTTGCGTCTCTTTTAGTCAGTAAATCATTCTAAATCACTTCGTATGAAATTCGGCATTTAAACGTGACTTTCGTGCATAACTTGCAGTTGATCGATTGATGGCAACAATGCATTTATTTAGCCTTAAAATCATGTCACTGAGTCTCTTCTAGTCATTAAATCATTCTAATTTATTTCGAACGAAATCCATTTTCGCCCTTCAAACATTATTTTCGTACATAACTTGTAATTAATCTATTGAAGACAACAATGCATTATTTTAGCATTAAAAACCATATCACTCAGTCTTTTCAATCATTAAATTGTTTGAAGGCACTTCGTACCAATTTTCTTTTTGCATTTAAAATGCGACTTTCGTGCATAACTTGCAATTGATCTATTGATGGCAACTATGCATATTTTAGCGTTCAAGTCATATTTTTGCGTCTCTTTTAGTCAGTAAATCATTCTAAATCACTTCGAACGAAATTCGGACTTTAAACATGACTTTCGTGCGTAACTTGCAGTTGATCTATTGAAGGCAAAAATGCATTTGTTTAGCCTTAAAGTCATGTCATTGAGTCTCTTCTAGTCATTAAATCATTCTAAATTATTTCGAACGAATTCTATTTTCGCCTTTCAAACATTATTTTCTTACATAACTTGCAATTAATCTATTGAAGACAACAATGCATTATTTTAGCATTAAAAAGCATATCACTCAGTCTTTTCAATCATTAAATTGTTTGAAGGCACTTCGAACCAATTCTCTTTTTGCATTTAAAACGCGACTTTCGTGCATAACTTGCAATTGATCTATTGATGGCAACTATGCATTTTTTAGCGTTCAAGTCATATTTTTGCGTCTCTTTTCGTCAGTAAATCATTCTAAATCACTTCGAACGAAATTCGGCCTTTAAACATAACTTTCGTGCGTAACTTGCAGTTGATCTATTGAAGGCAACAATGCATTTGTTTAGCCTTAAAGTCATGTCATTGAGTCTCTTTTAGTCATTAAATCATTCTAACTTAATTCGACCGAATTCTATTTTCGCCTTTCAAACATTATTTTCTTACATAACTTGCAATTAATCTATTGAAGACAACAATGCATTATTTTAGCATTAAAAAGCATATCACTCAGTCTTTTCAATCATTAAATTGTTTGAAGGCACTTCGAACCAATTCTCTTTTTGCATTGAAAACGCGACTTTCGTGCATAACTTGCAATTGATCTATTGATCGCAACTATGCCTTTTTTAGCGTTCAAGTCATATTTTTGCGTCTCTTTTAGTCAGTAAATCATTCTAAATCACTTCGAACGAAATTCGGCCTTTAAACATGACTTTCGTGCGTAACTTGCAGTTGATCTATTGAAGGCAAAAATGCATTTGTTTAGCCTTAAAGTCATGTCATTGAGTCTCTCTTAGTCTTTAAATCATTCTAAATTAATTCGACCGAATTCTATTTTCGCCTTTCAAACATTATTTTCTTACATAACTTGCAATTAATCTATTGAAGACAACAATGCATTATTTTAGCATTAAAAAGCATATCACTCAGTCTTTTCAATCATTAAATTGTTTGAAGGCACTTCGAACCAATTCTCTTTTTGCATTTAAAACGCGACTTTCGTGCATAACTTGCAATTGATCTATTGATCGCAACTATGCCTTTTTTAGCGTTCAAGTCATATTTTTGCGTCTCTTTTAGTCAGTAAATCATTCTAAATCACTTCGAACGAAATTCGGCCTTTAAACATGACTTTCGTGCGTAACTTGCAGTTGATCTATTGAAGGCAACAATGCATTTGTTTAGCCTAAAAGTCATGTCATTGATTCTATTTTAGTCTCTAAATCATTCGAAATTAATTCGAACGAATTCTATTTTCGCCCTTCAAATATTATTTTCTTACATAACTTGTAATTAATCTATTGAAGACAACAATGCATTATTTTAGCATTAAAAAGCATATCACTTAGTCTTTTCAATCATTAAATTGTTTGAAGGCACTTCATACCAATTTTCTTTTTGCGCTTAAAACGCGACTTTCGTGCACAACTTGCAATTGATCTATTGATGGCAACTATGCATTTTTTAGCGTTCAAGTCATATTTTTGCGTCTCTTTTAGTCAGTAAATCATTCTAAATCACTTCGTATGAAATTCGGCATTTAAACGTGACTTTCGTGCATAACTTGCAGTTGATCGATTGATGGCAACAATGCATTTATTTAGCCTTAAAATCATGTCACTGAGTCTCTTCTAGTCATTAAATCATTCTAATTTATTTCGAAAGAATTCCATTTTCGCCCTTCAAACATTATTTTCGTACATAACTTGTAATTAATCTATTGAAGACAACAATGCATTATTTTAGCATTAAAAACCATATCACTCAGTCTTTTCAATCATTAAATTGTTTGAAGGCACTTCGTACCAATTTTCTTTTTGCATTTAAAACCCGACTTTCGTGCATAACTTGCAATTGATCTATTGATGGCAGCTATGCATTTTTTAGCGTTCAAGTCATATTTTTGCGTCTCTTTTAGTCAGTAAATCATTCTAAATCACTTCGAACGAAATTCGGACTTTAAACATGACTTTCGTGCGTAACTTGCAGTTGATCTATTGAAGGCAAAAATGCATTTGTTTAGCCTTAAAGTCATGTCATTGAGTCTCTTCTAGTCATTAAATCATTCTAAATTATTTCGAACGAATTCTATTTTCGCCTTTCAAACATTATTTTCTTACATAACTTGCAATTAATCTATTGAAGACAACAATGCATTATTTTAGCATTAAAAAGCATATCACTCAGTCTTTTCAATCATTAAATTGTTTGAAGGCACTTCGAACCAATTCTCTTTTTGCATTTAAAACGCGACTTTCGTGCATAACTTGCAATTGATCTATTGATCGCAACTATGCCTTTTTTAGCGTTCAAGTCATATTTTTGCGTCTCTTTTAGTCAGTAAATCATTCTAAATCACTTCGAACGAAATTCGGCCTTTAAACATGACTTTCGTGCGTAACTTGCAGTTGATCTATTGAAGGCAACAATGCATTTGTTTAGCCTTAAAGTCATGTCATTGATTCTATTTTAGTCTCTAAATCATTCGAAATTAATTCGAACGAATTCTATTTTCGCCCTTCAAATATTATTTTCTTACATAACTTGTAATTAATCTATTGAAGACAACAATGCATTATTTTAGCATTAAAAAGCATATCACTCAGTCTTTTCAATCATTAAATTGTTTGAAGGCACTTCGTACCAATTTTCTTTTTGCATTGAAAACGCGACTTTCGTGCACAACTTGCAATTGATCTATTGATGGCAACTATGCATTTTTTAGCGTTCAAGTCATATTTTTGCGTCTCTTTTAGTCAGTAAATCATTCTAAATCACTTCGTATGAAATTCGGCATTTAAACGTGACTTTCGTGCATAACTTGCAGTTGATCGATTGATGGCAACAATGCATTTATTTAGCCTTAAAATCATGTCACTGAGTCTCTTCTAGTCATTAAATCATTCTAATTTATTTCGAACGAAATCCATTTTCGCCCTTCAAACATTATTTTCGTACATAACTTGTAATTAATCTATTGAAGACAACAATGCATTATTTTAGCATTAAAAACCATATCACTCAGTCTTTTCAACCATTAAATTGTTTGAAGGCACTTCGTACCAATTTTCTTTTTGCATTTAAAATGCGACTTTCGTGCATAACTTGCAATTGATCTATTGATGGCAACTATGCATATTTTAGCGTTCAAGTCATATTTTTGCGTCTCTTTTAGTCAGTAAATCATTCTAAATCACTTCGAACGAAATTCGGACTTTAAACATGACTTTCGTGCGTAACTTGCAGTTGATCTATTGAAGGCAAAAATGCATTTGTTTAGCCTTAAAGTCATGTCATTGAGTCTCTTCTAGTCATTAAATCATTCTAAATTATTTCGAACGAATTCTATTTTCGCCTTTCAAACATTATTTTCTTACATAACTTGCAATTAATCTATTGAAGACAACAATGCATTATTTTAGCATTAAAAAGCATATCACTCAGTCTTTTCAATCATTAAATTGTTTGAAGGCACTTCGAACCAATTCTCTTTTTGCATTTAAAACGCGACTTTCGTGCATAACTTGCAATTGATCTATTGATGGCAACTATGCATTTTTTAGCGTTCAAGTCATATTTTTGCGTCTCTTTTCGTCAGTAAATCATTCTAAATCACTTCGAACGAAATTCGGCCTTTAAACATAACTTTCGTGCGTAACTTGCAGTTGATCTATTGAAGGCAACAATGCATTTGTTTAGCCTTAAAGTCATGTCATTGAGTCTCTTTTAGTCATTAAATCATTCTAACTTAATTCGACCGAATTCTATTTTCGCCTTTCAAACATTATTTTCTTACATAACTTGCAATTAATCTATTGAAGACAACAATGCATTATTTTAGCATTAAAAAGCATATCACTCAGTCTTTTCAATCATTAAATTGTTTGAAGGCACTTCGAACCAATTCTCTTTTTGCATTGAAAACGCGACTTTCGTGCATAACTTGCAATTGATCTATTGATCGCAACTATGCCTTTTTTAGCGTTCAAGTCATATTTTTGCGTCTCTTTTAGTCAGTAAATCATTCTAAATCACTTCGAACGAAATTCGGCCTTTAAACATGACTTTCGTGCGTAACTTGCAGTTGATCTATTGAAGGCAAAAATGCATTTGTTTAGCCTTAAAGTCATGTCATTGAGTCTCTCTTAGTCTTTAAATCATTCTAAATTAATTCGACCGAATTCTATTTTCGCCTTTCAAACATTATTTTCTTACATAACTTGCAATTAATCTATTGAAAACAACAATGCATTATTTTAGCATTAAAAAGCATATCACTCAGTCTTTTCTATCATTAAATTGTTTGAAGGCACTTCGAACCAATTCTCTTTTTGCATTTAAAACGCGACTTTCGTGCACAACTTGCAATTGATCTATTGATGGCAACTATGCATTTTTTAGCGTTCAAGTCATATTTTTGCGTCTCTTTTAGTCAGTAAATCATTCTAAATCACTTCGTATGAAATTCGGCATTTGAACGTGACTTTCGTGCATAACTTGCAGTTGATCGATTGATGGCAACAATGCATTTATTTAGCCTTAAAATCATGTCACTGAGTCTCTTCTAGTCATTAAATCATTCTAACTTAATTCGACCGAATTCTATTTTCGCCTTTCAAACATTATTTTCTTACATAACTTGCAATTAATCTATTGAAGACAACAATGCATTATTTTAGCATTAAAAAGCATATCACTCAGTCTTTTCTATCATTAAATTGTTTGAAGGCACTTCGAACCAATTCTCTTTTTGCATTTAAAACGCGACTTTCGTGCATAACTTGCAATTGATCTATTGATGGCAACTATGCATTTTTTAGCGTTCAAGTCATATTTTTGCGTCTCTTTTCGTCAGTAAATCATTCTAAATCACTTCGAACGAAATTCGGCCTTTAAACATAACTTTCGTGCGTAACTTGCAGTTGATCTATTGAAGGCAACAATGCATTTGTTTAGCCTTAAAGTCATGTCATTGAGTCTCTTTTAGTCATTAAATCATTCTAACTTAATTCGACCGAATTCTATTTTCGCCTTTCAAACATTATTTTCTTACATAACTTGCAATTAATCTATTGAAGACAACAATGCATTATTTTAGCATTAAAAAGCATATCACTCAGTCTTTTCAATCATTAAATTGTTTGAAGGCACTTCGAACCAATTCTCTTTTTGCATTTAAAACGCGACTTTCGTGCATAACTTGCAATTGATCTATTGATCGCAACTATGCCTTTTTTAGCGTTCAAGTCATATTTTTGCGTCTCTTTTAGTCAGTAAATCATTCTAAATCACTTCGAACGAAATTCGGCCTTTAAACATGACTTTCGTGCGTAACTTGCAGTTGATCTATTGAAGGCAACAATGCATTTGTTTAGCCTTAAAGTCATGTCATTGATTCTATTTTAGTCTCTAAATCATTCGAAATTAATTCGAACGAATTCTATTTTCGCCCTTCAAATATTATTTTCTTACATAACTTGTAATTAATCTATTGAAGACAACAATGCATTATTTTAGCATTAAAAAGCATATCACTCAGTCTTTTCAATCATTAAATTGTTTGAAGGCACTTCGTACCAATTTTCTTTTTGCATTTAAAACGCGACTTTCGTGCACAACTTGCAATTGATCTATTGATGGTAACTATGCATTTTTTAGCGTTCAAGTCATATTTTTGCGTCTCTTTTAGTCAGTAAATCATTCTAAATCACTTCGTATGAAATTCGGCATTTAAACGTGACTTTCGTGCATAACTTGCAGTTGATCGATTGATGGCAACAATGCATTTATTTAGCCTTAAAATCATGTCACTGAGTCTCTTCTAGTCATTAAATCATTCTAATTTATTTCGAACGAATTCGATTTTCGCCCTTCAAACATTATTTTCGTACATAACTTGTAATTAATCTATTGAAGACAACAATGCATTATTTTAGCATTAAAAACCATATCACTCAGTCTTTTTAATCATTAAATTGTTTGAAGGCACTTCGTACCAATTTTCTTTTTGCATTTAAAATGCGACTTTCGTGCATAACTTGCAATTGATCTATTGATGGCAACTATGCATATTTTAGCGTTCAAGTCATATTTTTGCGTCTCTTTTAGTCAGTAAATCATTCTAAATCACTTCGAACGAAATTCGGACTTTAAACATGACTTTCGTGCGTAACTTGCAGTTGATCTATTGAAGGCAAAAATGCATTTGTTTAGCCTTAAAGTCATGTCATTGAGTCTCTCTTAGTCTTTAAATCATTCTAAATTAATTCGACCGAATTCTATTTTCGCCTTTCAAACATTATTTTCTTACATAACTTGCAATTAATCTATTGAAGACAACAATGCATTATTTTAGCATTAAAAAGCATATCACTCAGTCTTTTCTATCATTAAATTGTTTGAAGGCACTTCGAACCAATTCTCTTTTTGCATTTAAAACGCGACTTTCGTGCATAACTTGCAATTGATCTATTGATGGCAACTATGCATTTTTTAGCGTTCAAGTCATATTTTTGCGTCTCTTTTCGTCAGTAAATCATTCTAAATCACTTCGAACGAAATTCGGCCTTTAAACATAACTTTCGTGCGTAACTTGCAGTTGATCTATTGAAGGCAACAATGCATTTGTTTAGCCTTAAAGTCATGTCATTGAGTCTCTTTTAGTCATTAAATCATTCTAACTTAATTCGACCGAATTCTATTTTCGCCTTTCAAACATTATTTTCTTACATAACTTGCAATTAATCTATTGAAGACAACAATGCATTATTTTAGCATTAAAAAGCATATCACTCAGTCTTTTCAATCATTAAATTGTTTGAAGGCACTTCGAACCAATTCTCTTTTTGCATTGAAAACGCGACTTTCGTGCATAACTTGCAATTGATCTATTGATCGCAACTATGCCTTTTTTAGCGTTCAAGTCATATTTTTGCGTCTCTTTTAGTCAGTAAATCATTCTAAATCACTTCGAACGAAATTCGGCCTTTAAACATGACTTTCGTGCGTAACTTGCAGTTGATCTATTGAAGGCAACAATGCATTTATTTAGCCTTAAAGTCATGTCATTGATTCTATTTTAGTCTCTAAATCATTCGAAATTAATTCGAACGAATTCTATTTTCGCCCTTCAAATATTATTTTCTTACTTAACTTGTAATTAATCTATTGAAGACAACAATGCATTATTTTAGCATTAAAAAGCATATCACTCAGTCTTTTCAATCATTAAATTGTTTGAAGGCACTTCGTACCAATTTTCTTTTTGCATTTAAAACGCGACTTTCGTGCACAACTTGCAATTGATCTATTGATGGCAACTATGCATTTTTTAGCGTTCAAGTCATATTTTTGCGTCCCTTTTAGTCAGTAAATCATTCTAAATCACTTCGTATGAAATTCGGCATTTAAACGTGACTTTCGTGCATAACTTGCAGTTGATCGATTGATGGCAACAATGCATTTATTTAGCCTTAAAATCATGTCACTGAGTCTCTTCTAGTCATTAAATCATTCTAATTTATTTCGAACGAATTCCATTTTCGCCCGTCAAACATTATTTTCGTACATAACTTGTAATTAATCTATTGAAGACAACAATGCATTATTTTAGCATTAAAAACCATATCACTCAGTCTTTTCAATCATTAAATTGTTTGAAGGCACTTCGTACCAATTTTCTTTTTGCATTTAAAACGCGACTTTCGTGCATAACTTGCAATTGATATATTGATGGCAACTATGCATTTTTTAGCGTTCAAGTCATATTTTTGCGTCTCTTTTAGTCAGTAAATCATTCTAAATCACTTCGAACGAAATTCGGCATTTAAACGTGACTTTCGTGCATAACTTGCAGTTAATCGATTGATGGCAACAATGCATTTATTTAGCCTTAAAATCATGTCACTGAGTCTCTTCTAGTCATTAAATCATTCTAAATTATTTCGAACGAATTCTATTTTCGCCTTTCAAACATTATTTTCTTACATAACTTGCAATTAATCTATTGAAGACAACAATGCATTATTTTAGCATTAAAAAGCATATCACTCAGTCTTTTCTATCATTAAATTGTTTGAAGGCACTTCGAACCAATTCTCTTTTTGCATTTAAAACGCGACTTTCGTGCATAACTTGCAATTGATCTATTCATGGCAACTATGAATTTTTTAGCGTTCAAGCCATATTTTTGCCTCTCTTTTAGTCAGTAAATCATTCTAAATCACTTCGTATGAAATTCGGCATTTAAACATGACTTTCGTGCATAACTTGCGGTTGATCTATTATAGGGAACAATGCATTTCTTTCGCCTTAAATTCATGTCACTGAGTCTCTTCTAGTCATTAAATCATTCTAAATTAGTTCGAACGAATTCTATTTTCGCCCTTCCAATATTATTTTCTTACATAACTTGTAATTAATCTATTGAAGACAACAATGCATTATTTTAGCATTAAAAAGCATATCACTCAGTCTTTTCAATCATTAAATTGTTTGAAGGCACTTCGAACCAATTCTCTTTTTGCATTTAAAACGCGACTTTCGTGCATAACTTGCAATTGATCTATTGATCGCAACTATGCCTTTTTTAGCGTTCAAGTCATATTTTTGCGTCTCTTTTAGTCAGTAAATCATTCTAAATCACTTCGAACGAAATTCGGCCTTTAAACATGACTTTCGTGCGTAACTTGCAGTTGATCTATTGAAGGCAACAATGCATTTGTTTAGCCTTAAAGTCATGTCATTGATTCTATTTTAGTCTCTAAATCATTCGAAATTAATTCGAACGAATTCTATTTTCGCCCTTCAAATATTATTTTCTTACTTAACTTGTAATTAATCTATTGAAGACAACAATGCATTATTTTAGCATTAAAAAGCATATCACTCAGTCTTTTCAATCATTAAATTGTTTGAAGGCACTTCGTACCAATTTTCTTTTTGCATTTAAAACGCGACTTTCGTGCACAACTTGCAATTGATCTATTGATGGCAACTATGCATTTTTTAGCGTTCAAGTCATATTTTTGGGTCCCTTTTAGTCAGTAAATCATTCTAAATCACTTCGTATGAAATTCGGCATTTAAACGTGACTTTCGTGCATAACTTGCAGTTGATCGATTGATGGCAACAATGCATTTATTTAGCCTTAAAATCATGTCACTGAGTCTCTTCTAGTCATTAAATCATTCTAATTTATTTCGAACGAATTCCATTTTCGCCCGTCAAACATTATTTTCGTACATAACTTGTAATTAATCTATTGAAGACAACAATGCATTATTTTAGCATTAAAAACCATATCACTCAGTCTTTTCAATCATTAAATTGTTTGAAGGCACTTCGTACCAATTATCTTTTTGCATTTAAAACGCGACTTTCGTGCATAACTTGCAATTGATCTACTGAAGGCAACTATGCATTTTTTAACCTTCAAGTCATATTTTTGCGTCTCTTTTAGTCAGTAAATCATTCTAAATCACTTCGTATGAAATTCGGCATTTAAACATGACTTTCGTGCATAACTTGCAATTGATCTATTATAGGCAACAACGCATTTCTTTAGCCTTAAATTCATGTCATTGAGTCTCTTTTAGTCATTAAATCATTCTAAATTAGTTCGACCGAATTCTATTTTCGCCTTTCAAACATTATTTTCTTACATAACTTGCAATTAATCTATTGAAGACAACAATGCATTATTTTAGCATTAAAAAGCATATCACTAAGTCTTTTCAATCATTAAATTGTTTGAAGACACTTCGAACCAATTCTCTTTTTGCATTTAAAACGCGACTTTCGTGCATAACTTGCAATTGATCTATTGATGGCAACTATGCATTTTTTAGCGATCAAGTCATATTTTTGCGTCTCTTTTAGTCAGTAAATCATTCTAAATCACTTCGAACGAAATTCGGCCTTTAAACATAACTTCGTGCGTAACTTGCAGTTGATCTATTGAAGGCAACAATGCATTTGTTTAGCCTTAAAGTCATGTCATTGAGTCTCTTTTAGTCATTAAATCATTCTAAATTATTTCGAACGAATTCTATTTTCGCCCTTCAAACATTATTTTCTTACATAACTTGCAATGAATCTATTGAAGACAACAATGCATTATTTTAGCATTAAAAAGCATATGACTCAGTCTTTTCAATCGTTAAATTATTTGAAGGCACTTCGAACCAATTCTCTTTTTGCATTTCAAACGCGACTTTCGTGCATAACTTGCAATTGATCTATTGAAGGCAACTATGCATTTTTTAACCTTCAAGTCATATTTTTGCGTCTCTTTTAGTCAGTAAATCATTCTAAATCACTTCGTATGAAATTCGGCATTTAAACATGACTTTCGTGCGTAACTTGCAGTTGATCTATTGAAGGCAACAATGCATTTGTTTAGCCTTAAAGTCATGTCATTGAGTCTCTTTTAGTCATTAAGTCATTCTAAATTAATTCGAACGAATTCTATTTTCGCCCATCAAATATTATTTTCTTACATAACTTGTAATTAATCTATTGAAGACAACAATGCATTATTTTAGCATTAAAAAGCATATGACTCAGTCTTTTCAATCATTAAATTGTTTGACGGCACTTCGAACCAATTCTCTTTTTGCATTTCAAACGCGACTTTCGTGCATAACTTGCAATTGATCTGTTGATCGCAACTATGCCTTTTTTAGTGTTCAAGTCATATTTTTGCGTCTCTTTTAGTCAGTAAATCATTCTAAATCACTTCGAACGAAATTCGGCCTTTAAACATGACTTTCGTGCGTAACTTGCAGTTGATCTATTGAAGGCAACAATGCATTTATTTAGCCTTAAAGTCATGTCATTGAGTCTCTTTTAGTCATTAAATCATTCTAAATTAATTCGAACGAATTCTATTGTCGCCCTTCAAAGATTATTTTCTTACATAACTTGTAATTAATCTATTGAAGACAACAATGCATTATTTTAGCATTAAAAAGCATATCACTCAGTCTTTTCAATCATTAAATTGTTTGACGGCACTTCGAACCAATTCTCTTTTTGCATTTCAAACGCGACTTTCGTGCATAACTTGAAATTGATCTATTGATGGCAACTATGCATTTTTTAGCGTTCAAGTCATAATTTTGCATCTCTTTTAGTCAGTAAATCATTCTAAATCACTTCGAACGAAATTCGGCCTTTAAACATAACTTTCGTGCGTAACTTGCAGTTGATCTATTGAAGGCAACAATGCATTTGTTTAGCCTTAAAGTCATGTCATTGAGTCTCTTTTAGTCATTAAATCATTCTAAATTATTTCGAACGAATTCTATTTTCGCCCTTCAAACATTATTTTCTTACATAACTTGTAATTAATCTATTGAAGACAACAATGCATTATTTTAGCATTAAAAAGCATATGACTCAGTCTTTTCAATCATTAAATTGTTTGACGGCACTTCGAACCAATTCTCTTTTTGCATTTCAAACGCGACTTTCGTGCATAACTTGCAATTGATCTGTTGATCGCAACTGTGCCTTTTTTAGCGTTCAAGTCATATTTTTGCATCTCTTTTAGTCAGTAATCATTCTAAATCACTTCGAACGAAATTCGGCCTTTAAACATGACTTTCGTGCGTAACTTGCAGTTGATCTATTGAAGGCAACAATGCATTTGTTTAGCCTTAAAGTCATGTCATTGAGTCTCTTTTAGTCATTAAATCATTCTAAATTAATTCGAACGAATTCTATTGTCGCCCTTCAAAGATTATTTTCTTACATAACTTGTAATTAATCTATTGAAGACAACAATGCATTATTTTAGCATTAAAAAGCATATCACTCAGTCTTTTCAATCATTAAATTGTTTGACGGCACTTCGAACCAATTCTCTTTTTGCATTTCAAACGCGACTTTCGTGCATAACTTGCAATTGATCTATTGATCGCAACTATGCCTTTTTTAGCGTTCAAGTCATATTTTTGCGTCTCTTTTAGTCAGTAAATCATTCTAAATCACTTCGAACGAAATTCGGCCTTTAAACATGACTTTCGTGCGTAACTTGCAGTTGATCTATTGAAGGCAACACTGCATTTGTTTAGCCTTAAAGTCATCTCATTGAGTCTCTTTTAGTCATTAAATCATTCTAAATTAATTCGAACGATTTCTATTTTCGCCCATCAAATATTATTTTCTTACATAACTTGTAATTAATCTATTGAAGACAACAATGCATTATTTTAGCATTAAAAAGCATATGACACAGTCTTTTCAATCGTTAAATTGTTTGAAGACACTTCGAACCAATTCTCTTCTTGCATTTAAAACGCGACTTTCGTGCATAACTTGAAATTGATCTATTGATGGCAACTATGCATTTTTTAGCGTTCAAGTCATAATTTTGCATCTCTTTTAGTCAGTAAATCATTCTAAATCACTTCGAACGAAATTCGGACTTTAAACATGACTCTCGTGAATAACTTGCAGTTGATCTATTGAAGGCAACAATGCATTTGTTTAGCCTTAAAGTCATGTCATAGAGTCTCTTTTAGTCATTAAATCATTCTAAATTAATTCGACCGAATTCTATTTTTGCCTTTCAAACATTATTTTCTTACTTAACTTGCAATTAATCTATTGAAGACAACAATGCATTATTTTAGCATTAAAAAGCATATCACTCAGTCTTTTCAATCATTAAATTGTTTGAAGGGACTTCGTACCAATTTTCTTTTTGCATTTAAAACGCGACTTTCGTGCACAACTTGCAATTGATCTATTGATGGCAACTATGTATTTTTTAGCGTTCAAGTCATATTTTTGCGTCTCTTTTAGTCAGTAAATCATTCTAAATCACTTCGTATGAAATTCGGCATTTAAACATGACTTTCGTGCCAAACTTGCAGTTGATCGATTGATGGCAACAATGCATTTATTTAGCCTTAAAATCATGTCACTGAGTCTCTTCTAGTCATTAAATCATTCTAAATTATTTCGAACGAATTCTATTTTCGCCCTTCAAACGTTATTTTCTTACATAACTTGCAATGAATCTATTGAAGACAACAATGCATTATTTTAGCATTAAAAAGCATATGACTCAGTCTTTTCAATCGTTAAATTATTTGAAGGCACTTCGAACCAATTCTCTTTTTGCATTTAAAACGCGACTTTCGTGCATAACTTGCAATTGATCTATTGAAGGCAACTATGCGTTTTTTAACCTTCAAGTCATATTTTTGTGTCTCTTTTAGTCAGTAAATCATTCTAAATCACTTCGTATGAAATTCGGCATTTAAACATGACTTTCGTGCATAACTTGCAATTGATCTATTATAGGCAACAATGCATTTCTTTAGCCTTAAATTCATGTCATTGAGTCTCTTTTAGTCATTAAATCATTCTAAATTAGTTCGACCGAATTCTATTTTCGCCTTTCAAACATTATTTTCTTACATAACTTGCAATTAATCTATTGAAGACAACAATGCATTATTTTAGCATTAAAAAGCATATCACTCAGTCTTTTCAATCATTAAATTGTTTGAAGACACTTCGAACCAATTCTCTTTTTGCATTTAAAACGCGACTTTCGTGCATAACTTGCAATTGATCTATTGATGGCAACTATGCATTTTTTAGCGTTCAAGTCATATTTTTGCGTCTCTTTTAGTCAGTAAATCATTCTAAATCACTTCGAACGAAATTCGGCCTTTAAACATAACTTTCGTGCGTAACTTGCAGTTGATCTATTGAAGGCAACAATGCATTTGTTTAGCTTTAAAGTCATGTCATTGAGTCTCTTTTAGTCATTAAATCATTCTAAATTAATTCGACCGAATTCTATTTTCGCCATTCAAACATTATTTTCTTACATAACTTGCAATTAATCTATTGAAGACAACAATGCATTATTTTAGCATTAAAAAGCATATCACTCAGTCTTTTCAATCATTAAATTGTTTGAAGGCACTTCGAACCAATTCTCTTTTTGCATTTAAAACGCGACTTTCGTGCATAACTTGCAATTGGTCTATTGATCGCAACTATGCCTTTTTTAGCGTTCAAGTCATATTTTTGCGTCTCTTTTAGTCAGTAAATCATTCTAAATCACTTCGAACGAAATTCGGCCTTTAAACATGACTTTCGTGCGTAATTTGCAGTTGATCTATTGAAGGCAACAATGCATTTGTTGAGCCTTAAAGTCATGTCATTGAGTCTCTTTTAGTCTTTAAATCATTCTAAATTAATTCGACCGAATTCTATTTTCGCCTTTCAAACATTATTTTCTTACATAACTTGCAATTAATCTATTGAAGACAACAATGCATTATTTTAGCAGTAAAAAGCATATCACTCAGTCTTTTCAATCATTAAATTGTTTGAAGGCACTTCGAACCAATTTTTTTTTTGCATCTAAAACGCGACTTTCGTGCACAACTTGCAATTGATCTATTGATGGCGACTATGCATTTTTTAGCGTTCAAGTCATATTTTTGCGTCTCTTTTAGTCGGTAAATCATTCTAAATCACTTCGTATGAAATTCGGCATTTAAACATGACTTTCGTGCCAAACTTGCAGTTGATCAATTGATGGCAACAATGCATTTATTTAGCCTTAAAATCATGTCACTGAGTCTCTTCTAGTCATTAAATCATTCTAAATTATTTCGAACGAATTCTATTTTCGCCCTTCAAACATTATTTTCTTACATAACTTGTAATTAATCTATTGAAGACAACAATGCATTATTTTAGCATTAAAAAGCATATCACTCAGTCTTTTCAATCATTAAATTGTTTGACGGCACTTCGAACCAATTCTCTTTTTGCATTTCAAACGCGACTTTCGTGCATAACTTGAAATTGATCTATTGATGGCAACTATGCATTTTTTAGCGTTCAAGTCATAATTTTGCATCTCTTTTAGTCAGTAAATCATTCTAAATCACTTCGAACGAAATTCGGCCTTTAAACATAACTTTCGTGCGTAACTTGCAGTTGATCTATTGAAGGCAACAATGCATTTGTTTAGCCTTAAAGTCATGTCATTGAGTCTCTTTTAGTCATTAAATCATTCTAAATTATTTCGAACGAATTCTATTTTCGCCCTTCAAACATTATTTTCTTACATAACTTGTAATTAATCTATTGAAGACAACAATGCATTATTTTAGCATTAAAAAGCATAGGACTCAGTCTTTTCAATCATTAAATTGTTTGACGGCACTTCGAACCAATTCTCTTTTTGCATTTCAAACGCGACTTTCGTGCATATTTGCAATTGATCTGTTGATCGCAACTGTGCCTTTTTTAGCGTTCAAGTCATATTTTTGCATCTCTTTTAGTCAGTAATCATTCTAAATCACTTCGAACGAAATTCGGCCTTTAAACATGACTTTCGTGCGTAACTTGCAGTTGATCTATTGAAGGCAACAATGCATTTGTTTAGCCTTAAAGTCATGTCATTGAGTCTCTTTTAGTCATTAAATCATTCTAAATTAATTCGAACGAATTCTATTGTCGCCCTTTAAAGATTATTTTCTTACATAACTTGTAATTAATCTATTGAAGACAACAATGCATTATTTTAGCATTAAAAAGCATATCACTCAGTCTTTTCAATCATTAAATTGTTTGACGGCACTTCGAACCAATTCTCTATTTGCATTTCAAACGCGACTTTCGTGCATAACTTGCAATTGATCTATTGATCGCAACTATGCCTTTTTTAGCGTTCAAGTCATATTTTTGCGTCTCTTTTAGTCAGTAAATCATTCTAAATCACTTCGAACGAAATTCGGCCTTTAAACATGACTTTCGTGCGTAACTTGCAGTTGATCTATTGAAGGCAACACTACATTTGTTTAGCCTTAAAGTCATCTCATTGAGTCTCTTTTAGTCATTAAATCATTCTAAATTAATTCGAACGATTTCTATTTTCGCCCATCAAATATTATTTTCTTACATAACTTGTAATTAATCTATTGAAGACAACAATGCATTATTTTAGCATTAAAAAGCATATGACACAGTCTTTTCAATCGTTAAATTGTTTGAAGACACTTCGAACCAATTCTCTTCTTGCATTTAAAACGCGACTTTCGTGCATAACTTGAAATTGATCTATTGATGGCAACTATGCATTTTTTAGCGTTCAAGTCATAATTTTGCATCTCTTTTAGTCAGTAAATCATTCTAAATCACTTCGAACGAAATTCGGACTTTAAACATGACTCTCGTGAATAACTTGCAGTTGATCTATTGAAGGCAACAATGCATTTGTTTAGCCTTAAAGTCATGTCATAGAGTCTCTTTTAGTCATTAAATCATTCTAAATTAATTCGACCGAATTCTATTTTTGCCTTTCAAACATTATTTTCTTACATAACTTGCAATTAATCTATTGAAGACAACAATGCATTATTTTAGCATTAAAAAGCATATCACTCAGTCTTTTCAATCATTAAATTGTTTGAAGGGACTTCGTACCAATTTTCTTTTTGCATTTAAAACGCGACTTTCGTGCACAACTTGCAATTGATCTATTGATGGCAACTATGTATTTTTTAGCGTTCAAGTCATATTTTTGCGTCTCTTTTAGTCAGTAAATCATTCTAAATCACTTCGTATGAAATTCGGCATTTAAACATGACTTTCGTGCCAAACTTGCAGTTGATCGATTGATGGCAACAATGCATTTATTTAGCCTTAAAATCATGTCACTGAGTCTCTTCTAGTCATTAAATCATTCTAAATTATTTCGAACGAATTCTATTTTCGCCCTTCAAACGTTATTTTCTTACATAACTTGCAATGAATCTATTGAAGACAACAATGCATTATTTTAGCATTAAAAAGCATATGACTCAGTCTTTTCAATCGTTAAATTATTTGAAGGCACTTCGAACCAATTCTCTTTTTGCATTTAAAACGCGACTTTCGTGCATAACTTGCAATTGATCTATTGAAGGCAACTATGCGTTTTTTAACCTTCAAGTCATATTTTTGTGTCTCTTTTAGTCAGTAAATCATTCTAAATCACTTCGTATGAAATTCGGCATTTAAACATGACTTTCGTGCATAACTTGCAATTGATCTATTATAGGCAACAATGCATTTCTTTAGCCTTAAATTCATGTCATTGAGTCTCTTTTAGTCATTAAATCATTCTAAATTAGTTCGACCGAATTCTATTTTCGCCTTTCAAACATTATTTTCTTACATAACTTGCAATTAATCTATTGAAGACAACAATGCATTATTTTAGCATTAAAAAGCATATCACTCAGTCTTTTCAATCATTAAATTGTTTGAAGACACTTCGAACCAATTCTCTTTTTGCATTTAAAACGCGACTTTCGTGCATAACTTGCAATTGATCTATTGATGGCAACTATGCATTTTTTAGCGTTCAAGTCATATTTTTGCGTCTCTTTTAGTCAGTAAATCATTCTAAATCACTTCGAACGAAATTCGGCCTTTGAACATAACTTTCGTGCGTAACTTGCAGTTGATCTATTGAAGGCAACAATGCATTTGTTTAGCTTTAAAGTCATGTCATTGAGTCTCTTTTAGTCATTAAATCATTCTAAATTAGTTCGAACGAATTCTATTTTCGGCCTTCCAATATTATTTTCTTACATAACTTGTAATAATCTATTGAAGACAACAATGCATTATTTTAGCATTAAAAAGCATATCACTCAGTCTTTTCAATCATTAAATTGTTTGAAGGCACTTCGAACCAATTCTCTTTTTGCATTTAAAACGCGACTTTCGTGCATAACTTGCAATTGGTCTATTGATCGCAACTATGCCTTTTTTAGCGTTCAAGTCATATTTTTGCGTCTCTTTTAGTCAGTAAATCATTCTAAATCACTTCGAACGAAATTCGGCCTTTAAACATGACTTTCGTGCGTAATTTGCAGTTGATCTATTGAAGGCAACAATGCATTTGTTGAGCCTTAAAGTCATGTCATTGAGTCTCTTTTAGTCTTTAAATCATTCTAAATTAATTCGACCGAATTCTATTTTCGCCTTTCAAACATTATTTTCTTACATAACTTGCAATTAATCTATTGAAGACAACAATGCATTATTTTAGCAGTAAAAAGCATATCACTCAGTCTTTTCAATCATTAAATTGTTTGAAGGCACTTCGAACCAATTTTTTTTTTGCATCTAAAACGCGACTTTCGTGCACAACTTGCAATTGATCTATTGATGGCAACTATGCATTTTTTAGCGTTCAAGTCATATTTTTGCGTCTCTTTTAGTCGGTAAATCATTCTAAATCACTTCGTACGAAATTCGGCCTTTGAACATAACTTTCGTGCCAAACTTGCAGTTGATCTATTGATGGCAACAATGCATTTATTTAGCCTTAAAATCATGTCACTGAGTCTCTTCTAGTCATTAAATCATTCTAAATTAGTTCGAACGAATTCTATTTTCGCCCTTCCAATATTATTTTCTTACATAACTTGTAATAATCTATTGAAGACAACAATGCATTATTTTAGCATTAAAAAGCATATCACTCAGTCTTTTCAATCATTAAATTGTTTGAAGGCACTTCGAACCAATTCTCTTTTTGCATTTAAAACGCGACTTTCGTGCATAACTTGCAATTGGTCTATTGATCGCAACTATGCCTTTTTTAGCGTTCAAGTCATATTTTTGCGTCTCTTTTAGTCAGTAAATCATTCTAAATCACTTCGAACGAAATTCGGCCTTTAAACATGACTTTCGTGCGTAATTTGCAGTTGATCTATTGAAGGCAACAATGCATTTGTTGAGCCTTAAAGTCATGTCATTGAGTCTCTTTTAGTCTTTAAATCATTCTAAATTAATTCGACCGAATTCTATTTTCGCCTTTCAAACATTATTTTCTTACATAACTTGCAATTAATCTATTGAAGACAACAATGCATTATTTTAGCAGTAAAAAGCATATCACTCAGTCTTTTCAATCATTAAATTGTTTGAAGGCACTTCGAACCAATTTTTTTTTTGCATCTAAAACGCGACTTTCGTGCACAACTTGCAATTGATCTATTGATGGCAACTATGCATTTTTTAGCGTTCAAGTCATATTTTTGCGTCTCTTTTAGTCGGTAAATCATTCTAAATCACTTCGTATGAAATTCGGCATTTAAACATGACTTTCGTGCCAAACTTGCAGTTGATCAATTGATGGCAACAATGCATTTATTTAGCCTTAAAATCATGTCACTGAGTCTCTTCTAGTCATTAAATCATTCTAAATTATTTCGAACGAATTCTATTTTCGCCCTTCAAACATTATTTTCTTACATAACTTGTAATTAATCTATTGAAGACAACAATGCATTATTTTAGCATTAAAAAGCATATCACTCAGTCTTTTCAATCATTAAATTGTTTGAAGGCACTTCGAACCAATTATCTTTTTGCATTTAAAACATGACTTTCGTGCATAACTTGCAATTGATCTATTGATTGAAACTATGCATTTTTTAGCGTTCAAGTCATATTTTTGCGTCTCTTTTAGTCAGTAAATCATTCTAAATCACTTCGAACGAAATTCGTCCTTTAAACATGACTTTCATGCGTAACTTGCAGTTGATCTATTGAAGGCAACAATGGATTTGTTTAGCCTTAAAGTCATGTCATTGAGTCTCCTTTAGTCATTAAATCATTCTAAATTAATTCGAACGAATTCTATTGTCGCCCTTCAAACATTATTTTCTTACATAACTTGTAATTAATCTATTGAAGACAACAATGCATTATTTTAGCATTAAAAAGCATATCACTCAGTCTTTTCAATCATTAAATTGTTTGACGGCACTTCGAGCCAATTCTCTTTTTGCATTTCAAACGCGACTTTCGTGCATAACTTGCAATTGATCTGTTGATCGCAACTATGCCTTTTTTAGCGTTCAAGTCATATTTTTGCGTGTCTTTTAGTCAGTAAATCATTCTAAATCACTTCGAACGAAATTCGGCCTTTAAACATGACTTTCGTGCGTAACTTGCAGTTGATCTATTGAAGGCAACAATGCATTTGTTTAGCCTTAAAGTCATGTCATTGAGTCTCTTTTAGTCATTAAATCATTCTAAATTAATTCGACCGAATTCTATTTTCGCCTTTCAAACATTATTTTCTTACATAACTTGCAATTAATCTATTGAAGACAATAATGCATTATTTTAGCATTAAAAAGCATATCACTCAGTCTTTTCTATCATTAAATTGTTTGAAGGCACTTCGAACCAATTCTCTTTTTGCATTTAAAACGCGACTTTCGTGCATAACTTGCAATTGATCTATTGAGGGCAACTATGCATTTTTTAACGTTCAAGTCATATTTTTGCGTCTCTTTTAGTCAGTAAATCATTCTAAATCACTTCGTATGAAATTCGGCATTTTAACATGACTTTCGTGCCAAACTTGCATTTGATCGATTGATGGCAACAATGCATTTATTTAGCCTTAAAATCATGTCACTGAGTCACTTCTAGTCATTAAATCATTCTAAATTAGTTCGAACGAATTCTATTTTCGCCCATCAAATATTATTTTCTTACATAACTTGTAATTAATCTATTGAAGACAACAATGCATTATTTTAGCATTAAAAAGCATATGACTCAGTCTTTTCAATCGTTAAATTGTTTGAAGACACTTCGAACCAATTCTCTTCTTGTATTTAAAACGCGACTTTCGTGAATAACTTGAAATTGATCTATTGATGGCAATTATGCATTTTCTAGCCTTAAATTCATATTTTTGCGTCTCTTTTAGTCAGTAAATCATTCTAAATCACTTCGAACGAAATTCGGCCTTTAAACATGACTTTCGTGCGTAACTTGCAGTTGATCTATTGAAGTCAACAATGCATTTGTTTAGCCCTAAAGTCATGTCATTGAGTCTCTTTTAGTCATTAAATCATTCTAAATTAATTCGACCGAATTCTATTTTCGCCTTTCAAACATTATTTTCTTACATAACTTGCAATTAATCTATTGAAGACAACAATGCATTATTTTAGCATTAAAAAGCATATCACTCAGTCTTTTCAATCATTAAATTGTTTGAAGGCACTTCGAACCAATTCTCTTTTTGCATTTAAAACGCGACTTTCATGCATAACTTGCAATTGATCTATTGAAGGCAACTATGCATTTTTTAACGTTCAAGTCATATTTTTGCATCTCTTTTAGTCAGTAAATCATTCTAAATCACTTCGTATGAAATTCGGCATTTTAACATGACTTTCGTGCATAACTTGCAATTGATCTATTATAGGCAACAATGCATTTCTTTAGCCTTAAATTCATGTCACTGAGTCACTTCTAGTCATTAAATCATTCTAAATTAGTTCGAACGAATTCTATTTTCGCCCATCAAATATTATTTTCTTACATAACTTGTAATTAATCTATTGAAGACAACAATGCATTATTTTAGCATTAAAAAGCATATGACTCAGTCTTTTCAATCGTTAAATTGTTTGAAGACACTTCGAACCAATTCTCTTCTTGCATTTAAAACGCGACTTTCGTGCATAACTTGAAATTGATCTATTGATGGCAACTATGCATTTTTCAGCGTTCAAGTCATAATTTTGCATCTCTTTTAGTCAGTAAATCATTCTAAATCACTTCGAACGAAATTCGGACTTTAAACATGACTCTCGTGAATAACTTGCAGTTGATCTATTGAAGGCAACAATGCATTTGTTTAGCCTTAAAGTCATGTCATAGAGTCTCTTTTAGTCATTAAATCATTCTATATTAATTCGACCGAATTCTATTTTCGCCTTTCAAACATTATTTTCTTACATAACTTGCAATTAATCTATTGAAGACAACAATGCATTATTTTAGCATTAAAAAGCATATCACTCAGTCTTTTCAATCATTAAATTGTTTGAAGGCACTTCGAACCAATTCTCTTTTTGCATTTAAAACGCGACTTTCGTGCATAACTTGCAATTGATCTATTCATGGCAACTATGCATTTTTTAGCGTTCAAGCCATATTTTTGCCCCTCTTTTAGTCAGTAAATCATTCTAAATCACTTCGTATGAAATTCGGCATTTAAACATGACATTCGTGCATAACTTGCGGTTGATCTATTATAGGGAACAATGCATTTCTTTCGCCTTAAATTCATGTCACTGAGTCTCTTCTAGTCATTAAATCATTCTAAATTAGTTCGAACGAATTCTATTTTCGCCCTTCCAATATTATTTTCTTACATAACTTGTAATAATCTATTGAAGACAACAATGCATTATTTTAGCATTAAAAAGCATATCACTCAGTCTTTTCAATCATTAAATTGTTTGAAGGCACTTCGAACCAATTCTCTTTTTGCATTTAAAACGCGACTTTCGTGCATAACTTGCAGCTGATCTATTGATCGCAACTATGCATTTTCTAGCCTTAAATTCATATTTTTGCGTCTCTTTTAGTCAGTAAATCATTCTAAATCACTTCGAACGAAATTCGGCCTTTAAGCATGACTTTCGTGCGTAACTTGCAGTTGATCTATTGAAGGCAACAATGCATTTGTTTAGCCTTAAAGTCATGTCATTGAGTCTCTTTTAGTCATTAAATCATTCTAAATTAATTCGACCGAATTCTATTTTCGCCTTTCAAACATTATTTTCTTACATAACTTGCAATTAATCTATTGAAGACAACAATGCATTATTTTAGCATTAAAAAGCATATCACTCAGTCTTTTCAATCATTAAATTGTTTGAAGGCACTTCGAACCAATTCTCTTTTTGCATTTAAAACGCGACTTTCGTGCATACCTTGCAATTGATCTATTGAAGGCAACTATGCATTTTTTAACGTTCAAGTCATATTTTTGCGTCTCTTTTAGTCAGTAAATCATTCTAAATCACTTCGTATGAAATTCGGCATTTAAACATGACTTTCGTGCATAACTTGCAATTGATCTATTATAGGCAACAATGCATTTCTTTAGCCTTAAATTCATGTCACTGAGTCACTTCTAGTCATTAAATCATTCTAAATTAGTTCGAACGAATTCTATTTTCGCCCATCAAAACATTATTTTCTTACATAACTTGTAATTAATCTATTGAAGACAACAATGCATTATTTTAGCATTAAAAAGCATATGACTCAGTCTTTTCAATCGTTAAATTGTTTGAAGACACTTCGAACCAATTCTCTTCTTGCATTTAAAACGCGACTTTCGTGCATAACTTGAAATTGATCTATTGATGGCAACTATGCATTTTTCAGCGTTCAAGTCATAATTTTGCATCTCTTTTAGTCAGTAAATCATTCTAAATCACTTCGAACGAAATTCGGACTTTAAACATGACTCTCGTGAATAACTTGCAGTTGATCTATTGAAGGCAACAATGCATTTGTTTAGCCTTAAAGTCATGTCATAGAGTCTCTTTTAGTCATTAAATCATTCTATATTAATTCGACCGAATTCTATTTTCGCCTTTCAAACATTATTTTCTTACATAACTTGCAATTAATCTATTGAAGACAACAATGCATTATTTTAGCATTAAAAAGCATATCACTCAGTCTCTTCAATCATTAAATTGTTTGAAGGCACTTCGTACCAATTTTCTTTTTGCATTTAAAACGCGACTTTCGTGCACAACTTGCAATTGATCTATTGATGGCAACTATGCATTTTTTAGCGTTCAAGTCATATTTTTGCGTCTCTTTTTGTCAGTAAATCATTCTAAATCACTTCGTATGAAATTCGGCATTTAAGCATGACTTTCGTGCGTAACTTGCAGTTGATCGATTGATGGCAACAATGCATTTATTTAGCCTTAAAATCATGTCACTGAGTCTCTTCTAGTCATTAAATCATTCTAAATTATTTCGAACGAATTCTATTTTCGCCCTTCAAACATTATTTTCTTACATAACTTGCAATGAATCTATTGAAGACAACAATGCATTATTTTAGCATTAAAAAGCATATCACTCAGTCTTTTCAATCATTAAATTGTTTGAAGGCACTTCGAACCAATTCTCTTTTTGCATTTAAAACGCGACTTTCGTGCATAACTTGCAATTGATCTATTCATGGCAACTATGCATTTTTTAGCGTTCAAGCCATATTTTTGCCCCTCTTTTAGTCAGTAAATCATTCTAAATCACTTCGTATGAAATTCGGCATTTAAACATGACATTCGTGCATAACTTGCGGTTGATCTATTATAGGGAACAATGCATTTCTTTCGCCTTAAATTCATGTCACTGAGTCTCTTCTAGTCATTAAATCATTCTAAATTAGTTCGAACGAATTCTATTTTCGCCCTTCCAATATTATTTTCTTACATAACTTGTAATAATCTATTGAAGACAACAATGCATTATTTTAGCATTAAAAAGCATATCACTCAGTCTTTTCAATCATTAAATTGTTTGAAGGCACTTCGAACCAATTCTCTTTTTGCATTTAAAACGCGACTTTCGTGCATAACTTGCAGCTGATCTATTGATCGCAACTATGCATTTTCTAGCCTTAAATTCATATTTTTGCGTCTCTTTTAGTCAGTAAATCATTCTAAATCACTTCGAACGAAATTCGGCCTTTAAGCATGACTTTCGTGCGTAACTTGCAGTTGATCTATTGAAGGCAACAATGCATTTGTTTAGCCTTAAAGTCATGTCATTGAGTCTCTTTTTGTCATTAAATCATTCTAAATTAATTCGACCGAATTCTATTTTCGCCTTTCAAACATTATTTTCTTACATAACTTGCAATTAATCTATTGAAGACAACAATGCATTATTTTAGCATTAAAAAGCATATCACTCAGTCTTTTCAATCATTAAATTGTTTGAAGGCACTTCGAACCAATTCTCTTTTTCCATTTAAAACGTGACTTTCGTGCATAACTTGCAATTGATCTATTGAAGGCAACTATGCATTTTTTAACGTTCAAGTCATATTTTTGCGTCTCTTTTAGTCAGTAAATCATTCTAAATCACTTCGTATGAAATTCGGCATTTAAACATGACTTTCGTGCATAACTTGCAATTGATCTATTATAGGCAACAATGCATTTCTTTAGCCTTAAATTCATGTCACTGAGTCTCTTCTAGTCATTAAATCATTCTAAATTATTTCGAACGAATTCTATTTTCGCCCTTCAAACATTATTTTCTTACATAACTTGCAATGAATCTATTGAAGACAACAATGCATTATTTTAGCATTAAAAAGCATATGACTCAGTCTTTTCAATCGTTAAATTGTTTGAAGGCACTTCGAACCAATTCTCTTTTTGCATTTAAAACGCGACTTTCGTGCATAACTTGCAATTGATCTATTGAAGGCAACTATGCATTTTTTAACGTTCAAGTCATATTTTTGCGTCTCTTTTAGTCAGTAAATCATTCTAAATCACTTCGTATGAAATTCGGCATTTAAACATGACTTTCGTGCATAACTTGCAATTGATCTATTATAGGCAACAATGCATTTCTTTAGCCTTAAATTCATGTCACTGAGTCTCTTCTAGTCATTAAATCATTCTAAATTATTTCGAACGAATTCTATTTTCACCCTTCAAACATTATTTTCTTACATAACTTGCAATGAATCTATTGAAGACAACAATGCATTATTTTAGCATTAAAAAGCATATGACTCAGTCTTTTCAATCGTTAAATTGTTTGAAGGCACTTCGAACCAATTCTCTTTTTGCATTTAAAACGCGACTTTCGTGCATAAATTGCAATTGATCTATTGAAGGCAACTATGCATTTTTTAACGTTCAAGTCATATTTTTGCATCTCTTTTAGTCAGTAAATCATTCTAAATCACTTCGTATGAAATTTGGCATTTAAACATGACTTTCGTGCATAACTTGCAATTGATCTATTATAGGCAACAATGCATTTCTTTAGCCTTAAATTCATGTCACTGAGTCTCTTCTAGTTATTAAATCATTCTAAATTATTTCGAACGAATTCTATTTTCGCCCTTCAAACATTATTTTCTTACATAACTTGCAATGAATCTATTGAAGACAAAAATGCATTATTTTAGCATTAAAAAGCATATGACTCAGTCTTTTCAATCGTTAAATTGTTTGAAGACACTTTGAACCAATTCTCTTTTTGCATTTAAAACGCGACTTTCGTGCATAACTTGCAATTGATCTATTGATGGGAACTATGCATTTTTTAGCGTTCAAGTCGTATTTTTGCCTCTCTTTTAGTCAGTAAATCATTCTAAATCACTTCGAACGAAATTCGTCCTTTAAACATGACTTTCGTGCGTAACTTGCAGTTGATCGATTGAAGGCAACAATGCATTTGTTTAGCCTTCAAGTCATGTCATTGAGTCTCTTTTAGTCATTAAATCATTCTAAATTAATTCGAACGAATTCTATTGTCGCCCTTCAAACATTATTTTCTTACATAACTTGTAATTAATCTATTGAAGACAACAATGCATTATTTTAGCATTAAAAAGCATATCACTCAGTCTTTTCAATCGTTAAATTGTTTGAAGGCACTTCGAACCAATTCTCTTTTTGCATTTAAAACGCGACTTTCGTGCATAACTTGCAGCTGATCTATTGAACGCAACTATGCCTTTTTTAGCGTTCAAGTCATATTTTTGCGTCTCTTTTAGTCAGTAAATCATTCTAAATCACTTCGAACGAAATTCGGCCTTTAAACATGACTTTCGTGCGTAACTTGCAGTTGATCTATTGAAGCCACCAATGCATTTGTTTAGCCTTAAAGTCATGTCATTGAGTCTCTCTTAGTTATTAAATCATTCTAAATTAATTCGACCGAATTCTATTTTCGCCTTTCAAACATTATTTTCTTACATAACTTGCGATTAATCTATTGAAGACAACAATGCATTATTTTAGCATTAAAAAGCATATCACTCAGTCTTTTCAATCATTAAATTGTTTGAAGGCACTTCGAACCAATTCTCTTTTTGCATTTAAAATGCGACTTTCGTGCATAACTTGCAATTGATCTATTGATGGCAACTATGCATTTTTTAGCGTTCAAGTCATAATTTTGCATCTCTTTTAGTTAATAAATGATTCTAAATCACTTCGAACGAAATTCGGCCTTCAAACATGACTTTCGTGCGTAACTTGCAGTTGATTTATTGACGGCAACAATGCATTTGTTAAGCCTGAAAGTCATGTCATTGAGTCTCTTTTAGTCATTAAATCATTCTAAATTAATTCGAACGAATTCTATTTTCGCCCTTCAAACATTATTTTCTTACATAACTTGTAATTAATCTATTGAAGACAACAATGCATTATTTTAGCATTAAAAAGCATATCACTCAGTCTTTTCAATCATTAAATTGTTTGAAGGCACTTCGAACCAATTATCTTTTTGCATTTAAAACATGACTTTCGTGCATAACTTGCAATTGATCTATTGATGGAAACTATGCATTTTTTAGCATTCAAGTCATATTTTTGCGTCTCTTTTAGTCAGTAAATCATTCTAAATCACTTCGTATCAAATTCGGCATTTAAACATGACTTTCGTGCATAACTTGCAATTGATCTATTATAGTCAACAATGCATTTCTTTAGCCTTAAATTCATGTCACCGAGTCACTTCTAGTCATTAAATCATTCTAAATTAGTTCGAACGAATTCTATTTTCGCCCTTCCAATATTATTTTCTTACATAACTTGTAATTAATCTATTGAAGCCAACAATGCATTATTTTAGCATTAAAAAGCATATGACTCAGTCTTTTCAATCGTTAAATTGTTTGAAGGCACTTCGAACCAATTCTCTTTTTGCATTTAAAACGCGACTTTCGTGCATAACTTGCAATTGATCTATTGATGGCAACTATGCATTTTTTAGCGTTCAAGTCTTATTTTTGCCTCTCTTTTAGTCAGTAAATCATTCTAAATCACTTCGAACGAAATTCGTCCTTTAAACATGACTTTCATGCGTAACTTGCAGTTGATCTATTGAAGGCAACAATGCATTTGTTTAGCCTTAAAGTCATGTCACTGAGTCTCTTCTAGTCATTAAATCATTCTAAATTATTTCGAACGAATTCCATTTTCGCCCTTGAAACATTATTTTCCTACATAACTTGTAATTAATCTATTGAAGACAACAATGCATTATTTTAGCATTAAAAAGCATATGACTCAGCCTTTTCAATCATTAAATTGTTTGAAGGCACTTCGAACCAATTCTCTTTTTGCATTTAAAACGCGACTTTCGTGCCTAACTTGCAATTGATCTATTGATCGCAACTATGCCTTTTTTAGCGTTCAAGTCATATTTTTGTGTCTGTTTTAGTCAGTAAATCATTCTAAATCACTTCGAACGAAATTCGGCCATTAAACATGACTTTCGTGCGTAACTTGCAGTTGATCTATTGAAGGCAACAATGCATTTTTTTAGCCTTAAAGTCATGTCATTGAGTCTCTTTTAGTCATTAAATCATTCTAAATTAATTCGACCGAATTCTATTTTCGCCTTTCAAACATTATTTTCTTACATAACTTGCAATTAATCTATTGAAGACAACAATGCATTATTTTAGCATTAAAAAGCATATCACTCAGTCTTTTCAATCATTAAATTGTTTGAAGGTACTTCGAACCAATTCTCTTTTTGCATTTAAAACGCGACTTTCGTGCATAACTTGCAATTGATCTATTCATGGCAACTATGCTTTTTTTAGCGTTCAAGTCATAATTTTGCATCTCTTTTAGTCAGTAAATCATTCTAAATCACTTCGAATGAAATTCGGACTTTAAACATGACTTTCGTGCATAACTTGCAGTTGATCTATTGAAGGCAACAATGCATTTGTTTAGCCTTAAAGTCATGTCATAGAGTCTCTTTTAGTCATTAAATCATTCTAAATTAATTCGACCGATTTCTATTTTCGCCTTTCAAACATTATTTTCTTACATAACTTGCAATTAATCTATTGAAGACAACAATGCATTATTTTAGCATTAAAAAGCATATCACTCAGTCTTCACAATCATTAAATTGTTGGAAGGCACTTCGAACCAATTCTCTTTTTGCATTTAAAACGCGACTTTCGTGCATAACTTGCAATTGATCTATTGAAGGCAACTATGCATTTTTTAACGTTCAAGTCATATTTTTGCGTCTCTTTTAGTCAGTAAATCATTCTAAATCACTTCGTATGAAATTCGGCATTTAAACATGACTTTCGTGCATAACTTGCAATTGATCTATTATAAGCAACAATGCATTTCTTTAGCCTTAAATTCATGTCACTGAGTCACTTCTAGTCATTAAATCATTCTAAATTAGTTCGAACGAATTCTATTTTCGCCCATCAAAACATTATTTTCTTACATAACTTGTAATTAATCTATTGAAGACAACAATGCATTATTTTAGCATTAAAAAGCATATGACTCAGTCTTTTCAATCGTTAAATTGTTTGAAGACACTTCGAACCAATTCTCTTCTTGCATTTAAAACGCGACTTTCGTGCATAACTTGAAATTGATCTATTGATGGCAACTATGCATTTTTCAGCGTTCAAGTCATAATTTTGCATCTCCTTTAGTCAGTAAATCATTCTAAATCACTTCGAACGAAATTCGGACTTTAAACATGACTCTCGTGAATAACTTGCAGTTGATCTATTGAAGGCAACAATGCATTTGTTTAGCCTTAAAGTCATGTCATAGAGTCTCTTTTAGTCATTAAATCATTCTATATTAATTCGACCGAATTCTATTTTCGCCTTTCAAACATTATTTTCTTACATAACTTGCAATTAATCTATTGAAGACAACAATGCATTATTTTAGCATTAAAAAGCATATCACTCAGTCTTTTCAATCATTAAATTGTTTGAAGGCACTTCGAACGAATTCTCTTTTTGCATTTAAAACCCGACTTTCGTGCATAACTTGCAATTGATCTATTGATGGCAACTATGCATTTTTTAGCGTTCAAGTCATATTTTTGCGTCTCCTTTAGTCAGTAAATCATTCTAAATCACTTCGAACGAAATTCGGCCATTAAACATGACTTTCGTGCGTAACTTGCAGTTGATCTATTGAAGGCAACAATGCATTTGTTTAGCCTTAAAGTCATGTCATTGAGTCTCTTTTAGTCATTAAATCATTCTAAATTAATTCGAACGAATTCTATTTTCGCCCTTCAAACATTATTTTCTTACATAACTTGTAATTAATCTATTGAAGACAACAATGCATTATTTTAGCATTAAAAAGGATATCACTCAGTCTTTTCAATCATTAAATTGTTTGAAGGCACTTCGTACCAATTTTCATTTTGCATTTAAAACGCGACTTTCGTGCATAACTTGCAATTGATCAATTGATCGCAACTATGCATTTTTTAGCGTTCAAGTCATATTTTTGCATGTCTTTTAGTCAGTAAATCATTCTAAATCACTTCGTATGAAATTCGGCATTTAAACATGACTTTCGTGCATAACTTGCAATTGATCTATTATAGGCAACAATGCATTTCTTTCGCCTTAAATTCATGTCACCGAGTCTCTTCTAGTCATTAAATCATTCTAAATTAGTTCGAACGAATTCTATTTTCGCCCTTCAAATATTATTTTCATACATAACTTGTAATTAATCTATTGAAGACAACAATGCATTATTTTAGCATTAAAAAGCATATGACTCAGTCTTTTCAATCGTTAAATTGTTTGAAGGCACTTCGAACCAATTCTCTTTTTGCATTTAAAACGCGACTTTCGTGCATAACTTGCAATTGATCTATTGATGGAAACTATGCCTTTTTAAGCGTTCAAGTCATATTTTTGCGTCTCTTTTAGTCAGTAAAACATTCTAAATCACTTCGAACGAAATTCGGCCTTTAAACATGACTTTCATGCGTAACTTGCAGTTGATCTATTGAAGGCAACAATGCATTTGTTTAGCCTTAAAGTCATGTCATTGAGTCCCTTTTAGTCATTAAATCATTCTAAATTAATTCGAACGAATTCTATTTTTGCCCTTCAAACATTATTTTCTTACCTAACTTGTAATTAATCTATTGAAGAGCACAATGCATTATTTTAGCATTAAAAAGCATATCACTCAGTCTTTTCAGTCATTAAATTGTTTGAAGGCACTTCGAACCAATTCTATTTTTGCTTTTAAAACGCAACTTTCGTGCATAACTTGCAATTGACCTATTGATGGCAACTATGCATTTTTTAGCCTTAAAATCATGTTATTTAGTCTTCTCTAGTCATTAAATCAATTAAAAGTAAGTCGAAAGAATTCTACTTTTTTGCACTTCAAACACGACTTTCGTTCAGAACTTCCAATTCAACCATTGAAGGCAGATATGCATCTTTCTAGCCTTAAAATTATGTCATTAAGTCTCTTGTTGTCATCAAATCATTTGAAAGCAATTCAAACGAATTCTATTTTCGCTCTTTAAATGAGACTTTTGTGCATAACTGACGATTGATCTATTCAAGTAAATTACCCATTGTTTAGCCTTGAAATCATGTCATTGAGTCTCTTCTAGTAATTAAATCACTTCAAAGCAATTCGAATGAAATCTATTTTTGCACTTCAACCACGACTTTCATGCATAATTTGCAATAGATCTTTTGAGGGCAGCTATGCATTTGTATAGCCTTAAAATCGTGTCATTGCGTCTTCTCTAGTCATTAAATCAATTAAAAGTAAGTCGAAAGAATTCTACTTTTTTGCACTTCAAATACGACTTTCGTTCAGAACTTCCAATTCAACCATTGAAGGCAACTATGCATCTTTTTTGCCTTAAAATCATGTCATTGAGCCTCTTGTAGTCATCAAATCATTTGAAAGCAATTCGAAACAATCCTATTTTCGCTATTTAAACGAGACTTTTGTGCGTAACTTGCGATTGATCTATTCAAGTAAATTACCCATTGTTTAGCTTTGAAATCATGTCATTAAGTCTCTTCTAGTAATTAAATCACTTCAAAGCAATTCGAATGAAATCTATTTTTGCACTTCAACCACGACTTTCATACATAATTTGCAATAGATATTTTGAGGGCAGCTATGCATTTGTATAGCCTTAAAATCATGTCATTGAGTCACTATTAGTCAATAAATCATACGAAATCAATTCAAACAAATTCTATTTTCGCATTTCAAACACAACTTTTGTGCAAAGCATCCAATTGATCTATTGAAGGCAATTATGCGTTTGTTTAGCCTTAAAATCATATCATTGAGTCTTCTCTAGTCATTAAATCAATTAAAAGTAAGTCGAAAAAATTCTATTTTTTCTCTCTTCAAACACGACTTTCGTTCAGAACTTCCAATTCAACCATTGAAGGCAACTATGCATCTTTTTAGCCTTAAAATCATGTCATTGAGTCTCTTGTAGTCATCAAATCATTTGAAAGCAATTCGAAACGATCCTATTTTCGCTATTTACACGAGACTTTTGTGCGTAACTTGCGATTGATCTATTCAAGTAAATTACCCATTCTTTAGCCTTGAAATCATGTCATTGTGTCTCTTCTAGTAATTAAATCACTTCAAAGCAATTCCAACGAAATCTATTTTCGCACATGAAACACGACTTTCATGCATAATTTGCAATGGATCTTTTGAAGGCAACTATGCATTTCTGTAGCCTTAAAATCATGTCATTGAGCCACTTTTAGTCAATAAATCATACGAAATCAATTCAAACATATTCTATTTTCGCATTTCAAACACAACTTTTGTGCAAAGCATCCAATTGATGTATTGAAGGCAATAATGCGTTTGTTTAGCCTTAAAATCATATCATTGAGTCTTCTCTAGTCATTAAATCAATTAAAAGTAAGTAGAAAAAATTCTATTTTTTCGCACTTCAAACACGACTTTCGTTCAGAACTTCCAATTCAACCATTGAAGGCAACTATGCATCTTTTTAGCCTTAAAATCATGTCATTGAGTCTCTTGTTGTCATCAAATCATTTGAAAGCAATTCGGACGAATTCTATTTTCGCTCTTTAAACGAGACTTTTGTGCATAACTTGCGATTGATCTACTCAAGTAAATTACCCATTGTTTAACCTTGAAATCATGTCATTGAGTCTCTTCTAGTAATTAAATCACTTCAAAGCAATTCGAACGAAATCTATTTTCGCATTTCAACGACGACTTTCATGCATAATTTGCAATGGATATTTTGAAGGCAACTATGCATTTGTATAGCCTTAAAATCTGGTCATTGTGCCACTTTTAGTCAATAAATCATACGAAATCAATTCAAACAAATTCTATTTTCGCATTTCAAACACAACTTTTGTGCAAAGCATCCAATTGATCTATTGAAGGCAATTATGCGTTTGTTTAGCCTTAAAATCGTGTCATTGAGTCTTCTCTACTCATTAAATCAATTAAAAGTAAGTCAAAAAAATTCTATTTTTTCGCTCTTCAAACACGACTTTCGTTCAGAACTTCCAATTCAACCGTTGAAGGCAACTATGCATCTTTTTAGCCTTAAAATCATGTCATTGAGTTTCTTGTAGTCATCAAATCATTTCAAAGCAATTCAAACGAATCCTATTGTCGCTCTTTAAACGAGACTTCTGTGCATAATTTGCGATTGATCTATTCAAGTAAATTATCCATATTTTAGCCATGAAATCATGTCATTAAGTCTCTTCTGGTAATTAAATAACTTTAAAGCAATTCGAACGAAATCTATTTTCGCATTTCAACGACGACTTTCATGCATAATTTGCAATGGATATTTTGAAGGCAACTATGCATTTGTATAGCCTTAAAATCATGTCATTGAGTCACTTTTAGTCAATAAATCATACGAAATCAATTCAAACAGATTCTATTTTCGCATTTCAAACACAACTTTTGTGCAAAGCATCCAATTGATCTATTGAAGGCAATTATGCGTTTGTTTAGCCTTAAAATCATATCATTGAGTCTTCTCTAGTCATTAAATCAATTAAAAGTAAGTCGAAAAAATTCTATTTTTTCGCACTTCAAACACGACTTTCGTTCAGAACTTCCAATTCAACCATTGAAGGCAACTATGCATCTTGTTAGCCTTAAAATCATGTCATTGAGTCTCTAGTTGTCATCAAATCATTTGAAAGCAATTCGAACGAATTCTGTTTTCACTCTTTAAACGAGACTTTTGTGCATAACTTGCGATTGATCTATTCAAGTAAATTATCCATATTTTACCCATGAAATCATGTCATTAAGTCTGTTCTGGTAATTAAATAACTTCAAAGCAATTCGAACGAAATCTATTTTCGCATTTCAACGACGACTTTCATGCATAATTTGCAATGGATATTTTGAAGGCAACTATGCATTTGTATAGCCTTAAAATCATGTCATTGAGTCACTTTTAGTCAATAAATCATTCGAAATCAATTCAAACAGATTCTATTTTCGCATTTCAAACACAACTTTTGTGCAAAGCATCCAATTGATCTATTGAAGGCAATTATGCGTTTGTTTAGCCTTAAAATCATATCATTGAGTCTTCTCTAGTCATTAAATCAATTAAAAGTAAGTCGAAAAAATTCTATTTTTTCGCTCTTCAAACACGACTTTCGTTCAGAACTTCCAATTCAACCGTTGAAGGCAACTATGCATCTTTTTAGCCTTAAAATCATGTCATTGAGTTTCTTGTAGTCATCAAATCATTTCAAAGCAATTCAAACGAATCCTATTGTCGCTCTTTAAACGAGACTTCTGTGCATAATTTGCGATTGATCTATTCAAGTAAATTATCCATATTTTAGCCATGAAATCATGTCATTAAGTCTCTTCTGGTAATTAAATAACTTTAAAGCAATTCGAACGAAATCTATTTTCGCATTTCAACGACGACTTTCATGCATAATTTGCAATGGATATTTTGAAGGCAACTATGCATTTGTATAGCCTTAAAATCATGTCATTGAGTCACTTTTAGTCAATAAATCATACGAAATCAATTCAAACAGATTCTATTTTCGCATTTCAAACACAACTTTTGTGCAAAGCATCCAATTGATCTATTGAAGGCAATTATGCGTTTGTTTAGCCTTAAAATCATATCATTGAGTCTTCTCTAGTCATTAAATCAATTAAAAGTAAGTCGAAAAAATTCTATTTTTTCGCACTTCAAACACGACTTTCGTTCAGAACTTCCAATTCAACCATTGAAGGCAACTATGCATCTTGTTAGCCTTAAAATCATGTCATTGAGTCTCTAGTTGTCATCAAATCATTTGAAAGCAATTCGAACGAATTCTGTTTTCACTCTTTAAACGAGACTTTTGTGCATAACTTGCGATTGATCTGTTCAAGTAAATTATCCATATTTTACCCATGAAATCATGTCATTAAGTCTGTTCTGGTAATTAAATAACTTCAAAGCAATTCGAACGAAATCTATTTTCGCATTTCAACGACGACTTTCATGCATAATTTGCAATGGATATTTTGAAGGCAACTATGCATTTGTATAGCCTTAAAATCATGTCATTGAGTCACTTTTAGTCAATTAATCATACGAAATCAATTCAAACAGATTCTATTTTCGCATTTCAAACACAACTTTTGTGCAAAGCATCTAATTGATCTATTGAAGGCAATTATGCGTTTGTTTAGCCTTAAAATCGTGTCATTGAGTCTTCTCTACTCATTAAATCAATTAAAAGTAAGTCGAAAAAATTCTATTTTTTCGCTCTTCAAACACGACTTTCGTTCAGAACTTCCAATTCAACCGTTCAAGGCAACTATGCATCTTTTTAGCCTTAAAATCATGTCATTGAGTTTCTTGTAGTCATCAAATCATTTCAAAGCAATTCAAACGAATCCTATTGTCGCTCTTTAAACGAGACTTCTGTGCATAATTTGCGATTGATCTATTCAAGTAAATTATCCATATTTTAGCCATGAAATCATGTCATTAAGTCTCTTCTGGTAATTAAATAACTTCAAAGCAATTCGAACGAAATCTATTTTCGCATTTCAACGACGACTTTCATGCATAATTTGCAATGGATATTTTGAAGGCAACTATGCATTTGTATATCCTTAAAATCATGTCATTGAGTCACTTTTAGTCAATAAATCATACGAAATCAATTCAAACAGATTCTATTTTCGCATTTCAGACACAACTTTTGTGCAAAGCATCTAATTGATCTATTGAAGGCAATTATGCGTTTGTTTAGCCTTAAAATCATATCATTGAGTCTTCTCTAGTCATTAAATCAATTAAAAGTAAGTCGAAAAAATTCTATTTTTTCGCACTTCAAACACGACTTTTGTTCAGAACTTCCAATTCAACCATTGAAGGCAACTATGCATCTTTTTAGCCTTAAAATCATGTCATTGAGTCTCTTGTTGTCATCAAATCATTTGAAAGCAATTCGAACGAATTCTGTTTTCACTCTTTAAATGAGACTTTTGTGCATAACTTGCGATTGATCTATTCAAGTAAATTACCCATTCTTTAGCCTTGCAATCATGTCATTGTGTCTCTTCTAGTAATTAAATCACTTCAAAGCAATTCGAATGAAATCTATTTTCGCACTTGAAACACGACTTTCGTGCATAATTTGCAACGGATCTTTTGAAGGCAACTATGCATTTCTATAGCCTTAAAATCATGTCATTGAGCCACTTTGAGTCAATAAATCATACTAAATCAATTCAAACAAATTCTATTTTCGCATTTCAAACACAACTTTTGTGCAAAACATGCAATTGATCTATTGAAGGCAATTATGCGTTTGTTTAGCCTTAAAATCATGTTATTTAGTTTTCTCTAGTCATTAAATCAATTAAAAGTAAGTCGAAAGAATTCTACTTTTTCGCACTTCAAACACGACTTTCGTTCAGAACTTCCAATTCAACCATTGAAGGCAACTATGCATCTTGTTAGCCTTAAAATCATGTCATTGAGTCTCTTGTGGTCATCAAATCATTTGAAAGCAATTCGAACGAATTCTATTTTTGCTCTTGAAACGAGACTTTTGTGCATAACTTGCGATTGATCTATTCAAGTAAATTACCCATTGTTTAGCCTTGAAATCATGTCATTGAGTCTTTTCTAATAATTAAATCACTTCAAAGCAATTCAAACGAAATCTATTTTCGCACTTCAACCACGACTTTCATGCATAATTTGCAATGGATATTTTGAAGGCAACTATGCATTTGTATAGCCTTAAAATCTGGTCATTGTGCCACTTTTAGTCAAAAAATCATACGAAATCAATTCAAACAAATTCTATTTTCGCATTTCAAACACAACTTTTGTGCAATACATGCAATTGATATATTGAAGGCAATTATGTGTTTGTTTAGCCTTAAAATCATGTTATTTAGTGTTCTCTAGTCATTAAATCAATTAAAAGTAAGTCGAAAGAATTCTACTTTTTCGCACTTCAAACACGACTTTCGTTCAGAACTTCCAATTCAACCATTGAAGGCAACTATGCATCTTTTTAGCCTTAAAATCATGTCATTGAGTCTCTTGTTGTCATCAAATCATTTGAAAGCAATTCGAACGAATTCTGTTTTCACTCTTTAAATGAGACTTTTGTGCATAACTTGCGATTGATCTATTCAAGTAAATTACCCATTCTTTAGCCTTGAAATCATGTCATTGTGTCTCTTCAAGTAATTAAATCACTTCAAAGCAATTCCAATGAAATCTATTTTCGCACTTGAAACACGACTTTCGTGCATAATTTGCAACGGATCTTTTGAAGGCAACTATGCATTTCTATAGCCTTAAAATCATGTCATTGAGCCACTTTGAGTCAATAAATCATACGAAATCAATTCAAACAAATTCTATTTTCGCATTTCAAACACAACTTTTGTGCAAAACATGCAATTGATCTATTGAAGGCAATTATGCGTTTGTTTAGCCTTAAAATCATGTTATTTAGTTTTCTCTAGTCATTAAATCAATTAAAAGTAAGTCGAAAGAATTCTACTTTTTCGCACTTCAAACACGACTTTCGTTCAGAACTTCCAATTCAACCATTGAAGGCAACTATGCATCTTGTTAGCCTTAAAATCATGTCATTGAGTCTCTTGTGGTCATCAAATCATTTGAAAGCAATTCGAACGAATTCTATTTTTGCTCTTGAAACGAGACTTTTGTGCATAACTTGCGATTGATCTATTCAAGTAAATTACCCATTGTTTAGCCTTGAAATCATGTCATTGAGTCTTTTCTAATAATTAAATCACTTCAAAGCAATTCAAACGAAATCTATTTTCGCACTTCAACCACGACTTTCATGCATAATTTGCAATGGATATTTTGAAGGCAACTATGCATTTGTATAGCCTTAAAATCTGGTCATTGTGCCACTTTTAGTCAATAAATCATACGAAATCAATTCAAACAAATTCTATTTTCGCATTTCAAACACAACTTTTGTGCAATACATGCAATTGATATATTGAAGGCAATTATGCGTTTGTTTAGCCTTAAAATCATGTTATTTAGTGTTCTCTAGTCATTAAACCAATTAAAAGTAAGTCGAAAGAATTCTACTTTTTCGCACTTCAAACACGACTTTCGTTCAGAACTTCCAATTCAACCATTGAAGGCAACTATGCATCTTTTTAGCCTTAAAATCATGTCATTGAGTCTCTTGTTGTCATCAAATCATTTGAAAGCAATTCGAACGAATTCTGTTTTCACTCTTTAAATGAGACTTTTGTGCATAACTTGCGATTGATCTATTCAAGTAAATTCCCATTCTTTAGCCTTGAAATCATGTCATTGTGTCTCTTCAAGTTATTAAATCACTTCAAAGCAATTCCAACGAAATCTATTTTCGCACATGAAACACGACTTTCATGCATAATTTGCAATGGATCTTTTGAAGGCAACTATGCATTTCTATAGCCTTAAAATCATGTCATTGAGCCACTTTTAGTCGATAAATCATACGAAATCAATTCAAACAACTTTTATTTTCGCATTTCAAACACAACTTTTGTGCAAAGCATCCAATTGATCTATTGAAGGCAATTATGCGTTTGTTTAGCCTTAAAATCATATCATTGAGTCTTCTCTAGTCATTAAATCAATTAATAGTAAGTCGAAAGAATTCTACTTTTTCGCACTTCAAACACGACTTTCGTTCAGATTTTCCAATTCAACCATTGAAGGCAACTATGCATCTTTTTAGCCTTAAAATCATGTCATTGAGTCTCTTGTTGTCATCAAATCATTTGAAAGCAATTCGAACGAATTCTGTTTTCACTCTTTAAATGAGACTTTTGTGCATAACTTGCGATTGATCTATTCAAGTAAATAACCCATTGTTTAGCCTTCAAATCATGTTATTCAGTCTCTTCTAGTAATTAAATCACTTCAAAGCAATTCGAACGAAATATATTTTCGCACTTCAACCACGACTTTCATGCATAATTTGCAATGGATCTTTTGAAGGCAACTATGCATTTCTATAGCCTTAAAATCATGTCATTGAGCCACTTTTAGTCAATAAATCATACGAAATCAATTCAAACAACTTTTATTTTCGCATTTCAAACACAACTTTTGTGCAAAACATGCAATTGATCTATTGAAGGCAATTATGCGTTTGTCTAGCCTTAAAATCGTGTCATTGAGTCTTCTCTACTCATTAAATCAATTAAAAGTAAGTCGAAAAAATTCTATTTTTTCGCTCTTCAAACACGACTTTCGTTCAGAACTTCCAATTCAACCGTTCAAGGCAACTATGCATCTTTTTAGCATTAAAATCATGTCATTGAGTGTCTTGTAGTCATCAAATCATTTCAAAGCAATTCAAACGAATCCTATTGTCGCTCTTTAAACGAGACTTCTGTGCATAATTTGCGAATGATCTATTCAAGTAAATTATCCATATTTTAGCCATGAAATCATGTCATTAAGTCTCTTCTGGTAATTAAATAACTTTAAAGCAATTCGAACGAAATCTATTTTCGCATTTCAACGACGACTTTCATGCATAATTTGCAATGGATATTTTGAAGGCAACTATGCATTTGTATAGCCTTAAAATCATGTCATTGAGTCACTTTTAGTCAATAAATCATACGAAATCAATTCAAACAGATTCTATTTTCGCATTTCAAACACAACTTTTGTGCAAAGCATCCAATTGATCTATTGAAGGCAATTATGCGTTTGTTTAGCCTTAAAATCATATCATTGAGTCTTCTCTAGTCATTAAATCAATTAAAAGTAAGTCGAAAAAATTCTATTTTTTCGCACTTCAAACACGACTTTCATTCAGAACTTCCAATTCAACCATTGAAGGCAACTATGCATCTTGTTAGCCTTAAAATCATGTCATTGAGTCTCTTGTGGTCATCAAATCATTTGAAAGCAATTCGAACGAATTCTATTTTTGCTCTTTAAACGAGACTTTTGTGCATAACTTGCGATTGATCTATTCAAGTAAATTACCCGTTCTTTAGCCTCGAAATCATGTCATTGTGTCTCTTCAAGTAATTAAATCACTTCAAAGCAATTCCAACGAAATCTATTTTCGCACTTGAAACACGACTTTCATGCATAATTTCCAATGGATCTTTTGAAGGCAACTACGCATTTCTATAGCCTTAAAATCATGTCATTGAGCCACTTTTAGTCAATAAATCATACGAAATCAATTCAACCAACTTTTATTTTCGCATTTCAAACACAACTTTTGTGCAAAACATGCAATTGATCTATTGAGGGCAATTATGCGTTTGTTTAGCCTTAAAATCATGTCATTGAGTCTTCTCTACTCATTAAATCAATTAAAAGTAAGTCGAAAAAATTCTATTTTTTCGCACTTCAAACACGACTTTCGTTCAGAACTTCCAATTCAACCATTGAAGCCAACTATGCATCTTTTTAGCCTTAAAATCATGTCATTGAGTCTCTTGTTGTCATCAAATCATTTGAAAGCAATTCGAACGAATTCTGTTTTCACTCTTTAAATGAGACTTTTGTGCATAACTTGCGATTGATCTATTCAAGTAAATTACCCATTCTTTAGCCTTGAAATCATGTCACTGTGTCTCTTCAAGTAATTAAATCACTTCAAAGCAATTCCAACGAAATCTATTTTCGCACATGAAACACGACTTTCATGCATAATTTGCAATGGATCTTTTGAAGGCAACTATGCATTTCTATAGCCTTAAAATCATGTCATTGAGCCACTCTTAGTCAATAAATCATACGAAATCAATTCAAACAACTTTTATTTTCGCATTTCAAACACAACTTTTGTGCAAAACATGCAATTGATCTATTGAAGGCAATTATGCGTTTGTCTAGCCTTAAAATCGTGTCATTGAGTCTTCTCTACTCATTAAATCAATTAAAAGTAAGTCGAAAAAATTCTATTTTTTCTCTCTTCAAACACGACTTTCGTTCAGAACTTCCAATTCAACCGTTCAAGGCAACTATGCATCTTTTTAGCCTTAAAATCATGTCATTGAGTTTCTTGTAGTCATCAAATCATTTCAAAGCAATTCAAACGAATCCTATTGTCGCTCTTTAAACGAGTCTTCTGTGCATAATTTGCGATTGATCTATTCAAGTAAATTATCCATATTTTAGCCATGAAATCATGTCATTAAGTCTCTTCTGGTAATTAAATAACTTTAAAGCAGTTCGAACGAAATCTATTTTCGCATTTCAACGACGACTTTCATGCATAATTTGCAATTGATATTTTGAAGGCAACTATGCATTTGTATAGCCTTAAAATCATGTCATTGAGTCACTTTTAGTGAATAAATCATACGAAATCAATTCAAACAGATTCTATTTTCGCATTTCAAACACAACTTTTGTGCAAAGCATCCAATTGATCTATTGAAGGCAATTATGCGTTTGTTTAGCCTTAAAATCGTGTCATTGAGTCTTCTCTACTCATTAAATCAATTAAAAGTAAGTCGAAAAAATTCTATTTTTTCGCTCTTCAAACACGACTTTCGTTCAGAACTTCCAATTCAACCGTTCAAGGCAACTATGCATCTTTTTAGCCTTAAAATCATGTCATTGAGTTTCTTGTAGTCATCAAATCATTTCAAAGCAATTCAAACGAATCCTATTTTCGCTCTTTAAACGAGACTTCTGTGCATAATTTGCGATTGATCTATTCAAGTAAATTATCCATATTTTAGCCATGAAATCATGTCATTAAGTCTCTTCTGGTAATTAAATAACTTTAAAGCAATTCGAACGAAATCTATTTTCGCATTTCAACGACGACTTTCATGCATAATTTGCAATGGATATTTTGAAGGCAACTATGCATTTGTATAGCCTTAAAATCATGTCATTGAGTCACTTTTAGTCAATAAATCATACGAAATCAATTCAAACACATTCTATTTTTGCATTTCAAACACAACTTTTGTGCAAAGCATCCAATTGATCTATTGAAGGCAATTATGCGTTTGTTTAGCCTTAAAATCGTGTCATTGAGTCTTCTCTACTCATTAAATCAATTAAAAGTAAGTCGAAAAAATTCTATTTTTTCGCTCTTCAAACACGACTTTCGTTCAGAACTTCCAATTCAACCATTGAAGGCAACTATGCATCTTTTTAGCCTTAAAATCATGTCATTGAGTCTCTTGTTGTCATCAAATCATTTGAAAGCAATTCGAACGAATTCTGTTTTCACTCTTTAAATGAGACTTTTGTGCATAACTTGCGATTGATCTACTCAAGTAAATTACCCATTGTTTAACCTTGAAATCATGTCATTGAGTCTCTTCTAGTAATTAAATCACTTCAAAGCAATTCGAACGAAATCTATTTTCGCATTTCAACGACGACTTTCATGCATAATTTGCAATGGATATTTTGAAGGCAACTATGCATTTGTATAGCCTTAAAATCATGTCATTGAGTCACTTTTAGTCAATAAATCATACGAAATGAATTCAAACAGATTCTATTTTCGCATTTCAAACACAACTTTTGTGCAAAGCATCCAATTGATCTATTGAAGGCAATTATGCATTTGTTTAGCCTTAAAATCGTATCATTGAGTCTTCTCTAGTCATTAAATCAATTAAAACTAAGTCAAAAAAATTCTATTTTTTCGCACTTCAAACACGACTTTCGTTCAGAACTTCCAATTCAACCATTGAAGGCAATTATGCATCTTGTTAGCCTTAAAATCATGTCATTGAGTCTCTTGTGGTCATCAAATCATTTGAAAGCAATTCGAACGAATTCTATTTTTGCTCTTTAAACGAGACTTTTGTGCATAACTTGCGATTCATCTATTCAAGTAAATTACCCATTCTTTAGCCTTGAAATCATGTCATTGTGTCTCTTCTAGTAATTAAATCACTTCAAAGCAATTCCAACGAAATCTATTTTCGCACTTGAAACACGACTTTCATGCATAATTTGCAATGGATCTTTTGAAGGCAACTATGCATTTCTATAGTCTTAAAATCATGTCATTGAGCCACTTTTAGTCAATAAATCATACGAAATCAATTCAAACAACTTTTATTTTCGCATTTAAAACACAACTTTTGTGCAAAACATGCAATTGATCTATTGAAGGCAATTATGCGTTTGTCTAGCCTTAAAATCGTGTCATTGAGTCTTCTCTACTCATTAAATCAATTAAAAGTAAGTCGAAAAAATTCTATTTTTTCGCACTTCAAACACGACTTTCGTTCAGAACTTCCAATTCAACCATTGAAGCCAACTATGCATCTTTTTAGCCTTAAAATCATGTCATTGAGTCTCTTGTTGTCATCAAATCATTTGAAAGCAATTCGAACGAATTCTGTTTTCACTCTTTAAATGAGACTTTTGTGCATAACTTGCGATTGATCTATTCAAGTAAATTACCCATTCTTTAGCCTTGAAATCATGTCATTGTGTCTCTTCAAGTAATTAAATCACTTCAAAGCAATTCCAACGAAATCTATTTTCGCCCATGAAACACGACTTTCATGCATAATTTGCAATGGATCTTTTGAAGGCAACTATGCATTTCTATAGCCTTAAAATCATGTCATTGAGCCACTCTTAGTCAATAAATCATACGAAATCAATTCAAACAACTTTTATTTTCGCATTTCAAACACAACTTTTGTGCAAAACATGCAATTGATCTATTGAAGGCAATTATGCGTTTGTCTGGCCTTAAAATCGTGTCATTGAGTCTTCTCTACTCATTAAATCAATTAAAAGTAAGTCGAAAAAATTCTATTTTTTCGCTCTTCAAACACGACTTTCGTTCAGAACTTCCAATTCAACCGTTCAAGGCAACTATGCATCTTTTTAGCCTTAAAATCATGTCATTGAGTTTCTTGTAGTCATCAAATCATTTCAAAGCAATTCAAACGAATCCTATTGTCGCTCTTCAAATGAGACTTCTGTGCATAATTTGCGATTGATCTATTCAAGTAAATTATCCATATTTTAGCCATGAAATCATGTCATTAAGTCTCTTCTGGTAATTAAATAACTTTAAAGCAATTCGAAGGAAATCTATTTTCGCATTTCAACGACGACTTTCATGCATAATTTGCAATGGATATTTTGAAGGCAACTATGCATCTTTTTAGCCTTAAAATCATGTTATTGAGTCTCTTGTTGTCATCAAATCATTTGAAAGCAATTCGAACGAATTCTGTTTTCACTCTTTAAACGAGACTTTTGTGCATAACTTGCGATTGATCTATTCAAGTAAATTACCCATTCTTTAGCCTTGAAATCATGTCATTGTGTCTCTTCTAGTAATTAAATCACTTCAAAGCAATTCCAATGAAATCTATTTTCGCACTTGAAACACGACTTTCGTGCATAATTTGCAATGGATCTTTTGAAGGCAACTATGCATTTCTATAGCCTTAAAATCATGTCATTGAGCCACTTTGAGTCAATAAATCATATGAAATCAATTCAAACAAATTCTATTTTCGCATTTCAAACACAACTTTTGTGCAAAACATGCAATTGATCTATTGAAGGCAATTATGCGTTTGTTTAGCCTTAAAATCATGTTATTTAGTTTTCTCTAGTCATTAAATCAATTAAAAGTAAGTCGAAAGAATTCTACTTTTTCGCACTTCAAACACGACTTTCGTTCAGAACTTCCAATTCAACCATTGAAGGCAACTATGCATCTTTTTAGCCTTAAAATCATGTCATTGAGTCTCTTGTTGTCATCAAATCATTTGAAAGCAATTCGAACGAATTCTATTTTCGCTCTTTAAACGAGACTTTTGTGCATAAGTTGCTATTGATCTATTCAAGTAAATTAACCCTTTTTTTGCCTTGAAATCATGTCATTGAGTCTCATCTAGTAATTAAATCACTTCAAATCAATTCGAACGAAATCTATTTTCGCACTTGAAACATGACTTTCGTGCATAATTTGCAGTGGGTCTTTTGAAGGCAACTATGCATTTGTATAGCCTTAAAATCAAGTCATTGAGCCACTTTTAGTCAATAAATCATACGAAATCAATTCAAACAGATTCTATTTTCGCATTTCAAACATAACTTTTGTGCAAAGCATCCAATTGATCTATTGAACGCAACTATGCGTTTGTTTAGCCTTAAAATCATATCATTGAGTCTTCTCTAGTCATTAAATCAATTAAAAGTAAGTCGAAAAAATTCTATTTTTTCGCACTTCAAACACGACTTCCGTTCAGAACTTCCGATTCAACCATTGAAGGCAACTATGCATCTTTTTAGCCTTAAAATCATGTGATTGAGTCTCTTGTTGTCATCAAATCATTTGAAAGCAAGTCGGACGAATTCTATTTTCGCTCTTTAAACGAGACTTTTGTGCATAAGTTGCGATTGATCTACTCAAGTAAATTACCCATTGTTTAACCCTGAAATCATGTCATTGAGTCTCTTCTAGTAATTAAATCACTTCAAAGCAATTCGAACGAAATCTATTTTCGCATTTCAACGACGACTTTCATGCATAATTTGCAACTGATATTTTGAAGGCAACTATGCATTTGTATAGCCTTAAAATCTGGTCATTGTGCCACTTTTAGTCAATAAATCATACGAAATCAATTCAAACAAATTCTAGTTTCGCATTTCAAACACAACTTTTGTCGAAAACATGCAATTGATCTATTGAAGGCAATTATGCTTTCGTTTAGCCTTAAAACAATGTCATTAAGTCTTCTCTAGTCATTAAATCAATTAAAAGTAAGTCGAAAGAATTCTACTTTTTCGCACTTCAAACACGACTTTTGTTCAGAATTTCCAATTCAACCATTGAAGGCAACTATGCCACTTTTTAGCCTTAAAATCATGTCATTGAGTCTCTTGTTCTCATCAAATCATTTGAAAGCAATTCGAACGAATTCTATTTTCGCTCTTTAAACGAGACTTTTGTGCATAACTTGCGATTGATCTATTCAAGTAAATTACCCATTCTTTTGCCTTGAAATCATGTCATTGTGTCTCTTCCAGTAATTAAATCACTTCAAAACAATTCCAACGAAATCTATTTTCGCACTTGAAACATGACTTTCGTGCATAATTTGCAATGGATCTTTTGAAGGCAACTATGCATTTGTATAGCCATAAAATCAAGTCATTGAGCCACTTTTAGTCAATAAATCATACGAAATCAATTCAAACAACTTTTATTTTCGCATTTCAATCACAACTTTTGTGCAAAACATACAATTGATCTATTGAAGGCAATTTTGCGTTTGTTTAGCCTTAAAATCATGTCATTGAGTCTTCTCCAGTCATTAAATCAATTAAAAGTAAGTCAAAAAAATTCTATTTTTTCGCACTTCAAACACGACTTTCATTCAGAACTTCCAATTCAACCATTGAAGGCAACTATGCATCTTTCTAGACTTAAAATCATGTCATTGAGTCTCTTGTAGTCATTAAATCATTTGAAAGCAATTCGAAAGAATCCTATTTTCGCAATTTAAACGAGACTTTTGTGCATAACTTGCGATTGATCTATTCAAGTAAATTACCCATTGTTTAGCCTTGAAATCATGTCACCGAGTCTCTTCTAGTAATTAAATCACTTCAAAGCAATTCGAACGAAATCTATTTTCGCACTTCAACCACGACTTTCACGCATAATTTGCAATGGATCTTTTGAAGGCAACTACGCATTTGTCTAGCCTTAAAATCAGGTCATTGAGCCACTTTTAGTCAATAAATCATACGAAATCAATTCAAACAAATTCTATTTTCGCATTTCAAACACAACTCTTGTGCAAAGCATCGAATTGATCTATTAAAGGCAATTATGCGTTTGTTTAGCCTTAAAATCATATCATTGAGTCATCTCTAATCATTAAATTAATTAAAAGTAAGTCAAAAAAATTCTATTTTTTCGCACTTCAAACACGACTTTCGTTCAGAACTTCGAATTCAACCATTGAAGGCAACTATGCATATTTCTAGCCTTAAAATCATGTCATTGAGTCTCTTGTAGTCGTTAAATCATTCGAAAGAATCCTATTTTCGCAATTTAAACGAGACTTTTGTGCATAACTTGCGATTGATCTCTTCAAGTAAATTACCCATTGTTTAGCCTTGAAATCATGTCACTGAGTCTCGTCTAGTAATTAAATCACTTCAAAGCAATTCGAACGAAATCTATTTTCGCACTTCAACCACGACTTTCATGCATAATTTGCAATGGATCTTTTGAAGGCAACTATGCATTTGTATAGCCTTAAAATCAGGTCATTGAGCCACTTCTAGTCAATAAATCATACGAAATCAATTCAAACAAATTCTATTTTCGCATTTCAAACACAACTCTTGTGCAAAGCATCGAATTGATCTATTAAAGGCAATTATGCGTTTGTTTAGCCTTAAAATCATATCATTGAGTCATCTCTAATCATTAAATTAATTAAAAGTAAGTCAAAAAAATTCTATTTTTTCGCACTTCAAACACGACTTTCATTCAGAACTTCCAATTCAACAATTGAAGGCAACTATGCATCTTTCTAGCCTTAAAATCATGTCATTGAGTCTCTTGTAGTCATTAAATCATTTGAAAGCAATTCGAATGAATCCTATTTTCGCAATTTAAACGAGACTTTTGTGCATAACTTGCGATTGATCTATTCAAGTAAATTACCCATTGTTTAGCCTTGAAATCATGTCACTGAGTCTCTTCTAGTAATTAAATCAATTCAAAGCAATTCGAACGAAATCTATTTTCGCACTTCAACCACGACTTTCATGCATAATTTGCAATGGATATTTTGAAGGCAACTATGCATTTGTATAGCCTTAAAATCATGTCATTGAGTCACTTTTAGTCAATAAATTATACGAAATAAATTCAAACAAATTCTATTTTCGCATTTCAAACACAACTTTTGTCCAAAACATGCAATTGATCTATTTAAGGCAATTATGCTTTCGTTTAGCCCTAAAACAATGCCATTAAGTCTTCTCTAGTCATTAAATTAATTAAAAGTAAGTCGAAAGAATTCAACTTTTTCGCACTTCAAACACGACTTTCGTTCAGAACTTCCAATTCAACCATTGAAGGCAACAATGCATCTTTTTAGCCTTAAAATCATGTCATTGAGTCTCTTGTTCTCGTCAAATTATTTGAAAGCAATTCGAACGAATTCCATTTTCGCTCTTTAAACGAGACTTTTGTGCATAACTTGCAATTGATCTATTAAAGTAAATTACCCATTCTTTTGCCTTGAAATCATGTCATTGTGTCTCTTCCAGTAATTAAATCACTTCAAAACAATTCCAACGAAATCTATTTTCGCACTTGAAACATGACTTTCGTGCATAATTTGTAATGGATCTTTTGAAGGCAACTATGCATTTCTATAGCCTTAAAATCATGTCATTGAGCCACTTTTAGTCAATAAATCACACGAAATCAATTCAAACAACTTTTATTTTTGCATTTCAAACACAACTTTTGTGCAAAACATGCAATTGATCTATTGAAGGCAATTATGCGTTTGTCTAGCCTTAAAATCGGGTCATTGAGTCTTCTCTACTCATTAAATCAATTAAAAGTAAGTCGAAAAAATTCTATTTTTTCGCTCTTCAAGCACGACTTTCGTTCAGAACTTCCAATTCTACCGTTGAAGGCAACTATGCATCTTTTTAGCCTTAAAATCATGTCATTGAGTTTCTTGTAGTCATCAAATCATTTCAAACCAATTCAAACGAATCCTATTGTCGCTCTTTAAACGAGACTTTTGTGCATAACTTGCGATTGATCTATTCAAGTAAATTACCCATTGTTTAGCCATCAAATCATGTCATTGAGTCTCTTCTAGTAATTAAATCACTTCAAAACAATTCGAACGAAATATATTTTCGCACTTCAACCACGACTTTCATGCATAATTTGCAATGGATATTGTGAAGGCAACTATGCATTTGTATAGCCTTAAAATCATGTCATTGAGTCATTTTTAGTCAATAAATCATACGAAATCTATTCAAACAAATTCTATTTTCGCATTTCAAACGCAACTTTTGTGCAAAACATGCAATTGATCTGTTGAAGGCAATTATGCGTTTGTTTAGCCTTAAAATCATGTCATTGAGTCTTCTCTAGTCATTAAATCAATTAAAAGTAAGTCGAAAGAACTCTATTTTTTCGCACTTCAAACACGACTTTCGTTCAGAACTTCCAATTCAACCATTGAAGGCAACTATGCATCTTTTTAGCCTGAAAATCATGTCATTGAGTCTCTTGTAGTCATCAAATCATTTGAAAGCAATTCGAAGGAATCCTATTTTCGCTATTTAAACGAGACTTTTGTGCATAACTTGCGATTGATCTATTCAAGTAAATTACCCATTGTTTAGCCTTGAAATCATGTCACTGAGTCTCTTCTAGTAATTAAATCACTTCGAAGGAATTCGAACGAAATCTATTTTCGCACTTCAACCACGACTTTCATGCATAATTTGGAATGGATATTTTGAAGGCAACTATGCATTTGTATAGCCTTAAAATCAGGTCATTGAGCCACTTTTAGTCTATAAATCATACGAAATCTATTCAAACAAATTCTATTTTCGCATTTCAAACGCAACTTTTGTGCAAAACATTCAATTGATCTATTGAAGGCAATTATGCGTTTGTTTAGCCTTAAAATCATGTCATTGAGTCTTCTCTACTCATTAAATCAATTAAAAGTAAGTCGAAAAAATTCTATTTTTTCGCACTTCAAACACGACTTTCGTTCAGAACTTCCAATTCAACCATTGAAGCCAACTATGCATCTTTTTAGCCTTAAAATCATGTCATTGAGTCTCTTGTTGTCATCAAATCATTTGAAAGCAATTCGAACGAATTCTGTTTTCACTCTTTAAATGAGACTTTTGTGCATAACTTGCGATTGATCTATTCAAGTAAATTACCCATTCTTTAGCCTTGAAATCATGTCATTGTGTCTCTTCAAGTAATTAAATCACTTCAAAGCAATTCCAACGAAATCTATTTTCGCCCATGAAACACGACTTTCATGCATAATTTGCAATGGATCTTTTGAAGGCAACTATGCATTTCTATAGCCTTAAAATCATGTCATTGAGCCACTTCTAGTCAATAAATCATACGAAATCAATTCAAACAAATTCTATTTTCGCATTTCAAACACAACTCTTGTGCAAAGCATCGAATTGATCTATTAAAGGCAATTATGCGTTTGTTTAGCCTTAAAATCATATCATTGAGTCATCTCTAATCATTAAATTAATTAAAAGTAAGTCAAAAAAATTCTATTTTTTCGCACTTCAAACACGACTTTCATTCAGAACTTCCAATTCAACAATTGAAGGCAACTATGCATCTTTCTAGCCTTAAAATCATGTCATTGAGTCTCTTGTAGTCATTAAATCATTTGAAAGCAATTCGAATGAATCCTATTTTCGCAATTTAAACGAGACTTTTGTGCATAACTTGCGATTGATCTATTCAAGTAAATTACCCATTGTTTAGCCTTGAAATCATGTCACTGAGTCTCTTCTAGTAATTAAATCAATTCAAAGCAATTCGAACGAAATCTATTTTCGCACTTCAACCACGACTTTCATGCATAATTTGCAATGGATATTTTGAAGGCAACTATGCATTTGTATAGCCTTAAAATCATGTCATTGAGTCACTTTTAGTCAATAAATTATACGAAATAAATTCAAACAAATTCTATTTTCGCATTTCAAACACAACTTTTGTCCAAAACATGCAATTGATCTATTTAAGGCAATTATGCTTTCGTTTAGCCCTAAAACAATGCCATTAAGTCTTCTCTAGTCATTAAATTAATTAAAAGTAAGTCGAAAGAATTCAACTTTTTCGCACTTCAAACACGACTTTCGTTCAGAACTTCCAATTCAACCATTGAAGGCAACAATGCATCTTTTTAGCCTTAAAATCATGTCATTGAGTCTCTTGTTCTCGTCAAATTATTTGAAAGCAATTCGAACGAATTCCATTTTCGCTCTTTAAACGAGACTTTTGTGCATAACTTGCAATTGATCTATTAAAGTAAATTACCCATTCTTTTGCCTTGAAATCATGTCATTGTGTCTCTTCCAGTAATTAAATCACTTCAAAACAATTCCAACGAAATCTATTTTCGCACTTGAAACATGACTTTCGTGCATAATTTGTAATGGATCTTTTGAAGGCAACTATGCATTTCTATAGCCTTAAAATCATGTCATTGAGCCACTTTTAGTCAATAAATCACACGAAATCAATTCAAACAACTTTTATTTTTGCATTTCAAACACAACTTTTGTGCAAAACATGCAATTGATCTATTGAAGGCAATTATGCGTTTGTCTAGCCTTAAAATCGGGTCATTGAGTCTTCTCTACTCATTAAATCAATTAAAAGTAAGTCGAAAAAATTCTATTTTTTCGCTCTTCAAGCACGACTTTCGTTCAGAACTTCCAATTCTACCGTTGAAGGCAACTATGCATCTTTTTAGCCTTAAAATCATGTCATTGAGTTTCTTGTAGTCATCAAATCATTTCAAACCAATTCAAACGAATCCTATTGTCGCTCTTTAAACGAGACTTTTGTGCATAACTTGCGATTGATCTATTCAAGTAAATTACCCATTGTTTAGCCATCAAATCATGTCATTGAGTCTCTTCTAGTAATTAAATCACTTCAAAACAATTCGAACGAAATATATTTTCGCACTTCAACCACGACTTTCATGCATAATTTGCAATGGATATTGTGAAGGCAACTATGCATTTGTATAGCCTTAAAATCATGTCATTGAGTCATTTTTAGTCAATAAATCATACGAAATCTATTCAAACAAATTCTATTTTCGCATTTCAAACGCAACTTTTGTGCAAAACATGCAATTGATCTGTTGAAGGCAATTATGCGTTTGTTTAGCCTTAAAATCATGTCATTGAGTCTTCTCTAGTCATTAAATCAATTAAAAGTAAGTCGAAAGAACTCTATTTTTTCGCACTTCAAACACGACTTTCGTTCAGAACTTCCAATTCAACCATTGAAGGCAACTATGCATCTTTTTAGCCTGAAAATCATGTCATTGAGTCTCTTGTAGTCATCAAATCATTTGAAAGCAATTCGAAGGAATCCTATTTTCGCTATTTAAACGAGACTTTTGTGCATAACTTGCGATTGATCTATTCAAGTAAATTACCCATTGTTTAGCCTTGAAATCATGTCACTGAGTCTCTTCTAGTAATTAAATCACTTCGAAGGAATTCGAACGAAATCTATTTTCGCACTTCAACCACGACTTTCATGCATAATTTGGAATGGATATTTTGAAGGCAACTATGCATTTGTATAGCCTTAAAATCAGGTCATTGAGCCACTTTTAGTCTATAAATCATACGAAATCTATTCAAACAAATTCTATTTTCGCATTTCAAACGCAACTTTTGTGCAAAACATTCAATTGATCTATTGAAGGCAATTATGCGTTTGTTTAGCCTTAAAATCATGTCATTGAGTCTTCTCTACTCATTAAATCAATTAAAAGTAAGTCGAAAAAATTCCATTTTTTCGCACTTCAAACACGACTTTCGTTCAGAACTTCCAATTCAACCATTGAAGCCAACTATGCATCTTTTTAGCCTTAAAATCATGTCATTGAGTCTCTTGTTGTCATCAAATCATTTGAAAGCAATTCGAACGAATTCTGTTTTCACTCTTTAAATGAGACTTTTGTGCATAACTTGCGATTGATCTATTCAAGTAAATTACCCATTCTTTAGCCTTGAAATCATGTCATTGTGTCTCTTCAAGTAATTAAATCACTTCAAAGCAATTCCAACGAAATCTATTTTCGCCCATGAAACACGACTTTCATGCATAATTTGCAATGGATCTTTTGAAGGCAACTATGCATTTCTATAGCCTTAAAATCATGTCATTGAGCCACTTCTAGTCAATAAATCATACGAAATCAATTCAAACAAATTCTATTTTCGCATTTCAAACACAACTCTTGTGCAAAGCATCGAATTGATCTATTAAAGGCAATTATGCGTTTGTTTAGCCTTAAAATCATATCATTGAGTCATCTCTAATCATTAAATTAATTAAAAGTAAGTCAAAAAAATTCTATTTTTTCGCACTTCAAACACGACTTTCATTCAGAACTTCCAATTCAACAATTGAAGGCAACTATGCATCTTTCTAGCCTTAAAATCATGTCATTGAGTCTCTTGTAGTCATTAAATCATTTGAAAGCAATTCGAATGAATCCTATTTTCGCAATTTAAACGAGACTTTTGTGCATAACTTGCGATTGATCTATTCAAGTAAATTACCCATTGTTTAGCCTTGAAATCATGTCACTGAGTCTCTTCTAGTAATTAAATCAATTCAAAGCAATTCGAACGAAATCTATTTTCGCACTTCAACCACGACTTTCATGCATAATTTGCAATGGATATTTTGAAGGCAACTATGCATTTGTATAGCCTTAAAATCATGTCATTGAGTCACTTTTAGTCAATAAATTATACGAAATAAATTCAAACAAATTCTATTTTCGCATTTCAAACACAACTTTTGTCCAAAACATGCAATTGATCTATTTAAGGCAATTATGCTTTCGTTTAGCCCTAAAACAATGCCATTAAGTCTTCTCTAGTCATTAAATTAATTAAAAGTAAGTCGAAAGAATTCAACTTTTTCGCACTTCAAACACGACTTTCGTTCAGAACTTCCAATTCAACCATTGAAGGCAACAATGCATCTTTTTAGCCTTAAAATCATGTCATTGAGTCTCTTGTTCTCGTCAAATTATTTGAAAGCAATTCGAACGAATTCCATTTTCGCTCTTTAAACGAGACTTTTGTGCATAACTTGCAATTGATCTATTAAAGTAAATTACCCATTCTTTTGCCTTGAAATCATGTCATTGTGTCTCTTCCAGTAATTAAATCACTTCAAAACAATTCCAACGAAATCTATTTTCGCACTTGAAACATGACTTTCGTGCATAATTTGTAATGGATCTTTTGAAGGCAACTATGCATTTCTATAGCCTTAAAATCATGTCATTGAGCCACTTTTAGTCAATAAATCACACGAAATCAATTCAAACAACTTTTATTTTTGCATTTCAAACACAACTTTTGTGCAAAACATGCAATTGATCTATTGAAGGCAATTATGCGTTTGTCTAGCCTTAAAATCGGGTCATTGAGTCTTCTCTACTCATTAAATCAATTAAAAGTAAGTCGAAAAAATTCTATTTTTTCGCTCTTCAAGCACGACTTTCGTTCAGAACTTCCAATTCTACCGTTGAAGGCAACTATGCATCTTTTTAGCCTTAAAATCATGTCATTGAGTTTCTTGTAGTCATCAAATCATTTCAAACCAATTCAAACGAATCCTATTGTCGCTCTTTAAACGAGACTTTTGTGCATAACTTGCGATTGATCTATTCAAGTAAATTACCCATTGTTTAGCCATCAAATCATGTCATTGAGTCTCTTCTAGTAATTAAATCACTTCAAAACAATTCGAACGAAATATATTTTCGCACTTCAACCACGACTTTCATGCATAATTTGCAATGGATATTGTGAAGGCAACTATGCATTTGTATAGCCTTAAAATCATGTCATTGAGTCATTTTTAGTCAATAAATCATACGAAATCTATTCAAACAAATTCTATTTTCGCATTTCAAACGCAACTTTTGTGCAAAACATGCAATTGATCTGTTGAAGGCAATTATGCGTTTGTTTAGCCTTAAAATCATGTCATTGAGTCTTCTCTAGTCATTAAATCAATTAAAAGTAAGTCGAAAGAACTCTATTTTTTCGCACTTCAAACACGACTTTCGTTCAGAACTTCCAATTCAACCATTGAAGGCAACTATGCATCTTTTTAGCCTGAAAATCATGTCATTGAGTCTCTTGTAGTCATCAAATCATTTGAAAGCAATTCGAAGGAATCCTATTTTCGCTATTTAAACGAGACTTTTGTGCATAACTTGCGATTGATCTATTCAAGTAAATTACCCATTGTTTAGCCTTGAAATCATGTCACTGAGTCTCTTCTAGTAATTAAATCACTTCGAAGGAATTCGAACGAAATCTATTTTCGCACTTCAACCACGACTTTCATGCATAATTTGGAATGGATATTTTGAAGGCAACTATGCATTTGTATAGCCTTAAAATCAGGTCATTGAGCCACTTTTAGTCTATAAATCATACGAAATCTATTCAAACAAATTCTATTTTCGCATTTCAAACGCAACTTTTGTGCAAAACATTCAATTGATCTATTGAAGGCAATTATGCGTTTGTTTAGCCTTAAAATCATGTCATTGAGTCTTCTCTACTCATTAAATCAATTAAAAGTAAGTCGAAAAAATTCCATTTTTTCGCACTTCAAACACGACTTTCGTTCAGAACTTCCAATTCAACCATTGAAGCCAACTATGCATCTTTTTAGCCTTAAAATCATGTCATTGAGTCTCTTGTTGTCATCAAATCATTTGAAAGCAATTCGAACGAATTCTGTTTTCACTCTTTAAATGAGACTTTTGTGCATAACTTGCGATTGATCTATTCAAGTAAATTACCCATTCTTTAGCCTTGAAATCATGTCATTGTGTCTCTTCAAGTAATTAAATCACTTCAAAGCAATTCCAACGAAATCTATTTTCGCCCATGAAACACGACTTTCATGCATAATTTGCAATGGATCTTTTGAAGGCAACTATGCATTTCTATAGCCTTAAAATCATGTCATTGAGCCACTTCTAGTCAATAAATCATACGAAATCAATTCAAACAAATTCTATTTTCGCATTTCAAACACAACTCTTGTGCAAAGCATCGAATTGATCTATTAAAGGCAATTATGCGTTTGTTTAGCCTTAAAATCATATCATTGAGTCATCTCTAATCATTAAATTAATTAAAAGTAAGTCAAAAAAATTCTATTTTTTCGCACTTCAAACACGACTTTCATTCAGAACTTCCAATTCAACAATTGAAGGCAACTATGCATCTTTCTAGCCTTAAAATCATGTCATTGAGTCTCTTGTAGTCATTAAATCATTTGAAAGCAATTCGAATGAATCCTATTTTCGCAATTTAAACGAGACTTTTGTGCATAACTTGCGATTGATCTATTCAAGTAAATTACCCATTGTTTAGCCTTGAAATCATGTCACTGAGTCTCTTCTAGTAATTAAATCAATTCAAAGCAATTCGAACGAAATCTATTTTCGCACTTCAACCACGACTTTCATGCATAATTTGCAATGGATATTTTGAAGGCAACTATGCATTTGTATAGCCTTAAAATCATGTCATTGAGTCACTTTTAGTCAATAAATTATACGAAATAAATTCAAACAAATTCTATTTTCGCATTTCAAACACAACTTTTGTCCAAAACATGCAATTGATCTATTTAAGGCAATTATGCTTTCGTTTAGCCCTAAAACAATGCCATTAAGTCTTCTCTAGTCATTAAATTAATTAAAAGTAAGTCGAAAGAATTCAACTTTTTCGCACTTCAAACACGACTTTCGTTCAGAACTTCCAATTCAACCATTGAAGGCAACAATGCATCTTTTTAGCCTTAAAATCATGTCATTGAGTCTCTTGTTCTCGTCAAATTATTTGAAAGCAATTCGAACGAATTCCATTTTCGCTCTTTAAACGAGACTTTTGTGCATAACTTGCAATTGATCTATTAAAGTAAATTACCCATTCTTTTGCCTTGAAATCATGTCATTGTGTCTCTTCCAGTAATTAAATCACTTCAAAACAATTCCAACGAAATCTATTTTCGCACTTGAAACATGACTTTCGTGCATAATTTGTAATGGATCTTTTGAAGGCAACTATGCATTTCTATAGCCTTAAAATCATGTCATTGAGCCACTTTTAGTCAATAAATCACACGAAATCAATTCAAACAACTTTTATTTTTGCATTTCAAACACAACTTTTGTGCAAAACATGCAATTGATCTATTGAAGGCAATTATGCGTTTGTCTAGCCTTAAAATCGGGTCATTGAGTCTTCTCTACTCATTAAATCAATTAAAAGTAAGTCGAAAAAATTCTATTTTTTCGCTCTTCAAGCACGACTTTCGTTCAGAACTTCCAATTCTACCGTTGAAGGCAACTATGCATCTTTTTAGCCTTAAAATCATGTCATTGAGTTTCTTGTAGTCATCAAATCATTTCAAACCAATTCAAACGAATCCTATTGTCGCTCTTTAAACGAGACTTTTGTGCATAACTTGCGATTGATCTATTCAAGTAAATTACCCATTGTTTAGCCATCAAATCATGTCATTGAGTCTCTTCTAGTAATTAAATCACTTCAAAACAATTCGAACGAAATATATTTTCGCACTTCAACCACGACTTTCATGCATAATTTGCAATGGATATTGTGAAGGCAACTATGCATTTGTATAGCCTTAAAATCATGTCATTGAGTCATTTTTAGTCAATAAATCATACGAAATCTATTCAAACAAATTCTATTTTCGCATTTCAAACGCAACTTTTGTGCAAAACATGCAATTGATCTGTTGAAGGCAATTATGCGTTTGTTTAGCCTTAAAATCATGTCATTGAGTCTTCTCTAGTCATTAAATCAATTAAAAGTAAGTCGAAAGAACTCTATTTTTTCGCACTTCAAACACGACTTTCGTTCAGAACTTCCAATTCAACCATTGAAGGCAACTATGCATCTTTTTAGCATGAAAATCATGTCATTGAGTCTCTTGTAGTCATCAAATCATTTGAAAGCAATTCGAAGGAATCCTATTTTCGCTATTTAAACGAGACTTTTGTGCATAACTTGCGATTGATCTATTCAAGTAAATTACCCATTGTTTAGCCTTGAAATCATGTCACTGAGTCTCTTCTAGTAATTAAATCACTTCGAAGGAATTCGAACGAAATCTATTTTCGCACTTCAACCACGACTTTCATGCATAATTTGGAATGGATATTTTGAAGGCAACTATGCATTTGTATAGCCTTAAAATCAGGTCATTGAGCCACTTTTAGTCTATAAATCATACGAAATCTATTCAAACAAATTCTATTTTCGCATTTCAAACGCAACTTTTGTGCAAAACATTCAATTGATCTATTGAAGGCAATTATGCGTTTGTTTAGCCTTAAAATCATGTCATTGAGTCTTCTCTACTCATTAAATCAATTAAAAGTAAGTCGAAAAAATTCTATTTTTTCGCACTTCAAACACGACTTTCGTTCAGAACTTCCAATTCAACCATTGAAGCCAACTATGCATCTTTTTAGCCTTAAAATCATGTCATTGAGTCTCTTGTTGTCATCAAATCATTTGAAAGCAATTCGAACGAATTCTGTTTTCACTCTTTAAATGAGACTTTTGTGCATAACTTGCGATTGATCTATTCAAGTAAATTACCCATTCTTTAGCCTTGAAATCATGTCATTGTGTCTCTTCAAGTAATTAAATCACTTCAAAGCAATTCCAACGAAATCTATTTTCGCCCATGAAACACGACTTTCATGCATAATTTGCAATGGATCTTTTGAAGGCAACTATGCATTTCTATAGCCTTAAAATCATGTCATTGAGCCACTCTTAGTCAATAAATCATACGAAATCAATTCAAACAACTTTTATTTTCGCATTTCAAACACAACTTTTGTGCAAAACATGCAATTGATCTATTGAAGGTAATTATGCGTTTGTCTGGCCTTAAAATCGTGTCATTGAGTCTTCTCTACTCATTAAATCAATTAAAAGTAAGTCGAAAAAATTCTATTTTTTCTCTCTTCAAACACGACTTTCGTTCAGAACTTCCAATTCAACCGTTCAAGGCAACTATGCATCTTTTTAGCCTTAAAATCATGTCATTGAGTTTCTTGTAGTCATCAAATCATTTCAAAGCAATTCAAACGAATCCTATTGTCGCTCTTTAAACGAGTCTTCTGTGCATAATTTGCGATTGATCTATTCAAGTAAATTATCCATATTTTAGCCATGAAATCATGTCATTAAGTCTCTTCTGGTAATTAAATAACTTTAAAGCAATTCGAACGAAATCTATTTTCGCATTTCAACGACGACTTTCATGCATAATTTGCAATGGATATTTTGAAGGCAACTATGCATTTGTATAGCCTTAAAATCATGTCATTGAGTCACTTTTAGTCAATAAATCATACGAAATCAATTCAAACAGATTCTATTTTCGCATTTCAAACACAACTTTTGTGCAAAGCATCCAATTGATCTATAGAAGGCAATTATGCGTTTGTTTAGCCTTAAAATCATATCATTGAGTCTTCTCTAGTCATTAAATCAATTAAAAGTAAGTCGAAAAAATTCTATTTTTTCGCACTTCAAACACGACTTTCATTCAGAACTTCCAATTCAACCATTGAAGGCAACTATGCATCTTGTTAGCCTTAAAATCATGTCATTGAGTCTCTTGTGGTCATCAAATCATTTGAAAGCAATTCGAACGAATTCTATTTTTGCTCTTTAAACGAGACTTTTGTGCATAACTTGCGATTGATCTATTCAAGTAAATTACCCATTCTTTAGCCTCGAAATCTTGTCATTGTGTCTCTTCAAGTAATTAAATCACTTCAAAGCAATTCCAACGAAATCTATTTTCGCACTTGAAACACGACTTTCATGCATAATTTCCAATGGATCTTTTGAAGGCAACTATGCATTTCTATAGCCTTAAAATCATGTCATTGAGCCACTTTTAGTCAATAAATCATACGAAATCAATTCAACCAACTTTTATTTTCGCATTTCAAACACAACTTTTGTGCAAAACATGCAATTGATCTATTGAGGGCAATTATGCGTTTGTTTAGCCTTAAAATCATGTCATTGAGTCTTCTCTACTCATTAAATCAATTAAAAGTAAGTCGAAAAAATTCTATTTTTTCGCACTTCAAACACGACTTTCGTTCAGAACTTCCAATTCAACCATTGAAGCCAACTATGCATCTTTTTAGCCTTAAAATCATGTCATTGAGTCTCTTGTTGTCATCAAATCATTTGAAAGCAATTCGAACGAATTCTGTTTTCACTCTTTAAATGAGACTTTTGTGCATAACTTGCGATTGATCTATTCAAGTAAATTACCCATTCTTTAGCCTTGAAATCATGTCACTGTGTCTCTTCAAGTAATTAAATCACTTCAAAGCAATTCCAACGAAATCTATTTTCGCACATGAAACACGACTTTCATGCATAATTTGCAATGGATCTTTTGAAGGCAACTATGCATTTCTATAGCCTTAAAATCATGTCATTGAGCCACTCTTAGTCAATAAATCATACGAAATCAATTCAAACAACTTTTATTTTCGCATTTCAAACACAACTTTTGTGCAAAACATGCAATTGATCTATTGAAGGCAATTATGCGTTTGTCTAGCCTTAAAATCGTGTCATTGAGTCTTCTCTACTCATTAAATCAATTAAAAGTAAGTCGAAAAAATTCTATTTTTTCTCTCTTCAAACACGACTTTCGTTCAGAACTTCCAATTCAACCGTTCAAGGCAACTATGCATCTTTTTAGCCTTAAAATCATGTCATTGAGTTTCTTGTAGTCATCAAATCATTTCAAAGCAATTCAAACGAATCCTATTGTCGCTCTTTAAACGAGTCTTCTGTGCATAATTTGCGATTGATCTATTCAAGTAAATTATCCATATTTTAGCCATGAAATCATGTCATTAAGTCTCTTCTGGTAATTAAATAACTTTAAAGCAATTCGAACGAAATCTATTTTCGCATTTCAACGACGACTTTCATGCATAATTTGCAATGGATATTTTGAAGGCAACTATGCATTTGTATAGCCTTAAAATCATGTCATTGAGTCACTTTTAGTCAATAAATCATACGAAATCAATTCAAACAGATTCTATTTTCGCATTTCAAACACAACTTTTGTGCAAAGCATCCAATTGATCTATAGAAGGCAATTATGCGTTTGTTTAGCCTTAAAATCATATCATTGAGTCTTCTCTAGTCATTAAATCAATTAAAAGTAAGTCGAAAAAATTCTATTTTTTCGCACTTCAAACACGACTTTCATTCAGAACTTCCAATTCAACCATTGAAGGCAACTATGCATCTTGTTAGCCTTAAAATCATGTCATTGAGTCTCTTGTGGTCATCAAATCATTTGAAAGCAATTCGAACGAATTCTATTTTTGCTCTTTAAACGAGACTTTTGTGCATAACTTGCGATTGATCTATTCAAGTAAATTATCCATATTTTAGCCATGAAATCATGTCATTAAGTCTCTTCTGGTAATTAAATAACTTTAAAGCAGTTCGAACGAAATCTATTTTCGCATTTCAACGACGACTTTCATGCATAATTTGCAATTGATATTTTGAAGGCAACTATGCATTTGTATAGCCTTAAAATCATGTCATTGAGTCACTTTTAGTGAATAAATCATACGAAATCAATTCAAACAGATTCTATTTTCGCATTTCAAACACAACTTTTGTGCAAAGCATCCAATTGATCTATTGAAGGCAATTATGCGTTTGTTTAGCCTTAAAATCGTGTCATTGAGTCTTCTCTACTCATTAAATCAATTAAAAGTAAGTCGAAAAAATTCTATTTTTTCGCTCTTCAAACACGACTTTCGTTCAGAACTTCCAATTCAACCGTTCAAGGCAACTATGCATCTTTTTAGCCTTAAAATCATGTCATTGAGTTTCTTGTAGTCATCAAATCATTTCAAAGCAATTCAAACGAATCCTATTTTCGCTCTTTAAACGAGACTTCTGTGCATAATTTGCGATTGATCTATTCAAGTAAATTATCCATATTTTAGCCATGAAATCATGTCATTAAGTCTCTTCTGGTAATTAAATAACTTTAAAGCAATTCGAACGAAATCTATTTTCGCATTTCAACGACGACTTTCATACATAATTTGGAATGGATATTTTGAAGGCAACTATGCATTTGTATAGCCTTAAAATCATGTCATTGAGTCACTTTTAGTCAATAAATCATACGAAATCAAAGCAAATAGATTCTATTTTCGCATTTCAAACACAACTTTTGTGCAAAGCATCCAATTGATCTATTGAAGGCAATTATGCGTTTGTTTAGCCTTAAAATCGTGTCATTGAGTCTTCTCTACTCATTAAATCAATTAAAAGTAAGTCGAAAAAATTCTATTTTTTCGCTCTTCAAACACGACTTTCGTTCAGAACTTCCAATTCAACCATTGAAGGCAACTATGCATCTTTTTAGCCTTAAAATCATGTCATTGAGTCTCTTGTTGTCATCAAATCATTTGAAAGCAATTCGAACGAATTCTGTTTTCACTCTTTAAATGAGACTTTTGTGCATAACTTGCGATTGATCTACTCAAGTAAATTACCCATTGTTTAACCTTGAAATCATGTCATTGAGTCTCTTCTAGTAATTAAATCACTTCAAAGCAATTCGAACGAAATCTATTTTCGCATTTCAACGACGACTTTCATGCATAATTTGCAATGGATATTTTGAAGGCAACTATGCATTTGTATAGCCTTAAAATCATGTCATTGAGTCACTTTTAGTCAATAAATCATACGAAATCAATTCAAACAGATTCTATTTTCGCATTTCAAACACAACTTTTGTGCAAAGCATCCAATTGATCTATTGAAGGCAATTATGCATTTGTTTAGCCTTAAAATCATATCATTGAGTCTTCTCTAGTCATTAAATCAATTAAAAGTAAGTCGAAAAAATTCTATTTTTTCGCACTTCAAACACGACTTTCGTTCAGAACTTCCAATTCAACCATTGAAGGCAACTATGCATCTTGTTAGCCTTAAAATCATGTCATTGAGTCTCTTGTGGTCATCAAATCATTTGAAAGCAATTCGAACGAATTCTATTTTTGCTCTTTAAACGAGACTTTTGTGCATAACTTGCGATTGATCTATTCAAGTAAATTACCCATTCTTTAGCCTCGAAATCTTGTCATTGTGTCTCTTCAAGTAATTAAATCACTTCAAAGCAATTCCAACGAAATCTATTTTCGCACTTGAAACACGACTTTCATGCATAATTTCCAATGGATCTTTTGAAGGCAACTATGCATTTCTATAGCCTTAAAATCATGTCATTGAGCCACTTTTAGTCAATAAATCATACGAAATCAATTCAACCAACTTTTATTTTCGCATTTCAAACACAACTTTTGTGCAAAACATGCAATTGATCTATTGAGGGCAATTATGCGTTTGTTTAGCCTTAAAATCATGTCATTGAGTCTTCTCTACTCATTAAATCAATTAAAAGTAAGTCGAAAAAATTCTATTTTTTCGCACTTCAAACACGACTTTCGTTCAGAACTTCCAATTCAACCATTGAAGCCAACTATGCATCTTTTTAGCCTTAAAATCATGTCATTGAGTCTCTTGTTGTCATCAAATCATTTGAAAGCAATTCGAACGAATTCTGTTTTCACTCTTTAAATGAGACTTTTGTGCATAACTTGCGATTGATCTATTCAAGTAAATTACCCATTCTTTAGCCTTGAAATCATGTCACTGTGTCTCTTCAAGTAATTAAATCACTTCAAAGCAATTCCAACGAAATCTATTTTCGCACATGAAACACGACTTTCATGCATAATTTGCAATGGATCTTTTGAAGGCAACTATGCATTTCTATAGCCTTAAAATCATGTCATTGAGCCACTCTTAGTCAATAAATCATACGAAATCAATTCAAACAACTTTTATTTTCGCATTTCAAACACAACTTTTGTGCAAAACATGCAATTGATCTATTGAAGGCAATTATGCGTTTGTCTAGCCTTAAAATCGTGTCATTGAGTCTTCTCTACTCATTAAATCAATTAAAAGTAAGTCGAAAAAATTCTATTTTTTCTCTCTTCAAACACGACTTTCGTTCAGAACTTCCAATTCAACCGTTCAAGGCAACTATGCATCTTTTTAGCCTTAAAATCATGTCATTGAGTTTCTTGTAGTCATCAAATCATTTCAAAGCAATTCAAACGAATCCTATTGTCGCTCTTTAAACGAGTCTTCTGTGCATAATTTGCGATTGATCTATTCAAGTAAATTATCCATATTTTAGCCATGAAATCATGTCATTAAGTCTCTTCTGGTAATTAAATAACTTTAAAGCAATTCGAACGAAATCTATTTTCGCATTTCAACGACGACTTTCATGCATAATTTGCAATGGATATTTTGAAGGCAACTATGCATTTGTATAGCCTTAAAATCATGTCATTGAGTCACTTTTAGTCAATAAATCATACGAAATCAATTCAAACAGATTCTATTTTCGCATTTCAAACACAACTTTTGTGCAAAGCATCCAATTGATCTATAGAAGGCAATTATGCGTTTGTTTAGCCTTAAAATCATATCATTGAGTCTTCTCTAGTCATTAAATCAATTAAAAGTAAGTCGAAAAAATTCTATTTTTTCGCACTTCAAACACGACTTTCATTCAGAACTTCCAATTCAACCATTGAAGGCAACTATGCATCTTGTTAGCCTTAAAATCATGTCATTGAGTCTCTTGTGGTCATCAAATCATTTGAAAGCAATTCGAACGAATTCTATTTTTGCTCTTTAAACGAGACTTTTGTGCATAACTTGCGATTGATCTATTCAAGTAAATTATCCATATTTTAGCCATGAAATCATGTCATTAAGTCTCTTCTGGTAATTAAATAACTTTAAAGCAGTTCGAACGAAATCTATTTTCGCATTTCAACGACGACTTTCATGCATAATTTGCAATTGATATTTTGAAGGCAACTATGCATTTGTATAGCCTTAAAATCATGTCATTGAGTCACTTTTAGTGAATAAATCATACGAAATCAATTCAAACAGATTCTATTTTCGCATTTCAAACACAACTTTTGTGCAAAGCATCCAATTGATCTATTGAAGGCAATTATGCGTTTGTTTAGCCTTAAAATCGTGTCATTGAGTCTTCTCTACTCATTAAATCAATTAAAAGTAAGTCGAAAAAATTCTATTTTTTCGCTCTTCAAACACGACTTTCGTTCAGAACTTCCAATTCAACCGTTCAAGGCAACTATGCATCTTTTTAGCCTTAAAATCATGTCATTGAGTTTCTTGTAGTCATCAAATCATTTCAAAGCAATTCAAACGAATCCTATTTTCGCTCTTTAAACGAGACTTCTGTGCATAATTTGCGATTGATCTATTCAAGTAAATTATCCATATTTTAGCCATGAAATCATGTCATTAAGTCTCTTCTGGTAATTAAATAACTTTAAAGCAATTCGAACGAAATCTATTTTCGCATTTCAACGACGACTTTCATACATAATTTGGAATGGATATTTTGAAGGCAACTATGCATTTGTATAGCCTTAAAATCATGTCATTGAGTCACTTTTAGTCAATAAATCATACGAAATCAAAGCAAATAGATTCTATTTTCGCATTTCAAACACAACTTTTGTGCAAAGCATCCAATTGATCTATTGAAGGCAATTATGCGTTTGTTTAGCCTTAAAATCGTGTCATTGAGTCTTCTCTACTCATTAAATCAATTAAAAGTAAGTCGAAAAAATTCTATTTTTTCGCTCTTCAAACACGACTTTCGTTCAGAACTTCCAATTCAACCATTGAAGGCAACTATGCATCTTTTTAGCCATAAAATCATGTCATTGAGTCTCTTGTTGTCATCAAATCATTTGAAAGCAATTCGAACGAATTCTGTTTTCACTCTTTAAATGAGACTTTTGTGCATAACTTGCGATTGATCTACTCAAGTAAATTACCCATTGTTTAACCTTGAAATCATGTCATTGAGTCTCTTCTAGTAATTAAATCACTTCAAAGCAATTCGAACGAAATCTATTTTCGCATTTCAACGACGACTTTCATGCATAATTTGCAATGGATATTTTGAAGGCAACTATGCATTTGTATAGCCTTAAAATCATGTCATTGAGTCACTTTTAGTCAATAAATCATACGAAATCAATTCAAACAGATTCTATTTTCGCATTTCAAACACAACTTTTGTGCAAAGCATCCAATTGATCTATTGAAGGCAATTATGCATTTGTTTAGCCTTAAAATCATATCATTGAGTCTTCTCTAGTCATTAAATCAATTAAAACTAAGTCAAAAAAATTCTATTTTTTCGCACTTCAAACACGACTTTCGTTCAGAACTTCCAATTCAACCATTGAAGGCAACTATGCATCTTGTTAGCCTTAAAATCATGTCATTGAGTCTCTTGTGGTCATCAAATCATTTGAAAGCAATTCGAACGAATTCTATTTTTGCTCTTTAAACGAGACTTTTGTGCATAACTTGCGATTCATCTATTCAAGTAAATTACCCATTCTTTAGCCTTGAAATCATGTCATTGTGTCTCTTCTAGTAATTAAATCACTTCAAAGCAATTCCAACGAAATCTATTTTCGCACTTGAAACACGACTTTCATGCATAATTTGCAATGGATCTTTTGAAGGCAACTATGCATTTCTATAGTCTTAAAATCATGTCATTGAGCCACTTTTAGTCAATAAATCATACGAAATCAATTCAAACAACTTTTATTTTCGCATTTAAAACACAACTTTTGTGCAAAACATGCAATTGATCTATTGAAGGCAATTATGCGTTTGTCTAGCCTTAAAATCATGTCATTGAGTCTTGTCTACTCATTAAATCAATTAAAAGTAAGTCGAAAAAATTCTATTTTTTCGCACTTCAAACACGACTTTCGTTCAGAACTTCCAATTCAACCATTGAAGCCAACTATGCATCTTTTTAGCCTTAAAATCATGTCATTGAGTCTCTTGTTGTCATCAAATCATTTGAAAGCAATTCGAACGAATTCTGTTTTCACTCTTTAAATGAGACTTTTGTGCATAACTTGCGATTGATCTATTCAAGTAAATTACCCATTCTTTAGCCTTGAAATCATGTCATTGTGTCTCTTCAAGTAATTAAATCACTTCAAAGCAATTCCAACGAAATATATTTTCGCCCATGAAACACGACTTTCATGCATAATTTGCAATGGATCTTTTGAAGGCAACTATGCATTTCTATAGCCTTAAAATCATGTCATTGAGCCACTCTTAGTCAATAAATCATACGAAATCAATTCAAACAACTTTTATTTTCGCATTTCAAACACAACTTTTGTGCAAAACATGCAATTGATCTATTGAAGGCAATTATGCGTTTGTCTGGCCTTAAAATCGTGTCATTGAGTCTTCTCTACTCATTAAATCAATTAAAAGTAAGTCGAAAAAATTCTATTTTTTCGCTCTTCAAACACGACTTTCGTTCAGAACTTCCAATTCAACCGTTCAAGGCAACTATGCATCTTTTTAGCCTTAAAATCATGTCATTGAGTTTCTTGTAGTCATCAAATCATTTCAAAGCAATTCAAACGAATCCTATTGTCGCTCTTCAAATGAGACTTCTGTGCATAATTTGCGATTGATCTATTCAAGTAAATTATCCATATTTTAGCCATGAAATCATGTCATTAAGTCTCTTCTGGTAATTAAATAACTTTAAAGCAATTCGAAGGAAATCTATTTTCGCATTTCAACGACGACTTTCATGCAAAATTTGCAATGGATATTTTGAAGGCAACTATGCATCTTTTTAGCCTTAAAATCATGTTATTGAGTCTCTTGTTGTCATCAAATCATTTGAAAGCAATTCGAACGAATTCTGTTTTCACTCTTTAAACGAGACTTTTGTGCATAACTTGCGATTGATCTATTCAAGTAAATTACCCATTCTTTAGCCTTGAAATCATGTCATTGTGTCTCTTCTAGTAATTAAATCACTTCAAAGCAATTCCAATGAAATCTATTTTCGCACTTGAAACACGACTTTCGTGCATAATTTGCAATGGATCTTTTGAAGGCAACTATGCATTTCTATAGCCTTAAAATCATGTCATTGAGCCACTTTGAGTCAACAAATCATATGAAATCAATTCAAACAAATTCTATTTTCGCATTTCAAACACAACTTTTGTGCAAAACATGCAATTGATCTATTGAAGGCAATTATGCGTTTGTTTAGCCTTAAAATCATGTTATTTAGTTTTCTCTAGTCATTAAATCAATTAAAAGTAAGTCGAAAGAATTCTACTTTTTCGCACTTCAAACACGACTTTCGTTCAGAACTTCCAATTCAACCATTGAAGGCAACTATGCATCTTTTTAGCCTTAAAATCATGTCATTGAGTCTCTTGTTGTCATCAAATCATTTGAAAGCAATTCGAACGAATTCTGTTTTCACTCTTTAAATGAGACTTTTGTGCATAACTTGCGATTGATCTACTCAAGTAAATTACCCATTGTTTAACCTTGAAATCATGTCATTGAGTCTCTTCTAGTAATTAAATCACTTCAAAGCAATTCGAACGAAATCTATTTTCGCATTTCAACGACGACTTTCATGCATAATTTGCAATGGATATTTTGAAGGCAACTATGCATTTGTATAGCCTTAAAATCATGTCATTGAGTCACTTTTAGTCAATAAATCATACGAAATCAATTCAAACAGATTCTATTTTCGCATTTCAAACACAACTTTTGTGCAAAGCATCCAATTGATCTATTGAAGGCAATTATGCATTTGTTTAGCCTTAAAATCATATCATTGAGTCTTCTCTAGTCATTAAATCAATTAAAACTAAGTCAAAAAAATTCTATTTTTTCGCACTTCAAACACGACTTTCGTTCAGAACTTCCAATTCAACCATTGAAGGCAACTATGCTTCTTGTTAGCCTTAAAATCATGTCATTGAGTCTCTTGTGGTCATCAAATCATTTGAAAGCAATTCGAACGAATTCTATTTTTGCTCTTTAAACGAGACTTTTGTGCATAACTTGCGATTCATCTATTCAAGTAAATTACCCATTCTTTAGCCTTGAAATCATGTCAGTGTGTCTCTTCTAGTAATTAAATCACTTCAAAGCAATTCCAACGAAATCTATTTTCGCACTTGAAACACGACTTTCATGCATAATTTGCAATGGATCTTTTGAAGGCAACTATGCATTTCTATAGTCTTAAAATCATGTCATTGAGCCACTTTTAGTCAATAAATCATACGAAATGAATTCAAACAACTTTTATTTTCGCATTTAAAACACAACTTTTGTGCAAAACATGCAATTGATCTATTGAAGGCAATTATGCGTTTGTCTAGCCTTAAAATCGTGTCATTGAGTCTTCTCTACTCATTAAATCAATTAAAAGTAAGTCGAAAAAATTCTATTTTTTCGCACTTCAAACACGACTTTCGTTCAGAACTTCCAATTCAACCATTGAAGCCAACTATGCATCTTTTTAGCCTTTAAATCATGTCATTGAGTCTCTTGTTGTCATCAAATCATTTGAAAGCAATTCGAACGAATTCTGTTTTCACTCTTTAAATGAGACTTTTGTGCATAACTTGCGATTGATCTATTCAAGTAAATTACCCATTCTTTAGCCTTGAAATCATGTCATTGTGTCTCTTCAAGTAATTAAATCACTTCAAAGCAATTCCAACGAAATCTATTTTCGCCCATGAAACACGACTTTCATGCATAATTTGCAATGGATCTTTTGAAGGCAACTATGCATTTCTATAGCCTTAAAATCATGTCATTGAGCCACTCTTAGTCAATAAATCATACGAAATCAATTCAAACAACTTTTATTTTCGCATTTCAAACACAACTTTTGTGCAAAACATGCAATTGATCTATTGAAGGCAATTATGCGTTTGTCTGGCCTTAAAATCGTGTCATTGAGTCTTCTCTACTCATTAAATCAATTAAAAGTAAGTCGAAAAAATTCTATTTTTTCGCTCTTCAAACACGACTTTCGTTCAGAACTTCCAATTCAACCGTTCAAGGCAACTATGCATCTTTTTAGCCTTAAAATCATGTCATTGAGTTTCTTGTAGTCATCAAATCATTTCAAAGCAATTCAAACGAATCCTATTGTCGCTCTTCAAATGAGACTTCTGTGCATAATTTGCGATTGATCTATTCAAGTAAATTATCCATATTTTAGCCATGAAATCATGTCATTAAGTCTCTTCTGGTAATTAAATAACTTTAAAGCAATTCGAAGGAAATCTATTTTCGCATTTCAACGACGACTTTCATGCATAATTTGCAATGGATATTTTGAAGGCAACTATGCATCTTTTTAGCCTTAAAATCATGTTATTGAGTCTCTTGTTGTCATCAAATCATTTGAAAGCAATTCGAACGAATTCTGTTTTCACTCTTTAAACGAGACTTTTGTGCATAACTTGCGATTGATCTATTCAAGTAAATTACCCATTCTTTAGCCTTGAAATCATGTCATTGTGTCTCTTCTAGTAATTAAATCACTTCAAAGCAATTCCAATGAAATCTATTTTCGCACTTGAAACACGACTTTCGTGCATAATTTGCAATGGATCTTTTGAAGGCAACTATGCATTTCTATAGCCTTAAAATCATGTCATTGAGCCACTTTGAGTCAATAAATCATATGAAATCAATTCAAACAAATTCTATTTTCGCATTTCAAACACAACTTTTGTGCAAAACATGCAATTGATCTATTGAAGGCAATTATGCGTTTGTTTAGCCTTAAAATCATGTTATTTAGTTTTCTCTAGTCATTAAATCAATTAAAAGTAAGTCGAAAGAATTCTACTTTTTCGCACTTCAAACACGACTTTCGTTCAGAACTTCCAATTCAACCATTGAAGGCAACTATGCATCTTTTTAGCCTTAAAATCATGTCATTGAGTCTCTTGTTGTCATCAAATCATTTGAAAGCAATTCGAACGAATTCTATTTTCGCTCTTTAAACGAGACTTTTGTGCATAAGTTGCTATTGATCTATTCAAGTAAATTAACCCTTTTTTTGCCTTGAAATCATGTCATTGAGTCTCATCTAGTAATTAAATCACTTCAAATCAATTCGAACGAAATCTATTTTCGCACTTGAAACATGACTTTCGTGCATAATTTGCAGTGGGTCTTTTGAAGGCAACTATGCATTTGTATAGCCTTAAAATAAAGTCATTGAGCCACTTTTAGTCAATAAATCATACGAAATCAATTCAAACAGATTCTATTTTCGCATTTCAAACATAACTTTTGTGCAAAGCATCCAATTGATCTATTGAACGCAACTATGCGTTTGTTTAGCCTTAAAATCATATCATTGAGTCTTCTCTAGTCATTAAATCAATTAAAAGTAAGTCGAAAAAATTCTATTTTTTCGCACTTCAAACACGACTTTCGTTCAGAACTTCCGATTCAACCATTGAAGGCAACTATGCATCTTTTTAGCCTTAAAATCATGTGATTGAGTCTCTTGTTGTCATCAAATCATTTGAAAGCAAGTCGGACGAATTCTATTTTCGCTCTTTAAACGAGACTTTTGTGCATAACTTGCGATTGATCTACTCAAGTAAATTACCCATTGTTTAACCCTGAAATCATGTCATTGAGTCTTTTCTAGTAATTAAATCACTTCAAAGCAATTCGAACGAAATCTATTTTCGCATTTCAACGACGACTTTCATGCATAATTTGCAATTGATATTTTGAAGGCAACTATGCATTTGTATAGCCTTAAAATCTGGTCATTGTGCCACTTTTAGTCAATAAATCATACGAAATCAATTCAAACAAATTCTAGTTTCGCATTTCAAACACAACTTTTGTCGAAAACATGCAATTGATCTATTGAAGGCAATTATGCTTTCGTTTAGCCTTAAAACAATGTCATTAAGTCTTCTCTAGTCATTAAATCAATTAAAAGTAAGTCGAAAGAATTCTACTTTTTCGCACTTCAAACACGACTTTTGTTCAGAATTTCCAATTCAACCATTGAAGGCAACTATGCCACTTTTTAGCCTTAAAATCATGTCATTGAGTCTCTTGTTCTCATCAAATCATTTGAAAGCAATTCGAACGAATTCTATTTTCGCTCTTTAAACGAGACTTTTGTGCATAACTTGCGATTGATCTATTCAAGTAAATTACCCATTCTTTTGCCTTGAAATCATGTCATTGTGTCTCTTCCAGTAATTAAATCACTTCAAAACAATTCCAACGAAATCTATTTTCGCACTTGAAACATGACTTTCGTGCATAATTTGCAATGGATCTTTTGAAGGCAACTATGCATTTGTATAGCCTTAAAATCAAGTCATTGAGCCACTTTTAGTCAATAAATCATACGAAATCAATTCAAACAACTTTTATTTTCGCATTTCAATCACAACTTTTGTGCAAAACATACAGTTGATCTATTGAAGGCAATTTTGCGTTTGTTTAGCCTTAAAATCATGTCATTGAGTCTTCTCCAGTCATTAAATCAATTAAAAGTAAGTCAAAAAAATTCTATTTTTTCGCACTTCAAACACGACTTTCATTCAGAACTTCCAATTCAACCATTGAAGGCAACTATGCATCTTTCTAGACTTAAAATCATGTCATTGAGTCTCTTGTAGTCATTAAATCATTTGAAAGCAATTCGAAAGAATCCTATTTTCGCAATTTAAACGAGACTTTTGTGCATAACTTGCGATTGATCTATTCAAGTAAATTACCCATTGTTTAGCCTTGAAATCATGTCACCGAGTCTCTTCTAGTAATTAAATCACTTCAAAGCAATTCGAACGAAATCTATTTTCGCACTTCAACCACGACTTTCACGCATAATTTGCAATGGATCTTTTGAAGGCAACTACGCATTTGTCTAGCCTTAAAATCAGGTCATTGAGCCACTTTTAGTCAATAAATCATACGAAATCAATTCAAACAAATTCTATTTTCGCATTTCAAACACAACTCTTGTGCAAAGCATCGAATTGATCTATTAAAGGCAATTATGCGTTTGTTTAGCCTTAAAATCATATCATTGAGTCATCTCTAATCATTAAATTAATTAAAAGTAAGTCAAAAAAATTCTATTTTTTTGCACTTCAAACACGACTTTCGTTCAGAACTTCGAATTCAACCATTGAAGGCAACTATGCATATTTCTAGCCTTAAAATCATGTCATTGAGTCTCTTGTAGTCGTTAAATCATTCGAAAGAATCCTATTTTCGCAATTTAAACGAGACTTTTGTGCATAACTTGCGATTGATCTCTTCAAGTAAATTACCCATTGTTTAGCCTTGAAATCATGTCACTGAGTCTCTTCTAGTAATTAAATCACTTCAAAGCAATTTGAACGAAATCTATTTTCGCACTTCAACCACGACTTTCATGCATAATTTGCAATGGATCTTTTGAAGGCAACTATGCATTTGTATAGCCTTAAAATCAGGTCATTGAGCCACTTTTAGTCAATAAATCATACGAAATCAATTCAAACAAATTCTATTTTCGCATTTCAAACACAACTCTTGTGCAAAGCATCGAATTGATCTATTAAAGGCAATTATGCGTTTTTTTAGCCTTAAAATCATATCATTGAGTCATCTCTAATCATTAAATTAATTAAAAGTAAGTCAAAAAAATTCTATTTTTTCGCACTTCAAACACGACTTTCATTCAGAACTTCCAATTCAACAATTGAAGGCAACTATGCATCTTTCTAGCCTTAAAATCATGTCATTGAGTCTCTTGTAGTCATTAAATCATTTGAAAGCAATTCGAATGAATCCTATTTTCGCAATTTAAACGAGACTTTTGTGCATAACTTGCGATTGATCTATTCAAGTAAATTACCCATTGTTTAGCCTTGAAATCATGTCACTGAGTCTCTTCTAGTAATTAAATCAATTCAAAGCAATTCGAACGAAATCTATTTTCGCACTTCAACCACGACTTTCATGCATAATTTGCAATGGATATTTTGAAGGCAACTATGCATTTGTATAGCCTTAAAATCATGTCATTGAGTCACTTTTAGTCAATAAATTATACGAAATAAATTCAAACAAATTCTATTTTCGCATTTCAAACACAACTTTTGTCCAAAACATGCAATTGATCTATTGAAGGCAATTATGCTTTCGTTTAGCCCTAAAACAATGCCATTAAGTCTTCTCTAGTCATTAAATCAATTAAAAGTAAGTCGAAAGAATTCAACTTTTTCGCACTTCAAACACGACTTTCGTTCAGAACTTCCAATTCAACCATTGAAGGCAACAATGCATCTTTTTAGCCTTAAAATCATGTCATTGAGTCTCTTGTTCTCGTCAAATTATTTGAAAGCAATTCGAACGAATTCCATTTTCGCTCTTTAAACGAGACTTTTGTGCATAACTTGCGATTGATCTATTAAAGTAAATTACCCATTCTTTTGCCTTGAAATCATGTCATTGTGTCTCTTCCAGTAATTAAATCACTTCAAAACAATTCCAACGAAATCTATTTTCGCACTTGAAACATGACTTTCGTGCATAATTTGCAATGGATCTTTTGAAGGCAACTATGCATTTCTATAGCCTTAAAATCATGTCATTGAGCCACTTTTAGTCAATAAATCACACGAAATCAATTCAAACAACTTTTATTTTTGCATTTCAAACACAACTTTTGTGCAAAACATGCAATTGATCTATTGAAGGCAATTATGCGTTTGTCTAGCCTTAAAATCGGGTCATTGAGTCTTCTCTACTCATTAAATCAATTAAAAGTAAGTCGAAAAAATTCTATTTTTTCGCTCTTCAAGCACGACTTTCGTTCAGAACTTCCAATTCTACCGTTGAAGGCAACTATGCATCTTTTTATCCTTAAAATCATGTCATTGAGTTTCTTGTAGTCATCAAATCATTTCAAACCAATTCAAACGAATCCTATTGTCGCTCTTTAAACGAGACTTTTGTGCATAACTTGCGATTGATCTATTCAAGTAAATTACCCATTGTTTAGCCATCAAATCATGTCATTGAGTCTCTTCTAGTAATTAAATCACTTCAAAACAATTCGAACGAAATATATTTTCGCACTTCAACCACGACTTTCATGCATAATTTGCAATGGATATTTTGAAGGCAACTATGCATTTGTATAGCCTTAAAATCATGTCATTGAGTCATTTTTAGTCAATAAATCATACGAAATCTATTCAAACAAATTCTATTTTCGCATTTCAAACGCAACTTTTGTGCAAAACATGCAATTGATCTGTTGAAGGCAATTATGCGTTTGTTTAGCCTTAAAATCATGTCATTGAGTCTTCTCTAGTCATTAAATCAATTAAAAGTAAGTCGAAAGAACTCTATTTTTTCGCACTTCAAACACGACTTTCGTTCAGAACTTCCAATTCAACCATTGAAGGCAACTATGCATCTTTTTAGCCTGAAAATCATGTCATTGAGTCTCTTGTAGTCATCAAATCATTTGAAAGCAATTCGAAGGAATCCTATTTTCGCTATTTAAACGAGACTTTTGTGCATAACTTGCGATTGATCTATTCAAGTAAATTACCCATTGTTTAGCCTTGAAATCATGTCACTGAGTCTCTTCTAGTAATTAAATCACTTCGAAGGAATTCGAACGAAATCTATTTTCGCACTTCAACCACGACTTTCATGCATAATTTGGAATGGATATTTTGAAGGCAACTATGCATTTGTATAGCCTTAAAATCAGGTCATTGAGCCACTTTTAGTCTATAAATCATACGAAATCTATTCAAACAAATTCTATTTTCGCATTTCAAACGCAACTTTTGTGCAAAACATTCAATTGATCTATTGAAGGCAATTATGCGTTTGTTTAGCCTTAAAATCATGTCATTGAGTCTTCTCTAATCATTAAGTCAATTCAAAGTAAGTCGAAATAATTCCATTTTTTCCCACTTCAAACAGGACATTCGTTTAAAACTTCCAATTCAACCATTGAAGGCAACTATGCATCTTTTTAGCCTTAAAATCATGTCATTGAGTCTCTTATTGTCATCAAATCATTCAAAAGCAATTCGAACGAATTCTATTTTCGCTCTTTGAACGAGACTTTTGTGCATAACTTGCGATTGATCTATTCAAGTAAATTACCCATTGGTTAGCATTGAAATCATGTCACTGAGTCTTTTATAGTCATTAAATCAATTAATAGTATGTCGAAAGAATTCTATTTTTTCGCACTTCAAACACGACTTTCGTTCAGAACTTCCAATTTAACCATTGAAGGCAACTATGCATCTCTTTAGCCTTAAAATCATGTCATTGAGTCTCTTGTTGTCATCAAATCATTTGAAAGCGATTCGAAGGAATCCTATTTTCGCTATTTAAACGAGACTTTTGTGCATAACTTGCGATTGATCTATTCAAGTAAATTACCCATTGTTTAGCCTTGAAATAATGTCACTGAGTCTCTTTTAGTAATTAAATCACTTCGAAGGAATTCGAACGAAATCTATTTTCGCACTTCAACCACGACTTTCATGCATAATTTGCAATGGATATTTTGAAGGCAACTATGCATTTGTATAGCCTTAAAATCAGGTCATTGAGCCACTTTTACTCTAGAAATCATATGAAATCTATTCAAACAAATTCTATTTTCGCATTTCAAACACAACTTTTGTGCAAAACATGCAATTGATCTATTGAAGGCAATTATGCGTTTGTTTAGCCTTAAAATCATGTCATTGAGTCTTCTCTAGTCATTAAATCAATTCAAAGTAAGTCGAAAGAATTCCATTTTTTCGCACATCAAACACGACTTTCGTTCAGAACTTCCAATTCAACCATTGAAGGCAACTATGCATCTTTTTAGCCTTAAAATCATGTCATTGAGTCTCTTGTTGTCATCAAATCATTTGAAAGCGATTCGAACGAATTCTATTTTCGCTCTTTAAACGAGACTTTTGTGCATAAATTGCGATTGATCTATTCAAGTAAATTACACATTGTTTAGCCTTGAAATCATGTAATAGAGTCTCATCTAGTAATTAAATCACTTCAAAGCAATTCGAACGAAATCTATTTTCACACTTGAACCACGACTTTCGTGCATAATTTGCAATGGATCTTTTGAAGGCAACTATGCTTTTATATAGCCTTAAAATCATGTCATTGAGCCACTTTTAGTCAATAAATCACACGAAATCAATTCAAACAACTTTTATTTTTGCATTTCAAACACAACTTTTGTGCAAAACATGCAATTGATCTATTGAAGGCAATTATGCGTTTGTCTAGCCTTAAAATCGGGTCATTGAGTCTTCTCTACTCATTAAATCAATTAAAAGTAAGTCGAAAAAATTCTATTTTTTCGCTCTTCAAGCACGACTTTCGTTCAGAACTTCCAATTCTACCGTTGAAGGCAACTATGCATCTTTTTAGCCTTAAAATCATGTCATTGAGTTTCTTGTAGTCATCAAATCATTTCAAACCAATTCAAACGAATCCTATTGTCGCTCTTTAAACGAGACTTTTGTGCATAACTTGCGATTGATCTATTCAAGTAAATTACCCATTGTTTAGCCATCAAATCATGTCATTGAGTCTCTTCTAGTAATTAAATCACTTCAAAACAATTCGAACGAAATATATTTTCGCACTTCAACCACGACTTTCATGCATAATTTGCAATGGATATTTTGAAGGCAACTATGCATTTGTATAGCCTTAAAATCAGGTCATTGAGCCACTTTTGGTCTATAAATCATATGAAATCTATTCAAACAAATTCTATTTTCGTATTTCAAACACAACTTTTGTGCAAAACATGCAATTGATCTATTGAAGGCAATTATGCATTTGTTTAGCCTTAAAATCATGTCATTGAGTCTTCTCTAGTCATTAAATCAATTAAAAGTAAGTCGAAAGAATTCTATTTTTTCGCACTTCAAACACGACTTTCGTTCAGAACTTCCAATTCAACCATTGAAGGCAACTATGCATCTTTTTAGCCTTAAAATCATGTTATTGAGTCTCTTGTTGTGATCAAATCATTTGAAAGCAAGTCGGACGAATTCTATTTTCGCTCTTTAAACGAGACTTTTGTGCATAACTTGCGATTGATCTATTCAAGTAAATTACCCATTCTTTTGCCTTGAAATCATGTCATTGTGTCTCTTCTAGTAATTAAATCACTTCAAAGCAATTCGAACGAAATCTATTTTCGCACTTGAACCACGACTTTCGTGCATAATTTGCAATGGATCTTTTGAAGGCAACTATGCATTTGTATAGCCTTAAAATCATGTCATTGAGTCACTTTTAGTCAATAAATCATACGAAATCAATTCAAACAAATTCTATTTTCGCATTTCAAACACAACTTTTGTGCAAAACATGCAATTGGTCTATTGAAGGCAATTATGCTTTCGTTTAGCCTTAAAATCATGTCATTATGTCTTTTATAGTCATTAAATCAATTAATAGTATGTCGAAAGAATTCTATTTTTTCGCACTTCAAACACGACTTTCGTTCAGAACTTCCAATTCAACCATTGAAGGCAACTATGCATCTTTTTAGCCTTAAAATCATGTCATTGAGTCTCTTGTAGTCATCAAATCATTTGAAAGTAATTCGAAAGAATCCTATTTTCACTATTTAAACCAGACTTTTGTGCATAACTTGCGATTGATCTATTCAAGTAAATTACCCATTGTTTAGCATTGAAATCATGTCACTGAGTCTCTTCTAGTAATTAAATCACTTCAAAGGAATTAGAACGAAATCTATTTTCGCACTTCAACCACGACTTTCATGCATAATTTGCAATGGATATTTTGAAGGCAACTATGCATTTGTATAGCCTTAAAATCATGTCATTGAGTCACTTTTAGTCAATAAATCATACGAAATCAATTCAAACAAATTCTATTTTCGCATTTCAAACACAACTTTTGTGCAAAACGTGCAATTGATCTATTGAAGGCAATTATGCGTTTGTTTAGCCTTAAAATCATGTCATTGAGTCTTCTCTAGTCATTAAATCAATTCAAAGTAAGTCGAAAGAATTCCATTTTTTCGCACATCAAACACGACTTTCGTTCAGAACTTCCAATTCAACCATTGAAAGCAACTATGCATCTTTTTAGCCTTAAAATCATGTCATTGAGTCTCTTGTTGTCATCAAATCATTTGAAAGCGATTCGAAAGAATTCTATTTTCGCTCTTTAAACGAGACTTTTGTGCAAAAATTGCGATTGATCTATTCAAGTAAATTACACATTGTTTAGCCTTGAAATCATGTAATAGAGTCTCATCTAGTAATTAAATCACTTCAAAGCAATTCGAACGAAATCTATTTTCACACTTGAACCACGACTTTCGTGCATAATTTGCAATGGATCTTTTGAAGGCAACTATGCATTTCTATAGCCTTAAAATCATGTCATTGAGCCACTTTTAGTCAATAAATCACACGAAATCAATTCAATCAACTTTTATTTTTGCATTTCAAACACAACTTTTGTGCAAAACATGCAATTGATCTATTGAAGGCAATTATGCGTTTGTCTAGCCTTAAAATCGGGTCATTGAGTCTTCTCTACTCATTAAATCAATTAAAAGTAAGTCGAAAAAATTCTATTTTTTCGCTCTTCAAGCACGACTTTCGTTCAGAACTTCCAATTCTACCGTTGAAGGCAACTATGCATCTTTTTAGCCTTAAAATCATGTCATTGAGTTTCTTGTAGTCATCAAATCATTTCAAACCAATTCAAACGAATCCTATTGTCGCTCTTTAAACGAGACTTTTGTGCATAACTTGCGATTGATCTATTCAAGTAAATTACCCATTGTTTAGCCATCAAATCATGTCATTGAGTCTCTTCTAGTAATTAAATCACTTCAAAACAATTCGAACGAAATATATTTTTGCACTTCAACCACGACTTTCATGCATAATTTGCAATGGATATTTTGAAGGCAACTATGCATTTGTATAGCCTTAAAATCAGGTCATTGAGCCACTTTTAGTCTATAAATCATATGAAATCTATTCAAACAAATTCTATTTTCGTATTTCAAACACAACTTTTGTGCAAAACATGCAATTGATCTATTGAAGGCAATTATGCATTTGTTTAGCCTTAAAATCATGTCATTGAGTCTTCTCTAGTCATTAAATCAATTAAAAGTAAGTCGAAAGAATTCTATTTTTTCGCACTTCAAACACGACTTTCGTTCAGAACTTCCAATTCAACCATTGAAGGCAACTATGCATCTTTTTAGCCTTAAAATCATGTTATTGAGTCTCTTGTTGTGATCAAATCATTTGAAAGCAAGTCGGACGAATTCTATTTTCGCTCTTTAAACGAGACTTTTGTGCATAACTTGCGATTGATTTATTCAAGTAAATTACCCATTCTTTTGCCTTGAAATCATGTCATTGTGTCTCTTCTAGTAATTAAATTACTTCAAAGCAATTCGAACGAAATCTATTTTCGCACTTGAACCACGACTTTCGTGCATAATTTGCAATGGATCTTTTGAAGGCAACTATGCATTTGTATAGCCTTAAAATCATGTCATTGAGTCACTTTTAGTCAATAAATCATACGAAATCAATTCAAACAAATTCTATTTTCGCATTTCAAACACAACTTTTGTGCAAAACATGCAATTGGTCTATTGAAGGCAATTATGCTTTCGTTTAGCCTTAAAATCATGTCATTATGTCTTTTATAGTCATTAAATCAATTAATAGTATGTCGAAAGAATTCTATTTTTTCGCACTTCAAACACGACTTTCGTTCAGAACTTCCAATTCAACCATTGAAGGCAACTATGCATCTTTTTAGCCTTAAAATCATGTCATTGAGTCTCTTGTAGTCATCAAATCATTTGAAAGTAATTCGAAAGAATCCTATTTTCACTATTTAAACCAGACTTTTGTGCATAACTTGCGATTGATCTATTCAAGTAAATTACCCATTGTTTAGAATTGAAATCATGTCACTGAGTCTCTTCTAGTAATTAAATCACTTCAAAGGAATTAGAACGAAATCTATTTTCGCACTTCAACCACGACTTTCATGCATAATTTGCAATGGATATTTTGAAGGCAACTATGCATTTGTATAGCCTTAAAATCAGGTCATTGAGCCACTTTTAGTCTAGAAATCATATGAAATCTATTCAAACAAATTCTATTTTCGCATTTCAAACACAACTTTTGTGCAAAACATGCAATTGATCTATTGAAGGCAATTATGCGTTTGTTTAGCCTTAAAATCATGTCATTGAGTCTTCTCTAGTCATTAAATCAATTCAAAGTAAGTCGAAAGAATTCCATTTTTTCGCACTTCAAACACGACTTTCGTTCAGAACTTCCAATTCAACCATTGAAGGCAACTATGCATCTTTTTAGCCTTAAAATCATGTTATTGAGTCTCTTGTTGTGATCAAATCATTTGAAAGCAAGTCGGACGAATTCTATTTTCGCTCTTTAAACGAGACTTTTGTGCATAACTTGCGATTGATCTATTCAAGTAAATTACCCATTCTTTTGCCTTGAAATCATGTCATTGTGTCTCTTCTAGTAATTAAATTACTTCAAAGCAATTCGAACGAAATCTATTTTCGCACCTGAACCACGACTTTCGTGCATAATTTGCAATGGATCTTTCGAAGGCAACTATGCATTTGTATAGCCTTAAAATCATGTCATTGAGTCACTTTTAGTCAATAAATCATACGAAATCAATTCAAACAAATTCTATTTTCGCATTTCAATCACAACTTTTGTGCAAAACATGCAATTGGTCTATTGAAGGCAATTATGCTTTCGTTTAGCTTTAAAATCATGTAATTGAGTCTTCTCTAGTCATTAAATCAATTAAAAGTAAGTCGAAAGAGTTCTATTTTTTCGCACTTCAAACACGACTTTCATTCAGAACTTCCAATTCAACAATTGAAGGCAACTATGCATCTTTTTAGCCTTAAAATCATGTCATTGAGTCTCTTGTTGTCATCAAATCATTTGAAAGCAATTCGAACGAATCCTATTTTCGCTATTTAAACGAGACTTTTGTGCAAAACATACGATTGATCTATTCAAGTAAATTACCCATTGTTTAGCCTTGAAATCATGTCACTGAGTCTCTTCTAGTAATTAAATCACTTCAAAGGAATTCGAACGAAATCTATTTTCGCACTTCAACCACGACTTTCATGCATAATTTGCAATCGATATTTTGAAGGCAACTATGCATTTGTATAGCCTTAAAATCAGGTCATTGAGCCACTTTTAGTCTATAAATCATATGAAATCTATTCAAACAAATTCTATTTTTGCATTTCAAACACAACTTTTGTGCAAAACATGCAATTGATCTATTCAAGTAAATTACCCATTGGTTAGCATTGAAATCATGTCACTGAGTCTTTTATAGTCATTAAATCAATTAATAGTATGTCGAAAGAATTCTATTTTTTCGCACTTCAAACACGACTTTCGTTCAGAACTTCCAATTTAACCATTGAAGGCAACTATGCATCTCTTTAGCCTTAAAATCATGTCATTGAGTCTCTTGTTGTCATCAAATCATTTGAAAGCGATTCGAAGGAATCGTATTTTCGCTATTTAAACGAGACTTTTGTGCATAACTTGCGATTGATCTATTCAAGTAAATTACCCATTGTTTAGCCTTGAAATAATGTCACTGAGTCTCTTCTAGTAATTAAATCACTTCGAAGGAATTCGAACGAAATCTATTTTCGCACTTCAACCACGACTTTCATGCATAATTTGCAATGGATATTTTGAAGGCAACTATGCATTTGTATAGCCTTAAAATCAGGTCATTGAGCCACTTTTAGTCTAGAAATCATATGAAATCTATTCAAACAAATTCTATTTTCGCATTTCAAACACAACTTTTGTGCAAAACATGCAATTGATCTGTTGAAGGCAATTATGCGTTTGTTTAGCCTTAAAATCATGTCATTGAGTCTTCTCTAGATATTAAATCAATTCAAAGTAAGTCGAAAGAATTCCATTTTTTCGCACATCAAACACGACTTTCGTTCAGAACTTCCAATTCAACCATTGAAGGCAACTATGCATCTTTTTAGCCTTAAAATCATGTCATTGAGTCTCTTGTTGTCATCAAATCATTTGAAAGCAATTCGAACGAATTCTATTTTCGCTCTTTAAACGAGACTTTTGTGCATAAATTGCGATTGATCTATTCAACTAAATTACACATTGTTTAGCCTTGAAATCATGTAATAGAGTCTCATCTAGTAATTAAGTCACTTCAAAGCAATTCGAACGAAATCTATTTTTGCACTTCAACCACGACTTTCATGCATAATTTGCAATGGATATTTTGAAGGCAACTATGCATTTGTATAGCCTTAAAATCATGTCATTGAGCCACTTTTAGTCAATAAATCATACGAAATCAATTCAAACAACTTTTATTTTCGCATTTCAAACACAACTTTTGTGCAAAACATGCAATTGATCTGTTGAAGGCAATTATGCGTTTGTTTAGCCTTAAAATCATGTCATTGAGTCTTCTCTAGATATTAAATCAATTCAAAGTAAGTCGAAAGAATTCCATTTTTTCGCACTTCAAACACGACTTTCGTTCAGAACTTCCAATTCAACCATTGAAGGCAACTATGCATCTTTTTAGCCTTAAAATCATGTCATTGAGTCTCTTGTTGTCATCAAATCATTTGAAAGCAATTCGAAGGAATCCTATTTTCACTATTTAAACGAGACTTTTGTGCATAACTTGCGATTGATCTATTCAAGTAAATTAGCCATTGTTTAGCCTTGAAATCATGTCATTGAGTCTCTTCTAGTAATTAAATCACTTCAAAGGAATTCGAACGAAATCTATTTTTGCACTTCAACCATGACTTTCATGCATAATTTGCAATGGATATTTTGAAGGCAACCATGCATTTGTATAGCCTTAAAATCATGTCATTGAGTCACTTTTAGTCAATAAATCATACGAAATCAATTCAAACAAATTCTATTCTCGCATTTCAAACACAACTTTTGTGCAAAACATGCAATTGGTCTATTGAAGGCAATTATGCTTTCGTTTAGCCTTAAAATCATGTCATTGAGTCTTCTCTAGTCATTAAATCAATTAAAAGTAAGTCGAAAGAATTCTATTTTTTCGCACTTCAAACACGACTTTCGTTCAGAACATCCAATTCAACCATTGAAGGCAACTATGCATCTTTTTAGCCTTAAAATCATGTCATTGAGTCTCTTGTAGTCATCAAATCATTTGAAAGCAATTCGAAAGAATCCTATTTTCGCTATTTAAACGAGACTTTTGTGCAAAACTTACGATTGATCTATTCAAGTAAATTACCCCTTGTTTAGCCTTGAAATCATGTCACTGAGTCTCTTCTAGTAATTAAATCACTTCAAAGGAATTCGAACGAAATCTATTTTCGCACTTCAACCACGACTTTCATGCATAATTTGCAATCGATATTTTGAAGGCAACTATGCATTTGTATAGCCTTAAAATCAGGTCATTGAGCCACTTTTAGTCTATAAATCATTTGAAATCTATTCAAACAAATTCTATTTTTGCATTTCAGACACAACTTTTGTGCAAAACATGCAATTGATCTATTGAAGGCAATTATGCGTTTGTTTAGCCTTAAAATCATTTCATTGAGTCTTCTCTAGTCATTAAATCAATTCAAAGTAAGCCGACAGAATTCCATTTTTTCGCACTTCACACATGACCTTCGTTCAGAACTTCCAATTCAACCATTGAAGGCAACTATGCATCTTTTTAGCCTTAAAATCATGTCATTGAGTCTCTTGTTGTCATCAAATCATTTGAAAGCAATTCGAACGAATTCTATTTTCGCTCTTTAAACGAGACTTTTGTGCATAAATTGCGATTGATCTATTCAAGTAAATTACACATTGTTTAGCCTTGAAATCATGTAATAGAGTCTCATCTAGTAATTAAATCACTTCAAAGCAATTCGAACGAAATCTATTTTCGCACTTGAACCACGACTTTCGTGCATAATATGCAATGGATCTTTTGAAGGCAACTATGCATTTGTATAGCCCTAAAATAATGTCATTGAGTCACTTTTAGTCAATAAATCATACGAAATCAATTCAAACAAATTCCATTTTCGCATTTCAATCACAACTTTTGTGCAAAACATGCAATTGGTCTATTGAAGGCAATTATGCTTTCGTTTAGCCTTAAAATCATGTCATTGAGTCTTCTCTAGTCATTAAATCAATTAATAGTAAGTCGAAAGAATTCTATTTTTTCGCACTTCAAACACGACTTTCGTTCAGAACTTCCAATTCAACCATTGAAGACAACTATGCATCTTTTTAGCCTTAAAATCATGTCATTGAGTCTCTTGTAGTCATCAAATCATTTGAAAGTAATTCGAAAGAATCCTATTTTCACTATTTAAACGAGACTTTTGTGCATAACTTGCGATTGATCTATTCAAGTAAATTACCCATTGTTTAGCATTGAAATCATGTCACTGAGTCTCTTCTAGTAATTAAATCACTTCAAAAGAATTCGAACGAAATCTATTTTCGCACTTCAACCACGACTTTCATGCATAATTTGCAATCGATATTTTGAAGGCAACTATGCATTTGTATAGCCTTAAAATCAGGTCATTGAGCCACTTTTAGTCTATAAATCATATGAAATCTATTCAAACAAATTCTATTTTTGCATTTCAAACACAACTTTTGTGCAAAACATGCAATTGATCTATTGAAGGCAATTATGCGTTTGTTTAGCCTTAAAATCATTTCATTGAGTCCTCTCTAGTCATTAAATCAATTCAGAGTAAGTCGAAAGAATTCCATTTTTTCGCACTTCACACACGACTTTCGTTCAGAACTTCCAATTCAACCATTGAAGGCAACTATGCATCTTTTTAGCCTTAAAGTCATGTCATTGAGTCTCTTATTGTAATCAAATCATTTGAAAGCAATTCGAAGGAATTCTATTTTCGCTCTTTAAACGAGACTTTTGTGCATAAATTGCGATTGATCTATTCAAGTAAATTACACATTGTTTAGCCTTGAAATCATGTAATAGAGTCTCATCTAGTAATTAAATCACTTCAAAGCAATTCGAACGAAATCTATTTTCACACTTGAACCACGACTTTCGTGGATAATTTGCAATGGATCTTTTGAAGGCAACTATGCATTTGTATAGCCTTAAAATCATGTCATTGAGCCACTTTTAGTCAATAAATAATACGAAATCAATTCAAACAACTTTTATTTTCGCATTTCAAACACAACTTTTGTGCAAAACATTCAATTGATCTATTGAAGGCAATTATGCGTTTGTTTAGCCTTAAAATCATGTCATTGAGTCTTCTCTAGACATTAAATCAATTCAAAGTAAGTCTAAAGAATTCTATTTTTTCGCACTTCAAAAACGACTTTCGTTCCGAACTTCCAATTCAACCATTGAAGGCAACTATGGATCTTTTTAGCCATAAAATCATGTCATTGAGTCTCGTGTATTCATCAAATCATTTGAAAGCAATTCGAAAGAATCCTATTTTCGCTATTTAAACGAGACTTTTGTGCAAAACTTACGATTGATCTATTCAAGTAAATTACCCATTGTTTTAGCCTTGAAATCATGTCACTGAGTCTCTTCTAGTAATTAAATCACTTCAACGGAATTCGAACGAAATCTATTTTCGCACTTCAACCACGACTTTCATGCATAATTTGCAATGGATATTTTGAAGGCAACTATGCATTTGTATAGCCTTAAAATCAGGTCATTGAGCCACTTTTAGTCTATAAATTATATGAAATCTATTCAAACAAATTCTATTTTCGCATTTCAAGCACAACTTTTGTGCAAAACATGCAATTGATCTATTGAAGGCAATTATGCGTTTGTTTAGCCTTAAAATCATGTCATTGAGTCTTCTCTAGTCATTAAATCAATTCAAAGTAAGTCGAAAGAATTCTATTTTTTCGCACTTCAAACACGACTTTCGTTCAGAACTTCCAATTCAACCATTGAAGGCAACTATGCATCTTTTTAGGCTTAAAATCATGTCATTGAATCTCTTGTAGTCATCAAATCATTTGAAAGTAAATCGAAAGAATCCTATTTTCACTATTTAAACGAGACTTTTGTGCATAACTTGCGATTGATCTATTCAAGTAAATTACCAATTGTTTAGCATTGAAATCAAGTCACTGAGTCTCTTCTAGTAATTAAATCACTTCAAAGGAATTCGAACGAAATCTCTTTTCGCACTTCAACCACGACTTTCATACATAATTTGCAATCGATATTTTGAAGGCAACTATGCATTTGTATAGCCTTAAAATCAGGTCATTGAGCCACTTTTAGTCTATAAATCATATGAAATCTATTCAAACAAATTCTATTTTCGTATTTCAAACACAACTTTTGTGCAAAACATGCAATTGATCTATTGAAGGCAATTATGCGTTTGTTTAGCCTTAAAATCATGTCATTGAGTCTTCTTTAGTCATTAAAACAATTCAAAGTAAGTCGAAAGAATTCTATTTTTTCGCATTTCAAACACGACTTTCGTTCAGAACTTCCAATTCAACCATTGAAGGCAACTATGCATCTTTTTAGCCTTAAAATCATGTCATTGAGTGTCTTGTAGTCATCAAATCATTTGAAAGCAATTCGAAAGAATCCTATTTTCGCTATTTAAATGAGACTTTTGTCCATAACTTGCGATTGATCTATTCAAGTAAATTACCCATTGTTTAGCCTTGAAATCATGTCATTGAGTCTCTTCTAGTAATTAAATCACTTCAAAGGAATTCGAACGAAATCTATTTTCGCACTTCAACCACGACATTCATGCATAATTTGCAATGGATATTTTGAAGGCAACTATGCATTTGTATAGCCTTAAAATCGGGTCATTGAGCCACTTTTAGTCTATAAATCATATGAAATCTATTCAAACAAATTCTATTTTCGCATTTCAAACACAACTTTTGTGCAAAACATGCAATTGATCTATTGAAAGCAATTATGCGTTTGTTTAGCCTTAAAATCATGTCATTGAGTCTTCTCTAGTCATTAAATCAATTCAAAGTAAGTCGAAAGAATTCCATTTTTTCGCACTTCAAACACGACTTTCGTTCAGAACTTCCAATTCAACCGTTGAAGGCAACTATGCATCTTTTTAGCCTTAAAATCATGTCATTGAGTCTCTTATTGTCATCAAATCATTTGAAAGCAATTCGAACGAATTCTATTTTCGCTCTTTAAACGAGACTTTTGTGCATAACTTGCGATTGATCTATTCAAGTAAATTACCCATTCTTTTGCCTTGAAATCATGTCATTGTGTCTCTTCTAGTAATTAAATCACTTCGAAGCAATTCCAACGAAATCTATTTTCGCACTTGAACCACGACTTTCGTGCATAATTTGCAATGGATCTTTTGAAGGCAACTATGCATTTGTATAGCCTTAAAATCATGTCATTGAGCCACTTTTAGTCAATAAATCATACGAAATCAATTCAAACAACTTTTATTTTCGCATTTCAAACACAACTTTTGTGCAAAACATTCAATTGATCTATTGAAGGCAATTATGCGTTTGTTTAGCCTTAAAATCATGTCATTGAGTCTTCTCTAGACATTAAATCAATTCAAAGTAAGTCGAAAGAATTCCATTTTTTCGCACTTCAAACACGACTTTCGTTCTGAACTTCCAATTCAACCATTGAAGGCAACTATGCATCTTTTTAGCCTTAAAATCATGTCATTGAGTCTCGTGTAGTCATCAAATCATTTGAAAGCAATTCGAAAGAATCCTATTTTCGCTATTTAAACGAGACTTTTGTGCAAAACTTACGATTGATCTATTCAAGTAAATTACCCATTGTTTAGCCTTGAAATCATGTCACTGAGTCTCTTCTAGTAATTAAATCACTTCAAAGGAATTCGAACGAAATCTATTTTCGCACTTCAACCACGACTTTCATGCATAATTTGCAATGGATATTTTGAAGGCAACTATGCATTTGTATAGCCTTAAAATCAGGTCATTGAGCCACTTTTAGTCTATAAATTATATGAAATCTATTCAAACAAATTCTATTTTCGCATTTCAAGCACAACTTTTGTGCAAAACACGCAATTGATCTATTGAAGGCAATTATGCGTTTGTTTAGCCTTAAAATCATGTCATTGAGTCTTCTCTAGTCATTAAATCAATTCAAAGTAAGTCGAAAGAATTCAATTTTTTCGCACTTCAAACACGACTTTCGTTCAGAACTTCCAATTCAACCATTGAAGGCAACTATGCATCTTTTTAGCCTTAAAATCATATCATTGAGTCTATTGTTGTCATCAAATCATTCGAAAGCGATTCGAAAGAATCCTATTCTCGCTATTTAAACGAGACTTTTGTGCATAACCTGCGATTGATCTATCCAAGTAAATTACCCATTGTTAAGCCTTGAAATCCTGTCATTGAGTCTCATCTAGTAATTAAATCACTTCAAAGTAATTCGAACGAAATCTACTTTCGCACTTGAACCACCACTTTCATGCATAATTTGCAATGGATATTTTGAAGGCAACTATGCATTTGTATAGCCTTAAAATCAGGTCATTGAGCCACTTTTAGTCTTTAAATCATATGAAATCTATTCAAACAAATTCTATTTTCGCATTTCAAACACAACTTTTGTGCACAACATGCAATTGATCTATTGAAGGCGATTATGCGTTTGTTTAGCCTTAAAATCATCTCATTGAGTCTTCTCTAGTCATTAAATCAATTCAATGTACGTCGAAAGAATTCCATTTTTTCGCACTTCAAACACGACTTTCGTTCAGAACTTCCAATTCAACCATTGAAGGCAACTATGCATCTTTTTAGCCTTAAAATCATGTCATTGAGTCTCTTGTAGTCATCAAATCATTTGAAAGCAATTCGAAAGAATCCTATTTTCGCAATTTAAACGAGACTTTTGTGCATAACTTACGATTGATCTATTCAAATAAATTACCAATTGTTTAGCCTTGAAATCATGTCACTGAGTCTCTTCTAGTAATTCAATCACTTCAAAGGAATTCGAACGAAATCTATTTTCGCACTTGAACCACGACTTTCGTGCATAATTTGCAATGGATCTTTTGAAGGCAACCATGCATTTGTATAGCCTTAAAATCATGTCATTGAGTCACTTTTAGTCAATAAATCATACGAAATCAATTCAAACAAATTCTATTTTCGCATTTCAAACACAACTTTTGTGCAAAACATGCAATTGGTCTTTTGAAGGCAATTATGCTTTCGTTTAGCCTTAAAATCATGCCATTGACTCTTTTATAGTCATTAAATCAATTAATAGTATGTCGAAAGAATTCTATTTTTTCGCACTTCAAACACGACTTTCGTTCAGAACTTCCAATTCAACCATTGAAGACAACTATGCATCTTTTTAGCCTTAAAATCATGTCATTGAGTCTCTTGTAGTCATCAAATCATTTGAAAGTAATTCGAAAGAATCCTATTTTCACTATTTAAACGAGACTTTTGTGCATAACTTGCGATTGATCTATTCAAGTAAATTACCCATTGTTTAGCATTGAAATCATGTCACTGAGTCTCTTCTAGTAATTAAATCACTTCAAAGGAATTCGAACGAAATCTATTTTCGCACTTCAACCACGACTTTCATGCATAATTCGCAATGGATATTTTGAAGGCAACTATGCATTTGTATAGCCTTAAAATCAGGTCATTGAGCCACTTTTAGTCTTTAAATCATATGAAATCTATTCAAACAAATTCTATTTTCGCATTTCAAACACAACTTTTGTGCACAACATGCAATTGATCTATTGAAGGCGATTATGCGTTTGTTTAGCCTTAAAATCATCTCATTGAGTCTTCTCTAGTCATTAAATCAATTCAATGTACGTCGAAAGAATTCCATTTTTTCGCACTTCAAACACGACTTTCGTTCAGAACTTCCAATTCAACAATTGAAGGCAACTATGCATCTTTTTAGCCTTAAAATCATGTCATTGAGTCTCTTGTAGTCATCAAATCATTTGAAAGCAATTCGAAAGAATCCTATTTTCGCAATTTAAACGAGACTTTTGTGCATAACTTACGATTGATCTATTCAAATAAATTACCAATTGTTTAGCCTTGAAATCATGTCACTGAGTCTCTTCTAGTAATTAAATCACTTCAAAGGAATTCGAACGAAATCTATTTTCGCACTTGAACCACGACTTTCGTGCATAATTTGCAATGGATCTTTTGAAGGCAACCATGCATTTGTATAGCCTTAAAATCATGTCATTGAGTCACTTTTAGTCAATAAATCATACGAAATCAATTCAAACAAATTCTATTTTCGCATTTCAAACACAACTTTTGTGCAAAACATGCAATTGGTCTATTGAAAGCAATTATGCGTTTGTTTAGCCTTAAAATCATGTCATTGAGTCTTCTCTAGTCATTAAATCAATTAATAGTAAGTCGAAAGAATTCTATTTTTTCGCACTCCAAACACGACTTTCGTTCAGAACTTCCAATTCAACCATTGAAGGCAACTATGCATCTTTTTAGCCTTAAAATCATGTCATTGAGTCTCTTGTAGTCATCAAATCATTTGAAAGTAATTCGAAAGAATCCTATTTTCACTATTTAAACCAGACTTTTGTGCATAACTTGCGATTGATCTATTCAAGTAAATTACCAATTGTTTAGCATTGAAATCATGTCACTGAGTCTCTTCTAGTAATTAAATCACTTCAAAGGAATTCGAACGAAATCTATTTTCGCACTTCAACCACGACTTTCATGCATAATTCGCAATGGATATTTTGAAGGCAACTATGCATTTGTATAGCCTTAAAATCAGGTCATTGAGCCACTTTTAGTCTTTAAATCATATGAAATCTATTCAAACAAATTCTATTTTCGCATTTCAAACACAACTTTTGTGCACAACATGCAATTGATCTATTGAAGGCGATTATGCGTTTGTTTAGCCTTAAAATCATCTCATTGAGTCTTCTCTAGTCATTAAATCAATTCAATGTACGTCGAAAGAATTCCATTTTTTCGCACTTCAAACACGACTTTCGTTCAGAACTTCCAATTCAACAATTGAAGGCAACTATGCATCTTTTTAGCCTTAAAATCATGTCATTGAGTCTCTTGTAGTCATCAAATCATTTGAAAGCAATTCGAAAGAATCCTATTTTCGCAATTTAAACGAGACTTTTGTGCATAACTTACGATTGATCTATTCAAATAAATTACCAATTGTTTAGCCTTGAAATCATGTCACTGAGTCTCTTCTAGTAATTAAATCACTTCAAAGGAATTCGAACGAAATCTATTTTCGCACTTGAACCACGACTTTCGTGCATAATTTGCAATGGATCTTTTGAAGGCAACCATGCATTTGTATAGCCTTAAAATCATGTCATTGAGTCACTTTTAGTCAATAAATCATACGAAATCAATTCAAACAAATTCTATTTTCGCATTTCAAACACAACTTTTGTGCAAAACATGCAATTGGTCTTTTGAAGGCAATTATGCTTTCGTTTAGCCTTAAAATCATGTCATTGAGTCTTCTCTAGTCATTAAATCAATTAATAGTAAGTCGAAAGAATTCTATTTTTTCGCACTCCAAACACGACTTTCGTTCAGAACTTCCAATTCAACCATTGAAGGCAACTATGCATCTTTTTAGCCTTAAAATCATGTCATTGAGTCTCTTGTAGTCATCAAATCATTTGAAAGTAATTCGAAAGAATCCTATTTTCACTATTTAAACCAGACTTTTGTGCATAACTTGCGATTGATCTATTCAAGTAAATTACCAATTGTTTAGCATTGAAATCATGTCACTGAGTCTCTTCTAGTAATTAAATCACTTCAAAGGAATTCGAACGAAATCTATTTTCGCACTTCAACCACGACTTTCATGCATAATTTGCAATCGATATTTTGAAGGCAACTATGCATTTGTATAGCCTTAAAATCAGGTCATTGAGCCACTTTTAGTCTATAAATCATATGAAATCTATTCAAACAAATTCTATTTTCGTATTTCAAACACAACTTTTGTGCAAAACATGCAATTGATCTATTGAACGCAATTATGCGTTTGTTTAGCCTTAAAATCATGTCATTGAGTCTTCTCTAGTCATTAAATCAATTCAAAGTAAGTCGAAAGAATTCTATTTTTTCGCATTTCAAACACGACTTTCGCTCAGAACTTCCAATTCAACCATTCAAGGCAACTATGCGTCTTTTTAGCCTTAAAATCATGTCATTGAGTGTCTTGTAGTCATCAAATCATTTGAAAGCAATTCGAAAGAATCCTATTTTCGCTATTTAAATGAGACTTTTGTGCATAACTTGCGATTGATCTATTCAAGTAAATTACCCATTGTTTAGCCTTGAAATCATGTCACTGAGTCTCTTCTAGTAATTAAATCACTTCAAAGGAATTCGAACGAAATCTATTTTCGCACTTCAACCACGACATTCATGCATAATTTGCAATGGATCTTTTGAAGGCAACTATGCATTTGTATAGCCTTAAAATCAGGTCATTAAGTCACTTTTAGTCAATAAATCATACGAAATCAATTCAAACAAATTCTATTTTTGCATTTCAAACACAACTTTTGTGCAAAACATGCAATTGATCTATTGAACGCAATTATGCATTTGTTTAGCCTTAAAATCATGTCATTGAGTCGTCTCTAGTCATTAAATCAATTCAAAGTAAGTCGAAAGAATTCTATTTTTTCGCATTTCAAACACGACTTTCGTTCAGAACTTCCAATTCAACCATTGAAGGCAACTATGCATCTTTTTAGCCTTAAAATCATGTCATTGAGTGTCTTGTAGTCATCAAATCATTTGAAAGCAATTCGAAAGAATCCTATTTTCGCTATTTAAATGAGACTTTTGTGCATAACTTGCGATTGATCTATTCAAGTAAATTACCCATTGTTTAGCCTTGAAATCATGTCACTGAGTCTCTTCTAGTAATTAAATCACTTCAAAGGAATTCGAACGAAATCTATTTTCGCACTTCAACCACGACATTCATGCATAATTTGCAATGGATCTTTTGAAGGCAACTATGCATTTGTATAGCCTTAAAATCAGGTCATTGAGTCACTTTTGGTCAATAAATCATACGAAATCAATTCAAACAAATTCTATTTTCGCATTTCAAACACAACTTTTGTGCAAAACATGCAATTAGTCTATTGAAGGCAATTATGCTTTCGTTTAGCCTTAAAATCATGTCATTGAGTCTTCTCTAGTCATTAAATCAATTGAAAGTAAGTCGAAAGAATTCCATTTTTTCGCACTTCAAACATGACTTTCGTTCAGAACTTCCAATTCAACCATTGAAGGCAACTATGCATCTTTTTAGCCTTAAAATCATGTGATTGAGTCTCTTGTTGTCATCAAATCATTTGAAAGCAATTCGAACGAATTCTATTTTCGCTCTTTAAACGAGACTTTTGTGCATGAATTGCGATTGATCTATTCAAGTAAATTACCCATTGTTTAGCCTTGAAATCATGTCATTGAGTCTCTTCTAGTAATTAAATCACTTCAAAGCAATTCGAACGAAATCTATTTTCGCACTTGAACCACGACTTTCGTGCATAATTTGCAATTGATCTTTTGAAGGCAACTATGCATTTGTATAGCCTTAAAATCAGGTCATTGAGTCACTTTTAGTCAATAAATCATACGAAATCAATTCAAACAAATTCTATTTTCGCATTTCAAACACAACTTTTATGCAAAACATGCAATTGGTCTATTGAAGGCAATTATGCTTTCGTTTAGCCTTCAAATCATGTCATTAAGTCTTTTATAGTCATTAAATCAATTAATAGTATGTCGAAAGAATTCTATTTTTTCGCACTTCAAACACGACTTTCGTTCAGAACTTCCAATTCAACCATTGAAGGCAACTATGCATCTTTTTAGCCTTAAAATCATGTCATTGAGTCTCTTGTAGTCATCAAATCATTTGAAAGTAATTCGAAAGAATCCTATTTTCACTATTTAAACCAGACTTTTGTGCATAACTTGCGATTGATCTATTCAAGTAAATTACCAATTGTTTAGCATTGAAATCATGTCACTGAGTCTCTTCTAGTAATTAAATCACTTCAAAGGAATTCGAACGAAATCTATTTTCGCACTTCAACCACGACTTTCATGCATAATTTGCAATCGATATTTTGAAGGCAACTATGCATTTGTATAGCCTTAAAATCAGGTCATTGAGCCACTTTTAGTCTATAAATCATATGAAATCTATTCAAACAAATTCTATTTTCGTATTTCAAACACAACTTTTGTGCAAAACATGCAATTGATCTATTGAACGCAATTATGCGTTTGTTTAGCCTTAAAATCATGTCATTGAGTCTTCTCTAGTCATTAAATCAATTCAAAGTAAGTCGAAAGAATTCTATTTTTTCGCATTTCAAACACGACTTTCGTTCAGAACTTCCAATTCAACCATTGAAGGCAACTATGCGTCTTTTTAGCCTTAAAATCATGTCATTGAGTGTCTTGTAGTCATCAAATCATTTGAAAGCAATTCGAAAGAATCCTATTTTCGCTATTTAAATGAGACTTTTGTGCATAACTTGCGATTGATCTATTCAAGTAAATTACCCATTGTTTAGCCTTGAAATCATGTCACTGAGTCTCTTCTAGTAATTAAATCACTTCAAAGGAATTCGAACGAAATCTATTTTCGCACTTCAACCACGACATTCATGCATAATTTGCAATGGATCTTTTGAAGGCAACTATGCATTTGTATAGCCTTAAAATCAGGTCATTAAGTCACTTTTAGTCAATAAATCATACGAAATCAATTCAAACAAATTCTATTTTCGCATTTCAAACACAACTTTTGTGCAAAACATGCAATTGGTCTATTGAAGGCAATTATGCTTTCGTTTAGCCTTAAAATCATGTCATTAAGTCTTTTATAGTCATTAAATCAATTAATAGTATGTCGAAAGAATTCTATTTTTTCGCACTTCAAACACGACTTTCGTTCAGAACTTCCAATTCAACCATTGAAGGCAACTATGCATCTTTTTAGCCTTAAAATCATGTCATTGAGTCTCTTGTAGTCATCAAATCATTTGAAAGTAATTCGAAAGAATCCTATTTTCACTATTTAAACCAGACTTTTGTGCATAACTTGCGATTGATCTATTCAAGTAAATTACCCATTGTTTAGCATTGAAATCATGTCACTGAGTCTCTTCTAGTAATTAAATCACTTCAAAGGAATTAGAACGAAATCTATTTTCGCACTTGAAACACGACTTTCGTGCATAATTTGCAATGGATCTTTTGAAGGCAACTATGTATTTGCATAGCCTTAAAATCATGTCATTGAGCCACTTTTAGTCAATAAATCATACGAAATCAATTCAAACAACTTTTATTTTCGCATTTCAAACACAACTTTTGGGCAAAACATGCAATTGATCTATTGAAGGCAATTATGCGTTTGTCTCGCCTTAAAATCCTGTCATTGAGTCTTCTCTAGTCATTAAATCAATTAAAAGTAAGTCGAAAGAATTCTATTTTTTCGCACTTCAAACACGACTTTCGTTCAGAACTTCCAATTCAACCATTGAAGGCAACTATGCATCTTTTTAGCCTTAAAATCATGTCATTGAGTCTCTTGTTGTCATGAAATCATTTGAAAGCAATTCGAACGAATTCTATTTTGGCTCTTTAAATGATACTTTTATACATAAGTTGCGACTGATCTATTCAAGTAAATTACCCATTGTTTAGCCTTGAAATCATGCCATTAAGTCTCTTCTAGTAATTAAATCACTTAAAAGCAATTCGAACGAAATCTATTTTCGCACTTCAAGAACGACTTTCGTGCATAATTTGCAATGGATCTTTTGAAGGCAACTATGCATTTGTATAGCCTGAAAATCATTTCATTGAGTCACTTTGAGTCAATAAATCATACGAAATCAATTCAAACAAATTCTATTTTCGCATTTCAAACACAACTTTTGTGCAAAACATGCAATTAGTCTATTGAAGGCAATTATGCTTTCGTTTAGCCTTAAAATCATGTCATTGAGTCTTCTCTAGTCATTAAATCAATTGAAAGTAAGTCGAAAGAATTCCATTTTTTCGCACTTCAGACACGACTTTCGTTCAGAACTTCCAATTCAACCATTGAAGGCAACTATGCATCTTTTTAGCCTTAAAATCATGTGATTGAGTCTCTTGTTGTCATCAAATCATTTGAAAGCAATTCGAACGAATTCTATTTTCGCTCTTTAAACGAGACTTTTGTGCATGAATTGCGATTGATCTATTCAAGTAAATTACCCATTGTTTAGCCTTGAAATCATGTCATTGAGTCTCTTCTAGTAATTAAATCACTTCAAAGCAATTCGAACGAAATCTATTTTCGCACTTGAACCACGACTTTCGTGCATAATTTGCAATTGATCTTTTGAAGGCAACTATGCATTTGTATAGCCTTAAAATAATTTCATTGAGTCACTTTGAGTCAATAAATCATACGAAATCAATTCAAACAACTTTTATTTTCGCATTTCAAACACAACTTTTGTGCAAAACATGCAATTGATCTATTGAAGGCAATTATGCGTTTGTTTAGCCTTAAAATTATGTCATTGCGTCTTCTCTAGTCATTAAATCAATTCAAACTAAGTCGAAAGAATTCCATTTTCTCGCACTTCAAACACGACTTTCGTTCAGAACTTCCAATTCAACCATTGAAGGCAACTATGCATCTTTTTAGCCTTAAAATAATGTCATTGAGTCTCTTGTTGTCATCAAATCATTTGAAAGCAATTCGACTGAATTCTATTTTCGCTCTTTAAACGAGACTTTTGTGCATAACTTGCGGTTGATCTATTCAAGTAAATTACCCATTCTCTTGCCTTGAAATCATGTAATTGAGTCTCATCTAGTAATTAAATCACTTCAAAGCAATTCGAACGAAATCTATTTTCGCACTTGAACCACGACTTTCGTGCATAATTTGCAATGGATCTTTTGAAGGCAACTATGCTTTTGTATAGCCTTAAAACCATGTCATTGAGTCACTTTTAGTCAATAAATCATACGAAATCAATTCAAACAAATTCTATTTTCGCATTTCAAACACAACTTTTGTGCAAAACATGCAATTGGTCTATTGAAGGCAATTATGCTTTCGTTTAGCCTTAAAATCATGTCATTGAGTCTTCTCTAGTCATTAAATCAATTAATAGTAAGTTGAAAGAATTCTATTTTTTCGCACTTCAAACACGACTTTCGTTCCGAACTTCCAATTCAACCATTGAAGGCAACTATGCATCTTTTTAGCCTTAAAATCATGTCATTGAGTCTCTTGTAATCATCAAATCATTTGAAAGTAATTCAAAAGAATCCTATTTTCACTATTTAAACAAGACTTTTGTGCATAACTTGCGATTGATCTATTCAAGTAAATTACCCATTGTTTAGCCTTGAAATCATGTCACTGAGTCTCTTCTAGTAATTAAATCACTTCAAAGGAATTTGAACGAAATCTATTTTCGCACTTCAACCACGACTTTCATGCATAATTTCCAATGGATATTTTAAAGGCAACTATGCATTTGTATAGCCTTAAAATCAGGTCATTGAGCAACTTTTAGTCTATAAATCATATGAAATCTATTCAAACAAATTCTATTTTCGCATTTCAAACACAACTTTTGTGCAAAACATGCAATTGATCTATCGAAGGCAATTATGCGTTTGTCTAGCTATAAAATCGTGTCATTGAGTCTTGTCTACTCATTAAATCAATTAAAAGTAAGTCGAAAGAATTCTATTTTTTCGCACTTCAAACACGACTTTCGTTCAGAACTTCCAATTCAACCATTGAAGGCAACTATGCATCTTTTTAGCCCTAAAATCATGTCATTGAGTCTCTTGTTGTCATCAAATCGTTTGAAAGCAATTCGAACGAATTCTATTTTCGCTCTTTAAACGAGACTTTTGTGCATAAATTGCGATTGATCTATTCAAGTAAATTACCCATTGTTTAGCCTTGAAAGCATGTCATTGAGTCTCACCTAGTAATTAAATCACTTCAAAGCAATTTGAGCGAAATCTATTTTCGCACTTGAACCACGACTTTCGTGCATAATTTGCAATGGATCTTTTGAAGGCAACTATGCATTTTATAGCCTTAAAATCATTTCATTGAGTCACTTTTACTCAATAAATCATACGAAATCAATTCAAACAAATTCTATTTTCGCATTTCAAACACAACTTTTGTGCAAAACATGCAATTGGTCTGTTGAAGGCAATTATGCTTTCGTTTAGCCTTAAAATCATGTCATTGAGTCTTCTCTAGTCATTAAATCAATTCAAACTAAGTCGAAAGAATTCTATTTTTTCGCACTTCAAACACGACTTTCGTTCAGAACTTCCAATTCAAAAATTGAAGGCAACTATGCATCTTTTTAGCCTTAAAATCATGTCATTGATTCTCTTGTTGTCATCAAATCATTTGAAAGCAATTCGAACGAATTCTATTTTCGCTCTTTAAACGAGTCTTTTGTGCATAACTTGCGATTGATCTATTCAAGTAAATTACCCATTCTTTTGCCTTGAAATCATGTCATTGTGTCTCTTCTAGTAATTAAATCACTTCGAAGCAATTCCAAGGAAATCTATTTTCGCACTTGAAACACGACTTTCGTGCATAATTTGCAATGGATCTTTTGAAGGCAACTATGCATTTGTATAGCCTTAAAATCATGTCATTGAGCCACTTTTAGTCAATAAATCATACGAAATCATTTCAAACAACTTTTATTTTCGCATTTCAAACACAACTTTTGTGCAAAACATGCAATTGATCTATTGAAGGCAATTGTGCATTTGTCTAGCCTTAAAATCGTTTCATTGAGTCTTCTCTAGTCATTAAATCAATTAAAAGTAAGTCGAAAGAATTCTATTTTTTCGCACTTCAAACACGACTTTCGTTCAGAACTTCCAATTTAACCATTGAAGGCAACTATGCATCTCTTTAGCCTTAAAATCATGTCATTGAGACTCTTGTTGTCATCAAATCATTTGAAAGCAATTCGAACGAATTCTATTTTGGCTCTTTAAACGATATTTTTATACATAAGTTGCGATTGATCAATTCAAGTAAATTACCCATTGTTTAGCCTTGAAATCATGTCATTGAGTCTCTTCTAGTAATTAAATCACTTCAAAGCAATTCGAACGAAATCTATTTTCGCACTTGAACCACGACTTTCGTGCATAATTTGCAATTGATCTTTTGAAGGCAACTATGCATTTGTATAGCCTTAAAATAATTTCATTGAGTCACTTTGAGTCAATAAATCATACGAAATCAATTCAAACAACTTTTATTTTCGCATTTCAAACACAACTTTTGTGCAAAACATGCAATTGATCTATTGAAGGCAATTATGCGTTTGTTTAGCCTTAAAATTATGTCATTGAGTCTTCTCTAGTCATTAAATCAATTCAAACTAAGTCGAAAGAATTCTATTTTTTCGCACTTCAAACACGACTTTCGTTCAGAACTTCCAATTCAACCATTGAAGGCAACTATGCATCTTTTTAGCCTTAAAATAATGTCATTGAGTCTCTTGTTGTCATCAAATCATTTGAAAGCAATTCGAATGAATTCTATTTTCGCTCTTTAAACGAGACTTTTGTGCATAACTTGCGGTTGATCTATTCAAGTAAATTACCCATTCTCTTGCTTTGAAGTCATGTAATTGAGTCTCATCTAGTAATTAAATCACTTCAAAGCAATTCGAACGAAATCTATTTTCGCACTTGAACCACGACTTTCGTGCATAATTTGCAATTGATCTTTTGAAGGCAACTATGCATTTGTATAGCCTTAAAATAATTTCATTGAGTCACTTTGAGTCAATAAATCATACGAAATCAATTCAAACAACTTTTATTTTCGCATTTCAAACACAACTTTTGTGCAAAACATGCAATTGATCTATTGAAGGCAATTATGCGTTTGTTTAGGCTTAAAATTATGTCATTGCGTCTTGTCTAGTCATTAAATCAATTCAAACTAAGTCGAAAGAATTCCATTTTTTCGCACTTCAAACACGACTTTCGTTCAGAACTTCCCATTCAACCATTGAAGGCAACTATGCATCTTTTTAGCCTTAAAATAATGTCATTGAGTCTCTTGTTGTCATCAAATCATTTGAAAGCAATTCGAACGAATTCTATTTTCGCTCTTTAAACGAGACTTTTGTGCATAACTTGCGGTTGATCTATTCAAGTAAATTACCCATTCTCTTGCCTTGAAATCATGTAATTGAGTCTCATCTAGTAATTAAATCACTTCAAAGCAATTCGAACGAAATCTATTTTCGCACTTGAACCACGACTTTCGTGCATAATTTGCAATGGATCTTTTGAAGGAAACTATGCTTTTGTATAGCCTTAAAACCATGTCATTGAGTCACTTTTAGTCAATAAATCATACGAAATCAATTCAAACAAATTCTATTTTCGCATTTCAAACACAACTTTTGTGCAAAACATGCAATTGGTCTATTGAAGGCAATTATGCTTTCGTTTAGCCTTAAAATCATGTCATTGAGTCTTCTCTAGTCATTAAATCAATTAATAGTAAGTTGAAAGAATTCTATTTTTTCGCACTTCAAACACGACTTTCGTTCCGAACTTCCAATTCAACCATTGAAGGCAACTATGCATCTTTTTAGCCTTAAAATCATGTCATTGAGTCTCTTGTAATCATCAAATCATTTGAAAGTAATTCAAAAGAATCCTATTTTCACTATTTAAACAAGACTTTTGTGCATAACTTGCGATTGATCTATTCAAGTAAATTACCCATTGTTTAGCCTTGAAATCATGTCACTGAGTCTCTTCTAGTAATTAAATCACTTCAAAGGAATTTGAACGAAATCTATTTTCGCACTTCAACCACGACTTTCATGCATAATTTCCAATGGATATTTTAAAGGCAACTATGCATTTGTATAGCCTTAAAATCAGGTCATTGAGCAACTTTTAGTCTATAAATCATATGAAATCTATTCAAACAAATTCTATTTTCGCATTTCAAACACAACTTTTGTGCAAAACATGCAATTGATATATTGAAGGCAATTATACATTTGTTTAGCCTTAAAATCATGTCATTGAGTCTTCTCTAGTCATTAAATCAATTCAAAGTAAGTTGAAAGAATTCCATTTTTCGAACTTCAAACACGACTTTCGTTCAGAACTTCCAATTCAACCATTGAAGGCAACTATGCATCTTTTTAGCCTTAAAATCATGTCATTGAGTCTCTTGTTGTCATCAAATCATTTGAAAGCAATTCGAACCAATTCTATTTTCGCTCTTTAAACGAGACTTTTGTGCATGAATTGCGATTGATCTATTCAAGTAAATTACCCATTGTTTAGCCTTGAAATCATGTCATTGAGTCTCTTCTAGTAATTAAATCACTTGAAAGCAATTCCAACGAAATCTATTTTCGCACTTGAAACATGACTTTTGTGCATAATTTGCAATGGATCTTTTGAAGGCAACTATGCATTTGTATAGCCTTAAAATAAAGTCATTGAGCAACTTTTAGTCAATAAATCATACGAAATCAATTCAAACAACTTTTATTTTCGCATTTCAAACACAACTTTTGTGCAAAACATGCAATTGGTCTTTTGAAGGCAATTATGCTTTCGTTTAGCCTTAAAATCATGTCATTGAGTCTTCTCTAGTCATTAAATCAATTAATAGTAAGTTGAAAGAATTCTATTTTTTCGCACTTCAAACACGACTTTCGTTCAGAACCTCCAATTCAACCATTGAAGGCAACGATGCATCTTTTTAGCCTTAAAATCATGTCATTGAGTGTCTTGTAGTCATCAAATCAGTTGAAAGCAATTCGAAAGAATCCTATTTTCGCTATTTAAATGAGACTTTTGTGCATAACTTGCGATTGATCTATTCAAGTAAATTACCCATTGTTTAGCCTTGAAATCATGTCACTGAGTCTCTTCTAGTAATTAAATCACTTCAAAGGAATTCGAACGAAATCTATTTTTCGCACTTCAACCACGAGTTTCATGCATAATTTGCAATGGATATTTTGAAGGCAACTATGCATTTGTATAGCCTTAAAATCAGGTCATTGAGCCACTTTTAATCTATAAATTATATGAAATCAATTCAAACAAATTCTATTTTCGCATTTCAAACACAACTTTTGGGCAAAACATGCAATTGATCTATTGAAGGAAATTATGCGTTTGTTTAGCCTTAGAATCATGTCATTGAGTCTTCTCTAGTCATTAAATCAATTCAAAGTAAGTCGAAAGAATTCCATTTTTTCGCACTTCAAACACGACTTTCGTTCAGAACTTCCAATTCAACCATTGAAGGCAACTATGCATCTTTTTAGCCTTAAAATCATGTCATTGAGTCTCTTGTTGTCATTAAATCATTTGGAAGCAATTCGAACGAATTCTATTTTCGCAATTTAAACGAGACTTTTGTGCATAACTTGCGATTGATCTATTGAAGTAACTTACCCATTCTTTAGCCTTGAAATCATGTCATTGTGTCTCTTCTAGTAATTAAATCTTTTCAAAGCAATTCCAACGAAATCTATTTTCGCACTTGAAACACGACTTTCGTGCATAATTTGCAATGGATCTTTTGAAGGCAACTATGTATTTGCATAGCCTTAAAATCATGTCATTGAGCCACTTTTAGTCAATAAATCATACGAAATCAATTCAAACAACTTTTATATTCGCATTTCAAACACAACTTTTGTGCAAAACATGTAATTGATCTATTCAAGGCAATTATGCGTTTGTCTAGCCTTAAAATCGTGTCATTGAGTCTTCTCTACTCATTAAATCAATTAAAAGTAAGTCGAAAGAATTCTATTTTTTCGCACTTCAAACACAACTTTCGTTCCGAACTTCCAATTCAACCATTGAAGGCAACTATGCATGTTTTAAGCCTTAAAATCATGTCATTGAGTCTCTTGTTGTCATCAAATCATTGGAAAGCAACTCGAATGAATTCTATTTTCGCTCTTTAAACAAGACTTTTGTGCAAAAATTGCGATTGATCTATTCAAGTAAATTACCCATTGTTTAGCCTTGAAATCATGTCATTGAGTCTCATCTAGTAATTAAATCACTTCAAAGCAATTCGAACGAAATCTATTTTCGCACTTGAACCACGACTTTCGTGCATAATTTGCAATGGATCTTTTGAAGGCAACTATGCATTTGTATAGCCTTAAAATCAGGTCATTGAGCCACTTTTAATCTATAAATTGTATGAAATCTATTCAACAAATTCTATTTTCGCATTTCAAACACAACTTTTGTGCAAAACATGCAATTGATCTATTGAAGGAAATTATGCGTTTGTCTGACCTTAAAATCGTGTCATTGAGTCTTCTCTAGTCATTAAATCAATTGAAAGTAAGTCGAAAGAATTCTATTTTTTCGCACTTCAAACACAACTTTCGTTCCGAACTTCCAATTCAAACCATTGAAGGCAACTATGCATCTTTTTAGCCTTAAAATCATGTCATTGAGTCTCTTGTTGTCATCAAATCATTTGAAAGCAACTCGAACGAATTCTATTTTCGCTCTTTAAACGAGACTTTTGTGCATAAATTGCGATTGATCTATTCAAGTAAATTACCCATTGTTTAGCCATGAAATCATGTCACTGAGTCTCATCTAGTAATTAAATCACTTCAAAGCAATTCGAATGAAATCTATTTTCGCACTTGAACAACGACTTTCGTGCATAATTTGCAATGGATATTTTGAAGGCAACTATGCATTTTTATAGCCTTACAATCAGGTCATTGAGCCACTTTTAATCTATAAATTATATGAAATCTATTCAAACAAATTCTATTTTCGCATTTCAAACACAACTTTTGTGCAAAATATGCAATTGATCTATTGAAGGAAATTATGCGTTTGTTTAGCCTTAGAATCATGTCATTGAGTCTTCTCTAGTCATTAAATCAATTCAAAGTAAGTCGAAAGAATTTCATTTTTTCGCACTTCAAACACGACTTACGTTCAGAACTTCCAATTCAACCATTGAAGGCAACTATGCATCTTTTTAGCCTTAAAATCATGTCATTGAGTCTCTTGTTGTCATCAAATCATTTGAAAGCAATTCGAACGAATTCTATATTCGCTCTTTAAACGAGACTTTTGTGCATAACTTGCGACTGATCTATTAAAGTAAATTACCCATTCTTTAGCCTTGAAATCATGTCATTGTGTCTCTTCTAGTAATTAAATCATTTCAAAGCAATTCCAACGAAATCTATTTTCGCACTTGAAACACGACTTTCGTGCATAATTTGCAATGGATCTTTTGAAGGCAACTATGCATTTGTATAGCCTTAAAATCATGTCATTGAGCCACTTGTAGTCAATAAATCATACGAAATCAATTCAAACAAATTCTATTTTCGCATTTCAAACACAACTTTTGTGCAAAACATGCAATTGGTCTATTGAAGGCAATTATGCTTTCGTTTAGCCTTAAAATCCTGTCATTGAGTCTTCTCTAGTCATTAAATCAATTAAAAGTAAGTCGAAAGAATTCTATTTTTTCGCACTTCAAACACGACTTTCGTTCAGAACTTCCATTTCAACCATTGAAGGCAACTATGAATCTTTTTAGCCTTAAAATCATGTCATTGAGTGTCTTGTAGTCATCAAATCATTTGAAAGTAATTCGAACGAATTCTATTTTAGCTCTTTAAACGATACTTTTATACATAACTTGCGATTGATCTATTTAAGTAAATTACCCATTGTTTAGCCTTGAAATCATGCCATTAAGTCTCTTCTAGTAATTAAATCACTTAAAAGCAATTCAAACGAAATCTATTTTCGCACTTCAAGACCGACTTTCGTGCATTATTTGCAATGGATCTTTTGAAGCCAACTATGCATTTGTATAGCCTTAAAATCGGGTCATTGAGCCACTTTGAGTCAATAAATCATACGAAATTAATTCAAACAAATTCTATTTTTGCATTTCAAACACAACTTTTGTGCAAAACATGCAATTGATCTATTGAAGGCAATGATGCATTTGTTTAGCCTTAAAATCATGTCATTGAGTCTTCTCTAGTCATTAAATCAATTCAAAGTAAGTCGAAAGAATTCCATTTTTTCGCACTTCAAACACGACTTTCGTTCAGAACTTCCAATTCAACCATTGAAGGCAACTATGCATCTTTTTAGCCTTAAAATCATGTCATTGGGTCTCTTGTTGTCATCAAATCATTTGAAAGCAATTCGAACCAATTCTATTTTCGCTCTTTAAACGAGACTTTTGTGCATAAATTGCGATTGATCTATTCAAGTAAATTACCCATTGTTAAGCCTTGAAATCATGTCATTGAGTCTCATCTAGTAATTAAATCACTTCAAAGCAATTCGAACGAAATCTATTTTCGCACTTGAACAACGACTTTCGTGCATAATTTGCAATGGATATTTTGAAGGCAACTATGCATTTTTATAGCCTTACAATCATTTCATTGAGTCACTTTTAGTAAATAAATCATACGAAATCAATTCAAACAAATTCTATTTTCGCATTTCAAACACAAATTTTGTGCAAAACATGCAATTGGTCTATTGAAGGCATTTATGCTTTCATTTAGCCTTAAAATCATGTCATTGAGTCTTCTCTAGTCATTAAATCAATTAAAAGTAAGTCGACAGAATTCTATTTTTTCGCATTTCAAACAGGACTTTCGTTCAGAACTTCCAATTCAACCATTGAAGGCAACTATGCATCTTTTTAGCCTTAAAATCATGTCATTGAGTGTCTTGTAGTCATCAAATCATTTGAAAGTAATTCGAAAGAATCCTATTTTCGCTATTTAAATGAGACTTTTGTGCATAACTTGCGATTGAGCTATTCAAGTAAATTACCCATTGTTTAGCCTTGAAATCATGTCACTGAGTCTCTTCTAGTAATTAAATCACTTCAAAGGAATTCGAACGAAATCTATTTTCGCACTTCAACCACGACTTACATGCATAATTGGCAATGGATATTTTGAAGGCAACTATGCATTTGTATGCCCTTAAAATCAGGTCATTGAGCCACTTTTAGTCTATAAATTATATGAAATCTATTCAAACAAATTCTATTTTCGCATTTCAAGCACAACTTTTTTGCAAAACATGCAATTGATCTATTGAAGGCAATTATGCATTTGTTTAGCCTTAAAATCATGTCATTGAGTCTTCTCTAGTCATTAAATCAATTCAAAGTAAGTCGAAAGAATTCCATTTTTTCGCACTTCAAACACGACTTTCGTTCAGAACTTCCAATTCAACCATTGAAGGCAACTATGCTTCTTTTTAGCCTTAAAATCATATCATTGAGTCTATTGTTGTCATCAAATCATTTGAAAGCAATTCGAACAAATTCTATTTTCGCTCTTTAAACGAGACTTTTGTGCATAACTTGCGATTGATCTATTCAAATAAATTACCCATTGTTTAGCCTTGAAATCATGTCATTGTGTCTCTTCTAGTAATTAAATCACTTCAAAGCAATTCCAACGAAATCTATTTTCGCACTTCAACCACGACTTTCGTGCACAATTTGCAATGGATCTTTCGAAGGCAACTATGCATTTGTATAGCCTTAAAATCATGTCATTGAGTCACTTTTAGTCAATAAATCATATGAAATCAATTCAAACAAATTCTATTTTCGCATTTCAAACACAACTTTTGTGCAAAACATGCAATTGGTCTATTGAAGGCAATTATGCTTTCATTTAGCCTTAAAATCATGTCATTGAGTCTTCTCTAGTCATTAAATCAATTAAAAGTAAGTCGAAAGAATTCTATTTTTTCGTATTTCAAACACGACTTTCGTTCAGAACTTCCAATTCAACCACTGAAGGCAACTATGCATCTTTTTAGCCTTAAAATCATGTCATTGAGTGTCTTGTAGTCATCAAATCACTTGAAAGCAATTCGAAAGAGTCCTATTTTCGCTATTTAAATAAGAGTTTTGTGCATAACTTGCGATTGATCTATTCAAGTAAATTACCCATTGTTTAGCCTTGAAATCATGTCATTGAGTCTCATCTAGTATTTAAATCACTTCAAAGTAATTCGAACGAAATCTATTTTCGCACTTGAACCACCACTTTCATGCATAATTTGCAATGGATATTTTGAAGGCAACTATGCATTTTTATGGCCTTAAAATCAGGTCATTGAGCCACTTTTAGTCTATAAATTATATGAAATCTATTCAAACAAATTCTATTTTCGCATTTCAAGCACAACTTTTGTGCAAAACATGCAATTGATCTATTGAAGGCAATTATGCATTTGTCTAGCCTTAAAATCATGTCATTGAGTCTTCTCTAGTCATTAAATCAATTCAAACTAAGTCGAAAGAATTCTATTTTTTCGTATTTCAAACACGACTTTCGTTCAGAACTTCCAATTCAACCACTGAAGGCAACTATGCATCTTTTTAGCCTTAAAATCATGTCATTGAGTGTCTTGTAGTCATCAAATCACTTGAAAGCAATTCGAAAGAGTCCTATTTTCGCTATTTAAATAAGAGTTTTGTGCATAACTTGCGATTGATCTATGCAAGTAAATTACCCATTGTTTAGCCTTGAAATCATGTCATTGAGTCTCATCTAGTATTTAAATCACTTCAAAGCAATTCGAACGAAATCTATTTTCGCACTTGAACCACGACTTTCGTGCATAATTTGCAATGGATATTTCGAAGGCAACTATGCATTTTTATAGCGTTACAATCATTTCATTGAGTCACTTTTAGTCAATAAATCATACGAAATCAATTCAAACAAATTCTATTTTCGCATTTCAAACACAACTTTTGTGCAAAACATGCAATTGGTCTATTGAAGGCAATTATGCTTTCGTTTAGCCTTAAAATCATGTCATTGAGTCTTCTCTAGTCATTAAATCAATTAAAAGTAAGTCGAAAGAACTCTATTTTTTCGCATTTCAAACCCGACTTTCGTTCAGAACTTCCAATTCAACCATTGAAGGCAACTATGCATCTTTTTAGCCTTAAAATCATGTCATTGGGTGTCTTGTAGTCATCAAGTGATTTGAAAGCAGTTCGAAAGAACCCTATTTTCGCTATTTAAATGAGACTTTTGTGCATAACTTGCGATTGATCTATTCAAGTAAATTACCCATTGTTTAGCCTTGAAATCATGTAATTGAGTCTCTTCTAGTAATTAAATCACTTCAAAGCAATTCGAACGAAATCTATTTTCGCACTTCAACCACGACTTTCGTGCATAATTTCTAATGGATATTTTGAAGGCAACTATGCATTTGTATAGCCTTAAAATCATGTCATTGAGCCACTTTGAGTCCATGAATCATACGAAATCGATTCAAACAAATTCTATTTTCGCATTTCAAACACAACTTTTGTGCAAAACATGCAATTGATCTATTGAAGGCAATGATGCGTTTGTTTGGCCTTAAAATCGTTTCATTGAGTCTTCTCTACTCATTAAATCAATTAAAAGTAAGTCGAAAGAATTCTATTTTTTCGCACTTCAAACACGACTTTCATTCTGAACTTCCAATTTAACAATTGAAGGCAACTATGCATCTCTTTAGCCTTAAAATCATGTCATTGAGTTTCTTGTTGTCATCAAATCATTTGAGAGCAATTCGAACGAATTCTATTTTCGCTCTTTAAACGAGACTTTTGTGCATAAATTGCGATTGATCAATTCAAGTAAATTACCCATTGTTTAGCCTTGAAATCATGTCATTGAGTCTCATCTAGTAATTAAATCACTTCAAAGCAATTCGAACGAAATCTATTTTCGCACTTGAACCACGACTTTCGTGCATAATTTGCAAGGGATCTTTTGAAGGCAACTATGCATTTGTATAGCCTTACAATCATTTCATTGAGCTACTTTTAGTCAATAAATCATACGAAATCAATTCAAACAACTTTTATTTTAGCATTTCAAACACAACTTTTGTGCAAAACATGCAATTGGTCTATTGAAGGCAATAATGCTTTCGTTTAGCCTTAAAATACTGTCATTGAGTCTTCTCTAGTCATTAAATCAATTAAAAGTAAGTCGAAAGAATTCTATTTTTTCGCATTTCAAACACGACTTTCGTTCAGAACCTCCAATTCAACCATTGAAGGCAACTATGCATCTTTTTAGCCTTAAAATCATGTCATTGAGTGTCGTGTAGTCATCAAATCAGTTGAAAGCAATTCGAAAGAATCCTATTTTCGCTGTTTAAATGAGACTTTTGTGCATAACTTGCGATTGATCTATTCAAGTAAATTACCCATTGTTTAGCCTTGAAATCATGTCATTGAGTCTCTTCTAGTAATTAAATCACTTCAAAAGAATTCGAACGAAATCTATTTTCGCACTTCAACCACGAGTTTCATGCATAATTTGCAATGGATATTTTGAAGGCAACTATGCATTTGTATAGCCTTAAAATCAGGTCATTGAGCCACTTTTAATCTATAAATTATATGAAATCAATTCACACAAATTCTATTTTCGCATTTCAAACACAACTTTTGTGCAAAACATGCAATTGATCTATTGAAGGCAATGCTGCATTTTTTTAACCTTAAAATCGTGTCATTGAGTCTTCTCTACTCATTAAATCAATTAAAAGTAACTCGAAAGAATTCTATTTTTTCGCTTTTCAAACACGACTTTCGTTCAGAACTTCCAATTCAACCATTGAAGGCAACTATGCATCTTTTTAGCCTTAAAATCATGTCATTGAGTGTCTTGTAGTCATCAAATCATTTGAAAGCAGTTCGAAAGAACCCTATTTTCGCTATTTAAATGAGACTTTTGTGCATAACTTGCGATTGATCTATTCAAGTAAATTACCCATTGTTTAGCCTTGAAATCATTTCATTGAGTCTCTTCTAGTAATTAAATCACTTCAAAGGAATTCGAACGAAATCTATTTTCGCACTTCAACCACGACTTTCGTGCATAATTTCTAATGGATATTTTGAAGGCAACTATGCATTTGTATAGCCTTAAAATCAGGTCATTGAGCCACTTTGAGTCCATGAATCATACGAAATCGATTGAAACAAATTCTATTTTCGCATTTCAAACACAACTTTTGTGCAAAACATGCAATTGATCTATTGAAGGCAATTATGCGTTTGTTTAGCATTAAAATCATGTCATTGAGTCTTCTCTAGTCATTAAATCTATTCAAAGTAAGTCGAAAGAATTCTACTTTTTCGCCCTTCAAACACGACTTTCGTTCAGAAGTTCCAATTCAACCATTGAAGGCAACTATGCATCTTTCTAAACTTCAACTCATGTCATTGAGTCTCTTGTTGTCATCAAATCATTTGAAAGCAATTCGAACGAATTCTTCTTTCGCTCTTTAAACGAGACTTTTGTGCATAACTTGCGATTGATCTATTCAAGTAAATTACCCATTATTTAGCCTTGAAATCATATCATTGTGTCTCTTCTAGTAATTAAATTACTTCAAACCAATTCGAACGAAATCTATTTTCGCACTTGAACCACGACTTTCGTGCATAATTTGCAAGGGATCTTTTGAAGGAAACTATGCATTTGTATAGCCTTAAAATCATGTCATTGAGTCACTTTTAGTCAATAAATCATACGTAATCAATTCAATGAAATTCTATTTTCGCATTTCAAACACAACTTTTGTGGAAAACATGCAATTGATCTATTGAAGGCAATTATGCTTTTGTTTAGCCTTAAAATCATGTCATTTAGTCTTCTCTAGTCATTAAATCAATTAAAAGTGAGTCGAAAGAATTCTACTTTTTCGCACTTCAAACACGACTTTCGTTCAGAACTTCCAATTCAACCATTGAAGGCAACTATGCATCTTTTTAGCCTTAAAATCATGTCATTGAGTCTCTTGTCGTTATCAAATCATTTGAAAGCAATTCGAACGAATTCTATTTTCGCTCTTTAAACGAGACTTTTGTGCATAAATTGCGATTGATCTATTCAAGTAAATTACCCATTGTTTCGCCTTGAAATCATGTCACTGAGTCTCTTCTTGTAATTAAATCACTTCAAAGCAATTCGAACGAAATCTATTTTCGCACTTCAACCACGACTTTCGTGCATAATTTGCAATGGATATTTTGAAGGTAACTATGCATTTGTATAGCCTTAAAATCAGGTCATTAAGCCACTTTTAGTCTATAAATTATATGAAATCTATTCAAACAAATTCTATTTTCGCATTTCAAACACAACTTTTGTGCAAAACATGCAATTGATCTATTGAAGGCAATGATGCGTTTTTTTAGCCTTAAAATCGTGTCATTGAGTTTTCTCTACTCATTAAATCAATTAAAAGTAGGTCGAAAGAATTCTATTTTTTCGCTTTTCAAACACGACTTTCGTTCAGAACTTCCAATTCAACCATTGAAGGCAACTATGCATCTTTTTAGCCTTAAAATCATGTCATTGAGTGTCTTGTAGTCATCAAATCATTTGAAAGCAGTTCGAAAGAACCCTATTTTCGCTATTTAAATGAGACTTTTGTGCATAACTTGCGATTGATCTATTCAAGTAAATTACCCATTGTTTAGCCTTGGAATCATGTCATTGAGTCTCTTCTAGTAATTAAATCACTTCAAAAGAATTCGAACGAAATCTATTTTCGCACTTGAACCACGACTTTCGTGCATAATTTGCAATGCATATTTTGAAGGCAACTATGCATTTGTATAGCCTTAAAATCAGGTCATTGAGCCACTTTGAGTCCATGAATCATACGAAATCGATTCAAACAAATTCTATTTTCGCATTTCAAACACAACTTTTGTGCGAAACATGCAATTGATCTATTGAAGGCAATGATGCGTTTGTTTAGCCTTAGAATCATGTCATTGAGTCTTCTCTAGTCATTAAATCAATTCAAAGTAAGTCAAAAGAATTCCATTTTTTCGCACTTCAAACACGACTTTCGTTCAGAACTTCCAATTCAACCATTGAAGGCAACTATGCATCTTTTTAGCCTTAAAATCATGTCATTGAGTCTCTTGTTGTCGTCAAATCATTTGAAAGCGATTCGAAAGAATCCTATTCTCGCTATTTAAACGAGACTTTTGTGCATAACTTGCGATTGATCTATTCAAGTAAATTACCCACTGTTAAGCCTTGAAATCATGTCACAGAGTCTCTTCTAGTAGTTAAATCACTTCAAAGGAATTCGAACGAAATCTATTTTCGCACTTGAACCACGACTTTCGTGCATAATTTGCAATGGATCTTTTGAAGGCAACTATGCATTTGTATAGCCTTAAAATCATGTTAGTGGGTCAGTTTTAGTCAATAAATCATACGAAATCAATTCAAACAAATTCTTTTTTCGCATTTCAAATACAACTTTTGTGCAAAACATGCAATTGATCTATTGAATGCAATTATGCGTTTGTTTAGCCTTAAAATCATGTCATTGAGTCTTCTCTAGTCATTAAATCAATTAAAAGTAAGTCAAATGAATACTACTTTTTCGCACTTCAAACACGACTTTCGTTCAGAACTTCCAATTCAACCATTGTAGGCAACTATGCATCTTTTTAGCCTTAAAATCATGTCATTGAGTCCCTTGTAGTTATCAAATCATTTGAAAGCAATTCGAACGAATTCTATTTTCACTCTTTAAACGAGACTTTTGTGCATAACTTGCGATTGATCTATTCAAGTAAATTACCCATTGTTTAGCCTTGGAATCATGTCATTGAGTCTCTTCTAGTAATTAAATCACTTCAAAAGAATTCGAACGAAATCTATTTTCGCACTTGAACCACGACTTTCGTGCATAATTTGCAATGGATATTTTGAAGGCAACTATGCATTTGTATAGCCTTAAAATCAGGTCATTGAGCCACTTTGAGTCCATGAATCATACGAAATCGATTGAAACAAATTCTATTTTCGCATTTCAAACACAACTTTTGTGCAAAACATGCAATTGATCTATTGAAGGCAATTATGCGTTTGTTTAGCATTAAAATCATGTCATTGAGTCTTCTCTAGTCATTAAATCTATTCAAAGTAAGTCGAAAGAATTCTACTTTTTCGCCCTTCAAACACGACTTTCGTTCAGAAGTTCCAATTCAACCATTGAAGGCAACTATGCATCTTTCTAAACTTCAACTCATGTCATTGAGTCTCTTGTTGTCATCAAATCATTTGAAAGCAATTCGAACGAATTCTTCTTTCGCTCTTTAAACGAGACTTTTGTGCATAACTTGCGATTGATCTATTCAAGTAAATTACCCATTATTTAGCCTTGAAATCATATCATTGTGTCTCTTCTAGTAATTAAATTACTTCAAACCAATTCGAACGAAATCTATTTTCGCACTTGAACCACGACTTTCGTGCATAATTTGCAAGGGATCTTTTGAAGGAAACTATGCATTTGTATAGCCTTAAAATCATGTCATTGAGTCACTTTTAGTCAATAAATCATACGTAATCAATTCAATGAAATTCTATTTTCGCATTTCAAACACAACTTTTGTGGAAAACATGCAATTGATCTATTGAAGGCAATTATGCTTTTGTTTAGCCTTAAAATCATGTCATTTAGTCTTCTCTAGTCATTAAATCAATTAAAAGTGAGTCGAAAGAATTCTACTTTTTCGCACTTCAAACACGACTTTCGTTCAGAACTTCCAATTCAACCATTGAAGGCAACTATGCATCTTTTTAGCCTTAAAATCATGTCATTGAGTCTCTTGTCGTTATCAAATCATTTGAAAGCAATTCGAACGAATTCTATTTTCGCTCTTTAAACGAGACTTTTGTGCATAAATTGCGATTGATCTATTCAAGTAAATTACCCATTGTTTCGCCTTGAAATCATGTCACTGAGTCTCTTCTTGTAATTAAATCACTTCAAAGCAATTCGAACGAAATCTATTTTCGCACTTCAACCACGACTTTCGTGCATAATTTGCAATGGATATTTTGAAGGCAACTATGCATTTGTATAGCCTTAAAATCAGGTCATTGAGCCACTTTTAGTCTATAAATTATATGAAATCTATTCAAACAAATTCTATTTTCGCATTTCAAACACAACTTTTGTGCAAAACATGCAATTGATCTATTGAAGGCAATGATGCGTTTTTTTAGCCTTAAAATCGTGTCATTGAGTTTTCTCTACTCATTAAATCAATTAAAAGTAGGTCGAAAGAATTCTATTTTTTCGCTTTTCAAACACGACTTTCGTTCAGAACTTCCAATTCAACCATTGAAGGCAACTATGCATCTTTTTAGCCTTAAAATCATGTCATTGAGTGTCTTGTAGTCATCAAATCATTTGAAAGCAGTTCGAAAGAACCCTATTTTCGCTATTTAAATGAGACTTTTGTGCATAACTTGCGATTGATCTATTCAAGTAAATTACCCATTGTTTAGCCTTGGAATCATGTCATTGAGTCTCTTCAAGTAATTAAATCACTTCAAAAGAATTCGAACGAAATCTATTTTCGCACTTGAACCACGACTTTCCTGCATAATTTGCAATGCATATTTTGAAGGCAACTATGCATTTGTATAGCCTTAAAATCAGGTCATTGAGCCACTTTGAGTCCATGAATCATACGAAATCGATTCAAACAAATTCTATTTTCGCATTTCAAACACAACTTTTGTGCGAAACATGCAATTGATCTATTGAAGGCAATGATGCGTTTGTTTAGCCTTAGAATCATGTCATTGAGTCTTCTCTAGTCATTAAATCAATTCAAAGTAAGTCAAAAGAATTCCATTTTTTCGCACTTCAAACACGACTTTCGTTCAGAACTTCCAATTCAACCATTGAAGGCAACTATGCATCTTTTTAGCCTTAAAATCATGTCATTGAGTCTCTTGTTGTCGTCAAATCATTTGAAAGCGATTCGAAAGAATCCTATTCTCGCTATTTAAACGAGACTTTTGTTCATAACTTGCGATTGATCTATTCAAGTAAATTACCTACTGTTAAGCCTTGAAATCATGTCACAGAGTCTCTTCTAGTAGTTAAATCACTTCAAAGGAATTCGAACGAAATCTATTTTCGCACTTGAACCACGACTTTCGTGCATAATTTGCAATGGATCTTTTGAAGGCAACTATGCATTTGTATAGCCTTAAAATCATGTTAGTGGGTCAGTTTTAGTCAATAAATCATACGAAATCAATTCAAACAAATTCTTTTTTCGCATTTCAAATACAACTTTTGTGCAAAACATGCAATTGATCTATTGAATGCAATTATGCGTTTGTTTAGCCTTAAAATCATGTCATTGAGTCTTCTCTAGTCATTAAATCAATTAAAAGTAAGTCAAATGAATACTACTTTTTCGCACTTCAAACACGACTTTCGTTCAGAACTTCCAATTCAACCACTGTAGGCAACTATGCATCTTTTTAGCCTTAAAATCATGTCATTGAGTCCCTTGTAGTTATCAAATCATTTGAAAGCAATTCGAACGAATTCTATTTTCACTCTTTAAACGAGACTTTTGTGCATAACTTGCGATTGATCTATTCAAGTAAATTACCCATTGTTTAGCCTTGGAATCATGTCATTGAGTCTCTTCTAGTAATTAAATCACTTCAAAAGAATTCGAACGAAATCTATTTTCGCACTTGAACCACGACTTTCGTGCATAATTTGCAATGGATATTTTGAAGGCAACTATGCATTTGTATAGCCTTAAAATCAGGTCATTGAGCCACTTTGAGTCCATGAATCATACGAAATCGATTCAAACAAATTCTATTTTCGCATTTCAAACACAACTTTTGTGCAAAACATGCAATTGATCTATTGAAGGCAATTATGCGTTTGTTTAGCATTAAAATCATGTCATTGAGTCTTCTCTAGTCATTAAATCTAATTCAAAGTAAGTCGAAAGAATTCCATTTTTTCGCACTTCAAACACGACTATCGTTCAGAACTTCCAATTCAACCATTGAAGGCAACTATGCATCTTTTTAGCCTTAAAATCATGTCATTGAGTCTCTTGTAGTTATCAAATCATTTGAAAGCAATTCGAACGAATTCAATTTTCGCTCTTTAAACGAGACTTTTGTGCATAACTTGCGATTGATCTATTCAAGTAAATTACCCATTGTTTAGCATTCAAATCATGTCATTGAGTCTCTTCTAGTAATTAAATCACTTCAAAGGAATTCGAACGAAATCTATTTTCGCACTTGAACCATGATTTTCGTGCATAATTTGCAATGGATCTTTTGAAGGCAACTATGCATTTATATAGCCTTAAAATCATGTCATTGAGTCACTTTTAGTCAATAAATCATACGAAATCAATTCAAACAAAATCTATTTTCGCATTTCAAACACAACTTTTGTGCAAAACATGTAATTGATCTATTGAAGGCAATTATGGGTTTGTTTAGCCTTAAAATCATGTCATTGAGTCTTCTCTATTCATTAAATCAATTCAAAGTAAGTCGAAAGAATTCCATTTTTTCGCACTTTAAACACGACTTTCGTTCAGAACTTCCAATTCAACCATTGAAGGCAACTATGCATCTTTTTAGCCTTAAAATCATGTCATTGAGTCTCTTGTCGTTATCAAATCATTTGAAAGCAATTCGAACGAATTCTATTTTCGCTCTTTAAACGAGACTTTTGTGCATAAATTGCGATTGATCTATTCAAGTAAATTACCCATTGTTTAGCCTTGAAATCATGTCACTGAGTCTCTTCTTGTAATTAAATCACTTCAAAGCAATTCGAACGAAACCTATTTTCGCACTTCAACCACGACTTTCGTGCATAATTTGCAATGGATATTTTGAAGGCAACTATGCATTTGTATAGCCTTAAAATCAGGTCATTGAGCCACTTTTAGTCTATAAATTATATGAAATCTATTCAAACAAATTCTATTTTCGCATTTCAAACACAACTTTTGTGCAAAACATGCAATTGATCTATTGAAGGCAATGATGCGTTTTTTTAGCCTTAAAATCGTGTCATTGAGTTTTCTCTACTCATTAAATCAATTAAAAGTAGGTCGAAAGAATTCTATTTTTTCGCTTTTCAAACACGACTTTCGTTCAGAACTTCCAATTCAACCATTGAAGGCAACTATGCATCTTTTTAGCCTTAAAATCATGTCATTGAGTGTCTTGTAGTCATCAAATCATTTGAAAGCAGTTCGAAAGAACCCTATTTTCGCTATTTAAATGAGACTTTTGTGCATAACTTGCGATTGATCTATTCAAGTAAATTACCCATTGTTTAGCCTTGGAATCATGTCATTGAGTCTCTTCTAGTAATTAAATCACTTCAAAAGAATTCGAACGAAATCTATTTTCGCACTTGAACCACGACTTTCGTGCATAATTTGCAATGGATATTTTGAAGGCAACTATGCATTTGTATAGCCTTAAAATCAGGTCATTGAGCCACTTTGAGTCCATGAATCATACGAAATCGATTCAAACAAATTCTATTTTCGCATTTCAAACACAACTTTTGTGCAAAACATGCAATTGATCTATTGAAGGCAATGATGCGTTTGTTTAGCCTTAGAATCATGTCATTGAGTCTTCTCTAGTCATTAAATCAATTCAAAGTAAGTCAAAAGAATTCCATTTTTTCGCACTTCAAACACGACTTTCGTTCAGAACTTCCAATTCAACCATTGAAGGCAACTATGCATCTTTTTAGCCTTAAAATCATGTCATTGAGTCTCTTGTTGTCGTCAAATCATTTGAAAGCGATTCGAAAGAATCCTATTCTCGCTATTTAAACGAGACTTTTGTGCATAACTTGCGATTGATCTATTCAAGTAAATTACCTACTGTTAAGCCTTGAAATCATGTCACAGAGTCTCTTCTAGTAGTTAAATCACTTCAAAGGAATTCGAACGAAATCTATTTTCGCACTTGAACCACGACTTTCGTGCATAATTTGCAATGGATCTTTTGAAGGCAACTATGCATTTGTATAGCCTTAAAATCATGTTAGTGGGTCAGTTTTAGTCAATAAATCATACGAACAAATTCTGTTTTCGCATTTCAAATACAACTTTTGTGCAAAACATGCAATTGATCTATTGAATGCAATTATGCGTTTGTTTAGCCTTAAAATCATGTCATTGAGTCTTCTCTAGTCATTAAATCAATTAAAAGTAAGTCAAATGAATACTACTTTTTCGCACTTCAAACACGACTTTCGTTCAGAACTTCCAATTCAACCATTGTAGGCAACTATGCATCTTTTTAGCCGTAAAATCATGTCATTGAGTCCCTCGTAGTTATCAAATCATTTGAAAGCAATTCGAACGAATTCTATTTTCACTCTTTAAACGAGACTTTTGTGCATAACTTGCGATTGATCTATTCAAGTAAATTACCCATTGTTTAGCCTTGGAATCATGTCATTGAGTCTCTTCTAGTAATTAAATCACTTCAAAAGAATTCGAACGAAATCTATTTTCGCACTTGAACCACGACTTTCGTGCATAATTTGCAATGGATATTTTGAAGGCAACTATGCATTTGTATAGCCTTAAAATCAGGTCATTGAGCCACTTTGAGTCCATGAATCATACGAAATCGATTCAAACAAATTCTATTTTCGCATTTCAAACACAACTTTTGTGCAAAACATGCAATTGATCTATTGAAGGCAATTATGCGTTTGTTTAGCATTAAAATCATGTCATTTAGTCTTCTCTAGTCATTAAATCTAATTCAAAGTAAGTCGAAAGAATTCCATTTTTTCGCACTTCAAACACGACTATCGTTCAGAACTTCCAATTCAACCATTGAAGGCAACTATGCATCTTTTTAGCCTTAAAATCATGTCATTGAGTCTCTTGTAGTTATCAAATCATTTGAAAGCAATTCGAACGAATTCTATTTTCGCTCTTTAAACGAGACTTTTGTGCATAACTTGCGATTGATCTATTCAAGTAAATTACCCATTGTTTAGCATTCAAATCATGTCATTGAGTCTCTTCTAGTAATTAAATCACTTCAAAGGAATTCGAACGAAATCTATTTTCGCACTTGAACCATGATTTTCGTGCATAATTTGCAATGGATATTTTGAAGGCAACTATGCATTTGTATAGCCTTAAAATCAGGTCATTGAGCCACTTTTAGTCTAGAAATCATATGAAATCTATTCAAACAAAATCTATTTTCGCATTTCAAACACAACTTTTGTGCAAAACATGTAATTGATCTATTGAAGGCAATTATGGGTTTGTTTAGCCTTAAAATCATGTCATTGAGTCTTCTCTATTTATTAAATCAATTCAAAGTAAGTCGAAAGAATTCCATTTTTTCGCACTTTAAACACGACTTTCGTTCAGAACTTCCAATTCAACCATTGAAGGCAACTATGCATCTTTTTAGCCTTAAAATCATGTCATTGAGTCTCTTGTTGTCATCAAATGATTTGAAAGCAATTCGAACGAATTCTATTTTTGCTCTTTAAACGAGACCTTTGTGCATAACTTGCGATTGATCTATTCAAGTAAAATTACCCATTCTTTAGCCTTGAAATCATGTCATTGTGTCTCTTCTAGTAATAAAATCATTTCAAAGCAATTCGAACGAAATCTATTTTCGCACTTGAACCACGACTTTCGTGCATAATTTGCAATGGATCTTTTGAAGGCAACTATGCATTTGTATAGCCTCAAAATCAGGTCATTGAGCCACTTTGAGTCCATGAATCATACGAAATCGATTCAAACAAATTCTATTTTCGCATTTCAAACACAACTTTTGTGCAAAACATGCAATTGATCTATTGAAGGCAATGATGCGTTTGTTTAGCCTTAGAATCATGTCATTGAGTCTTCTCTAGTCATTAAATCAATTCAAAGTAAGTCAAAAGAATTCCATTTTTTCGCACTTCAAACACGACTTTCGTTCAGAACTTCCAATTCAACCATTGAAGGCAACTATGCATCTTTTTAGCCTTAAAATCATGTCATTGAGTCTCTTGTTGTCGTCAAATCATTTGAAAGCGATTCGAAAGAATCCTATTCTCGCTATTTAAACGAGACTTTTGTGCATAACTTGCGATTGATCTATTCGAGTAAATTACCCACTGTTAAGCCTTGAAATCATGTCACAGAGTCTCTTCTAGTAGTTAAATCACTTCAAAGGAATTCGAACGAAATCTATTTTCGCACTTGAACCACGACTTTCGTGCATAATTTGCAATGGATCTTTTGAAGGCAACTATGCATTTGTATAGCCTTAAAATCATGTTAGTGGGTCAGTTTTAGTCAATAAATCATACGAAATCAATTCAAACAAATTCTGTTTTCGCATTTCAAATACAACTTTTGTGCAACACATGCAATTGATCTATTGAATGCAATTATGCGTTTGTTTAGCCTTAAAATCATGTCATTGAGTCTTCTCTAGTCATTAAATCAATTAAAAGTAAGTCAAATGAATACTACTTTTTCGCACTTCAAACACGACTTTCGTTCAGAACTTCCAATTCAACCATTGTAGGCAACTATGCATCTTTTTAGCCTTAAAATCATGTCATTGAGTCCCTTGTAGTTATCAAATCATTTGAAAGCAATTCGAACGAATTCTATTTTCACTCTTTAAACGAGACTTTTGTGCATAACTTGTGATTGATCTATTCAAGTAAATTACCCATTGTTTAGCCTTGAAATCATGTCCTTGAGTCTCTTTTAGTAATTAAATCACTTCAAAGCAATTCGAACGAAATCTATTTTCGCACTTGAACCACGACTTTCGTGCATAATTTGCAATGGATCTTTTGAAGGCAACTATGCATTTGTATAGCCTCAAAATCAGGTCATTGAGCCACTTTGAGTCAATAAATCATACGAAATAAATTCAAACAAATTCTATTTTCGCATTTCAAGCACAACTTTTGTGCAAAACATGCAATTGATATATTGAAGGCAATTATGCTTTCGTTTAGCCTTAAAATCACGTCATTTAGTCTTCTCTAGTCATTCAATCAATTAAAAGTAAGTCGAAAGAATTCTACTTTTTCGCACTTCAAACACGACTTTCGTTCAGAACTTCCAATTCAACCATTGAAGGAAACTATGCATCTTTTTAGCCTTAAAATCATGTCATTAAGTCTCTTGTTGTCATCAAATCATTTGAAAGCAATTCGAACGAATTCTATTTTTGCTCTTTAAACGAGACTTTTGTGCATAACTTGCGATTGATCTATTCAAGTAAAATTGCCCATTCTTTAGCCTTGAAATCATGTCATTGAGTCTCTTCTAGTAATTAAATCACTTCAAAGCAATTCAAACGAAATCTATTTTCGCACCTCAACCACGACTTTCGTGCATAATTTGCAATGGATCTTTTGAAGGCAACTATGCATTTGTACAGCCTTAAAATTAGGTCATTGAGCCACTTTGAGTCAATAAATCATACGAAATCAAGTCAAATAAATTCTATATTCGCATTTCAAACACAACTTTTGTGCAAAACATGCAATTGATCTATTGAAGGCAATTATGCGTTTCTTTAGCCTTGAAATCATGTCATTGAGTCTTCTATAGTCATTAAATCAATTAAAAGTAAGTCGAAAGAATTCTACTTTTTCACCCTTCAAACTCGACTTTCGTTCAGAACTTCCAATTCAACCATTGAAGGCAACTATGCATCTTTCTAAACTTAAACTCATGTCATTGAGTCTCTTGTTGTCATCAAATCATTTGAAAGCAATTCTAACGAATTCTTCTTTCGCTCTTTAAACGAGACTTTTGTGCATAACTTGCGATTGATCTATTCAAGTAAATTACCCATTCTTTAGCCTTGAAATCATATCATTGTGTCTCTTCTAGTAATTAAATTATTTCAAAGCAATTCGAACGAAATCTATTTTCGCACTTGAACCACGACTTTCGTGCATAATTTGCAATGGATCTTTTGAAGGAAACTATGCATTTGTATAGCCTTAAAATCATGTCATTGAGTCAATTTTAGTCAATAAATCATACGTAATCAATTCAATCAAATTCTATTTTCGCATTTCAAAACACAACTTTTGTGGAAAACATGCAATTGATCTATTGAAGGCAATTATGCTTTCGTTTAGCCTTAAAATCATGTCATTAAGTCTTCTCTAGTCATTAAATCAATTAAAAGTAAGTCGAAAGAATTCTCCTTTTTCGCACTTCAAACACGACTTTCGTTCAGAACTTCCAATTCAACCATTGACGGCAACTATGCATCTTTTTAGCCTTAAAATCATGTCATTGAGTCTCTTGTTGTCATCAAATCATTTGAAAGCAATTCGAACGAATTCTATTTTCGCTCTTTAAACGAGACTTTTGTGCATAACTTGCGATTGATCTATTCAAGTAAATTACCCATTGTTTAGCCTTGAAATCATGCCATTGAGTCTCTTCTAGTAATTAAATCACTTCAAAGCAATTCGAACGGAATCTATTTTCGCACATGAACCACGACTTTCGTGCATAATTTGCAATGGATCTTTTGAAGGCAACTATGCATTTGTATAGCCTTAAAATCAGGTCATTGAGCCACTTTGAGTCAATAAATCATACGAAATAAATTCAAACAAATTCTATTTTCGGATTTCAAACACAACTTTTGTGCAAAACATGCAATTGATCTATTGAAGGCAATTATGCGTTTCTTTAGCCTTTAAATCATGTTATTTAGTCTTCTCTAGTCATTAAATCAATTCAAAGTAAGTCGAAAGAATTCTACTTTTTCGCACTTCAAACACGACTTTCGTTCAGAACTTCAAATTCAACCATTGAAGGAAACTATGCATCTTTTTAGCCTTAAAATCATGTCATTGAGTCTCTTGTGGTCATCAAATCATTTGAAAGCAATTCGAAAGAATCCTATTTTCGCTATTTAAACGAGACTCTTGTGCATAACTTGCGATTGATCTATTCAAGTAAATTACCCATTGTTAAGCCTTGAAATCATGTCACTGAGTCTCTTCTAGTAATTAAATCACTTCAAAGGAATTCAAACGAAATCTATTTTCGCACTTCAACCACGACTTTCATGCATAATTTGCAATGGATATTTTGAAAGCAACTATCCATTTGTATAGCCTTAAAATCAGGTCATTGAGCCACTTTTAGTCAATAAATCATACGAAATCTATTCAAACAAATTCTATTTTCGTATTTCAAACACAACTTTTGTGCAAAACATGCAATTGATCGATTGAAGGCAATTATGCTTTCGTTTAGCCTTAAAATCGTGTCATTGAGTCTTCTCTACTCATTAAATCAATTAAAAGTAAGTCGAAAGAATTCTACTTTTTCGCACTTTAAACACGACTTTCGTTAAAAACATCCAATTTAACCATTGAAGGCAACTATGCATCTTTTTAGCCTTAAAATCATGTCATTGAGTCTCTTGTTGTCATCAAATCATTTGAAAGCAATTCGAACGAATTCTATTTTGGCTCTTTAAACGATACTTTTGTACATAACTTGCGATTGATCTATTCAAGTAAATTACCCATTGTTTAGCCTTGAAATCATGCCATTGAGTCTCTTCTAGTAATTAAATCACTTTCACAGCAATTCGAACGAAATCTATTTTCGCACTTCAACCACGACTTTCGTGCATAATTTGCAATGGATCTTTTGAAGGCAACTATGCATTTGTATAGCCTTAAAATGAGGTCATTGAGCCACGTTGAGTCAATAAATCATACGAAATCAAGTCAAACAAATTCTATATTCGCATTTCAAACACAACTTTTGTGCAAAACATGCAATTGATCTATTGAAGGCAATTATGCGTTTCTTTAGCCTTAAAATCACGTCATTGAGTCTTCTCTAGTCATTAAATCAATTCAAAGTAAGTCGAAAGAATTCCATTTTTTCGCACTTCAAACACGGCTTTCGTTCAGAACTTCCAATTCAACCGTTGAAGGCAACTATGCATCTTTTTAGCCTTAAAATCATGTCATTGAGTCTCTTGTTGTCATCAAATCATTTGAAAGCAATTCGAAAGAATCCTATTTTCGCTCTTTAAACGAGACTTTTGTGCATAACTTGCGATTGATCTATTCATGTAAAATTACCCATTCTTTAGCCTTGAAATCATGTCATTGTGTCTCTTCTAGTAATTAAATCACTTCAAAGCAATTCGAATGAAATCTATTTTCGCACTTGAACCACGACTTTCGTGCATAATTTGCAATGGATATTTTGAAGGCAACTATCCATTTGTATAGCCTTAAAATCAGGTCATTGAGCCACTTTTAGTCAATAAATCATACGAAATCAATTCAAACAACTTTTATTTTCGTATTTCAAACACAACTTTTGTGCAAAACATGCAATTGATCGATTGAAGGCAATTATGCTTTCGTTTAGCCTTAAAATCGTGTCATTGAGTCTTCTCTACTCATTAAATCAATTAAAAGTAAGTCGAAAGAATTCTACTTTTTCGCACTTTAAACACGACTTTCGTTAAAAACATCCAATTTAACCATTGAAGGCAACTATGCATCTTTTTAGCCTTAAAATCATGTCATTGAGTCTCTTGTTGTCATCAAATCATTTGAAAGCAATTCGAACGAATTCTATTTTGGCTCTTTAAACGATACTTTTGTACATAACTTGCGATTGATCTATTCAAGTAAATTACCCATTGTTTAGCCTTGAAATCATGCCATTGAGTCTCTTCTAGTAATTAAATCACTTTCACAGCAATTCGAACGAAATCTATTTTCGCACTTCAACCACGACTTTCGTGCATAATTTGCAATGGATCTTTTGAAGGCAACTATGCATTTGTATAGCCTTAAAATGAGGTCATTGAGCCACGTTGAGTCAATAAATCATACGAAATCAAGTCAAACAAATTCTATATTCGCATTTCAAACACAACTTTTGTGCAAAACATGCAATTGATCTATTGAAGGCAATTATGCATTTCTTTAGCCTTAAAATCACGTCATTGAGTCTTCTCTAGTCATTAAATCAATTCAAAGTAAGTCGAAAGAATTCCATTTTTTCGCACTTCAAACACGGCTTTCGTTCAGAACTTCCAATTCAACCATTGAAGGCAACTATGCATCTTTTTAGCCTTAAAATCATGTCATTGAGTCTCTTGTTGTCATCAAATCATTTGAAAGCAATTCGAAAGAATCCTATTTTCGCTCTTTAAACGAGACTTTTGTGCATAACTTGCGATTGATCTATTCATGTAAAATTACCCATTCTTTAGCCTTGAAATCATGTCATTGTGTCTCTTCTAGTAATTAAATCACTTCAAAGCAATTCGAATGAAATCTATTTTCGCACTTGAACCACGACTTTCGTGCATAATTTGCAATGGATATTTTGAAGGCAACTATCCATTTGTATAGCCTTAAAATCAGGTCATTGAGCCACTTTTAGTCGATAAATCATACGAAATCAATTCAAACAAATTCTATTTTCGCATTTCAAACACAACTTTTGTGCAAAACATGCAATTGATCTATTGAAGGCAATTATGCTTTCGTTTAGCCTTAAAATCATGTCATTGAGTCTTCTCTAGTCATTAAATCAATTAAAAGTAAGTCGAAAGAATTCTATTTTTTCGTTCTTCAAACACGACTTTCGTTCAGAACTTCCAATTTAACCAATGAAGGCAACTATGCATCATATTTTTAGCCTTAAAATCATGTCATTGAGTTTCTTGTAGTCATCAAATCATTTCAAAGTGATTCGAACGAATCCTATTGTCGCTCTTTAAACGAGACTTTTGTGCATAACTTGCGATTGATCTATTCAAGTAAATTATCCATAGTTTAGCCATGAAATAATGTCATTAAGTCTCTTCTAGTAATTAAATCACTTCAAAGCAATTCGAACGAAATCTATTTTCGTACTTGAACCACGACTTTCGTGCATAATTTGCAATGGATCTTTTGAAGGCAACTATGCATTTTATAGCCTTAAAATCAGGTCATTGAGCCACTTTGAGTCAATAAATCATACGAAATAAATTCAAACAAATTCTATTTTCGGATTTCAAACACAACTTTTGTGCAAAACATGCAATTGATATATTGAAGGCAATTATGCGCTTGTTTAGCCTTAAAATCATGTTATTTAGTCTTCTCTAGTCATTAAATCAATTAAAAGTAAGTCGAAAGAATTCTACTTTTTCGCACTTCAAACACGACTTTCGTTCAGAACTTCCAATTCAACCATTGAAGGCAACTATGCATCTTTTTAGCCTTAAAATCATGTTATTGAGTCTCTTGTGGTCATCAAATCATTTGAAAGCGAGTCGAAAGAATCCTATTTTCGCTATTTAAACGAGACTCTTGTGCAGAACTTGCGATTGATCTATTGAAGTAAATTACCCATTGTTAAGCCTAGAAATCATGTCACTGAGTCTCTTCTAGTAATTAAATCACTTCAAAGGAATTCAAACGAAATCTATTTTCGCACTTCAACCACGAATTTCATGCATAATTTGCAATGGATATTTTGAAGGCAACTATCCATTTGTATAGCCTTAAAATCAGGTCATTGAGCCACTTTTAGTCTACAAATCATACGAAATCTATTCAAACAAATTCTATTTTCGCATTTCAAACACAACTTTTGTGGAAAACATGCAATTGATCTATTGAAGGCAATTATGCGTTTGTTTAGCCTTAAAATCATGTCATTGAGTCTTCTCTACTCATTAAATCAATTCAAAGTAAGTCGAAAGAATTCCATTTTTTCGCACTTCAAACACGACTTTCGTTCAGAACTTCCAATTCAACCATTGAAGGCAACTATGGATCTTTTTAGCCTTAAAATCATGTCATTGAGTCTCTTGTTGTCATCGAATCAATTGAATGCAATTCGAACGAATTCTATTTTCGCTCTTTAAAAGAGACTTCTGTGCATAACTTGTGATTGATCTATTCAAGTAAAATTACCCATTCTTTAGCATTGAAATCATGTCATTGTGTCTCTTCTAATAATTAAATCACTTCAAAGCAATTCGAATGAAATCTATTTTCGCACTTGAACCACGACTTTCGTGCATAATTTGCAATGGATCTTTTGAAGGCAACTATGCATTTTATAGCCTTAAAATCAGGTCATTGAGCCACTTTGAGTCAATAAATCATACGAAATAAATTCAAAGAAATTCTATTTTCGGATTTCAAACACAACTTTTGTGCAAAACATGCAATTGATATATTGAAGGCAATTATGCGCTTGTTTAGCCTTAAAATCATGTTATTTAGTCTTCTCTAGTCATTAAATCAATTAAAAGTAAGTCGAAAGAATTCTACTTTTTCGCACTTCAAACACGACTTTCGTTCAGAACTTCCAATTCAACCATTGAAGGCAACTATGCATCTTTTTAGCCTTAAAATCATGTTATTGAGTCTCTTGTGGTCATCAAATCATTTGAAAGCGAGTCGAAAGAATCCTATTTTCGCTATTTAAACGAGACTCTTGTGCAGAACTTGCGATTGATCTATTGAAGTAAATTACCCATTGTTAAGCCTAGAAATCATGTCACTGAGTCTCTTCTAGTAATTAAATCACTTCAAAGGAATTCAAACGAAATCTATTTTCGCACTTCAACCACGACTTTCGTGCACAATTTGCAATGGATCTTTTGAAGGCAACTATGCATTTGTATAGCCTTAAAATCATGTCATTGAGTCACTTTTAGTCAATAAATCATACAAAATCAATTCAAAGAAATTCTATTTTCGCATTTCAAACACAACTTTTGTGCAAAACATGCAATTGATCTATTGAAGGCAATTATGCTTTCGTTTAGCCTTAAAATCATGTCATTGAGTCTTCTCTAGTCATTATATCAATTAAAAGTAAGTCTAAAGAATTCTATTTTTTTGTACTTCAAACACGACTTTCGTTCAGAACTTCCAATTTAACCATTGAAGGCAACTATGCATCTTTTTAGCCTTAAAATCATGTCATTGAGTCCCCTGTAGCCATCAAATCATTTGAAAGCAATTCGAACGAATTATATTTTCGCTCTTTAAACGAGACTTTTGTGCATAACTTGCGATTGATCTATTCAAGTAAATTACCCATTCTTTAGCCTTGAAATCATGTCATTGTGTCTCTTCTAGTAATTAAATCACTTCAAAGCAATTCGAACGAAATCTATTTTCGCACTTCCACCACCACTTTCATGCATAATTTGCAATAGATCTTTTGAGGGCAACTATGCATTTGTATAACCCTAAAATCATGTCCTTGAGTAACTTTTAGTCAATAAATCATTCGAAATCAGTTCAAGCAAATTCTATTTTCGCATTTCAAACACAACTTTTCTGCAACGCATCCAATTGATCTATTGAAGGCAATTATGCGTTTGTTTAGCCTTAAAATTATGTCATTGAGTCTTCTCTAGTCATTAAATCAATTAAAAGTAAGTCGAAAGAATTCTATTTTTTTGGACTTCAAACATGACTTTTGTTCAGAACTTCTAATTCAACCATTGAAGGCAACTATGCATCTTTTTCGCCTCAAAATCATGTCATTGAGTCTCTTGTAGTCATCAAATCATTTGAAAGCAATTCGATTGAATTCTATTTTCGCTCTCTAAACGAGACTTTTGTGCATAACTTGCGATTGATCTTATCAAGTAAATTACCCATTGTTTAGCCGTGAAATCATGTCATTGAGTCTCTTCTAGTAATTAAATCACTTCAAAGCAATTCGAACGAAATCTATTTTCTCACTTCAACAACGACTTTTGTGCATAATTTGCAATAGATCTTTTGAAGGCAACTATGTATTTGTATAGCCTTAAAATCATGTCATTGAGTCACTTTTAGTCAATAAATCATATGAAATAAATTCAAACAAATTCTATTTTCGCATTTCAAACACAACTTTTGTGCAAAGCATCCAATTGATCTATTGAAGGCAATTATGCGTTTGTTTAGCCTTAAAATCATATCATTGAGTCTTCTCTAGGCATTAAATCAATTAAAATTAAGTCGAAAGAATTCTACTTTTTCGCACTTCAAACACGACTTTCGTTCAGATCATTCAATTTAACCATTGAAGGCAACTATGCCTCTTTTTAGCCTTAAAATCATGTCATTGAGTCCCTTTTGTCATCAAATCGTTTGAAAGCAATTCGAATGAATTCTATTTGGCTCTTTAAATGATACTTTTGTGCATAACTTGCGATTGATCTATTCAAGTAAATTACCCATTGTTTAGCCTTGAAATCATGCCATTGAGTCTCTTCTAGTAATTAAATCACTTCAAAGGAATTCGAACGAAATCTATTTTCGCACTTCAACCACGACTTTCATGAATAATTTGCAATGAATATTTTGAAGGCAACTATGCATTTGTATAGCCTTAAAATCATGTCATTGAGCCACTTTTAGTCAATAAATCAAAGGAAATCAATTCAAACAACTTTTATTTTCGCATTTCAAACACAACTTTTGTGTGAAACATGCAATTGATCTATTGAAGGAAATTATGCGTTTGTCTAGCCTTAAAATCGTGTCATTGAGTCTTCTCTACTCATTAAATCAATTAAAAGTAAGTCGAAAGAATTCTACTTTTTCGCACTTCAAACCCGACTTTCGTTCAGAACTTCCAATTCAACCATTGAAGGCAACTATGCATCATCTTTTTAGCCTTAAAATCATGTCATTGAGTTTCTTGTAGTAATCAAATTATTTCAAAGCAATTCGAACGAATCCTATTGTCGCTCTTTAAACGAGACTTTTGTGCATAACTTGCGATTGATCTATTCAAGTAAATTATCCATAGTTTAGCCATGAAATAATGTCATTAAGTCTCTTCTAGTAATTAAATCACTTCAAAGCAATTCGAATGAAATCTATTTTCGCACTTGAACCACGACTTTCATGCATAATTTCAAATAGATCTTTTGAAGGCAACTATGTATTTGTATAGCCTTAAAATCATGTCATTGAGTCACTTTTAGTCAATAAATCATATGAAATCAATTCAAACAAATTCTATTTTCGCATTTCAAACACAACTTTTGTGCAAAGCATCCAATTGATCTATTGAAGGCAATTATGCGTTTGTTTAGCCTTAAAATCATGTTATTTAGTCTTCTCTAGTCATTAAATCAATTAAAATTAAGTCGAAAGAATTCTACTTTTTCGCACTTCAAACACGACTTTCGTTTAGAACTTCCAATTTAACCATTGAAGGCAACTATGCATCTTTTTAGCCTTAAAATCATGTCATTGAGTCCCTTGTAGCCATCAAATCATTTGAAAGCAATTCGAACGAATTATATTTTCGCTCTTTAAACGAGACTTTTGTGCATAACTTGCGATTGATCTATTCAAGTAAATTACCCATTCTTTAGCCTTGAAATCATGTCATTGAGTCTCTTCTAGTAATTAAATCACTTCAAAGCAATTCGAACGAAATCTATTTTCGCACTTCAACCACGACTTTCATGCATAATTTGCAATCGATATTTTGAAGGCAACTATGCATTTGTATAGCCTTAAAATCAGGTCATTGAGCCACTTTTAGTCTATAAATCATACGAAATCTATTCAAACAAATTCTATTTTCGCATTTCGAACACAACTTTTGTGCAAAACATGCAATTGATCTATTGAAGGCAATTATGCTTTCGTTTAGCCTTAAAATCATGTCATTGAGTATTCTCTAGTCATTAAATCAATTAAAAGTAAGTCGAAAGAATTCTACTTTTTTGCACTCCAAACACGACCTTCATTCAGAACTTCCAATTCAACCATGGAAGGCAACTCTGCATCTTTTTAGCCTTAAAATCATGTCATTGAGTCCTTGTAGTTATCAAATCATTTGAAAGCAATTCGAACGAATTCTATTTTCGCTCTTTAAACGAGACTTTTGTGCATAACTTGCGATTGATCTATTCAAGTAAATTACCCATTGTTTAGCCTTGAAATCATGTCATTGAGTCTCTTCTAGTAATTAAATCACTTCAAAGCAATTCGAACGAAATCTAATTCCGCACTTCAACCACAACTTTCGTGCATAATTTGCAATGGATCTTTTGAAGGCAACTGTGCATTTGTATAGCCATAAAATCATATCATTGAGTCACTTTTAGTCAATAAATCATACGAAATCAATTCAAACAAATTCTATTTTCCCATTTCAGACACAACTTTTGTGCAAAACATGCAATTGATCTATTGAAGGTAATTATGCATTTGTTTAGCCTTAAAATTATGTCATTGAGTCTTCTCTAGTCATTAAATCAATTCAAAGTAAGTCGAAAGAATTCTATTTTTTCACACTTCAAACACAATTATCGTTCAGAACTTCCAATTCAACCATTCACGATAACTATGCATCTTTTTAGCCTTAAAATCTTGTCATCGAGTTTCTTGTAGTCATCAAATCATTTGAAACCAATTCGAACGAATTCTATTTTCGCTCTTTAGACGAGACTTTTGTGCATAACTTGCGATTGATCTATTCAAGTAAATTAGCCACTGTTTAGCCTTGAAATCATGTCATTGAGTCTCTTCTAGTAATTAAATCACTTCAAAGCAATTCGAGCGAAATCTATTTTCGCACTTGAACCACGACTTTCGTGCATAATTTGCAATGTATCTTTTGAAGGAAACTATGCATTTGTATAGCCTTAAAATCAGGTCATTGAACCACTTTTAGTCAATAAATCATACGAAATCAATTCAAACAAATTCTATTTTCGCATTTCAAACACAACTTTTGTCGAAAACATGCAATTGATCTATTGAAGGCAATTATGCGTTTGTTTAGCCTTAAAATCATGTCATTGAGTCTTCTCTAGTCATTAAATCAATTAAAAGTAAGTCGAAAGAATTCTACTTTTTTCGCACTTCAAACACGACTTTCGTTCAGAACTTCCAATTCAACCATTGACGGCAACTATACATCTTTTTAGGCTTAAAATCATGTCATTGAGTTTCTTGTAGTCATCAAATCATTTGAAACCAATTCAAACGAATTCTATTTCCGCTCTTTAAACGAGACTTTTATGCATAACTTGCGATTGATATATTCAAGTAAATTACCCATTCTTTAGCCTTGAAATCATGTCATTGTGTCTCTTCTGGTAATTAAATCACTTCAAAGCATTTCGAACGAAATCTGTTTTCGCACTTCAACCACAACTTTCGTGCATAATTTGCAATGGATCTTTTGAAGGCAACTATGCATTTGTATAGCCATAAAATCATGTCATTGAGTCACATTTAGTCAATAAATCATACGAAATCAATTCAAACAAATTCTATTTTCCCATTTCAGACACAACTTTTCTGCAAAACATGCAATTGAGCTATTGAAGGTAATTATGCGTTTGTTTAGCTTTAAAATTATGTCATTGAGTCTTCTCTAGTCATTAAATCAATTCAAAGTAAGTCGAAAGAATTCCATTTTTTCGCACTTCAAATACGACTTTCGTCCAGAACTTCTAATTCAACCATTGAAGGCAACTATGCATCTTTTTCGCCTCAAAATCATGTCATTGAGTCTCTTGTAGTCATCAAATCATTTGAAAGCAATTTGATTGAATTCTATTTTCGCTCTCTAAACGAGACTTTTGTGCATAACTTGCGATTGATCTTATCAAGTAAATTACCCATTGTTTAGCCGTGAAATCATGTCATTGTGTCTCTTCTAGTAATTAAATCACTTCAAAGCAATTCGAACGAAATCTATTTTCGCACTTCCACCACGACTTTCATGCATAATTTGCAATAGATCTTTTGAAGGCAACTATGTATTTGTATAGCCTCAAAATCATGTCATTGAGTCACTTTTAGTCAATAAATCATATGAAATAAATTCAAACAAATTCTATTTTCGCATTTCAAACACAACTTTTGTGCAAAGCATCCAATTGATCTATTGAAGGCAATTATGCGTTTGTTTAGCCTTAAAATCATATCATTGAGTCCTCTCTAGTCATTAAATCAATTAAAAGTAAGTCGAAAGAATTCCATTTTTTCGCACTTCAAATACGACTTTCGTCCAGAACTTCTAATTCAACCATTGAAGGCAACTATGCCTCTTTTTAGCCTTAAAATCATGTCATTGAGTCCCTTTTGTCATCAAATCATTTGAAAGCAATTCGAATGAATTCTATTTGGCTCTTTAAACGATACTTTTGTGCATAACTTGCGATTGATCTATTCAAGTAAATTACCCATTGTTTAGCCTTGAAATCATGCCATTGAGTCTCTTCTAGTAATTAAATCACTTCAAAGGAATTCGAACGAAATCTATTTTCGCACTTCAACCACGACTTTCATGAATAATTTGCAATGAATATTTTGAAGGCAACTATGCATTTGTATAGCCTTAAAATCATGTCATTGAGCCACTTTTAGTCAATAAATCAAATGAAATCAATTCAAACAACTTTTATTTTCGCATTTCAAACACAACTTTTGTGCAAAACATGCAAAATTGATCTATTGAAGGCAATTATGCGTTTGTCTAGCCTTAAAATCGTGTCATTGAGTCTTCTCTACTCATTAAATCAATTAAAAGTAAGTCGAAAGAATTCTACTTTTTCGCACTTCAAACCCGACTTTCGTTCAGAACTTCCAATTCAACCATTGAAGGCAACTATGCATCATCTTTTTAGCCTTAAAATCATGTCATTGAGTTTCTTGTAGTAATCAAATTATTTCAAAGCAATTCGAACGAATCCTATTGTTGCTCTTTAAACGAGACTTTTGTGCATAACTTGCGATTGATCTATTCAAGTAAATTATCCATAGTTTAGCCATGAAATAATGTCATTAAGCCTCTTCTAGTAATTAAATCACTTCAAAGCAATTCGAATGAAATCTATTTTCGCACTTGAACCACGACTTTCATGCATAATTTGCAATAGATCTTTTGAAGGCAACTATGTATTTGTATAGCCTTAAAATCATGTCATTGAGTCACTTTTAGTCAATAAATCATATGAAATCAATTCAAACAAATTCTATTTTCGCATTTCAAACACAACTTTTGTGCAAAGCATCCAATTGATCTATTGAAGGCAATTATGCGTTTGTTTAGCCTTAAAATCATATCATTGAGTCTTCTCTAGTCATTAAATCAATTAAAATTAAGTCGAAAGAATTCTACTTTTTCGCACTTCAAACACGACTCTCGTTCAGATCATTCAATTTAACCATTGGAGGCAACTATGCATCTTTTTAGCTTTAAAATCATGTCATTGAGTCCCTTTTGTCATCAAATCATTTGAAAGCAATTCGAATGAATTTTATTTTGGCTCTTTAAACGATACTTTTGTGCATAACTTGCGATTGATCTATTCAAGTAAATTACCCATTGTTTAGCTTTGAAATCATGCCATTGAGTCTCTTCTAGTAGTTAAATCACTTCAAAGGAATTCGAACGAAATCTATTTTCGCACTTCAACCACGACTTTCTTGAATAATTTGCAATGAATATTTTGAAGGCAACTATGCATTTGTATAGCCTTAAAATCATGTCATTGAGCCACTTTTAGTCAATAAATCATAGGAAATCAATTCAAACAACTTTTATTTTCGCATTTCAAACACAACTTTTGTGCAAATCATGCAATTGATCTATTGAAGGCAATTATGCGTTTGTCTAGCCTTAAAATCGTGTCATTGAGTCTTCTCTAGTCATTAAATCAATTAAAAGTTAGTCGAAAGAATTCTATTTTTTCGCACTTCAAACCCGACTTTCGTTCAGAACTTCCAATTCAACCATTGAAGGCAACTATGCATCATCTTTTTAGCCTTAAAATCATGTCATTCAGTCTCTTGTTGTCATCAAATCATTTGAAAGCAATTCGAACAAATTATATTTTCGCTCTTTAAACGAGACTTTTATGCATAACTTGCGATTGATCTATCCAAGTAAATTACCCATTCTTTAGCCTTGAAATCATGTCATTGTGTCTCTTCTAGTAATTAAATCACTTCAAAGCAATTCGAACGAAATCTATTTTCGCACTTCCACCACGACTTTCATGCATAATTTGCAATAGGTCTTTTGAAGGCAACTATGCATTTGTATAGCCTTAAAATCAGGTCATTGAGCCACTTTTAGTCTATAAATCATACGAAATCTATTCAAACAAATTCTATTTTCGCATTTCAAACACAACTTTTGTGCAAAACATGCAATTGATCTATTGAAGGCAATTATGCGTCTGTTTAGCCTTAAAATAATGTCATTGAGTCTTCTCTAGTCATTAAATCAATTCAAAGTAAGTCGAAAGAATTCCATTTTTTCGCACTTCAAATACGACTTTCGTCCAGAACTTCTAATTCACCATTGAAGGCAACTACGCATCTTTTTAGCCTTAAAATCATGTCATTCAGTCTCTTGTTGTCATCAAATCATTTGAAAGCAATTCGAACGAATTCTATTTTCGCTCTTTAAACGAGACTTTTGTGCATAACTTGTGATTGATCTATTCAAGTAAATTACCCATTCTTTAGCCTTGAAATCATGTCATTGTGTCTCTTCTAGTAATTAAATCACTTCAAAGCAATTCGAACGAAATCTATTTTCGCACTTCCACCACGACTTTCATGCATAATTTGCAATAGATCTTTTGAAGGCAACTATGTATTTGTATAGCCTCAAAATCATGTCATGGAGCCACTTTTAGTCTATAAATCATACGAAATCTATTCAAACAAATTCTATTTTCGCATTTCAAACACAACTTTTGTGCAAAACATGCAATTGATCTATTGAAGGCAATTATGCGTTTGTTTAGCCTTAAAATAATGTCATTGAGTCTTCTCTAGTCATTAAATCAATTCAAAGTAAGTCGAAAGAATTCCATTTTTTCGCACTTCAAATACGACTTTCGTCCAGAACTTCTAATTCAACCATTGAAGGCAACTATGCATCTTTTTCGCCTCAAAATCATGTCATTGAGTCTCTTGTAGTCATCAAATCATTTGAAAGCAATTTGATTGAATTCTATTTTCGCTCTCTAAACGAGACTTTTGTGCATAACTTGCGATTGATCTTATCAAGTAAATTACCCATTGTTTAGCCGTGAAATCATGTCATTGTGTCTCTTCTAGTAATTAAATCACTTCAAAGCAATTCGAACGAAATCTATTTTCGCACTTCCACCACGACTTTCATGCATAATTTGCAATAGATCTTTTGAAGGCAACTATGTATTTGTATAGCCTCAAAATCATGTCATTGAGTCACTTTTAGTCAATAAATCATATGAAATAAATTCAAACAAATTCTATTTTCGCATTTCAAACACAACTTTTGTGCAAAGCATCCAATTGATCTATTGAAGGCAATTATGCGTTTGTTTAGCCTTAAAATCATATCATTGAGTCCTCTCTAGTCATTAAATCAATTAAAATTAAGTCGAAACAATTCTACTTTTTCGCACCTCAAACACGACTTTCGTTCAGATCATTCAATTTAACCATTGAAGGCAACTATGCCTCTTTTTAGCCTTAAAATCATGTCATTGAGTCCCTTTTGTCATCAAATCATTTGAAAGCAATTCGAATGAATTCTATTTGGCTCTTTAAACGATACTTTTGTGCATAACTTGCGATTGATCTATTCAAGTAAATTACCCATTGTTTAGCCTTGAAATCATGCCATTGAGTCTCTTCTAGTAATTAAATCACTTCAAAGGAATTCGAACGAAATCTATTTTCGCACTTCAACCACGACTTTCATGAATAATTTGCAATGAATATTTTGAAGGCAACTATGCATTTGTATAGCCTTAAAATCATGTCATTGAGCCACTTTTAGTCAATAAATCAAATGAAATCAATTCAAACAACTTTTATTTTCGCATTTCAAACACAACTTTTGTGCAAAACATGCAAAATTGATCTATTGAAGGCAATTATGCGTTTGTCTAGCCTTAAAATCGTGTCATTGAGTCTTCTCTACTCATTAAATCAATTAAAAGTAAGTCGAAAGAATTCTACTTTTTCGCACTTCAAACCCGACTTTCGTTCAGAACTTCCAATTCAACCATTGAAGGCAACTATGCATCATCTTTTTAGCCTTAAAATCATGTCATTGAGTTTCTTGTAGTAATCAAATTATTTCAAAGCAATTCGAACGAATCCTATTGTTGCTCTTTAAACGAGACTTTTGTGCATAACTTGCGATTGATCTATTCAAGTAAATTATCCATAGTTTAGCCATGAAATAATGTCATTAAGCCTCTTCTAGTAATTAAATCACTTCAAAGCAATTCGAATGAAATCTATTTTCGCACTTGAACCACGACTTTCATGCATAATTTGCAATAGATCTTTTGAAGGCAACTATGTATTTGTATAGCCTTAAAATCATGTCATTGAGTCACTTTTAGTCAATAAATCATATGAAATCAATTCAAACAAATTCTATTTTCGCATTTCAAACACAACTTTTGTGCAAAGCATCCAATTGATCTATTGAAGGCAATTATGCGTTTGTTTAGCCTTAAAATCATATCATTGAGTCTTCTCTAGTCATTAAATCAATTAAAATTAAGTCGAAAGAATTCTACTTTTTCGCACTTCAAACACGACTCTCGTTCAGATCATTCAATTTAACCATTGGAGGCAACTATGCATCTTTTTAGCTTTAAAATCATGTCATTGAGTCCCTTTTGTCATCAAATCATTTGAAAGCAATTCGAATGAATTTTATTTTGGCTCTTTAAACGATACTTTTGTGCATAACTTGCGATTGATCTATTCAAGTAAATTACCCATTGTTTAGCTTTGAAATCATGCCATTGAGTCTCTTCTAGTAGTTAAATCACTTCAAAGGAATTCGAACGAAATCTATTTTCGCACTTCAACCACGACTTTCTTGAATAATTTGCAATGAATATTTTGAAGGCAACTATGCATTTGTATAGCCTTAAAATCATGTCATTGAGCCACTTTTAGTCAATAAATCATAGGAAATCAATTCAAACAACTTTTATTTTCGCATTTCAAACACAACTTTTGTGCAAATCATGCAATTGATCTATTGAAGGCAATTATGCGTTTGTCTAGCCTTAAAATCGTGTCATTGAGTCTTCTCTAGTCATTAAATCAATTAAAAGTTAGTCGAAAGAATTCTATTTTTTCGCACTTCAAACCCGACTTTCGTTCAGAACTTCCAATTCAACCATTGAAGGCAACTATGCATCATCTTTTTAGCCTTAAAATCATGTCATTCAGTCTCTTGTTGTCATCAAATCATTTGAAAGCAATTCGAACAAATTATATTTTCGCTCTTTAAACGAGACTTTTATGCATAACTTGCGATTGATCTATCCAAGTAAATTACCCATTCTTTAGCCTTGAAATCATGTCATTGTGTCTCTTCTAGTAATTAAATCACTTCAAAGCAATTCGAACGAAATCTATTTTCGCACTTCCACCACGACTTTCATGCATAATTTGCAATAGGTCTTTTGAAGGCAACTATGCATTTGTATAGCCTTAAAATCAGGTCATTGAGCCACTTTTAGTCTATAAATCATACGAAATCTATTCAAACAAATTCTATTTTCGCATTTCAAACACAACTTTTGTGCAAAACATGCAATTGATCTATTGAAGGGAATTATGCGTCTGTTTAGCCTTAAAATAATGTCATTGAGTCTTCTCTAGTCATTAAATCAATTCAAAGTAAGTCGAAAGAATTCCATTTTTTCGCACTTCAAATACGACTTTCGTCCAGAACTTCTAATTCACCATTGAAGGCAACTACGCATCTTTTTAGCCTTAAAATCATGTCATTCAGTCTCTTGTTGTCATCAAATCATTTGAAAGCAATTCGAACGAATTCTATTTTCGCCCTTTAAACGAGACTTTTGTGCATAACTTGTGATTGATCTATTCAAGTAAATTACCCATTCTTTAGCCTTGAAATCATGTCATTGTGTCTCTTCTAGTAATTAAATCACTTCAAAGCAATTCGAACGAAATCTATTTTCGCACTACCACCACGACTTTCATGCATAATTTGCAATAGGTCTTTTGAAGGCAACTATGCATTTGTATAGCCTTAAAATCAGGTCATTGAGCCACTTTTAGTCTATAAATCATACGAAATCTATTCAAACAAATTCTATTTTCGCATTTCAAACACAACTTTTGTGCAAAACATGCAATTGATCTATTGAAGGCAATTATGCGTCTGTTTAGCCTTAAAATAATGTCATTGAGTCTTCTCTAGTCATTAAATCAATTCAAAGTAAGTCGAAAGAATTCCATTTTTTCGCACTTCAAATACGACTTTCGTCCAGAACTTCTAATTCACCATTGAAGGCAACTACGCATCTTTTTAGCCTTAAAATCATGTCATTCAGTCTCTTGTTGTCATCAAATCATTTGAAAGCAATTCGAACGAATTCTATTTTCGCTCTTTAAACGAGACTTTTGTGCATAACTTGTGATTGATCTATTCAAGTAAATTACCCATTCTTTAGCCTTGAAATCATGTCATTGTGTCTCTTCTAGTAATTAAATCACTTCAAAGCAATTCGAACGAAATCTATTTTCGCACTTCCACCACGACTTTCATGCATAATTTGCAATAGATCTTTTGAAGGCAACTATGTATTTGTATAGCCTCAAAATCATGTCATGGAGCCACTTTTAGTCTATAAATCATACGAAATCTATTCAAACAAATTCTATTTTCGCATTTCAAACACAACTTTTGTGCAAAACATGCAATTGATCTATTGAAGGCAATTATGCGTTTGTTTAGCCTTAAAATAATGTCATTGAGTCTTCTCTAGTCATTAAATCAATTCAAAGTAAGTCGAAAGAATTCCATTTTTTCGCACTTCAAATACGACTTTCGTCCAGAACTTCTAATTCAACCATTGAAGGCAACTATGCATCTTTTTCGCCTCAAAATCATGTCATTGAGTCTCTTGTAGTCATCAAATCATTTGAAAGCAATTCGATTGAATTCTATTTTCGCTCTCTAAACGAGACTTTTGTGCATAACTTGCGATTGATCTTATCAAGTAAATTACCCATTGTTTAGCCGTGAAATCATGTCATTGTGTCTCTTCTAGTCATTAAATCACTTCAAAGCAATTCGAACGAAATCTATTTTCGCACTTCCACCACGACTTTCATGCATAATTTGCAATAGATCTTTTGAAGGCAACTATGTATTTGTATAGCCTCAAAATCATGTCATGGAGCCACTTTTAGTCAATAAATCATACGAAATCAATTCAAACAACTTTTATTTTCGCATTTCAAACACGCCTTTTGTGCAAAACATGCAATTGATCTATTGAAGGCAATTATGCATTTGTCTAGCCTTAAAATCGTGTCATTGAGTCTTCTCTACTCATTAAATCAATTAAAAGTAAGTCAAAAGAATTCTACTTTTTCGCACCTCAAACCCGACTTTCGTTCAGAACTTCCAATTCAACCATTGACGGCAACTATGCATCTTTTTAGGCTTAAAATCATGTCATTGATTTTCTTGTAGTCATCAAATTATTTCAAAGCAATTCGAACGAATCCTATTGTCGCTCTTTAAACGAGACTTTTGTGCATAACTTGCGATTGATCTATTCAAGTAAATTATCCATAGTTTAGCCATGAAATAATGTCATTAAGTCTCTTCTAGTAATTAAATCACTTCAAAGCAATTCGAATGAAATCTATTTTTGCACTTGAACCACGACTTTCGTGCACAATTTGTGATGTATCTTTTGAAGGCAACTATACATTTGTATAGCCTTAAAATCAGGTCATTGAGCCACTTTGAGTCAATAAATCATACGAAATCAATTCAAACAAATTCTATTTTCGCATTTCAAACACAACTTTTGTGCAAAACATGCAATTGATCTATTGAAGGCAATTATGCGTTTGTTTAGCCATAAAATCATGTTATTTAGTCTTCTCTAGTCATTAAATCAATTAAAAGTAAGTCTAAAAAATTCTATTTTTTCGCACTTCAAACACTACTTTCGTTCAGAACTTTCAATTCAACCATTGAAGGCAACTATGCATCTTTCTAGCCTTAAAATCATGTCATTGAGTCTCTTGTTGTCATCAAATCATTTGAAAGCAATTCGAACGAATTCTATTTTCGCTCTTTAAACGAGACTTTTGTGCATAACTTGCGATTGATCTATTCAAGTAAATTACCCATTCTTTAGCCTTGAAATCATGTCATTGTGTCGCTTCTAGTAATTAAATCACTTCAAAGCAATTGCAACGAAATCTATTTTCGCACTTGAACCACGACTTTCGTGCATAATTTGCAATGGATCTTTTGAAGGCAACTATGCATTTGTATAGCCTTAAAATCATGTCATTGAGCCACTTTGAGTCCATGAATCATACGAAATCGATTCAAACAAATTCTATTTTCGCATTCCAAAGTCAACTTTTGTGCAAAACATTCAATTGATCTATAGAAGGAAATTATGCTTTCGTTTAGCCTTAAAATCATGTCATTGAGTCTTCTCTAGTCATTAAATCAATTAAAAGTAAGTCTAAAGAATTCTATTTTTTTGCACTTCAAACACGACTTTCGTTCAGAACTTCCAATTTAACAATTGAAGGCAACTATGCATCTTTTTAGCCTTAAAATCATGTCATTGAGTCTCTTGTTGTCATGAAATCATTTGAAAGCAATTTGAACGAATTCTCTTTTGGCTCTTTAAATGATACTTTTGTGCATAACTTGCGATTGCTCTATTCAAGTAAATTACCCATTCTTTAGCCTTGAAATCATGTCATTGTGTCTCTTCTAGTAATTAAATCACTTCAAAGCAATTCGAACGAAATCTATTTTCGCACTTCCACCACGACTTTCATGCATAATTTGCAATAGATCTTTTGAAGGCAACTATGTATTTGTATAGCCTCAAAATCATGTCATGGAGCCACTTTTAGTCAATAAATCATACGAAATCAATTCAAACAACTTTTATTTTCGCATTTCAAACACGCCTTTTGTGCAAAACATGCAATTGATCTGTTGAAGGCAATTATGCATTTGTCTAGCTTTAAAATCGTGTCATTGAGTCTTCTCCACTCATTAAATCAATTAAAAGTAAGGCGAAAGAATTCTATTTTTTTGCACTTCAAACCCGACTTTCGTTCAGAACTTCCAATTCAACCATTGAAGGCAACTATGCATCTTTTTAGCCATAAAATCATGTCATTGAGTCTCTTGTTGTCATCAAATCATTTGAAAGCAATTCGAACGAATTATATTTTGGCTCTTTAAACGATACTTTTGTGCATAACTTGCGATTGATCTATTCAAGTAAATTACCCATTCTTTAGCCTTGAAATCATGTCATTGAGTCTCTTCTAGTAATTAAATCACTTCAAAGCAATTCGAACGAAATCTATTTTCGCACTTCAACCACGACTTTCATACATAATTTGCAATGAATATTTTGAAGGCAACTATGCATTTGTATAGCCTTAAAATCATGTCATTGAGCCACTTTTAGTCAATAAATCATACGAAATCAATTCAAAAAACTTTTATTTTCGCATTTCAAACACAACTTTTGTGCAAAACATGCAATTGATCTATTTAAGGCAATTATGCGCTTGTCTAGCCTTAAAATTGTGTCATTGAGTCTTCTCTACTCATTAAATCAATTAAAAGTAAGTCGAAAGAATTCTACTTTTTCGCACCTCAAACCCGACTTTCGTTCAGAACTTCCAATTCAACCATTGACGGCAACTATGCATCTTTTTAGGCTTAAAATCATGTCATTGAGTTTCTTGTAGTCATCAAATTATTTCAAAGCAATTCGAACGAATCCTATTGTCGCTCTTTAAACGAGACTTTTGTGCATAACTTGCGATTGATCTACTCAAGTAAATTATCCATAGCTTAGCCATGAAATAATGTCATTAAGTCTCTTCTAGTAATTAAATCACTTCAAAGCAATTCGAATGAAATCTATTTTCGCACTTGAACCACGACTTTCGTGCACAATTTGTGATGGATCTTTTGAAGGCAACTATACATTTGTATAGCCTTAAAATCAGGACATTGAGCCACTTTGAGTCAATAAATCATACGAAATCAATTCAAACAAATTCTATTTTCGCATTTCAAACACAACTTTTGTGCAAAACATGCAGTTGATCTATTGAAGGCAATTATGCGTTTGTTTAGCCTTAAAATCATGTTATTTAGTCTTCTCTAGTCATTAAATCAATTAAAAGTAAGTCTAAAAAATTCTATTTTTTCGCACTTCAAACACTACTTTCGTTCAGAACTTTCAATTCAACCATTGAAGGCAACTATGCATCTTTCTAGCCTTAAAATCATGTCATTGAGTCTCTTGTTGTCATCAAATCATTTGAAAGCAATTCGAACGAATTCTATTTTCGCTCTTTAAACGAGACTTTTGTGCATAACTTGCGATTGATCTATTCAAGTAAATTACCCATTCTTTAGCCTTGAAATCATGTCATTGTGTCTCTTCTAGTAATTAAATCACTTCAAAGCAATTGGAACGAAATCTATTTTCGCACTTGAACCACGACTTTCGTGCATAATTTGCAATGGATCTTTTGAAGGCAACTATGCATTTGTATAGCCTTAAAATAATGTCATTGAGCCAGTTTTAGTCAATAAATCATACGAAATCAATTCAACCAACTTTTATTTTCGCATTTCAAGCACAACTTTTGTGCAAAACATGCAATTGATCTATTGAAGGCAATTATGCGTTTGTCTAGCCTTAAAATGGTATCACTGAGTCTTATCCACTCATTAAATCAATTAAAAGTAAGTTGAAAGAATTCTATTTTTTCGCACTTCAAACACGACTTTCGTTCAGAACTTCCAATTTAACCATTGAAGGCAACTATGCATCTGTTTAGCCTTAAAATCATGTCATTGAGTCTCTTGTTGTCATCAAATCATTTGAAAGCAATTTGACCGAATTCTATTTTCGCTCTTTAAACGAGACTTTTGTGCATAACTTGCAATTGATCTATTCAAGTAAATTACCCATTCTTTAGCCTTGAAATCATGTCATTGTGTCTCTTCTAGTAATTAAATCACTTCAAAGCAATTCGAACGAAATCTATTTTCGGACTTGAACCACGACTTTCGTGCATAATTTGCAATGGATCTTTTGAAGGCAACTATGCATTTGTATAGCCTTAAAATCATGTCATTGAGCCACTTTTAGTCAATAAATCATATGAAATCAATTCAAACAAGTTTTATTTTCGCATTTCAAACACAACTTTTGTGTAAAACTTGCAATTGATCTATTGAAGGCAATTATGCGTTTGTCTAGCCTTAAAATAGTGTCATTGAGTCTTCTTTACACATTAAATCAATTAAAAGTAAGTCGAAAGAATTCTACTTTTTCGCAGTTCAAACACTACTTTCGTTTAGAACTTCCAATTGAACCACTGACGGCAACTATGCATCTTTTTAGCCTAAAAATCTTGTCACCGAGTTTCTTGTAGTCATCAAATCATTTGAAAGCAATTCGAACGAATTCTATTTTCGCTCTTTGAACGAGACTTTTGTGCATAACTTGCGATTGATCTAATCAAGTAAATTCCCGATTGTTTAGCCTTGAAATCATGTCATTGAGTCTCTTCTAGTAATTAAATCACTTCAAAGCAATTCGAACGAAATCTATTTTCGCACTTGAACCACGACTTTCATGCATAATTTGCAATGGATCTTGTGAAGGCAACTATGCATTTGCATAGCCTTAAAATCATGTCATTGAGCCACTTTTAGTCAATAAATCATGCGAAATGAATTCAAACAACTTTTATTTTCGCATTTCAAACACAACTTTTGTGCAAAACATGCAATTGATCTATTGAAGGCAATTATGCGTTTGTCTAGCCTTAAAATGGTGTCATTGAGTCTTCTCTACTCATTAAATCAATTAAAAGTAAGTCGAAAGAATTCTACTTTTTCGCACTTCAAACCCGACTTTCGTTCAGAACTTCCAATTCAACCATTGAAGGCAACTATGCATCATCTTTTTAGCCTTAAAATCATGTCATTGAGTTTCTTGTAGTAATCAAATTATTTCAAAGCAATTCGAACGAATCCTATTGTTGCTCTTTAAACGAGACTTTTGTGCATAACTTGCGATTGATCTATTCAAGTAAATTATCCATAGTTTAGCCATGAAATAATGTCATTAAGCCTCTTCTAGTAATTAAATCACTTCAAAGCAATTCGAATGAAATCTATTTTCGCACTTGAACCACGACTTTCATGCATAATTTGCAATAGATCTTTTGAAGGCAACTATGTATTTGTATAGCCTTAAAATCATGTCATTGAGTCACTTTTAGTCAATAAATCATATGAAATCAATTCAAACAAATTCTATTTTCGCATTTCAAACACAACTTTTGTGCAAAGCATCCAATTGATCTATTGAAGGCAATTATGCGTTTGTTTAGCCTTAAAATCATATCATTGAGTCTTCTCTAGTCATTAAATCAATTAAAATTAAGTCGAAAGAATTCTACTTTTTCGCACTTCAAACACGACTCTCGTTCAGATCATTCAATTTAACCATTGGAGGCAACTATGCATCTTTTTAGCTTTAAAATCATGTCATTGAGTCCCTTTTGTCATCAAATCATTTGAAAGCAATTCGAATGAATTTTATTTTGGCTCTTTAAACGATACTTTTGTGCATAACTTGCGATTGATCTATTCAAGTAAATTACCCATTGTTTAGCTTTGAAATCATGCCATTGAGTCTCTTCTAGTAGTTAAATCACTTCAAAGGAATTCGAACGAAATCTATTTTCGCACTTCAACCACGACTTTCTTGAATAATTTGCAATGAATATTTTGAAGGCAACTATGCATTTGTATAGCCTTAAAATCATGTCATTGAGCCACTTTTAGTCAATAAATCATAGGAAATCAATTCAAACAACTTTTATTTTCGCATTTCAAACACAACTTTTGTGCAAATCATGCAATTGATCTATTGAAGGCAATTATGCGTTTGTCTAGCCTTAAAATCGTGTCATTGAGTCTTCTCTAGTCATTAAATCAATTAAAAGTTAGTCGAAAGAATTCTATTTTTTCGCACTTCAAACCCGACTTTCGTTCAGAACTTCCAATTCAACCATTGAAGGCAACTATGCATCATCTTTTTAGCCTTAAAATCATGTCATTCAGTCTCTTGTTGTCATCAAATCATTTGAAAGCAATTCGAACAAATTATATTTTCGCTCTTTAAACGAGACTTTTATACATAACTTGCGATTGATCTATCCAAGTAAATTACCCATTCTTTAGCCTTGAAATCATGTCATTGTGTCTCTTCTAGTAATTAAATCACTTCAAAGCAATTCGAACGAAATCTATTTTCGCACTTCCACCACGACTTTCATGCATAATTTGCAATAGGTCTTTTGAAGGCAACTATGCATTTGTATAGCCTTAAAATCAGGTCATTGAGCCACTTTTAGTCTATAAATCATACGAAATCTATTCAAACAAATTCTATTTTCGCATTTCAAACACAACTTTTGTGCAAAACATGCAATTGATCTTTTGAAGGCAATTATGCGTTTGTTTAGCCTTAAAATAATGTCATTGAGTCTTCTCTAGTCATTAAATCAATTCAAAGTAAGTCGAAAGAATTCCATTTTTTCGCACTTCAAATACGACTTTCGTCCAGAACTTCTAATTCACCATTGAAGGCAACTACGCATCTTTTTAGCCTTAAAATCATGTCATTCAGTCTCTTGTTGTCATCAAATCATTTGAAAGCAATTCGAACGAATTCTATTTTCGCTCTTTAAACGAGACTTTTGTGCATAACTTGTGATTGATCTATTCAAGTAAATTACCAATTCTTTAGCCTTGAAATCATGTCATTGTGTCTCTTCTAGTAATTAAATCACTTCAAAGCAATTCGAACGAAATCTATTTTCGCACTTCCACCACGACTTTCATGCATAATTTGCAATAGATCTTTTGAAGGCAACTATGTATTTGTATAGCCTCAAAATCATGTCATGGAGCCACTTTTAGTCTATAAATCATACGAAATCTATTCAAACAAATTCTATTTTCGCATTTCAAACACAACTTTTGTGCAAAACATGCAATTGATCTATTGAAGGCAATTATGCGTTTGTTTAGTCTTAAAATAATGTCATTGAGTCTTCTCTAGTCATTAAATCAATTCAAAGTAAGTCGAAAGAATTCCATTTTTTCGCACTTCAAATACGACTTTCGTCCAGAACTTCTAATTCAACCATTGAAGGCAACTACGCATCTTTTTGGCCTTAAAATCATGTCATTTAGTCTCTTGTTGTCATCAAATCATTTGAAAGCAATTCGAACGAATTCTGTTTTCGCTCTTTAAACGAGACTTTTGTGCATAACTTGTGATTGATCTGTTCACGTAAATTACCCATTCTTTAGCCTTGAAATCATGTCATTGTGTCTCTTCTAGTAATTAAATCACTTCAAAGCAATTCGAACGAAATCTATTTTCGCACTTCCACCACGACTTTCATGCATAATTTGCAATAGATCTTTTGAAGCCAACTATGTATTTGTATAGCCTCAAAATCATATCATGGAGCCACTTTTAGTCAATAAATCATACGAAATCAATTCAAACAACTTTTATTTTCGCATTTCAAACACGCCTTTTGTGCAAAACATGCAATTGATCTATTGAAGGCAATTATGCATTTGTCTAGCCTTAAAATCGTGTCATTGAGTCTTCTCTACTCATTAAATCAATTAAAAGTAAGTCGAAAGAATTCTACTTTTTCGCACCTCAAACCCGACTTTCGTTCAGAACTTCCAATTCAACCATTGACGGCAACTATGCATCTTTTTAGGCTTAAAATCATGTCATTGATTTTCTTGTAGTCATCAAATTATTTCAAAGCAATTCGAACGAATCCTATTGTCGCTCTTTAAACGAGACTTTTGTGCATAACTTGCGATTGATCTATTCAAGTAAATTATCCATAGTTTAGCCATGAAATATTGTCATTTAAGTCTCTTCTAGTAATTAAATCACTTCAAAGCATTTCGAATGAAATCTATTTTCGCACTTGAACGACGACTTTCGTGCACAATTTGTGATGTATCTTTTGAAGGCAACTATACATTTGTATAGCCTTAAAATCAGGTCATTGAGCCACTTTGAGTCAATAAATCATACGAAATCAATTCAAACAAATTCTATTTTCGCATTTCAAACACAACTTTTGTGCAAAACATGCAATTGATCTATTGAAGGCAATTATGCGTTTGTTTAGCCATAAAATCATGTTATTTAGTCTTCTCTAGTCATTAAATCAATTAAAAGTAAGTCTAAAAAATTCTATTTTTTCGCACTTCAAACACTACTTTCATTCAGAACTTTCAATTCAACCATTGAAGGCAACTATGCATCTTTCTAGCCTTAAAATCATGTCATTGAGTCTCTTGTTGTCATCAAATCATTTGAAAGCAATTCGAACGAATTCTATTTTCGCTCTTTAAACGAGACTTTTGTGCATAACTTGCGATTGATCTATTCAAGTAAATTACCCATTCTTTAGCCTTGAAATCATGTCATTGTGTCGCTTCTAGTAATTAAATCACTTCAAAGCAATTGCAACGAAATCTATTTTCGCACTTGAACCACGACTTTCGTGCATAATTTGCAATGGATCTTTTGAAGGCAACTATGCATTTGTATAGCCTTAAAATCATGTCATTGAGCCACTTTGAGTCCATGAATCATACGAAATCGATTCAAACAAATTCTATTTTCGCATTTCAAAGTCAACTTTTGTGCAAAACATGCAATTGATCTATAGAAGGAAATTATGCTTTCGTTTAGCCTTAAAATCATGTCATTGAGTCTTCTCTAGTCATTAAATCAATTAAAAGTAAGTCTAAAGAATTCTATTTTTTTGCACTTCAAACACGACTTTCGTTCAGAACTTCCAATTTAACCATTGAAGGCAACTATGCATCTTTTTAGCCTTAAAATCATGTCATTGAGTCTCTTGTTGTCATGAAATCATTTGAAAGCAATTTGAACGAATTCTCTTTTGGCTCTTTAAATGATACTTTTGTGCATAACTTGCGATTGCTCTATTCAAGTAAATTACCCATTCTTTAGCCTTGAAATCATGTCATTGTGTCTCTTCTAGTAATTAAATCACTTCAAAGCAATTCGAACGAAATCTATTTTCGCACTTCCACCACGACTTTCATGCATAATTTGCAATAGATCTTTTGAAGGCAACTATGTAGTTGTATAGCCTCAAAATCATGTCATGGAGCCACTTTTAGTCAATAAATCATACGAAATCAATTCAAACAACTTTTATTTTCGCATTTCAAACACGCCTTTTGTGCAAAACATGCAATTGATCTGTTGAAGGCAATTATGCATTTGTCTAGGCTTAAAATCGTGTCATTGAGTCTTCTCCACTCATTAAATCAATTAAAAGTAAGGCGAAAGAATTCTATTTTTGCACTTCAAACCCGACTTTCGTTCAGAACTTCCAATTCAACCATTGAAGGCAACTATGCATCTTTTTAGCCATAAAATCATGTCATTGAGTCTCTTGTTGTCATCAAATCATTTGAAAGCAATTCGAACGAATTATATTTTGGCTCTTTAAACGATACTTTTGTGCATAACTTGCGATTGATCTATTCAAGTAAATTACCCATTCTTTAGCCTTGAAATCATGTCATTGAGTCTCTTCTAGTAATTAAATCACTTCAAAGCAATTCGAACGAAATCTATTTTCGCACTTCAACCACGACTTTCATACATAATTTGCAATGAATATTTTGAAGGCAACTATGCATTTGTATAGCCTTAAAATCATGTCATTGAGCCACTTTTAGTCAATAAATCATACGAAATCAATTCAAACAACTTTTATTTTCGCATTTCAAACACAACTTTTGTGCAAAACATGCAATTGATCTATTTAAGGCAATTATGCGTTTGTCTAGCCTTAAAATCGTGTCATTGAGTCTTCTCTACTCATTAAATCAATTAAAAGTAAGTCGAAAGAATTCTACTTTTTCGCACCTCAAACCCGACTTTCGTTCAGAACTTCCAATTCAACCATTGACGGCAACTATGCATCTTTTTAGGCTTAAAATCATGTCATTGAGTTTCTTGTAGTCATCAAATTATTTCAAAGCAATTCGAACGAATCCTATTGTCGCTCTTTAAACGAGACTTTTGTGCATAACTTGCGATTGATCTATTCAAGTAAATTATCCATAGTTTAGCCATGAAATAATGTCATTAAGTCTCTTCTAGTAATTAAATCACTTCAAAGCAATTCGAATGAAATCTATTTTCGCACTTGAACCACGACTTTCGTGCACCATTTGTGATGGATCTTTTGAAGGCAACTATACATTTGTATAGCCTTAAAATCAGGTCATTGAGCCACTTTGAGTCAATAAATCATACGAAATCAATTCAAACAAATTCTATTTTCGCATTTCAAACACAACCTTTGTGCAAAACATGCAGTTGATCTATTGAAGGCAATTATGCGTTTGTTTAGCCTTAAAATCAGGTTATTTAGTCTTCTCTAGTCATTAAATCAATTAAAAGTAAGTCTAAAAAATTCTATTTTTTCGCACTTCAAACACTACTTTCGTTCAGAACTTTCAATTCAACCATTGAAGGCAGCTATGCATCTTTCTAGCCTTAAAATCATGTCATTGAGTCTCTTGTTGTCATCAAATCATTTGAAAGCAATTCGAACGAATTCTATTTTCGCTCTTTAAACGAGACTTTTGTGCATAACTTGCGATTGATCTATTCAAGTAAATTACCCATTCTTTAGCCTTGAAATCATGTCATTGTGTCTCTTCTAGTAATTAAATCACTTCAAAGCAATTGGAACGAAATCTATTTTCGCACTTGAACCACGACTTTCGTGCATAATTTGCAATGGATCTTTTGAAGGCAACTATGCATTTGTATAGCCTTAAAATCATGTCATTGAGCCAGTTTTAGTCAATAAATCATACGAAATCAATTCAACCAACTTTTATTTTCGCATTTCAAGCACAACTTTTGTAAAAAACATGCAATTGATCTATTGAAGGCAATTATGCGTTTGTCTAGCCTTAAAATGGTATCACTGAGTCTTATCCACTCATTAAATCAATTAAAAGTAAGTTGAAAGAATTCTATTTTTTCGCACTTCAAACACGACTTTCGTTCAGAACTTCCAATTTAACCATTGAAGGCAACTATGCATCTGTTTAGCCTTAAAATCATGTCATTGAGTCTCTTGTTGTCATCAAATCATTTGAAAGCAATTTGACCGAATTCTATTTTCGCTCTTTAAACGAGACTTTTGTGCATAACTTGCGATTGATCTATTCAAGTAAATTACCCATTCTTTAGCCTTGAAATCATGTCATTGTGTCTCTTCTAGTAATTAAATCACTTCAAAGCAATTCGAACGAAATCTATTTTCGGACTTGAACCACGACTTTCATGCATAATTTGCAATGGATCTTTTGAAGGCAACTATGCATTTGTATAGCCTTAAAATCATGTCATTGAGCCACTTTTAGTCAATAAATCATATGAAATCAATTCAAACAAGTTTTATTTTCGCATTTCAAACACAACTTTTGTGCAAAACTTGCAATTGATCTATTGAAGGAAATTATGCGTTTGTCTAGCCTTAAAATAGTGTCATTGAGTCTTCTTTACACATTAAATCAATTAAAAGTAAGTCGAAAGAATTCTACTTTTTCGCAGTTCAAACACTACTTTCGTTTAGAACTTCCAATTGAACCACTGACGGCAACTCTGCATCTTTTTAGCCTAAAAATCTTGTCACCGAGTTTCTTGTAGTCATCAAATCATTTGAAAGCAATTCGAACGAATTCTATTTTCGCTCTTTAAACGAGACTTTTGTGCATAACTTGCGATTGATCTAATCAAGTAAATTACCCATTGTTTAGCCTTGAAATCATGTCATTGAGTCTCTTCTAGTAATTAAATCACTTCAAAGCAATTCGAACGAAATCTATTTTCGCACTTGAACCACGACTTTCATGCATAATTTGCAGTGGATCTTGTGAAGGCAACTATGCATTTGCATAGCCTTAAAATCATGTCATTGAGCCACTTTTAGTCAATAAATCATGCGAAATGAATTCAAACAACTTTTATTTTCGCATTTCAAACACAACTTTTGTGCAAAACATGCAATTGATCTATTGAAGGCAATTATGCGTTTGTCTAGCCTTAAAATGGTGTCATTGAGTCTTCTCTACTCATTAAATCAATTAAAAGTAAGTCGAAAGAATTCTACTTTTTCGCAGTTCAAACACTACTTTCGTTTAGAACTTCCAATTAAACCACTGACGGCAACTATGCATCTTTTTAGCCTAAAAATCTTGTCATCGAGTTTCTTGTAGTCATCAAATCATTTGAAAGCAATTCGAACGAATTCTATTTTCGCTCTTTAAACGAGACTTTTGTGCATAACTTGCGATTGATCTAAACAAGTAAATTACCCGTTGTTTAGCCTTGAAATCATGTCATTGAGTCTCTTCTAGTAATTAAATCACTTCAAAGCAATTCGAACGAAATCTATTTTCGCACTTGAACCACGACTGTCATGCATAATTTGCAATGGATCTTGTGAAGGCAACTATGCATTTGTATAGCCCTAAAATCATGTCATTGAGCCACTTTTAGTCAATAAATCATACGAAATCAATTCAAACAACTTTTATTTTCGCATTTCAAACACAACTTTTGTGCAAAACATGCAATTGATCTATTGAAGGCAATTATGCGTTTGTCTAGCCTTAAAATGATGTCATTGAGTCTTCTCTACTCATTAAATCAATTAGAAGTAAGTCGAAAGAATTCTATTTTTTCGCACTTCAAACACGACTTTCATTCAGAACTTCCAATTTAAGCATTGAAGGCAACTATGCATCTGTTTAGCCTTAAAATCATGTCATGGAGTCTCTTGTTGTCATCAAATCATTTGAAAGCAATTTGAACGAATTCCATTTTCGCTCTTTAAACGAGACTTTTGTGCATAACTTGCGATTGATCTATTCAAGTAAATTACCCATTCTTTAGCCTTGAAATCATGTCATTGAGTCTCTTCTAGTAATTAAATCACTTCAAAGCAATTCGAACGAAATCTATTTTCGCACTTCAACCACGACTTTCGTGCATAATTTGCAATGGATCATTTGAAGGCAACTATGCATATGTATAGCCTTAAAATCATGTCATTGAGCCACTTTTCGTCAATAAATCATATTAAATCAATTCAAACAACTTTTATTTTCGCATTTCAAACACTACTTTTGTGCAAAACATGCAATTGATCGATTGAAGGCAATTATGCGTTTGTCTAGCCTTAAAATGGTATCATTGAGTCTTCTCTACTCATTAAATCAATTAAAAGTAAGTCGAAAGAATTCTATTTTTTCGCACTTCAAACACGACTTTCATTCAAAACTTCCAATTTAACCATTGAAGGCAACTATGCATCTGTTTATCCTTAAAATCATGTCATTGAGTCTCTTGTTGTCATGTAATCATTTGGAAGCAATTTGAACGAATTCTATTTTCGCTCTTTAAACGAGACTTTTGTGCATAACTTGCGATTGATCTATTCAAGTAAATTACCCATTCTTTAACCTTGAAATCATGTCATTGTGTCTCTTCTAGTAATTAAATCACTTCAAAGCAATTCGAACGAAATCTATTTTCGCACTTGAACCACGACTTTCGTGCATAATTTGCAATTGATCTTTTGAAGGCAACTATGCATTTGTATAGCCTTAAAATCATGTCATTGAGCCACTTTTAGTCAATAAATCATACGAAATCAATTCAAACAACTTTTATTTTCGCATTTCAAACACAACTTTTGTGCAAAACATGCAATTGATCTATTGAAGGCAATTATGCGTTTGTCTAGCCTTAAAATGGTGTCATTGAGTGTTCTCTACTCATTAAATCAATTAGAAGTAAGTCGAAAGAATTCTATTTTTTCGCACTTCAAACACGACTTTCGTTCAGAACTTCCAATTTAACAAATGAAGGCAACTATGCATCTGTTTAGCCTTAAAATCATGTCATGGAGTCTCTTGTTGTCATCAAATCATTTGAAAGCAATTTGAACGAATTCTATTTTCGCTCTTTAAACGAGACTTTTGTGCATAACTTGCGATTGATCTATTCAAGTAAATTGCCCATTCTTTAGCCTTGAAATCATGTCATTGAGTCTCTTCTAGTAATTAAATCACTTCAAAGCAATTCGAACGAAATCTATTTTCGCACTTCAACCACGACTTTCGTGCATAATTTGCAATGGATCATTTGAAGGCAACTATGCATTTGTATAGCCTTAAAATCATGTCATTGAGCCACTTTTCGTCAATAAATCATATTAAATCAATTCAAACAACTTTTATTTTCGCATTTCAAACACTACTTTTGTGCAAAACATGCAATTGATCGATTGAAGGCAATTATGCGTTTGTCTAGCCTTAAAATGGTATCATTGAGTCTTCTCTACTCATTAAATCAATTAAAAGTAAGTCGAAAGAATTCTATTTTTTCGCACTTCAAACACGACTTTCATTCAAAACTTCCAATTTAACCATTGAAGGCAACTATGCATCTGTTTATCCTTAAAATCATGTCATTGAGTCTCTTGTTGTCATGTAATCATTTGGAAGCAATTTGAACGAATTCTATTTTCGCTCTTTAAACGAGACTTTTGTGCATAACTTGCGATTGATCTATTCAAGTAAATTACCCATTCTTTAACCTTGAAATCATGTCATTGTGTCTCTTCTAGTAATTAAATCACTTCAAAGCAATTCGAACGAAATCTATTTTCGCACTTGAACCACGACTTTCGTGCATAATTTGCAATTGATCTTTTGAAGGCAACTATGCATTTGTATAGCCTTAAAATCATGTCATTGAGCCACTTTTAGTCAATAAATCATACGAAATCAATTCAAACAACTTTTATTTTCGCATTTCAAACACAACTTTTGTGCAAAACTTGCAATTGATCTATTGAAGGCAATTATGCGTTTGTCTAGCCTTAAAATAGTGTCATTGAGTCTTCTCTACTCATTAAATCAATTAAAAGTAAGTCGAAATAATTCTACTTTTTCGCAGTTCAAACACTACTTTCGTTCACAACTTCCAATTTAAGCATTGAAGGCAACTATGCATCTGTTTAGCCTTAAAATCATGTCATGGAGTCTCTTGTTGTCATCAAATCATTTGAAAGCAATTTGAACGAATTCCATTTTCGCTCTTTAAACGAGACTTTTGTGCATAACTTGCGATTGATCTAATCAAGTAAATTACCAATTGTTTAGCCTTGAAATCATGTCATTGAGTCTCTTCTAGTAATTAAATCACTTCAAAGCAATTCGAACGAAATCTATTTTCGCACTTCAACCACGACTTTCGTGCACAATCTGCAATGGATCTTTTGTATGCAACTATGCATTTGTATAGCCTTAAATCATGTCATTGAGTCAGTTTTAGTTAATAAATCATACGAAATCAATTCAAACAAATTCTGTTTTCGCATTTCAAACACAATTTTTGTGCAAAACATGCAATTGATCTATTGAAAGCAATTATGCGTTTGTTTAGCCTTAAAATCATGTCATTGAGTCTTCTCTAGTCATTTAATCGATTAAAAGTAAGTCTAAAGAATTCTACTTTTTCGCACTTCAAACACGACTTTCGTTCAGAACTTCCAATTCAACCATTGACGGCAACTATGCATTTTTTTAGCCTAAAAATCTTGTCATCGAGTTTCTTGTAGTCATCAAATCATTTGAAAGCAATTCGAACGAATTCTATTTTCGCTCTTTAAACGAGACTTTTGTCCATAACTTGCGATTGATCTATTCAAGTAAATTACCCATTGTTTAACCTTGAAATCATGCCATTGAGTCTCTTCTAGTAATTAAATCACTTCAAAGCAATTCGAACGAAATCTATTTTCGCACTTCAACCACGACTTTCGTGCGTAATTTGCAATGGATCTTTTGAAGGCAACTATGCATTTGTATAGCCTTAAAATCATGTCATTGAGCCACTTTGAGTCAATAAATCATACGAAATCAATTCAAACAAATTCTATTTTCGCATTTCAAACACAACTTTTGTGCAAAACATGCAATTGATCTATTGAAGGCAATTATGCGTTTGTTTAGCCTTAAAATCATGTCATTGAGTCTTCTCTAGTCATTTAATCGATTAAAAGTAAGTCTAAAGAATTCTACTTTTTCGCACTTCAAACACGACTTTCGTTCAGAACTTCCAATTCAACCATTGACGGCAACTATGCATTTTTTTAGCCTAAAAATCTTGTCATCGAGTTTCTTATAGTCATCAAATCATTTGAAACCAATTCGAACAAATTCTATTTTCGCTCTTTAAACGAGACTTTTGTCCATAACTTGCGATTGATCTATTCAAGTAAATTACCCATTGTTTGACCTTGAAATCATGCCATTGAGTCTCTTCTAGTAATTAAATCACTTCAAAGCAATTCGAACGTAATCTATTTTCGCACTTCAACCACGACTTTCGTGCATAATTTGCAATGGATCTTTTGAAGGCAACTATGCATTTGTATAGCCTTAAAATCATGTCATTGAGCCACTTTGAGTCAATAAATCATACGAAATCAATTCAAACAAATTCTATTTTCGCATTTCAAACACAACTTTTGTGCAAAACATGCAATTGATCTATTGAAGGCAATTATGCGTTTGTTTAGCCTTAAAATCATGTCATTGAGTCTTCTCTAGTCATTTAATCGATTAAAAGTAAGTCTAAAGAATTCTACTTTTTCGCACTTCAAACACGACTTTCGCTCAGAACTTCCAATTTAACCATTGAAGGCAACTATGCATCTTTTTAGCCTTAAAATCATGTCATTGAGTCTCTTGTTGTCATCGAATCATTTGAAAGCAATTCGAACGAATTCTATTTTGGCTCTTTAAACGATACTTTTGTGCATAACTTGCGATTGATCTATTCAAGTAAATTACCCATTGTTTAGCCTTGAAACCATGGCATTGTGTCTCTTCTAGTAATTAAATCACTTCAAAGCAGTTCGAACGAAATCTATTTTCGCACTTCAACCACGACTTTCGTGCATAATTTGCAATGGATCTTTTGAAGGCAACTATGCATTTGTATAGCCATAAAATCATGTCATTGAGTCACTTTTAGTCAATAAATCATACGTAATGAATTCAAACAAATTCTATTTTCGCATTTCAAACATAACTTTTGTGCAAAACATGCAATTGATCTATTGAAGGCAATTATGCTTTCGTTTAGCCTTAAAATCATGTCATTAAGTCTTCTCTACTCATTTAATCGATTAAAAGTAAGTCGAAAGAATTCTACTTTTTCGTACTTCAAACACGACTTTCATTCAGAACTTCCAATTCAACCACTGACGGCAACTATGCATCTTTTTAGCCTAAAAATCTTGTCATTGAGTTTCTTGTAGTCATCAAATCATTTGAAACCAATTCGAACGAATTCTATTTTCGCTCTTTAAACGAGACTTTTGTCCATAACTTGCAACTGATCTATTCAAGTAAATTACCCATTGTTTAGCCTTGAAATCATGTCATTGAGTCTCTTCTAGTAATTAAATCACTTAAAAGCAATTCGAACGAAATCTGTTTTCGCACTTCAACCACGACTTTCATGCATAATTTGCAATGGATATTTCGAAGGCAACTATGCATTTGTATAGCCTTAAAATCATGTCATTGAGCCACTTTTAGTCAATAAATCATACGTAATGAATTCAAACAAATTCTATTTTCGCATTTCAAACATAACTTTTGTGCAAAACATGCAATTGATCTATTGAAGGCAATTATGCTTTCGTTTAGCCTTAAAATCATGTCATTAAGTCTTCTCTAGTCATTTAATCGATTAAAAGTAAGTCGAAAGAATTCTACTTTTTCGTACTTCAAACACGACTTTCATTCAGAACTTCCAATTCAACCATTGACGGCAACTATGCACCTTTTTAGCCTTAAAATCTTGTCATCGAGTTTCTTGTAGTCATCAAATAATTTTAAAGCAATTCGATTGAATTCTATTTTCACTCTTTAAACGAGATTTTTGTGCATAACTTGCGATTGATCTATTCAAGTAAATTACCCATTGTTTAGCCTTGAAATCATCTCATTGAGTCTCTTCTAGTAATTAAATGACTTCAACGCAATTCGAACGAAATCTATTTTCGCACTTCAACCACGACTTTCGTGCACAATTTGCAATGGATCTTTTGAAGGCAACTATGCATTTGTATAGCCTTAAAATCATGTCATTGAGCCACTTTTAGTCAATAAATCATACGAAATCAATTCAAACAAATTCTATTTTCGCATTTCAAACACAACTTTTGTGCAAAACATGCAATTGATCTATTGAAGGCAATTATGCGTTTGTCTAGCCTTAAAATCGTGTCATTGAGTCTTCTCTAGTCATTAAATCAATTAAAAGTAATTCGAAAGAATTCTACTTTTTCGCACTTCAAACACGACTTTCGTTCAGAACTTCCAATTCAACCACTGACGGCAACTATGCATCTTTTTAGCCTAAAAATTTTGTCATCGAGTTTCTTGTAGTCATCAAATCATTTGAAAGCAATTCGAACGAATTCTATTTTCACTCTTTAAAAGAGATTTTTGTGCATAACTTGCGATTGATCTATTCAAGTAAATTACCCATTGTTTAGCCTTGAAATCATGTCATTGAGTCTCTTCTAGTAATTAAATCAGTTCAAAGCAATTCGGACGAAATCTATTTTCGCACTTCAACCACGACTTTCGTGCACAATTTGCAATGGATCTTTTGAAGGCAACTATGCATTTGTATAGCCTTAAAATCATTTCATTGACTCACTTTTAGTCAATAAATCATACGAAATCAATTCAAACAAATTCTATTTTCGCATTGCAAACACAACTTTTGTGCAAAACATGCAATTGATCTATTGAAGGCAATTATGCTTTCGTTTAGCCTTAAAATCATGTCATTAAGTCTTCTCTAGTCGTTAAATCAATTAAAAGTAAGTCGAAAGAATTCTACTTTTTCGCACTTCAAACACGACTTTCGCTCAGAACTTCCAATTTAACCATTGAAGGCAACTATTCATCTGTTTAGCCTTAAAATCATGTCATTGAGTCTCTTGTTGTCATCAAATCATTTGAAAGCAATTCGAACGAATTCTATTTTGGCTCTTTAAACGAGACTTTTGTGCATAACTTGCGATTGATCTATTCAAGTAAATTACCCATTCTTTAGCCTTGAAATCATGTCATTGAGTCTCTTCTAGTAATTAAATCACTTCAAAGCAATTCGAACGAAATCTATTTTCGCACTTCAACCACGACTTTCGTGCACAATCTGCAATGGATCTTTTGTACGCAACTATGCATTTGTATAGCCTTAAATCATGTCATTGAGTCACTTTTAGTCAATAAATCATACGAAATCAATTCAAACAAATTCTGTTTTCGCATTTTAAACACAATTTTTGTGCAAAACATGCAATTGATCTATTGAAGGCAATTATGCGTTTATTTAGCCTTAAAATCATGTCATTGAGTCTTCTCTAGTCATTTAATCGATTAAAAGTAAGTCTAAAGAATTCTACTTTTTCGCACTTCAAACACGACTTTCGTTCAGAACTTCCAATTCAACCATTGACGGCAACTATGCATTTTTTTAGCCTAAAAATCTTGTCATCGAGTTTCTTGTAGTCATCAAATCATTTGAAACCAATTCGAACGGATTCTATTTTCGCTCTTTAAACGAGACTTTTGTCCATAACTTGCGATTGATCTATTCAAGTAAATTACCCATTGTTTAACCTTGAAATCATGCCATTGAGTCTCTTCTAGTAATTAAATCACTTCAAAGCAATTCGAACGAAATCTATTTTCGCACTTCAACCACGACTTTCGTGCGTAATTTGCAATGGATCTTTTGAAGGCAACTATGCATTTGTATAGCCTTAAAATCATGTCATTGAGCCACTTTGAGTCAATAAATCATACGCAATCAATTTAAACAAATTCCATTTTCGCATTTCAAACACAACTTTTGTGCAAAACATGCAATTGATCTATTGAAGGCAATTATGCGTTTGTTTAGCCTTAAAATCATGTCATTGAGTCTTCTCTAGTCATTTAATCGATTAAAAGTAAGTCTAAAGAATTCTACTTTTTCGCACTTCAAACACGACTTTCGCTCAGAACTTCCAATTTAACCATTGAAGGCAACTATGCATCTTTTTAGCCTTAAAATCATGTCATTGAGTCTCTTGTTGTCATCAAATCATTTGAAAGCAATTCGAACGAATTCTATTTTGGCTCTTTAAACGATACTTTTGTGCATAACTTGCGATTGATCTATTCAAGTAAATTACCCACTGGTTAGCCTTGAAATCATGCCGTTGTGTCTCTTCTAGTAATTAAATCACTTCAAAGTAGTTCGAACGAAATCTATTTTCGCACTTCAACCACGACTTTCGTGCATAATTTGCAATCGATCTTTAGAAGGCAACTATGCATTTGTATAGCCTTAAAATCATGTCTTTGAGCCACTTTGAGTCAATAAATCATACGAAATCAATTCAAACAAATTCTATTTTCGCATTTCAAACACAACTTTTGTGCAAAACATGCAATTGATCTATTGAAGGCAATTATGCGTTTGTTTAGCCTTAAAATCATGTCATTGAGTCTTCTCTAGTCATTTAATCGATTAAAAGTAAGTCTAAAGAATTCTGCTTTTTCGCACTTCAAACACGACTTTCGTTCAGAACTTCCAATTCAACCATTGACGGCAACTATGCATTTTTTTAGCCTAAAAATCTTGTCATCGAGTTTCTTATAGTCATCAAATCATTTGAAACCAATTCGAACAAATTCTATTTTCGCTCTTTAAACGAGACTTTTGTCCATAACTTGCGATTGATCTATTCAAGTAAATTACCCATTGTTTAACCTTGAAATCATGCCATTGAGTCTCTTCTAGTAATTAAATCACTTCAAAGCAATTCGAACGTAATCTATTTTCGCACTTCAACCACGACTTTCGTGCATAATTTGCAATGGATCTTTTGAAGGCAACTATGCATTTGTATAGCCTTAAAATCATGTCATTGAGCCACTTTGAGTCAATAAATCATACGAAATCAATTCAAACAAATTCTATTTTCGCATTTCAAACACAACTTTTGTGCAAAACATGCAATTGATCTATTGAAGGCAATTATGCGTTTGTTTAGCCTTAAAATCATGTCATTGAGTCTTCTCTAGTCATTTAATCGATTAAAAGTAAGTCTAAAGAATTCTACTTTTTCGCACTTCAAACACGACTTTCGCTCAGAACTTCCAATTTAACCATTGAAGGCAACTATGCATCTTTTTAGCCTTAAAATCATGTCATTGAGTCTCTTGTTGTCATCGAATCATTTGAAAGCAATTCGAACGAATTCTATTTTGGCTCTTTAAACGATACTTTTGTGCATAACTTGCGATTGATCTATTCAAGTAAATTACCCATTGTTTAGCCTTGAAACCATGGCATTGTGTCTCTTCTAGTAATTAAATCACTTCAAAGAAGTTCGAACGAAATCTATTTTCGCACTTCAACCACGACTTTCGTGCATAATTTGCAATGGATCTTTTGAAGGCAACTATGCATTTGTATAGCCTTAAAATCATGTCATTGAGTCACTTTTAGTCAATAAATCATACGTAATGAATTCAAACAAATTCTATTTTCGCATTTCAAACATAACTTTTGTGCAAAACATGCAATTGATCTATTGAAGGCAATTATGCTTTCGTTTAGCCTTAAAATCATGTCATTAAGTCTTCTCTAGTCATTTAATCGATTAAAAGTAAGTCGAAAGAATTCTACTTTTTCGTACTTCAAACACGACTTTCATTGAGAACTTCCAATTCAACCACTGACGGCAACTATGCATCTTTTTAGCCTAAAAATCTTGTCATCGAGTTTCTTGTAGTCATTAAATCATTTGAAACCAATTCGAACGAATTCTATTTTCGCTCTTTAAACGAGACTTTTGTCCATAACTTGCGATTGATCTATTCAAGTAAATTACCCATTGTTTAGCCTTGAAATCATGTCATTGAGTCTCCTCTAGTAATTAAATCATTTCGAAGCAAATCGAACGAAATCTGTTTTCGCACTTCAACCACGACTTTCATGCATAATTTGCAATGGATATTTTGAAGGCAACTATGCATTTGTATAGCCTTAAAATCATGTCATTGAGCCACTTTTAGTCAATAAATCATACGAAATCAATTCAAATAACTTTTATTTTCGCATCTCAAACACAACTTTTGTGCAAGACATGCAATTGATCTATTGAAGGCAATTATGCTTTCGTTTAGCCTTAAAGTCGTGTCATTGAGTCTTCTCTACTCATTAAATCAATTAAAAGTAAGTCGAAAGAATTCTACTTTTTCGCAATTTAAACACGACTTTCGTTCAGAACTTCCAATTCAACAACGGACGGCAACTATGCATCTTTTTAGCCTAAAAATCTTGTCATCGAGTTTCTTGTAGTCATCAAATCATTTGAAACCAATTCGAACGAATTCTATTTTCGCTTTTCAAACGAGATTTTTGTGCATAACTTGCGATTGATCTAATCAAGTAAATTACCCATTGTTTAGCCTTGAAATCATGTCATTGAGTCTCTTCTAGTAATTAAATCACTTCAAAGCAATTCGAACGAAATCTATTTTCGCACTTCAACCACGACTTTCGTGCACAATTTGCAATTGATCTTTTGAAGTCAACTATGCATTTGTATAGCCTTAAAATCATGTCATTGAGTCACTTTTAGTCAATAAATCATACGAAATCAATTCAAACGAATTATATTTTCGCATTTCAAAGTCAACTTTTGTGCAAAACATGCAATTGATCTATTGAAGGAAATTATGCTTTCGTTTAGCCTTAAAATCATGTCATTGAGTCTTCTCTAGTCATTAAATCAATTCAAAGTAAGTCTAAAGAATTCTATTTTTTTGCAATTCAAACATGACTTTTGTTCAGAACTTCCAATTTAACCATCGAAGGCAACTATGCATCTATTTAGCCTTAAAATCATGTCATTGAGTCTCTTGTTGTCATCAAATCATTTGAAAGCAATTCGAACGAATTCTATTTTGGCTCTTTAAACGATACTTTGGTGCATAACTTGCGATTGATCTATTCAAGTAAATTACCCATTCTTTAGCCTTGAAATCATGTCATTGTGTCTCTTCTAGTAATTAAATCACTTCAAAACAATTCGAACGAAATCTATTTTCGCACTTGAACCACGACCTTCGTGCATAATTTGCAATGGATCTTTTGAAGGCAACTATGCATTTGTGTAGCCTTAAAATCATGTCATTGAGTCACTTTTAGTCAATAAATCATACGTAATCAATTCAAACAAATTCTATTTTCGCATTTCAAACACAACTTTTGTGCAAAACATGCAATTGATCTATTGAAGGAAATTATGCTTTCGTTTAGCCTTAAAATCATGTCATTGAGTCCTCTCTAGTCATTAAATCAATTCAAAGTAAGTCTAAAGAATTCTATTTTTTTTCACTTCAAACACGACTTTCGTTCAGAACTTCCAATTTAACCATTGAAGGCATGCATCTTTCTAGCCTTAAAATCATGTCATTGAGTCTCTTGTTGTCATCAAATCATTTGAAAGCAATTCGAACGAATTCTATTTTCGCTCTTTAAACGAGACTTTTGTGCATAACTTGCGATTGATCTATTCAAGTAAATTACCCATTCTTTAGCCTTGAAATCATGTCATTGTGTCTCTTCTAGTAATTAAATCACTTCAAAACAATTCGAACGAAATCTATTTTCGCACTTGAACCACGACCTTCGTGCATAATTTGCAATGGATCTTTTGAAGGCAACTACGCATTTGTGTAGCCTTAAAATCATGTCATTGAGTCACTTTTAGTCAATAAATCATACGTAATCAATTCAAACAAATTCTATTTTCGCATTTCAAACACAACTTTTGTGCAAAACATGCAATTGATCTATTGAAGGCAATTATGCTTTCGTTTAGCCTTAAAATCATGTCATTAAGTCTTATCTTGTCATTAAATCAATTAAAAGTAAGTCGAAAGAATTCTACTTTTTCGCACTTCAAACACGACTTTCGTTCGGAACTTCCAATTCAACCACTAACGGCAACTATGCATCTTTTTAGCCTAAAAATTTTGTCATCGAGTTTCTTGTAGTCATCAAATCATTTGAAAGCAATTCGAACGAATTCTATTTTCACTCTTTAAACGAGATTTTTGTGCATAACTTGCGATTGATCTATTCAAGTAAATTACCCATTGTTTAGCCTTGAAATCATGTCATTGAGTCTCTTCTAGTAATTAAATCAGTTCAAAGCAATTCGAACGAAATCTATTTTCGCAGTTCAACCACGACTTTCGTGCACAATTTGCAATGGATCTTTTGAAGGCAACTATGCATTTGTATAGCCTTAAAATCATTTCATTCAGTCACTTTTAGTCAATAAATCATACGAAATCAATTCAAACAAATTCTATTTTCGCATTTCAAACAGAACTTTTGTGCAAAGCATCCAATTGATCTATTGAAGGCAATTATGCGTTTGTTTAGCCTTAAAATCATATCATTGAGTCTTCTCTAGTCATTAAATCAATTAAAAGTAAGTCTAAAGAATTCTATTTTTTTGCACTTCAAACACGACTTTCGTTCAGAACTTCTAATTTAACCATTGAAGGCAACTATGCATCTTTTTAGCCTTAAAATCATGTCATTGAGTCTCTTGTTGTCATCAAATCATTTGAAAGCAATTCGAACGAATTCTATTTTGGCTCTTTAAACGATACTTTGGTGCATAACTTGCGATTGATCTATTCAAGTAAATTACCCATTCTTTAGCCTTGAAATCATGTCATTGTGTCTCTTCTAGTAATTAAATCACTTCAAAACAATTCGAACGAAATCTATTTTCGCACTTGAACCACGACCTTCGTGCATAATTTGCAATGGATCTTTTGAAGGCAACTATGCATTTGTGTAGCCTTAAAATCATGTCATTGAGTCACTTTTAGTCAATAAATCATACGTAATCAATTCAAACAAATTCTATTTTCGCATTTCAAACACAGCTTTTGTGCAAAACATGCAATTGATCTATTGAAGGCAATTATGCTTTCGTTTAGCCTTAAAATCATGTCATTAAGTCTTCTCTAGTCGTTAAATCAATTAAAAGTAAGTCGAAAGAATTCTACTTTTTCGCACTTCAAACACGACTTTCGTTCAGAACTTCCAATTCAACCATTGACGGCAACTATTCATCTTTTTAGCCTTAAAATCATGTCATTGAGTTTCTTGTAGTCATCAAATCATTTGAAAGCAATTCGAACGAATTCTATTTTCGCTCTTTAAACGAGATTGTTGTGCATAACTTGCGATTGATCTAATCAAGTGAATTCCCCATTGTTTAGCCTTGAAATCATGTCATTGAGTCTCTTCTAGTAATTGAATTACTCCAAAGCAATTCGAACGAAATCTATTTTCGCACTTCAACTACGACTTTCGTGCACAATCTGCAATGGATCTTTTGAAGGCAACTATGCATTTGTATAGCCTTAAAATCAAGTCATTGAGTCACTTTTAGTTAATAAATCATACGAAATCAATTCAAACAAATTCTATTTTCGCATTTCAAACACAACTTTTGTGCAAAACATGCAATTGATCTATGGCAGGCAATTATGCGTTTGTTTAGCCTTAAAATCATGTCATTGAGTCTTCTCTAGTCATTTAATCGATTAAAAGTAAGTCTAAAGAATTCAACTTTTTCGCACTTCAAACACGACTTTCGTTCAGAACTTCCAATTCAACCATTGACGGCAACTATGCACCTTTTTAGCCTTAAAATCTTGTCATCGAGTTTCTTGTAGTCATCAAATCATTTGAAACCAATTCGAACGAATTCTATTTTGGCTCTTTAAACGAGACTTTTGTGCATAACTTGCGATTGATCTATTCAAGTAAATTACCCATTCTTTAGCCTTGAAATCATGTCATTGTGTCTCTTCTAGTAATTAAATCACTTCAAAGCAATTCGAACGAAATCTATTTTCGCACTTGAACCACGACTTTCGTGCATAATTTGCAATGGATAATTTGAAGGCAACTTTGCATTTGTATAGCCTTAAAATCATGTCATTGAGTCACTTTTACTCAATAAATCATACGTAATCAATTCAAAAAAATTCTATTTTCGCATTTCAAACACAACTTTTGTGCAAAACATGGAATTGATCTATTGAAGGCAATTATGCTTTCGTTTAGCCTTAAAATCATGTCATTAAGTCTTATCTAGTCATGAAATCAATTAAAAGTAAGTCGAAAGAATTCAACTTTTTCGCACTTCAAACACGACTTTCGTTCAGAACTTCCAATTCAACCCTTGACGGCAACTATGCACCTTTTTAGCCTTAAAATCTTGTCATCGAGTTTCTTGTAGTCATCAAATCATTTGAAAGCAATTCGAACGAATTCTATTTTCACTCTTTAAACGAGATTTTTGTGCATAACTTGCGATTGATCTATTCAAGTAAATTACCCATTGTTTAGCCTTGAAATCATGTCATTGAGTCTCTTCTAGTAATTAAATCACTTCAACGCAATTCGAAAGAAATCTATTTTCGCACTTCAACCACGACTTTCGTGCACAATTTGCAATGGATCTTTTGAAGGCAACTATGCATTTGCATAGCCTTAAAATCATGTCATTGAGCCACTTTTAGTCAATAAATCATACGAAATCAATTCAAACAAATTCTATTTTCGCATTTCAAACACAACTTTTGTGCAAAACATGCAATTGATCTATTGAAGGAAATTATGCTTTTGTTTAGCCTTAAAATCATGTCCTTGAGTCTTCTCTAGTCATTAAATCAATTAAAAGTAAGTCTAAAGAATTCTATTTTTTTGCACTTCAAGCACGACTTTCGTTCAGAACTTCCAATTTAACCATTGAAGGCAACTATGCATCTTTTTAGCCTTAAAATCATGTCACTGAGTCTCTTGTTGTCATCAAATCATTTGAAAGCAATTCGAACGAATTCTATTTTGGCTCTTTAAACGATACTTTTGTGCATAACTTGCGATTGATCTATTCAAGTAAATTACCCATTGTTTAGCCTTGAAATCATGCCTTTGAGTCTCTTCTAGTAATTAAATCACTTCAAAGCAATTCGAACGAAATCTATTTTCGCACTTGAACCACGACTTTCGTGCATAATTTGCAATGGATCTTTTGAAGGCAACTATGCATTTGTATAGCCTTAAAATCATGTCATTGAGCCACTTTAGTCAATAAATCATACGAAATCAATTCAAACAAATTCTATTTTCGCATTTCAAACACAACTTTTGTGCAAAACATGCAATTGATCTATTGAAGGCAATTGTGCGTTTGTCTAGCCTTAAAATCGTGTCATTGAGTCTTCTCTAGTCATTAAATCAATTAAAAGTAAGTCGAAAGAATTCTACTTTTTCGCACTTCAAACACGACTTTCGTTTAGAACTTCCAATTCAACCACTGACGGCAACTATGCATCTTTTTAGCCTAAAACTTTTGTCATCGAGTTTCTTGTAGTCATCAAATCATTTGAAAGCAATTCGAACGAATTCTATTTTCACTCTTTAAACGAGATTTTTGTGCATAACTTGCGATTGATCTATTCAAGTAAATTACCCATTGTTTAGCCTTGAAATCATGTCATTGAGTCTCTTCTAGTAATTAAATCAGTTCAAAGCAATTCGATTGAAATCTATTTTCGCACTTCAACCACGACTTTCGTGCACAATTTGCAATGGATCTTTTGAAGGCAACTATGCATTTGCATAGCCTTAAAATCATGTCATTGAGCCACTTTTAGTCAATAAATCATACGAAATCAATTCAAACAAATTCTATTTTCGCATTTCAAACACAACTTTTGTGCAAAACATGGAATTGATCTATTGAAGGCAATTATGCTTTCGTTTAGCCTTAAAATCATGTCATTAAGTCTTATCTAGTCATGAAATCAATTAAAAGTAAGTCGAAAGAATTCAACTTTTTCGCACTTCAAACACGACTTTCGTTCAGAACTTCCAATTCAACCATTGACGGCAACTATTCATCTTTTTAGCCTTAAAATCATGTCATTGAGTTTCTTGTAGTCATCAAATCATTTGAAAGCAATTCGAACGAATTCTATTTTCGCTCTTTAAACGAGATTGTTGTGCATAACTTGCGATTGATCTATTCAAGTAAATTACCCATTGTTTAGCCTTGAAATCATGCCATTGTGTCTCTTCTACTAATTAAATCACTTCGAAGCAATTCGAACGAAATCTATTTTCGCACTTCAACCACGACTTTCATGCACAATCTGCAATGGATCTTTTGAAGGCAACTATGCATTTGTATAGCCTTAAAATCATGTCATTGAGTCACTTTTAGTCAATAAATCATACGTAATCAATTCAAGCAAATTCTATTTTCGCATTTCAAACACAACTTTTGTGCAAAACATGCAATTGATCTATTAAAGGCGATTATGCATTTCTTTAGCCTTAAAATCATGTCATTGAGTCTTCTCTAGTAATTAAATCAATTAAAAGTAAGTCTAAAGAATTCTATTTTTTTGCACTTCAAACACGACTTTCGTTCAGAACTTCCAATTTAACCATTGAAGGCAACTATGCATCTTTTTAGCCTTAAAATCATGTCATTGAGTCTCTTGTTGTCATCAAATCATTTGAAAGCAATTCGAACGAATTCTATTTTGGCTCTTTAAACGATACTTTTGTGCATAACTTGCGATTGATCTATTCATGTAAATTACCCATTGTTTAGCCTTGAAATCATGCCATTGAGTCTCTTCTAGTAATTAAATCACTTCAAAGCAATTCGAACGAAATCTATTTTCGCACTTGAACCACGACTTTCGTGCATAATTTGCAATGGATCTTTTGAAGGCAACTATGCATTTGTATAGCCTTAAAATCATGTCATTGAGCCACTTTTGTCAATAAATCAAACGTAATCAATTCAAACAAATTCTATTTTCGCATTTCAAACATAACTTTTGTGCAAAACATGCAATTGATCTATTGAAGGCAATTATGCTTTCGTTTAGCCTTAAATTCATGTCATTAAGTCTTCTCTACTCATTTAATCGATTAAAAGTAAGTCGAAAGAATTCTACTTTTTCGCACTTCAAACACGACTTTCGTTCAGAACTTCCTATTCAACCACTGACGGCAACTATGCATCTTTTTAGCCTAAAAATCTTGTCATCGAGTTTCTTGTAGTCATCAAATCATTTGAAACCAATTCGAACGAATTCTATTTTCGCTCTTTAAACGAGATTTTTGTGCATAACTTGTGATTGATCTAATCAAGTAAATTACCCATTGTTTAGCCTTGAAATCATGTCATTGAGTCTCTTCTAGTAATTAAATCACTTCAAAGCAATTCGAACGAAATCTAGTTTCGCACTTCAACAACGACTTTCGTGCACAATTTGCAATGGATCTTTTGAAGGCAACAATGCATTTGTATAGCCTTAAAATCATGTCATTGAGTCACTTTTAGTCAATAAATCATACGAAATCAATTCAAACAAATTCTATTTTCGCATTTCAAACACAACTTTTGTGCAAAACATGCAATTGATCTATTGAAGGAAATTATGCTTTCGTTTAGCCTTAAAATCATGTCATTGAGTGTTCTCTAGTCATTAAATCAATTAAAAGTAAGTCTAAAGAATTCTATTTTTTTGCACTTCAAACACGACTTTCGTTCAGAACTTCCAATTTAACCATTGAAGGCAACTATGCATCTTTTTAGCCTTAAAATCATGTCATTGAGTCTCTTGTTGTCATCAAATCATTTGAAAGCAATTCGAACGAATTCTATTTTCGCTCTTTAAACGATACTTTTGTGCATAACTTGCGATTCATCTATTCAAGTAAATTACCCATTGTTTAGCCTTGAAATCATGCCATTGTGTCTCTTCTACTAATTAAATCACTTCGAAGCAATTCGAACGAAATCTATTTTCGCACTTCAACCACGACTTTCATGCACAATCTGCAATGGATCTTTTGAAGGCAACTATGCATTTGTATAGCCTTAAAATCATGTCATTGAGTCACTTTTAGTCAATAAATCATACGTAATCAATTCAAACAAATTCTATTTTCGCATTTCAAACACAACTTTTGTGCAAAACATGCAATTGATCTATTGAAGGCGATTATGCGTTTGTTTAGCCTTAAAATCATGTCATTGAGTCTTCTCCAGTCATTTAATCGATTAAAAGTAAGTCTAAAAAATTCTACTTTTTCACACTTCAAACACGACTTTCGTTCAGAACTTCCAATTCAACCATTCACGACAACTATGCATCTTTTTAGCCTTAAAATCTTGTCATCGAGTTTCTTATAGTCATCAAGTCATTTGAAACCAATTCGAACGAATTCTATTTTCGCTCTTTAAACGAGATTTTTGTGCATAACTTGCGATTGATCTATTCAAGTAAATTACCCATTGTTTAGCCTTGAAATCATGTCATTGAGTCTCTTCTAGTAATTAAATCACTTCAAAGCAATTCGAACGAAATCTATTTTCGCACTTCAACCACGACTTTCATGTATAATTTGCAATGGATATTTTCAAGGCAACTATGCATTTGTATAGCCTTAAAATCATGTCATTGAGCCACTTTTAGTCAATAAATCATACGAAATCAATTCAAACAAGTTTTATTTTCGCATTTCAAACACAACTTTTGTGCAAAACATGCAATTGATCTATTGAAGGCAATTATGCTTTCGTTTAGCCTTAAAATCGTGTCATTGAGTCTTCTCTACTCATTAAATCAATTAAAAGTAAGTCGAAAGAATTCTACTTTTTCGCACTTTAATCACGACTTTCGTTCAGAACTTCCAATTCAACCACTGACGGCAACTATGCATCTTTTTAGCCTAAAAATCTTGTCATCGAGTTTCTTGTAGTCATCAAATCATTTGAAACCAGTTCGAACGAATTCTATTTTCGCTCTTTAAACGAGATTTTTGTGCATAACTTGCGATTGATCTAATCAAGTAAATTACCCATTGTTTAGCCTTCTAGTAATTAAATCATGTCATTGAGTCTCTTCTAGTAATTAAATCACTTCAAAGCAATTCGAACGAAATCTATTTTTGCACTTCAACCACGACTTTCGTGCACAATTTGCAATGGATCTTTTGAAGGCAACTATGCATTTGTATATCCTTAAAATCATGTCATTGAGTCACTTTTAGTCAATAAATCATACGAAATCAATTCAAACAAATTCAATTTTTGCATTTCAAACACAACTTTTGTGCAAAACATGCAATTGATCTATTGAAGGAAATTATGCTTTCGTTTAGCCTTAAAATCATGTCATTGAGTCTTCTCTAGTCATTAAATCAATTAAAAGTAAGTCTAAAGAATTCTATTTTTTTGCACTTCAAAGATGACTTTCGTTCAGAACTTCCAATTTAACCATTGAAGGCAACTATGCATCTTTTTAGCCTTAAAATCGTATCATTGAGTCTCTTGTTGTCATCAAATCATTTGAAAGCAATTCGAACGAATTCTATTTTGGCTCTTTAAACGATACTTTTGTGCATAACTTGCGATTGATCTATTCAAGTAAATTACCCATTGTTTAGCCTTGAAATCATGCCATTGAGTCTCTTCTGGTAATTAAATAACTTTAAAGCAATTCGAACGAAATCTATTTTCACACTTGAACCACGACTTTCGTGCATAATTTGCAATGGATCTTTTGAAGGCAACTATGCATTTGTATAGCCTTAAAATCATGTCATTGAGTCACTTTTAGTCAATAAATCATACGAAATCAATTCAAACAACTTTTATTTTCGCATTTCAAACGCAACTTTTGCGCAAAACATGCAATTGATCTATTGAACGAAATTATGCTTTCATTTAGCCTTAAAATCATGTCATTGAGTCTTCTCTATTCATTAAATCAATTAAAAGTAAGTCTAAAGAATTCTACTTTTTTTCACTTCAAACACGACTTTCGTTCAGAACTTCCAATTTAACCATTGAAGGCAACTATGCATCTTTCTAACCTTAAAATCATGTCGTTGAGTCTCTTGTTGTCAACAAATCATTTCAAAGCAATTTGAACGAATTCTATTTTCGCTCTTTAAACGAGACTCTTGTGCATAACTTGCGATTGATCTATTCAAGTAAATTACCCATTCTTTAGCCTTGAAATCATGTCATTGTGTCTCTTCTAGTAATTAAATCACTTCAAAGCAATTCGAATGAAATCTATTTTCGCACTTGAACCACGACTTTCGTGCATAATTTGCAATGGATCTTTTGAAGGCAACTATGCATTTGTATAGCCTTAAAATCATGTCATTGAGTCACTTTTAGTCAATAAATCATACGTAATCAATTCAAACAAATTCTATTTTCGCATTTCAAACACAACTTTTGTGCAAAACATGCAATTGATCTATTGAAGGCAATTATGCTTTCGTTTAGCCTTAAAATCATGTTATTAATTCTTCTCTAGTCATTGAATCGATTAAAAGTAAGTCGAAAGAATTCTACTTTTTCGCACTTCAAACACGACTTTCGTTCAGAACTTCCAATTCAACCACTGACGGCAACTATACATCATTTTAGCCTTAAAATCTTGTCATCGAGTTTCTTGTAGTCATCAAATCATTTGAAACCAATTCGAACGAATTCTATTTTCGCTCTTTAAACGAGACTTTTGTCCATAACTTGCGATTGATCTATTCAAGTAAATTACCCATTGTTTAGCCTTGAAATCATGTCATTGAGTCTCTTCTAGTAATTAAATCACTTTAAAGCAATTCGAACGAAATCTATTTTCGCACCTCAACCACGACTTTCATGCATAATTTGCAATGGATATTTTGAAGGCAACTATGCATTTGTATAGCCTTAAAATCATGTCATTGAGCCACTTTGAGTCAATAAACCATACGAAATCAATTCAAACAAATTCTTTTTTCGCATTTCAAACACAACTTTTGTGCAAAACATGCAATTGATCTATTGAAGGCAATTATGCGTCCGTTTAGCCTTAAAATCATGTTATTTTGTCTTCTCTAGTCATTAAATCAATTAAAAGTAAGTCTAAAAAATTCTACTTTTTCGCACTTCAAACACGACTTTCGTTCAGAACTTCCAATTCAACCATTGAAGGCAACTATGCATCTTTTTAGCCTTAAAATCATGTCATTGAGTCTCTTGTTGTCATCAAATCATTTGAAACCAATTCGAACGAATTCTATTTTCGCTCTTTAAACGAGACTTTTGTGCATAACTTGCGATTCATCTATTCAAGTAAATTACCCATTGTTTAGCCTTGAAATCATGTCATTGAGTCTCTTCTAGTAATTAAATCACTTCAAAACAATTCGAACGAAATCTATTTTCGCACTTCAACCACGACTTTCATGCATAATTTGCAATGGATATTTTGAAGGCAACTATGCATTTGTATAGCCTTAAAATCATGTCATTGAGCCACTTTTAGTCAATAAATCATACGAAATCAATTCAAACGACTTTTATTTTCGCATTTCAAACTCAACTTTTGTGCAAAACATGCAATTGATCGATTGAAGGCAATTATGCGTTTGTCTAGCCTTAAAATCCTGTCATTGAGTCTTCTCTACTCATTAAATCAATTAAAAGTAAGTCGAAAGAATTCTATTTTTTCGCACTTCAAACACGACTTTCGTTTAGAACTTCCAATTTAACGATTGAAGGCAACTATGCATCTTTTTTAGCCTTAAAATCATGTCATTGAGTCTCTTGTTGTCATCAAATCATTTGAAAGCAATTCGAACGAATTCTATTTTGGCACTTTAAACGATACTTTTGTGCATAACTTGCGATTGATCTATTCAAGTAAATTACCCATCGTTTAGCCTTGAAATCATGTCATTGAGTCTCACCTAGTAACTAAATCACTTGAAAGCAATTCGAACGAAATCTATTTTCGCACATCCACCACGACTTTCATGCATAATTTGCAATAGATCTTTTGAAGGCAACTATGTATTTGTATAGCCTTAAAATCATGTCATTGAGTTACTTTTAGTCAATAAATCATACGAAATCAATTCAAACAAATTCTATTTTCGCATTTCAAACAAAACTTTTGTGCAAAGCATCCAATTGATCTATTGAAGGCAATTATGCATTTGTTTAGCCTTAAAATCATATCATTGAATCTTCTCTAGTCATTAAATCAATTAAAAGTAAGTCGAAAGAATTCTACTTTTTCGCACTTCAAACACGACTTTCGTTCAGAACTTCCAATTTAACCATTGAAGGCAAGTATGCATTTTTTTAGACTTAAAATCATGTTATTGAGTCTCTTGTTGTCATCAAATCATTTGAAAGCAATTCGAACGAATTCTATTTTGGCTCTTTAAAAAATACTTTTGTGCATAACTTGCGATTGATCTATTCAAGTAAATTACCCATTGTTTAGCCTTGAAATCATGCTATTGAGTCTCTTCTAGTAATTAAATCACTTCAAAGGAATTCGAACGAAATCTATTTTCGCACTTCAATCACGACTTTCATGCATAATTTGCAATGAATATTTTGAAGGCAACTATGCATTTGTATAGCCTTAAAATCAGGTCATTGAGCCACTTTTAGTCTATAAATCATACGAAATCTATTCAAACAAATTCTATTTTCGCATTTCAAACACAACTTTTGTGCAAAAGATGCAATTGATCTATTGAAGGCAATTATGCGTTTGTTTGCCCTTAAAATCATGTCATTGAGTCTTCTCTAGTCATTAAATCAATTCAAAGTAAGTCGAAAGAATTCCATTTTTTCGCACTTCAAACACGACTTTCGTTCAGAACTTCCAATTCAACCATTGACGGCAACTATTCATCTTTTTAGCCTTAAAATCATGTCATTGAGTTTCTTGTAGTCATCAAATCATTTGAAAGCAATTCGAACGAATTCTGTTTTCGCTCTTTAAACGAGACCTTTGTGCATGACTTGTGATTGATCTATTCAAGTAAACTACCCATTGTTTAGCCTTCAAATCATGTCATTGAGTCTCTTCGAGTAATTCAATCACTTCAAAGCAATTCGAACGAAATCTATTTTCGCACTTCAACCACGACTTTCGTGCATAATTTGCAATGGATCTTTTGAAGGCAACTATACATTTTTATAGCCTTAAAATCATGTCATTGAGTCACTTTTAGTCAATAAATCATACGAAATCAATTCAAACAAATTTTACTTTCGCATTTCAAACACAACTTTTGTGCAAAACATGCAATTGATCTGTTGAAGGCAATTAGGCATTTGTTTAGCCTTAAAATCATGTTATTTAGTCTTCTCTAGTCATTAAATCAATTGAAAGTAAGTCGAAAGAATTCTACTTTTTCGCACTTCAAACACGATTTTCGTTCAGAACTTCCAATTCAACCATTGAAGGCAACTATGCATCTTTTTTGCCTTAAAATCATGTCATTGAGTCTCTTATAGTCATCAAATCATTTGAAACCAATTCGAACAAATTTTATTTTCGGTCTTTAAACGAGACTTTTGTGCATAACTTACAATTGATCTATTAAGGTAAATTACCCATTGTTTAGCCTTGAAATCATGTCATTGAGTCTCATCTAGTAATTAAATCACTTCAAAGCAATTCGAACGAAATCTATTTTCGCACTTCCCCCACGACTTTCATGCATAATTTGCAATAGATCTTTTGAAGGCAACTATGTATTTGTATAGCCTTAAAATCATGTCATTGAGTCACTTTTAGTCAATAAATCATACGAAATCAATTCGAACAAATTTTATTTTCGCATTTCAAACACAACTTTTGTGCAAAACATGCAATTGATCTACTGAAGGAAATTATGTGTTTGTTTAGCCTTAAAATCATGTCATTGAGTCTTCTCTAGTCATTAAATCAATTGAAAGTAAATCGAAAGAATTCTATTTTTTCGCACTTCAAATACGACTTTCGTTCAGAACTTCCAATTCAATAATTGAAGGCAACTATGCATCTTTTTAGCCTTAAAATCATGTCATTGAGTCTCTTGTTGTCATCAAATCATTTGAAACCAATTCGAACGAATTCTATTTTCGCTCTTTAAACGAGACTTTTGTGCATAACTTGCGATTCATCTATTCAAGTAAATTACCCATTGTTTAGCCTTGAAATCATGTCATTGAGTCTCTTCTAGTAATTAAATCACTTCAAAACAATTCGAACGAAATCTATTTTCGCACTTCAACCACGACTTTCATGCATAATTTGCAATGGATATTTTGAAGGCAACTATGCATTTGTATAGCCTTAAAATCATGTCATTGAGCCACTTTTAGTCAATAAATCATACGAAATCAATTCAAACAACTTTTATTTTCGCATTTCAAACTCAAATTTTGTGCAAAACATGCAATTGATCGATTGAAGGCAATTATGCGTTTGTCTAGCCTTAAAATCCTGTCATTGAGTCTTCTCTACTCATTAAATCAATTAAAAGTAAGTCGAAAGAATTCTATTTTTTCGCACTTCAAACACGACTTTCGTTTAGAACTTCCAATTTAACGATTGAAGGCAACTATGCATCTTTTTTAGCCTTAAAATCATGTCATTGAGTCTCTTGTTGTCATCAAATCATTTGAAAGCAATTCGAACGAATTCTATTTTGGCACTTTAAACGAGACTTTTGTGCATAACTTACGATTGATCTATTCAAGTAAATTACCCATTGTTTAGCCTCGAAATCATGTCATTGAGTCTCACCCAGTAACTAAATCACTTCAAAGCAATTCGAACGAAATCTATTTTCGCACTTCCACCACGACTTTCATGCATAATTTGCAATAGATCTTTTGAAGGCAACTATGTATTTGTATAGCCTTAAAATCATGTCATTGAGTCACTTTTAGTCAATAAATCATACGAAATCAATTCAAACAAATTCTATTTTCGCATTTCAAACACAACTTTTGTGCAAAGCATCCAATTGGTCTATTGAAAGCAATTATGCGTTTGTTTAGCCTTAAAATCATATCATTGAGTCTTCTCTAGTCATTAAATCAATTAAAAGTAAGTCGAAAGAATTCTACTTTTTCGCACTTCAAACACGACTTTCGTTCGGAACTTCCAATTTAACCATTGAAGGCAACTATGCATTTTTTTAGCCTTAAAATCATGTTATTGAGTCTCTTGTTGTCATCAAATCATTTGAAAGCAATTCGAACGAATTCTATTTTGGCGCTTTAAAAGATACTTTTGTGCATAACTTGCGATTGATCTATTCAAGTAAATTACCCATTGTTTAGCCTTGAAATCATGCTATTGAGTCTCTTCTAGTAATTAAATCACTTCAAAGCAATTCGAACGAAATCTATTTTCGCACTTCAACCACGACTTTCGTGCATAATTTGCAATGGATCTTTTGAAGGCAACGATACATTTTTATAGCCTTAAAATCATGTCATTGAGTCACTTTTAGTCAATAAATCATACGAAATCAATTCAAACAAATTTTATTTTCGCATTTCAAACACAACTTTTGTGCAAAACATGCAATTGATCTGTTGAAGGCAATTAGGCATTTGTTTAGCCTTAAAATCATGTTATTTAGTCTTCTCTAGTCATTAAATCAATTGAAAGTAAGTCGAAAGCATTCTACTTTTTCGCACTTCAAACACGATTTTCGTTCAGAACTTCCAATTCAACCATTGAAGGCAACTATGCATCTTTTTAGCCTTAAAATCATGTCATTGAGTCTCTTATAGTCATCAAATCATTTGAAACCAATTCGAACAAATTTTATTTTCGCTCTTTAAACGAGACTTTTGTGCATAACTGACAATTGATCTATTAAGGTAAATTACCCATTGTTTAGCCTTGAAATCATGTCATTGAGTCTCATCTAGTAATTAAATCACTTCAAAGCAATTCGAACGAAATCTATTTTCGCACTTCCACCACGACTTTCATGCATAATTTGCAATAGATCTTTTGAAGGCAACTATGTATTTGTATAGCCTTAAAATCATGTCATTGAGTCACTTTTAGTCAATAAATCATACGAAATCAATTCGAACAAATTCTATTTTCGCATTTCAAACACAACTTTTGTGCAAAGCATCCAATTGATCTATTGAAGGCAATTATGCGTTTGTTTAGCATTAAAATCATATCATTGAGTATTCTCTAGTCATTAAATCAATTAAAAGTAAGTCGATTTTTCTATTTTTTCGCACTTCAGAAACGACTTTCGTTCAGAACTTCCAATTCAACCATTGAAGGCAACTATGCATCTTTTTAGCCTTAAAATCATGTCATTGAGTTTTTTGTAGTCATCAAATCATTTCAAAGCAATTCGAATGAATTCTATTTTCGCTCTTTAAACGAGACTTTTGTCCATAACTTGCGATTGATCTATTCAAGTAAATTATCCATAGTTTAGCCATGAAATCATGTCATTAAGTCTCTTCAAGTAGTTAAATCACTTCAAAGCAATTCGAAGGAATCTATTTTGGCATTTCAACCACGACTTTCATGCATAATTTGCAATGGACATTTTGAAGGCAAGTATGCATTTGTATAGCCTTAAAATCTGGTCATTGAGCCACTTTTAGTCAATAAATCATACGAAATCAATTCAAACAAATTCCATTTTCGCATTTCAAACACAACTTTTGTGAAAAACATGCAATTGATCTATTGAAGGCAAGTACGCGTTTGTTTAGCCTTAAAATCATGTCATTGAGTCTTGTCTAGTCATTAAATCAATTAAAAGTAAGTCGAAAAAATTCTACTTTTTCGCACTTCAAACACGACTTTCGTTCAGAACTTCCAATCCAACCATTGAAGGCAACTATGCATCTTATTAGCCTTCAAATCATGTCATTGAGTCTCTTGTGGTTATCAAATCATTTGAAAGCAATTCGAACGAATTCTATTTTCGCTCTTTAAATGAGACTTTTGTGCATAACTTGCGATTGATCTATTCAAGTAAATTACCCATTGTTTAGCCTTGAAATCATGTCATTGAGTCTCTTCTAGTAATTAAATCACTTCAAAGCAATTTGAACGAAATCTATTTCAGCACTTCAACCACGACTTTTATGCATAATTTGCAATAGATCTTTTGAAGGCAACTATGCATTTGTATAGCCTTAAAATCATGTCATTGAGTCACTTTTAGTCAATAAATCATACGAAATCAATTCAAACAAATTCTATTTTCGCATCTCAAACACAACTTTTGTGCAAAACATCCAATTGATCTATTGAAGGCAATTATGCGTTTGTTTAGCCTTAAAATCATGTCATTGAGTCTTCTCTAGTCATTAAATCAATTACAAGTAAGTAGAAAAAAAAAAAATTTTCGCAGTTCGGAAACGACTTTCGTTCAGAACTTCCAATTCAACCATTGACGGCAACTATTCATCTTTTTAGCCTTAAAATCATGTCATTGAGTTTCTTGTAGTCATCAAATCATTTGAAAGCAATTCGAACGAATTCTGTTTTCGCTCTTTAAACGAGACCTTTGTGCATGACTTGTGATTGATCTATTCAAGTAAACTACCCGTTGTTTAGCCTTCAAATCATGTCATTGAGTCTCTTCGAGTAATTCAATCACTTCAAAGCAATTCGAACGAAATCTATTTTTGCACTTCAACCACGACTTTCGTGCATAATTTGCGATGGATCTTTTGAAGGCAACTATGCATTTGTATAGCCTTAAAATCATGTCATTGAGTTATTTTTAGTCAATAAATCATACGAAATCAATTCAAACAAATTCTATTTTCGCATTTCAAACACAACTTTTGTGCAAAACATGCAATTGATCTATTGAAGGCAATTATGCATTTGTTTAGCCTTAAAATCATGTCATTGAGTCTTCACTAGTCATTAAATCAATTAAAAGTAAGTCGAAAGAATTCTATTTTTTCGCACTTCAAACACGTCTTTCGTTCAGAACTTCCAATTCAACCTTTGAAGGCAACTATGCATCTTTTTGGCCTTAAAATCATGTCATTGTGTTTTTTGTAGTCATTAAATCATTTCAAAGCAATTCGAACGAATCCTATTTTCGCTCTTTAAATGAGACTTTTGTGCATAACTTGCGATTGATCTATTCAAGTAAATTATCCATAGTTTAGCCATGAAATCATGTCATTAAGTCTCTTCTGGTAATTATATCATTTAAAAGCAATTCGAACGAGATCAATTTTCGCACTTCAACCACGACTTTCATGCATAATTTGCAGTGGATATTTTGAAGCCAACTATGCATTTGTATAGCCTTAAAATCTGGTCATTGAGCCACTTTTAGTCAATGAATCATACGAAATCAATTCAAACAAATTCCATTTTCGCATTTCAAACACAACTTTTGTGCAAAACATGCAATAGATCTATTGAAGGCAATTATGCGTTTGTTTAGCCTTAAAATTATGTCATTGAGTCTTCTCTAGTCATTAAATCAATTAAAAGTAAGTCGAAAGAATTCTACTTTTTCGCACTTCAAACAAGACTTTCGTTCAGAACTTCCAATTCAACCATTGACGGCAACTATGCATCTTTTTAGTCTCGAAATCATGTCATTGAGTCTCTTGTATTTATCAAATCATTTGAAAGCAATTCGAACGAATTCTATTTTTGCTCTTTAAACGAGACTTTTGTGCATAACTTGTGATTGATCTATTCAAGTAAATTACCCATTGTTTAGCCTTGAAATCATGCCATTGAGTCTCTTCTAGTAATTAAATCACTTCAAAGGAATTCGAACGAAATCTATTTTCGCACTTCAACCACGACTTTCATGCATAATTTGCAATGAATATTTTGTAGGCAACTATGCATTTGCATAGCCTTAAAATCAGGTCATTGAGCCACTTTTAGTCTATAAATCATACGAAATCTATTCAAACAAATTCTATTTTCGAATTTCAAACACAACTTTTGTGCAAAAGATGCAATTGATCTATTGAAGGCAATTATGCGTTTGTTTACCCTTAAAATCATGTCATTGAGTCTTCTCTAGTCATTAAATCAATTCAAAGTAAGTCGAAAGAATTCCATTTTTTCGCACTTCAAACACGACTTTCGTTCAGAACTTCCAATTCAACCATTGACGGCAACTATGCATCTTTTTAGCCTAAAAATCTTGTCATCGAGTCTCTTGTAGTCATCAAATGATTTGAAAGCAATTCGAACGAATTCTATTTTCGCTCTTTAAACGGGACCTTTGTGCATGACTTGTGATTGATCTATTCAAGTAAACTACCCATTGTTTAGCCTTCAAATCATGTCATTGAGTCTCTTCTAGTAATTAAATTACTTCAAAGCAATTCGAACGAAATCTATTTTCGCACTTGAACCACGACTTTCGTGCATAATTTGCAATAGATCTTTTGAAGGCAACTATGTATTTGTATAGCCTTAAAATCATGTCATTGAGTCACTTTTAGTCAATAAATCATACGAAATCAATTCAAACAAATTCTATTTTCGCATTTCAAACACAACTTTTGTGCAAAACATGCAATTGATCTATTGAAGGAAATTATGCGTTTGTTTAGCCTTAAAATCATGTTATTTAGTCTTCTCTAGTCATTAAATCAATTGAAAGTAAGTTGAAAGAATTCTACTTTTTCGCACTTCAAACACGACTTTCGTTCAGAACTTCCAATTCAACCATTGAAGGCAACTATTCATCTTTTTAGCCTTAAAATCATGTCATTGAGTCTCTTGTAGTTATCGAATCATTTGAAAGCAATTCGAACAAATTCTATTTTTGCTCTTTGACGAGACTTTTGTGCATAACTTGCGATTGATCTATTCAAGTAAATTACCCATTGTTTAGCCTTGAAATCATGTCATTGAGTCTCTTCTAGTAATTAAATTACTTCAAAGCAATTCGAACGAAATCTATTTTCGCACTTGAACCACGACTTTCGTGCATAATTTGTAATGTATCTTTTGAAGGCAACTATCCATTTGTATAGCATTAGAATCAGGTCATTGAACCACTTTTAGTCAATAATCATACGAAATCAATTCAAACAAATTCTATTTTCGCATTTCAAACACAACTTTTGTGCAAAACATGCAATTGATCTATTGAAGGGAATTATGCGTTTGTTTAGCCTTAAAATCATATCATTGAGTCTTCTCTAGTCATTAAATCGATTAAAAGTAAGTCGAAAAAATTCTATTTTTTCACACTTTAAACACGACTTTCGTTAAGAACATCCAATTCAACCATTTAAGGCAACTATGCATCTTTTGGCCTTAAAATCATGTCATTGAGTTTCTTGTAGTCATCAAATCATTTGAAAGCAATTCGAACGAATTCTGTTTTCGCTCTTTAAACGAGACCTTTGTGCATGACTTGTGATTGATCTATTCAAGTAAACTACCCATTGTTTAGCCTTCAAATCATGTCATTGAGTCTCTTCGAGTAATTCAATCACTTCAAAGCAATTCGAACGAAATCTATTTTCACATTTCAACCACGACTTTCGTGCATAATTTGCGATGGATCTTTTGAAGGAAACTATGCATTTGTATAGCCTTAAAATCATGTCATTGAGTCACTTTGAGTCAATAAATCATACGAAATCAATTCAAACAAATTCTATTTTCGCATTTCAAACACAACTTTTCTGCAAAACATGCAATTGATCTATTGAAGGCAATTATGCGTTTGTTTAGCCTTAAAATCATGTCATTGAGTCTTCTCTAGTCATTAAATCAATTAAAAGTAAGTCGAAAGAATTCTATTTTTTCGCACTTCAAACATGTCTTTCGTTCAGAACTTCCAATTCAACCTTTGAAGGCAACTATGCATCTTTTTGGCCTTAAAATCATGTCATTGAGTTTTTTGTAGTCATTAAATCATTTGAAAGCAATTCGAACGAATCCTATTTTCGCTCTTTAAATGAGACTTTTGTGCATAACTTGCTATTGATCTATTCAAGTAAATTATCCATAGTTTAGCCATGAAATCATGTCATTAAGTCTCTTCTGGTAATTAAATCATTTGAAAGCAATTCGAACGAAATCAATTTTCGCACTTCAACCACGACTTTCATGCATAATTTGCCGTGGATATTTTGAAGCCAACTATGCATTTGTATAGCCTTAAAATCTGGTCATTGAGCCACTTTAGGTCAATGCATCATACGAAATCAATTCAAACAAATTCCATTTTCGCATTTCAAACACAACTTTTGTGCAAAACATGCAATTGATCTATTGAAGGCAATTATGCGTTTGTTTAGCCTTAAAATCATGTCATTGAGTCTTCTCTAGTCATTAAATCAATTAAAAGTAAGTCGAAAGAATTCTATTTTTTCGCACTTCAAACACGTCTTTCGTTCAGAACTTCCAATTCAACCTTTGAGGGCAACTATGCATCTTTTTGGCCTTAAAATCATGTCATTGAGTTTTTTGTAGTCATTAAATCATTTCAAAGCAATTCGAACGAATCCTATTTTCGCTCTTTAAATGAGACTTTTGTGCATAACTTGCGATTGATCTATTCAAGTAAATTATCCATAGTTTAGCCATGAAATCATGTCATTAACCCTCTTCTGGTAATTAAATCATTTGAAAGCAATGCGAACGAAATCAATTTTCGCTCTTCAACCACGACTTTCATGCATAATTTGCAATTGACATTTTGAAGGCAACTATGCATTTGTATAGCCTTAAAATCTGGTCATTGAGCCACTTTTAGTCAATAAATCATACGAAATCAATTCAAACAAATTCTATTTTCGCATCTCAAACGCAACTTTTGTGCAAAACATCCAATTGATCTATTGAAGGCAATTATGCGTTTCTTTAGCCTTAAAATCATGTCATTAAGTCTTCTCTAGTCATTAAATCAATTAAAAGTAAGTAGAAAATTTTTTATTTTTTCGCACTTCGGAAACGACTTTCGTTCAGAACTTCCAATTCAACCATTGACGGCAACTATTCATCTTTTTAGCCTTAAAATCATGTCATTGAGTTTCTTGTAGTCATCAAAATCATTTGAAAGCAATTCGAACGAATTCTGTTTTCGCTCTTTAAACGAGACCTTTGTGCATGACTTGTGATTGATCTATTCAAGTAAACTACCCATTGTTTAGCCTTCAAATCATGTCATTGAGTCTCTTCGAGTAATTCAATCACTTCAAAGCAATTCGAACGAAATCTATTTTCGCACTTCAACCACGACTTTCGTGCATAATTTGTGATGGATCTTTTGAAGGCAACTATGCATTTGTATAGCCTTAAAATCTGGTCATTGAGCCACTTTTAGTCAATGAATCATACGAAATCAATTCAAACAAATTCCATTTTCGCATTTCAAACACAACTTTTGTGCAAAACATGCAATTGATCTATTGAAGGCAATTATGCGTTTGTTTAGCCTTAAAATTATGACATTGAGTCTTCTCTAGTCATTAAATCAATTAAAAGTAAGTCGAAAGAATTCTACTTTTTCGCACTTCAAACACGACTTTCGTTCAGAACTTCCAATTCAACCATTGACGGCAACTATGCATCTTTTTAGCCTTAAAATCATGTCATTGAGTCTCTTGTAGTTATCAAATCATTTGAAAGCAATTCGAACGAATTCTATTTTCGCTCTTTAAACGAGACTTTTGGGCATAACTTGCGATTGATCTATTCAAGTAAATTACCCATTGTTTAGCCTTCAAAACATGTCATTGAGTCTATTCTGGTAATTAAATCACTTCAAACCAATTCGAACGAAATTTATTTTCGCACTTCAACAACGACTTTCGTGCATAATTTGCAATGTATCTTTTGAAGGCAACTATGCATTTGTATAGCCTTAAAATCAGGTCACTGAGCCACTTTTAGTCAATAAATCATACGAAATCAATTCAAACAAATTCCTTTTTCGCATTTCAAACACAACTTTTGTGCAAAACATGCAATTGATCTATTGAAAGCAATTATGCGTTTGTTTAGCCTTAAAATCATGTCATTGAGTCTTCTCTAGTCATTAAATCAATTAAAAGTAAGTCGAAAGAATTCTATTTTTTCGGACTTCATACACGTCTTTCGTTCAGAACTTCCAATTCAACCTTTGAAGGCAACTATGCATCTTTTTGGCCTTAAAATCATGTCATTGAGTTTTTTGTAGTCATTAAATCATTTCAAAGCAATTCGAACGAATCCTATTTTCGCTCTTTAAATGAGACTTTTGTGCATAACTTGCGATTGATCTATTCAAGTAAATTATCCATAGTTTAGCCATGAAATCATGTCATTAACCCTCTTCTGGTAATTAAATCATTTGAAAGCAATTCGAACGAAAACAATTTTTGCTCTTCAACCACGACTTTCATGCATAATTTGCAATGAATATTTTGAAGGCAACTATGCATTTGTATAGCCTTAAAATCAGGTCATTGAGCCACTTTTAAACTATAAATCATACGAAATCTATTCAAACAAATTCTATTTTCGCATTTCAAACACAACTTTTGTGCAAAACATGCAATAGATCTATTGAAGGCAATTATGCGTTTGTTTAGCCTTAAAATTATGTCATTGAGTCTTCTCTAGTCATTAAATCAATTAAAAGTAAGTCGAAAGAATTCTACTTTTTCGCACTTCAAACAAGACTTTCGTTCAGAACTTCCAATTCAACCATTGACGGCAACTATGCATCTTTTTAGTCTCGAAATCACGTCATTGAGTCTCTTGTAGTTATCAAATCATTTGAAAGCAATTCGAACGAATTCTATTTTCGCTCTTTAAACGAGACTTTTGTGCATAACTTGCGATTGATCTATTCAAGTAAATTACCCATTGTTTAGCCTTGAAAACATGTCATTGAGTCTATTCTAGTAATTAAATCACTTCAAAGCAATTCGAACGAAATCTATTTTCGCACTTCAACCACGACTTGCGTGCATAATTTGCAATGTATCTTTTGAAGGCAACTATGCATTTGTATAGCCTTAAAATCAGGTCACCGAGCCACTTTTTGTCAATAAATCATACGAAATCAATTCAAACAAATTCCATTTTTGCATTTCAAACACAACTTTTGTGCAAAACATGCAATTGATCTATTGAAGGCAATTACGTGTTTGTTTAGCCTTAAAATCATGTCATTAAGTCTTCTCTAGTCATTAAATCAATTAAAAGTAAGTCGAAAGAATTCTACTTTTTCGCACTTCAAACACGACTTTCGTTCAGAACTTCCAATTCAACCATTGACGGCAACTATTCATCTTTTTAGCCTTAAAATCATGTCATTGAGTTTCTTGTAGTCATCAAATCATTTGAAAGCAATTCGAACGAATTCTGTTTTTGCTCTTTAAATGAGACCTTTGTGGATGACTTGTGATTGATCTATTCAAGTAAATTACCCATTGTTTATCCTTCAAATCATGTCATTGAGTCTCTTCGAGTAATTCAATCACTTCAAAGCAATTCGAACGAAATCTATTTTCGCACTTCAACCACGACTTTCGTGCATAATTTGCGATGGATCTTTTGAAGGCAACTATGCATTTGTATAGCCTTAAAATCATGTCATTGAGTCACTTTTAGTCAATAAATCATACGAAATCAATTCAAACAAATTCTATTTTCGCATTTCAAACACAACTTTTGTGTGAAACATGCAATTGATCTATTGAAGGCAATTATGCGTTTGTTTAGCCTTAAAATCATGTCATTGAGTCTTCTCTAGTCATTAAATCAATTAAAAGTAAGTCAAAAGAATTCTATTTTTTCGCACTTCAAACACGTCTTTCGTTCAGAACTTCCAATTCAACCTTTGAAGGCAACTATGCATCTTTTTGGCCTTAAAATCATGTCATTGAGTTTTTTGTAGTCATTAAATCATTTCAAAGCAATTCGAACGAATCCTATTTTCGCTCTTTAAATGAGACTTTGGTGCATAACTTGCGATTGATCTATTCAAGTAAATTATCCATAGTTTAGCCATGAAATCATGTCATTAAGCCTCTTCGGGTAATTAAATCATTTGAAAGCAATTCGAACGAAATCAATTTTCGCTCTTCAACCACGACTTTCATGCATAATTTGCAATGAATATTTTGAAGGCAACTATGCATTTGTATAGCCTTAAAATCAGGTCATTGAGCCACTTTTAGTCTATAAATCATACGAAATCTATTCAAACAAATTCTATTTTCGCATTTCAAACACAACTTTTGTGCAAAACATGCAATAGATCTATTGAAGGCAATTATGCGTTTGTTTAGCCTTAAAATTATGTCATTGAGTCTTCTCTAGTCATTAAATCAATTAAAAGTAAGTCGAAAGAATTCTACTTTTTCGCACTTCAAACAAGACTTTCGTTCAGAACTTCCAATTCAACCATTGACGGCAACTATGCATCTTTTTAGTCTCGAAATCATGTCATTGAGTCTCTTGTAGTTATCAAATCATTTGAAAGCAATTCGAACGAATTCTATTTTCGCTCTTTAAACGAGACTTTTGTGCATAACTTGCGATTGATCTATTCAAGTAAATTACCCATTGTTTAGCCTTGAAAACATGTCATTGAGTCTATTCTAGTAATTAAATCACTTCAAAGCAATTCGAACGAAATCTATTTTCGCACTTCAACCACGACTTTCGTGCATAATTTGCAATGGATATTTTGAAGGCAACTATGCATTTGTATAGCCTTAAAATCTGGTCATTGAGTCACTTTTAGTCAATAAATCATACGAAATCAATTCAAACAAATTCTATTTTCGGATTTCAAACACAACTCTTGTGAAAAACATGCAATTGATCTGTTGAAGGCAATTATGCATTTGTTTAGCCTTAAAATCATGTTATTTAGTCTTCTCTAGTCATTAAATCAATTGAAAGTAAGTCGAAAGAATTCTACTTTTTCGCACTTCAAACACGACTTTCGTTCAGAACTTCCAATTCAACCATTGATGGCAACTATTCATCTTTTTAGCCTTAAAATCATGTCATTGAGTTTCTTGTAGTCATCAAATCATTTGAAAGCAATTCGAACGAATTCTGTTTTTGCTCTTTAAATGAGACCTTTGTGCATGACTTGTGATTGATATATTCAAGTAAATTACCCATTGTTTAGCCTTCAAATCATGTCATTGAGTCTCTTCGAGTAATTCAATCACTTCAAAGCAATTCGAACGAAATCTATTTTCGCACTTCAACCACGACTTTCGTGCATAATTTGCGATGGATCTTTTGAAGGCAACTATGCATTTGTATAGCCTTAAAATCATGTCGTTGAGTCACTTTTAGTCAATAAATCATACGAAATCAATTCAAACAAATTCTATTTTCGCATTTCAAACACAACTTTTGTGCGAAACATGTAATTGATCTATTGAAGGCAATTATGCGTTTGTTTAGCCTTAAAATCATGTCACTGAGTCTTCTCTAGTCATTAAATCAATTAAAAGTAAGTCGAAAGAATTCTATTTTTTCGCACTTCAAACACGTCTTTCGTTCAGAACTTCCAATTCAACCATTGACGGCAACTATGCATCTTTTTAGCCTTAAAATCATGTCATTGAGTCTCTTGTAGTCATTAAATCATTTGAAAGCAATTCGAACGAATTCTATTTTCGCTCTTTAAACGAGACTTTTGTGCATAACTTGCGATTGATCTATTCAAGTAAATTACCCATTGTTTAGCCTTCAAAACATGTCATTGAGTCTATTCTAGTAATTAAATCACTTCAAAGCAATTGGAACGAAATCTATTTTGGCACTTCAACCACGACTTTCGTGCATAATTTGCAATGGATATTTTGAAGGCAACTATGCATTTGTATAGCCTTAAAATCTGGTCATTGAGTCACTTTTAGTCAATAAATCATAAGAAATCAATTCAAACAAATTCTATTTTCGGATTTCAAACACAACTCTTGTGAAAAACATGCATTGATCTGTTGAAGGCAATTATGAATTTGTTTAGCCTTAAAATCATGTTATTTAGTGTTCTCTAGTCATTAAATCAATTGAAAGTAAGTCGAAAGAATTCTACTTTTTCGCACTTCAAACACGACTTTCGTTCAGAACTTCCAATTCAACCATTGACGGCAACTAATCATCTTTTTAGCCTTAAAATCATGTCATTGAGTTTCTTGTAGTCATCAAATCATTTGAAAGCAATTCGAACGAATTCTGTTTTTGCTCTTTAAACGAGACCTTTGTGCATGACTTGTGATTGATCTATTCAAGTAAATTACCCATTGTTTAGCCTTCAAATCATGTCATTGAGTCTCTTCGAGTAATTCAATCACTTCAAAGCAATTCGAACGAAATCTATTTTCGCACTTCAACCACGACTTTCGTGCATAATTTGCGATGGATCTTTTGAAGGCAACTATGCATTTGTATAGCCTTAAAATCATTTCATTGAGTCACTTTTAGTCAATAAATCATACGAAATCAATTCATACAAATTCTATTTTCGCATTTCAAACACAACTTTTGTGCGAAACATGTAATTGATCTATTGAAGGCAATTATGCGTTTGTTTAGCCTTAAAATCATGTCACTGAGTCTTCTCTAGTCATTAAATCAATTAAAAGTAAGTCGAAAGAATTCTATTTTTTCGCACTTCAAACACGTCTTTCGTTCAGAACTTCCAATTCAACCTTTGAAGGCAACTATGCATCTTTTTGGCCTTAAAATCTTGTCATTGAGTTTCTTGTGGTCATTAAATCATTTCAAAGCAATTCGAACGAATCCTATTTTCGCTCTTTAAATGAGACTTTTGTTCATAACTTGCGATTGATCTATTCAAGTAAAGTATCCATAGTTTAGCCATGAAATCATGTCATTAAGTCTCTTCTGGGAATTAAATCATTTGAAAGCAATTCGAACGAAATCAATTTTCGCACTTCAACCACGACTTTCATGCATAATTTGCAATGGATATTTTGAAGGCGAGTATGCATTTGTATAGCCTTAAAATCTGGTCCTTGAGCGACTTTTAGTCAATGAATCATACGAAATCAATTCAAACAAATTCAATTTTCGCATTTCAAACACAACTTTTGTGCAAAACATGCAATTGATCTATTGAAGGCAATTATGCGTTTGTTTAGCCTTAAAATTATGTCATTGAGTCTTCTCTAGTCATTAAATCAATTAAAAGTAAGTCGAAAGAATTCTACTCTTTCGCACTTCAAACACGACTTTCGTTCAGAACTTCCAATTCAACCATTGACGGCAACTATGCATCTTTTTAGCCTTAAAATCATGTCATTGAGTCTCTTGTAGTTATCAAATCATTTGAAAGCAATTCGAACGAATTCTATTTCCGCTCTTTAAACGAGACTTTTGTGCATAACTTGCGATTGATCTATTCAAGTAAATTACCCATTGTTTAGCCTTCAAAACATGTCATTGAGTCTATTCTGGTAATTAAATCATTTGAAAGCAATTCGAACGAAATCAATTTTTGCACTTCAACCACGACTTTCATGCATAATTTGCAGTGGATATTTTGAAGCCAACTATGCATTTGTATAGCCTTAAAATCTGGTCATTGAGCCACTTTTAGTCAATGAATCATACGAAATCAATTCAAACAAATTCCTTTTTCGCATTTCAAACACAACTTTTGTGCAAAACATGCAATTGATCTATTGAAGGCAATTATGCGTTTGTTTAGCCTTAAAATCATGTCATTGAGTCTTCTCTAGTCATTAAATCAATTAAAAGTAAGTCGAAAGAATTCTACTCTTTCGCACTTCAAACACGACTTTCGTTCAGAACTTCCAATTCAACCATTGACGGCAACTATGCATCTTTTTAGCCTTAAAATCATGTCATTGAGTCTCTTGTAGTTATCAAATCATTTGAAAGCAATTCGAACGAATTCTATTTCCGCTCTTTAAACGAGACTTTTGTGCATAACTTGCGATTGATCTATTCAAGTAAATTACCCATTGTTTAGCCTTCAAAACATGTCATTGAGTCTATTCTGGTAATTAAATCATTTGAAAGCAATTCGAACGAAATCAATTTTTGCACTTCAACCACGACTTTCATGCATAATTTGCAGTGGATATTTTGAAGCCAACTATGCATTTGTATAGCCTTAAAATCTGGTCATTGAGCCACTTTTAGTCAATGAATCATACGAAATCAATTCAAACAAATTCCTTTTTCGCATTTCAAACACAACTTTTGTGCAAAACATGCAATAGATCTATTGAAGGCAATTATGCGTTTGTTTAGCCTTAAAATTATGTCATTGAGTCTTCTCTAGTCATTAAATCAATTAAAAGTAAGTCGAAAGAATTCTACTTTTTCGCACTTCAAACAAGACTTTCGTTCAGAACTTCCAATTCAACCATTGACGGCAACTATGCATCTTTTTAGTCTCGAAATCATGTCATTGAGTCTCTTGTAGTTATCAAATCATTTGAAAGCAATTCGAACGAATTCTATTTTCGCTCTTTAAACGAGACTTTTGTGCATAACTTGCGATTGATCTATTCAAGTAAATTATCCATTGTTTAGCCTTGAAAACATGTCATTGAGTCTATTCTAGTAATTAAATCACTTCAAAGCAATTCGAACGAAATCTATTTTCGCACTTCAACCACGACTTTCGTGCATAATTTGCAATGGATATTTTGAAGGCAACTATGCATTTGTATAGCCTTAAAATCTGGTCATTGAGTCACTTTTAGTCAATAAATCATACGAAATCAATTCAAACAAATTCTATTTTCGGATTTCAAACACAACTCTTGTGAAAAACATGCAATTGATCTGTTGAAGGCAATTATGCATTTGTTTAGCCTTAAAATCATGTTATTTAGTCTTCTCTAGTCATTAAATCAATTGAAAGTAAGTCGAAAGAATTCTACTTTTTCGCACTTCAAACACGACTTTCGTTCAGAACTTCCAATTCAACCATTGACGGCAACTATTCATCTTTTTAGCCTTAAAATCATGTCATTGAGTTTCTTGTAGTCATCAAATCATTTGAAAGCAATTCGAACGAATTCTGTTTTTGCTCTTTAAATGAGACCTTTGTGCATGACTTGTGATTGATCTATTCAAGTAAATTACCCATTGTTTAGCCTTCAAATCATGTCATTGAGTCTCTTCGAGTAATTCAATCACTTCAAAGCAATTCGAACGAAATCTATTTTCGCACTTCAACCACGACTTTCGTGAATAATTTGCGATGGATCTTTTGAAGGCAACTATGCATTTGTATAGCCTTAAAATCATTTCATTGAGTCACTTTTAGTCAATAAATCATACGAAATCAATTCAAACAAATTCTATTTTCGCATTTCAAACACAACTTTTGTGCGAAACATGTAATTGATCTATTGAAGGCAATTATGCGTTTGTTTAGCCTTAAAATCATGTCACTGAGTCTTCTCTAGTCATTAAATCAATTAAAAGTAAGTCGAAAGAATTCTATTTTTTCGCACTTCAAACACGTCTTTCGTTCAGAACTTCCAATTCAACCTTTGAAGGCAACTATGCATCTTTTTGTCCTTAAAATCATGTCATTGAGTTTCTTGTGGTCATTAAATCATTTCAAAGCAATTCGAACGAATCCTATTTTCGCTCTTTAAATGAGACTTTTGTTCATAACTTGCGATTGATCTATTCAAGTAAATTATCCATAGTTTAGCCATGAAATCATGTCATTAAGTCTCTTCTGGGAATTAAATCATTTGAAAGCAATTCGAACGAAATCAATTTTCGCACTTCAACCACGACTTTCATGCATAATTTGCAATGGATATTTTGAAGGCGAGTATGCATTTGTATAGCCTTAAAATCTGGTCCTTGAGCGACTTTTAGTCAATGAATCATACGAAATCAATTCAAACAAATTCAATTTTCGCATTTCAAACACAACTTTTGTGCAAAACATGCAATTGATCTATTGAAGGCAATTATGCGTTTGTTTAGCCTTAAAATTATGTCATTGAGTCTTCTCTAGTCATTAAATCAATTAAAAGTAAGTCGAAAGAATTCTACTCTTTCGCACTTCAAACACGACTTTCGTTCAGAACTTCCAATTCAACCATTGACGGCAACTATGCATCTTTTTAGCCTTAAAATCATGTCATTGAGTCTCTTGTAGTTATCAAATCATTTGAAAGCAATTCGAACGAATTCTATTTCCGCTCTTTAAACGAGACTTTTGTGCATAACTTGCGATTGATCTATTCAAGTAAATTACCCATTGTTTAGCCTTCAAAACATGTCATTGAGTCTATTCTGGTAATTAAATCATTTGAAAGCAATTCGAACGAAATCAATTTTTGCACTTCAACCACGACTTTCATGCATAATTTGCAGTGGATATTTTGAAGCCAACTATGCATTTGTATAGCCTTAAAATCTGGTCATTGAGCCACTTTTAGTCAATGAATCATACGAAATCAATTCAAACAAATTCCTTTTTCGCATTTCAAACACAACTTTTGTGCAAAACATGCAATAGATCTATTGAAGGCAATTATGCGTTTGTTTAGCCTTAAAATTATGTCATTGAGTCTTCTCTAGTCATTAAATCAATTAAAAGTAAGTCGAAAGAATTCTACTTTTTCGCACTTCAAACAAGACTTTCGTTCAGAACTTCCAATTCAACCATTGACGGCAACTATGCATCTTTTTAGTCTCGAAATCATGTCATTGAGTCTCTTGTAGTTATCAAATCATTTGAAAGCAATTCGAACGAATTCTATTTTCGCTCTTTAAACGAGACTTTTGTGCATAACTTGCGATTGATCTATTCAAGTAAATTATCCATTGTTTAGCCTTGAAAACATGTCATTGAGTCTATTCTAGTAATTAAATCACTTCAAAGCAATTCGAACGAAATCTATTTTCGCACTTCAACCACGACTTTCGTGCATAATTTGCAATGGATATTTTGAAGGCAACTATGCATTTGTATAGCCTTAAAATCTGGTCATTGAGTCACTTTTAGTCAATAAATCATACGAAATCAATTCAAACAAATTCTATTTTCGGATTTCAAACACAACTCTTGTGAAAAACATGCAATTGATCTGTTGAAGGCAATTATGCATTTGTTTAGCCTTAAAATCATGTTATTTAGTCTTCTCTAGTCATTAAATCAATTGAAAGTAAGTCGAAAGAATTCTACTTTTTCGCACTTCAAACACGACTTTCGTTCAGAACTTCCAATTCAACCATTGACGGCAACTATTCATCTTTTTAGCCTTAAAATCATGTCATTGAGTTTCTTGTAGTCATCAAATCATTTGAAAGCAATTCGAACGAATTCTGTTTTTGCTCTTTAAATGAGACCTTTGTGCATGACTTGTGATTGATCTATTCAAGTAAATTACCCATTGTTTAGCCTTCAAATCATGTCATTGAGTCTCTTCGAGTAATTCAATCACTTCAAAGCAATTCGAACGAAATCTATTTTCGCACTTCAACCACGACTTTCGTGAATAATTTGCGATGGATCTTTTGAAGGCAACTATGCATTTGTATAGCCTTAAAATCATTTCATTGAGTCACTTTTAGTCAATAAATCATACGAAATCAATTCAAACAAATTCTATTTTCGCATTTCAAACACAACTTTTGTGCGAAACATGTAATTGATCTATTGAAGGCAATTATGCGTTTGTTTAGCCTTAAAATCATGTCACTGAGTCTTCTCTAGTCATTAAATCAATTAAAAGTAAGTCGAAAGAATTCTATTTTTTCGCACTTCAAACACGTCTTTCGTTCAGAACTTCCAATTCAACCTTTGAAGGCAACTATGCATCTTTTTGGCCTTAAAATCATGTCATTGAGTTTCTTGTGGTCATTAAATCATTTCAAAGCAATTCGAACGAATCCTATTTTCGCTCTTTAAATGAGACTTTTGTTCATAACTTGCGATTGATCTATTCAAGTAAATTATCCATAGTTTAGCCATGAAATCATGTCATTAAGTCTCTTCTGGGAATTAAATCATTTGAAAGCAATTCGAACGAAATCAATTTTCGCACTTCAACCACGACTTTCATGCATAATTTGCAATGGATATTTTGAAGGCGAGTATGCATTTGTATAGCCTTAAAATCTGGTCCTTGAGCGACTTTTAGTCAATGAATCATACGAAATCAATTCAAACAAATTCAATTTTCGCATTTCAAACACAACTTTTGTGCAAAACATGCAATTGATCTATTGAAGGCAATTATGCGTTTGTTTAGCCTTAAAATTATGTCATTGAGTCTTCTCTAGTCATTAAATCAATTAAAAGTAAGTCGAAAGAATTCTACTCTTTCGCACTACAAACACGACTTTCGTTCAGAACTTCCAATTCAACCATTGACGGCAACTATGCATCTTTTTAGCCTTAAAATCATGTCATTGAGTCTCTTGTAGTTATCAAATCATTTGAAAGCAATTCGAACGAATTCTATTTCCGCTCTTTAAACGAGACTTTTGTGCATAACTTGCGATTGATCTATTCAAGTAAATTACCCATTGTTTAGCCTTCAAAACATGTCATTGAGTCTATTCTGGTAATTAAATCATTTGAAAGCAATTCGAACGAAATCAATTTTTGCACTTCAACCACGACTTTCATGCATAATTTGCAGTGGATATTTTGAAGCCAACTATGCATTTGTATAGCCTTAAAATCTGGTCATTGAGCCACTTTTAGTCAATGAATCATACGAAATCAATTCAAACAAATTCCTTTTTCGCATTTCAAACACAACTTTTGTGCAAAACATGCAATTGATCTATTGAAGGCAATTATGCGTTTGTTTAGCCTTAAAATCATGTCATTGAGTCTTTTCTAGTCATTAAATCAATTAAAAGTAAGTCGAAAGAATTCTATTTTTTCGCACTTCAAACACGACTTTCGTTCAGAACTTCCAATTCAACCATTGACGGTAACTAATCATCTTTTTAGCCTTAAAATCATGTCATTGAGTTTCTTGTAGTCATCAAATCATTTGAAAGCAATTCGAACGAATTCTGTTTTTGCTCTTTAAATGAGACCTTTGTGCATGACTTGTGATTGATCTATTCAAGTAAATTACCCATTGTTTAGCCTTCAAATCATGTCATTGAGTCTCTTCGAGTAATTCAATCACTTCAAAGCAATTCGAACGAAATCTATTTTCGCACTTCAACCACGACTTTCGTGAATAATTTGCGATGGATCTTTTGAAGGCAACTACGCATTTGTATAGCCTTAAAATAATTTCATTGAGTCACTTTTAGTCAATAAATCATACGAAATCAATTCAAACAAATTCTATTTTCGCATTTCAAACACAACTTTTGTGCGAAACATGTAATTGATCTATTGAAGGCAATTATGCGTTTGTTTAGCCTTAAAATCATGTCACTGAGTCTTCTCTAGTCATTAAATCAATTAAAAGTAAGTCGAAAGAATTCTATTTTTTCGCACTTCAAACACGTCTTTCGTTCAGAACTTCCAATTCAACCTTTGAAGGCAACTATGCATCTTTTTGGCCTTAAAATCATGTCATTGAGTTTCTTGTGGTCATTAAATCATTTCAAAGCAATTCGAACGAATCCTATTTTCGCTCTTTAAATGAGACTTTTGTTCATAACTTGCGATTGATCTATTCAAGTAAATTATCCATAGTTTAGCCATGAAATCATGTCATTAAGTCTCTTCTGGGAATTAAATCATTTGAAAGCAATTCGAACGAAATCAATTTTCGCACTTCAACCACGACTTTCATGCACAATTTGCAATGGATATTTTGAAGGCGAGTATGCATTTGTATAGCCTTAAAATCTGGTCCTTGAGCGACTTTTAGTCAATGAATCATACGAAATCAATTCAAACAAATTCAATTTTCGCATTTCAAACACAACTTTTGTGCAAAACATGCAATTGATCTATTGAAGGCAATTATGCGTTTGTTTAGCCTTAAAATTATGTCATTGAGTCTTCTCTAGTCATTAAATCAATTAAAAGTAAGTCGAAAGAATTCTACTCTTTCGCACTTCAAACACGACTTTCGTTCAGAACTTCCAATTCAACCATTGACGGCAACTATGCATCTTTTTAGCCTTAAAATCATGTCATTGAGTCTCTTGTAGTTATCAAATCATTTGAAAGCAATTCGAACGAATTCTATTTTCGCTCTTTAAACGAGACTTTTGTGCATAACTTGCGATTGATCTATTCAAGTAAATTACCCATTGTTTAGCCTTCAAAACATGTCATTGAGTCTATTCTAGTAATTAAATCACTTCAAAGCAATTGGAACGAAATCTATTTTGGCACTTCAACCACGACTTTCGTGCATAATTTGCAATGGATATTTTGAAGGCAACTATGCATTTGTATAGCCTTAAAATCTGGTCATTGAGTCACTTTTAGTCAATAAATCATACGAAATCAATTCAAACAAATTCTATTTTCGTATTTCAAACACAACTCTTGTGAAAAACATGCAATTGATCTGTTGAAGGCAATTATGAATTTGTTTAGCCTTAAAATCATGTTATTTAGTGTTCTCTAGTCATTAAATCAATTGAAAGTAAGTCGAAAGAATTCTACTTTTTCGCACTTCAAACACGACTTTCGTTCAGAACTTCCAATTCAACCATTGACGGTAACTAATCATCTTTTTAGCCTTAAAATCATGTCATTGAGTTTCTTGTAGTCATCAAATCATTGGAAAGCAATTCGAACGAATTCTGTTTTTGCTCTTTAAACGAGACCTTTGTGCATGACTTGTGATTGATCTATTCAAGTAAATTACCCATTGTTTAGCCTTCAAACCATGTCATTGAGTCTCTTCGAGTAATTCAATCACTTCAAAGCAATTCGAACGAAATCTATTTTCGCACTTCAACCACGACTTTCGTGCATAATTTGCGATGGATCTTTTGAAGGCAACTATGCATTTGTATAGCCTTAAAATCATGTCATTGAGCACTTTTAGTCAATAAATCATACGAAATCAATTCAAACAAATTCTATTTTCGCATTTCAAACACAACTTTTGTGCAAAACATGCAATTGATCTATTGAAGGCAATTATGCATTTGTTTAGCCTTAAAATCATGTCACTGAGTCTTCTCTAGTCATTAAATCAATTAAAAGTAAGTCGAAAGAATTCTATTTTTTCGCACTTCAAACACGTCTTTCGTTCAGAACTTCCAATTCAACCTTTGAAGGCAACTACGCATCTTTTTGGCCTTAAAATCATGTCATTGAGTTTCTTGTAGTCATTAAATCATTTCAAAGCAATTCGAACGAATCCTATTTTCGCTCTTTAAATGAGACTTTTGTGCATAACTTGCGATTGATCTATTCAAGTAAATTATCCATAGTTTAGCCATGAAATCATGTCATTAAGTCTCTTCTGGTAATTAAATCATTTGAAAGCAATTCGAACGAAATCAATTTTCGCACTTCAACCACGACTTTCATGCATAATTTGCAATGGATATTTTGAAGGCAACTATGGATTTGTATAGCCTTAAAATCTGGTCCTTGAGCCACTTTTAGTCAATGAATCATACGAAATCAATTCAAACAAATTCCATTTTCGCATTTCAAACACAACTTTTGTGCAAAACATGCAATTGATCTATTGAAGGCAATTATGCGTTTGTTTAGCCTTAAAATTATGTCATTGAGTCTTCTTTAGTCATTAAATCAATTAAAAGTAAGTCGAAAGAATTCTACTTTTTCGCACTTCAAACACGACTTTCGTTCAGAACTTCCAATTCAACCATTGACGGCAACTATGCATCTTTTTAGCCTTAAAATCATGTCATTGAGTCTCTTGTAGTTATCAAATCATTTGAAAGCAATTCGAACGAATTCTATTTTCGCTCTTTAAACGAGACTTTTGTGCATAACTTGCGATTGATCTATTCAAGTAAATTACCCATTGTTTAGCCTTCAAAACATGTCATTGAGTCTATTCTGGTAATTAAATCACTTCAAACCAATTCGAACGAAATCTATTTTCGCACTTCAACAACGACTTTCGTGCATAATTTGCAATGTATCTTTTGAAGGCAACTATGCATTTGTATAGCCTTAAAATCAGGTCATTGAGCCACTTTTAGTCAATAAATCATACGAAATCAATTCAAACAAATTCTATTTTCGCAGTTCAAACACAACTTTTGTGCAAAACATGCAATTGATCTGTTGAAGGCAATTACGCATTTGTTTAGCCTTAAAATCATGTTATTTAGTCTTCTCTAGTCATTAAATCAATTGAAAGTAAGTCGAAAGAATTCTACTTTTTCGCACTTCAAACACGACTTTCGTTCAGAACTTCCAATTCAACCATTGACGGCAACTATGCATCTTTTTAGCCTTAAAATCATGTCATTGAGTTTCTTGTTGTCATCAAATCATTTGAAAGCAATTCGAACGAATTCTATTTTCGCTCTTTAAATGAGACTTTTGTGCATGACTTGTGATTGATCAATTCAAGTAAATTACCCATTGTTTAGCCATGAAATCATGTCATTGAGTCTCTTCTAGTAATTAAATCGTTTCAAAGCAATTCGAACGAAATCAATTTTCGCACTTCAACCACGACTTTCATGCATAATTTGCAATGGATCTTTTGAAGGCAACTATGCATTTGTATAGCCTTAAAATCTGGTCATTGAGCCACTTTTAGTCAATAAATCACACGAAATCAATTCAAACAAATTCCATTTTCGCATTTCAAACACAACTTTTGTGCAAAACATGCAATTGATCTATTGAAGGCAATTATGCGTTTGTTTAGCCTTAAAATCATGTCATTGAGTCTTCTCTAGTCATTAAATCAATTGAAATTAAGTCCAAAGAATTCTACTTTTTCGCACTTCAAACTCGACTTTCGTTCAGAACTTCCAATTCAACCATTGACGGCAACTATGCATCTTTTTAGCCTTAAAATCATGTCATTGAGTTTCTTGTAGTCATCAAATCATTTGAAAGCAATTCGAACGTATTCTATTTTCGCTCTTTAAACGGGACTTTTGTGCATAACTTGCGATTGATCTATTCAGGTAAATTACCCATTGTTTAGCCTTGAAAACAGGTCATTGAGTCTCTTCTAGTAATTAAATCACTTCAAAGCAATTCGAACGAAATCTATTTTCGCACTTCGACCACGACTTTCGTGCATAATTTGCAATGGATCTTTTGAAGGCAACTATGCATTTGTATAGCCTTAAAATCAGGTCATTGAGCCAGTTTTAGTCAATAAATCATTCGAAATCAATTCAAACAAATTCTATTTTCGAATTCCAAACACAACTTTTGTGCAAAACATGGAATTGATCTGTTGAAGGCAATTATGCATTTGTTTAGCCTTAAAATCATGTTATTTAGTCTACTCTAGTCATTAAATCAATTGAAAGTAAGTCAATAGAATTCTACTTTTTAGCACTTCAAACACGACTTTCGTTCAGAACTTCCAATTCAACCATTGACGGCAACTATGCATCTTTTTAGCCTTAAAATCATGTCATTGGGTTTCCTGTAGTCATCAAATCATTTGAAAGCAATTCGAACGAATTCTATTTTCGCTCTTTAAACGAGACATTTGTGCATAACTTGCGATTGATCTATTCAAGTAAATTACCCATTGTTTAGCCTTGAAAACATGTCGTTGAGTCTATTTTAGTAATTAAATCACTTCAAAGCAATTCGAACGAAATCTATTTTCGCACTTCGACCACGACTTTCGTGCATAATTTGCAATGTATCTTTTGAAGGCAACTATGTATTTGTATAGCCTTAAAATCAGGTCATTGAGCCACTTTTAGTCAAGAAATCATACGAAATCAATTCAAACAAATTCTATTTTCGGATTTCAAACACAACTTTTGTGCAAAACATGCAATTGATCTGTTGAAGGCAATTACGCATTTGTTTAGCCTTAAAATCATGTTATTTAGTCTACTCTAGTCATTAAATCAATTGAAAGTAAGTCCAAGTAATTCTACTTTTTCGCACTTCAAACTCGACTTTCGTTCAGAACTTCCAATTCAACCATTGACGGCAACTATGCATCTTTTTAGCCATAAAATCATTTCATTGAGTCTCTTGTAATTATCAAATCATTTGAAAGCAATTCGAACGAATTCTATTTTCGCTCTTCAAACGAGACATTTGTGCATAACTTGCGATTGATCTATTCAAGTAAATTACCCATTGTTTAGCCTTGAAAACATGTCATTGAGTCTATTCTAGTAATTAAATCACTTCAAAGGAATTCGAACGAAATCTATTTTCGCACTTCAACCACGACTTTCGTGCATAATTTGCGATGTATCTTTTGAAGGCAACTATGCATTTGTATAGCCTTAAAATCAGGTCATTGAGCCACTTTTAGTCAATAAATCATACGAAATCAATTCAAACAAATTCTATTTTCGCATTTCAAACACAACTTTTGTCGAAAACATGCAATTGATCTATTGAAGGCAATTATGCGTTTTTTTAGCCTTAAAATCATGTCATTGAGTCTTCTCTAGTCATTAAATCAATTAAAAGTAAGTCGAAAGAATTCTACTTTTTCGCACTTCAAACACGACTTTCGTTCAGAACTTCCAATTCAACCATTGACGGCAACTATGCATCTTTTTAGCCTTAAAATCATTTCATTGAGTCTCTTGTAGTCATCAAATCATTTGATAGCAATTCGAACGAATTCTATTTTCGCTCTTTAAATGAGACTTTTGTGCATGACTTGTGATTGATCCCTTCAAGTAAATTACCTATTGTTTAGCCATGAAATCATGTCATTGAGTCTCTTCTAGTAATTAAATCATTTCAAAGCAATTCGAACGAAATCAATTTTCGCACTTTAACCACGACTTTCATGCATAATTTGCAATGGATATTTTGAAGGCAACTATGCATTTGTATAGCCTTGAAATCTGGTCATTGAGCCACTTTTAGTCAAAAAATCATACGAAATCAATTCAAACAAATTCTATTTTCGGATTTCAAACACAACTCTTGTGAAAAACATGCAATTGATCTGTTGATGGCAATTATGCATTTAATTAGCCTTAAAATCATGTTATTTAGTCTTCTCTAGTCATTAAATCAATTGAAAGTAAGTCGAAAGAATTCTACTTTTTCGCACTTCAAACACGACTTTCGTTCAGAACTTCCAATTCAACCATTGACGGCAACTATGCATCTCTTTAGCCCTCAAATCATGTCATTGAGTCTCTTGTAGTTATCAAATCATTTGAAAGCAATTCGAACGAATTCTATTTTCGCTCTTTAAATGAGACTTTTGTGCATAACTTGCGATTGATCTACTCAAGTAAATTACCCATTGTTTAGCCTTGAAATCATGCCATTGAGTCTATTCTAATAATTAAATCACTTCAAAGGAATTCGAACGAAATCTATTTTCGCACTTCAACCACGACTTTCGTGCATAATTTGCAATGGATATTTTGAAGGCAACTATGCATTTGTATAGCCTTAAAATCTGGTCATTGAGCCACTTTTAGTAAAAAAATCATACGAAATCAATCCAAACAAATTCTATTTTCGGATTTCAAACACAACTCTTGTGAAAAACATGCAATTGATCTGTTGAAGGCAATTATGCATTTAATTAGCCTTAAAATCATGTTATTTAGTCTTCTCTAGTCATTAAATCAATTGAAAGTAAGTGGAAAGAATTCTACTTTTTCGCACTTCGAACACGACTTTCGTTCAGAACTTCCAATTCAACCATTGACGGCAACTATGCATCTTTTTAGCCTTAAAATCATGTCATTGAGTTTCGTGTTGTCATCAAATCATTTGAAAGCAATTCGAACGAATTCTATTTTCGCCCTTTAAATGAGACTTTTGTGCATGACTTGTGATTGATCCATTCAAGTAAATTACCCATTGTTTAGCCATGAAATCATGCCATTGAGTCTATTCTAGTAATTAAATCACTTCAAAGGAATTCGAACGAAATCTATTTTCGCACTTCAACCACGACTTTCGTGCATAATTTGCAATGGATATTTTGAAGGCAACTATGCATTTGTATAGCCTTAAAATCTGGTCATTGAGCCACTTTTAGTCAAAAAATCATACGAAATCAATTCAAACAAATTCTATTTTCGGATTTCAAACACAACTCTTGTGAAAAACATGCAATTGATCTGTTGAAGGCAATTATGCATTTAATTAGCCTTAAAATCATGTTATTTAGTCTTCTCTAGTCATTAAATCAATTGAAAGTAAGTCGAAAGAATTCTACTTTTTCGCACTTCAAACACGACTTTCGTTCAGAACTTCCAATTCAACCATTGACGGCAACTATGCATCTTTTTAGCCTTAAAATCATGTCATTGAGTCTCTTGTAGTTATCAAATCATTTGAAAGCAATTCGAACGAATTCTATTTTCGCTCTATAAATGAGACTTTTGTGCATAACTTACGATTGATCTATTCAAGTAAATTACCCATTGTTTAGCCTTGAAATCATGCCATTGAGTCTATTCTAGTAATTAAATCACTACAAAGGAATTCGAACGAAATCTATTTTCGCACTTCAACCACGACTTTCGTGCATAATTTGCAATGTATCTTTTGAAGGCAACTATGCATTTGTATAGCCTTAAAATCTGGTCATTGGGCCACTTTTAGTCAAAAAATCATACGAAATCAATTCAAACAAATTCTATTTTCGGATTTCAAACACAACTCTTGTGAAAAACATGCAACTGATCTGTTGAAGGCAATTATGCATTTAATTAGCCTTAAAATCATGTTATTTAGTCTTCTCTAGTCATTAAATCAATTGAAAGTAAGTCGAAAGAATTCTACTTTTTCGCACTTCAAACACGACTTTCGTTCAGAACGTCCAATTCAACCATTGACGGCAACTATGCATCTTTTTGGCCTTAAAATCATGTCATTGAGTTTCTTGTAGTCATCAAATCATTTGAAAGCAACTATGCATTTGTATAGCCATAAAATCTTGTCATTGAGCCACTTTCAGTCAATAAATCATTCGAAATCAATTCAAACAAATTCTATTTTCGGATTTCAAACACAACTCTTGTGAAAAACATGCAATTGATCTGTTGAAGACAATTATGCATTTAATTAGCCTTAAAATCATGTTATTTAGTCTTCTCTAGTCATTAAATCAATTGAAAGTAAGTCGAAAGAATTCTACTTTTTCGCACTTCAAACACGACTTTCGTTCATAACTTCCAATTCAACCATTGACGGCAACTATGCATCTTTTTAGCCTTAAAATCATGTCATTGAGTTTCTTGTAGTCATCAAATCATTTGAAAGCAATTCGAACGAATTCTATTTTCGCTCTTCAAACGAGACATTTGTGCATAACTTGCGATTGATCTATTCAAGTAAATTACCCATTGTTTGGCCTTGAAAACATGTCATTGAGTCTCTTCTAGTAATTAAATCACTTCAAAGCCATTCGTATGAAATCTTTTTTCACACTTCAACCACGACTTTCGTGCATAATTTGCGATGTATCTTTTGAAGGCAACTATGCATTTGTATAGCCTTAAAATCAGGTCATTGAGCGACTTTTAGTCAATAAATCATACGAAATCAATTCAAACAAATTCTATTTTCGCATTTCAAACACAACTTTTGTCGAAAACATGCAATTGATCTATTGAAGGCAATTATGCGTTTTTTTAGCCTTAAAATCATGTCATTGAGTCTTCTCTAGTCATTAAATCAATTAAAAGTAAGTCGAAAGAATTCTACTTTTTCGCACTTCAAACACGACTTTCGTTCAGAACTTCCAATTCAACCATTGACGGCAACTATGCATCTTTTTAGCCTTAAAATCATTTCATTGAGTCTCTTGTAGTCATCAAATCATTTGATAGCAATTCGAACGAATTCTATTTTCGCTCTTTAAATGAGACTTTTGTGCATGACTTGTGATTGATCCCCTTAAGTAAATTACCCATTGTTTAGCAATGAAATCATGTCATTGAGTCTCTTCTAGTAATTAAATCATTTCAAAGCAATTCGAACGAAATCAATTTTCGCACTTTAACCACGACTTTCATGCATAATTTGCAATGGATATTTTGAAGGCAACTATGCATTTGTATAGCCTTGAAATCTGGTCATTGAGCCACTTTTAGTCAATAAATCATTCGAAATCAATTCAAACAAATTCTATTTTCAGATTTCAAACACAATTTTTGTGCAAAACATGCAATTGATCTGTTGAAGGCAATTATGCATTTCTTTAGCCTTAAAATCATGTTATTTAGTCTTCTCTAGTCATTAAATCAATTGAAAGTAAGTTGAAAGAATTCTACTTTGTCGCACTTCAAACACGACTTTCGTTCAGAACTTCCAATTCAACCATTGACGGCAACTATGCATCTTTTTAGCCTTAAAATAATGTCATTGAGTTTCTTGTAGTCATCAAATCATTTGAAAGCAATTCGAACGAATTCTATTTTCGCTCTTTAAACGAGACCTTTGTGCATGACTTGTGATTGATCTATTCAAGTAAATTACCCATTGTTTAGCCTTCAAATCATGTCATTGAGTCTCTTCTAGTAATTAAATAACTTCAAAGCAATTCGAACGAAATCTATTTTCGCACTTCAACCACGACTTTCGGGCATAATTTGCAATGTATCTTTTGAAGGCAACTATGCATTTGTATAGCCTTAAAATCAGGTCATTGAGCCACTATTAGTCAATAAATCCTACGAAATCAATTCAAACAAATTCTATTTTCGCATTTCAAACACAACTTTTGTCGAAAACATGCAATTGATCTATTGAAGGCAATTATGCGTTTGTTTAGCCTTAAAATCATGTCATTGAGTCTTCTCTAGGCATAAATCAATTAAAAGTAAGTCGCAAAAATTCTACTTTTTCGCACTTCAAACACGACTTTCGTTCAGAACTTCCAATTCAACCATTGACGGGAACTATGCATCTTTTTAGCCTTAAAATCATGTCATTGAGTTTCTTGTAGTCATCAAATCATTTGAAAGCAATTCGAACGAATTCTATTTTCGCTCTTTAAACGAGACCTTTCTGCATGACTTGTGATTGATCTATTCAAGTAAATTACCCATTGTTTAGCCTTCAAATCATGTCATTGAGTCTCTTCTAGTAATTAAATAACTTCAAAGCAATTCGAACGAAATCTATTTTCGCACTTCAACCACGACTTTCGGGCATAATTTGCAATGTATCTTTTGAAGGCAACTATGCATTTGTATAGCCTTAAAATCAGGTCATTGAGCCACTATTAGTCAATAAATCCTACGAAATCAATTCAAACAAATTCTATTTTCGCATTTCAAACACAACTTTTGTCGAAAACATGCAATTGATCTATTGAAGGCAATTATGCGTTTGTTTAGCCTTAAAATCATGTCATTGAGTCTTTTCTAGGAATAAATCAATTAAAAGTAAGTCGCAAAAATTCTACTTTTTCGCACTTCAAACACGACTTTCGTTCAGAACTTCCAATTCAACCATTGACGGCAACTATGCATCTTTTTAGCCTTAAAATCATGTCATTGAGTTTCTTGTAGTCATCAAATCATTTGAAAGCAATTCGAACGAATTCTATTTTCGCTCTTTAAACGAGACCTTTCTGCATGACTTGTGATTGATCTATTCAAGTAAATTACCCATTGTTTAGCCTTAAAATCATGTCATTGAGTCTCTTGTAGTAATTAAATAACTTCAAAGCAATTCGAACGAAATCTATTTTCGCACTTCAACCACGACTTTCGTGCATAATTTGCAATGTATCTTTTGAAGGCAACTATGCATTTGTATAGCCTTAAAATCAGGTCATTGAGCCACTATTAGTCAATAAATCATACGAAATTAATTCAAACAAATTCAATTTTCGCATTTCAAACACAACTTTTGGCGAAAACATGCAATTGATCTATTGCAGGCAATTATGCGTTTGTTTAGCCTTAAAATCATGTCATTGAGTCTTCTCTAGTCATTAAATCAGTTAAAAGTAAGTCGAAAGAATTCTACTTTTTCGCACTTCAAACACGACTTTCGTTCAGAACTTCCAATTCAACCATTGACGGCGACTATGCATCTTTTTTACCTTAAAATCATGTCATTGAGTTTCTTTTAGTCATCAAATCATTTGAAAGCAATTCGAACGTATTCTATTTTCGCTCTTTAAACGGGACTTTTGTGCATAACTTGCGATTGATCTATTCAGGTAAATTACCCATTGTTTACCCTTGAAAACATGTCATTGAGTCTCTTCTAGTAATTAAATCACTTCAAAGCAAGTCGAACGAAATCTATTTTCGCACTTCAACCACGACTTTCGTGCATAATTTGCAATGTATCTTTTGAAGGCAACTATGCATTTGTATAGCCTTAAAATCAGGTCATCGAGCCACTATTAGTAAATAAATCATACGAAATCGATTCAAACAAATTCTATTTTCGCATTTCAAATACAACTTTTGTCGAAAACATGCAATTGATCTATTGAAGGCAATTATGCGTTTGTTTAGCCTTAAAATCATGTCATTGAGTCTCTTCTAGTAATTAAATCACTTCAAAGCAATTCGAACGAAGTCTACTTTCGCACTTCGACCACGACTTTCGTGCATAATTTGCAATGTATCTTTTGAAGGCAACTATGCATTCGTATAGCCTTAAAATCAGGTCATTGAGCCACTTTTAGGCAATAAATCATTCGAAATCAATTCAAACAAATTCTATTTTCGCATTTCAAACACAATTTTTGTGCAAAACATGCAATTAATCTATTGAAGGCAATTATGTGTTTGCTTAGCCTTAAAATCATGTCATTGAGTCTTCTCTAGTCATTAAATCAATTAAAAGTAAGTCAAAAGAATTCTACTTTTTCGCACTTCAAACACGACTTTCGTTTAGAACTTCCAATTCAACTATTGATGGCAACTATGCATCTTTTTAACCTTAAAATCATGTCATTGAGTCTCCTGTAGTTATCAAATCATTTGAAAGCAATTCGAACGAATTCAATTTTCGCTCTTTAAACGAGACATTTGTGCATAACTTGCGATTGATCTATTCAAGTAAATTACCCATTGTTTAGCCTTGAAAACATGTCATTGAGTCTATTCTAGTAATTAAATCACTTCAAAGCAATTCGAACGAAATCTATTTTCGCACTTCAACCACGACTTTCGTGCATAATTTGCAATGTATCTTTTGAAGGCAACTATGCATTTGTATAGCCTTAAAATCAGGTCATTGAGCCACTATTAGTCAATAAATCATACGAAATCAATTCAAACAAATTCTATTTTCGCATTTCAAACACAACTTTTGTCGAAAACATGCAATTGATCTATTGAAGGCAATTATGCGTTTGTTTAGCCTTAAAATCATGTCATTGAGTCTTCTCTAGGTATAAATCAATTAAAAGTAAGTCGAAAGAATTCTACTTTTTCGCACTTCAAACACGACTTTCATTCAGAACTTCCAATTCAACCATTGACGGCAACTATGCATCTTTTTAGCCTTAAAATCATGTCATTGAGTTTCTTGTAGTCATCAAATCATTTGAAAGCAATTCGAACGAATTCTATTTTCGCTCTTTAAACGAGACCTTTGTGCATGACTTGTGATTGATCTATTCACGTAAATTACCCATTGTTGAGCCTTCAAATCATGTCATTGAGTCTCTTGTAGTAATTAAATCACTTCAAAGCAATTCGAACGAAATTTATTTTGCACTTCAACCACGACTTTCGTGCATAATTTGCAATGTATCTTTTGAAGGCAACTATGCATTTGTATAGCCTTAAAATCAGGTTATTGAGCCACTATTAGTCAATAAATCATACGAAATCAATTCAAACAAATTCTATTTTCGCATTTCAAACACAACTTTTGTCGAAAACATGCAATTGATCTATTGAAGGCAATTATGCGTTTGTTTAGCCTTAAAATCATGTCATTGAGTCTTCTCTAGTCATTAAATCAATTAAAAGTAAGTCGAAAGAATTCTACTTTTTCGCACTTCAAACACGACTTTCGTTCAGAACTTCCAATTCAACCATTGACGGCAACTATGCATCTTTTTGGCCTTAAAATCATGTCATTGAGTTTCTTGTAGTCATCAAATCATTTGAAAGCAATTTGAACGTATTCTATTTTCGCTCTTTAAACGGGACTTTTGTGCATAACTTGCGATTGATCTATTCAGGTAAATTACCCATTGTTTAGCCTTGAAAACATTTCATTGAGTCTCTTCTAGTAATTAAATCACTTCAAAGCAATTCGAACGAAATCTATTTTCGCACTTCGACCACGACTTTCGTGCATAATTTGCAATGAATCTTTTGAAGGCAACTATGCATTTGTATAGCCTTAAAATCAGGTCATTGAGCCAGTTTTAGTCAATAAATCATTCGAAATCAATTCAAACAAATTCTATTTTCGAATTCCAGACACAACTTTTGTGCAAAACATGCAATTGATCTGTTGAAGGCAATTATGCGTTTGTTTAGCCTTAAAATCATGTCATTGAGTCTTCTCTAGTCATTAAATCAATTAAAAGTAAGTCGAAAGAATTCTACTTTTTCGCACTTCAAACACGACTTTCGTTCAGAACATCCAATTCAACCATTGACGGCAACTATGCATCTTTTTAGCCTTAAAATCATGTCATTGAGTTTCTTGTAGTCATCAAATCATTTGAAAGCAATTCGAACGAATTCTATTTTCTCTCTTTAAACGAGACATTTGTGCATGACTTGTGATTGATCTATTCAAGTAAATTACCCATTGTTTAGCCTTCAAATCATGTCATTGAGACTCTTGTAGTAATTGAATCACTTCAAAGCAATTCGAACGAAATCTATTTTCGCACTTCAACCACGACTTTCGTGCATAATTTGCAATGTATCTTTTGAAGGCAACTATGCATTTGTATAGCCTTAAAATCAGGTCATTGAGCCACTATTAGTCAATAAATCATACGAAATCAATTCAAACAAATTCTACTTTCACATTTCAAACACAACTTTTGTCGAAAACATGCAATTGATCGATTGAAGGCAATTATGCGGTTTTTTAGCCTTAAAATCATGTCATTGAGTCTTCTCTAGTCATTAAATCAATTAAAAGTAAGTCGAAAGAATTCTACTTTTTCGCACTTCAAACACGACTTTCGTTCAGAACTTCCAATTCAACCATTGACGGCAACTATGCATCTTTTTAGCCTTAAAATCATGTCATTGAGTTTCTTTTAGTCATCAAATCATTTGAAAGCAATTCGAACGAATTCTATTTTCGCTCTTTAAACGAGACTTTTGTGCATGACTTGTGATTGATCCATTCAAGTAAATTACCCATTGTTTAGGCATGAAATCATGTCATTGAGTCTCTTCTACTAATTAAATCATTTCAAACCAATTCGAACGAAATCAATTTTCGCACTTCAACCACGACTTTCATGCATAATTTGAATGGATATTTTGAAGGCGACTATGCATTTGTATAGCCTTAAAATCTGGTCATTGAGCCACTTTTAGTTAATAAATCATACGAAATCAATTCAAACAAATTCCATTTTCGCATTTCAAACACAACTTTTGTGCAAAACATGTAATTGATCTATTGAAGGCAATTATGCGTTTGTTTAGCCTTAAAATCATGTCATCGAGTCTTCTGTAGTCATAAAATCAATTAAAAGTAAGTCGAAAGAATTCTACTTTTTCGCACTTCAACCACGACTTTCGTGCATAATTTGCAATGTATCTTTTGAAGGCAACTAAGCATTTGTATAGCCTTAAAATCAGGTCATTGAGCCACTATTAGTCAATAAGTCATACGAAATCAATTCAAACAAATTCTATTTTCGCATTTCAAACACAACTTTTTTCGAAAACATGCAATTGATCTATTGAAGGCAATTGTGAATTTGTTTAGTCTTAAAATCATGTCATTGAGTCTTCTCTAGGTATAAATCGATTAAAAGTAAGTCCAAAGAATTCTACATTTTCGCACTTCAAACACGACTTTCGTTCAGAACTTCCAATTCAACCATTGACGGCAACTATGCTTCTTTTTAGCCTTAAAATCATGTCATTGAGTTTCTTGTAGTCATCAAATCATTTGAAAGCAATTCGAACGAATTCTATTTTCGCTCTTTAAACGAGACCTTTTTGCATGACTTGTGATTGATCTATTCAAGTAAATTACCCATTGTTTAGTCTTCAAATCATGTCATTAAGTCTCTTCTAGTAATTAAATAACTTCAAAGCAATTCGAACGAAATCTATTTTCGCACTTCAACCACGACTTTCGTGCATAATTTGCAATGTATCTTTTGAAGGCAACTATGCATTTGTATAGCCTTAAAATCGGGTCATTGAGCCACTATTAGTCAATAAATCATACGAAATCAATTCAAACAAATTCTATTTTCGCATTTCAAACACAGCTTTTGTCGAAAACATGCAATTGATCTATTGAAGGCAATAATGCGTTTGTTTAGCCTTAAAATCATGTCATTGAGTCTTCTCTAGTCATTAAATCAATTAAAAGTAAGTCGAAAGAATTCTACTCTTTCGCACTTCAAACACGACTTTCGTTCAGAACTTCCAGTTCAACCATTGACGGCAACTATGCATCTTTTTGGCCTCAAAATCATGTCATTGAGTTTCTTGTAGTCATCAAATCATTTGAAAGCAATTCGAACGAATTCTTTTTTCGCTCTTTAAACGAGACTTTTGTACATAACTTGTGATTGATCTATTCAAGTAAATTACCCATTGTTTAGCCTTGAAAACATGTCATTGTGTCTCTTCTAGTAATTAAATCACTTCAAAGCAATTCGAACGAAATCTATTTTCGCACTTCGACGACGACTTTCGTGCCTAATTTGCAATGTTTCTTTTAAAGGCAACTATGCATTTGTATAGCCTTAAAATCTGGTCATTGAGCCACTTTTAGTCAATAAATCATACGAAATCAATTCAAACAAATTCTATTTTCGCATTTCAAACACAACTTTTGTCGAAAACATGCAATTGATCTATTGAAGGCAATTATGCGTTCTTTTAGCCTTAAAATCATGTCATTGAGTCTTCTCTAGTCATTAAATCAATTAAAAGTAAGTCGAAAGAATTCTACTTTTTCGCACTTCAAACACGACTTTCGTTCAGAACTTTCAGTTCAACCATTGACGGCAACTATGCATCTTTTTGGCCATAAAATCATGTCATTGAGTTTCTTGTAGTCATCAAATCATTTGAAAGCAATTCGAACGAATTCTTTTTTCGCTCTTTAAACGAGACTTTTGTACATAAATTGCGATTGATCTATTCAAGTAAATTACCCATTGTTTAGCCTTGAAAACATGTCATTGAGTCTATTCTAGTAATTAAATCACTTCAAAGCAATTCGAACGAAATCTATTTTCGCACTTCCACCACGACTTTCGTGCATAATTTGCAATGTATCTTTTGAAGGCAACTATGCATTTGTATAGCCTTAAAATCAGGTCATTGAGCCACTTTTAGTCAATAAATCATACGAAATCAATTCAAACAAATTCTATTTTCGCATTTCAAACACAACTTTTGTCGAAAACATGGAATTGATCTATTGAAGGCAATTATGCGTTTGTTTAGCCTTAAAATCATGTCATTGAGTCTTCTCTAGTCATTAAATCAATTAAAAGTAAGTCGAAAGAATTCTACTTTTTCGCACTTCAAACACGACTTTCGTTCAGAACTTCCAGTTCAACCATTGACGGCAACTATGCATCTTTTTGGCCTTAAAATCATGTCATTGAGTTTCTTGTAGTCATCAAATCATTTGAAAGCAATTCGAACGAATTCTTTTTTCGCTCTTTAAACGAGACTTTTGTACATAACTTGTGATTGATCTATTCAAGTAAATTACCCATTGTTTAGCCTTGAAAACATGTCATTGTGTCTCCTCTAGTAATTAAATCACTTCGACGCAATTCGAACGAAATCTATTTTCGCACTTCGACAACGACTTTCGTGCCTAATTTGCAATGTATCTTTTAAAGGCAACTATGCATTTGTATAGCCTTAAAATCAGGTCATTGAGCCACTTTTAGTCAATAAATCATTCAAAATCAATTCAAACAAATTCTATTTTCGGATTTCAAACACAATTTTTGTGCAAAACATGCAATTGATCTGTTGAAGGGAATTATGCATTTGTTTAGCTTTAAAATCATGTTATTTAGTCTTCTCTAGTCATTAACTCAATTGAAAGTGAGTTGAAAGAATTCTACTTTTTCGCACTTCAAACACGACTTTCGTTCAGAACTTCCAATTCAACAATTGACGGCAACTATGCATCTTTTTAGCCTTAAAATCATGTCATTGAGTTTCTTGTAGTCATCAAATCATTTGGAAGCAATTCGAACGAATTCTATTTTCGCTCTTTAAACGAGACCTTTGTGCTTGACTTGTGATTGATCTATTCAAGTAAATTACCCATTGTTTAGCCTTCAAATCTTGTCATTGAGTCTCTTCTAGTAATTAAATCACTTCAAAGCAATTTGAACGAAATCTATTTCCGCACTTCAACCACTATTTTCGTGCATAATTTGCGATGGATCTTTCGAAGGCAACTATGCATTTGTATAGCCTTAAAATCATGACATTGAGTCACTTTTAGTCAATAAATCATACGAAATCAATTCAAACAAATTCTATTTTTGCATTTCAAACACAACTTTTGTGCAAAACATGTAATTGATCTATTGAAGGCAATTATGCGTTTGTTTAGCCTTAAAATCATGTCATTGAGTCTTCTCTAGTCATTAAATCAATTAAAAGTAAGTCGAAAGAATTCTACTTTTTCGCACTTCAAACACGACTTTTGTTCAGAACTTCCAATTCAACCATTGAAGGCAACTATGCATCTTTTTAGCCTTAAAATCATTTCATTGACTCTCTTGTAGTCATCAAATCATTTGAAAGCAATTCGAACGAATTCTATTTTCGCTCTTTAAACGAGACTTTTGTGCATAACTTGCGATTGATCTATTCAAGTAAATTACCCATTGTTTAGCCTTGAAAACATGTCATTGTGTCTCTTCTAGTAATTAAATCACTTCAAAGCAATTCGAACGAAATCTATTTTCGCACTTGAACCACGACTTTCGTGCATAATTTGCAATGTATCTTTTGAAGGCAACTATGCATTTGTATAGCCTTAAAATCATGTCATTGAGTCGCTTTTAGTCAATAAATCATACGAAATCAATTCAAACAAATTCTATTTTCGTATTTCAAACACAACTTTTGTGCAAAACACGCAATTGATCTATTGAAGGAAATTATGCGTTTGTTTAGCCTTAAAATCATATTATTGAGTCTTCTCTAGTCACTAAATCGATTAAAAGTAAGTCGAAAAAATTCTATTTTTTCGCACTACAAATACGACTTTCGTTCAGAACATCCAATTCAACCATTGGAGACAACTATGCATCTTTTTAGCTTTGCAATCATGTCATTGAGTCTCTTGTAGTCATCAAATCATTTGAAAGCAATTCGAACGAATTCTATTTGCGCTCTTTAAACGAGACTTTTGTGCATAACTTGTGATTGATCTATTCAAGTAAATTACAAATTGTTTAGCCTTGAAATCAATTCGAACGAAATCTATTTTCGCACTTGAACCACGACTTTCGTGCATAATTTGCAATGGATCTTTTAAAGGCAACTATGCATTTATATAGCCTTAAAATCATGTCATTGAGTCACTTTTAGTCAATAAATCATACGAAATCAATTCAAACAAATTCTATTTTCGCATTTCAAACACAACTTTTGTGCAAAACATGCAATTGATCTATTGAAGGTAATTATGCATTCGTTTACCCTTAAAATCATGTCATTGAGTCTTCTCTAGTCATTACATCAATTGGAAGTAAGTCGAAAGAATTCTATTTTTTCGCACTTCAAACACGACTTTCGTTCAGAACTTCCAATTCAACCATTGAAGGCAACTACGCATCTTTTAAACCTCAAAATCATGTCATTGTGTCTCTTGTGGTCATCAAATCATTTGAAAGCAATTCGAAAGAATTCTATTTTGGCTCTTTAAACAAGACTTTTGTGCAAAACTTGCGATTGATCTATTCAAGTAAATTACCCATTGTTTAGCCTTGAAATCATGTCATTGAGTCTCTTCTAGTAACTAAATCACTTGAAAGCAATTCGAACGAAATCTATTTTCGCACTTCCACCACGACTTTCATGCATAATTTGCAATGGATATTTCGAAGGCAACTATGCATTTGTATAGCCTTAAAATCAAGTCATTGAGCCACTTTTAGTCAATAAATCATACGAAATCAATTCAAACAAATTCTATTTTCGCATTTCCAACACAACTCTTGGGCAAAGCATCCCATTGATCTATTGAAGGCAATTATGCGTTTGTTTAGCCTTAAAATCATGTTATTGAGTCTTCTCTTGTCATTAAATCAATTAAAAGTAAGTGGAAAGAATTCTACTTTTTCGCACTTCAAACACGACTTTCGTTCAGAACTTCCAATTCAACCATTGACGGCAACTATGCATCTTTTTAGCCTTAAAATCATGTCATTGAGTTTCTTGTAGTCATCAAATCATTTGAAAGCAATTCGAACGTATTATATTTTCGCTCTTTAAACGAGACTTTTGTGCATAACTTGCGATTGATCTATTCAAGTAAATTACCCATTGTTTAGCCTTGAAAACATGTCATTGAGTCTCTTCTAGTAATTAAATCACTTCAAAGCAATTCGAACGAAATTTATTTTCGCACTTCGACCACGACTTTCGTGCAAAATTTCCAATGTATCTTTTGAAGGCAACTATGCATTTGTATAGCCTTAAAATCAGGTCATTGAGCCACTTTTAGTCAATAAATCATTCGAAATCAATTCAAACAAATTCTATTTTCGAATTCCAAACACAACTTTTGTGCAAAACATGCAATTGATCTGTTGAGGGCAATTATGCATTTGGTTAGCCTTAAAATCATGTTATTTAGTCTACTTTAGTCATTAAATCAATTAAAAGTAAGTCGAGAGAATTCTACTTTTTAGCAGTTCAAACACGACTTTCGTTCAGAACTTCCAATTCAACCATTGAAGCCAACTATGCATCTTTTTAACCTTAAAATCATGTCATTGAGTTTCTTGTAGTCATCAAATCATTTGAAAGCAATTCGAACGTATTATATTTTCGCTCTTTAAACGAGACTTTTGTGCATAACTTGCGATTGATCTATTCAAGTAAATTACCCATTGTTTAGCCTTGAAAACATGTCATTGAGTCTCTTCTAGTAATTAAATCACTTCAAAGCAATTCGAACGAAATTTATTTTCGCACTTCGACCACGACTTTCGTGCAAAATTTCCAATGTATCTTTTGAAGGCAACTATGCATTTGTATAGCCTTAAAATCAGGTCATTGAGCCACTTTTAGTCAATAAATCATTCGAAATCAATTCAAACAAATTCTATTTTCGAATTCCAAACACAACTTTTGTGCAAAACATGCAATTGATCTGTTGAGGGCAATTATGCATTTGGTTAGCCTTAAAATCATGTTATTTAGTCTACTTTAGTCATTAAATCAATTAAAAGTAAGTCGAGAGAATTCTACTTTTTAGCAGTTCAAACACGACTTTCGTTCAGAACTTCCAATTCAACCATTGAAGCCAACTATGCATCTTTTTAACCTTAAAATCAGGTCATTGAGTCTCTTGTAGTCATCAAATCATTTGAAAGCCATTCGAACGAATTCTATTTTCGCTCTTTAAACGAGACTTTTGTGCATAACTTGCGATTGATCTATTCATGTAAATTACCCATTGTTTAGCCTTGAAATCATGTCATTGAGTCTCTTCTAGTAATTAAATCACTTCAAAGCAATTCGAACGAAATCTATTTTTGCACTTCAACCACGATTTTCATGCATAATTTGCAATCGATCTTTTGAAGGCAACTATGCATTTGTATCGCCTTAAAATCATGTCATTGAGTCACTTTTAGTCAATAAATCATATGAAATCAATTCAAACAAATTTTATTTTCGCATTTCAAACACAACTTTTGTGCAAAACATGCAATTGATCTATTAAAGGCAATTATGCGTTTGTTTAGCCATAAAATCATGTTATTGAGTCTTCTATAATCATTAAATCAATCAAAAGTAAGTCGAAAGAATTCTACTTTTTCGCACTTCAAACACGACTTACGTTCAGAACTTCCAATTCAACCATTGACGGCAACTATGCATCTTTTTAGCCTTAAAATCATGTCATTGAGTTTCTTGTAGTCATCAAATCATTTGAAACCAATTCGAACGTATTCTATTTTCGCTCTTTAAACAAGACTTTTGTGCATAAGTTGCGATTGATCTATTCAAGTAAATTACCCATTGTTTAGCCTTGAAAACATGTCATTGAGTCTCTTCTAGTAATTAAATCACTTCAAAGCAATTCGAACGAAATCTATTTTCGCACTTCGACCACGACTTTCGTGCATAATTTGCAATGTATCTCTTGAAGGCAACTATGCATTTGTATCGCCTTAAAATCATGTCATTGAGTCACTTTTAGTCAATAAATCATACGAAATCAATTCAAACAAATTTTATTTTCGCGTTTCAAACACAACTTTTGTGGAAAACATGCAATTGATCTATTGAAGGCAATTATGCGTTTGTTTAGCCATAAAATCATGTAATTGAGTCTTCTGTAGTCATTAAATCAATTGGAAGTAAGTCGAAAGAATTCTATTTTTTCGCAATTTAAACACGACTTTCGTTCAGAACTTCGGATTCAACCATTGAAGGCAACAATGCATCTTTTTTACCTTAAAATCATGTCATTGAGTCTCTTCTAGTCATCAAATCATTTGGAAGTAATCCGAGCGAATTCTATTTTCGCTCTCTAGACGAGACTTTTGTGCATAACTTGCGATTGATCTTTTCAAGTAAATTACCCATTGTTTAGCCTTGAAATCATGTCATTGAGTCTCTTCTAGTAATTAAATCACTTCAAAGCAATTCGAACGAAATCTATTTTCGCACTTCAACCACGACTTTCGTGCATAATTTGCAATGGATCTTTTGAAGGCAACTATGCATTTGTATAGCCTTAAAATTAGGTCATTGAGCCACTTTGTGTCAATAAATCATACGAAATCAATTCAAACAAATTCTATTTTCGCATTTCAAACACAAATTTTGTGCAAAACATGCAATTGATCTATTGAAGGTAATTATGCGTTTGTTTAGCCTTAAAATCATGTCATTGAGTCTTCTCTAGTCATTAAATCAATTAAAAGTAAGTCGAAAGAATTCTATTTTTTCGCACTTCAAACACAACTTTCGTTCAAAACTTCCAATTCAACCATTGAAGGCAACTATGCATCCTTTTAGCCTCAAAATCATGTCAACGAGTCTCTTGTGGTCATCAAATCATTTGAAAGCAATTCGAAAGAATTCTATTTCGGCTCTTTAAACGAGACTTTCGTGCATAACTTGCGATTGATCTATTCAAGTAAATTACCCATTGTTTAGCCGTGGAATCATGTCATTGAGTCTCTTCTAGTAATTAAATCACTTCAAAGCAATTCGAAGGAAATCTATTTTCGCACTTCAACCACGACTTTCTTGCATAATTTGCAGTGGATATTTTCAAGGCAACTATGCATTTGTATAGCCTTAAAATCATGTCATTGAGTCACTTTTAGTCAATAAATCATACGAAATCAATTCAAACAAATTCTATTTTCGCATTTCAAACACAACTTTTGTGCAAAACATGCAATTGATCTATTGAAGGTAATTATACGTTTGTTTAGCCTTAAAATCATGTCATTGAGTCTTCTCTAGTCATTAAATCAATTAAAAGTAAGTCGAAAGAATTCTACTTTTTCGCACTTCAAACACGACTTTCGTTCAGAACTTCCAATTCAACCATTGAAGGCAACTATGCATCTTTTTAGCCTCAAAATCATGTCATCGAGTCTCTTGTGGTCATGAAATCATTTGAAAGCAATTCGAAAGAATTCTATTTTGGCTCTTTAAACGAGACTTTTTTGCATAACTTGCGATTGATCTCTTCAAGTAAATTACCCATTGTTTAGCCGTGGAATCATGTCATTGAGTCTCTTCTAGTAATTAAATCACTTCAAAGCTATTCGAACGAAATCTATTTTCGCACTTCAACCATGACTTTCTTGCATAATTTGCAGTGGATATTTTGAAGGCAACTATGCATTTGTATAGCCTTAAAATCATGTCATTGAGTCACTTTTAGTCAATAAATCATACGAAATCAATTCAAACAAATTCTATTTTCGCATTTCAAACACAACTTTTGTGCAAAACATGCAATTGATCTATTGAAGGTAATTATGGGTTTGTTTAGCCATAAAATCATGTAATTGAGTCTTCTGTAGTCATTAAATCAATTGGAAGTAAGTCGAAAGAATTCTATTTTTTCGCATTTTAAACACGACTTTCGTTCAGAACTTCCAATTCAACCATTGAAGGCAACTATGCATCTTTTTAACCTTAAAATCATGTCATTGAGTCTCTTCTAGTCATCAAATCATTTGGAAGTAATTCGAACGAATTCTATTTTCGCTCTCTAAAGGAGACTTTTGTGCATAACTTGCGATTGATCTTTTCAAGTAAATTACCCATTGTTTAGCCTTGAAATCATGTCATTGAGTCTCTTCTAGTAATTAAATCACTTCAAAGCAATTCGAACGAAATCATTTTTCACACTTCAACCACGACTTTCGTGCATAATTTGCAATGCATCTTTTGAAGGCAGCTATGCATTTGTGTAGCCTTAAAATCATGTCATCGAGTCACTTTTAGTCAATAAATCAGACGAAATCAATTCAAACAAATTCTATTTTCGCATTTCAAACACAACTTTTGTGCAAAACATGCAATTGATCTATTGAAGGCAATTATGCGTTTGTTTAGCCATAAAATCATGTAATTGAGTCTTCTGTAGTCATTAAATCAATTGGAAGTAAGTCGAAAGAATTCTATTTTTTCGCATTTTAAACACGACTTTGGTTCAGAACTTCCAATTCAACCATTGAAGGCAACTATGCATCTTTTTAACCTTAAAATCATGTCATTGAGTCTCTTCTAGTCATCAAATCATTTGGAAGTAATTCGAACGAATTCTATTTTCGCTCTCTAAAGGAGACTTTTGTGCATAACTTGCGATTGATCTTTTGAAGTAAATTACCCATTGTTTAGCCTTGAAATCATGTCATTGAGTCTCTTCTAGTAATTAAATCACTTCAAAGCAATTCGAACGAAATCATTTTTCACACTTCAACCACGACTTTCGTGCATAATTTGCAATGTATCTTTTGAAGGCAACTATGCATTTGTGTAGCCTTAAAATCATGTCATTGACTCACTTTTAGTCAATAAATCAGACGAAATCAATTCAAACAAATTCTATTTTCGCATTTCAAACACAACTTTTGTGCAAAACATGCAATTGATCTAATAAAGGCAATTATGCGTTTCTTTAGCCATAAAATCATGTCATTGAGTCTTCTGTAGTCATTAAATCAATTCGAAGTAAGTCGAAAGAATTCTATTTTTTCGCACTTCAAACACGACTTTCGTTCAGAACTTCCAATTCAACCATTGAAGGCAACTCTGCATCTTTTTAACCTTAAAATCATGTCAATGAGTCTCTTCTAGTCATCAAATCATTTGGAAGTAAGTCGAACGAATTCTATTTTAGCTCACTAAACCAGACTTTTGTGTGTAACTTGCGACTGATCTTCTCAAGTAAATTACCCATTGTTTGGCCTTTAAATCATGTCATTGAGTCTCTTCTAGTAATTAAATCACTTCAAAGCAATTCGAACGAAATCTATTTTCGCACTTCAACCACGACTTTCGTGCGTAATTTGCAGTGGATCTTTTTTAAGGCAACTATGCATTTGTATAGCCTTAAAATCATGTCATTGAGTCACTTTTAGTCAATAAATCATACGAAATCAATTCAAACAAATTGTATTTTCGTATTTCAAACACAACTTTTGTGCAAAACATGCAATTGATCTATTGAGGGTAATTATGCGTTTGTTTAGCCATAAAATCATGTTATTGAGTCTTCTGTAGTCATTAAATCAATTGGAGGTAAGTCGAAAGAATTCTATTTTTTTGCACTTCAAACACGACTTTCGTTCAGAACTTCCAATTCAACCATTGAAGGCAACTATGCATCTTTTTAGCCTCAAAGTCATATCATTGAGTCTCTTCTAGTCATCAAATCATTTGAAAGCAAGTCGAACGAATTCTATTTTCGCTCTTTATACGAGACTTTTGTGCATAACTTGCGATTGATCTCTTCAAGTAAATTACCCATTGTTTAGCCTTGAAATCATGTCATTGAGTCTCTTCTAGTAATTAAATCACTTCAAAGCAATTCGAACGAAACATATTTTCGCATTTCAACCAAGACTTTCGTGCATAATTTGCAATGGATCTTTTGAAGGCAACTATACATTTGTATAGCATTAAAATCTTGTCTTTGAGTCACTTTTAGTCAATAAATCATACGAAATCAATTCAAACAAATTTTATTTTCGCATTTCAAACACAACTCTTGTGCAAAACATGCAATTGATCTATTGAAGGCAATTATGCGTTTGTTTAGCCATTAATCATATTATTGAGTCTTCTGTAGTCAATAAATCAATTGGAAGTAAGTCGAAAGAATTCTATTTTTTCGCACTTTAAACATGACTTTCGTTCAGAACTTCCAATTCAACCATTGAAGGCAACTATGCATCTTTTAACCTTAAAATCATGTCATTGAGTCTCTTCTAGTCATCAAATCATTTGGAAGTAATCCGAACGAATTCTATTTTCGCTCTCTAAACGAGACTTTTGTGCGTAACTTGCGATTGATCTTCTCAAGTAAATTACCCATTGTTTAGCCTTGAAATCATGTCATTGAGTCTCTTCTAGTAATTAAATCACTTCAAAGCAATTCGAACGAAATCTATTTTCGCACTTCAACCACGACTTTCGTGCATAATTTGCAATGGATCTTTTCAAGGCAACTATACATTTGTATGGCCTTAACATCTTGTCTTTGAGTCACTTTTAGTCAATAAATCATACGAAATCAATTCAAACAAATTTTATTTTCGCATTTCAAACACAAGTTTTGTGCAAAACATGCAATTGATCTATTAAAGGCAATTATGCGTTTGTTTAGCCATAAAATCATGTTATTGAGTCTACTGTAGTCATTAAATCAATTGGAAGTAAGTCGAAAGAATTCTATTTTTTCGCTCTTTAAGCACGACTTTCATTCAGAACTTCCAATTCAACCATTGAAGGCAACTATGCATCTTTTTACCCTTAAAATCATGCATTGAGTCTCTTCTAGTCATCAAATCAATTGGAAGTAACTCGAACGAATTCTATTTTCGCTCTCTAAATGACACTTTTGTGCGTAACTTGCGATTGATCTTCTTAAGTAAATTACCCATTGTTTAGCCTTGAAATCATGTCATTGAGTCTCTTCTAGTAATTAAATCACTTCAAAGCAATTCGAACGAAACATATTTTCCCACTTCAACCACGACTTTCGTGCATAATTTGCAAGGGATCTTTTGAAGGCAACTATACATTTGTATAGCCTTAAAATATTGTCTTTGAGTCACTTTTAGTCAATAAATCATACGAAATCAATTCAAACAAATTTTATTTTCGCATTTCAAACACAACTTTTGTGCAAAACATGCAATTGATCTATTGAAGGCAATTGTGCGTTTGTTTAGCCTTAAAATCATGTCATTTAGTCTTCTGTAGTCATTCAATCAATTGGAAGTAAGTTGAAAGAATTCTATTTTTTCGCACTTTAAACACGACTTTCGTTCAGAACTTCCAATTCAACCATTGGAGGCAACTATGCATCTTTTTAACCTTAAAATCATGTCATTGAGTCTCTTCTAGTCATCAAATAATTTGGAAGTAATCCGAACGAATTTTATTTTCGCTCTCTAAACGAGACTTTTGTGCATAACTTGCGATTGATCTATTCAAGTAAATTACCCATTGTTTAGCCTTGAAATCATGTCATTGAGTCTCTTCTAGTAATTAAATCACTTCAAAGCAATTCGAGCGAAATCTTTTTTCACACTTCAACCACGACTTTCGTGCATAATTTGCAATGGATCTTTTGAAGGAAACTATGCATTTGTATAGCCTTAAAATCATGTCATTGAGTCACTTTTAGTCAATAAATCATACGAAATCAATTCAAACAAATTCTATTTTCGCATTTCAAACACAACTTTTGTGCAAAACATGCAATTGATCTATTGAAGGCAATTATGCGTTTGTCTAGCCTTAAAATCATGTCATTTAGTCTTCTCTAGTCATTAAATCAATTAAAAGTAAGTCGAAAGAATTCTATTTTTTCGCACTTCAAACATGCCTTTTATTCAGAACTTCGAATTCAACTATTGAAGGCAACTATGTATCTTTTTAGCCTTGCAATCATGTCATTGAGTCTCTTCTAGTCATCAAATCATTTGGAAGTAATTCGAACGAATTCTATTTTCGCTCTTTAAACGAGACTTTTGTGCATAACTTGCGATTGATCTATTCAAGTAAATTACCCATTGTTTAGCCTTGAAAACATGTCATTGAGTCTCTTCTACTAATTAAATCACTTCAAAGCCATTCGTATGAAATCTTTTTTCACACTTCAACCACGACTTTCGTGCATAATTTGCAATGGATCTTTTGAAGGCAACTATGCATTTGTATAGCCTTAGAATCATGTCATTGAGTCACTTTTAGTCAATAAATCATACGAAATCAATTCAAACAAATTTTATTTTCGCATTTCAAACACAACTTTTGTGCAACACATGCAATTGATCTATTGAAGGCAATTGTGCGTTTGTTTAGCCACAAAATCATGTTATTGAGTCTTCTGTAGTCATTCAATCAATTGGAAGTAAGTTGAAAGAATTCTATTTTTTCGCACTTTAAACACGACTTTCGTTCAGAACTTCCAATTCAACCATTGGAGGCAACTATGCATCTTTTTAACCTTAAAATCATGTCATTGAGTCTCTTCTAGTCATCAAATCATTTGGAAGTAATCCGAACGAATTTTATTTTCGCTCTCTAAACGAGACTTTTGTGCATAACTTGCGATTGATCTATTGAAGTAAATTACCCATTGTTTAGCCTTGAAATCATGTCATTGAGTCTCTTCTAGTAATTAAATCACTTCAAAGCAATTCGAACGAAATCTTTTTTCACACTTCAACCACGACTTTCGTGCATAATTTGCAATGGATCTTTTGAAGGCAACTATGCATTTGTATAGCCTTAAAATCATGTCATTGAGTCACTTTTAGTCAATAAATCATACGAAATCAATTCAAACAAATTCTATTTTCGCATTTCAAACACAACTTTTGTGCAAAACATGCAATTGATCTATTGAAGGCAATTATGCGTTTGTTTAGCCATAAAATCATGTCATTTAGTCTTCTCTAGTCATTAAATCAATTAAAAGTAAGTCGAAAGAATTCTATTTCTTCGCACTTCAAACATGACTTTTATTCAGAACTTCGAATTCAACCACTGAAGGCAACTATGTATCTTTTTAGCCTTGCAATGATGTCATTGAGTCTCTTCTAGTCATCAAATCATTTGGAAGTAATTCGAACGAATTCTATTTTCGCTCTTTAAACGAGACTTTTGTGCATAACTTGCGATTGATCTATTCAAGTAAATTACCCATTGTTTAGCCTTGAAAACATGTCATTGAGTCTCTTCTACTAATTAAATCACTTCAAAGCCATTCGTATGAAATCTTTTTTCACACTTCAACCACGACTTTCGTGCATAATTTGCAATGGATCTTTTGAAGGCAACTATGCATTTGTATAGCCTTAGAATCATGTCATTGAGTCACTTTTAGTCAATAAATCATACGAAATCAATTCAAACAAATTCTATTTTCGCATTTCAAACACAACTTTTGTGCAAAACATGCAATTGATCTACTGAAGGCAATTATGCGTTTGTTTAGCCATAAAATCATGTAATTGAGTCTTCTGTAGTCATTAAATCAATTAAAAGTAAGTCGAAAGAATTCTATTTTTTCGCACTTTAAACACGACTTTCGTTCAGAACTTCCAATTCAACCATTGAAGGCAACTATGCATCTTTTTAACCTTAAAATCATGTCATTGAGTCTCTTCTAGTCATCAAATCATTTGGAAGTAATTCGAACGAATTCTATTTTCGCTCTCTAAACGAGACTTTTGGGCATAACTTGCGATTGATCTTTTCAAGTAAATTACCCATTGTTTACCCTTGAAATCATGTCATTGAGTCTCTTCTAGTAATTAAATCACTTCAAAGCCATTCGTATGAAATCTTTTTTCACACTTCAACCACGACTTTCGTGCATAATTTGCAATGGATCTTTTGAAGGCAACTATGCATTTGTATAGCCTTAAAATCATGTCATTGAGTCACTTTTAGTCAATAAATCATACGAAATCAATTCAAACAAATTCTATTTTCGCATTTCAAACACAACTTTTGTGCAAAACATGCAATTGATCTATTGAAGGTAATTATGCGTTTGTCTAGCCTTAAAATCATGTCATTTAGTCTTCTCTAGTCATTAAATCAATTAAAAGTAAGTCGAAAGAATTCTATTTTTTCGCACTTCAAACATGCCTTTTATTCAGAACTTCGAATTCAACTATTGAAGGCAACTATGTATCTTTTTAGCCTTGCAATCATGTCATTGAGTCTCTTCTAGTCATCAAATCATTTGGAAGTAATTCGAACGAATTCTATTTTCGCTCTTTAAACGAGACTTTTGTGCATAACTTGCGATTGATCTATTCAAGTAAATTACCCATTGTTTAGCCTTGAAAACATGTCATTGAGTCTCTTCTACTAATTAAATCACTTCAAAGCCATTCGTATGAAATCTTTTTTCACACTTCAACCACGACTTTCGTGCATAATTTGCAATGGATCTTTTGAAGGCAACTATGCATTTGTATAGCCTTAGAATCATGTCATTGAGTCACTTTTAGTCAACAAATCATACGAAATCAATTCAAACAAATTTTATTTTCGCATTTCAAACACAACTTTTGTGCAACACATGCAATTGATCTATTGAAGGCAATTGTGCGTTTGTTTAGCCACAAAATCATGTTATTGAGTCTTCTGTAGTCATTCAATCAATTGGAAGTAAGTTGAAAGAATTCTATTTTTTCGCACTTTAAACACGACTTTCGTTCAGAACTTCCAATTCAACCATTGGAGGCAACTATGCATATTTTTAACCTTAAAATCATGTCATTGAGTCTCTTCTAGTCATCAAATCATTTGGAAGTAATCCGAACGAATTTTATTTTCGCTCTCTAAACGAGACTTTTGTGCATAACTTGCGATTGATCTATTCAAGTAAATTACCCATTGTTTAGCCTTGAAATCATGTCATTGAGTCTCTTCTAGTAATTAAATCACTTCAAAGCAATTCGAACGAAATCTTTTTTCACACTTCAACCACGACTTTCGTGCATAATTTGCAATGGATCTTTTGAAGGCAACTATGCATTTGTATAGCCTTAAAATCATGTCATTGAGTCACTTTTAGTCAATAAATCATACGAAATCAATTCAAACAAATTCTATTTTCGCATTTCAAACACAACTTTTGTGCAAAACATGCAATTGATCTATTGAAGGTAATTATGCGTTTGTTTAGCCTTAAAATCATGTCATTTAGTCTTCCCTAGTCATAAAATCAATTAAAAGTAAGTCGAAAGAATTCTATTTTTTCGCACTTCAAACATGCCTTTTATTCAGAACTTCGAATTCAACCATTGAAGGCAACTATGTATCTTTTTAGCCTTGCAATCATGTGATTGAGTCTCTTCTAGTCATCAAATCATTTGGAAGTAATTCGAACGAATTCTATTTTCGCTCTTTAAACGAGACTTTTGTGCATAACTTGCAATTGATCTATTCAAGTAAATTACCCATTGTTTAGCCTTGAAAACATGTCATTGAGTCTCTTCTAGTAATTAAATCACTTCAAAGCCATTCGTATGAAATCTTTTTTCACACTTCAACCACGACTTTCGTGCATAATTTGCAATGGATCTATTGAAGGCAACTATGCATTTGTATAGCCTTAGAATCATGTCATTGAGTCACTTTTAGTCAATAAATCATACGAAATCAATTCAAACAAATTCTATTTTCGCATTTCAAACACAACTTTTGTGCAAAACATGCAATTGATCTATTGAAGGCAATTATGCGTTTGTTTAGCCATAAAATCATGTCATTTAGTCTTCTCTAGTCATTAAATCAATTAAAAGTAAGTCGAAAGAATTCTATTTCTTCGCACTTCAAACATGACTTTTATTCAGAACTTCGAATTCAACCATTGAAGGCAACTATGTATCTTTTTAGCCTTGCAATCATGTCATTGAGTCTCTTCTAGTCATCAAATCATTTGGAAGTAATTCGAACGAATTCTATTTTCGCTCTTTAAACGAGACTTTTGTGCATAACTTGCGATTGATCTATTCAAGTAAATTACCCATTGTTTAGCCTTGAAAACATGTCATTGAGTCTCTTCTACTAATTAAATCACTTCAAAGCTATTCGTATGAAATCTTTTTTCACACTTCAACCACGACTTTCTTGCATAATTTGCAATGGATCTTTTGAAGGCAACTATGCATTTGTATAGCCTTAGAATCATGTCATTGAGTCACTTTTAGTCAATAAATCATACGAAATCAATTCAAACAAATTCTATTTTCGCATTTCAAACACAACTTTTGTGCAAAACATGCAATTGATCTATTGAAGGCAATTATGCGTTTGTTTAGCCATAAAATCATGTAATTGAGTCTTCTGTAGTCATTAAATCAATTAAAAGTAAGTCGAAAGAATTCTATTTTTTCGCACTTTAAACACGACTTTCGTTCAGAACTTCCAATTCAACCATTGAAGGCAACTATGCATCTTTTTAACCTTAAAATCATGTCATTGAGTCTCTTCTAGTCATCAAATCATTTGGAAGTAATTCGAACGAATTCTATTTTCGCTCTCTAAACGAGACTTTTGGGCATAACTTGCGATTGATCTTTTCAAGTAAATTACCCATTGTTTAGCCTTGAAATCATGTCATTGAGTCTCTTCTAGTAATTAAATCACTTCAAAGCAATTCGAACAAAATCTTTTTTCACACTTCAACCACGACTTTCGTGCATAATTTGCAATGGATCTTTTGAAGGCAACTATGCATTTGTATAGCCTTAAAATCATGTCATTGAGTCACTTTTAGTCAATAAATCATACGAAATCAATTCAAACAAATTCTATTTTCGCATTTCAAACACAACTTTTGTGCAAAACATGCAATTGATCTATTGAAGGTAATTATGCGTTTGTTTAGCCTTAAAATCATGTCATTTAGTCTTCCCTAGTCATAAAATCAATTAAAAGTAAGTCGAAAGAATTCTATTTTTTCGCACTTCAAACATGCCTTTTATTCAGAACTTCGAATTCAACCATTGAAGGCAACTATGTATCTTTTTAGCCTTGCAATCATGTGATTGAGTCTCTTCTAGTCATCAAATCATTTGGAAGTAATTCGAACGAATTCTATTTTCGCTCTTTAAACGAGACTTTTGTGCATAACTTGCAATTGATCTATTCAAGTAAATTACCCATTGTTTAGCCTTGAAAACATGTCATTGAGTCTCTTCTAGTAATTAAATCACTTCAAAGCCATTCGTATGAAATCTTTTTTCACACTTCAACAACGACTTTCGTGCATAATTTGCAATGGATCTTTTGAAGGCAACTATGCATTTGTATAGCCTTAGAATCATGTCATTGAGTCACTTTTAGTCAATAAATCATACGAAATCAAATCAAACAAATTTTATTTTCGCATTTCAAACACAACTTTTGTGCAAAACATGCAATTGATCTATTGAAGGCAATTGTGCGTTTGTTTAGCCTTAAAATCATGTCATTTAGTCTTCTGTAGTCATTCAATCAATTGGAAGTAAGTTGAAAGAATTCTATTTTTTCGCACTTTAAACACGACTTTCGTTCAGAACTTCCAATTCAACCATTGGAGGCAACTATGCATCTTTTTAACCTTAAAATCATGTCATTGAGTCTCTTCTAGTCATCAAATAATTTGGAAGTAATCCGAACGAATTTTATTTTCGCTCTCTAGACGAGACTTTTGTGCATAACTTGCGATTGATCTATTCAAGTAAATTACCCATTGTTTAGCCTTGAAATCATGTCATTGAGTCTCTTCTAGTAATTAAATCACTTCAAAGCAATTCGAGCGAAATCTTTTTTCACACTTCAACCACGACTTTCGTGCATAATTTGCAATGGATCTTTTGAAGGAAACTATGCATTTGTATAGCCTTAAAATCATGTCATTGAGTCACTTTTAGTCAATAAATCATACGAAATCAATTCAAACAAATTCTATTTTCGCATTTCAAACACAACTTTTGTGCAAAACATGCAATTGATCTATTGAAGGCAATTATGCGTTTGTCTAGCCTTAAAATCATGTCATTTAGTCTTCTCTAGTCATTAAATCAATTATAAGTAAGTCGAAAGAATTCTATTTTTTCGCACTTCAAACATGCCTTTTATTCAGAACTTCGAATTCAACTATTGAAGGCAACTATGTATCTTTTTAGCCTTGCAATCATGTCATTGAGTCTCTTCTAGTCATCAAATCATTTGGAAGTAATTCGAACGAATTCTATTTTCGCTCTTTAAACGAGACTTTTGTGCATAACTTGCGATTGATCTATTCAAGTAAATTACCCATTGTTTAGCCTTGAAAACATGTCATTGAGTCTCTTCTACTAATTAAATCACTTCAAAGCCATTCGTATGAAATCTTTTTTCACACTTCAACCACGACTTTCGTGCATAATTTGCAATGGATCTTTTGAAGGCAACTATGCATTTGTATAGCCTTAGAATCATGTCATTGAGTCACTTTTAGTCAATAAATCATACGAAATCAATTCAAACAAATTTTATTTTCGCATTTCAAACACAACTTTTGTGCAACACATGCAATTGATCTATTGAAGGCAATTGTGCGTTTGTTTAGCCACAAAATCATGTTATTGAGTCTTCTGTAGTCATTCAATCAATTGGAAGTAAGTTGAAAGAATTCTATTTTTTCGCACTTTAAACACGACTTTCGTTCAGAACTTCCAATTCAACCATTGGAGGCAACTATGCATCTTTTTAACCTTAAAATCATGTCATTGAGTCTCTTCTAGTCATCAAATCATTTGGAAGTAATTCGAACGAATTCTATTTTCGCTCTCTAAACGAGACTTTTGGGCATAACTTGCGATTGATCTTTTCAAGTAAATTACCCATTGTTTAGCCTTGAAATCATGTCATTGAGTCTCTTCTAGTAATTAAATCACTTCAAAGCCATTCGTATGAAATCTTTTTTCACACTTCAACCACGACTTTCGTGCATAATTTGCAATGGATCTTTTGAAGGCAACTATGCATTTGTATAGCCTTAAAATCATGTCATTGAGTCACTTTTAGTCAATAAATCATACGAAATCAATTCAAACAAATTCTATTTTCGCATTTCAAACACAACTTTTGTGCAAAACATGCAATTGATCTATTGAAGGTAATTATGCGTTTGTCTAGCCTTAAAATCATGTCATTTAGTCTTCTCTAGTCATTAAATCAATTAAAAGTAAGTCGAAAGAATTCTATTTTTTCGCACTTCAAACATGCCTTTTATTCAGAACTTCGAATTCAACTATTGAAGGCAACTATGTATCTTTTTAGCCTTGCAATCATGTCATTGAGTCTCTTCTAGTCATCAAATCATTTGGAAGTAATTCGAACGAATTCTATTTTCGCTCTTTAAACGAGACTTTTGTGCATAACTTGCGATTGATCTATTCAAGTAAATTACCCATTGTTTAGCCTTGAAAACATGTCATTGAGTCTCTTCTACTAATTAAATCACTTCAAAGCCATTCGTATGAAATCTTTTTTCACACTTCAACCACGACTTTCGTGCATAATTTGCAATGGATCTTTTGAAGGCAACTATGCATTTGTATAGCCTTAGAATCATGTCATTGAGTCACTTTTAGTCAATAAATCATACGAAATCAATTCAAACAAATTTTATTTTCGCATTTCAAACACAACTTTTGTGCAACACATGCAATTGATCTATTGAAGGCAATTGTGCGTTTGTTTAGCCACAAAATCATGTTATTGAGTCTTCTGTAGTCATTCAATCAATTGGAAGTAAGTTGAAAGAATTCTATTTTTTCGCACTTTAAACACGACTTTCGTTCAGAACTTCCAATTCAACCATTGGAGGCAACTATGCATCTTTTTAACCTTAAAATCATGTCATTGAGTCTCTTCTAGTCATCAAATCATTTGGAAGTAATCCGAACGAATTTTATTTTCGCTCTCTAAACGAGACTTTTGTGCATAACTTGCGATTGATCTATTCAAGTAAATTACCCATTGTTTAGCCTTGAAATCATGTCATTGAGTCTCTTCTAGTAATTAAATCACTTCAAAGCCATTCGTATGAAATCTTTTTTCACACTTCAACCACGACTTTCGTGCATAATTTGCAATGGATCTTTTGAAGGCAACTATGCATTTGTATAGCCTTAAAATCATGTCATTGAGTCACTTTTAGTCAATAAATCATACGAAATCCATTCAAACAAATTCTATTTTCGCATTTCAAACACAACTTTTGTGCAAAACATGCAATTGATCTATTGAAGGTAATTATGCGTTTGTTTAGCCTTAAAATCATGTCATTTAGTCTTCTCTAGTCATAAAATCAATTAAAAGTAAGTCGAAAGAATTCTATTTTTTCGCACTTCAAACATGCCTTTTATTCAGAACTTCGAATTCAACCATTGAAGGCAACTATGTATCTTTTTAGCCTTGCAATCATGTGATTGAGTCTCTTCTAGTCATCAAATCATTTGGAAGTAATTCGAACGAATTCTATTTTCGCTCTTTAAACGAGACTTTTGTGCATAACTTGCGATTGATCTATTCAAGTAAATTACCCATTGTTTAGCCTTGAAAACATGTCATTGAGTCTCTTCTAGTAATTAAATCACTTCAAAGCCATTCGTATGAAATCTTTTTTCACACTTCAACCACGACTTTCGTGCATAATTTGCAATGGATCTTTTGAAGGCAACTATGCATTTGTATAGCCTTAGAATCATGTCATTGAGTCACTTTTAGTCAATAAATCATACGAAATCAATTCAAACAAATTTTATTTTCGCATTTCAAACACAACTTTTGTGCAAAACATGCAATTGATCTATTGAAGGCAATTGTGCGTTTGTTTAGCCACAAAATCATGTTATTGAGTCTTCTGTAGTCATTCAATCAGTTGGAAGTAAGTTGAAAGAATTCTATTTTTTCGCACTTTAAACACGACTTTCGTTCAGAACTTCCAATTCAACCATTGGAGGCGACTATGCATCTTTTTAACCTTAAAATCATGTCATTGAGTCTCTTCTGGTCATCGAATCATTTGGAAGTAATCCGAACGAATTTTATTTTCGCTCTCTAAACGAGACTTTTGTGCATAACTTGCGATTGATCTATTCAAGTAAATTACCCATTGTTTAGCCTTGAAATCATGTCATTGAGTCTCTTCTAGTAATTAAATCACTTCAAAGCAATTCGAACGAAATCTTTTTTAACACTTCAACCACGACTTTCGTGCATAATTTGCAATGGATCTTTTGAAGGCAACTATGCATTTGTATAGCCTTAAAATCATGTCATTGAGTCACTTTTAGTCAATAAATCATACGAAATCAATTCAAACAAATTCTATTTTCGCATTTCAAACACAACTTTTGTGCAAAACATGCAATTGATCTATTGAAGGTAATTATGCGTTTGTTTAGCCTTAAAATCATGTCATTTAGTCTTCTCTAGTCATAAAATCAATTAAAAGTAAGTCGAAAGAATTCTATTTTTTCGCACTTCAAACATGCCTTTTATTCAGAACTTCGAATTCAACTATTGAAGGCAACTATGTATCTTTTTAGCCTTGCAATCATGTCATTGAGTCTCTTCTAGTCATCAAATCATTTGGAAGTAATTCGAACGAATTCTATTTTCGCTCTTTAAACGAGACTTTTGTGCATAACTTGCGATTGATCTATTCAAGTAAATTACCCATTGTTTAGCCTTGAAAACATGTCATTGAGTCTCTTCTACTAATTAAATCACTTCAAAGCTATTCGTATGAAATCTTTTTTCACACTTCAACCACGACTTTCGTGCATAATTTGCAATGGATCTTTTGAAGGCAACTATGCATTTGTATAGCCTTAGAATCATGTCATTGAGTCACTTTTAGTCAATAAATCATACGAAATCAATTCAAACAAATTCTATTTTCGCATTTCAAACACAACTTTTGTGCAAAACATGCAATTGATCTATTGAAGGTAATTATGCGTTTGTTTAGCCTTAAAATCATGTCATTTAGTCTTCTCTAGTCATAAAATCAATTAAAAGTAAGTCGAAAGAATTCTATTTTTTCGCACTTCAAACATGCCTTTTATTCAGAACTTCGAATTCAACCATTGAAGGCAACTATGTATCTTTTTAGCCTTGCAATCATGTCATTGAGTCTCTTCTAGTCATCAAATCATTTGGAAGTAATTCGAACGAATTCTATTTTCGCTCTTTAAACGAGACTTTTGTGCATAACTTGCGATTGATCTATTCAAGTAAATTACCCATTGTTTAGCCTTGAAAACATGTCATTGAGTCTCTTCTACTAATTAAATCACTTCAAAGCTATTCGTATGAAATCTTTTTTCACACTTCAACCACGACTTTCGTGCATAATTTGCAATGGATCTTTTGAAGGCAACTATGCATTTGTATAGCCTTAGAATCATGTCATTGAGTCACTTTTAGTCAATAAATCATACGAAATCAATTCAAACAAATTTTATTTTCGCATTTCAAACACAACTTTTGTGCAAAACATGCAATTGATCTATTGAAGGCAATTATGCGTTTGTTTAGCCATAAAATCATGTCATTTAGTCTTCTCTAGTCATTAAATCAATTAAAAGTAAGTCGAAAGAATTCTATTTCTTCGCACTTCAAACATGACTTTTATTCAGAACTTCGAATTCAACCATTGAAGGCAACTATGTATCTTTTTAGCCTTGCAATCATGTCATTGAGTCTCTTCTAGTCATCAAATCATTTGGAAGTAATTCGAACGAATTCTATTTTCGCTCTTTAAACGAGACTTTTGTGCATAACTTGCGATTGATCTATTCAAGTAAATTACCCATTGTTTAGCCTTGAAAACATGTCATTGAGTCTCTTCTACTAATTAAATCACTTCAAAGCTATTCGTATGAAATCTTTTTTCACACTTCAACCACGACTTTCGTGCATAATTTGCAATGGATCTTTTGAAGGCAACTATGCATTTGTATAGCCTTAGAATCATGTCATTGAGTCACTTTTAGTCAATAAATCATACGAAATCAATTCAAACAAATTCTATTTTCGCATTTCAAACACAACTTTTGTGCAAAACATGCAATTGATCTATTGAAGGCAATTATGCGTTTGTTTAGCCATAAAATCATGTAATTGAGTCTTCTGTAGTTATTAAATCAATTAAAAGTAAGTCGAAAGAATTCTATTTTTTCGCACTTCAAACATGCCTTTTATTCAGAACTTCGAATTCAACCATTCAAGGCAACTATGTATCTTTTTAGCCTTGCAATCATGTCATTGAGTCTCTTCTAGTCATCAAATCATTTGGAAGTAATTCGAACGAATTCTATTTTCGCTCTTTAAACGAGACTTTTGTGCATAACTTGCGATTGATCTATTCAAGTAAATTACCCATTGTTTAGCCTTGAAAACATGTCATTGAGTCTCTTCTAGTAATTAAATCACTTCAAAGCCATTCGTATGAAATCTTTTTTCACACTTCAACCACGACTTTCGTGCATAATTTGCAATGGATCTTTTGAAGGCAACTATGCATTTGTATAGCCTTAGAATCATGTCATTGAGTCACTTTTAGTCAATAAATCATACGAAATCAATTCAAACAAATTTTATTTTCGCATTTCAAACACAACTTTTGTGCAAAACATGCAATTGATCTATTGAAGGCAATTGTGCGTTTGTTTAGCCACAAAATCATGTTATTGAGTCTTCTGTAGTCATTCAATCAATTGGAAGTAAGTTGAAAGAATTCTATTTTTTCCCACTTTAAACACGACTTTCGTTCAGAACTTCCAATTCAACCATTGGAGGCAACTATGCATCTTTTTAACCTTAAAATCATGTCATTGAGTCTCTTCTAGTCATCAAATCATTTGGAAGTAATCCGAAGGAATTTTATTTTCGCTCTCTAAACGAGACTTTTGTGCATAACTTGCGATTGATCTATTCAAGTAAATTACCCATTGTTTAGCCTCGAAATCATGTCATTGAGTCTCTTCTAGTAATTAAATCACTTCAAAGCAATTCGAACGAAATCTTTTTTCACACTTCAACCACGACTTTCGTGCATAATTTGCAATGGATCTTTTGAAGGCAACTATGCATTTGTATAGCCTTAAAATCATGTCATTGAGTCACTTTTAGTCAATAAATCATACGAAATCCATTCAAACAAATTCTATTTTCGCATTTCAAACACAACTTTTGTGCAAAACATGCAATTGATCTATTGAAGGTAATTATGCGTTTGTTTAGCCTTAAAATCATGTCATTTAGTCTTCTCTAGTCATAAAATCAATTAAAAGTAAGTCGAAAGAATTCTATTTTTTCGCACTTCAAACATGCCTTTTATTCAGAACTTCGAATTCAACCATTCAAGGCAACTATGTATCTTTTTAGCCTTGCAATCATGTCATTGAGTCTCTTCTAGTCATCAAATCATTTGGAAGTAATTCGAACGAATTCTATTTTCGCTCTTTAAACGAGACTTTTGTGCATAACTTGCGATTGATCTATTCAAGTAAATTACCCATTGTTTAGCCTTGAAAACATGTCATTGAGTCTCTTCTAGTAATTAAATCACTTCAAAGCCATTCGTATGAAATCTTTTTTCACACTTCAACCACGACTTTCGTGCATAATTTGCAATGGATCTTTTGAAGGCAACTATGCATTTGTATAGCCTTAGAATCATGTCATTGAGTCACTTTTAGTCAATAAATCATACGAAATCAATTCAAACAAATTTTATTTTCGCATTTCAAACACAACTTTTGTGCAAAACATGCAATTGATCTATTGAAGGCAATTGTGCGTTTGTTTAGCCACAAAATCATGTTATTGAGTCTTCTGTAGTCATTCAATCAATTGGAAGTAAGTTGAAAGAATTCTATTTTTTCCCACTTTAAACACGACTTTCGTTCAGAACTTCCAATTCAACCATTGGAGGCAACTATGCATCTTTTTAACCTTAAAATCATGTCATTGAGTCTCTTCTAGTCATCAAATCATTTGGAAGTAATCCGAAGGAATTTTATTTTCGCTCTCTAAACGAGACTTTTGTGCATAACTTGCGATTGATCTATTCAAGTAAATTACCCATTGTTTAGCCTCGAAATCATGTCATTGAGTCTCTTCTAGTAATTAAATCACTTCAAAGCAATTCGAACGAAATCTTTTTTCACACTTCAACCACGACTTTCGTGCATAATTTGCAATGGATCTTTTGAAGGCAACTATGCATTTGTATAGCCTTAAAATCATGTCATTGAGTCACTTTTAGTCAATAAATCATACGAAATCCATTCAAACAAATTCTATTTTCGCATTTCAAACACAACTTTTGTGCAAAACATGCAATTGATCTATTGAAGGTAATTATGCGTTTGTTTAGCCTTAAAATCATGTCATTTAGTCTTCTCTAGTCATAAAATCAATTAAAAGTAAGTCGAAAGAATTCTATTTTTTCGCACTTCAAACATGCCTTTTATTCAGAACTTCGAATTCAACCATTGAAGGCAACTATGTATCTTTTTAGCCTTGCAATCATGTCATTGAGTCTCTTCTAGTCATCAAATCATTTGGAAGTAATTCGAACGAATTCTATTTTCGCTCTCTAAACGAGACTTTTGTGCATAACTTGCGATTGATCTTTTCAAGTAAATTACCCATTGTTTAGCCTTGAAATCATGTCATTGAGTCTCTTCTAGTAATTAAATCACTTCAAAGCAATTCGAACGAAATCTTTTTTCACACTTCAACCACGACTTTCGTGCATAATTTGCAATGGATCTTTTGAAGGCAACTATGCATTTGTATAGCCTTAGAATCATGTCATTGAGTCACTTTTAGTCAATAAATCATACGAAATCAATTCAAACAAATTCTATTTTCGCATTTCAAACACAACTTTTGTGCAAAACATGCAATTGATCTATTGAAGGTAATTATGCTTTTGTTTAGCCTTAAAATCATGTCATTTAGTCTTCTCTAGTCATTAAATCAATTAAAAGTAAGTCGAAAGAATTCTATTTTTTCCCACTTCAAACATGCCTTTTATTCAGAACTTCGAATTCAACTATTGAAGGCAACTATGTATCTTTTTAGCCTTGCAATCATGTCATTGAGTCTCTTCTAGTCATCAAATCATTTGGAAGTAATTCGAACGAATTCTATTTTCGCTCTTTAAACGAGACTTTTGTGCATAACTTGCGATTGATCTATTCAAGTAAATTACCCATTGTTTAGCCTTGAAAACATGTCATTGAGTCTCTTCTACTAATTAAATCACTTCAAAGCTATTCGTATGAAATCTTTTTTCACACTTCAACCACGACTTTCGTGCATAATTTGCAATGGATCTTTTGAAGGCAACTATGCATTTGTATAGCCTTAGAATCATGTCATTGAGTCACTTTTAGTCAATAAATCATACGAAATCAATTCAAACAAATTCTATTTTCGCATTTCAAACACAACTTTTGTGCAAAACATGCAATTGATCTATTGAAGGTAATTATGCGTTTGTTTAGCCTTAAAATCATGTCATTTAGTCTTCTCTAGTCATAAAATCAATTAAAAGTAAGTCGAAAGAATTCTATTTTTTCGCACTTCAAACATGCCTTTTATTCAGAACTTCGAATTCAACCATTGAAGGCAACTATGTATCTTTTTAGCCTTGCAATCATGTCATTGAGTCTCTTCTAGTCATCAAATCATTTGGAAGTAATTCGAACGAATTCTATTTTCGCTCTTTAAACGAGACTTTTGTGCATAACTTGCGATTGATCTATTCAAGTAAATTACCCATTGTTTAGCCTTGAAAACATGTCATTGAGTCTCTTCTACTAATTAAATCACTTCAAAGCTATTCGTATGAAATCTTTTTTCACACTTCAACCACGACTTTCGTGCATAATTTGCAATGGATCTTTTGAAGGCAACTATGCATTTGTATAGCCTTAAAATCATGTCATTGAGTCACTTTTAGTCAATAAATCATACGAAATCAATTCAAACAAATTCTATTTTCGCATTTCAAACACAACTTTTGTGCAAAACATGCAATTGATCTATTGAAGGCAATTATGCGTTTGTTTAGCCATAAAATCATGTCATTTAGTCTTCTCTAGTCATTAAATCAATTAAAAGTAAGTCGAAAGAATTCTATTTCTTCGCACTTCAAACATGACTTTTATTCAGAACTTCGAATTCAACCATTGAAGGCAACTATGTATCTTTTTAGCCTTGCAATCATGTCATTGAGTCTCTTCTAGTCATCAAATCATTTGGAAGTAATTCGAACGAATTCTATTTTCGCTCTCTAAACGAGACTTTTGGGCATAACTTGCGATTGATCTTTTCAAGTAAATTACCCATTGTTTAGCCTTGAAATCATGTCATTGAGTCTCTTCTAGTAATTAAATCACTTCAAAGCAATTCGAACGAAATCTTTTTTCACACTTCAACCACGACTTTCGTGCATAATTTGCAATGGATCTTTTGAAGGCAACTATGCATTTGTATAGCCTTAAAATCATGTCATTGAGTCACTTTTAGTCAATAAATCATACGAAATCAATTCAAACAAATTCTATTTTCGCATTTCAAACACAACTTTTGTGCAAAACATGCAATTGATCTATTAAAGGTAATTATGCGTTTGTTTAGCCTTAAAATCATGTCATTTAGTCTTCTCTAGTCATTAAATCAATTAAAAGTAAGGCGAAAGAATTCTATTTTTTCGCACTTCAAACATGCCTTTTATTCAGAACTTCGAATTCAACTATTGAAGGCAACTATGTATCTTTTTAGCCTTGCAATCATGTCATTGAGTCTCTTCTAGTCATCAAATCATTTGGAAGTAATTCGAACGAATTCTATTTTCGCTCTTTAAACGAGACTTTTGTGCATAACTTGCGATTGATCTATTCAAGTAAATTACCCATTGTTTAGCCTTGAAAACATGTCATTGAGTCTCTTCTACTAATTAAATCACTTCAAAGCCATTCGTATGAAATCTTCTTTCACACTTCAACCACGACTTTCGTGCATAATTTGCAATGGATCTTTTGAAGGCAACTATGCATTTGTATAGCCTTAGAATCATGTCATTGAGTCACTTTTAGTCAATAAATCATACGAAATCAATTCAAACAAATTTTATTTTCGCATTTCAAACACAACTTTTGTGCAAAACATGCAATTGATCTATTGAAGGCAATTGTGCGTTTGTTTAGCCACAAAATCATGTTATTGAGTCTTCTGTAGTCATTCAATCAATTGGAAGTAAGATGAAAGAATTCTATTTTTTCACACTTTAAACACGACTTTCGTTCAGAACTTCCAATTCAACCATTGAAGGCAACTATGCATCTTTTTAACCTTAAAATCATGTCATTGAGTCTCTTCTAGTCATCAAATCATTTGGAAGTAATCCGAACGAATTTTATTTTCGCTCTCTAAACGAGACTTTTGTGCATAACTTGCGATTGATCTATTCAAGTAAATTACCCATTGTTTAGCCTCGAAATCATGTCATTGAGTCTCTTCTAGTAATTAAATCACTTCAAAGCAATTCGAACGAAATCTTTTTTCACACTTCAACCACGACTTTCGTGCATAATTTGCAATGGATCTTTTGAAGGCAACTATGCATTTGTATAGCCTTAAAATCATGTCATTGAGTCACTTTTAGTCAATAAATCATACGAAATCAATTCAAACAAATTCTATTTTCGCATTTCAAACACAACTTTTGTGCAAAACATGCAATTGATCTATTGAAGGTAATTATGCGTTTGTTTAGCCTTAAAATCATGTCATTTAGTCTTCTCTAGTCATAAAATCAATTAAAAGTAAGTCGAAAGAATTCTATTTTTTCGCACTTCAGACATGCCTTTTATTCAGAACTTCGAATTCAACCATTGAAGGCAACTATGTATCTTTTTAGCCTTGCAATCATGTCATTGAGTCTCTTCTAGTCATCAAATCATTTGGAAGTAATTCGAACGAATTCTAATTTCGCTCTTTAAACGAGACTTTTGTGCATAACTTGCGATTGATCTATTCAAGTAAATTACCCATTGTTTAGCCTTGAAAACATGTCATTGAGTCTCTTCTACTAATTAAATCACTTCAAAGCCATTCGTATGAAATCTTTTTTCACACTTCAACCACGACTTTCGTGCATAATTTGCAATGGATCTTTTGAAGGCAACTATGCATTTGTATAGCCTTAGAATCATGTCATTGAGTCACTTTTAGTCAATAAATCATACGAAATCAATTCAAACAAATTCTATTTTCGCATTTCAAACACAACTTTTGTGCAAAACATGCAATTGATCTATTGAAGGTAATTATGCTTTTGTTTAGCCTTAAAATCATGTCATTTAGTCTTCTCTAGTCATTAAATCAATTAAAAGTAAGTCGAAAGAATTCTATTTTTTCCCACTTCAAACATGACTTTTATTCAGAACTTCGAATTCAACCATTGAAGGCAACTATGTATCTTTTTAGCCTTGCAATCATGTCATTGAGTCTCTTCTAGTCATCAAATCATTTGAAAGTAATTCGAACGAATTCTATTTTCGCTCTTTAAACGAGACTTTTGTGCATAACTTGCAATTGATCTATTCAAGTAAATGACCCATTGTTTAGCCTTGAAAACATGTCATTGAGTCTCTTCTGCTAATTAAATCACTTCAAAGCCATTCGTATGAAATCTTTTTTCACACTTCAACCACGACTTTCGTGCATAATTTGCAATGGATCTATTGAAGGCAACTATGCATTTGTATAGCCTTAAAATCATGTCATTGAGTCACTTTTAGTCAATAAATCATACGAAATCAATTCAAACAAATTCTATTTTCGCATTTCAAACACAACTTTTGTGCAAAACATGCAATTGATCTATTGAAGGCAATTATGCGTTTGTTTAGCCATAAAATCATGTAATTGAGTCTTCTATAGTCATTAAATCAATTAAAAGTAAGTCGAAAGAATTCTATTTTTTCGCACTTTAAACACGACTTTCGTTCAGAACTTCCAATTCAACCATTGAAGGCAACTATGCATCTTTTTAACCTTAAAATCATGTCATTGAGTCTCTTCTAGTCATCAAATCATTTGGAAGTAATTCGAACGAATTCTATTTTCGCTCTCTAAACGAGACTTTTGGGCATAACTTGCGATTGATCTTTTCAAGTAAATTACCCATTGTTTAGCCTTGAAATCATGTCATTGAGTCTCTTCTAGTAATTAAATCACTTCAAAGCAATTCGAACGAAATCTTTTTTCACACTTCAACCACGACTTTCGTGCATAATTTGCAATGGATCTTTTGAAGGCAACTATCTATTTGTATACCCTTAAAATCATGTCATTGAGTCACTTTTAGTCAATAAATCATACGAAATCAATTCAAACAAATTCTATTTTCGCATTTCAAACACAACTTTTGTGCAAAACATGCAATTGATCTATTGAAGGTAATTACGCGTTTGTTTAGCCTTAAAATCATGTAATTGAGTCTTCTGTAGTCATTAAATCAATTAAAAGTAAGTCGAAAGAATTCTATTTTTTCGCACTTGAAACACGACTTTCGTTCAGAACTTCCAATTCAACCATTGAAGGCAACTATGCATCTTTTTAACCTTAAAATCATGTCATTGAGTCTCTTCTAGTCATCAAATCATTTGGAAGTAAGTCGAACGAATTCTATTTTCGCTCTCTAAACGAGACTTTTGTGCATAACTTGCGATTGATCTTTTCAAGTAAATTACCCATTGTTTAGCCTTGAAAACATGTCATTGAGTCTCTTCTAGTAATTAAATCACTTCAAAGCAATTCGAACGAAATCTTTTTTTTCACACTTCAACCACGACTTTCGTGCATAATTTTGCAATGGATCTTTTCAAGGAAACTATGCATTTGTATAGCCTTAAAATCATGTCATTGAGTCACTTTTAGTCAATAAATCATACGAAATCAATTCAAACAAATTCTATTTTCGCATTTCAAACACAACTTTTGTGCAAAACATGCAATTGATCTATTGAAGGCAATTATGCGTTTGTTTAGCCATAAAATCATGTAATTGAGTCTTCTGTAGTCATTAAATCAATTAAAAGTAAGTCGAAAGAATTCTATTTTTTCGCACTTCAAACATGACTTTTATTCAGAACTTCGAATTCAACCATTCAAGGCAACTATGCATCTTTTTAGCCTTGCAATCATGTCATTGAGTCTCTTCTAGTCATCAAATCATTTGGAAGTAATTCGAACGAATTCTATTTTCGCTCTTTAAACGAGACTTTTGTGCATAACTTACGATTGATCTATTCAAGTAAATTACCCATTGTTTAGCCTTGAAAACATGTCATTAAGTCTCTTCTACTAATTAAATCACTTCAAAGCCATTCGTATGAAATCTTTTTTCACACTTCAACGACGACTTTCGTGCATAATTTGCAATGGATCTTTTGAAGGCAACTATGCATTTGTATAGCCTTAGAATCATGTCATTGAGTCACTTTTAGTCAATAAATCATACGAAATCAATTCAAACAAATTCTTTTTTCGCATTTCAAACACAACTTTTGTGCAAAACATGCAATTGATCTATTGAAGGCAATTATGCGTTTGTTTAGCCATAAAATCATGTAATTGAGTCTTCTGTAGTCATTAAATCAATTAAAAGTAAGTCGAAAGAATTCTATTTTTTCGCACTTCAAACATGAGTTTTATTCAGAACTTCGAATTCAACCATTGAAGGCAACTATGCATCTTTTTAACCTTAAAATCATGTCATTGAGTCTCTTCTAGTCATCAAATCATTTGGAAGTAATTCGAACGAATTCTATTTTCGCTCCCTAAACGAGACTTTTGTGCATAACTTGCGATTGATCTTTTCAAGTAAATTACCCATTGTTTAGCCTTGAAATCATGTCATTGAGTCTCTTCTAGTAATTAAATCACTTCAAAGCAATTCGAACGAAATCTTTTTTCACACTTCAACCACGACTTTCGTGCATAATTTGCAATGGATCTTTTGAAGGCAACTATGCATTTGTATAGCCTTAGAATCATGTCATTGAGTCACTTTTAGTCAATAAATCATACGAAATCAATTCAAACAAATTCTATTTTCGCATTTCAAACACAACTTTTGTGCAAAACATGCAATTGATCTATTGAAGGTAATTATGCTTTTGTTTAGCCTTAAAATCATGTCATTTAGTCTTCTCTAGTCATTAAATCAATTAAAAGTAAGTCGAAAGAATTCCATTTTTTCCCACTTCAAACATGACTTTTATTCAGAACTTCGAATTCAACCATTGAAGGCAACTATGTCTCTTTTTAGCCGTGCAATCATGTCATTGAGTCTCTTCTAGTCATCAAATCATTTGGAAGTAATTCGAACGAATTCTATTTTCGCTCTTTAAACAAGACTTTTGTGCATAACTTGCAATTGATCTATTCAAGTAAATTACCCATTGTTTAGCCTTGAAAACATGTCATTGAGTCTCTTCTAGTAATTAAATCACTTCATAGCCATTCGTATGAAATCTTTTTTCACACTTCAACCACGACTTTCGTGCATAATTTGCAATGGATCTATTGAAGGCAACTATGCATTTGTATAGCCTTAAAATCATGTCATTGAGTCACTTTTAGTCAATAAATCATACGAAATCAATTCAAACAAATTCTATTTTCGCATTTCAACCACAACTTTTGTGCAAAACATGCAATTGATCTATTGAAGGCAATTATGCGTTTGTTTAGCCATAAAATCATGTAATTGAGTCTTCTGTAGTCATTAAATCAATTAAAAGTAAGTCGAAAGAATTCTATTTTTTCGCACTTTAAACACGACTTTCGTTCAGAACTTCCAATTCAACCATTGAAGGCAACTATGCATCTTTTTAACCTTAAAATCATGTCATTGAGTCTCTTCTAGTCATCAAATCATTTGGAAGTAAGTCGAACGAATTCTATTTTCGCTCTCTAAACGAGACTTTTGTGCATAACTTGCGATTGATCTTTTCAAGTAAATTACCCATTGTTTAGCCTTGAAAACATGTCATTGAGTCTCTTCTAGTAATTAAATCACTTCAAAGCAATTCGAACGAAATCTTTTTTTTCACACTTCAACCACGACTTTCGTGCATAATTTTGCAATGGATCTTTTCAAGGAAACTATGCATTTGTATAGCCTTAAAATCATGTCATTGGGTGACTTTTAGTCAATAAATCATGCGAAATTAATTCAAACAAATTCTATTTTCGCATTTCAAGCACAACTTTTGTGCAAAACATGCAATTGATCTATTGAAGGTAATTATGCATTTGTTTAGCCTTAAAATCATGTCATTTAGTCTTCTCTAGTCATTAAATCAATTAAAAGTAAGTCGAAAGAATTCTATTTTTTCGCACTTCAAACATGAGTTTTATTCAGAACTTCGAATTCAACCATTGAAGGCAACTATGCATCTTTTTAACCTTAAAATCATGTCATTGAGTCTCTTCTAGTCATCAAATCATTTGGAAGTAATTCGAACGAATTCTATTTTCGCTCTCTAAACGAGACTTTTGTGCATAACTTGCGATTGATCTTTTCAAGTAAATTACCCATTGTTTAGCCTTGAAATCATGTCATTGAGTCTCTTCTAGTAATTAAATCACTTCAAAGCAATTCGAACGAAATCTTTTTTCACACTTCAACCACGACTTTCGTGCATAATTTGCAATGGATCTTTTGAAGGCAACTATGCATTTGTATAGCCTTAGAATCATGTCATTGAGTCACTTTTAGTCAATAAATCATACGAAATCAATTCAAACAAATTCTATTTTCGCATTTCAAACACAACTTTTGTGCAAAACATGCAATTGATCTATTGAAGGTAATTATGCTTTTGTTTAGCCTTAAAATCATGTCATTTAGTCTTCTCTAGTCATTAAATCAATTAAAAGTAAGTCGAAAGAATTCCATTTTTTCCCACTTCAAACATGACTTTTATTCAGAACTTCGAATTCAACCATTGAAGGCAACTATGTCTCTTTTTAGCCGTGCAATCATGTCATTGAGTCTCTTCTAGTCATCAAATCATTTGGAAGTAATTCGAACGAATTCTATTTTCGCTCTTTAAACAAGACTTTTGTGCATAACTTGCAATTGATCTATTCAAGTAAATTACCCATTGTTTAGCCTTGAAAACATGTCATTGAGTCTCTTCTAGTAATTAAATCACTTCATAGCCATTCGTATGAAATCTTTTTTCACACTTCAACCACGACTTTCGTGCATAATTTGCAATGGATCTATTGAAGGCAACTATGCATTTGTATAGCCTTAAAATCATGTCATTGAGTCACTTTTAGTCAATAAATCATACGAAATCAATTCAAACAAATTCTATTTTCGCATTTCAACCACAACTTTTGTGCAAAACATGCAATTGATCTATTGAAGGCAATTATGCGTTTGTTTAGCCATAAAATCATGTAATTGAGTCTTCTGGAGTCATTAAATCAATTAAAAGTAAGTCGAAAGAATTCTATTTTTTCGCACTTTAAACACGACTTTCGTTCAGAACTTCCAATTCAACCATTGAAGGCAACTATGCATCTTTTTAACCTTAAAATCATGTCATTGAGTCTCTTCTAGTCATCAAATCATTTGGAAGTAAGTCGAACGAATTCTATTTTCGCTCTCTAAACGAGACTTTTGTGCATAACTTGCGATTGATCTTTTCAAGTAAATTACCCATTGTTTAGCCTTGAAAACATGTCATTGAGTCTCTTCTAGTAATTAAATCACTTCAAAGCAATTCGAACGAAATCTTTTTTTTCACACTTCAACCACGACTTTCGTGCATAATTTTGCAATGGATCTTTTCAAGGAAACTATGCATTTGTATAGCCTTAAAATCATGTCATTGAGTGACTTTTAGTCAATAAATCATGCGAAATTAATTCAAACAAATTCTATTTTCGCATTTCAAGCACAACTTTTGTGCAAAACATGCAATTGATCTATTGAAGGTAATTATGCATTTGTTTAGCCTTAAAATCATGTCATTTAGTCTTCTCTAGTCATTAAATCAATTAAAAGTAAGTCGAAAGAATTCTATTTTTTCGCACTTCAAACATGACTTTTATTCAGAACTTCGAATTCAACCATTCAAGGCAACTATGTATCTTTTTAGCCTTGCAATCATGTCATTGAGTCTCTTCTAGTCATCAAATCATTTGGAAGTAATTCGAACGAATTCTATTTTCGCTCTTTAAACGAGACTTTTGTGCATAACTTGCGATTGATCTATTCAAGTAAATTACCCATTGTTTAGCCTTGAAAACATGTCATTGAGTCTCTTCTACTAATTAAATCACTTCAAAGCTATTCGTATGAAATCTTTTTTCACACTTCAACCACGACTTTCGTGCATAATTTGCAATGGATCTTTTGAAGGCAACTATGCATTTGTATAGCCTTAGAATCATGTCATTGAGTCACTTTTAGTCAATAAATCATACGAAATCAATTCAAACAAATTCTATTTTCGCATTTCAAACACAACTTTTGTGCAAAACATGCAATTGATCTATTGAAGGTAATTATGCGTTTGTTTAGCCTTAAAATCATGTCATTTAGTCTTCTCTAGTCATAAAATCAATTAAAAGTAAGTCGAAAGAATTCTATTTTTTCGCACTTCAAACATGCCTTTTATTCAGAACTTCGAATTCAACCATTGAAGGCAACTATGTATCTTTTTAGCCTTGCAATCATGTCATTGAGTCTCTTCTAGTCATCAAATCATTTGGAAGTAATTCGAACGAATTCTATTTTCGCTCTTTAAACGAGACTTTTGTGCATAACTTGCGATTGATCTATTCAAGTAAATTACCCATTGTTTAGCCTTGAAAACATGTCATTGAGTCTCTTCTACTAATTAAATCACTTCAAAGCTATTCGTATGAAATCTTTTTTCACACTTCAACCACGACTTTCGTGCATAATTTGCAATGGATCTTTTGAAGGCAACTATGCATTTGTATAGCCTTAGAATCATGTCATTGAGTCACTTTTAGTCAATAAATCATACGAAATCAATTCAAACAAATTCTATTTTCGCATTTCAAACACAACTTTTGTGCAAAACATGCAATTGATCTATTGAAGGTAATTATGCGTTTGTTTAGCCTTAAAATCATGTCATTTAGTCTTCTCTAGTCATAAAATCAATTAAAAGTAAGTCGAAAGAATTCTATTTTTTCGCACTTCAAACATGCCTTTTATTCAGAACTTCGAATTCAACCATTGAAGGCAACTATGTATCTTTTTAGCCTTGCAATCATGTCATTGAGTCTCTTCTAGTCATCAAATCATTTGGAAGTAATTCGAACGAATTCTATTTTCGCTCTTTAAACGAGACTTTTGTGCATAACTTGCGATTGATCTATTCAAGTAAATTACCCATTGTTTAGCCTTGAAAACATGTCATTGAGTCTCTTCTACTAATTAAATCACTTCAAAGCTATTCGTATGAAATCTTTTTTCACACTTCAACCACGACTTTCGTGCATAATTTGCAATGGATCTTTTGAAGGCAACTATGCATTTGTATAGCCTTAGAATCATGTCATTGAGTCACTTTTAGTCAATAAATCATACGAAATCAATTCAAACAAATTTTATTTTCGCATTTCAAACACAACTTTTGTGCAAAACATGCAATTGATCTATTGAAGGCAATTATGCGTTTGTTTAGCCATAAAATCATGTCATTTAGTCTTCTCTAGTCATTAAATCAATTAAAAGTAAGTCGAAAGAATTCTATTTCTTCGCACTTCAAACATGACTTTTATTCAGAACTTCGAATTCAACCATTGAAGGCAACTATGTATCTTTTTAGCCTTGCAATCATGTCATTGAGTCTCTTCTAGTCATCAAATCATTTGGAAGTAATTCGAACGAATTCTATTTTCGCTCTTTAAACGAGACTTTTGTGCATAACTTGCGATTGATCTATTCAAGTAAATTACCCATTGTTTAGCCTTGAAAACATGTCATTGAGTCTCTTCTACTAATTAAATCACTTCAAAGCTATTCGTATGAAATCTTTTTTCACACTTCAACCACGACTTTCGTGCATAATTTGCAATGGATCTTTTGAAGGCAACTATGCATTTGTATAGCCTTAGAATCATGTCATTGAGTCACTTTTAGTCAATAAATCATACGAAATCAATTCAAACAAATTCTATTTTCGCATTTCAAACACAACTTTTGTGCAAAACATGCAATTGATCTATTGAAGGCAATTATGCGTTTGTTTAGCCATAAAATCATGTAATTGAGTCTTCTGTATTCATTAAATCAATTAAAAGTAAGTCGAAAGAATTCTATTTTTTCGCACTTTAAACACGACTTTCGTTCAGAACTTCCAATTCAACCATTGACGGCAACTATGCATCTTTTTAACCTTAAAATCATGTCATTGAGTCTCTTCTAGTCATCAAATCATTTGGAAGTAATTCGAACGAATTCTATTTTCGCTCTCTAAACGAGACTTTTGGGCATAACTTGCGATTGATCTTTTCAAGTAAATTACCCATTGTTTAGCCTTGAAATCATGTCATTGAGTCTCTTCTAGTAATTAAATCACTTCAAAGCAATTCGAACAAAATCTTTTTTCACACTTCAACCACGACTTTCGTGCATAATTTGCAATGGATCTTTTGAAGGCAACTATGCATTTGTATAGCCTTAAAATCATGTCATTGAGTCACTTTTAGTCAATAAATCATACGAAATCAATTCAAACAAATTCTATTTTCGCATTTCAAACACAACTTTTGTGCAAAACATGCAATTGATCTATTGAAGGTAATTATGCGTTTGTTTAGCCTTAAAATCATGTCATTTAGTCTTCCCTAGTCATAAAATCAATTAAAAGTAAGTCGAAAGAATTCTATTTTTTCGCACTTCAAACATGCCTTTTATTCAGAACTTCGAATTCAACCATTGAAGGCAACTATGTATATTTTTAGCCTTGCAATCATGTGATTGAGTCTCTTCTAGTCATCAAATCATTTGGAAGTAATTCGAACGAATTCTTTTTTCGCTCTTTAAACGAGACTTTTGTGCATAACTTGCAATTGATCTATTCAAGTAAATTACCCATTGTTTAGCCTTGAAAACATGTCATTGAGTCTCTTCTAGTAATTAAATCACTTCAAAGCCATTCGTATGAAATCTTTTTTCACACTTCAACCACGACTTTCGTGCATAATTTGCAATGGATCTTTTGAAGGCAACTATGCATTTGTATAGCCTTAGAATCATGTCATTGAGTCACTTTTAGTCAATAAATCATACGAAATCAATTCAAACAAATTTTATTTTCGCATTTCAAACACAACTTTTGTGCAAAACATGCAATTGATCTATTGAAGGCAATTGTGCGTTTGTTTAGCCACAAAATCATGTTATTGAGTCTTCTGTAGTCATTCAATCAATTGGAAGTAAGTTGAAAGAATTCTATTTTTTCCCACTTTAAACACGACTTTCGTTCAGAACTTCCAATTCAACCATTGGAGGCAACTATGCATCTTTTTAACCTTAAAATCATGTCATTGAGTCTCTTCTAGTCATCAAATCATTTGGAAGTAATCCGAAGGAATTTTATTTTCGCTCTCTAAACGAGACTTTTGTGCATAACTTGCGATTGATCTATTCAAGTAAATTACCCATTGTTTAGCCTCGAAATCATGTCATTGAGTCTCTTCTAGTAATTAAATCACTTCAAAGCAATTCGAACGAAATCTTTTTTCACACTTCAACCACGACTTTCGTGCATAATTTGCAATGGATCTTTTGAAGGCAACTATGCATTTGTATAGCCTTAAAATCATGTCATTGAGTCACTTTTAGTCAATAAATCATACGAAATCCATTCAAACAAATTCTATTTTCGCATTTCAAACACAACTTTTGTGCAAAACATGCAATTGATCTATTGAAGGTAATTATGCGTTTGTTTAGCCTTAAAATCATGTCATTTAGTCTTCTCTAGTCATAAAATCAATTAAAAGTAAGTCGAAAGAATTCTATTTTTTCGCACTTCAAACATGCCTTTTATTCAGAACTTCGAATTCAACCATTGAAGGCAACTATGTATCTTTTTAGCCTTGCAATCATGTCATTGAGTCTCTTCTAGTCATCAAATCATTTGGAAGTAATTCGAACGAATTCTATTTTCGCTCTTTAAACGAGACTTTTGTGCATAACTTGCGATTGATCTATTCAAGTAAATTACCCATTGTTTAGCCTTGAAAACATGTCATTGAGTCTCTTGTAGTAATTAAATCACTTCAAAGCCATTCGTATGAAATCTTTTTTCACACTTCAACCACGACTTTCGTGCATAATTTGCAATGGATCTTTTGAAGGCAACTATGCATTTGTATAGCCTTAGAATCATGTCATTGAGTCACTTTTAGTCAATAAATCATACGAAATCAATTCAAACAAATTTTATTTTCGCATTTCAAACACAACTTTTGTGCAAAACATGCAATTGATCTATTGAAGGCAATTGTGCGTTTGTTTAGCCACAAAATCATGTTATTGAGTCTTCTGTAGTCATTCAATCAGTTGGAAGTAAGTTGAAAGAATTCTATTTTTTCGCACTTTAAACACGACTTTCGTTCAGAACTTCCAATTCAACCATTGGAGGCGACTATGCATCTTTTTAACCTTAAAATCATGTCATTGAGTCTCTTCTGGTCATCGAATCATTTGGAAGTAATCCGAACGAATTTTATTTTCGCTCTCTAAACGAGACTTTTGTGCATAACTTGCGATTGATCTATTCAAGTAAATTACCCATTGTTTAGCCTTGAAATCATGTCATTGAGTCTCTTGTAGTAATTAAATCACTTCAAAGCAATTCGAACGAAATCTTTTTTAACACTTCAACCACGACTTTTGTGCATAATTTGCAATGGATCTTTTGAAGGCAACTATGCATTTGTATAGCCTTAAAATCATGTCATTGAGTCACTTTTAGTCAATAAATCATACGAAATCAATTCAAACAAATTCTATTTTCGCATTTCAAACACAACTTTTGTGCAAAACATGCAATTGATCTATTGAAGGCAATTATGCGTTTGTTTAGCCATAAAATCATGTAATTGAGTCTTCTGTATTCATTAAATCAATTAAAAGTAAGTCGAAAGAATTCTATTTTTTCGCACTTTAAACACGACTTTCGTTCAGAACTTCCAATTCAACCATTGACGGCAACTATGCATCTTTTTAACCTTAAAATCATGTCATTGAGTCTCTTCTAGTCATCAAATCATTTGGAAGTAATTCGAACGAATTCTATTTTCGCTCTCTAAACGAGACTTTTGGGCATAACTTGCGATTGATCTTTTCAAGTAAATTACCCATTGTTTAGCCTTGAAATCATGTCATTGAGTCTCTTCTAGTAATTAAATCACTTCAAAGCAATTCGAACAAAATCTTTTTTCACACTTCAACCACGACTTTCGTGCATAATTTGCAATGGATCTTTTGAAGGCAACTATGCATTTGTATAGCCTTAAAATCATGTCATTGAGTCACTTTTAGTCAATAAATCATACGAAATCAATTCAAACAAATTCTATTTTCGCATTTCAAACACAACTTTTGTGCAAAACATGCAATTGATCTATTGAAGGTAATTATGCGTTTGTTTAGCCTTAAAATCATGTCATTTAGTCTTCCCTAGTCATAAAATCAATTAAAAGTAAGTCGAAAGAATTCTATTTTTTCGCACTTCAAACATGCCTTTTATTCAGAACTTCGAATTCAACCATTGAAGGCAACTATGTATCTTTTTAGCCTTGCAATCATGTGATTGAGTCTCTTCTAGTCATCAAATCATTTGGAAGTAATTCGAACGAATTCTTTTTTCGCTCTTTAAACGAGACTTTTGTGCATAACTTGCAATTGATCTATTCAAGTAAATTACCCATTGTTTAGCCTTGAAAACATGTCATTGAGTCTCTTCTAGTAATTAAATCACTTCAAAGCCATTCGTATGAAATCTTTTTTCACACTTCAACCACGACTTTCGTGCATAATTTGCAATGGATCTTTTGAAGGCAACTATGCATTTGTATAGCCTTAGAATCATGTCATTGAGTCACTTTTAGTCAATAAATCATACGAAATCAATTCAAACAAATTTTATTTTCGCATTTCAAACACAACTTTTGTGCAAAACATGCAATTGATCTATTGAAGGCAATTGTGCGTTTGTTTAGCCACAAAATCATGTTATTGAGTCTTCTGTAGTCATTCAATCAATTGGAAGTAAGTTGAAAGAATTCTATTTTTTCCCACTTTAAACACGACTTTCGTTCAGAACTTCCAATTCAACCATTGGAGGCAACTATGCATCTTTTTAACCTTAAAATCATGTCATTGAGTCTCTTCTAGTCATCAAATCATTTGGAAGTAATCCGAAGGAATTTTATTTTCGCTCTCTAAACGAGACTTTTGTGCATAACTTGCGATTGATCTATTCAAGTAAATTACCCATTGTTTAGCCTCGAAATCATGTCATTGAGTCTCTTCTAGTAATTAAATCACTTCAAAGCAATTCGAACGAAATCTTTTTTCACATTTCAACCACGACTTTCGTGCATAATTTGCAATGGATCTTTTGAAGGCAACTATGCATTTGTATAGCCTTAAAATCATGTCATTGAGTCACTTTTAGTCAATAAATCATACGAAATCCATTCAAACAAATTCTATTTTCGCATTTCAAACACAACTTTTGTGCAAAACATGCAATTGATCTATTGAAGGTAATTATGCGTTTGTTTAGCCTTAAAATCATGTCATTTAGTCTTCTCTAGTCATAAAATCAATTAAAAGTAAGTCGAAAGAATTCTATTTTTTCGCACTTCAAACATGCCTTTTATTCAGAACTTCGAATTCAACCATTGAAGGCAACTATGTATCTTTTTAGCCTTGCAATCATGTCATTGAGTCTCTTCTAGTCATCAAATCATTTGGAAGTAATTCGAACGAATTCTATTTTCGCTCTTTAAACGAGACTTTTGTGCATAACTTGCGATTGATCTATTCAAGTAAATTACCCATTGTTTAGCCTTGAAAACATGTCATTGAGTCTCTTCTAGTAATTAAATCACTTCAAAGCCATTCGTATGAAATCTTTTTTCACACTTCAACCACGACTTTCGTGCATAATTTGCAATGGATCTTTTGAAGGCAACTATGCATTTGTATAGCCTTAGAATCATGTCATTGAGTCACTTTTAGTCAATAAATCATACGAAATCAATTCAAACAAATTTTATTTTCGCATTTCAAACACAACTTTTGTGCAAAACATGCAATTGATCTATTGAAGGCAATTGTGCGTTTGTTTAGCCACAAAATCATGTTATTGAGTCTTCTGTAGTCATTCAATCAGTTGGAAGTAAGTTGAAAGAATTCTATTTTTTCGCACTTTAAACACGACTTTCGTTCAGAACTTCCAATTCAACCATTGGAGGCGACTATGCATCTTTTTAACCTTAAAATCATGTCATTGAGTCTCTTCTGGTCATCGAATCATTTGGAAGTAATCCGAACGAATTTTATTTTCGCTCTCTAAACGAGACTTTTGTGCATAACTTGCGATTGATCTATTCAAGTAAATTACCCATTGTTTAGCCTTGAAATCATGTCATTGAGTCTCTTGTAGTAATTAAATCACTTCAAAGCAATTCGAACGAAATCTTTTTTAACACTTCAACCACGACTTTTGTGCATAATTTGCAATGGATCTTTTGAAGGCAACTATGCATTTGTATAGCCTTAAAATCATGTCATTGAGTCACTTTTAGTCAATAAATCATACGAAATCAATTCAAACAAATTCTATTTTCGCATTTCAAACACAACTTTTGTGCAAAACATGCAATTGATCTATGGAAGGTAATTATGCGTTTGTTTAGCCTTAAAATCATGTCATTTAGTCTTCTCTAGTCATAAAATCAATTAAAAGTAAGTCGAAAGAATTCTATTTTTTCGCACTTCAAACATGCCTTTTATTCAGAACTTCGAATTCAACTATTGAAGGCAACTATGTATCTTTTTAGCCTTGCAATCATGTCATTGAGTCTCTTCTAGTCATCAAATCATTTGGAAGTAATTCGAACGAATTCTATTTTCGCTCTTTAAACGAGACTTTTGTGCATAACTTGCAATTGATCTATTCAAGTAAATTACCCATTGTTTAGCCTTGAAAACATGTCATTGAGTCTCTTCTAGTAATTAAATCACTTCAAAGCCATTCGTATGAAATCTTTTTTCACACTTCAACCACGACTTTCGTGCATAATTTGCAATGGATCTATTGAAGGCAACTATGCATTTGTATACCCTTAAAATCATGTCATTGAGTCACTTTTAGTCAATAAATCATACGAAATCAATTCAAACAAATTCTATTTTCGCATTTCAAACACAACTTTTGTGCAAAACATGCAATTGATCTATTGAAGGCAATTATGCGTTTGTTTAGCCATAAAATCATGTCATTTAGTCTTCTCTAGTCATTAAATCAATTAAAAGTAAGTCGAAAGAATTCTATTTCTTCGCACTTCAAACATGACTTTTATTCAGAACTTCGAATTCAACCATTGAAGGCAACTATGTATCTTTTTAGCCTTGCAATCATGTCATTGAGTCTCTTCTAGTCATCAAATCATTTGGAAGTAATTCGAACGAATTCTATTTTCGCTCTTTAAACGAGACTTTTGTGCATAACTTGCGATTGATCTATTCAAGTAAATTACCCATTGTTTAGCCTTGAAAACATGTCATTGAGTCTCTTCTACTAATTAAATCACTTCAAAGCTATTCGTATGAAATCTTTTTTCACACTTCAACCACGACTTTCGTGCATAATTTGCAATGGATCTTTTGAAGGCAACTATGCATTTGTATAGCCTTAGAATCATGTCATTGAGTCACTTTTAGTCAATAAATCATACGAAATCAATTCAAACAAATTCTATTTTCGCATTTCAAACATAACTTTTGTGCAAAACATGCAATTGATCTATTGAAGGCAATTATGCGTTTGTTTAGCCATAAAATCATGTAATTGAGTCTTCTGTAGTCATTAAATCAATTAAAAGTAAGTCGAAAGAATTCTATTTTTTCGCACTTTAAACACGACTTTCGTTCAGAACTTCCAATTCAACCATTGAAGGCAACTATGCATCTTTTTAACCTTAAAATCATGTCATTGAGTCTCTTCTAGTCATCAAATCATTTGGAAGTAATTCGAACGAATTCTATTTTCGCTCTCTAAACGAGACTTTTGGGCATAACTTGCGATTGATCTTTTCAAGTAAATTACCCATTGTTTAGCCTTGAAATCATGTCATTGAGTCTCTTCTAGTAATTAAATCACTTCAAAGCAATTCGAACGAAATCTTTTTTCACACTTCAACCACGACTTTCGTGCATAATTTGCAATGGATCTTTTGAAGGCAACTATGCATTTGTATAGCCTTAAAATCATGTCATTGAGTCACTTTTAGTCAATAAATCATACGAAATCAATTCAAACAAATTCTATTTTCGCATTTCAAACACAACTTTTGTGCAAAACATGCAATTGATCTATTAAAGGAAATTATGCGTTTGTTTAGCCTTAAAATCATGTCATTTAGTCTTCTCTAGTCATTAAATCAATTAAAAGTAAGGCGAAAGAATTCTATTTTTTCGCACTTCAAACATGCCTTTTATTCAGAACTTCGAATTCAACTATTGAAGGCAACTATGTATCTTTTTAGCCTTGCAATCATGTCATTGAGTCTCTTCTAGTCATCAAATCATTTGGAAGTAATTCGAACGAATTCTATTTTCGCTCTTTAAACGAGACTTTTGTGCATAACTTGCGATTGATCTATTCAAGTAAATTACCCATTGTTTAGCCTTGAAAACATGTCATTGAGTCTCTTCTACTAATTAAATCACTTCAAAGCCATTCGTATGAAATCTTCTTTCACACTTCAACCACGACTTTCGTGCATAATTTGCAATGGATCTTTTGAAGGCAACTATGCATTTGTATAGCCTTAGAATCATGTCATTGAGTCACTTTTAGTCAATAAATCATACGAAATCAATTCAAACAAATTTTATTTTCGCATTTCAAACACAACTTTTGTGCAAAACATGCAATTGATCTATTGAAGGCAATTGTGCGTTTGTTTAGCCACAAAATCATGTTATTGAGTCTTCTGTAGTCATTCAATCAATTGGAAGTAAGATGAAAGAATTCTATTTTTTCACACTTTAAACACGACTTTCGTTCAGAACTTCCAATTCAACCATTGAAGGCAACTATGCATCTTTTTAACCTTAAAATCATGTCATTGAGTCTCTTCTAGTCATCAAATCATTTGGCAGTAATTCGAACGAATTCTATTTTCGCTCTCTAAACGAGACTTTTGGGCATAACTTGCGATTGATCTTTTCAAGTAAATTACCCATTGTTTAGCCTTGAAATCATGTCATTGAGTCTCTTCTAGTAATTAAATCACTTCAAAGCAATTCGAACGAAATCTTTTTTCACACTTCAACCACGACTTTCGTGCATAATTTGCAATGGATCTTTTGAAGGCAACTATCCATTTGTATACCCTTAAAATCATGTCATTGAGTCACTTTTAGTCAATAAATCATACGAAATCAATTCAAACAAATTCTATTTTCGCATTTCAAACACAACTTTTGTGCAAAACATGCAATTGATCTATTGAAGGTAATTACGCGTTTGTTTAGCCTTAAAATCATGTCATTTAGTCTTCTCTAGTCATTAAATCAATTAAAAGTAAGTCGAAAGAATTCTATTTTTTCGCACTTCAAACATGAGTTTTATTCAGAACTTCGAATTCAACCATTGAAGGCAACTATGTATCTTTTTAGCCTTGGAATCATGTCATTGAGTCTCTTCTAGTCATCAAATCATTTGGAAGTAATTCGAACGAATTCTATTTTCCCTCTTTAAACGAGACTTTTGTGCATAACTTGCGATTGATCTATTCAACTAAATTACCCATTGTTTAGCCTTGAAAACATGTCATTGAGTCTCTTCTAGTAATTAAATCACTTCAAGGCAATTCGTATGAAATCTTTTTTCACACTTCAACCACGACTTTCGTGCATAATTTGCAATGGATCTTTTGAAGGCAACTATGCATTTGTATAGCCTTAGAATCATGTCATTGAGTCACTTTTAGTCAATAAATCATACAAAATCAATTCAAACAAATTCTTTTTTCGCATTTCAAACACAACTTTTGTGCAAAACATGCAATTGATCTATTGAAGGCAATTATGCGTTTGTTTAGCCATAAAATCATGTAATTGAGTCTTCTGTAGTCATTAAATCAATTAAAAGTAAGTCGAAAGAATTCTATTTTTTCGCACTTTAAACACGACTTTCGTTCAGAACTTCCAATTCAACCATTGAAGGCAACTATGCATCTTTTTAACCTTAAAATCATGTCATTGAGTCTCTTCTAGTCATCAAATCATTTGGAAGTAAGTCGAACGAATTCTATTTTCGCTCTCTAAACGAGACTTTTGTGCATAACTTGCGATTGATCTTTTCAAGTAAATTACCCATTGTTTAGCCTTGAAAACATGTCATTGAGTCTCTTCTAGTAATTAAATCACTTCAAAGCAATTCGAACGAAATCTTTTTTTTCACACTTCAACCACGACTTTCGTGCATAATTTTGCAATGGATCTTTTCAAGGAAACTATGCATTTGTATAGCCTTAAAATCATGTCATTGAGTGACTTTTAGTCAATAAATCATGCGAAATTAATTCAAACAAATTCTATTTTCGCATTTCAAGCACAACTTTTGTGCAAAACATGCAATTGATCTATTGAAGGTAATTATGCATTTGTTTAGCCTTAAAATCATGTCATTTAGTCTTCTCTAGTCATTAAATCAATTAAAAGTAAGTCGAAAGAATTCTATTTTTTCGCACTTCAAACATGACTTTTATTCAGAACTTCGAATTCAACCATTCAAGGCAACTATGTATCTTTTTAGCCTTGCAATCATGTCATTGAGTCTCTTCTAGTCATCAAATCATTTGGAAGTAATTCGAACGAATTCTATTTTCGCTCTTTAAACGAGACTTTTGTGCATAACTTACGATTGATCTATTCAAGTAAATTACCCATTGTTTAGCCTTGAAAACATGTCATTAAGTCTCTTCTACTAATTAAATCACTTCAAAGCCATTCGTATGAAATCTTTTTTCACACTTCAACCACGACTTTCGTGCATAATTTGCAATGGATCTTTTGAAGGCAACTATGCATTTGTATAGCCTTAGAATCATGTCATTGAGTCACTTTTAGTCAATAAATCATACGAAATCAATTCAAACAAATTCTATTTTCGCATTTCAAACACAACTTTTGTGCAAAACATGCAATTGATCTATTGAAGGCAATTATGCGTTTGTTTAGCCATAAAATCATGTAATTGAGTCTTCTGTAGTCATTAAATCAATTAAAAGTAAGTCGAAAGAATTCTATTTTTTCGCACTTCAAACATGAGTTTTATTCAGAACTTCGAATTCAACCATTGAAGGCAACTATGCATCTTTTTAACCTTAAAATCATGTCATTGAGTCTCTTCTAGTCATCAAATCATTTGGAAGTAATTCGAACGAATTCTATTTTCGCTCTCTAAACGAGACTTTTGTGCATAACTTGCGATTGATCTTTTCAAGTAAATTACCCATTGTTTAGCCTTGAAATCATGTCATTGAGTCTCTTCTAGTAATTAAATCACTTCAAAGCAATTCGAACGAAATCTTTTTTCACACTTCAACCACGACTTTCGTGCATAATTTGCAATGGATCTTTTGAAGGCAACTATGCATTTGTATAGCCTTAGAATCATGTCATTGAGTCACTTTTAGTCAATAAATCATACGAAATCAATTCAAACAAATTCTATTTTCGCATTTCAAACACAACTTTTGTGCAAAACATGCAATTGATCTATTGAAGGTAATTATGCTTTTGTTTAGCCTTAAAATCATGTCATTTAGTCTTCTCTAGTCATTAAATCAATTAAAAGTAAGTCGAAAGAATTCCATTTTTTCCCACTTCAAACATGACTTTTATTCAGAACTTCGAATTCAACCATTGAAGGCAACTATGTCTCTTTTTAGCCGTGCAATCATGTCATTGAGTCTCTTCTAGTCATCAAATCATTTGGAAGTAATTCGAACGAATTCTATTTTCGCTCTTTAAACAAGACTTTTGTGCATAACTTGCAATTGATCTATTCAAGTAAATTACCCATTGTTTAGCCTTGAAAACATGTCATTGAGTCTCTTCTAGTAATTAAATCACTTCATAGCCATTCGTATGAAATCTTTTTTCACACTTCAACCACGACTTTCGTGCATAATTTGCAATGGATCTTTTGAAGGCAACTATGCATTTGTATAGCCTTAGAATCATGTCATTGAGTCACTTTTAGTCAATAAATCATACGAAATCAATTCAAACAAATTTTATTTTCGCATTTCAAACACAACTTTTGTGCAAAACATGCAATTGATCTATTGAAGGCAATTGTGCGTTTGTTTAGCCACAAAATCATGTTATTGAGTCTTCTGTAGTCATTCAATCAGTTGGAAGTAAGTTGAAAGAATTCTATTTTTTCGCACTTTAAACACGACTTTCGTTCAGAACTTCCAATTCAACCATTGGAGGCGACTATGCATCTTTTTAACCTTAAAATCATGTCATTGAGTCTCTTCTGGTCATCGAATCATTTGGAAGTAATCCGAACGAATTTTATTTTCGCTCTCTAAACGAGACTTTTGTGCATAACTTGCGATTGATCTATTCAAGTAAATTACCCATTGTTTAGCCTTGAAATCATGTCATTGAGTCTCTTGTAGTAATTAAATCACTTCAAAGCAATTCGAACGAAATCTTTTTTAACACTTCAACCACGACTTTTGTGCATAATTTGCAATGGATCTTTTGAAGGCAACTATGCATTTGTATAGCCTTAAAATCATGTCATTGAGTCACTTTTAGTCAATAAATCATACGAAATCAATTCAAACAAATTCTATTTTCGCATTTCAAACACAACTTTTGTGCAAAACATGCAATTGATCTATGGAAGGTAATTATGCGTTTGTTTAGCCTTAAAATCATGTCATTTAGTCTTCTCTAGTCATAAAATCAATTAAAAGTAAGTCGAAAGAATTCTATTTTTTCGCACTTCAAACATGCCTTTTATTCAGAACTTCGAATTCAACTATTGAAGGCAACTATGTATCTTTTTAGCCTTGCAATCATGTCATTGAGTCTCTTCTAGTCATCAAATCATTTGGAAGTAATTCGAACGAATTCTATTTTCGCTCTTTAAACGAGACTTTTGTGCATAACTTGCAATTGATCTATTCAAGTAAATTACCCATTGTTTAGCCTTGAAAACATGTCATTGAGTCTCTTCTAGTAATTAAATCACTTCAAAGCCATTCGTATGAAATCTTTTTTCACACTTCAACCACGACTTTCGTGCATAATTTGCAATGGATCTATTGAAGGCAACTATGCATTTGTATACCCTTAAAATCATGTCATTGAGTCACTTTTAGTCAATAAATCATACGAAATCAATTCAAACAAATTCTATTTTCGCATTTCAAACACAACTTTTGTGCAAAACATGCAATTGATCTATTGAAGGCAATTATGCGTTTGTTTAGCCATAAAATCATGTCATTTAGTCTTCTCTAGTCATTAAATCAATTAAAAGTAAGTCGAAAGAATTCTATTTCTTCGCACTTCAAACATGACTTTTATTCAGAACTTCGAATTCAACCATTGAAGGCAACTATGTATCTTTTTAGCCTTGCAATCATGTCATTGAGTCTCTTCTAGTCATCAAATCATTTGGAAGTAATTCGAACGAATTCTATTTTCGCTCTTTAAACGAGACTTTTGTGCATAACTTGCGATTGATCTATTCAAGTAAATTACCCATTGTTTAGCCTTGAAAACATGTCATTGAGTCTCTTCTACTAATTAAATCACTTCAAAGCTATTCGTATGAAATCTTTTTTCACACTTCAACCACGACTTTCGTGCATAATTTGCAATGGATCTTTTGAAGGCAACTATGCATTTGTATAGCCTTAGAATCATGTCATTGAGTCACTTTTAGTCAATAAATCATACGAAATCAATTCAAACAAATTCTATTTTCGCATTTCAAACATAACTTTTGTGCAAAACATGCAATTGATCTATTGAAGGCAATTATGCGTTTGTTTAGCCATAAAATCATGTAATTGAGTCTTCTGTAGTCATTAAATCAATTAAAAGTAAGTCGAAAGAATTCTATTTTTTCGCACTTTAAACACGACTTTCGTTCAGAACTTCCAATTCAACCATTGAAGGCAACTATGCATCTTTTTAACCTTAAAATCATGTCATTGAGTCTCTTCTAGTCATCAAATCATTTGGAAGTAATTCGAACGAATTCTATTTTCGCTCTCTAAACGAGACTTTTGGGCATAACTTGCGATTGATCTTTTCAAGTAAATTACCCATTGTTTAGCCTTGAAATCATGTCATTGAGTCTCTTCTAGTAATTAAATCACTTCAAAGCAATTCGAACGAAATCTTTTTTCACACTTCAACCACGACTTTCGTGCATAATTTGCAATGGATCTTTTGAAGGCAACTATGCATTTGTATAGCCTTAAAATCATGTCATTGAGTCACTTTTAGTCAATAAATCATACGAAATCAATTCAAACAAATTCTATTTTCGCATTTCAAACACAACTTTTGTGCAAAACATGCAATTGATCTATTAAAGGAAATTATGCGTTTGTTTAGCCTTAAAATCATGTCATTTAGTCTTCTCTAGTCATTAAATCAATTAAAAGTAAGGCGAAAGAATTCTATTTTTTCGCACTTCAAACATGCCTTTTATTCAGAACTTCGAATTCAACTATTGAAGGCAACTATGTATCTTTTTAGCCTTGCAATCATGTCATTGAGTCTCTTCTAGTCATCAAATCATTTGGAAGTAATTCGAACGAATTCTATTTTCGCTCTTTAAACGAGACTTTTGTGCATAACTTGCGATTGATCTATTCAAGTAAATTACCCATTGTTTAGCCTTGAAAACATGTCATTGAGTCTCTTCTACTAATTAAATCACTTCAAAGCCATTCGTATGAAATCTTCTTTCACACTTCAACCACGACTTTCGTGCATAATTTGCAATGGATCTTTTGAAGGCAACTATGCATTTGTATAGCCTTAGAATCATGTCATTGAGTCACTTTTAGTCAATAAATCATACGAAATCAATTCAAACAAATTTTATTTTCGCATTTCAAACACAACTTTTGTGCAAAACATGCAATTGATCTATTGAAGGCAATTGTGCGTTTGTTTAGCCACAAAATCATGTTATTGAGTCTTCTGTAGTCATTCAATCAATTGGAAGTAAGATGAAAGAATTCTATTTTTTCACACTTTAAACACGACTTTCGTTCAGAACTTCCAATTCAACCATTGAAGGCAACTATGCATCTTTTTAACCTTAAAATCATGTCATTGAGTCTCTTCTAGTCATCAAATCATTTGGCAGTAATTCGAACGAATTCTATTTTCGCTCTCTAAACGAGACTTTTGGGCATAACTTGCGATTGATCTTTTCAAGTAAATTACCCATTGTTTAGCCTTGAAATCATGTCATTGAGTCTCTTCTAGTAATTAAATCACTTCAAAGCAATTCGAACGAAATCTTTTTTCACACTTCAACCACGACTTTCGTGCATAATTTGCAATGGATCTTTTGAAGGCAACTATCCATTTGTATACCCTTAAAATCATGTCATTGAGTCACTTTTAGTCAATAAATCATACGAAATCAATTCAAACAAATTCTATTTTCGCATTTCAAACACAACTTTTGTGCAAAACATGCAATTGATCTATTGAAGGTAATTACGCGTTTGTTTAGCCTTAAAATCATGTCATTTAGTCTTCTCTAGTCATTAAATCAATTAAAAGTAAGTCGAAAGAATTCTATTTTTCGCACTTCAAACATGAGTTTTATTCAGAACTTCGAATTCAACCATTGAAGGCAACTATGTATCTTTTTAGCCTTGGAATCATGTCATTGAGTCTCTTCTAGTCATCAAATCATTTGGAAGTAATTCGAACGAATTCTATTTTCCCTCTTTAAACGAGACTTTTGTGCATAACTTGCGATTGATCTATTCAACTAAATTACCCATTGTTTAGCCTTGAAAACATGTCATTGAGTCTCTTCTAGTAATTAAATCACTTCAAGGCAATTCGTATGAAATCTTTTTTCACACTTCAACCACGACTTTCGTGCATAATTTGCAATGGATCTTTTGAAGGCAACTATGCATTTGTATAGCCTTAGAATCATGTCATTGAGTCACTTTTAGTCAATAAATCATACAAAATCAATTCAAACAAATTCTTTTTTCGCATTTCAAACACAACTTTTGTGCAAAACATGCAATTGATCTATTGAAGGCAATTATGCGTTTGTTTAGCCATAAAATCATGTAATTGAGTCTTCTGTAGTCATTAAATCAATTAAAAGTAAGTCGAAAGAATTCTATTTTTTCGCACTTTAAACACGACTTTCGTTCAGAACTTCCAATTCAACCATTGAAGGCAACTATGCATCTTTTTAACCTTAAAATCATGTCATTGAGTCTCTTCTAGTCATCAAATCATTTGGAAGTAAGTCGAACGAATTCTATTTTCGCTCTCTAAACGAGACTTTTGTGCATAACTTGCGATTGATCTTTTCAAGTAAATTACCCATTGTTTAGCCTTGAAAACATGTCATTGAGTCTCTTCTAGTAATTAAATCACTTCAAAGCAATTCGAACGAAATCTTTTTTTTCACACTTCAACCACGACTTTCGTGCATAATTTTGCAATGGATCTTTTCAAGGAAACTATGCATTTGTATAGCCTTAAAATCATGTCATTGAGTGACTTTTAGTCAATAAATCATGCGAAATTAATTCAAACAAATTCTATTTTCGCATTTCAAGCACAACTTTTGTGCAAAACATGCAATTGATCTATTGAAGGTAATTATGCATTTGTTTAGCCTTAAAATCATGTCATTTAGTCTTCTCTAGTCATTAAATCAATTAAAAGTAAGTCGAAAGAATTCTATTTTTTCGCACTTCAAACATGAGTTTTATTCAGAACTTCGAATTCAACCATTGAAGGCAACTATGTATCTTTTTAGCCTTGCAATCATGTCATTGAGTCTCTTCTAGTCATCAAATCATTTGGAAGTAATTCGAACGAATTCTATTTTCGCTCTTTAAACGAGACTTTTGTGCATAACTTACGATTGATCTATTCAAGTAAATTACCCATTGTTTAGCCTTGAAAACATGTCATTAAGTCTCTTCTACTAATTAAATCACTTCAAAGCCATTCGTATGAAATCTTTTTTCACACTTCAACCACGACTTTCGTGCATAATTTGCAATGGATCTTTTGAAGGCAACTATGCATTTGTATAGCCTTAGAATCATGTCATTGAGTCACTTTTAGTCAATAAATCATACGAAATCAATTCAAACAAATTCTATTTTCGCATTTCAAACACAACTTTTGTGCAAAACATGCAATTGATCTATTGAAGGCAATTATGCGTTTGTTTAGCCATAAAATCATGTAATTGAGTCTTCTGTAGTCATTAAATCAATTAAAAGTAAGTCGAAAGAATTCTATTTTTTCGCACTTCAAACATGAGTTTTATTCAGAACTTCGAATTCAACCATTGAAGGCAACTATGCATCTTTTTAACCTTAAAATCATGTCATTGAGTCTCTTCTAGTCATCAAATCATTTGGAAGTAATTCGAACGAATTCTATTTTCGCTCTCTAAACGAGACTTTTGTGCATAACTTGCGATTGATCTTTTCAAGTAAATTACCCATTGTTTAGCCTTGAAATCATGTCATTGAGTCTCTTCTAGTAATTAAATCACTTCAAAGCAATTCGAACGAAATCTTTTTTCACACTTCAACCACGACTTTCGTGCATAATTTGCAATGGATCTTTTGAAGGCAACTATGCATTTGTATAGCCTTAGAATCATGTCATTGAGTCACTTTTAGTCAATAAATCATACGAAATCAATTCAAACAAATTCTATTTTCGCATTTCAAACACAACTTTTGTGCAAAACATGCAATTGATCTATTGAAGGTAATTATGCTTTTGTTTAGCCTTAAAATCATGTCATTTAGTCTTCTCTAGTCATTAAATCAATTAAAAGTAAGTCGAAAGAATTCCATTTTTTCCCACTTCAAACATGACTTTTATTCAGAACTTCGAATTCAACCATTGAAGGCAACTATGTCTCTTTTTAGCCGTGCAATCATGTCATTGAGTCTCTTCTAGTCATCAAATCATTTGGAAGTAATTCGAACGAATTCTATTTTCGCTCTTTAAACAAGACTTTTGTGCATAACTTGCAATTGATCTATTCAAGTAAATTACCCATTGTTTAGCCTTGAAAACATGTCATTGAGTCTCTTCTAGTAATTAAATCACTTCATAGCCATTCGTATGAAATCTTTTTTCACACTTCAACCACGACTTTCGTGCATAATTTGCAATGGATCTATTGAAGGCAACTATGCATTTGTATAGCCTTAAAATCATGTCATTGAGTCACTTTTAGTCAATAAATCATACGAAATCAATTCAAACAAATTCTATTTTCGCATTTCAACCACAACTTTTGTGCAAAACATGCAATTGATCTATTGAAGGCAATTATGCGTTTGTTTAGCCATAAAATCATGTAATTGAGTCTTCTGGAGTCATTAAATCAATTAAAAGTAAGTCGAAAGAATTCTATTTTTTCGCACTTTAAACACGACTTTCGTTCAGAACTTCCAATTCAACCATTGAAGGCAACTATGCATCTTTTTAACCTTAAAATCATGTCATTGAGTCTCTTCTAGTCATCAAATCATTTGGAAGTAAGTCGAACGAATTCTATTTTCGCTCTCTAAACGAGACTTTTGTGCATAACTTGCGATTGATCTTTTCAAGTAAATTACCCATTGTTTAGCCTTGAAAACATGTCATTGAGTCTCTTCTAGTAATTAAATCACTTCAAAGCAATTCGAACGAAATCTTTTTTTTCACACTTCAACCACGACTTTCGTGCATAATTTTGCAATGGATCTTTTCAAGGAAACTATGCATTTGTATAGCCTTAAAATCATGTCATTGAGTGACTTTTAGTCAATAAATCATGCGAAATTAATTCAAACAAATTCTATTTTCGCATTTCAAGCACAACTTTTGTGCAAAACATGCAATTGATCTATTGAAGGTAATTATGCATTTGTTTAGCCTTAAAATCATGTCATTTAGTCTTCTCTAGTCATTAAATCAATTAAAAGTAAGTCGAAAGAATTCTATTTTTTCGCACTTCAAACATGAGTTTTATTCAGAACTTCGAATTCAACCATTGAAGGCAACTATGTATCTTTTTAGCCTTGCAATCATGTCATTGAGTCTCTTCTAGTCATCAAATCATTTGGAAGTAATTCGAACGAATTCTATTTTCCCTCTTTAAACGAGACTTTTGTGCATAACTTGCGATTGATCTATTCAACTAAATTACCCATTGTTTAGCCTTGAAAACATGTCATTGAGTCTCTTCTAGTAATTAAATCACTTCAAGGCAATTCGTATGAAATCTTTTTTCACACTTCAACCACGACTTTCGTGCATAATTTGCAATGGATCTTTTGAAGGCAACTATGCATTTGTATAGCCTTAGAATCATGTCATTGAGTCACTTTTAGTCAATAAATCATGCGAAATTAATTCAAACAAATTCTATTTTCGCATTTCAAACACAACTTTTGTGCAAAACATGCAATTGATCTATTGAAGGCAATTGTGCGTTTGTTTAGCCACAAAATCATGTTATTGAGTCTTCTGTAGTCATTCAATGAATTGGAAGTAAGTTGAAAGAATTCTATTTTTTCGCACTTTAAACACGACTTTCGTTCAGAACTTCCAATTCAACCATTGGAGGGAACTATGCATCTTTTTAACCTTAAAATCATGTCATTGAGTCTCTTCTAGTCATCAAATCATTTGGAAGTAATCCGAACGAATTTTATTTTCGCTCTCTAAACGAGACTTTTGTGCATAACTTGCGATTGATCTTTTCAAGTAAATTACCCATTGTTTAGCCTTGAAAACATGTCATTGAGTCTCTTCTAGTAATTAAATCACTTCAAAGCAATTCGAACGAAATCTTTTTTTTCACACTTCAACCACGACTTTCGTGCATAATTTTGCAATGGATCTTTTCAAGGAAACTATGCATTTGTATAGCCTTAAAATCATGTCATTGAGTGACTTTTAGTCAATAAATCATGCGAAATTAATTCAAACAAATTCTATTTTCGCATTTCAAACACAACTTTTGTGCAAAACATGCAATTGATCTATTGAAGGTAATTATGCATTTGTTTAGCCTTAAAATCATGTCATTTAGTCTTCTCTAGTCATTAAATCAATTAAAAGTAAGTCGAAAGAATTCTATTTTTTCGCACTTCAAACATGAGTTTTATTCAGAACTTCGAATTCAACCATTGAAGGCAACTATGTATCTTTTTAGCCTTGCAATCATGTCATTGAGTCTCTTCTAGTCATCAAATCATTTGGAAGTAATTCGAACGAATTCTATTTTCCCTCTTTAAACGAGACTTTTGTGCATAACTTGCGATTGATCTATTCAACTAAATTACCCATTGTTTAGCCTTGAAAACATGTCATTGAGTCTCTTCTAGTAATTAAATCACTTCAAGGCAATTCGTATGAAATCTTTTTTCACACTTCAACCACGACTTTCGTGCATAATTTGCAATGGATCTTTTGAAGGCAACTATGCATTTGTATAGCCTTAGAATCATGTCATTGAGTCACTTTTAGTCAATAAATCATGCGAAATTAATTCAAACAAATTCTATTTTCGCATTTCAAACACAACTTTTGTGCAAAACATGCAATTGATCTATTGAAGGCAATTGTGCGTTTGTTTAGCCACAAAATCATGTTATTGAGTCTTCTGTAGTCATTCAATGAATTGGAAGTAAGTTGAAAGAATTCTATTTTTTCGCACTTTAAACACGACTTTCGTTCAGAACTTCCAATTCAACCATTGGAGGGAACTATGCATCTTTTTAACCTTAAAATCATGTCATTGAGTCTCTTCTAGTCATCAAATCATTTGGAAGTAATCCGAACGAATTTTATTTTCGCTCTCTAAACGAGACTTTTGTGCATAACTTGCGATTGATCTTTTCAAGTAAATTACCCATTGTTTAGCCTTGAAATCATGTCATTGAGTCTCTTCTAGTAATTAAATCACTTCAAAGCAATTCGAACGAAATCTTTTTTCACACTTCAACCACGACTTTCGTGCATAATTTGCAATGGATCTTTTGAAGGCAACTATGCATTTGTATAGCCTTAAAATCATGTCATTGAGTCACTTTTAGTCAATAAATCATACGAAATCAATTCAAACAAATTCTATTTTCGCATTTCAAACGCAACTTTTGTGCAAAACATGCAATTGATCTATTGAAGGTAATTATGCGTTTGTTTAGCCTTAAAATCATGTCATTTAGTCTTCTCTAGTCATTAAATCAATTAAAAGTAAGTCAAAAGAATTCTATTTTTTCGCACTTCAAACATGCCTTTTATTCAGAACTTCGAATTCAACTATTGAAGGCAACTATGTATCTTTTTAGCCTTGCAATCATGTCATTGAGTCTCTTCTAGTCATCAAATCATTTGGAAGTAATTCGAACGAATTCTATTTTCGCTCTTTAAACGAGACTTTTGTGCATAACTTGCGATTGATCTATTCAACTAAATTACCCATTGTTTAGCCTTGAAAACATGTCATTGAGTCTCTTCTAGTAATTAAATCACTTCAAAGCCATTCGTATGAAATCTTTTTTCACACTTCAACCACGACTTTCGTGCATAATTTGCAATGGATCTTTTCAAGGCAACTATGCATTTGTATAGCCTTAGAATCATGTCATTGAGTCACTTTTAGTCAATAAATCATACGAAATCAATTCAAACAAATTCTATTTTCGCATTTGAAACACAACTTTTGTGCAAAACATGCAATTGATCTATTGAAGGCAATTATGCGTTTGTTTAGCCATAAAATCATGTAATTGAGTCTTCTGTAGTCATTAAATCAATTAAAAGTAAGTCGAAAGAATTCTATTTTTTCGCACTTTAAACACGACTTTCGTTCAGAACATCCAATTCAACCATTGAAGGCAACTATGCATCTTTTTAACCTTAAAATCATGTCATTGAGTCTCTTCTAGTCATCAAATCATTTGGAAGTAATTCGAACGAATTCTATTTTCGCTCTCTAAACGAGACTTTTGTGCATAACTTGCGATTGATCTTTTCAAGTAAATTACCCATTGTTTAGCCTTGAAATCATGTCATTGAGTCTCTTCTAGTAATTAAATCACTTCAAAGCAATTCGAACGAAATCTTTTTTCACACTTCAACCACGACTTTCGTGCATAATTTGCAATGGATCTTTTGAAGGCAACTATGCGTTTGTATAGCCTTAAAATCATGTCATTGAGTCACTTTTAGTCAATAAATCATACGAAATCAATTCAAACAAATTCTATTTTCGCATTTCAAACACAACTTTTGTGCAAAACATGCAATTGATCTATTGAAGGTAATTATGCGTTTGTTTAGCCTTAAAATCATGTCATTTAGTCTTCTCTAGTCATTAAATCAATTAAAAGTAAGTCGAAAGAATTCTATTTTTTCCCACTTCACACATGACTTTTATTCAGAACTTCGAATACAACCATTGAAGGCAACTATGTATCTTTTTAGCCGTGCAATCATGTCATTGAGTCTCTTCTAGTCATCAAATCATTTAGAAGTAATTCGAACGAATTCTATTTTTGCTCTTTAAACGAGACTTTTGTGCATAACTTGCGATTGATCTATTCAAGTAAATTACCCATTGTTTAGCCTTGAAAACATGTCATTGAGTCTCTTCTAGTAATTAAATCACTTCAAAGCCATTCGTATGAAATCTTTTTTCACACTTCAACCACGACTTTCGTGCATAATTTGCAATGGATCTTTTGAAGGCAACTATGCATTTGTATAGCCTTAGAATCATGTCATTGAGTCACTTTTAGTCAATAAATCATACGAAATCAATTCAAACAAATTCTATTTTCGCATTTCAAACACAACTTTTGTGCAAAACATGCAATTGATCTATTGAAGGTAATTATGCGTTTGTTCAGCCTTAAAATCATGTCATTTAGTCTTCTCTAGTCATTAAATCAATTAAAAGTAAGTCGAAAGAATTCTATTTTTTCACACTTCAAACATGACTTTTATTCAGAACTTCGAATTCAACCATTGAAGGCAACTATGTATCTTTTTAGCCTTGCAATCATGTCATTGAGTCTCTTCTAGTCATCAAATCATTTGGAAGTAATTCGAACGAATTCTATTTTCGCTCTTTAAACGAGACTTTTGTGCATAACTTGCGATTGATCTATTCAAGTAAATTACCCATTGTTTAGCCTTGAAAACATGTCATTGAGTCTCTTCTAGTAATTAAATCACTTCAAAGCCATTCGTATGAAATCTTTTTTCACACTTCAACCACGACTTTCGTGCATAATTTGCAATGGATCTTTTGAAGGCAACTATGCATTTGTATAGCCTTAGAATCATGTCATTGAGTCACTTTTAGTTAATAAATCATACGAAATCAATTCAAACAAATTCTATTTTCGCATTTCAAACACAACTTTTGTGCAAAAAATGCAATTGATCTATTGAAGGCAATTATGCGTTTGTTTAGCCATAGAATCATGTAATTGAGTCTTCTGTAGTCATTAAATGAATTAAAAGTAAGTCGAAAGAATTCTATTTTTTCGCACTTTAAACACGACTTTCGTTCAGAACTTCCAATTCAACCATTGAAGGCAACTATGCATCTTTTTAACCATAAAATCATGTCATTGAGTCTCTTCTAGTCATCAAATCATTTGGAAGTAATTCGAACGAATTCTATTTTCGCTCTCTAAACGAGACTTTTGTGCATAACTTGCGATTGATCTTTTCAAGTAAATTACCCATTGTTTAGCCTTGAAATCATGTCATTGAGTCTCTTCTAGTAATTAAATCACTTCAAAGCAATTCGAACGAAATCTTTTTTCACACTTCAACCACGACTTTCGTGCATAATTTGCAATGGATCTTTTGAAGGCAACTATGCATTTGTATACCCTTAAAATCATGTCATTGAGTCACTTTTAGTCAATAAATCATACGAAATCAATTCAAACAAATTCTATTTTCGCATTTCAAACACAACTTTTGTGCAAAACATGCAATTGATCTATTGAAGGTAATTACGCGTTTGTTTAGCCTTAAAATCATGTCATTTAGTCTTCTCTAGTCATTAAATCAATTAAAAGTAAGTCGAAAGAATTCTATTTTTTCGCACTTCAAACATGAGTTTTATTCAGAACTTCGAATTCAACCATTGAAGGCAACTATGTATCTTTTTAGCCTTGCAATCATGTCATTGAGTCTCTTCTAGTCATCAAATCATTTGGAAGTAATTCGAACGAATTCTATTTTCCCTCTTTAAACGAGACTTTTGTGCATAACTTGCGATTGATCTATTCAACTAAATTACCCATTGTTTAGCCTTGAAAACATGTCATTGAGTCTCTTCTAGTAATTAAATCACTTCAAGGCAATTCGTATCAAATCTTTTTTCACACTTCAACCACGACTTTCGTGCATAATTTGCAATGGATCATTTGAAGGCAACTATGCATTTGTATAGCCTTAGAATCATGTCATTGAGTCACTTTTAGTCAATAAATCATACAAAATCAATTCAAACAAATTCTTTTTTCGCATTTCAAACACAACTTTTGTGCAAAACATGCAATTGATCTATTGAAGGCAATTATGCGTTTGTTTAGCCATAAAATCATGTAATTGAGTCTTCTGTAGTCATTAAATCAATTAAAAGTAAATCGAAAGAATTCTATTTTTTCGCACTTTAAACACGACTTTCGTTCAGAACTTCCAATTCAACCATTGAAGGCAACTATGCATCTTTTTAACCTTAAAATCATGTCATTGAGTCTCTTCTAGTCATCAAATCATTTTGAAGTAATTCGAACGAATTCTATTTCCGCTCTCTAAACGAAACTTTTGTGCATAACTTGCGATTGATCTTTTCAAGTAAATTACCCACTGTTTAGCCTTGAAATCATGTCATTGAGTCTCTTCTAGTAATTAAATCACTTCAAAGCAATTCGAACGAAATCTTTTTTTTGACACTTCAACCACCACTTTCGTGCATAATTTTGCAATGGATCTTTTGAAGGCAACTATGCATTTGTATAGCCTTAAAATCATGTCATCGAGTCACTTTTAGTCAATAAATCATACGAAATCAATTCAAAAAAATTCTATTTTCGCATTTCAAACACAACTTTTGTGCAAAACATGCAATTGATCTATTGAAGGTAATTATGCGTTTGTTGAGCCTTAGAATCATGTCATTTAGTCTTCTCTAGTCATTAAATCAATTAAAGGTAAGTCGAAAGAATTCTATTTTTTCGCACTTCAAACATGACTTTTATTCAGAACTTCGAATTCAACCATTGAAGGCAACTATGTATCTTTTTAGCCTTGCAATCATGTCATTGAGTCTCTTCTAGTCATCAAATCATTTGGAAGTAATTCGAATGAATTCTATTTTCGCTCTCTAAACGAGACTTTTGTGCATAACTTGCGATTGATCTTTTCAAGTAAATTACCCATTGTTTAGCCTTGAAAACATGTCATTGAGTCTCTTCTAGTAATTAAATCACTTCAAAGCAATTCGAACGAAATCTTTTTTTTCACACTTCAACCACCACTTTCGTGCATAACTTGCATTTGATCTATTGAAGGCAACAACGCATTAGTTTAGCCATAAAGTCATGTCACTGAGTCTCTTCTAGTCATCAAATCATTCTAAATTAATTCGAACGAATTCTATTTTCGCCCTTCAAACATTATTTTCTTACATAACTTGTAATTAATCTATTGAAGACAACAATGCATTATTTTAGCATTAGAAAGCATATCACTCAGTCTTCTCAATCATTAAATTGTTTGAAGGCACTTCAAACCAATTCTATTTTTGTATTTAAAACACGACTTTCATGCATAACTTGCACTTGATCTTTTGAAGGCGACTATTCATTTTTTAGCCTTACATTCATATTATTGCGTCTGTTGTAGTCATTAAATCTTTCTAAATCACTTGGAACGAAATTCGGCCATTAAACATGACTTTCGTGCATAACTTGCAGTTGATCTATTGAAGACAACAATGCATTTGTTTAGCCTTAAAGTCATGTCACTGAGTCTCTTCTAAGCATCAAATCATTCTAAATTAATTCGAACGAATTCTATTTTCGCCCTTCAAACATTATTTTCTTACATTACTTGTAATTAATCTATTGAAGACAACAATGCATTATTTTAGCATTAAAAAGCATATCACTCAGTCTTCTAAATCATTAAATTGTTTGAAGGCACTTCAAACCAATTCTATTTTTGTATTTAAAACACGACTTTCATGCATAACTTGCACTTAATCTATTGAAGGCCACATTCATTTTTTAGCCTGAAATTCATATTATTGCGTCTCTTTTAGTCATTAAATCTTTCTAAATCACTTCGAACGAAATTCGGCCTTCAAACATGACTTTCGTGCATAACTTGCATTTGATCTATTGAAGGCAACAATGCATTAGTTTAGCCTTAAAGTCATGTCACTGAGTCTCTTCTAGTCAGCAAATCATTCTAAATTAATTCGAACGAATTCTATTTTCGCCCTTCAAACATTATTTTCTGACATAACTTGCAATTAATCTACTAAAGACAACAATGCATTATTTTAGCTAAAAAGAATATCACTCCGTCTTTTCACTCATTAGATTGTTTGAAGGCACTTCGAACCAATTATCTTTTTGCATTTAGAACGCGACTTACACGCATAATTTGCAATTGATCTATTGATATCAACTATGCATTTTTTTAGCATTACATTCATATTTTTGCGTCTCTTTTAGTCATTAAATCTTTCTAAATCACTTTGAACGAAATTCGGCCTTTAAACATGACTTTCGTGCATAACTTGCATTTGATCTATTGAAGGCAACAATGCATTAGAGTAGCCTTAAAGTCATGTCACTGAGTCTCTTCTAGTCATCAAATCATTCTAAATTAATTCGAACGAATTCTATTTTCGCCCTTCAAACATTATTTTCTTACATAACTTGCAATTTATCTACTAAAGACAACAATGCATTATTTTAGCATTAAAAACTATATCACCCAGTCTTTTCAATCATTAAATTGTTTGAAGGCACTGCAAACAAATTCTCTTTTTGCATTTAAAACGCAACTTTCATGCATAACTTGCAATTGATCTATTGATGGCAACTATACATTTTTTATCCTTAAAGTGTTATTTTTGCGTCTCTTTTAGTCAATAAATCATTCTAAATCACTTCGAACGAAATTCGGCCTTTAAACATGACTTTCGTGCATAACTTGCAGTTGTTCTATTGAAGGGAACAATGCATTTGTTTAGCGTTTAAGTCATGTCACTGAGTCTCTTCTAGTCATTAAATCATTCTAAATTAATTCGAACGAATTCTATTTTCGCCCTTCAAACATTATTTTCTTACATAACTTGTAATTAATCTATTGAAGACAACAATGCATTATTTTAGCATTAAAAAGCATATCACTCAATCTTCTCAATCATTAAATTGTTTGAAGGCACTTCGAACCAATTCTATTTTTGTATTTAAAACACGACTTTCATGCGTAACTTGCACTTGATCTTTTGAAGGCGACTATTCATTTTTTAGCCTTACATTCATATTATTATTTTTCTTTTAGTCATTAAATCTTTCTAAAGCACTTTGAACGAAATTCGGCCTTTGAACATGACTTTCGTGCAAAACATGCATTTGATCTATTGAAGGCAACAATGCATTAGTTTAGCCTTAAAGTCATGTCACTGAGTCTTTTCTAGTCATCCAATCATTCTAAATTAATTCGAACGAATTCTATTTTCGCCCTTCAAACATTATTTTCTTACATAACTTGCAATTAATCTACTAAAGACAACAATGCATTATTTTAGCGTTAAAAAGCATATCACTCATCCTTTTCAATCATTAAATTGTTTGAAGGCACTGCAAACAAATTCTCTTTTTGCATTTAAAACGCGACTTTTATGCATAACTTGCACTTGATCTTTTGAAGGCGACTATTCATTTTTTAGCTTTACATTCATATTATTGCGTCTGTTTTAGTCATTAAATCTTTCTAAATTACTTGGAGAGAAATTCGGCCATTAAACATGACTTTCGTGCATAACTTGCAGTTGATCTATTGAAGGCAACAATGCATTTGTTTAGCCTTAAAGTCATGTCACTGAGTCTCTTCTAAGCATCAAATCATTCTAAATTAATTCGAACGAATTCTATTTTCGCCCTTCAAACATTATTTTCTTACATTACTTGTAATTAATCTATTGAAGACAACAATGCATTATTTTAGCATTAAAAAGCATATCACTCAGTCTTCTAAATCATTAAATTGTTTGAAGGCACTTCAAACCAATTCTATTTTTGTATTTAAAACACGACTTTCATGCATAACTTGCACTTGATCTTTTGAAGGCGACTATTCATTTTTTAGCCTTACATTCATATTATTGCGTCTGTTTTAGTCATTAAATCTTTCTAAATCACTTTGAACGAAATTCGGCCATTAAACATGACTTTCGTGCATAACATGCAGTTTATCTATTGAAGGCAACGATGCATTTGTTTAGCGTTTAAGTCATGTCACTGAGTCTCTTCTAGTCATTAAATCATTCTAAATTAATTCGAACGAATTCTATTTTCGCCCTTCAAACATTGTTTTCTTACATAACTTGCAATTAATCTACTAAAGACAACAATGCATTATTTTAGCATTAAAAAGCATATCACTCAGTCTTTTCACTCATTAGATTGTTTGAAGGCACTTCGAACCAATTATCTTTTTGCATTTAGAACGCGACTTTCACGCATAATTTGCAATTGATCTATTGATATCAACTATATATTTTTTCAGCCTTACATTCATATTTTTGCGTCTCTTTTAGTCACTAAATCTTTCTAAATCACTTCGAACGAAATTCGGCCTTTAAACATGACTTTGGTGCATAACTTGCAGTTGATCTATTGAAGGCAACAATGTATTTATTTAGCCTTAAAGTCATGTCACTGAGTCTCTTCTAGTCATCAAATCATTCTAAATTAATTTGAACGAATTCTATTTTCGCCCTTCAAACATTATTTTCTTACATAACTTGTAATTAATCTATTGAAGACAACAACGCATTATTTTAGCATTAAAAAGCATATCACTTAGTCTTCTCAATCATTAAATTGTTTGAAGGCACTTCGAACCAATTCAATTTTTTTATTTAAAACACGACTTTCATGCATAACTTGCACTTAATCTATTGAAGGCCACATTCATTTTTTAGCCTGAAATTCATATTATTGCGTCTCTTTTAGTCATTAAATCTTTCTAAATCACTTCGAACGAAATTCGGCCTTTAAACTTGACTTTCGTGCATAACTTGCATTTGATCTATTGAAGGCAACAATGCATTAGTTTAGCCTTAAAGTCATGTCACTGAGTCTCTTCTAGCCATCAAATCATTCTAAATTAATTCGAATGATTTCTATTTTCGCCTTTCAAACATTATTTTCTTACATAACTTGCAATTAATCTACTAAAGACAACAATGCATTATTTTAGCGTTAAAAACCATATCACTCAGTCTTTTCAATTATTAAATTGTTTGAAGGCACTGCAAACAAATTCTCTTTTTGCATTTAAAACGCAACTTTCATGCATAACTTGCAATTGATCTATTGATGGCAACTATGCATTTTTTAGCCTTAAAGTGATATTTTTGCGTCTCTTTTAGTCAATAAATCATTCTAAATCACTTCGAACGAAATTCGGCCTTTAAACATGACTTTCGTGCATAACTTGCAGTTGATCTATTGAAGGCAACAATGCATTTGTTTAGCGTTTAAGTCATGTCACTGAGTCTCTTCTAGTCATCAAATCATTCTAAATTAATTCGAACGAATTCTATTTTCGCCCTTCAAACATTATTTTCTTACATTACTTGTAATTAATCTATTGAAGACAACAATGCATTATTTTAGCATTAAAAAGCATATCACTTAGTCTTTTCACTCATTAGATTGTTTGAAGGCACTTCGAACCAATTATCTTTTTGCATTTAGAACGCGACTTTCACGCATAATTTGCAATTGATCTATTGATAGCAACTATGCATTTTTTTAGCCTTACATTCATATTTTTGCGTCTCTTTTAGTCATTAAATCTTTATAAATCACTTCGAACGAAATTCGGCCTTTAAACATGACTTTCGTGCATAACTTGCAGTTGATCTATTGAAGGCAACAACGTATTTGTTTAGCCTTAAAGTCATGTCACTGAGTCTCTTCTAGTCATCAAATCATTCTAAATTAATTCGAACGAATTCTATTTTCACCCTTCAAACATTATTTTCTTACATAACATGTAATTAATGTATTGAAGACAACAATGCATTATTTTAGCATTAAAAAGCATATCACTCAATCTTCTCAATCATTAAATTGTTTGAAGGCACGTCGAACCAATTCTATTTTTGTGTTTAAAACACGACTTTCATGCATAACTTGCACTTGATCTATTGAAGGCCACTATTCATTTTTTAGCCTTAAATTCGTATTATTGCGTCTGTTGTAGTCATTAAATCTTTCTAAATCACTTTGTACAAATTCGGCCTTTAAACATGACTTTCGTGCATAACTTGCATTTGATCTATTGAAGGCAACAATGCATTAGTTTAGCCTTAAAGTCATGTCACTGAGTCTCTTCTAGTCATCAAATCATTCTAAATTAATTCGAACGAATTCTATTTTCGCCCTTCAAACATTATTTTCTTACATAACTTGCAATTAATCTACTAAAGACAACAATGCATTATTTTAGCATTAAAAAGCATATCACTCAGTCTTTTCACTCATTAGATTGTTTGAAGGCACTTCGAACCAATTATCTTTTTGCATTTAGAACGCGACTTTCACCCATAATTTGTAATTGATCTATTGATAGCAACTATGCATTTTTTTAGCCTTACATTCATATTTTTGCGTCTCTTTTAGTCATTAAATCTTTCTAAATCACTTCGAACGAAATTCGGCCTTTAAACATGACTTTCGTGCATAACTTGCAGTTGATCTATTGAAGGGAACAATGCATTTGTTTAGCTTTTAAGTCATGTCACTGAGTCTCTTCTAGTCATTAAATCATTTTAAATTAATTCGAACGAATTCTATTTTCGCCCCTCAAACATTATTTTCTTACATAACATGTAATTAATCTATTGAAGGCAACAATGCATTATTTTAGCATTAAAAAGCATATCACTCAGTCTTCTCAATCATTAAATTGTTTGAAGGCACTTCGAACCAATTCTATTTTTGTATTTAAAACAGGACTTTCATGCATAACTTGCACTTGATCTATTGAAGGCCACTATTCATTTTTTAGCCTTAAATTCATATTATTGCGTCTCTTTTAGTCATTAAATCTTTCTAAATCACTTTGTACAAATTCGGCCTTTAAACATGACTTTCGTGCATAACATGCAGTTGATTTATTGAAGGCAACAATGCATTTGTTTAGCGTTTAAGTCATGTCACTGAGTCTCTTCTAGTCATTAAATCATTTTAAATTAATTCGAACGAATTCTATTTTCGCCCTTCAAACATTATTTTCTTACATAACTTGCAATTAATCTACTAAAGACAACAATGCATTATTTTAGCATTAAAAAGCATATCACTCAGTCTTTTCACTCATTAGATTGTTTGAAGGCACTTCGAAACAATTCTCATTTTGTATTTAGAACGCGACTTTCACGCATAATTTGCAATTGATCTATTGATAGCAACTATTAATTTTTTTAGCCTTAAAGTCATATTTTTGCGTCTCTTTTAGTCATTAAATCTTTATAAATCACTTCGAACGAAATTCGGCCTTTAAACATGACTTTCGTGCATAACTTGTAGTTGATCTATTGAAGGCAACAATGCATTTGTTTAGCCTTAAAGTCATGTCACTGAGTCTCTTCTAGTCATCAAATCATTCAAAATTAATTCGAACGAATTCTATTTTCGCCCTTCAAACATTATTTTCTTACGTAACTTCCAATTAATCTACTAAAGACAACAATGCATTATTTTAGCATTGAAAAGCATATCACTCAGCCTTTTCAATCATTGAATTGTTTGAAGGCACTGCAAACAAATTCTCTTTTTGCATTTAAAACGCGACTTTTATGCATAACTTGCAATTGATGGCAACTATGCATTTTTTAGCCTTAAAGTCATATTTTTGCGTCTCTTTTAGTCATTAAATCTTTCTAAATCACTTCGAACGAAATTCGGCCTTTAAACATGACTTTCGTGCATAACTTGCAGTTTATCTATTGAAGGCAACAATGCATTAGTTTAGCCTTAAAGTCATGTCACTGACTCTCTTCTAGTCATCAAATCATTCTAAATTAATTCGAACGAATTCTATTTTCGCCCTTCAAACATTATTTTCTTACATAACTTGTAATTAATCTATTGAAGACAACAATGCATTATTTTAGCATTAAACAACATATCACTAAGTCTTCCCAATCATTAAATTGTTTGAAGGCATTTCGAGCCAATTCTATTTTTGTATTTAAAACACGACTTTCATGCATAACTTGCACTTGATCTATTGAAGGCCACTATTCATTTTTTAGCCTTACATTCATATTATTATTTTTCTTTTAGTCATTAAATCTTTCTAAAGCACTTTGAACGAAATTCGGCCTTTGAACATGACTTTCGTGCAAAACATGCATTTGATCTATTGAAGGCAACAATGCATTAGTTTAGCCTTAAAGTCATGTCACTGAGTCTTTTCTAGTCATCAAATCATTCTAAATTAATTCGAACGAATTCTATTTTCGCCCTTCAAACATTATTTTCTTACATAACTTGCAATTAATCTACTAAAGACAACAATGCATTATTTTAGCGTTAAAAAGCATATCACTCATCCTTTTCAATCATTAAATTGTTTGAAGGCACTGCAAACAAATTCTCTTTTTGCATTTAAAACGCGACTTTTATGCATAACTTGCACTTGATCTTTTGAAGGCGACTATTCATTTTTTAGCCTTACATTCATATTATTGCATCTGTTTTAGTCATTAAATCTTTCTAAATTACTTGGAGAGAAATTCGGCCATTAAACATGACTTTCGTGCATAACTTGCAGTTGATCTATTGAAAGCAACAATGCATTTGTTTAGCCTTAAAGTCATGTCACTGAGTCTCTTCTAAGCATCAAATCATTCTAAATTAATTCGAACGAATTCTATTTTCGCCCTTCAAACATTATTTTCTTACATTACTTGTAATTAATCTATTGAAGACAACAATGCATTATTTTAGCATTAAAAAGCATATCACTCAGTCTTCTAAATCATTAAATTGTTTGAAGGCACTTCAAACCAATTCTATTTTTGTATTTAAAACACGACTTTCATGCATAACTTGCACTTGATCTTTTGAAGGCGACTATTCATTTTTTAGCCTTACATTCATATTATTGCGTCTGTTTTAGTCATTAAATCTTTCTAAATCACTTTGAACGAAATTCGGCCATTAAACATGACTTTCGTGCATAACATGCAGTTTATCTATTGAAGGAAACGATGCATTTGTTTAGCGTTTAAGTCATGTCACTGAGTCTCTTCTAGTCATTAAATCATTCTAAATTAATTCGAACGAATTCTATTTTCGCCCTTCAAACATTATTTTCTTACATAACTTGCAATTAATCTACTAAAGACAACAATGCATTATTTTAGCATTAAAAAGCATATCACTCAGTCTTTTCACTCATTAGATTGTTTGAAGGCACTTCGAACCAATTATCTTTTTGCATTTAGAACGCGACTTTCACGCATAATTTGCAATTGATCTATTGATAGCAACTATGCATTTTTTTAGCCTTAAAGTCCTATTTTTGCGTCTCTTTTAGTCATTAAATCTTTCTGAATCACTTCGAACGAAATTCGGCTTTTAAACATGACTTTCGTGCATAACTTGCAGTTGATCTATTGAAGGCAACAATGTATTTGTTTAGCCTTAAAGTCATGTCACTGAGTCTCTTCTAGTCATCAAATCATTCTAAATTAATTCGAACGAATTCAATTTTCACCCTTCAAACATTATTTTCTTACATAACATGTAATTAATCTATTGAAGACAACAATGCATTAGTTTAGCATTAAAAAGCATATCACTCAATCTTCTCAATCATTAAATTGTTTGAAGGCACGTCGAACGAATTCTATTTTTGTATTTAAAACACGACTTTCATGCATAACTTGCACTTGATCTATTGAAGGCCACTATTCATTTTTTAGCCTTAAATTCATATTATTGCGTCTGTTTTAGTCATTAAATCTTTCTAAATCACTTTGTACAAATTCGGCCTTTAAACATGACTTTCGTGCATAACTTGCATTTGATCTATTGAAGGCAACAATGCATTAGTTTAGCCTTAAAGTCATGTCACTGAGTCTCTTCTAGTCATCAAATCATTCTAAATTAATTCGAACGAATTCTATTTTCGCCCTTCAAACATTATTTTCTTATATAACTTGCAATTAATCTACTAAAGACAACAATGCATTATTTTAGCATTAAAAAGCATATCACTCAGTCTTTTCACTCATTAGATTGTTTGAAGGCACTTCGAACCAATTATCTTTTTGCATTTAGAACGCGACTTTCACGCATAATTTGCAATTGATCTATTGATAGCAACTATGCATTTTTTTAGCCTTACGTTCATATTTTTGCATCTCCTTTAGTCATTAAATCTTTATAAATCACTTCGAACGAAATTCGGCCTTTAAACATGACTTTCGTGCATAACTTGCAGTTGATCTATTGAAGGCAACAATGTATTTGTTTAGCCTTAAAGTCATGTCAATGAGTCTCTTCTAGTCATCAAATCATTCTAAATTAATTCAAACGAATTCTATTTTCACCCTTCAAACATTATTTTCTTACATAACATGTAATTAATCTATTCAAGACAACAATGCATTATTTTAGCATTAAAAAGCATATCACTTAATCTTCTCAATCATTAAATTGTTTGAAGGCACTTCGAAACAATTCTATTTTTGTATTTAAAACACGACTTTCATGCATAACTTGCACTTGATCTATTGAAGGCCACTATTCATTTTTTAGCCTTAAATTCATATTATTGCGTCTGTTTTAGTCATTAAAGCTTTCTAAATCACTTTGTACAAATTCGGCCTTTAAACAAGACTTTCGTGCATAACATGCAGTTGATTTATTGGAGGCAACAATGCATTTGTTTAGCGTTTAAGTCATGTCACTGAGTCTCTTCTAGTCATTAAATCATTTTAAATTAATTCGAACGAATTCTATTTTCGCCCTTTAAACATTATTTTCTTACATAACTTGCAATTAATCTACTAAAGACAACAATGCATTATTTTAGAATTAAAAAGCATATCACTCAGTCTTTTCACTCATTAGATTGTTTGAAGGCACTTCGAACCAATTCTCTTTTTGCATTTAGAACGCGACTTTCACGCATAATTTGCAATTGATCTATTGATAGCAACTATGCATTTTTTAGCCTTAAAGTCATATTTTAGCATCTCTTTTAGTCATTAAATCTTTCTAAATCACTTCGAATGAAATTTGGCCTTTAAACATGACTTTCGTGCATAACTTGCAGTTGATCTATTGAAGGCAACAATGTATTTGTTTAGCCTTAAAGTCATGTCACTGAGTCTCTTCTAGGCATCAAATCATTCTAAATTAATTCGAACGAATTCTATTTGCACCCTTCAAACATTATTTTCTTACATAACTTGTAATTAATTTATTGAAGACAACAATGCATTATTTTAGCATTAAAAAGCATATCACTCAGTCTTCTCAATCATTAAATTGTTTGAAGGCACTTCAAACCAATTCTATTTTTGTATTTAAAACACGACTTTCATTCATAACTTACACTTGATCTTTTGAAGGCGACTATTCATTTTTTAGCCTTACATTAATATTATTGCGTCTGTTTTAGTCATTAAATCTTTCTAAATCACTTTGAACGAAATTCGGCCATTAAACATGACTTTCGTGCATAACTTGCAGTTGATCTATTGAAGGCAACAATGCATTTGTTTAGCCTTAAAGTCATGTCACTGAGTCTCTTCTAAGCATCAAATCATTCTAAATTAATTCAAACGAATTCTATTTTCGCCCTTCAAACATTATTTTCTTACATTACTTGTAATTAATCTATTGAAGACAGCAATGCATTATTTTAGAATTAAAAAGCATATCACTCGGTCTTCTCAATCATTAAATTGTTTGAAGGCACTTCAAACCAATTCTATTTTTGTATTTAAAACACGACTTTCATGCATAACTTGCACTTGATCTTTTGAAGGAGACTATTCATTTTTTAGCCTTACATTCATATTATTGCGTCTGTTTTAGTCATTAAATCTTTCTAAATCACTTTGTACAAATTCGGCCTTTAAACATGACTTTCGTGCATAACTTGCATTTGATCTATTGAAGGCAACAATGCATTAGTTTAGCCTTAAAGTCATGTCACTGAGTCTCTTCTAGTCATCAAATCATTCTAAATTAATTCGAACGAATTCTATTTTCGCCCTTCAAACATTATTTTCTTACATAACTTGCAATTAATCTACTAAAGACAACAATGCATTATTTTAGCATTAAAAAGCATATCACTCAGTCTTTTCACTCATTAGATTGTTTGAAGGCACTTCGAACCAATTATCTTTTTGGATTTAGAACGCGACTTTCACGCATAATTTGCAATTGATCTATTGATATCAACTATGCATTTTTTTAGCCTTACATTCATATTTTTGCGTCTCTTTTAGTCATTAAATATTTCTAAATCACTTCGAACGAAATTCGGCCTTTAAACATGACTTTCGTGCATAACTTGCAGTTGATCTATTGAAGGCAACAATGTATTTGTTTAGCCTTAAAGTCATGTCACTGAGTCTCTTCTAGTCATCAAATCATTCTAAATTAATTTGAACGAATTCTATTTTCGCCCTTCAAACATTATTTTCTTACATAACTTGTAATTAATCTATTGAAGACAACAATGCATTATTTTAGCATTAAAAAGCATATCACTTAGTCTTCTCAATCATTAAATTGTTTGAAGGCACTTCGAACCAATTCTATTTTTGTATTTAAAACACGACTTTCATGCATAACTTGCACTTAATTTATTGAAGGCCACATTAATTTTTTAGCCTGAAATTCATATTATTGCGTCTCTTTTAGTCATTAAATCTTATTAAATCACTTTGAACGAAATTCGGCCTTTAAACATGACTTTCGTGCATAACTTGCATTTGATCTATTGAAGGCAACAATGCATTAGTTTAGCCTTAAAGTCATGTCACTGAGTCTGTTCTAGTCATCAAATCATTCTAAATTAATTCGAACGAATTCTATTTTCGCCCTTCAAACATTATTTTCTTACATAACTTGTAATTAATCTATTGAAGACAACAATGCATTATTTTAGCATTAAAAAGCATATCACTCAATCTTCTCAATCATTAACTTGTTTGAAGGCACTTCGAACCAATTCTATTTTTGTATTTAAAACACGACTTTCATGCATAACTTGCACTTGATCTATTGAAGGCCACTATTCATTTTTTAGCCTTAAATTCATATTATTGCGTCTGTTTTAGTCATTAAATCTTTCTAAATCACTTTGTACAAATTTGGCCTTTAAACATGACTTTCATGAATAACATGCAGTTGATTTATTGAAGGCAACAATGCATTTTTTAGCCTTAAAGTCATGTCACTGAGTCTCTTCTAGTCATTAAATCATTTTAAATTAATTCGAACGAATTCTATTTTCGCCCTTCAAACATTATTTTCTTACATAACTTGTAATTAATCTATTGAAGACAACAATGCATTATTTTAGCATTAAAAAGCATATCACTCAGTCTTCTCAATCATTAAATTGTTTGAAGGCACTTCAAACCAATTCTATTTTTGTATTTAAAACACGACTTTCATGCATAACTTGCACTTGATCTTTTGAAGGCGACTATTCATTTTTTTAGCCTTAAAGTCATATTTTTGCGTCTCTTTTAGTCATTAAATCTTTCTAAATCACTTCGATCGAAATTCGGCCTTTAAACATGAATTTCGTCCATAACTTGCAGTTGATCTATTGAAGGCAACAATGCATTTGTTTAGCCTTAAAGTCATGTCACTGAGTCTCTTTTAGTCATTAAATCATTTTAAATTAATTCGAACGAATTCTATTTTCGCCCTTCAAACATTATTTTCTTACATAACTTGCAATTAATCTACTAAAGACAACAATGCATTATTTTAGCATTAAAAAGCATATCACTCAGTCTTTTCACTCATTAGATTGTTTGAAGGCACTTCGAACCAATTATCGTTTTGCATTTAGAACGCGACTTTCACGCATAATTTGCAATTGATCTATTGATAGCAACTATGCATTTTTTTAGCCTTAAAGTCCTATTTTTGCGTCTCTTTTAGTCATTAAATCTTTCTAAATCACTTCGAACGAAATTCGGCCTTTAAACATGAATTTCGTGCATAACTTGCAGTTGATCTACTGAAGGCAACAATGCATTTGTTTAGCCTTAAAGTCATGTGACTGAGTCTCTTCTAGTCATTAAATCATTTTAAATTAATTCGAACGAATTCTATTTTCGCCCTTCAAACATTATTTTCTTACATAACTTGCAATTAATCTACGAAAGACAACAATGCATTATTTTAGCATTAAAAAGCATATCAGTCAGTCTTTTCTCAGGTTATTGAGTCTTCTGTAGTCATTAAATCAATTGGCAGTAAGTCGAAAGAATTCTATTTTTTCGCACTTTAAACACGACTTTCGTTCAGAACTTCCAATTCAACCATTGAAGGCAACTGTGCATCTTTTTAGCCTCAAAATCATGTTATCGAGTCTCTTGTGGTCATCAAATCATTTGAAAGCAATTCGAAAGAATTCTATTTTGGCTCTTTAAACGAGACTTTTGTGCATAACTTTCCATTGATCTCTTCAAGTAAATTACCCGTTGTTTAGCCTTGAAATCATGTCATTGAGTCTCTTCTAGTAATTAAATCACTTCAAAGCAAATCAAACGAAATATATTTTCGCACTTCAACCACGACTTTCGTGCATAATTTGCAATGGATCTTTTGAAGGCAACTATACATTTGTATAGCCTAAAAATCTTGTCTTTGAGTCACCTTTAGTCAATAAATCATACGAAATCAATTCAAACAAATGTTATTTTCGCATTTCAAACACAACTTTTGTGCAAAACATGCAATTGATCTATTGAAGGCAATTATGCGTTTGTTTAGCCATAAAATCATGTTATTGAGTCTTCTGTAGTCATTAAATCAATTGGAAGTAAGTCGAAAGAATTCTATTTTTTCGCACTTTAAACACGACTTTCGTTCAGAACTTCCAATTCAACCATTGAAGGCAACTATGCATCTTTTTAACCTTAAAATCATGTCATTGAGTCTCTTCTAGTCATCAAATCATTTGGAAGTAATTCGAACGAATTCTATTTTCGCTCTCTAAACGAGACTTTTGTGCATAACTTGCGATTGATCTTTTCAAGTAAATTACCCATTGTTTAGCCTTGAAATCATGTCATTGAGTCTCTTCTAGTAATTAAATCACTTCAAAGCAATTTGAACGAAATCTTTTTTCACACTTCAACCACGACTTTCGTGCATAATTTGCAATGGATCTTTTGAAGGCAACTATACATTTGTATAGCCTTAAAATCACGTCATTGAGTCACTTTTAGTCAATAAATCATACGAAATCAATTCAAACAAATTCTATTTTCGCATTTCAAACACAACTTTTGTGCAAAACATGCAATTGATCTATTGAAGGTAATTATGCGTTTGTTTAGCCTTAAAATCATGTCATTTAGTCTTCTCTAGTCATTAAATCAATTGGAAGTAAGTCGAAAGAATTCTATTTTTTCGCACTTTAAACACGACTTTCGTTCAGAACTTCCAATTCAACCATTGAAGGCAACTATGCATCTTTTTAGCCTCAAAATCATGTCATCGAGTCTCTTGTGGTCATCAAATGATTTGAAAGCAATTCGAAAGAATTCTATTTTGGCTCTTTAAACGACACTTTTGTGCATAACTTGCGATGGATCTCTTCAAGTAAATTACCCCACTGTTTAGCCCTGAAATCATGTCATTGAGTCTCTTCTAGTAATTAAATCACTTCAAAGCAAATCGAACGAAATATATTTTCGCACTTCAACCACGACTTTCATGCATAATTTGCAATGGATCTTTTGAAGGCAACTATACATTTGTGTAGCCTTAAAATCTTGTCTTTGAGTCACTTTTAGTCAATAAATCATACGAAATCAATTCAAACAAATTTTATTTTCGCATTTCAAACACAACTTTTGTGCAAAACATGCAATTGATCTATTGAAGGCAATTATGCGTTTGTTTAGCCTTAAAATCATGTCATTGAGTCTTCTCTAGTCATTAAATCAATTGGAAGTAAGTCGAAAGAATTCTATTTTATCGCACTTCAAACATGACTTTTATTCAGAACTTCGAATTCAACCATTGAAGGCAACTATGTATCTTTTTAGCCTTGCAATCATGTCATTGAGTCTCTTGTACTCATCAAATCATTTGAAAGCAATTCGAACGAATTCTATTTTCGCCCTGTAAACGAGACTTTTGTGCATAACTTGCGATTGATCTATTCAAGTAAATTACCCATTGTTTAGCCTTGAAATCATGTCATTGAGTCTCTTCTAGTAATTAAATCACTTCAAAGCAAGTCGAACGAAATCTATTTTCGCACTTCAACCACGACTTTCGTGCATAATTTGCAGTGGATATTTTGAAGGCAACTATGCATTTGTATAGCCTTAAAATCATGTCATTGAGTCAATTTTAGTCAATAAATCATACGAAATCAATTCAAACAAATTCTATTTTCGCATTTCAAACACAACTTTTGTGCAAAACATGCAATTGATCTATTGAAGGTAATTATGCGTTTGGTTAGCCTTAAAATCATGTCATTGAGTCTTCTCTAGTCATTATATCAATTAAAAGTAAGTCGAAAGAATTCTATTTTTTCGCACTTGAAACACGACTTTCGTTCAGAACTTCCAATTCAACCATTGAAGGCAACTATGCATCTTTTTAGCCTCATAATCATGTCATCGAGTCTCTTGTGGTCATCAAATCATTTGGAAGTAATTCGAACGAATTCTATTTTCGCTCTCTAAACGAGACTTTTGTGCATAACTTGCGATTGATCTATTCAAGTAAATTACCCATTGTTTAGCCTTGAAATCATGTCATTGAGTCTATTCTAGTAATTAAATCACTTCAAAGCAATTCGAACGAAATCTATTTTCGCGCTTCAACCACGACTTTCGTGCATAATTTGCAATGGATCTCTTGAAGGCAACTATACATTTCTATTGCCTTAAAATCTTGTCTTTGAGTCACTTTTAGTCAATAAATCATACGAAATCAATTCCAACAAATTCTATTTTCGCATTTCAAACACAACTTTTGTGCAAAACATGCAATTGATCTATTGAAGCTAATTATGCGTTTGTTTAGCCTTAAAATCATGTCATTGAGCCTTTCTCTAGTCATTAAATCAATTAAAAGTAAGTCGAAAGAATTCTATTTTTTCGCACTCCAAACACGACTTTCGTTCAGAACTTCCAATTCAACCATTGAAGGTAACTACGCATCTTTTTAACCGTAAAATCATATCATTGAGTCTCTTCTAGTCATCAAATCATTTGCAAGTAATTCGAACGAATTCTATTTTCGCTCTCTAAACGAGACTTTTGTGCATAACTTGCGATTAATCTGTTCAAGTAAATAACCCCTTGTTTAGCCTCGAAATCATGTCATTGAGTCTCTTCTAGTAATTAAATCACTTCAAAGCAATTCGAATGAAATATATTTTCGCACTTCAGCCACAACTTTCGTGCATAATTTGCAATGGATCTTTTGAAGGCAACTATACATTTGTATAGCCTTAAAATCTTGTCTTTCAGTCACTTTTAGTCAATAAATCATACCAAATCAATTCAAACAAATTTTATTTTCGCATTTCAAACACAACTTTTGTGCAAAACATGCAATTGATCTATTGAAGGTAATTATGCGTTTGTTTAGCCTTAAAATCATGTCATTGAGTCTTCTCTAGTCATTAAATCAACTAAAAGTAAGTCGAAAGAATTCTATTTTTTCGCACTTGAAACACGACTTTCATTCAGAACCTCCAATTCAACCATTGAAGGCAACTATGCATCTTTTTAGCCTCAAAATCATGTCATCGAGTCTCTTGTGGTCATCAAATCATTTGATAACAATTCGAACGAATTCTATTTTCGCTCTTTAAACGAGACTTTTGTGCATAACTTGCGATTGATCTATTCCAGTAAATTACCCATTGTTTAGCCTCGAACCATGTCATTGAGTCTCTTCTAGTAATTAAATCACTTCAAAGCAATTCGAACGAAATATATTTTCGCACTTCAGCCACGATTTTCGTGCATAATTTGCAACGGATCTTTTGAAAGCAACTATACATTTGTATAGCCTTAAAATCTTGTCTTTGAGTCACTTTTAGTCAATAATTCATACGGAATCAATTCAAATAAATTTTATTTTCGCATTTCAAACACAACTTTTGTGCAAAACATGCAATTGATCTATTGAAGGCAACTATGCGTTTGTTTAGCCATAAAATCATGTTATTGAGTCTTCTGTAGTCATTAAATCAATTGGAAGTAAGTCGAAAGAATTCTCTTTTTTCGCACTTTAAACACGACTTTCGTTCAGAACTTCCAATTCAACCATTGAAGGCAACTATGCATCTTTTTAACCTTAAAATCATGTCATTGAGTCTCTTCTAGTCATCAAATCATTTGCAAGTAATTCGAACGAATTCTATTTTCGCTCTCTAAACAAGACTTTTGTGCATAACTTGCGATTGATCTATTCAAGTAAATTACCCATTGTTTAGCCTCGAAATCATGTCATTGAGTCTCTTCTAGTAATTAAATCACTTCAAAGCAATTCGAACGAAATATATTTTCGCACTTCAACCACGACTTTCGTGCATAATTTGCAATGGATCTTTTGAAGGTAACTATACATTTGTATAGCCTTAAAATCTTGTCTTTGAGTCACTTTTAGTCAATAAATCTTACCAAATCAATTCAAACAAATTTTATTTTCGCATTTCAAACACAACTTTTGTGCAAAACATGCAATTGATCTATTGAAGCTAATTATGCGTTTGTTTAGCCTTAAAATCATGTCATTGAGCCTTCTCTAGTCATTAAATCAATTAAAAGTAAGTCGAAAGAATTCTATTTTTTCGCACTCCAAACACGACTTTCGTTCAGAACTTCCAATTCAACCATTGAAGGTAACTACACATCTTTTTAACCGTAAAATCATGTCATCGAGTCTCTTGTGGTCATCAAATCATTTGCAAGTAATTCGAACGAATTCTATTTTCGCTCTCTAAGCGAGACTTTTGTGCATAACTTGCGATTGATCTGTTCAAGTAAATTACCCCTTGTTTAGCCTCGAAATCATGTCATTGAGTCTCTTCTAGTAATTAAATCACTTCAAAGCAATTCGAACGAAATCTATTTTCGCACTTAAACCACGACTTTCGTGCATAATTTGCAATGGATCTCTTGAAGGCAACTATACATTTCTATAGCCTTAAAATCTTGTCTTTGAGTCACTTTTAGTCAATAAATCATACGAAATCAATTCCAACAAATTCTATTTTCGCATTTCAAACACAACTTTTGTGCAAAACATGCAATTGATCTATTGAAGCTAATTATGCGTTTGTTTAGCCTTAAAATCATGTCATTGAGCCTTCTCTAGTCATTAAATCAATTAAAAGTAAGTCGAAAGAATTCTATTTTTTCGCACTCCAAACACGACTTTCGTTCAGAACTTCCAATTCAACCATTGAAGGTAACTACACATCTTTTTAACCGTAAAATCATGTCATTGAGTCTCTTCTAGTCATCAAATCATTTGCAAGTAATTCGAACGAATTCTATTTTCGCTCTCTAAACGAGACTTTTGTGCATAACTTGCGATTGATCTGTTCAAGTAAATTACCCCTTGTTTAGCCTCGAAATCATGTCATTGAGTCTCTTCTAGTAATTAAATCACTTCAAAGCAATTCGAACGAAATATATTTTCGCACTTCAGCCACGACTTTCGTGCATAATTTGCAATGGATCTCTTGAAGGCAACTATACATTTCTATAGCCTTAAAATCTTGTCTTTGAGTCACTTTTAGTCAATAAATCATACGAAATCAATTCCAACAAATTCTATTTTCGCATTTCAAACACAACTTTTGTGCAAAACATGCAATTGATCTATTGAAGCTAATTATGCGTTTGTTTAGCCTTAAAATCATGTCATTGAGCCTTCTCTAGTCATTAAATCAATTAAAAGTAAGTCGAAAGAATTCTATTTTTTCGCACTCCCAACACGACTTTCGTTCAGAACTTCCAATTCAACCATTGAAGGTAACTACACATCTTTTTAACCGTAAAATCATGTCATTGAGTCTCTTCTAGTCATCAAATCATTTGCAAGTAATTCGAACGAATTCTATTTTCGCTCTCTAAACGAGACTTTTGTGCATAACTTGCGATTGATCTGTTCAAGTAAATTACCCCTTGTTTAGCCTCGAAATCATGTCATTGAGTCTCTTCTAGTAATTAAATCACTTCAAAGCAATTCGAACGAAATATATTTTCGCACTTCAGCCACGACTTTCGTGCATAATTTGCAATGGATCTTTTGAAGGCAACTATACATTTGTATAGCCTTAAAATCTTGTCTTTCAGTCACTTTTAGTCAATAAATCATACCAAATCAATTCAAACAAATTTTATTTTCGCATTTCAAACACAACTTTTGTGCAAAACATGCAATTGATCTATTGAAGGTAATTATGCGTTTGTTTAGCCTTAAAATCATGTCATTGAGTCTTCTCTAGTCATTAAATCAACTAAAAGTAAGTCGAAAGAATTCTATTTTTTCGCACTTGAAACACGACTTTCATTCAGAACCTCCAATTCAACCATTGAAGGCAACTAGGCATCTTTTTAGCCTCAAAATCATGTCATCGAGTCTCTTGTGGTCATCAAATCATTTGAAAGCAATTCGAAAGAATTCTATTTTGGCTCTTTAAACGAAACTTTTGTCCATAACTTGCGATTGATCTCTTCAAGTAAATTACCCATTGTTTAGCCTTGAAATCATGTCATTGAGTCTCTTCTAGTAATTAAATCACTTCAAAGCAATTCGAACGAAATATATTTTCGCACTTCAGCCACGATTTTCGTGCATAATTTGCAACGGATCTTTTGAAAGCAACTATACATTTGTATAGCCTTAAAATCATGTCATTGAGTCACTTTTAGTCAATAAATCATATGAAATCAATTCAAACAAATTCTATTTTCGCATTTCAAACACAACTTTTGTGCAAAACATGCAATTGATCTATTGAAGGTAATTATGCGTTTGTTTAGCCTTAAAATCATGTCATTGAGTCTTCTCTAGTCATTAAATCAATCAAAAGTAAGTCGAAAGAATTCTATTTTTTCGCACTTCAAACATGACTTTCGTTCAGAACTTCCAATTCAACCATTGAAGGTAACTACGCATCTTTTTAACCGTAAAATGATGTCATTGAGTCTCTTCTAGTCATCAAATCATTTGCAAGTAATTCGAACGAATTCTATTTTCGCTCTCTAAACGAGACTTTTGTGCATAACTTGCGATTGATCTGTTCAAGTAAATTACCCATTGTTTAGCCTCGAAATCATGTCATTGAGTCTCTTCTAGTAATTAAATCACTTCAAAGCAATTCGAACGAAATATATTTTCGCACTTCAACCACGACTTTCGTGCATAATTTGCAATGGATCTTTTGAAGGTAACTATACATTTGTATAGCCTTAAAATCTTGTCTTTGAGTCACTTTTAGTCAATAAATCTTACCAAATCAATTCAAACAAATTTTATTTTCGCATTTCAAACACAACTTTTGTGCAAAACATGCAATTGATCTATTGAAGGTAATTATGCGTTTGTTTAGCCTTAAAATCATGTCATTGAGTCTTCTCTAGTCATTAAATCAATTAAAAGTAAGTCGAAAGAATTCTATTTTTTCGCACTTGAAACACGACTTTCGTTCAGAACTTCCAATTCAACCATTGAAGGCAACTATGCATCTTTTTAGCCTCAAAATCATGTCATCGAGTCTCTTGTGGTCATCAAATCATTTGGAAGTAATTCGAACGAATTCTATTTTCGCTCTCTAAACGAGACTTTTGTGCATAACTTGCGATTGATCGATTCAAGTAAATTACCCATTGTTTAGCCTCGAAATCATGTCATTGAGTCTCTTCTAGTAATTAAATCACTTCAAAGCAATTCGAACGAAATCTATTTTCGCACTTCAACCACGACTTTCGTGCATAATTTGCAATGGATCTCTTGAAGGCAACTATACATTTCTATAGCCTTAAAATCTTGTCTTTGAGTCACTTTTAGTCAATAAATCATACGAAATCAATTCCAACAAATTCTATTTTCGCATTTCAAACACAACTTTTGTGCAAAACATGCAATTGATCTATTGAAGCTAATTATGCGTTTGTTTAGCCTTAAAATCATGTCGTTGAGCCTTCTCTAGTCATTAAATCAATTAAAAGTAAGTCGAAAGAATTCTATTTTTTCGCACTCCAAACACGACTTTCGTTCAGAACTTCCAATTCAACCATTGAAGGTAACTACACATCTTTTTAACCGTAAAATCATGTCATTGAGTCTCTTCTAGTCATCAAATCATTTGCAAGTAATTCGAACGAATTCTATTTTCGCTCTCTAAACGAGACTTTTGTGCATAACTTGCGATTGATCTGTTCAAGTAAATTACCCCTTGTTTAGCCTCGAAATCATGTCATTGAGTCTCTTCTAGTAATTAAATCACTTCAAAGCAATTCGAACGAAATATATTTTCGCACTTCAGCCACGACTTTCGTGCATAATTTGCAATGGATCTTTTGAAGGCAACTATACATTTGTATAGCCTTAAAATCTTGTCTTTCAGTCACTTTTAGTCAATAAATCATACCAAATCAATTCAAACAAATTTTATTTTCGCATTTCAAACACAACTTTTGTGCAAAACATGCAATTGATCTATTGAAGGTAATTATGCGTTTGTTTAGCCTTAAAATCATGTCATTGAGTCTTCTCTAGTCATTAAATCAACTAAAAGTAAGTCGAAAGAATTCTATTTTTTCGCACTTGAAACACGACTTTCATTCAGAACCTCCAATTCAACCATTGAAGGCAACTATGCATCTTTTTAGCCTCAAAATCATGTCATCGAGTCTCTTGTGGTCATCAAATCATTTGAAAGCAATTCGAAAGAATTCTATTTTGGCTCTTTAAACGAAACTTTTGTCCATAACTTGCGATTGATCTCTTCAAGTAAATTACCCATTGTTTAGCCTTGAAATCATGTCATTGAGTCTCTTCTAGTAATTAAATCACTTCAAAGCAATTCGAACGAAATATATTTTCGCACTTCAGCCACGATTTTCGTGCATAATTAGCAACGGATCTTTTGAAAGCAACTATACATTTGTATAGCCTTAAAATCATGTCATTGAGTCACTTTTAGTCAATAAATCATATGAAATCAATTCAAACAAATTCTATTTTCGCATTTCAAACACAACTTTTGTGCAAAACATGCAATTGATCTATTGAAGGTAATTATGCGTTTGTTTAGCCTTAAAATCATGTCATTGAGTCTTCTCTAGTCATTAAATCAATTAAAAGTAAGTCGAAAGAATTCTATTTTTTCGCACTCCCAACACGACTTTCGTTCAGAACTTCCAATTCAACCATTGAAGGTAACTACGCATCTTTTTAACCGTAAAATCATATCATTGAGTCTCTTCTAGTCATCAAATCATTTGCAAGTAATTCGAACGAATTCTATTTTCGCTCTCTAAACGAGACTTTTGTGCATAACTTGCGATTGATCTGTTCAAGTAAATTACCCATTGTTTAGCCTCGAAATCATGTCATTGAGTCTCTTCTAGTAATTAAATCACTTCAAAGCAATTCGAACGAAATATATTTTCGCACTTCAACCACGACTTTCGTGCATAATTTGCAATGGATCTTTTGAAGGTAACTATACATTTGTATAGCCTTAAAATCTTGTCTTTGAGTCACTTTTAGTCAATAAATCTTACCAAATCAATTCAAGCAAATTTTATTTTCGCATCTCAAACACAACTTTTGTGCAAAACATGCAATTGATCTATTGAAGGTAATTATGCGTTTGTTTAGCCTTAAAATCATGTCATTGAGTCTTCTCTAGTCATTAAATCAATTAAAAGTAAGTCGAAAGAATTCTATTTTTTCGCACTTGAAACACGACTTTCGTTCAGAACTTCCAATTCAACCATTGAAGGCAACTATGCATCTTTTTAGCCTCAAAATCATGTCATCGAGTCTCTTGTGGTCATCAAATCATTTGGAAGTAATTCGAACGAATTCTATTTTCGCTCTCTAAACGAGACTTTTGTGCATAACTTGCGATTGATCTATTCAAGTAAATTACCCATTGTTTAGCCTTGAAATCATGTCATTGAGTCTATTCTAGTAATTAAATCACTTCAAAGCAATTCGAACGAAATCTATTTTCGCACTTCAACCACGACTTTCGTGCATAATTTGCAATGGATCTCTTGAAGGCAACTATACATTTCTATAGCCTTAAAATCTTGTCTTTGAGTCACTTTTAGTCAATAAATCATACGAAATCAATTCCAACAAATTCTATTTTCGCATTTCAAACACAACTTTTGTGCAAAACATGCAATTGATCTATTGAAGCTAATTATGCGTTTGTTTAGCCTTAAAATCATGTCATTGAGCCTTCTCTAGTCATTAAATCAATTAAAAGTAAGTCGAAAGAATTCTATTTTTTCGCACTCCAAACACGACTTTCGTTCAGAACTTCCAATTCAACCATTGAATGTAACTACGCATCTTTTTAACCGTAAAATCATGTCATCGAGTCTCTTCTAGTCATCAAATCATTTGCAAGTAATTCGAACGAATTCTATTTTCGCTCTCTAAACGAGACTTTTGTGCATAACTTGCGATTGATCTGTTCAAGTAAATTACCCCTTGTTTAGCCTCGAAATCATGTCATTGAGTCTCTTCTAGTAATTAAATCACTTCAAAGCAATTCGAACGAAATATATTTTCGCACTTCAGCCACGACTTTCGTGCATAATTTGCAATGGATCTTTTGAAGGCAACTATACATTTGTATAGCCTTAAAATCTTGTCTTTCAGTCACTTTTAGTCAATAAATCATACCAAATCAATTCAAACAAATTTTATTTTCGCATTTCAAACACAACTTTTGTGCAAAACATGCAATTGATCTATTGAAGGTAATTATGCGTTTGTTTAGCCTTAAAATCATGTCATTGAGTCTTCTCTAGTCATTAAATCAACTAAAAGTAAGTCGAAAGAATTCTATTTTTTCGCACTTGAAACACGACTTTCATTCAGAACCTCCAATTCAACCATTGAAGGCAACTATGCATCTTTTTAGCCTCAAAATCATGTCATCGAGTCTCTTGTGGTCATCAAATCATTTGAAAGCAATTCGAAAGAATTCTATTTTGGCTCTTTAAACGAAACTTTTGTCCATAACTTGCGATTGATCTCTTCAAGTAAATTACCCATTGTTTAGCCTTGAAATCATGTCATTGAGTCTCTTCTAGTAATTAAATCACTTCAAAGCAATTCGAACGAAATATATTTTCGCACTTCAGCCATGATTTTCATGCATAATTTGCAACGGATCTTTTGAAAGCAACTATACATTTGTATAGCCTTAAAATCATGTCATTGAGTCACTTTTAGTCAATAAATCATATAAAATCAATTCAAACAAATTCTATTTTCGCATTTCAAACACAACTTTTGTGCAAAACATGCAATTGATCTATTGAAGGTAATTATGCGTTTGTTTAGCCTTAAAATCATGTCATTGAGTCTTCTCTAGTCATTAAATCAATTAAAAGTAAGTCGAAAGAATTCTATTTTTTCGCACTTCAAACATGACTTTCGTTCAGAACTTCCAATTCAACCATTGAAGGTAACTACGCATCTTTTTAACCGTAAAATGATGTCATTGAGTCTCTTCTAGTCATCAAATCATTTGCAAGTAATTCGAACGAATTCTATTTTCGCTCTCTAAACGAGACTTTTGTGCATAACTTGCGATTGATCTGTTCAAGTAAATTACCCATTGTTTAGCCTCGAAATCATGTCATTGAGTCTCTTCTAGTAATTAAATCACTTCAAAGCAATTCGAACGAAATATATTTTCGCACTTCAACCACGACTTTCGTGCATAATTTGCAATGGATCTTTTGAAGGTAACTATACATTTGTATAGCCTTAAAATCTTGTCTTTGAGTCACTTTTAGTCAATAAATCTTACCAAATCAATTCAAACAAATTTTATTTTCGCATTTCAAACACAACTTTTGTGCAAAACATGCAATTGATCTATTGAAGGTAATTATGCGTTTGTTTAGCCTTAAAATCATGTCATTGAGTCTTCTCTAGTCATTAAATCAATTAAAAGTAAGTCGAAAGAATTCTATTTTTTTGCACTTGAAACACGACTTTCGTTCAGAACTTCCAATTCAACCATTGAAGGCAACTATGCATCTTTTTAGCCTCAAAATCATGTCATCGAGTCTCTTGTGGTCATCAAATCATTTGGAAGTAATTCGAACGAATTCTATTTTCGCTCTCTAAACGAGACTTTTGTGCATAACTTGCGATTGATCTATTCAAGTAAATTACCCATTATTTAGCCTTGAAAACATGTCATTGAGTCTATTCTAGTATTTAAATCGCTTCAAAGCAATTCGAACGAAATCTATTTTCGCGCTTCAACCACGACTTTCGTGCATAATTTGCAATGGATCTCTTGAAAGCAACTATACATTTCTATAGCCTTAAAATCTTGTCTTTGAGTCACTTTTAGTCAATAAATCATACGAAATCAATTCAAACAAATTCTATTTTCGCATTTCAAACACAACTTTTGTGCAAAACATGCAATTGATCTATTGAAGGTAATTATGCGTTTGTTTAGCCTTAAAATCATGTCATTGAGCCTTCTCTAGTCATTAAATCAGTTAAAAGTAAGTCGAAAGAATTCTATTTTTTCGCACTTCAAACACGACTTTCGTTCAGAACTTCAAATTCAACCATTGAAGGTAACTACGCATCTTTTTAACCTTAAAATCATGTCATTGAGTCTCTTCTAGTCATCAAATCATTTGAAAGGAATTCGAACGAATTCTATTTTCGCTCTTTAAACGAGACTTTTGTGCATAACTTGCGATTGATCTATTCAAGTAAATTACCCATTGTTTAGCCTCGAAATCATGTCATTGAGTCTCTTGTAGTAATTAAATCACTTCAAAGCAATTCGAACGAAATATATTTTCGCACTTCAACCACGACTTTCATGCATAATTTGCAATGGATCTTTTGAAGGCAACTATACATTTGTATAGCCTTAAAATCATGTCATTGAGTCACTTTTAGTCAATAAATCATACGAAATCAATTCAATCAAATTCTATTTTCGCATTTCAAATACAACTTTTGTGCAAAACATGCAATTGATCTATTGAAGGTAATTATGCGTTTGTTTAGCCTTAAAATCATGTCATTGAGTCTTCTCTAGTCATTAAATCAATTAAAAGTAAGTCGAAAGAATTCTATTTTTTTGCACTTGAAACACGACTTTCGTTCAGAACTTCCAATTCAACCATTGAAGGCAACTATGCATCTTTTTAGCCTCAAAATCATGTCATCGAGTCTCTTGTGGTCATCAAATCATTTGGAAGTAATTCGAACGAATTCTATTTTCGCTCTCTAAACGAGACTTTTGTGCATAACTTGCGATTGATCTATTCAAGTAAATTACCCATTGTTTAGCCTTGAAAACATGTCATTGAGTCTATTCTAGTATTTAAATCGCTTCAAAGCAATTCGAACGAAATCTATTTTCGCGCTTCAACCACGACTTTCGTGCATAATTTGCAATGGATCTCTTGAAAGCAACTATACATTTCTATAGCCTTAAAATCTTGTCTTTGAGTCACTTTTAGTCAATAAATCATACGAAATCAATTCAAACAAATTCTATTTTCGCATTTCAAACACAACTTTTGTGCAAAACATGCAATTGATCTATTGAAGGTAATTATGCGTTTGTTTAGCCTTAAAATCATGTCATTGAGTCTTCTCTAGTCACTAAATCAATTAAAAGTAAGTCGAAAGAATTCTATTTTTTCGCACTTGAAACACGACTTTCATTCAGAACCTCCAATTCAACCATTGAAGGCAACTATGCATCTTTTTAGCCTCAAAATCATGTCATCGAGTCTCTTGTGGTCATCAAATCATTTGAAAGCAATTCGAAAGAATTCTATTTTGGCTCTTTAAACGAAACTTTTGTCCATAACTTGCGATTGATCTCTTCAAGTAAATTACCCATTGTTTAGCCTTGAAATCATGTCATTGAGTCTCTTCTAGTAATTAAATCACTTCAAAGCAATTCGAACGAAATATATTTTCGCACTTCAGCCACGATTTTCGTGCATAATTTGCAACGGATCTTTTGAAAGCAACTATACATTTGTACAGCCTTAAAATCATGTCATTGAGTCACTTTTAGTCAATAAATCATATGAAATCAATTCAAACAAATTCTATTTTCGCATTTCAAACACAACTTTTGTGCAAAACATGCAATTGATCTATTGAAGGTAATTATGCGTTTCTTTAGCCTTAAAATCATGTCACTGAGTCTTCTCTAGTCATTAAATCAATTAAAAGTAAGTCGAAAGAATTCTATTTTTTCGCACTTCAAACACGACTTTCGTTCAGAACTTCCAATTCAACCATTGAAGGTAACTACGCATCTTTTTAACCGTAAAATGATGTCATTGAGTCTCTTCTAGTCATCAAATCATTTGCAAGTAATTCGAACGAATTCTATTTTCGCTCTCTAAACGAGACTTTTGTGCATAACTTGCGATTGATCTGTTCAAGTAAATTACCCATTGTTTAGCCTCGAAATCATGTCATTGAGTCTCTTCTAGTAATTAAATCACTTCAAAGCAATTCGAATGAAATATATTTTCGCACTTCAACCACGACTTTCGTGCATAATTTGCAATGGATCTTTTGAAGGTAACTATACATTTGTATAGCCTTAAAATCTTGTCTTTGAGTCACTTTTAGTCAATAAATCTTACCAAATCAATTCAAACAAATTTTATTTTCGCATTTCAAACACAACTTTTGTGCAAAACATGCAATTGATCTATTGAAGGTAATTATGCGTTTGTTTAGCCTTAAAATCATGTCATTGAGTCTTCTCTAGTCATTAAATCAATTAAAAGTAAGTCGAAAGAATTCTATTTTTTTGCACTTGAAACACGACTTTCGTTCAGAACTTCCAATTCAACCATTGAAGGCAACTATGCATCTTTTTAGCCTCAAAATCATGTCATCGAGTCTCTTGTGGTCATCAAATCATTTGGAAGTAATTCGAACGAATTCTATTTTCGCTCTCTAAACGAGACTTTTGTGCATAACTTGCGATTGATCTATTCAAGTAAATTACCCATTGTTTAGCCTTGAAAACATGTCATTGAGTCTATTCTAGTATTTAAATCGCTTCAAAGCAATTCGAACGAAATCTATTTTCGCGCTTCAACCACGACTTTCGTGCATAATTTGCAATGGATCTCTTGAAAGCAACTATACATTTCTATAGCCTTAAAATCTTGTCTTTGAGTCACTTTTAGTCAATAAATCATACGAAATCAATTCAAACAAATTCTATTTTCGCATTTCAAACACAACTTTTGTGCAAAACATGCAATTGATCTATTGAAGGTAATTATGCGTTTGTTTAGCCTTAAAATCATGTCATTGAGCCATCTCTAGTCATTAAATCAATTAAAAGTAAGTCGAAAGAATTCTATTTTTTCGCACTTCAAACACGACTTTCGTTCAGAACTTCAAATTCAACCATTGAAGGTAACTACGCATCTTTTTAACCTTAAAATCATGTCATTGAGTCTCTTCTAGTCATCAAATCATTTGAAAGGAATTCGAACGAATTCTATTTTCGCTCTTTAAACGAGACTTTTGTGCATAACTTGCGATTGATCTATTCAAGTAAATTACCCATTGTTTAGCCTTGAAATCATGTCATTGAGTCTATTCTAGTAATTAAATCACTTCAAAGCAATTCGAACGAAATCTATTTTCGCGCTTCAACCACGACTATCGTGCATAATTTGCAATGGATCTCTTGAAGGCAACTATACATTTCTATAGCCTTAAAATCTTGTCTTTGAGTCACTTTTAGTCAATAAATCATACGAAATCAATTCAAACAAATTCTATTTTCGCATTTCAAACACAACTTTTGTGCAAAACATTCAATTGATCTATTGAAGGTAATTATGCGTTTGTTTAGCCTTAAAATCATGTCATGGAGCCTTCTCTAGTCATTAAATCAATTAAAAGTAAGTCGAAAGAATTCTGTTTTTTCGCACTTCAAACACGACTTTCGTTCAGAAATTCCAATTCAACCATTGAAGGTAACTACGCATCTTTTTAACCTTAAAATCATGTCATTGAGTCTCTTCTAGTCATCAAATCATTTGAAAGGAATTCGAACGAATTCTATTTTCGCTCTTTAAACGAGACTTTTGTGCATAACTTGCGATTGATCTATTCAAGTAAATTACCGATTGTTTAGCCTCGAAATCATGTCATTGGGTCTGTTCTAGTAATTAAATCACTTCAAAGCAATTCGAACGAAATATATTTTCGCACTTCAACCACGATTTTCGTGCATAATTTGCAATGGATCTTTTGAGGGCAACTATACATTTGTATAGCCTTAAAATCATGTCCTTGAGTCACTTTTAGTCAATAAATCATACGAAATCAATTCAAACAAATTCTATTTTCGCATTTCAAACACAACTTTTGTGCAAAACGTGCAATTGATCTATTGAAGGTAATTATGCGTTTGTTTAGCCTTAAAATCATGTCATTGAGCCTTCTCTAGTCATTAAATCAATTAAAAGTAAGTCGAAAGAATTCTATTTTTTCGCACTTCAAACACGACTTTCGTTCAGAACTTCCAATTCAACCATTGAAGGCAACTATGCATCTTTTTAGCCTCAAAATCATGTCATCGAGTCTCTTGTGGTCATCAAATCATTTGGAAGTAATTCGAACGAATTCTATTTTCGCTCTTTAAACGAGACTTTTGTGCATAACTTGCGATTGATCTATTCAAGTAAATTACCCATTGTTTAGCCTCGAAATCATGTCATTGAGTCTCTTCTAGTAATTAAATCACTTCAAAGCAATTCGAACGAAATATATTTTCGCACTTCAACCACGACTTTCGTGCATAATTTGGAATGGATCTTTTGAATGCAACTATGCATCTGTATATCCTTAAAATCATGTCATTGAGTCACTTTTAGTCAATAAATGATACGAAATCAATTCAAACAAATTGTATTTTCGCATTTCAAACACAACTTTTGTGCAAAACATGGAATTGATCTATTGAAGGTAATTATGGGTTTGTTTAGCCTTAAAATCATGTCATTGAGTCTTCTCTAGTCATTAAATCAATTAAAAGTAAGTCGAAAGAATTCTATTTTTTCGCACTTCAAACATGACTTTTATTCAGAACTTCGAATTCAACCATTGAAGGCAACTATGTACCTTTTTAGCCTCAAAATCATGTCATCGAGTCTCTTGTACTCATCAAATCATTTGAAAGCAATTCGAACGAATTCTATTTTCGCTCTTTAAACGAGACTTTTGTGCATAACTTGCGATTGATCTATTCAAGTAAATTACCGATTGTTTAGCCTCGAAATCATGTCATTGAGTCTGTTCTAGTAATTAAATCACTTCAAAGCAATTCGAACGAAATATATTTTCGCACTTCAACCACGACTTTCGTGCATAATTTGCAATGGATCTTTTGAGGGCAACTATACATTTGTATAGCCTTAAAATCATGTCATTGAGTCACTTTTAGTCAATAAATCATACGAAATCAATTCAAACAAATTCTATTTTCGCATTTCAAACACAACTTTTGTGCAAAACGTGCAATTGATCTATTGAAGGTAATTATGCGTTTGTTTAGCCTTAAAATCATGTCATTGAGCCTTCTCTAGTCATTAAATCAATTAAAAGTAAGTCGAAAGAATTCTATTTTTTCGCACTTCAAACACGACTTTCGTTCAGAACTTCCAATTCAACCATTGAAGGCAACTATGCATCTTTTTAGCCTCAAAATCATGTCATCGAGTCTCTTGTGGTCATCAAATCATTTGGAAGTAATTCGAACGAATTCTATTTTCGCTCTTTAAACGAGACTTTTGTGCATAACTTGCGATTGATCTATTCAAGTAAATTACCCATTGTTTAGCCTCGAAATCATGTCATTGAGTCTCTTCTAGTAATTAAATCACTTCAAAGCAATTCGAACGAAATATATTTTCGCACTTCAACCACGACTTTCGTGCATAATTTGGAATGGATCTTTTGAATGCAACTATGCATCTGTATATCCTTAAAATCATGTCATTGAGTCACTTTTAGTCAATAAATGATACGAAATCAATTCAAACAAATTGTATTTTCGCATTTCAAACACAACTTTTGTGCAAAACATGGAATTGATCTATTGAAGGTAATTATGCGTTTGTTTAGCCTTAAAATCATGTCATTGAGTCTTCTCTAGTCATTAAATCAATTAAAAGTAAGTCGAAAGAATTCTATTTTTTCGCACTTCAAACATGACTTTTATTCAGAACTTCGAATTCAACCATTGAAGGCAACTATGTACCTTTTTAGCCTCAAAATCATGTCATCGAGTCTCTGGTACTCATCAAATCATTTGAAAGCAATTCGAACGAATTCTATTTTCGCTCTTTAAACGAGACTTTTGTGCATAACTTGCGATTGATCTCTTCAAGTAAATTACCCATTGTTTAGCCTTGAAATGATGTCATTGAGTCTCTTCTAGTAATTAAATCACTTCAAAGCAATTCGAACGAAATATATTTTCGCACTTCAACCACGACTTTCCTGCATAATTTGCAATGGATCTTTTGAAGGCAACTATACATTTATATAGCCTTAAAATCTTGTCTTTGAGTCACTTTTAGTCAATAAATCAAACGAAATGAATTCAAACAAATTTTATTTTCGCATTTCAAACACAACTTTTGTGCAAAACATGCAATTGATCTATTGAAGGCAATTATGCGTTTGTTTAGCCATAAAATCATGTTATTGAGTCTTCTGTAGTCATTAAATCATATGGAAGTAAGTCGAAAGAATTCTATTTTTTCGCACTTTAAACACGACTTTCGTTCAGAACTTCCAATTCAACCATTGAAGGCAACTATGCATCTTTTTAACCTTAAAATCATGTCATTGAGTCTCTTCTAGTCATCAAATCATTTTGAAGCAATTCGAACGAATTCTATTTTCCCTGTCTAAACGAGACTTTTGTACATAACTTGCGATTGATCTTTTCAAGTAAATTACCCATTGTTTAGCCTTGAAATCATGTCATCGAGTCTCTTCTAGTAATTAAATCACTGCAAAGCAATTCGAACGAAATCTATTTTCGCACTTCAACCACGACTTTCGTGCATAATTTGCAAAGGATCTTTTGAAGGCAACTATACATCTGTATAGCCTTAAAATCTTGTCTTTGAGTCACTTTTAGTCAATAAATCATACGAAATCAATTCAAACAAATTCTATTTTCGCATTTCAAACACAACTTTTGTGCAAAACATGCAATTGATCTATTGAAGGTAATTATGCGTTTGTTTAGCCTTAAAATCATGTCATTGAGTCTTCTCTAGTCATTAAATCAATTAAAAGTAAGTCGAAAGAATTCTATTTTTTCGCACATCAAACACGACTTTCGTTCAGAACTTCCAATTCAACCATTGAAGGCAACTATGCATCTTTTTAGCCTCAAAATCATGTCATCGAGTCTCTTGTGGTCATCAAATCATTTGGAAGTAATTCGAACGAATTCTATTTTCGCTCTCTAAATGAGACTTTTGTGCATAACTTGCGATTGATCTCTTCAAGTAAATTACCCATTTTTTAGCTTTGAAATCATGTCATTGAGTCTCTTCTAGTAATTAAATCACTTCAAAGCAATTCGAACGAAATATATTTTCGCACTTCAACCACGACTTTCGTGCATAATTTGCACTGGATCTTTTGAACGCAACTATAGATTTGTATAGCCTTAAAATCTTGTCTTTGAGTCACTTTTAGTCAATAAATCATACGAAATCAATTCAAACAAAGTTTATTTTCGCATTTCAAACACAACTTTTGTGCAAAACATGCAATTGATCTATTGAAGGCAATTATGCGTTTGTTTAGCCTTAAAATCATGTCATTGAGTCTTATCTAGTCATTAAATCAATTGGAAGTAAGTCGAAAGAATTCTATTTTTTCGCACTACAAACACGACTTTCGTTCAGAACTTCCAATTCAACCATTGAAGGCAACTATGCATCTTTTTAACCTTAAAATCATGTCATTAAGTCTCTTGTACTCATCAAATCATTTGAAAGCAATTCGAACGAATTCTATTTTCGCTCTTTCAACGAGACTTTTGTGCGTAACTTGCGATTGATTTATTCAAGTAAATTACCCATTGTTTAGCCTTGAAATCATGTCATTGAGTCTCTTCTAGTAATTAAATCACTTCAAAGCAATTTGAATGAAATCTATTTTCGCACTTCAACCACGACTTTCGTGCATAATTTGCAATGGATCTTTTCAAGGCAACTATACATTTGTATAGCCTTAAAATCTTGTCTTTGAGTCACTTTTAGTCAATAAATCATACGAAATCAATTCAAACAAATTCTATTTTCGCATTTCAAACACAACTTTTGTGCAAAACATGCAATTGATCTATTGAAGGTATTTATGCGTTTGTTTAGCCTTAAAATCATGTCATTGAGTCTTCTCTAGTCATTAAATCAATTAAAAGTAAGTCGAAAGAATTCTATTTTTTCGCACATCAAACACGACTTTCGTTCAGAACTTCCAATTCAACCATTGAAGGCAACTATGCATCTTTTTAGCCTCAAAATCATGTCATCGAGTCTCTTGTGGTCATCAAATCATTTGGAAGTAATTCGAACGAATTCTATTTTCGCTCTCTAAACGAGACTTTTGTGCATAACTTGCGATTGATCTCTTCAAGTAAATTACCCATTGTTTAGCCTTGAAATCATGTCATCGAGTCTCTTCTAGAAATTAAATCACTTCAAAGCAATTCGAACGAAATATATTTTCGCACCTCAATCACAACTTTCTTGCCTAATTTGCAGTGGATATTTTGAAGGCAACTATGCATTTGTATAGCCTTAAAATCATGTCAATGAGTCAGTTTTAGTCAATAAATCATACGAAATCAATTCAAACAAATTCTATTTTCGCATTCCAAACACAAGTTTTGTGCAAAACAAGCAATTGATCTATTGAAGGTAATTATGCGTTTGTTTAGCCCTAAAATCATGTCATTGAGTCTTCTCTAGTCATTAAATCAATTAAAAGTAAGTCGAAAGAATTCTATTTTTTCGCACTTCAAACATGACTTTTATTCAGAACTTCGAATTCAACCATTGAAGGAAACTATGTATCTTTTTAGCCTTGCAATCATGTCATTGAGTCTCTTGTACTCATCAAATCATTTGAAAGCAATTGGAACGAATTCTATTTTCGCTCTTTAAACGAGACTTTTGTGCATAACTTGCGATTGATCTATTCAAGTAAATTACCCATTGTTTAGCCTTGAAATCATGTCATTGAGTCTCTTCTATTAATTAAATCACTTCAAAGCAATTCGAACGAAATCTTTTTTCACACTTCAACCCCGGCTTTCGTGCATAATTTGCAATGGATCTCTTGAAGGCAACTATGCATCTGTATAGCCTTAAAATCATGTCATTGAGTCACTTTTAGTCAATAAATCATACGAAATCAATTCAAACAAATTCTATTTTCGCATTTCAAACACAACTTTTGTGCAAAACATGCAATTGATCTATTGAAGGTAATTATGCGTTTGTTTAGCCTTAAAATCAAGTCATTGAGCCTTCTCTAGTCATTAAATCAATTAAAAGTAAGTCGAAAGAATTCTATTTTTTCGCACTTCAAACACCACTTTCGTTCAGAACTTCCAATTCAACCATTGAAGGCAACTATGCATCTTTTTAACCTTAAAATCATGTCATTGAGTCTCTTCTAGTCATCAAATCATTTGGAAGTAATTTGAACAAATTCTATTTTCGCTCTTTAAACGAGACTTTTGTGCATAACTTGCGATTGATCTATTCAAGTAAATTACCCATTGTTTAGCCTTGAAATCATGTCATTGAGTCTCTTCTAGTAATTAAATCACTTCAAAGCAATTCAAACGGAATATATTTTCGCACTTCAACCACGACTTTCGTGCATAATTTGCAATGGATCTTTTCAAGGCAACTATACATTTGTATAGCCTTAAAATCTTGTCTTTGAGTCACTTTTAGTCAATAAATCATACGAAATCAATTCAAACAAATTTTATTTTCGCATTTCAAACACAACTTTTGTGCAAAACATGCATTTGATCTGTTGAAGGCAATTATGCGTTTGTTTAGCCATAAAATCATGTTATTGAGTCTTCTGTAGTCATTAAATCAATTGGAAGTAAGTCGAAAGAATTCTATTTTTTCGCACTTTAAACACGACTTTCGTTCAGAACTTCCAATTCAACCATTGAAGGCAACTATGCATCTTTTTAACCTTAAAATCATGTCATTGAGTCTCTTCTAGTCATCAAATCATTTTGAAGCAATTCGAACGAATTCTATTTTCGCTGTCTAAACGAGACTTTTGTACATAACTTGCGATTGATCTTTTCAAGTAAATTACCCATTGTTTAGCCTTGAAATCATGTCATCGAGTCTCTTCTAGTAATTAAATCACTGCAAAGCAATTCGAACGAAATCTATTTTCGCACTTCAACCACGACTTTCGTGCATAATTTGCAAAGGATCTTTTGAAGGCAACTATACATCTGTATAGCCTTAAAATCTTGTCTTTGAGTCACTTTTAGTCAATAAATCATACGAAATCAATTCAAACAAATTCTATTTTCGCATTTCAAACACAACTTTTGTGCAAAACATGCAATTGATCTATTGAAGGTAATTATGCGTTTGTTTAGCCTTAAAATCATGTCATTGAGTCTTCTCTAGTCATTAAATCAATTAAAAGTAAGTCGAAAGAATTCTATTTTTTCGCACATCAAACACGACTTTCGTTCAGAACTTCCAATTCAACCATTGAAGGCAACTATGCATCTTTTTAGCCTCAAAATCATGTCATCGAGTCTCTTTTGGTCATCAAATCATTTGGAAGTAATTCGAACGAATTCTATTTTCGCTCTCTAAACGAGACTTTTGTGCATAACTTGCGATTGATCTCTTCAAGTAAATTACCCATTGTTTAGCTTTGAAATCATGTCATTGAGTCTCTTCTAGTAATTAAATCACTTCAAAGCAATTCGAACGAAATATATTTTCGCACTTCAACCACGACTTTCGTGCATAATTTGCACGGGATCTTTTGAACGCAACTATAGATTTGTATAGCCTTAAAATCTTGTCTTTGAGTCACTTTTAGTCAATAAATCATCCGAAATCAATTCAAACAAAGTTTATTTTCGCATTTCAAACACAACTTTTGTGCAAAACATGCAATTGATCTATTGAAGGCAATTATGCGTTTGTTTAGCCTTAAAATCATGTCATTGAGTCTTATCTAGTCATTAAATCAATTGGAAGTAAGTCGAAAGAATTCTATTTTTTCGCACTACAAACACGACTTTCATTCAGAACTTCCAATTCAACCATTGAAGGCAACTATGCATCTTTTTAACCTTAAAATCATGTCATTAAGTCTCTTGTACTCATCAAATCATTTGAAAGCAATTCGAACGAATTCTATTTTCGCTCTTTCAACGAGACTTTTGTGCGTAACTTGCGATTGATTTATTCAAGTAAATTACCCATTGTTTAGCCTTGAAATCATGTCATTGAGTCTCTTCTAGTAATTAAATCACTTCAAAGCAATTTGAATGAAATCTATTTTCGCACTTCAACCATGACTTTCGTGCATAATTTGCAATGGATCTTTTCAAGGCAACTATACATTTGTATAGCCTTAAAATCTTGTCTTTGAGTCACTTTTAGTCAATAAATCATACGAAATCAATTCAAACAAATTCTATTTTCGCATTTCAAACACAACTTTTGTGTAAAACATGCAATTGATCTATTGAAGGTAATTATGCGTTTGTTTAGCCTTAAAATCATGTCATTGAGTCTTCTCTAGTCATTAAATCAATTAAAAGTAAGTCGAAAGAATTCTATTTTTTCGCACATCAAACACGACTTTCGTTCAGAACTTCCAATTCAACCATTGAAGGCAACTATGCATCTTTTTAGCCTCAAAATCATGTCATCGAGTCTCTTGTGGTCATCAAATCATTTGGAAGTAATTCGAACGAATTCTATTTTCGCTCTTTAAACGAGACTTTTGTGCATAACTTGCGATTGATCTATTCAAGTAAATTACCCATTGTTTAGCCTTGAAATCATGTCATCGAGTCTCTTCTAGTAATTAAATCAATTCAAAGCAATTCGAACGAAATATATTTTCGCACTTCAATCACAACTTTCTTGCCTAATTTGCAGTGGATATTTTGAAGGCAACTATGCATTTGTATAGCCTTAAAATCATGTCAATGAGTCACTTTTAGTCAATAAATCATACGAAATCAATTCAAACAAATTCTATTTTCGCATTCCAAACACAAGTTTTGTGCAAAACAAGCAATTGATCTATTGAAGGTAATTATGCGTTTGTTTAGCCCTAAAATCATGTCATTGAGTCTTCTCTAGTCATTAAATCAATTAAAAGTAAGTCGAAAGAATTCTATTTTTTCGCACGTCAAACATGACTTTTATTCAGAACTTCGAATTCAACCATTGAAGGAAACTATGTATCTTTTTAGCCTTGCAATCATGTCATTGAGTCTCTTGTACTCATCAAATCATTTGAAAGCAATTGGAACGAATTCTATTTTCGCTCTTTAAACGAGACTTTTGTGCATAACTTGCGATTGATCTATTCAAGTAAATTACCCATTGTTTAGCCTTGAAATCATGTCATTGAGTCTCTTCTATTAATTAAATCACTTCAAAGCAATTCGAACGAAATCTTTTTTCACACTTCAACCCCGGCTTTCATGCATAATTTGCAATGGATCTCTTGAAGGCAACTATGCATCTGTATAGCCTTAAAATCATGTCATTGAGTCACTTTTAGTCAATAAATCATACGAAATCAATTCAAACAAATTCTATTTTCGCATTTCAAACACAACTTTTGTGCAAAACATGCAATTGATCTATTGAAGGTAATTATGCGTTTGTTTAGCCTTAAAATCAAGTCATTGAGCCTTCTCTAGTCATTAAATCAATTAAAAGTAAGTCGAAAGAATTCTATTTTTTCGCACTTCAAACACCACTTTCGTTCAGAACTTCCAATTCAACCATTGAAGGCAACTATGCATCTTTTTAACCTTAAAATCATGTCATTGAGTCTCTTCTAGTCATCAAATCATTTGGAAGTAATTTGAACGAATTCTATTTTCGCTCTTTAAACGAGACTTTTGTGCATAACTTGCGATTGATCTATTCAAGTAAATTACCCATTGTTTAGCCTTGAAATCATGTCATTGAGTCTCTTCTAGTAATTAAATCACTTCAAAGCAATTCGAACGGAATATATTTTCGCACTTCAACCACGACTTTCGTGCATAATTTGCAATGGATCTTTTCAAGGCAACTATACATTTGTATAGCCTTAAAATCTTGTCTTTGAGTCACTTTTAGTCAATAAATCATACGAAATCAATTCAAACAAATTTTATTTTCGCATTTCAAACACAACTTTTGTGCAAAACATGCATTTGATCTGTTGAAGGCAATTATGCGTTTGTTTAGCCATAAAATCATGTTATTGAGTCTTCTGTAGTCATTAAATCAATTGGAAGTAAGTCGAAAGAATTCTCTTTTTTCACACTTTAAACACGACTTTCGTTCAGAACTTCCAATTCAACCATTGAAGGCAACTATGCATCTTTTTAACCTTAAAATCATGTCATTGAGTCTCTTCTAGTCATCAAATCATTTGGAAGCAATTCGAACGAATTCTATTTTCGCTCTCTAAACGAGACTTTTGTGCATAACTTGCGATTGATCTATTTAAGTAAATTACCCATTGTTTAGCCTTGAAAACATGTCATTGAGTCTATTCTAGTAATTAAATCACTTCAAAGCAATTCGAACGAAATCTATTTTCGCACTTCAACCACGACTTTCGTGCATAATTTGCAATGGATTTTTTGAAGGCAACTATACATTTGTATTGCCTTAAAATCTTGTCTTTGAGTCACTTTTAGTCAATAAATCATACGAAATCAATTCAAACAAATTTTATTTTCGCATTTCAAACACAACTTTTGTGCAAAACATGCAATTGATCTATTGAAGGCAATTATGCGTTTGTTTAGCCATAAAATCATGTTATTGTGTCTTCTGTAGTCATTAAATCAATTGGAAGTAAGTCGAAAGAATTCTCTTTTTTCACACTTTAAACACGACTTTCGTTCAGAACTTCCAATTCAACCATTGAAGGCAACTATGCATCTTTTTAATCTTAAAATCATGTCATTGTGTCTCTTCTAGTCATCAAATCATTTGGAAGCAATTCGAACGAATTCTATTTTCGCTCTCTAAACGAGACTTTTGTGCATAACTTGCGATTGATCTATTTAAGTAAATTACCCATTGTTTAGCCTTGAAAACATGTCATTGAGTCTATTCTAGTAATTAAATCACTTCAAAGCAATTCGAACGAAATCTATTTTCGCACTTCAACCACGACTTTCGTGCATAATTTGCAATGGATCTTTTGAAGGCAACTATGCATCTGTATAGCCTTAAAATCATGTCATTGAGTCACTTTTAGTCAATAAATCATACGAAATCAATTCAAACAAATTCTATTTTCGCATTTCGCACACAACTTTTGTGCAAAACATGCAATTGATCTATTGAAGGTAATTATGTGTTTTTTTAGCCTTAAAATCAAGTCATTGAGCCTTCTCTAGTCATTAAATCAATTAAAAGTAAGTCGAAAGAATTCTATTTTTTCGCACTTCGAACACGACTTTCGTTCAGAACTTCCAATTCAACCATTGAAGGCAACTATGCATCTTTTTAACCTTAAAATCATGTCATTGAGTCTCTTCTAGTCATCAAATCATTTGGAAGTAATTCGAACGAATTCTATTTTCGCTCTCTAAACGAGACTTTTGTGCATAATTTGCGATTGATCTATTCAAGTAAATTACCCATTGTTTAGCCTTGAAAACATGTCATTGAGTCTATTCTAGTAATTAAATCGCTTCAAAGCAATTCGAACGAAATCTATTTTCGTGCTTCAACCACGACTTTCGTGCATAATTCGCAATGGATCTTTTGAAGGCAACTATAGATTTGTATAGCCTTAAAATCTTGTCTTTGAGTCACTTTTAGTCAATAAATCATACGAAATCAATTCAAACAAATTTTATTTTCGCATTTCAAACACAACTTTTGTGCAAAACATGCAATTGATCTATTGAAGGTAATTATGCGTTTGTTTAGCCTTAAAATCATGTCATTGAGTCTTCTCTAGTCATTAAATCAACTAAAAGTAAGTCGAAAGAATACTATTTTTTCGCACTTGAAACACGACTTTCGTTCAGAACTTCCAATTCAACCATTGAAGGCAACTATGCATCTTTTTAGCCTCAAAATCGTGTCATCGAGTCTCTTGTGGTCATCAAATCATTTGAAAGCAATTCGAAAGAATTCTATTTTGGCTCTTGAAACGAGACTTTTGTCCATAACTTGCGATTGATCTCTTCAAGAAAATTACCCATTGTTTAGCCTTGAAATCATATCATTGAGTCTCTTCTCTTAATTAAATCACTTCAAAGCAATTCGAACGAAATATATTTTCGCACTTCAACCACGACTTTCGTGCATAATTTGCAATGGATCTCTTGAAGGCAACTATGCATTTGTATAGCCTTAAAATCATGTCATTGAGTCACTTTTAGTCAACAAATCATACGAAATCAATTCAAACAAATTCTCTTTTCGCATTTCAAACACAACTTTTGTGCAAAACATGCAATTGATCTATTGAAGGTAATTATGCATTTGTTTAGCCTTGAAATCATGTCATTTAGTCTTCTCTAGTCATTAAATCAATTAAAAGTAAGTCGAAAGAATTCTATTTTTTCGCACTTCAAACATGACTTTTATTCAGAACTTCGAATTCAACCATTGAAAGAAACTATGTATCTTTTTAGCCTTGCAATCATGTCATTGAGTCTCTTGTACTCATCAAATCATTTGAAAGCAATCCGAACGAATTCTATTTTCGCTCTTTAAACGAGACTTTTGTGCATAACTTGCGATTGATTTATTCAAGTAAATTACCCATTGTTTAGCCTGGAAATCATGTCATTGAGTCTCTTCTAGTAATTAAATCACTTCAAAGCAATTTGAATGAAATCTATTTTCGCACTTCAACCCCGACTTTCGTGCATAATTTGCGATGGATCTCTTGAAGGCAACTAGCATTTGTATAGCCTTAAAATCATCTCATTGAGTCACTTTTAGTCAATAAATCATATGAAATCAATTCAAACAAATTTTATTTTCGCATTTCAAACACAACTTTTGTGCAAAACATGCAATTGTTCTATTGAAGGTAATTATGCGTTTGTTTAGCCTTAAAATAATGTCATTTAGTCTTCTCTAGTCATTAAATCAATAAAAACTAAGTCGAAAGAATTCTATTTTTTCGCACTTCAAACACGACTTTTGTTCAGAACTTCAAATTCAACCATTGAAGGCAACTATGCATCTTTTTAGCCTCAAAATCATGTCATCGAGTCTCTTGTACTCATCAAATCATTTGAAAGGAATTCGAACGAATTCTGTTTTCGCTCTTTAAACGAGACTTTTGCGCATAACTTGCGATTGATCTATTCAAGTAAATTACCCATTGTTTAGCCTCGAAATCGTGTCATTGAGTCTCTTCTAGTAATTAAATCACTTCAAAGCAACTCGAACGGAATATATTTTAGCACTTCAACCACGACTTTCGTGCATAATTTGCAATGAATCTTTTGAAGGAAACTATACATTTGTATAGCCTTAAAATCTTGTCTTTGAGTCACTTTTAGTCAATAAATCATACGAAATCAATTCAAACAAATTTTATTTTCGCATTTCAAACACAACTTTTGTGCAAAACATGCAATTGATCTATTGAAGGCAATTATGCGTTTGTTTAGCCATAAAATCATGTTATTGAGTCTTCTGTAGTCATTAAATCAATTGGAAGTAAGTCGAAAGAATTCTCTTTTTTCACACTTTAAACACGACTTTCGTTCAGAACTTCCAATTCAACCATTGAAGGCAACTATGCATCTTTTTAACCTTAAAATCATGTCATTGAGTCTCTTCTAGTCATCAAATCATTTGGAAGCAATTCGAACGAATTCTATTTTCGCCCTCTAAACGAGACTTTTGTGCATAACTTGCGATTGATCTATTTAAGTAAATTACCCATTGTTTAGCCTTGAAAACATGTCATTGAGTCTATTCTAGTAATTAAATCACTTCAAAGCAATTCGAACGAAATCTATTTTCGCACTTCAACCACGACTTTCGTGCATAATTTGCAATGGATCTTTTGAAGGCAACTATACATTTGTATAGCCTTAAAATCTTGTCTTTGAGTCACTTTTAGTCAATAAATCATACGAAATCAATTCAAACAAATTTTATTTTCGCATTTCAAACACAACTTTTGTGCAAAACATGCAATTGATCTATTGAAGGTAATTATGCGTTTGTTTAGCCTTAAAATCATGTCATTGAGTCTTCTCTAGTCATTAAATCAACTAAAAGTAATTCGAAAGAATTCTGTTTTTTCGCACTTGAAACACGACTTTCATTCAGAACCTCCAATTCAACCATTGAAGGCAACTATGCATCTTTTTAGCCTCAAAATCATGTCATCGAGTCTCTTGTGGTCATCAAATCATTTGAAAGCAATTTGAAAGAATTCTATTTTGGCTCTTTAAACGAGACTTTTGTCCATAACTTGCGATTGATCTCTTCAAGTAAATTACCCATTGTTTAGCCTTGAAATCATGTCATTTAGTCTCTTCTAGTAATTAAATCACTTCAAAGCAATTCGAACGAAATATATTTTCGCACTTCAACCACGACTTTCTTGCATAATTTGGAGTGGATATTTCGAAGGCAACTATGCATTTGTATAGCCTTAAAATCTTGTCTTTGAGTCACTTTTAGTCAATAAATCATACGAAATCAATTCAAACAAATTTTATTTTCGCATTTCAAACACAACTTTTGTGCAAAACATGCAATTGATCTATTGAAGGTAATTATGCGTTTGTTTAGCCTTAAAATCATGTCATTGAGTCTTCTCTAGTCATTAAATCAATTAAAAGTAAGTCGAAAGAATTCTATTTTTTCGCACTTGAAACACGACTTTCATTCAGAACCTCCAATTCAACCATTGAAGGCAACTATGCATCTTTTTAGCCTCAAAATCTTGTGATCGAGTCTCTTGTGGTCATCAAATCATTTGAAAGCAATTCGAAAGAATTCTATTTTGGCTCTTTAAACGAGACTTTTGTCCATAACTTGCGATTGATCTCTTCAAGTAAATTACCCATTGTTTAGCCTTGAAATCATGTCATTTAGTCTCTTCTAGTAATTAAATCACTTCAAAGCAATTCGAACGAAATATATTTTCGCACTTCAACCACGACTTTCTTGCATAATTTGGAGTTGATATTTCGAAGGCAACTATGCATTTGTATAGCCTTAAAATCATGTCATTGAGTCACTTTTAATCAATAAATCATACGAAATCAATTCAAACGAATTCTATTTTCGCATTTCAAACACAACTTTTGTGCAAAACATGCAATTGATCTATTGAAGGTAATTATGCGTTTGTTTAGCCTTAAAATCATGTCATTGAGTCTTCTCTAGTCATTAAATCAATTAAAAGTAAGTCGAAAGAATTCTATTTTTTCGCACTTCAAACATGACTTTTATTCAGAACTTCGAATTCAACCATTCAAGGCAACTATGTATCTTTTTAGCCTTGCAATCATATCATTGAGTCTCTTGTACTCATCAAATCATTTGAAAGCAATTCGAACGAATTCTATTTTCGCTCTTTAAACGAGACTTTTGTGCATAACTTGCGATTGATCTATTCAAGTAAATTACCCATTGTTTAGCCTTGAAATCATGTCATTGAGTCTCTTCTAGTAATTAAATCACTTCAAAGCAATTCGAACGAAATCTATTTTCGCACTTCAACCACAACTTTCTTGCCTAATTTGCAGTGGATATTTTGAAGGCAACTATGCATTTGTATAGCCTTAAAATCATGTCATTGAGTCACTTTTAGTCAATAAATCATACGAAATCAATTCAAACAAATTCTATTTTCGCATTTCAAACACAACTTTTGTGCAAAACATGCAATTGATCTATTGAAGGTAATTATGCGTTTGTTTAGCCTTAAAATCATGTCATTGAGTCTTCTCTAGTCATTAAATCAATTAAAAGTAAGTCGAAAGAATTCTATTTTTTCGCACTTCAAACATGACTTTTATTCAGAACTTCGAATTCAACCATTGAAGGCAACTATGTATCTTTTTAGCCTTGCAATTATGTCATTGAGTCTCTTGTACTCATCAAATCATTTGAAAGCAATTCGAACGAATTCTATTTTCGCTCTCTAAACGAGACATTTGTGCATAACTTGCGATTCATCTTTTCAAGTAAATTACCCATTGTTTAGCCTTGAAATCATGTCATTGAGTCTCTTCTAGTAATTAAATCACTTCAAAGCAATTCGAACGAAATATATTTTCGCACTTCAACCACGAATTTCGTGCATAATTTGCAATGGATCTTTTGAAGGCAACTATACATTTGTATAGCCTTAAAATCTTGTCATTGAGTCACTTTTAGTCAATAAATCATACGAAATCAATTCAAACAAATTCTATTTTCGCATTTCAAACACAACTTTTGTGCAAAACATGCAATTGATCTATTGAAGGTAATTATGCGTTTGTTTAGCCTTAAAATCATGTCATTGAGTCTTCTCTAGTCATTAAATCAATTAAAAGTAAGTCGAAAGAATTCTATTTTTTCGCACTTCAAACACGACTTTTGTTCAGAACTTCAAATTCAACCATTGAAGGCAACTATGCATCTTTTTAGCCTCAAAATCATGTCATCGAGTCTCTTCTAGTCATCAAATCATTTGAAAGGAATTCGAACAAATTCTATTTTCGCTCTTTAAACGAGACTTTTGTGCATAACTTGCGATTGATCTATTCAAGTAAATTACCCATTGTTTAGCCTCGAAATTATGTCATTGAGTCTCTTCTAGTAATTAAATCACTTCAAAGCAATTCGAACGAAATATATTTTCGCACTTCAACCACGACTTTCGTGCATAATTTGCAATGGATCTTTTGAAGGCAACTATACATTTGTATAGCCTTAAAATCTTGTCTTTGAGTCACTTTTAGTCAATAAATCATACGAAATCAATTCAAACAAATTTTATTTTCGCATTTCAAGCAGAACTTTTGTGCAAAACATGCAATTGATCTATTGAAGGCAATTATGCGTTTGTTTAGCCATAAAATCATGTTATTGAGTCTTCTGTAGTCATTAAATCAATTGGAAGTAAGTCGAAAGAATTCTCTTTTTTCACACTTTAAACACGACTTTCGTTCTGAACTTCCAATTCAACCATTGAAGGCAACTATGCATCTTTTTAACCTTAAAATCATGTCTTTGAGTCTCTTCTAGTCATCAAATCATTTGGAAGTAATTCGAACGAATTCTATTTTCGCTCTCTAAACGAGACTTTTGTGCATAACTTGTGATTGATCTATTCAAGTAAATTACCCATTGTTTAGCCTTGAAAACATGTCATTGAGTCTATTCTAGTAATTAAATCACTTCTAAGAAATTCGAACGAAATCTATTTTCGCACTTCAACCACGACTTTCGTGCATAATTTGCAATGGATCTTTTGAAGGCAACTATGCATCTGTATAGCCTTAAAATCATGTCATTGAGTCACTTTTAGTCAATAAATCATACGAAATCAATTCAAACAAATTCTATTTTCGCATTTCAAACACAACTTTTGTGCAAAACATGCAATTGATCTATTGAAGGTAATTATGCGTTTGTTTAGCCTTAAAATCAAGTGATTGAGCCTTCTCTAGTCATTAAATCAATTAAAAGTAAGTCGAAAGAATTCTATTTTTTCGCACTTGAAACACGACTTTCATTCAGAACCTCCAATTCAACCATTGAAGGCAACTATGCATCTTTTTAGCCTCAAAATCATGTCATCGAGTCTCTTGTGGTCATCAAATCATTTGAAAGCAATTCGAAAGAATTCTATTTTGGCTCTTTAAACGAGACTTTTGTCCATAACTTGCGATTGATCTCTTCTAGTAAATTACCCATTGTTTAGCCTTGAAATCATGTCATTTAGTCTCTTCTAGTAATTAAATCACTTCAAAGCAATTCGAACGAAATCTATTTTCGCACTTCAACCACGACTTTCTTGCATAATTTCGAGTGGATATTTTGAAGGCAACTATGCATTTGTATAGCCTTAAAATCGTGTCATTGAGTCACTTTTAGTCAATAAATCATACGAAATCAATTCAAACGAATTCTATTTTCGCATTTCAAACACAACTTTTTTGCAAAACATGCAATTGATCTATTGAAGGTAATTATGTGTTTGTTTAGCCTTAAAATCATGTCATTGAGTCTTCTCTAGTCATTAAATCAATTGAAAGTAAGTCGAAAGAATTCTATTATTTCGCACTTCAAACATGACTTTTATTCAGAACTTCGAATTCAACCATTCAAGGCAACTATGTATCTTTTTAGCCTTGCAATCATATCATTGAGTCTCTTGTACTCATCAAATCATTTGAAAGCAATTCGAACGAATTCTATTTTCGCACTTTAAACGAGACTTTTGTGCATAACTTGCGATTGATCTATTCAAGTAAATTACCCATTGTTTAGCCTTGAAATCATGTCATTGAGTCTCTTCTAGTAATTAAATCACTTCAAAGCAATTCGAACGAAATCTTTTTTCACACTTCAACCCCGACTTTCGTGCATAATTTGCAGTGGATATTTTGAAGGCAACTATGCATTTGTATAGCCTTAAAATCTTGTCTTTGAGTCACTTTTAGTCAATAAATCATACGAAATCAATTCAAACAAATTTTATTTTCGCATTTCAAACACAACTTTTGTGCAAAACATGCAATTGATCTATTGAAGGTAATTATGCGTTTGTTTAGCCTTAAAATCATGTCATTGAGTCTTCTCTAGTCATTAAATCAATTAAAAGTAAGTCGAAAGAATTCTATTTTTTCGCACTTGAAACACGACTTTCATTCAGAACCTCCAATTCAACCATTGAAGGCAACTATGCATCTTTTTAGCCTCAAAATCATGTCATCGAGTCTCTTGTGGTCATCAAATCATTTGAAAGCAATTCGAAAGAATTCTATTTTGGCTCTTTAAACGAGACTTTTGTCCATTACTTGCGATTGATCTCTTCAAGTAAATTACCCATTGTTTAGCCTTGAAATCATGTCATTTAGTCTCTTCTAGTAATTAAATCACTTCAAAGCAATTCGAACGAAATATATTTTCGCACTTCAACCACGACTTTCTTGCATAATTTGGAGTGGATATTTCGAAGGCAAGTATGCATTTGTATAGCCTTAAAATCATGTCATTGAGTCACTTTTAATCAATAAATCATACGAAATCAATTCAAATGAATTCTATTTTCGCATTTCAAACACAACTTTTGTGCAAAACATGCAATTGATCTATTGAAGGTAATTATGCGTTTGTTTAGCCTTAAAATCATGTCATTGAGTCTTCTCTAATCATTAAATCAATTAAAAGTAAGTCGAAAGAATTCTATTTTTTCGCACTTCAAACATGACTTTTATTCAGAACTTCGAATTCAACCATTGAAGGCAGCTATGTATCTTTTTAGCCTTGTAATTATGTCATTGAGGCTCTTGTACTCATCAAATCATTTGAAAGCAATTTGAACGAATTCTATTTTCGCTCTTTAAACGAGACTTTTGTGCATAACTTGCGATTGATCTCTTCAAGTAAATTACCCATTGTTTAGCCTTGAAATCATGTCATTGAGTCTCTTCTAGTAATTAAATCACTTCAAAGCAATTCGAACGAAATATATTTTCGCACTTCAACCACGACTTTCGTGCATAATTTGCAATGGATCTTTTGAAGGCAACTATACATTTGTATAGCCTTAAAATCTTGTCTTTGAGTCACTTTTAGTCAATAAATCATACGAAATCAATTCAAACAAATTTTATTTTCGCATTTCAAACACAACTTTTGTGCAAAACATGCAATTGATCTATTGAAGGCAATTATGCGTTTGTTTAGCCATAAAATCATGTTATCGAGTCTTCTGTAGTCATTAAATCAATTGGAAGTAAGTCGAAAGAATTCTATTTTTTCGCACTTTAAACACGACTTTCATTCAGAACTTCCAATTCAACCACTGAAGGCAACTATGCATCTTTTTAACCTTAAAATCATGTCATTGAGTCTCTTCTAGTCATCAAATCATTTGGAAGTAATTCGAACGAATTCTATTTTCGCTCTCTAAACGAGACATTTGTGCATAACTTGCGATTCATCTTTTCAAGTAAATTACCCATTGTTTAGCCTTGAAATCATGTCATCGAGTCTCTTCTAGTAATTAAATCACTTCAAAGCAATTCGAACGAAATATATTTTCGCACTTCAACCACGACTTTCGTGCATAATTTGCAATGGATCTTTTGAAGGCAACTATACATTTGTATAGCCTTAAAATCATGTCATTGAGTCACTTTTAGTCAATAAATCATACGAAATCAATTCAAACAAATTCTATTTTCGCATTTCAAACGCAACTTTTGTGCAAAACATGCAATTGATCTATTGAAGGTAATTATGCGTTTGTTTAGCCTTAAAATCAAGTCATTGAGCCTTCTCTAGTCATTAAATCAATTAAAAGTAAGTCGAAAGAATTCTATTTTTTCGCACTTCAAACACGACTTTCGTTCAGAACTTCCAATTCAACCATTGAAGGCAACTATGCATCTTTTTAACCTTAAAATCATGTCATTGAGTCTCTTCTAGTCATCAAATCATTTTGAAGTAATTTGAACGAATTCTATTTTCGCTCTTTAAACGAGACTTTTGTGCATAACTTGCGATTGATCTATTCAAGTAAATTACCCATTGTTTAGCCTCGAAATCATGTCATTGAGTCTCTTCTAGTAATTAAATCACTTCAAAGCAATTCGAACGGAATATATTTTCGCACTTCAACCACGACTTTCGTGCATAATTTGCAATGGATGTTTTGAAGGCAACTATACATTTGTATAGCCTTAAAATCTTGTCTTTGAGTCACTTTTAGTCAATAAATCATACGAAATCAATTCAAACAAATTTTATTTTCGCATTTCAAACACAACTTTTGTGCAAAACATGCAATTGATCTATTGAAGGCAATTATGCGTTTGTTTAGCCATAAAATCATGTTATTGAGTCTTCTGTAGTCATTAAATCAATTGGAAGTAAGTCGAAAGAATTCTCTTTTTTCACACTTTAAACAGGACTTTCGTTCAGAACTTCCAATTCAACCATTGAAGGCAACTATGCATCTTTTTAACCTTAAAATCATGTCATTGAGTCTCTTCTAGTCATCAAATCATTTGGAAGCAATTCGAACGAATTCTATTTTCGCTCTCTAAACGAGACTTTTGTGCATAACTTGCGATTGATCTATTTAAGTAAATTACCCATTGTTTAGCCTTGAAAACATGTCATTGAGTCTATTCTAGTAATTAAATCACTTCAAAGCAATTCGAACGAAATCTATTTTCGCACTTCAACCACGACTTTCGTGCATAATTTGCAATGGATCTTTTGAAGGCAACTATACATTTGTATAGCCTTAAAATCTTGTCTTTGAGTCACTTTTAGTCAATAAATCATACGCAATCAATTCAAACAAATTTTATTTTCGCATTTCAAACACAACTTTTGTGCAAAACATGCAATTGATCTATTGAAAGTAATTATGCGTTTGTTTAGCCTTAAAATCATGTCATTGAGTCTTCTCTAGTCATTAAATCAACTAAAAGTAAGTCGAAAGAATTCTATTTTTTCGCACTTGAAACACGACTTTCATTCAGAACCTCCAATTCAACCATTGAAGGCAACTATGCATCTTTTTAGCCTCAAAATCATGTCATCGAGTCTCCTGTGGTCATCAAATCATTTGAAAGCAATTCGAAAGAATTCTATTTTGGCTCTTTAAACGAGACTTTTGTCCATAACTTGCGATTGATATCTTCAAGTAAATTACCCATTGTTTAGCCTCGAAATCATGTCATTGAGTCTCTTCTAGTAATTAAATCACTTCAAAGCAATTCGAACGAAATATATTTTCGCACTTCAACCACGACTTTCGTGCATAATTTGCAATGGATATTTTGAAGGCAACTATGCATTTGTATAGCCTTAAAATCATGTCATTGAGTCACTTTTAGTCAATAAATCATACGAAATCAATTCAAACAAATTTTATTTTCGCATTTCAAACACAACTTTTGTGCAAAACATGCAATTGATCTATTGAAGGTAATTATGCGTTTGTTTAGCCTTAAAATCATGTCATTGAGTCTTCTCTAGTCATTAAATCAACTAAAAGTAAGTAGAAAGAATTCTATTTTTTCGCACTTGAAACACGACTTTCATTCAGAACCTCCAATTCAACCATTGAAGGCAACTATGCATCTTTTTAGCCTCAAAATCATGTCATCGAGTCTCTTGTGGTCATCAAATCATTTGAAAGCAATTCGAAAGAATTCTATTTTGGCTCTTTAAACGAGACTTTTGTCCATAACTTGCGATTGATCTCTTCAAGTAAATTACCCATTGTTTAGCCTTGAAATCATGTCATTGAGTCTCTTCTAGTAATTAAGTCACTTCAAAGCAATTCGAACGAAATCTATTTTCGCACTTCAACCACGACTTTCGTGCATAATATGGAATGGATCTTTTGAAGGCAACTATACATTTGTATAGCCTTAAAATCTTGTCTTTGAGTCACTTTTCGTGAATAAATCATACCAAATCAATTCAAACAAATTTTATTTTCGCATTTCAAACACAACTTTTGTGCAAAACATGCAATTGATCTATTGAAGGTAATTATGCGTTTGTTTAGCCTTAAAATCATGTCATTGAGTCTTCTCTAGTCATTAAATCAAATAAAAGTAAGTCGAAAGAATTCTATTTTTTCGCACTTCAAACATGACTTTTATTCAGAACTTCGAATTCAACCATTCAAGGCAACTATGTGTCTTTTTAGCCTTGCAATCATATCATTGAGTCTCTTGTACTCATCAAATCATTTGAAAGCAATTCGAACGAATTCTATTTTCGCTCTTTAAACGAGACTTTTGTGCATAACTTGCGATTGATCTATTCAAGTAAATTACCCATTGTTTAGCCTTGAAATCATGTCATTGAGTCTCTTCTAGTAATTAAGTCACTTCAAAGCAATTCGAACGAAATCTATTTTCGCACTTCAACCACAACTTTCTTGCCTAATTTGCAGTGGATATTTTGAAGGCAACTATGCATTTGTATAGCCTTAAAATCATGTCATTGAGTCACTTTTAGTCAATAAATCATACGAAATCAATTCAAACAAATTCTATTTTCGCATTTCAAACACAACTTTTGTGCAAAACATGCAATTGATCTATTGAAGGTAATTATGCGTTTGTTTAGCCTTAAAATCATGTCATTGAGTCTTCTCTAGTCATTAAATCAATTAAAAGTAAGTCGAAAGAATTCTATTTTTTCGCACTTCAAACACGACTTTTATTCAGAACTTCGAATTCAACCATTGAAGGCAACTATGCATCTTTTTAGCCTGAAAATCATGTCATCGAGTCTCTTGTAGTCATCAAATCATTTGAAAGGAATTCGAACGAATTCTATTTTCGCTCTTTAAACGAGACTTTTGTGCATAACTTGCGATTCATCTTTTCAAGTAAATTACCCATTGTTTAGCCTCGAAATCATGTTATTGAGTCTCTTCTAGTAATTAAATCACTTCAAAGCAATTCGAACGAAATATATTTTCGCACTTCAACCACGACTTTCGTGCATAATTTGCAATGGATATTTTGAAGGCAACTATGCATTTGTATAGCCTTAAAATCATGTCATTGAGTCACTTTTAGTCAATAAATCATACGAAATCAATTCAAACAAATTCTATTTTCGCATTTCAAACACAACTTTTGTGCAAAACATGCAATTGATCTATTGAAGGTAATTATGCGTTTGTTTAGCCTTAAAATCATGTCATTGAGCCTTCTCTAATCATTAAATCAATTAAAAGTAAGTCGAAAGAATTCTATTTTTTCGCACTTGAAACACGACTTTCGTTCAGAACTTCCAATTCAACCATTGAAGGCAACTATGCATCTTTTTAGCCTCAAAATCTTGTGATCGAGTCTCTTGTGGTCATCAAATCATTTGAAAGCAATTCGAAAGAATTCTATTTTGGCTCTTTAAACGAGACTTTTGTCCATAACTTGCGATTGATCTCTTCAAGTAAATTACCCATTGTTTAGCCTTGAAATCATGTCATTTAGTCTCTTCTAGTAATTAAATCACTTCAAAGCAATTCGAACGAAATATATTTTCGCACTTCAACCACGACTTTCTTGCATAATTTGGAGTGGATATTTCGAAGGCAACTATGCATTTGTATAGCCTTAAAATCATGTCATTGAGTCACTTTTAATCAATAAATCATACGAAATCAATTCAAACGAATTCTATTTTCGCATTTCAAACACAACTTTTGTGCAAAACATGCAATTGATCTATTGAAGGTAATTATGCGTTTGTTTAGCCTTAAAATCATGTCATTGAGTCTTCTCTAGTCATTAAATCAACTAAAAGTAAGTCGAAAGAATTCTATTTTTTCGCACTTGAAACACGACTTTCATTCAGAACCTCCAATTCAACCATTGAAGGCAACTATGCATCTTTTTAGCCTCAAAATCATGTCATCGAGTCTCCTGTGGTCATCAAATCATTTGAAAGCAATTCGAAAGAATTCTATTTTGGCTCTTTAAACGAGACTTTTGTCCATAACTTGCGATTGATCTCTTCAAGTAAATTACCCATTGTTTAGCCTCGAAATCATGTCATTGAGTCTCTTCTAGTAATTAAATCACTTCAAAGCAATTCGAACGAAATATATTTTCGCACTTCAACCACGACTTTCGTGCATAATTTGCAATGGATATTTTGAAGGCAACTATGCATTTGTATAGCCTTAAAATCATGTCATTGAGTCACTTTTAGTCAATAAATCATACGAAATCAATTCAAACAAATTCTATTTTCGCATTTCAAACACAACTTTTGTGCAAAACATGCAATTGATCTATTGAAGGTAATTATGCGTTTGTTTAGCCTTAAAATCATGTCATTGAGCCTTCTCTAATCATTAAATCAATTAAAAGTAAGTCGAAAGAATTCTATTTTTTCGCACTTGAAACACGACTTTCGTTCAGAACTTCCAATTCAACCATTGAAGGCAACTATGCATCTTTTTAGCCTCAAAATCTTGTGATCGAGTCTCTTGTGGTCATCAAATCATTTGAAAGCAATTCGAAAGAATTCTATTTTGGCTCTTTAAACGAGACTTTTGTCCATAACTTGCGATTGATCTCTTCAAGTAAATTACCCATTGTTTAGCCTTGAAATCATGTCATTTAGTCTCTTCTAGTAATTAAATCACTTCAAAGCAATTCGAACGAAATATATTTTTGCACTTCAACCACGACTTTCTTGCATAATTTGGAGTGGATATTTCGAAGGCAACTATGCATTTGTATAGCCTTAAAATCATGTCATTGAGTCACTTTTAATCAATAAATCATACGAAATCAATTCAAACGAATTCTATTTTCGCATTTCAAACACAACTTTTGTGCAAAACATGCAATTGATCTATTGAAGGTAATTATGCGTTTGTTTAGCCTTAAAATCATGTCATTGAGTCTTCTCTAGTCATTAAATCAAATAAAAGTAAGTCGAAAGAATTCTATTTTTTCGCACTTCAAACACGACTTTTATTCAGAACTTCGAATTCAACCATTGAAGGCAACTATGCATCTTTTTAGCCTCAAAATCATGTCATCGAGTCTCTTGTAGTCATCAAATCATTTGAAAGGAATTCGAACGAATTCTATTTTCGCTCTTTAAACGAGACTTTTGTGCATAACTTGCGATTCGTCTTTTCAAGTAAATTACCCATTGTTTAGCCTCGAAATCATGTCATTGAGTCTCTTCTAGTAATTAAGTCACTTCAAAGCAATTCGAACGAAATCTATTTTCGCACTTCAACCACAACTTTCTTGCCTAATTTGCAGTGGATATTTTGAAGGCAACTATGCATTTGTATAGCCTTAAAATCATGTCATTGAGTCACTTTTAGTCAATAAATCATACGAAATCAATTCAAACAAATTCTATTTTCGCATTTCAAACACAACTTTTGTGCAAAACATGCAATTGATCCATTGAAGGTAATTATGCGTTTGTTTAGCCTTAAAATCATGTCATTGAGTCTTCTCTAGTCATTAAATCAATTAAAAGTAAGTCGAAAGAATTCTATTTTTTCGCACTTCAAACACGCCTTTTATTCAGAACTTCGAATTCAACCATTGAAGGCAACTATGCATCTTTTTAGCCTCAAAATCATGTCATCCAGTCTCTTGTGGTCATCAAATCATTTGAAAGCAATTCGAACGAATTCTATTTTCGCTCTCTAAACGAGACATTTGTGCATAACTTGCGATTCATCTTTTCAAGTAAATTACCCATTGTTTAGCCTTGAAATCATGTCATCGAGTCTCTTCTGGTAATTAAATCACTTCAAAGCAATTCGAACGAAATATATTTTCGCACTTCAACCACGACTTTCGTGCATAATTTGCAATGGATCTTTTGAAGGCAACTATACATTTGTATAGCCTTAAAATCTTGTCTTTGAGTCACTTTTAGTCAATAAATCATACGAAATCAATTCAAACAAATTTTATTTTCGCATTTCAAACACAACTTTTGTGCAAAACATGCAATTGATCTATTGAAGGCAATTATGCGTTTGTTTAGCCATAAAATCATGTTATTGAGTCTTCTGTAGTCATTAAATCAATTGGAAGTAAGTCGAAAGAATTCTCTTTTTTCACACTTTAAACACGACTTTCGTTCAGAACTTCCAATTCAACCATTGAAGGCAACTATGCATCTTTTTAACCTTAAAATCATGTCATTGAGTCTCTTCTAGTCATCAAATCATTTGGAAGTAATTCGAATGAATTCTATTTTCGCTCTCTAAACGAGACTTTTGTGCATAACTTGCGATTGATCTATTCAAGTAAATTACCCATTGTGTAGCCTTGAAAACATGTCATTGAGTCTATTCTAGTAATTAAATCACTTCAAAGCAATTCGAACGAAATCTATTTTCGCACTTCAACCACGACTTTCGTGCATAATTTGCAATGGATCTTTTGAAGGCAACTATACATTTGTATAGCCTTAAAATCTTTTCTTTGAGTCACTTTTAGTCAATAAATCATACCAAATCAATTCAAACAAATTTTATTTTCGCATTTCAAACACAACTTTTGTGCAAAGCATGCAATTGATCTATTGAAGGTAATTATGCGTTTGTTTAGCCTTAAAATCATGTCATTGAGTCTTCTCTAGTCTTTAAATCAATTAAAAGTAAGTCGAAAGAATTCTATTTTTTCGCACTTCAAACATGACTTTTATTCAGAACTTCGAATTCAACCATTGAAGGCAACTATGTATCTTTTTGGCCTCAAAATCCTGTCATCGAGTCTCTTGTACTCATCAAATCATTTGAAAGCAATTCGAACGAATTCTATTTTCGCTCTTTAAACGAGACTTTTGTGCATAACTTGCGATTGATCTATTCAAGTAAATTACCCATTGTTTAGCCTTGAAATCATGTCATTGAGTCTCTTCTAGTAATTAAGTCACTTCAAAGCAATTCGAACGAAATCTATTTTCGCACTTCAACCACAACTTTCTTGCCTAATTTGCAGTGGATATTTTGAAGGCAACTATGCATTTGTATAGCCTTAAAATCATGTCATTGAGTCACTTTTAGTCAATAAATCATACGAAATCAATTCAAACAAATTCTATTTTCGCATTTCAAACACAACTTTTGTGCAAAACATGCAATTGATCTATTGAAGGTAATTATGCGTTTGTTTAGCCTTAAAATCATGTCATTGAGCCTTCTCTTGTCATTAAATCAATTAAAAGTAAGTCGAAAGAATTCTATTTTTTCGCACTTGAAACACGACTTTCGTTCAGAACTTCCAATTCAACCATTGAAGGCAACTATGCATCTTTTTAACATTAAAATCATGTCATTGAGTCTCTTCTAGTCATCAAATCATTTGGAAGCAATTCGAACGAATTCTATTTTTGCTCTCTAAACGAGACTTTTGTGCATAACTTGCGATTGATCTTTTCAAGTAAATTACCCATTGTTTAGCCTTGAACTCATGTCATTGAGTCTCTTCTAGTAATTAAATCACTTCAAAGCAACTCGAACGAAATCTATTTTCGCACTTCAACCACGACTTTCGTGCATAATTTGCAATGGATCTTTTGAAGGCAACTATGCATCTGTATAGCCTTAAAATCATGTCATTGAGTAACTTTTAGTCAATAAATCATACGAAATCAATTCAAACAAATTCTATTTTCGAATTTCAAACACAACTTTTGTGCAAAACATGCAATTGATCTATCGAAGGCAATTATGCGTTTGTTTAGCCATAAAATCATGTTATTGAGTCTTCTGTAGTCATTAAATCAATTGGAAGTAAGTCGAAAGAATTCTCTTTTTTCACACTTTAAACACGACTTTCGTTCAGAACTTCCAATTCAACCATTGAAGGCAACTATGCATCTTTTTAACCTTAAAATCATGTCATTGAGTCTCTTCTAGTCATCAAATCATTTGGAAGTAATTCGAACGAATTCTATTTTCGCTCTCTAAACGAGACTTTTGTGCATAACTTGCGATTGATCTATTCAAGTAAATTACCCATTGTGTAGCCTTGAAAACATGTCATTGAGTCTATTCTAGTAATTAAATCACTTCAAAGCAATTCGAACGAAATCTATTTTCGCACTTCAACCACGACTTTCGTTCATAATTTGCAATGGATCTTTTGAAGGCAACTATACATTTGTATAGCCTTAAAATCTTTTCTTTGAGTCACTTTTAGTCAATAAATCATACCAAATCAATTCAAACAAATTTTATTTTCGCATTTCAAACACAACTTTTGTGCAAAGCATGCAATTGATCTATTGAAGGTAATTATGCGTTTGTTTAGCCTTAAAATCATGTCATTGAGTCTTCTCTAGTCTTTAAATCAATTAAAAGTAAGTCGAAAGAATTCTATTTTTTCGCACTTCAAACACGACTTTCGTTCAGAACTTCCAATTCAACCATTGAAGGCAACTATGCATCTTTTTAACATTAAAATCATGTCATTGAGTCTCTTCTGGTCATCAAATCATTTGGAAGCAATTCGAACGAATTCTATTTTTGCTCTCTAAACGAGACTTTTGTGCATAACTTGCGATTGATCTTTTCAAGTAAATTACCCATTGTTTAGCCTTGAACTCATGTCATTGAGTCTCTTCTAGTAATTAAATCACTTCAAAGCAACTCGAACGAAATCTATTTTCGCACTTCAACCACGACTTTCGTGCATAATTTGCAATGGATCTTTTGAAGGCAACTATACATTTGTATAGCCTTAAAATCTTGTCTTTGAGTCACTTTTAGTCAATAAATCATACGAAATCAATTCAAACAAATTTTATTTTCGCATTTCAAACACAACTTTTGTGCAAAACATGCAATTGATCTATTGAAGGCAATTATGCGTTTGTTTAGCCATAAAATCATGTTATTGAGTCTTCTGTAGTCATTAAATCAATTGGAAGTAAGTCGAAAGAATTCTCTTTTTTCACACTTTAAACACGACTTTCGTTCAGAACTTCCATTTCAACCATTGAAGGCAACTATGCATCTTTTTAACCTTAAAATCATGTCATTGAGTCTCTTCTAGTCATCAACTCACTTGGCAGTAATTCGAACGAATTCTATTTTCGCTCTCTAAACGAGACTTTTGTGCATAACTTGCGATTGATCTATTCAAGTAAATTACCCATTGTGTAGCCTTGAAAACATGTCATTGAGTCTATTCTTGTAATTAAATCACTTCAAAGCAATTCGAACGAAATCTATTTTCGCACTTCAACCACGACTTTCGTGCATAATATGCAATTGATCTTTTGAAGGCAACTATACATTTGTATAGCCTTAAAATCTTGTCTTTGAGTCACTTTTCGTCAATAAATCGTACCAAATCAATTCAAACAAATTTTATTTTCGTATTTCAAACACAACTTTTGTGCAAAACATGCAATTGATCTATTGAAGGTAATTATGCGTTTGTTTAGCCTTAAAATCATTTCATTGAGTCTTCTCTAGTCTTTAAATCAATTAAAAGTAAGTCGAAAGAATTCTATTTTTTCGCACTTCAAACATGACTTTTATTCAGAACTTCGAATTCAACCATTGAAGGCAACTATGTATCTTTTTGGCCTCAAAATCCTGTCATCGAGTCTCTTGTACTCATCAAATCATTTGAAAGCAATTCGAACGAATTCTATTTTCGCTCTTTAAACGAGACTTTTGTGCATAACTTGCGATTGATCTATTCAAGTAAATTACCCATTGTTTAGCCTTGAAATCATGTCATTGAGTCTCTTCTAGTAATTAAGTCACTTCAAAGCAATTCGAACGAAATCTATTTTCGCACTTCAACCACAACTTTCTTGCCTAATTTGCAGTGGATATTTTGAAGGCAACTATGCATTTGTATAGCCTTAAAATCATGTCATTGAGTCACTTTTAGTCAATAAATCATACGAAATCAATTCAAACAAATTCTATTTTCGCATTTCAAACACAACTTTTGTGCAAAACATGCAATTGATCTATTGAAGGTAATTATGCGTTTGTTTAGCCTTAAAATCATGTCATTGAGCCTTCTCTAGTCATTAAATCAATTAAAAGTAAGTCGAAAGAATTCTATTTTTTCGCACTTGAAACACGACTTTCGTTCAGAACTTCCAATTCAACCATTGAAGGCAACTATGCATCTTTTTAACATTAAAATCATGTCATTGAGTCTCTTCTAGTCATCAAATCATTTGGAAGCAATTCGAACGAATTCTATTTTTGCTCTCTAAACGAGACTTTTGTGCATAACTTGCGATTGATCTTTTCAAGTAAATTACCCATTGTTTAGCCTTGAACTCATGTCATTGAGTCTCTTCTAGTAATTAAATCACTTCAAAGCAACTCGAACGAAATCTATTTTCGCACTTCAACCACGACTTTCGTGCATAATTTGCAATGGATCTTTTGAAGGCAACTATGCATCTGTATAGCCTTAAAATCATGTCATTGAGTAACTTTTAGTCAATAAATCATACGAAATCAATTCAAACAAATTCTATTTTCGAATTTCAAACACAACTTTTGTGCAAAACATGCAATTGATCTATCGAAGGCAATTATGCGTTTGTTTAGCCATAAAATCATGTTATTGAGTCTTCTGTAGTCATTAAATCAATTGGAAGTAAGTCGAAAGAATTCTCTTTTTTCACACTTTAAACACGACTTTCGTTCAGAACTTCCAATTCAACCATTGAAGGCAACTATGCATCTTTTTAACCTTAAAATCATGTCATTGAGTCTCTTCTAGTCATCAAATCATTTGGAAGTAATTCGAACGAATTCTATTTTCGCTCTCTAAACGAGACTTTTGTGCATAACTTGCGATTGATCTATTCAAGTAAATTACCCATTGTGTAGCCTTGAAAACATGTCATTGAGTCTATTCTAGTAATTAAATCACTTCAAAGCAATTCGAACGAAATCTATTTTCGCACTTCAACCACGACTTTCGTGCATAATTTGCAATGGATCTTTTGAAGGCAACTATACATTTGTATAGCCTTAAAATCTTTTCTTTGAGTCACTTTTAGTTAATAAATCATACCAAATCAATTCAAACAAATTTTATTTTCGCATTTCAAACACAACTTTTGTGCAAAGCATGCAATTGATCTATTGAAGGTAATTATGCGTTTGTTTAGCCTTAAAATCATGTCATTGAGTCTTCTCTAGTCTTTAAATCAATTAAAAGTAAGTCGAAAGAATTCTATTTTTTCGCACTTCAAACACGACTTTCGTTCAGAACTTCCAATTCAACCATTGAAGGCAACTATGCATCTTTTTAGCCTCAAAATCATGTCATCGAGTCTCTTGTGGTCATCAAATCATTTGGAAGTGATTCGAACGAATTCTATTTTCGCTCTCTAAACGAGACTTTTGTGCATAACTTGCGATTGATCTATTCAAGTAAATTACCCATTGTGTAGCCTTGAAAACATGTCATTGAGTCTATTCTAGTAATTAAATCACTTCAAAGCAATTCGAACGAAATCTATTTTCGCACTTCAACCACGACTTTCGTGCATAATTTGCAATGGATCTTTTGAAGGCAACTATACATTTGTATAGCCTTAAAATCTTGTCTTTGAGTCACTTTTAGTCAATAAATCATACGAAATCAATTCAAACAAATTTTATTTTCGCATTTCAAACACAACTTTTGTGCAAAACATGCAATTGATCTATTGAAGGCAATTATGCGTTTGTTTAGCCATAAAATCATGTTATTGAGTCTTCTGTAGTCATTAAATCAATTGGAAGTAAGTCGAAAGAATTCTCTTTTTTCACACTTTAAACACGACTTTCGTTCAGAACTTCCAATTCAACCATTGAAGGCAACTATGCATCTTTTTAACCTTAAAATCATGTCATTGAGTCTCTTCTAGTCATCAAATCACTTGGAAGTAATTCGAACGAATTCTACTTTCGCTCTCTAAACGAGACTTTTGTGCATAACTTGCGATTGATCTATTCAAGTAAATTACCCATTGTGTAGCCTTGAAAACATGTCATTGAGTCTATTCTTGTAATTAAATCACTTCAAAGCAATTCGAACGAAATCTATTTTCGCACTTCAACCACGACTTTCGTGCATAATATGGAATGGATCTTTTGAAGGCAACTATACATTTGTATAGCCTTAAAATCTTGTCTTTGAGTCACTTTTCGTGAATAAATCATACCAAATCAATTCAAACAAATTTTATTTTCGCATTTCAAACACAACTTTTGTGCAAAACATGCAATTGATCTATTGAAGGTAATTATGCGTTTGTTTAGCCTTAAAATCATTTCATTGAGTCTTCTCTAGTCTTTAAATCAATTAAAAGTAAGTCGAAAGAATTCTATTTTTTCGCACTTCAAACATGACTTTTATTCAGAACTTCGAATTCAACCATTGAAGGCAACTATGTATCTTTTTGGCCTCAAAATCCTGTCATCGAGTCTCTTGTACTCATCAAATCATTTGAAAGCAATTCGAACGAATTCTATTTTCGCTCTTTAAACGAGACTTTTGTGCATAACTTGCGATTGATCTCTTCAAGTAAATTACCCATTGTTTAGCCTTGAAATCATATCATTGAGTCTCTTCTAGTAATTAAATCACTTCAAAGCAATTCGAACGAAATCTATTTTCGTACTTCAACCACAACTTTCTTGCCTAATTTGCAGTGGATATTTTGAAGGTAACTATGCATTTGTATAGCCTTAAAATCATGTCATTGAGTCACTTTTAGTCAATAAATCATACGAAATCAATTCAAACAAATTCTATTTTCGCATTTCAAACACAACTTTTGTGCAAAACATGCAATTCATCTATTGAAGGTAATTATGCGTTTGTTTGGCCTTAAAATCATGTCATTGAGTCTTCTCTAGTCATTAAATCAATTAAAAGTAAGTCGAAAGAATTCTATTTTTTCGCACTTCAAACACGACTTTTGTTCAGAACTTCAAATTCAACCATTGAAGGCAACTATGCATCTTTTTAGCCTCAAAATCATGTCATCGAGTCTCTTGTGGTCATCAAATCATTTGAAAGCAATTCGAACGAATTCTATATTCGCTCTTTAAACGAGACTTTTGTGCATAACTTGCGATTGATCTGTTCAAGTAAATTACCCATTGTTTAGCCTCGAAATCATGTCATTGAGTCTCTTCTAGTAATTAAATCACTTCAAAGCAATTCGAACGAAATATATTTTCGCACTTCAACCACGACTTTCGTGCATAATTTGCAATGGATCTTTTGAAGGCAATTATACATTTGTATAGCCTTAAAATCTTGTCTTTGAGTCACTTTTAGTCAATAAATCATACGAAATCAATTCAAACAAATTTTATTTTCGCATTTCAAACACAACTTTTGTGCAAAACATGCAATTGATCTATTGAACGCAATTATGCGTTTGTTTAGCCATAAAATCATGTTATTGAGTCTTCTGTAGTCATTAAATCAATTGGAAGTAAGTCGAAAGAATTCTCTTTTTTCACACTTTAAACACGACTTTCGTTCAGAACTTCCAATTCAACCATTGAAGGCAACTATGCATCTTTTTAACCTTAAAATCATGTCATTGAGTCTCTTCTAGTCAACAAATCATTTGGAAGTAATTCGAACGAATTCTATTTTCGCTCTCTAAACGAAACTTTTGTGCATAACTTGCGATTGATCTATTCAGGTAAATTACCCATTGTGTAGCCTTGAAAACATATCATTGAGTCTATTCTAGTAATTAAATCACTTCAAAGCAATTCGAACGAAATCTATTTTCGCACTTCAACCACGACTTTCGTGCATAATATGCAATGGATCTTTTGAAGGCAACTATACATCTGTATAGCCTTAAAATCTTGTCTTTGAGTCACTTTTAGTCAATAAATCATACGAAATCAATTCAAACAAATTTTATTTTCGCATTTCAAACACAACTTTTGTGCAAAACATGCAATTGATCTATTGAAGGTAATTATGCGTTTGTTTAGCCTTAAAATCATGTCATTGAGCCTTCTCTAGTCATTAAATCAATTAAAAGTAAGTCGAAAGAATTCTATTTTTTCGCACTTGAAACACGACTTTCGTTCAGAACTTCCAATTCAACCATTGAAGGCAACTATGCATCTTTTTAACATTAAAATCATGTCATTGAGTCTCTTCTAGTCATCAAATCATTTGGAAGCAATTCGAACGAATTCTATTTTTGCTCTCTAAACGAGACTTTTGTGCATAACTTGCGATTGATCTTTTCAAGTAAATTACCCATTGTTTAGCCTTGAACTCATGTCATTGAGTCTCTTCTAGTAATTAAATCACTTCAAAGCAACTCGAACGAAATCTATTTTCGCACTTCAACCACGACTTTCGTGCATAATTTGCAATGGATCTTTTGAAGGCAACTATGCATCTGTATAGCCTTAAAATCATGTCATTGAGTAACTTTTAGTCAATAAATCATACGAAATCAATTCAAACAAATTCTATTTTCGAATTTCAAACACAACTTTTGTGCAAAACATGCAATTGATCTATCGAAGGCAATTATGCGTTTGTTTAGCCATAAAATCATGTTATTGAGTCTTCTGTAGTCATTAAATCAATTGGAAGTAAGTCGAAAGAATTCTCTTTTTTCACACTTTAAACACGACTTTCGTTCAGAACTTCCAATTCAACCATTGAAGGCAACTATGCATCTTTTTAACCTTAAAATCATGTCATTGAGTCTCTTCTAGTCATCAAATCATTTGGAAGTAATTCGAACGAATTCTATTTTCGCTCTCTAAACGAGACTTTTGTGCATAACTTGCGATTGATCTATTCAAGTAAATTACCCATTGTGTAGCCTTGAAAACATGTCATTGAGTCTATTCTTGTAATTAAATCACTTCAAAGCAATTCGAACGAAATCTATTTTCGCACTTCAACCACGACTTTCGTGCATAATATGCAATGGATCTTTTGAAGGCAACTATACATTTGTATAGCCTTAAAATCTTGTCTTTGAGTCACTTTTCGTCAATAAATCATACCAAATCAATTCAAACAAATTTTAGTTTCGCATTTCAAACACAACTTTTGTGCAAAACATACAATTGATCTATTGAAGGTAATTATGCGTTTGTTTAGCCTTAAAATCATTTCATTGAGTCTTCTCTAGTCTTTAAATCAATTAAAAGTAAGTCGAAAGAATTCTATTTTTTCGCACTTCAAACATGACTTTTATTCAGAACTTCGAATTCAACCATGGAAGGCAACTATGTATCTTTTTGGCCTCAAAATCCTGTCATCGAGTCTCTTGTACTCATCAAATCATTTGAAAGCAATTCGAACGAATTCTATTTTCGCTCTTTAAACGAGACTTTTGTGCATAACTTGCGATTGATCTCTTCAAGTAAATTACCCATTGTTTAGCCTTGAAATCATATCATTGAGTCTCTTCTAGTAATTAAATCACCTCAAAGCAATTCGAACGAAATCTATTTTCGTACTTCAACCACAACTTTCTTGCCTAATTTGCAGTGGATATTTTGAAGGCAACTATGCATTTGTATAGCCTTAAAATCATGTCATTGAGTCACTTTTAGTCAATAAATCATACGAAATCAATTCAAACAAATTCTATTTTCGCATTTCAAACACAACTTTTGTGCAAAACATGCAATTCATCTATTGAAGGTAATTATGCGTTTGTTTGGCCTGAAAATCATGTCATTGAGTCTTCTCTTGTCATTAAATCAATTAAAAGTAAGTCGAAAGAATTCTATTTTTTCGCACTTCAAACACGACTTTTGTTCAGAACTTCAAATTCAACCATTGAAGGCAACTATGCATCTTTTTAGCCTCAAAATCATGTCATCGAGTCTCTTGTGGTCATCAAATGATTTGAAAGCAATTCGAACGAATTCTATTTTCGCTCTTTAAACGAGACTTTTGTGCATAACTTGCGATTGATCTGTTCAAGTAAATTACCCATTGTTTAGCCTCGAAATCATGTCATTGAGTGTCTTCTAGTAATTAAATCACTTCAAAGCAATTCGAACGAAATATATTTTCGCACTTCAACCACGACTTTCGTGCATAATTTGCAATGGATCTTTTGAAGGCAATTATACATTTGTATAGCCTTAAAATCTTGTCTTTGAGTCACTTTTAGTCAATAAATCATACGAAATCAATTCAAACAAATTTTATTTTCGCATTTCAAACAATACTTGTGTGCAAAACATGCAATTGATCTATTGAAGGCAATTATGCGTTTGTTTAGCCATAAAATCATGTTATTGAGTCTTCTGTAGTCATTAAATCAATTGGAAGTAAGTCGAAAGAATTCTCTTTTTTCACACTTTAAACACGACTTTCGTTCAGAACTTCCAATTCAACCATTGAAGGCAACTATGCATCTTTTTAACCTTAAAATCATGTCATTGAGTCTCTTCTAGTCATCAAATCATTTGGAAGTAATTCGAACGAATTCTATTTTCGCTCTCTAAACGAAACTTTTGTGCATAACTTGCGATTGATCTATTCAAGTAAATTACCCATTGTGTAGCCTTGAAAACATATCATTGAGTCTATTCTAGTAATTAAATCACTTCAAAGCAATTCGAACGAAATCTATTTTCGCACTTCAACCACGACTTTCGTGCATAATTTGCAATGGATCTTTTGAAGGCAACTATACATCTGTATAGCCTTAAAATCTTGTCTTTGAGTCACTTTTAGTCAATAAATCATACGAAATCAATTCAAACAAATTTTATTTTCGCATTTCAAACACAACTTTTGTGCAAAACATGCAATTGATCTATTGAAGGTAATTATGCGTTTGTTTAGCCTTAAAATCGTGTCATTGAGCCTTCTCTAGTCATTAAATCAATTAAAAGTAAGTCGAACGAATTCTATTTTTTCGCACTTGAAACACGACTTTCGTTCAGAACTTCCAATTCAACCATTGAAGGCAACTATGCATCTTTTTAACATTAAAATCATGTCATTGAGTCTCTTCTAGTCATCAAATCATTTGGAAGCAATTCGAACGAATTCTATTTTTGCTCTCTAAACGAGACTTTTGTGCATAACTTGCGATTGATCTTTTCAAGTAAATTACCCATTGTTTAGCCTTGAACTCATGTCATTGAGTCTCTTCTAGTAATTAAATCACTTAAAAGCAACTCGAACGAAATCTATTTTCGCACTTCAACCACGACTTTCGTGCATAATTTGCAATGGATCTTTTGAAGGCAACTATGCATCTGTATAGCCTTAAAATCATGTCATTGACTAACTTTTAGTCAATAAATCATACGAAATCAATTCAAACAAATTCTATTTTCGCATTTCAAACACAACTTTTGTGCAAAACATGCAATTGATCTATTGAAGGTAATTATGCGTTTGTTTAGCCTTAAAATCATGTCATTGAGTCTTCTCTAGTCATTAAATCAATTAAAAGTAAGTCGAAAGAATTCTATTTTTTCGCACTTCAAACACGACTTTTGTTCAGAACTTCAAATTCAACCATTGAAGGCAACTATGCATCTTTTTAGCCTCAAAATCATGTCATCGAGTCTCTTGTGGTCATCAAATGATTTGAAAGCAATTCGAACGAATTCTATTTTCGCCCTTTAAACGAGACTTTTGTGCATAACTTGCGATTGATCTGTTCAAGTAAATTACCCATTGTTTAGCCTCGAAATCATGTCATTGAGTCTCTTCTAGTAATTAAATCACTTCAAAGCAATTCGAACGAAATATATTTTTGCACTTCAACCACGACTTTCGTGCATAATTTGCAATGGATCTTTTGAAGGCAATTATACATTTGTATAGCCTTAAAATCTTGTCTTTGAGTCACTTTTAGTCAATAAATCATACGAAATCAATTCAAACAAATTTCATTTTCGCATTTCAAACACAACTTTTGTGCAAAACATGCAATTGATCTATTGAAGGCAATTATGCGTTTGTTTAGCCATAAAATCACGTTATTGAGTCTTCTGTAGTCATTAAATCAATTGGAAGTAAGTCGAAAGAATTCTCTTTTTTCACACTTTAAACACGACTTTCGTTCAGAACTTCCAATTCAACCATTGAAGGCAACTATGCATCTTTTTAACCTTAAAATCATGTCATTGAGTCTCTTCTAGTCATCAAATCATTTGGAAGTAATTCGAACGAATTGTATTTTCGCTCTCTAAACGAGACTTTTGTGCCTAACTTGCGATTGATCTATTCAAGTAAATTACCCATTGTGTAGCCTTGAAAACATGTCATTGAGTCTATTCTTGTAATTAAATCACTTCAAAGCAATTCGAACGAAATCTATTTTCGCACTTCAACCACGACTTTCGTGCATAATATGCAATGGATCTTTTGAAGGCAACTATACATTTGTATAGCCTTAAAATCTTGTCTTTGAGTCACTTTTAGTCAATGAATCATACGAAATCAATTCAAACAAATTTTATTTTCGCATTTCAAACACAACTTTTGTGCAAAACATGCAATTGATCTATTGAAGGTAATTATGCGTTTGTTTAGCCTTAAAATCGTGTCATTGAGCCTTCTCTAGTCATTAAATCAATTAAAAGTAAGTCGAACGAATTCTATTTTTTCGCACTTGAAACACGACTTTCGTTCAGAACTTCCAATTCAACCATTGAAGGCAACTATGCATCTTTTTAACATTAAAATCATGTCATTGAGTCTCTTCTAGTCATCAAATCATTTGGAAGCAATTCGAACGAATTCTATTTTTGCTCTCTAAACGAGACTTTTGTGCATAACTTGCGATTGATCTTTTCAAGTAAATTACCCATTGTTTAGCCTTGAACTCATGTCATTGAGTCTCTTCTAGTAATTAAATCACTTCAAAGCAACTCGAACGAAATCTATTTTCGCACTTCAACCACGACTTTCGTGCATAATTTGCAATGGATCTTTTGAAGGCAACTATGCATCTGTATAGCCTTAAAATCATGTCATTGACTAACTTCTAGTCAATAAATCATACGAAATCAATTCAAACAAATTCTATTTTCGCATTTCAAACACAACTTTTGTGCAAAACATGCAATTGATCTATTGAAGGTAATTATGCGTTTGTTTAGCCTTAAAATGATGTCATTGAGTCTTCTCTAGTCATTAAATCAATTAAAAGTAAGTCGAAAGAATTCTATTTTTTCGCACTTCAAACACGACTTTTGTTCAGAACTTCAAATTCAACCATTGAAGGCAACTATGCATCTTTTTAGCCTCAAAATCATGTCATCGAGTCTCTTGTGGTCATCAAATGATTTGAAAGCAATTCGAACGAATTCTATTTTCGCCCTTTAAACGAGACTTTTGTGCATAACTTGCGATTGATCTGTTCAAGTAAATTACCCATTGTTTAGCCTCGAAATCATGTCATTGAGTCTCTTCTAGTAATTAAATCACTTCAAAGCAATTCGAACGAAATATATTTTCGCACTTCAACCACGACTTTCGTGCATAATTTGCAATGGATCTTTTGAAGGCAATTATACATTTGTATAGCCTTAAAATCTTGTCTTTGAGTCACTTTTAGTCAATAAATCATACGAAATCAATTCAAACCAATTTTATTTTCGCATTTCAAACACAACTTTTGTGCAAAACATGCAATTGATCTATTGAAGGCAATTATGCGTTTGTTTGGCCATAAAATCACGTTATTGAGTCTTTTGTAGTCATTAAATCGATTGGAAGTAAGTCGAAAGAATTCTTTTTTTTCACACTTTAAACACGACTTTCGTTCAGAACTTCCAATTCAACCATTGAAGGCAACTATGCATCTTTTTAGCCTTAAAATCATGTCATTGAGTCTCTTCTAGTCATCAAATCATTTGGAAGTAATTCGAACGAATTGTATTTTCGCTCTCTAAACGAGACTTTTGTGCCTAACTTGCGATTGATCTATTCAAGTAAATTACCCATTGTGTAGCCTTGAAAACATGTCATTGAGTCTATTCTTGTAATTAAATCACTTCAAAGCAATTCGAACGAAATCTATTTTCGCACTTCAACCACGACTTTCGTGCATAATATGCAATGGATCTTTTGAAGGCAACTATACATTTGTATAGCCTTAAAATCTTGTCTTTGAGTCACTTTTAGTCAATAAATCATACGAAATCAATTCAAACAAATTTTATTTTCGCATTTCAAACACAACTTTTGTGCAAAACATGCAATTGATCTATTGAAGGTAATTATGCGTTTGTTTAGCCTTAAAATCGTGTCATTGAGCCTTCTCTAGTCATTAAATCAATTAAAAGTAAGTCGAACGAATTCTATTTTTTCGCACTTGAAACACGACTTTCGTTCAGAACTTCCAATTCAACCATTGAAGGCAACTATGCATCTTTTTAACATTAAAATCATGTCATTGAGTCTCTTCTAGTCATCAAATCATTTGGAAGCAATTCGAACGAATTCTATTTTTGCTCTCTAAACGAGACTTTTGTGCATAACTTGCGATTGATCTTTTCAAGTAAATTACCCATTGTTTAGCCTTGAACTCATGTCATTGAGTCTCTTCTAGTAATTAAATCACTTCAAAGCAACTCGAACGAAATCTATTTTCGCACTTCAACCACGACTTTCGTGCATAATTTGCAATGGATCTTTTGAAGGCAACTATGCATCTGTATAGCCTTAAAATCATGTCATTGACTAACTTCTAGTCAATAAATCATACGAAATCAATTCAAACAAATTCTATTTTCGCATTTCAAACACAACTTTTGTGCAAAACATGCAATTGATCTATTGAAGGTAATTATGCGTTTGTTTAGCCTTAAAATCATGTCATTGAGTCTTCTCTAGTCATTAAATCAATTAAAAGTAAGTCGAAAGAATTCTATTTTTTCGCACTTCAAACACGACTTTTGTTCAGAACTTCAAATTCAACCATTGAAGGCAACTATGCATCTTTTTAGCCTCAAAATCATGTCATCGAGTCTCTTGTGGTCATCAAATGATTTGAAAGCAATTCGAACGAATTCTATTTTCGCCCTTTAAACGAGACTTTTGTGCATAACTTGCGATTGATCTGTTCAAGTAAATTACCCATTGTTTAGCCTCGAAATCATGTCATTGAGTCTCTTCTAGTAATTAAATCACTTCAAAGCAATTCGAACGAAATATATTTTCGCACTTCAACCACGACTTTCGTGCATAATTTGCAATGGATCTTTTGAAGGCAATTATACATTTGTATAGCCTTAAAATCTTGTCTTTGAGTCACTTTTAGTCAATAAATCATACGAAATCAATTCAAACCAATTTTATTTTCGCATTTCAAACACAACTTTTGTGCAAAACATGCAATTGATCTATTGAAGGCAATTATGCGTTTGTTTGGCCATAAAATCACGTTATTGAGTCTTTTGTAGTCATTAAATCGATTGGAAGTAAGTCGAAAGAATTCTTTTTTTTCACACTTTAAACACGACTTTCGTTCAGAACTTCCAATTCAACCATTGAAGGCAACTATGCATCTTTTTAACCTTAAAATCATGTCATTGAGTCTCTTCTAGTCATCAAATAATTTGGAAGTAATTCGAACGAATTCTATTTTCGCTCTCTAGTAGAGACTTTTGTGCATAACTTGCGATTGATCTTTTCAAGTTAATTACCCATTTTTTAGCCTTGAAATCATGTCATTGAGTCTCTTCTAGTAATTAAATCACTTCAAAGCAATTCGAACGAAATATATTTTCGCACTTCAACCACGACTTTCGTGCATAATTTGCAATGGATCTTTTGAAGGCAATTATACATTTGTATAGCCTTAAAATCTTGTCTTTGAGTCACTTTTAGTCAATAAATCATACGAAATCAATTCAAACAAATTTTATTTTCGCATTTCAAACACAACTTTTGTGGAAAACATGCAATTGATCTATTGAAGGCAATTATGCGTTTGTTTAGCCATAAAATCATGTTATTGAGTCTTCTGTAGTCATTAAATCAATTGGAAGTAAGTCGAAAGAATTCTCTTTTTTCACACTTTAAACACGACTTTCGTTCAGAACTTCCAATTCAACCATTGCAGGCAACTATGCATCTTTTTAACTTTAAAATCATGTCATTGAGTCTCTTCTAGTCATCAAATCATTTTGAAGCAATTCGAACGAATTCGATTTTCGCTCTCTAAACGAGACTTTTGTGCATAACTTGCGATTGATCTTTTCAAGTTAATTACCCATTTTTTAGCCTTGAAATCATGTCATTGAGTCTCTTCTAGTAATTAAATCACTTCAAAGCAATTCGAACGAAATATATTTTCGCACTTCAACCACGACTTTCGTGCGTAAGTTGCAATGGATCTTTTGAAGGCAACTATGCATCTGTATAGCCTTAAAATCATGTCATTGAGTCAGTTTTAGTCAATAAATCATACGAAATCAATTCAAACAAATTTTATTTTCGGATTTCAAACACAACTTTTGTGCAAAATATGCAATTGATCTATTGAAGGTAATTATGCGTTTGTTTAGCCTTAAAATCATGTCATTGAGTCTTCTCTAGTCATTAAATCAATTAAAAGTAAGTCGAAAGAATTCTATTTTTTCGCACTTCAAACACGACTTTTGTTCGGAACTTCCAATTCAACCATTGAAGGCAACTATGTATCTTTTTAGCCTTGCAATCATATCATTGAGTCTCTTGTACTCATCAAATCATTTGAAAGCAATTCGAACGAATTCTATTTTCGCTCTTTAAACGAGACTTTTGTGCATAACTTGCGATTGATCTATTCAAGTAAATTACCCATTGTTTAGCCTTGAAATCATGTCATTGAGTCTCTTCTAGTAATTAAATCACTTCAAAGCAATTCGAACGAAATCTATTTTCACACTTCAACCACAACTTTCTTGCCTAATTTGCAGTGGATATTTTGAAGGCAACTATGCATTTGTATAGCCTTAAAATCATGTCATTGAGTCACTTTTTGTCAATAAATCATACGAAATCAATTCAAACATATTTTATTTTCGCATTTCAAACACAACTTTTGTGCAAAACATGCAATTGATCTATTGAAGGTAATTATGCGTTTGTTTAGCCTTAAAATCATGTCATTTAGTCTTCTCTAGTCATTAAATCAATTAAAAGTAAGTCGAAAGAATTCTATTTTTTCGCACTTCAAACGTGACTTTTATTCAGAACTTCGAATTCATCCATTGAAGGCAACTATGCATCTTTTTAGCCTTGCAATCATGTCATTGAGTCTCTTGTAGTCATCAAATCATTTGAAAGCAATTCGAACGAATTCTATATTCGCTCTTTAAACGAGACTGTTGCGCATAACTTGCGATCGATCTATTCAACTAAATTATCCATTGTTTAGCCTTGAAATTATGTCATTGAATCTTTTCTAGTAATTAAATCACTGCAAAGCAATTCGAACGAAATCTATTTTCGCACTTCAACCTCGACTTTCGTGCATAATTTGCAATTGATCTTTTGAAGGCAACTATGCAATTGTATAGCCTTAAAATCATGTCATTGAGTCACTTTTAGTCAATAAATCATTTGAAATCAATTCAAACGAACTCTATTTTCGCATTTCAAACACGACTTTTGTGCAAAACATGCAATTGATCTATTTAAGGCAATTATGCATTTGTTTAGCCTTAAAATCATGTCACTGAGTCTTCTCTAGTCATTAAATTAATTAAAAGTGAGTCGAAAGAATTCTATTTTTTTGCACTTCAAACACGACTTTCGTTCAGAACTTCCAATTCAACCATTGAAGGCAACTATGCATCTTTTTAGCCTCAAAATCATGTCATTGAGTCTCTTGTGGTCATCAAATCATTTGAAAGCAATACGAACAAATTCTATTTTCGCTCTTTAAGTGAGACTTTTGTGCATAACTTGCGATTGATCTATTCAAGTAAATTACCCATTGTTTAGCCTTGAAAACATGTCATTGAGTCTATTCTAGTAATTAAATCACTTCAAAACAATTCGAACGAAATCTATTTTCGCACTTCAACCACGACTTTCGTGCATAATTTGCAATAGATCTTTTGAAGGCAACTATACATTTGTATAGCCTTAAAATCTTGTCTTTGAGTCACTTTTAGTCAATAAATCATACGAAATCAATTCAAACAAATTTTATTTTCGCATTTGAAACACAACTTTTGTGCAAAACATGCAATTGATCTATTGAAGGTAATTATGCGTTTGTTTAGCCTTAAAATCATGTCATTGAGTCTTCTCTAGTCATTAAATCAATTAAAAGTAAGTCGAAAGAATTCTATTTTTTCGCACTTGAAACACGACCTTCGTTCAGAACTTCCAATTCAACCATTGACGGCAACTATGCATCTTTTTAGCCTCAAAATGATGTCATCGAGTCTCTTGTGGTCATCAAATCATTTGAAAGCAATTCGAAAGAATTCTATTTTGGCTCTTTAAACGAGACTTTTGTCCATAACTTGCGATTGATCTCCTCAAGTAAATTACCCATTGTTTAGCCTTGAAATCATGTCATTGAGTCTCTTCTAGTAATTAAATCACTTCAACGCAATTTGAACGAAATCTATTTTCGCACTTCAACCACGACTTTCGTGCATAATTTGCAATGGATCTTTTGAAGGCAACTATACATTTGTATAGCCTTAAAATCTTGTCTTTGAGTCACTTTTAGTCAATAAATCATACGAAATCAATTCAAACAAATTTTATTTTCGCATTTCAAACACAACTTTTGTGCAAAACATGCAATTGATATATTGAAGGTAATTATGTGTTTTTTTAGCCTTAAAATCATGTCATTGAGTCTTCTCTAGTCATTAAATCAATTAAAAGTAAGTCGAAAGAATTCTATTTTTTCACACTTCAAACACGACTTTTGTTCAGTACTTCAAATTCAACCATTGAAGGGAACTATGTATCTTTTTAGCCTTGCAATCATATCATTGAGTCTCTTGTAGTCATCAAATCATTTGAAAGCAATTCGAACGAATACTATTTTCGCTCTTTAAACGAGACTTTTGTGCATAACTTGCGATTGATCTATTCAAGTAAATTACCCATTGTTTAGCCTTGAAATCATGTCATTGAGTCTCTTCTAGTAATTAAATCACTTCAAAGCAATTCGAACGAAATCTATTTTCGCACTTCAACCACAACTTTCTTGCCTAATCTGCAGTGGAAATTTTGAAGGCAACTATGCATTTGTATAGCCTTAAAATCATGTCATTGAGTCACTTTTAGTCAATAAATCATACGAAATCAATTCAAACAAATTTTATTTTCGCATTTCAAACACAACTTTTGTGCAAAACATGCAATTGATCTATTGAAGGTAATTATGCGTTTGTTTAGCCTTAAAATCATGTCATTTAGTCTTCTCTAGTCATTAAATCAATTAAAAGTAAGTCGAAAGAATTCTATTTTTTCGCACTTCAAACATGACTTTCATTCAGAACTTCCAATTCAACCATTGAAGGCAACTGTGTATCTTTTTAGCCTTGCAATCATGTCATTGAGTCTCTTGTAGTCATCAAATCATTTGAAAGCAATTCGAACGAATTCTATATTCGCTCTTTAAACGAGACTGTTGCGCATAACTTGCGATCGATCTATTCAACTAAATTACCCATTGTTTAGCCTTGAAATCATGTCATTGAATCTCTTCTAGTAATTAAATCACTGCAAAGCAATTCGAACGAAATCTATTTTCGCACTTCAACCACGACTTTCGTGCATAATTTGCAATTGTTCTTTTGAAGGCAACTATGCAATTGTAAAGCCTTAAAATCATGTCATTGAGTCACTTTTAGTCAATAAATCATTTGAAATCAATTCAAACGAACTCTATTTTCGCATTTCAAACACGACTTTTGTGCAAAACATGCGATTGATCTATTGAAGGCAATTATGCGTTTGTTTAGCCTTAAAATCATGTCACTGAGTCTTCTGTAGTCATTAAATTAATTAAATGTGAGTCGAAAGAATTCTATTTTTTCGCACTTCAAGCACGACTTTCGTTCAGAACTTCCAATTCAACCATTGAAGGCAACTATGCATCTTTTTAGCCTCAAAATCATGTCATTGAGTCTCTTGTGGTCATCAAATCATTTGAAAGCAATACGAACGAATTCTATTTTCGCCCTTTAAATGAGACTTTTGTGCATAACTTGCGATTGATCTATTCAAGTAAATTACCCATTGTTTAGCCTTGAAATCATGTCATTGAGTCTCTTCTAGTAATTAAATCAATTCAAAGCAATTCGAAATAAAATCTATTTTTGCACTTCAACCACGACTTTCGTGCATAATTTGCATGGGATATTTTGAAGGCAACTATGCATTTGTATAGCCTTAAAATCATGTCATTGAGTCACTTTTAGTCAACAAATCATACGAAATCAATTCAAACAAATTCTATTTTCGCATTTCAAACACAACTTTTGTGCATAACAGGCAATTGATCTATTGAAGGTAATTATGCGTTTGTTTAGCCTTAAAATCATGTCATTTAGTCTTCTCTAGTCATTAAATCAACTAAAAGTGACTCGAAAGAATTCTATTTTTTCGCACTTCAAACATGACTTTCATTAAGAACTTCTAATTCAAACATTGAAGGCAACTATGCATCTTTTTAGCCTTGCAATCATGTCATTGAGTCTCTTGTAGTCATCAAATCATTTGAAAGCAATTCGAACGAATTCTATATTCGCTCTTTAAACGAGACTGTTGCGCATAACTTGCGATCGATCTATTCAACTAAATTACCCATTGTTTAGCCTTGAAATCATGTCATTGAATCTCTTCTAGTAATTAAATCACTGCAAAGCAATTCGAACGAAATCTATTTTCGCACTTCAACCACGACTTTCGTGCATAATTTGCAATTGATCTTTTGAAGGCAACTTTGCAATTGTATAGCCTTAAAATAATGTCATTGAGTCACTTTTAGTCAATAAATCATTTGAAATCAATTCAAACGAACTCTATTTTCGCATTTCAAACACGACTTTTGTGCAAAACATGCAATTGATCTATGGAAGGCAATTATGCGTTTGTTTAGCCTTAAAATCATGTCATTGAGTCTTCTCTAGTCATTAAATAAATTAAAAGTAAGTCGAAAGAATTCTATTTTTTCGCACTTCAAACATGACTTTCATTCAGAACTTCCAATTCAACAATTGAAGGCAACTATGTATCTTTTTAGCCTTGCAATCATGTCATTGAGTCTCCTGTAGTCATCAAATCATTTGAAAGCAATTCGAACGAGTTCTATTTTCGCTCTTTAAACGAGACTTTTGTGCATAACTTGCGATTGATCTATTCAAGTAAATTACCCATTGTTTAGCCTTGAAATCATGTCATTGAGTCTCTTATAGTAATTAAATCACTTCAAAGCAATTCGAACAAAATCTATTTTTCCACTTGAACCACGACTTTCATGCATAATTTGCAATGGATCTTTTGAAGGCGACTATGCATTTGTATAGCCTTAAAATCATGTCATTGAGTCACTTTTAGTCAATTAATCATACGAAATCAATTCAAACAAATTCTATTTTCGCATTTCAAACACAACTTTTGTGCAAAACATGCAATTCATCTATTGAAGATAATTATGCGTTTGTTTAGCCTTAAAATCATGTCACTGAGTCTTCTCTAGTCATTAAATCAATTAAAAGTGAGTCGAAAGAATTATATTTGTTCGCACTTGAAACACGACTTTCGTTCAAAACTTCAAATTCAACCATTGAAGGCAATTAGGAATCTTTTTAGCCTTCAAATCATATCATTGAGTCTCTTCTAGTCAATCAAATCATTTGAAACCAATTCGAACGAATTCTATTTCCGCTCTTTAAATGTGACTTTTGTGCATAACTTGCGATTGATCTATTCAAGTAAATTACCCACTGTTGAGCGTTGAAATCATGTCATTGGGTCTCTTCTAGTAATTAAATCATTTTAAAGCTATTTGAACGAAATCTATTTTCGCACTTGAACCATGACTTTCGTGCATAATTTGCAATTGATCTTTTGAAGGCAACTATGCATTTGTATAGCCTTAAAATCAAGTCATTGAGTCACTTTTAGTCAATAAATCATACGAAATCAATTCAAACGAATTCTATTTTCGCATTTCAAACACGACTTTTATGCAAAACTTGCAGTTGATATATTGAAGGCAATTATGCGTTTGTTTAGCCTTAAAATCATGTCATTGAGTCTTCTCTAGTCATTAAATCAATTAAAAGTAATTCGAAAGAATTCTATTTTTTCGCACTTCAAACACGACTTTCGTTCAGAACTTCAAATTCCAGCATTGATGGCAACTATGCATCTTTTTAGCCTCAAAATCATGTCATTGAGTCTCTTCTAGTCATCAAATCATTTGAAACGAATTCGAACGAATTCTATTTTCGCTCTTTAAAAGAGACTTTTGTGCATAACTTGCAATTGATCTATTCAAGCAAATTATCCATTGTTTAGCCCTGAAATTATGTCATTGAGTCTCTTCTAGGAATTAAACTTTTCAAAGCTATTTGAACGAAATCTATTTTTGCACTTGAACCACGACTTTCGTGCATAATTTGCAATGGATCTTTTGAAGGAAACTATGCATTTGTATAGCCTTAAGATTATGTCATTGAGTCACTTTTAGTCAATAAATCATACGAAATCAATTCAAACGGATTCTATTTCTGCAATTCAAACACAACTTTTGTGCAAAACTTGCAGTTGATATATTGAAGGCAATTATGCGTTTGTTTAGCCTTAAAATCATGTCGTTGAGTCTTCTCTACTTATTAAATCAATTAAACGTAATTCGAAAGAATTATATTTTTTCACACTTCAAACACGACTTTCGTTCAAAACTTTCCATTCAACCATTGAAGGTAATTAGGAATCTTTTTAGCCTTCAAATCATGTCATTGAGTCTCTTCTAGTCAATCAAATCATTTGAAACCAATTCGAACGAATTCTATTTTCGCTCTTTAAATATGACTTTTGTGCCTAACTTGCGATTGATCTATTCAAGTAAATTACCCACTGTTGAGCGTTGAAATCATGTCATTGAGTCTCTTCTAGTAATTAAATCATTTTAAAGCAATTTGAACGAAATCTATTTTCGCACTTGAACCATGACTTTCGTGCATAATTTGCAATTGATCTTTTGAAGGCAATTATGCATTTGTATAGCCTTAAAATCATGTCATTGAGTCACTTTTAGTCAATAAATCATACGAAATCAATTCAAACGAATTCTATTTTCGCATTTCAAACACGACTTTTATGCAAAACTTGCAGTTGATATATTCAAGGCAATTATGCGTTTGTTTAGCCTTAAAATCATGTCATTGAGTCTTCTCTAGTCATTAAATCAATTAAAAGTAATTGGAAAGAATTCTATTTTTTCGCACTTCAAACACGACTTTCGTTCAGAACTTCAAATTCCAGCATTGATGGCAACTATGCATCTTTTTAGCCTCAAAATCATGTCATTGAGTCTCTTCTAGTCATCAAATCATTTGAAACGAATTCGAACGAATTCTATTTTTGCTCTTTAAAAGAAACTTTTGTGCATAACTTGCAATTGATCTATTCAAGCAAATTATCCATTGTTTAGCCCTGAAATTATGTCATTGAGTCTCTTCTAGTAATTAAACTTTTCAAAGCTATTTGAACGAAATCTATTTTTGCACTTGAACCACGACTTTCGTGCATAATTTGCAATGGATCTTTTGAAGGAAACTATGCATTTGTATAGCCTTAAGATCATGTCATTGAGTCACTTTTAGTCAATAAATCATACAAAATCAATTCAAACGGATTCTATTTCTGCAATTCAAACACGACTTTTGTGCAAAACTTGCAGTTGATATATTGCAGGCAATTATGCGTTTGTTTAGCTTTAAAATCATGTCGTTGAGTCTTCTCTAGTTATTAAATCAATTAAACGTAATTCGAAAGAATTATATTTTTTCACACTTCAAACACGACTTTCGTTCAAAACTTCCCATTCAACCATTGAAGGCAATTAGGAATCTTTTTAGCCTTCAAATCATGTCATTGAGTCTCTTCTAGTCAATCAAATCATTTGAAAGCAATTCGAACGAATTCTATTTTCGCTCTTTAGACGAGACTTTTGTGCATAACTTGCGATTGATCTATTCAAGTAAATTACCCATTGTTGAGCCTTGAAATCATGTCATTGAGTCTCTTCTAGTAATTAAATCACTTCAAAGCAATTCGAACGAAATGTATTTTCGCACTTCAACCACGACTTTCATGCATAATTTGCAATGGATCTTTTGAAGGCAACTACGCATTTGTATAGCCTTAAAATCATGTCATTGAGTCACTTTCAGTCAATAAATCATACGAAATCAATTCAAACGAATTCTATTTTCGCATTTCAAACACGACTTTTATGCAAAACTTGCAGTTGATATATTGAAGGCAATTATGCGTTTGTTTAGCCTTAAAATCATGTCATTGAGTCTTCTCTAGTCATTAAATCAATTAAAAGTAATTCGAAAGAATTCTATTTTTTCGCACTTCAAACATGACTTTCGTTCAAAACTTCAAATTCAACCATTGAAGGCAATTATGGATCTTTTTAGCCTTCAAATCATGTCATTGAGTCTCTTCTAGTCATCAAATCATTCGAAAGCAAATTGAACGAATTCTCTTTTCGCTCTTTAAACGAGGATTTTGTGCATAACTTGCAATTGATCTATTGAAGCAAATTATCCATTGTTTAGCCCTGAAATCATGTCATTGATTCTCTTCTAGTAATTAAACATTTCAAAGCAATTTGAACAAAATCTATTTTTGCACTTGAACCACGACTTTCGTTTATAATTTGCAATAGATCTTTTGAAGGCAACTATGCATTTGTATAGCCTTAAGATCATGTCATTGAGTCACTTTTAGTCAATAAATCATACGAAATCAATTCAAACGGATTCTATTTCTGCAATTCAAACACGACTTTTGTGCAAAACTTGCGGTTGATATATTGAAGGCAATTATGCGTTTGTTTAGCCTTAAAATCATGTCGTTGAGTCTTCTCTAGTTATTAAATCAATTAAACGTAATTCGAAAGAATTATATTTTTTCACACTTCAAACACGACTTTCGTTCAAAACTTCCAATTCAACCATTGAGGGCAATTATGAATCTTTTTAGCCTTAAAATCATGTCATTGACTCTCTTCTAGTCAATCAAATCATTTGAAAGCAATTCGAACGAATTCTATTTTCGCTCTTTAAACGAGACTTTTGTGCCTAACTTGCGATTGATCTCTTCAAATAAATTACCCATTGTTGAGCCTTGAAATCATGTCATTGAGTCTCTTCTAGTAATTAAATAATTGCAAAGCAATTTGAACGAAATCTATTTTCGCACTTGAACCATGACTTTCGTGCATAATTTGCCATTGATCTTTTGAAGGCAACTATGCATTTGTATAGCCTTAAAATCATGTCATTGAGTCACTTTTAGTCAATAAATCATACGAAATCAATTCAAACAAATTCTATTTCCGCATTTCAAACACGACTTTTGTGCAAAACATGCAATTGATATATTGAAGGCAAATATGCGTTTGTTTAGCCTTAAAATCATGTCATTGAGTCTTCTCTAGTCATTAAATCAATTAAAAGTAATTCGAAAGAATTCTATTTTTTCGCACTTAAAACACGACTTTCGTTCAGAACTTCCAATTCAACCATTGAAGGCAACTATGCATCTTTTTAGCTTTAAAATCTTGTCATTGAGTCTCTTCGAGTCATCAAATCATTCGAAAGCAATTCGAACGAATTCTATTTTCACTCTTCAAACGAAGCTTTTGTGCGTAACCTGCAATTGATCTATTCAAGCAAATTATCCATTGTCTAGCCTTGAAATCATGTCATTGATTCTCTTCTAGTAATTAAACATTTCAAAGCAATTTGAACGAAATCTATTTTCGCACTTCAACCACTACTTTCGTTTATAATTTGCAATGGATCTTTTGAAGGCAACTATGCATTTGTATAGCCTTAAAATGATGTCGTTGAGTCACTTTTAGTCAAGAAATCATACGAAATCAATTCAAACGGATTCTATTTCTGCAATTCAAACACGACTTTTGTGCAAAACTTGCAGTTGATATATTGAAGGCAATTATGCGTTTGTTTAGCCTTAAAATCATGTCATTGAGTCTTCTCTAGTCAATAAATCAATTAAAAGTAATTCGAAAGAATTATATTTTTTCGCACTTCAAACACGAATTTCGTTCAAAACTTCAAATTCAACCATTGAAGGCAATTATGAATCTTTTTTGCCTTCAAATCATGTCATTGAGTCTCTTCTAGTCAATCAAATCATTTGAAAGCAATTCGAATGAATTCTATTTTCGCTCTTCAAACGAGACTTTTGTGCATAACTTGCGATTGATCTATTCAAGTAAATTACCCATTGTTGAGCCTTGAAATTATGTCATTGAGTCTCTTCTAGTAATTAAATCATTTCAAAGCAATTTAAACGAAATCAATTTTCGCACTTGAACCATGACTTTCGTGCATAATTTGCAATGGATCTTTTGAAGGAAACTATGCATTTGTATAGCCTTAAGATCATGTCATTGAGTCACTTTTAGTCACTAAATCATACGAAATCAATTCAAACGAATTCTATTTTCGCATTTCAAACACAACTTTTGTGCTAAGCATCCAATTGATCTATTAAAGGCAATTATGCATTTGTTTAGCCTTAAAATCATGTCATTGAGTCTTCTCTAGTCATTAAATCAATTAAAAGTAATTTGAAAGAATTATACTTTTTCGCACTTCAAACACTACTTTTGTTCAGAACTTCAAATTGAACCATTGAAGGCAACTATGCATCTTTTTAGCAATAAAATCATGTCATTGAGTCTCTTCTAGTCATCAAATGATTTGAAAGCAATTCGAACGAATTCTATTTTCGCTCTTTAAACGAGACTTTTGTGCATAACTTGCGATTGATCTATTCAAGTAAATTACCCATTGTTGAGCCTTGAAATCATGTCATTGAGTCTCTTCTAGTAATTAAATCATTGCAAAGAAATTTGAACGAAATCTATTTTCGCACTTGAACCATGACTTTTGTGCATAATTTGCAATTGATCTTTTGAAGGCAACTATGCATTTGTATAGCCTTAAAATCATGTCATTGAGTCACTTTTAGGTAATATATCATACGAAATCAATTCAAACAAATTCTATTTCCGCATTTCAAACACGACTTTTGTGCAAAACATGCAATTTATATATTGAAGGCAAATATGCGTTTGTTTAGCCTTAAAATCATGTCATTGAGTCTTCTCTAGTCATTAAATCAATTAAAAGTAATTCGAAAGAATTCTATTTTTTCGCACTTAAAACACGACTTTCGTTCAGAACTTCCAATTCAACCATTGAAGGCAACTATGCATCTTTTTAGCTTTAAAATCATGTCATTGAGTCTCTTCTAGTCATCAAATCATTTGAAAGCAATGCGACCGAATTTTATTTTCGCTCTTTAAACGAGACTTTTGTGCATAACTTGCAATTGATCTATTCAAGCAAATCATCCATTGTTTAGCCTTGAAATTATGTCATTGAGTCTCTTCTAGTAATTAAATCACTTCAAAGCAATTCGAACGAAATCTATTTTCGCACTTCAACCACGACTTTCATGCATAATTTGCAATGGATCTTTTGAAGGCAACTATGCATTTGTATAGCCTTAAAATCATGTCATTGAGTCACTTTTAGTCGGTAAATCGTACGAAATCAATTCAAACGAATTCCATTTCCGCATTTCAAACACGACTTTTGTGCAAAACTTGCAATTGATATATTGAAAGCAATTATGCGTTTGTTGAGCCTTTAAATCATGTCATTGAGTCTTCTCTAGTCATTAAATCAATTAAAAGTAATTCAAAAGAATTATATTTTTTCGCACTTCAAACACGACTTTTGTTCAAAACTTCAAATTCAACCATTGAAGGCAATTATGAATCTTTTTAGCCTTCAAATCATGTCATTGAGTCTCTTCTAGTCAATCAAATCATTTGAAAGCAATTCGAATGAATTCTATTTTCGCTCTTTAAACGAGACTTTTGTGCATAACTTGCGATTGATCTATTCAAGTAAATTACACATTGTTGAGCCTTGAAATTATGTCATTGAGTCTCTTCTAGTAATTAAATCATTTCAAAGCAATTTAAACGAAATCAATTTTCGCATTTGAACCAGGACTTTCGTGCATAATTTGCGATGGATCTTTTGAAGGCAACTATGCATTTGTATAGCCTTAAAATCAGGTCATTGAGCCACTTTTAGTCACTAAATCATACGAAATCAATTCAAACAAATTCTATTTTCGCATTTCAAACACAACTTTTGTGCAAAGCATCCAATTGATATATTGAAGGCAATTATGCGTTTGTTTAGCCTTAAAATCATGTCATTGAGTCTTCTCTAGTCATTAAATCAATTAAAAGTAATTCGAAAGAATTCAATTTTCCGCACTTCAAGCACAACTTTCGTTCAGAACTTCCAATTCAACTACTGAAGGCAACTATGAATCTTTTTTGCCTTAAAATCATGTCATTGAGTCTCTTTTAGTCATCAAATCATTTGAAACCAATTCGAACGAATTCTATTTTCGCTCTTCAAACGAGACTATTGTGCATAAATTGCAATCGATCTAATCAAGCAAATTATCCATTGTTTAGCCTTGAAATCATGTCATTGAGTCTCTTCTAGTAATTAAATCATTTCAAAGCAATTTGAACGAAATCTATTTTCGCACTTGAACAATGACTTTCGTGCATAATTTGCAATTGATCTTTTGAAGGCAACTATGCATTTGTATAGCCTTAAAAGCATGTCATTGAGTCACTTTTACTCAATAAATCATACGAAATCAATTCAAACGAATTCTATTTTCGCATTTCAAACACGACTTTGTGCAAAACTTGCAATTGATATATTGAAAGCAAATATGCATTTGTTTAGCCTTAAAATAATGTCATTGAGTCTTCTCTAGTCATTAAATCAATTAAAAGTAATTCGAAAGAATTCTATTTTTTAGCACTAAAAACACGACTTTCGTTCAGAACTTCCAATTCAACTACTGACGGCAACTATGAATCTTTTTTGCCTTAAAATCATGTCATTGAGTCTCTTCTAGTCATCAAATCATTTGAAACCAATTCGAACGAATTCTATTTTCGCTCTTCAAACGAGACTTTTGTGCATAAATTGCAATCGATCTAATCAAGCAAATTATCCATTGTTTAGCCTTGAAATCATGTCATTGAGTCTCTTCTAGTGATTAAATCATTTCAAAGCAATTTGAACGAAATCTATTTTGGCACCTGAACCAGGACTTTCGTGCATAATTTGCAATTGATCTTTTGAAGGCAACTATGCATTTGTATAGCCTTAAAATCATGTCATTGAGTCACTTTTAGTTAATAAATCATACGAAATCAATTCAAACGAATTCTATTTTTGCATTTCAAACACGACTTTTATGCAAAACTTGCAGTTGATAGATTGAAGGCAATTATGCGTTTGTTTAGCCTTAAAATCATGTCATTGAGTCTTCTCTAGTCATTTAATCAATTAAAAGTAATTCGAACGAATTATATTTTTTCGCACTTCAAACATGACTTTCGTTCAGAACTTCAAATTCCACCATTGATGGCAACTATGCATCTTTTTAGCCTCAAAATCATGTCATTGAGTCTCTTCTAGTCATCAAATCATTTGAAAGCAATTCGAACGAATTCTATTTTCGCTCTTTCAATGAGACTTTTGTGCATACTCTGCGATTGATCTATTCAAGTAAATTACCCATTGTTTAGCCTTGAAATCATGTCATTGAGTCTCTTCTATTAATTAAATCATTTCAAAGCAATTTAAACAAAATCAATTTTCGCATTTGAACCATGACTTTCGTGCATAATTTGCAATGGATCTTTTGAAGGCAACTATGCATTTGTATAGCCTTAAAATCAGGTCATTGAGCCACTTTTAGTCACTAAATCATACGAAATCAATTCAAACAAATTCTATTTTCGCATTTTAAACACAACTTTTGTGCAAAACATGCAATTGATCTATTGAAGACAATTATGCGTTTGTTTAGCCTTGAAATCATGTCATTGAGTCTTCTCTAGTATTAAATCAATTAAAAGTAATTCGAAAGAATTATATTTTTTCGCACTTCAAACACGACTTTCGTTCAGAACTTCCAATTCAACTACTGACGGCAACTATGCATCTTTTTAGCAATAAAATCAAGTTATTGAGTCTATTCTAGTCATCAAATCATTTGAAACCAATTCGAACGAATTCTATTTTCGCTCTTTAAATGAGGCTTTTGTTCATAACTTGCGATTGATCTATTCAAGTAAATTACCCACTGTTCAGCCTTGAAATCATGTCATTAAGTCTCTTCTAGTAATTAAATCATTTCAAAGCAATTTGAACGAAATCTATTTTCGCATTTGAACCATGACTTTCGTGCATAATTTGCAATTGATTTTTTGAAGGCAACTGTGCATTTGTATTGCCTTAAAATCATGGCATTGAGTCACTTTTAGTCAATAAATCATACGAAATCAATTCAAACGAATTTGATTTCCGCATTTCAAACACGACTTTTGTGCAAAACATGTAATTGATCTATTGAAGGCAATTATGCTTTTGTTTAGCCTTAAAATCATGTCATTGAGTCTTCTCTAGTCATTAAATCAATTAAAAGTAATTCGAGAGAAGTATATTTTTTCACACTTCAAACACGACTTTCGTTCACAACTTCAAATTCAACCATTGAAGGCAATTATGAATCTTTTTAGCCTTCAAATCATGTCATTGAGTCTCTTCTAGTAAATCAAGTCATTTGAAAGCAATTCGAACGAATTCTATTTTCGCTCTTTAAACGAGACTTTTGTGCATACTTTGCGATTGATCTATTCAAGTAAATTACCCACTGTTTAGCCTTGAAATCATGTCATTGAGTCTCCTCTAGTAATTAAATCATTTCAAAGCAATTTGAACGAAATCTATTTTCGCACTTGAACCATGACTTTCGTGCATAATTTGCAATTGATCTTTTGAAGGCAACTATGCATTTGTATAGCCTTAAAATCATGTCATTAAGTCACTTTTAGTCAATAAATCATACGAAATCAATTCAAACAAATTCTATTTCCGCATTTCAAACACGACTTTGGTGCAAAACATGCAATTGATATATTGAAGGCAAATATGCGTTTGTTTAGCCTTAAAATCATGTCATTGAGTCTTCTCTAGTCATTAAATCAATTAAAAGTAATTCGAAAGAATTCTATTTTTTCGCACTTGAAACACGACTTTCGTTCAAAACTTCCAATTCAACCATTGAAGGCAACTATGCAGCTTATTAGCTTTAAAATCATGTCATTGAGTCTCTTCTAGTCATCAAATCATTTGAAACCAATTCGAACGAATTCTATTTTCGCTCTTCATACGAGACTTTTGTGCATAACTTGAAATTGATCTATTTAAGCAAATTATCGATTGTTTAGCCTTGACATTATGTCATTGAGTCTCTTCTAGTAATTAAACTTTTCAAAGCAATTTGAACGAAATCTATTTTTGCACTTGAACCACGACTTTCGTGCATAATTCGCAATGGATATTTTGAAGGAAACTATGCATTTGTATAGCCTTGAAATCATGTCATTGAGTCACTTTTAGTCAATAAATCATACGAAATCAATTCAAACGAATTCTATTTTCGCATTTCAAACACGACTTTTATGCAAAACTTGCAGTTGATATATCGAAGGCAATTATGCGTTTGTTTAGCCTTAAAATCATGTCATTGTGTCTTCTCTAGTCATTAAATCAATTAAAAGTAATTCGAAAGAATTATATTTTTTCACACCTCAAACACGACTTTCGTTCAAAACTTCAAATTCAACCATTGAAGGCAATTATGAATCTTTTTAGCCTTCAAATCATGTCATTGAGTCTCTTCTAGTCAATCAAATCATTTGAAAGCAATTCGAATGAATTCTATTTTCGCTCTTTGAACGAGACTTTTGTGCATACTTTGCGATTGATCTATTCAAGTAAATTACCCATTGTTTAGCCTTGAAATCATGTCATTGTGTCTCTTCTAGTAATTAAATCACTTCAAACCAATTCCAACGAAATCTATTTTCGCACTTGAACCATGACTTTCGTGCATAATTTGCAATTGATCTTTTGAAGGCAACTATGCATTTGTATAGCCTTAAAATCATGTCATTGAGTCACTTTTAGTCAGTAAACCATACAAAATCAACTCAAATGAATTCTATTTCCACATTTAAAACCCGACTTTTGTGCAAAAGTTGCAGTTGATATATTGAAGGCAATTATGCGTTTGTTTAGCCTTAAAATCAGGTCATTGAGTCTTCTCTAGTTATTAAATCAATTAAAAGTAATTCGAACTTCAAACACGACTTTCGTTCAAAACTTCCAATTCAACCATTGAAGGAAACTATGCATCTTTTTAGCCTTAAAATCATGTCATTGAGTCTCTTCTAGTCATCAAATCATTTGAAACCAGTTCGAACGAATTCTATTTTCGCTCTTTAAACGAGACTTTTGTGCATAACTTGCAATTGATCTATTCAAGCAAATTATCCATTGTTTAGCCTTGAAATTATGTCATTGAGTCTCTTCTAGTAATTAAATCATTTCAAAGCAATTTAAACGAAATCAATTTTCGCATTTGAACCAGGACTTTCGTGCATAATTTGCGATGGATCTTTTGAAGGCAACTATGCATTTGTATAGCCTTAAAATCAGGTCATTGAGCCACTTTTAGTCACTAAATCATACGAAATCAATTCAAACAAATTCTATTTTCGCATTTCAAACACAACTTTTGTGCAAAGCATCCAATTGATATATTGAAGGCAATTATGCGTTTGTTTAGCCTTAAAATCATGTCGTTGAGTCTTCTCTAGTTATTAAATCAATTAAACGTAATTCGAAAGAATTATATTTTTTCACACTTCAAACACGACTTTCGTTCAAAACTTCCAATTCAACCATTGAGGGCAATTATGAATCTTTTTAGCCTTAAAATCATGTCATTGACTCTCTTCTAGTCAATCAAATCATTTGAAAGCAATTCGAACGAATTCTATTTTCGCTCTTTAAACGAGACTTTTGTGCCTAACTTGCGATTGATCTCTTCAAATAAATTACCCATTGTTGAGCCTTGAAATCATGTCATTGAGTCTCTTCTAGTAATTAAATAATTGCAAAGCAATTTGAACGAAATCTATTTTCGCACTTGAACCATGACTTTCGTGCATAATTTGCCATTGATCTTTTGAAGGCAACTATGCATTTGTATAGCCTTAAAATCATGTCATTGAGTCACTTTTAGTCAATAAATCATACGAAATCAATTCAAACAAATTCTATTTCCGCATTTCAAACACGACTTTTGTGCAAAACATGCAATTGATATATTGAAGGCAAATATGCGTTTGTTTAGCCTTAAAATCATGTCATTGAGTCTTCTCTAGTCATTAAATCAATTAAAAGTAATTCGAAAGAATTCTATTTTTTCGCACTTAAAACACGACTTTCGTTCAGAACTTCCAATTCAACCATTGAAGGCAACTATGCATCTTTTTAGCTTTAAAATCTTGTCATTGAGTCTCTTCGAGTCATCAAATCATTCGAAAGCAATTCGAACGAATTCTATTTTCGCTCTTCAAACGAAGCTTTTGTGCGTAACCTGCAATTGATCTATTCAAGCAAATTATCCATTGTCTAGCCTTGAAATCATGTCATTGATTCTCTTCTAGTAATTAAACATTTCAAAGCAATTTGAACGAAATCTATTTTCGCACTTCAACCACTACTTTCGTTTATAATTTGCAATGGATCTTTTGAAGGCAACTATGCATTTGTATAGCCTTAAAATGATGTCGTTGAGTCACTTTTAGTCAAGAAATCATACGAAATCAATTCAAACGGATTCTATTTCTGCAATTCAAACACGACTTTTGTGCAAAACTTGCAGTTGATATATTGAAGGCAATTATGCGTTTGTTTAGCCTTAAAATCATGTCATTGAGTCTTCTCTAGTCAATAAATCAATTAAAAGTAATTCGAAAGAATTATATTTTTTCGCACTTCAAACACGAATTTCGTTCAAAACTTCAAATTCAACCATTGAAGGCAATTATGAATCTTTTTTGCCTTCAAATCATGTCATTGAGTCTCTTCTAGTCAATCAAATCATTTGAAAGCAATTCGAATGAATTCTATTTTCGCTCTTCAAACGAGACTTTTGTGCATAACTTGCGATTGATCTATTCAAGTAAATTACCCATTGTTGAGCCTTGAAATTATGTCATTGAGTCTCTTCTAGTAATTAAATCATTTCAAAGCAATTTAAACGAAATCAATTTTCGCACTTGAACCATGACTTTCGTGCATAATTTGCAATGGATCTTTTGAAGGAAACTATGCATTTGTATAGCCTTAAGATCATGTCATTGAGTCACTTTTAGTCACTAAATCATACGAAATCAATTCAAACGAATTCTATTTTCGCATTTCAAACACAACTTTTGTGCTAAGCATCCAATTGATCTATTAAAGGCAATTATGCATTTGTTTAGCCTTAAAATCATGTCATTGAGTCTTCTCTAGTCATTAAATCAATTAAAAGTAATTTGAAAGAATTATACTTTTTCGCACTTCAAACACTACTTTTGTTCAGAACTTCAAATTGAACCATTGAAGGCAACTATGCATCTTTTTAGCAATAAAATCATGTCATTGAGTCTCTTCTAGTCATCAAATGATTTGAAAGCAATTCGAACGAATTCTATTTTCGCTCTTTAAACGAGACTTTTGTGCATAACTTGCGATTGATCTATTCAAGTAAATTACCCATTGTTGAGCCTTGAAATCATGTCATTGAGTCTCTTCTAGTAATTAAATCATTGCAAAGAAATTTGAACGAAATCTATTTTCGCACTTGAACCATGACTTTTGTGCATAATTTGCAATTGATCTTTTGAAGGCAACTATGCATTTGTATAGCCTTAAAATCATGTCATTGAGTCACTTTTAGGTAATATATCATACGAAATCAATTCAAACAAATTCTATTTCCGCATTTCAAACACGACTTTTGTGCAAAACATGCAATTTATATATTGAAGGCAAATATGCGTTTGTTTAGCCTTAAAATCATGTCATTGAGTCTTCTCTAGTCATTAAATCAATTAAAAGTAATTCGAAAGAATTCTATTTTTTCGCACTTAAAACACGACTTTCGTTCAGAACTTCCAATTCAACCATTGAAGGCAACTATGCATCTTTTTAGCTTTAAAATCATGTCATTGAGTCTCTTCTAGTCATCAAATCATTTGAAAGCAATGCGACCGAATTTTATTTTCGCTCTTTAAACGAGACTTTTGTGCATAACTTGCAATTGATCTATTCAAGCAAATCATCCATTGTTTAGCCTTGAAATTATGTCATTGAGTCTCTTCTAGTAATTAAATCACTTCAAAGCAATTCGAACGAAATCTATTTTCGCACTTCAACCACGACTTTCATGCATAATTTGCAATGGATCTTTTGAAGGCAACTATGCATTTGTATAGCCTTAAAATCATGTCATTGAGTCACTTTTAGTCGGTAAATCGTACGAAATCAATTCAAACGAATTCCATTTCCGCATTTCAAACACGACTTTTGTGCAAAACTTGCAATTGATATATTGAAAGCAATTATGCGTTTGTTGAGCCTTTAAATCATGTCATTGAGTCTTCTCTAGTCATTAAATCAATTAAAAGTAATTCAAAAGAATTATATTTTTTCGCACTTCAAACACGACTTTTGTTCAAAACTTCAAATTCAACCATTGAAGGCAATTATGAATCTTTTTAGCCTTCAAATCATGTCATTGAGTCTCTTCTAGTCAATCAAATCATTTGAAAGCAATTCGAATGAATTCTATTTTCGCTCTTTAAACGAGACTTTTGTGCATAACTTGCGATTGATCTATTCAATTAATTACACATTGTTGAGCCTTGAAATTATGTCATTGAGTCTCTTCTAGTAATTAAATCATTTCAAAGCAATTTAAACGAAATCAATTTTCGCATTTGAACCAGGACTTTCGTGCATAATTTGCGATGGATCTTTTGAAGGCAACTATGCATTTGTATAGCCTTAAAATCAGGTCATTGAGCCACTTTTAGTCACTAAATCATACGAAATCAATTCAAACAAATTCTATTTTCGCATTTCAAACACAACTTTTGTGCAAAGCATCCAATTGATATATTGAAGGCAATTATGCGTTTGTTTAGCCTTAAAATCATGTCATTGAGTCTTCTCTAGTCATTAAATCAATTAAAAGTAATTCGAAAGAATTCAATTTTCCGCACTTCAAGCACAACTTTCGTTCAGAACTTCCAATTCAACTACTGAAGGCAACTATGAATCTTTTTTGCCTTAAAATCATGTCATTGAGTCTCTTTTAGTCATCAAATCATTTGAAACCAATTCGAACGAATTCTATTTTCGCTCTTCAAACGAGACTATTGTGCATAAATTGCAATCGATCTAATCAAGCAAATTATCCATTGTTTAGCCTTGAAATCATGTCATTGAGTCTCTTCTAGTAATTAAATCATTTCAAAGCAATTTGAACGAAATCTATTTTCGCACTTGAACAATGACTTTCGTGCATAATTTGCAATTGATCTTTTGAAGGCAACTATGCATTTGTATAGCCTTAAAAGCATGTCATTGAGTCACTTTTACTCAATAAATCATACGAAATCAATTCAAACGAATTCTATTTTCGCATTTCAAACACGACTTTGTGCAAAACTTGCAATTGATATATTGAAAGCAAATATGCATTTGTTTAGCCTTAAAATAATGTCATTGAGTCTTCTCTAGTCATTAAATCAATTAAAAGTAATTCGAAAGAATTCTATTTTTTAGCACTAAAAACACGACTTTCGTTCAGAACTTCCAATTCAACTACTGACGGCAACTATGAATCTTTTTTGCCTTAAAATCATGTCATTGAGTCTCTTCTAGTCATCAAATCATTTGAAACCAATTCGAACGAATTCTATTTTCGCTCTTCAAACGAGACTTTTGTGCATAAATTGCAATCGATCTAATCAAGCAAATTATCCATTGTTTAGCCTTGAAATCATGTCATTGAGTCTCTTCTAGTGATTAAATCATTTCAAAGCAATTTGAACGAAATCTATTTTGGCACCTGAACCAGGACTTTCGTGCATAATTTGCAATTGATCTTTTGAAGGCAACTATGCATTTGTATAGCCTTAAAATCATGTCATTGAGTCACTTTTAGTTAATAAATCATACGAAATCAATTCAAACGAATTCTATTTTTGCATTTCAAACACGACTTTTATGCAAAACTTGCAGTTGATAGATTGAAGGCAATTATGCGTTTGTTTAGCCTTAAAATCATGTCATTGAGTCTTCTCTAGTCATTTAATCAATTAAAAGTAATTCGAACGAATTATATTTTTTCGCACTTCAAACATGACTTTCGTTCAGAACTTCAAATTCCACCATTGATGGCAACTATGCATCTTTTTAGCCTCAAAATCATGTCATTGAGTCTCTTCTAGTCATCAAATCATTTGAAAGCAATTCGAACGAATTCTATTTTCGCTCTTTCAATGAGACTTTTGTGCATACTCTGCGATTGATCTATTCAAGTAAATTACCCATTGTTTAGCCTTGAAATCATGTCATTGAGTCTCTTCTATTAATTAAATCATTTCAAAGCAATTTAAACAAAATCAATTTTCGCATTTGAACCATGACTTTCGTGCATAATTTGCAATGGATCTTTTGAAGGCAACTATGCATTTGTATAGCCTTAAAATCAGGTCATTGAGCCACTTTTAGTCACTAAATCATACGAAATCAATTCAAACAAATTCTATTTTCGCATTTTAAACACAACTTTTGTGCAAAACATGCAATTGATCTATTGAAGACAATTATGCGTTTGTTTAGCCTTGAAATCATGTCATTGAGTCTTCTCTAGTATTAAATCAATTAAAAGTAATTCGAAAGAATTATATTTTTTCGCACTTCAAACACGACTTTCGTTCAGAACTTCCAATTCAACTACTGACGGCAACTATGCATCTTTTTAGCAATAAAATCAAGTTATTGAGTCTATTCTAGTCATCAAATCATTTGAAACCAATTCGAACGAATTCTATTTTCGCTCTTTAAATGAGGCTTTTGTTCATAACTTGCGATTGATCTATTCAAGTAAATTACCCACTGTTCAGCCTTGAAATCATGTCATTAAGTCTCTTCTAGTAATTAAATCATTTCAAAGCAATTTGAACGAAATCTATTTTCGCATTTGAACCATGACTTTCGTGCATAATTTGCAATTGATTTTTTGAAGGCAACTGTGCATTTGTATTGCCTTAAAATCATGGCATTGAGTCACTTTTAGTCAATAAATCATACGAAATCAATTCAAACGAATTTGATTTCCGCATTTCAAACACGACTTTTGTGCAAAACATGTAATTGATCTATTGAAGGCAATTATGCTTTTGTTTAGCCTTAAAATCATGTCATTGAGTCTTCTCTAGTCATTAAATCAATTAAAAGTAATTCGAGAGAAGTATATTTTTTCACACTTCAAACACGACTTTCGTTCACAACTTCAAATTCAACCATTGAAGGCAATTATGAATCTTTTTAGCCTTCAAATCATGTCATTGAGTCTCTTCTAGTAAATCAAGTCATTTGAAAGCAATTCGAACGAATTCTATTTTCGCTCTTTAAACGAGACTTTTGTGCATACTTTGCGATTGATCTATTCAAGTAAATTACCCACTGTTTAGCCTTGAAATCATGTCATTGAGTCTCCTCTAGTAATTAAATCATTTCAAAGCAATTTGAACGAAATCTATTTTCGCACTTGAACCATGACTTTCGTGCATAATTTGCAATTGATCTTTTGAAGGCAACTATGCATTTGTATAGCCTTAAAATCATGTCATTAAGTCACTTTTAGTCAATAAATCATACGAAATCAATTCAAACAAATTCTATTTCCGCATTTCAAACACGACTTTGGTGCAAAACATGCAATTGATATATTGAAGGCAAATATGCGTTTGTTTAGCCTTAAAATCATGTCATTGAGTCTTCTCTAGTCATTAAATCAATTAAAAGTAATTCGAAAGAATTCTATTTTTTCGCACTTGAAACACGACTTTCGTTCAAAACTTCCAATTCAACCATTGAAGGCAACTATGCAGCTTATTAGCTTTAAAATCATGTCATTGAGTCTCTTCTAGTCATCAAATCATTTGAAACCAATTCGAACGAATTCTATTTTCGCTCTTCATACGAGACTTTTGTGCATAACTTGAAATTGATCTATTTAAGCAAATTATCGATTGTTTAGCCTTGACATTATGTCATTGAGTCTCTTCTAGTAATTAAACTTTTCAAAGCAATTTGAACGAAATCTATTTTTGCACTTGAACCACGACTTTCGTGCATAATTCGCAATGGATATTTTGAAGGAAACTATGCATTTGTATAGCCTTGAAATCATGTCATTGAGTCACTTTTAGTCAATAAATCATACGAAATCAATTCAAACGAATTCTATTTTCGCATTTCAAACACGACTTTTATGCAAAACTTGCAGTTGATATATCGAAGGCAATTATGCGTTTGTTTAGCCTTAAAATCATGTCATTGTGTCTTCTCTAGTCATTAAATCAATTAAAAGTAATTCGAAAGAATTATATTTTTTCACACCTCAAACACGACTTTCGTTCAAAACTTCAAATTCAACCATTGAAGGCAATTATGAATCTTTTTAGCCTTCAAATCATGTCATTGAGTCTCTTCTAGTCAATCAAATCATTTGAAAGCAATTCGAATGAATTCTATTTTCGCTCTTTGAACGAGACTTTTGTGCATACTTTGCGATTGATCTATTCAAGTAAATTACCCATTGTTTAGCCTTGAAATCATGTCATTGTGTCTCTTCTAGTAATTAAATCACTTCAAACCAATTCCAACGAAATCTATTTTCGCACTTGAACCATGACTTTCGTGCATAATTTGCAATTGATCTTTTGAAGGCAACTATGCATTTGTATAGCCTTAAAATCATGTCATTGAGTCACTTTTAGTCAGTAAACCATACAAAATCAACTCAAATGAATTCTATTTCCACATTTAAAACCCGACTTTTGTGCAAAAGTTGCAGTTGATATATTGAAGGCAATTATGCGTTTGTTTAGCCTTAAAATCAGGTCATTGAGTCTTCTCTAGTTATTAAATCAATTAAAAGTAATTCGAACTTCAAACACGACTTTCGTTCAAAACTTCCAATTCAACCATTGAAGGAAACTATGCATCTTTTTAGCCTTAAAATCATGTCATTGAGTCTCTTCTAGTCATCAAATCATTTGAAACCAGTTCGAACGAATTCTATTTTCGCTCTTTAAACGAGACTTTTGTGCATAACTTGCAATTGATCTATTCAAGCAAATTATCCATTGTTTAGCCTTGAAATTATGTCATTGAGTCTCTTCTAGTAATTAAAGTTTTCAAAGCAAGTTGAACGAAATCTATTTTTGCACTTGAATGACGACTTTCGTGCGTAATTTGCAATTGATCTTTTGAAGGAAACTGTGCATTTGTATAGCCTTAAAATCATGTCATTGGGTCACTTTTAGTCAATAAACCATACGAAATCAACTCAAATGAATTCTATTTCCGCATTTAAAACCCGACTTTTGTGCAATACTTGCAGTTGATATATTGAAGGCAAATATGCGTTTGTTTAACCTTAAAATCATGTCGTTAAGTCTTCTCCAGTTATTAAATCAATTAAAAGTAATTCGAAAGAATTATATTTTTTCGAACTTCAAACACGATTTTCGTTCAGAACTTCCAATTCAACCATTAGAGGAAACTATGCATCTTTTTAGCCTTAAAATCATGTCATTGAGTCTCTTCTAGTCATCAAATCATTTGAAACCAATTCGAACGAATTCTATTTTAACTCTTTAAACGATACTTTTGTACATAACTTGCAATTGATCTATTCAAGCAAATTATCCATTGTTTAGCCTTGAAATTATGTCATTGAGTCTCTTCTAGTAGTTAAACTTTTCAAAGCAATTTGAACGAAATCTATTTTTGCACTTGAACCACGACTTTCATGCATAATTTGCAATGGATCTTTTGAAGGAAACTATGCATTTGTATAGCCTTAAGATCATGTCATTGAGTCACTTTTAGTCAATAAATCATACGAAATCAATTCAAACGAATTCTATTTTCGCATTTCAAACACGACTTTTATGCAAAACTTGCAGTTGATATATTGAAAGCAATTATGCGTTTGTTTAGCCTTAAAATAATGTCATTGAGTCTTCTCTAGTCATTTAATCAATTAAAACTAATTCGAAAGAATTATATTTTTTCGCACTTCAAACACGACTTTCGTTCAGAACTTCCAATTCCACCATTGAAGGCAACTATGCATCATTTTAGCCTTAAAATAATGTCATTGAGTCTTCTCTAGTCATTTAATCAATTAAAAGTAATTCGAAAGAATTATATTTTTTCGCACTTCAAACACGACTTTCGTTCAGAACTTCCAATTCCACCATTGAAGGCAACTATGCATCATTTTAGCCTTAAAATCATGTCATTGAGTGTCTTCTAGTCATCAAATCATTCGGAAGCAATTCGAACGAATTCTATTTTCGCTCTTTAAACGAGACTTTTGTGCATAACTTGTGATTGATCTATTCAAGTAAATTACCCATTGTTGAGCCTTGAAATCATGTCATCGAGTCTCTTCTAGTGATTAAATCGTTTCAAAGCAATTTGAACGAAATCTATTTTCGCACCTGAACCATGACTTTCGTGCATAATTTGCAATTGATCTTTCGAAGGCAACTATGCATTTGTATAGCCTTAAAATCATGTCATTGAGTCACTTTTAGTCAAGAAATCATATGAAATCAATTCAAACGAATTCTATTTCCGCATTTCAAACACGACTTTTGTGCAAAACTTGCGATTGATATATTGAAGGCAAATATGCGTTTGTTTAGCCTTAAAATCATGTCATTGAGTCATCTCTAGTCATTAAATCAATTAAAAGTAATTGAAAAGAATTCTATTTTTTTGGACTTCAAACACGACTTTCGTTCAGAACTTCCAACTCAACTATTGAAGGCAACTATGCATCTTTTTAGCCTTAAAATCATATCATTGAGTCTCTTCTAGTCATCAAATCATTTGAAAACAATTCGAACGAATTCTATTTTCCCTCTTTAAACGAGACTTGTGTGCATAACTTGCAATTGATCTATTTAAGCAAATTATCCATTGTTTAGCGTTGAAATCATGTCATTGAGTCTCTTCTAGTAATTAAACATTTCAAAGCAATTTGAACAAAATCTATTTTTGCACTTGAACCACGACTGTGGTGCATAATTTGCAATGGATCTTTTGAAGCCAACTACGCATTTGTATGGCCTTAAAATCATGTCATTGAGTCACTTTTAGTCAATAAATCATACGAAATCAATTCAAACGAATTCTATTTCCGCATTTCAAACACGACTTTTGTGCTAAACTTGCAATTGATGTATTGAAGGCAATTTTGTGTTTGTTTAGCTTTAAAATCATGTCATTGAGTCTTCTCTAGTCATTAAATCAATTAAAAGTAATTCGAAAGAATTCAATTTTTTCGCACTTCAAACACGACTTTCGTTCAGAACTTCCAATTCAACTACTGACGGCAACTATGAATCTTTTTTGCCTTAAAATCATGTCATTGAGTCTCTTCTAGTCATCAAATCATTTGAAACCAATTCGAACGAATTCTATTTTCGCTCTTCAAACGAGACTATTGTGCATAAATTGGAATCGATCTAATAAAGCAAATTATCCATTGTTTAGCCTTGAAATCATGTCATTGAGTCTCTTCTGGTGATTAAATCATTTCAAAGCAATTTGAACGAAATCTATTTTCGCACCTGAACCAGGACTTTCGTGCATAATTTGCAATTGATCTTTTGAAGGCAACTATGCATTTGTATAGCCTTAAAATCATGTCATTGAGTCACTTTTAGTCAATAAATCATATGAAATCAATTCAAACAAATTCTATTTCCGCATTTCAAAAACGACTTTTGTGGAAAACTTGCAACTGATATATTGAAGGCAATTATGCGTTTGTTTAGCCTTAAAATCATGTCTTAAGTCTTCTCTAGTCATTAAATCAATTAAAAGTAATTCGAAAGAATTATATTTTTTCGCACTTCAGACACGACTTTCATTCAAAACTTCGAATTCAACCATTGAAGGCAATTATGAATCTTTTTTGCCTTAAAATCATGTCATTGAGTCTCTTCTAGTCATCAAATCATTTGAAACCAATTCGAACGAATTCTATTTTCGCTCTTCAAACGAGACTATTGTGCATAAATTGGAATCGATCTAATCAAGCAAATTATCCATTGTTTAGCCTTGAAATCATGTCATTGAGTCTCTTCTGGTGATTAAATCATTTCAAAGCAATTTGAACGAAATCTATTTTCGCACCTGAACCAGGACTTTCGTGCATAATTTGCAATTGATATTTTGAAGGCAACTATGCATTTGTATAGCCTTAAAATCATGTCATTGAGTCACTTTTAGTCAATAAATCATATGAAATCAGTTCAAACAAATTCTATTTCCGCATTTCAAAAACGACTTTTGTGCAAAACTTACAACTGATATATTGAAGGCAATTATGCGTTTGTTTAGCCTTAAAATCATGTCTTGAGTCTTCTCTAGTCATTAAATCAATTAAAAGTAATTTGAAAGAATTCTATTTTTTCGCACTTCAGACACGACTTTCGTTCAAAACTTCCAATTCAACCATTGAAGGGAATTATGAATCTTTTTTGCCTTAAAATCATGTCATTGAGTCTCTTCTAGTCATCAAATCATTTGAAACCAATTCGAACGAATTCTATTTTCACTCTTTAAACGAGACTTGTGTGCATAAATTGCGATCGATCTAATCAAGCGAATTATCCATTGTTTAGCCTTGAAATTATGTCATTGAGTCTCTTCTAGTAATTAAACATTTCAAAGCAATTTGAACAAAATCTATTTTTGCACTTGAACCATGATTTTGGTGCATAATTTGCAATGGATCTTTTGAAGGCAACTACGCATTTGTGCGGCCTTAAAATCATGTCATTGAGTCACTTTTAGTCAATAAATCATACGAAATCAATTCAGACGAATTCTATTTCCGCATTTCAAACACGACTTTTGTGCTAAACTTGCAATTGATTTATTGAAGGCAATTTTGCATTTGTTTAGCTTTAAAATCATGTCTTGAGTCTTCTCTAGTCATTAAATCAATTAAAAGTAATTCGAAAGAATTATATTTTTTCGCACTTCAGACACGACTTTCGTTCAAAACTTCCAATTCAACCATTGAAGGCAATTATGAATCTTTTTTGCCTTAAAATCATGTCATTCAGTCTCTTCTAGTCATCAAATCATTTGAAACCAATTCGAACGAATTCTATTTTCGCTCTTTAAACGAGACTTTTGTGCATAAATTGCAATCGATCTAATCAAGCAAATTATCCGTTGTTTAGCCTTGAAATCATGTCACTGAGTCTCTTCTAGTAATTAAACATTTCAAAGCAATTTGAACGAAATCTATTTTTGCACTTGAACCACGACTTTCGTTTATAATTTGCAATAGATCTTTTGAAGGCAACTACGCATTTGTATAGCCTTAAAAATCATGTCATTGAGTCACTTTTAGTCAATAAATCATACGAAATCAATTCAAACGGATTCTATTTCTGCATTTCAAGCACGACTTTGGTGCAAAACTTGCAGTTGATATATTGAAGGCAATTATGCGTTTGTTTGGCCTTAAAATCATGTCGTTGAGTCTTCTCTAGTCATTAAATCAATTACAAGTAATTCGAAAGAATTATATTTTTTCACACTTCGAACACGACTTTCGTTCAAAACTTCCAATTTAACCATTGAAGGCAATTATGAATCTTTTTAGCCTTCAAATCATGTCATTGAGTCTCTTCTAGTCAATCAAATCATTTGCGAGCAATTCGAAGGAATTCTATTTTCGCTCTTTAAACGGGACTTTTGTGCATAACTTGCGATTGATGTATTCAAATAAATTACCCATTGTTGAGCCTTGAAATCATGTCACTGAGTCTCTTCTAGTAATTAAATCATTTCAAAGAAATTAGAACGAAATCTATTTTCCCACTTGAACCATGACTTTCGTGCATAATTTGCAATTGATCTTTTGAAGGCAACTATGCATTTGTATAGCCTCAAACTCATGTCATTGAGTTACTTTTAGTCAATAAATCATACGAAATCAATTCAAACGAATTCTATTTTCGCATTTAAAACACCACTTTTGTGCAAAACTTGCAGTTGATATATTGAAGGCAAATATGCGTTTGTTTAGCCTTAAAATCATGTCATTGAGTCTTCTCTAGTCATTAAATCAATTAAAAGTAATTACAAAGAATTCTATTTTTTCGCACTTCAAACACGACTTTCGTTCAGAACTTCCAACTCAACCATTGAAGGCAACTATGCATCTTTTTAGCCTTAAAATCATGTCATTGAGTCTCTTCTAGTCATCAAATCATTTGAAACCAATTCGAACGAATTCTATTTTCTCTCTTTAAACGAGACTTTTGTGCATAACTGGTGATTGATCTATTCAACTAAATTACCCATTGTTTAGCCTTGAAATCATGTCATTGAGTCTCTTCTAGTAATTAAATCATTTCAAAGCAATATGAACGAAATCTATTTTCGCACATGAACCATGACTTTCGTGCATAATTTGCAATGGATCTTTTGAAGGCAACTATGCATTTCTATAGGCTGAAAATCATGTCATTGAGTCACTCTTAGTCAATAAATCATACGAAATCAATTCAAATGAATTCTATTTCCGCATTTCAAACACGACTTTTGTGCAAAACTTGCAATTGATATATTAAAGGCAATTATGCGTTTGTTTAGCCTTAAAATCATGTCATTGAGTCTTCTCTAGTCATTAGATCAATTAAAAGTAATTCGAAAGAATTATATTTTTTCGCACTTCAAACGCGACTTTTGTTCAAAACTTCCAATTCAACAGTTGAAGGCAATTATGAATGTTTTTATCCTTCAAATCATGTCATTGAGTCTCTTCTAGTAATCAAATCATTTGAAAGCAATTCGAAGGAATTCTATTTTCGCTCTTTAAACGAGGCTTTTGTGCATACTTTGCGATTGATCTATTCAAGTAAATTACCATTGTTAAGCCTTGAAATCATGTCATTGAGTCTCTTCTAGTAATTAAATCATTTCAAAGCAATTTAAACGAAATCAATTTTCGCATTTGAACCATGACTTTCGTGCATAATTTGCAATGGATCTTTTGAAGGCAAATATGCATTTGTATAGCCTTAAAATCATGTCATTGAGTCACTTTTAGTTAATAAATCATACGAAATCAATTCAAACGAATTCTATTTCCGCATTTCAAACACGACAATTGTGCAAAACTTGCAATTGATATATTGAAGGCAAATATGCGTTTGTTTAGCCCTAAAATCATGTCATTGAGTCTTCTCTAGTCATTAAATCAATTAAAAGTAATTCGAAAGAATTCTGTTTCTTCGCACTTAAAGCATCACTTTCGTTCAGAACTTCCAATTCATCCATTGAAGGCAACTATGCATCTTATTAGCCTTAAAATCATGTCATTGAGTCTCTTCTAGTCACCAAATCATTTGAAACCAATTCGAACGAATTCTATTTTCGCTCTTCAAACGAGACTTTTGTGCATAACTTGCAATTGCTATTCAAGCAAATTATCCATTGTTTAGCCTTGAAATTATGTCATTGAGTCTCTTCTAGTAATTAAACATTTCAAAGCAATTTGAACGAAATCTATTTTTGCACTTGAACCACGACTTTCGTGCATAATTTGCAATGGATCTTTTGAAGGCAACTATGCATTTCTATAGGCTTAAAATCATGTCATTGAGTCACTATTAGTCAATAAATCATACGAAATCAATTCAAACGAATTCTATTTCCGCATTTCAAACACGACTTTTGTGCAAAACTTGCAATTGATATATTAAAGGCAATTATGCGTTTGTTTAGCCTTAAAATCATGTCATTGAGTCTTCTCTAGTCATTAGATCAATTAAAAGTAATTCGAAAGAATTATATTTTTTCGCACTTCAAACACGACTTTTGTTCAAAACTTCCAATTCAACAGTTGAAGGCAATTATGAATGTTTTTATCCTTCAAATCATGTCATTGAGTCTCTTCTAATCATCAAATCATTTGAAAGCAATTCGAACGAATTCTTTTTTCTCTCTTTAAACGAGGCTTTGTACATACTTTGCGATTGATCTATTCAAGTAAATTACCCATTGTTAAGCCTTGAAATCATGTCATTGAGTCTCTTCTAGTAATTAAATCATTTCAAAGCAATTTAAACGAAATCAATTTTCGCATTTGAACCATGGCTTTCGTGCATAATTTGCAATGGATCTTTTGAAGGCAAATATGCATTTGTATAGCCTTAAAATCATGTCATTGAGTCACTTTTAGTCAATAAATCATACGAAATCAATTCAAACGAATTCTATTTCCTCATTTCAAACACGACTGTTGTGCAAAACTTGTAACTGATATATTGAAGGCAATTATGCATTTGTTTAGCCTTAAAATCATGTCATTGAGTCTTCTCTAGTCATTAGATCAATTAAAAGTAATTCGAAAGAATTATATTTTTTCGCACTTCAAACACGACTTTTGTTCAAAACTTCCAATTCAACAGTTGAAGGCAATTATGAATGTTTTTATCCTTCAAATCATGTCATTGAGTCTCTTCTAGTCATCAAATCATTTGAAAGCAATTCGAACGAATTCTTTTTTCGCTCTTTAAACGAGGCTTTGTACATACTTTGCGATTTATCTATTCAAGTAAATTACCCATTGTTAAGCCTTGAAATCATGTCATTGAGTCTCTTCTAGTAATTAAATCATTTCAAAGCAATTTAAACGAAATCAATTTTCGCATTTGAACCATGGCTTTCGTGCATAATTTGCAATGGATCTTTTGAAGGCAAATATGCATTTGTATAGCCTTAAAATCATGTCATTGAGTCACTTTTAGTCAATAAATCATACGAAATCAATTCAAACGAATTCTATTTCCGCATTTCAAACACGACTATTGTGCAAAACTTGTAACTGATATATTGAAGGCAATTATGCATTTGTTTAGCCTTAAAATCATGTCATTGAGTCTTCTCTAGTCATTAGATCAATTAAAAGTAATTCGAAAGAATTATATTTTTTCGCACTTCAAACACGACTTTTGTTCAAAACTTCCAATTCAACAGTTGAAGGCAATTATGAATGTTTTTATCCTTCAAATCATGTCATTAAGTCTCTTCTAGTCATCAAATCATTTGAAAGCAATTCGAACGAATTCTTTTTTCGCTCTTTAAATGAGGCTTTGTACATACTTTGCGATTGATCTATTCAAGTAAATTACCCATTGTTAAGCCTTGAAATCATGTCATTGAGTCTCTTCTAGTAATTAAATCATTTCAAAGCAATTTAAACGAAACCAATTTTCGCATTTGAACCATGACTTTCGTGCATAATTTGCAATGGATCTTTTGAAGGCAAATATGCATTTGTATAGCCTTAAAATCATGTCATTGAGTCGCTTTCAGTCAATAAATCATACGAAATCAATTCAAACGAATTCTATTTCCGCATTTCAAACACCACTTTTGTGCAAAACTTGCAATTGATATATTGAAGGCAAATATGCATTTGTTTAGCCTTAAAATCATGTCATTGAGTCATCTCTAGTCATTAAATCAATTAAAAGTAATTCAAAAGAATTCTCTTTTTTTGCACTTCAAACACGACTTTCGTTCAGAACTTCCAACTCAACTATTGAAGGCAACTATGCATCTTTTTAGCCTTAAAATCATGTCATTGAGTCTCTTCTAGTCATCAAATCATTTGAAACCAATTCGAACGAATTCTATTTTCGCTCTTTTTAATCAGTAAATCATTCTAAATCACTTCGTATGAAATTCGGCATTTAAACATGACTTTCGTGCATAACTTGCAGTTGATCAATTATAGGGAACAATGCATTTCTTTATCCTTAAATTCATGTCACTGAGTCTCTTCTAGTCATTAAATCTTTCTAAATTAGTTCGAACGAATTCTATTTTCGCCTTTCAAATATTATTTTCTTACATAACTTGTAATTAATCTATTGAAGACAACAATGCATTATTTTAGCATTAAAAGGCATATCACTCAGTCTTTTCACTCATTAAATTGTTTGGAAGCACTTCGAACCAATTCTCTTTTTGCATTTAGAACGCCATCTTCATGCATAATTTGCAACTGATCTATTGATGGCAACTATGCATTTTTTTAGCCTTAAAGTCATATTTTTGCGTCTTTTTTAGTCAGTAAATCATTCTAAATCACTTCGTATGAAATTCGGCATTTAAACATGACTTTCATGCATAACTTGCAGTTGATCTATTATAGGCAACAATGCATTTGTTTAGCCTTATAGTCATGTCACTGAGTCTCTTCTGGTCATTAAATAATTCTAAATTAGTTCGAACGAATTCTATTTTCGCCCTTCAAACATTATTTTCCTACATAACTTGCAATTGATCTATTGAAGGCAACAATGCATTTGTTTAGCCTTAAAGTCATGTCATTGAGTCTCTTTTAGTCATTAAATCATTCTAAATTAATTCGACCGAATTCTATTTTCGCCGTTCAAACATTATTTTCTTACGTAACTTGCAGTTGATCTATTGAAGGCAACAATGCATTTGTTTAGCCTTAAAGTCATGTCATTGAGTCTCTTTTAGTCATTAAATCATTCTAAATTAATTCGACCGAATTCTATTTTCGCCCTTCAAACATTATTTTCTTACATAACTTGCAATTTATCTATTGAAGACAACAATGCATTAGTTTAGCATTAAAAAGCATATCACTCAGTCTTTTCAATCATTAAATTGTTTGAAGGCACTTTGAACCAATTCTCTATTTGCATTTAGAACGCCATCTTCATGCATAATTTGCAATTGATCTATTGATGGCAACTATGCATTTTTTTAGCCTTAAAGTCATATTTTTGCGTCTTTTTTAGTCAGTAAATCATTCTAAATCACTTCGTATGAAATTCGGCATTTAAACATGACTTTCGTGCATAACTTGCAGTTGATCTATTATAGGCAACAATGCATTTGTTTAGCCTTAAAGTCATGTCACTGAGTCTCTTCTAGTCATTAAATCATTCTAAATTAGTTCGAACGAATTCTATTTTCGCCCTTCAAATATTATTTTCTTACATAACTTGTAATTATTCTATTGAAGACAAAAATGCATTATTTTAGCATTAAAAAGCATATCACACAGTCTTTTCAATCATTAAGTTGTTTGAAGGCACTTCGAACCAATTCTCTTTTTGCATTTAAAACGCGACTTTCGTGCATAACTTGCAATTGTTCTATTGATGGCAACTATGCCTTTTTTATCCTTAAAGTCATATTTTTGCGTCTCTTTTAGTCACTAAATCATTCTAAATCACTTCGAACGAAATTCGGCCTTTAAACATGACTTTTGTGCGTAACTTGCAGTTGATCTAGTGAAGGCAATAATGCATTTGTTTAGCCTTAAAGTCGTGTCACTGAGTCTCTTCTAGTCATTAAATATTCTAAATTAGTTCGACCGAATTCTATTTTCGCCCTTCAAATATTATTTTCTTACATAACTTGTAATTAATCTATCGAAGACAGCAATGCATTATTTTAGCATTAAAAAGCATATCAGTCAGTCTTTTCAATCATTAAATTGTCTGAAGGCACTTCGAACCAATTCTCTTTTTGCATTTAAAACGTGACTTTCGTGCATAACTTGCAATTGATCTATTGATGGCAACTATGCATTTTTTAGCGTTCAAGTCATATTTTTGCGTCTTTTTTAGTCAGTAAATCATTGTAAATCACTTCGTATGAAATTCGGCATTTAAACATGACTTTCGTGCATAACTTGCAGTTGATCTATTATAGGCAACAATGCATTTGTTTAGCCTTAAAGTCATGTCATTGAGTCTCTTTTAGTCATTAAATCATTCTAAATTAATTCGACCGAATTCTATTTTCGCCGTTCAAACATTATTTTCTTACGTAACTTGCAGTTGATCTATTGAAGGCAACAATGCATTTGTTTAGCCTTAAAGTCATGTCATTGAGTCTCTTTTAGTCATTAAATCATTCTAAATTAATTCGACCGAATTCTATTTTCGCCCTTCAAACATTATTTTCTTACATAACTTGCAATTTATCTATTGAAGACAACAATGCATTAGTTTAGCATTAAAAAGCATATCACTCAGTCTTTTCAATCATTAAATTGTTTGAAGGCACTTTGAACCAATTCTCTATTTGCATTTAGAACGCCATCTTCATGCATAATTTGCAATTGATCTATTGATGGCAACTATGCATTTTTTTAGCCTTAAAGTCATATTTTTGCGTCTTTTTTAGTCAGTAAATCATTCTAAATCACTTCGTATGAAATTCGGCATTTAAACATGACTTTCGTGCATAACTTGCAGTTGATCTATTATAGGCAACAATGCATTTGTTTAGCCTTAAAGTCATGTCACTGAGTCTCTTCTAGTCATTAAATCATTCTAAATTAGTTCGAACGAATTCTATTTTCGCCCTTCAAATATTATTTTCTTACATAACTTGTAATTATTCTATTGAAGACAAAAATGCATTATTTTAGCATTAAAAAGCATATCACACAGTCTTTTCAATCATTAAGTTGTTTGAAGGCACTTCGAACCAATTCTCTTTTTGCATTTAAAACGCGACTTTCGTGCATAACTTGCAATTGTTCTATTGATGGCAACTATGCCTTTTTTATCCTTAAAGTCATATTTTTGCGTCTCTTTTAGTCACTAAATCATTCTAAATCACTTCGAACGAAATTCGGCCTTTAAACATGACTTTTGTGCGTAACTTGCAGTTGATCTAGTGAAGGCAATAATGCATTTGTTTAGCCTTAAAGTCGTGTCACTGAGTCTCTTCTAGTCATTAAATATTCTAAATTAGTTCGACCGAATTCTATTTTCGCCCTTCAAATATTATTTTCTTACATAACTTGTAATTAATCTATCGAAGACAGCAATGCATTATTTTAGCATTAAAAAGCATATCAGTCAGTCTTTTCAATCATTAAATTGTCTGAAGGCACTTCGAACCAATTCTCTTTTTGCATTTAAAACGTGACTTTCGTGCATAACTTGCAATTGATCTATTGATGGCAACTATGCATTTTTTAGCGTTCAAGTCATATTTTTGCGTCTTTTTTAGTCAGTAAATCATTGTAAATCACTTCGTATGAAATTCGGCATTTAAACATGACTTTCGTGCATAACTTGCAGTTGATCTATTATAGGCAACAATGCATTTGTTTAGCCTTAAAGTCATGTCATTGAGTCTCTTTTAGTCATTAAATCATTCTAAATTAATTCGACCGAATTCTATTTTCGCCGTTCAAACATTATTTTCTTACGTAACTTGCAGTTGATCTATTGAAGGCAACAATGCATTTGTTTAGCCTTAAAGTCATGTAATTGAGTCTCTTTTAGTCATTAAATCATTCTAAATTAATTCGACCGAATTCTATTTTCGCCCTTCAAACATTATTTTCTTACATAACTTGCAATTTATCTATCGAAGACAGCAATGCATTATTTTAGCATTAAAAAGCATATCAGTCAGTCTTTTCAATCATTAAATTGTCTGAAGGCACTTCGAACCAATTCTCTTTTTGCATTTAAAACGCGACTTTCGTGCATAACTTGCAATTGATCTATTGATGGCAACTATGCATTTTTTAGCGTTCAAGTCATATTTTTGCGTCTTTTTTAGTCAGTAAATCATTGTAAATCACTTCGTATGAAATTCGGCATTTAAACATGACTTTCGTGCATAACTTGCAGTTGATCTATTATAGGCAACAATGCATTTGTTTAGCCTTAAAGTCATGTCACTGAGTCTCTTCTAGTCATTAAATCATTCTAAATTAGTTCGAACGAATTCTATTTTCGCCCTTCAAACATTATTTTCTTACAAAACTTGAAATTGATCTATTGAAGACAACAATGCATTATTTGAGCATTAAACAGCATATCACTCAGTCTTTTCAATCATTAAATTGTTTGAAGGCACTTCGAACACATTCTCTTTTTGCATTTAGAACGCCATCTTCTTGCATAATTTGCAATTAATCTATTGAAGACAACAATGCATTATTTGAGCATTAAACAGCATATAACTCAGTCTTTTCAATCATTAAATTGTTTGAAGGCACTTCGAACCAATTCTCTTTTTGCATTTAGAACGCTATCTTCTTGCATAATTTGCAATTGATCTATTGATGGCAACTATGCATTTTTTTAGCCTTAAAGTCATATTTTTGCGTCTTTTTTACTCAGTAAATCATTCTAAATCACTTCGTATGAAATTCGGCATTTAAACATGACTTTCGTGCATAACTTGCAGTTGATCAATTACAGGGAACAATGCATTTCCTTATCCTTAAATTCATGTCACTGATCTCTTCTAGTCATTAAATCATTCTAAATTAGTTCGAACGAATTCTATTTTCGCCTTTCAAATATTATTTTCTTACATAACTTGTAATTAATCTATTGAAGACAACAATGCATTATTTGAGCATTAAACAGCATATCACTCAGTCTTTTCAATCATTAAATTGTTTGAAGGCACTTCGAACCAACTCTCTTTTTGCATTTAGAACGCCATCTTCTTGCATAATTTGCAATTGATCTATTGATGGCAACTATGCATTTTTTTAGCCTTAAAGTCATATTTTGGCGTCTTTTTTAGTCAGTAAATCATTCTAAATCACTTCGTATGAAATTTGGCATTTAAACATGACTTTCGTGCATAACTTGCAGTTGATCTATTATAGGCAACAATGCATTTGTTTAGCCTTAAAGACATGTCACTGAGTCTCTTCTAGTCATTAAATCATTCTAAATTAGTTCGAACGAATTCTATTTTCGCCCTTCAAATATTATTTTCTTATATAACTTGTAATTAATCTATTGAATACAACAATGCATTATTTTAGCATTAATAAGCATATCACTCAGTCTTTTCAATCATTAAATTGTTTGAACGCACTTCGAACCAATTCTCTTTTTGCATAAAAAACGCGGCTTTCAATCATAACTTGCAATTGATCGATTCATGGCAACTATGCATTTTTTAGCATTCAAGTCATATTTTTGCGTCTCGTTTAGTCAGTAAATCATTCTAAATCACTTTGAATGAAATTCGGCCTTTAAACATGACTTTCGTGCATAACTTGCAGTTGATCTATTATAGGCAACAATGCATTTGTTTAGCCTTAAAGTCATGTCACTGAGTCTCTTCTAGTCATTAAATCATTCTAAATTAGTTCGAACGAATTCTATTTTCCCCCTTCATACATTATTTTCTTACATAACTTGCAATTGATCTATTGAAGGCAACAATGCATTTTTTTAGCCTTAAAGTCATATTTTTGCATCTTTTTTAGTCAGTAAATCATTCTAAATCACTTCGTATGAAATTCGGCATTTAAACATGACTTTCGTGCATAAGTTGCAGTTGATCAATTATAGGGAACAATGCATTTCTTTATCCTTAAATTCATGTCACTGAGTCTCTTCTAGTCATTAAATCATTCTAAATTAGTTCGAACGAATTCTATTTTCGCCTTTCAAATATTATTTTCTTACATAACTTGTTATTAATCTATTGAAGACAACAATGCATTATTTGAGCATTAAATAGCATATCACTCAGTCTTTTCAATCATTAAATTGTTTGAAGGCACTTCGAACCAATTCTCTTTTTGCATTTAGAACGCCATCTTCTTGCATAATTTGCAATTGATCTATTGATGGCAACTATGCATTTTTTTAGCCTTAAAGTCATATTTTTGCGTCTTTTTTAGTCAGTAAATCATTGTAAATCACTTCGTATGAAATTCGGCATTTAAACATGACTTTCGTGCATGACTTGTAGTTGATCTATTATAGGCAACAATGCATTTGTTTAGCCTTAAAGTCATGTCACTGAGTCTCTTCTAGTCATTAAATCATTCTAAATTAGTTCGAACGAATTCTATTTTCGCCCTTCAAACATTATTTTCTTACAAAACTTGAAATTGATCTATTTAAGGCAACAATGCATTATTTTAGCATTAAAGTCATATTTTTGCGTCTTGTTTAGTCAGTAAATCATTCTAAATCACTTCGTATGAAATTCGGCATTTAAACATGACTTTCGTGCATAACTTGCAGTTGATCAATTACAGGGAACAATGCATTTCTTTATCCTTAAATTCATGTCACTGAGTCTTTTCTAGTCATTAAATCATTCTAAATTAGTTCGAACGACTTCTATTTTCGCCTTTCAAATATTATTTTCTTACATAACTTGTAATTAATCTATTGAAGACAACAATGCATTATTTGAGCATTAAACAGCATATCACTCAGTCTTTTCAATCATTAAATTGTTTGAAGGCACTTCGAACCAATTCCCTTTTTGCATTTAGAACGCCATCTTCTTGCATAATTTGCAATTGATCTATTGATGGCAACTATGCATTTTTTTAGCCTTAAAGTCATATTTTGGCGTCTTTTTTAGTCAGTAAATCATTCTAAATCACTTCGTATGAAATTTGGCATTTAAACATGACTTTCGTGCATAACTTGCAGTTGATCTATTATAGGCAACAATGCATTTGTTTAGCCTTAAAGACATGTCACTGAGTCTCTTCTAGTCATTAAATCATTCTAAATTAGTTCGAACGAATTCTATTTTCGCCCTTCAAATATTATTTTCTTATATAACTTGTAATTAATCTATTGAATACAACAATGCATTATTTTAGCATTAATAAGCATATCACTCAGTCTTTTCAATCATTAAATTGTTTGAACGCACTTCGAACCAATTCTCTTTTTGCATAAAAAACGCGGCTTTCAATCATAACTTGCAATTGATCGATTCATGGCAACTATGCATTTTTTAGCATTCAAGTCATATTTTTGCGTCTCGTTTAGTCAGTAAATCATTCTAAATCACTTTGAATGAAATTCGGCCTTTAAACATGACTTTCGTGCATAACTTGCAGTTGATCTATTATAGGCAACAATGCATTTGTTTAGCCTTAAAGTCATGTCACTGAGTCTCTTCTAGTCATTAAATCATTCTAAATTAGTTCGAACGAATTCTATTTTCCCCCTTCAGACATTATTTTCTTACATAACTTGCAATTGATCTATTGAAGGCAACAATGCATTTTTTTAGCCTTAAAGTCATATTTTTGCATCTTTTTTAGTCAGTAAATCATTCTAAATCACTTCGTATGAAATTCGGCATTTAAACATGACTTTCGTGCATAAGTTGCAGTTGATCAATTATAGGGAACAATGCATTTCTTTATCCTTAAATTCATGTCACTGAGTCTCTTCTAGTCATTAAATCATTCTAAATTAGTTCGAACGAATTCTATTTTCGCCTTTCAAATATTATTTTCTTACATAACTTGTTATTAATCTATTGAAGACAACAATGCATTATTTGAGCATTAAATAGCATATCACTCAGTCTTTTCAATCATTAAATTGTTTGAAGGCACTTCGAACCAATTCTCTTTTTGCATTTAGAACGCCATCTTCTTGCATAATTTGCAATTGATCTATTGATGGCAACTATGCATTTTTTTAGCCTTAAAGTCATATTTTTGCGTCTTTTTTAGTCAGTAAATCATTGTAAATCACTTCGTATGAAATTCGGCATTTAAACATGACTTTCGTGCATGACTTGTAATTGATCTATTATAGGCAACAATGCATTTGTTTAGCCTTAAAGTCATGTCACTGAGTCTCTTCTAGTCATTAAATCATTCTAAATTAGTTCGAACGAATTCTATTTTCGCCCTTCAAACATTATTTTCTTACAAAACTTGAAATTGATCTATTTAAGGCAACAATGCATTATTTTAGCATTAAAGTCATATTTTTGCGTCTTGTTTAGTCAGTAAATCATTCTAAATCACTTCGTATGAAATTCGGCATTTAAACATGACTTTCGTGCATAACTTGCAGTTGATCAATTACAGGGAACAATGCATTTCTTTATCCTTAAATTCATGTCACTGAGTCTTTTCTAGTCATTAAATCATTCTAAATTAGTTCGAACGACTTCTATTTTCGCCTTTCAAATATTATTTTCTTACATAACTTGTAATTAATCTATTGAAGACAACAATGCATTATTTGAGCATTAAACAGCATATCACTCAGTCTTTTCAATCATTAAATTGTTTGAAGGCACTTCGAACCAATTCCCTTTTTGCATTTAGAACGCCATCTTCTTGCATAATTTGCAATTGATCTATTGATGGCAACTATGCATTTTTTTAGCCTTAAAGTCATATTTTGGCGTCTTTTTTAGTCAGTAAATCATTCTAAATCACTTCGTATGAAATTTGGCATTTAAACATGACTTTCGTGCATAACTTGCAGTTGATCTATTATAGGCAACAATGCATTTGTTTAGCCTTAAAGACATGTCACTGAGTCTCTTCTAGTCATTAAATCATTCTAAATTAGTTCGAACGAATTCTATTTTCGCCCTTCAAATATTATTTTCTTATATAACTTGTAATTAATCTATTGAATACAACAATGCATTATTTTAGCATTAATAAGCATATCACTCAGTCTTTTCAATCATTAAATTGTTTGAACGCACTTCGAACCAATTCTCTTTTTGCATAAAAAACGCGGCTTTCAATCATAACTTGCAATTGATCGATTCATGGCAACTATGCATTTTTTAGCATTCAAGTCATATTTTTGCGTCTCGTTTAGTCAGTAAATCATTCTAAATCACTTTGAATGAAATTCGGCCTTTAAACATGACTTTCGTGCATAACTTGCAGTTGATCTATTATAGGCAACAATGCATTTGTTTAGCCTTAAAGTCATGTCACTGAGTCTCTTCTAGTCATTAAATCATTCTAAATTAGTTCGAACGAATTCTATTTTCCCCCTTCAGACATTATTTTCTTACATAACTTGCAATTGATCTATTGAAGGCAACAATGCATTTTTTTAGCCTTAAAGTCATATTTTTGCATCTTTTTTAGTCAGTAAATCATTCTAAATCACTTCGTATGAAATTCGGCATTTAAACATGACTTTCGTGCATAAGTTGCAGTTGATCAATTATAGGGAACAATGCATTTCTTTATCCTTAAATTCATGTCACTGAGTCTCTTCTAGTCATTAAATCATTCTAAATTAGTCCGAACGAATTCTATTTTCGCCTTTCAAATATTATTTTCTTACATAACTTGTTATTAATCTATTGAAGACAACAATGCATTATTTGAGCATTAAATAGCATATCACTCAGTCTTTTCAATCATTAAATTGTTTGAAGGCACTTCGAACCAATTCTCTTTTTGCATTTAGAACGCCATCTTCTTGCATAATTTGCAATTGATCTATTGATGGCAACTATGCATTTTTTTAGCCTTAAAGTCATATTTTTGCGTCTTTTTTAGTCAGTAAATCATTGTAAATCACTTCGTATGAAATTCGGCATTTAAACATGACTTTCGTGCATGACTTGTAGTTGATCTATTATAGGCAACAATGCATTTGTTTAGCCTTAAAGTCATGTCACTGGGTCTCTTCTAGTCATTAAATCATTCTAAATTAGTTCGAACGAATTCTATTTTCGCCCTTCAAACATTATTTTCTTACAAAACTTGAAATTGATCTATTTAAGGCAACAATGCATTATTTTAGCATTAAAGTCATATTTTTGCGTCTTGTTTAGTCAGTAAATCATTCTAAATCACTTCGTATGAAATTCGGCATTTAAACATGACTTTCGTGCATAACTTGCAGTTGATCAATTACAGGGAACAATGCATTTCTTTATCCTTAAATTCATGTCACTGAGTCTTTTCTAGTCATTAAATCATTCTAAATTAGTTCGAACGACTTCTATTTTCGCCTTTCAAATATTATTTTCTTACATAACTTGTAATTAATCTATTGAAGACAACAATGCATTATTTGAGCATTAAACAGCATATCACTCAGTCTTTTCAATCATTAAATTGTTTGAAGGCACTTCGAACCAATTCCCTTTTTGCATTTAGAACGCCATCTTCTTGCATAATTTGCAATTGATCTATTGATGGCAACTATGCATTTTTTTAGCCTTAAAGTCATATTTTGGCGTCTTTTTTAGTCAGTAAATCATTCTAAATCACTTCGTATGAAATTTGGCATTTAAACATGACTTTCGTGCATAACTTGCAGTTGATCTATTATAGGCAACAATGCATTTGTTTAGCCTTAAAGACATGTCACTGAGTCTCTTCTAGTCATTAAATCATTCTAAATTAGTTCGAACGAATTCTATTTTCGCCCTTCAAATATTATTTTCTTATATAACTTGTAATTAATCTATTGAATACAACAATGCATTATTTTAGCATTAATAAGCATATCACTCAGTCTTTTCAATCATTAAATTGTTTGAACGCACTTCGAACCAATTCTCTTTTTGCATAAAAAACGCGGCTTTCAATCATAACTTGCAATTGATCGATTCATGGCAACTATGCATTTTTTAGCATTCAAGTCATATTTTTGCGTCTCGTTTAGTCAGTAAATCATTCTAAATCACTTTGAATGAAATTCGGCCTTTAAACATGACTTTCGTGCATAACTTGCAGTTGATCTATTATAGGCAACAATGCATTTGTTTAGCCTTAAAGTCATGTCACTGAGTCTCTTCTAGTCATTAAATCATTCTAAATTAGTTCGAACGAATTCTATTTTCCCCCTTCAGACATTATTTTCTTACATAACTTGCAATTGATCTATTGAAGGCAACAATGCATTTTTTTAGCCTTAAAGTCATATTTTTGCATCTTTTTTAGTCAGTAAATCATTCTAAATCACTTCGTATGAAATTCGGCATTTAAACATGACTTTCGTGCATAAGTTGCAGTTGATCAATTATAGGGAACAATGCATTTCTTTATCCTTAAATTCATGTCACTGAGTCTCTTCTAGTCATTAAATCATTCTAAATTAGTCCGAACGAATTCTATTTTCGCCTTTCAAATATTATTTTCTTACATAACTTGTTATTAATCTATTGAAGACAACAATGCATTATTTGAGCATTAAATAGCATATCACTCAGTCTTTTCAATCATTAAATTGTTTGAAGGCACTTCGAACCAATTCTCTTTTTGCATTTAGAACGCCATCTTCTTGCATAATTTGCAATTGATCTATTGATGGCAACTATGCATTTTTTTAGCCTTAAAGTCATATTTTTGCGTCTTTTTTAGTCAGTAAATCATTGTAAATCACTTCGTATGAAATTCGGCATTTAAACATGACTTTCGTGCATGACTTGTAGTTGATCTATTATAGGCAACAATGCATTTGTTTAGCCTTAAAGTCATGTCACTGGGTCTCTTCTAGTCATTAAATCATTCTAAATTAGTTCGAACGAATTCTATTTTCGCCCTTCAAACATTATTTTCTTACAAAACTTGAAATTGATCTATTTAAGGCAACAATGCATTATTTTAGCATTAAAGTCATATTTTTGCGTCTTGTTTAGTCAGTAAATCATTCTAAATCACTTCGTATGAAATTCGGCATTTAAACATGACTTTCGTGCATAACTTGCAGTTGATCAATTACAGGGAACAATGCATTTCTTTATCCTTAAATTCATGTCACTGAGTCTTTTCTAGTCATTAAATCATTCTAAATTAGTTCGAACGACTTCTATTTTCGCCTTTCAAATATTATTTTCTTACATAACTTGTAATTAATCTATTGAAGACAACAATGCATTATTTGAGCATTAAACAGCATATCACTCAGTCTTTTCAATCATTAAATTGTTTGAAGGCACTTCGAACCAATTCCCTTTTTGCATTTAGAACGCCATCTTCTTGCATAATTTGCAATTGATCTATTGATGGCAACTATGCATTTTTTTAGCCTTAAAGTCATATTTTGGCGTCTTTTTTAGTCAGTAAATCATTCTAAATCACTTCGTATGAAATTTGGCATTTAAACATGACTTTCGTGCATAACTTGCAGTTGATCTATTATAGGCAACAATGCATTTGTTTAGCCTTAAAGACATGTCACTGAGTCTCTTCTAGTCATTAAATCATTCTAAATTAGTTCGAACGAATTCTATTTTCGCCCTTCAAATATTATTTTCTTATATAACTTGTAATTAATCTATTGAATACAACAATGCATTATTTTAGCATTAATAAGCATATCACTCAGTCTTTTCAATCATTAAATTGTTTGAAGGCACTTTGAACCAATTCTCTTTTTGCATATAAAACGCGACTTTCAATCATAACTTGCAATTGATCGATTGATGGCAACTATGCATTTTTTAGCGTTCAAGTCATATTTTTGCGTCTCGTTTAGTCAGTAAATCATTCTAAATCACTTTGAATGAAATTCGGCCTTTAAACATGACTTTCGTGCATAACTTGCAGTTGATCTATTATAGGCAACAATGCATTTGTTTAGCCTTAAAGTCATGTCACTGAGTCTCTTCTAGTCATTAAATCATTCTAAATTAGTTCGAACGAATTCTATTTTCGCCCTTCAGACATTATTTTCTTACATAACTTGCAATTGATCTATTGAAGGCAACAATGCATTTTTTTAGCCTTAAAGTCATATTTTTGCATCTTTTTTAGTCAGTAAATCATTCTAAATCACTTCGTATGAAATTCGGCATTTAAACATGACTTTCGTGCATAAGTTGCAGTTGATCAATTATTGGGAACAATGCATTTCTTTATCCTTAAATTCATGTCACTGAGTCTCTTCTAGTCATTAAATCATTCTAAATTAGTTCGAACGAATTCTATTTTCGCCTTTCAAATATTATTTTCTTACATAACTTGTAATTAATCTATTGAAGACAACAATGCATTATTTGAGCATTAAACAGCATATCACTCACTCTTTTCAATCATTAAATTGTTTGAAGGCACTTCGAACCAATTCTCTTTTTGCATTTAGAACGCCATCTTCTTGCATAATTTGCAATTGATCTATTGATGGCAACTATGCATTTTTTTAGCCTTAAAGTCATATTTTTGCGTCTTTTTTAGTCAGTAAATCATTCTAAATCACTTCGTATGAAATTCGGCATTTAAACATGACTTTCGTGCATAACTTGCAGTTGATCAATTATAGGGAACAATGCATTTCTTTATCCTTAAATTCATGTCACTGAGTCTCTTCTAGTCATTAAATCATTCTAAATTAGTTCGAACGAATTCTATTTTCGCCCTTCAAATATTATTTTCTTATATAACTTGTAATTAATCTATTGAATACAACAATGCATTATTTTAGCATTAATAAGCATATCACTCAGTCTTTTCAATCATTAAATTGTTTGAAGGCACTTCGAACCAATTCTCTTTTTGCATATAAAACGCGACTTTCAATCATAACTTGCAATTGATCTATTGATGGCAACTATGCATTTTTTAGCGTTCAAGTCATATTTTTGCGTCTCTTTTAGTCAGTAAATCATTCTAAATCACTTCGAACGAAATCCGGCCTTTAAACATGACTTTCGTGCGTAACTTGCAGTTGATCTATTGAAGGCAACAATGCATTTGTTTAGCCTTAAAGTCATGTCATTGAGTCTCTTTTAGTCATTAAATCATTCTAAATTAATTCAACCGAATTCTATTTTCGCCCTTCAAACATTATTTTCTTACAGAACTTGCAATTAATCTATCGAAGACAACAATGCATTATTTTAGCATTAAAAAGCATATCACTCAGTCTTTTCAATCATTAAATTGTTTGAAGGCACTTCGAACCAATTCTCTTTTTGCATTTAAAAGGCGACTTTCGTGCATAACTTCCAATTGATCTATTGATGGCACCTATGCCTTTTTTAGCCTTAAAGTCATATTTTTGCGTCTCTTTTAGTCAGTAAATCACTCTAAATCACATCGAACGAAATTCGGCCTTTAAACATGACTTTCGTGCGTAACTTGCAGTTGATCTATTGAAGGCAACAATGCATTTGTTTAGCCTTAAAGTCATGTCAGTGAGTCTCTTTTAGTCATTAAATCATTCTAAATTAGTTCGACCGAATACTATTTTCGCCCTTCAAATATTATTTTCTTACATAACTTGTAATTAATCTATTGAATACAACAATGCATTATTTTAACATTAAAAAGCATATCACTCGGTCTTTTCAATCATTAAATTGTTTGAAGGCACTTCGACCCAATTCTCTTTTTGCATTTAAAAGGCGACTTTCGTGCATAACTTGCAATTGATCTATTGATGGCAACTATGCATTTTTTAGCGTTCAAGTCCTATTTTTGCATCTCTTTTAGTCAGTAAATCATTCTAAATCACTTCGAACGAAATCCGGCCTTTAAACATGACTTTCGTGCGTAACTTGCAGTTGATCTATTGAAGGCAACAATGCATTTGTTTAGCCTTAAAGTCATGTCACTGAGTCTCTTCTAGTCATTAATTCATTCTAAATTAGTTCGAACGAATTCTATTTTCGCCCTTCAAATATTTTTTTCCTACATAACTTGCAATTGATCTATTGAAGGCAACAATGCATTTTTTTAGCCTTAAAGTCATATTTTTGCATCTTTTTTAGTCAGTAAATCATTCTAAATCACTTCGTATGAAATTCGGCATTTAAACATGACTTTCGTGCATAAGTTGCAGTTGATCAATTATAGGGAACAATGCATTTCTTTATCCTTAAATTCATGTCACTGAGTCTCTTCTAGTCATTAAATCATTCTAAATTAGTTCAAACGAATTCTATTTTCGCCTTTCAAATATTATTTTCTTACATAACTTGTAATTAATCTATTGAAGACAACAATGCATTATTTGAGCATTAAACAGCATATCACTCACTCTTTTCAATCATTAAATTGTTTGAAGGCGCTTCGAACCAATTCTCTTTTTGCATTTAGAACGCCATCTTCTTGCATAATTTGCAATTGATCTATTGATGGCAACTATGCATTTTTTTAGCCTTAAAGTCATATTTTTGCGTCTTTTTTAGTCAGTAAATCATTCTAAATCACTTCGTATGAAATTCGGCATTTAAACATGACTTTCGTGCATAAGTTGCAGTTGATCAATTATAGGGAACAATGCATTTCTTTATCCTTAAATTCATGTCACTGAGTCTCTTCTAGTCATTAAATCATTCTAAATTAGTTCGAACGAATTCTATTTTCGCCTTTCAAATATTATTTTCTTACATAACTTGTAATTAATCTATTGAAGACAACAATGCATTATTTGAGCATTAAACTGTATATCACTCAGTCTTTTCAATCATTAAATTGTTTGAAGGCACTTCGAACCAATTCTCTTTTTGCATTTAAAACGCGACTTTCGTGCATAACTTGCAATTGATCTATTGATGGCAACTATGCATTTTTTAGCGTTCAAGTCATATTTTTGCGTCTTTTTTAGTCAGTAAATCATTGTAAATCACTTCGTATGAAATTCGGCATTTAAACATGACTTTCGTGCATAACTTGCAGTTGATCTATTATAGGCAACAATGCATTTGTTTAGCCTTAAAGTCATGTCACTGAGTCTCTTCTAGTCATTAAATCATTCTAAATTAGTTCGAACGAATTCTATTTTCGCCCTTCAAACATTATTTTCTTACAAAACTTGAAATTGATCTATTGAAGGCAACAATGCATTATTTTAGCATTAAAGTCATATTTTTGCGTCTTTTTTAGTCAGTAAATCATTCTAAATCACTTCGTATGAAATTCGGCATTTAAACATGACTTTCGTGCATAACTTGCAGTTGATCAATTACAGGGAACAATGCATTTCTTTATCCTTAAATTCATGTCACTGAGTCTCTTCTAGTCATTAAATCATTCTAAATTAGTTCGAACGAATTCTATTTTCGCCTTTCAAATATTATTTTCTTACATAACTTGTTATTAATCTATTGAAGACAACAATGCATTATTTGAGCATTAAATAGCATATCACTCAGTCTTTTCAATCATTAAATTGTTTGAAGGCACTTCGAACCAATTCTCTTTTTGCATTTAGAACGCCATCTTCTTGCATAATTTGCAATTGATCTATTGATGGCAACTATGCATTTTTTTAGCCTTAAAGTCATATTTTTGCGTCTTTTTTAGTCAGTAAATCATTGTAAATCACTTCGTATGAAATTCGGCATTTAAACATGACTTTCGTGCATGACTTGTAGTTGATCTATTATAGGCAACAATGCATTTGTTTAGCCTTAAAGTCATGTCACTGAGTCTCTTCTAGTCATTAAATCATTCTAAATTAGTTCGAACGAATTCTATTTTCGCCCTTCAAACATTATTTTCTTACAAAACTTGAAATTGATCTATTTAAGGCAACAATGCATTATTTTAGCATTAAAGTCATATTTTTGCGTCTTGTTTAGTCAGTAAATCATTCTAAATCACTTCGTATGAAATTCGGCATTTAAACATGACTTTCGTGCATAACTTGCAGTTGATCAATTACAGGGAACAATGCATTTCTTTATCCTTAAATTCATGTCACTGAGTCTTTTCTAGTCATTAAATCATTCTAAATTAGTTCGAACGACTTCTATTTTCGCCTTTCAAATATTATTTTCTTACATAACTTGTAATTAATCTATTGAAGACAACAATGCATTATTTGAGCATTAAACAGCATATCACTCAGTCTTTTCAATCATTAAATTGTTTGAAGGCACTTCGAACCAATTCCCTTTTTGCATTTAGAACGCCATCTTCTTGCATAATTTGCAATTGATCTATTGATGGCAACTATGCATTTTTTTAGCCTTAAAGTCATATTTTGGCGTCTTTTTTAGTCAGTAAATCATTCTAAATCACTTCGTATGAAATTTGGCATTTAAACATGACTTTCGTGCATAACTTGCAGTTGATCTATTATAGGCAACAATGCATTTGTTTAGCCTTAAAGACATGTCACTGAGTCTCTTCTAGTCATTAAATCATTCTAAATTAGTTCGAACGAATTCTATTTTCGCCCTTCAAATATTATTTTCTTATATAACTTGTAATTAATCTATTGAATACAACAATGCATTATTTTAGCATTAATAAGCATATCACTCAGTCTTTTCAATCATTAAATTGTTTGAACGCACTTCGAACCAATTCTCTTTTTGCATAAAAAACGCGGCTTTCAATCATAACTTGCAATTGATCGATTCATGGCAACTATGCATTTTTTAGCATTCAAGTCATATTTTTGCGTCTCGTTTAGTCAGTAAATCATTCTAAATCACTTTGAATGAAATTCGGCCTTTAAACATGACTTTCGTGCATAACTTGCAGTTGATCTATTATAGGCAACAATGCATTTGTTTAGCCTTAAAGTCATGTCACTGAGTCTCTTCTAGTCATTAAATCATTCTAAATTAGTTCGAACGAATTCTATTTTCCCCCTTCAGACATTATTTTCTTACATAACTTGCAATTGATCTATTGAAGGCAACAATGCATTTTTTTAGCCTTAAAGTCATATTTTTGCATCTTTTTTAGTCAGTAAATCATTCTAAATCACTTCGTATGAAATTCGGCATTTAAACATGACTTTCGTGCATAAGTTGCAGTTGATCAATTATAGGGAACAATGCATTTCTTTATCCTTAAATTCATGTCACTGAGTCTCTTCTAGTCATTAAATCATTCTAAATTAGTCCGAACGAATTCTATTTTCGCCTTTCAAATATTATTTTCTTACATAACTTGTTATTAATCTATTGAAGACAACAATGCATTATTTGAGCATTAAATAGCATATCACTCAGTCTTTTCAATCATTAAATTGTTTGAAGGCACTTCGAACCAATTCTCTTTTTGCATTTAGAACGCCATCTTCTTGCATAATTTGCAATTGATCTATTGATGGCAACTATGCATTTTTTTAGCCTTAAAGTCATATTTTTGCGTCTTTTTTAGTCAGTAAATCATTGTAAATCACTTCGTATCAAATTCGGCATTTAAACATGACTTTCGTGCATGACTTGTAGTTGATCTATTATAGGCAACAATGCATTTGTTTAGCCTTAAAGTCATGTCACTGGGTCTCTTCTAGTCATTAAATCATTCTAAATTAGTTCGAACGAATTCTATTTTCGCCCTTCAAACATTATTTTCTTACAAAACTTGAAATTGATCTATTTAAGGCAACAATGCATTATTTTAGCATTAAAGTCATATTTTTGCGTCTTGTTTAGTCAGTAAATCATTCTAAATCACTTCGTATGAAATTCGGCATTTAAACATGACTTTCGTGCATAACTTGCAGTTGATCAATTACAGGGAACAATGCATTTCTTTATCCTTAAATTCATGTCACTGAGTCTTTTCTAGTCATTAAATCATTCTAAATTAGTTCGAACGACTTCTATTTTCGCCTTTCAAATATTATTTTCTTACATAACTTGTAATTAATCTATTGAAGACAACAATGCATTATTTGAGCATTAAACAGCATATCACTCAGTCTTTTCAATCATTAAATTGTTTGAAGGCACTTCGAACCAATTCCCTTTTTGCATTTAGAACGCCATCTTCTTGCATAATTTGCAATTGATCTATTGATGGCAACTATGCATTTTTTTAGCCTTAAAGTCATATTTTGGCGTCTTTTTTAGTCAGTAAATCATTCTAAATCACTTCGTATGAAATTTGGCATTTAAACATGACTTTCGTGCATAACTTGCAGTTGATCTATTATAGGCAACAATGCATTTGTTTAGCCTTAAAGACATGTCACTGAGTCTCTTCTAGTCATTAAATCATTCTAAATTAGTTCGAACGAATTCTATTTTCGCCCTTCAAATATTATTTTCTTATATAACTTGTAATTAATCTATTGAATACAACAATGCATTATTTTAGCATTAATAAGCATATCACTCAGTCTTTTCAATCATTAAATTGTTTGAACGCACTTCGAACCAATTCTCTTTTTGCATAAAAAACGCGGCTTTCAATCATAACTTGCAATTGATCGATTCATGGCAACTATGCATTTTTTAGCATTCAAGTCATATTTTTGCGTCTCGTTTAGTCAGTAAATCATTCTAAATCACTTTGAATGAAATTCGGCCTTTAAACATGACTTTCGTGCATAACTTGCAGTTGATCTATTATAGGCAACAATGCATTTGTTTAGCCTTAAAGTCATGTCACTGAGTCTCTTCTAGTCATTAAATCATTCTAAATTAGTTCGAACGAATTCTATTTTCCCCCTTCAGACATTATTTTCTTACATAACTTGCAATTGATCTATTGAAGGCAACAATGCATTTTTTTAGCCTTAAAGTCATATTTTTGCATCTTTTTTAGTCAGTAAATCATTCTAAATCACTTCGTATGAAATTCGGCATTTAAACATGACTTTCGTGCATAAGTTGCAGTTGATCAATTATAGGGAACAATGCATTTCTTTATCCTTAAATTCATGTCACTGAGTCTCTTCTAGTCATTAAATCATTCTAAATTAGTCCGAACGAATTCTATTTTCGCCTTTCAAATATTATTTTCTTACATAACTTGTTATTAATCTATTGAAGACAACAATGCATTATTTGAGCATTAAATAGCATATCACTCAGTCTTTTCAATCATTAAATTGTTTGAAGGCACTTCGAACCAATTCTCTTTTTGCATTTAGAACGCCATCTTCTTGCATAATTTGCAATTGATCTATTGATGGCAACTATGCATTTTTTTAGCCTTAAAGTCATATTTTTGCGTCTTTTTTAGTCAGTAAATCATTGTAAATCACTTCGTATCAAATTCGGCATTTAAACATGACTTTCGTGCATGACTTGTAGTTGATCTATTATAGGCAACAATGCATTTGTTTAGCCTTAAAGTCATGTCACTGGGTCTCTTCTAGTCATTAAATCATTCTAAATTAGTTCGAACGAATTCTATTTTCGCCCTTCAAACATTATTTTCTTACAAAACTTGAAATTGATCTATTTAAGGCAACAATGCATTATTTTAGCATTAAAGTCATATTTTTGCGTCTTGTTTAGTCAGTAAATCATTCTAAATCACTTCGTATGAAATTCGGCATTTAAACATGACTTTCGTGCATAACTTGCAGTTGATCAATTACAGGGAACAATGCATTTCTTTATCCTTAAATTCATGTCACTGAGTCTTTTCTAGTCATTAAATCATTCTAAATTAGTTCGAACGACTTCTATTTTCGCCTTTCAAATATTATTTTCTTACATAACTTGTAATTAATCTATTGAAGACAACAATGCATTATTTGAGCATTAAACAGCATATCACTCAGTCTTTTCAATCATTAAATTGTTTGAAGGCACTTCGAACCAATTCCCTTTTTGCATTTAGAACGCCATCTTCTTGCATAATTTGCAATTGATCTATTGATGGCAACTATGCATTTTTTTAGCCTTAAAGTCATATTTTGGCGTCTTTTTTAGTCAGTAAATCATTCTAAATCACTTCGTATGAAATTTGGCATTTAAACATGACTTTCGTGCATAACTTGCAGTTGATCTATTATAGGCAACAATGCATTTGTTTAGCCTTAAAGACATGTCACTGAGTCTCTTCTAGTCATTAAATCATTCTAAATTAGTTCGAACGAATTCTATTTTCGCCCTTCAAATATTATTTTCTTATATAACTTGTAATTAATCTATTGAATACAACAATGCATTATTTTAGCATTAATAAGCATATCACTCAGTCTTTTCAATCATTAAATTGTTTGAAGGCACTTTGAACCAATTCTCTTTTTGCATATAAAACGCGACTTTCAATCATAACTTGCAATTGATCGATTGATGGCAACTATGCATTTTTTAGCGTTCAAGTCATATTTTTGCGTCTCGTTTAGTCAGTAAATCATTCTAAATCACTTTGAATGAAATTCGGCCTTTAAACATGACTTTCGTGCATAACTTGCAGTTGATCTATTATAGGCAACAATGCATTTGTTTAGCCTTAAAGTCATGTCACTGAGTCTCTTCTAGTCATTAAATCATTCTAAATTAGTTCGAACGAATTCTATTTTCGCCCTTCAGACATTATTTTCTTACATAACTTGCAATTGATCTATTGAAGGCAACAATGCATTTTTTTAGCCTTAAAGTCATATTTTTGCATCTTTTTTAGTCAGTAAATCATTCTAAATCACTTCGTATGAAATTCGGCATTTAAACATGACTTTCGTGCATAAGTTGCAGTTGATCAATTATTGGGAACAATGCATTTCTTTATCCTTAAATTCATGTCACTGAGTCTCTTCTAGTCATTAAATCATTCTAAATTAGTTCGAACGAATTCTATTTTCGCCTTTCAAATATTATTTTCTTACATAACTTGTAATTAATCTATTGAAGACAACAATGCATTATTTGAGCATTAAACAGCATATCACTCACTCTTTTCAATCATTAAATTGTTTGAAGGCACTTCGAACCAATTCTCTTTTTGCATTTAGAACGCCATCTTCTTGCATAATTTGCAATTGATCTATTGATGGCAACTATGCATTTTTTTAGCCTTAAAGTCATATTTTTGCGTCTTTTTTAGTCAGTAAATCATTCTAAATCACTTCGTATGAAATTCGGCATTTAAACATGACTTTCGTGCATAACTTGCAGTTGATCAATTATAGGGAACAATGCATTTCTTTATCCTTAAATTCATGTCACTGAGTCTCTTCTAGTCATTAAATCATTCTAAATTAGTTCGAACGAATTCTATTTTCGCCCTTCAAATATTATTTTCTTATATAACTTGTAATTAATCTATTGAATACAACAATGCATTATTTTAGCATTAATAAGCATATCACTCAGTCTTTTCAATCATTAAATTGTTTGAAGGCACTTCGAACCAATTCTCTTTTTGCATATAAAACGCGACTTTCAATCATAACTTGCAATTGATCTATTGATGGCAACTATGCATTTTTTAGCGTTCAAGTCATATTTTTGCGTCTCTTTTAGTCAGTAAATCATTCTAAATCACTTCGAACGAAATCCGGCCTTTAAACATGACTTTCGTGCGTAACTTGCAGTTGATCTATTGAAGGCAACAATGCATTTGTTTAGCCTTAAAGTCATGTCATTGAGTCTCTTTTAGTCATTAAATCATTCTAAATTAATTCAACCGAATTCTATTTTCGCCCTTCAAACATTATTTTCTTACAGAACTTGCAATTAATCTATCGAAGACAACAATGCATTATTTTAGCATTAAAAAGCATATCACTCAGTCTTTTCAATCATTAAATTGTTTGAAGGCACTTCGAACCAATTCTCTTTTTGCATTTAAAAGGCGACTTTCGTGCATAACTTGCAATTGATCTATTGATGGCACCTATGCCTTTTTTAGCCTTAAAGTCATATTTTTGCGTCTCTTTTAGTCAGTAAATCACTCTAAATCACATCGAACGAAATTCGGCCTTTAAACATGACTTTCGTGCGTAACTTGCAGTTGATCTATTGAAGGCAACAATGCATTTGTTTAGCCTTAAAGTCATGTCAGTGAGTCTCTTTTAGTCATTAAATCATTCTAAATTAGTTCGACCGAATACTATTTTCGCCCTTCAAATATTATTTTCTTACATAACTTGTAATTAATCTATTGAATACAACAATGCATTATTTTAACATTAAAAAGCATATCACTCGGTCTTTTCAATCATTAAATTGTTTGAAGGCACTTCGACCCAATTCTCTTTTTGCATTTAAAAGGCGACTTTCGTGCATAACTTGCAATTGATCTATTGATGGCAACTATGCATTTTTTAGCGTTCAAGTCCTATTTTTGCATCTCTTTTAGTCAGTAAATCATTCTAAATCACTTCGAACGAAATCCGGCCTTTAAACATGACTTTCGTGCGTAACTTGCAGTTGATCTATTGAAGGCAACAATGCATTTGTTTAGCCTTAAAGTCATGTCACTGAGTCTCTTCTAGTCATTAATTCATTCTAAATTAGTTCGAACGAATTCTATTTTCGCCCTTCAAATATTTTTTTCCTACATAACTTGCAATTGATCTATTGAAGGCAACAATGCATTTTTTTAGCCTTAAAGTCATATTTTTGCATCTTTTTTAGTCAGTAAATCATTCTAAATCACTTCGTATGAAATTCGGCATTTAAACATGACTTTCGTGCATAAGTTGCAGTTGATCAATTATAGGGAACAATGCATTTCTTTATCCTTAAATTCATGTCACTGAGTCTCTTCTAGTCATTAAATCATTCTAAATTAGTTCAAACGAATTCTATTTTCGCCTTTCAAATATTATTTTCTTACATAACTTGTAATTAATCTATTGAAGACAACAATGCATTATTTGAGCATTAAACAGCATATCACTCACTCTTTTCAATCATTAAATTGTTTGAAGGCGCTTCGAACCAATTCTCTTTTTGCATTTAGAACGCCATCTTCTTGCATAATTTGCAATTGATCTATTGATGGCAACTATGCATTTTTTTAGCCTTAAAGTCATATTTTTGCGTCTTTTTTAGTCAGTAAATCATTCTAAATCACTTCGTATGAAATTCGGCATTTAAACATGACTTTCGTGCATAACTTGCAGTTGATCAATTATAGGGAACAATGCATTTCTTTATCCTTAAATTCATGTCACTGAGTCTCTTCTAGTCATTAAATCATTCTAAATTAGTTCGAACGAATTCTATTTTCGCCTTTCAAATATTATTTTCTTACATAACTTGTAATTAATCTATTGAAGACAACAATGCATTATTTGAGCATTAAACTGTATATCACTCAGTCTTTTCAATCATTAAATTGTTTGAAGGCACTTCGAACCAATTCTCTTTTTGCATTTAAAACGCGACTTTCGTGCATAACTTGCAATTGATCTATTGATGGCAACTATGCATTTTTTAGCGTTCAAGTCATATTTTTGCGTCTTTTTTAGTCAGTAAATCATTGTAAATCACTTCGTATGAAATTCGGCATTTAAACATGACTTTCGTGCATAACTTGCAGTTGATCTATTATAGGCAACAATGCATTTGTTTAGCCTTAAAGTCATGTCACTGAGTCTCTTCTAGTCATTAAATCATTCTAAATTAGTTCGAACGAATTCTATTTTCGCCCTTCAAACATTATTTTCTTACAAAACTTGAAATTGATCTATTGAAGGCAACAATGCATTATTTTAGCATTAAAGTCATATTTTTGCGTCTTTTTTAGTCAGTAAATCATTCTAAATCACTTCGTATGAAATTCGGCATTTAAACATGACTTTCGTGCATAACTTGCAGTTGATCAATTACAGGGAACAATGCATTTCTTTATCCTTAAATTCATGTCACTGAGTCTCTTCTAGTCATTAAATCATTCTAAATTAGTTCGAACGAATTCTATTTTCGCCTTTCAAATATTATTTTCTTACATAACTTGTTATTAATCTATTGAAGACAACAATGCATTATTTGAGCATTAAATAGCATATCACTCAGTCTTTTCAATCATTAAATTGTTTGAAGGCACTTCGAACCAATTCTCTTTTTGCATTTAGAACGCCATCTTCTTGCATAATTTGCAATTGATCTATTGATGGCAACTATGCATTTTTTTAGCCTTAAAGTCATATTTTTGCGTCTTTTTTAGTCAGTAAATCATTGTAAATCACTTCGTATGAAATTCGGCATTTAAACATGACTTTCGTGCATGACTTGTAGTTGATCTATTATAGGCAACAATGCATTTGTTTAGCCTTAAAGTCATGTCACTGAGTCTCTTCTAGTCATTAAATCATTCTAAATTAGTTCGAACGAATTCTATTTTCGCCCTTCAAACATTATTTTCTTACAAAACTTGAAATTGATCTATTTAAGGCAACAATGCATTATTTTAGCATTAAAGTCATATTTTTGCGTCTTGTTTAGTCAGTAAATCATTCTAAATCACTTCGTATGAAATTCGGCATTTAAACATGACTTTCGTGCATAACTTGCAGTTGATCAATTACAGGGAACAATGCATTTCTTTATCCTTAAATTCATGTCACTGAGTCTTTTCTAGTCATTAAATCATTCTAAATTAGTTCGAACGACTTCTATTTTCGCCTTTCAAATATTATTTTCTTACATAACTTGTAATTAATCTATTGAAGACAACAATGCATTATTTGAGCATTAAACAGCATATCACTCAGTCTTTTCAATCATTAAATTGTTTGAAGGCACTTCGAACCAATTCCCTTTTTGCATTTAGAACGCCATCTTCTTGCATAATTTGCAATTGATCTATTGATGGCAACTATGCATTTTTTTAGCCTTAAAGTCATATTTTGGCGTCTTTTTTAGTCAGTAAATCATTCTAAATCACTTCGTATGAAATTTGGCATTTAAACATGACTTTCGTGCATAACTTGCAGTTGATCTATTATAGGCAACAATGCATTTGTTTAGCCTTAAAGACATGTCACTGAGTCTCTTCTAGTCATTAAATCATTCTAAATTAGTTCGAACGAATTCTATTTTCGCCCTTCAAATATTATTTTCTTATATAACTTGTAATTAATCTATTGAATACAACAATGCATTATTTTAGCATTAATAAGCATATCACTCAGTCTTTTCAATCATTAAATTGTTTGAACGCACTTCGAACCAATTCTCTTTTTGCATAAAAAACGCGGCTTTCAATCATAACTTGCAATTGATCGATTCATGGCAACTATGCATTTTTTAGCATTCAAGTCATATTTTTGCGTCTCGTTTAGTCAGTAAATCATTCTAAATCACTTTGAATGAAATTCGGCCTTTAAACATGACTTTCGTGCATAACTTGCAGTTGATCTATTATAGGCAACAATGCATTTGTTTAGCCTTAAAGTCATGTCACTGAGTCTCTTCTAGTCATTAAATCATTCTAAATTAGTTCGAACGAATTCTATTTTCCCCCTTCAGACATTATTTTCTTACATAACTTGCAATTGATCTATTGAAGGCAACAATGCATTTTTTTAGCCTTAAAGTCATATTTTTGCATCTTTTTTAGTCAGTAAATCATTCTAAATCACTTCGTATGAAATTCGGCATTTAAACATGACTTTCGTGCATAAGTTGCAGTTGATCAATTATAGGGAACAATGCATTTCTTTATCCTTAAATTCATGTCACTGAGTCTCTTCTAGTCATTAAATCATTCTAAATTAGTCCGAACGAATTCTATTTTCGCCTTTCAAATATTATTTTCTTACATAACTTGTTATTAATCTATTGAAGACAACAATGCATTATTTGAGCATTAAATAGCATATCACTCAGTCTTTTCAATCATTAAATTGTTTGAAGGCACTTCGAACCAATTCTCTTTTTGCATTTAGAACGCCATCTTCTTGCATAATTTGCAATTGATCTATTGATGGCAACTATGCATTTTTTTAGCCTTAAAGTCATATTTTTGCGTCTTTTTTAGTCAGTAAATCATTGTAAATCACTTCGTATCAAATTCGGCATTTAAACATGACTTTCGTGCATGACTTGTAGTTGATCTATTATAGGCAACAATGCATTTGTTTAGCCTTAAAGTCATGTCACTGGGTCTCTTCTAGTCATTAAATCATTCTAAATTAGTTCGAACGAATTCTATTTTCGCCCTTCAAACATTATTTTCTTACAAAACTTGAAATTGATCTATTTAAGGCAACAATGCATTATTTTAGCATTAAAGTCATATTTTTGCGTCTTGTTTAGTCAGTAAATCATTCTAAATCACTTCGTATGAAATTCGGCATTTAAACATGACTTTCGTGCATAACTTGCAGTTGATCAATTACAGGGAACAATGCATTTCTTTATCCTTAAATTCATGTCACTGAGTCTTTTCTAGTCATTAAATCATTCTAAATTAGTTCGAACGACTTCTATTTTCGCCTTTCAAATATTATTTTCTTACATAACTTGTAATTAATCTATTGAAGACAACAATGCATTATTTGAGCATTAAACAGCATATCACTCAGTCTTTTCAATCATTAAATTGTTTGAAGGCACTTCGAACCAATTCCCTTTTTGCATTTAGAACGCCATCTTCTTGCATAATTTGCAATTGATCTATTGATGGCAACTATGCATTTTTTTAGCCTTAAAGTCATATTTTGGCGTCTTTTTTAGTCAGTAAATCATTCTAAATCACTTCGTATGAAATTTGGCATTTAAACATGACTTTCGTGCATAACTTGCAGTTGATCTATTATAGGCAACAATGCATTTGTTTAGCCTTAAAGACATGTCACTGAGTCTCTTCTAGTCATTAAATCATTCTAAATTAGTTCGAACGAATTCTATTTTCGCCCTTCAAATATTATTTTCTTATATAACTTGTAATTAATCTATTGAATACAACAATGCATTATTTTAGCATTAATAAGCATATCACTCAGTCTTTTCAATCATTAAATTGTTTGAAGGCACTTTGAACCAATTCTCTTTTTGCATATAAAACGCGACTTTCAATCATAACTTGCAATTGATCGATTGATGGCAACTATGCATTTTTTAGCGTTCAAGTCATATTTTTGCGTCTCGTTTAGTCAGTAAATCATTCTAAATCACTTTGAATGAAATTCGGCCTTTAAACATGACTTTCGTGCATAACTTGCAGTTGATCTATTATAGGCAACAATGCATTTGTTTAGCCTTAAAGTCATGTCACTGAGTCTCTTCTAGTCATTAAATCATTCTAAATTAGTTCGAACGAATTCTATTTTCGCCCTTCAGACATTATTTTCTTACATAACTTGCAATTGATCTATTGAAGGCAACAATGCATTTTTTTAGCCTTAAAGTCATATTTTTGCATCTTTTTTAGTCAGTAAATCATTCTAAATCACTTCGTATGAAATTCGGCATTTAAACATGACTTTCGTGCATAAGTTGCAGTTGATCAATTATTGGGAACAATGCATTTCTTTATCCTTAAATTCATGTCACTGAGTCTCTTCTAGTCATTAAATCATTCTAAATTAGTTCGAACGAATTCTATTTTCGCCTTTCAAATATTATTTTCTTACATAACTTGTAATTAATCTATTGAAGACAACAATGCATTATTTGAGCATTAAACAGCATATCACTCACTCTTTTCAATCATTAAATTGTTTGAAGGCACTTCGAACCAATTCTCTTTTTGCATTTAGAACGCCATCTTCTTGCATAATTTGCAATTGATCTATTGATGGCAACTATGCATTTTTTTAGCCTTAAAGTCATATTTTTGCGTCTTTTTTAGTCAGTAAATCATTCTAAATCACTTCGTATGAAATTCGGCATTTAAACATGACTTTCGTGCATAACTTGCAGTTGATCAATTATAGGGAACAATGCATTTCTTTATCCTTAAATTCATGTCACTGAGTCTCTTCTAGTCATTAAATCATTCTAAATTAGTTCGAACGAATTCTATTTTCGCCCTTCAAATATTATTTTCTTATATAACTTGTAATTAATCTATTGAATACAACAATGCATTATTTTAGCATTAATAAGCATATCACTCAGTCTTTTCAATCATTAAATTGTTTGAAGGCACTTCGAACCAATTCTCTTTTTGCATATAAAACGCGACTTTCAATCATAACTTGCAATTGATCTATTGATGGCAACTATGCATTTTTTAGCGTTCAAGTCATATTTTTGCGTCTCTTTTAGTCAGTAAATCATTCTAAATCACTTCGAACGAAATCCGGCCTTTAAACATGACTTTCGTGCGTAACTTGCAGTTGATCTATTGAAGGCAACAATGCATTTGTTTAGCCTTAAAGTCATGTCATTGAGTCTCTTTTAGTCATTAAATCATTCTAAATTAATTCAACCGAATTCTATTTTCGCCCTTCAAACATTATTTTCTTACAGAACTTGCAATTAATCTATCGAAGACAACAATGCATTATTTTAGCATTAAAAAGCATATCACTCAGTCTTTTCAATCATTAAATTGTTTGAAGGCACTTCGAACCAATTCTCTTTTTGCATTTAAAAGGCGACTTTCGTGCATAACTTGCAATTGATCTATTGATGGCACCTATGCCTTTTTTAGCCTTAAAGTCATATTTTTGCGTCTCTTTTAGTCAGTAAATCACTCTAAATCACATCGAACGAAATTCGGCCTTTAAACATGACTTTCGTGCGTAACTTGCAGTTGATCTATTGAAGGCAACAATGCATTTGTTTAGCCTTAAAGTCATGTCAGTGAGTCTCTTTTAGTCATTAAATCATTCTAAATTAGTTCGACCGAATACTATTTTCGCCCTTCAAATATTATTTTCTTACATAACTTGTAATTAATCTATTGAATACAACAATGCATTATTTTAACATTAAAAAGCATATCACTCGGTCTTTTCAATCATTAAATTGTTTGAAGGCACTTCGACCCAATTCTCTTTTTGCATTTAAAAGGCGACTTTCGTGCATAACTTGCAATTGATCTATTGATGGCAACTATGCATTTTTTAGCGTTCAAGTCCTATTTTTGCATCTCTTTTAGTCAGTAAATCATTCTAAATCACTTCGAACGAAATCCGGCCTTTAAACATGACTTTCGTGCGTAACTTGCAGTTGATCTATTGAAGGCAACAATGCATTTGTTTAGCCTTAAAGTCATGTCACTGAGTCTCTTCTAGTCATTAATTCATTCTAAATTAGTTCGAACGAATTCTATTTTCGCCCTTCAAATATTTTTTTCCTACATAACTTGCAATTGATCTATTGAAGGCAACAATGCATTTTTTTAGCCTTAAAGTCATATTTTTGCATCTTTTTTAGTCAGTAAATCATTCTAAATCACTTCGTATGAAATTCGGCATTTAAACATGACTTTCGTGCATAAGTTGCAGTTGATCAATTATAGGGAACAATGCATTTCTTTATCCTTAAATTCATGTCACTGAGTCTCTTCTAGTCATTAAATCATTCTAAATTAGTTCAAACGAATTCTATTTTCGCCTTTCAAATATTATTTTCTTACATAACTTGTAATTAATCTATTGAAGACAACAATGCATTATTTGAGCATTAAACAGCATATCACTCACTCTTTTCAATCATTAAATTGTTTGAAGGCGCTTCGAACCAATTCTCTTTTTGCATTTAGAACGCCATCTTCTTGCATAATTTGCAATTGATCTATTGATGGCAACTATGCATTTTTTTAGCCTTAAAGTCATATTTTTGCGTCTTTTTTAGTCAGTAAATCATTCTAAATCACTTCGTATGAAATTCGGCATTTAAACATGACTTTCGTGCATAACTTGCAGTTGATCAATTATAGGGAACAATGCATTTCTTTATCCTTAAATTCATGTCACTGAGTCTCTTCTAGTCATTAAATCATTCTAAATTAGTTCGAACGAATTCTATTTTCGCCTTTCAAATATTATTTTCTTACATAACTTGTAATTAATCTATTGAAGACAACAATGCATTATTTGAGCATTAAACTGTATATCACTCAGTCTTTTCAATCATTAAATTGTTTGAAGGCACTTTGAACCAATTCTCTTTTTGCATATAAAACGCGACTTTCAATCATAACTTGCAATTGATCGATTGATGGCAACTATGCATTTTTTAGCGTTCAAGTCATATTTTTGCGTCTCGTTTAGTCAGTAAATCATTCTAAATCACTTTGAATGAAATTCGGCCTTTAAACATGACTTTCGTGCATAACTTGCAGTTGATCTATTATAGGCAACAATGCATTTGTTTAGCCTTAAAGTCATGTCACTGAGTCTCTTCTAGTCATTAAATCATTCTAAATTAGTTCGAACGAATTCTATTTTCGCCCTTCAAATATTTTTTTCCTACATAACTTGCAATTGATCTATTGAAGGCAACAATGCATTTTTTTAGCCTTAAAGTCATATTTTTGCATCTTTTTTAGTCAGTAAATCATTCTAAATCACTTCGTATGAAATTCGGCATTTAAACATGACTTTCGTGCATAACTTGCAGTTGATCAATTACAGGGAACAATGCATTTCTTTATCCTTAAATTCATGTCACTGAGTCTCTTCTAGTCATTAAATCATTCTAAATTAGTTCGAACGAATTCTATTTTCGCCTTTCAAATATTATTTTCTTACATAACTTGTAATTAATCTATTGAAGACAACAATGCATTATTTGAGCATTAAACAGCATATCACTCAATCTTTTCAATCATTAAATTGTTTGAAGGCACTTCGAACCAATTCTCTTTTTGCATTTGGAACGCCATCTTCTTGCATAATTTGCAATTGATCTATTGATGGCAACTATGCATTATTTTAGCATTAAAGTCATATTTTTGCGTCTTTTTTAGTCAGTAAATCATTCTAAATCACTTCGTATGAAATTCGGCATTTAAACATGACTTTCGTGCATAACTTGCAGTTGATCAATTACAGGGAACAATGCATTTCTTTATCCTTAAATTCATGTCACTGAGTCTCTTCTAGTCATTAAATCATTCTAAATTATTTCGAACGAATTCTATTTTCGCCTTTCAAATATTATTTTCTTACATAACTTGTAATTAATCTATTGAAGACAACAATGCATTATTTGAGCATTAAACAGCATATAACTCAGTCTTTTCAATCATTAAATTGTTTGAAGGCACTTCGAACCAATTCTCTTTTTGCATTTGGAACGCCATCTTCTTGCATAATTTGCAATTGATCTATTGATGGCAACTATGCATTTTTTTAGCCTTAAAGTCATATTTTTGCGTCTTTTTTAGTCAGTAAATCATTTTAAATCACTTCGTATGAAATTCGGCATTTAAACATGACTTTCGTGCACAACTTGCAGTTGATCTATTATAGGCAACAATGCATTTGTTTAGCCTTAAAGTCATGTCACTGAGTCTCTTCTAGTTATTAAATCATTCTAAATTAGTTCGAACGAATTCTATTTTCGCCCTTCAAACATTATTTTCTTACATAACTTGTAATTAATCTATCGAAGACAACAATGCATTATTTTAGCATTAAAAAGCATATCACTCAGTCTTTTCAATCATTAAATTGTTTGAAGGCACTTCGAACCAATTCTCTTTTTGCATTTAAAACGCGACTTTCGTGCGTAACTTGCAATTGATCTATTGATGGCAACTATGCATTTTTTAGCGTTCAAGTCATATTTTTGCGTCTCTTTTAGTCAGTAAATCATTCTAAATCACTTCGAACGAAATCCGGCCTTTAAACATGACTTTCGTGCGTAACTTGCAGTTGATCTATTGAAGGCAACAATGCATTTGTTTAGCCTTAAAGTCATGTCATTGAGTCTCTTTTAGTCATTAAATCATTCTAAATTAATTCAACCGAATTCTATTTTCGCCCTTCAAACATTATTTTCTTACAGAACTTGCAATTAATCTATTGAAGACAACAATGCATTATTTTAGCATTAAAAAGCATATCACTCAGTCTTTTCAATCATTAAATTGTTTGAAGGCACTTCGAACCAATTCTCTTTTTGCATTTAAAACGCGATTTTCGTGCATAACTTGCAATTGATCTATTGATGGCAACTATGCCTTTTTTAGCCTTAAAGTCATATTTTTGCGTCTCTTTTAGTCAGTAAATCACTCTAAATCACATCGAACGAAATTCGGCCTTTAAACATGACTTTCGTGCGTAACTTGCAGTTGATCTATTGAAGGCAACAATGCATTTGTTTAGCCTTAAAGTCATGTCAGTGAGTCTCTTTTAGTCATTAAATCATTCTAAATTAGTTCGACCGAATACTATTTTCGCCCTTCAAATATTATTTTCTTACATAACTTGTAATTAATCTATTGAATACAACAATGCATTATTTTAACATTAAAAAGCATATCACTCGGTCTTTTCAATCAATAAATTGTTTGAAGGCACTTCGACCCAATTCTCTTTTTGCATTTAAAAGGCGACTTTCGTGCATAACTTGCAATTGATCTATTGATGGCAACTATGCATTTTTTAACGTTCAAGTCCTATTTTTGCATCTCTTTTAGTCAGTAAATCATTCTAAATCACTTCGAACGAAATCCGGCCTTTAAACATGACTTTCGTGCGTAACTTGCAGTTGATCTATTGAAGGCAACAATGCATTTGTTTAGCCTTAAAGTCATGTCACTGAGTCTCTTCTAGTCATTAATTCATTCTAAATTAGTTCGAACGAATTCTATTTTCGCCCTTCAAATATTCTTTTCCTACATAACTTGCAATTGATCTATTGAAGGCAACAATGCATTTTTTTAGCCTTAAAGTCATATTTTTGCATCTTTTTTAGTCAGTAAATCATTCTAAATCACTTCGTATGAAATTCGGCATTTAAACATGACTTTCGTGCATAAGTTGCAGTTGATCAATTATAGGGAACAATGCATTTCTTTATCCTTAAATTCATGTCACTGAGTCTCTTCTAGTCATTAAATCATTCTAAATTAGTTCGAACGAATTCTATTTTCGCCTTTCAAATATTATTTTCTTACATAACTTGTAATTAATCTATTGAAGACAACAATGCATTATTTGAGCATTAAACAGCATATCACTCACTCTTTTCAATCATTAAATTGTTTGAAGGCGCTTCAAACCAATTCTCTTTTTGCATTTAAAACGCGACTTTCGTGCATAACTTGCAATTGATCTATTGATTGCAACTATGCATTTTTTAGCGTTCAAGGCATATTTTTGCGTCTCTTTTAGTCAGTAAATCATTCTAAATCATTTCGTATGAAATTCGACATTTAAACATGACTTTCGTGCGGAACTTGCAGTTGATCTATTGAAGGCAACAATGCATTTGTTTAGCCTTAAAGTCATGTCACTGAGTCTCTTCTAGTCATTAATTCATTCTAAATTAGTTCGAACGAATTCTATTTTCGCCCTTCAAATATTATTTTCCTACATAACTTGTAATTAATCTATTGAAGACAACAATGCATTATTTTAGCATTAAAAAGCATATCACTCAGTCTTTTCAATCGTTAAATTGTTTGAAGGCACTTCGAACCAATTCTCTTTTAGCATTTAAAACGCGACTTTCGTGCATAACTTGCAATTGATCTATTGATGGCAACTATGCCTTTTTTAGCGTTCAAGACATATTTTTGTGGCTCTTTTAGTCAGTAAATCATTCTAAATCACTTCGAACGAAATTCGGCCTTTAAACATGACTTTCGTGCGTACCTTGCAGTTGATCTATTGAAGGCAACAATGCATTTGTTTAGCCTTAAAGTCATGTCACTGAGTCTCTTCTAGTCATTAAATCATTCTAAATTAGTTCAACCGAATTCTATTTTCGCCCTTCAAATATTATTTTCTTACATAAATTGTAATTAATCTATTGAAGACAACAATGCATTATTTTAGCATTAAAAAGCATATCACTCAGTCTTTTCAACCATTAAAATGTTTGAAGGCACTTCGAACCAATTCTCTTTTTGCATTTAAAACGCGACTTTCGTGCATAACTTGCAATTGATCTATTGATTGCAACTATGCATTTTTTAGCGTTCAAGGCATATTTTTGCGTCTCTTTTAGTCAGTAAATCATTCTAAATCATTTCGTATGAAATTCGACATTTAAACATGACTTTCGTGCATAACTTGCAGTTGATCTATTATAGGCAACAATGCATTTGTTTAGCCTTAAAGTCATGTCACTGAGTCTCTTCTAGTCATTAATTCATTCTAAATTAGTTCGAACGAATTCTATTTTCGCCCTTCAAATATTATTTTCCTACATAACTTGTAATTAATCTATTGAAGACAACAATGCACTATTTTAGCATTAAAAAGCATATCACTCAGTCTTTTCAATCATTAAATTGTTTGAAGGCAGATCGAACCAATTCTCTTTTAGCATTTAAAACGCGACTTTCGTGCATAACTTGCAATTGATCTATTGATGGCAACTACGCCTTTTTTAGGCTTAAAGTCATATTTTTGCGTCTCTTTTAGTCACTAAATCATTCTAAATCACTTCGAACGAAATTCAGCCTTTAAACATGACTTTCGTGCGTAACTTGCAGTTGATCTATTGAAGGCAACAATGCATTTGTTTAGCCTTAAAGTCCTGTCATTGAGTCTCTTTTAGTCTTTAAAGCATTCTAAATTAATTCGAAGGAATTCTATTTTTGCCCTTCAAACATTTTTTTCCTACATAACTTGTAATTAATCTATTGAAGACAACAATGCATTATTTTAGCATTAAAAAGCATATCACTCAGTCTTTTCAATCATTAAATTGTTTGAAGGCACTTCGAACCAATTCTCTTTTTGCATTTAAAAGGCGACTTTCGTGCATAACTTGCAATTGATCTATTGATTGCAACTATGCATTTTTTAGCGTTCAAGGCATATTTTTGCGTCTCTTTTAGTCAGTAAATCATTCTAAATCATTTCGTATGAAATTCGACATTTAAACATGACTTTTGTGCATAACTTGCAGTTGATCTATTATAGGCAACAATGCATTTGTTTAGCCTTAAAGTCATGTCACTGAGTCTCTTCTAGTCATTAATTCATTCTAAATTAGTTCGAACGAATTCTATTTTCGCCCTTCAAATATTATTTTCCTACATAACTTGTAATTAATCTATTGAAGACAACAATGCACTATTTTAGCCTTAAAAAGCATATCACTCAGTCTTTTCAATCATTAAATTGTTTGAAGGCAGTCCGAACCAATTCTCTTTTAGCATTTAAAACGTGACTTTCGTGCATAACTTGCAATTGATCTATTGATGGCAACTACGCCTTTTTTAGGCTTAAAGTCATATTTTTGCGTCTCTTTTAGTCACTAAATCATTCTAAATCACTTCGAACGAAATTCAGCCTTTAAACATGACTTTCGTGCGTAACTTGCAGTTGATCTATGGAAGGCAACAATCCATTTGTTTAGCCTTAAAGTCATGTCATTGAGTCTCTTTTAGTCTTTAAAGCATTCTAAATTAATTCGAACGAATTCTATTTTTGCCCTTCAAACATTTTTTTCCAACATAACTTGTAATTAATCTATTGAAGACAACAATGCATTATTTTAGCATTAAAAAGCATATCACTCAGTCTTTTCAATCATTAAATTGTTTGAAGGCACTTCGAACCAATTCTCTTTTTGCATTTAAAACGCGACTTTCGTGCATAACTTGCAATTGATCTATTGATTGCAACTATGCATTTTTTAGCGTTCAAGGCATATTTTTGCGTCTCTTTTAGTCAGTAAATCATTCTAAATCATTTCGTATGAAATTCGACATTTAAACATGACTTTCGTGCATAACTTGCAGTTGATCTATTATAGGCAACAATGTATTTGTTTAGCCTTAAAGTCATGTCACTGAGTCTCTTCTAGTCATTAATTCATTCTAAATTCGGTCGAACGAATTCTATTTTCGCCCTTCAAATATTATTTTCCTACATAACTTGTAATTAATCTATTGAAGACAACAATGCACTATTTTAGCATTAAAAAGCATATCACTCAGTCTTTTCAATCATTAAATTGTTTGAAGGCAGTCCGAACCAATTCTCTTTTAGCATTTAAAACGCGACTTTCGTGCATAACTTGCAATTGATCTATTGATGGCAACTACGCCTTTTTTAGGCTTAAAGTCATATTTTTGCGTCTCTTTTAGTCACTTAATCATTCTAAATCACTTCGAACGAAATTCAGCCTTTAAACATGACTTTCGTGCGTAACTTGCCGTTGATCTATTGAAGGCAACAATGCATTTGTTTAGCCTTAAAGTCATGTCATTGAGTCTCTTTTAGTCTTTAAAGCATTCTAAATTAATTCGAACGAATTCTATTTTTGCCCTTCAAACATTTTTTTCCTACATAACTTGTAATTAATCTATTAAAGACAACAATGCATTATTTTAGCATTAAAAAGCATATCACTCAGTCTTTTCAATCATTAAATTGTTTGAAGGCACTTCGAACCAATTCTCTTTTTGCATTTAAAATGCGACTTTCGTGCATAACTTGCAATTGATCTATTGATGGCAACTATGCCTTTTTTAGCGTTCAAGTCATATTTTTGTGTCTCTTTTAGTCAGTAAATCATTCTAAATCACTTCGAACGAAATTCGGCCATTAAACATGACTTTCGTGCGTAACTTGCAGTTGATCTATTGAAGGCGACAATGCATTTGTTTAGCCTTAAAGTCATGTCACTGAGTCTCTTCTAGTCATTAAATCATTCTAAATTAGTTCGACCGAATTCTATTTTCGCCCTTCAAATATTATTTTCTTACATAAATTGTAATTAATCTATTGAAGACAACAATGCATTATTTTAGCATTAAAAAGCATATCACTCAGTCTTTTCAATCATTAAAATGTTTGAAGGCACTTCGAACCAATTCTCTTTTTGCATTTAAAACGCGACTTTCGTGCATAACTTGCAATTGATCTATTGATTGCAACTATGCATTTTTTAGCGTTCAAGCCATATTTTTACGTCTCTTTTAGTCAGTAAATCATTCTAAATCACTTCGTATGAAATTCGGTATTTAAACATCACTTTCGTGCATAACTTGCAGTTGATCTATTATAGGCAACAATGCATTTGTTTAGCCTTAAAGTCATGTCACTGAGTCTCTTCCAGTCATTAATTCATTCTAAATTAGTTCGAACGAATTCTATTTTCGCCCTTCAAATATTATTTTCCTACATAACTTGTAATTAATCTATTGAAGACAACAATGCACTATTTTAGCATTAAAAAGCATATCACTCAGTCTTTTCAATCATTAAATTGTTTGAAGGCAGTCCGAACCAATTCTCTTTTAGCATTTAAAACGCGACTTTCGTGCATAACTTGCAATTGAACTATTGATGGCAACTACGCCTTTTTTAGGCTTAAAGTCATATTTTTGCATCTCTTTTAGTCACTAAATCATTCTAAATCACTTCGAACGAAATTCAGCCTTTAAACATGACTTTCGTGCGTAACTTGCAGTTGATCTATTGAAGGCAACAATGCATTTGTTTAGCCTTAAAGTCATGTCATTGAGTCTCTTTTAGTCTTTAAAGCATTCTAAATTAATTCGAACGAATTCTATTTTTGCCCTTCAAACATTTTTTTCCTACATAACTTGTAATTAATCTATTGAAGACAACAATGCATTATTTTAGCATTAAAAAGCATATCACTCAGTCTTTTCAATCATTAAAATGTTTGAAGGCACTTCGAACCAATTCTCTTTTTGCATTTAAAATGCGACTTTTGTGCATAACTTGCAATTGATCTATTGATGGCAACTATGCCTTTTTTAGCGTTCAAGTCATATTTTTGTGTCTCTTTTAGTCAGTAAATCATTCTAAATCACTTCAAACGAAATTCGGCCTTTAAACATGACTTTCGTGCGTAACTTGCAGTTGATCTATTGAAGGCAACAATGCATTTGTTTAGCCTTAAAGTCATGTCACTGAGTCTCTTCTAGTCATTAAATCATTCTAAATTAGTTCGACCGAATTCTATTTTCGCCCTTCAAATATTATTTTCTTACATAAATTGTAATTAATCTATTGAAGACAACAATGCATTATTTTAGCATTAAAAAGCATATCACTCAGTCTTTTCAATCATTAAATTGTTTGAAGGCACTTCGAACCAATTCTCTTTTTGCATTTAAAATGCGACTTTCGTGCATAACTTGCAATTGATCTATTGATGGCAACTATGCCTTTTTTAGCGTTCAAGTCATATTTTTGTGTCTCTTTTAGTCAGTAAATCATTCTAAATCACTTCGAACGAAATTCGGCCTTTAAACATGACTTTCGTGCGTAACTTGCAGTTGATCTATTGAAGGCAACAATGCATTTGTTTAGCCTTAAAGTCATGTCACTGAGTCTCTTCTAGTCATTAAATCATTCTAAATTAGTTCGACCGAATTCTATTTTCGTCCTTCAAATATTATTTTCTTACATAAATTGTAATTAATCTATTGAAGACAACAATGCATTATTTTAGCATTAAAAAGCATATCACTCAGTCTTTTCAATCATTAAAATGTTTGAAGGCACTTCGAACCAATTCTCTTTTTGCATTTAAAACGCGACTTTCGTGCATAACTTGCAATTGATCTATTGATTGCAACTATGCCTTTTTTAGCGTTCAAGTCATATTTTTGTGTCTCTTTTAGTCAGTAAATCATTCTAAATCACTTCGAATGAAATTCAGCTTTTAAACATGACTTTCGTGCGTAACTTGCAGTTGATCTATTGAAGGCAACAATGCATTTGTTTAGCCTTAAAGTCATGTCATTGAGTCTCTTTTAGTCTTTAAATCATTCTAAATTAATTCGAACGAATTCTATTTTTGCCCTACAAACATTATTTTCCTACATAACTTGTAATTAATCTATTGAAGACAACAATGCATTATTTTAGCACTAAAAAGCATATCACTCAGTCTTTTCAATCATTAAATTGTTTAAAGGCACTTCGAACCAATTCTCTTTTTGCATTTAAAACGCGACTTTAGTGCATAACTTGCAATTGATCTATTGATGGAAACTATGCAATTTTTAGCGTTCAAGCCATATTTTTGCGTCTCTTTTAGTCAGTAAATCATTCTAAATCACTTCGTCTGAAATTCGGCATTTAAACATGACTTTCGTTCATAACTTGCAGTTGATCAATTATAGGGAACAATGCATTTCTTTATCCTTAAATTCATGTCACTGAGTCTCTTCTAGTCATTAAATCATTCTAAATTAGTTCGAACGAATTCTATTATTGCCCTTCAAACATTTTTTTCCTACATAACTTGTAATTAATCTATTGAAGACAACAATGCATTATTTTAGCGTTAAAAAGCATATCACTCAGTCTTTTCAATCATTAAATTGTTTGAAGGCACTTCGAACCAATTCTCTTTTTGCATTTAAAATGCGACTTTCGTGCATAACTTGCAATTGATCTATTGATGGCAACTATGCCTTTTTTAGCGTTCAAGTCATATTTTTGCGGCTCTTTTAGTCAGTAAATCATTCTTAATCACTTCGTATGAAATTCGGCCTTTAAACATGACTTTCGTGCGTAACTTGCAGTTGATCTATTGAACGCAACAATGCATTTGTTTAGCCTTAACGTCCTGTCATTGAGTCTCTTTTAGTCATTAAATCATTCTAAATTAATTCGACCGAATTCTATTTTCGCCCTTCAAACATTATTTTCTTACATAACTTGTAATTAATCTATTGAATACAACAATGCATTATTTTAGCATTAAAAAGCATATCACTCAGTCTTTTCAAGCATTAAATTGTTTGAAGGCACTTCGAACCAATTCTCTTTTTGCATTTCAAACGCAACTTTCGTGCATAACTTGCAGTTGATCTATTGATGGCAACTATGCATTTTTTAGCGTTCAAGTCATATTTTTGTGTCTCTTTTAGTCAGTAAATCATTCTAAATCACTTCGAACAAAATTCGGCCTTTAAACATGACTTTCGTGCGTAACTTGCAGTTGATCTATTGAAGGCAACAATGCATTTGTTTAGCCTTAAAGTCATGTCACTGAGTCTCTTCTAGTCATTAAATCATTCTAAATTAGTTCGAACGAATTCTATTTTCGCCCTTCAAATATTCTTTACTTACATAACTTGTAATTAATCTATTGAATACAACAATGCATTATTTTAGCGTTAAAAAGCATATCACTCAGTCTTTTCAATCATTAAAATGTTTGAAGGCACTTCGAACCAATTCTCTTTTTGCATTTAAAACGCGACTTTCGTGCATAACTTGCAATTGATCTAATGATGACAACTATGCATTTTTTAGCGTTCAAGTCATATTTTTGTGTCTCTTTTAGTCAGTAAATCATTCTAAATCACTTCGAACAAAATTCGGCCTTTAAACATGACTTTCGTGCGTAACTTGCAGTTGATCTATTGAAGGCAACAATGCATTTGTTTAGCCTTAAAGTCATGTCACTGAGTCTCTTCTAGTCATTAAATCATTCTAAATTAGTTCGACCGAATTCTATTTTCGCCCTTCAAATATTATTTTCTTACATAACTTGAAATTAATCTATTGAAGACAACAATGCATTATTTTAGCATTAAAAAGCATATCACTCAGTCTTTTCAATCATTAAATTGTTTGAAGGCACTTCGAACCAATTCTCTTTTTGCATTGGAAACGCGACTTTCGTGCATAACTTGCAGTTGATCTATTGATTGCAACTACGCCTTTTTTAGCGTTCAAGTCATATTTTTGTGTCTCTTTTAGTCAGTAAATCATTTTAAATCACTTCGAACGAAATTCGGCCTTTAAACATGACTTTCGTGCGTAACTTGCAGTTGATCTATTGAAGGAGAGAATGCATTTGTTTAGCCTTAAAGTCATGTCATTGAGTCTCTTTTAGTCATTAAATCATTCTAAATTAATTCGACCGAATTCTATTTTTGCCCTTCAAACATTATTTTCTTACATAACTTGAAACTAATCTATTGAAGACAACAATGCATTATTTTAGCATGAAAAAGCATATCACTCAGTCTTTTCAATCATTAAATTGTTTGAAGGCACTTCGAACCAATTCTCTTTTTGCATTGAGAACGCGACTTTCGTGCATAACTTGCAGTTGATCTATTGATTGCAACTATGCCTTTTTTAGCGTTCAAGTCATATTTTTGTGTCTCTTTTAGTCAGTAAATCATTCTAAATCACTTCGAACGAAATTCGGCCTTTAAACATGACTTTCGTGCGTAACTTGCAGTTGATCTATTGAAGGCAACAATGCATTTGTTTAGCCTTAAAGTCATGTCATTGAGTCTCTTTTAGTCTTTAAATCATTCTAAATTAATTCGAACGAATTCTATTTTTGCCCTTCAAACATTATTTTCTTACATAACTTGTAATTAATCTATTGAAGACAACAATGCATTATTTTAGCATTAAAAAGCATATCACTCAGTCTTTTCAATCATTGAATTGTTTGAAGGCACTTCAAACCAATTCTCTTTTTGCATTTAAAACGCGACTTTCGTGCATAACTTGCAGTTGATCTATTGATGGCAACTATGCATTTTTTAGCGTTCAAGTCATATTTTTGTGTCTCTTTTAGTCAGTAAATCATTCTAAATCACTTCGAACAAAATTCGGCCTTTAAACATGACTTTCGTGCGTAACTTGCAGTTGATCTATTGAAGGCAACAATGCATTTGTTTAGCCTTAAAGTCATGTCACTGAGTCTCTTCTAGTCATTAAATCATTCTAAATTAGTTCGACCGAATTCTATTTTCGCCCTTCAAATATTATTTTCTTACATAACTTGTAATTAATCTATTGAAGACAACAATGCATTATTTTAGCATTAAAAAGCATATCACTCAGTCTTTTCAATCATTAAATTGTTTGAAGGCACTTCGAACCAATTCTCTTTTTGCATTTAGAACGCCATCTTCATGCATAATTTGCAATTGATCTATTGATGGCAACTATGCATTTTTTTAGCCTTAAAGTCATATTTTTGCGTCTTTTTTTGTCAGTAAATCATTCTAAATCACTTTGAACGAAATTCGGCCTTTAAACATGACTTTCGTGCGTAACTTGCAGTTGATCTATTGAAGGAGAGAATGCATTTGTTTAGCCTTAAAGTCATGTCATTGAGTCTCTTTTAGTCATTAAATCATTCTAAATTAATTCGACCGAATTCTATTTTTGCCCTTCAAACATTATTTTCTTACATAACTTGAAATTAATCTATTGAAGACAACAATGCATTATTTTAGCATGAAAAAGCATATCACTCAGTCTTTTCAATCATTAAATTGTTTGAAGGCACTTCGAACCAATTCTCTTTTTGCATTGGAAACGCGACTTTCGTGCATAACTTGCAGTTGATCTATTGATTGCAACTATGCCTTTTTTAGCGTTCAAGTCATATTTTTGTGTCTCTTTTAGTCAGTAAATCATTCTAAATCACTTCGAACGAAATTCGGCCTTTAAACATGACTTTCGTGCGTAACTTGCAGTTGATCTATTATAGGCAACAATGCATTTGTTTAGCCTTAAAGTCATGTCACTAAGTCTCTTCTAATCATTAAATCATTCTAAATTAGTTCGAACGAATTCTATTTTCGCCATTCAAATATTATTTTCTTACATAACTTGTAATTAATCTATTGAAGACAACAATGCATCATTTTAGCATTAAAAAGCATATCACTCAGTCTTTTCAATCATTAAATTGTTTGAAGGCACTTCGAACCAATTCTCTTTTTGCATTTAGAACGCCATCTTCATGCATAATTTGCAATTGATCTATTGATGGCAACTATGCATTTTTTTAGCCTTAAAGTCATATTTTTGCGTCTTTTTTTGTCAGTAAATCATTCTAAATCACTTTGAACAAAATTCGGCCTTTAAACATGACTTTAGTGTGTAACTTGCAGTTGATCTATTGAAGGCAACAATGCATTTGTGTAGCCCTAAAGTCATGTCACTGAGTCTCTTCTAGTCATTAAATCATTCTAAATTAGTTCGAACGAATTCTATTTTCGCCCTTCAAATATTATTTTCTTACATAACTTGTAATTAATCTATTGAAGACAACAATGCATTATTTTAGCATTAAAAAGCATATCCTTCAGTCTTTTCAATCATGAAATTGTTTGAAGGCACTTCGAACCAATTCTCTTTTTGCATTTAGAACGCCATCTTCATGCATAATTTGCAATTGATCTATTGATGGCAACTATGCATTTTTTTAGCTTTAAAGTCATATTTTTGCGTCTTTTTTAATCAGTAAATCATTCTAAATCACTTTGAACAAAATTCGGCCTTTAAACATGACTTTCGTGCGTAACTTGCAGTTGATCTATTGAAGGCAACAATGCATTTGTTTAGCCTTAAAGTCATGTCACTGAGTCTCTTCTAGTCATTAAATCATTCTAAATTAGTTCGAACGAATTCTATTTTCGCCCTTCAAATATTATTTTCTTACATAACTTGTAATTAATCTATTGAAGACAACAATGCATTATTTTAGCATTAAAAAGCATATCCTTCAGTCTTTTCAATCATGAAATTGTTGGAAGGCACTTCGAACCAATTCTCTTTTTGCATTTAAAACGCGACTTTCGTGCATAACTTGCAATTGATCTAATGATGGCAACTATGCCTTTTTTAGCGTTCAAGTCATATTTTTGCGTGTCTTTTAGTCAGTAAATCATTCTAAATCACTTCGAACGAAATTCGGCCTTTAAACATGACTTTCGTGCGTAACTTGCAGTTGATCTATTATAGGCAACAATGCATTTGTTTAGCCTTAAAGTCATGTCACTAAGTCTCTTCTAATCATTAAATCATTCTAAATTAGTTCGAACGAATTCTATTTTCGCCATTCAAATATTATTTTCTTACATAACTTGTAATTAATCTATTGAAGACAACAATGCATTATTTTAGCATTAAAAAGCATATCACTCAGTCTTTTCAATCATTAAATTGTTTGAAGGCACTTCGAACCAATTCTCTTTTTGCATTTAGAACGCCATCTTCATGCATAATTTGCAATTGATCTATTGATGGCAACTATGCATTTTTTTAGCCTTAAAGTCATATTTTTGCGTCTTTTTTTGTCAGTAAATCATTCTAAATCACTTTGAACAAAATTCGGCCTTTAAACATGACTTTCGTGCGTAACTTGCAGTTGATCTATTGAAGGCAACAATGCATTTGTTTAGCCTTAAAGTCATGTCACTGAGTCTCTTCTAGTCATTAAATCATTCTAAATTAGTTCGAACGAATTCTATTTTCGCCCTTCAAATATTATTTTCTTACATAACTTGTAATTAATCTATTGAAGACAACAATGCATTATTTTAGCATTAAAAAGCATATCCTTCAGTCTTTTCAATCATGAAATTGTTTGAAGGCACTTCGAACCAATTCTCTTTTTGCATTTAGAACTCCATCTTCATGCATAATTTGCAATTGATCTATTGATGGCAACTATGCATTTTTTTAGCTTTAAAGTCATATTTTTGCGTCTTTTTTAATCAGTAAATCATTGTAAATCACTTCGAATGAAATTCGGCCTTTAAACATGACTTTCGTGCGTAACTTGCAGTTGATCTATTGAAGGTAAAAATGCATTTGTTTAGCCTTAAAGTCATGTCATTGTGTCTCTTTTAGTCTTTAAATCATTCTAAATGAATTTGAACGAATTCTATTTTTGCCCTTCAAACATTATTTTCTTACATAACTTGTAATTAATCTATTGAAGACAACAATGTATTATTTTAGCTTTAAAAAGCATATTACTCAGTCTTTTCAATCATTAAATTGTTTGAAGGCACTTCGAACCAATTCTCTTTTTGCATTTAAAGCGCGACTTTCGTGCATAACTTGCAATTGATCTAATGATGGCAACTATGCCTTTTTTTGCGTTCAAGTCATATTTTTGCGTGTCTTTTAGTCAGTAAATCATTCTAAATCACTTCGAACGAAATTCGGCCTTGAAACATGACTTTCGTGCGTAACTTGCAGTTGATCTATTGAAGGCAACAATGCATTTGTTTAGCCTTCAAGTCATGTCATTGAGTCGCTTTTAGTCCTTAAATAATTCTAAATTAATTCGAACGAATTCTGTTTTTGCCCTTCAAACATTATTTTCTTACATAACTTGTAATTAATCTATTGAAGACAACAATGCATTATTTTAGCATTAAAAAGCATATCACTCAGTCTTTTCAATCATTAAATTGTTTGAAGGCACTTCGAACCAATTCTCTTTTTGCATTTAGAACGCCATCTTCATGCATAATTTGCAATTGATCTATTGATGGCAACTATGCATTTTTTTAGCCTTAAAGTCATATTTTTGCGTCTTTTTTTGTCAGTAAATCATTCTAAATCACTTTGAACAAAATTCGGCCTTTAAACATGACTTTCGTGTGTAACTTGCAGTTGATCTATTGAAGGCAACAATGCATTTGTTTAGCCCTAAAGTCATGTCACTGAGTCTCTTCTAGTCATTAAATCATTCTAAATTAGTTCGAACGAATTCTATTTTCGCCCTTCAAATATTATTTTCTTACATAACTTGTAATTAATCTATTGAAGACAACAATGCATTATTTTAGCATTAAAAAGCATATCCTTCAGTCTTTTCAATCATGAAATTGTTTGAAGGCACTTCGAACCAATTCTCTTTTTGCATTTAGAACGCCATCTTCATGCATAATTTGCAATTGATCTATTGATGGCAACTATGCATTTTTTTAGCTTTAAAGTCATATTTTTGCGTCTTTTTTAATCAGTAAATCATTCTAAATCACTTTGAACAAAATTCGGCCTTTAAACATGACTTTCGTGCGTAACTTGCAGTTGATCTATTGAAGGCAACAATGCATTTGTTTAGCCTTAAAGTCATGTCACTGAGTCTCTTCTAGTCATTAAATCATTCTAAATTAGTTCGAACGAATTCTATTTTCGCCCTTCAAATATTATTTTCTTACATAACTTGTAATTAATCTATTGAAGACAACAATGCATTATTTTAGCATTAAAAAGCATATCCTTCAGTCTTTTCAATCATGAAATTGTTTGAAGGCACTTCGAACCAATTCTCTTTTTGCATTTAAAACGCGACTTTCGTGCATAACTTGCAATTGATCTAATGATGGCAACTATGCCTTTTTTAGCGTTCAAGTCATATTTTTGCGTGTCTTTTAGTCAGTAAATCATTCTAAATCACTTCGAACGAAATTCGGCCTTTAAACATGACTTTCGTGCGTAACTTGCAGTTGATCTATTATAGGCAACAATGCATTTGTTTAGCCTTAAAGTCATGTCACTAAGTCTCTTCTAATCATTAAATCATTCTAAATTAGTTCGAACGAATTCTATTTTCGCCATTCAAATATTATTTTCTTACATAACTTGTAATTAATCTATTGAAGACAACAATGCATTATTTTAGCATTAAAAAGCATATCACTCAGTCTTTTCAATCATTAAATTGTTTGAAGGCACTTCGAACCAATTCTCTTTTTGCATTTAGAACGCCATCTTCATGCATAATTTGCAATTGATCTATTGATGGCAACTATGCATTTTTTTAGCCTTAAAGTCATATTTTTGCGTCTTTTTTAATCAGTAAATCATTGTAAATCACTTCGAATGAAATTCGGCCTTTAAACATGACTTTCGTGCGTAACTTGCAGTTGATCTATTGAAGGTAAAAATGCATTTGTTTAGCCTTAAAGTCATGTCATTGTGTCTCTTTTAGTCTTTAAATCATTCTAAATGAATTTGAACGAATTCTATTTTTGCCCTTCAAACATTATTTTCTTACATAACTTGTAATTAATCTATTGAAGACAACAATGCATTATTTTAGCTTTAAAAAGCATATTACTCAGTCTTTTCAATCATTAAATTGTTTGAAGGCACTTCGAACCAATTCTCTTTTTGCATTTAAAGCGCGACTTTCGTGCATAACTTGCAATTGATCTAATGATGGCAACTATGCCTTTTTTTGCGTTCAAGTCATATTTTTGCGTGTCTTTTAGTCAGTAAATCATTCTAAATCACTTCGAACGAAATTCGGCCTTGAAACATGACTTTCGTGCGTAACTTGCAGTTGATCTATTGAAGGCAACAATGCATTTGTTTAGCCTTCAAGTCATGTCATTGAGTCTCTTTTAGTCCTTAAATAATTCTAAATTAATTCGAACGAATTCTGTTTTTGCCCTTCAAACATTATTTTCTTACATAACTTGTAATTAATCTATTGAAGACAACAATGCATTATTTTAGCATTAAAAAGCATATCACTCAGTCTTTTCAATCATTAAATTGTTTGAAGGCACTTCGAACCAATTCTCTTTTTGCATTTAGAACGCCATCTTCATGCATAATTTGCAATTGATCTATTGATGGCAACTATGCATTTTTTTAGCCTTAAAGTCATATTTTTGCGTCTTTTTTTGTCAGTAAATCATTCTAAATCACTTTGAACAAAATTCGGCCTTTAAACATGACTTTCGTGCGTAACTTGCAGTTGATCTATTGAAGGCAACAATGCATTTGTTTAGCCCTAAAGTCATGTCACTGAGTCTCTTCTAGTCATTAAATCATTCTAAATTAGTTCGAACGAATTCTATTTTCGCCCTTCAAATATTATTTTCTTACATAACTTGTAATTAATCTATTGAAGACAACAATGCATTATTTTAGCATTAAAAAGCATATCCTTCAGTCTTTTCAATCATGAAATTGTTTGAAGGCACTTCGAACCAATTCTCTTTTTGCATTTAGAACGCCATCTTCATGCATAATTTGCAATTGATCTATTGATGGCAACTATGCATTTTTTTAGCTTTAAAGTCATATTTTTGCGTCTTTTTTAATCAGTAAATCATTCTAAATCACTTTGAACAAAATTCGGCCTTTAAACATGACTTTCGTGCGTAACTTGCAGTTGATCTATTGAAGGCAACAATGCATTTGTTTAGCCTTAAAGTCATGTCACTGAGTCTCTTCTAGTCATTAAATCATTCTAAATTAGTTCGAACGAATTCTATTTTCGCCCTTCAAATATTATTTTCTTACATAACTTGTAATTAATCTATTGAAGACAACAATGCATTATTTTAGCATTAAAAAGCATATCCTTCAGTCTTTTCAATCATGAAATTGTTTGAAGGCACTTCGAACCAATTCTCTTTTTGCATTTAAAACGCGACTTTCGTGCATAACTTGCAATTGATCTAATGATGGCAACTATGCCTTTTTTAGCGTTCAAGTCATATTTTTGCGTGTCTTTTAGTCAGTAAATCATTCTAAATCACTTCGAACGAAATTCGGCCTTTAAACATGACTTTCGTGCGTAACTTGCAGTTGATCTATTATAGGCAACAATGCATTTGTTTAGCCTTAAAGTCATGTCACTAAGTCTCTTCTAATCATTAAATCATTCTAAATTAGTTCGAACGAATTCTATTTTCGCCATTCAAATATTATTTTCTTACATAACTTGTAATTAATCTATTGAAGACAACAATGCATTATTTTAGCATTAAAAAGCATATCACTCAGTCTTTTCAATCATTAAATTGTTTGAAGGCACTTCGAACCAATTCTCTTTTTGCATTTAGAACGCCATCTTCATGCATAATTTGCAATTGATCTATTGATGGCAACTATGCATTTTTTTAGCCTTAAAGTCATATTTTTGCGTCTTTTTTTGTCAGTAAATCATTCTAAATCACTTTGAACAAAATTCGGCCTTTAAACATGACTTTCGTGCGTAACTTGCAGTTGATCTATTGAAGGCAACAATGCATTTGTTTAGCCTTAAAGTCATGTCACTGAGTCTCTTCTAGTCATTAAATCATTCTAAATTAGTTCGAACGAATTCTATTTTCGCCCTTCAAATATTATTTTCTTACATAACTTGTAATTAATCTATTGAAGACAACAATGCATTATTTTAGCATTAAAAAGCATATCCTTCAGTCTTTTCAATCATGAAATTGTTTGAAGGCACTTCGAACCAATTCTCTTTTTGCATTTAGAACGCCATCTTCATGCATAATTTGCAATTGATCTATTGATGGCAACTATGCATTTTTTTAGCTTTAAAGTCATATTTTTGCGTCTTTTTTAATCAGTAAATCATTGTAAATCACTTCGAATGAAATTCGGCCTTTAAACATGACTTTCGTGCGTAACTTGCAGTTGATCTATTGAAGGTAAAAATGCATTTGTTTAGCCTTAAAGTCATGTCATTGTGTCTCTTTTAGTCTTTAAATCATTCTAAATGAATTTGAACGAATTCTATTTTTGCCCTTCAAACATTATTTTCTTACATAACTTGTAATTAATCTATTGAAGACAACAATGCATTATTTTAGCTTTAAAAAGCATATTACTCAGTCTTTTCAATCATTAAATTGTTTGAAGGCACTTCGAACCAATTCTCTTTTTGCATTTAAAGCGCGACTTTCGTGCATAACTTGCAATTGATCTAATGATGGCAACTATGCCTTTTTTTGCGTTCAAGTCATATTTTTGCGTGTCTTTTAGTCAGTAAATCATTCTAAATCACTTCGAACGAAATTCGGCCTTGAAACATGACTTTCGTGCGTAACTTGCAGTTGATCTATTGAAGGCAACAATGCATTTGTTTAGCCTTCAAGTCATGTCATTGAGTCTCTTTTAGTCCTTAAATAATTCTAAATTAGTTCGAACGAATTCTATTTTCGCCCTTCAAATATTATTTTCTTACATAACTTGTAATTAATCTATTGAAGACAACAATGCATTATTTTAGCATTAAAAAGCATATCCTTCAGTCTTTTCAATCATGAAATTGTTTGAAGGCACTTCGAACCAATTCTCTTTTTGCATTTAGAACGCCATCTTCATGCATAATTTGCAATTGATCTATTGATGGCAACTATGCATTTTTTTAGCTTTAAAGTCATATTTTTGCGTCTTTTTTAATCAGTAAATCATTCTAAATCACTTTGAACAAAATTCGGCCTTTAAACATGACTTTCGTGCGTAACTTGCAGTTGATCTATTGAAGGCAACAATGCATTTGTTTAGCCTTAAAGTCATGTCACTGAGTCTCTTCTAGTCATTAAATCATTCTAAATTAGTTCGAACGAATTCTATTTTCGCCCTTCAAATATTATTTTCTTACATAACTTGTAATTAATCTATTGAAGACAACAATGCATTATTTTAGCATTAAAAAGCATATCCTTCAGTCTTTTCAATCATGAAATTGTTTGAAGGCACTTCGAACCAATTCTCTTTTTGCATTTAAAACGCGACTTTCGTGCATAACTTGCAATTGATCTAATGATGGCAACTATGCCTTTTTTAGCGTTCAAGTCATATTTTTGCGTGTCTTTTAGTCAGTAAATCATTCTAAATCACTTCGAACGAAATTCGGCCTTTAAACATGACTTTCGTGCGTAACTTGCAGTTGATCTATTATAGGCAACAATGCATTTGTTTAGCCTTAAAGTCATGTCACTAAGTCTCTTCTAATCATTAAATCATTCTAAATTAGTTCGAACGAATTCTATTTTCGCCATTCAAATATTATTTTCTTACATAACTTGTAATTAATCTATTGAAGACAACAATGCATTATTTTAGCATTAAAAAGCATATCACTCAGTCTTTTCAATCATTAAATTGTTTGAAGGCACTTCGAACCAATTCTCTTTTTGCATTTAGAACGCCATCTTCATGCATAATTTGCAATTGATCTATTGATGGCAACTATGCATTTTTTTAGCCTTAAAGTCATATTTTTGCGTCTTTTTTTGTCAGTAAATCATTCTAAATCACTTTGAACAAAATTCGGCCTTTAAACATGACTTTCGTGCGTAACTTGCAGTTGATCTATTGAAGGCAACAATGCATTTGTTTAGCCTTAAAGTCATGTCACTGAGTCTCTTCTAGTCATTAAATCATTCTAAATTAGTTCGAACGAATTCTATTTTCGCCCTTCAAATATTATTTTCTTACATAACTTGTAATTAATCTATTGAAGACAACAATGCATTATTTTAGCATTAAAAAGCATATCCTTCAGTCTTTTCAATCATGAAATTGTTTGAAGGCACTTCGAACCAATTCTCTTTTTGCATTTAGAACGCCATCTTCATGCATAATTTGCAATTGATCTATTGATGGCAACTATGCATTTTTTTAGCTTTAAAGTCATATTTTTGCGTCTTTTTTAATCAGTAAATCATTGTAAATCACTTCGAATGAAATTCGGCCTTTAAACATGACTTTCGTGCGTAACTTGCAGTTGATCTATTGAAGGTAAAAATGCATTTGTTTAGCCTTAAAGTCATGTCATTGTGTCTCTTTTAGTCTTTAAATCATTCTAAATGAATTTGAACGAATTCTATTTTTGCCCTTCAAACATTATTTTCTTACATAACTTGTAATTAATCTATTGAAGACAACAATGCATTATTTTAGCTTTAAAAAGCATATTACTCAGTCTTTTCAATCATTAAATTGTTTGAAGGCACTTCGAACCAATTCTCTTTTTGCATTTAAAGCGCGACTTTCGTGCATAACTTGCAATTGATCTAATGATGGCAACTATGCCTTTTTTTGCGTTCAAGTCATATTTTTGCGTGTCTTTTAGTCAGTAAATCATTCTAAATCACTTCGAACGAAATTCGGCCTTGAAACATGACTTTCGTGCGTAACTTGCAGTTGATCTATTGAAGGCAACAATGCATTTGTTTAGCCTTCAAGTCATGTCATTGAGTCTCTTTTAGTCCTTAAATAATTCTAAATTAATTCGAACGAATTCTGTTTTTGCCCTTCAAACATTATTTTCTTACATAACTTGTAATTAATCTATTGAAGACAACAATGCATTATTTTAGCATTAAAAAGCATATCACTCAGTCTTTTCAATCATTAAATTGTTTGAAGGCACTTCGAACCAATTCTCTTTTTGCATTTAGAACGCCATCTTCATGCATAATTTGCAATTGATCTATTGATGGCAACTATGCATTTTTTTAGCCTTAAAGTCATATTTTTGCGTCTTTTTTTGTCAGTAAATCATTCTAAATCACTTTGAACAAAATTCGGCCTTTAAAGATGACTTTCGTGCGTAACTTGCAGTTGATCTATTGAAGGCAACAATGCATTTGTTTAGCCCTAAAGTCATGTCACTGAGTCTCTTCTAGTCATTAAATCATTCTAAATTAGTTCGAACGAATTCTATTTTCGCCCTTCAAATATTATTTTCTTACATAACTTGTAATTAATCTATTGAAGACAACAATGCATTATTTTAGCATTAAAAAGCATATCCTTCAGTCTTTTCAATCATGAAATTGTTTGAAGGCACTTCGAACCAATTCTCTTTTTGCATTTAGAACGCCATCTTCATGCATAATTTGCAATTGATCTATTGATGGCAACTATGCATTTTTTTAGCTTTAAAGTCATATTTTTGCGTCTTTTTTAATCAGTAAATCATTCTAAATCACTTTGAACAAAATTCGGCCTTTAAACATGACTTTCGTGCGTAACTTGCAGTTGATCTATTGAAGGCAACAATGCATTTGTTTAGCCTTAAAGTCATGTCACTGAGTCTCTTCTAGTCATTAAATCATTCTAAATTAGTTCGAACGAATTCTATTTTCGCCCTTCAAATATTATTTTCTTACATAACTTGTAATTAATCTATTGAAGACAACAATGCATTATTTTAGCATTAAAAAGCATATCCTTCAGTCTTTTCAATCATGAAATTGTTTGAAGGCACTTCGAACCAATTCTCTTTTTGCATTTAAAACGCGACTTTCGTGCATAACTTGCAATTGATCTAATGATGGCAACTATGCCTTTTTTAGCGTTCAAGTCATATTTTTGCGTGTCTTTTAGTCAGTAAATCATTCTAAATCACTTCGAACGAAATTCGGCCTTTAAACATGACTTTCGTGCGTAACTTGCAGTTGATCTATTATAGGCAACAATGCATTTGTTTAGCCTTAAAGTCATGTCACTAAGTCTCTTCTAATCATTAAATCATTCTAAATTAGTTCGAACGAATTCTATTTTCGCCATTCAAATATTATTTTCTTACATAACTTGTAATTAATCTATTGAAGACAACAATGCATTATTTTAGCATTAAAAAGCATATCACTCAGTCTTTTCAATCATTAAATTGTTTGAAGGCACTTCGAACCAATTCTCTTTTTGCATTTAGAACGCCATCTTCATGCATAATTTGCAATTGATCTATTGATGGCAACTATGCATTTTTTTAGCCTTAAAGTCATATTTTTGCGTCTTTTTTTGTCAGTAAATCATTCTAAATCACTTTGAACAAAATTCGGCCTTTAAACATGACTTTCGTGCGTAACTTGCAGTTGATCTATTGAAGGCAACAATGCATTTGTTTAGCCTTAAAGTCATGTCACTGAGTCTCTTCTAGTCATTAAATCATTCTAAATTAGTTCGAACGAATTCTATTTTCGCCCTTCAAATATTATTTTCTTACATAACTTGTAATTAATCTATTGAAGACAACAATGCATTATTTTAGCATTAAAAAGCATATCCTTCAGTCTTTTCAATCATGAAATTGTTTGAAGGCACTTCGAACCAATTCTCTTTTTGCATTTAGAACGCCATCTTCATGCATAATTTGCAATTGATCTATTGATGGCAACTATGCATTTTTTTAGCTTTAAAGTCATATTTTTGCGTCTTTTTTAATCAGTAAATCATTGTAAATCACTTCGAATGAAATTCGGCCTTTAAACATGACTTTCGTGCGTAACTTGCAGTTGATCTATTGAAGGTAAAAATGCATTTGTTTAGCCTTAAAGTCATGTCATTGTGTCTCTTTTAGTCTTTAAATCATTCTAAATGAATTTGAACGAATTCTATTTTTGCCCTTCAAACATTATTTTCTTACATAACTTGTAATTAATCTATTGAAGACAACAATGCATTATTTTAGCTTTAAAAAGCATATTACTCAGTCTTTTCAATCATTAAATTGTTTGAAGGCACTTCGAACCAATTCTCTTTTTGCATTTAAAGCGCGACTTTCGTGCATAACTTGCAATTGATCTAATGATGGCAACTGTGCCTTTTTTTGCGTTCAATTCATATTTTTGCGTGTCTTTTAGTCAGTAAATCATTCTAAATCACTTCGAACGAAATTCGGCCTTGAAACATGACTTTCGTGCGTAACTTGCAGTTGATCTATTGAAGGCAACAATGCATTTGTTTAGCCTTCAAGTCATGTCATTGAGTCTCTTTTAGTCCTTAAATAATTCTAAATTAATTCGAACGAATTCTATTTTTGCCCTTCAAACATTATTTTCTTACATAACTTGTAATTAATCTATTGAAGACAACAATGCATTATTTTAGCATTAAAAAGCATATCACTCAGTCTTTTCAATCATTAAATTGTTTGAAGGCACTTCGAACCAATTCTCTTTTTGCATTGAAAACGCGACTTTCGTGCATAACTTGCAGTTGATCTATTGATTGCAACTATGCCTTTTTTAGCGTTCAAGTCATATTTTTGTGTCTCTTTTAGTCAGTAAATCATTCTAAATCACTTCGAACGAAATTTGGCCTTTAAACATGACTTTCGTGCGTAACTTGCAGTTGATCTATTGACGGCAAGAATGCATTTGTTTAGCCTTAAAGTCATGTCATTGAGTCTCTTTTTGTCATTTAATCATTCTAAATTAATTCGACCGAATTCTATTTTTGCCCTTCAAACATTATTTTCTTACATAACTTGAAATTAATCTATTGAAGACAACAATGCATTATTTTAGCATTAAAAAGCATATCACTCAGTCTTTTCAATCATTAAATTGTTTGAAGGCACTTCGAACCAATTCTCTTTTTGCATTTAAAACGCAACTTTCGTGCATAACTTGCAGTTGATGTATTGATGGCAACTATGCATTTTTTAGCGTTCAAGTCATATTTTTGTGTCTCTTTTAGTCAGTAAATCATTCTAAATCACTTCGAACAAAATTCGGCCTTCAAACATGACTTTCGTGCGTAACTTGCAGTTGATCTATTGAAGGCAACAATGCATTTGTTTAGCCTTAAAGTCATGTCACTGAGTCTCTTCTAGTCATTAAATCATTCTAAATTAGTTCGACCGAATTCTATTTTCGCCCTTCAAATATTATTTTCTTACATAACTAGTAATTAATCTCTTGAAGACAACAATGCATTATTTTAGCATTAAAAAGCATATCACTCAGTCTTTTCAATCATTAAATTGTTTGAAGGCACTTCGAACCAATTCTCTTTTTGCATTTAAAACGCGACTTTCGTGCATAACTTGCAATTGATCTAATGATGGCAACTATGCCTTTTTTAGCGTTCAAGTCATATTTTTGCGTGTCTTTTAGTCAGTAAATCATTCTAAATCACTTCGAACGAAATTCGGCCTTTAAACATGACATTCGTGCGTAACTTGCAGTTGATCTATTATAGGCAACAATGCATTTGTTTAGCCTTAAAGTCATGTCACTAAGTCTCTTCTAATCATTAAATCATTCTAAATTAGTTCGAACGAATTCTATTTTCGCCATTCAAATATTATTTTCTTACATAACTTGTAATTAATCTATTGAAGACAACAATGCATTATTTTAGCATTAAAAAGCATATCACTCAGTCTTTTCAATCATTAAATTGTTCGAAGGCACTTCGAACCAATTCTCTTTTTGTATTTAAAACGCGACTTTAGTGCATAACTTGCAATTGATCTATTGATGAAAACTATGCATTTTTTAGCATTCAAGTCATATTTTTGCATCTCTTTTAGTCAGTAAGTCATTCTAAATCACTTCGAACGAAATTCGGCCTTTAAACATGACTTTCGTGCATAACTTGCAGTTGATCTATTATAGGCAACAATGCATTTGTTTAGCCTTAAAGTCATGTCACTGAGTCTCTTGCAGTTGATCTATTGAAGGCAACAATGTATTTGTTTAGCCTTAAAGTCATGTCACTGAGTCTCTTCTAGTCATTAAATCATTCTAAATTAGTTCGGCCGAATTCTATTTTGACCCTTCAAATATTATTTTCTTACATAACTTGTAATTAATCTATTGAAGACAACAATGCATTATTTTAGCATTAAAAAGCATATCACTCAGTCTTTTCAATCATTAAATTGTTTGACGGCACTTCGAACCAATTCTCTTTTTGCATTTAGAACGCCATCTTCATGCATAATTTGCAATTGATCTATTGATGGAAACTACGCATTTTTTTAGCCTGAAAGTCATATTTTTGCGTCTCCTTTAGTCGGTAAGTCATTCTAAATCACTTCGTCTGAAATTCGGCATTTAAACATGACTTTCGTGCATAACTTGCAGTTGATCTATTGAAGGCAACAATGCATTTGTTTAGCCATAAAGTCATGTCACTGAGTCTCTTCTAGTCATTAAATCATTCTAAATTTGTTCGAACGAATTCTATTTTCGCCCTTCAAATATTATTTTCTTACATAACTTGTAATTAATCTATTGAAGGCAACAATGCATTATTTTAGCATTAAAAAGCATATCACTCAGTCTTTTCAATCATTAAATTGTTTGAAGGCACTTCGAACCAATTCTCTTTTTGCATTTAAAACGCGAGTTTCATGCATAACTTGCAATTGATCTATTGATGGCAACTATGCCTTTTTTAGCGTTCAAGTCATATTTTTGCATCTCTTTTAGTCAATAAATCATTCTAAATCACTTCGAACAAAATTTGGCCTTTAAACATGACTTTCGTGCGTAACTTGCAGTTGATCTATTGAAGGCAACAATGCATTTGTTTAGCCTTAAAGTCATGTCATTGAGTCTCTTTTAGTCATTAAATCATTCTAAATTAATTCGACCGAATTCTATTTTTGCCATTCAAACATTATTTTCTTACATAACTTGCAATTAATCTATTGAAGACAACAATGCATTATTTTAGCATTAAGAAGCATATCACTCAGTCTTTTCAATCATTAAATTGTTTGATGGCACTTCGAACCAATTCTCTTTTTGCATTCAAAACGCGACTTTTGTGCATAACTTGCAATTGATCTATTGATGGCAACTATGCATTTTTTGGCGTTCAAGTCATATTTTTTCGTGTCTTTTAGTCAGTAAATCATTCTAAATCACTTCGAACGAAATTCAGCCTTTAAACATGACTTTCGTGCGTAACTTGCAGTTGATCTCTTGAAGACAACAATGCATTATTTTAGCTTTAAAAAGCATATCACTCAGTCTTTTCGATCATTAAATTGTTTGAAGGCACTTCGAACCAATTCTCTTTTTGCATTTAAAACGCGAGTTTCATGCATAACTTGCAATTGATCTATTGATGGCAACTATGCCTTTTTTAGCGTTCAAGTCATATTTTGGCATCTCTTTTAGTCAATAAATCATTCTAAATCACTTCGAACAAAATTTGGCCTTTAAACATGACTTTCGTGCGTAACTTGCAGTTGATCTATTGAAGGCAACAATGCATTTGTTTAGCCTTAAAGTCATGTCATTGAGTCTCTTTTAGTCATTAAATCATTCTAAATTAATTCGACCGAATTCTATTTTCGCCATTCAAACATTATTTTCTTACATAACTTGCAATTAATCTATTGAAGACAACAATGCATTATTTTAGCTTTAAAAAGCATATCACTCAGTCTTTTCAATCATTAAATTGTTTGAAGGCACTTCGAACCAATTCTCTTTTTGCATTTAAAATGCGACTTTCGTGCATAACTTGCAATTGATCTAATGATGGCAACTATGCCTTTTTTAGCGTTCAAGTCATATTTTTGCGTGTCTTTTAGTCAGTAAATCATTCTAAATCACTTCAAACGAAATTCGGCCTCTAAACATGACTTTCGTGCGTAACTTGCAGTTGATCTATTGAAGGCAACAATGCATTTGTTTGGCCTTAAATGTCATTGAGTCTCTTTTAGTCTTTAAATCATTCTAAATTAATTCGAACGAATTCTATTTTTGCCCTTCAAACATTATTTTCTTACATAACTTGTAATTAAGCTATTGAAGACAACAATGCATTATTTTAGCATTAAAAAGCATATCACTCAGTCTTTTCAATCATTAAGTTGATTGAAGGCACTTCGAACCAATTCTCTTTTTGCATTTAAAACGCGACTTTCGTGCATCACTTGCAGTTGATCTATTGATTGCAACTATGCATTTTTTAGCGTTCAAGTCATATTTTTGCGTCTCTTTTAGTCAGTAAGTCATTCTAAATCACTTCGAACGAAATTCGGCCTTTAAACATGACTTTCGTGCGTAACTTGCAGTTGATCTATTGAAGGTAAAAATGCATTTGTTTAGCCTTAAAGTCATGTCATTGTGTCTCTTTTAGTCTTTAAATCATTCTAAATTAATTCGAACGAATTCTATTTTTGCCCTTCAAACATTATTTTCTTACATAACTTGTAATTAATCTATTGAAGACAACAATGCATTATTTTAGCATTAAAAAGCATATCGCTCAGTCTTTTCAATCATTAAATTGTTTGAAGGCACTTCGAACCAATTCTCTTTTTGCATTTAAAACGCGACTTTAGTGCATAACTTGCAATTGATCTATTGATGAAAACTATGCATTTTTTAGCATTCAAGTCATATTTTTGCATCTCTTTTAGTCAGTAAGTCATTCTAAATCACTTCGAACGAAATTCAGCCTTTAAACATGACTTTCGTGCATAACTTGCAGTTGATATATTATAGGCAACAATGCATTTGTTTAGCCTTAAAGTCATGTCACTGAGTCTCTTCTAATCATTAAATCATTCTAAATTAGTTCGAACGAATTCTATTTTCGCCCTTCAAATATTATTTTCTTACATAACTTGTAATTAATCTATTGAAGACAACAATGCATTATTTTAGCATTAAAAAGCATATCACTCAGTCTTTTCAATCATTAAATTGTTTGAAGGCGCTTCGAACCAATTCTCTTTTTGCATTTAAAACGCGACTTTCGTGCATAACTTGCAATTGATCTAATGATGGCAAGTATGCCTTTTTTAGCGTTCAAGTCATATTTTTGCATCTCTTTTAGTCAGTAAATCATTCTAAATCACTTCGAACGAAATTCGGCCTTTAAACATGACTTTCGTGCGTAACTTGCAGTTGATCTATTGAAGGCAACAATGCATTTGTTTAGCCTTAAAGTCATGTCATTGAGTCTCTTTAAGTCTTTAAATCATTCTAAATTAATTCGAACGAATTCTATTTTTGCCCTTCAAACATTATTTTCTAACATTACTTGTAATTAATCTATTGAAGACAGCAATGCATTATTTTAGCATTAAAAAGCATATCACTCAGTCTTTTCAATCATTAAATTGTTTGAAGGCACTTCGAACCAGTTCTCTTTTCGCATTTAAAACGCGACGTTCGTGCATAACTTGCAATTGATCTATTGATTGCAACTATGCCTTTTTTAGCGTTCAAGTCATATTTTTGCGTCTCTTTTAGTCAGTAAATCATTCTAAATCACTTCGAACGAAATTCGGCCTTTAAACATGACTTTCGCGCGTAACTTGCAGTTGATCTATTGAAGGTAAAAATGCATTTGTTTAGCCTTAAAGTCATGTCATTGTGTCTCTTTTAGTCTTTAAATCATTCTAAATTAATTGGAACGAATTCTATTTTTGCCCTTCAAACATTATTTTCTTACATAACTTGTAATTAATCTATTGAAGACAACAATGCATTATTTTAGCTTTAAAAAGCATATCACTCAGTCTTTTCAATCATTAAATTGTTTGAAGGCACTTCGAACCAATTCTCTTTTTGCATTTAAAATGCGACTTTCGTGCATAACTTGCAATTGATCTAATGATGGCAACTATGCCTTTTTTAGCGTTCAAGTCATATTTTTGCGTGTCTTTTAGTCAGTAAATCATTCTAAATCACTTCAAATGAAATTCGGCCTCTAAACATGACTTTCGTGCGTAACTTGCAGTTGATCTATTGAAGGCAACAATGCATTTGTTTGGCCTTAAATGTCATTGAGTCTCTTTTAGTCTTTAAATCATTCTAAATTAATTCGAACGAATTCTATTTTTGCCCTTCAAACATTATTTTCTTACATAACTTGTAATTAAGCTATTGAAGACAACAATGCATTATTTTAGCATTAAAAAGCATATCACTCAGTCTTTTCAATCATTAAATTGATTGAAGGCTCTTCGAACCAATTCTCTTTTTGCATTTAAAACGCGACTTTCGTGCATAACTTGCAGTTGATCTATTGATTGCAACTATGCATTTTTTAGCGTTCAAGTCATATTTTTGCGTCTCTTTTAGTCAGTAAATCATTCTAAATCACTTCAAATGAAATTCGGCCTCTAAACATGACTTTCGTGCGTAACTTGAAGTTGATCTATTGAAGGCAACAATGCATTTGTTTGGCCTTAAATGTCATTGAGTCTCTTCTAATCATTAAATCATTCTAAATTGGTTCGAACGAATTCTATTTTCGCCCTTCAAATATTATTTTCTTACATAACTTGTAATTAATCTATTGAAGACAACAATGCATTATTTTAGCATTAAAAAGCATATCACTCAGTCTTTTCAATCATTAAATTGTTTGAAGGCGCTTCGAACCAATTCTCTTTTTGCATTTAAAATGCGACTTTCGTGCATAACTTGCAATTGATCTAATGATGGCAAGTATGCCTTTTTTAGCGTTCAAGTCATATTTTTGCATCTCTTTTAGTCAGTAAATCATTCTAAATCACTTCGAACGAAATTCGGCCTTTAAACATGACTTTCGTGCGTAACTTGCAGTTGATCTATTGAAGGTAAAAATGCATTTATTTAGCCTTAAAGTCATGTCATTGTGTCTCTTTTAGTCTTTAAATCATTCTAAATTAATTGGAACGAATTCTATTTTTGCCCTTCAAACATTATTTTCTTACATAACTTGTAATTAATCTATTGAAGACAACAATGCATTATTTTAGCTTTAAAAAGCATATCACTCAGTCTTTTCAATCATTAAATTGTTTGAAGGCACTTCGAACCAATTCTCTTTTTGCATTTAAAATGCGACTTTCGTGCATAACTTGCAATTGATCTAATGATGGCAACTATGCCTTTTTTAGCGTTCAAGTCATATTTTTGCGTGTCTTTTAGTCAGTAAATCATTCTAAATCACTTCAAATGAAATTCGGCCTCTAAACATGACTTTCGTGCGTAACTTGCAGTTGATCTATTGAAGGCAACAATGCATTTGTTTGGCCTTAAATGTCATTGAGTCTCTTTTAGTCTTTAAATCATTCTAAATTAATTCGAACGAATTCTATTTTTGCCCTTCAAACATTATTTTCTTACATAACTTGTAATTAAGCTATTGAAGACAACAATGCATTATTTTAGCATTAAAAAGCATATCACTCAGTCTTTTCAATCATTAAATTGATTGAAGGCTCTTCGAACCAATTCTCTTTTTGCATTTAAAACGCGACTTTCGTGCATAACTTGCATTTGATCTATTGATTGCAACTATGCATTTTTTAGCGTTCAAGTCATATTTTTGCGTCTCTTTTAGTCAGTAAATCATTCTAAATCACTTCAAATGAAATTCGGCCTCTAAACATGACTTTCGTGCGTAACTTGAAGTTGATCTATTGAAGGCAACAACGCATTTGTTTGGCCTTAAATGTCATTGAGTCTCTTCTAATCATTAAATCATTCTAAATTGGTTCGAACGAATTCTATTTTCGCCCTTCAAATATTATTTTCTTACATAACTTGTAATTAATCTATTGAAGACAACAATGCATTATTTTAGCATTAAAAAGCATATCACTCAGTCTTTTCAATCATTAAATTGTTTGAAGGCGCTTCGAACCAATTCTCTTTTTGCATTTAAAATGCGACTTTCGTGCATAACTTGCAATTGATCTAATGATGGCAAGTATGCCTTTTTTAGCGTTCAAGTCATATTTTTGCATCTCTTTTAGTCAGTAAATCATTCTAAATCACTTCGAACGAAATTCGGCCTTTAAACATGACTTTCGTGCGTAACTTGCAGTTGATCTATTGAAGGTAAAAATGCATTTATTTAGCCTTAAAGTCATGTCATTGTGTCTCTTTTAGTCTTTAAATCATTCTAAATTAAATGGAACGAATTCTATTTTTGCCCTTCAAACATTATTTTCTTACATAACTTGTAATTAATCTATTGAAGACAACAATGCATTATTTTAGCTTTAAAAAGCATATCACTCAGTCTTTTCAATCATTAAATTGTTTGAAGGCACTTCGAACCAATTCTCTTTTTGCATTTAAAATGCGACTTTCGTGCATAACTTGCAATTGATCTAATGATGGCAACTATGCCTTTTTTAGCGTTCAAGTCATATTTTTGCGTGTCTTTTAGTCAGTAAATCATTCTAAATCACTTCAAATGAAATTCGGCCTCTAAACATGACTTTCGTGCGTAACTTGCAGTTGATCTATTGAAGGCAACAATGCATTTGTTTGGCCTTAAATGTCATTGAGTCTCTTTTAGTCTTTAAATCATTCTAAATTAATTCGAACGAATTCTATTTTCGCCCTTCAAATATTATTTTCTTACATAACTTGTAATTAATCTATTGAAGACAACAATGCATTATTTTAACATTAAAATGCATATCACTCAGTCTTTTCAATCATTAAATTGTTTGAAGGCATTTCGAACCAATTCTCTTTTTGCATTTAAAACGCGACTTTCGTGCATAACTTGCAGTTGATCTATTCATGGCAACTATGCATTTTTTAGCGTTCAAGCCATATTTTTGCGTCTCTTTTAGTCAGTGAATCATTCTGAATCACTTCGTATGAAATTCGGCATTTAAACATGACTTTCGTGCATAACTTGCAGTTGATCTATTGAAGGCAACAATGCATTTGTTTAGCCTTAAAGTCATGTCACTGAGTCTCTTCTAGTCATTAAATCATTCTAAATTAGTTCGAACGAATTCTATTTTCGCGTTTCAAATATTATTTTCTTACATAACTTGTAATTAATCTATTGAAGACAACAACGCATTATTTTAGCATTAAAAAGCATATCACTCAGTCATTTCAATCATTAAATTGTTTAAACGCACTTCGAACCAATTCTCTTTTTGCATTTAGAACGCCATCTTCTTGCATAATTTGCAATTGATCTATTGATGGCGACTATGCATTTTTTTAGCCTTAAAGTCATATTTTTGCGTCTTTTTTAGTCAGTAAATCATTCTAAATCATTTCGTATGAAATTCGGCATTTAAACATGACTTTCGCGCATAACTTGCTGTTGATCTATTATATGCAACAATGCATTTGTTTAGCCTTAAAGTCATGTCACTGAGTCTCTTCTAGTCATTAAATCATTCTAAATTAGTTCGAACGAATTATATTTTCGCCCTTCAAATATTATTTTCTTACATAACTTGTAATTAATCTATTGAGGACAACAATGCATTATTTTAGCATTAAAAAGCATATCACTCAGTCTTTTCAATCATTAAATTGTTTGAAGGCACTTCGAACCAATTCTCTTTTTGCAGTTAAAACGCGACTTTCGTGCATAACTTGCAATTGATCTATTGTTGGCAACTATGCCTTTTTTAGCGTTCAAGTCATATTTTTGCGTCTCTTTTAGTCAGTAAATCATTCTAAATCACTTCGAACGAAATTCGGCCTTTAAATATGACTTTCGTGCGTAACTTGCAGTTGATCTATTGAAGGCAACAATGCATTTGTTTAGCCTTAAAGTCATGTCACTGAGTCTCTTCTAGTCATTAAATCATTCTAAATTAGTTCGACCGAATTCTATTTTCGCCCTTCAAATATTATTTTCTTACATAACTTGTAATTAATCTATTGAAGACAACAATGCATTATTTTAGCATTAAAAAACATATCACTCAGTCTTTTCAATCATTAAATTGTTCGAAGGCACTTCGAACCAATTCTCTTTTTGCATTTAAAACGCGACTTTAGTGCATAACTTGCAATTGATCTATTGATGAAAACTATGCATTTTTCAGCATTCAAGTCATATTTTTGCATCTCTTTTAGTCAGTAAGTCATTCTAAATCACTTCGAACGAAATTCGGCCTTTAAACATGACTTTCGTGCGTAACTTGCAGTTGATCTATTGAAGGCAACAATGCATTTGTTTAGCCTTAAAGTCATGTCATTGAGTCTCTTTTAGTCTTTTAATCATTCTAAATTAATTCGAACGAATTCTATTTTTGCCCTTCAAACATTATTTTCTTACATAACTTGTAATTAATCTATTGAAGACAACAATGCATTATGTTAGCATTAAAAAGCATATCACTCAGTCTTTTCAATCATTAAATTGTATGAAGGCACTTCGAACCAATTCTCTTTTTGCATTTAAAACGCGACTTTCGTGCATAACTTGCAGTTGATCTATTGATGGCAACTATGCATTTTTTAGCGTTCAAGTCATATTTTTGTGTCTCTTTTAGTCAGTAAATCATTCTAAATCACTTCGAACAAAATTCGGCCTTTAAACATGACTTTCGTGCGTAACTTACAGTTGATCTATTGAAGGCAACAATGCATTTGTTTAGCCTTAAAGTCATGTCATTGGGTCTCTTTTAGTCTTTAAATCATTCTAAATTAATTCGAACGAATTCTATTTTTGCCCTTCAAACATTATTTTCTTACATAACTTGTAATTAAGCTATTGAAGACAACAATGCATTATTTTAGCATTAAAAAGCATATCACTCAGTCTTTTCAATCATTAAATTGTTTGAAGGCACTTCGAACCAATTCTCTTTTTGCATTTAAAACGCGACTTTCGTGCATAACTTGCAGTTAATCTATTATAGGCAACAATGCATTTGTTTAGACTTAAAGTCATGTCACTAAGTCTCTTGCAGTTGATCTATTGAAGGCAACAATGTATTTGTTTAGCCTTAAAGTCATGTCACTGAGTCTCTTCTAGTCATTAAATCATTCTAAATTAGTTCGGCCGAATTCTATTTTCACCCTTCAAATATTATTTTCTTACATAACTTGTAATTAATCTATTGAAGACAACAATGCATTATTTTAGCATTAAAAAGCATATCACTCAGTCTTTTCAATCATTAAATTGTTTGACGGCACTTCGAACCAATTCTCTTTTTGCATTTAGAACGCCATCTTCATGCATAATTTGCAATTGATCTATTGATGGAAACTACGCATTTTTTTAGCCTGAAAGTCATATTTTTGCGTCTCCTTTAGTCGGTAAGTCATTCTAAATCACTTCGTCTGAAATTCGGCATTTAAACATGACTTTCGTGCATAACTTGCAGTTGATCTATTGAAGGCAACAATGCATTTGTTTAGCCATAAAGTCATGTCACTGAGTCTCTTCTAGTCATTAAATCATTCTAAATTTGTTCGAACGAATTCTATTTTCGCCCTTCAAATATCATTTTCTTACATAACTTGTAATTAATCTATTGAAGGCAACAATGCATTATTTTAGCATTAAAAAGCATATCACTCAGTCTTTTCAATCATTAAATTGTTTGAAGGCACTTCGAACCAATTCTCTTTTTGCAGTTAAAACGCGACTTTCGTGCATAACTTGCAATTGATCTATTGATGGCAACTATGCCTTTTTTAGCGTTCAAGTCATATTTTTGCATCTCTTTTAGTCAATAAATCATTCTAAATCACTTCGAACAAAATTTGGCCTTTAAACATGACTTTCGTGCGTAACTTGCAGTTGATCTATTGAAGGCAACAATGCATTTGTTTAGCCTTAAAGTCATGTCATTGAGTCTCTTTTAGTCATTAAATCATTCTAAATTAATTCGACCGAATTCTATTTTCGCCATTCAAACATTATTTTCTTACATAACTTGCAATTAATCTATTGAAGACAACAATGCATTATTTTAGCATTAAGAAGCATATCACTCAGTCTTTTCAATCATTAAATTGTTTGATGGCACTTCGAACCAATTCTCTTTTTGCATTCAAAACGCGACTTTTGTGCATAACTTGCAATTGATCTATTGATGGTAACTATGCATTTTTTGGCGTTCAAGTCATATTTTTGCGTGTCTTTTAGTTAGTAAATCATTCTAAATCACTTTGAACGAAATTCAGCCTTTAAACATGACTTTCGTGCGTAACTTGCAGTTGATCTATTGAAGGCAACAATGCATTTGTTTAGCCTTAAAGTCATGTCATTGAGTCTCTTTTAGTCTTTAAATCATTCTAAATTAATTCGAACGAATTCTATTTTTGCCCTTCAAACATTATTTTCTTACATAACTTGTAATTAATCTATTGAAGACAACAATGCATTATGTTAGCATTAAAAAGCATATCACTCAGTCTTTTCAATCATTAAATTGTATGAAGGCACTTCGAACCAATTCTCTTTTTGCATTTAAAACGCGACTTTCGTGCATAACTTGCAGTTGATCTATTGATGGCAACTATGCATTTTTTAGCGTTCAAGTCATATTTTTGTGTCTCTTTTAGTCAGTAAATCATTCTAAATCACTTCGAACAAAATTCGGCCTTTAAACATGACTTTCGTGCGTAACTTGCAGTTGATCTATTGAAGGCAACAATGCATTTGTTTAGCCTTAAAGTCATGTCATTGGGTCTCTTTTAGTCTTTAAATCATTCTAAATTAATTCGAACGAATTCTATTTTTGCCCTTCAAACATTATTTTCTTACATAACTTGTAATTAATCTATTGAAGACAACAATGCATTATTTTAGCATTAAAAAGCATATCGCTCAGTCTTTTCAATCATTAAATTGTTTGAAGGCACTTCGAACCAATTCTCTTTTTGCATTTAAAACGCGACTTTCGTGCATAACTTGCAGTTGATCTATTGATGGCAACTATGCATTTTTTAGCGTTCAAGTCATATTTTTGTGTCTCTTTTTGTCAGTAAATCATTCTAAATCACTTCGCACAAAATTCGGCCTTTAAACATGACTTTCGTGCGTAACTTGCAGTTGATCTATTGAAGGCAACAATGCATTTGTTTAGCCTTAAAGTCATGTCACTGAGTCTCTTCTAGTCATTAAATCATTCTAAATTAGTTCGACCGAATTCTATTTTCGCCCTTTAAATATTATTTTCTTACATAACTTGTAATTAATCTCTTGAAGACAACAATGCATTATGTTAGCATTAAAAAGCATATCACTCAGTCTTTTCAATCATTAAATTGTATGAAGGCACTTCGAACCAATTCTCTTTTTGCATTTAAAATGCGACTTTCCTGCATAACTTGCAATTGATCTATTAATGGCAACTATGCCTTTTTTAGCCTTAAAGTCATATTTTTGTGTCTCTTTTAGTCAGTAAATCATTCTAAATCACTTCGAATAAAATTCGGCCTTTAAACATGACTTTCGTGCGTAACTTGCAGTTGATCTATTGAAGGCAACAATGCATTTGTTTAGCCTTAAAGTCATGTCACTGAGTCTCTTCTAGTCATTAAATCATTCTAAATTAGTTCGACCGAATTCTATTTTCGCCCTTCAAATATTATTTTCTTACATAACTTGTAATTAATCTCTTGAAGACAACAATGCATTATTTTAGCTTTAAAAAGCATATCACTCAGTCTTTTCGATCATTAAAATGTTTGAAGGCACTTCGAACCAATTCTCTTTTTGCATTTAAAACGCGACTTTCGTGCATGACTTGCAATTGATCTAATGATGGCAACTATGCCTTTTTTAGCGTTCAAGTCATATTTTTGCGTGTCTTTTAGTCAGTAAATCATTCTAAATCACTTCGAACGAAATTCGGCCTTTAAACATGACTTTCGTGCGTAACTTGCAGTTGATCTATTGAACGCAACAATGCAATTGTTTAGCCTTAAAGTCATGCCATTGAGTCTCTTTTAGTCATTAAATCATTCTAAATTAATTCGACCGAATTCTATTTTCGCTATTCAAACATTATTTTCTTACATAACTTGTAATTAATCTATTGAAGACAACAATGCATTATTTTAGCATTAAAAAGCATATCACTCAGTCTTTTCAATCATTAAATTGTTTGAAGGCACTTCGAACCAATTCTCTTTTTGCATTTAAAACGCGACTTTCGTGCATAACTTGCAATTGATCTATTGATTGCAACTATGCCTTTTTTAGCGTTCAAGTCAAATTTTTGCGTCTCTTTTAGTCAGTAAATCATTCTAAATCACTTCGAACGAAATTTGGCCTTTAAACATGACTTTCGTGCGTAACTTGCAGTTGATCTATTGAAGGTAAAAATGCATTTGTTTAGCCTTAAAGTCATGTCATTGTGTCTCTTTTAGTCTTTAAATCATTCTAAATTAATTGGAACGAATTCTATTTTTGCCCTTCAAACATTATTTTCTTACATAACTTGTAATTAATCTATTGAAGACAACAATGCATTATTTTAGCTTTAAAAAGCATATCACTTAGTCTTTTCAATCATTAAATTGTTTGAAGGCACTTCGAACCAATTCTCTTTTTGCATTTAAAATGCGACTTTCGTGCATAACTTGCAATTGATCTAATGATGGCAACTATGCCTTTTTTAGCGTTCAAGTCATATTTTTGCGTGTCTTTTAGTCAGTAAATCATTCTAAATCACTTCAAATGAAATTCGGCCTCTAAACATGACTTTCGTGCGTAACTTGCAGTTGATCTATTGAAGGCAACAATGCATTTGTTTGGCCTTAAATGTCATTGAGTCTCTTTTAGTCTTTAAATCATTCTAAATTAATTCGAACGAATTCTATTTTTGCCCTTCAAACATTATTTTCTTACATAACTTGTAATTAAGCTATTGAAGACAACAATGCATTATTTTAGCATTAAAAAGCATATCACTCAGTCTTTTCAATCATTAAATTGATTGAAGGCTCTTCGAACCAATTCTCTTTTTGCATTTAAAACGCGACTTTCGTGCATAACTTGCATTTGATCTATTGATTGCAACTATGCATTTTTTAGCGTTCAAGTCATATTTTTGCGTCTCTTTTAGTCAGTAAATCATTCTAAATCACTTCAAATGAAATTCGGCCTCTAAACATGACTTTCGTGCGTAACTTGAAGTTGATCTATTGAAGGCAACAACGCATTTGTTTGGCCTTAAATGTCATTGAGTCTCTTCTAATCATTAAATCATTCTAAATTGGTTCGAACGAATTCTATTTTCGCCCTTCAAATATTATTTTCTTACATAACTTGTAATTAATCTATTGAAGACAACAATGCATTATTTTAGCATTAAAAAGCATATCACTCAGTCTTTTCAATCATTAAATTGTTTGAAGGCGCTTCGAACCAATTCTCTTTTTGCATTTAAAATGCGACTTTCGTGCATAACTTGCAATTGATCTAATGATGGCAAGTATGCCTTTTTTAGCGTTCAAGTCATATTTTTGCATCTCTTTTAGTCAGTAAATCATTCTAAATCACTTCGAACGAAATTCGGCCTTTAAACATGACTTTCGTGCGTAACTTGCAGTTGATCTATTGAAGGTAAAAATGCATTTATTTAGCCTTAAAGTCATGTCATTGTGTCTCTTTTAGTCTTTAAATCATTCTAAATTAAATGGAACGAATTCTATTTTTGCCCTTCAAACATTATTTTCTTACATAACTTGTAATTAATCTATTGAAGACAACAATGCATTATTTTAGCTTTAAAAAGCATATCACTCAGTCTTTTCAATCATTAAATTGTTTGAAGGCACTTCGAACCAATTCTCTTTTTGCATTTAAAATGCGACTTTCGTGCATAACTTGCAATTGATCTAATGATGGCAACTATGCCTTTTTTAGCGTTCAAGTCATATTTTTGCGTGTCTTTTAGTCAGTAAATCATTCTAAATCACTTCAAATGAAATTCGGCCTCTAAACATGACTTTCGTGCGTAACTTGCAGTTGATCTATTGAAGGCAACAATGCATTTGTTTGGCCTTAAATGTCATTGAGTCTCTTTTAGTCTTTAAATCATTCTAAATTAATTCGAACGAATTCTATTTTCGCCCTTCAAATATTATTTTCTTACATAACTTGTAATTAATCTATTGAAGACAACAATGCATTATTTTAACATTAAAATGCATATCACTCAGTCTTTTCAATCATTAAATTGTTTGAAGGCATTTCGAACCAATTCTCTTTTTGCATTTAAAACGCGACTTTCGTGCATAACTTGCAGTTGATCTATTCATGGCAACTATGCATTTTTTAGCGTTCAAGCCATATTTTTGCGTCTCTTTTAGTCAGTGAATCATTCTGAATCACTTCGTATGAAATTCGGCATTTAAACATGACTTTCGTGCATAACTTGCAGTTGATCTATTGAAGGCAACAATGCATTTGTTTAGCCTTAAAGTCATGTCACTGAGTCTCTTCTAGTCATTAAATCATTCTAAATTAGTTCGAACGAATTCTATTTTCGCGTTTCAAATATTATTTTCTTACATAACTTGTAATTAATCTATTGAAGACAACAACGCATTATTTTAGCATTAAAAAGCATATCACTCAGTCATTTCAATCATTAAATTGTTTAAACGCACTTCGAACCAATTCTCTTTTTGCATTTAGAACGCCATCTTCTTGCATAATTTGCAATTGATCTATTGATGGCGACTATGCATTTTTTTAGCCTTAAAGTCATATTTTTGCGTCTTTTTTAGTCAGTAAATCATTCTAAATCATTTCGTATGAAATTCGGCATTTAAACATGACTTTCGCGCATAACTTGCTGTTGATCTATTATATGCAACAATGCATTTGTTTAGCCTTAAAGTCATGTCACTGAGTCTCTTCTAGTCATTAAATCATTCTAAATTAGTTCGAACGAATTATATTTTCGCCCTTCAAATATTATTTTCTTACATAACTTGTAATTAATCTATTGAGGACAACAATGCATTATTTTAGCATTAAAAAGCATATCACTCAGTCTTTTCAATCATTAAATTGTTTGAAGGCACTTCGAACCAATTCTCTTTTTGCAGTTAAAACGCGACTTTCGTGCATAACTTGCAATTGATCTATTGTTGGCAACTATGCCTTTTTTAGCGTTCAAGTCATATTTTTGCGTCTCTTTTAGTCAGTAAATCATTCTAAATCACTTCGAACGAAATTCGGCCTTTAAATATGACTTTCGTGCGTAACTTGCAGTTGATCTATTGAAGGCAACAATGCATTTGTTTAGCCTTAAAGTCATGTCACTGAGTCTCTTCTAGTCATTAAATCATTCTAAATTAGTTCGACCGAATTCTATTTTCGCCCTTCAAATATTATTTTCTTACATAACTTGTAATTAATCTATTGAAGACAACAATGCATTATTTTAGCATTAAAAAACATATCACTCAGTCTTTTCAATCATTAAATTGTTCGAAGGCACTTCGAACCAATTCTCTTTTTGCATTTAAAACGCGACTTTAGTGCATAACTTGCAATTGATCTATTGATGAAAACTATGCATTTTTCAGCATTCAAGTCATATTTTTGCATCTCTTTTAGTCAGTAAGTCATTCTAAATCACTTCGAACGAAATTCGGCCTTTAAACATGACTTTCGTGCGTAACTTGCAGTTGATCTATTGAAGGCAACAATGCATTTGTTTAGCCTTAAAGTCATGTCATTGAGTCTCTTTTAGTCTTTTAATCATTCTAAATTAATTCGAACGAATTCTATTTTTGCCCTTCAAACATTATTTTCTTACATAACTTGTAATTAATCTATTGAAGACAACAATGCATTATGTTAGCATTAAAAAGCATATCACTCAGTCTTTTCAATCATTAAATTGTATGAAGGCACTTCGAACCAATTCTCTTTTTGCATTTAAAACGCGACTTTCGTGCATAACTTGCAGTTGATCTATTGATGGCAACTATGCATTTTTTAGCGTTCAAGTCATATTTTTGTGTCTCTTTTAGTCAGTAAATCATTCTAAATCACTTCGAACAAAATTCGGCCTTTAAACATGACTTTCGTGCGTAACTTACAGTTGATCTATTGAAGGCAACAATGCATTTGTTTAGCCTTAAAGTCATGTCATTGGGTCTCTTTTAGTCTTTAAATCATTCTAAATTAATTCGAACGAATTCTATTTTTGCCCTTCAAACATTATTTTCTTACATAACTTGTAATTAAGCTATTGAAGACAACAATGCATTATTTTAGCATTAAAAAGCATATCACTCAGTCTTTTCAATCATTAAATTGTTTGAAGGCACTTCGAACCAATTCTCTTTTTGCATTTAAAACGCGACTTTCGTGCATAACTTGCAGTTAATCTATTATAGGCAACAATGCATTTGTTTAGACTTAAAGTCATGTCACTAAGTCTCTTGCAGTTGATCTATTGAAGGCAACAATGTATTTGTTTAGCCTTAAAGTCATGTCACTGAGTCTCTTCTAGTCATTAAATCATTCTAAATTAGTTCGGCCGAATTCTATTTTCACCCTTCAAATATTATTTTCTTACATAACTTGTAATTAATCTATTGAAGACAACAATGCATTATTTTAGCATTAAAAAGCATATCACTCAGTCTTTTCAATCATTAAATTGTTTGACGGCACTTCGAACCAATTCTCTTTTTGCATTTAGAACGCCATCTTCATGCATAATTTGCAATTGATCTATTGATGGAAACTACGCATTTTTTTAGCCTGAAAGTCATATTTTTGCGTCTCCTTTAGTCGGTAAGTCATTCTAAATCACTTCGTCTGAAATTCGGCATTTAAACATGACTTTCGTGCATAACTTGCAGTTGATCTATTGAAGGCAACAATGCATTTGTTTAGCCATAAAGTCATGTCACTGAGTCTCTTCTAGTCATTAAATCATTCTAAATTTGTTCGAACGAATTCTATTTTCGCCCTTCAAATATCATTTTCTTACATAACTTGTAATTAATCTATTGAAGGCAACAATGCATTATTTTAGCATTAAAAAGCATATCACTCAGTCTTTTCAATCATTAAATTGTTTGAAGGCACTTCGAACCAATTCTCTTTTTGCAGTTAAAACGCGACTTTCGTGCATAACTTGCAATTGATCTATTGATGGCAACTATGCCTTTTTTAGCGTTCAAGTCATATTTTTGCATCTCTTTTAGTCAATAAATCATTCTAAATCACTTCGAACAAAATTTGGCCTTTAAACATGACTTTCGTGCGTAACTTGCAGTTGATCTATTGAAGGCAACAATGCATTTGTTTAGCCTTAAAGTCATGTCATTGAGTCTCTTTTAGTCATTAAATCATTCTAAATTAATTCGACCGAATTCTATTTTCGCCATTCAAACATTATTTTCTTACATAACTTGCAATTAATCTATTGAAGACAACAATGCATTATTTTAGCATTAAGAAGCATATCACTCAGTCTTTTCAATCATTAAATTGTTTGATGGCACTTCGAACCAATTCTCTTTTTGCATTCAAAACGCGACTTTTGTGCATAACTTGCAATTGATCTATTGATGGTAACTATGCATTTTTTGGCGTTCAAGTCATATTTTTGCGTGTCTTTTAGTTAGTAAATCATTCTAAATCACTTTGAACGAAATTCAGCCTTTAAACATGACTTTCGTGCGTAACTTGCAGTTGATCTATTGAAGGCAACAATGCATTTGTTTAGCCTTAAAGTCATGTCATTGAGTCTCTTTTAGTCTTTAAATCATTCTAAATTAATTCGAACGAATTCTATTTTTGCCCTTCAAACATTATTTTCTTACATAACTTGTAATTAATCTATTGAAGACAACAATGCATTATGTTAGCATTAAAAAGCATATCACTCAGTCTTTTCAATCATTAAATTGTATGAAGGCACTTCGAACCAATTCTCTTTTTGCATTTAAAACGCGACTTTCGTGCATAACTTGCAGTTGATCTATTGATGGCAACTATGCATTTTTTAGCGTTCAAGTCATATTTTTGTGTCTCTTTTAGTCAGTAAATCATTCTAAATCACTTCGAACAAAATTCGGCCTTTAAACATGACTTTCGTGCGTAACTTGCAGTTGATCTATTGAAGGCAACAATGCATTTGTTTAGCCTTAAAGTCATGTCATTGGGTCTCTTTTAGTCTTTAAATCATTCTAAATTAATTCGAACGAATTCTATTTTTGCCCTTCAAACATTATTTTCTTACATAACTTGTAATTAATCTATTGAAGACAACAATGCATTATTTTAGCATTAAAAAGCATATCGCTCAGTCTTTTCAATCATTAAATTGTTTGAAGGCACTTCGAACCAATTCTCTTTTTGCATTTAAAACGCGACTTTCGTGCATAACTTGCAGTTGATCTATTGATGGCAACTATGCATTTTTTAGCGTTCAAGTCATATTTTTGTGTCTCTTTTTGTCAGTAAATCATTCTAAATCACTTCGCACAAAATTCGGCCTTTAAACATGACTTTCGTGCGTAACTTGCAGTTGATCTATTGAAGGCAACAATGCATTTGTTTAGCCTTAAAGTCATGTCACTGAGTCTCTTCTAGTCATTAAATCATTCTAAATTAGTTCGACCGAATTCTATTTTCGCCCTTTAAATATTATTTTCTTACATAACTTGTAATTAATCTCTTGAAGACAACAATGCATTATGTTAGCATTAAAAAGCATATCACTCAGTCTTTTCAATCATTAAATTGTATGAAGGCACTTCGAACCAATTCTCTTTTTGCATTTAAAATGCGACTTTCCTGCATAACTTGCAATTGATCTATTAATGGCAACTATGCCTTTTTTAGCCTTAAAGTCATATTTTTGTGTCTCTTTTAGTCAGTAAATCATTCTAAATCACTTCGAATAAAATTCGGCCTTTAAACATGACTTTCGTGCGTAACTTGCAGTTGATCTATTGAAGGCAACAATGCATTTGTTTAGCCTTAAAGTCATGTCACTGAGTCTCTTCTAGTCATTAAATCATTCTAAATTAGTTCGACCGAATTCTATTTTCGCCCTTCAAATATTATTTTCTTACATAACTTGTAATTAATCTCTTGAAGACAACAATGCATTATTTTAGCTTTAAAAAGCATATCACTCAGTCTTTTCGATCATTAAAATGTTTGAAGGCACTTCGAACCAATTCTCTTTTTGCATTTAAAACGCGACTTTCGTGCATGACTTGCAATTGATCTAATGATGGCAACTATGCCTTTTTTAGCGTTCAAGTCATATTTTTGCGTGTCTTTTAGTCAGTAAATCATTCTAAATCACTTCGAACGAAATTCGGCCTTTAAACATGACTTTCGTGCGTAACTTGCAGTTGATCTATTGAACGCAACAATGCAATTGTTTAGCCTTAAAGTCATGCCATTGAGTCTCTTTTAGTCATTAAATCATTCTAAATTAATTCGACCGAATTCTATTTTCGCTATTCAAACATTATTTTCTTACATAACTTGTAATTAATCTATTGAAGACAACAATGCATTATTTTAGCATTAAAAAGCATATCACTCAGTCTTTTCAATCATTAAATTGTTTGAAGGCACTTCGAACCAATTCTCTTTTTGCATTTAAAACGCGACTTTCGTGCATAACTTGCAATTGATCTATTGATTGCAACTATGCCTTTTTTAGCGTTCAAGTCAAATTTTTGCGTCTCTTTTAGTCAGTAAATCATTCTAAATCACTTCGAACGAAATTTGGCCTTTAAACATGACTTTCGTGCGTAACTTGCAGTTGATCTATTGAAGGTAAAAATGCATTTGTTTAGCCTTAAAGTCATGTCATTGTGTCTCTTTTAGTCTTTAAATCATTCTAAATTAATTGGAACGAATTCTATTTTTGCCCTTCAAACATTATTTTCTTACATAACTTGTAATTAATCTATTGAAGACAACAATGCATTATTTTAGCTTTAAAAAGCATATCACTTAGTCTTTTCAATCATTAAATTGTTTGAAGGCACTTCGAACCAATTCTCTTTTTGCATTTAAAATGCGACTTTCGTGCATAACTTGCAATTGATCTAATGATGGCAACTATGCCTTTTTTAGCGTTCAAGTCATATTTTTGCGTGTCTTTTAGTCAGTAAATCATTCTAAATCACTTCAAACGAAATTCGGCCTCTAAACATGACTTTCGTGCGTAACTTGCAGTTGATCTATTGAAGGCAACAATGCATTTGTTTGGCCTTAAATGTCATTGAGTCTCTTTTAGTCTTTAAATCATTCTAAATTAATTCGAACGAATTCTATTTTTGCCCTTCAAACATTATTTTCTTACATAACTTGTAATTAAGCTATTGAAGACAACAATGCATTATTTTAGCATTAAAAAGCATATCACTCAGTCTTTTCAATCATTAAATTGTTTGAAGGCACTTCGAACCAATTCTCTTTTTGCATTTAAAACACGACTTTCGTGCATAACTTGCAGTCGATCTATTGATGGCAACTATGCATTTTTTAGCGTTCAAGCCATATTTTGCGTCTCTTTTAGTCAGTAAATTATTCTAAATCGCCTCGAACGAAATTCGGCCTTTAAACATGACTATCGTGCGTAACTTGCAGTTGATCTATTGAAGGTAAAAATGTATTTGTTTAGCCTTAAAGTCGTGTCATTGAGTCACTTTTAGTCTTTAAATCATTCTAAATTAATTCGAACGAATTCTATTTTTGCCCTTCAAACATTATTTTCTTACATAACTTGTAATTAATCTATTGAAGACAACAATGCATTATTTTAGCATTAAAAAGCATATCGCTCAGTCTTTTCAATCATTAAATTGTTTGAAGGCACTTCGAACCAATTCTCTTTTTGCATTTAAAACGCGACTTTCGTGCATAACTTGCAGTCGATCTATTGATGGCAACTATGCATTTTTTAGCGTTCAAGCCATATTTTGCGTCTCTTTTAGTCAGTAAATCATTCTAAATCACTTCGAACGAAATTCGGCCTTTAAACATGACTATCGTGCGTAACTTGCAGTTGATCTATTGAAGGTAAAAATGTATTTGTTTAGCCTTAAAGTCGTGTCATTGAGTCTCTTTTAGTCTTTAAATCATTCTAAATTAATTCGAACGAATTCTATTTTTGCCCTTCAAACATTATTTTCTTACATAACTTGTAATTAATCTATTGAAGACAACAATGCATTATTTTAGCATTAAAAAGCATATCGCTCAGTCTTTTCAATCATTAAATTGTTTGAAGGCACTTCGAACCAATTCTCTTTTTGCATTTAGAATGCCATCTTCATGCATGATTTGCAATTGATCTATTGATGGCAACTATGCATTTTTTTAGCCTTAAAGTCATATTTTTGCGTCTTTTTTTGTCAGTAAATCATTCTAAATCACTTTGAACAAAATTCGGCCTTTAAACATGACTTTCGTGCGTAACTTGCAGTTGATCTATTGAAGGCAACAATGCATTTGTTTAGCCTTAAAGTCATGTCACTCAGTCTCTTCTAGTCATTAAATCATTCTAAATTGGTTCGAACGAATTCTATTTTCGCCCTTCAAATATTATTTTCTTACATAACTTGTAATTAATCTATTGAAGACAACAATGCATTATTTTAGCATTAAAAAGCATATCACTCAGTCTTTTCAATCATTAAATTGTTTGAAGGCGCTTCGAACCAATTCTCTTTTTGCATTTAAAACGCGACTTTCGTGCATAACTTGCAATTGATCTAATGATGGCAAGTATGCCTTTTTTAGCGTTCAAGTCATATTTTTGCATCTCTTTTAGTCAGTAAATCATTCTAAATCACTTCGAACGAAATTCGGCCTTTAAACATGACTTTCGTGCGTAACTTGCAGTTGCTCTATTGAAGGCAACAATGCATTTGTTTAGCCTTAAAGTCATGTCATTGAGTCTCTTTAAGTCTTTAAATCATTCTAAATTAATTCGAACGAATTCTATTTTTGCCCTTCAAACATTATTTTCTAACATAACTTGTAATTAATCTATTGAAGACAGCAATGCATTATTTTATCATTAAAAAGCATATCACTCAGTCTTTTCAATCATTAAATTGTTTGAAGGCACTTCGAACCACTTCTCTTTTTGCATTTAAAACGCGACTTTCGTGCATAACTTGCAATTGATCTATTGATTGCAACTATGCCTTTTTTAGCGTTCAAGTCATATTTTTGCGTCTCTTTTAGTCAGTAAATCATTCTAAATCACTTCGAACGAAATTCGGCCTTTAAACATGACTTTCGTGCGTAACTTGCAGTTGATCTATTGAAGGTAAAAATGCATTTGTTTAGCCTTAAAGTCATGTCATTGTGTCTCTTTTAGTCTTTAAATCATTCTAAATTAATTGGAACGAATTCTATTTTTGCCCTTCAAACATTATTTTCTTACATAACTTGTAATTAATCTATTGAAGACAACAATGCATTATTTTAGCTTTAAAAAGCATATCACTCAGTCTTTTCAATCATTAAATTGTTTGAAGGCACTTCGAACCAATTCTCTTTTTGCATTTAAAATGCGACTTTCGTGCATAACTTGCAATTGATCTAATGATGGCAACTATGCCTTTTTTAGCGTTCAAGTCATATTTTTGCGTGTCTTTTAGTCAGTAAATCATTCTAAATCACTCCGAACGAAATTCGGCCTTTAAACATGACTTTCGTGCGTAACTTGCAGTAGATCTATTGAAGGCAACAATGCATTTGTTTAGCCTCAAAGTCATGTCATTGAGTCTCTTTTAGTCATTAAATCATTCTAAATTAGGTCGACCGAATTCTATTTTCGCCCTTCAAATATTATTTTCTTACATAACTTGTAATTAATCTATTGAAGACAACAATGCATTATTTTAGCATTAAAAAGCATATCACTCAGTCTTTTCAATCATTAAATTGTTTGAAGGCACTTCGAACCAATTCTCTTTTTGCATTTAGAACGCCATCTTCATGCATAATTTGCAATTGATCTATTGATGGCAACTATGCATTTTTTAGCGTTCAAGCCATATTTTTGCGTTTCTTTTAGTCAGTAAATCATTCTAAATCACTTCGTATGAAATTCGGCATTGAAACATGACTTTCGTGCATAACTTGCAGTTGATCAATTATAGGGAACAATGCATTTCTTTATCCTTAAATTCAAGTCACCGAGTCTCTTCTAGTCATTAAATCATTCTAAATTAGTTCGAACGAATTCTATTTTCGCCCTTCAAACATTATTTTTTTACATAACTTCCAATTAATCTATTGAAGACAATAATGCATTATTTTCGCATTAAAAAGCATATCACTCAGTCTTTTCAATCATTAAATTGTTTGACGGCACTTCGAACCAATTCTCTTTTTGCATTTAGAACGCCATCTTCATGCATAATTTGCAATTGATCTATTGATGGCAACGATGCATTTTTTTGGCCTTAAAGTCATATTTTTGCGTCTCCTTTAGTCAGTAAATCATTCTAAATCACTTCGTATGAAATTCGGCATTTCAACATGACTTTCGTGCATAACTTGCAGTTGATCTATTATAGGCAACAATGCATTTGTTTAGCCTTCAAGTCATGTCACTGAGTCTCTTCTAGTCATTGAATCATTCTAAATTAGTTCGAACGAATTCTATTTTCGCCCTTCAAACATTATTTTCTAACATAACTTGTAATTAATCTATTGAAGACAGCAATGCATTATTTTAGCATTAAAAAGCATATCACTCAGTCTTTTCAATCATTAAATTGTTTGAAGGCACTTCGAACCAATTCTCTTTTTGCATTTAAAATGCGCCATCTTCTTGCATAATTTGCAATTGATTATTGATGGCAACTATGCATTTTTTTAGCCTTAAAGTCATATTTTTGCGTCTTTTTTAATCAGTAAATCATTCTAAATCACTTCGTATGAAATTCGGCATTTCAACATGACTTTCGTGCATAACTTGCAGTTGATCTATTATAGGCAACAATGCATTTGTTTAGCCTTAAAGTCATGTCACTGAGTCTCTTCTAGTCATTAAATCATTCTAAATTAGTTCGAACGAATTCTATTTTCGCCCTTCAAATATTCTTTACTTACATAACTTGTAATTAATCTATTGAATACAACAATGCATTATTTTAGCGTTAAAAAGCATATCACTCAGTCTTTTCAATCATTAAAATGTTTGAAGGCACTTCGAACCAATTCTCTTTTTGCATTTAAAACGCGACTTTCGTGCATAACTTGCAATTGATCTATTGATGGCAACTATGCCTTTTTTAGCGTTCAAGTCATATTTTTGCGGCTCTTTTAGTCAGTAAATCATTCTTAATCACTTCGAACGAAATTCGGCCTTTAAACATGACTTTCGTGTGTAACTTGCGGTTGATCTATTGAAGGCAACAATGCATTTGTTTAGCCTTAAAGTCATGTCATTGAGTCTCTTTTAGTCATTAAATCATTCTAAATTAATTCGACCGAATTCTATTTTCGCCCTTCAAACATTATTTTTTTACATTACTTGCAATTAATCTACTAAAGACAACAATGCATTATTTTAGCATTAAAAAGCATATCACTCAGTCTTTTCAATCATTAAATTGTTTGATGGCACTTCGAACCATTTCTCTTTTTGCATTTAAAACGCGACTTTCGTGCACAACTTGCAATTGATCTATTGATGGCAACTATGCCTTTTTTAGCGTTCAAGTCATATTTTTGCGGCTCTTTTAGTCAGTAAATCATTCTTAATCACTTCGAACGAAATTCGGCCTTTAAACATGACTTTCGTGTGTAACTTGCGGTTGATCTATTGAAGGCAACAATGCATTTGTTTAGCCTTAAAGTCATGTCATTGAGTCTCTTTTAGTCATTAAATCATTCTAAATTAATTCGACCGAATTCTATTTTCGCCCTTCAAACATTATTTTTTTACATTACTTGCAATTAATCTACTAAAGACAACAATGCATTATTTTAGCATTAAAAAGCATATCACTCAGTCTTTTCAATCATTAAATTGTTTGATGGCACTTCGAACCATTTCTCTTTTTGCATTTAAAACGCGACTTTCGTGCATAACTTGCAATTGATCTATTGAAGGCAACAATGCATTTGTTTAGCCTTAAAGTCATGTCATTGAGTCTCTTTTAGTCATTAAATCATTCTAAATTAATTCGACCGAATTCTATTTTCGCCCTTCAAACATTATTTTCTTACATAACTTGTAATTAATCTATTGAATACAACAATGCATTATTTTAGCATTAAAAAGCATATCACTCCGTCTTTTCAATCATTAAATTGTTTGAAGGCACTTCGAACCAATTCTCTTCTTGCATTTAAAACACGACTTTCGTGCATAACTTGCAATTGATCTATTGATGGCAACTATGCATTTTTTAGCGTTCAAGTCATGTTTTTGCGTCTCTGTTAGTCAGTAAATCATTCTAAATCACTTCGTATGAAATTCGGCCTTTAAACATGACTTTCGTGCGTAACTTGCAGTTGATCTATTGAAGGCAACAATGCATTTGTTTAGCCTTAAAGTCATGTCATTGAGTCTCTTTTAGTCTTTAAATCATTCTAAATTAATTCGAACAAATTCTATTTTTGCCCTTCAAACATTATTTTCTTACATAACTTGTAATTAATCTATTGAAGATAACAATGCATTATTTTAGCATTAAAAAGCATATCACTCAGTCTTTTCAATCATTAAATTGTTTGAAGGCACTTCGAACCAATTCTCTTTTCGCATTTAAAATGCGACTTTCGTGCATAACTTGCAATTGATCTATTGATGGCAACTATGCATTTTTTAGCGTTCAAGCCATATTTTTGCGTCTCTTTTAGTCAGTAAATCATTCTAAATCACTTCGTATGAAATTCGGCCTTTAAACATGACTTTCGTGCATAACCTGCAGTTGATCAATTATAGGGAACAATGCATTTCTTTATCCTTAAATTCATGTCACTGAGTCTCTTCTAGTCATTAAATCATTCTAAATTATTTCGAACGAATTCTATTTTCGCCTTTCAAATATTATTTTCTTACATAACTTGTAATTAATCTATTGAAGACAACAATGCATTATTTTAGCATTAAAAAGCATATCACTTAGTCTTTTCAATCATTAAATTGTTTGAAGGCAGTTCGAACCAATTCTCTTTTTGCCTTTAGAACGCCATCTTCTTGCATAATTTGCAATTGATCATTGATGGCAACTATGCATTTTCTTAGCCTTAAAGTCATATTTTTGCGTCTTTTTTAATCAGTAAATCATTCTAAATCACTTCGTATGAAATTCGGCATTTCAACATGACTTTCGTGCATAACTTGCAGTTGATCTATTATAGGCAACAATGCATTTGTTTAGCCTTAAAGTCATGTCACTGAGTCTCTTCTAGTCATTAAATCATTCTAAATTAGTTCGAACGAATTCTATTTTCGCCCTTCAAATATTCTTTACTTACATAACTTGTAATTAATCTATTGAATACAACAATGCATTATTTTAGCGTTAAAAAGCATATCACTCAGTCTTTTCAATCATTAAAATGTTTGAAGGCACTTCGAACCAATTCTCTTTTTGCATTTAAAACGCGACTTTCGTGCATAACTTGCAATTGATCTATTGATGGCAACTATGCCTTTTTTAGCGTTCAAGTCATATTTTTGCGGCTCTTTTAGTCAGTAAATCATTCTTAATCACTTCGAACGAAATTCGGCGTTTAAACATGACTTTCGTGCGTAACTTGCGGTTGATCTATTGAAGGCAACAATGCATTTGTTTAGCCTTAAAGTTATGTCATTGAGTCTCTTTTAGTCATTAAATCATTCTAAATTAATTCGACCGAATTCTATTTTCGCCCTTCAAACATTATTTTTTTACATTACTTGCAATTAATCTACTAAAGACAACAATGCATTATTTTAGCATTAAAAAGCATATCACTCAGTCTTTTCAATCATTAAATTGTTTGATGGCACTTCGAACCATTTCTCTTTTTGCATTTAAAACGCGACTTTCGTGCATAACTTGCAATTGATCTATTGATGGCAACTATGCCTTTTTTAGGGTTCAAGTCATATTTTTGCGGCTCTTTTAGTCAGTAAATCATTCTTAATCACTTCGAATGAAATTCGGCCTTTAAACATGACTTTCGTGCGTAACTTGCGGTTGATCTATTGAAGGCAACAATGCATTTGTTTAGCGTTAAAGTCATGTCATTGAGTCTCTTTTAGTCATTAAATCATTCTAAATTAATTCGACCGAATTCTATTTTCGCCCTTCAAACATTATTTTTTTACATTACTTGCAATTAATCTACTAAAGACAACAATGCATTATTTTAGCATTAAAAAGCATATCACTCAGTCTTTTCAATCATTAAATTGTTTGAAGGCACTTCGAACCAATTCTCTTTTTGCATCTAAAACGCGACTTTCGTGCATAACTTGCAATTGATCTATTGGTGGCAACTATGCATTTTTTAGCGTTCAAGTCATGTTTTTGCGTCTCTGTTAGTCAGTAAATCATTCTAAATCACTTCGTTTGAAATTCGGCCTTTAAACATGACTTTCGTGCGTAACTTGCAGTTGATCTATTGAAGGCAACAATGCATTTGTTTAGCCTTAAAGTCATGTCATTGAGTCTCTTTTAGTCTTTAAATCATTCTAAATTAATTCGAACAAATTCTATTTTTGCCCTTCAAACATTATTTTCTTACATAACTTGTAATTAATCTATTGAAGACAACAATGCATTATTTTAGCATTAAAAAGCATATCACTCAGTCTTTTCAATCATTAAATTGTTTGAAGGCACTTCGAACCAATTCCCTTTTTCCATTTAAAACGCGACTTTCGTGGATAACTTGCAATTGATCTATTGATGGCAACTGTGTCTTTTTTAGCATTCAAGTCATATTTTTGCGTCTCTTTTAGTCAGTAAATCATTCTAAATCACTTCGAACGAAATTCGGCCTTTAAACCTGACTTTCGTGCGTAACTTGCAGTTGATCTACTGAAGGCAACAATGCATTTGTTTAGCCTTAAAGTCATGTCACTGAGTCTCTTCTAGTCATTAAATCATTCTAAATTTGTTCGACCAAATTCTATTTTCGCCCTTCAAATGTTATTTTCTTACATAACTTGTAATTAATCTATTGAAGACAACAATGCATTATTTTAGCATTAAAAAGCATATCACTCAGTCTTTTCAATCATTAAATTGTTTGAAGGCACTTCGAACCAATTCTCTTTTTCCATTTAAAACGCGACTTTCGTGCATAACTTGCAATTGATCTATTGATGGCAACTATGCCTTTCTTAGCCTTAAAGTCATATTTTTGCGTCTCTTTTACTCACTAAATCATTCTAAATCACTTCGAACGAAATTCGGCCTTTAAACTTGACTTTCGTGCGTAACTTGCAGTTGATCTATTGAAGGCAACAATGCATTTGTTTAGCCTTAAAGTCATGTCATTGAGTCTCTTTTAGTCCTTAAATCATTCAAAATTAATTCGAACGAATTCTATTTTTGCCCTTCAAACATTATTTTCTTACATAACTTGTAATTAATCTATTGAAGACAACAATGCATTATTTTAGCATTAAGAAGCATATCACTCAGTCTTTTCAGTCATTAAATTGTTTGATGGCACTTCGAACCAATTCTCTTTTTGCATTCAAAACGCGACTTTTGTGCATAACTTGCAATTGATCTATTGATGGCAACTATGCATTTTTTAGCGTTCAAGTCATATTTTTGTGTCTCTTTTAGTCAGTAAATCATTCTAAATCACTTCGAACGAAATTCGGCCTTTAAACATGACTTTCGTGCGTAACTTGCAGTTGATCTATTATAGGCAACAATGCAATTGTTTAGCCTTAAAGTCATGTCACTGAGTCTCTTCTAGTCATTAAATCATTCTAAATTAGTTCGAACCAATTCTATTTTCGCCTTTCAAATATTATTTTCTTACATAACTTGTAATTAATCTATTGAAGACAACAATGCATTATTTTAGCATTAAAAAGCATATCACTCAGTCTTTTCAATCATTAAATTGTTTGAAGGCACTTCGAACCAATTCTCTTTTTCCATTTAAAACGCGACTTTCGTGCATAACTTGCAATTGATCTATTGATGGCAACTATGCCTTTTTTAGCGTTCAAGTCATATTTTTGCGGCTCTTTTAGTCAGTAAATCATTCTTAATCACTTCGAACGAAATTCGGCCTTTAAACATGACTTTCGTGCGTAACTTGCGGTTGATCTATTGAAGGCAAAAATGCATTTGTTTAGCCTTAAAGTCATGTCATTGAGTCTCTTTTAGTCATTAAATCATTCTAAATTAATTCGACCGAATTCTATTTTCGCCCTTCAAACATTATTTTTTTACATTACTTCCAATTAATCTATTGAAGACAACAATGCATTATTTTAGCATTAAAAAGCATATCACTCAGTCTTTTTAATCATTAAATTGTTTGAAGGCGCTTCGAACCAATTCTCTTTTTGCATTTAAAACGCGACTTTCGTGCATAACTTGCAATTGATCTATTGATTGCAACTATGCATTTTTTAGCGTTCAAGCCATATTTTTGCGTCTCTTTTAGTCAGTAAATCATTCTAAATCACTTCGTATGAAATTCGGCATTTAAACATGACTTTCGTTCATAACTTGCAGTTGATCAATTATAGGGAACAATGCATTTCTTTATCCTTAAATTCATGTCACTGAGTCTCTTCTAGTCATTAAATCATTCTAAATTAGTTCGAACGAATTCTATTATCGCCTTTCAAATATTATTTTCTTACATAACTTGTAATTAATCTATTGAAGACAACAATGCATTATTTTAGCATTAAAAACCGTATCACTCAGTCATTTCAATCATTAAATTGTTTGGAGGCATTTCGAACCAATTCTCTTTTTGCGTTTAGAACGCCATCTTCTTGCATAATTTGCAATTGATCTATTGATGGCAACTATGCAATTGTTTAGGCTTAAAGTCATATTTTTGCGTCTTTTTTAGTCAGTAAATCATTCTAAATCACTTCGTATGAAATTCGGCATTTAAACATGACTTTCGTGCGTAACTTGCAGTTGATCTATTAATGGCAACTATGCATTTTTTAGCGTTCAAGTCATATTTTTGTGTCTCTTTTAGTCAGTAAATCATTCTAAATCACTTCGAACAAAATTCGGCCTTTAAACATGACTTTCGTGCGTAACTTGCAGTTGATCTATTGAAGGCAACAATGCATTTGTTTAGCCTTAAAGTCATGTCACTGAGTCTCTTCTAGTCATTAAATCATTCTAAATTAGTTCGACCGAATTCTATTTTCGCCCTTCAAATATTATTTTCTTACATAACTTGTAATTCATCTATTGAAGACAACAGTGCATTATTTTATCATTAAAAAGCATATCACTCAGTCTTTTCAATCATTAAATTGTTTGAAGGCACTTCGAACCAATTCTCTTTTTCCATTTAAAACGCGACTTTCGTGCATAACTTGCAATTGATCTATTGATGGCAACTATGCCTTTTTTAGCGTTCAAGTCATATTTTTGCGGCTCTTTTAGTCAGTAAATCATTCTTAATCACTTCGAACGAAATTCGGCCTTTAAACATGACTTTCGTGCGTAACTTGCGGTTGATCTATTGAAGGCAACAATGCATTTGTTTAGCCTTAAAGTCATGTCATTGAGTCTCTTTTAGTCATTAAATCATTCTAAATTAATTCGACCGAATTCTATTTTCGCCCTTCAAACATTATTTTTTTACATTACTTCCAATTAATCTATTGAAGACAACAATGCATTATTTTATCATTAAAAAGCATATCACTCAGTCTTTTCAATCATTAAATTATTTGAAGGCACTTCGAACCAATTCTCTTTTGGCATTGAAAACGCGACTTTCGTGCATAACTTGCAGTTGATCTATTGATGGCAACTATGCATTTTTTAGCGTTCAAGCCATATTTTTGTCTCTTTTAGTCAGTAAATCATTCTAAATCACTTCGAACGAAATTCGGCCTTTAAACATGACTATCGTGCGTAACCTGCAGTTGATCTATTGAAGGTAAAAATGTATTTGTTTAGCCTTAAAGTCGTGTCATTGAGTCTCTTTTAGTCGTTAAATCATTCTAAATTAATTCAAACGAATTCTATTTTTGCCCTTCAAATATTATTTCCTTACATAACTTGTAATTAATCTATTGAAGGCAACAATGCATTATTTTAGCATTAAAAAGCATATCACTCAGTCTTTTCAATCATTAAATTGTTTGAAGGCACTTTGAACCAATTCTCTTTTTGCATTTAGAACGCCATCTTCATGCATAATTTGCAATTGATCTATTGATGGCAACTATGCATTTTTTTAGCCTTAAAGTCATATTTTTGCGTCTTTTTTTGTCAGTAAATCATTCTAAATCACTTTGAACAAAATTCGGCCTTTAAACATGACTTTCGTGCGTAACTTGCAGTTGATCTATTGAAGGCAACAATGCATTTGTTTAGCCTTAAAGTCATGTCACTGAGTCTCTTCTAGTCATTAAATCATTCTAAATTAGTTCGAACGAATTCTATTTTCGCCCTTCAAACATTATTTTCTTACATAACTTGTAATTAATCTATTGAAGACAACAATGCATTATTTTAACATTAAAATGGATATCACTTAGTCTTTTCAATCATTAAATTGTTTGAAGGCACTTCGAACCAATTCTCTTTTTGCATTTAAAACGCGACTTTCGTGCATAACTTGCAGTTGATCTATTGATGGCAACTATGCATTTTTTAGCGTTCATGCCATATTTTTGCGTCTCTTTTAGTCAGTAAATCATTCTGAATCACTTCGTATGAAATTCGGCATTTAAACATGACTTTCGTGCATAACTTGCAGTTGATCAATTATAGGGAACAATGCATTTCTTTATCTTTAAATTCATGTCACTGAGTCGCTTCTAGTCATTAAATCATCTTAAATTAGTTCGAACGAATTCTATTTTCGCGTTTCAAATACTATTTTCTTACATAACTTGTAATTAATCTATTGAAGACAACAATGCATTATTTTAGCATTAAAAAGCATATCACTCAGTCATTTCAATCATTAAATTGTTTAAAGGCACTTCGAACCAATTCTCTTTTTGCATTTAGAACGCCATCTTCTTGCATAATTTGCAATTGATCTATTGATGGCGACTATGCATTTTTTTAGCCTTAAAGTCATATTTTTGCGTCTTTTTTAGTCAGTAAATCATTCTAAATCACTTCGTATGAAATTCGGCATTTAAACATGACTTTCGTGCATAACTTGCAGTTGATCTATTTTATGCAACAATGCATTTGTTTAGCCTTAAAGTCGTGTCACTGAGTCTCTTCTAGTCAATAAATCATTCTAAATTAGTTCTAACGAATTATATTTTTGCCCTTCAAATATTATTTTCTTACATAACTTGTAATTATTCTATTGAAGACAACAATGCATTATTTTAGCTTTAAAAAGCATATCACTCAGTCTTTTCAATCATTAAATTGTTTGAAGGCACTTCGAACCAATTCTCTTTTTGCATTTAAAACGCGACTTTCGTGCATAACTTGCAATTGATCTAATGATGGCAACTATGCCTTTTTTAGCGTTCAAGTCATATTTTTGCGTGTGTTTTAGTCAGTAAATCATTCTAAATCACTTCGAACGAAACTCGGCCTTTAAACATGACTTTCGTGCGTAACTTGCAGTTGATCTATTGAAGGCAACAATGCAATTGTTTAGCCTTAAAGTCATGTCATTGAGTCTCTTTTAGTCATTAAATCATTCTAAATTAATTCGACCGAATTCTATTTTCGCTATTCAAACATTATTTTCTTACATAACTTGTAATTAATCTATTGAAGACAACAATGCATTATTTTAGCATTAAAAAGCATATCACTCAGTCTTTTCAATCATTAAATTGTTTGAAGGCACTTCGAACCAATTCTCTTTTTGCATTGAAAACGCGACTTTCGTGCATAACTTGCAGTTGATCTATTGATGGCAACTATGCATTTTTTAGCGTTCAAGCCATATTTTTGCGTCTCTTTTAGTCAGTAAATCATTCTAAATCACTTCGAACGAAATTCGGCCTTTAAACATGACTATCGTGCGTAACTTGCAGATGATCTATTGAAGGTAAAAATGTATTTGTTTAGCCTTAAAGTCGTGTCATTGAGTCTCTTTTAGTCCATAAATCATTCTAAATTAATTCCAACGAATTCTATTTTTGCCCTTCAAACATTATTTTCTTACATAACTTGTAATTAATCTATTGAAGACAACAATGCATTATTTTAGCATTAAAAAGCATATCACTCAGTCTTTTCAATCATTAAATTGTTTGAAGGCACTTCGAACCAATTCTCGTTTTGCAGTTAAAACGCGACTTTCGTGCATAACTTGCAATTGATCTGTTGTTGGCAACTATGCCTTTTTTAGCGTTCAAGTCATATTTTTGCGTCTCTTTTAGTCAGTAAATCATTCTAAATCACTTCGAACGAAATTCGGCCTTTAAATATGACTTTCGTGCGTAACTTGCAGTTGATCTATTGAAGGCAACAATGCATTTGTTTAGCCTTAAAGTCATGTCACTGAGTCTCTTCTAGTCATTAAATCATTCTAAATTAGTTCGACCGAATTATATTTTCGCCCTTCAAATATTATTTTCTTACATAACTTGTAATTAATCTATTGAGGACAACAATGCATTATTTTAGCATTAAAAAGCATATCACTCATTCTTTTCAATCATTAAATTGTTTGAAGGCACTTCGAACCAATTCTCTTTTTGCATTTAAAACGCGACTTTAGTGCATAACTTGCAATTGATCTATTGATGAAAACTATGCATTTTTTAGCATTCAAGTCATATTTTTGCGTCTCTTTTAGTCAGTAAATCATTCTAAATCACTTCGAACGAAATTCGGCCTTTAAACATGACTTTCGTGCATAACTTGCAGTTGATCTATTATAGGCAACAATGCATTTGTTTAGCCTTAAAGTCATGTCACTGAGTCTCTTCTAATCATTAAATCATTCTAAATTAGTTCGAACGAATTCTATTTTCGCCATTCAAATATTATTTTCTTACATAACTTGTAATTAATCTATTGAAGACAACAATGCATTATTTTAGCATTAAAAAGCATATCACTCAGTCTTTTCAATCATTAAATTGTTTGAAGGCACTTCGAACCAATTCTCTTTTTGCATTTAGAATGCCATCTTCATGCATAATTTGCAATTGATCTATTGATGGCAACTATGCATTTTTTAGCCTTAAAGTCATATTTTTGCGTCTTTTTTTGTCAGTAAATCATTCTAAATCACTTTGAACAAAATTCGGCCTTTAAACATGACTTTCGTGCGTAACTTGCAGTTGATCTATTGAAGGCAACAATGCATTTGTTTAGCCTTAAAGTCATGTCACTGAGTCTCTTCTAGTCATTAAATCATTCTAAATTAGTTCGAACGAATTCTATTTTCGCGCTTCAAATATTATTTTCTTACATAACTTGTAATTAATCTATTGAAGACAACAATGCATTATTTTAGCATTAAAAAGCATATCACTGAGTCTTTTCAATCATTAAATTGTTTGAAGGCACTTCGAACCAATTCTCTTTTTGCATTTAAAACGCGACTTTCGTGCATAACTTGCAATTGATCTATTGATGGCAACTATGCCTTTTTTAGCGTTCAAGTCATATTTTTGCGGCTCTTATAGTTAGTAAATCATTCTAAATCACTTCGAATGAAATTCGGCCTTTAAACATGACTTTCGTGCGTAACTTGCGGTTGATCTATTGAAGGCAACAATGCATTTGTTTAGCCATAAAGTCATGTCATTGAGTCTCTTTTAGTCTTTAAATCATTCTAAATTAATTCGAACGAATTCTATTTTTGCCCTTCAAACATTATTTACTTGTAATTAATCTATTGATAACAACAATGCATTATTTTAACATTAAAATGCATATCACTCAGTCTTTTCAATCATTAAATAGTTTGAAGGCACTTCGAACTAATTCTCTTTTTGCATTTAAAACGCGACTTTGGTGCATAACTTGCAGTTGATCTATTGATGGCAACTATGCATTTTTTAGCGTTCAAGCCATATTTTTGCGTCTCTTTTGGTCAGTAAATCATTCTGAATCACTTCGTATGAAATTTGGCATTTAAACATGACTTTCGTGCATAACTTGCAGTTGATCAATTATAGGGAACAATGCATTTCTTTATCCTTAAATTCATGTCACTGAGTCGCTTCTAGTCATTAAATCATTCTAAATTAGTTCGAACGAATTCTATTTTCGCGTTTCAAATATTATTTTCTTACATAACTTGTAATTAATCTATTGAAGACAACAATACATTATTTTAGCATTAAAAAGCATATCACTCAGTCATTTCAATCATTAAATTGTTTAAAGGCACTTCGAACCAATTCTCTTTTTGCATTTAGAACGCCATCTTCTTGCATAATTTGCAATTGATCTATTGATGGCGACTATGCATTTTTTTAGCCTTAAAGTCATATTTTTGCGTCTTTTTTAGTCAGTAAATCATTCTAAATCACTTATTATGAAATTCGGCATTTAAACATGGCTTTCGTGCATAACTTGCAGTTGATCTATTATAGGCAACAATGCATTTGTTTAGCCTTAAAGTCATGTCACTGAGTCTCTTCTAGTCATTAAATCATTCTAAATTAGTTCGAACGAATTATATTTTCACCCTTCAAATATTATTTTCTTACATAACTTGTAATTAATCTATTGAGGACAACAATGCATTATTTTAGCATTAAAAAGCATATCACTCAGTCTTTTCAATCATTAAATTGTTTGAAGGCACGTCGAACCAATTCTCTTTTTGCAGTTAAAACGCGACTTTCGTGCATAACTTGCAATTGATCTGTTGTTGGCAACTATGCCTTTTTTCGCGTTCAAGTCATATTTTTGCGTCTCTTTTAGTCAGTAAATCATTCTAAATCACTTCGAACGAAATTCGGCCTTTAAATATGACTTTCGTGCGTAACTTGCAGTTGATCTATTGAAGGCAACAATGTATTTGTTTAGCCTTAAAGTCATGTCACTGAGTCTCTTCTAGTCATTAAATCATTCTAAATTAGTTCGACCGAATTCTATTTTCACCCTTCAAATATTATTTTCTTACATAACTTGTAATTAATCTATTGAAGACAACAATGCATTATTTTAGCATTAAAAAGCATATCACTCAGTCTTTTCAATCATTAAATTGTTTGACGGCACTTCGAACCAATTCTCTTTTTGCATTTAGAACGCCATCTTCATGCATAATTTGCAGTTGATCTATTGATGGCAACTACGCCTTTTTTAGCCTTAAAGTCATATTTTTGCGTCTCTTTTAGTCAGTAAATCATTCTAAATCACTTCGAACGAAATTCGGCCTTTAAATATGACTTTCGTGCGTAACTTGCAGGTGATCTATTGAAGGCAACAATGTATTTGTTTAGCCTTAAAGTCATGTCACTGAGTCTCTTCTAGTCATTAAATCATTCTAAATTAGTTCGACCGAATTCTATTTTCACCCTTCAAATATTATTTTCTTACATAACTTGTAATTAATCTCTTGAAGACAACAATGCATTATTTTAACATTAAAAAGCATATCACTCAGTCTTTTCAATCATTAAATTGTTTGAAGGCACTTCGAACCAATTCTCTTTTTGCATTTAAAATGCGACTTTCGTGCATAACTTGCAATTGATCTATTAATGGCAACTACGCCTTTTTTAGCCTTAAAGTCATATTTTTGCGTCTCTTTTAGTCACTAAATCATTCTAAATCACTTCGAACGAAATTCGGCCTTTAAACATGACTTTTGTGCGTAACTTGCAGTTGATCTATTGAAGGCAACAATGCATTTGTTTAGCCTTAAAGTCATGTCATTGAGTCTCTTTTAGTCATTAAATCATTCTAAATTAATTCGACCGAATTCTATTTTCGCCCTTCAAACATTATTTTCTTACATAACTTGCAATTAATCTATTGAAGACAACAATGCATTATTTTAGCATTAAAAAGCATATCACTCAGTCTTTTTAATCATTAAATTGTTTGAAGGCACTTCGAACCAATTCTCTTTTTGCATTTAAAACGTGACTTTCGTGCATAACTTGCAATTGATCTATTGATTGCTAGTATGCCTTTTTTAGCGTTCAAGTCATATTTTTGCGTCTCTTTTAGTCAGTAAATCATTCTAAATCACTTCGAACGAAATTCAGCCTTTAAACATGACTTTCGTGCGTAACTTGCAGTTGATCTATTGAAGGTAAAAATGCATTTGTTTAGCCTTAAAGTCATGTCATTGTGTCTCTTTTAGCCTTTAAATCATTCTAAATTAATTTGAACGAATTCTATTTTTGCCCTTCAAACATTATTTTCTTACATAACTTGTAATTAATCTATTGAAGACAACAATGCATTATTTGAGCTTTAAAAAGGATATCACTCAGTCTTTTCAATCATTAAATTGTTTGAAGGCACTTCGAACCAATTCTCATTTTGCATTTAAAACGCGACTTTCGTGCATAACTTGCAATTGATCTAATGATGGCAACTATGCCTTTTTTAGCGTTCAAGTCATATTTTTGCGTGTCTTTTAGTCAGTAAATCATTCTAAATCACTTCGAACGAAATTCGGCCTTTAAACATGACTTTTGTGCGTAACTTGCAGTTGATCTATTGAAGGCAACAATGCAATTGTTTAGCCTTAAAGTCATGTCATTGAGTCTCTTTTAGTCATTAAATCATTCTAAATTAATTCGACCGAATTCTATTTTCTCTATTCAAACATTATTTTCTTACATAACTTGCAATTAATTTATTGAAGACAACAATGCATTATTTTAGCATTAAAAAGCATATCACTCAGTCTTTTCAATCATTAAATTGTTTGAAGGCACTTCGAACCAATTCTCTTTTTGTATTTAAAACGCGACTTTCGTGCATAACTTGCAATTGATCTAATGATGGCAACTATGCCTTTTTTAGCGTTCAAGTCATATTTTTGCGTGTCTTTTAGTCAGTAAATCATTCTAAATCACTTCGAACGAAATTCAGCCTTTAAACATGACTTTCGTGCGTAACTTGCAGTTGATCTATTGAAGGCAACAATGCATTTGTTTAGCCTTAAAGTCATGTCATTGTGTCTGTTTTAGTCTTTAAATCATTCTAAATTAATTCGAACGAATTCTATTTTTGCCCTTCAAACATTATTTTCTTACATAACTTGTAATTAATCTATTGAAGACAACAATGCATTATTTTAGCATTAAAAAGCATATCACTCAGTCTTTTCAATCATTAAATTGTTTGAAGGCACGTCGAACCAATTCTCTTTTTGCATTTAAAACGCGAGTTTCGTGCGTAACTTGCAGTTGATCTATTGATGGCAACTATGCATTTTTTAGCGTTCAAGTCATATTTTTGTGTCTCTTTTTGTCAGTAAATCAGTCTAAATCACTTCGAACAAAATTCGGCCTTTAAACATGACTTTCGTGCGTAACTTGTTGTTGATCTATTGAACGGAACAATGCATTTGTTTAGCCTTAAAGTCATGTCACTGAGTCTCTTCTAGTCATTAAATCATTCTAAATTAGTTCGACCGAATTCTATTTTCGCCCTTCAAATATTATTTTCTTACATAACTTGTAATTAATCTCTTGAAGACAACAATGCATTATTTTAGCATTAAAAAGCATATCACTCAGTCTTTTGAATCATTAAATTGTTTGAAGGCACTTCGAACCAATTCTCTTTTTGCATTTAAAATGCGACTTTCGTGCATAACTTGCAATTGATCTATTAATGGCAACTATGCCTTTTTTAGCCTTAAAGTCATATTTTTGCGTCTCTTTTAGTCAGTAAATCATTCTAAATCACTTCGAACGAAATTCGGCCTTTAAACATGACTTTCGTGCGTAACTTGCAGTTGATCTATTGAAGGCAACAATGCATTTGTTTAGCCTTAAAGTCATGTCATTGAGTCTCTTTTAGTCATTAAATCAGTCTAAATTAATTCGACCGAATTCTATTTTCGCCCTTCAAACATTATTTTCTTACATAACGTGCAATTAATCTATTGAAGACAACAATGCATTATTTTAGCATTAAAAAGCATATCGCTCAGTCTTTTCAATCATTAAATTGTTTGAAGGCACTTCGAACCAATTCTCTTTTTGCATTTGAAACGCGACTTTCGTGCATAACGTGCAATTGATCTATTGATGGCAACTATGCCTTTTTTAGCGTTCAAGTCATATTTTTGCGTCTTTTTTAGTCGGTAAATCATTCTAAATCACTTCGTATGAAATTTGGCATTTAAACATGACTTTCGTGCATAACTTGCAGTTGATCTATTATAGGCAACAATGCATTTGTTTAGCCTTAAAGTCATGTCACTGAGTCTCTTCTAGTCCTTAAATCATTCTAAATTAGTTCGAACAAATTCTATTTTCGCCCTTCAAATATTGTTTTCTTACATAACTTGTAATTAATCTATTGAAGACAACAATGCATTATTTTAGCATTAAAAAGCATATCACTCAGTCTTTTCAATCATTAAATTGTTTGAAGGCACTTCGAACCAATTCTCTTTTTGCATTTAAAATGCGACTTTCGTGCATAACTTGCAATTGATCTATTAATGGCAACTATGCCTTTTTTAGCCTTAAAGTCATATTTTTGCGTCTCTTTTAGTCAGTAAATCATTCTAAATCACTTCGAACGAAATTCGGCCTTTAAACATGACTTTCGTGCGTAACTTGCAGTTGATCTATTGAAGGCAACAATGCATTTGTTTAGCCTTAAAGTCATGTCATTGAGTCTCTTTTAGTCATTAAATCATTCTAAATTAATTCGACCGAATTCTACTTTCGCCCTTCAAACATTATTTTCTTACATAACTTGCAATTAATCTATTGAAGACAACAATGCATTATTTTAGCATTAAAAAGCATATCACTCAGTCTTTTGAATCATTAAATTGTTTGAAGGCACTTCGAACCAATTCTCTTTTTGCATTTAAAACGCGACTTTCGTGCATAACTTGCAATTGATCTAATGATGGCAACTATGCCTTTTTTAGCGTTCAAGTCATATATTTGCGTGTCTTTTAGTCAGTAAATCATTCTAAATCACTTCGAACGAAATTCGGCCTTTAAACATGACTTTCGTGCGTAACTTGCAGTTGATCTATTGAAGGTAAAAATGCATTTGTTTAGCCTTAAAGTCATGTCATTGTGTCTCTTTTAGTCTTTAAATCATTGTAAATTAATTTGAACGAATTCTATTTTTGCCCTTCAAACATTATTTTCTTACATAACTTGTAATTAATCTATTGAAGACAACAATGCATTATTTAGCTTTAAAAAGCATATCACTCAGTCTTTTCAATCATTAAATTGTTTGAAGGCACTTCGAACCAATTCTCTTTTTGTATTTAAAACGCGACTTTCGTGCATAACTTGCAGTTGATCTAATGATGGCAACTATGCCTTTTTTAGCGTTCAAGTCATACTTTTGCGTGTCTTTAAGTCAGTAAATCATTATAAATCACTTCGAACGAAATTCAGCCTTTAAACATGACTTTCGTGTGTAACTTGCAGTTGATCTATTGAAGGCAACAATGCATTTGTTTAGCCTTAAAGTCATGTCATTGAGTCTCTTTTAGTCATTAAATCATTCTAAATTAATTCGACCGAATTCTATTTTCGCTATTCAAACATTATTTTCTTACATAACTTGTAATTAATTTATTGAAGACAACAATGCATTATTTTAGCATTAAAAAGGATATCACTCAGTCTTTTGAATCATTAAATTGTTTGAAGGCACTTCGAACCAATTCTCTTTTTGCATTTAAAACGCGACTTTCGTGCATAACTTGCAATTGATCTATTGATTGCAACTATGCCTTTTTTAGCGTTCAAGTCATATTTTTGCGTCTCTTTTAGTCAGTAAATCATTCTAAATCACTTCGAACGAAATTCGGCCTTTAAACATGACTTTCGTGCGTAACTTGCAGTTGATCTATTGAAGGTAAAAATGCATTTGTTTAGCCTCAAAGTCATGTCATTGTGTCTCTTTTAGTCTTTAAATCATTCTAAATTAATTTGAACGAATTCTATTTTTGCCCTTCAAACATTATTTTCTTACATAACTTGTAATTAATCTATTGAAGACAACAATGCATTATTTTAGCTTTAAAAAGCATATCACTCAGTCTTTTCAATCATTAAATTGTTTGAAGGCACTTCGAACCAATTCTCTTTTTGTATTTAAAACGCGACTTTCGTGCATAACTTGCAGTTGATCTAATGATGGCAACTATGCCTTTTTTAGCGTTCAAGTCATATTTTTGCGTGTCTTTAAGTCAGTAAATCATTATAAATCACTTCGAACGAAATTCAGCCTTTAAACATGACTTTCGTGCGTAACTTGCAGTTGATCTATTGAAGGCAACAATGCATTTGTTTAGCCTTAAAGTCATGTCATTGTGTCTGTTTTAGTCTTTAAATCATTCTAAATTAATTCGAACGAATTCCATTTTTGCCCTTCAAACATTATATTCTTACATAACTTGTAATTAATCTATTGAAGACAACAATGCATTACTTTAGCATTAAAAAGCATATCACTCAGTCTTTTCAATCATTAAATTGTTTGAAGGCACGTCGAACCAATTCTCTTTTTGCATTTAAAACGCGAGTTTCGTGCATAACTTGCAGTTGATCTATTGATGGCAACTATGCATTTTTTAGCGTTCAAGTCATATTTTTGTGTCTCTTTTTGTCAGTAAATCATTCTAAATCTCTTCGAGCGAAATTCGCCCTTTAAACATGACTTTCGTGCGTAACTTGCGGTTGATCTATTGAAGGGAACAATGCATTTGTTTAGCCTTAAAGTCATGTCACTGAGTCTCTTCTAGTCATTAAATCATTCTAAATTAGTTCGACCGAATTCTATTTTCGCCCTTCAAATATTATTTTCTTACATAACTTGTAATTAATCTCTTGAAGACAACAATGCATTATTTTAGCATTAAAAAGCATATCACTCAGTCTTTTCAATCATTAAATTGTTTGAAGGCACTTCGAACCAATTCTCTTTTTGCATTTAAAATGCGACTTTCGTGCATAACTTGCAATTGCTCTATTAATGGCAACTATGCCTTTTTTAGCCTTAAAGTCATATTTTTGCGTCTCTTTTAGTCAGTAAATCATTCTAAATCACTTCGAACGAAATTCGGCCTTTAAACATGACTTTCGTGCGTAACTTGCAGTTGATCTATTGAAGGTAAAAATGCATTTGTTTAGCCTTAAAGTCATGTCATTGTGTCTCTTTTAGTCTTTAAATCATTCTAAATTAATTTGAACGAATTCTATTTTTGCCCTTCAAACATTATTTTCTTACATAACTTGTAATTAATCTATTGAAGACAACAATGCATTATTTTAGCTTTAAAAAGCATATCACTCAGTCTTTTCAATCATTAAATTGTTTGAAGGCACTTCGAACCAATTCTCTTTTTGCATTTAAAACGCGACTTTCGTGCATAACTTGCAATTGATCTAATGATGGCAACTATGCCTTTTTTAGCGTTCAAGTCATATTTTTGCGTGTCTTTTAGTCAGTAAATCATTCTAAATCACTTCGAACGAAACTCGGCCTTTAAACATGACTTTCGTGCGTAACTTGCAGTTGATCTATTGAAGGCAACAATGCAATTGTTTAGCCTTAAAGTCATGTCATTGAGTCTCTTTTAGTCATTAAATCATTCTAAATTAATTCGACCGAATTCTATTTTCGCTATTCAAACATTATTTTCTTACATAACTTGTAATTAATCTATTGAAGACAACAATGCATTATTTTAGCATTAAAAAGCATATCACTCAGTCTTTTGAATCATTAAATTGTTTGAAGGCACTTCGAACCAATTCTCTTTTTGCATTTAAAACGCGACTTTCGTGCATAACTTGCAATTGATCTATTGATTGCAACTATGCCTTTTTTAGCGTTCAAGTCATATTTTTGCGTCTCTTTTAGTCAGTAAATCATTCTAAATCACTTCGAACGAAATTCGGCCTTTAAACATGACTTTCGTGCGTAAGTTGCAGTTGATCTATTGAAGGTAAAAATGCATTTGTTTAGCCTCAAAGTCATGTCATTGTGTCTCTTTTAGTCTTTAAATCATTCTAAATTAATTTGAACGAATTCTATTTTTGCCCTTCAAACATTATTTTCTTACATAACTTGTAATTAATCTATTGAAGACAACAATGCATTATTTTAGCTGTAAAAAGCATATCACTCAGTCTTTTCAATCATTAAATTGTTTGAAGGCACTTCGAACCAATTCTCTTTTTGTATTTAAAACGCGACTTTCGTGCATAACTTGCAGTTGATCTAATGATGGCAACTATGCCTTTTTTAGCGTTCAAGTCATATTTTTGCGTGTCTTTTAGTCAGTAAATCATTCTAAATCACTTCGAACAAAATTCGGCCTTTAAACATGACTTTCGTGCGTAACTTGCAGTTGATCTATTGAAGGGAACAATGCATTTGTTTAGCCTTAAAGTCATGTCACTGAGTCTCTTCTAGTCATTAAATCATTCTAAATTAGTTCGACCGAATTCTATTTTCGCCCTTCAAATATTATTTTCTTACATAACTTGTAATTAATCTCTTGAAGACAACAATGCATTATTTTAGCATTAAAAAGCATATCACTCAGTCTTTTCAATCATTAAATTGTTTGAAGGCACTTCGAACCAATTCTCTTTTTGCATTTAAAATGCGACTTTCGTGCATAACTTGCAATTGATCTAATGATGGCAACTATGCCTTTTTTGGCGTTCAAGTCATATTTTTGCGTGTCTTTTAGTCAGTAAATCATTCTAAATCACTTCGAACGAAATTCGGCCTTTAAACATGACTTTCGTGTGTAACTTGCAGTTGATCTATTGAAGGCAACAATGCATTTGTTTAGCCTTAAAGTCATGTCATTGAGTCTCTTTTAGTCTTTAAATCATTCTAAATTAATTTGAACGAATTCTATTTTTGCCCTTCAAACATTATTTTCTTACATAACTTGTAATTAATCTATTGAAGACAACAATGCATTATTTTAGCTTTAAAAAGCATATCACTCAGTCTTTTCAATCATTAAATTGTTTGAAGGCACTTCGAACCAATTCTCTTTTTGTATTTAAAACGCGACTTTCGTGCATAACTTGCAGTTGATCTAATGATGGCAACTATGCCTTTTTTAGCGTTCAAGTCATATTTTTGCGTGTCTTTTAGTCAGTAAATCATTCTAAATCACTTCGAACAAAATTCGGCCTTTAAACATGACTTTCGTGCGTAACTTGCAGTTGATCTATTGAAGGGAACAATGCATTTGTTTAGCCTTAAAGTCATGTCACTGAGTCTCTTCTAGTCATTAAATCATTCTAAATTAGTTCGACCGAATTCTATTTTCGCCCTTCAAATATTATGTTCTTACATAACTTGTAATTAATCTCTTGAAGACAACAATGCATTATTTTAGCATTAAAAAGCATATCACTCAGTCTTTTCAATCATTAAATTGTTTGAAGGCACTTCGAACCAATTCTCTTTTTGCATTTAAAATGCGACTTTCGTGCATAACTTGCAATTGATCTATTAATGGCAACTATGCCTTTTTTAGCCTTAAAGTCATATTTTTGCGTCTCTTTTAGTCAGTAAATCATTCTAAATCACTTCGAACGAAATTCGGCCTTTAAACATGACTTTCGTGCGTAACTTGCAGTTGATCTATTGAAGGTAAAAATGCATTTGTTTAGCCTTAAAGTCATGTCATTGTGTCTCTTTTAGTCTTTAAATCATTGTAAATTAATTTGAACGAATTCTATTTTTGCCCTTCAAACATTATTTTCTTACATAACTTGTAATTAATCTATTGAAGACAACAATGCATTATTTTAGCTTTAAAAAGCATATCACTCAGTCTTTTCAATCATTAAATTGTTTGAAGGCACTTCGAACCAATTCTCTTTTTGCATTTAAAACGCGACTTTCGTGCATAACTTGCAATTGATCTAATGATAGCAACTATGCCTTTTTTAGCGTTCAAGTCATATTTTTGCATGTCTTTTAGTCAGTAAATCATTCTAAATCACTTCGAACGAAACTCGGCCTTTAAACATGACTTTCGTGCGTAACTTGCAGTTGATCTATTGACGGCAACAATGCAATTGTTTAGCCTTAAAGTCATGTCACTGAGTCTCTTCTAGTCATTAAATCATTCTAAATTAGTTCGACCGAATTCTATTTTCGCCCTTCAAATATTATTTTCTTACATAACTTGTAATTAATCTCTTGAAGACAACAATGCATTATTTTAGCATTAAAAAGCATATCACTCAGTCTTTTCAATCATTAAATTGTTTGAAGGCACTTCGAACCAATTCTCTTTTTGCATTTAAAATGCGACTTTCGTGCATAACTTGCAATTGATCTATTAATGGCAACTATGCCTTTTTTAGCCTTAAAGTCATATTTTTGCATCTCTTTTAGTCAGTAAATCATTCTAAATCACTTCGAACGAAATTCGGCCTTTAAACATGACTTTTGTGCGTAACTTGCAGTTGATCTATTGAAGGTAAAAATGCATTTGTTTAGCCTTAAAGTCATGTCATTGTGTCTCTTTTAGTCTTTAAATCATTCTAAATTAATTTGAACGAATTCTATTTTTGCCCTTCAAACATTATTTTCTTACATAACTTGTAATTAATCTATTGAAGACAACAATGCATTATTTTAGCTTTAAAAAGCATATCACTCAGTCTTTTCAATCATTAAATTGTTTGAAGGCACTTCGAACCAATTCTCTTTTTGCATTTAAAACGCGACTTTCGTGCATAACTTGCAATTGATCTAATGATGGCAACTATGCCTTTTTTGGCGTTCAAGTCATATTTTTGCGTGTCTTTTAGTCAGTAAATCATTCTAAATCACTTCGAACGAAATTCGGCCCTTAAACATGACTTTCGTGTGTAACTTGCAGTTGATCTATTGAAGGCAACAATGCATTTGTTTAGCCTTAAAGTCATGTCATTGAGTCTCTTTTAGTCTTTAAATCATTCTAAATTAATTCGAACGAATTCTATTTTTGCCCTTCAAACATTATTTTCTTACATAACTTGTAATTAATCTATTGAAGACAACAATGCATTATTTTAGCATTAAAAAGCATATCACTCAGTCTTTTCAATCATTAAATTGTTTGAAGGCACTGCGAACCAATTCTCTTTTTGCATTTAAAACGCGACTTTCGTGCATAACTTGCAGTTGATCTATTGATGGCAGCTATGCATTTTTTAGCGTTCAAGCCATATTTTTGCGTCTCTTTTAGTTAGTAAATCATTCTAAATCACTTCGTATGAAATTCGGCATTTAAACATGACTTTCGTGCATAACTTGCAGTTGATCTATTGAAGGCAACAATGCATTTGTTTAGCCTTAAAGTCATGTCACTGAGTCTCTTTTAGTCTTTAAATCATTCTAAATTAATTCGAACGAATTCTATTTTTGCCTTTCAAACATTATTTTCTTACCTAACTTGTAATTAATCTATTGAAGACAACAATGCATTATTTTAGCATTAAAAAGCATATCACGCAGTCATTTCAATCATTAAATTGTTTAAAGGCACTTCGAACCAATTCTCTTTTTGCATTTAGAACGCCATCTTCTTGCATAATTTGCAATTGATCTATTGATGGCGACTATGCATTTTTTTAGCCTTAAAGTCATATTTTTGCATCTTTTTTAGTCAGTAAATCATTCTAAATCACTTCGTATGAAATTCGGCATTTAAACATGACTTTCGTGCATAACTTGCAGTTGATCTATTATAGGCAACAATGCATTTGTTTAGCCTTAAAGTCATGTCACTGAGTCTCTTCTAGTCATTAAATCATTCTAAATTAGTTCGAACGAATTATATTTTCGCCCTTCAAATATTATTTTCTTACATAACTTGTAATTAATCTATTGAGGACAACAATGCATTATTTTAGCATTAAAAAGCATATCACTCAGTCTTTTCAATCATTAAATTGTTTGAAGGCACTTCAAACCAATTCTCTTTTTGCAGTTAAAACGCGACTTTCGTGCATAACTTGCAATTGATCTATTGTTGGCAACTATGCCTTTTTTAGCGTTCAAGTCATATTTTTGCGTCTCTTTTAGTCAGTAAATCATTCTAAATAACTTCGAACGTAATTCGGCCTTTAAACATGACTTTCGTGCGTAACTTGCAGTTGATCTATTGAAGGCAACAATGCATTTGTTTAGCCTTAAAGTCATGTCACTGAGTCTCTTTTAGTCTTTAAATCATTCTAAATTAATTCGAACGAATTCTATTTTTGCCTTTCAAACATTATTTTCTTACCCAACTTGTAATTAATCTATTGAAGACAACAATGCATTATTTTAGCATTAAAAAGCATATCACTCAGTCTTTTCAATCATTAAATTGTTTGACGGCACTTCGAACCAATTCTCTTTTTGCATTTAGAAAGCCATCTTCATGCATAATTTGCAATTGATCTATTGATGGAAACTACGCATTTTTTTAGCCTTAAAGTCATATTTCTGCGTCTGCTTTAGTCGGTAAGTCATTCTAAATCACTTCGTATGAAATTCGGCATTTAAACATGACTTTCGTGCATAACTTGCAGTTGATCTATTGAAGGCAACAATGCATTTGTTTAGCCATAAAGTCATGTCACTGAGTCTCTTCTAGTCATTAAATCATTCTAAATTTGTTCGAACGAATTCTATTTTCGCCCTTCAAATATTATTTTCTTACATAACTTGTAATTAATCTATTGAAGACAAAAATGAATTATTTTAGCATTAAAAAGCATACCACTCAGTCTTTTCAATCATTAAATTGTTTGAAGGAACTTCGAACCAATTCTCTTTTTGCATTTAAAACGCGACTTTCGTGCATAACTTGCAATTGATCTATTGATGGCAACTATGCCTTTTTTAGCGTTCAAGTCATATTTTTGCGTCTCTTTTAGTAAGTAAATCATTCTAAATCACTTCGAACGAAATTCGGCCTTTAAACATGACTTTCTGGCGTAACTTGCAGTTGATCTATTGAAGGCAACAATGCATTTGTTTAGCCTTAAAGTCATGTCACTGAGTCTCTTTTAGTCTTTAAATCATTCTAAATTAATTCGAACGAATTCTATTTTTGCCTTTCAAACATTATTTTCTTACCTAACTTGTAATTAATCTATTGAAGACAACAATGCATTATTTTAGCATTAAAAAGCATATCACGCAGTCATTTCAATCATTAAATTGTTTAAAGGCACTTCGAACCAATTCTCTTTTTGCATTTAGAACGCCATCTTCTTGCATAATTTGCAATTGATCTATTGATGGCGACTATGCATTTTTTTTGCCTTAAAGTCATATTTTTGCGTCTTTTTTAGTCAGTAAATCATTCTAAATCACTTCGTATGAAATTCGGCATTTAAACATGACTTTCGTGCATAACTTGCAGTTGATCTATTATAGGCAACAATGCATTTGTTTAGCCTTAAAGTCATGTCACTGAGTCTCTTCTAGTCATTAAATCATTCTAAATTAGTTCGAACGAATTATATTTTCGCCCTTCAAATATTATTTTCTTACATAACTTGTAATTAATCTATTGAGGACAACAATGCATTATTTTAGCATTAAAAAGCATATCACTCAGTCTTTTCAATCATTAAATTGTTTGAAGGCACTTCAAACCAATTCTCTTTTTGCAGTTAAAACGCGACTTTCGTGCATAACTTGCAATTGATCTATTGTTGGCAACTATGCCTTTTTTAGCGTTCAAGTCATATTTTTGCGTCTCTTTTAGTCAGTAAATCATTCTAAATAACTTCGAACGTAATTCGGCCTTTAAACATGACTTTCGTGCGTAACTTGCAGTTGATCTATTGAAGGCAACAATGCATTTGTTTAGCCTTAAAGTCATGTCACTGAGTCTCTTTTAGTCTTTAAATCATTCTAAATTAATTCGAACGAATTCTATTTTTGCCTTTCAAACATTATTTTCTTACCTAACTTGTAATTAATCTATTGAAGACAACAATGCATTATTTTAGCATTAAAAAGCATATCACTCAGTCTTTTCAATCATTAAATTGTTTGACGGCACTTCGAACCAATTCTCTTTTTGCATTTAGAAAGCCATCTTCATGCATAATTTGCAATTGATCTATTGATGGAAACTACGCATTTTTTTAGCCTTAAAGTCATATTTCTGCGTCTCCTTTAGTCGGTAAGTCATTCTAAATCACTTCGTATGAAATTCGGCATTTAAACATGACTTTCGTGCATAACTTGCAGTTGATCTATTGAAGGCAACAATGCATTTGTTTAGCCATAAAGTCATGTCACTGAGTCTCTTCTAGTCATTAAATCATTCTAAATTTGTTCGAAAAAATTCTATTTTCGCCCTTCAAATATTATTTTCTTACATAACTTGTAATTAATCTATTGAAGACAACAATGAATTATTTTAGCATTAAAAAGCATACCACTCAGTCTTTTCAATCATTAAATTGTTTGAAGGAACTTCGAACCAATTCTCTTTTTGCATTTAAAACGCGACTTTCGTGCATAACTTGCAATTGATCTATTGATGGCAACTATGCCTTTTTTAGCGTTCAAGTCATATTTTTGCGTCTCTTTTAGTAAGTAAATCATTCTAAATCAGTTCGAACGAAATTCGGCCTTTAAACATGACTTTCTGGCGTAACTTGCAGTTGATCTATTGAAGGCAACAATGCATTTGTTTAGCCTTAAAGTCATGTCATTGAGTCTCTTTTAGTCTTTAAATCATTCTAAATTAATTCGAACGAATTCTATTTTTGCCTTTCAAACATTATTTTCTTACCTAACTTGTAATTAATCTATTGAAGACAACAATGCATTATTTTTGCATTAAAAAGCATATCACGCAGTCATTTCAATCATTAAATTGTTTAAAGGCACTTCGAACCAATTCTCTTTTTGCATTTAGAACGCCATCTTCTTGCATAATTTGCAATTGATCTATTGATGGCGACTATGCATTTTTTTAGCCTTAAAGTCATATTTTTGCGTCTTTTTTAGTCAGTAAATCATTCTAAATCACTTCGTATGAAATTCGGCATTTAAACATGACTTTCGTGCATAACTTGCAGTTGATCTATTATAGGCAACAATGCATTTGTTTAGCCTTAAAGTCATGTCACTGAGTCTCTTCTAGTCATTAAATCATTCTAAATTAGTTCGAACGAATTATATTTTCGCCCTTCAAATATTATTTTCTTACATAACTTGTAATTAATCTATTGAGGACAACAATGCATTATTTTAGCATTAAAAAGCATATCACTCAGTCTTTTCAATCATTAAATTGTTTGAAGGCACTTCAAACCAATTCTCTTTTTGCAGTTAAAACGCGACTTTCGTGCATAACTTGCAATTGATCTATTGTTGGCAACTATGCATTTTTTAGCATTCAAGTCATATTTTTGCGTCTCTTTTAGTCAGTAAATCATTCTAAATCACTTCGAACGAAATTCGGCCTTTAAACATGACTTTCGTGCATAACTTGCAGTTGATCTATTATAGGCAACAATGCATTTGTTTAGCCTTAAAGTCATGTCACTGAGTCTCTTCTAGTCATTAAATCATTCTAAATTAGTTCGAACGAATTCTATTTTCGCCCTTCAAATATTATTTTCTTACATAACTTGTAATTAATCTATTGAAGACAACATTGCATTATTTTAGCATTAAAAAGCATATCACTCAGTCTTTTCAATCATTAAATTGTTTGACGGCACTTCGAACCAATTCTCTTTTTGCATTTAGAAAGCCATCTTCATGCATAATTTGCAATTGATCTATTGATGGAAACTACGCATTTTTTTAGCCTTAAAGTCATATTTCTGCGTCTCCTTTAGTCGGTAAGTCATTCTAAATCACTTCGTATGAAATTCGGCATTTAAACATGACTTTCGTGCATAACTTGCAGTTGATCTATTGAAGGCAACAATGCATTTGTTTAGCCATAAAGTCATGTCACTGAGTCTCTTCTAGTCATTAAATCATTCTAAATTTGTTCGAACGAATTCTATTTTCGCCCTTCAAATATTATTTTCTTACATAACTTCTAATTAATCTATTGAAGACAACAATGAATTATTTTAGCATTAAAAAGCATATCACTCAGTCTTTTCAATCATTAAATTGTTTGAAGGAACTTCGAACCAATTCTCTTTTTGCATTTAAAACGCGACTTTCGTGCATAACTTGCAATTGATCTATTGATGGCAACTATGCATTTTTTAGCGTTCAAGTCATATTTTTGCGTCTCTTTTAGTAAGTAAATCATTCTAAATCAGTTCGAACGAAATTCGGCCTTTAAACATGACTTTCTGGCGTAACTTGCAGTTGATCTATTGAAGGCAACAATGCATTTGTTTAGCCTTAAAGTCATGTCATTGAGTCTCTTTTAGTCTTTAAATCATTCTAAATTAATTCGAACGAATTCTATTTTTGCCTTTCAAACATTATTTTCTTACCTAACTTGTAATTAATCTATTGAAGACAACAATGCATTATTTTAGCATTAAATAGCATATCACTCAGTCTTTTCAATCATTAAATTGTTTGAAGGCACTCCGAACCAATTCTCTTTTTGCATTTAAAACGCGACTTTCGTGCATAACTTGCAATTGATCTATTGACTGCAACTATGCATTTTTTAGCGTTCAACCCATATTTTTGCGTCTCTTTTCGTCAGTAAATCATTCTAAATCACTTCGTATGAAATTCGGCATTTAAACATGACTTTCGTGCATAACTTGCAGTTGATCTATTACAGGCGACAATGCATTTGTTTAGCCTTAAAGTCATGTCATTGAGTCTGTTTTAGTCTTTAAATCATTCTAAATTAATTCGAACGAATTCTATTTTTGCCCTTCAAACATTATTTTCTTACATAACTTGTAATTAATCTATTGAAGATAACAATGCATTATCTTAGCATTAAAAAGCATATCACTCAGTCTTTTCAATCATTAAATTGTTTGACGGCACTTCGAACCAATTCTCTTTTTGCATTTAAAAAGCGACTTTCGTGCATAAGTTGCAATTGATCTATTGATTGCAACTATGCATTTTTTAGCGTTCAAGCCGTATTTTTGCGTCTCTTTTAGTCAGTAAATCATTCTAAATCACTTCGTATGAAATTCGGCATTTAAACATGACTTTCGTGCATAACTTGCAGTTGATCTATTGAAGGCGACAATGCATTTGTTTAGCCATAAAGTCATGTCACTGAGTCTCTTCTAGTCATTAAATCATTCTAAATTTGTTCGAACGAATTCTATATTCGCCCTTCAAATATTATTTTCTTACATAACTTGTAATTAATCTATTGAAGACAACAATGCATTATTTTAGCATTAAAAAGTATATCACTCAGTCATTTCAATCATTAAATTGTTTGAAGGCACTTCGAACCAATTCTCTTTTTGCATTTAGAATGCCATCTTCTTGCATAATTTGCAATTGATCTATTGATGGCAACTACGCATTTTTTTAGCCTTAAAGTCATATTTTTGCGTCTCTTTTAGTCAGTAAATCATTCTAAATCACTTCGAACGAAATTCGGCCTTTAAACATGACTTTCGTGCGTAACTTGCAGTTGATCTATTGAAGGCAACAATGCATTTGTTTAGCCTTAAAGTCATGTCATTGAGTCTCTTTTAGTCTTTAAATCATTCTAAATTAATTCGAACGAATTCTATTTTTGCCCTTCAAACATTATTTTCTTATATAACTTGTAATTAATCTATTGAAGACAACAATGCATTATTTTAGCATTAAAATGCATATCACTCAGTCTTTTCAATCATTAAATTGTTTGAAGGCACTTCGAACCAATTCTCTTTTTGCATTTAAAACGCGACTTTCGTGCATAACTTGCAATTGATCTATTGATGGCAACTATGCCTTTTTTAGCGTTCGATTCATATTTTTGCGTCTCTTTTAGTCAGTAAATCATTCTAAATCACTTCGAACGAAATTCGGCCTTTAAACATGACTTTCGTGCGTAACTTGCAGTTGATCTATTGAAGGCAACAATGCAATTGTTTAGCCTTAAAGTCATGTCATTGAGTCTCTTTTAGTCATTAAATCATTCTAAATTATTTCGACCGAATTCTATTTTTGCTATTCAAACATTATTTTCTTACATAACTTGCAATTAATCTATTAAAGACAACAATGCATTATTTTAGCATTAAAAAGCATATCACTCAGTCTTTTCAATCATTAAATTGTTTGAAGGCACTTCGAAGCAATTCTCTTTTTGCATTTAAAACGCGACTTTCGTGCATAACTTGCAATTGATCTATTGATGGAAACTATGCCTTTTTTAGCGTTCAAGTCATATTTTTGCGTGTCTTTTAGTCAGTAAATCATTCTAAATCGCTTCGAACGAAATTCGGCCTTGAAACATGACTTTCGTGCGTAACTTGCAGTTGATCTATTGAAGGTAACAATGCATTTGTTTAGCCTTAAAGTCATGTCATTGAGTCTCTTTTAGTCTTTAAATCATTCTAAATTAATTCGAACGAATTCTATTTTTGCCCTTCAAACATTATCTTCTTACATAACTTGTAATTAATCTATTGAAGACAACAATGCATTATTTTAGCATTAAAAAGCATATCACTCAGTATTTTCAATCATTAAATTGTTTGCAGGAACTTCGAACCAATTCTCTTTTTGCATTTAAAACGCGACTTTAGTTCATAATTTGCAATTGATCTATTGATGGCAACTACGCATTTTTTTAGCCTTAAATTCATATTTTTGCATCTCCTTTAGTCAGTAAATCATTCTAAATCACTTCGTCTGAAATTCGGCATTTAAACATGACTTTCGTGCATAACTTGCAGTTGATCTATTGAAGGCAACAATGCATTTGTGTAGCCGTGAAGTCATGTCACTGAGTCTCTTCTAGTCATTAAATCATTCTAAATTTGTTCGAACGAATTCTATTTTCGCCCTTCAAATATCATTTTCTTACATAACCTGTAATTAATCTATTGAAGACAACAATGCATTATTTTAGCATTAAAAAGCATATCACTCAGTCTTTTCAATCATTAAATTGTTTGAAGGCACTTCGAACCAATTCTCTTTTTGCATTCAAAACGCGACTTTCGTGCATAACTTGCAATTGATCTATTGATGGCAACTATGCCTTTTTTAGCGTTCAAGTCATATTTTTGCGTCTCTTTTAGTCAGTAAATCATTCTAAATCACTTCGAACGAAATTCGGCCATTAAACATGACTTTCGTACGTAACTTGCAGTTGATCTATTGAAGGCAACAATGCATTTGTTTAGCCTTAAAGTCATGTCATTGAGTCTCTTTTAGTCATTAAATCATTCTAAATTAATTCGACCGAATTCTATTTTCGCTATTCAAACAGTATTTTCTTACATAACTTGCAATTAATCTATTGAAGACAACAATGCATTATTTTAGCATTAAAAAGCATATCACTCAGTCTTTTCAATCATTAAATTGTTTAACGGCACTTCGAACCAATTCTTTTTTTGCATTTAGAACGCCATCTTCATGCATAATTTGCAATTGATCTATTGATAGCAACTATGCATTTTTTTAGCCTTAAATTCATATTTTTGCGTCTCCTTTAGTCAGTAAATCATTCTAAATCACTTCGTCTGAAATTCGGCATTTAAACATGACTTTCGTGCATAACTTGCAGTTGATCTATTGAAGGCAACAATGCATTTGTGTAGCCGTGAAGTCATGTCACTGAGTCTCTTCTAGTCATTAAATCATTCTAAATTTGTTCGAACGAATTCTATTTTCGCCCTTCAAATATTATTTTCTTACATAACCTGTAATTAATCTATTGAAGACAACAATGCATTATTTTAGCATTAAAAAGCATATCACTCAGTCTTTTCAATCATTAAATTGTTTGAAGGCACTTCGAACCAATTCTCTTTTTGCATTCAAAACGCGACTTTCGTGCATAACTTGCAATTGATCTATTGATGGCAACTATGCCTTTTTTAGCGTTCAAGTCATATTTTTGCGTCTCTTTTAGTCAGTAAATCATTCTAAATCACTTCGAACGAAATTCGGCCATTAAACATGACTTTCGTACGTAACTTGCAGTTGATCTATTGAAGGCAACAATGCATTTGTTTAGCCTTAAAGTCATGTCATTGAGTCTCTTTTAGTCATTAAATCATTCTAAATTAATTCGACCGAATTCTATTTTCGCTATTCAAACAGTATTTTCTTACATAACTTGCAATTACTCTATTGAAGACAACAATGCATTATTTTAGCATTAAAAAGCATATCACTCAGTCTTTTCAATCATTAAATTGTTTGAAGGCACTTCGAACCAATTCTCTTTTTGCATTTAAACCGCGACTTTCGTGCATAACTTGCAATTGATCTATTGATGGCAACTATGCCTTTTTTAGCGTTCAAGTCATATTTTTGCGTCTCTTTTAGTCAGTAAATCATTCTAAATCACTTCGAACGAAATTCGGCCTTTAAACATGACCTTCGTACGTAACTTGCAGTTGATCTATTGAAGGCAACAATGCATTTGTTTAGCCTTAAAGTCATGTCATTGAATCTCTTTTAGTCTTTAAATCATTCTAAATTAATTCGAACGAATTCTATTTTTGCCCTTCAAACATTATTTTCTTACATAACTTGTAATTAATCTATTGAAGACAACAATGCATTATTTTAGCATTAAAAAGCATATCACTCAGCCTTTTCAATCATTAAATTGTTTGAAGGCACTTCGAACAAATTCTCTTTTTGCATTTAAAACGCGACTTTCGTGCATAACTTGCAATTGATCTATTGATGGCAACTATGCCTTTTTTAGCGTTCAAGTCATATTTTTGCGTCTCTTTTAGTCAGTAAATCATTCTAAATCGCTTCCAACGAAATTCGGCCTTTAAAGACGACTTTCGTGCGTAACTTGCAGTTGATCTATTGAAGGTTACAATGCATTTGTTTAGCCTTATAGTCATGTCATTGAGTCTCTTTTAGTCTTTAAATCATTCTAAATTAATTCGAACGAATTCTATTTTTGCCCTTCAAACATTATTTTCTTACATAACTTGTAATTAATCTATTGAAGACAACAATGCATTATTTTAGCATTAAAAAGCATATCACTCAGTCTTTTCAATCATTAAATTGTTTGAAGGCACTTCGAACCAATTCTCTTTTTGCATTTAAAACGCGACTTTCGTGCATAACTTGCAATTGATCTATTGATGGCAACTATGCCTTTTTTAGCGTTAAAGTCATATTTTTGCGACTCTTTTAGTCAGTAAATCATTCTAAATCACTTCGAACGAAATTCGGCCTTTAAACATGACTTTCGTGCGTAACTTGCAGTTGATCTATTGAAGGCAACAATGCATTTGTTTAGCCTTAAAGTCATGTCACTGAGTCTCTTCTAGTCATTAAATCATTCTAAATTAGTTCGACCGAATTCTATTTTCGCCCTTCAAATATTATTTTCTTACATAACTTGTAATTAATCTATTGAAGATAACAATGCATTATTTTAGCATTAAAAAGCATATCACTCAGTCTTTTCAATCATTAAATTGTTTAACGGCACTTCGAACCAATTCATTTTTTGCATTTAGAACGCCATCTTCATGCATAATTTGCAATTGATCTATTGATAGCAACTATGCATTTTTTTAGCCTTAAAGTCATATTTTTGCGTCTCCTTTAGTCAGTAAATCATTCTAAATCACTTCGTATGAAATTCGGCGTTTAAACATGACTTTCGTGCATAACTTGCAGTTGATCTATTGAAGGCAACAATGCATTTGTATAGCCTTAAAGTCATGTCATTGTGTCTCTTTTAGTCTTTAAATCATTCTAAATTAATTCTAACGAATTCTATTTTTGCCCTTCAAACATTATTTTCTTACATAACTTGTAATTAATCTATTGAAGACAACAATGCATTATTTTAGCATTAAAAAGCATATCACTCAGTCTTTTCAATCATTAAATTGTTTGAAGGCACTTCGAACCAATTCTCTTTTTGCATTTAAATCGCAACTTTAGTGCATAACTTGCAATTGATCTATTGATGGCAACTATGCATTTCTTAGCATTCAAGTCATATTTTTGCGTCTCTTTTAGTCAGTAAATCATTCTAAATCACTACGAACGAAATTCGGCCTTTAAACATGACTTTCGGGCATAACTTGCAGTTGATCTATTATAGGCAACAATGCATTTGTTTAGCCTTAAAGTCATGTCACTGAGTCTCTTCTTGTCATTAAATCATTCTAAATTAGTTCGAACGAATTCTATTTTCGCCCTTCAAATATTATTTTCTTACATAACTTGTAATTAATCTATTGAAGACAACAATGCATTATTTTACCATTAAAAAGCATATCACTTAGTCTTTTCAATCATTAAACTGTTTGAAGGCACTTCGAACCAATTCTCTTTTTGCATTTAAAACGCGACTTTCGTGCATAACTTGCAATTGATCTACTGATGGCAACTATGCCTTTTTTAGCGTTCAAGTCATATTTTTGCGTCTCTTTTAGTCAGTAAATCATTCTAAATCACTTCGAACGAGATTCGGCCTTTAAACATGACTTTCGTGCGTAACTTGCAGTTGATCTATTGAAGGCAACAATGCATTTGTTTAGCCTTAAAGTCATGTCACTGAGTCTCTTCTAGTCATTAAATCATTCTAAATTAGTTCGACCGAATTCTATTTTCGCCTTTCAAATATTATTTTCTTACATAACTTGTAATTAATCTATTGAAGATAACAATGCATTATTTTAGCATTAAAAAGCATATCACTCAGTCTTTTCAATCATTAAATTGTTTGAAGGCACCTCGAACCAATTCTCTTTTTGCATTTACAACGCGACTTTCGTGCATAACTTGCAATTGATCTATTGATGGCAACTATGCCTTTTTTAGCGTTCAAGTCATATTTTTGCGTCTCTTTTAGTCAGTAAATCATTCTAAATCAGTTCGAACGAAATTCGGCCTTTAAACATGACTTTCGTGCGTAACTTGCAGTTGATCTATTGAAGGCAACAATGCATTTGTTTAGCCTTAAAGTCATGTCATTGAATCTCTTTTAGTCTTTAAATCATTCTAAATTAATTCGAACGAATTCTATTTTTGCCCTTCAAACATTATTTTCTTACATAACTTGTAATTAATCTATTGAAGACAACAATGCATTATTTTAGCATTAAAAAGCATATCACTCAGTATTTTCAATCATTAAATTGTTTGAAGGCACTGCGAACCAATTCTCTTTTTGCATTTAAATTGCAACTTTCATGCATAACTTGCAATTGATCTATTGATGGCAACTATGCCTTTTTTAGCGTTCAAGTCATATTTTTGCGTGTCTTTTAGTCAGTAAATCATTCTAAATCGCTTCGAACGAAATTCGGCCTTTAAACAAGACTTTCGTGCGTAACTTGCAGTTGATCTATTGAAGGCAACAATGCATTTGTTTAGCCTTAAAGTCATGTCACTGAGTCTCTTCTAGTCATTAAATCATTCTAAATTAGTTCGACCGAATTCTATTTTCGCCCTTCAAATATAATTTTCTTACATAACTTGTAATTAATCTATTGAAGATAACAATGCATTATTTTAGCATTAAAAAGCATATCACTCAGTCTTTTCAATCATTAAATTGTTTGAAGGCACTTCGAACCAATTCTCTTTTTGCATTTAAATTGCGACTTTCGTGCATAACTTGCAATTGATCTATTGATGGGAACTATGCCTTTTTTAGCGTTCAAGTCATATTTTTGCGTCTCTTTTAGTCAGTAAATCATTCTAAATCACTTCGACTGAAATTCGGCCTTTAAACATCACTTTCGTGCGTAACTTGCAGTTGATCTATTATAGGCAACAATGCATTTATTTAGCCTTAAAGTCATGTCACTGAGTCTCTTCTAGTCATTAAATCATTCTAAATTAGTTCGAACGAATTCTATTTTCGCCCTTCAAATATTATTTTCTTTAATAGCTTGTAATTAATCTATTGAATACAACAATGCATTATTTTAGCATTAAAAAGCATATCACTCAGTCTTTTCAATGATTCAATTGTTTGAAGGCACTTCGAACCAATTCTCTTTTTGCATTTAAATTGCAACTTTCATGCATAACTTGCAATTGATCTATTGATGGCAACTATGCCTTTTTTAGCGTTCAAGTCATATTTTTGCGTGTCTTTTAGTCAGTAAATCATTCTAAATCGCTTCGAACGAAATTCGGCCTTTAAACAAGACTTTCGTGCATAACTTGCAGTTGATCAATTATAGGCAACAATGCATTTGTTTAGCCTTAAAGTCATGTCACTGAGTCTCTTCTAGTCATTAAATCATTCTAAATTAGTTCGAACGAATTCTATTTTCGCCCTTCAAATATTATTTTCTTTAATAGCTTGTAATTAATCTATTGAAGACAACAATGCATTATTTTAGCATTAAGAAGCATATCACTCAGTCTTTTCAATCATTAGATTGTTTGAAGGCACTTCGAACCAATTCTCTTTTTGCATTTAAATTGCGACTTTCGTGCATAACTTGCAATTGATCTATTGATGGCAACTATGCCTTTTTTAGCGTTCAAGTCATATTTTTGCGTCTCTTTTAGTCAGTAAATCATTCTTAATCGCTTCGAACGAAATTCGGCCTTTAAACATGACTTTCATGCGTAACTTGCAGTTGATCTATTGAAGGTAACAATGCATTTGTTTAGCCTTAAAGTCATGTCATTGAGTCTCTTTTGGTCTTTAAATCATTCTAAATTAATTCGAACGAATTCTATTTTTGCCCTTCAAACATTATTTTCTTACATAACTTGTAATTGATCTATTGAAGACATGTTATGCATTATTTTAGCATTAAAAAGCATATCACTCAGTATTTTCAATTATTAAATTGTTTGAAGGCACTTCGAACCAACTCTCTTTTTGCATTTAAAACACAACTTTAGTGCATAACTTGCAATTGATCTATTGATGGCAACTATGCATTTTTTAGCGTTCACGTCATATTTTTGCGTCTCTTTTAGTCAGTAAATCATTCTAAATCACTACGAACGAAATTCGGTCTTTAAACATGACTTTCGTGCATAACTTGCAGTTGATCTATTATAGGCAACAATGCATTTGTTTAGCCTTAAAGTCATGTCACTGAGTCTCTTCTAGTCATTAAATCATTCTAAATTAGTTCGAACGAATTCTATTTTCGCCTTGCAAATATTATTTTCTTTAATAGCTTGTAATTAATCTATTGAAGACAACAATGCATTATTTTAGCATTAAAAAGCATATCACTCAGTCTTTTCAATCATTAAATTGTTTGACGGCATTTCGAACGAATTCTCTTTTTGCATTTAAAACGCGACTTTCGTGCATAACTTGCAATTGATCTATTGATGGAAACTATGCATTTTTTAGCATTCAAGTCATATTTTTACGTCTCTTTTAGTCAGTAAATCATTCTAAATCACTACGAATGAAATTCGGCCTTTAAACATGACTTTCGTGCATAACTTGCAGTTGATCTTTTAGGCAACAATGCATTTGTTTAGCCTTAAAGTCATGTCACTGAGTCTCTTCTTGTCATTAAATCATTCTAAATTGGTCCGAACGAATTCTATATTCGCCCTTCAAATATTATTTTCTTACATAACTTGTAATTAATCTATTGAAGACAACAATGCATTATTTTACCATTAAAAAGCATATCACTCAGTCTTTTCAATCATTAAATTGTTTGAAGGCACTTCGAACCAATTCTCTTTTTGTATTTAAAACGCGACTTTCGTGCATAACTTGCAATTGATCTATTGATGGCAACTATGCCTTTTTTAGCGTGCAAGTCATAATTTTGCGTCTCTTTTAGTCAGTAAATCATTCAAAATCACTTCGAACGAAATTCGGCCTTTAAACATGACTTTCGTGCGTAACTACTTGCAGTTGATCTATTGAAGGCAACAATGCATTTGTTTAGCCTTAAAGTCGTGTCACTGAGTCTCTTCTTGTCATTAAATCATTCTAAATTAGTTCGAACGAATTCAATTTTCGCCCTTCAAATATTATTTTCTTACATAACTTGTAATTAATCTGTTGAAGACAACAATGCATTATTTTAGCATTAAAAAGCATATCACTCAGTCTTTTCAATCATTAAATTGTTTGAAGGCACTTTGAACCAATTCTCTATTTGCATTTAAAACGCGACTTTCGAGCATAACTTGCAATTGATCTATTGATGGCAACTATGCCTTTTTTAGCGTTGAAGTCATATTTTTGCGTCTCTTTTAGTCAGTAAATGATTCTAAATCACTACGAACGAAATTCGGCCTTTAAACATGACTTTCGTGCATAACTTGCAGTTGATCTATTATAGGCAACAATGCATTTCTTTAGCCTTAAAGTCATGTCACTGAATCTCTTCTAGTCATTAAATCATTCTAAATTAGTTCGAACGAATTCAATTTTCGCCCTTCAAATATTATTTTCTTACATAACTTGTAATTAATCTGTTGAAGACAACAATGCATTATTTTAGCATTAAAAAGCATATCACTCAGTCTTTTCAATCATTAAATTGTTTGAAGGCACTTTGAACCAATTCTCTATTTGCATTTAAAACGCGACTTTCGAGCATAACTTGCAATTGATCTATTGATGGCAACTATGCCTTTTTTAGCGTTCAAGTCATATTTTTTCGTCTCTTTTAGTCAGTAAATCATTCTAAATCGCTTCGAACGAAATTCGGCCTTTAGACACGACTTTCGTGCGTAACTTGCAGTTGATCTATTGAAGGTAACAATGCATTTGTTTAGCCTTAAAGTCATGTCATTGAGTCTCTTTTAGTCTTTAAATCATTCTAAATTAATTCGAACGAATTCTATTTTTGCCCTTCAAATATTATTTTCTTACATAACTTGTAATTAATCTATTGAAGATAACTATGCATTATTTTAGCATTAAAAAGCATATCACTCAGTCTTTTCAATCATTAAATTGTTTGAAGGCACTTCGAACCAATTCTCTTTTTGCATTTAAAACGCGACTTTCGTGCATAACTTGCAATTGATCTATTGATGGCAACTATGCATTTTTTAGCGTTCAAGTCATATTTTTGCGTCTCTTTTAGTCAGTAAATCATTCTAAATCACTACGAATGAAATTCGGCCTTTAAACATGACTTTCGTGCATAACTTGCGGTTGATCTATTATAGGCAACAATGCATTTGTTTAGCCTTAAAGTCATGTCACTGAGTCTCTTCTAGTCATTAAATCATTCTAAACTAGTTCGACCGAATTCTATTTTCGCCCTTCAAATATTATTTTCTTACATAACTTGTAATTAATCTATTGAAGATAACAATGCATTATTTTAGCATTAAAAAGCATATCACTCAGTCTTTTCAATCATTAAATTGTTTAACGGCACTTCGAACCAATTCTCTTTTTGCATTTAGAACGCCATCTTCATGCATAATTTGCAATTGAGCTATTGATTGCAACTATGCATTTTTTTAGCCTTCAAGTCATATTTTTGCGTCTCCTTTAGTCTGTAAATCATTCTAAATCACTTCGTATGAAATTCGACATTTAAACATGACTTTCGTGCATAACTTGCAGTTGATCTACTGAAGGCAACAATGCATTTGTTTAGCCTTAAAGTCATGTCATTGAGTCTCTTTTAGTCATTGAATCATTATAAATTAATTCGAACGAATTCTATTTTCGCCCTTCAAACATTATTTTCTTACGTAACTTGTAATTAATCTATTGTAGATAACAATGCATTATTTTAGCATTAAAAAGCATATCACTCAGTCTTTTCAATCATTAAATTGTTTGAAGGCACTTCGAACCAATTCTCTTTTTGCATTTAAAATGCGACTTTCGTGCATAACTTGCAATTCATCTATTGATGGCAACGATGCATTTTTTAGCGTTCAAGTCATATTTTTGCGTCTCTTTCAGTCAGTAAATCATTCTAAATCACTACGAACGAAATTCGGCCTTTAAACATGACTTTCGTGCATAACTTGCAGTTGATCTATTATAGGCAACAATGCATTTCTTTAGCCTTAAAGTCATGTCACTGAATCTCTTCTAGTCATTAAATCATTCTAAATTAGTTCGAACGAATTCAATTTTCGCCCTTCAAATATTATTTTCTTACATAACTTGTAATTAATCTGTTGAAGACAACAATGCATTATTTTAGCATTAAAAAGCATATCACTCAGTCTTTTCAATCATTAAATTGTTTGAAGGCACTTTGAACCAATTCTCTATTTGCATTTAAAACGCGACTTTCGAGCATAACTTGCAATTGATCTATTGATGGCAACTATGCCTTTTTTAGCGTTGAAGTCATATTTTTGCGTCTCTTTTAGTCAGTAAATGATTCTAAATCACTACGAACGAAATTCGGCCTTTAAACATGACTTTCGTGCATAACTTGCAGTTGATCTATTATAGGCAACAATGCATTTCTTTAGCCTTAAAGTCATGTCACTGAATCTCTTCTAGTCATTAAATCATTCTAAATTAGTTCGAACGAATTCAATTTTCGCCCTTCAAATATTATTTTCTTACATAACTTGTAATTAATCTGTTGAAGACAACAATGCATTATTTTAGCATTAAAAAGCATATCACTCAGTCTTTTCAATCATTAAATTGTTTGAAGGCACTTTGAACCAATTCTCTATTTGCATTTAAAACGCGACTTTCGAGCATAACTTGCAATTGATCTATTGATGGCAACTATGCCTTTTTTAGCGTTGAAGTCATATTTTTTCGTCTCTTTTAGTCAGTAAATCATTCTAAATCGCTTCGAACGAAATTCGGCCTTTAGACACGACTTTCGTGCGTAACTTGCAGTTGATCTATTGAAGGTAACAATGCATTTGTTTAGCCTTAAAGTCATGTCATTGAGTCTCTTTTAGTCTTTAAATCATTCTAAATTAATTCGAACGAATTCTATTTTTGCCCTTCAAATATTATTTTCTTACATAACTTGTAATTAATCTATTGAAGATAACTATGCATTATTTTAGCATTAAAAAGCATATCACTCAGTCTTTTCAATCATTAAATTGTTTGAAGGCACTTCGAACCAATTCTCTTTTTGCATTTAAAACGCGACTTTCGTGCATAACTTGCAATTGATCTATTGATGGCAACTATGCATTTTTTAGCGTTCAAGTCATATTTTTGCGTCTCTTTTAGTCAGTAAATCATTCTAAATCACTACGAATGAAATTCGGCCTTTAAACATGACTTTCGTGCATAACTTGCGGTTGATCTATTATAGGCAACAATGCATTTGTTTAGCCTTAAAGTCATGTCACTGAGTCTCTTCTAGTCATTAAATCATTCTAAATTAGTTCGAGCGAATTCTATTTTCGCCCTTCAAATATTATTTTCTTACATAACTTGTAATTAATCTATTGAAGACAACAATGCATTATTTTGCCATTAAAAAGCATATCACTCAGTCTTTTCAATCATTAAATTGTTTGAAGGCACTTCGAACAAATTCTCTTTTTGCATTTAAAACGCGACTTTCGTGCATAACTTGCAATTGATCTATTGATGGCAACTATGCCTTTTTTAGCGTTCAAGTCATATTTTTGCGTCTCTTTTAGTCAATAAATCATTCTAAATCACTTCGAACGAAATTCGGCCTATAAACATGACTTTCGTGGGTAACTTGCAGTTGATCAATTGAAGGCAACAATGCATTTGTTTAGCCTTAAAGTCATGTCACTGAGTCTCTTCTAGTCATTAAATCATTCTAAATTAGTTCGAACGAATTCTATTTTCGCCCTTCAAATATTATTTTCTTACATAACTTGTAATTAATCTATTGAAGATAACAATGCATTATTTTAGCATTAAAAAGCATATCACTCAGTCTTTTCAATCATTAAATTGTTTGAAGGCACTTCGAATCAATTCTCTTTTTGCATTTAAAACGCGACTTTCGTGCATAACTTGCAATTGATCTATTGATGGCAACTATGCATTTTTTAGCGTTGAAGTCATATTTTTGCGTCTCTTTTAGTCAGTAAATCATTCTAAATCACTACAAATGAAATTCGGCCTTTAAACATGACTTTCGTGCATAACTTGCAGTTGATCTATTATAGGCAACAATGCATTTGTTTAACCTTAAAGTCATGTCACGGAGTCTCTTCTTGTCATTAAATCATTCTAAATTAGTTCGAACGAATTCAATTTTTGCCCTTCAAATATTATTTTCTTACATAACTTGTAATTAATCCGTTGAAGACAACAATGCATTATTTTAGCATTAAAAAGCATATCACCCAGTCTTTTCAATCATTAAATTGTTTGTAGGCACTTCGAACCAATTCTCTTTTTGCATTTAAAACCCGACTTTCGTGCATAACTTGCAATTGATCTATTGATGCCAACTATGCCTTTTTTAGCGTTCAAGTCATATTTTTGCGTCTCTTTTAGTCACTAAATCATTCTGAATCGCTTCGAACGAAATTCGGCTTTTAAACATGACTTTCGTGCGTAACTTGCAGTTGATCTACTGAAGGTAACAATGCATTTGTTTAGCCTTAAAGTCATGTCACTAAGTCTCTTCTTGTCATTAAATCATTCTAAATTAGTTCGAACGAATTCAATTTTCGCCCTTCAAATATTATTTTCTTACATAACTTGTAATTAATCTATTGAAGACAACAATGCATTATTTTAGCATTAAAAAGCATATCACTCAGTCTTTTCAATCATTCAATTGTTTGAAGGCACTTCGAACCAATTCTCTTTTTGCATTTAAAACCCAACTTTAGTGCATGACTTGCAATTGATCTATTGGTGGCAACTATGCATTTCTTAGCGTTCAAGTCATATTTTTGCGTCTCTTTTAGTCAGTAAATGATTCTAAATCACTACGAACGAAATTCGGCCTTTAAACATGACTTTCGTGCATAACTTGCAGTTGATCTATTATAGGCAACAATGCATTTGTTTAGCCTTAAAGTCATGTCACTGAATCTCTTCTTGTCATTAAATCATTCTAAATTAGTTCGAACGAATTCAATTTTCGCCCTTCAAATATTATTTTCTTACATAACTTGTAATTAATCCGTTGAAGACAACAATGCATTATTTTAGCATTAAAAAGCATATCACTCAGTCTTTTCAATCATTAAATTGTTTGAAGGCACTTTGAACCAATTCTCTATTTGCATTTAAAACGCGACTTTCGAGCATAACTTGCAATTGATCTATTGATGGCAACTATGCCTTTTTTAGCGTTCAAGTCATATTTTTTCGTCTCTTTTAGTCAGTAAATCATTCTAAATCGTTTCGAACGAAATTCGGCCTTTAAACACGACTTTCGTGCGTAACTTGCAGTTGATCTATTGAAGGTAACAATGCATTTGTTTAGCCTTAAAGTCATGTCATTGAGTCTCTTTTAGTCTTTAAATCCTTCTAAATTAATTCGAACGAATTCTATTTTTGCCCTTCAAATATTATTTTCTTACATAACTTGTAATTAATCTATTGAAGATAACTATGCATTATTTTAGCATTAAAAAGCATATCACTCAGTCTTTTCAATCATTAAATTGTTTGAAGGCACTTCGAACCAATTCTCTTTTTGCATTTAAAACGCGACTTTCGTGCATAACTTGCAATTGATCTATTGATGGCAACTATGCATTTTTTAGCGTTCAAGTCATATTTTTGCGTCTCTTTTAGTCAGTAAATCATTCTAAATCACTACGAATGAAATTCGGCCTTTAAACATGACTTTCTTGCATAACTTGCAGTTGATCTATTATAGGCAACAATGCATTTGTTTAGCCTTAAAGTCATGTCACTGAGTCTCTTCTAGTCATTAAATCATTCTAAATTAGTTCGAACGAATTCAATTTTCGCCCTTCAAATATTATTTTCTTACATAACTTGTAATTAATCTATTGAAGACAACAATGCATTATTTTAGCATTAAAAAGCATATCACTCAGTCTTTTCAATCATTAAATTGTTTGAAGGCACTTCGAACCAATTCTCTTTTTGCATTTAAAACGCAACTTTAGTCCATAACTTGCAATTGATCTATTGATGGCAACTATGCATTTCTTAGCGTTCAAGTCATATTTTTGCGTCTCTTTTAGTCAGTAAATGATTTTAAATCACTACGAACGAAATTCGGCCTTTAAACATGACTTTCGTGCATAACTTGCAGTTGATCTATTATAGGCAACAATGCATTTGTTTAGCCTTAAAGTCATGTCACTGAGTCTCTTCTTGTCATTAAATCATTCTAAATTAGTTCGAACGAATTCAATTTTCGCCTGCAAATATTATTTTCTTACATAACTTGTAATTAATCTATTGAAGACAACAATGCATTATTTTAGCATTAAAAAGCATATCACTCAGTCTTTTCAATCATTAAATTGTTTGAAGGCACTTCGAACCAATTCTCTTTTTGCATTTAAAACGCGACTTTCGTGCATAACTTGCAATTGATCTATTGATGGCAACTATGCCTTTTTTAGCGTTCAAGTCATATTTTTGCGTCTCTTTTTAGTCAGTAACTCATTCTAAATCACTTCGAACGAAATTCGGCCTTGAAACATGACTTTCGTGCGTAACTTGCAGTTGATCTATTGAAGGCAACAATGCATTTGTTTAGCCTTAAAGTCATGTCACTGAGTCTCTTCTAGTCATTAAATCATTCTAAATTAGTTCGAACGAATTCTATTTTCGCCCTTCAAATATTATTTTCTTACATAACCTGTAATTAATCTATTGAAGACAACAATGCATTATTTTAGCATTAAAAAGCATATCACTCAGTCTTTTCAATCATTAAATTGTTTGTAGGCACTTCGAACCAATTCTCTTTTTGCATTTAAAACCCGACTTTCGTGCATAACTTGCAATTGATCTATTGATGCCAACTATGCCTTTTTTAGCGTTCAAGTCATATTTTTGCGTCTCTTTTAGTCAATAAATCATTCTGAATCGCTTCGAACGAAATTCGGCCATTAAACATGACTTTCGTGCGTAACTTGCAGTTGATCTACTGAAGGTAACAATGCATTTGTTTAGCCTTAAAGTCATGTCATTGAGTCTCTTTTAGTCTTTAAATCATTCTAAATTAATTCGAACGAATTCTATTTTTGCCCTTCAAATATTATTTTCATACATAACTTGTAATTAATCTATTGAAGACAACAATGCATTATTTTAGCATTAAAAAGCATATCACTCAGTATTTTCAATCATTAAATTGTTTGAAGGCACTTCGAACCAATTCTCTTTTTGCATTTAAAATGCAACTTTAGTGCATAACATGCAATTGATCTATTGATGGCAACTATGCATTTTTTAGCGTTCAAGTCATATTTTTGCGTCTCTTTTAGTCAGTAAATCATTCTAAATCACTACGAATGAAATTCGGCCTTTAAACATGACTTTCGTGCATAACTTGCAGTTGATCTATTATAGGCAACAATGCATTTGTTTAGCCTTAAAGTCATGTCACTGAGTCTCTTCTTGTCATTAAATCATTCTAAATTAGTTCGAACGAATTCAATTTTCGCCCTTCAAATATTATTTTCTTACATAACTTGTAATTAATCTATTGAAGACAACAATGCATTATTTTAGCATTAAAAAGCATATCACTCAGTCTTTTCAATCATTAAATTGTTTGAAGGCACTTTGAACCAATTCTGTATTTGCATTTAAAACGCGACTTTCGTGCATAACTTGGAATTGATCTATTGATGGCAACTATGCCTTTTTTAGCGTTCAAGTCATATTTTTTCGTCTCTTTTAGTCAGTAAATCATTCTAAATCGCTTCGAACGAAATTCGGCCTTTAAACACGACTTTCGTGCGTAACCTGCAGTTGATCTATTGAAGGTAACAATGCATTTGTTTAGCCTTAAAGTCATGTCATTGAGTCTCTTTTAGTCTTTAAATCATTCTAAATTAATTCGAACGAATTCTATTTTCGCCCTTCAAATATTATTTTCTTACATAACTTGTAATTAATCTATTGAAGATAACTATGCATTTTTTTAGCATTAAAAAGCATATCACTCAGTCTTTTCAATCATTAAATTGTTTGAAGGCACTTCGAACCAATTCTCTTTTTGCATTTAAAACGCGACTTTCGTGCATAACTTGCAATTGATCTATTGATGGCAACTATGCATTTTTTAGCGTTCAAGTCATATTTTTGCGTCTCTTTTAGTCAATAAATCATTCTAAATCACTTCGAACGAAATTCTGCCTATAAACATGACTTTCGTGGGTAACTTGCAGTTGATCTATTGAAGGCAACAATGCATTTGTTTAGCCTTAAAGTCGTGTCACTGAGTCTCTTCTTGTCATTAAATCATTCTAAATTACTTCGAACGAATTCAATTTTCGCCCTTCAAATATTATTTTCTTACATAACTTGTAATTAATCTATTGAAGATGACAATGCATTATTTTAGCATTAAAAAGCATATCACTCAGTCTTTTCAATCATTAAATTGTTTGAACGCACTTCGAATCAATTCTCTTTTTGCATTTAAAACGCGACTTTCGTGCATAACTTGCAATTGATCTATTGATGGCAACTATGCATTTTTTAGCGTTCAAGTCATATTTTTGCGTCTCTTTTAGTCAGTAAATCATTCTAAATCACTACGAATGAAATTCGGCCTTTAAACATGACTTTCGTGCATAACTTGCAGTTGATCTATTATAGGCAACAATGCATTTGTTTAACCTTAAAGTCATGTCACTGAGTCTCTTCTTGTCATTAAATCATTCTAAATTAGTTCGAACGAATTCAATTTTTGCCCTTCAAATATTATTTTCTTACATAACTTGTAATTAATCCGTTGAAGACAACAATGCATTATTTTAGCATTAAAAAGCATATCACCCAGTCTTTTCAATCATTAAATTGTTTGTAGGCACTTCGAACCAATTCTCTTTTGGCATTTAAAACCCGACTTTCGTGCATAACTTGCAATTGATCTATTGATGCCAACTATGCCTTTTTTAGCGTTCAAGTCATATTTTTGCGTCTCTTTTAGTCACTAAATCATTCTGAATTGCTTCGAACGAAATTCGGCTTTTAAACATGACTTTCGTGCGTAACTTGCAGTTGATCTACTGAAGGTAACAATGCATTTGTTTAGCCTTAAAGTCATGTCACTGAGTCTCTTCTTGTCATTAAATCATTCTAAATTAGTTCGAACGAATTCAATTTTCGCCCTTCAAATATTATTTTCTTACATAACTTGTAATTAATCTATTGAAGACAACAATGCATTATTTTAGCATTAAAAAGCATATCACTCAGTCTTTTCAATCATTAAATTGTTTGAAGGCACTTCGAACCAATTTTCTTTTTGCATTTAAAACACGACTTTCGTGCATAACTTGCAATTGATCTATTGATGCCAACTATGCCTTTTTTAGCGTTCAAGTCATATTTTTGCGTCTCTTTTAGTCACTAAATCATTCTGAATCGCTTCGAACGAAATTCGGCTTTTAAACATGACTTTCGTGCGTAACTTGCAGTTGATCTACTGAAGGTAACAATGCATTTGTTTAGCCTTAAAGTCATGTCACTGAGTCTCTTCTTGTCATTAAATCATTCTAAATTAGTTCGAACGAATTCAATTTTCGCCCTTCAAATATTATTTTCTTACATAACTTGTAATTAATCTATTGAAGACAACAATGCATTATTTTAGCATTAAAAAGCATATCACTCAGTCTTTTCAATCATTCAATTGTTTGAAGGCACTTCGAACCAATTCTCTTTTTGCATTTAAAACGCAACTTTAGTGCATGACTTGCAATTGATCTATTGGTGGCAACTATGCATTTCTTAGCGTTCAAGTCATATTTTTGCGTCTCTTTTAGTCAGTAAATGATTCTAAATCACTACGAACGAAATTCGGCCTTTAAACATGACTTTCGTGCATAACTTGCAGTTGATCTATTATAGGCAACAATGCATTTGTTTAGCCTTAAAGTCATATCACTGAGTCTCTTCTTGTCATTAAATCATTCTAAATTAGTTCGAACGAATTCAATTTTCGCCCTTCAAATATTATTTTCTTGCATAACTTGTAATTAATCTATTGAAGACAACAATGCATTATTTTAGCATTAAAAAGCATATCACTCAGTCTTTTCAATCATTAAATTGTTTGAAGGCACTTCGAACCAATTCTCTTTTTGCATTTAAAACGCGACTTTCGTGCATAACTTGCAATTGATCTATTGATGGCAACTATGCCTTTTTTAGCGTTCAAGTCATATTTTTGCGTCTCTTTTTAGTCAGTAACTCATTCTAAATCACTTCGAACGAAATTCGGCCTTGAAACATGACTTTCGTGCGTAACTTGCAGTTGATCTATTGAAGGCAACAATGCATTTGTTTAGCCTTTAAGTCATGTCACTGAGTCTCTTCTAGTCATTAAATCATTCTAAATTAGTTCGAACGAATTCTATTTTCGCCCTTCAAATATTATTTTCTTACATAACCTGTAATTAATCTATTGAAGACAACAATGCATTATTTTAGCATTAAAAAGCATATCACTCAGTCTTTTCAATCATTAAATTGTTTGTAGGCACTTCGAACCAATTCTCTTTTTGCATTTAAAACCCGACTTTCGTGCATAACTTGCAATTGATCTATTGATGCCAACTATGCCTTTTTTAGCGTTCAAGTCATATTTTTGCGTCTCTTTTAGTCAATAAATCATTCTGAATCGCTTCGAACGAAATTCGGCCTTTAAACATGACTTTCGTGCGTAACTTGCAGTTGATCTACTGAAGGTAACAATGCATTTGTTTAGCCTTAAAGTCATGTCATTGAGTCTCTTTTAGTCTTTAAATCATTCTAAATTAATTCGAACGAATTCTATTTTCACCCTTCAAATATTATTTTCTTACATAACTTGTAATTAATCTATTGAAGATAACAATGCATTATTTTAGCATTAAAAAGCATATCACTCAGTCTTTTCAATCATTAAATTGTTTGAAGGTACTTTGAACCAATTCTCTATTTGCATTTAAAACGCGACTTTCGTGCATAACTTGCAACTGATCTATTGATGGCAACTATGCCTTTTTTAGCGTTCAAGTCATATTTTTTCGTCTCTTTTAGTCAGTAAATCATTCTAAATCGCTTCGAACGAAGTTCGGCCTTTAAACACGACTTTCGTGCGTAACTTGCAGTTGATCTATTGAAGGTAACAATGCATTTGTTTAGCCTTAAAGTCATCTCATTGAGTCGCTTTTAGTCTTTAAATCATTCTAAATTAATTCGAACGAATTCTATTTTCGCCCTTCAAATATTATTTTCTTACATAACTTGTAATTAATCTATTGAAGATAACTATGCATTGTTTTAGCATTAAAAAGCATATCACTCAGTCTTTTCAATCATTAAATTGTTTGAAGGCACTTCGAACCAATTCTCTTTTTGCATTTAAAACGCGACTTTCGTGCATAACTTGCAATTGATCTATTGATGGCAACTATGCATTTTTTAGCGTTCAAGTCATATTTTTGCGTCTCTTTTAGTCAGTAAATCATTCTAAATCACTACCAACGAAATTCGGCCTTTAAACATGACTTTCGTGCATAACTTGCAGTTGATATATTATAGGCAACAATGCATTTGTTTAGCCTTAAAGTCATGTCACTGAGTCTCTTCTTGTCATTAAATCATTCTAAATTAGTTCAAACGAATTCAATTTTCACCCTTCAAATATTATTTTCTTACATAAATTGTAATTAATCTATTGAAGACAACAATGCATTATTTTAGCATTAAAAAGCATATCACTCAGTCTTTTCAATCATTAAATTGTTTGAAGGCACTTTGAACCAATTCTGTATTTGTATTTAAAACGCGACTTTCGTGCATAACTTGCAACTGATCTATTGATGGCAACTATGCCTTTTTTAGCGTTCAAGTCATATTTTTTCGTCTCTTTTAGTCAGTAAATCATTCTAAATCGCTTCGAACGAAATTCGGCCTTTAAACACGACTTTCGTGCGTAACTTGCAGTTGATCTATTGAAGGTAACAATGCATTTGTTTAGCCTTAAAGTCATCTCATTGAGTCTCTTTTAGTCTTTAAATCATTCTAAATTAATTCGAACGAATTCTATTTTCGCCCTTCAAATATTATTTTCTTACATAACTTGTAATTAATCTATTGAAGATAACTATGCATTATTTTAGCATTAAAAAGCATATCACTCAGTCTTTTCAATCATTAAATTGTTTGAAGGCACTTTGAACCAATTCTCTATTTGCATTTAAAACGCGACTTTCGTGCATAACTTGCAATTAATCTATTGATGGCAACTATGCCTTTTTTAGCGTTCAAGTCATACTTTTTCGTCTCTTTTAGTCAGTAAATCATTCTAAATCGCTTCGAACGAAATTCGGCCTTTAAACACGACTTTCGTGCGTAACTTGCAGTTGATCTATTGAAGGTAACAATGCATTTGTTTAGCCTTAAAGTCATGTCATTGAGTCTCTTTTAGTCTTTAAATCATTCTAAATTAATTCGAACGAATTCTATTTTCGCCCTTCAAATATTATTTTCTTACATAACTTGTAATTAATCTATTGAAGATAACAATGCATTATTTTAGCATTAAAAAGCATATCACTCAGTCTTTTCAATCATTAAATTGTTTGAAGGCACTTTGAACCAATTCTCTATTTGCATTTAAAACGCGACTTTCGTGCATAACTTGCAATTGATCTATTGATGGCAACTATGGCTTTTTTAGCGTTCAAGTCATACTTTTTCGTCTGTTTTAGTCAGTAAATCATTCTAAATCGCTTCGAACGAAATTCGGCCTTTAAACACGACTTTCGTGCGTAACTTGCAGTTGATCTATTGAAGGTAACAATGCATTTGTTTAGCCTTAAAGTCATGTCATTGAGTCTCTTTTAGTCTTTAAATCATTCTAAATTAATTCGAACGAATTCTATTTTCGCCCTTCAAATATTAATTTCTTACATAACTTGTAATTAATCTATTGAAGATAACAATGCATTATTTTAGCATTAAAAAGCATATCACTCAGTCTTTTCAATCATTAAATTGTTTCAAGGCACTTCGAACCAATTCTCTTTTTGCATTTAAAACGCGACTTTCGTGCATAACTTGCAATTGATCTATTGATGGCAACTATGCATTTTTTAGGGTTCAAGTCATATTTTTGCGTCTCTTTTAGTCAGTAAATCATTCTAAATCACTACGAATGAAATTCGGCCTTTAAACATGACTCTCGTGCATAACTTGCAGTTGATCTATTATAGGCGACAATGCATTTGTTTAGCCTTAAAGTCATGTCACTGAGTCTCTTCTAGTCATTAAATCATTCTAAATTAGTTCGAACGAATTCTATTTTCGCCCTTCAAATATTATTTTCTTACATAACCTGTAATTAATCTATTGAAGACAACAATGCATTATTTTAGCATTAAAAAGCATATCACTCAGTCTTTTAAATCATTAAATTGTTTGTAGGCACTTCGAACCAATTCTCTTTTTGCATTTAAAACGCGACTTTCGTGCATAACTTGCAATTGATCTATTGATCGCAACTATGCCTTTTTTAGCGTTCAAGTCATATTTTTGCGTCTCTTTTAGTCAGTAAATCATTCTGAATCGCTTCGAACGAAATTCGGCCTTTAAACATGACTTTCGTGCGTAACTTGCAGTTGATCTACTGAAGGTAACAATGCATTTGTTTAGCCTTAAAGTCATGTCATTGAGTCTCTTCTAGTCATTAAATCATTCTAAATTAGTTCGAACGAATTCTATTTTCGCCATTCAAATATTATTTTCTTCCATAATTTGTAATTAATCTATTGAAGATAACTATGCATTGTTTTAGCATTAAAAAGCATATCACTCAGTCTTTTCAATCATTAAATTGTTTGAAGGCACTTCGAACCAATTCTCTTTTTGCATTTAAAACGCGACTTTCGTGCATAACTTGCAATTGATCTATTGATGGCAACTATGCATTTTTTAGCGTTCAAGTCATATTTTTGCGTCTCTTTTAGTCAGTAAATCATTCTAAATCACTACGAACGAAATTCGGCCTTTAAACATGACTTTCGTGCATAACTTGCAGTTGATATATTATAGGCAACAATGCATTTGTTTAGCCTTAAAGTCATGTCACTGAGTCTCTTCTTGTCATTAAATCATTCTAAATTAGTTCGAACGAATTCAATTTTCGCCCTTCAAATATTATTTTCTTACATAAATTGTAATTAATCTATTGAAGACAACAATGCATTATTTTAGCATTAAAAAGCATATCACTCAGTCTTTTCAATCATTAAATTGTTTGAAGGCACTTTGAACCAATTCTGTATTTGCATTTAAAATGCGACTTTCGTGCATAACTTGCAACTGATCTATTGATGGCAACTATGCCTTTTTTAGCGTTCAAGTCATATTTTTTCGTCTCTTTTAGTCAGTAAATCATTCTAAATCGCTTCGAACGAAATTCGGCCTTTAAACACGACTTTCGTGCGTAACTTGCAGTTGATCTATTGAAGGTAACAATGCATTTGTTTAGCCTTAAAGTCATCTCATTGAGTCTCTTTTAGTCTTTAAATCATTCTAAATTAATTCGAACGAATTCTATTTTCGCCCTTCAAATATTATTTTCTTACATAACTTGTAATTAATCTATTGAAGATAACTATGCATTATTTTAGCATTAAAAAGCATATCACTCTGTCTTTTCAATCATTAAATTGTTTGAAGGCACTTTGAACCAATTCTCTATTTGCATTTAAAACGCGACTTTCGTGCATAACTTGCAATTAATCTATTGATGGCAACTATGCCTTTTTTAGCGTTCAAGTCATACTTTTTCGTCTCTTTTAGTCAGTAAATCATTCTAAATCGCTTCGAACGAAATTCGGCCTTTAAACACGACTTTCGTGCGTAACTTGCAGTTGATCTATTGAAGGTAACAATGCATTTGTTTAGCCTTAAAGTCATGTCATTGAGTCTCTTTTAGTCTTTAAATCATTCTAAATTAATTCGAACGAATTCTATTTTCGCCCTTCAAATATTATTTTCTTACATAACTTGTAATTAATCTATTGAAGATAACAATGCATTATTTTAGCATTAAAAAGCATATCACTCAGTCTTTTCAATCATTAAATTGTTTGAAGGCACTTTGAACCAATTCTCTATTTGCATTTAAAACGCGACTTTCGTGCATAACTTGCAATTGATCTATTGATGGCAACTATGCCTTTTTTAGCGTTCAAGTCATACTTTTTCGTCTGTTTTAGTCAGTAAATCATTCTAAATCGCTTCGAACGAAATTCGGCCTTTAAACACGACTTTCGTGCGTAACTTGCAGTTGATCTATTGAAGGTAACAATGCATTTGTTTAGCCTTAAAGTCATGTCATTGAGTCTCTTTTAGTCTTTAAATCATTCTAAATTAATTCGAACGAATTCCATTTTCGCCCTTCAAATATTAATTTCTTACATAACTTGTAATTAATCTATTGAAGATAACAATGCATTATTTGAGCATTAAAAAGCATATCACTCAGTCTTTTCAATCATTAAATTGTTTCAAGGCACTTCGAACCAATTCTCTTTTTGCATTTAAAACGCGACTTTCGTGCATAACTTGCAATTGATCTATTGATGGCAACTATGCATTTTTTAGCGTTCAAGTCATATTTTTGCGTCTCTTTTAGTCAGTAAATCATTTTAAATCACTACGAATGAAATTCGGCCTTTAAACATGACTTTCGTGCATAACTTGCAGTTGATCTATTATAGGCGACAATGCATTTGTTTAGCCTTAAAGTCATGTCACTGAGTCTCTTCTAGTCATTAAATCATTCTAAATTAGTTCGAACGAATTCTATTTTCGCCCTTCAAATATTATTTTCTTACATAACCTGTAATTAATCTATTGAAGACAACAATGCATTATTTTAGCATTAAAAAGCATATCACTCAGTCTTTTCAATCATTTAATTGTTTGTAGGCACTTCGAACCAATTCTCTTTTTGCATTTAAAACGCGACTTTCGTGCATAACTTGCAATTGATCTATTGATCGCAACTATGCCTTTTTTAGCGTTCAAGTCATATTTTTGCATCTCTTTTAGTCAGTAAATCATTCTGAATCTCTTCGAACGAAATTCGGCCTTTAAACATGACTTTCGTGCATAACTTGCAGTTGATCTATTATAGGCAACAATGCATTTGTTTAGCCTGAAAGTCATGTCACTAAGTCTCTTCTAGTCATTAAATCATTCTAAATTAGTTGGAACGAATTCTATTTTCGCCCTTCAAACATTATTTTCTTACGTAACTTGTAATTAATCTATTGAAGACAACAATGCATTATTTTACCATTAAAAAGCATATCACTCAGTCTTTTCAATCGTTAAATTGTTTGAAGGCACTACGAACGAATTCTCTTTTTGCATTTAAAACGCGACTTTCGTGCTTAACTTGCAATTGATCTATTGATGGCAACTATGCCTTTTTTAGCGTTCAAGTCATATTTTTGCGTCTCTTTTAGTCAGTAAATCATTCTGAATCGCTTCGAACGAAATTCGGCCTTTAAACATGACTTTCGTGCGTAACTTGCAGTTGATCTACTGAAGGTAACAATGCATTTGTTTAGCCTTAAAGTCATGTCATTGAGTCTCTTCTAGTCATTAAATCATTCTAAATTAGTTCGAACGAATTCTATTTTCGCCATTCAAATATTATTTTCTTCCATAATTTGTAATTAATCTATTGAAGATAACTATGCATTATTTTAGCATTAAAAAGCATATCACTCAGTCTTTTCAATCATTAAATTGTTTGAAGGCACTTCGAACCAATTCTCTTTTTGCATTTAAAACGCGACTTTCGTGCATAACTTGCAATCTATCTATTGATGGCAACTATGCCTTTTTTAGCGTTCAAGTCATATTTTTTCGTCTCTTTTAGTCAGTAAATCATTCTAAATCGCTTTGAACGAAATTCGGCCTTTAAACACGACTTTCGTGTGTAACTTGCAGTTGATCTATTGAAGGTAACAATGCATTTGTTTAGCCTTAAAGTCATGTCATTGAGTCTCTTTTAGTCTTTAAATCATTCTAAATTAATTCGAGCGAATTCTATTTTCGCCGTTCAAACATTATTTTCTTACATAACTTGTAATTAATCTATTGAAGACAACAATGCATTATAATAGCATTAAAAAGCATATGACTCAGTCTTTTCAATCATTAAATTGTTGGAAGGCACTTCGAACCAATTCTCCTTTTGCATTTAAAACGCGACTTTCGTGCATAACTTGCAATTGATCTATTGATGGCAACTATGCCTTTTTTAGCGTTCAAGTCATATTTTTGCGGCTCTTATAGTCAGTAAATCATTCTAAATTTCTTCGTATGAAATTCGGCAATTAAACATGACTTTCGTGCATAACTTGCAGTTGATCTATTATAGGCAACAATGCATTTGTTTAGCCTTAAAGTCATGTCACTGAGTCTCTTCTAGTCATTAAATCATTCTAAATTAGTTGGAACGAATTTTATTTTCGCCCTTCAAATATAATTTTCTTACATAACTTGTAATTAATCTATTGAAGACAACAATGCATTATTTTAGCATTAATAGGCATATCACTCAGTCTTTTCAATCATTAAATTGTTTGAAGGCACTTCGAACCAATTCTCTTTTTGCATTTAAAACGCGACTTTCGTGCATAACTTGCAATTGATCTATTGATGGCAACTATGCCTTTTTTAGCGTTCAAGTCATATTTTTGCGTCTCTTTTAGTCAGTAAATCATTCTAAATCACTTCGAACGAAATTCGGCCTTTAAACATGACTTTCGTGCGTAACTTGCAGTTGATCTATTGAAGGTAACAATGCATTTGTTTAGCCTTAAAGTCATGTCATTGAGTCTCTTTTAGTCTTTAAATCATTCTAAATTAATTCGAACGAATTCTATTTTTGCCCTTCAAACATTATTTTCTTACATAACTTGTAATTAATCTATTGAAGAAAACAATGCATTATTTTAGTATTAAAAAGCATATCACTCAGTATTTTCATTCATTAAATTGTTTGAAGGGACTTCGAACCAATTCTCTTTTTGTATTTAAAACGCAACTTTAGTGCATAACTTGAAATTGATCTATTGATGGCAACTATGCATTTTTTAGCGTTCAAGTCATATTTTTGCGTCTCTTTTAGTCAGTAAATCATTCTAAATCACTACGAACGAAATTCGGCCTTTAAACATGACTTTCGTGCATAACTTGCAGTTGATCTATTATAGGCAACAATGAATTTGTTTAGCCTTAAAGTCAGGTCACTGAGTCTCTTCTAGTCATTAAATCATTCTAAATTAGTTCGAACGAATTCTATTTTCGCCATTCAAGTATTATTTCCTTACATAACCTGTAATTAATCTATTGAAGACAACAATGCATTATTTTAGCATTAAAAAGCATATCACTCAGTCTTTTCAATCATTAAATTGTTTGTAGGCACTTCGAACCAATTCTCTTTTTGCATTTAAAACGCGACTTTCGTGCATAACTTGCAATTGATTTATTGATCGCAACTATGCCTTTTTTAGCGTTCAAGTCATATTTTTGCGTCTCTTTTAGTCAGTAAATCATTCTGAATCTCTTCGAACGAAATTCGGCCTTTAAACATGACTTTCGTGCGTAACTTGCAGTTGATCTATTGAAGGCAACAATGCATTTGTTTAGCCTTAAAGTCATGTCACTGAGTCTCTTCTAGTCATTAAATCATTCTAAATTAGTTCGAACGAATTCTATTTTCGCCATTCAAATATTATTTTCTTACATAACTTGTAATTACTCTATTCAAGACCACAATGCATTATTTTAGCATTAAAAAGCATATCACTCAGTCTTTTCAATCATTAAATTGTTTGAAGGCACTTCGAACCAATTCTCTTTTTGCATTTAAAACGCGACTTTCGTGCATAACTTGCAATTGATCTATTGATGGCAACTATGCCTTGTTTAGCGTTCAAGTCATATTTTTGCGGCTCTTATAGTCAGTAAATCATTCTAAATCACTTCGAACGAAATTCGGCCGTTAAACATGACTTTCGTGCGTAACTTGCAGTTGATCTATTGAAGGCAACAATGCAGTTGTTTAGCCTTAAAGTCATGTCATTGAGTCTCTTTTAGTCATTAAATCATTCTAAATTAATTCGACCGAATTCAATTTTCGCCCTTCAAACATTATTTTCTTACATAACTTGCAATTAATCTATTGAAGACAACAATGCATTATTTTAGCATTAAAAAGCATATCACTCAGTCTTTTCAATCATTAAATTATTTGAAGGCACTTCGAACCAATTCTCTTTTTGCATTTAAAACGCGACTTTCGTGCATAACTTGCAATTGATCTATTGATGGCAACTATGCCTTGTTTAGCGTTCAAGTCATATTTTTGCGGCTCTTATAGTCGGTAAATCATTCTAAATCACTTCGAACGAAATTCGGCCTTTAAACATGACTTTCGTGCGTAACTTGCAGTTGATCTACTAAAGGTAACAATGCATTTGTTTAGCCTTAAAGTCATGTCATTGAGTCTCTTCTAGTCATTAAATCATTCTAAATTAGTTCGAACGAATTCTATTTTCGCCATTCAAATTTTATTTTCTTCCATAATTTGTAATTAATCTATTGAAGACAACAATGCATTATTTTTGCCTTAAAAAGCATATCACTCAGTCTTTTCAATCATTAAATTGTTTGAAGGCACTTCGAACCAATTCTCTTTTTGCATTTAAAACGCAACTTTAGTGCATAACTTGCAATTGATCAATTGATGGCAACTATGCATTTTTTAGCGTTCAAGTCATATTTTTGCGTCTCTTTTAGTCAGTAAATCTTTCTAAATCACTTCGAACGAAATTCGGCCTTTCAACATGACTTTCGTGCGTAACTTGCAGTTGATCTATTATAGGCAACAATGCATTTGTTTAGCCTTAAAGTCATGTCACGGAGTCTCTTCTAGTCATTAAATCATTCTAAATTAGTTGGAACGAATTTTATTTTCGCCCTTCAAATATTATTTTCTTACATAACTTGTAATTAATCTATTGAAGACAACAATGCATTATTTTAGCATTAAAAGGCATATCACTCAGTCTTTTCAATCATTAAATTGTTTGAAGGCACTTCGAACCAATTCCCTTTTTGCATTTAAAACGCAACTTTCGTGCATAACTTGCAATTGATCTATTGATGGCAACTATGCCTTTTTTAGCGTTCAAGTCATATTTTTGCGTCTCTTTTAGTCAGGAAATCATTCTAAATCACTTCGAACGAAATTCGGCCTTTAAACATGACTTTCGTGCGTAACTTGCAGTTGATCTATTGAAGGTAACAATGCATTTGTTTAGCCTTAAAGTCATGTCATTGAGTCTCTTTTAGTCTTTAAATCATTCTAAATTAATTCGAACGAATTCTATTTTTGCCCTTCAAACATTATTTTCTTACATAACTTGTAATTAATCTATTGAAGAAAACAATGCATTATTTTAGTATTAAAAAGCATATCACTCAGTATTTTCATTCATTAAATTGTTTGAAGGGACTTCGAACCAATTCTCTTTTTGCATTTAAAACGCAACTTTAGTGCATAACTTGAAATTGATCTATTGATGGCAACTATGCATTTTTTAGCGTTCAAGTCATATTTTTGCGTCTCTTTTAGTCAGTAAATCATTCTAAATCACTACGAACGAAATTCGGCCTTTAAACATGACTTTCGTGCATAACTTGCAGTTGATCTATTGAAGGTAACTATGCATTTGTTTAGCCTTAAAGTCATGTCATTGAGTCTCTTTTAGTCTTTAAATCATTCTAAATTAATTCGACCGAATTATATTTTTGCCCTTCAAACATTATTTTCTTACATAACTTGTAATTAATCTATTGAGGACAACAATGCATTATTTCAGCATTAAAAAGCATATCACTCAGTCTTTTCAATCATTAAATTATTTGAAGGCACCTTAAACCAATTCTCTTTTTGCATTTAAAACGCGACCTTCGTGCATAACTTGCAATTGATCTATTGATGGCAACTATGCCTTTTTCAGCGTTCAAGTCATATTTTTGCGTCTCTTTTAGTCAGTAAATCACTCTAAATCACTTCGAACGAAATTCGGTCTTTAAACATGACTTTCGTGCGTAACTTGCAGTTGATCTATTGAAGGCAACAATGCATTTGTTTAGCCTTCAAGTCATGTCATTGAGTCTCTTTTAGTCATTAAATCATTCTAAATTAATTCGACCGAATTCTATTTTCGCCCTTCAAACATTATTTTCTTACATAACTTGCAATTAATCTATTGAAGACAACAATGCATTATTTTAGCATTAAAAAGCATATCGCTCAGTCTTTTCAATCATTAAATTGTTTGAAGGCAGTTCGAACCAATTCTCTTTTTGCATTTAAAACGCAACTTTCGTGCATAACTTGCAATTGATCTCATGATGGCAACTATGCCTCTTTTAGCGTTCAAGCCATATTTTTGCATCTCTTTTAGTCAGTAAATCATTCTAAATCACTTCGTATGAAATTCGGCTTTTAAACATGACTTTCGTGCGTAACTTGCAGTTGATCTATTAAAGGCAACAATGCATTTGTTTAGCCTTAAAGTCATGTCATTGAATCTCTTTTAGTCTTTAAATCATTCTAAATTAATTCGAACGAATTCTATTTTTGCCCTTCAAACATTATTTTCTTACATAACTTGGAATTAATCTATTGAAGACAACAATGCATTATTTTAGCATCAAAAAGCATATCACTCAGTCTTTTCAATCATTAAATTGTTTGAAGGCACTTCGAACCAATTCTCTTTTTGCATTTAAAACGCGACTGTCGTGCATAACTTGCAATTGATCTATTGATGGCAACTATTCCTTTTGTAGCGTTCAAGTCATATTTTTGCGACTCTTTTAGTCCGTAAATCATTCTAAATCACTTCGAACGAAATTCGGCCTTTCAACATGACTTTCGTGCGTAACTTGCAGTTGATCTATTATAGGCAACAATGCATTTGTTTAGCCTTAAAGTCATGTCACTGAGTCTCTTCTAGTCATTAAATCATTCTAAATTAGTTCGAACGAATTCTATTTTCGTCCTTCAAATATTATTCTCTTACATAACTTGTAATTAATCTATTGAAGACAACAATCCATTATTTTAGCATTAAAAAGCATATCACTCAGTCTTTTCAATCATTACATTGTTTGAAGGCACTTCGAACCAATTCTCTTTTTGCATTTAAAACGCAACTTTCGTGCATAACTTGCAATTGATCTATTGATGGCAACTATGCCATTTTTAGCTTTCAAGCCAAATTTTTTGCATCTCTTTTAGTCAGTAAATCATTCTAAATCACTTCGAACGAAATTCGGCCTTTAAACATGACTTTCGTGCGTAACTTGCAGTTGATCTATTGAAGGCAACAATGCATTTGTTTAGCCTTCAAGTCATGTCATTGAGTCTCTTTTAGTCATTAAATCATTCTAAATTAATTCGACCGAATTCTATTTTCGCCCTTCAAACATTATTTTCTTACATAACTTGCAATTAATCTATTGAAGACAACAATGCATTATTTTAGCATTAAAAAGCATATCGCTCAGTCTTTTCAATCATTAAATTGTTTGAAGGCAGTTCGAACCAATTCTCTTTTTGCATTTATAACGCGACCTTCGTGCATAACTTGCAATTGATCTATTGATGGCAACTATGCCTTTTTAAGCGTTCAAGCCATATTTTTGCATCTCTTTTAGTCAGTAAATCATTCTAAATCACTTCGTATGAAATTCGGCATTTAAACATGACTTTCGTGCGTAACTTGCAGTTGATCTATTGAAGGCAACAATGCATTTGTTTAGCCTTAAAGTCATGTCACTGAGTCTCTTCTAGTCATTAAATCATTCTAAATTAGTTCGAACGAATTCTATTTTCGCCATTCAAATATTATTTTCTTACATAACTTGTAATTAATCTATTGAAGACAACAATGCATTATTTTAGCATTAAAAAGCATATCACTCAGTCTTTTCAATCATTAAATTGTTTGAAGGCACTTCGAACCAATTCTCTTTTTGCATTTATAACGCGACCTTCGTGCATAACTTGCAATTGATCTATTCATGGCAACTATGCCTTTTTCAGCGTTCAAGTCATATTTTTGCGTCTCTTTTAGTCCGTAAATCATTCTAAATCACTTCGAACGAAATTCGGCCTTTCAACATGACTTTCGTGCGTAACTTGCAGTTGATCTATTATAGGCAACAATGCATTTGTTTAGCCTTAAAGTCATGTCACTGAGTCTCTTCTAGTCATTAAATCATTCTAAATTAGTTCGAACGAATTCTATTTTCGCCATTCAAATATTATTTTCTTACATAACTTGTAATTAATCTATTGAAGACAACAATGCATTATTTTAGCATTAAAAAGCATATCACTCAGTCTTTTCAATCATTAAATTGTTTGAAGGCACTTCGAACCAATTCTCTTTTTGCATTTATAACGCGACCTTCGTGCATAACTTGCAATTGATCTATTGATGGCAACTATGCCTTTTTCAGTGTTCAAGTCATATTTTTGCGTCTCTTTTAGTCCGTAAATCATTCTAAATCACTTCGAACGAAATTCGGCCTTTCAACATGACTTTCGTGCGTAACTTGCAGTTGATCTATTATAGGCAACAATGCATTTGTTTAGCCTTAAAGTCATGTCATTGACTCTCTTTTAGTCATTAAATCATTCTAAATTAATTCGAACGAATTCTATTTTCGCACTTCAAACATTATTTTCTTACATAACTTGCAATTAATCTATTGAAGACAACAATGCATTATTTTAGCATTAAAAAGCATATCGCTCAGTCTTTTCAATCATTAAATTGTTTGAAGGCACTTGGAACCAATTCTCTTTTTGCATTTAAAACGCAACTTTCGTGCATAACTTGCAATTGATCTATTGATGGCAACTATGCCTTTTTTAGCGTTCAAGCCATATTTTTGCATCTCTTTTAGTCAGTAAATCATTCTAAATCACTTCGTATGAAATTCGGCATTTAAACATGACTTTCGTGCGTAACTTGCAGTTGATCTATTGAAGGCAACAATGCATTTGTTTAGCCTTAAAGTCATGTCACTGAGTCTCTTCTAGTCATTAAATACTTCTAAATTAGTTCGAACGAATTCTATTTTCGCCATTCAAATATTATTTTCTTACATAACTTGTAATTAATCTATTGAAGACAACAATGCATTATTTTAGCATTAAAAAGCATATCACTCAGTCTTTTCAATCATTAAATTGTTTGAAGGCACTTCGAACCAATTCTCTTTTTGCATTTATAACGCGACCTTCGTGCATAACTTGCAATTGATCTATTGATGGCAACTATGCCTTTTTCAGCGTTCAAGTCATATTTTTGCGTCTCTTTTAGTCCGTAAATCATTCTAAATCACTTCGAACGAAATTCGGCCTTTCAACATGACTTTCGTGCGTAACTTGTAGTTGATCTATTATAGGCAACAATGCATTTGTTTAGCCTTAAAGTCATGTCACTGAGTCTCTTCTAGTCATTAAATCATTCTAAATTAGTTCGAACGAATTCTATTTTCGCCCTTCAAATATTATTTTCTTACATAACTTGTAATTAATCTATTGAAGACAACAATGCATTATTTTAGCATTAAAAAGCATATCACTCAGTCTTTTCAACCATTAAATTGTTTGAAGGCACTTCGAACCAATTCTCTTTTTGCATTTATAACGCGACCTTCGTGCATAACTTGCAATTGATCTATTGATGGCAACTATGCCTTTTTAAGCGTTCAAGCCATATTTTTGCATCTCTTTTAGTCAGTAAATCATTCTAAATCACTTCGTATGAAATTCGGCATTTAAACATGACTTTCGTGCGTAACTTGCAGTTGATCTATTGAAGGAAACAATGCATTTGTTTAGCCTTAAAGTCATGTCACTGAGTCTCTTCTAGTCATTAAATCATTCTAAATTAGTTCGAACGAATTCTATTTTCGCCATTCAAATATTATTTTCTTACATAACTTGTAATTAATCTATTGAAGACAACAATGCATTATTTTAGCATTAAAAAGCATATCACTCAGTCTTTTCAATCATTAAATTGTTTGAAGGCACTTCGAACCAATTCTCTTTTTGCATTTATAACGCGACCTTTGTGCATAACTTGCAATTGATCTATTGATGGCAACTATGCCTTTTTCAGCGTTCAAGTCATATTTTTGCGTCTCTTTTAGTCCGTAAATCATTCTAAATCACTTCGAACGAAATTCGGCCTTTCAACATGACTTTCGTGCGTAACTTGCAGTTGATCTATTATAGGCAACAATGCATTTGTTTAGCCTTAAAGTCATGTCACTGAGTCTCTTCTAGTCATTAAATCATTCTAAATTAGTTCGAACGAATTCTATTTTCGCCCTTCAAATATTATTTTCTTACATAACTTGTAATTAATCTATTGAAGACAACAATGCATTATTTTAGCATTAAAAAGCATATCACTCAGTCTTTTCAACCATTAAATTGTTTGAAGGCACTTCGAACCAATTCTCTTTTTGCATTTATAACGCGACCTTCGTGCATAACTTGCAATTGATCTATTGATGGCAACTATGCCTTTTTAAGCGTTCAAGCCATATTTTTGCATCTCTTTTAGTCAGTAAATCATTCTAAATCACTTCGTATGAAATTCGGCATTTAAACATGACTTTCGTGCGTAACTTGCAGTTGATCTATTAAAGGCAACGATGCATTTGTTTAGCCTTAAAGTCATGTCATTGAATCTCTTTTAGTCTTTAAATCATTCTAAATTAATTCGAACGAATTCTATTTTTGCCCTTCAAACATTATTTTCTTACATAACTTGTAATTAATCTATTGAGGACAACAATGCATTATTTTAGCATTAAAAAGCATATCACTCAGTCTTTTCAGTCATTAAATTGTTTGAAGGCACTTCGAACAAATTCTCTTTTTGCATTTAAAACGTGACTTTCGTGCATAACTTGCAATTGATCTATTGATGGCAGCTATGCCTTTTTTAGCGTTCAAGTCATATTTTTGCGGCTCTTATAGTCAGTAAATCATTCTAAATCACTTCGAACGAAATTCGGCCTTTAAACATGACTTTCGTGCGTAACTTGCAGTTGATCTATTGAAGGCAACAATGCATTTGTTTAGCCTTAAAGTCATGTCATTGACTCTCTTTTAGTCATTAAATCATTCTAAATTAATTCGACCGAATTCTATTTTCGCCCTTCAAACATTATTTTCTTACATAACTTGCAATTAATCGATTGAAGACAACAATGCATTATTTTAGCATTAAAAAGCATATAACTCAGTCTTTTCAATCATTAAATTGTTTGAGGGCACTTCGAACCAATTCTCTTTTTGCATTTAAAACGCGACTTTTGTACATAACTTGCAATTGATCTATTGATGGCAACTATGCCTTTTTTAGCATTCAGGTCATTTTTTTGCATCTCTTTTAGTCAGTAAATCATTCTAAATCACTTCGTATGAAATTCGGCATTTAAACATGACTTTCGTGCATAACTTGCAGTTGATCTATTAAAGGCAACGATGCATTTGTTTAGCCTTAAAGTCCTGTCATTGAATCTCTTTTAGTCTTTAAATCATTCTAAATTAATTCGAACGAATTCTATTTTTGCCCTTCAAACATTATTTTCTTACATAACTTGGAATTAATCTATTCAAGACAACAATGCATTATTTTAGCATTAAAAAGCATATCACTCAGTCTTTTGAATCGTTAAATTGTTTGAAGGCACCTCGAACCAATTCTCTTTTTGCATTTAAAATGCGACTTTCGTGCATAACTTGCAATTGATTTATTGATGGCAACTATTCCTTTTTTAGCGTTCAAGTCATATTTTTGCGACTCTTCTAGTCAGTAAATCATTCTAAATCAGTTCGAACGAAATTCGGCCTTTCAACATGACTTTCGTGCGTAACTTGCAGTTGATCTATTATAGGCAACAATGCATTTGTTTAGCCTTAAAGTCATGTCACCGAGTCTCTTCTAGTCATTAAATCATTCTAAATTAGTTCGAACGAAATCTATTTTCGCCCTTCAATTATTATTTTCTTACATAACTTGTAATTAATCTATTGAAGACAACAATGCATTATTTTAGCATTAAAAAGCATATCACTCACTCTTTTCAACCATTAAATTGTTTGAAGGCACTTCGAACAATTCTCTTTTTGCATTTAAAACGCGACTTTCGTGCATAACTTGCAATTGATCTATTGATGGCAACTATGCCTTTTTTAGCGTTCAAGCCATATTTTTGCATCTCTTTTAGTCAGTAAATCATTCTAAATCACTTCGTATGAAATTCGGCATTTAAACATGACTTTCGTGCGTAACTTGCAGTTGTTCTATTAAAGGCAACGATGCATTTGTTTAGCCTTAAAGTCATGTCATTGAATCTCTTTTAGTCTTTAAATCATTCTAAATTAATTCGAACGAATTCTATTTTTGCCCTTCAAACATTATTTTCTTACATAACTTGTAATTAATCTATTGAGGACAACAATGCATTATTTTAGCATTAAAAAGCATATCACTCAGTCTTTTCAGTCATTAAATTGTTTGAAGGCACTTCGAACAAATTCTCTTTTTGCATTTAAAACGTGACTTTCGTGCATAACTTGCAATTGATCTATTGATGGCAACTATGCCTTTTTTAGCGTTCAAGTCATATTTTTGCGGCTCTTATAGTCAGTAAATCATTCTAAATCGCTTCGAACGAAATTCGGCCTTTAAACATGACTTTCGTGCGTAACTTGCAGTTGGTCTATTGAAGGCAACAATGCATTTGTTTAGCCTTAAAGTCATGTCATTGACTCTCTTTTAGTCTTTAAATCATTCTAAATTAATTCGACCGAATTCTATTTTCGCCCTTCAAACATTATTTTCTTACATAACTTGCAATTAATCGATTGAAGACAACAATGCATTATTTTAGCATTAAAAAGCATATAACTCAGTCTTTTCAATCATTAAATTGTTTGAGGGCACTTCGAACCAATTCTCTTTTTGCATTTAAAACGCGACTTTTGTACATAACTTGCAATTGATCTATTGATGGCAACTATGCCTTTTTTAGCATTCAGGTCATTTTTTTGCGTCTCTTTTAGTCAGTAAATCATTCTAAATCACTTCGAACGAAATTCGGCCTTTAAACATGACTTTCGTGCGTAACTTGCAGTTGATCTATTGAAGGCAACAATGCATTTGTTTAGCCTTAAAGTCATGTCATTGAATCTCTTTTAGTCTTTAAATCATTCTAAATTAATTCGAACGAATTCTATTTTTGCCCTTCAAACATTATTTTCTTACATAACTTGTAATTAATCTATTGAAGACAACAATGCATTATTTTAGCATTAAAAAGCATATCACTAGGTCTTTTGAATCGTTAAATTGTTTGAAGGCACCTCGAACCAATTCTCTTTTTGCATTTAAAATGCGACTTTCGTGCATAACTTGCAATTGATCTATTGATGGCAACTATTCCTTTTTTAGCGTTCAAGTCATATTTTTGCGACTCTTCTAGTCAGTAAATCATTCTAAATCACTTCGAACGAAATTCGGCCTTTCAACATGACTTTCGTGCGTAACTTGCAGTTGATCTATTATAGGCAACAATGCATTTGTTTAGCCTTAAAGTCATGTCACTGAGTCTCTTCTAGTCATTAAATCATTCTAAATTAGTTCGAACGAATTCTATTTTCGCCCTTCAAATATTATTTTCTTACATAACTTGTAATTAATCTATTGAAGACAACAATGCATTATTTTAGCATTAAAAAGCATATCACTCAGTCTTTTCAACCATTAAATAGTTTGAAGGCACTTCGAACCAATTCTCTTTTTGCATTTATAACGCGACCTTCGTGCATAACTTGCAATTGATCTATTGATGGCAACTATGCCTTTTTAAGCGTTCAAGCCATATTTTTGCATCTCTTTTAGTCAGTAAATCATTCTAAATCACTTCGTATGAAATTCGGCATTTAAACATGACTTTCGTGCGTAACTTGCAGTTGATCTATTGAAGGCAACAATGCATTTGTTTAGCCTTAATGTCATGTCACTGAGTCTCTTCTAGTCATTAAATACTTCTAAATTAGTTCGAACGAATTCTATTTTCGCCATTCAAATATTATTTTCTTACATAACTTGTAATTAATCTATTGAAGACAACAATGCATTATTTTAGCATTAAAAAGCATATCACTCAGTCTTTTCAATCATTAAATTGTTTGAAGGCACTTCAAACCAATTCTCTTTTTGCACTTAAAACGCGACTTTCGTGCATAACTTGCAATTGATCTATTGATGGCAACTATGCCTTTTTTAGCGTTCAAGTCATATTTTTGCGTCTCTTTTAGTCAGTAAATCATTCTAAATCACTACGAATGAAATTCGGCCTTTAAACATGACTTTCGTGCGTAACTTGCAGTTGATCTATTGAAGGCAACAGTGCATTTGTTTAGCCTTAACGTCAGGTCATTGAATCTCTTTTAGTCTTTAAATCATTCTAAATTAATTCGAACGAATTCTGTTTTTGCCCTTCAAACACTATTTTCTTACATAACTTCTAATTAATCTATTGAAGACAACAATGCATTATAATAGCATTAAAAAGCATATCACTCAGTCTTTTCAATCATTAAATTGTTTGAAGGCACTTCGAACCAATTCTCCTTTTGCATTTAAAACGCAACTTTTGTGCATAACTTGCAATTGATCTATTGATGGCAACTATGCCTTTTTTAGTGTTCAAGTCATATTTTTGCGTCTTTTTTAGTCAGTAAATCATTCTAAATCACTTCGTATGAAATTCGGCATTTAAACATGACTTTCGTGCATAACTTGCAGTTGATCTATTATAGGCAACAATGCATTTGTTTAGCCTTAAAGTCATGTCACTGAGTGTCTTCTAGTCATTAAATCATTCTAAATTAGTTCGAAGGAATTCTATTTTCGCCCTTCAAATATTATTATCTTACATAACTTGTAATTAATCTATTGAAGACAACAATGCATTATTTTAGCATTAAAAAGCATATCGCTCAGTCTTTTCAATCATTAAATTGTTTGAAGGCACTTCGAACCAATTCCCTTTTTGCATTTAAAACGCGACTTTCATGCACAACTTGCAATTGATCTATTGATGGCAACTCTGCCTTTTTTAGCGTTCAAGCCATACTTTTGCGTCTCTTTTACTCAGTAAATCATTCTAAATCACTTCGTATGAAGTTCGGCATTTAAACATGACTTTCGTGCATAACTTGCAGTTGATCTATTATAGGGAACAATGCATTTCTTTAGCCTTAAATTCATGTCACTGAGTCTCTTCTAGTCATTAAATCATTCTAAATTAGTTCGAACGAATTCTATTTTCGCCATTCAAATACTATTTTCTTACATAACTTGTAATTAATCTATTGAAGACAAAAATGCATTATTTTAGCATTAAAAAGCATATCACTCAGTCTTTTCAATCATTAAATTGTTTGAAGGCACTTCGAACCAATTCTTTTTTTGCATTTAGAACGCGACTTTCGTGCATAACTTGCAATTGATCAATTGATGGCAACTATGCCTTTTTTAGCGTTCAAGTCATATTTTTGCGTCTCTTTTAGTCAGTAAATCATTCTGAATCACTTCGAACGAAATTCGGCCTTTAAACAGAACTTTCGTGCGTAACTTGCAGTTGATCTATTGAAGGCAACAATGCATTTGTTTAGCCTTAACGTCATGTCATTGAATCTCTTTTAGTCTTTAAATCATTCTAAATTAATTCGACCGAATTCTATTTTTGCCCTTCAAACATTATTTTCTTACATAACTTGTAATTAATCTATTGAAGACAACAATGCATTATTTTAGCATTAAAAAGCATATCACTCAGTCTTTTCAATCATTAAATTGTTTGAAGGCACTTCGAACCAATTCTCTTTTTGCATTTAAAACGCGACTTTCATGCATAACTTGCAATTGATCTATTGATGGGAACTCTGCCTTTTTTAGCGTTCAAGCCATATTTTTGCGTCTCTTTTAGTCAGTAAATCATTCTAAATCACTTCGTATGAAATTCGGCATTTAAACATGACTTTCGTGCATAACTTGCAGTTGATCTATTATAGGGAACAATGCATTTCTTTAGCCTTAAATTCATGTCACTGAGTTTCTTCTAGTCATTAAATCATTCTAAATTAGTTCGAACGAATTCTATTTTCGCCATTTAAATATTATTTTCTTACATAACTTGTAATTAATCTATTGAAGACAAAAATGCATTATTTTAGCATTAAAAAGCATATCACTCAGTCTTTTCAATCATTAAATTGTTTGAAGGCACTTCGAACCAATTCTTTTTTTGCATTTAGAACGCGACTTTCGTGCATAACTTGCAATTGATCAATTGATGGCAACTATGCCTTTTTTAGCGTTCAAGTCATATTTTTGCGTCTCTTTTAGTCAGTAAATCATTCTAAATCACTTCGAACGAAATTCGGCCTTTAAACATGACTTTCGTGCGTAACTTGCAGTTGATCTATTGAAGGCAACAATGCATTTGTTTAGCCTTAAATTCATGTCATTGAGTTTCTTCTAGTCATTATATCATTCTAAATTAATTCGAACGAATTCTATTTTCGCCCTTCAAACATTATTTTCTTACATAACTTGTAATTAATCTATTGAAGACAACAATGCATTATTTTAGCATTAAAAAGCATATCACTCAGTCTTTTCAATAATTAAATTGTTTGAAGGCACTTCGAACCAATTCTCTTTTTGCATTTAGAACGCAACTTTCATGCATAATTTGCAATTGATCTATTGATGGCAACTATGCCTTTTTTAGCGTTCAAGTCATATTTTTGCGTCTCTTTTAGTCAGTAAATCATTCTTTCAACGAAATTCGGCATTTAAACATGACTTTCGTGCATAACTTGCAGTTGATCTATTATAGGGAACAATGCATTTGTTTAGCCTTAAAGTCATGTCATTGAGTCTCTTTTAGTCATTAAATCATTCTAAATTAATTCGACCGAGTTCTATTTTCGCCCTTCAAACATTATTTTCTTACATAACTTGCAATTAATCTATTGAAGACAACAATGCATTATTTTAGCATTAAAAAGCATATCGCTCAGTCTTTTCAATCATTAAATTGTTTGAAGGCATTTCGAACCAATTCTCTTTTTGCATTTAAAACGCGACTTTCATGCATAACTTGCAATTGATCTATTGATGGGAACTCTGCCTTTTTTAGCGTTCAAGCCATATTTTTGCGTCTCTTTTAGTCAGTAAATCATTCTAAATCACTTCGTATGAAATTCGGCATTTAAACATGTCTTTCGTGCATAACTTGCAGTTGATCTATTATAGGGAACAATGCATTTCTTTAGCCTTAAATTCATGTCACTGAGTTTCTTCTAGTCATTAAATCATTCTAAATTAGTTCGAACGAATTCTATTTTGGCCATTCAAATAATATTTTCTTACATAACTTGTAATTAATCTATTGAAGACAACAATGCATTATTTTAGCATTAAAAACCATATCACTCAGTCTTTTCAATCATTAAATTGTTTGAAGGCTCCTTAAACCAATTCTCTTTTTGCATTTAAAACGCGACTTTCGTGCATAACTTGCAATTGATCTATTGATGGCAACTATGCCTTTTTTAGCGTTCAAGTCATATTTTTGCGTCTCATTTAGTCAGTAAATCATTCTAAATCACTTCGAACGACATTCGGCATTTAAACATGACTTTCGTGCATAACTTGCAGTTGATCTATTATAGCGAACAATGCATTTGTTTAGCCTTAAAGTCATGTCATTGAGTCTCTTCTAGTCATTAAATCATTCTAAATTAGTTCGAAGGAATTCTATTTTCGCCCTTGAAATATTATTATCTTACATAACTTGTAATTAATCTATTGAAGACAACAATGCATTATTTTAGCATTAAAAAGCATATCGCTCAGTCTTTTCAATCATTAAATTGTTTGAAGGCACTTCGAACCAATTCTCTTTTTGCATTTAAAACGCGACTTTCATGCACAACTTGCAATTGATCTATTGATGGCAACTCTGCCTTTTTTAGCGTTCAAGCCATACTTTTGCGTCTCTTTTACTCAGTAAATCATTCTAAATCACTTCGTATGAAGTTCGGCATTTAAACATGACTTTCGTGCATAACTTGCAGTTGATCTATTATAGGGAACAATGCATTTCTTTAGCCTTAAATTCATGTCACTGAGTCTCTTCTAGTCATTAAATCATTCTAAATTAGTTCGAACGAATTCTATTTTCGCCATTCAAATACTATTTTCTTACATAACTTGTAATTAATCTATTGAAGACAAAAATGCATTATTTTAGCATTAAAAAGCTTATCACTCAGTCTTTTCAATCATTAAATTGTTTGAAGGCACTTCGAACCAATTCTTTTTTTGCATTTAGAACGCGACTTTCGTGCATAACTTGCAATTGATCAATTGATGGCAACTATGCCTTTTTTAGCGTTCAAGTCATATTTTTGCGTCTCTTTTAGTCAGTAAATCATTCTAAATCACTTCGAACGAAATTCGGCCTTTAAACAGAACTTTCGTGCGTAACTTGCAGTTGATCTATTGAAGGCAACAATGCATTTGTTTAGCCTTAACGTCATGTCATTGAATCTCTTTTAGTCTTTAAATCATTCTAAATTAATTCGACCGAATTCTATTTTTGCCCTTCAAACATTATTTTCTTACATAACTTGTAATTAATCTATTGAAGACAACAATGCATTATTTTAGCATTAAAAAGCATATCACTCAGTCTTTTCAATCATTAAATTGTTTGAAGGCACTTCGAACCAATTCTCTTTTTGCATTTAAAACGCGACTTTCATGCATAACTTGCAATTGATCTATTGATGGGAACTCTGCCTTTTTTAGCGTTCAAGCCATATTTTTGCGTCTTTTTTAGTCAGTAAATCATTCTAAATCACTTCGTATGAAATTCGGCATTTAAACATGACTTTCGTGCATAACTTGCAGTTGATCTATTATAGGGAACAATGCATTTGTTTAGCCTTAAAGTCATGTCATTGAGTTTCTTCTAGTCATTAAATCATTCTAAATTAGTTCGAACGAATTCTATTTTCGCCCTTCAAACATTATTTTCTTACATAACTTGTAATTAATCTATTGAAGACAACAATGCATTATTTTAGCATTAAAAACCATATCACTCAGTCTTTTCAATCATTAAATTGTTTGAAGGCACCTTAAACCAATTCTCTTTTTGCATTTAAAACGCGACTTTCGTGCATAACTTGCAATTGATCTATTGATGGCAACTATGCCTTTTTTAGCGTTCAAGTCATATTTTTGCGTCTCTTTTAGTCAGTAAATCATTCTAAATCACTTCGAACGAAATTCGGCCTTTAAACATGACTTTCGTGCGTAACTTGCAGTTGATCTATTGAAGGCAACAATGCATTTGTTTAGCCTTAAAGTCATGTCATTGAGTCTCTTTTAGTCATTAAATCATTCTAAATTAATTCGAACGAATTCTATTTTCGCCATTCAAATATTATTTTCTTACATAACTTGTAATTAATCTATTGAAGACAACAATGCATTATTTTAGCATTAAAAAGCATATCACTCAGTCTTTTCAATCATTAAATTGTTTGAAGGCACCTTAAACCAATTCTCTTTTTGCATTTAAAACGCGACTTTCGTGCATAACTTGCAATTGATCTATTGATGGCAACTATGCCTTTTTTAGCGTTCAAGTCATATTTTTGCGTCTCTTTTAGTCAGTAAATCATTCTAAATCACTTCGAACGAAATTCGGCCTTTAAACATGACTTTCGTCCGTAACTTGCAGTTGATCTATTGAAGGCAACAATGCATTTGTTTAGCCTTAAAGTCATGTCACTGAGTCTCTTCTAGTCAATAAATCATTCTAAATTAGTTCGAACGAAATCTATTTTCGCCCTTCAATTATTATTTTCGTACATAACTTGTAATTAATCTGTTGAAGACAACAATGCATTATTTTAGCATTAAAAAGCATATCACTCAGTCTTTTCAATCATTAAATTGTTTGAAGGCACCTTAAACCAATTCTCTTTTTGCATTTAAAACGCGACTTTCGTGCATAACTTGCAATTGATCTACTGATGGCAACTCTGCCTTTTTTAGCGTTCAAGCCATATTTTTGCGTCTCTTTTAGTCAGTAAATCACTCTAAATCACTTCGTATGAAATTCGGCATTTAAACATGACTTTCGTGCATAACTTGCAGTTGATCTATTATAGGGAACAATGCATTTCTTTAGCCTTAAATTCCTGTCACTGAGTCTCTTCTAGTCATTATATCATTCTAAATTAATTCGAACGAATTCTATTTTCGCCCTTCAAACATTATTTTCTTACATAACTTGTAATTAATCTATTGAAGACAACAATGCATTATTTTAGCATTAAAAAGCATATCACTCAGTCTTTTCAATAATTAAATTGTTTGAAGGCACTTCGAACCAATTCTCTTTTTGCATTTAGAACGCAACTTTCATGCATAATTTGCAATTGATCTATTGATGGCAACTATGCCTTTTTTAGCGTTCAAGTCATATTTTTGCGTCTCTTTTAGTCAGTAAATCATTCTTTCAACGAAATTCGGCATTTAAACATGACTTTCGTGCATAACTTGCAGTTGATCTATTATAGGGAACAATGCATTTGTTTAGCCTTAAAGTCATGTCATTGAGTCTCTTTTAGTCATTAAATCATTCTAAATTAATTCGACCGAGTTCTATTTTCGCCCTTCAAACATTATTTTCTTACATAACTTGCAATTAATCTATTGAAGACAACAATGCATTATTTTAGCATTAAAAAGCATATCGCTCAGTCTTTTCAATCATTAAATTGTTTGAAGGCATTTCGAACCAATTCTCTTTTTGCATTTAAAACGCGACTTTCATGCATAACTTGCAATTGATCTATTGATGGGAACTCTGCCTTTTTTAGCGTTCAAGCCATATTTTTGCGTCTCTTTTAGTCAGTAAATCATTCTAAATCACTTCATATGAAATTCGGCATTTAAACATGACTTTCGTGCATAACTTGCAGTTGATCTATTATAGGGAACAATGCATTTCTTTAGCCTTAAATTCATGTCACTGAGTTTCTTCTAGTCATTAAATCATTCTAAATTAGTTCGAACGAATTCTATTTTGGCCATTCAAATAATATTTTCTTACATAACTTGTAATTAATCTATTGAAGACAACAATGCATTATTTTAGCATTAAAAACCATATCACTCAGTCTTTTCAATCATTAAATTGTTTGAAGGCACCTTAAACCAATTCTCTTTTTGCATTTAAAACGCGACTTTCGTGCATAACTTGCAATTGATCTATTGATGGCAACTATGCCTTTTTTAGCGTTCAAGTCATATTTTTGCGTCTCTTTTAGTCAGTAAATCATTCTAAATAACTTCGAACGAAATTCGGCCTTTAAACATGACTTTCGTGCGTAACTTGCAGTTGATCTATTGAAGGCAACAATGCATTTGTTTAGCCTTAAAGTCATGTCATTGAGTCTCTTTTAGTCATTAAATCATTCTAAATTAATTCGAACGAATTCTATTTTCGCCATTCAAATATTATTTTCTTACATAACTTGTAATTAATCTATTGAAGACAACAATGCATTATTTTAGCATTAAAAAGCATATCACTCAGTCTTTTCAAACATTAAATTGTTGGAAGGCACTTCGAACAAATTCTCTTTTTGCATTTAAAACGTGACTTTCGTGCATAACTTGCAATTGATCTATTGATGGCAACTATGCCTTTTTTAGCGTTCAAGTCATATTTTTGCGTCTTTTTTAGTCAGTAAATAATTCTAAATCACTTCGTATGAAATTTGGCATTTAAACATGACTTTCGTGCATAACTTGCAGTTGATCTATTATAGGCAACAATGCATTTGTTTAGCCTTAAAGTCATGTCACTGAGTGTCTTCTAGTCGTTAAATCATTCTAAATTAATTCGACCGAATTCTATTTTCGCCCTTCAAACATTATTTTCTTACATAACTTGCAATTAATCCATTGAAGACAACAATGCATTATTTTAGCATTAAAAAGCATATCACTCAGTCTTTTCAATCATTAAATTGTTTGAAGGCACTTCGAACCAATTCTCTTTTTGCATTTAAAACGCGACTTTTGTGCATAACTTGCAATTGATCTATTGATGGCAACTATGCCTTTTTTAGCGTTCAGGTCATTTTTTTGCGTCTCTTTTAGTTAGTAAATCATTCTAAATCACTTCGAACGAAATTCGGCCTTTAAACATGACTTTCGTGCGTAACTTGCAGTTGATCTATTGAAGGCAACAATGCATTTGTTTAGCCTTAAAGTCATGTCATTGAATCTCTTTTAGTCTTTAAATCATTCTAAATTAATTCGAACGAATTCCATTTTTGCCCTTCAAACATTATTTTCTTACATAACTTGGAATTAATCTATTGAAGACAACAATGCATTATTTTAGCATTAAAAAGCATATCACTCAGTCTTTTCAATCATTAAATTGTTTGAAGGCACTTCGAACAAATTCTCTTTTTGCATTTAAAACGTGACTTTCGTGCATAACTTGCAATTGATCTATTGATGGCAACTATGCCTTTTTTAGCGTTCAAGTCATATTTTTGCGTCTTTTTTAGTCAGTAAATCATTCTAAATCACTTCGTATGAAATTTGGCATTTAAACATGACTTTCGTGCATAACTTGCAGTTGATCTATTGAAGGCAACAATGCATTTGTTTAGCCTTAAAGTCATGTCATTGAGTCTCTTTTAGTCATTAAATCATTCTAAATTAATTCGACCGAATTCTATTTTCGCCCTTCAAACATTATTTTCTTACATAACTTGCAATTAATCTATTGAAGACAACAATGCATTATTTTAGCATTAAAAAGCATATCACACAGTCTTTTCAATCATTAAATTGTTTGAAGGCACTTCGAACCAATTCTCTTTTTGCATTTAAAACATGACTTTCGTGCATAACTTGCAATTGATCTGTTGATGGCAGCTATGCCTTTTTTAGCGTTCAAGTCATATTTTTGCGGCTCTTATAGTCAGTAAATCATTCTAAATCACTTCGAACGAAATTCGGCCTTTAAACATGACTTTCGTGCGTAACTTGCAGTTGATCTATTGAAGGCAACAATGCATTTGTTTAGCCTTAAAGTCATGTGACTGAGTCTCTTCTAGTCATTAAATCATTCTAAATTAGTTCGAACGAATTCTATTTTCGCCCTTCAAACATTATTTTCTTACATAACTTGCAATTAATCTATTGAAGACAACAATGCATTATTTTACCATTAAAAAGCATATCACTCAGTCTTTTCAATCATTAAATTGTTTGAAGGCACTTCGAACCAATTCCCTTTTTGCATTTAAAACGCGACTTTCGTGCATAACTTGCAATTGATCTATTGATGGCAACTATGCCTTTTTTAGCGTTCAAGTCATATTTTTGTGTCTCTTTTAGTCAGTAAATCATTCTTCGAACGACATTCGGCATTTAAACATGACTTTCGTGCATAACTTGCAGTTGATCTATTATAGCGAACAATGCATTTGTTTAGCCTTAAAGTCATGTCATTGAGTCTCTTTTAGTCATTAAATCATTCTAAATTAATTCGACCGAGTTCTATTTTCGCCCTTCAAACATTATTTTCTTACATAACTTGCAATTAATCTATTGAAGACAACAATGCGTTATTTTAGCATTAAAAAGCATATCGCTCAGTCTTTTCAATCATTAAATTGTTTGAAGGCACTTCGAACCAATTCTCTTTTTCCATTTAAAACGCAACTTTCGTGCATAACTTGCAATTGATCTATTGATGGCAACTATGCCTTTTTTAGCGTTCAAGTCATATTTTTGCGTCTTTTTTAGTCAGTAAATAATTCTAAATCACTTCGTATGAAATTTGGCATTTAAACATGACTTTCGTGCATAACTTGCAGTTGATCTATTATAGGCAACAATGCATTTGTTTAGCATTAAAGTCATGTCACTGAGTGTCTTCTAGTCGTTAAATCATTCTAAATTAATTCGACCGAATTCTATTTTCGTCCTTCAAACATTATTTACTTACATAACTTGCAATTAATCTATTGAAGACAACAATGCATTATTTTAGCATTAAAAAGCATATCACTCAGTCTTTTCAATCATTAAATTGTTTGAAGGCACTTCGAACCAATTCTCTTTTTGCATTTAAAACGCGACTTTTGTGCATAACTTGCAATTGATCTATTGATGGCAACTATGCCTTTTTTAGCGTTCAGGTCATTTTTTTGCGTCTCATTTAGTCAGTAAATCATTCTAAATCACTTCGAACGACATTCGGCATTTAAACATGACTTTCGTGCATAACTTGCAATTGATCTATTATAGCGAACAATGCATTTGTTTAGCCTTAAAGTCATGTCATTGAGTCTCTTTTAGTCATTAAATCATTCTAAATTAATTCGACCGAGTTCTATTTTCGCCCTTCAAACATTATTTTCTTACATAACTTGCAATTAATCTATTGAAGACAACAATGCATTATTTTAGCATTAAAAAGCATATCGCTCAGTCTTTTCAATCATTAAATTGTTTGAAGGCACTTCGAACCAATTCTCTTTTTGCATTTAAAACGCAACTTTCGTGCATAACTTGCAATTTATCTATTGATGGCAACTATGCCTTTTTTAGCGTTCAAGTCATATTTTTGCGTCTTTTTTAGTCAGTAAATCATTCTAAATCACTTCGTATGAAATTCGGCATTTAAACATGACTTTCGTGCATAACTTGCAGTTGATCTATTATAGGGAACAATGCATTTCTTTAGCCTTAAATTCATGTCACTGAGTTTCTTCTAGTCATTAAATCATTCTAAATTAGTTCGAACGAATTCTATTTTGGCCATTCAAATAATATTTTCTTACATAACTTGTAATTAATCTATTGAAGACAACAATGCATTATTTTAGCATTAAAAACCATATCACTCAGTCTTTTCAATCATTAAATTGTTTGAAGGCACCTCAAACCAATTCTCTTTTTGCATTTAAAACGCGACTTTCGGGCATAACTTGCAATTGATCTATTGATGGCAACTATACCTTTTTTAGCGTTCAAGTCATATTTTTGCGTCTCTTTTAGTCAGTAAATCATTCTAAATCACTTCGTATGAAATTCGGCATTTAAACATGACTTTCGTGCATAACTTGCAGTTGATCTATTATAGGGAACAATGCATTTCTTTAGCCTTAAATTCATGTCACTGAGTCTCCTCTAGTCATTAAATCATTCTAAATTAGTTCGAACGAATTCTATTTTCGCCATTCAAATATTATTTTCTTACATAACTTGTAATTAATCTATTGAAGACAACAATGCATTATTTTAGCATTAAAAAGCATATCACTCAGTCTTTTCAATCATTAAATTGTTTGAAGGCACTTCGAACCAATTCTCTTTTCGCATTTAAAACGCGTCTTTCGTGCATAACTTGCAATTGATCAATTGATGGCAACTATGCCTTTTTTAGCGTTCAAGTCATATTTTTGCATCTCTTTTAGTCAGTAAATCATTCTAAAGCACTTCGAACGAATTTCGGCCTATAAACATGACTTTCGTGCGTAACTTGCAGTTGATCTATTGAAGGCAACAATGCATTTGTTTAGCCTTAAAGTCATGTCATTGAGTCTCTTTTAGTCTTTAAATCATTCTAAACTAATTCGACTGAATTCTATTTTTGCCCTTCAAATATTATTTTCTTACGTAACTTGTAATTAATCTATTGAAGACAACAATGCATTATTTTAGCATTAAAAAGCATATCACTCAGTCTTTTCAATCATTAAATTGTTTGAAGGCACCTTAAACCAATTCTCTTTTTGCATTTAAAACGCGACTTTCGTGCATAACTTGCAATTGATCAATTGATGGCAACTATGCCTTTTTTAGCGTTCAAGTCATATTTTTGCGTCTCTTTTAGTCAGTAAATCATTCTAAACCACTTCGAACGAAATTCGGCCTTTAAACATGACTTTCGTCCGTAACTTGCAGTTGATCTATTGAAGGCAACAATGCATTTGTTTAGCCTTAAAGTCATGTCACTGAGTCTCTTCTAGTCAATAAATCATTCTAAATTAGTTCGAACGAAATCTATTTTCGCCCTTCAATTATTATTTTCTTACATAACTTGTAATTAATCTATTGAAGACAACAATGCATTATTTTAGCATTAAAAAGCATATCACTCAGTCTTTTCAATCATTAAATTGTTTGAAGGCACTTCGAACAAATTCTCTTTTTGCATTTAAAACGTGACTTTCGTGCATAACTTGCAATTGATCTATTGATGGCAACTATGCCTTTTTTAGCGTTCAAGCCATATTTTTGCGGCTCTTATAGTCAGTAAATCATTCTAAATCACTTCAAACGAAATTCGGCCTTTAAACATGACTTTCGTGCGTAACTTGCAGTTGGTCTATTGAAGGCAACAATGCATTTGTTTAGCCTTAAAGTCATGTCATTGACTCTCTTTTAGTCATTAAATCATTCTAAATTAATTCGACCCAATTCTATTTTCGCCCTTCAAACATTATTTTCTTACATAACTTGCAATTAATCTATTGAAGACAACAATGCATTATTTTAGCATTAAAAAGCATATCACTCAGTCTTTTCAATCATTAAATTGTTTGAAGGCACTTCGAACCAATTCTCTTTTTGCATTTAAAACGCGACTTTCGTGCATAACTTGCAATTGATCTATTGATGGCAACTATGCCTTTTTTAGCGTTCAAGTCATATTTTTGTGTCTCTTTTAGTCAGTAAATCATTCTTCGAACGACATTCGGCATTTAAACATGACTTTCGTGCATAACTTGCACTTGATCTATTATAGCGAACAATGCATTTGTTTAGCCTTAAAGTCATATCATTGAGTCTCTTTTAGTCATTAAATCATTCTAAATTAATTCGCCCGAGTTCTATTTTCGCCCTTCAAACATTATTTTCTTACATAACTTGCAATTAATCTATTGAAGACAACAATGCATTATTTTAGCATTAAAAAGCATATCGCTCAGTCTTTTCAATCATTAAATTGTTTGAAGGCACTTCGAACCAATTCTCTTTTTGCATTTAAAACGCGACTTTCATGCATAACTTGCAATTGATCTATTGATGGCAACTCTGCCTTTTTTAGCGTTCAAGCCATATTTTTGCGTCTCTTTTAGTCAGTAAATCATTCTAAATCACTTCGTATGAAATTCGGCATTTAAACCTGACTTTCGTGCATAACTTGCAGTTGATCTATTATAGGGAACAATGCATTTCTTTAGCCTTAAATTCATGTCACTGAGTCTCTTCTAGTCATTAAATCATTCTAAATTAGTTCGAACAAATTCTATTTTCGCCATTCAAATATTATTTTCTTACATAACTTGTAATTAATCTATTGAAGACAACAATGCATTATTTTAGCATTAAAAAGCATATCACTCAGTCTTTTCAATCATTAAATTGTTTGAAGGCACTTCGAACCAATTCTCTTTTCGCATTTAAAACGCGTCTTTCGTGCATAACTTGCAATTGATCAATTGATGGCAACTATGCCTTTTTTAGCGTTCAAGTCATATTTTTGCATCTCTTTTAGTCAGTAAATCATTCTAAATCACTTCGAACGAAATTCGGCCTTTAAACATAACTTTCGTGCGTAACTTGCAGTTGATCTATTGAAGGTAACAATGCATTTGTTTAGCCTTAAAGTCATGTCATTGAGTCTCTTTTAGTCTTTAAATCATTCTAAATTAATTCGACCGAATTCTATTTTTGCCCTTCAAACATTATTTTCTTACATAACTTGTAATTAATCTATTGAAGACAACAATGCATTATTTTAGCATTAAAAAGCATATCACTCAGTATTTTCAATCATTAAATTGTTTGAAGGCACTTCGAACCAATTCTCTTTTTGCATTTAAAACGCGACTTTCATGCATAACTTGCAATTGATCTATTGATGGCAACTCTGCCTTTTTTAGCGTTCAAGCCATATTTTTGCGTCTCTTTTAGTCAGTAAATCATTCTAAATCACTTCGTATGAAATTCGGCATTTAAACATGACTTTCGTGCATAACTTGCAGTTGATCTATTATAGGGAACAATGCATTTCTTTAGCCTTAAATTCATGTCACTGAGTCTCTTCTAGTCATTAAATCATTCTAAATTAGTTTGAACGAATTCTATTTTCGCCATTCAAATATTATTTTCTTACATAACTTGTAATTAATCTATTGAAGACAACAATGCATTATTTTAGCATTAAAAAGCATATCACTCAGTCTTTTCAATCATTAAATTGTTTGAAGGCACTTCGAACCAATTCTCTTTTCGCATTTAAAACGCGACTTTCGTGCATAACTTGCAATTTATCTATTGATGGCAACTATGCCTTTTTTAGCGTTCAAGTCATATTTTTGCGTCTCCTTTGGTCAGTAAATCATTCTAAATCACTTCGAACGAAATTCGGCCTTTAAACATGACTTTCGTGCGTAACTTGCAGTTGATCTATTGAAGGCAACAATGCATTTGTTTAGCCTTAAAGTCATGTCATTGAGTCTCTTTTAGTCATTAAATCAGTCTAAATTAATTCGACCGAATTCTATTTTCGCCCTTCAAACATTATTTTCTTACATAACTTGCAATTAATCTATTGAAGACAACAATGCATTATTTTAGCATTAAAAAGCATATCGCTCAGTCTTTTCAATCATTAAATTGTTTGAAGGCACTTCGAACCAATTCTCTTTTTGCATTTGAAACGTGACTTTCGTGCATAACGTGCAATTGATCTATTGATGGCAACTATGCCTTTTTTAGCGTTCAAGTCATATTTTTGCGTCTTTTTTAGTCAGTAAATCATTCTAAATCACTTCGTATGAAATTTCGCATTTAAACATGACTTTCGTGCATAACTTGCAGTTGATCTATTATAGGCAACAATGCATTTGTTTAGCCTTAAAGTCATGTCACTGAGTCTCTTCTAGTCCTTAAATCATTCTAAATTAGTTCGAACAAATTCTATTTTCGCCCTTCAAATATTATTTTCTTACATAACTTGTAATTAATCTATTGAAGACAACAATGCATTATTTTAGCATTAAAAAGCATATCACTCAGTCTTTTCAATCATTAAATTGTTTGAAGGCACTTCGAACCAATTCTCTTTTTGCATTTAAAACGCAACTTTCGTGCATAACTTGCAATTGATCTATTGATGGCAAGTCTGCCTTTTTTAGCGTTCAAGCCATATTTTTGCTTCTCTTTTAGTCAGTTTATCATTCTAAATCACTTCGTATGAAATTCGGCATTTAAACATGACTTTCGTGCATAACTTGCAGTTGATCTATTATAGGGAACAATGCATTTCTTTAGCCTTAAATTCATGTCACTGAGTCTCTTCTAGTCATTAAATCATTCTAAATTAGTTCGAACAAATTCTATTTTCGCCATTCAAATATTATTTTCTTACATAACTTGTAATTAATCTATTGAAGACAACAATGCATTATTTTAGCATTAAAAAGCGTATCACTCAGGCTTTTCAATCATTAAATTGTTTGAAGGCACTTCGAACCAATTCTCTTTTCGCATTTAAAACGCGACTTTCGTGCATAACTTGCAATTGATCTATTGATGGCAACTCTGCCTTTTTTAGCGTTCAAGCCATATTTTTGCGTCTCTTTTAGTCAGTAAATCATTCTAAATCACTTCGTATGAAATTCGGCATTTAAACATGACTTTTGTGCATAACTTGCAGTTGATCTATTATAGGGAACAATGCATTTCTTTAGCCTTAAATTCATGTCACTGAGTCTCTTCTAGTCATTAAATCATTCTAAATTAATTTGAACGAATTCTATTTTCGCCATTCAAATATTATTTTCTTACATAACTTGTAATTAATCTATTGAAGACAACAATGCATTATTTTAGCATTAAAAAGCATATCACTCAGTATTTTCAATCATTAAATTGTTTGAAGGCACTTCGAACCAATTCTCTTTTTGCATTTAAAACGCGACTTTCGTGCATAACTTGCAATTGATCTATTGATGGCAACTCTGCCTTTTTTAGCGTTCAAGTCATATTTTTGCGGCTCTTATAGTCAGTAAATCATTCTAAATCACTTCGAACGAAATTCGGCCTTTAAACATGACTTTCGTGCGTAACTTGCAGTTGATCTATTGAAGGCAACAATGCATTTGTTTAGCCTTAAAGTCATGTCATTGTGTCTCTTTTAGTCATTAAATCAGTCTAAATTAATTCGACCGAATTCTATTTTCGCCCTTCAAACATTATTTTCTTACATAACTTGCAATTAATCTATTGAAGACAACAATGCATTATTTTAGCATTAAAAAGCATATCGCTCAGTCTTTTCAATCATTAAATTGTTTGAAGGCACTTCGAACCAATTCTCTTTTTGCATTTGAAACGCGACTTTCGTGCATAACGTGCAATTGATCTATTGATGGCAACTATGCCTTTTTTAGCGTTCAAGTCATATTTTTGCGTCTTTTTTAGTCAGTAAATCATTCTAAATCACTTCGTATGAAATTTGGCATTTAAACATGACTTTCGTGCATAACTTGCAGTTGATCTATTATAGGCAACAATGCATTTGTTTAGCCTTAAAGTCATGTCACTGAGTCTCTTCTAGTCCTTAAATCATTCTAAATTAGTTCGAACAAATTCTATTTTCGCCCTTCAAATATTATTTTCTTACATAACTTGTAATTAATCTATTGAAGACAACAATGCATTATTTTAGCATTAAAAAGCATATCACTCAGTCTTTTCAATCATTAAATTGTTTGAAGGCACTTCGAACCAATTCTCTTTTTGCATTTAAAACGCGACTTTCGTGCATAACTCGCAATTGATCTATTGATGGCAACTCTGCATTTTTTAGCGTTCAAGCCATATTTTTACGTCTCTTTTAGTCAGTAAATCATTCTAAATCACTTCGTATGAAATTCGGCATTTAAACATGACTTTCGTGCATAACTTGCAGTTGATCTATTATAGGGAACAATGCATTTCTTTAGCCTTAAATTCATGTCACTGAGTCTCTTCTAGTCATTAAATCATTCTAAATTATTTCGAACGAATTCTATTTTCGCCATTCAAATATTATTTTCTTACATAACTTGTAATTAATCTATTGAAGACAACAATGCATTATTTTAGCATTAAAAACCATATCACTCAGTCTTTTCAATCATTAAATTTTTTGAAGGCACCTCAAACCAATTCTCTTTTTGCATTTAAAACGCGACTTTCGGGCATAACTTGCAATTGATCTATTGATGGCAACTATACCTTTTTTAGCGTTCAAGTCATATTTTTGCATCTCATTTAGTCAGTAAATCATTCTAAATCACTTCGAACGACATTCGGCATTTAAACATGACTTTCGTGCATAACTTGCAGTTGATCTATTATAGCGAACAATGCATTTGTTTAGCCTTAAAGTCATGTCATTGAGTCTCTTTTAGTCATTAAATCATTCTAAATTAATTCGACCGAGTTCTATTTTCGCCCTTCAAACATTATTTTCTTACATAACTTGCAATTAATCTATTGCAGACAACAATCCATTATTTTAGCATTAAAAAGCATATCGCTCAGTCTTTTCAATCATTAAATTGTTAGAAGGCACTTCGAACCAATTCTCTTTTTCCATTTAAAACGCAACTTTCGTGCATAACTTGCAATTGATCTATTGATGGCAACTATGCCTTTTTTAGCGTTCAAGTCATATTTTTGCGTCTTTTTTAGTCAGTAAATAATTCTAAATCACTTCGTATGAAATTTGGCATTTAAACATGACTTTCGTGCATAACTTGCAGTTGATCTATTATAGGCAACAATGCATTTGTTTAGCATTAAAGTCATGTCACTGAGTGTCTTCTAGTCGTTAAATCATTCTAAATTAATTCGAACGAATTCCATTTTTGCCCTTCAAACATTATTTTCTTACATAACTTGGAATTAATCTATTGAAGACAACAATGCATTATTTTAGCATTAAAAAGCATATCACTCAGTCTTTTCAATCTTTAAATTGTTTGAAGGCACTTCGAACAAATTCTCTTTTTGCATTTAAAACGTGACTTTCGTGCATAACTTGCAATTGATCTATTGATGGCAACTATGCCTTTTTTAGCGTTCAAGCCATATTTTTGCGTCTCTTTTAGTCAGTAAATCATTCTGAATCACTTCGTATGAAATTCGGCATTTAAACATGACTTTCGTGCATAACTTGCAGTTGATCTATTATAGGGAACAATGCATTTCTTTAGCCTTAAATTCATGTCACTGAGTCTCTTCTAGTCATTAAATCATTCTAAATTAGTTCGAACGAATTCTATTTTCGCCATTCAAATATTATTTTCTTACATAACTTGTAATTAATCTATTGAAGACAACAATGCATTATTTTAGCATTAAAAAGCATATCACTCAGTCTTTTCAATCATTAAATTGTTTGAAGGCACTTCGAACCAATTCTCTTTTCGCATTTAAAACGCGTCTTTCGTGCATAACTTGCAATTGATCAATTGATGGCAACTATGCCTTTTTTAGCGTTCAAGTCATATTTTTGCATCTCTTTTAGTCAGTAAATCATTCTAAATCACTTCGAACGAAATTCGGCCTTTAAACATGACTTTCGTGCGTAACTTGCAGTTGATCTATTGAAGGCAACAATGCATTTGTTTAGCCTTAAATTCATGTCACTGAGTCTCTTTTAGTCTTTAAATCATTCTAAATTAATTCGACCGAATTCTATTTTTGCCCTTCAAACATTATTTTCTTACATAACTTGCAATTAATCTATTGAAGACAACAATGCATTATTTTAGCATTAAAAAGCATATCACTCAGTCTTTTCAATCATTAAATTGTTTGAAGGCACTTCGAACCAATTCTCTTTTTGCATTTAAAACGCGACTTTCGTGCATAACTTGCAATTGATCTATTGATGGCAACTATGCCTTTTTTAGCGTTCAAGTCATATTTTTGTGTCTCTTTTAGTCAGTAAATCATTCTTCGAACGACATTCGGCATTTAAACATGACTTTCGTGCATAACTTGCAGTTGATCTATTATAGCGAACAATGCATTTGTTTAGCCTTAAAGTCATATCATTGAGTCTCTTTTAGTCATTAAATCATTCTAAATTAATTCGACCGAGTTCTATTTTCGCCCTTCAAACATTATTTTCTTACATAACTTGCAATTAATCTATTGAAGACAACAATGCATTATTTTAGCATTAAAAAGCATATCGCTCAGTCTTTTCAATCATTAAATTGTTTGAAGGCACTTCGAACAAATTCTCTTTTTGCATTTAAAACGTGACTTTCGTGCATAACTTGCAATTGATCTATTGATGGCAACTATGCCTTTTTTAGCGTTCAAGCCATATTTTTGCGTCTCTTTTAGTCAGTAAATCATTCTGAATCACTTCGTATGAAATTCGGCATTTAAACATGACTTTCGTGCATAACTTGCAGTTGATCTATTATAGGGAACAATGCATTTCTTTAGCCTTAAATTCATGTCACTGAGTCTCTTCTAGTCATTAAATCATTCTAAATTAGTTCGAACAAATTCTATTTTCGCCATTCAAATATTTTTTTCTTACATAACTTGTAATTAATCTATTGAAGACAACAATGCATTATTTTAGCATTAAAAAGCATATCACTCAGTCTTTTCAATCATTAAATTGTTTGAAGGCACTTCGAACCAATTCTCTTTTCGCATTTAAAACGCGTCTTTCGTGCATAACTTGCAATTGATCAATTGATGGCAACTATGCCTTTTTTAGCGTTCAAGTCATATTTTTGCATCTCTTTTAGTCAGTAAATCATTCTAAATCACTTCGAACGAAGTTCGGCCTTTAAACATAACTTTCGTGCGTAACTTGCAGTTGATCTATTGAAGGTAACAATGCATTTGTTTAGCCTTAAAGTCATGTCATTGAGTCTCTTTTAGTCTTTAAATCATTCTAAATTAATTCGACCGAATTCTATTTTTGCCCTTCAAACATTATTTTCTTACATAACTTGTAATTAATCTATTGAAGACAACAATGCATTATTTTAGCATTAAAAAGCATATCACTCAGTATTTTCAATCATTAAATTGTTTGAAGGCACTTCGAACCAATTCTCTTTTTGCATTTAAAACGCGACTTTCATTCATAACTTGCAATTGATCTATTGATGGCAACTCTGCCTTTTTTAGCGTTCAAGCCATATTTTTGCGTCTCTTTTAGTCAGTAAATCATTCTAAATCACTTCGTATGAAATTCGGCATTTAAACATGACTTTCGTGCATAACTTGCAGTTGATCTATTATAGGGAACAATGCATTTCTTTAGCCTTAAATTCATGTCACTGAGTCTCTTCTAGTCATTAAATCATTCTAAATTAGTTTGAACGAATTCTATTTTCGCCATTCAAATATTATTTTCTTACATAACTTGTAATTAATCTATTGAAGACAACAATGCATTATTTTAGCATTAAAAAGCATATCACTCAGTCTTTTCAATCATTAAATTGTTTGAAGGCACTTCGAACCAATTCTCTTTTCGCATTTAAAACGCGACTTTCGTGCATAACTTGCAATTTATCTATTGATGGCACCTATGCCTTTTTTAGCGTTCAAGTCATATTTTTGCGTCTCCTTTAGTCAGTAAATCATTCTAAATCACTTCGAACGAAATTCGGCCTTTAAACATGACTTTCGTGCGTAACTTCCAGTTGATCTATTGAAGGCAACAATGCATTTGTTTAGCCTTAAAGTCATGTCATTGAGTCTCTTTTAGTCATTAAATCAGTCTAAATTAATTCGACCGAATTCTATTTTCGCCCTTCAAACATTATTTTCTTACATAACTTGCAATTAATCTATTGAAGACAACAACGCATTATTTTAGCATTAAAAAGCATATCGCTCAGTCTTTTCAATCATTAAATTGTTTGAAGGCACTTCGAACCAATTCTCTTTTTGCATTTGAAACGTGACTTTCGTGCATAACGTGCAATTGATCTATTGATGGCAACTATGCCTTTTTTAGCGTTCAAGTCATATTTTTGCGTCTTTTTTAGTCAGTAAATCATTCTAAATCACTTCGTATGAAATTTCGCATTTAAACATGACTTTCGTGCATAACTTGCAGTTGATCTATTATAGGCAACAATGCATTTGTTTAGCCTTAAAGTCATGTCACTGAGTCTCTTCTAGTCCTTAAATCATTCTAAATTAGTTCGAACAAATTCTATTTTCGCCCTTCAAATATTATTTTCTTACATAACTTGTAATTAATCTATTGAAGACAACAATGCATTATTTTAGCATTAAAAAGCATATCACTCAGTCTTTTCAATCATTAAATTGTTTGAAGGCACTTCGAACCAATTCTCTTTTTGCATTTAAAACGCAACTTTCGTGCATAACTTGCAATTGATCTATTGATGGCAAGTCTGCCTTTTTTAGCGTTCAAGCCATATTTTTGCGTCTCTTTTAGTCAGTTTATCATTCTAAATCACTTCGTATGAAATTCGGCATTTAAACATGACTTTCGTGCATAACTTGCAGTTGATCTATTATAGGGAACAATGCATTTCTTTAGCCTTAAATTCATGTCACTGAGTCTCTTCTAGTCATTAAATCATTCTAAATTAGTTCGAACAAATTCTATTTTCGCCATTCAAATATTATTTTCTTACATAACTTGTAATTAATCTATTGAAGACAACAATGCATTATTTTAGCATTAAAAAGCGTATCACTCAGTCTTTTCAATCATTAAATTGTTTGAAGGCACTTTGAACCAATTCTTTTTTTGCATTTAGAACACGTCTTTCGTGCATAACTTGCAATTGATCAATTGATGGCAACTATGCCTTTTTTAGCGTTCAAGTCATATTTTTGCATCTCTTTTAGTCAGTAAATCATTCTAAATCACTTCGAACGAAATTCGGCCTTTAAACATAACTTTCGTGCGTAACTTGCAGTTGATCTATTGAAGGTAACAATGCATTTGTTTAGCCTTAAAGTCATGTCATTGAGTCTCTTTTAGTCATTAAATCAGTCTAAATTAATTCGACCGAATTCTATTTTCGCCCTTCAAACATTATTTTCTTACATAACTTGCAATTAATCTATTGAAGACAACAATGCATTATTTTAGCATTAAAAAGCATATCGCTCAGTCTTTTCAATCATTAAATTGTTTGAAGGCACTTCGAACCAATTCTCTTTTTGCCTTTGAAACGTGACTTTCGTGCATAACGTGCAATTGATCTATTGATGGCAACTATGCCTTTTTTAGCGTTCAAGTCATATTTTTGCGTCTTTTTTAGTCAGTAAATCATTCTAAATCACTTCGTATGAAATTTCGCATTTAAACATGACTTTCGTGCATAACTTGCAGTTGATCTATTATAGGCAACAATGCATTTGTTTAGCCTTAAAGTCATGTCACTGAGTCTCTTCTAGTCCTTAAATCATTCTAAATTAGTTCGAACAAATTCTATTTTCGCCCTTCAAATATTATTTTCTTACATAACTTGTAATTAATCTATTGAAGACAACAATGCATTATTTTAGCATTAAAAAGCATATCACTCAGTCTTTTCAATCATTAAATTGTTTGAAGGCACTTCGAACCAATTCTCTTTTTGCATTTAAAACGCAACTTTCGTGCATAACTTGCAATTGATCTATTGATGGCAAGTCTGCCTTTTTTAGCGTTCAAGCCATATTTTTGCGTCTCTTTTAGTCAGTTTATCATTCTAAATCACTTCGTATGAAATTCGGCATTTAAACATGACTTTCGTGCATAACTTGCAGTTGATCTATTATAGGCAACAATGCATTTGTTTAGCCTTAAAGTCATGTCACTGAGTCTCTTCTAGTCCTTAAATCATTCTAAATTAGTTCGAACAAATTCTATTTTCGCCCTTCAAATATTATTTTCTTACATAACTTGTAATTAATCTATTGAAGACAACAATGCATTATTTTAGCATTAAAAAGCATATCACTCAGTCTTTTCAATCATTAAATTGTTTGAAGGCACTTCGAACCAATTCTCTTTTTGCATTTAAAACGCGACTTTCGTGCATAACTCGCAATTGATCTATTGATGGCAACTCTGCATTTTTTAGCGTTCAAGCCATATTTTTACGTCTCTTTTAGTCAGTAAATCATTCTAAATCACTTCGTATGAAATTCGGCATTTAAACATGACTTTCGTGCATAACTTGCAGTTGATCTATTATAGGGAACAATGCATTTCTTTAGCCTTAAATTCATGTCACTGAGTCTCTTCTAGTCATTAAATCATTCTAAATTATTTCGAACGAATTCTATTTTCGCCATTCAAATATTATTTTCTTACATAACTTGTAATTAATCTATTGAAGACAACAATGCATTATTTTAGCATTAAAAAGCATATCACTCAGTCTTTTCAATCATTAAATTGTTTGAAGGCACTTCGAACCAATTCTTTTTTTGCATTTAGAACGCCATCTTCATGCATAATTTGCAATTTATCTATTGATGGCAACTATGCCTTTTTTAGCGTTCAAGTCATATTTTTGCGGCTCTTATAGTCAGTAAATCATTCTAAATCACTTCGAACGAAATTCGGCTTTTAAACATGACTTTCGTGCGTAACTTGCAGTTGATCTATTGAAGGCAACAATGCATTTGTTTAGCCTTAAAGTCATGTCATTGAGTCTCTTTTAGTCATTAAATCAGTCTAAATTAATTCGACCGAATTCTATTTTCGCCCTTCAAACATTATTTTCTTACATAACTTGTAATTAATCTATTGAAGACAATAATGCATTATTTTAGCATTAAAAAGCATATCACTCAGTCTTTTCAATAATTAAATTGTTTGAAGGCACTTCGACCCAATTCTCTTTTTGCATTTAAAACGCGACTTTCGTGCATAACTTGCAATTGATCTATTGATGGCAACTATGCCTTTTTTATCGTTCAAGTCATATTTTTGCGTCTCTTTTAGTCAGTAAATCATTCTAAATCACTTCGACCGAAATTCGGTTTTTAAACATGACTTTCGTGCGTAATTTGCAGTTGATCTATTGAAGGTAACAATGCATTTGTTTAGCCTTAAAGTCATGTCATTGAGTCTCTTTTAGTCATTAAATCATTCTAAATTAATTCGAACGAATTCTATTTTTGCCCTCCAAACATTATTTTCTTACATAACTTGTAATTAATCTATTGAAGACAATAATGCATTATTTTAGCATTAAAAAGCATATCACTCAGTCTTTTCAATCATTAAATTGTTTGAAGGCACTTCGAACCAATTCTCTTTTTGCATTTAAAACGCGACTTTCGTGCATAACTCGCAATTGATCTATTGATGGCAACTCTGCATTTTTTAGCGTTCAAGCCATATTTTTACGTCTCTTTTAGTCAGTAAATCATTCTAAATCACTTCGTATGAAATTCGGCATTTAAACATGACTTTCGTGCATAACTTGCAGTTGATCTATTATAGGGAACAATGCATTTCTTTAGCCTTAAATTCATGTCACTGAGTCTCTTCTAGTCATTAAATCATTCTAAATTATTTCGAACGAATTCTATTTTCGCCATTCAAATATTATTTTCTTACATAACTTGTAATTAATCTATTGAAGACAACAATGCATTATTTTAGCATTAAAAAGCATATCACTCAGTCTTTTCAATCATTAAATTGTTTGAAGGCACTTCGAACCAATTCTTTTTTTGCATTTAGAACGCCATCTTCATGCATAATTTGCAATTTATCTATTGATGGCAACTATGCCTTTTTTAGCGTTCAAGTCATATTTTTGCGGCTCTTATAGTCAGTAAATCATTCTAAATCACTTCGAACGAAATTTGGCCTTTAAACATGACTTTCGTGCGTAACTTGCAGTTGATCTATTGAAGGCAACAATGCATTTGTTTAGCCTTAAAGTCATGTCATTGAGTCTCTTTTAGTCATTAAATCAGTCTAAATTAATTCGACCGAATTCTATTTTCGCCCTTCAAACATTATTTTCTTACATAACTTGCAATTAATCTATTGAAGACAACAATGCATTATTTTAGCATTAAAAAGCATATCGCTCAGTCTTTTCAATCATTAAATTGTTTGAAGGCACTTCGAACCAATTCTCTTTTTGCATTTGAAACGCGACTTTCGTGCATAACGTGCAATTGATCTATTGATGGCAACTATGCCTTTTTTAGCGTTCAAGTCATATTTTTGCGTCTTTTTTAGTCAGTAAATCATTCTAAATCACTTCGTATGAAATTTGGCATTTAAACATGACTTTCGTGCATAACTTGCAGTTGATCTATTATAGGCAACAATGCATTTGTTTAGCCTTAAAGTCATGTCACTGAGTCTCTTCTAGTCCTTAAATCATTCTAAATTAGTTCGAACAAATTCTATTTTCGCCCTTCAAATATTATTTTCTTACATAACTTGTAATTAATCTATTGAAGACAACAATGCATTATTTTAGCATTAAAAAGCATATCACTCAGTCTTTTCAATCATTAAATTGTTTGAAGGCACTTCGAACCAATTCTCTTTTTGCATTTAAAACGCAACTTTCGTGCATAACTTGCAATTGATCTATTGATGGCAAGTCTACCTTTTTTAGCGTTCAAGCCATATTTTTGCGTCTCTTTTAGTCAGTTTATCATTCTAAATCACTTCGTATGAAATTCGGCATTTAAACATGACTTTCGTGCATAACTTGCAGTTGATCTATTATAGGGAACAATGCATTTCTTTAGCCTTAAATTCATGTCACTGAGTCTCTTCTAGTCATTAAATCATTCTAAATTAGTTCGAACAAATTCTATTTTCGCCATTCAAATATTATTTTCTTACATAACTTGTAATTAATCTATTGAAGACAACAATGCATTATTTTAGCATTAAAAAGCGTATCACTCAGGCTTTTCAATCATTAAATTGTTTGAAGGCACTTCGAACCAATTCTTTTTTTGCATTTAGAACACGTCTTTCGTGGATAACTTGCAATTGATCAATTGATGGCAACTATGCCTTTTTTAGCGTTCAAGTCATATTTTTGCATCTCTTTTAGTCAGTAAATCATTCTAAATCACTTCGAACGAAATTCGGCCTTTAAACATAACTTTTGTGCGTAACTTGCAGTTGATCTATTGAAGGTAACAATGCATTTGTTTAGCCTTAAAGTCATGTCATTGAGTCTCTTTTAGTCTTTAAATCATTCTAAATTAATTCGACCGAATTCTATTTTTGCCCTTCAAACATTATTTTCTTACATAACTTGTAATTAATCTTTTGAAGACAACAATGCATTATTTTAGCATTAAAAAGCATATCACTCAGTATTTTCAATCATTAAATTGTTTGAAGGCACTTCGAACCAATTCTCTTTTTGCATTTAAAAAGCGACTTTCATGCATAACTTGCAATTGATCTATTGATGGCAACTCTGCCTTTTTTAGCGTTCAAGCCATATTTTTGCGTCTCTTTTAGTCAGTAAATCATTCTAAATCACTTCGTATGAAATTCGGCATTTAAACATGACTTTCGTGCATAACTTGCAGTTGATCTATTATAGGGAACAATGCATTTCTTTAGCCTTAAATTCATGTCACTGAGTCTCTTCTAGTCATTAAATCATTCTAAATTAATTTGAACGAATTCTATTTTCGCCATTCAAATATTATTTTCTTACATAACTTGTAATTAATCTGTTGAAGACAACAATGCATTATTTTAGCATTAAAAAGCATATCACTCAGTCTTTTCAATCATTAAATTGTTTGAAGGCACTTCGAACCAATTCTCTTTTCGCATTTAAAACGCGACTTTCGTGCATAACTTGCAATTTATCTATTGATGGCAACTATGCCTTTTTTAGCGTTCAAGTCATATTTTTGCGTCTCCTTTAGTCAGTAAATCATTCTAAATCACTTCGAACGAAATTCGGCCTTTAAACATGACTTTCGTGCGTAACTTGCAGTTGATCTATTGAAGGTAACAATGCATTTGTTTAGCCTTAAAGTCATGTCATTGAGTCTCTTTTAGTCTTTAAATCATTCTAAATTAATTCGACCGAATTCTATTTTTGCCCTTCAAACATTATTTTCTTACATAACTTGTAATTAATCTATTGAAGACAACAATGCATTATTTTAGCATTAAAAAGCATATCACTCAGTATTTTCAATCATTAAATTGTTTGAAGGCACTTCGAACCAATTCTCTTTTTGCATTTAAAACGCGACTTTCATGCATAACTTGCAATTGATCTATTGATGGCAACTCTGCCTTTTTTAGCGTTCAAGCCATATTTTTGCGTCTCTTTTAGTCAGTAAATCATTCTAAATCACTTCGTATGGAATTCGGCATTTAAACATGACTTTCGTGCATAACTTGCAGTTGATCTATTATAGGGAACAATGCATTTCTTTAGCCTTAAATTCATGTCACTGAGTCTCTTCTAGTCATTAAATCATTCTAAATTAGTTTGAACGAATTCTATTTTCGCCATTCAAATATTATTTTCTTACATTACTTGTAATTAATCTATTGAAGACAACAATGCATTATTTTAGCATTAAAAAGCATATCACTCAGTCTTTTCAATCATTAAATTGTTTGAAGGCACTTCGAACCAATTCTTTTTTTGCATTTAGAACGCCATCTTCATGCATAATTTGCAATTTATCTATTGATGGCAACTATGCCTTTTTTAGCGTTCAAGTCATATTTTTGCGGCTCTTATAGTCAGTAAATAATTCTAAATCACTTCGAACGAAATTCGGCCTTTAAACATGACTTTCGTGCGTAACTTGCAGTTGATCTATTGAAGGCAACAATGCATTTGTTTAGCCTTAAAGTCATGTCATTGTGTCTCTTTTAGTCATTAAATCAGTCTAAATTAATTCGACCGAATTCTATTTTCGCCCTTCAAACATTATTTTCTTACATAACTTGCAATTAATCTATTGAAGACAACAATGCATTATTTTAGCATTAAAAAGCATATCGCTCAGTCTTTTCAATCATTAAATTGTTTGAAGGCACTTCGAACCAATTCTCTTTTTGCATTTGAAACGCGACTTTCGTGCATAACGTGCAATTGATCTATTGATGGCAACTATGCCTTTTTTAGCGTTCAAGTCATATTTTTGCGTCTTTTTTAGTCAGTAAATCATTCTAAATCACTTCGTATGAAATTTGGCATTTAAACATGACTTTCGTGCATAACTTGCAGTTGATCTATTATAGGCAACAATGCATTTGTTTAGCCTTAAAGTCATGTCACTGAGTCTCTTCTAGTCCTTAAATCATTCTAAATTAGTTCGAACAAATTCTATTTTCGCCCTTCAAATATTATTTTCTTACATAACTTGTAATTAATCTATTGAAGACAACAATGCATTATTTTAGCATTAAAAAGCATGTCACTCAGTCTTTTCAATCATTAAATTGTTTGAAGGCACTTCGAACCAATTCTCTTTTTGCATTTAAAACGCGACTTTCGTGCATAACTCGCAATTGATCTATTGATGGCAACTCTGCATTTTTTAGCGTTCAAGCCATATTTTTACGTCTCTTTTAGTCAGTAAATCATTCTAAATCACTTCGTATGAAATTCGGCATTTAAACATGACTTTCGTGCATAACTTGCAGTTGATCTATTATAGGGAACAATGCATTTCTTTAGCCTTAAATTCATGTCACTGAGTCTCTTCTAGTCATTAAATCATTCTAAATTATTTCGAACGAATTCTATTTTCGCCATTCAAATATTATTTTCTTACATAACTTGTAATTAATCTATTGAAGACAACAATGCATTATTTTAGCATTAAAAAGCATATCACTCAGTCTTTTCAATCATTAAATTGTTTGAAGGCACTTCGAACCAATTCTTTTTTTGCATTTAGAACGCCATCTTCATGCATAATTTACAATTTATCTATTGATGGCAACTATGCCTTTTTTAGCGTTCAAGTCATATTTTTGCGGCTCTTATAGTCAGTAAATCATTCTAAATCACTTCGAACGAAATTCGGCTTTTAAACATGACTTTCATGCGTAACTTGCAGTTGATCTATTGAAGGCAACAATGCATTTGTTTAGCCTTAAAGTCATGTCATTGAGTCTCTTTTAGTCATTAAATCAGTCTAAATTAATTCGACCGAATTCTATTTTCGCCCTTCAAACATTATTTTCTTACATAACTTGTAATTAATCTATTGAAGACAATAATGCATTATTTTAGCATTAAAAAGCATATCACTCAGTCTTTTCAATAATTAAATTGTTTGAAGGCACTTCGACCCAATTCTCTTTTTGCATTTAAAACGCGACTTTCGTGCATAACTTGCAATTGATCTATTGATGGCAACTATGCCTTTTTTATCGTTCAAGTCATATTTTTGCGTCTCTTTTAGTCAGTAAATCATTCTAAATCACTTCGACCGAAATTCGGTTTTTAAACATGACTTTCGTGCGTAATTTGCAGTTGATCTATTGAAGGTAACAATGCATTTGTTTAGCCTTAAAGTCATGTCATTGAGTCTCTTTTAGTCATTAAATCATTCTAAATTAATTCGAACGAATTCTATTTTTGCCCTCCAAACATTATTTTCTTACATAACTTGTAATTAATCTATTGAAGACAATAATGCATTATTTTAGCATTAAAAAGCATATCACTCAGTCTTTTCAATCATTAAATTGTTTGAAGGCACTTCGAACCAATTCTCTTTTTGCATTTAAAACGCGACTTTCATTCATAACTTGCAATTGATCTATTGATGGCAACTCTGCCTTTTTTAGCGTTCAAGCCATATTTTTGCGTCTCTTTTAGTCAGTAAATCATTCTAAATCACTTCGTATGAAATTCGGCATTTAAACATGACTTTCGTGCATAACTTGCAGTTGATCTATTATAGGGAACAATGCATTTCTTTAGCCTTAAATTCATGTCACTGAGTCTCTTCTAGTCATTAAATCATTCTAAATTATTTCGAACGAATTCTATTTTCGCCATTCAAATATTATTTTCTTACATAACTTGTAATTAATCTATTGAAGACAACAATGCATTATTTTAGCATTAAAAAGCATATCACTCAGTCTTTTCAATCATTAAATTGTTTGAAGGCACTTCGAACCAATTCTCTTTTTGCATTTGAAACGCGACTTTCGTGCATAACGTGCAATTGATCTATTGATGGCAACTATGCCTTTTTTAGCGTTCAAGTCATATTTTTGCGTCTTTTTTAGTCAGTAAATCATTCTAAATCACTTCGTATGAAATTTGGCATTTAAACATGACTTTCGTGCATAACTTGCAGTTGATCTATTATAGGCAACAATGCATTTGTTTAGCCTTAAAGTCATGTCACTGAGTCTCTTCTAGTCCTTAAATCATTCTAAATTAGTTCGAACAAATTCTATTTTCGCCCTTCAAATATTATTTTCTTACATAACTTGTAATTAATCTATTGAAGACAACAATGCATTATTTTAGCATTAAAAAGCATATCACTCAGTCTTTTCAATCATTAAATTGTTTGAAGGCACTTCGAACCAATTCTCTTTTTGCATTTAAAACGCGACTTTCGTGCATAACTCGCAATTGATCTATTGATGGCAACTCTGCATTTTTTAGCGTTCAAGCCATATTTTTACGTCTCTTTTAGTCAGTAAATCATTCTAAATCACTTCGTATGAAATTCGGCATTTAAACATGACTTTCGTGCATAACTTGCAGTTGATCTATTATAGGGAACAATGCATTTCTTTAGCCTTAAATTCATGTCACTGAGTCTCTTCTAGTCATTAAATCATTCTAAATTATTTCGAACGAATTCTATTTTCGCCATTCAAATATTATTTTCTTACATAACTTGTAATTAATCTATTGAAGACAACAATGCATTATTTTAGCATTAAAAAGCATATCACTCAGTCTTTTCAATCATTAAATTGTTTGAAGGCACTTCGAACCAATTCTTTTTTTGCATTTAGAACGCCATCTTCATGCATAATTTGCAATTTATCTATTGATGGCAACTATGCCTTTTTTAGCGTTCAAGTCATATTTTTGCGGCTCTTATAGTCAGTAAATCATTCTAAATCACTTCGAACGAAATTCGGCTTTTAAACATGACTTTCGTGCGTAACTTGCAGTTGATCTATTGAAGGCAACAATGCATTTGTTTAGCCTTAAAGTCATGTCATTGAGTCTCTTTTAGTCATTAAATCAGTCTAAATTAATTCGACCGAATTCTATTTTCGCCCTTCAAACATTATTTTCTTACATAACTTGTAATTAATCTATTGAAGACAACAACGCATTATTTTACCATTAAAAAGCATATCTTGAGTCTTTTCAATCATTAAATTGTTTGAAGGCACTTCAAACCAATTCTCTTTTTGCATTTTAAACGCGACTTTCATGTATAACTTGCAATTGATCTATTGATGGCAACTATGCATTTTTTAGCGTTCGAGTCATATTTTTGCATCTCTTTTAGTCAGTAAATCATTCTAAATCACTTCGAACGAAATTCGGCTTTTAAACATGACTTTCGTGCGTAACTTGCAGTTGATCTATTGAAGGTAACAATGCATTCGTTTGGCCTTAAAGTCATGTCATTGAGTCTCTTTTAGTCCTTAAATCATTCTAAATTAGTTCGAACGAATTCTATTTTCGCCTTTCAAATATTATTTTCTTACATAACTTGTAATTAATCTATTGAAGACAACAATGCATTATTTTAGCATTAAAAAGCATATCACTCAGTCTTTTCAATCATTAAATTGTTTGAAGGCACTTTGAACTAATTCTCTTTTTGCATTTAAAACGCGACTTTCGTGCATAACTTGCAATTGATCTATCGATGGCAACTATGCCTTTTTTAGAGTTCAAGTCATATTTTTGCGTCTCTTTTAGTCAGTAAATCATTCTAAATCACTTCGAACGAAATTCGGCCTTTAAACATGACTTTCGTGCGTAACTTGCAGTTGATCTATTGAAGGCAACAATGCATTTGTTTAGCCTTAAAGTCATGTCATTGAGTCTCTTTTAGTCATTAAATCATTCTAAATTAATTCGACCGAAATCTATTTTCGCCCTTCAAACATTATTTTCTTACATAACTTGGATTAATCTATTGAAGACAACAATGCATTATTTTAGCATTAAAAAGCATATCACTCAGTCTTTTCAATCATTAAATTGTTTGAAGGCACTTCGAACCAATTCTCTTTTTGCATTTACAACCCGACTTTCGTGCATAACTTGAAATTGATCTATTGATGGCAACTATGCATTTTTTAGCTTTAAAGTCATATTTTTGCGTCTTTTTTAGTCAGTAAATCATTCTAAATCATTTCGAACGAAATTCGGCCTTTAAACATGACTTTCGTGCGTAACTTGCAGTTGATCTATTATAGGCAACAATGCATTTGTTTAGCCTTAAAGTCATGTCATTGAATCTCTTTTAGTCTTTAAATCATTCTAAATTAATTCGAACGAATTCTATTTTTGCCCTTCAAACATTATTTTCTTACATAACTTGTAATTAATCTACTGAAGACAACAATGCATTATTTTAGCATTAAAAAGCATATAACTCAGTCTTTTCAATCATTAAATTGTTTGAAGGCACTTCGAACCAATTCTCTTTTTGCATTTAAAACGCGACTTTCGTGCATAACTTGCAATTGATCTATTGATGGCAACTATGCCTTTTTTAGAGTTCAGGTCATATTTTTGCGGCTCTTATAGTCAGTAAATCATTCTAAATCACTTCGAACGAAATTCGGCCTTTAAACATGACTTTCGTCCGTAACTTGCAGTTGATCTATTGAAGGCAATAATGCATTTGTTTAGCCTTAAAGTCATGTCATTGAGTCTCTTTTAGTCATTAAATCATTCTAAATGAATTCGACCGAATTCAATTTTCGCCCTTCAAACATTATTTTCTTACATCACTTGCAATTAATCTATTGAAGACAACAATGCATTATTTTAGCATTAAAAAGCATATCACTCATCCTTTTCAATCATTAAATTGTTTGAAGGCACTTCGAACCAATTCTCTTTTTGCATTTAGAACGCCATCTTCATGCATAATTTGCAATTGATCTATTGATGGCAACTATGCATTTTTTAAGCTTTAAAGACATATTTTTGCGCCTTTTTTAGTCAGTAAATCATTATAAATCACTTCGTATGAAATTCGGCATTTAAACATGACTTTCGTGCACAACTTGCAGTTGATCTATTATAGGCAACAATGCATTTGTTTAGCCTTAAAGTCATGTCACTGAGTCTCTTCTAGTCATTAAATCATTCTAAATTAGTTCGAACGAATTCTATTTTCGCCCTTCAAATATTATTTTCTTACATAACTTGTAATTAATCTATTGAAGACAACAATGCATTATTTGAGCATTAAAAAGCATATCACTCAGTCTTTTCAATCATTAAATTGTTTGAAGGCACTTCGAACTAATTCTCTTTTTGCATTTAAAACACGACTTTCGTGCATAACTTGCAATTGATCTATTGATGGCAACTATGCCTTTTTTAGCGTTCAAGTCATATTTTTGTGTCTCTTTTAGTCAGTAAATCATTCTAAATCACTTCGTACGAAATTCGGCATTTAAACATGACTTTCGTGCATAACTTGCAGTTGATCTATTATAGGCAACAATGCATTTGTTTAGCCTTAAAGTCATGTCACTGAGTCTCTTTTAGTCATTAAATCATTCTAAATTAGTTCGAACGAATTCTATTTTCGCCCTTCAAACATTATTTTCTTACATAACTTCCAATTAATCTATTGAAGACAACAATGCATTATTTTAGCATTAAAAAGCATATGACTCAGTCTTTTCAATCATTAAATTTTTGAAGGCACTTCTAACCAATTCTCTTTTTGCATTTAAAACGCGACTTTCGTGCATAACCTGCAATTGATCTATTGATGGCAACTATGCCTTTTTTAGTGTTCAAGTCATATTTTTGCGTCTCTTTTAGTCAGTAAATCATTCTAAATCACTTCGAACGAAATTCGGCCTTTAAACATGACTTTCGTGCGTAACTTGCAGTTGACCTATTGAAGGCAACAATGCATTTGTTTAGCCTTAAAGTCATGTCATTGAGTCTCTTTTAGTCATTAAATCAGTCTAAATTAATTCGACTGAATTCTATTTTCGCCCTTCAAACATTATTTTCTTACATAACTTGCAATTAATCTATTGAAGACAACAATGCATTATTTTAGCATTAAAAAGCATATCGCTCAGTCTTTTCAATCATTAAATTGTTTGAAGGCACTTCGAACCAATTCTCTTTTTGCATTTGAAACGCGACTTTCGTGCATAACGTGCAATTGATCTATTGATGGCAACTATGCCTTTTTTAGCGTTCAAGTCATATTTTCGCGTCTTTTTTAGTCAGTAAATCATTCTAAATCACTTCGTATGAAATTTGGCATTTAAACATGACTTTCGTGCATAACTTGCAGTTGATCTATTATAGGCAACAATGCATTTGTTTAGCCTTAAAGTCATGTCACTGAGTCTCTTCTAGTCCTTAAATCATTCTAAATTAGTTCGAACAAATTCTATTTTCGCCCTTCAAATATTATTTTCTTACATAACTTGTAATTAATCTATTGAAGACAACAATGCATTATTTTAGCATTAAAAAGCATATCGCTCAGTCTTTTCAATCATTAAATTGTTTGAAGGCACTTCGAACCAATTCTCTTTTTGCATTTGAAACGCGACTTTCGTGCATAACGTGCAATTGATCTATTGATGGCAACTATGCCTTTTTTAGCGTTCAAGTCATATTTTTGCGTCTTTTTTAGTCAGTAAATCATTCTAAATCACTTCGTATGAAATTTGGCATTTAAACATGACTTTCGTGCATAACTTGCAGTTGATCTATTATAGGCAACAATGCATTTGTTTAGCCTTAAAGTCATGTCACTGAGTCTCTTCTAGTCCTTAAATCATTCTAAATTAGTTCGAACAAATTCTATTTTCGCCCTTCAAATATTATTTTCTTACATAACTTGTAATTAATCTATTGAAGACAACAATGCATTATTTTAGCATTAAAAAGCATATCACTCAGTCTTTTCAATCATTAAATTGTTTGAAGGCACTTCGAACCAATTCTCTTTTTGCATTTAAAACGCGACTTTCGTGCATAACTCGCAATTGATCTATTGATGGCAACTCTGCATTTTTTAGCGTTCAAGCCATATTTTTACGTCTCTTTTAGTCAGTAAATCATTCTAAATCACTTCGTATGAAATTCGGCATTTAAACATGACTTTCGTGCATAACTTGCAGTTGATCTATTATAGGGAACAATGCATTTCTTTAGCCTTAAATTCATGTCACTGAGTCTATTCTAGTCATTAAATCATTCTAAATTATTTCGAACGAATTCTATTTTCGCCATTCAAATATTATTTTCTTACATAACTTGTAATTAATCTATTGAAGACAACAATGCATTATTTTAGCATTAAAAAGCATATCACTCTGTCTTTTCAATCATTAAATTGTTTGAAGGCACTTCGAACCAATTCTTTTTTTGCATTTAGAACGCCATCTTCATGCATAATTTGCAATTTATCTATTGATGGCAACTATGCCTTTTTTAGCGTTCAAGTCATATTTTTGCGGCTCTTATAGTCAGTAAATCATTCTAAATCACTTCGAACGAAATTCGGCCTTTAAACATGACTTTCGTGCGTAACTTGCAGTTGATCTATTGAAGGCAACAATGCATTTGTTTAGCCTTAAAGTCATGTCATTGAGTCTCTTTTAGTCATTAAATCAGTCTAAATTAATTCGACCGAATTCTATTTTCGCCCTTCAAATATTATTTTCTTACATAACTTGTAATTAATCTATTGAAGACAATAATGCATTATTTTAGCATTAAAAAGCATATCACTCAGTCTTTTCAATCATTAAATTGTTTGAAGGCATTTCGACCCAATTCTCTTTTTGCATTTAAAACGCGACTTTCGTGCATAACTTGCAATTGATCTATTGATGGCAACTATGCCTTTTTTATCGTTCAAGTCATATTTTTGCGTCTCTTTTAGTCAGTATATCATTCTAAATCACTTCGACCGAAATTCGGTTTTTAACCATGACTTTCGTGCGTAATTTGCAGTTGATCTATTGAAGGTAACAATGCATTTGTTTAGCCTTAAAGTCATGTCATTGAGTCTCTTTTAGTCATTAAATCATTCTAAATTAATTCGAACGAATTCTATTTTTGCCCTCCAAACATTATTTTCTTACATAACTTGTAATTAATCTATTGAAGACAATAATGCATTATTTTAGCATTAAAAAGCATATCACTCAGTCTTTTCAATCATTAAATTGTTTGAAGGCACTTCGACCCAATTCTCTTTTTGCATTTAAAACGCGACTTTCGTGCATAACTTGCAATTGATCTATTGATGGCAACTATGCCTTTTTTATCGTTCAAGTCATATTTTTGCGTCTCTTTTAGTCAGTAAATCATTCTAAATCACTTCGACCGAAATTCGGTTTTTAAACATGACTTTCGTGCGTAATTTGCAGTTGATCTATTGAAGGTGACAATGCATTTGTTTAGCCTTAAAGTCATGTCATTGAGTCTCTTTTAGTCATTAAATCATTCTAAATTTATTCGACCGAATTCTATTTTCGCCCTTCAAACATTATTTTCTTACATAACTTGCAATTAATCTATTGAAGACAACACTGCATTATTTTAGCCTTAAAAAGCATATCACTCAGTCTTTTCAATCATTAAATTGTTTGAAGGCACTTCGAGGCAATTCTCTTTTTGCATTTACAACGCGACTTTCGTGCATAACTTGCAATTGATCTATTGATGGCAACTATACCTTTTTTAGCGTTCAAGTCATATTTTTGCGTCTCTTTTAGTCAGTAAATCATTCTAAATCACTTCGAACGAAATTCGGCCTTTAAACATGACTTTCGTGCGTAACTTGCAGTTGATCTATTGAAGGCAACAATGCATTTGTTTAGCCTTAAAGTCATGTCATTGAATCTCTTTTAGTCTTTAAATCATTCTAAATTAGTTCGAACGAATTCTATTTTCGCCATTCAAATATTATTTTAATACATAACTTGTAATTAATCTATTGAAGACAACAATGCAATATTTTAGCATTAAAAAGCATATCACTCAGTCTTTTCAATCATTAAATTGTTTGAAGGCACTTCGAACCAATTCTCTTTTTGCATTTAGAACACCATCTTCATGCATAATTTCCAATTGATCTATTGATGGCAACTATGCATTTTTTTAGCTTTAAAGTCATATTTTTGCGTCTTTTTTAGTCAGTAAATCATTATAAATCACTTCGTATGAAATTCGGCATTTAAACATGACTTTCGTGCATAACTTGCAGTTGATCTATTATAGGCAACAATGCATTTGTTTAGCCTTAAAGTCATGTCACTGAGTCTCTTCTAGTCATTAAATCATTCTAAATTAGTTCGAACGAATTCTATTTTCGCCCTTCAAATATTATTTTCTTACATAACTTGTAATTAATCTATTGAAGACAACAACGCATTATTTTAGCATTAAAAAGCATATCTTGAGTCTTTTCAATCATTAAATTGTTTGAAGGCACTTCAAACCAATTCTCTTTTTGCATTTTAAACGCGACTTTCATGTATAACTTGCAATTGATCTATTGATGGCAACTATGCATTTTTTAGCGTTCGAGTCATATTTTTGCATCTCTTTTAGTCGGTAAATCATTCTAAATCACTTCGAACGAAATTCGGCTTTTAAACATGACTTTCGTGCGTAACTTGCAGTTGATCTATTGAAGGTAACAATGCATTCGTTTGGCCTTAAAGTCATGTCATTGAGTCTCTTTTAGTCCTTAAATCATTCTAAATTAGTTCGAACGAATTCTATTTTCGCCTTTCAAATATTATTTTCTTACATAACTTGTAATTAATCTATTGAAGACAACAATGCATTATTTTAGCATTAAAAAGCATATCACTCAGTCTTTTCAATCATTAAATTGTTTGAAGGCACTTTGAACTAATTCTCTTTTTGCATTTAAAACGCGACTTTCGTGCATAACTTGCAATTGATCTATCGATGGCAACTATGCCTTTTTTAGAGTTCAAGTCATATTTTTGCGTCTCTTTTAGTCAGTAAATCATTCTAAATCACTTCGAACGAAATTCGGCCTTTAAACATGACTTTCGTGCGTAACTTGCAGTTGATCTATTGAAGGCAACAATGCATTTGTTTAGCCTTAAAGTCATGTCATTGAGTCTCTTTTAGTCATTAAATCATTCTAAATTAATTCGACCGAAATCTATTTTCGCCCTTCAAACATTATTTTCTTACATAACTTGGATTAATCTATTGAAGACAACAATGCATTATTTTAGCATTAAAAAGCATATCACTCAGTCTTTTCAATCATTAAATTGTTTGAAGGCACTTCGAACCAATTCTCTTTTTGCATTTACAACCCGACTTTCGTGCATAACTTGAAATTGATCTATTGATGGCAACTATGCATTTTTTAGCTTTAAAGTCATATTTTTGCGTCTTTTTTAGTCAGTAAATCATTCTAAATCATTTCGAACGAAATTCGGCCTTTAAACATGACTTTCGTGCGTAACTTGCAGTTGATCTATTATAGGCAACAATGCATTTGTTTAGCCTTAAAGTCATGTCATTGAATCTCTTTTAGTCTTTAAATCATTCTAAATTAATTCGAACGAATTCTATTTTTGCCCTTCAAACATTATTTTCTTACATAACTTGTAATTAATCTACTGAAGACAACAATGCATTATTTTAGCATTAAAAAGCATATAACTCAGTCTTTTCAATCATTAAATTGTTTGAAGGCACTTCGAACCAATTCTCTTTTTGCATTTAAAACGCGACTTTCGTGCATAACTTGCAATTGATCTATTGATGGCAACTATGCCTTTTTTAGAGTTCAGGTCATATTTTTGCGGCTCTTATAGTCAGTAAATCATTCTAAATCACTTCGAACGAAATTCGGCCTTTAAACATGACTTTCGTCCGTAACTTGCAGTTGATCTATTGAAGGCAATAATGCATTTGTTTAGCCTTAAAGTCATGTCATTGAGTCTCTTTTAGTCATTAAATCATTCTAAATGAATTCGACCGAATTCAATTTTCGCCCTTCAAACATTATTTTCTTACATCACTTGCAATTAATCTATTGAAGACAACAATGCATTATTTTAGCATTAAAAAGCATATCACTCATCCTTTTCAATCATTAAATTGTTTGAAGGCACTTCGAACCAATTCTCTTTTTGCATTTAGAACGCCATCTTCATGCATAATTTGCAATTGATCTATTGATGGCAACTATGCATTTTTTAAGCTTTAAAGACATATTTTTGCACCTTTTTTAGTCAGTAAATCATTATAAATCACTTCGTATGAAATTCGGCATTTAAACATGACTTTCGTGCACAACTTGCAGTTGATCTATTATAGGCAACAATGCATTTGTTTAGCCTTAAAGTCATGTCACTGAGTCTCTTCTAGTCATTAAATCATTCTAAATTAGTTCGAACGAATTCTATTTTCGCCCTTCAAATATTATTTTCTTACATAACTTGTAATTAATCTATTGAAGACAACAATGCATTATTTGAGCATTAAAAAGCATATCACTCAGTCTTTTCAATCATTAAATTGTTTGAAGGCACTTCGAACTAATTCTCTTTTTGCATTTAAAACACGACTTTCGTGCATAACTTGCAATTGATCTATTGATGGCAACTATGCCTTTTTTAGCGTTCAAGTCATATTTTTGTGTCTCTTTTAGTCAGTAAATCATTCTAAATCACTTCGTACGAAATTCGGCATTTAAACATGACTTTCGTGCATAACTTGCAGTTGATCTATTATAGGCAACAATGCATTTGTTTAGCCTTAAAGTCATGTCACTGAGTCTCTTCTAGTCATTAAATCATTCTAAATTAGTTCGAACGAATTCTATTTTCGCCCTTCAAACATTATTTTCTTACATAACTTCCAATTAATCTATTGAAGACAACAATGCATTATTTTAGCATTAAAAAGCATATGACTCAGTCTTTTCAATCATTAAATTTTTGAAGGCACTTCTAACCAATTCTCTTTTTGCATTTAAAACGCGACTTTCGTGCATAACCTGCAATTGATCTATTGATGGCAACTATGCCTTTTTTAGTGTTCAAGTCATATTTTTGCGTCTCTTTTAGTCAGTAAATCATTCTAAATCACTTCGAACGAAATTCGGCCTTTAAACATGACTTTCGTGCGTAACTTGCAGTTGACCTATTGAAGGCAACAATGCATTTGTTTAGCCTTAAAGTCATGTCATTGAGTCTCTTTTAGTCATTAAATCATTCTAAATTAATTCGACCGAATTCAATTTTCACCCTTCAAACATTATTTTCTTACATAACTTGCAATTAATCTACTGAAGACAACAATGCATTATTTTAGCATTAAAAAGCATATCACTCAGTCTTTTCAATCATTAAATTGTTTGAAGGCACTTCGAACCAATTCTCTTTTTGCATTTAAAACGCGACTTTCGTGCATAACTTGAAATTGATCAATTGACGGCAACTATGCATTTTTTAGCATTCAAGCCATTCTTTTGCGTCTCTTTTAGTCAGTAAATCATTCTAAATCACTTCGTATGAAATTCGGCATTTAAACATGACTTTCGTGCATAATTTGCAGTTGATCTATTATAGGCAACAATGCATTTGTTTAGCCTTAAAGTCATGTCACTGAGTCTCTTCTAGTCATTAAATCATTCTAAATTAATTCGAACGAATTCTATTTTTGCCCTTCAAACATTATTTTCTTACATAACTTGTAATTAATCTACTGAAGACAACAATGCATTATTTTAGCATTAAAAAGCATATCACTCAGTCTTTTCAATCATTAAATTGTTTGAAGGCACTTCGAACCAATTCTCTTTTTGCATTTAAAACGCGACTTTTGTGCATAACTTGCAATTGATCGATTGATGGCAACTATGCCTTTTTTAGCGTTCAAGTCATATTTTTGCGGCTCTTATAGTCAATAAATCATTCTAAATCACTTCGAACGAAATTCGGCCTTTAAACATGACTTTCGTGCGTAACTTGCAGTTGACCTATTGAAGGCAACAATGCATTTGTTTAGCCTTAAAGTCATGTCATTGAGTCTCTTTTAGTCATTAAATCATTCTAAATTAATTCGACCGACTTCAATTTTCACCCTTCAAACATTATTTTCTTACATAACTTGCAATTAATCTACTGAAGACAACAATGCATTATTTTAGCATTAAAAAGCATATCACTCAGTCTTTTCAATCATTAAATTGTTTGAAGGCAGTTCGAACCAATTCTCTTTTTGCATTTAAAACGCGACTTTCGTGCATAACTTGCAATTGATCTATTGATGGCAACTATACCTTTTTTAGCGTTCAAGTCATATTTTTGCGTCTCTTTTAGTCAGTAAATCATTCTAAATCACTTCGAACGAAATTCGGCCTTTAAACATGACTTTCGTGCGTAACTTGCAGTTGATCTATTGAAGGCAACAATGCATTTGTTTAGCCTTAAAGTCATGTCATTGAATCTCTTTTAGTCTTTAAATCATTCTAAATTAATTCGAACGAATTCTATTTTTTCCCTTCAAACATTATTTTCTTACATAACTTGTAATTAATCTACTGAAGACAGCAATGCATTATTTTAGCATTAAAAAGCATATCACTCAGTCTTTTCAATCAGTAAATTGTTTGAAGGCACTTCGAACCAATTCTCTTTTTGCATTTAAAACGCGACTTTCGTGCATAACTTGAAATTGATCTATTGATGGCATCTATGCATTTTTTAGCATTGAAGCCATACTTTTGCGTCTCTTTTAGTCAGTAAATCATTCTAAATCACTTCGTATGAAATTCGGCATTTAAACATGACTTTCGTGCATAACTTGCAGTTGATCTATTATAGGCAACAATGCATTTGTTTAGCCTTAAAGTCATGTCACTGAGTCTCTTCTTGTCATTAAATCATTCTAAATTAGTTCGAACGAATTCTATTTTCGCCCTTCAAATATTATTTTCTTACATAACTTGTAATTAATCTATTGAAGACAACAATGCATTATTTTAGCATTAAAAAGCATATCTTGAGTCTTTACAATCATTAAATTGTTTGAAGGCACTTCGAACCAATTCTCTTTTTGCATTTAAAACGCGACTTTCGTGTATAACTTGCAATCGATCTATTGATGGCAACTATGCATTTTTTAGCCTTAAAGTCATCTTTGCGTCTCTTTTAGTCCGTGAATCATTCTAAATCACTTCGAACGAAATTCGGCCTTTAAACATGACTATCGTGCGTAACTTGCAGTTGATCTATTGAAGGCAACAATGCATTTGTTTAGCCTTAAAGTCATGTCATTGAGTCTCTTCTAGTCATTAAATCATTCTAAATTAATTCGAACGAATTCTATTTTCGCCCTTCAAACATTATTTTTTTACATAACTTGCAATTAATCTACTAAAGACAACAATGCATTATTTTCGCATTAAAAAGCATATCACTCAGTCTTTTCAATCATTAAATTGTTTGAAGGCACTTCGAACCAATTCTCTTTTTGCATTTAAAACGCGACTTTCGTGCATAACTTGCAATTGATCTATTGATGGAAACTCTGCAATTTTTAGCGTTCAAGCCATATTTTTGCATCCCTTTTAGTCAGTAAATCATTCTAAATCACTTCGTATGAAATTCGGCATTTAAACATGACTTTCGTGCATAACCTGCAGTTGATCTATTATAGGCAACAATGCATTTGTTTAGCCTTAAAGTCATGTCACTGAGTCTCTTCTAGTCATTAAATCATTCTAAATTAGTTCGAACGAATTCTATTTTCGCCCTTCAAACATTATTTTCTTACATAACTTCCAATTAATCTATTGAAGACAACAATGCATTATTTTAGCATTAAAAAGCATATGACTCAGTCTTTTCAATCATTAAATTTTTGAAGGCACTTCTAACCAATTCTCTTTTTGCATTTAAAACGCGACTTTCGTGCATAACCTGCAATTGATCTATTGATGGCAACTATGCCTTTTTTAGTGTTCAAGTCATATTTTTGCGTCTCTTTTAGTCAGTAAATCATTCTAAATCACTTCGAACGAAATTCGGCCTTTAAACATGACTTTCGTGCGTAACTTGCAGTTTATCTATTGAAGGCAACAATGCATTTGTTTAGCCTAAAAATCATGTCATTGAGTCTCTTTTAGTCATTAAATCATTCTAAATTAATTCGACCGAAATCTATTTTCGCCCTTCAAACATTATTTTCTTACATAACTTCCAATTAATCTATTGAAGACAACAATGCATTATTTTAGCATTAAAAAGCATATCACTCAGTCTTTTTAGTCATTAAATTGTTTGAAGGCACTTCGAACCAATTCTCTTTTTGCATTTAAAACGCGACTTTCGTGCATAACTTGAAATTGATCAATTGACGGCAACTATGCATTTTTTAGCATTCAAGCCATTCTTTTGCGTCTCTTTTAGTCAGTAAATCATTCTAAATCACTTCGTATGAAATTCGGCATTTAAACATGACTTTCGTGCATAATTTGCAGTTGATCTATTATAGGCAACAATGCATTTGTTTAGCCTTAAAGTCATGTCACTGAGTCTCTTCTAGTCATTAAATCATTCTAAATTAATTCGAACGAATTCTATTTTCGCCATTCAAATATTATTTTTTTACATAACTTGTAATTAATCTATTGAAGACAACAATGCATTATTTTAGCATTAAAAAGCATATCACTCAGTCTTTTTAGTCATTAAATTGTTTGAAGGCACTTCGAACCAATTCTCTTTTTGCATTTAAAACGCGACTTTCGTGCATAACTTGAAATTGATCAATTGACGGCAACTATGCATTTTTTAGCATTCAAGCCATTCTTTTGCGTCTCTTTTAGTCAGTAAATCATTCTAAATCACTTCGTATGAAATTCGGCATTTAAACATGACTTTCGTGCATAATTTGCAGTTGATCTATTATAGGCAACAATGCATTTGTTTAGCCTTAAAGTCATGTCACTGAGTCTCTTCTAGTCATTAAATCATTCTAAATTAATTCGAACGAATTCTATTTTTGCCCTTCAAACATTATTTTCTTACATAACTTGTAATTAATCTACTGAAGACAACAATGCATTATTTTAGCATTAAAAAGCATATCACTCAGTCTTTTCAATCATTAAATTGTTTGAAGGCACTTCGAACCAATTCTCTTTTTGCATTTAAAACGCGACTTTCGTGCATAACTTGCAATTGATCGATTGATGGCAACTATGCCTTTTTTAGCGTTCAAGTCATATTTTTGCGGCTCTTATAGTCAGTAAATCATTCTAAATCACTTCGAACGAAATTCGGCCTTTAAACATGACTTTCGTGCGTAACTTGCAGTTGACCTATTGAAGGCAACAATGCATTTGTTTTGCCTTAAAGTCATGTCATTGAGTCTCTTTTAGTCATTAAATCATTCTAAATTAATTCGACCGACTTCAATTTTCACCCTTCAAACATTATTTTCTTACATAACTTGCAATTAATCTACTGAAGACAACAATGCATTATTTTAGCATTAAAAAGCATATCACTCAGTCTTTTCAATCATTAAATTGTTTGAAGGCAGTTCGAACCAATTCTCTTTTTGCATTTAAAACGCGACTTTCGTGCATAACTTGCAATTGATCTATTGATGGCAACTATACCTTTTTTAGCGTTCAAGTCATATTTTTGCGTCTCTTTTAGTCAGTAAATCATTCTAAATCACTTCGAACGAAATTCGGCCTTTAAACATGACTTTCGTGCGTAACTTGCAGTTGATCTATTGAAGGCAACAATGCATTTGTTTAGCCTTAAAGTCATGTCATTGAATCTCTTTTAGTCTTTAAATCATTCTAAATTAATTCGAACGAATTCTATTTTTTCCCTTCAAACATTATTTTCTTACATAACTTGTAATTAATCTACTGAAGACAGCAATGCATTATTTTAGCATTAAAAAGCATATCACTCAGTCTTTTCAATCAGTAAATTGTTTGAAGGCACTTCGAACCAATTCTCTTTTTGCATTTAAAACGCGACTTTCGTGCATAACTTGAAATTGATCTATTGATGGCATCTATGCATTTTTTAGCATTGAAGCCATACTTTTGCGTCTCTTTTAGTCAGTAAATCATTCTAAATCACTTCGTATGAAATTCGGCATTTAAACATGACTTTCGTGCATAACTTGCAGTTGATCTATTATAGGCAACAATGCATTTGTTTAGCCTTAAAGTCATGTCACTGAGTCTCTTCTTGTCATTAAATCATTCTAAATTAGTTCGAACGAATTCTATTTTCGCCCTTCAAATATTATTTTCTTACATAACTTGTAATTAATCTATTGAAGACAACAATGCATTACTTTAGCATTAAAAAGCATATCTTGAGTCTTTACAATCATTAAATTGTTTGAAGGCACTTCGAACCAATTCTCTTTTTGCATTTAAAACGCGACTTTCGTGTATAACTTGCAATCGATCTATTGATGGCAACTATGCATTTTTTAGCCTTAAAGTCATCTTTGCGTCTCTTTTAGTCCGTGAATCATTCTAAATCACTTCGAACGAAATTCGGCCTTTAAACATGACTATCGTGCGTAACTTGCAGTTGATCTATTGAAGGCAACAATGCATTTGTTTAGCCTTAAAGTCATGTCATTGAGTCTCTTCTAGTCATTAAATCATTCTAAATTAATTCGAACGAATTCTATTTTCGCCCTTCAAACATTATTTTTTTACATAACTTGCAATTAATCTACTAAAGACAACAATGCATTATTTTCGCATTAAAAAGCATATCACTCAGTCTTTTCAATCATTAAATTGTTTGAAGGCACTTCGAACCAATTCTCTTTTTGCATTTAAAACGCGACTTTCGTGCATAACTTGCAATTGATCTATTGATGGAAACTCTGCAATTTTTAGCGTTCAAGCCATATTTTTGCATCTCTTTTAGTCAGTAAATCATTCTAAATCACTTCGTATGAAATTCGGCATTTAAACATGACTTTCGTGCATAACCTGCAGTTGATCTATTATAGGCAACAATGCATTTGTTTAGCCTTAAAGTCATGTCACTGAGTCTCTTCTAGTCATTAAATCATTCTAAATTAGTTCGAACGAATTCTATTTTCGCCCTTCAAACATTATTTTCTTACATAACTTCCAATTAATCTATTGAAGACAACAATGCATTATTTTAGCATTAAAAAGCATATGACTCAGTCTTTTCAATCATTAAATTTTTGAAGGCACTTCTAACCAATTCTCTTTTTGCATTTAAAACGCGACTTTCGTGCATAACCTGCAATTGATCTATTGATGGCAACTATGCCTTTTTTAGTGTTCAAGTCATATTTTTGCGTCTCTTTTAGTCAGTAAATCATTCTAAATCACTTCGAACGAAATTCGGCCTTTAAACATGACTTTCGTGCGTAACTTGCAGTTTATCTATTGAAGGCAACAATGCATTTGTTTAGCCTAAAAATCATGTCATTGAGTCTCTTTTAGTCATTAAATCATTCTAAATTAATTCGACCGAAATCTATTTTCGCCCTTCAAACATTATTTTCTTACATAACTTCCAATTAATCTATTGAAGACAACAATGCATTATTTTAGCATTAAAAAGCATATCACTCAGTCTTTTTAGTCATTAAATTGTTTGAAGGCACTTCGAACCAATTCTCTTTTTGCATTTAAAACGCGACTTTCGTGCATAACTTGAAATTGATCAATTGACGGCAACTATGCATTTTTTAGCATTCAAGCCATTCTTTTGCGTCTCTTTTAGTCAGTAAATCATTCTAAATCACTTCGTATGAAATTCGGCATTTAAACATGACTTTCGTGCATAATTTGCAGTTGATCTATTATAGGCAACAATGCATTTGTTTAGCCTTAAAGTCATGTCACTGAGTCTCTTCTAGTCATTAAATCATTCTAAATTAATTCGAACGAATTCTATTTTTGCCCTTCAAACATTATTTTCTTACATAACTTGTAATTAATCTACTGAAGACAACAATGCATTATTTTAGCATTAAAAAGCATATCACTCAGTCTTTTCAATCATTAAATTGTTTGAAGGCACTTCGAACCAATTCTCTTTTTGCATGTAAAACGCGACTTTCGTGCATAACTTGCAATTGATCGATTGATGGCAACTATGCCTTTTTTAGCGTTCAAGTCATATTTTTGCGGCTCTTATAGTCAGTAAATCATTCTAAATCACTTCGAACGACATTCGGCCTTTAAACATGACTTTCGTGCGTAACTTGCAGTTGACCTATTGAAGGCAACAATGCATTTGTTTAGCCTTAAAGTCATGTCATTGAGTCTCTTTTAGTCATTAAATCATTCTAAATTAATTCGACCGAATTCAATTTTCACCCTTCAAACATTATTTTCTTACATAACTTGCAATTAATCTACTGAAGACAACAATGCATTATTTTAGCATTAAAAAGCATATCACTCAGTCTTTTCAATTATTAAATTGTTTGAAGGCAGTTCGAACCAATTCTCTTTTTGCATTTAAAATGCGACTTTCGTGCATAACTTGCAATTGATCTATTGATGGCAACTATACCTTTTTTAGCGTTCAAGTCATATTTTTGCATCTCTTTTAGTCAGTAAATCATTCTTAATCACTTCGAACGAAATTCGGCCTTTAAACATGACTTTCGTGCGTAACTTGCTGTTGATCTATTGAAGGCAACAATGCATTTGTTTAGCCTTAAAGTCATGTCATTGAATCTCTTTTAGTCTTTAAATCATTCTAAATTAATTCGACCGAATTCAATTTTCGCCCTTCAAACATTATTTTCTTACATAACTTGCAATTAATCTACTGAAGACAACAATGCATTATTTTAGCATTAAAAAGCATATCACTCAGTCTTTTCAATCATTAAATTGTTTGAAGGCAGTTCGAACCAATTCTCTTTTTGCATTTAAAACGCGAGTTTCGTGCATAACTTGCAATTGATCTATTGATGGCAACTATACCTTTTTTAGCGTTCAAGTCATATTTTTGCGTCTCTTTTAGTCAGTAAATCATTCTAAATCACTTCGAACGAAATTCGGCCTTTAAACATGACTTTCGTGCGTAACTTGCAGTTGATCTATTGAAGGCAACAATGCATTTGTTTAGCCTTAAAGTCATGTCATTGAATCTCTTTTAGTCTTTAAATCATTCTAAATTAATTCGAACGAATTCTATTTTTTCCCTTCAAACATTATTTTCTTACATAACTTGTAATTAATCTACTGAAGACAACAATGCATTATTTTAGCATTAAAAAGCATATCACTCAGTCTTTTCAATCAGTAAATTGTTTGAAGGCACTTCGAACCAATTCTCTTTTTGCATTTAAAACGCGACTTTCGTGCATAACTTGAAATTGATCTATTGATGGCATCTATGCATTTTTTAGCATTGAAGCCATACTTTTGCGTCTCTTTTAGTCAGTAAATCATTCTAAATCACTTCGTATGAAATTCGGCATTTAAACATGACTTTCGTGCATAACTTGCAGTTGATCTATTATAGGCAACAATGCATTTGTTTAGCCTTAAAGTCATGTCACTGAGTCTCTTCTTGTCATTAAATCATTCTAAATTAGTTCGAACGAATTCTATTTTCGCCCTTCAAATATTATTTTCTTACATAACTTGTAATTAATCTATTGAAGACAACAATGCATTATTTTAGCATTAAAAAGCATATCTTGAGTCTTTACAATCATTAAATTGTTTGAAGGCACTTCGAACCAATTCTCTTTTTGCATTTAAAACGCGACTTTCGTGTATAACTTGCAATCGATCTATTGATGGCAACTATGCATTTTTTAGCCTTAAAGTCATCCTTGCGTCTCTTTTAGTCCGTGAATCATTCTAAATCACTTCGAACGAAATTCGGCCTTTAAACATGACTATCGTGCGTAACTTGCAGTTGATCTATTGAAGGCAACAATGCATTTGTTTAGCCTTAAAGTCATGTCATTGAGTCTCTTCTAGTCATTAAATCATTCTAAATTAATTCGAACGAATTCTATTTTCGCCCTTCAAACATTATTTTTTTACATAACTTGCAATTAATCTACTAAAGACAACAATGCATTATTTTCGCATTAAAAAGCATATCACTCAGTCTTTTCAATCATTAAATTGTTTGAAGGCACTTCGAACCAATTCTCTTTTTGCATTTAAAACGCGACTTTCGTGCATAACTTGCAATTGATCTATTGATGGAAACTCTGCAATTTTTAGCGTTCAAGCCATATTTTTGCATCTCTTTTAGTCAGTAAATCATTCTAAATCACTTCGTATGAAATTCGGCATTTAAACATGACTTTCGTGCATAACCTGCAGTTGATCTATTATAGGCAACAATGCATTTGTTTAGCCTTAAAGTCATGTCACTGAGTCTCTTCTAGTCATTAAATTATTCTAAATTAGTTTGAACGAATTCTATTTTCGCCCTTCAAATATTATTGTCTTACCTAACTTGTAATTAATCTATTGAAGACAACAATGCATTATTTTAGCATTAAAAAGCATATCACTCAGTCTTTTCAATCATTAAATTGTCTGAAGGCACTTCAAACCAATTCTCTTGTTGCATTTAAAACGCGACTTTCCCGCATAACTTGCAATTGATCTATTGATGGCAACTATGCATTTTTTAGCGTTCAGGTCATATTTTTGCGTCTCTTTTAGTCAGTAAATCATTCTAAATCACTTCGAACGAAATTCAGCCTTTAAACATGACTTTCGTGCGTAACTTGCAGTTGATCTATTGAAGGCAACAGTGCATTTGTTTAGCCTTAAAGTCATGTCATTGAGTCTCTTCAAGTCATTAAATCATTCTAAATTAGTTCGAACGAATTCTATTTTCGCCATTCAAATATTATTTTCTTACATAACTTGTAATTAATCTATTGAAGACAACAATGCATTATTTTAGCATTAAAAAGCATATCCTTCAGTCTTTTCAATCATGAAATTGTTTGAAGGCACTTCGAACCAATTCTCTTTTTGCATTTAGAACGCCATCTTCATGCATAATTTGCAATTGATCTATTGATGGCAACTATGCATTTTTTTAGCTTTAAAGTCATATTTTTGCGTCTTTTTTAATCAGTAAATCATTCTAAATCACTTCGTATGAAATTCGGCATTTAAACATGACTTTCGTGCATAACTTGCAGTTGATCTATTATAGGCAACAATGCATTTGTTTAGCCGTAAAGTCATGTCACTGAGTCTCTTCTAGTCATTAAATCATTCTAAATTAGTTTGAACGAATTCTATTTTCGCCCTTCAAATATTATTTTCTTACATAACTTTTAATTAATCTATTGAAGACAACAATGCATTATTTTAGCATTAAAAAGCATATCACTCAGTCTTTTCAATCATTAAATTGTTTGAAGGCACTTCGAACCAATTCTCTTTTTGCATTTAGAACGCCATCTTCATGCATAATTTCCAATTGATCTATTGATGGCAACTATGCATTTTTTTAGCTTTAAAGTCATATTTTTGCGTCCTTTTTAGTCAGCAAATCATTCTAAGTCACTTCGTATGAAATTCGGCATTCAAACATGACTTACGTCCATAACTTGCAGTTGATCTATTATAGGCAACAATGCATTTGTTTAGCCTTAAAGTCATGTCACTGAGTCTCTTCTAGTCATTAAATCATTCTAAATTAGTTTGAACGAATTTTATTTTCGCCCTTCAAATATTATTTTCTTAGATAACTTTTAATTAATCTATTGAAGACAACAATGCATTATTTTAGCATTAAAAAGCATATCCTTCAGTCTTTTCAATCATTAAATTGTTTGAAGGCACTTCGAACCAATTCCCTTTTTGCATTTAGAACGCCATCTTCATGCATAATTTGCAATTGATCTATTGATGGCAACTATGCATTTTTTTAGCTTTAAAGTCATATTTTAGCGTCTTTTTTAATCAGTAAATCATTCTAAATCACTTCGTATGAAATTCGGCATTTAAACATGACTTTCGTGCATAACTTGCAGTTGATCTATTATAGGCAACAATGCATTTGTTGAGCCGTAAAGTCATGTCACTGAGTCTCTTCTAGTCATTAAATCATTCTAAATTAGTTTGAACGAATTCTATTTTCGCCCTTCAAATATTATTTTCTTACATAACTTTTAATTAATCTATTGAAGACAACAATGCATTATTTTAGCATTAAAAAGCATATCACTCAGTCTTTTTAGTCATTAAATTGTTTGAAGGCACTTCGAACCAATTCTCTTTTTGCATTTAGAACGCCATCTTCATGCATAATTTGCAATTGATCTATTGATGGCAACTATGCATTTTTTTAGCTTTAAAGTCATATTTTAGCGTCTTTTTTAATCAGTAAATCATTCTAAATCACTTCGTATGAAATTCGGCATTTAAACATGACTTTCGTGCATAACTTGCAGTTGATCTATTATAGGCAACAATGCATTTGTTGAGCCGTAAAGTCATGTCACTGAGTCTCTTCTAGTCATTAAATCATTCTAAATTAGTTTGAACGAATTCTATTTTCGCCCTTCAAATATTATTTTCTTACATAACTTTTAATTAATCTATTGAAGACAACAATGCATTATTTTAGCATTAAAAAGCATATCACTCAGTCTTTTTAGTCATTAAATTGTTTGAAGGCACTTCGAACCAATTCTCTTTTTGCATTTAGAACGCCATCTTCATGCATAATTTGCAATTGATCTATTGATGGCAACTATGCATTTTTTTAGCTTTAAAGTCATATTTTTGCGTCTTTTTTAATCAGTAAATCATTGTAAATCACTTCGTATGAAATTCGGCATTTAAACAAGACTTTCGTGCATAACTTGCAGTTGATCTATTATAGGCAACAATGCATTTGTTTAGCCGTAAAGTCATGTCACTGAGTCTCTTCTAGTCATTAAACCATTCTAAATTAGTTTGAACGAATTTTATTTTCGCCCTTCAAATATTATTTTCTTAGATAACTTTTAATTAATCTATTGAAGACAACAACGCATTATTTTAGCATTAAAAAGCATATCCTTCAGTCTTTTCTATCATTAAATTGTTTGAAGGCACTTCGAACCAATTCTCTTTTTGCATTTAGAACGCCATCTTCATGCATAATTTGCAATTGATCTATTGATGGCAACTATTCATTTTTTTAGCTTTAAAGTCATATTTTTGCGTCTTTTTTAATCAGTAAATCATTCTAAATCACTTCGTATGAAATTCGGCATTTAAACATGACTTTCGTGCATAACTTGCAGTTGATCTATTATAGGCAACAATGCATTTGTTTAGCCTTAAAGTCATGTCACTGAGTCTCTTCTAGTCATTAAATCATTCTAAATTAGTTTGAACGAATTTTATTTTCGCACTTCAAATATTATTTTCTTAGATAACTTTTAATTAATCTATTGAAGACAACAATGCATTATTTTAGCATTAAAAAGCATATCCTTCAGTCTTTTCAATAATTAAATTGTTTGAAGGCACTTCGAACCAATTCTCTTTTTGCATTTAGAACGCCATCTTCATGCATAATTTGCAATTGATCTATTGATGGCAACTATGCATTTTTTTAGCTTTAAAGTCATATTTTTGCGTCTTTTTTAATCAGTAAATCATTCTAAATCACTTCGAATGAAATTCGGCATTTAAACAAGACTTTCGTGCATAACTTGCAGTTGATCTATTATAGGCAACAATGCATTTGTTTAGCCGTAAAGTCATGTCACTGAGTCTCTTCTAGTCATTAAACCATTCTAAATTAGTTTGAACGAATTCTATTTTCGTCCTTCAAATATTATTTTCTTACATAACTTTTAATTAATCTATTGAAGACAACAACGCATTATTTTAGCATTAAAAAGCATATCCTTCAGTCTTTTCAATCATTAAATTGTTTGAAGGCACTTCGAACCAATTCTCTTTTTGCATTTACAACGCCATCTTCATGCATAATTTCCAATTGATCTATTGATGGCAACTATGCATTTTTTTAGCTTTAAAGTCATATTTTTGCGTCTTTTTTAGTCAGCAAATCATTCTAAGTCACTTCGTATGAAATTCGGCATTTAAACATGACTTACGTCCATAACTTGCAGTTGATCTATTATAGGCAACAATGCATTTGTTTAGCCTCAAAGTCATGTCACTGAGTCTCTTCTAGTCATTAAATCATTCTAAATTAGTTTGAACGAATTTTATTTTCGCCCTTCAAATATTATTTTCTTAGATAACTTTTAATTAATCTATTGAAGACAACAATGCATTATTTTAGCATTAAAAAGCATATCCTTCAGTCTTTTCAATCATTAAATTGTTTGAAGGCACTTCGAACCAATTCCCTTTTTGCATTTAGAACGCCATCTTCATGCATAATTTGCAATTGATCTATTGATGGCAACTATGCATTTTTTTAGCTTTAAAGACATATTTTTGCGTCTTTTTTAATCAGTAAATCATTCTAAATCACTTCGTATGAAATTCGGCATTTAAACATGACTTTCGTGCATAACTTGCAGTTGATCTATTATAGGCAACAATGCATTTGTTGAGCCGTAAAGTCATGTCACTGAGTCTCTTCTAGTCATTAAATCATTCTAAATTAGTTTGAACGAATTCTATTTTCGCCCTTCAAATATTATTTTCTTACATAACTTTTAATTAATCTATTGAAGACAACAATGCATTATTTTAGCATTAAAAAGCATATCACTCAGTCTTTTCAATCATTAAATTGTTTGAAGGCACTTCGAACCAATTCCCTTTTTGCGTTTAGAACGCCATCTTCATGCATAATTTGCAATTGATCTGTTGATGGCAACTATGCATTTTTTTAGCTTTCAAGTCATATTTTTGCGTCTTTTTTAATCAGTAAATCATTCTAAATCACTTCGTATGAAATTCGGCATTTAAACATGACTTTCGTGCATAACTTGCAGTTGATCTATTATAGGCAACAATGCATTTGTTTAGCCTTAAAGTCATGTCACTGAGTCTCTTCTAGTCATTAAATCATTCTAAATTAGTTTGAACGAATTTTATTTTCGCCCTTCAAATATTATTTTCTTAGATAACTTTTAATTAATCTATTGAAGACAACAATGCATTATTTTAGCATTAAAAAGCATATCCTTCAGTCTTTTCAATCATTAAATTGTTTGAAGGCACTTCGAACCAATTCTCTTTTTGCATTTAGAACGCCATCTTCATGCATAATTTGCAATTGATCTATTGATGGCAACTATGCATTTTTTTAGCTTTAAAGTCATATTTTTGCGTCTTTTTTAATCAGTAAATCATTCTAAATCACTTCGTATGAAATTCGGCATTTAAACATGACTTTCGTGCATAACTTGCAGTTGATCTATTATAGGCAACAATGCATTTGTTTAGCCTTAAAGTCATGTCACTGAGTCTCTTCTAGTCATTAAATCATTCTAAATTAGTTTGAACGAATTTTATTTTCGCCCTTCAAATATTATTTTCTTAGATAACTTTTAATTAATCTATTGAAGACAACAATGCATTATTTTAGCATTAAAAAGCATATCCTTCAGTCTTTTCAATAATTAAATTGTTTGAAGGCACTTCGAACCAATTCTCTTTTTGCATTTAGAACGCCATCTTCATGCATAATTTGCAATTGATCTATTGATGGCAACTATGCATTTTTTTAGCTTTAAAGTCATATTTTTGCGTCTTTTTTAATCAGTAAATCCTTGTAAATCACTTCGTATGAAATTCGGCATTTAAACAAGACTTTCGTGCATAACTTGCAGTTGATCTATTATAGGCAACAATGCATTTGTTTAGCCGTAAAGTCATGTCACTGAGTCTCTTCTAGTCATTAAACCATTCTAAATTAGTTTGAACGAATTCTATTTTCGCCCTTCAAATATTATTTTCTTACATAACTTTTAATTAATCTATTGAAGACAACAATGCATTATTTTAGCATTAAAAAGCATATCACTCAGTCTTTTCAATCATTAAATTGTTTGAAGGCACTTCGAACCAATTCCCTTTTTGCATTTAGAACGCCATCTTCATGCATAATTTGCAATTGATCTGTTGATGGCAACTATGCATTTTTTTAGCTTTCAAGTCATATTTTTGCGTCTTTTTTAATCAGTAAATCATTCTAAATCACTTCGTATGAAATTCGGCATTTAAACATGACTTTCGTGCATAACTTGCAGTTGATCTATTATAGGCAACAATGCATTTGTTTAGCCTTAAAGTCATGTCACTGAGTCTCTTCTAGTCATTAAATCATTCTAAATTAGTTTGAACGAATTTTATTTTCGCCCTTCAAATATTATTTTCTTAGATAACTTTTAATTAATCTATTTAAGACAACAATGCATTATTTTAGCATTAAAAAGCATATCCTTCAGTCTTTTCAATCATTAAATTGTTTGAAGGCACTTCGAACAATTTCTCTTTTTGCATTTAGAACGCCATCTTCATGCATAATTTGCAATTGATCTATTGATGGCAACTATGCATTTTTTTAGCTTTAAAGTCATATTTTTGCGTCTTTTTTAGTCAGTAAATCATTCTAAATCACTTCGTATGAAATTCGGCATTTAAACATGACTTTCGTGCGTAACTTGCAGTTCATCTATTGAAGGCAACAATGCATTTGTTTAGCCTTAAAGTCATGTCACTGAGTCTCTTTTAGTCATTAAATCATTCTAAATTAATTCGACCGAATTCTATTTTCGCCCTTCAAACATTATTTTCTTACATAACTTGCAATTAATCTATTGAAGACAACAATGCATTATTTTAGCATTAAAAAGCATATCACTCAGTCTTTTCAATCATTAAATTGTTTGAGGGCACTTCGAAACAATTCTATTTTTGCACTTAAAACGCGACTTTCGTGCACAACTTGCAATTGATCTATTGATGGCAACTATGCCTTTTTTAGCGTTCAAGTCATATTTTTGCGTCTCTTTTAGTCAGTAAATCATTCTAAATCACTTCGAACGAAATTCGGCCTTTAAACATGACTTTCGTGCGTAACTTGCAGTTGATCTATTGAAGGCAACAATCCATTTGTTTAGCCTTAAAGTCATGTCATTGAGTCTCTTTTAGTCATTAAATCATTCTAAATTAATTCGACCGAATTCTATTTTCGCCCTTCAAATATTATTTTCTTATATAACTTTTAATTAATCTATTGAAGACAACAATGCATTATTTTAGCATTAAAAAGCATATCACTTAGTCTTTTCAATCATTAAATTGTTTGAAGGCACTTCGAACCAATTCTCTTGTTGCATTAAAAACGCGACTTTCGTTCATAACTTGCAATTGATCTATTGATGGCAACTATGCCTTTTTTAGCGTACAAGTCATATTTTTGCGTCTCTTTTAGTCAGTAAATCATTGTAAATCACTTCGAACGAAATTCGGCCTTTAAACATGACTTTCGTGCGTAACTTGCAGTTGATCTATTGAAGGCAACAATGCATTTGTTTAGCCTTAAAGTCATGTCATTGAGTCTCTTTTAGTCATTAAATCATTCTAAATTATCTCGACCGAATTCTATTTTCGCCCATCAAACATAATTTTCTTACATAACTTGCAATTAATCTATTGAAGACAACAATGCATTATTTTAGCATCAAAAAGCATATCACTCAGTCTTTTCAATCATTAAATTGTTTGGAGGCACTTCGAACCAATTCTCTTTTTGCATTTAAAACGCGACTTACGTGCATAACTTGCAATTGATCTATTGATGGCAACTATGCATTTTTTAGCGTTCAAGTCATATTTTTGCGTCTCTTTTAGTCAGTAAATCATTCTGAATCACTTCGAATGAAATTTGGCCTTTAAACATGACTTTCGTGCATAACTTGCAATTGATCTATTATAGTCAACAATGTATTTGTTTAGCCTTAAATACATGTCACCGAGTCTCTTCTAGTCATTAAATCATTCTAAATTAGTTCGAACGAATTCTTTTTTCGCCCTTCAAATATTATTTTCTTACATAACTTGTAATTAATCTATTGAAGACAACAATGCATTATTTTAGCATTAAAAAGCATATGACTCAGTCTTTTCAATCATTAAATTGTTTGAAGGCACTTCGAACAATTTCTCTTTTTGCATTTAAAACGCGACTTTCGTGCATAACTTGCAATTGATCTATTGATGGCAACTATGCCTTTTTTAGAGTTCAAGTCATATTTTTGCGTCTCTTTTAGTCAGTAAATCATTCTAAATCACTTCGAACGAAATTCGGCCTTTAAACATGATTTTTGTGCGTAACTTGCAGTTGATCTATTAAAGGCAACAATGCACTTGTTTAGCCTTAAAGTCATGTCATTGAGTCTCTTTTAGTCATTAAATCATTCTAAATTAGTTCGAACGAATTCTTTTTTCGCCCTTCAAATATTATTTTCTTACATAACCTGTAATTAATCTATTGAAGACAACAATGCATTATTTTAGCATTAAAAAGCATATGACTCAGTCTTTTCAATCATTATATTGTTTGAAGGCACTTCGAACAATTTCTCTTTTTGCATTTAAAACGCGACTTTCGTGCATAACTTGCAATTGATCTATTGATGGCAACTATGCCTTTTTTAGCGTTCAAGTCATATTTTTGCGTCCCTTTTAGTCAGTAAATCATTCTAAATCACTTCGAATGAAATTTGGCCTTTAAACATGACTTTCGTGCGTAACTTGCAGTTGATCTATTGAAGGCAACGATGCATTTGTTTAGCCTTCAAGTCATGTCATTGAGTCTCTTTTAGTCATTAAATCATTCTAAATTAATTCGACCGAATTCTATTTTCGCCCTTCAAACATTATTTTCTTACATAACTTGCAATTAATCTATTGAAGACAACAATGCATTATTTTAGCATTAAAAAGCATATCACTCAGTCTTTTCAACCATTAAATTGTTTGAAGGCACTTCGAACCAATTCTATTTTTGCATTTAAAACGCGACTTTCGTGCATAACTTGCAATTGATCTATTGATGGCAACTATGCATTTTTTAGCGTTGAAGTCATATTTTTGCGTCTCTTTTAGTCAGTAAATCATTCTGAATCACTTCGAATGAAATTTGGCCTTTAAACATGACTTTCGTGCATAACTTGCAATTGATCTATTATAGTCAACAATGTATTTGTTTAGCCTTAAATACATGTCACCGAGTCTCTTCTAGTCATTAAATCATTCTAAATTAGTTCGAACGAATTCTTTTTTCGCCCTTCAAATATTATTTTCTTACATAACTTGTAATTAATCTATTGAAGACAACAATGCATTATTTTAGCATTAAAAAGCATATGACTCAGTCTTTTCAATCATTAAATTGTTTGAAGGCACTTCGAACAATTTCTCTTTTTGCATTTAAAACGCGACTTTCGTGCATAACTTGCAATTGATCTATTGATGGCAACTATGCCTTTTTTAGAGTTCAAGTCATATTTTTGCGTCTCTTTTAGTCAGTAAATCATTCTAAATCACTTCGAACGAAATTCGGCCTTTAAACATGATTTTTGTGCGTAACTTGCAGTTGATCTATTGAAGGCAACAATGCACTTGTTTAGCCTTAAAGTCATGTCATTGAGTCTCTTTTAGTCATTAAATCATTCTAAATTAGTTCGAACGAATTCTTTTTTCGCCCTTCAAATATTATTTTCTTACATAACCTGTAATTAATCTATTGAAGACAACAATGCATTATTTTAGCATTAAAAAGCATATGACTCAGTCTTTTCAATCATTATATTGTTTGAAGGCACTTCGAACAATTTCTCTTTTTGCATTTAAAACGCGACTTTCGTGCATAACTTGCAATTGATCTATTGATGGCAACTATGCCTTTTTTAGCGTTCAAGTCATATTTTTGCGTCCCTTTTAGTCAGTAAATCATTCTAAATCACTTCGAATGAAATTCGGCCTTTAAACATGACTTTCGTGCGTAACTTGCAGTTGATCTATTGAAGGCAACGATGCATTTGTTTAGCCTTCAAGTCATGTCATTGAGTCTCTTTTAGTCATTAAATCATTCTAAATTAATTCGACCGAATTCTATTTTCGCCCTTCAAACATTATTTTCTTACATAACTTGCAATTAATCTATTGAAGACAACAATGCATTATTTTAGCATTAAAAAGCATATCACTCAGTCTTTTCAATCATTAAATTGTTGGAAGGCACTTCGAACCAATTCTATTTTTGCATTTAAAACGCGACTTTCGTGCATAACTTGCAATTGATCTATTGATGCCAACTATGCCTTTTTTAGCGTTCAAGTCATAATTTTGCGTCTCTTTTAGTCAGTAAATCATTCTAAATCACTTCGAACGAAATTCGACCTTTAAACATGACTTTCGTGCGTAACTTGTAGTTGATCTATTGAATGCAACAATGCATTTGCTTAGCCTTAAAGTCATGTCATTGAGTCGCTTTTAGTCATTAAATCATTCTAAATTAATTCGACCGAATTCTATTTTCGCCCTTCAAACATTATTTTCTTACAAAACTTGCAATTAATCAATTGAAGACAACAACGCATTATTTTAGCATTAAAAAGCATATCAGTCAGTCTTTTCAATCATTAAATTGTTTGAAGGCACTTCGAACCAATTCTATTTTTGCATTTAAAACGCGACTTTCGTGCATCACTTGCAATTGATCTATTGATGGCAACTATGCCTTTTTTAGCGTTCAAGTCATAATTTTGCGTCTCTTTTAGTCAGTAAATCATTCAAAATCACTTCGAACCAAATTCGGCCTTTAAACATGACTTTCATGCGTAACTTGCAGTTGATCTATTAAAGGCAACAATGCATTTGTTTAGCCTTAAAGTCATGTCATTGAGTCTCTTTTAGTCATTAAATCATTCTAAATTAATTCGACCGAATTCTATTTTCGCCCTTCAAACATTATTTTCTTACATAACTTGCAATTAATCTATTGAAGACAACAATGCATTATTTTAGCATTAAAAAGCATATGACTCAGTCTTTTCAATCATTAAATTGGTTGAAGGCACCTCGAACCAATTCTTTTTTTGCATTTAAAACGCGACTTTCGTGCATTACTTGCAATTGATCTATTGATGGCAACTATGCCTTTTTTAGCGTTGAAGTCATATTTTTGCGTCTCTTTTAGTCGGTAAATCATTCTAAATCATTTCGAACGAAATTCGGCCTTTAAACATGACTTTCGTGCATAACTTGCAGTTGATCTATTATAGGCAACAATGCATTTGTTTAGCCTTAAAGTCATGTCACTGAGTCTCTTCTAGTCATTAAATCATTCTAAATTAGTTTGAACGAATTCTATTTTCGCCCTTCAAATATTATTTTCTTACATTACTTTTAATTAATCTATTGAAGACAACAATGCATTATTTTAGCATTAAAAAGCATATCACTCAGTCTTTTCAATCATTAAATTGTTTGAAGGCACTTCGAACCAATTCTCTTTTTGCATTTAAAACGCGACTATCGTGCATAACTTGCAATTGATCTATTGATGGCAACTATGCCTTTTTTAGCGTTCAAGTCATATTTTTGCGTCTGTTTTCGTCGGTAAATCATTCTAAATCACTTCGAACGAAATTCGGCCTTTAAACATGACTTTCTAGCATAACTTGCAGTTGATCTATTATAGGCAACAATGCATTTGTTTAGCCTTAAAGTCATGTCACTGAGTCTCTTCTAGTCATTAAATCATTCTAAATTAGTTTGAACGAATTCTATTTTCGCCCTTCAAATATTATTTTCTTACATAACTTTTAATTAATCTATTGAAGACAACAATGCATTATTTTAGCATTAAAAAGCATATCACTCAGTCTTTTCAATCATTAAATTTTTTGAAGGTACCTCAAACCAATTCTCTTTTTGCATTTAAAACGCGACTTTCGGGCATAACTTGCAATTGTTCTATTGATGGCAACTATACCTTTTTTAGCGTTCAAGTCATATTTTTGCATCTCTTTTAGTCAGTAAATCATTCTGAATCACTTCGAACGAAATTCGGCCTTTAAACATGACTTTCGTGCGTGACTTGCAGTTGATCTATTGAAGGCAACAATGCATTTGTTTAGCCTTAAAGTCATGTCATTGAGTCTCTTTTAGTCATTAAATCATTCTAAATTAATTCGACCGAATTCTATTTTCGCCCTTCAAACATTATTTTCTTACATAACTTGCAATTAATCTATTGAAGACAACAATGCGTTATTTTAGCATTAAAAAGCATATCACTCAGTCTTTTCAATCATTAAATTGTTTGAAGGCACTTCGAACAAATTCTCTTTTTGCATTTAAAACGGGACTTTCGTGTATAACTTGCAATTGATCTATTGATGGCAACTATGCCTTTTTTAGCGTTCAAGTCATATTTTTGCGTCTCTTTTAGTCAGTAAATCATTCTAAATCACTTCGAACGAAATTCGGCCTTTAAACATGACTTTCGTGCGTAACTTGCAGTTGATCTATTGAAGGCAACAATGCATTTGTTTAGCCTTAAAGTCATGTCATTGAGTCTCTTTTAGTCATTAAATCATTCTAAATTAATTTGACCGAATTCTATTTTCGCCCTTCAAACATTATTTTCTTACATAACTTGCAATTAATCTATTGAAGACAACAATGCATTATTTTAGCATTAAAAAGCATATGACTCAGTCTTTTCAATCATTAAATTGTTTGAAGGCACTTCGAACCAATTCTCTTTTTGCATTGAAAACGCGACTTTCGTGCATAACTTGCAATTGATCTATTGATGGCAACTATGCCTTTTTTAGCGTTCAAGTCATATTTTTGCGTCTCTTTTAGTCAGTAAATCATTCTAAATCACTTCGAACGAAATTCGGCCTTTAAACATGACTTTCGTGCGTAACTTGCAGTTGATCTATTGAAGGCAACAATCCATTTGTTTAGCCTTAAAGTCATGTCATTGAGTCTCTTTTAGTCATTAAATCATTCTAAATTAATTCGACCGAATTCTATTTTCGCCCTTCAAACATTATTTTCTTACATAACTTGCAATTAATCTATTGAAGACAACAATGCGTTATTTTAGCATTAAAAAGCATATCACTCAGTCTTTTCAATCATTAAATTGTTTGAAGGCACTTCGAACAAATTCTCTTTTTGCATTTAAAACGGGACTTTCGTGCATAACTTGCAATTGATCTATTGATGGCAACTATGCCTTTTTTAGCGTTCAAGTCATATTTTTGCGTCTCTTTTAGTCAGTAAATCATTCTAAATCAATTCAAACGAAATTCGGCCTTTAAACATGACTTTCGTGCGTAACTTGCAGTTGATCTATTGAGGGCAACAATGCATTTGTTTAGCCTTAAAGTCATGTCATTGAGTCTCTTTTAGTCATTAAATCATTCTAAATTAATTCAACCGAATTCTATTTTCGCCCTTCAAACATTATTTTCTTACATAACTTGCAATTAATTTATTGAAGACAACAATGCATTATTTTAGCATTAAAAAGCATATGACTCAGTCTTTTCAATCATTAAATTGTTTGAAGGCACTTCGAACCAATCCTTTTTTTGCATTTAAAACGCGACTTTCGTGCATAACTTGCAATTGATCTATTGATGGCAACTATGCCTTTTTTAGCGTTCAAGTCATATTTTTGCGTCTCTTTTAGTCAGTAAATCATTCTAAATCACTTCGAACGAAATTCGGCCTTTAAACATGACTTTCGTGCGTAACTTGCAGTTGATCTATTGAAGGCAACAATCCATTTGTTTAGCCTCAAAGTCATGTCATTGAGTCTCTTTTAGTCATTAAATCATTCTAAATTAATTCGACCGAATTCTATTTTCGCCCTTCAAACATTATTTTCTTACATAACTTGCAATTAATCTATTGAAGACAACAATGCGTTATTTTAGCATTAAAAAGCATATCACTCAGTCTTTTCAATCATTAAATTGTTTGAAGGCACTTCGAACAAATTCTCTTTTTGCATTTAAAACGGGACTTTCGTGCATAACTTGCAATTGATCTATTGATGGCAACTATGCCTTTTTTAGCGTTCAAGTCATATTTTTGCGTCTCTTTTAGTCAGTAAATCATTCTAAATCACTTCGAACGAAATTCGGCCTTTAAACATGACTTTCGTGCGTAACTTGCAGTTGATCTATTGAAGGCAACAATGCATTTGTTTAGCCTTAAAGTCATGTCATTGAGTCTCTTTTAGTCATTAAATCATTCTAAATTTATTCGACCGAATTCTATTTTCGCCCTTCAAACATTATTTTCTTACATAACTTGCAATTAATCTATTGAAGACAACAATGCATTATTTTAGCATTAAAAAGCATATCACTCAGTCTTTTCAATCATTAAATTGTTTGAAGGCACTTCGAACCAATTCTATTTTTGCATTTAAAACGCGACTTTCGTGCATAACTTGCAATTGATCTATTGATGGCAACTATGCCTTTTTTAGCGTTCAAGTCATATTTTTGCGTCTGTTTTCGTCGGTAAATCATTCTAAATCACTTCGAACGAAATTCGGCCTTTAAACATGACTTTCGTGCGTAACTTGCAGTTGATCTATTGAAGGCAACAATCCATTTGTTTAGCCTTAAAGTCATGTCATTGAGTCTCTTTTAGTCATTAAATCATTCTAAATTAATTCGACCGAATTCTATTTTCGCCCTTCAAACATTATTTTCTTACATAACTTGCAATTAATCTATTGAAGACAACAATGCGTTATTTTAGCATTAAAAAGCATATCACTCAGTCTTTTCAATCATTAAATTGTTTGAAGGCACTTCGACCCAATTCTCTTTTTGCATCTAAAACGCGACTTTCGTGCATAACTTGCAATTGATCTATTGATGGCAACTATGCCTTTTTTAGCGTTCAAGTCATATTTTTGCGTCTCTTTTAGTCAGTAAATCATTCTAAATCACTTCGAACGAAATTCGGCCTTTAAACATGACTTTTGTGCGTAACTTGCAGTTGATCTATTGAAGGCAACAATGCATTTGTTTAGCCTTAAAGTCATGTCATTGAGTCTCTTTTAGTCATTAAATCATTCTAAATTAATTCGACCGAATTCTATTTTCGCCCTTCAAACATTATTTTCTTACATAACTTGCAATTAATCTATTGAAGACAACAATGCATTATTTTAGCATTAAAAAGCATATGACTCAGTCTTTTCAATCATTAAATTGTTTGAAGGCACTTCGAACCAATCCTTTTTTTGCATTTAAAACGCGACTTTCGTGCATAACTTGCAATTGATCTATTGATGGCAACTATGCCTTTTTTATCGTTCAAGTCATATTTTTGCGTCTCTTTTAGTCAGTAAATCATTCTAAATCACTTCGAACGAAATTCGGCCTTTAAACATGACTTTCGTGCATAACTTGCAGTTGATCTATTATAGGCAACAATGCATTTGTTTAGCCTTAAAGTCATGTCACTGAGTCTCTTCTAGTCATTAAATCATTCTAAATTAGTTTGAACGAATTCTATTTTCGCCCTTCAAATATTATTTTCTTACATAACTTTTAATTAATCTACTGAAGACAACAATGCATTATTTTAGCATTAAAAAGCATATCACTCAGTCTTTTCAATCATTAAATTGTTTGAAGGCACTTCGAACCAATCCTTTTTTTGCATTTAAAACGCGACTTTCGGGCATAACTTGCAATTGATCTATTGATGACAACTATGCCTTTTTTAGCGTTCAAGTCATATTTTTGCGTCTCTTTTAGTCAGTAAATCATTCTAAATCACTTCGAACGAAATTCGGCCTTTAAACATGACTTTCGTGCATAACTTGCAGTTGATCTATTATAGGCAACAATGCATTTGTTTAGCCTTAAAGTCATGTCACTGAGTCTCTTCTAGTCATTAAATCATTCTAAATTAGTTTGAACGAATTCTATTTTCGCCCTTCAAATATTATTTTCTTACATAACTTTTAATTAATCTACTGAAGACAACAATGCATTATTTTAGCATTAAAAAGCATATCACTCAGTCTTTTCAATCATTAAATTGTTTGAAGGCACTTCGAACCAATCCTTTTTTTGCATTTAAAACGCGACTTTCGGGCATAACTTGCAATTGATCTATTGATGGCAACTATGCCTTTTTTAGCGTTCAAGTCATATTTTTGCATCTCTTTTAGTCAGTAAATCATTCTAAATCACTTCGAACGAAATTCGGCCTTTAAACATGACTTTCGTGCGTAACTTGCAGTTGATCTATTATAGGCAACAATGTATTTGTTTAGCCTTAAAGTCATGTCACTGAGTCTCTTCTAGTCATTAAATCATTCTAAATTAGTTCGAACGAATTCTATTTTCGCCCTTCAAATATTATTTTCTTACATAACTTGTAATTAATCTATTGAAGACAGAAATGCATTATTTTAGCATTAAAAAGCCTATCACTCAGTCTTTTCAATCATTAAATTGTTTGAAGGCACTTCGAACCAATACTTTTTTTGCATTTAAAATGCGACTTTCGGGCATAACTTGCAATTGATCTATTGATGGCAAGTATGCCTTTTTTAGCGTTCAAGTCATATTTTTGCGTCTCTTTTAGTCACTAAATCATTCTAAATCACTTCGAACGAAATTCGGCCTTTAAACATGACTTTCGTGCGTAACTTGCAGTTGATCTATTATAGGCAACAATGTATTTGTTTAGCCTTAAAGTCATGTCACTGAGTCTCTTCTAGTCATTAAATCATTCTAAATTAGTTCGAACGAATTCTATTTTCGCCCTTCAAATATTATTTTCTTACATAACTTGTAATTAATCTATTGAAGACAGAAATGCATTATTTTAGCATTAAAAAGCCTATCACTCAGTCTTTTCAATCATTAAATTTTTTGAAGGCACTTCGAACCAATTCTCATTTTGCATTTAAAACGCGACTTTCGTGCATAACTTGCAATTGATCTATTGATGGCAACTATGCCTTTTTTAGCGTTCAAGTCATAATTTTGCGTCTCTTTTAGTCAGTAAATCATTCTAAATCACTTCGTATGAAATTCGGCATTTAAACATGACTTTCGTGCATAACTTGCAGTTGATCTATCATACGGAACAATGCATTTGTTTAGCCTTAAAGTCATGTCATTGAGTCTCTTTTAGTCATTAAATCATTCTAAATTAATTCGAACGAATTCTATTTTCGCCCTTCAAATATTATTTTCTAACATAAGTTGTAATTAATCTATTGAAGACAACATTGCTCTATTTTAGCATTAAAAAGCATATCACTCAGTCTTTTCAATCATTAAATTGTTTGCAGGCACTTCGAACCAATTCTCTTTTTGCATTTAAAACGCGACTTTCGTGCATAACTTGCAATTGATCTATTGATGGCAACTATGCCTTTTTTAGCGTTCAAGTCATATTTTTGCGTCTCTTTTAGTCAGTAAATCATTCTAAATCACTTCGAACGAAATTCGGCCTTTAAACATGACTTTCGTGCGTAACTTGCAGTTGATCTATTGAAGGCAACAATGCATTTGTTTAGTCTTAAAGTCATGTCATTGAGTCTCTTTTAGTCATTAAATCATTCTAAATTAATTCGACCGAATTCTATTTTCGCCCTTCAAACATTATTTTCTTACATAACTTGCAATTAATCTATTGAAGACAACAATGCATTATTTTAGCATTAAAAAGCATATGACGCAGTCTTTTCAATCATTAAATTGTTTGAAGGCACTTCGAACCAATCCTTTTTTTGCATTTAAAACGCGACTTTCGTGCATAACTTGCAATTGATCTATTGATGGCAACTATGCCTTTTTTAGCGTTCAAGTCATATTTTTGCGTCTCTTTTAGTCAGTAAATCATTCTAAATCACTTCGAACGAAATTCGGCCTTTAAACACGACTTTCGTGCATAACTTGCAATTGATCTATTGATGGCAACTATGCCTTTTTTAGCGTTCAAGTCATATTTTTGCGTCTCTTTTAGTCAGTAAATCATTCTAAATCACTTCGTATGAAATTCGGCATTTAAACATGACTTTCGTGCATAACTTGCAGTTGATCTATTATACGGAACAATGCATTTCTTTAGCCTTAAAGTCATGTCACTGAGTCTCTTTTAGTCATTAAATCATTCTAAATTAATTCGAAAGAATTCTATTTTCGCCCTTCAAATATTATTTTCTTACATAACTTGTAATTAATCTATTGAAGACAACACTGCATTATTTTAGCATTAAAAAGCATATCACTCAGTCTTTTCAATCATTAAATTGTTTGAAGCCACTTCGAACCAATTCTCTTTTTGCATTTAAAACGCGACTTTCGCGCATAACTTGCAATTGATCTATTGATGGGAACTATGCCTTTTTTAGCGTTCAAGTCATATTTTTGCGTGTCTTTGAGTCAGTAAATCATTCTAAATCACTTCGTATGAAATTCGGCATTTAAACATGACTTTCGTGCATAACTTGCAGTTGATCTATTATACGGAACAATGCATTTGTTTAGGCTTAAAGTCATGTCATTGAGTCTCTTTTAGTCATTAAATCATTCTAAATTAATTCGAACGAATTCTATTTTCGCCCTTCAAATATTATTTTCTAACATAAGTTGTAATTAATCTATTGAAGACAACACTGCATTATTTTAGCATTAAAAAGCATATCACTCAGTCTTTACAATCATTAAATTGTTTGAAGGCACTTCGAACCAATTCTCTTTTTGCATTTAAAATGCGACTTTCGTGCATAACTTGCAATTGATCTATTGATGGCAACTATGCCTTTTTTAGCGTTCAAGTCATATTTTTGCGTCTCTTTTAGTCAGTAAATCATTCTAAATCACTTCGTATGAAATTCGGCATTTAAACATGACTTTCGTGCATAACTTGCAGTTGATCTATTATACGGAACAATGCATTTCTTTAGCCTTAAAGTCATGTCACTGAGTCTCTTTTAGTCATTAAATCATTCTAAATTAATTCGAAAGAATTCTATTTTCGCCCTTCAAATATTATTTTCTTACATAACTTGTAATTAATCTATTGAAGACAACACTGCATTATTTTAGCATTAAAAAGCATATCACTCAGTCTTTTCAATCATTAAATTGTTTGAAGGCACTTCAAACCAATTCTCTTTTTGCATTTAAAACGCGACTTTCGTGCATAACTTGCAATTGATCTATTGATGGCAACTATGCCTTTTTTACCGTTCAAGGTATAATTTTGCGTCTCTTTTAGTCAGTAAATCATTCTAAATCACTTCGTACGAAATTCGGCCTTTAAACATGACTTTCGTGCGTAACTTGCAGTTGATCTATTGAAGGCAACAATGCATTTGTTTAGCCTTAAAGTCATGTCACTGAGTCTCTTCTAGTCATTAAATCCTTCTAAATTAGTTCGAACGAATTCTATTTTCGCCCTTCAAATATTAGTTTCTTACTTAACTTGTAATTAATCTATTGAAGACAACAATGCATTATTTTAGCATTAAAAAGCATATCACTCAGTCTTTTCAATCATTAAATTGTTTGAAGGCACTTCGAACCAATTCTCTTTTGGCATTTAAAACGCGACTTTCGTGCATAACTTGCAATTGATCTATTGACGGCAACTATGCCTTTTTTAGCGTTCAAGTCATATTTTTGGGTCTCTTTTAGTCAGTAAATCATTCTAAATCACTTCGTATGAAATTCGGCATTTAAACATGACTTTCGTGCATAACTTGCAGTTGATCTATTATACGGAACAATGCATTTGTTTAGCCTTAGAGTCATGTCATTGAGTCTCTTTTAGTCATTAAATCATTCTAAATTAATTCGAACGAATTCTATTTTCGCCCTTCAAATATTATTTTCTAACATAAGTTGTAATTAATCTATTGAAGACAACACTGCATTATTTTAGCATTAAAAAGCATATCACTCAGTCTTTTCAATCATTAAATTGTTTGGAGGCACTTCGAACCAATTCTCTTTGTGCATTTAAAACGCGACTTTCGTGCATAACTTGCAATTGATCTATTGACGGCAACTATGCATTTTTCAGCGTTCAAGTCATATTTTTGCATCTCTTTTAGTCAGTAAATCATTCTGAATCACTTCGAACGAAATTCGGCCTTTAAACATGACTTTCGTGCGTAACTTGCAGTTGATCTATTGAAGGCAACAATGCATTTGTTTAGCCTTAAAGTCATGTCACTGAGTCTCTTCTAGTCATTAAATCATTCTAAATTAGTTCAAATGAATTCTATTTTCGCCTTTCAAATATTATTTTCATACATAACTTGTAATTAATCTATTGAAGACAACAATGCATTATTTTAGCATTAAAAAGCATATCACTCAGTCTTTTCAATCAATAAATTGTTTGAAGGCACTTCGAACAAATTCTCTTTTTGCATTTAAAACGCGACTTTCGTGCATAACTTGCAATTGATCTATTGATGGCAATTATGCCTTTTTTAGCGTTCAAGTCATATTTTTGCGTCTCTTTTAGTCAGTAAATCATTCTAAATCACTACGAACGAAATTCGGCCTTTAAACATGACTTTCGTGCGTAACTTGCAGTTGATCTATTGAAGGCAACAATGCATTTGTTTAGCCTTAAAGTCATGTCATTGAGTCTCTTTTAGTCATTAAATCATTCTAAATTAATTCGACCGAATTCTATTTTCGCCCTTCAAACATTATTTTCTTACATAACTTGCAATTAATCTATTGAAGACAACAATGCATTATTTTAGCATTAAAACGCATATGACTCAGTCTTTTCAATCATTAAATTGTTTGAAGGCACTTCGAACCAATCCTTTTTTTGCATTTAAAACGCGACTTTCGTGCATAACTTGCAATTGATCTATTGATGGCAACTATGCCTTTTTTAGCGTTCAAGTCATATTTTTGCGTCTCTTTTAGTCAGTAAATCATTCTAAATCACTTCGAACGAAATTCGGCCATTAAACATGACTTTCGTGCATAACTTGCAGTTGATCTATTATAGGCAACAATGCATTTGTTTAGCCTTAAAGTCATGTCACTGAGTCTCCTCTAGTCATTAAATCATTCTAAATTAGTTCAAACGAATTCTATTTTCGCCCTTCAAATATTATTTTCTTACATAACTTGTAATTAATCTATTGAAGACAAAAATGCATTATTTTAGCATTAAAAAGCATATCACTCAGTCTTTACAATCATTAAATTGTTTGAAGGCACTTCGAACCAATTCTCTTTTTGCATTTAAAATGCGACTTTCGTGCATAACTTGCAATTGATCTATTGATGGCAACTATGCCTTTTTTAGCGTTCAAGTCATTTTTTGCGTCTCTTTTAGTCAGTAAATCATTCTAAATCACTTCGTATGAAATTCGGCATTTAAACATGACTTTCGTGCATAACTTGCAGTTGATCTATTATACGGAACAATGCATTTCTTTAGCCTTAAAGTCATGTCACTGAGTCTCTTTTAGTCATTAAATCATTCTAAATTAATTCGAACGAATTCTATTTTCGCCCTTCAAATATTATTTTCTTACATAACTTGTAATTAATCTATTGAAGACAACACTGCATTATTTTAACATTAAAAAGCATATCACTCAGTCTTTTCAATCATTAAATTGTTTGAAGGCACTTCAAACCAATTCTCTTTTTGCATTTAAAACGCGACTTTCGTGCATATCTTGCAATTGATCTATTGATGGCAACTATGCCTTTTTTAGCATTCAAGTCATAATTTTGCGTCTCTTTTAGTCAGTAAATCATTCTAAATCACTTCGTATGCAATTCGGCCTTTAAACATGACTTTCGTGCGTAACTTGCAGTTGATCTATTGAAGGCAACAATGCATTTGTTTAGCCTTAAAGTCATGTCAGTGAGTCTCTTCTAGTCATTAAATCATTCTAAATTAGTTCGAACGAATTCTATTTTCGCCCTTCAAATATTAGTTTCTTACTTAACTTGTAATTAATCTATTGAAGACAACAATGCATTATTTTAGCATTAAAAAGCATATCACTCAGTCTTTTCAATCATTAAATTGTTTGAAGGCACTTCGAACCAATTCTCTTTTTGCATTTAAAACGCGACTTTCGTGCATAACTTGCAATTGATCTATTGATGGCAACTATGCCTTTTTTAGCGTTCAAGTCATATTTTTGCGTCTCTTTGAGTCAGTAAATCATTCTAAATCACTTCGTATGAAATTCGGCATTTAAACATGACTTTCGTGCATAACTTGCAGTTGATCTATTATACGGAACAATGCATTTCTTTAGCCTTAAAGTCATGTCACTGAGTCTCTTTTAGTCATTAAATCATTGTAAATTAATTCGAACGAATTCTATTTTCGCCCTTCAAATATTATTTTCTTACATAACTTGTAATTAATCTATTGAAGACAACACTGCATTATTTTAGCATTAAAAAGCATATAACTCAGTCTTTTCAATCATTAAATTGTTTGAAGGCACTTCAAACCAATTCTCTTTTTGCATTTAAAACGCGACTTTCGTGCATAACTTGCAATTGATCTATTGATGGCAACTATGCCTTTTTTAGCATTCAGGTCATAATTTTGCGTCTCTTTTAGTCAGTAAATCATTCTAAATCACTTCGTATGCAATTCGGCCTTTAAACATGACTTTCGTGCGTAACTTGCAGTTGATCTATTGAAGGCAACAATTCATTTGTTTAGCCTTAAAGTCATGTCACTGAGTCTCTTCTAGTCATTAAATCATTCTAAATTAGTTCGAACGAATTCTATTTTCGCCCTTCAAATATTAGTTTCTTACTTAACTTGTAATTAATCTATTGAAGACAACAATGCATTATTTTAGCATTAAAAAGCATATCACTCAGTCTTTTCAATCATTAAATTGTTTGAAGCCACTACGAACCAATTCTCTTTTTGCATTTAAAACGCGACTTTCGTGCATAACTTGCAATTGATCTATTGATGGCAACTATGCCTTTTTTAGCGTTCAAGTCATATTTTTGCGTCTCTTTGAGTCAGTAAATCATTCTAAATCACTTCGTATGAAATTCGGCATTTAAACATGACTTTCGTGCATAACTTGCAGTTGATCTATTATACGGAACAATGCATTTGTTTAGCCTTAAAGTCATGTCATTGAGTCTCTTTTAGTCATTAAATCATTCTAAATTAATTCGAACGAATTCTATTTTCGCCCTTCAAATATTATTTTCTAACATAAGTTGTAATTAATCTATTGAAGACAACACTGCATTATTTTAGCATTAAAAAGCATATCACTCAGTCTTTACAATCATTAAATTGTTTGAAGGCACTTCGAACCAATTCTCTTTTTGCATTTAAAATGCGACTTTCGTGCATAACTTGCAATTGATCTATTGATGGCAACTATGCCTTTTTTAGCGTTCAAGTCATATTTTTGCGTCTCTTTTAGTCAGTAAATCATTCTAAATCACTTCGTATGAAATTCGGCATTTAAACATGACTTTCGTGCATAACTTGCAGTTGATCTATTATACGGAACAATGCATTTCTTTAGCCTTAAAGTCATGTCACTGAGTCTCTTTTAGTCATTAAATCATTCTAAATTAATTCGAACGAATTCTATTTTCGCCCTTCAAATATTATTTTCTTACATAACTTGTAATTAATCTATTGAAGACAACACTGCATTATTTTAGCATTAAAAAGCATATCACTCAGTCTTTTCAATCATTAAATTGTTTGAAGGCACTTCAAACCAATTCTCTTTTTGCATTTAAAACGCGACTTTCGTGCATAACTTGCAATTGATCTATTGATGGCAACTATGCCTTTTTTAGCGTTCAAGGTATAATTTTGCGTCTCTTTTAGTCAGTAAATCATTCTAAATCACTTCGTACGAAATTCGGCCTTTAAACATGACTTTCGTGCGTAACTTGCAGTTGATGTATTGAAGGCAACAATGCATTTGTTTAGCCTTAAAGTCATGTCACTGAGTCTCTTCTAGTCATTAAATCATTCTAAATTAGTTCGAACGAATTCTATTTTAGCCCTTCAAATATTAGTTTCCTACTTAACTTGTAATTAATCTATTGAAGACAACAATGCATTATTTTAGCATTAAAAAGCATATCACTCAGTCTTTTCAATCATTAAATTGTTTGAAGGCACTTCGAACCAATTCTCTTTTTGCATTTAAAACGCGACTTTCGTGCATAACTTGCAATTGATCTATTGATGGCAACTATGCCTTTTTTAGCGTTCAAGTCATATTTTTGCGTCTCTTTTAGTCAGTAAATCATTCTAAATCACTTCGAACGAAATTCGGCCTTTAAACATGACTTTCGTGCGTAACTTGCAGTTGATCTATTGAAGGCAACAATGCATTTGTTTAGCCTTAAAGTCATGTCATTGAGTCTCTTTTAGTCTTTAAATCATTCTAAATTAATTCGAACGAATTCTATTTTCGCCCTTCAAATATTATTTTCTAACATAAGTTGTAATTAATCTATTGAAGACAACACTGCATTATTTTAGCATTAAAAAGCATATCACTCAGTCTTTTCAATCATTAAATTGTTTGAAGGCACTTCGAACCAATTCTCTTTTTGCATTTAAAACGCGACTTTCGTGCATAACTTGCAATTGATCTATTGACGGCAACTATGCATTTTTCAGCGTTCAAGTCATATTTTTGCGTCTCTTTTAGTCAGTAAATCATTCTGAATCACTTCGAACGAAATTCGGCCTTTAAACATGACTTTCGTGCGTAACTTGCAGTTGATCTATTGAAGGCAACAATGCATTTGTTTAGCCTTAAAGTCATGTCACTGAGTCTCTTCTAGTCATTAAATCATTCTAAATTAGTTCAAACGAATTCTATTTTCGCCTTTCAAATATTATTTTCTTACATAACTTGTAATTAATCTATTGAAGACAACAATGCATTATTTTAGCATTAAAAAGCATATCACTCAGTCTTTTGAATCAATAAATTGTTTGAAGGCACTTCGAACAGATTCTCTTTTTGCATTTAAAACGCGACTTTCGTGCATAACTAGCAATTGATCTATTGATGGCAACTATGCCTTTTTTAGCGTTCAAGTCATATTTTTGCGTCTCTTTTAGTCAGTAAATCATTCTAAATCACTTCGTATGAAATTCGGCATTTAAACATGACTTCCGTGCATAACTTGCAGTTGATCTATTATACGGAACAATGCATTTCTTTAGCCTTAAAGTCATGTCATTGAGTCTCTTTTAGTCATTAAATCATTCTAAATTAATTCGAACGAATTCTATTTTCGCCCTTCAAATATTATTTTCCAACATAAGTTGTAATTAATCTATTGAAGACAACACTGCATTATTTTAGCATTAAAAAGCATATCACTCAGTCTTTTCAATCATTAAATTGTTTGAAGGCACTTCGAACCAATTCTCTTTTTGCATTTAAAACGCGACTTTCGTGCATAACTTGCAATTGATCTATTGATGGCAACTATGCCTTTTTTAGCGTTCAAGTCATATTTTTGCGTCTCTTTTAGTCAGTAAATCATTCTAAATCACTTCGTATGAAATTCGGCATTTAAACATGACTTCCGTGCATAACTTGCAGTTGATCTATTATACGGAACAATGCATTTCTTTAGCCTTAAAGTCATGTCATTGAGTCTCTTTTAGTCATTAAATCATTCTAAATTAATTCGAACGAATTCTATTTTCGCCCTTCAAATATTATTTTCCAACATAAGTTGTAATTAATCTATTGAAGACAACACTGCATTATTTTAGCATTAAAAAGCATATCACTCAGTCTTTTCAATCATTAAATTGTTTGAAGGCACTTCGAACCAATTCTCTTTTTGCATTTAAAACGCGACTTTCGTGCATAACTTGCAATTGATCTATTGATGGCAACTATGCCTTTTTTAGCGTTCAAGTCATATTTTTGCGTCTCTTTTAGTCAGTAAATCATTCTAAATCACTTCGTATGAAATTCGGCATTTAAACATGACTTCCGTGCATAACTTGCAGTTGATCTATTATACGGAACAATGCATTTCTTTAGCCTTAAAGTCATGTCATTGAGTCTCTTTTAGTCATTAAATCATTCTAAATTAATTCGAACGAATTCTATTTTCGCCCTTCAAATATTATTTTCTAACATAAGTTGTAATTAATCTATTGAAGACAACACTGCATTATTTTAGCATTAAAAAGCATATCACTCAGTCTTTTCAATCATTAAATTGTTTGAAGGCACTTCGAACCAATTCTCTTTTTGCATTTAAAACGCGACTTTCGTGCATAACTTGCAATTGATCTATTGACGGCAACTATGCATTTTTCAGCGTTCAAGTCATATTTTTGCGTCTCTTTTAGTCAGTAAATCATTCTGAATCACTTCGAACGAAATTCGGCCTTTAAACATGACTTTCGTGCGTAACTTGCAGTTGATCTATTGAAGGCAACAATGCATTTGTTTAGCCTTAAAGTCATGTCACTGAGTCTCTTCTAGTCATTAAATCATTCTAAATTAGTTCAAACGAATTCTATTTTTGCCTTTCAAATATTATTTTCTTACATAACTTGTAATTAATCTATTGAAGACAACAATGCATTATTTTAGCATTAAAAAGCATATCACTCAGTCTTTTCAATCAATAAATTGTTTGAAGGCACTTCGAACAGATTCTCTTTTTGCATTTAAAATGCGACTTTCGTGCATAACTTGCAATTGATCTATTGATGGCAACTATGCCTTTTTTAGCGTTCAAGTCATATTTTTGCGTCTCTTTTAGTCAGTAAATCATTCTAAATCACTCCGAACGAAATTCGGCCTTTAAACATGACTTTCGTGCGTAACTTGCAGTTGATCTATTATACGGAACAATGCATTTCTTTAGCCTTAAAGTCATGTCATTGAGTCTCTTTTAGTCATTAAATCATTCTAAATTAATTCGAACGAATTCTATTTTCGCCCTTCAAATATTATTTTCTAACATAAGTTGTAATTAATCTATTGAAGACAACAATGCATTATTTTAGCATTAAAAAGCATATGACTCAGTCTTTTCAATCATTAAATTGTTTGAAGGCACTTCGAACCAATCCTTTTTTTGCATTTAAAACGCGACTTTCGTGCATAACTTGCAATTGATCTATTGATGGCAACTATGCCTTTTTTAGCATTCAAGTCATAATTTTGCGTCTCTTTTAGTCAGTAAATCATTCTAAATCACTTCGTATGCAATTCGGCCTTTAAACATGACTTTCGTGCGTAACTTGCAGTTGATCTATTGAAGGCAACAATGCATTTGTTTAGCCTTAAAGTCATGTCACTGAGTCTCTTCTAGTCATTAAATCATTCTAAATTAGTTCGAACGAATTCTATTTTCGCCCTTCAAATATTAGTTTCTTACTTAACTTGTAATTAATCTATTGAAGACAACAATGCATTATTTTAGCATTAAAAAGCATATCACTCAGTCTTTTCAATCATTAAATTGTTTGAAGCCACTTCGAACCAATTCTCTTTTTGCATTTAAAACGCGACTTTCGTGCATAACTTGCAATTGATCTATTGATGGCAACTATGCCTTTTTTAGCGTTCGAGTCATATTTTTGCGTCTCTTTTAGTCAGTAAATCATTCTAAATCACTTCGTATGAAATTCGGCATTTAAACATGACTTTCGTGCATAACTTGCAGTTGATCTATTATACGGAACAATGCATTTCTTTAGCCTTAAAGTCATGTCATTGAGTCTCTTTTAGTCATTAAATCATTCTAAATTAATTCGAACGAATTCTATTTTCGCCCTTCAAATATTATTTTCTAACATAAGTTGTAATTAATCTATTGAAGACAACAATGCATTATTTTAGCATTAAAAAGCATATGACTCAGTCTTTTCAATCATTAAATTGTTTGAAGGCACTTCGAACCAATCCTTTTTTTGCATTTAAAACGCGACTTTCGTGCATAACTTGCAATTGATCTATTGATGGCAACTATGCCTTTTTTAGCGTTCAAGTCATATTTTTGCGTCTCTTTTAGTCAGTAAATCATTCTAAATCACTTCGAACGAAATTCGGCCTTTAAACATGACTTTCGTGCATAACTTGCAGTTGATCTATTATAGGCAACAATGCATTTGTTTAGCCTTAAAGTCATGTCACTGAGTCTCCTCTAGTCATTAAATCATTCTAAATTAGTTCGAACGAATTCTATTTTCGCCCTTCAAATATTATTTTCTTACATAACTTGTAATTAATCTATTGAAGACAAAAATGCATTAGTCTAGCATTAAAAAGCATATCACTCAGTCTTTACAATCATTAAATTGTTTGAAGGCACTTCAAACCAATTCTCTTTTTGCATTTAAAACGCGACTTTCGTGCATAACTTGCAATTGATCTATTGATGGCAACTATGCCTTTTTTAGCATTCAAGTCATAATTTTGCGTCTCTTTTAGTCAGTAAATCATTCTAAATCACTTCGTATGCAATTCGGCCTTTAAACATGACTTTCGTGCGTAACTTGCAGTTGATCTATTGAAGGCAACAATGCATTTGTTTAGCCTTAAAGTCATGTCACTGAGTCTCTTCTAGTCATTAAATCATTCTAAATTAGTTCGAACGAATTCTATTTTCGCCCTTCAAATATTAGTTTCTTACTTAACTTGTAATTAATCTATTGAAGACAACAATGCATTATTTTAGCATTAAAAAGCATATCACTCAGTCTTTTCAATCATTAAATTGTTTGAAGCCACTTCGAACCAATTCTCTTTTTGCATTTAAAACGCGACTTTCGTGCATAACTTGCAATTGATCTATTGATGGCAACTATGCCTTTTTTAGCGTTCGAGTCATATTTTTGCGTCTCTTTTAGTCAGTAAATCATTCTAAATCACTTCGTATGAAATTCGGCATTTAAACATGACTTTCGTGCATAACTTGCAGTTCATCTATTATACGGAACAATGCATTTGTTTAGCCTTAAAGTCATGTCATTGAGTCTCTTTTAGTCATTAAATCATTCTAAATTAATTCGAACGAATTCTATTTTCGCCCTTCAAATATTATTTTCTAACATAAGTTGTAATTAATCTATTGAAGACAACACTGCATTATTTTAGCATTAAAAAGCATATCACTCAGTCTTTACAATGATTAAATTGTTTGAAGGCACTTCGAACCAATTCTCTTTTTGCATTTAAAATGCGACTTTCGTGCATAACTTGCAATTGATCTATTGATGGCAACTATGCCTTTTTTAGCTTTCGAGTCATATTTTTGCGTCTCTTTTAGTCAGTAAATCATTCTAAATCACTTCGTATGAAATTCGGCATTTAAACATGACTTTCGTGCATAACTTGCAGTTCATCTATTATACGGAACAATGCATTTGTTTAGCCTTAAAGTCATGTCATTGAGTCTCTTTTAGTCATTAAATCATTCTAAATTAATTCGAACGAATTCTATTTTCGCCCTTCAAATATTATTTTCTAACATAAGTTGTAATTAATCTATTGAAGACAACACTGCATTATTTTAGCATTAAAAAGCATATCACTCAGTCTTTACAATCATTAAATTGTTTGAAGGCACTTCGAACCAATTCTCTTTTTGCATTTAAAATGCGACTTTCGTGCATAACTTGCAATTGATCTGTTGATGGCAACTATGCCTTTTTTAGCGTTCAAGTCATATTTTTGCGTCTCTTTTAGTCAGTAAATCATTCTAAATCACTTCGTATGAAATTCGGCATTTAAACATGACTTTCGTGCATAACTTGCAGTTGATCTATTATACGGAACAATGCATTTCTTTAGCCTTAAAGTCATGTCACTGAGTCTCTTCTAGTCATTAAATCATTCTAAATTAGTTCGAACGAATTCTATTTTCGCCCTTCAAATATTAGTTTCTTACTTAACTTGTAATTAATCTATTGAAGACAACAATGCATTATTTTAGCATTAAAAAGCATATCACTCAGTCTTTTCAATCATTAAATTGTTTGAAGCCACTTCGAACCAATTCTCTTTTTGCATTTAAAACGCGACTTTCGTGCATAACTTGCAATTGATCTATTGATGGCAACTATGCCTTTTTTAGCGTTCGAGTCATATTTTTGCGTCTCTTTTAGTCAGTAAATCATTCTAAATAACTTCGTATGAAATTCGGCCTTTAAACATGACTTTCGTGCGTAACTTGCAGTTCATCTATTATACGGAACAATGCATTTGTTTAGCCTTAAAGTCATGTCATTGAGTCTCTTTTAGTCATTAAATCATTCTAAATTAATTCGAACGAATTCTATTTTCGCCCTTCAAATATTATTTTCTAACATAAGTTGTAATTAATCTATTGAAGACAACACTGCATTATTTTAGCATTAAAAAGCATATCACTCAGTCTTTACAATCATTAAATTGTTTGAAGGCACTTCGAACCAATTCTCTTTTTGCATTTAAAATGCGACTTTCGTGCATAACTTGCAATTGATCTATTGATGGCAACTATGCCTTTTTTAGCTTTCGAGTCATATTTTTGCGTCTCTTTTAGTCAGTAAATCATTCTAAATCACTTCGTATGAAATTCGGCATTTAAACATGACTTTCGTGCATAACTTGCAGTTCATCTATTATACGGAACAATGCATTTGTTTAGCCTTAAAGTCATGTCATTGAGTCTCTTTTAGTCATTAAATCATTCTAAATTAATTCGAACGAATTCTATTTTCGCCCTTCAAATATTATTTTCTAACATAAGTTGTAATTAATCTATTGAAGACAACACTGCATTATTTTAGCATTAAAAAGCATATCACTCAGTCTTTACAATCATTAAATTGTTTGAAGGCACTTCGAACCAATTCTCTTTTTGCATTTAAAATGCGACTTTCGTGCATAACTTGCAATTGATCTGTTGATGGCAACTATGCCTTTTTTAGCGTTCAAGTCATATTTTTGCGTCTCTTTTAGTCAGTAAATCATTCTAAATCACTTCGTATGAAATTCGGCATTTAAACATGACTTTCGTGCATAACTTGCAGTTGATCTATTATACGGAACAATGCATTTCTTTAGCCTTAAAGTCATGTCACTGAGTCTCTTTTAGTCATTAAATCATTCTAAATTAATTCGAACGAATTCTATTTTCGCCCTTCAAATATTATTTTCTTACATAACTTGTAATTAATCTATTGAAGACAACACTGCATTATTTTAGCATTAAAAAGCATATCACTCAGTCTTTTAAATCATTAAATTGTTTGAAGGCACTTCAAACAAATTCTCTTTTTGCATTTAAAACGCGACTTTCGTGCATAACTTGCAATTGATCTATTGATGGCAACTATGCCTTTTTTAGCGTTCAAGTCATAATTTTGCGTCTCTTTTAGTCAGTAAATCATTCTAAATAACTTCGTATGAAATTCGGCCTTTAAACATGACTTTCGTGCGTAACTTGCAGTTGATCTATTGAAGGCAACAATGCATTTGTTTAGCCTTAAAGTCATGTCACTGAGTCTCTTCTAGTCATTAAATCATTCTAAATTAGTTCGAACAAATTCTATTTTCGCCCTTCAAATATTAGTTTCTTACTTAACTTGTAATTAATCTATTGAAGACAACAATGCATTATTTTAGCATTAAAAAGCATATCACTCAGTCTTTTCAAACATTAAATTGTTTGAAGGCACTTCGAACCAATTCTCTTTTTGCATTTAAAACGCGACTTTCGTGCATAACTTGCAATTGATCTATTGACGGCAACTATGCATTTTTCAGCGTTCAAGTCATATTTTTGCGTCTCTTTTAGTCAGTAAATCATTCTGAATCACTTCGAACGAAATTCGGCCTTTAAACATGACTTTCGTCCGTAACCTGCAGTTGATCTATTGAAGGCAACAATGCATTTGTTTAGCCTTAAAGTCATGTCACTAAGTCTCTTCTAGTCATTAAATCATTCTAAATTAGTTCAAACGAATTCTATTTTCGCCCTTCAAATATTATTTTCTTACATAACTTGTAATTAATCTATTGAAGACAACAATGCATTATTTTAGCATTAAAAAGCATATCACTCAGTCTTTTCAATCAATAAATTGTTTGAAGGCACTTCGAACAAATTCTCTTTTTGCATTTAAAACGCGACTTTCGTGCATAACTTGCAATTGATCTATTGATGGCATTTATGCCTTTTTTAGCGTTCAAGTCATATTTTTGCCTCTCTTTTAGTCAGTAAATCATTCTAAATCACTTCGTATGAAATTCGGCATTTAAACATGACTTTCGTGCATAACTTGCAGTTGATCGATTATACGGAACAATGCATTTCTTTAGCCTTAAAGTCATGTCACTGAGTCTCTTTTAGTCATTAAATCATTCTAAATCAATTCGAACGAATTCTATTTTCGGCCTTCAAATATTATTTTCTTACATAAGTTGTAATTAATCTATTGAAGACAACACTGCATTATTTTAGCATTAAAAAGCATATCACTCAGTCTTTTCAATCATTAAATTGTTTGAAGGCACTTCGAACCAATTCTCTTTTTGCATTTAAAACGCGACTTTCGTGCATAACTTGCAATTGATCTATTGATGGCAACTATGCCTTTTTTAGCGTCCAAGTCATAGTTTTGCGTCTCTTTTAGTCAGTAAATCATTCTAAATCACTCCGAACGAAATTCGGCCTTTAAACATGAATTTCGTGCGTAACTTGCAGTTGATCTATTGAAGGCAACAATGCATTTGTTTGGCCTTAAAGTCCTGTCATTGAGTCTCTTTTAGTCATTAAATCACTCTAAATTAATTTGACCGAATTCTATTTTCGCCCTTCAAACATTATTTTCTTACATAAGTTGCAATTAATCTATTGAAGACAACAATGCATTATTTTAGCATTAAAAACCATATGACTCAATCTTTTCAATCATTAAATTGTTTGAAGGCACTTCGAACCAATCCTTTTTTTGCATTTAAAACGCGACTTTCGTGCATAACTTGCAATTGATCTATTGATGGCAACTATGCCTTTTTTAGCGTTCAAGTCATATTTTTGCGTCTCTTTTAGTCAGTAAATCATTCTAAATCACTTCGAACGAAATTCGGCCTTTAAACATGACTTTCGTGCATAACTTGCAGTTGATCTATTATAGGCAACAATGCATTTGTTTAGCCTTAAAGTCATGTCACTGAGTCTCCTCTAGTCATTAAATCATTCTAAATTAGTTCGAACGAATTCTATTTTCGCCCTTCAAATATTATTTTCTTACATAACTTGTAATTAATCTATTGAAGACAAAAATGCATTATTTTAGCATTAAAAAGCATATCACTCAGTCTTTTCAATCATTAAATTGTTTGAAGGCACTTCGAACCAATTCTCTTTTTGCATTTAAAACGCGACTTTCGTGCATAACTTGCAATTGATCTATTGATGGCATTTATGCCTTTTTTAGCGTTCAAGTCATATTTTTGCCTCTCTTTTAGTCAGTAAATCATTCTAAATCACTTCGTATGAAATTCGGCATTTAAACATGACTTTCGTGCATAACTTGCAGTTGATCGATTATACGGAACAATGCATTTCTTTAGCCTTAAAGTCATGTCACTGAGTCTCTTTTAGTCATTAAATCATTCTAAATCAATTCGAACGAATTCTATTTTCGCCCTTCAAATATTATTTTCTTACATAAGTTGTAATTAATCTATTGAAGACAACACTGCATTATTTTAGCATTAAAAAGCATATCACTCAGTCTTTTCAATCATTAAATTGTTTGAAGGCACTTCGAACCAATTCTCTTTTTGCATTTAAAACGCGACTTTCGTGCATAACTTGCAATTGATCTATTGACGGCAACTATGCATTTTTTAGCGTTCAAGTCATATTTTTGCGTCTCTTTTAGTCAGTAAATCATTCTAAATCACTTCGTATGAAATTCGGCATTTAAACATGACTCTCGTGCATAACTTGCAGTTGATCGATTATACGGAACAATGCATTTCTTTAGCCTTAAAGTCATGTCACTGAGTCTCTTTTAGTCATTAAATCATTCTAAATCAATTCGAACGAATTCTATTTTCGCCCTTCAAATATTATTTTCTCACATAAGTTGTAATTAATCTATTGAAGACAACACTGCATTATTTTAGCATTAAAAAGCATATCACTCTGTCTTTTCAATCATTAAATTGTTTGAAGGCACTTCGAACCAATTCTCTTTTTGCATTTAAAACGCGACTTTTGTGCATAACTTGCAATTGATCTATTGACGGCAACTATGCATTTTTTAGCGTTCAAGTCATATTTTTGCGTCTCTTTTAGTCAGTAAATCATTCTGAATCACTTCGAACGAAATTCGGCCTTTAAACATGACTTTCGTGCGTAACTTGCAGTTGATCTATTGAAGGCAACAATGCATTTGTTTAGCCTTAAAGTCATGTCACTGAGTCTCTTCTAGTCATTAAATCATGTTAAATTAGTTCGAACAAATTCTATTTTCGCCCTTCAAATATTAGTTTCTTACTTAACTTGTAATTTATCTATTGAAGACAACAATGCATTATTTTAGCATTAAAAAGCATATCACTCAGTCTTTTCAATCATTAAACTGTCTGAAGGCACTTCGAACCAATTCTCTTTTTGCATTTAAAACCCGACTTTCGTGCATAACTTGCAATTGATCTATTGATGGCAACTATGCCTTTTTTAGCGTTCAAGTCATATTTTTGCGTCTCTTTTAGTCAGTAAATCATTCTAAATCACTTCGAACGAAATTCGGCCTTTAAACATGACTTTCGTGCGTAACTTGCAGTTGATCTATTGAAGGCAACAAAGCATTTGTTTAGCCTTAAAGTCATGTCATTGAGTCTCTTTTAGTCTCTAAATCATTCTAAATTAATTCGGCCGAATTCTATTTTCGCCCTTCAAACATTATTTTCTTACATAACTTGCAATTAATCTATTGAAGACAACAATGCATTATTTTAGCATTAAAAAGCATATCACGCAGTCTTTTCAATCATTAAATTGTTTGAAGGCACTTCGAACCAATTCTATTTTTGGATTTAAAACGCGACTTTCGTGCATAACTTGCAATTGATCTATTGATGGCAACTATGCCTTTTTTAGCGTTCAAGTCATATTTTTGCGTCTCCTTTAGTCAGTAAGTCATTCTAAATCACTTCGAACGAAAGTCGGCCTTTAAACATGACTTTCGTGCGTAACTTGCAGTTGATCTATTGAAGGCAACAATGCATTTGTTTAGCCTTAAAGTCAGGTCATTGAGTCTCATTTAGTCATTAAATCATTCTAAATTAATTCGACCGAATTCTATTTTCGCCCTTCAAACATTATTTTCTTACATAACTTGCAATTAATCTATTGAAGACAACAATGCATTATTTTAGCATTAAAAAGCCTATCACTCAGTCTTTTCAATCATTAAATTGTTTGATGGCACTTCGAACCAATTCTCTTTTTGCATTTAAAACGCGACTTTCGTGCATAACTTGCAATTGATCTATTGATGGCAACTATGCCTTTTTTAGCGTTCAAGTCATATTTTTGCGTTTCTTTTAGTCAGTAAGTCATTCTAAATCAATTCGAACGAAAGTCGGCCTTTAAACATGACTTTCGTGCGTAACTTGCAGTTGATCTATTGAAGGCAACAATGCATTGGTTTAGCCTTAAAGTCATGTCACTGAGTCTCTTCTAGTCATTAAATCATTCTAAATTAGTTCGAACGAATTCTATTTTCGCCCTTCAAATATTATTTTCTTACATAACTTGTAATTAATCTATTGAAGACAAGAATGCATTATTTTAGCATTAAAAAGCATATCAGTCAGTCTTTTCAATCATTAAATTGTTTGATTGCACTTCGAACCAATTCTCTTTTTGCATTTAAAACGCGACTTTCGTGCATAACTTGCAATTGATCTATTGATGGCAACTATGCCTTTTTAAGCGTTCAAGTCATATTTTTGCGTCTCTTTTAGTCAGTAAATCATTCTAAATCACTTCGAACAAAATTCGGCCTTTAAACATGACTTTCGTGCGTAACTTGCAGTTGATCATTTCAAGGTAACAATGCATTTGTTTAGCCCTCAAAGTCATGTCATTGAGTCTCTTTTAGTCTTTAAATCATTCTAAATTAATTCGAACGAATTCTATTTTTGCCCTTCAAACATTATTTTCTTACATAACTTGTAATTAATCTATTGAAGACAACAATGCATTATTTAAGCATTAAAAAGCATATCACTCAGTCTTTTCAATCATTAAATTGTTTGAGCGCACTTCGAACCAATTCTCTTTTTGCATTTAAAACGCGACTTTCGTGCATAACTTGCAATTGATCTATTGATGGCAACTATGCATTTTTTAGCGTTCAAGTCATATTTATGCGTCTCTTTTAGTCAGTAAATCATTCTGAATCACTTCGAACGAAATTCGGCCTTTAAACATGACTTTCGTGCATAACTTGCAATTGATCTATTATAGGCAACAATGCATTTGTTTAGCCTTAAATTCATGTCACCGAGACTCTTCTAGTCATTAAATCATTCTAAATTAATTCGACCGAATTCTATTTTCGCCCTTCAAATATTATTTTCTTACATAACTTGTAATTAATCTATTGAAGACAACAATGCATTATTTTAGCATTAAAAAGCATATCACTCAGTCTTATCAATCATTAAATTGTTTGAGCGCACTTCGAACCAATTCTCTTTTTGCATTTAAAACGCGACTTTCGTGCATAACTTGCAATTGATCTATTGATGGCAACTATGCATTTTTTAGCGTTCAAGTCATATTTTTGCGTCTCTTTTAGTCAGTAAATCATTCTAAATCACTTCGAACGAAATTCGGCCTTCAAACATGACTTTCGTGCGTAACTTGCAGTTGATCTATTGAAGGCAACAATGCATTTGTTTAGCCTTAAAGTCATGTCATTGAGTCTCTTTTAGTCTCTAAATCATTCTAAATTAATTCGGCCGAATTCTATTTTCGCCCTTCAAACATTATTTTCTTACATAACTTGCAATTAATCTATTGAAGACAACAATGCATTATTTTAGCATTAAAAAGCATATCACGCAGTCTTTTCAATCATTAAATTGTTTGAAGGCACTTCGAACCAATTCTATTTTTGGATTTAAAACGCGACTTTCGTGCATAACTTGCAATTGATCTATTGATGGCAACTATGCCTTTTTTAGCGTTCAAGTCATATTTTTGCGTCTCTTTTAGTCAGTAAGTCATTCTAAATCACTTCGAACGAAAGTCGGCCTTTAAACATGACTTTCGTGCGTAACTTGCAGTTGATCTATTGAAGGCAACAATGCATTTGTTTAGCCTTAAAGTCAGGTCATTGAGTCTCATTTAGTCATTAAATCATTCTAAATTAATTCGACCGAATTCTATTTTCGCCCTTCAAACATTATTTTCTTACATAACTTGCAATTAATCTATTGAAGACAACAATGCATTATTTTAGCATTAAAAAGCCTATCACTCAGTCTTTTCAATCATTAAATTGTTTGATGGCACTTCGAACCAATTCTCTTTTTGCATTTAAAACGCGACTTTCGTGCATAACTTGCAATTGATCTATTGATGGCAACTATGCCTTTTTTAGCGTTCAAGTCATATTTTTGCGTTTCTTTTAGTCAGTAAGTCATTCTAAATCAATTCGAACGAAAGTCGGCCTTTAAACATGACTTTCGTGCGTAACTTGCAGTTGATCTATTGAAGGCAACAATGCATTGGTTTAGCCTTAAAGTCATGTCACTGAGTCTCTTCTAGTCATTAAATCGTTCTAAATTAGTTCGAACGAATTCTATTTTCGCCCTTCAAATATTATTTTCTTACATAACTTGTAATTAATCTATTGAAGACAAGAATGCATTATTTTAGCATTAAAAAGCATATCAGTCAGTCTTTTCAATCATTAAATTGTTTGATTGCACTTCGAACCAATTCTCTTTTTGCATTTAAAACGCGACTTTCGTGCATAACTTGCAATTGATCTATTGATGGCAACTATGCCTTTTTAAGCGTTCAAGTCATATTTTTGCGTCTCTTTTAGTCAGTAAATCATTCTAAATCACTTCGAACGAAATTCGGCCTTTAAACATGACTTTCGTGCGTAACTTGCAGTTGATCATTTCAAGGTAACAATGCATTTGTTTAGCCCTCAAAGTCATGTCATTGAGTCTCTTTTAGTCTTTAAATCATTCTAAATTAATTCGAACGAATTCTATTTTTGCCCTTCAAACATTATTTTCTTACATAACTTGTAATTAATCTATTGAAGACAACAATGCATTATTTAAGCATTAAAAAGCATATCACTCAGTCTTTTCAATCATTAAATTGTTTGAGCGCACTTCGAACCAATTCTCTTTTTGCATTTAAAACGCGACTTTCGTGCATAACTTGCAATTGATCTATTGATGGCAACTATGCATTTTTTAGCGTTCAAGTCATATTTATGCGTCTCTTTTAGTCAGTAAATCATTCTGAATCACTTCGAACGAAATTCGGCCTTTAAACATGACTTTCGTGCATAACTTGCAATTGATCTTCTATAGGCAACAATGCATTTGTTTAGCCTTAAATTCATGTCACCGAGACTCTTCTAGTCATTAAATCATTCTAAATTAATTCGACCGAATTCTATTTTCGCCCTTCAAATATTATTTTCTTACATAACTTGTAATTAATCTATTGAAGACAACAATGCATTATTTTAGCATTAAAAAGCATATCACTCAGTCTTATCAATCATTAAATTGTTTGAGCGCACTTCGAACCAATTCTCTTTTTGCATTTAAAACGCGACTTTCGTGCATAACTTGCAATTGATCTATTGATGGCAACTATGCATTTTTTAGCGTTCAAGTCATATTTATGCGTCTCTTTTAGTCAGTAAATCATTCTGAATCACTTCGAACGAAATTCGGCCTTTAAACATGACTTTCGTGCATAACTTGCAATTGATCTATTATAGGCAACAATGCATTTGTTTAGCCTTAAATTCATGTCACCGAGACTCTTCTAGTCATTAAATCATTCTAAATTAATTCGACCGAATTCTATTTTCGCCCTTCAAATATTATTTTCTTACATAACTTGTAATTAATCTATTGAAGACAACAATGCATTATTTTAGCATTAAAAAGCATATCAGTCAGTCTTTTCAATCATTAAATTGTTTGATGGCACTTCGAACCAATTCTCTTTTTGCATTTAAAACGCGACTTTCGTGCATAACTTGCAATTGATCTATTGATGGCAACTATGCCTTTTTAAGCGTTCAAGTCATATTTTTGCGTCTCTTTTAGTCAGTAAATCATTCTAAATCACTTCGAACGAAATTCGGCCTTTAAACATGACTTTCGTGCATAACTTGCAGTTGATCATTTCAAGGTAACAATGCATTTGTTTAGCCTTAAAGTCATGTCATTGAGTCCCTTTTAGTCTTTAAATCATTCTAAATTAATTCGAACGAATTCTATTTTTGCCCTTCAAACATTATTTTCTTACATAACTTGTAATTAATCTATTGAAGACAACAATGCATTATTTTAGCATTAAAAAGCATATCACTCAGTCTTTTCAATCATTAAATTGTTTGAAGGCACTTCGAAACAATTCTCTTTTTGCATTTAAAACGCGACTTTCGTGCATAACTTGCAATTGATCTATTGATGGCAACTATGCCTTCTTTAGCGTTCAAGTCATATTTTTGCGTCTCTTTTAGTCAGTAAATCATTCTAAATCACTTCGAACGAAATTCGGCCTTTAAACATGACTTTCGTGCATAACTTGCAGTTGATCTATTATAGGCAACAATGCATTTGTTTAGCCTTAAAGTCATGTCACCGAGTCTTTTCTAGTCTTTAAATCATTCTAAATTAGTTCGAACGAATTCTATTTTCGCCCTTCAAATATTATTTTCTTACATAACTTGTAATTAATCTATTGAAGACAACAATGCATTATTTTAGCATTCAAAAGCATATCAGTCAGTCTTTTCAATCATTAAATTGTTTGATTGCACGTCGAACCAATTCTCTTTTTGCATTTAAAACGCGACTTTCGTGCATAACTTGCAATTGATCTATTGATGGCAACTATGCCTTCTTTAGCGTTCAAGTCATATTTTTGCGTCTCTTTTAGTCAGTAAATCATCCTAAATTACTTCGTATGAAATTCGGCATTTAAACATGAGTTTCGTGCATAACTTGCAGTTGATCTATTATAGGCAACAATGCATTTGTTTAGTCTTATATTCATGTCACCGAGACTCTTCTAGTCATTAAATCATTCTAAATTAATTCGACCGAATTCTATTTTCGCCCTTCAAATATTATTTTCTTACATAACTTGTAATTAATCTATTGAAGACAACAATGCATTATTTTAGCATTAAAAAGCATATCAGTCAGTCTTTTCAATCATTAAATTGTTTGATGGCACTTCGAACCAATTCTCTTTTTGCATTTAAAACGCGACTTTCGTGCATAACTTGCAATTGATCTATTGATGGCAACTATGCCTTTTTAAGCGTTCAAGTCATATTTTTGCGTCTCTTTTAGTCAGTAAATCATTCTAAATCACTTCGAACGAAATTCGGCCTTTAAACATGACTTTCGTGCATAACTTGCAGTTGATCATTTCAAGGTAACAATGCATTTGTTTAGCCTTAAAGTCATGTCATTGAGTCCCTTTTAGTCTTTAAATCATTCTAAATTAATTCGAACGAATTCTATTTTTGCCCTTCAAACATTATTTTCTTACATAACTTGTAATTAATCTATTGAAGACAACAATGCATTATTTAAGCATTAAAAAGCATATCACTCAGTCTTTTCAATCATTAAATTGTTTGAAGGCACATCGAACCAATTCTCATTTTGCATTTAAAACGCGACTTTAGTGCATAACTTGCAATTGATCTATTGATGGCAACTATGCATTTTTTAGCATTCAAGTCATATTTTTGCGTCTCTTTTAGTCAGTAAATCATTCTAAATCACTTCGAACGAAATTCGGCCTTTAAACATGACTTTCGTGCATAACTTGCAGTTGATCTATTATAGGCAACAATGCATTTGTTTAGCCTTAAATTCATGTCACCGAGACTCTTCTAGTCATTAAATCATTCTAAATTAGTTCGAACGAATTCTATTTTCGCCCTTCAAATATTATTTTCTTACATAACTTGTAATTAATCTATTGAAGACAACAATGCATTATTTTAGCATTAAAAAGCATATCACTCAGTCTTTTCAATCATTAAATTGTTTGAGCGCACTTCGAACCAATTCTCTTTTGGCATTTAAAACGCGACTTTCGTGCATAACTTGCAATTGATATATTGATGGCAACTATGCATTTTTTAGCGTTCAAGTCATATTTATGCGTCTCTTTTAGTCAGTAAATCATTCTGAATCACTTCGAACGAAATTCGGCCTTTAAACATGACTTTCGTGCATAACTTGCAATTGATCTATTATAGGCAACAATGCATTTGTTTAGCCTTAAATTCATGTCACCGAGACTCTTCTAGTCATTAAATCATTCTAAATTAATTCGACCGAATTCTATTTTCGCCCTTCAAATATTATTTTCTTACATAACTTGTAATTAATCTATTGAAGACAACAATGCATTATTTTAGCATTAAAAAGCATATCACTCAGTCTTTTCAATCATTAAATTGTTTGAAGGCACTTCGAACCAATTCTCTTTTTGCATTTAAAACGCGACTTTCGTGCATAACTTGCAATTGATCTATTGATGGCAACTATGCCTTTTTAAGCGTTCAAGTCATATTTTTGCGTCTCTTTTAGTCAGTAAATCATTCTAAATCACTTCGAACGAAATTCGGCCTTTAAACATGACTTTCGTGCGTAACTTGCAGTTGATCATTTCAAGGTAACAATGCATTTGTTTAGCCCTCAAAGTCATGTCATTGAGTCTCTTTTAGTCTTTAAATCATTCTAAATTAATTCGAACGAATTCTATTTTTGCCCTTCAAACATTATTTTCTTACATAACTTGTAATTAATCTATTGAAGACAACAATGCATTATTTAAGCATTAAAAAGCATATCACTCAGTCTTTTCAATCATTAAATTGTTTGAGCGCACTTCGAACCAATTCTCTTTTTGCATTTAAAACGCGACTTTCGTGCATAACTTGCAATTGATCTATTGATGGCAACTATGCATTTTTTAGCGTTCAAGTCATATTTATGCGTCTCTTTTAGTCAGTAAATCATTCTGAATCACTTCGAACGAAATTCGGCCTTTAAACATGACTTTCGTGCATAACTTGCAATTGATCTTCTATAGGCAACAATGCATTTGTTTAGCCTTAAATTCATGTCACCGAGACTCTTCTAGTCATTAAATCATTCTAAATTAATTCGACCGAATTCTATTTTCGCCCTTCAAATATTATTTTCTTACATAACTTGTAATTAATCTATTGAAGACAACAATGCATTATTTTAGCATTAAAAAGCATATCACTCAGTCTTATCAATCATTAAATTGTTTGAGCGCACTTCGAACCAATTCTCTTTTTGCATTTAAAACGCGACTTTCGTGCATAACTTGCAATTGATCTATTGATGGCAACTATGCATTTTTCAGCGTTCAAGTCATATTTATGCGTCTCTTTTAGTCAGTAAATCATTCTGAATCACTTCGAACGAAATTCGGCCTTTAAACATGACTTTCGTGCATAACTTGCAATTGATCTATTATAGGCAACAATGCATTTGTTTAGCCTTAAATTCATGTCACCGAGACTCTTCTAGTCATTAAATCATTCTAAATTAATTCGACCGAATTCTATTTTCGCCCTTCAAATATTATTTTCTTACATAACTTGTAATTAATCTATTGAAGACAACAATGCATTATTTTAGCATTAAAAAGCATATCAGTCAGTCTTTTCAATCATTAAATTGTTTGATGGCACTTCGAACCAATTCTCTTTTTGCATTTAAAACGCGACTTTCGTGCATAACTTGCAATTGATCTATTGATGGCAACTATGCCTTTTTAAGCGTTCAAGTCATATTTTTGCGTCTCTTTTAGTCAGTAAATCATTCTAAATCACTTCGAACGAAATTCGGCCTTTAAACATGACTTTCGTGCATAACTTGCAGTTGATCATTTCAAGGTAACAATGCATTTGTTTAGCCTTAAAGTCATGTCATTGAGTCCCTTTTAGTCTTTAAATCATTCTAAATTAATTCGAACGAATTCTATTTTTGCCCTTCAAACATTATTTTCTTACATAACTTGTAATTAATCTATTGAAGACAACAATGCATTATTTTAGCATTAAAAAGCATATCACTCAGTCTTTTCAATCATTAAATTGTTTGAAGGCACTTCGAAACAATTCTCTTTTTGCATTTAAAACGCGACTTTCGTGCATAACTTGCAATTGATCTATTGATGGCAACTATGCCTTCTTTAGCGTTCAAGTCATATTTTTGCGTCTCTTTTAGTCAGTAAATCATTCTAAATCACTTCGAACGAAATTCGGCCTTTAAACATGACTTTCGTGCATAACTTGCAGTTGATCTATTATAGGCAACAATGCATTTGTTTAGCCTTAAAGTCATGTCACCGAGTCTTTTCTAGTCTTTAAATCATTCTAAATTAGTTCGAACGAATTCTATTTTCGCCCTTCAAATATTATTTTCTTACATAACTTGTAATTAATCTATTGAAGACAACAATGCATTATTTTAGCATTCAAAAGCATATCAGTCAGTCTTTTCAATCATTAAATTGTTTGATTGCACGTCGAACCAATTCTCTTTTTGCATTTAAAACGCGACTTTCGTGCATAACTTGCAATTGATCTATTGATGGCAACTATGCCTTCTTTAGCGTTCAAGTCATATTTTTGCGTCTCTTTTAGTCAGTAAATCATCCTAAATTACTTCGTATGAAATTCGGCATTTAAACATGAGTTTCGTGCATAACTTGCAGTTGATCTATTATAGGCAACAATGCATTTGTTTAGTCTTATATTCATGTCACCGAGACTCTTCTAGTCATTAAATCATTCTAAATTAATTCGACCGAATTCTATTTTCGCCCTTCAAATATTATTTTCTTACATAACTTGTAATTAATCTATTGAAGACAACAATGCATTATTTTAGCATTAAAAAGCATATCAGTCAGTCTTTTCAATCATTAAATTGTTTGATGGCACTTCGAACCAATTCTCTTTTTGCATTTAAAACGCGACTTTCGTGCATAACTTGCAATTGATCTATTGATGGCAACTATGCCTTTTTAAGCGTTCAAGTCATATTTTTGCGTCTCTTTTAGTCAGTAAATCATTCTAAATCACTTCGAACGAAATTCGACCTTTAAACATGACTTTCGTGCATAACTTGCAGTTGATCATTTCAAGGTAACAATGCATTTGTTTAGCCTTAAAGTCATGTCATTGAGTCCCTTTTAGTCTTTAAATCATTCTAAATTAATTCGAACGAATTCTATTTTTGCCCTTCAAACATTATTTTCTTACATAACTTGTAATTAATCTATTGAAGACAACAATGCATTATTTAAGCATTAAAAAGCATATCACTCAGTCTTTTCAATCATTAAATTGTTTGAAGGCACATCGAACCAATTCTCATTTTGCATTTAAAACGCGACTTTAGTGCATAACTTGCAATTGATCTATTGATGGCAACTATGCATTTTTTAGCATTCAAGTCATATTTTTGCGTCTCTTTTAGTCAGTAAATCATTCTAAATCACTTCGAACGAAATTCGGCCTTTAAACATGACTTTCGTGCATAACTTGCAGTTGATCTATTATAGGCAACAATGCATTTGTTTAGCCTTAAATTCATGTCACCGAGACTCTTCTAGTCATTAAATCATTCTAAATTAGTTCGAACGAATTCTATTTTCGCCCTTCAAATATTATTTTCTTACATAACTTGTAATTAATCTATTGAAGACAACAATGCATTATTTTAGCATTAAAAAGCATATCACTCAGTCTTTTCAATCATTAAATTGTTTGAGCGCACTTCGAACCAATTCTCTTTTGGCATTTAAAACGCGACTTTCGTGCATAACTTGCAATTGATATATTGATGGCAACTATGCATTTTTTAGCGTTCAAGTCATATTTATGCGTCTCTTTTAGTCAGTAAATCATTCTGAATCACTTCGAACGAAATTCGGCCTTTAAACATGACTTTCGTGCATAACTTGCAATTGATCTATTATAGGCAACAATGCATTTGTTTAGCCTTAAATTCATGTCACCGAGACTCTTCTAGTCATTAAATCATTCTAAATTAATTCGACCGAATTCTATTTTCGCCCTTCAAATATTATTTTCTTACATAACTTGTAATTAATCTATTGAAGACAACAATGCATTATTTTAGCATTAAAAAGCATATCACTCAGTCTTTTCAATCATTAAATTGTTTGAAGGCACTTCGAACCAATTCTCTTTTTGCATTTAAAACGCGACTTTCGTGCATAACTTGCAATTGATCTATTGATGGCGACTATGCCTTCTTTAGCGTTCAAGTCATATTTTTGCGTCTCTTTTAGTCAGTAAATCATTCTAAATCACTTCGAACGAAATTCGGCCTTTAAATATGACTTTCGTGCATAACTTGCAGTTGATCTATTATAGGCAACAATGCATTTGTTTAGCCTTAAAGTCATGTCATTGAGTCTCTTTTAGTCATTAAATCAATCTAAATTAATTCGACCGAATTCTATTTTCGCCCTTCAAACATTATTTTCTTACATAACTTGCAATTAATCTATTGAAGACAACAATGCATTATTTTAGCATTAAAAAGCATATCACTCAGTCTTTTCAATCATTAAATTGTTTGAAGGCACTTCGAACCAATTCTCTTTTTGCATTTAAAACGCGACTTTCGTGCATAACTTGCAATTGATCTATTGATGGAAACTATGCCTTCTTTAGCGTTCAAGTCATATTTTTGCGTCTCTTTTAGTCAGTAAATCATTCTAAATCACTTCGAACGAAATTCGGCCTTTAAACATGACTTTCGTGCATAACTTGCAGTTGATCTATTATAGGCAACAATGCATTTGTTTAGCCTTAAAGTCAGGTCACTGAGTCTTTTCTAGTCTTTAAATCATTCTAAATTAGTTCGAACGAATTCTATTTTCGCCCTTCAAATATTATTTTCTTACATAACTTGTAATTAATCTATTGAAGACAACAATGCATTATTTTAGCATTAAAAAGCATATCACTCAGTCTTTTCAATCATTAAATTGTTTGATCGCACTTCGAACCAATTCTCTTTTTGCATTTAAAACGCGACTTTCGTGCATAACTTGCAATTAATCTATTGATGGCAACTATGCATTTTTTAGCGTTCAAGCCATATTTTTGCGTCTCTTTTAGTCAGTAAATCATTCTAAATCACTTCGTATGAAATTCGGCATTTAAACATGACTTTCGTGCATAACTTGCAGTTGATCTATTATACGGAACAATGCATTTCTTTAGCCTTAAAGTCATGTCATTGAGTCTCTTTTAGTCATTAAATCATTCTAAATTAATTCGAACGAATTCTATTTTCGCCCTTCAAATATTATTTTTTCACATAAGTTGTAATTAATCTATTGAAGACAACAATGCATTATTTTAGCATTAAAAAGCATATCACTCAGTCTTTTCAATCATTAAATTGTTTGAAGGCACTTCGAACCAATTCTCTTTTTGCATTTAAAACGCGACTTTAGTGCATAACTTGCAATTGATCTATTGATGGCAACTATGCCTTTTTTAGCGTTCAAGTCATATTTTTGCGTCTCTTTTAGTCAGTAAATCATTCTAAATCACTTCGAACGAAATTCGGCCTTTAAACATGACTTTCGTGCGTAACTTGCAGTTGATCTATTGAAGGCAACAATGCATTTGTTTAGCCTTAAAGTCATGTCATTGAGTCTCTTTTAGTAATTAAATCATTCTAAATTAGTTCGAACGAATTCTATTTTCGCCCTTCAAATATTATTTTCTTACATAACTTGTAATTAATCTATTGAGACAACAATGCATTATTTTAGCGTTAAAAAGCATATGACTCAGTCTTTTCAATCATTAAATTGCTTGAAGGCACTTCGAACAAATTCTCTTCTTGCATTTAAAACACTACTTTCGTGCATAACTTGCAATTGATCTATTGATGGCAACAATGCCGTTTTTAGCGTCCAAGTCATATTTTTGCGTCTCTTTTAGTCAGTAAATCATTCTAAATCACTTCGACCGAAATTCGGCATTTAAACATGACTTTCGTGTGTAACTTGCAGTTGATCTATTGAAGGCAACAATGCATTTGCTTAGCCTTAAAGTCATGTCATTGAGTATCTTTTAGTCATTAAATCATTTTAAATTAATTCGGCCGAATTCTATTTTCGCCCTTCAAACATTATTTTCTTACATAACTTGCAATTAATCTATTGAAGACGACAATGCATTATTTTAGCATTAAAAAGCATATCACTCAGTCTTTTCAATCATTAAATTGTTTGAAGGCACTTCGAACCAATTCTATTTTTGCATTTAAAACGCGACTTTCGTGCATAACTTGCAATTGATCTTTGATGGCAAGTATGCCTTTTTTAGCGTTCAAGTCATATTTTTGCGTCTCTTTTAGTCAGTAAATCATTCTAAATCACTTCGAACGAAATTCGGCCTTTAAACATGACTTTCGTGCATAACTTGCAGTTGATCTATTATAGGCAACAATGCATTTGTTTAGCCTTAAAGTCATGTCATTGAGTCACTTTTAGTCATTAAATCATTCTAAATTAATTCGACCGAATTCTATTTTTGCCCTTCAAACATTATTTTCTTACATAACTTGTAATTAATCTATTGAAGACAACAATGCATTATTTTAGCATTAAAAAGCATATCACTCAGTCTTTTCAATCATTAAATTGTTTGAAGGCACTTCGAACCAATTCTCTTTTTGCATTTAAAACGCGACTTTAGTGCATAACTTGCAATTGATCTATTGATGGCAACTAGGCATTTTTTAGCGTTCAAGTCATATTTTTACGTCTCTTTTAGTCAGTAAATCATTCTAAAACACTTCGAACGAAATTCGGCCTTTAAACATGACTTTCGTGCATAACTTGCAGTTGATCTATTATAGGCAACAATGCATTTGTTTAGCCTTAAAGTCATATCACTGAGTCTCTTCTAGTCTTTAAATCATTCTAAATTAGCTCGAACGAATTCTATTTTCGCCCTTCAAATATTATTTTCTTACATAACTTGTAATTAATCTATTGAAGACAACAATGCATTATTTTAGCATTAAAAAGCATATGACTCAGTCTTTTCAATCATTAAATTGTTTGAAGGCACTTCGAACCAATTCTATTTTTGCATTTAAAACGCGACTTTCGTGCATAACTTGCAATTGATCTATTGATGGCAAGTATGCCTTTTTTAGCGTTCAAGTCATATTTTTGCGTCTCTTTTAGTTAGTAAATCATTCTAAATCACTTCGAACGAAATTCGGCCTTGAAACATGAGTTTCGTGCGTAACTTGCAGTTGATCTATTGAAGGTAACAATGCATTTGTTTAGCCTTAAAGTCATGTCATTGAGTCTCTTTTAGTCTTTAAATCAGTCTAAATTAATTCGACCGAATTCTATTTTCGCCCTTCAAACATTATTTTCTTACATAACTTGCAATTAATCTATTGAAGACAACAATGCATTATTTTGGGATTAAAAAGCATATCACTTAGTCTTTTCAATCATTAAATTGTTTGAAGGCACTTCGAACCAATTCTCTTTTTGCATTTAGAACGCCATCTTCGTGGATAATTTGCAATTGATCTATTGATGGCAACTATGCATTTTTTTAGCTTTAAAGTCATATTTTTGCGTCTTTTTTAGTCAGTAAATCATTCTAAATCACTTCGTATGAAATTCGGCATTTAAACATGACTTTCGTGCATAACTTGCAGTTGATCTATTATAGGCAACAATGCATTTGTTTAGCCTTAAAGTCATGTCACTGAGTCTCTTCTAGTCATTAAATCATTCAAAATTAGTTCGAACGAATTCTATTTACGCCCTTCAAATTTTATTTTCTTACATAACTTGTAATTAATCTATTGTAGACAACAATGCATTGTTTTAGCATTAAAAAGCATATCACTCAGTCTTTTCAATCATTAAATTGTTTGAAGGCACTTCGAGCCAATTCCCTTTTTGCATTTAAAACGCGACTTTAGTGCATAACTTGCAATTGATCTATTGATGGCAACTATGCGTTTTTTAGCGTTCAAGTCATATTTTTGCGTCTCTTTTAGTCAGTAAATCATTCTAAATCACTTCGAACGAAATTCGGCCTTTAAATATGACTTTCGTGCATAACTTGCAGTTGATCTATTATACGGAACAATGCATTTGTTTAGCCTTAAAGTCATGTCATTGAGTCTCTTTTAATCTTTAAATCATTCAAAATTAATTCGAACGAATTCTATTTTTGCCCTTCAAACATTATTTTCTTACATAACTTGTAATTAATCTATTGAAGACAACAATGCATTATTTTAGCATTAAAAAGCATATCACTCAGTCTTTTCAATCATTAAATTGTTTGAAGGCACTTCGAGCCAATTCTCTTTTTGCATTTAAAACGCGACTTTCGTGCATAACTTGCAATTGATCTATTGATGGCAACTATGCCTTTTTTAGCTTTGAAGTCAAATTTTTGCGTCTCTTATAGTCAGTAAATCATTCTAAATCACTTCGAACGAAATTCGGCCTTTAAACATGACTGTCGTGCGTAACTTGCAGTTGATCTATTAAAGGCAACAATGCATTTGTTTAGCCTCAAAGTCATGTCATTGAGTCTCTTTTAGTCTTTAAATCATTCTAAATTAATTCGACCGAATTCTATTTTCGCCCTTCAAACATTATTTTCTTACATAACTTGCAATTAATCTATTGAAGACAACAATGCATTATTTTAGCATTAAAAAGCATATCACTCAGTCTTTTCAATCATTAAATTGTTTGAAGGCACTTCGAACCAATTCTCTTTTTGCATTTAAAACGCGACTTTCATGCACAACTTGCAATTGATCTATTGATGGCAACTATGCCTTTTTAAGCGTTCAAGTCATATTTTTGCGTCTCTTTTAGTCAGTAAATCATTCTAAATAACTTCGAACGAAATTCGGCCTTCAAACATGACTTTCGTGCATAACTTGCTGTTGATCTATTATACGGAACAATGCATTTCTTTAGCCTTAAAGTCATGTCATTGAGTCTCTTTTAGTCATTAAATCATTCTAAATTAATTCGAACGAATTCTATTTTCGCCCTTCAAATATTATTTTCTTACATAAGTTGTAATTAATCTATTGAAGACAACACTGCATTATTTTAGCATTAAAAAGCATATCACTCAGTCTTTTCAGTCATTAAATTGTTTGAAGGCACTTCGAACCAATTCTCTTTTTGCATTTAAAACGCGACTTTCGTGCATAACTTGCAATTGATCTATTGACGGCAACTATGCATTTTTTAGCGTTCAAGTCATGTTTTTGCATCTCTTTTAGTCAGTAAATCATTCTGAATCACTTTGAACGAAATTCGGCCTTTAAACATGACTTTCGTGCATAACTTGCAGTTGATCTATTATAGGCAACAATGCATTTGTTTAGCCTTAAAGTCATGTCACTGAGTCTCCTCTAGTCATTAAATCATTCTAAATTAGTTCGAACGAATTCTATTTTCGCCCTTCAAATATTATTTTCTTACATAACTTGTAATTAATCTATTGAAGACAACAATGCATTATTTTTGCATTAAAAAGCATATCACTCAGTCTTTTCAATCATTAAATTGTTTGATGGCGCTTCAAACTAATTCTCTTTTTGCATTTAAAACGCGACTTTCGTGCATAACTTGCAATTAATCTATTGATGGCAACTATGCCTTTTTTAGCTTTGAAGTCTTATTTTTGCGTCTCTTTTAGTCAGTAAATCATTCTAAATCACTTCGAACGAAATTCGGCCTTTAAACATGACTTTCGTGCATAACTTGCAGTTGATCTATTATAGGCAACAATGCATTTGTTTAGCCTTAAAGTCATGTCACTGAGTCTCTTCTAGTCATTAAATCATTCAAAATTAGTTGGAACGAATTCTATTTTCGCCCTTCAAATATTATTTTATTACATAACTTGCAATTAATCTATTGAAGACAAGAATGCATTATTTTAGCATTAAAAAGCATATCACTCAGTCTTTTCAATCATTAAATTGTTTGATGGCACTTCGAACCAATTCTCTTTTTACATTTAAAACGCGACTTTCGTGTATAACTTGCAATTGATCTATTGATGGCAACTATGCCTTTTTAAGCGTTCAAGTCATATTTTTGCGTCTCTTTTAGTCAGTAAATCATTCTAAATCACTTCGAACGAAATTCGGCCTTTAAACATGACTTTCGTGCGTAACTTGCAGTTGATCTATTCAAGGTAACAATGCATTAGTTTAGCCTTAAAGTCATGTCATTGAGTCTCTTTTAGTCTTTAAATCATTCTAAATTAATTCGAACGAATTCTATTTTTGCCCTTCAAACATTATTTTCTTAGATAACTTGTAATTAATCTATTGAAGACAACAATGCATTATTTTAGCATTAAAAAGCATATCACTCAGTCTTTTCAATCATTAAATTGTTTGATGGCACTTCGAACCAATTCTATTTTTGCATTTAAAACGCGACTTTCGTGCATAACTTGCAATTGATCTATTGATGGCAACTATGCCTTTTTAAGCGTTCAAGTCATATTTTTGCGTCTCTTTTAGTCAGTAAATCATTCTAAATCACTTCGAACGAAATTCGGCCTCCAAACATGACTTTCGTGCATAACTTGCTGTTGATCTATTATACGGAACAATGCATTTCTTTAGCCTTAAAGTCATGTCGTTGAGTCTCTTTTAGTCATTAAATCATTCTAAATTAATTCGAACGAATTCTATTTTCGCCCTTCAAATATTATTTTCTTACATAAGTTGTAATTAATCTACTGAAGACAACAATGCATTATTTTAGCATTAAAAAGCATATGACTCAGTCTTTTCAATCATTAAATTGTTTGATGGCACTTCGAACCAATTCTCTTTTTGCATTTAAAACGCGACTTTCGTGCATAACTTGCAATTGATCTATTGATGGCAACTATGCCTTTTTAAGCGTTCAAGTCATTTTTTTGCCTCTCTTTTAGTCAGTAAATCATTCTAAATCACTTCGAAAGAAATTCGGCCTTTAAACATGACTTTCGTGCGTAACTTGCAGTTGATCTATTGAAGGTAACAATGCATTTGTTTACCCTTAAAGTCATGTCATTGAGTCTCTTTTAGTCTTTAAATCATTCTAAATTAATTCGAACGAATTCTATTTTTTCCCTTCAAACATTATTTTCTTACATAACTTGTAATTAATCTATTGAAGACAACAATGCATTATTTTAGCATTAAAAAGCATATCACGCAGTCTTTTCAATCATTAAATTGTTTGAAGGCACTTCGAACCAATTCTCTTTTTGCATTTAAAACGCGACTTTCGTGCATAACTTGCAATTGATCTATTGATGGCAACTATGCCTTTTTTAGCGTTCAAGTCATATTTTTGCGTCTCTTTTAGTCAGTAAATTATTCTAAATCACTTCGAACGAAATTCGGCCTTTAAACATGACTTTCGTGCGTAACTAGCAGTTGATCTATTATAGGCAACAATGCATTTGTTTAGCCTTAAAGTCATGTCACTGAGTCTCTTCTAGTCATTAAATCATTCTAAATTAGTTCGTATGAATTCTATTTTCGCCCTTCAAATATTATTTTCTTACATAACTTGTAATTAATCTATTGAAGACAACACTGCATTATTTTAGCATTAAAAAGCATATCACTCAGTCTTTTCAATCATTAAATTGTTTGAAGGCACTTCGAACCAATTCTCTTTTTGCATTTAAAACGCGACTTTCGTGCATAAGTTGCAATTGATCTATTGATGGCAACTATGCCTTTTTTAGCTTTGAAGTCAAATTTTTGCGTCTCTTTTAGTCAGTAAATCATTCTAAATCACTTCGAACGAAATTCGGCCTTTAAACATGACTGTCGTGCGTAACTTGCGGTTGATCTATTAAAGGCAACAATGCATTTGTTTAGCCTCAAAGTCATGTCATTGAGACTCTTTTAATCTTTAAATCATTCTAAATAAATTCGAACGAATTCTATTTTGGCCCTTCAAACACTATTTTCTTACATAACTTGTAATTAATCTACTGAAGACAACAATGCATTATTTTAGCATTAAAAAGCATATCACTCAGTCTTTTCAATCATTAAATTGTTTGAAGGCACTTCGAACCAATTCTCTTTTTGCATTTAAAACGCGACTTTCGTGCATAACTTGCAATTGATCTATTGATGGCAACTATTCCTTTTTTAGCGTTCAAGTCATATTTTTGCGGCTCTTATAGTCAGTAAATCATTCTAAATCACTTCGAACGAAATTCGGCCTTTAAACATGACTTTCGTGCGTAACTTGCAGTTGATCAATTGAAGGCAACAATGCATTTGTTTAGCCTTAAAGTCATCTCATTGAGTCTCTTTTAGTCATTAAATCATTCTAAATTAATTCGACCGAATTCTATTTTCGCCCTTCAAACATTATTTTCTTACATAACTTGCAATTAATCTATTGAAGACAACAATGCATTATTTTAGCATTAAAAAGCATATGACTCAGTCTTTTCAATCATTAAATTGTTTGAAGGCACTTCGAACCAATTCTCTTTTTGCATTTAAAACGCGACTTTCGTGCATAAGTTGCAATTGATCTATTGATGGCAACTATGCATTTTTTAGCGTTCAAGCCATATTTTTGCGTCTGTTTTAGTCAGTAAATCATTCTAAATCACTTCGTATGAAATTCGGCATTTAAACATTTATTTCGTGCATAACTTGCAGTTGATCTATTATACGGAACAATGCATTTCTTTAGCCTTAAATTCATGTCACTGAGTCTCTTCTAGTCATTAAATCGTTATAAATTAGTTCGAACGAATTCTATTTTCGCCCTTCAAATATTATTTTCTTACATAACTTGTAATTAATCTATTGAAGACAACACTGCATTATTTTAGCATTAAAAAGCATATCACTCAGTCTTTTCAATCATTAAATTGTTTGAAGGCACTTCGAACCAATTCTCTTTTTGCATTTAAAACGCGACTTTCGTGCATAAGTTGCAATTGATCTATTGACGGCAACTATGCCTTCTTTAGCGTTCAAGTCATATTTTTGCGTCTCTTTTAGTCAGCAAATCATTCTAAATCACTTCGAAAGAAATTCGGCCTTTAAACATGACTTTCGTGCGTAACTTGCAGTTGATCTATTGAAGGTAACAATGCATTTTTTTAGCCTTAAAGTCATGTCATTGAGTCTCTTTTAATCTTTAAATCATTCTAAATTAATTCGAACGAATTCTATTTTTGCCCTTCAAACATTATTTTCTTACATAACTTGTAATTAATCTATTGAAGACAACAATGCATTATTTTAGCATTAAAAAGCATATCACTCAGTCTTTTCAATCATTAAATTGTTTGAAGGCACTTCGAACCAATTCTCTTTTTGCATTTAAAACGCGACTTTCGTGCATAACTTGCAATTGATCTATTGATGGCAACTATGCCTTTTTTAGCGTTCAAGTCATTTTTTTGCCTCTCTTTTAGTCAGTAAATCATTCTAAATCACTTCGAAAGAAATTCGGCCTTTAAACATGACTTTCGTGCATAACTTGCAGTTGATCTATTGAAGGTAACAATGCATTTTTTTAGCCTTAAAGTCATGTCATTGAGTCTCATTCAATCTTTAAATCATTCTAAATTAATTCGAACGAATTCTATTTTTGCCCTTCAAACATTATTTTCTTACATAACCTGTAATTAATCTATTGAACACAATAATGCATTATTTTAGCATTAAAAAGCATATCACTCAGTCTTTTCAATCATTAAATTGTTTGAAGGCACTTCGAACCAATTCTCTTTTTGCATTTAGAACGCCATCTTCATGGATAATTTGCAATTGATCTATTGATGGCAACTATGCATTTTTTTAGCTTTAAAGTCATATTTTTGCGTCTTTTTTAGTCAGTAAATCATTCTAAATCACTTCGTATGAAATTCGGCATTTAAACATGACTTTCGTGCATAACTTGCAGTTGATCTATTATAGGCAACAATGCATTTGTTTAGCCTTAAAGTCATGTCACTGAGTCTCTTCTAGTCATTAAATCATTCAAAATTAGTTCGAACGAATTCTATTTACGCCCTTCAAATTTTATTTTCTTACATAACTTGTAATTAATCTATTGTAGACAACAATGCATTGTTTTAGCATTAAAAAGCATATCACTCAGTCTTTTCAATCATTAAATTGTTTGATTGCACTTCGAACCAATTCTCTTTTTGCATTTAAAACGCGACTTTAGTGCATAACTTGCAATTGATCTATTGATGGCAACTATGCGTTTTTTAGCGTTCAAGTCATATTTTTGCGTCTCTTTTAGTCAGTAAATCATTCTAAATCACTTCGAACGAAATTCGGCCTTTAAACATGACTTTCGTGCGTAACTTGCAGTTGATCTATTATACGGAACAATGCATTTGTTTAGCCTTAAAGTCATGTCATTGAGTCTCTTTTAATCTTTAAATCATTCAAAATTAATTCGAACGAATTCTATTTTTGCCCTTCAAACATTATTTTCTTACATAACTTGTAATTAATCTATTGAAGACAACAATGCATCATTTTAGCATTAAAAAGCATATCACTCAGTCTTTTCAATCATTAAATTGTTTGAAGGCACTTCGAACCAATTCTCTTTTTGCATTTAAAACGCGACTTTCATGCATAAGTTGCAATTGATCTATTGATGGCAACTATGCATTTTTTAGCGTTCAAGCCATATTTTTGCGTCTCTTTTAGTCAGTAAATCATTCTAAATCACTTCGTATGAAATTCGGCATTTAAACATGAATTTCGTGCATAACTTGCAGTTGATCTATTATACGGAACAATGCATTTCTTTAGCCTTAAATTCATGTCACTGAGTCTCTTCTAGTCATTAAATCGTTATAAATTAGTTCGAACGAATTCTATTTTCGCCCTTCAATTATTATTTTCTTACATAACTTGTAATTAATCTATTGAAGACAACACTGCATTATTTTAGCATTAAAAAGCATATCACTCAAACTTTTCAATCATTAAATTGTTTGAAGGCACTTCGAACCAATTCTCTTTTTGCATTTAAAACGCGACTTTCGTGCATAAGTTGCAATTGATCTATTGACGGCAACTATGCCTTTTTTAGCGTTCAAGTCATATTTTTGCGTCTCTTTTAGTCAGCAAATCATTCTAAATCACTTCGAAAGAAATTCGGCCTTTAAACATGACTTTCGTGCGTAACTTGCAGTTGATCTATTGAAGGTAACAATACATTTTTTTAGCCTTAAAGTCATGTCATTGAGTCTCTTTTAATCTTTAAATCATTCTAAATTAATTCGAACGAATTCTATTTTTGCCCTTCAAACATTATTTTCTTACATAACTTGTAATTAATCTATTGAAGACAACAATGCATTATTTTAGCATTAAAAAGCATATCACTCAGTCTTTTCAATCATTAAATTGTTTGAAGGCACTTCGAACCAATTCTCTTTTTGCATTTAAAACGCGACTTTCGTGCATAACTTGCAATTGATCTATTGATGGCAACTATGCCTTTTTTAGCGTTCAAGTCATTTTTTTGCCTCTCTTTTAGTCAGTAAATCATTCTAAATCACTTCGAAAGAAATTCGGCCTTTAAACATGACTTTCGTGCATAACTTGCAGTTGATCTATTGAAGGTAACAATGCATTTTTTTAGCCTTAAAGTCATGTCATTGAGTCTCATTCAATCTTTAAATCATTCTAAATTAATTCGAACGAATTCTATTTTTGCCCTTCAAACATTATTTTCTTTCATAACCTGTAATTAATCTATTGAACACAATAATGCATTATTTTAGCATTAAAAAGCATATCACTCAGTCTTTTCAATCATTAAATTGTTTGAAGGCACTTCGAACCAATTCTCTTTTTGCATTTAAAACGCGACTTTCGTGCATAAGTCGCAATTGATCTATTGACGGCAACTATGCCTTTTTTAGCGTTCAAGTCATATTTTTGCGTCTCTTTTAGTCAGCAAATCATTCTAAATCACTTCGAAAGAAATTCGGCCTTTAAACATGACTTTCGTGCGTAACTTGCAGTTGATCAATTGATGGTAACAATGCATTTCTTTAGCCTTAAAGTCATGTCATTGAGTCTCTTTTAGTCATTAAATCGTTCTAAATTAATTCGACCGAATTCTATTTTCGCCCTTCAAACATTATTTTCTTACATAACTTGCAATTAATCTATTGAAGACAACAATGCATTATTTTAGCATTAAAAAGCATATCACTCAGTCTTTTCAATCATTAAATTGTTTGAAGGCACTTTGAACCAATTCTCTTTTTGCATTTAAAATGCGACTTTCGTGCATAACTTGCAATTGATCTATTGATGGCAACTATGCCTTTTTTAGCGTTCAAGTCATATTTTTGCGGCTCTTATAGTCAGTAAATCATTCTAAATCACTTCGAACGAAATTCGGCCTTTAAACATGACTTTCGTGCGTAACTTGCAGTTGATCAATTGAAGGCAACAATGCATTTGTTTAGCCTTAAAGTCATGTCATTGAGTCTCTTTTAGTCATTAAATCATGCTAAATTAATTCGACCGAATTCTATTTTCGCCCTTCAAACATTATTTTCTTACATAACTTGCAATTAATCTATTGAAGACAACAATGCATTATTTTAGCATTAAAAAGCATATCACTCAGTCTTTTCAATCATTAAATTGTTTGAAGGCACTTCGAACCAATTCTCTTTTTGCATTTAAAACGCGACTTTCGTGCATAACTTGCAATTGATCTATTGATGGCAACTATGCCTTTTTTAGCGTTCAAGTCATTTTTTTGCGTCTCTTTTAGTCAGCAAATCATTCTAAATCACTTCCAAAGAAATTCGGCCTTTAAACATGACTTTCGTGCGTAAGTTGCAATTGATCTATTGAAGGTAACAATGCATTTTTTTAGCCTTAAAGTCATGTCATTAAGTCTCTTTTAATCTTTAAATCATTCTAAATTAATTCGAACGAATTCTATTTTGGCCCTTCAAACATTATTTTCTTACATAACTTGCAATTAATCTATTGAAGACAACAATGCATTATTTTAGCATTAAAAAGCATATCACTCAGTCTTTTCAATCATTAAATTGTTTGAAGGCACTTTGAACCAATTCTCTTTTTGCATTTAAAACGCGACTTTCGTGCATAACTTGCAATTGATCTATTTAGGGCAACTATGCCTTTTTTAGCGTTCAAGTCATATTTTTGCGTCTCATTTAGTCAGTAAATCATTCTAAATCACTTCGAACGAAATTCGGCCTTTAAACATGACTTTCGTGCGTAACTTGCAGTTTATCTATTATACGGAACAATGCATTTGTTTAGCCTTAAAGTCATGTCATTGAGTCTCTTTTAGTCATTAAATCATTCTAAATTAATTCGACCGAATTCTATTTTGGCCCTTCCAACATTATTTTCTTACATAACTTGCAATTAATCTATTGAAGACAACAATGCATTATTTTAGCATTAAAAAGCATATCACTCAGTCTTTTCAATCATTAAATTGTTTGAAGGCACTTTGAACCAATTCTCTTTTTGCATTTAAAACGCGACTTTCGTGCATAACTTGCAATTGATCTATTGACGGCAACTATGCCTTTTTTAGCGTTCAAGTCATATTTTCGCGTCTCTTTTAGTCAGTAAATCATTCTAAATCACTTCGAACGAAATTCGGCCTTTAAACATGACTTTCGTGCGTAACTTGCAGTTGATCTATTATACGGAACAATGCATTTGTTTAGCCTTAAAGTCATGTCATTGAGTCTCTTTTAATCTTTAAATCATTCAAAATTAATTCGAACGAATTCTATTTTTGCCCTTCAAACATTATTTTCTTACATAACTTGTAATTAATCTATTGAAGACAACAATGCATTATTTTAGCATTAAAAAGCATATCACTCAGTCTTTTCAATCATTAAATTGTTTGAAGGCACTTCGAGCCAATTCTCTTTTTGCATTTAAAACGCGACTTTCATGCATAACTTGCAATTGATCTATTGATGGCAACTATGCCTTTTTTAGCGTTCAAGTCATTTTTTTGCCTCTCTTTTAGTCAGTAAATCATTCTAAATCACTTCGTATGAAATTCGGTATTTAAACATGACTTTCGTGCATAACTTGCAGTTGATCTATTGAAGGCAACAATGCATTTGTTTAGCCTTAAAGTCATGTCATTGAGTCTCTTTTAGTCATTAAATCATTATAAATTAATTCGAACGAATTCTATTTTCGCCCTTCAAACATTATTTTCTTACGTAACTTGTAATTAATCTATTGAAGACAACAATGGATTATTTTAGCATTAAAAAGCATATCACTCAGTCTTTTCAATCATTAAATTGTTTGAAGGCACTTCGAACCAATTCTCTTTTTGCATTTAAAACGCGACTTTCGTGCATAATTTGCAATTGATCTATTGATGGCAACTATGCCTTTTTTAGCGTTCAAGTCATATTTTTGCGTCTCTTTTAGTCAGTCAATCATTCTAAATCACTTCGTATGAAATTCGGCATTTAAACATGAATTTCGTGCATAACTTGCAGTTGATCTATTATACGGAACAATGCATTTCTTTAGCCTTAAATTCATGTCACTGAGTCTCTTCTAGTCAGTAAATCATTCTAAATTAGTTCGAACGAATTCTATTTTTGCCCTTCAAATATTATTTTCTTACATAACTTGTAATTAATCTATTGAAGACAACACTGCATTATTTTAGCATTAAAAAGCATATAACTCACTCTTTTCAATCATTAAATTGTTGGAAGGCACTTCGAACCAATTCTCTTTTTGCATTTAAAACGCGACATTCGTGCATAACTTGCAATTGATATAATGATGGCAACTATGCATTTTTTAGCATTCAAGTCATATTTTTGCATCTCTTTTAGTCAGTAAATCATTCTAAATCAGTTCGAACGAAATTCGGCCTTTAAACATGACTTTTGTGCATAACTTGCAGTTGATCTATTATAGGCAACAATGCATTTGTTTAGCCTTAAAGTCATGTCACTGAGTCTCTTCTAGTCATTAAATCATTCTAAATTAGTTCGAACGAATTCTATTTTCGCCCTTCAAATATTATTTTCTTACATAACTTGTAATTAATCTATTGAAGACAACAATGCATTATTTTAGCATTCAAAAGCATATCACTCAGTCTTTTCAATCATTAAATTGTTTGAAGGCACTTCGAACCAATTCTTTTTTTCCATTTAAAACGCGACTTTCGTGCATAACTTGCAATTGATCTATTGATGGCAACTATGCATTTTTTAGCGTTCAAGTCATATTCTTGCGTCTCTTTTAGTCAGTAAATCATTCTAAATCACTTCGAACGAAATTCGGCCTTTAAACATGACTTTTGTTCGTAACTTGCAGTTGATCTATTGAAGGCAACAACGCATTTGTTTAGCCTTAAAGTCATGTCATTGAGTCTCTTTTAATCTTTAAATCATTCTAAATTAATTCGAACGAATTCCATTTTTGCCCTTCAAACATTATTTTCTTACATAACTTGTAATTAATCTATTGAAGACAACAATGCATTATTTTAGCATTCAAAAGCATATCACTCAGTCTTTTCAATCATTAAATTGTTTGAAGGCACTTCGAACCAATTCTCTTTTTGCATTTAAAACGCGACTTTCGTGCATAACTTGCAATTGATCTATAGATGGCAACTATGCATTTTTTAGCGTTCAAGTCATATTTTTGCGTCTCTTTTAGTCAGTAAATCATTCTAAATCGCTTCGAACGAAATTCGGCCTTTAAACATGACTTTTGTTCGTAACTTGCAGTTGATCTATTGAAGGCAACAATGCATTTGTTTAGCCCTAAAGTCATGTCATTGAGTCTCTTTTAATCTTTAAATCATTCTAAATTAATTCGAACGAATTCTATTTTTCCCCTTCAAACATAATTTTCTTACATAATTTGTAATTAAGCTATTGAAGACAACAATGCATTATTTTAGCATTAAAAAGCATATCACTCAGTCTTTTCAATCATTAAATTGTTTGAAGGCATTTCGAACCAATTCTCTTTTTGCATTTAAAACGCGACTTTCGTGTATAACTTGCAATTGATCTATTGATGGCAACTATGCCTTTTTTAGCGTTCAAGTCATATTTTTGCGTCTCTTTTAGTCAGTAAATCATTCAAATCACTTCGAACGAAATTCAGCCTTTAAACATGAATTTCGTGCATAACTTGCAGTTGATCTATTATAGGCAACAATGCATTTGTTTAGCCTTAAAGTCATGTCACTTAGTCTCTTCTAGTCATTAAATCATTCTAAATTAGTTCGAACGAATTCTATTTTCGCCCTTCAAATATTATTTTCTTACATAACTTGTAATTAATCTATTGAAGACAACAATGCATTATTTTAGCATTAAAAAGCATATCACTCAGTCTTTTCAATCATTAAATTGTTTGAAGGCACTTCGAACCAATTCTCTTTTTGCATTTAAAACGCGACTTTCGTGCTTAACTTGCAATTGATCTCCTGATGGCAACTATGCCTTTTTTAGCGTTCAAGTCATATTTTTGCGGCTCTTATACTCAGTAAATCATTCTAAATCACTTCGAACGAAATTCGGGCTTTAAACATGACTTTCGTTCGTAACTTGCAGTTGATCTATTGAAGGCAACAATGCATTTGTTTAGCCTTAAAGTCATGTCATTGAGTCTCTTTTAATCTTTAAATCATTCTAAATTAATTCGAACGAATTCTATTTTTGCCCTTCAAACATTATTTTCTTACATAACTTGTAATTAATCTATTGAAGACAACAATGCATTATTTTAGCATTAAAAAGCATATCACTCAGTCTTTTCAATCATTAAATTGTTTGAAGGCACTTCGAACCAATTCTCTTTTTGCATTTAAAACGCGACTTTCGTGCATAACTTGCAACTAATCTATTGATGGCAACTATGCCTTTTTTAGCGTTCAAGTCATATTTTTGCGTCTCTTTTTGTCAGTAAATCATTCTAAATCACTTCGAACAAAATTTGGCCTTTAAACATGACTTTCGTGCGTAACTTGCAGTTGATCTATTGAAGGTAACAATCCATTTGTTTAGCCTTAAAGTCATGTCATTGAGTCTCTTTTAGTCTTTAAATCATTCTAAATTAATTCGAACGAATTCTATTTTCGCCCTTCAAATATTATTTTCTTACATAACTTGTAATTAATCTATTCAAGACCACAATGCATTATTTTAGCATTAAAAAGCATATCACTCAGTCTTTTCAATCATTAAATTGTTTGAAGGCACTTCGAACCAATTCTCTTTTTGCATTTAAAACGCGACTTTCGTGCATAACTTGCAATTGATCTCCTGATGGCAACTATGCCTTTTTTAGCGTTCAAGTCATATTTTTGCGGCTCTTATACTCAGTAAATCATTCTAAATCACTTCGAACGAAATTCGGCCTTTAAACATGACTTTCGTTCGTAACTTGCAGTTGATCTATTGAAGGCAACAATGCATTTGTGTAGCCTTAAAGTCATGTCATTGAGTCTCTTTTAATCTTTAAATCATTCTAAATTAATTCGAACGAATTCTATTTTTGCCCTTCAAACATTATTTTCTTACATAACTTGTAATTAATCTATTGAAGACAACAATGCATTATTTTAGCATTAAAAAGCATATCACTCAGTCTTTTCAATCATTAAATTGTTTGAAGGCACTTCGAACCAATTCTCTTTTTGCATTTAAAACGCGACTTTCGTGCATAACTTGCAATTAATCTATTGATGGCAACTATGCCTTTTTTAGTGTTCAAGTCATATTTTTGCGTCTCTTTTTGTCAGTAAATCATTCTAAATCACTTCGAACAAAATTCGGCCTTTAAACATGACTTTCGTGCGTAACTTGCAGTTGATCTATTGAAGGTAACAATGCATTTGTTTAGCCTTAAAGTCATGTCATTGAGTCTCTTTCAGTCTTTAAATCATTCTAAATTAATTCGAACGAATTCTATTTTTGCCCTTCAAGCATTATTTTCTTACATAACTTGTAATTAATCTATTCAAGACCACAATGCATTATTTTAGCATTCAAAAGCATATCACTCAGTCTTTTCAATCATTAAATTGTTTGAAGGCACTTCGAACCAATTCTCTTTTTGCATTTAAAACGCGACTTTCGTGCATAACTTGCAATTGATCTATTGATGGCAACTATGCCTTTTTTAGCGTTCAAGTCATATTTTTGCGTCTCTTTTAGTCAGTAAATCATTCTAAATCACTTCGAACGAAATTCGGCCTTTAAACATGAATTTCGTGCATAACTTGCAGTTGATCTATTATAGGCAACAATGCATTTGTTTAGCCTTAAAGTCATGTCACTGAGTCTCTTCTAGTCATTAAATCATTCTAAATTAGTTCGAACGAATTCTATTTTCGCCCTTCAAATATTATTTTCTTACATAACTTGTAATTAATCTATTGAAGACAACAATGCGTTATTTTAGCATTCAAACGCATATCACTCAGTCTTTTCAATCATTAAATTGTTTGAAGGCACTTCGAACCAATTCTCTTTTTGCATTTAAAACGCGACTTTCGTGCATAACATGCAATTGATCTCCTGATGGCAACTATGCCTTTTTTAGCGTTCAAGTCATATTTTTGCGGCTCTTATAGTCAGTAAATCATTCTAAATCACTTCGGACGAAATTCGGACTTTAAACATGACTTTCGTTCGTAACTTGCAGTTGATCTATTGAAGGCAACAATGCATTTGTTTAGCCTTAAATTCATGTCACTGAGTCTCTTCTAGTCATTAAATCATTCTAAATTAGTTCGAACGAATTCTATCTTCGCCCTTCAAATATTATTTTCTTACATAACTTGTAATTAATCTATTGAAGACAACAATGCATTATTTTAGCATTAAAAAGCATATCACTCAGTCTTTTCATTCATTAAATTGTTTGAAGGCACTTCGAACCAATTCTCTTTTTGCATTTAAAACGCAACTTTAGTGCATAACTTGCAATTGATCTATTGATGGCAACTATGCATTTTTTAGCATTCAAGTCATATTTTTGCATCTCTTTTAGTCAGTAAATCATTGTAAATCACTTCGAACGAAATTCGGCCTTTAAACATGACTTTCGTGCATAACTTGCAGTTGATCTATTATAGGCAACAATGCATTTGTTTAGCCTTAAAGTCATGTCACTGAGTCTCTTCTAGTCATTAAATCATTCTAAATTAGTTCGAACGAATTCTATTTTCGCCCTTCAAATATTATTTTCTTACATAACTTGTAATCAATCTATTGAAGACAACAATGCATTATTTTAGCATTAAAAAGCATATCACTCAGTCTTTTCAATCATTAAATTGTTTAAAGGCACTTCGAACCAATTCTCTTTTTGCATTTAAAACGCGACTTTCGTGCATAACTTGCAATTGATATATTGATGGCAGCTATGCATTTTTTAGCATTCAAGTCATATTTTTGAATCTCTTTTAGTCAGTAAATCATTCTAAATCACTTCGAACGAAATTCAGCCTTTAAACATGACTTTGGTGCATGACTTGCAGTTGATCTATTATAGGCAACAATGTATTTGTTTAGCCTTAAAGTCATGTCACTGAGTCTCTTCTAGTCATTAAATCATTCTAAATTAGTTCGAACGAATTCTATTTTCGCCCTTCAAATATTATTTTCTTACATAACTTGTAATTAATCTATTGAAGACAACAATGCATTATTTTAGCATTAAAAAGCATATGACTCACTCTTTTCAATCATTAAATTGTTTGAAGGCACTTCGAACCAATTCTCTTTTTGCATTTAAAACGCGACTTTCGTGCATAACTTGCAATTGATCTATTCATGGCAACTATGCCTTTTTTAGCGTTCAAGTCATATTTTTGCGTCTCTTTTAGTCAGTAAATCATTCTCAATCACTTCGAACGAAATTCGGCCTTTAAACATGACTTTCGTGCGTAACTTGCAGTTGATCTATTATACGGAACAATGCATTTCTTTAGCCTTAAATTCATGTCACTGAGTCTCTTCTAGTCATTAAATCATTCTAAATTAGTTCGAACGAATTCTATTTTCGCCCTTCAAATATTATTTTCTTACATAACTTGTAATTAATCTATTGAAGACAACACTGCATTATTTTAGCATTAAAAAGCATATCACTCAGTCTTTTCAATCATTAAATTGTTTGAAGGCACTTCGAACCAATTCTCTTTTTGCATTTAAAACGCGACTTTCGTGCATAACTTGCAATTGATCTATTGATGGCAACTATGCCTTTTTTAGCGTTCAAGTCATATTTTTGCGTCTCTTATTCTCAGTAAATCATTCTAAATCACTTCGAACGAAATTCAGCCTTTAAACATGAATTTCGTGCATAACTTGCAGTTGATCTATTATAGGCAACAATGCATTTGTTTAGCCTTAAAGTCATGTCACTTAGTCTCTTCTAGTCATTAAATCATTCTAAATTAGTTCGAACGAATTCTATTTTCGCCCTTCAAATATTATTTTCTTACATAACTTGTAATTAATCTATTGAAGACAACAATGCATTATTTTAGCATTCAAAAGCATATCACTCAGTCTTTTCAATCATTAAATTGTTTGAAGGCACTTCGAACCAATTGTCTTTTTGCATTTAAAACGCGACTTTCGTGCATAACTTGCAATTGATCTATTGATGGCAACTATGCCTTTTTTAGCGTTCAAGTCATATTTTTGTGGCTCTTATCGTCAGTAAATCATTTTAAATCACTTCGAACGAAATTCGGCCTTTAAACATGACTTTCATGCATAACTTGCAGTTGATCTATTGAAGGCAACAATGCATTTGTTTAGCCTTAAAGTCATGTCACTGAGTCTCTTCTAGTCATTAAATCATTCTAAATTAGTTCGAACGAATTCTATTTTCGCCCTTCAAATATTATTTTCTTACATAACTTGTAATTAATCTATTGAAGACAACAATGCATTATTTTAGCATTCAAAAGCATATCACTCAGTCTTTTCAATCATTAAATTGTTTGAAGGCACTTCGAACCAATTGTCTTTTTGCATTTAAAACGCGACTTTCGTGCATAACTTGCAATTAATCTATTGATGGCAACTATGCCTTTTTTAGCGTTCAAGTCATATTTTCGTGGCTCTTATCGTCAGTAAATCATTCTAAATCACTTCGAACGAAATTCGGCCTTTAAACATGACTTTCGTGCATAACTTGCAGTTAGTCTATTATAGGCAACAATGTATTTGTTTAGCCTTAAAGTCATGTCACTGAGTCTCTTCTAGTCATTAAATCATTCTAAATTAGTTCGAACGAATTCTATTTTCGCCCTTCAAATATTATTTTCTTACATAACTTGTAATTAATCTATTGAAGACAACACTGCATTATTTTAGCATTAAAAAGCATATCACTCAGTCTTTTCAATCATTAAATTGTTTGAAGGCACTTCGAACCAATTCTCTTTTTGCATTTAAAACGCGACTTTCGTGCATAACTTGCAATTGATCTATTCATGGCAACTATGCCTTTTTTAGCGTTCAAGTCCTATTTTTGAGTCTCTTTTAGTCAGTAAATCATTCTCAATCACTTCGAACGAAATTCGGCCTTTAAACATGACTTTCGTGCGTAACTGGCAGTTGATCTATTATACGGAACAATGCATTTCTTTAGCCTTAAATTCATGTCACTGAGTCTCTTCTAGTCATTAAATCATTCTAAATTAGTTCGAACGAATTCTATTTTCGCCCTTCAAATATTATTTTCTTACATAACTTGTAATTAATCTATTGAAGACAACACTGCATTATTTTAGCATTAAAAAGCATATCACTCAGTCTTTTCAATCATTAAATTGTTTGAAGGCACTTCGAACCAATTCTCTTTTTGCATTTAAAACGCGACTTTCGTGCATAACTTGCAATTGATCTATTGATGGCAACTATGCCTTTTTTAGCGTTCAAGTCATATTTTTGTGGCTCTTATAGTCAGTAAATCATTCTAAATCACTTCGAACGAAATTCGGCCTTTAAACATGACTTTCGTTCGTAACTTGCAGTTGATCTATTGAAGGCAACAATGCATTTGTTTAGCCTTAAAGTCATGTCACTGAGTCTCTTCTAGTCATTAAATCATTCTAAACTAGTTCGAACGAATTCTATTTTCGCCCTTCAAATATTATTTTCTTACATAACTTGTAATTAATCTATTGAAGACAACAATGCATTATTTTAGCATTAAAAAGCATATCACTCAGTCTTTTCAATCATTAAATTGTTTGAAGGCACTTTGAACCAATTCTCTTTTTGCATTTAAAACGCGACTTTCGTGCATAACTTGCAATTGATCTATTGATGGCAACTATGCCTTTTTTAGCGTTCAAGTCATATTTTTGCGTCTCTTTTAGTCAGTAAATCATTCTAAATCACTTCGAACGAAATTCGGCCTTTAAACATGAATTTCGTGCATAACTTGCAGATGATCTATTATAGGCAACAATGCATTTGTTTAGCCTTAAAGTCATGTCACTGAGTCTCTTTTAGTCATTAAATCATTCTAAATTAGTTCGAACGAATTCTATTTTCGCCCTTCAAATATTATTTTCTTACATAACTTGTAATTAATCTATTGAAGACAACAATGCATTATTTTAGCATTAAAAAGCATATGACTCACTCTTTTCAATCATTAAATTGTTTGAAGGCACTTCGAACCAATTCCCTTTGTGCATTTAAAACGCGACTTTCGTGCATAACTTGCAATTGATCTATTGATGGCAACTATGCCTTTTTTAGCGTTCAAGTCATATTTTTGTGGCTCTTATAGTCAGTAAATCATTCTAAATCACTTCGAACGAAATTCGGCCTTTAAACATGACTTTCGTTCGTAACTTGCAGTTGATCTATTGAAGGCAACAATGCATTTGTTTAGCCTTAAAGTCATGTCACTGAGTCTCTTCTAGTCATTAAATCATTCTAAATTAGTTCGAACGAATTCTATTTTCGCCCTTCAAATATTATTTTCTTACATAACTTGTAATTAATCTATTGAAGACAACAATGCATTATTTTAGCATTCAAAAGCATATCACTCAGTCTTTTCAATCATTAAATTGTTTGAAGGCACTTCGAACCAATTGTCTTTTTGCATTTAAAACGCGACTTTCGTGCATAACTTGCAATTAATCTATTGATGGCAACTATGCCTTTTTTAGCGTTCAAGTCATATTTTTGTGGCTCTTATCGTCAGTAAATCATTCTAAATCACTTCGAACGAAATTCGGCCTTTAAACATGACTTTCGTGCATAACTTGCAGTTGATCTATTATAGGCAACAATGCATTTGTTTAGCCTTAAAGTCATGTCACTGAGTCTCTTCTAGTCATTAAATCATTCTAAATTAGTTCGAACGAATTCTATCTTCGCCCTTCAAATATTATTTTCTTACATAACTTGTAATTAATCTATTGAAGACAACAATGCATTATTTTAGCATTCAAAAGCATATCACTCAGTCTTTTCAGTCATTAAATTGTTTGAAGGCTCTTCGAACCAATTCTCTTTTTGCATTCAAAACTCGACTTTAGTGCATAACTTGCAATTGATCTATTGATGGCAACTATGCATTTTTTAGCATTAAAGTCATATTTTTGCGTCTCTTTTAGTCAGTAAATCATTGTAAATCACTTCGAACGAAATTCGGCCTTTAAATATGACTTTCGTGCATAACTTGCAGTTGATCTATTATAGGCAACAATGCATTTGTTTAGCCTTAAAGTCATGTCACTGAGTCTCTTCTAGTCATTAAATCATTCTAAATTAGTTCGAACGAATTCTATTTTCGCCCTTCAAATATTATTTTCTTACATAACTTGTAATTAATCTATTGAAGACAACAATGCATTATTTTAGCATTAAAAAGCATATCACTCAGTCTTTTCAATCATTAAATTGTTTGAAGGCACTTTGAACCAATTCTCTTTTTGCATTTAAAACGCGACTTTCGTGCATAACTTGCAATTGATCTATTGATGGCAACTATGCCTTTTTTAGCGTTCAAGTCATATTTTTGCGTCTCTTTTAGTCAGTAAATCATTCTAAATCACTTCGAACGAAATTCGGCCTTTAAACATGAATTTCGTGCATAACTTGCAGATGATCTATTATAGGCAACAATGCATTTGTTTAGCCTTAAAGTCATGTCACTGAGTCTCTTTTAGTCATTAAATCATTCTAAATTAGTTCGAACGAATTCTGTTTTCGCCCTTCAAATATTATTTTCTTACATAACTTGTAATTAATCTATTGAAGACAACAATGCATTATTTTAGCATTAAAAAGCATATGACTCACTCTTTTCAATCATTAAATTGTTTGAAGGCACTTCGAACCAATTCTCTTTTTGCATTTAAAACGCGACTTTCGTGCATAACTTGCAATTGATCTATTCATGGCAACTATGCCTTTTTTAGCGTTCAAGTCATATTTTTGCGTCTCTTTTAGTCAGTAAATCATTCTCAATCACTTCGAACGAAATTCGGCCTTTAAACATGACTTTCGTGCGTAACTTGCAGTTGATCTATTATACGGAACAATGCATTTCTTTAGCCTTAAATTCATGTCACTGAGTCTCTTCTAGTCATTAAATCATTCTAAATTAGTTCGAACGAATTCTATTTTCGCCCTTCAAATATTATTTTCTTACATAACTTGTAATTAATCTATTGAAGACAACACTGCATTATTTTAGCATTAAAAAGCATATCACTCAGTCTTTTCAATCATTAAATTGTTTGAAGGCACTTCGAACCAATTCTCTTTTTGCATTTAAAACGCGACTTTCGTGCATAACTTGCAATTGATCTATTGATGGCAACTATGCCTTTTTTAGCGTTCACGTCATATTTTTGTGGCTCTTATAGTCAGTAAATCATTCTAAATCACTTCGAACGAAATTCGGCCTTTAAACATGACTTTCGTTCGTAACTTGCAGTTGATCTATTGAAGGCAACAATGCATTTGTTTAGCCTTAAAGTCATGTCACTGAGTCTCTTCTAGTCATTAAATCATTCTAAATTAGTTCGAACGAATTCTATTTTCGCCCTTCAAATATTATTTTCTTACATAACTTGTAATTAATCTATTGAAGACAACAATGCATTATTTTAGCATTAAAAAGCATATCACTCAGTCTTTTCAATCATTAAATTGTTTGAAGGCACTTTGAACCAATTCTCTTTTTGCATTTAAAACGCGACTTTCGTGCATAACTTGCAATTGATCTATTGATGGCAACTATGCCTTTTTTAGCGTTCAAGTCATATTTTTGCGTCTCTTTTAGTCAGTAAATCATTCTAAATCACTTCGAACGAAATTCGGCCTTTAAACATGAATTTCGTGCATAACTTGCAGATGATCTATTATAGGCAACAATGCATTTGTTTAGCCTTAAAGTCATGTCACTGAGTCTCTTTTAGTCATTAAATCATTCTAAATTAGTTCGAACGAATTCTATTTTCGCCCTTCAAATATTATTTTCTTACATAACTTGTAATTAATCTATTGAAGACAACACTGCATTATTTTAGCATTAAAAAGCATATCACTCAGTCTTTTCAATCATTAAATTGTTTGAAGGCACTTCGAACTAATTGTCTTTTTGCATTTAAAACGCGACTTTCGTGCATAACTTGCAATTGATCTATTGATGGCAACTATGCCTTTTTTAGCGTTCAAGTCATATTTTTGTGGCTCTTATAGTCAGTAAATCATTCTAAATCACTTCGAACGAAATTCGGCCTTTAAACATGACTTTCGTTCGTAACTTGCAGTTGATCTATTGAAGGCAACAATGCATTTGTTTAGCCTTAAAGTCATGTCACTGAGTCTCTTCTAGTCATTAAATCATTCTAAATTAGTTCGAACGAATTCTATTTTCGCCCTTCAAATATTATTTTCTTACATAACTTGTAATTAATCTATTGAAGACAACAATGCATTATTTTAGCATTCAAAAGCATATCACTCAGTCTTTTCAATCATTAAATTGTTTGAAGGCACTTCGAACCAATTGTCTTTTTGCATTTAAAACGCGACTTTCGTGCATAACTTGCAATTAATCTATTGATGGCAACTATGCCTTTTTTAGCGTTCAAGTCATATTTTTGTGGCTCTTATCGTCAGTAAATCATTCTAAATCACTTCGAACGAAATTCGGCCTTTAAACATGACTTTCGTGCATAACTTGCAGTTGATCTATTATAGGCAACAATGCATTTGTTTAGCCTTAAAGTCATGTCACTGAGTCTCTTCTAGTCATTAAATCATTCTAAATTAGTTCGAACGAATTCTATCTTCGCCCTTCAAATATTATTTTCTTACATAACTTGTAATTAATCTATTGAAGACAACAATGCATTATTTTAGCATTCAAAAGCATATCACTCAGTCTTTTCAGTCATTAAATTGTTTGAAGGCTCTTCGAACCAATTCTCTTTTTGCATTCAAAACTCGACTTTAGTGCATAACTTGCAATTGATCTATTGATGGCAACTATGCATTTTTTAGCATTAAAGTCATATTTTTGCGTCTCTTTTAGTCAGTAAATCATTGTAAATCACTTCGAACGAAATTCGGCCTTTAAATATGACTTTCGTGCATAACTTGCAGTTGATCTATTATAGGCAACAATGCATTTGTTTAGCCTTAAAGTCATGTCACTGAGTCTCTTCTAGTCATTAAATCATTCTAAATTAGTTCGAACGAATTCTATTTTCGCCCTTCAAATATTATTTTCTTACATAACTTGTAATTAATCTATTGAAGACAACAATGCATTATTTTAGCATTAAAAAGCATATCACTCAGTCTTTTCAATCATTAAATTGTTTGAAGGCACTTCGAACCAATTCTCTTTTTGCATTTAAAACGCGACTTTCGTGCATAACTTGCAATTGATCTATTGATGGCAACTATGCCTTTTTTAGCGTTCAAGTCATATTTTTGCCTCTCTTTTAGTCAGTAAATCATTGTAAATCACTTCGAACGAAATTCGGCCTTTAAACATGACTTTCGTGCGTAACTTGCAGTTGATCTATTATAGGCAACAATGCATTTGTTTAGCCTTAAAGTCATGTCACTGAGTCTCTTCTAGTCATTAAATCGTTCTAAATTAGTTCGAACGAATTCTATTTTCGCCCTTCAAATATTATTTTCTTACATAACTTGTAATTAATCTATTGAAGACAACAATGCATTATTTTAGCATTAAAAGGCATATCACTCAGTCTTTTCAATCATTAAATTGTTTGAAGGAACTTCGAACCAATTCTCTTTTTGCATTCAAAACGCGACTTTAGTGCATAACTTGCAATTGATCTATTGATGGCAACTATGCATTTTTTAGCATTCAAGTCATATTTTTGCGTCTCTTTTAGTCAGTAAATCATTGTAAATCACTTCGAACGAAATTCGGCCTTTAAACATGACTTTCGTGCATAACTTGCAGTTGATCTATTATAGGCAACAATGCATTTGTTTAGCGTTAAAGTCATGTCACTGAGTCTCTTTTAGTCATTAAATCATTCTAAATTGGTTCGAACGAATTCTATTTTCGCCCTTCAAATATTATTTTCTTACATAACTTGTAATTAATCTATTGAAGACAACAATGCATTATTTTAGCATTAAAAAGCATATCACTCAGTCTTTTCAATCATTAAATTGTTTGAAGGCACTTCGAACCAATTCTCTTTTTGCATTTAAAACGCGACTTTCGTGCATAACTTGCAATTGATATATTGATGGCAACTATGCATTTTTTAGCATTCAAGTCATATTTTTGAATCTCTTTTAGTCAGTAAATCATTCTAAATCACTTCGAACGAAATTCGGCCTTTAAACATGACTTTGGTGCATAACTTGCAGTTGATCTATTATAGGCAACAATGTATTTGTTTAGCCTTAAAGTCATGTCACTGAGTCTCTTCTAGTCATTAAATCATTCTAAATTAGTTCGAACGATTTCTATTTTCGCCCTTCAAATATTATTTTCTTACATAACTTGTAATTAATCTATTGAAGACAACAATGCATTATTTTAGCATTAAAAAGCATATCACTCAGTCTTTTCAATCATTAAATTGTTTGAAGGCACTTCGAACCAATTCTCTTTTTGCATTTAAAACGCGACTTTCGTGCATAACTTGCAATTGATCTATTGATGGCAACTATGCCTTTTTTAGCGTTCAAGTCATATTTTTGCGTCTCTTTTAGTCAGTAAATCATTCTAAATCACTTTGAACGAAATTCGGCCTTTAAACATGACTTTCGTGCGTAACTTGCAGTTGATCTATTGAATGTAACTTTGCATTTGTTTACCCTTAAAGTCATGTCATTGAGTCTCTTCTAGTCTTTAAATCATTCTGAATTAATTTGAGAGAATTCTATTTTTGCCCTTCAAACATTATTTTCTTACATAACTTGTAATTAATCTATTGAAGACAACAATACATTATTTTAGCAGTAAAAAGCATATCACTCAGTCTTTTCAATCATTAAATTGTTTGAAGGCACTTCGAACCAATTCTCTTTTTGCATTTAAAACGCGACTTTCGTGCATAACTTGCAATTGATCTATTGATGGCAACTATGCCTTTTTTAGCGTTCAAGTCATATTTTCGCCTCTCTTTTAGTCAGTAAATTATTGTAAATCACTTCGAACGAAATTCGGCCTTTAAACATGACTTTCGTGCGTAACTTGCAGTTGATCTATTATAGGCAACAATGCATTTGTTTAGCCTTAAAGTCATGTCACTGAGTCTCTTCTAGTCATTAAATCATTCTAAATTAGTTCGAACGAATTCTATTTTCGCCCTTCAAATATTATTTTCTTACATAACTTGTAATTAATCTATTGAAGACAACAATGCATTATTTTAGCATTAAAAGGCATATCACTCAGTCTTTTCAATCATTAAATTTTTTGAAGGTACTTCGAACCAATTCTCTTTTTGCATTCAAAACGCGACTTTAGTGCATAACTTGCAATTGATCTATTGATGGCAACTATGCATTTCTTAGCATTCAAGTCATATTTTTGCGTCTCTTTTAGTCAGTAAATCATTGTAAATCACTTCGAACGAAATTCGGCCTTTAAACATGACTTTTGTGCATAACTTGCAGTTGATCTATTATAGGCAACAATGCATTTGTTTAGCCTTAAAGTCATGTCTCTGAGTCTCTTCTAGTCATTAAATCATTCTAAATTAGTTCGAACGAATTCTATTTTCGCCCTTCAAATATTATTTTCTTACATAACTTGTAATTAATCTATTGAAGACAACAATGCATTATTTTAGCATTAAAAAGCATATCACTCAGTCTTTTCAATCATTAAATTGTTGGAAGGCACTTCGAACCAATTCTCTTTTTGCATTTAAAACGCGACTCTCGTGCATAACTTGCAATTGATCTATTGATGGCAACTATGCCTTTTTTAGCGTTCAAGTCATATTTTTGCGTCTCTTTTAGTCAGTAAATCATTCTAAATCACTTTGAATGAAATTCGGCCTTTAAACATGACTTTCGTGCGTAACTTGCAGTTGATCTATTGAAGGTAACTTTGCATTTGTTTACTCTTAAAGTCATGTCATTGAGTCTCTTCTAGTCTTTAAATCATTCTGAATTAATTTGAGAGAATTCTATTTTTGCCCTTCAAACATTATTTTCTTACATAACTTGTAATTAATCTATTGAAGACAACAATACATTATTTTAGCAGTAAAAAGCATATCACTCAGTCTTTTCAATCATTAAATTGTTTGAAGGCACTTCGAACGAATTCTCTTTTTGCATTTAAAACGCGACTTTCGTGCATAACTTGCAATTGATCTATTGATGGCAACTATGCCTTTTTTAGCGTTCAAGTCATATTTTTGCGTCTCTTTTAGTCAGTAAATCATTCTCAATCACTTCGAACGAAATTCGGCCTTTAAACATGACTTTCGTGCGTAACTTGCAGTTGATCTATTATACGGAACAACGCATTTCTTTAGCCTTAAATTCATGTCACTGAGTCTCTTCTAGTCATTAAATCATTCTAAATTAGTTCGAACGAATTCTATTTTCGCCCTTCAAACATTATTTTCTTACATAACTTGTAATTAATCTATTGAAAACAACACTGCATTATTTTAGCATTAAAAAGCATATCACTCAGTCTTTTCAATCATTAAATTGTTTGAAGGCACTTCGAACTAATTGTCTTTTTGCATTTAAAACGCGACTTTCGTGCATAACTTGCAATTGATCTATTGATGGCAACTATGCCTTTTTTAGCGTTCAAGTCATATTTTTTTTTGCGTCTCTTTTATTTAGTAAATCATTCTAAATCACTCCGAATTTTATTCGGCCTTTAAACATGACTTTCGTGCGTAACTTGCAGTTGATCTATTGAAGGTAACAATGCATTTGTTTAGCCTTAAAGTCATGTCATTGAGTCTCTTTTAGTCATTAAATCATTCTAAATTAATTCGAACGAATTCTATTTTTGCCCTTCAAACATTATTTTCTTACATAACTTGCAATTAATCTATTGAAGACAACAATGCATTATTTTAGCATTAAAAAGCATATCACTAAGTCTTTTCAGTCATTAAATTGTTTGAAGGCACTTCGAACCAATTCTCTTTTTCCATTTAAAACGCGACTTTCGTGCATAACTTGCAATTGATCTATTGATGGCAACTATGCCTTTTTTAGCGTTCAAGTCATATTTTTTTTGGCGTCTCTTTTAGTCAGTAAATCATTCTAAATCACTTCGAACGAAATTCGGCCTTTAAACATGACTTTCGTGCGTAACTTGCAGTTGATCTATTGAAAGTAACAATGCATTTGTTTAGCCTTAAAGTCATGTCATTGAGTTTCTTTTAGTCTTTAAATCATTCTAAATTAATTCGAACGAATTCTATTTTTGCCCTTCAAACATTATTTTCTTACATAACTTGTAATTAATCTATTGAAGACAACAATGCATTATTTTAGCATTAAAAAGCATATCACTCAGTCTTTTCTATCATTAAATTGTTTGAAGGCACTTCGAACCAATTCTCTTTTTGCATTTAAAACGCGACTTTAGTGCATAACTTGCAATTGATCTATTGATGGCAACTATGCATTTTTTAGCGTTCAAGTCATATTTTTGCATCTCTTTTAGTCAGTAAATCATTTTAAATCACTTCGAACGAAATTCGGCCTTTAAACATGACTTTCATGCATAACTTGCAGTTGATCTATTATAGGCAACAATGCATTTGTTTAGCCTTAAAGTCATGTCACTGAGTCTCTTCTAGTCATTAAATCATTCTAAATTAGTTCGAACGAATTCTATTTTCGCCCTTCAAATATTATTTTCTTACATAACTTGTAATTAATCTATTGAAGACAACAATGCATTATTTTAGCATTAAAAAGCATATCACTTAGTCTTTTCAATCATTAAATTGTTTGAAGGCACTTCGAACCAATTCTCTTTCTGCATTTAAAACGCGACTTTCGTGCATAACTTGCAGTTGATCTATTGATGGAAACTATGCCTTTTTTAGCGTTCAAGTCATATTTTTGCCGCTCTTATATTCTGTAAATCATTCTAAATCACTTCGAACGAAATTCGGCCTTTAAACATGACTTTCGTGCGTAACATGCAGTTGATCTATTGAAAGTAACAATGCATTTGTTTAGCCTTAAAGTCATGTCATTGAGTTTCTTTTAGTCTTTAAATCATTCTAAATTAATTCGAACGAATTCTATTTTTGCCCTTCAAACATTATTTTCTTACATAACTTGTAATTAATCTATTGAAGACAACAATGCATTATTTTAGCATTAAAAAGCATATCACTCAGTCTTTTCTATCATTAAATTGTTTGAAGGCACTTCGAACCAATTCTCTTTTTGCATTTAAAACGCGACTTTAGTGCATAACTTGCAATTGATCTATTGATGGCAACTATGCATTTTTTAGCGTTCAAGTCATATTTTTGCATCTCTTTTAGTCAGTAAATCATTTTAAATCACTTCGAACGAAATTCGGCCTTTAAACATGACTTTCATGCATAACTTGCAGTTGATCTATTATAGGCAACAATGCATTTGTTTAGCCTTAAAGTCATGTCACTGAGTCTCTTCTAGTCATTAAATCATTCTAAATTAGTTCGAACGAATTCTATTTTCGCCCTTCAAATATTATTTTCTTACATAACTTGTAATTAATCTATTGAAGACAACAATGCATTATTTTAGCATTAAAAAGCATATCACTCAGTCTTTTCAATCATTAAATTGTTTGAAGGCACTTCGAACCAATTCTCTTTCTGCATTTAAAACGCGACTTTCGTGCATAACTTGCAGTTGATCTATTGATGGAAACTATGCCTTTTTTAGCGTTCAAGTCATATTTTTGCCGCTCTTATATTCTGTAAATCATTCTAAATCACTTCGAACGAAATTCGGCCTTTAAACATGACTTTCGTGCGTAACTTGCGGTTGATCTATTGAAGGCAACAATGCATTTGTTTAGCCTTAAAGTCATGTCATTGAGTCTCTTTTAGTCTTTAAATCATTCTAAATTAATTCGACGGAATTCTATTTTCGCCCTTCAAACATTATTTTCTTACATAACTTGTAATTAATCTATTGAAGACAACAATGCATTATTTTAGCATTAAAAAGCATATCACTCAGTCTTTTCTATCATTAAATTGTTTGAAGGCACTCCGAACCAATTGTCTTTTTGCATTTAAAACGCGACTTTCGTGCATAACTTGCAATTGATCTATTGATGGCAACTATGCCTTTTTTAGCGTTCAAGTCATATTTTTGCCTCTCTTTTAGTCAGTAAATCATTGTAAATCACTTCGAACGAAATTCGGCCGTTAAACATGACTTTCGTGTGTAACTTGCAGTTGATCTATTATAGGCAACAATGCATTTGTTTAGCCTTAAAGTCATGTCACTGAGTCTCTTCTAGTCATTAAATCATTCTAAATTAGTTCGAACGAATTCTATTTTTGCCCTTCAAACATTATTTTCTTACATAACTTGTAATTAATCTATTGAAGACAACAATGCATTATTTTAGCATTCAGAAGCATATCACTCAGTCTTTTCAATCATTAAATTGTTTGAAGGCACTTCGAACCAATTCTCTTTTTGCATTTAAAAGGCGACTTTCGTGCATAACTTGCAATTGATCTATTGATGGCACCTATGCCTTTTTTAGCGTTCAAGTCATATTTTTGCGTCTCTTTTAGTCAGTAAATCATTCTCAATCACTTCGAACGAAATTCGGCTTTTAAACATGACTTTCGTGTGTAACTTGCAGTTGATCTATTATACGGAACAACGCATTTCTTTAGCCTTAAATTCATGTCACTGAGTCTCTTCTAGTCATTAAATCATTCTAAATTAGTTCGAACGAATTCTATTTTCGCCCTTCAAACATTATTTTCTTACATAACTTGTAATTAATCTATTGAAAACAACACTGCATTATTTTAGCATTAAAAAGCATATCACTCAGTCTTTTCAATCATTAAATTGTTTGAAGGCACTTCGAACTAATTGTCTTTTTGCATTTAAAACGCGACTTTCGTGCATAACTTGCAATTGATCTAGTGATGGCAACTATGCCTTTTTTAGCGTTCAAGTCATATTTTTTTTTGCGTCTCTTTTATTTAGTAAATCATTCTAAATCACTTCGAACGAAATTCGGCCTTTAAACATGACTTTCGTGCGTAACTTGCAGTTGATCTATTGAAGGTAACAATGCATTTGTTTAGCCTTAAAGTCATGTCATTGAGTCTCTTTTAGTCTTTAAATCATTCTAAATTAATTCGAACGAATTCTATTTTTGCCCTTCAAACATTATTTTCTTACATAACTTGCAATTAATCTATTGAAGACAACAATGCATTATTTTAGCATTAAAAAGCATATCACTAAGTCTTTTCAGTCATTAAATTGTTTGAAGGCACTTCGAACCAATTCTCTTTTTGCATTTAAAACGCGACTTTCGTGCATAACTTGCAATTGATCTATTCATGGCAACTATGCCTTTTTTAGCGTTCAAGTCATATTTTTTTTGGCGTCTCTTTTAGTCAGTAAATCATTCTAAATCACTTCGAACGAAATTCGGCCTTTAAACATGACTTTCGTGCGTAACATGCAGTTGATCTATTGAAAGTAACAATGCATTTGTTTAGCCTTAAAGTCATGTCATTGAGTTTCTTTTAGTCTTTAAATCATTCTAAATTAATTCGAACGAATTCTATTTTTGCCCTTCAAACATTATTTTCTTACATAACTTGTAATTAATCTATTGAAGACAACAATGCATTATTTTAGCATTAAAAAGCATATCACTCAGTCTTTTCTATCATTAAATTGTTTGAAGGCACTTCGAACCAATTCTCTTTTTGCATTTAAAACGCGACTTTAGTGCATAACTTGCAATTGATCTATTGATGGCAACTATGCATTTTTTAGCGTTCAAGTCATATTTTTGCATCTCTTTTAGTCAGTAAATCATTTTAAATCACTTCGAACGAAATTCGGCCTTTAAACATGACTTTCATGCATAACTTGCAGTTGATCTATTATAGGCAACAATGCATTTGTTTAGCCTTAAAGTCATGTCACTGAGTCTCTTCTAGTCATTAAATCATTCTAAATTAGTTCGAACGAATTCTATTTTCGCCCTTCAAATATTATTTTCTTACATAACTTGTAATTAATCTATTGAAGACAACAATGCATTATTTTAGCATTAAAAAGCATATCACTCAGTCTTTTCTATCATTAAATTGTTTGAAGGCACTTCGAACCAATTGTCTTTTTGCATTTAAAACGCGACTTTCGTACATAACTTGCAATTGATCTATTGATGGCAACTATGCCTCTTTTAGCGTTCAAGTCATATATTTTTTTGCGTCTCTTTTATTTAGTAAATCATTCTAAATCACTTCGAACGAAATTCGGCCTTTAAACATGACTTTCGTGCGTAACTTGCAGTTGATCTATTGAAGGTAACAATGCATTTGTTTAGCCTTAAAGTCATGTCATTGAGTCTCTTTTAGTCTTTAAATCATTCTAAATTAATTCGAACGAATTCTATTTTTGCCCTTCAAACATTATTTTCTTACATAACTTGTAATTAATCTATTGAAGACAACAATGCATTATTTTAGCATTAAAAAGCATATCACTCAGTCTTTTCTATCATTAAATTGTTTGAAGGCACTTCGAACCAATTCTCTTTTTGCATTTAAAACGCGACTTTAGTGCATAACTTGCAATTGATCTATTGATGGCAACTATGTATTTTTTAGCGTTCAAGTCATATTTTTGCGTCTCTTTTAGTCAGTAAATCATTTTAAATCACTTCGAACGAAATTCGGCCTTTAAACATGACTTTCATGCATAACTTGCAGTTGATCTATTATAGGCAACAATGCATTTGTTTAGCCTTAATGTCATGTCACTGTGTCTCTTCTAGTCATTAAATCATTCTAAATTAGTTCGAACGAATTCTATTTTCGCCCTTCAAATATTATTTTCTTACATAACTTGTAATTAATCTATTGAAGACAACAATGCATTATTTTAGCATTAAAAAGCATATCACTCAGTCTTTTCAATCATTAAATTGTTTGAAGGCACTTCGAACCAATTCTCTTTTTGCATTTAAAACGCGACTTTCGTGCATAACTTGCAGTTGATCTATTGATGGCAACTATGCCTTTTTTAGCGTTCAAGTAATATTTTTGCGGCTCTTATATTCAGTAAATCATTCTAAATCACTTCGAACGAAATTCGGCCTTTAAACATGACTTTCGTGCGTAACTTGCAGTTGATCTATTGAAGGCAACAATGCATTTGTTTAGCCTTAAAGTCATGTCATTGAGTCTCTTTTAGTCATTAAATCATTCTAAATTAATTCGACCGAATTCTATTTTCGCCCTTCAAACATTATTTTCTTACATAACTTGCAATTAATCTATTGAAGACAACAATGCATTATTTTAGCATTAAAAAGCATATCACTCAGTCTTTTCAATCATTAAATTGTTTGAAGGCACTTCGAACCAATTCTCTTTTTGCATTTAAAACGCGACTTTCGTGCATAACTTGCAGTTGATCTATTGATGGCAACTATGCCTTTTTTAGCGTTCAAGTAATATTTTTGCGGCTCTTATATTCAGTAAATCATTCTAAATCGCTTCGAACGAAATTCGGCCTTTAAACATGACTTTCGTGCGTAACTTGCAGTTGATCTATTGAAGGTAACTTTGCATTTGTTTACCCTTAAAGTCATGTCATTGAGTCTCTTCTAGTCTTTAAATCATTCTGAATTAATTTGAGAGAATTCTATTTTTGCCCTTCAAACATTATTTTCTTACATAACTTGTAATTAATCTATTGAAGACAACAATACATTATTTTAGCAGTAAAAAGCATATCACTCAGTCTTTTCAATCATTAAATTGTTTGAAGGCACTTCGAACCAATTCTCTTTTTGCATTTAAAACGCGACTTTCGTGCATAACTTGCAATTGATCTATTGATGGCAACTATGCCTTTTTTAGCGTTCAAGTCATATTTTTGCCTCTCTTTTAGTCAGTAAATCATTGTAAATCACTTCGAACGAAATTCGGCCTTTAAACATGACTTTCGTGCGTAACTTGCAGTTGATCTATTATAGGCAACAATGCATTTGTTTAGCCTTAAAGTCATGTCACTGAGTCTCTTCTAGTCATTAAATCATTCTAAATTAGTTCGAACGAATTCTATTTTCGCCCTTCAAATATTATTTTCTTACATAACTTGTAATTAATCTATTGAAGACAACAATGCATTATTTTAGCATTAAAAGGCATATCACTCAGTCTTTTCAATCATTAAATTGTTTGAAGGCACTTCGAACCAATTCTCTTTTTGCATTCAAAACGCGACTTTAGTGCATAACTTGCAATTGATCTATTGATGGCAACTATGCATTTTTTAGCATTCAAGTCATATTTTTGCGTCTCTTTTAGTCAGTAAATCATTGTAAATCACTTCGAACGAAATTCGGCCTTTAAACATGACTTTCGTGCATAACTTGCAGTTGATCTATTATAGGCAACAATGCATTTGTTTAGCCTTAAAGTCATGTCACTGAGTCGCTTCTAGTCATTAAATCATTCTAAATTAGTTCGAACGAATTCTATTTTCGCCCTTCAAATATTATTTTCTTACATAACTTGTAATTAATCTATTGAAGACAACAATGCATTATTTTAGCATTAAAAAGCATATCACTAGGTCTTTTCAATCATTAAATTGTTTGAAGGCACTTCGAACCAATTCTCTTTTTGCATTTAAAACGCGACTTTCGTGCATAACTTGCAATTGATCTATTGATGGCAACTATGCCTTTTTTAGCGTTCAAGTCATATTTTTGCCTCTCTTTTAGTCAGTAAATTATTGTAAATCACTTCGAACGAAATTCGGCCTTTAAACATGACTTTCGTGCGTAACTTGCAGTTGATCTATTATAGGCAACAATGCATTTGTTTAGCCTTAAAGTCATGTCACTGAGTCTCTTCTAGTCATTAAATCATTCTAAATTAGTTCGAACGAATTCTATTTTCGCCCTTCAAATATTATTTTCTTACATAACTTGTAATTAATCTATTGAAGACAACAATGCATTATTTTAGCATTAAAAGGCATATCACTCAGTCTTTTCAATCATTAAATTGTTTGAAGGCACTTCGAACCAATTCTCTTTTTGCATTCAAAACGCGACTTTAGTGCATAACTTGCAATTGATCTATTGATGGCAACTATGCATTTTTTAGCATTCAAGTCATATTTTTGCGTCTCTTTTAGTCAGTAAATCATTGTAAATCACTTCGAACGAAATTCGGCCTTTAAACATGACTTTCGTGCATAACTTGCAGTTGATCTATTATAGGCAACAATGCATTTGTTTAGCCTTAAAGTCATGTCACTGAGTCGCTTCTAGTCATTAAATCATTCTAAATTAGTTCGAACGAATTCTATTTTCGCCCTTCAAATATTATTTTCTTACATAACTTGTAATTAATCTATTGAAGACAACAATGCATTATTTTAGCATTAAAAAGCATATCACTAGGTCTTTTCAATCATTAAATTGTTTGAAGGCACTTCGAACCAATTCTCTTTTTGCATTTAAAACGCGACTTTCGTGCATAACTTGCAATTGATCTATTGATGGCAACTATGCCTTTTTTAGCGTTCAAGTCATATTTTTGCCTCTCTTTTAGTCAGTAAATTATTGTAAATCACTTCGAACGAAATTCGGCCTTTAAACATGACTTTCGTGCGTAACTTGCAGTTGATCTATTATAGGCAACAATGCATTTGTTTAGCCTTAAAGTCATGTCACTGAGTCTCTTCTAGTCATTAAATCATTCTAAATTAGTTCGAACGAATTCTATTTTCGCCCTTCAAATATTATTTTCTTACATAACTTGTAATTAATCTATTGAAGACAACAATGCATTATTTTAGCATTAAAAGGCATATCACTCAGTCTTTTCAATCATTAAATTGTTTGAAGGTACTTCGAACCAATTCTCTTTTTGCATTCAAAACGCGACTTTAGTGCATAACTTGCAATTGATCTATTGATGGCAACTATGCATTTTTTAGCATTCAAGTCATATTTTTGCGTCTCTTTTAGTCAGTAAATCATTGTAAATCACTTCGAACGAAATTCGGCCTTTAAACATGACTTTCGTGCATAACTTGCAGTTGATCTATTATAGGCAACAATGCATTTGTTTGGCCTTAAAGTCATGTCTCTGAGTCTCTTCTAGTCATTAAATCATTCTAAATTAGTTCGAACGAATTCTATTTTCGCCCTTCAAATATTATTTTCTTACATAACTTGTAATTAATCTATTGAAGACAACAATGCATTATTTTAGCATTAAAAAGCATATCACTCAGTCTTTTCAATCATTAAATTGTTGGAAGGCACTTCGAACCAATTCTCTTTTTGCATTTAAAACGCGACTCTCGTGCATAACTTGCAATTGATCTATTGATGGCAACTATGCCTTTTTTAGCGTTCAAGTCATATTTTTGCGTCTCTTTTAGTCAGTAAATCATTCTAAATCACTTTGAATGAAATTCGGCCTTTAAACATGACTTTCGTGCGTAACTTGCAGTTGATCTATTGAAGGTAACTTTGCATTTGTTTACTCTTAAAGTCATGTCATTGAGTCTCTTCTAGTCTTTAAATCATTCTGAATTAATTTGAGAGAATTCTATTTTTGCCCTTCAAACATTATTTTCTTACATAACTTGTAATTAATCTATTGAAGACAACAATACATTATTTTAGCAGTAAAAAGCATATCACTCAGTCTTTTCAATCATTAAATTGTTTGAAGGCACTTCGAACGAATTCTCTTTTTGCATTTAAAACGCGACTTTCGTGCATAACTTGCAATTGATCTATTGATGGCAACTATGCCTTTTTTAGCGTTCAAGTCATATTTTTGCGTCTCTTTTAGTCAGTAAATCATTCTCAATCACTTCGAACGAAATTCGGCCTTTAAACATGACTTTCGTGCGTAACTTGCAGTTGATCTATTATACGGAACAACGCATTTCTTTAGCCTTAAATTCATGTCACTGAGTCTCTTCTAGTCATTAAATCATTCTAAATTAGTTCGAACGAATTCTATTTTCGCCCTTCAAACATTATTTTCTTACATAACTTGTAATTAATCTATTGAAAACAACACTGCATTATTTTAGCATTAAAAAGCATATCACTCAGTCTTTTCAATCATTAAATTGTTTGAAGGCACTTCGAACTAATTGTCTTTTTGCATTTAAAACGCGACTTTCGTGCATAACTTGCAATTGATCTATTGATGGCAACTATGCCTTTTTTAGCGTTCAAGTCATATTTTTTTTTGCGTCTCTTTTATTTAGTAAATCATTCTAAATCACTCCGAATTTTATTCGGCCTTTAAACATGACTTTCGTGCGTAACTTGCAGTTGATCTATTGAAGGTAACAATGCATTTGTTTAGCCTTAAAGTCATGTCATTGAGTCTCTTTTAGTCATTAAATCATTCTAAATTAATTCGAACGAATTCTACTTTTGCCCTTCAAACATTATTTTCTTACATAACTTGCAATTAATCTATTGAAGACAACAATGCATTATTTTAGCATTAAAAAGCATATCACTAAGTCTTTTCAGTCATTAAATTGTTTGAAGGCACTTCGAACGAATTCTCTTTTTGCATTTAAAACGCGACTTTCGTGCATAACTTGCAATTGATCTATTGATGGCAACTATGCCTTTTTTAGCGTTCAAGTCATATTTTTGCGTCTCTTTTAGTCAGTAAATCATTCTCAATCACTTCGAACGAAATTCGGCCTTTAAACATGACTTTCGTGCGTAACTTGCAGTTGATCTATTATACGGAACAACGCATTTCTTTAGCCTTAAATTCATGTCACTGAGTCTCTTCTAGTCATTAAATCATTCTAAATTAGTTCGAACGAATTCTATTTTCGCCCTTCAAACATTATTTTCTTACATAACTTGTAATTAATCTATTGAAAACAACACTGCATTATTTTAGCATTAAAAAGCATATCACTCAGTCTTTTCAATCATTAAATTGTTTGAAGGCACTTCGAACTAATTGTCTTTTTGCATTTAAAACGCGACTTTCGTGCATAACTTGCAATTGATCTATTGATGGCAACTATGCCTTTTTTAGCGTTCAAGTCATATTTTTGCCTCACTTTTAGTCAGTAAATCATTGTAAATCACTTCGAACGAAATTCGGCCTTTAAACATGACTTTCGTGCGTAACTTGCAGTTGATCTATTGAAGGTAACAATGCATTTGTTTAGCTTTAAAGTCATGTCATTGAGTCTCTTTTAGTCTTTAAATTATTCTAAATTAATTCGAACGAATTCTATTCTTTCCCTTCAAATATTATTTTCTTACATAACTTGTAATTAATCTATTGAAGACAACAATGCATTATTTTCGCATTAAAAAGCATATCACTCAGTCTTTTCAATCATTAAATTGTTTGAAGGCACTTCGAACCAATTCTCTTTTTGCATTTAAAAGGCGACTTTCGTGCATTACTTGGAATTGATCTATTGATGGCAACTATGCCTTTTTTAGCGTTAAAGTCATATTTTTGCGTCTCTTTTAGTCAGTAAATAATTCTAAATCACTTCAAACGAAATTCGGCCTTTAAACATGACTTTCGTGCGTAACTTGCAGTTGATCTACTGAAGGTAACAATGCATTTGTTTAGCCTTAAAGTCATGTCATTGAGTGTCTTTTAGTGTTTAAATCATTCTAAATTAATTCGAACGAATTCTATTTTTGCCCTTCAAACATTATTTTCTTACATAACTTGTAATTAATCTATTGAAGACAACAATGCATTATTTTAGCATTAAAAAGCATATCACTCAGTCTTTTCTATCATTAAATTGTTTGAAGGCACTTCGAACCAATTCTCTTTTTGCATTTAAAACGCGACTTTAGTGCATAACTTGCAATTGATCTATTGATGGCAACTATGCATTTTTTAGCGTTCAAGTCATATTTTTGCATCTCTTTTAGTCAGTAAATCATTTTAAATCACTTCGAACGAAATTCGGCCTTTAAACATGACTTTCATGCATAACTTGCAGTTGATCTATTATAGGCAACAATGCATTTGTTTAGCCTTAAAGTCATGTCACTGAGTCTCTTCTAGTCATTAAATCATTCTAAATTAGTTCGAACGAATTCTATTTTCGCCCTTCAAACATTATTTTCTTACATAACTTGTAATTAATCTATTGAAGACAACAATGCATTATTTTAGCATTAAAAAGCATATCACTCAGTCTTTTCAATCATTAAATTGTTTGAAGGCACTTCGAACCAATTCTCTTTCTGCATTTAAAACGCGACTTTCGTGCATAACTTGCAGTTGATCTATTGATGGAAACTATGCCTTTTTTAGCGTTCAAGTCATATTTTTGCCGCTCTTATATTCTGTAAATCATTCTAAATCACTTCGAACGAAATTCGGCCTTTAAACATGACTTTCGTGCGTAACTTGCGGTTGATCTATTGAAGGCAACAATGCATTTGTTTAGCCTTAAAGTCATGTCATTGAGTCTCTTTTAGTCTTTAAATCATTCTAAATTAATTCGACGGAATTCTATTTTCGCCCTTCAAACATTATTTTCTTACATAACTTGTAATTAATCTATTGAAGACAACAATGCATTATTTTAGCATTAAAAAGCATATCACTCAGTCTTTTCTATCATTAAATTGTTTGAAGGCACTCCGAACCAATTGTCTTTTTAAATTTAAAACGCGACTTTCGTGCATAACTTGCAATTGATCTATTGATGGCAACTATGCCTTTTTTAGCGTTCAAGTCATATTTTTGCCTCTCTTTTAGTCAGTAAATCATTGTAAATCACTTCGAACGAAATTCGGCCTTTAAACATGACTTTCATGTGTAACTTGCAGTTGATCTATTATAGGCAACAATGCATTTGTTTAGCCTTAAAGTCATGTCACTGAGTCTCTTCTAGTCATTAAATCATTCTAAATTAGTTCGAACGAATTCTATTTTCGCCCTTCAAACATTATTTTCTTACATAACTTGTAATTAATCTATTGAAGACAACAATGCATTATTTTAGCATTCAGAAGCATATCACTCAGTCTTTTCAATCATTAAATTGTTTGAAGGCACTTCGAACCAATTCTCTTTTTGCATTTAAAAGGCGACTTTCGTGCATAACTTGCAATTGATCTATTGATGGCAACTATGCCTTTTTTAGCGTTCAAGTCATATTTTTGCGTCTCTTTTAGTCAGTAAATCATTCTCAATCACTTCGAACGAAATTCGGCCTTTAAACATGACTTTCGTGCGTAACTTGCAGTTGATCTATTATACGGAACAACGCATTTCTTTAGCCTTAAATTCATGTCACTGAGTCTCTTCTAGTCATTAAATCATTCTAAATTAGTTCGAACGAATTCTATTTTCGCCCTTCAAACATTATTTTCTTACATAACTTGTAATTAATCTATTGAAAACAACACTGCATTATTTTAGCATTAAAAAGCATATCACTCAGTCTTTTCAATCATTAAATTGTTTGAAGGCACTTCGAACCAATTCTCTTTTTGCATTTAAAAGGCGACTTTCGTGCATAACTTGCAATTGATCTATTGATGGCAACTATGCCTTTTTTAGCGTTCAAGTCATATTTTTTTTTGCGTCTCTTTTATTTAGTAAATCATTCTAAATCACTCCGAATTTTATTCGGCCTTTAAACATGACTTTCGTGCGTAACTTGCAGTTGATCTATTGAAGGTAACAATGCATTTGTTTAGCCTTAAAGTCATGTCATTGAGTCTCTTTTAGTCATTAAATCATTCTAAATTAATTCGAACGAATTCTATTTTTGCCCTTCAAACATTATTTTCTTACATAACTTGCAATTAATCTATTGAAGACAACAATGCATTATTTTAGCATTAAAAAGCATATCACTAAGTCTTTTCAGTCATTAAATTGTTTGAAGGCACTTCGAACCAATTCTCTTTTTGCATTTAAAACGCGACTTTCGTGCATAACTTGCAATTGATCTATTCATGGCAACTATGCCTTTTTTAGCGTTCAAGTCATATTTTTGCCTCTCTTTTAGTCAGTAAATTATTGTAAATCACTTCGAACGAAATTCGGCCTTTAAACATGACTTTCGTGCGTAACTTGCAGTTGATCTATTATAGGCAACAATGCATTTGTTTAGCCTTAAAGTCATGTCACTGAGTCTCTTCTAGTCATTAAATCATTCTAAATTAGTTCGAACGAATTCTATTTTCGCCCTTCAAATATTATTTTCTTACATAACTTGTAATTAATCTATTGAAGACAACAATGCATTATTTTAGCATTAAAAGGCATATCACTCAGTCTTTTCAATCATTAAATTGTTTGAAGGTACTTCGAACCAATTCTCTTTTTGCATTCAAAACGCGACTTTAGTGCATAACTTGCAATTGATCTATTGATGGCAACTATGCATTTTTTAGCATTCAAGTCATATTTTTGCGTCTCTTTTAGTCAGTAAATCATTGTAAATCACTTCGAACGAAATTCGGCCTTTAAACATGACTTTCGTGCATAACTTGCAGTTGATCTATTATAGGCAACAATGCATTTGTTTGGCCTTAAAGTCATGTCTCTGAGTCTCTTCTAGTCATTAAATCATTCTAAATTAGTTCGAACGAATTCTATTTTCGCCCTTCAAATATTATTTTCTTACATAACTTGTAATTAATCTATTGAAGACAACAATGCATTATTTTAGCATTAAAAAGCATATCACTCAGTCTTTTCAATCATTAAATTGTTGGAAGGCACTTCGAACCAATTCTCTTTTTGCATTTAAAACGCGACTCTCGTGCATAACTTGCAATTGATCTATTGATGGCAACTATGCCTTTTTTAGCGTTCAAGTCATATTTTTGCGTCTCTTTTAGTCAGTAAATCATTCTAAATCACTTTGAATGAAATTCGGCCTTTAAACATGACTTTCGTGCGTAACTTGCAGTTGATCTATTGAAGGTAACTTTGCATTTGTTTACTCTTAAAGTCATGTCATTGAGTCTCTTCTAGTCTTTAAATCATTCTGAATTAATTTGAGAGAATTCTATTTTTGCCCTTCAAACATTATTTTCTTACATAACTTGTAATTAATCTATTGAAGACAACAATACATTATTTTAGCAGTAAAAAGCATATCACTCAGTCTTTTCAATCATTAAATTGTTTGAAGGCACTTCGAACGAATTCTCTTTTTGCATTTAAAACGCGACTTTCGTGCATAACTTGCAATTGATCTATTGATGGCAACTATGCCTTTTTTAGCGTTCAAGTCATATTTTTGCGTCTCTTTTAGTCAGTAAATCATTCTCAATCACTTCGAACGAAATTCGGCCTTTAAACATGACTTTCGTGCGTAACTTGCAGTTGATCTATTATACGGAACAACGCATTTCTTTAGCCTTAAATTCATGTCACTGAGTCTCTTCTAGTCATTAAATCATTCTAAATTAGTTCGAACGAATTCTATTTTCGCCCTTCAAACATTATTTTCTTACATAACTTGTAATTAATCTATTGAAAACAACACTGCATTATTTTAGCATTAAAAAGCATATCACTCAGTCTTTTCAATCATTAAATTGTTTGAAGGCACTTCGAACTAATTGTCTTTTTGCATTTAAAACGCGACTTTCGTGCATAACTTGCAATTGATCTATTGATGGCAACTATGCCTTTTTTAGCGTTCAAGTCATATTTTTTTTTGCGTCTCTTTTATTTAGTAAATCATTCTAAATCACTCCGAATTTTATTCGGCCTTTAAACATGACTTTCGTGCGTAACTTGCAGTTGATCTATTGAAGGTAACAATGCATTTGTTTAGCCTTAAAGTCATGTCATTGAGTCTCTTTTAGTCATTAAATCATTCTAAATTAATTCGAACGAATTCTACTTTTGCCCTTCAAACATTATTTTCTTACATAACTTGCAATTAATCTATTGAAGACAACAATGCATTATTTTAGCATTAAAAAGCATATCACTAAGTCTTTTCAGTCATTAAATTGTTTGAAGGCACTTCGAACGAATTCTCTTTTTGCATTTAAAACGCGACTTTCGTGCATAACTTGCAATTGATCTATTGATGGCAACTATGCCTTTTTTAGCGTTCAAGTCATATTTTTGCGTCTCTTTTAGTCAGTAAATCATTCTCAATCACTTCGAACGAAATTCGGCCTTTAAACATGACTTTCGTGCGTAACTTGCAGTTGATCTATTATACGGAACAACGCATTTCTTTAGCCTTAAATTCATGTCACTGAGTCTCTTCTAGTCATTAAATCATTCTAAATTAGTTCGAACGAATTCTATTTTCGCCCTTCAAACATTATTTTCTTACATAACTTGTAATTAATCTATTGAAAACAACACTGCATTATTTTAGCATTAAAAAGCATATCACTCAGTCTTTTCAATCATTAAATTGTTTGAAGGCACTTCGAACTAATTGTCTTTTTGCATTTAAAACGCGACTTTCGTGCATAACTTGCAATTGATCTATTGATGGCAACTATGCCTTTTTTAGCGTTCAAGTCATATTTTTGCCTCACTTTTAGTCAGTAAATCATTGTAAATCACTTCGAACGAAATTCGGCCTTTAAACATGACTTTCGTGCGTAACTTGCAGTTGATCTATTGAAGGTAACAATGCATTTGTTTAGCTTTAAAGTCATGTCATTGAGTCTCTTTTAGTCTTTAAATTATTCTAAATTAATTCGAACGAATTCTATTCTTTCCCTTCAAATATTATTTTCTTACATAACTTGTAATTAATCTATTGAAGACAACAATGCATTATTTTCGCATTAAAAAGCATATCACTCAGTCTTTTCAATCATTAAATTGTTTGAAGGCACTTCGAACCAATTCTCTTTTTGCATTTAAAAGGCGACTTTCGTGCATTACTTGGAATTGATCTATTGATGGCAACTATGCCTTTTTTAGCGTTAAAGTCATATTTTTGCGTCTCTTTTAGTCAGTAAATAATTCTAAATCACTTCAAACGAAATTCGGCCTTTAAACATGACTTTCGTGCGTAACTTGCAGTTGATCTACTGAAGGTAACAATGCATTTGTTTAGCCTTAAAGTCATGTCATTGAGTGTCTTTTAGTGTTTAAATCATTCTAAATTAATTCGAACGAATTCTATTTTTGCCCTTCAAACATTATTTTCTTACATAACTTGTAATTAATCTATTGAAGACAACAATGCATTATTTTAGCATTAAAAAGCATATCACTCAGTCTTTTCTATCATTAAATTGTTTGAAGGCACTTCGAACCAATTCTCTTTTTGCATTTAAAACGCGACTTTAGTGCATAACTTGCAATTGATCTATTGATGGCAACTATGCATTTTTTAGCGTTCAAGTCATATTTTTGCATCTCTTTTAGTCAGTAAATCATTTTAAATCACTTCGAACGAAATTCGGCCTTTAAACATGACTTTCATGCATAACTTGCAGTTGATCTATTATAGGCAACAATGCATTTGTTTAGCCTTAAAGTCATGTCACTGAGTCTCTTCTAGTCATTAAATCATTCTAAATTAGTTCGAACGAATTCTATTTTCGCCCTTCAAACATTATTTTCTTACATAACTTGTAATTAATCTATTGAAGACAACAATGCATTATTTTAGCATTAAAAAGCATATCACTCAGTCTTTTCAATCATTAAATTGTTTGAAGGCACTTCGAACCAATTCTCTTTCTGCATTTAAAACGCGACTTTCGTGCATAACTTGCAGTTGATCTATTGATGGAAACTATGCCTTTTTTAGCGTTCAAGTCATATTTTTGCCGCTCTTATATTCTGTAAATCATTCTAAATCACTTCGAACGAAATTCGGCCTTTAAACATGACTTTCGTGCGTAACTTGCGGTTGATCTATTGAAGGCAACAATGCATTTGTTTAGCCTTAAAGTCATGTCATTGAGTCTCTTTTAGTCTTTAAATCATTCTAAATTAATTCGACGGAATTCTATTTTCGCCCTTCAAACATTATTTTCTTACATAACTTGTAATTAATCTATTGAAGACAACAATGCATTATTTTAGCATTAAAAAGCATATCACTCAGTCTTTTCTATCATTAAATTGTTTGAAGGCACTCCGAACCAATTGTCTTTTTAAATTTAAAACGCGACTTTCGTGCATAACTTGCAATTGATCTATTGATGGCAACTATGCCTTTTTTAGCGTTCAAGTCATATTTTTGCCTCTCTTTTAGTCAGTAAATCATTGTAAATCACTTCGAACGAAATTCGGCCTTTAAACATGACTTTCATGTGTAACTTGCAGTTGATCTATTATAGGCAACAATGCATTTGTTTAGCCTTAAAGTCATGTCACTGAGTCTCTTCTAGTCATTAAATCATTCTAAATTAGTTCGAACGAATTCTATTTTCGCCCTTCAAACATTATTTTCTTACATAACTTGTAATTAATCTATTGAAGACAACAATGCATTATTTTAGCATTCAGAAGCATATCACTCAGTCTTTTCAATCATTAAATTGTTTGAAGGCACTTCGAACCAATTCTCTTTTTGCATTTAAAAGGCGACTTTCGTGCATAACTTGCAATTGATCTATTGATGGCAACTATGCCTTTTTTAGCGTTCAAGTCATATTTTTGCGTCTCTTTTAGTCAGTAAATCATTCTCAATCACTTCGAACGAAATTCGGCCTTTAAACATGACTTTCGTGCGTAACTTGCAGTTGATCTATTATACGGAACAACGCATTTCTTTAGCCTTAAATTCATGTCACTGAGTCTCTTCTAGTCATTAAATCATTCTAAATTAGTTCGAACGAATTCTATTTTCGCCCTTCAAACATTATTTTCTTACATAACTTGTAATTAATCTATTGAAAACAACACTGCATTATTTTAGCATTAAAAAGCATATCACTCAGTCTTTTCAATCATTAAATTGTTTGAAGGCACTTCGAACCAATTCTCTTTTTGCATTTAAAAGGCGACTTTCGTGCATAACTTGCAATTGATCTATTGAGGGCAACTATGCCTTTTTTAGCGTTCAAGTCATATTTTTTTTTGCGTCTCTTTTATTTAGTAAATCATTCTAAATCACTCCGAATTTTATTCGGCCTTTAAACATGACTTTCGTGCGTAACTTGCAGTTGATCTATTGAAGGTAACAATGCATTTGTTTAGCCTTAAAGTCATGTCATTGAGTCTCTTTTAGTCATTAAATCATTCTAAATTAATTCGAACGAATTCTATTTTTGCCCTTCAAACATTATTTTCTTACATAACTTGCAATTAATCTATTGAAGACAACAATGCATTATTTTAGCATTAAAAAGCATATCACTAAGTCTTTTCAGTCATTAAATTGTTTGAAGGCACTTCGAACCAATTCTCTTTTTGCATTTAAAACGCGACTTTCGTGCGTAACTTGCAATTGATCTATTCATGGCAACTATGCCTTTTTTAGCGTTCAAGTCATATTTTTTTTGGCGTCTCTTTTAGTCAGTAAATCATTCTAAATCACTTCGAACGAAATTCGGCCTTTAAACATGACTTTCGTGCGTAACTTGCAGTTGATCTATTGAAGGTAACAATGCATTTGTTTAGCCTTAAAGTCATGTCATTGAGTCTCTTTTAGTCTTTAAATCATTCTAAATTAATTCGAACGAATTCTATTTTTGCCCTTCAAACATTATTTTCTTACATAACTTGTAATTAATCTATTGAAGACAACAATGCATTATTTTAGCATTAAAAAGCATATCACTCAGTCTTTTCTATCATTAAATTGTTTGAAGGCACTTCGAACCAATTCTCTTTTTGCATTTAAAACGCGACTTTAGTGCATAACTTGCAATTGATCTATTGATGGCAACTATGCCTCTTTTAGCGTTCAAGTCATATATTTTTTTGCGTCTCTTTTATTTAGTAAATCATTCTAAATCACTTCGAACGAAATTCGGCCTTTAAACATGACTTTCGTGCGTAACTTGCAGTTGATCTATTGAAGGTAACAATGCATTTGTTTAGCCTTAAAGTCATGTCATTGAGTCTCTTTTAGTCTTTAAATCATTCTAAATTAATTCGAACGAATTCTATTTTTGCCCTTCAAACATTATTTTCTTACATAACTTGTAATTAATCTATTGAAGACAACAATGCATTATTTTAGCATTAAAAAGCATATCACTCAGTCTTTTCAATCATTAAATTGTTTGAAGGCACTTCGAACCAATTCTCTTTTTGCATTTAAAACGCGACTTTAGTGCATAACTTGCAATTGATCTATTGATGGCAACTATGCATTTTTTAGCGTTCAAGTCATATTTTTGCGTCTCTTTTAGTCAGTAAATCATTTTAAATCACTTCGAACGAAATTCGGCCTTTAAACATGACTTTCATGCATAACTTGCAGTTGATCTATTATAGGCAACAATGCATTTGTTTAGCCTTAATGTCATGTCACTGTGTCTCTTCTAGTCATTAAATCATTCTAAATTAGTTCGAACGAATTCTATTTTCGCCCTTCAAATATTATTTTCTTACATAACTTGTAATTAATCTATTGAAGACAACAATGCATTATTTTAGCATTAAAAAGCATATCACTCAGTCTTTTCAATCATTAAATTGTTTGAAGGCACTTCGAACCAATTCTCTTTTTGCATTTAAAAGGCGACTTTCGTGCATAACTTGCAGTTGATCTATTGATGGCAACTATGCCTTTTTTTGCGTTCAAGTAATATTTTTGCGGCTCTTATATTCAGTAAATCATTCTAAATCACTTCGAACGAAATTCGGCCTTTAAACATGACTTTCGTGCGTAACTTGCAGTTGATCTATTGAAGGCAACAATGCATTTGTTTAGCCTTAAAGTCATGTCATTGAGTGTCTTTTAGTCATTAAATCATTCTAAATTAATTCGACCGAATTCTATTTTCGCCCTTCAAACATTATTTTCTTACATAACTTGCAATTAATCTATTGAAGACAACAATGCATTATTTTAGCATTAAAAAGCATATCACTCAGTCTTTTCAATCATTAAATTGTTTGAAGGCACTTCGAACCAATTCTCTTTTTGCATTTAAAACGCGACTTTCGTGCATAACTTGCAGTTGATCTATTGATGGCAACTATGCCTTTTTTAGCGTTCAAGTAATATTTTTGCGGCTCTTATATTCAGTAAATCATTCTAAATCGCTTCGAACGAAATTCGGCCTTTAAACATGACTTTCGTGCATAACTTGCAGTTGATCTATTGAAGGTAACTTTGCATTTGTTTACCCTTAAAGTCATGTCATTGAGTCTCTTCTAGTCTTTAAATCATTCTGAATTAATTTGAGAGAATTCTATTTTTGCCCTTCAAACATTATTTTCTTACATAACTTGTAATTAATCTATTGAAGACAACAATACATTATTTTAGCAGTAAAAAGCATATCACTCAGTCTTTTCAATCATTAAATTGTTTGAAGGCACTTCGAACCAATTCTCTTTTTGCATTTAAAACGCGACTTTCGTGCATAACTTGCAATTGATCTATTGATGGCAACTATGCCTTTTTTAGCGTTCAAGTCATATTTTTGCCTCTCTTTTAGTCAGTAAATCATTGTAAATCACTTCGAACGAAATTCGGCCTTTAAACATGACTTTCGTGCGTAACTTGCAGTTGATCTATTATAGGCAACAATGCATTTGTTTAGCCTTAAAGTCATGTCACTGAGTCTCTTCTAGTCATTAAATCATTCTAAATTAGTTCGAACGAATTCTATTTTCGCCCTTCAAATATTATTTTCTTACATAACTTGTAATTAATCTATTGAAGACAACAATGCATTATTTTAGCATTAAAAGGCATATCACTCAGTCTTTTCAATCATTAAATTGTTTGAAGGCACTTCGAACCAATTCTCTTTTTGCATTCAAAACGCGACTTTAGTGCATAACTTGCAATTGATCTATTGATGGCAACTATGCATTTTTTAGCATTCAAGTCATATTTTTGCGTCTCTTTTAGTCAGTAAATCATTGTAAATCACTTCGAACGAAATTCGGCCTTTAAACATGACTTTCGTGCATAACTTGCAGTTGATCTATTATAGGCAACAATGCATTTGTTTAGCCTTAAAGTCATGTCACTGAGTCTCTTCTAGTCATTAAATCATTCTAAATTAGTTCGAACGAATTCTATTTTCGCCCTTCAAATATTATTTTCTTACATAACTTGTAATTAATCTATTGAAGACAACAATGCATTATTTTAGCATTAAAAAGCATATCACTCAGTCTTTTCAATCATTAAATTGTTTGAAGGCACTTCGAACCAATTCTCTTTTTGCATTTAAAACGCGACTCTCGTGCATAACTTGCAATTGATCTATTGATGGCAACTATGCCTTTTTTAGCGTTCAAGTCATATTTTTGCGTCTCTTTTAGTCAGTAAATCATTCTAAATCACTTTGAATGAAATTCGGCCTTTAAACATGACTTTCGTGCGTAACTTGCAGTTGATCTATTGAAGGTAACTTTGCATTTGTTTACTCTTAAAGTCATGTCATTGAGTCTCTTCTAGTCTTTAAATCATTCTGAATTAATTTGAGAGAATTCTATTTTTGCCCTTCAAACATTATTTTCTTACATAACTTGTAATTAATCTATTGAAGACAACAATACATTATTTTAGCAGTAAAAAGCATATCACTCAGTCTTTTCAATCATTAAATTGTTGGAAGGCACTTCGAACGAATTCTCTTTTTGCATTTAAAACGCGACTTTCGTGCATAACTTGCAATTGATCTATTGATGGCAACTATGCCTTTTTTAGCGTTCAAGTCATATTTTTGCCTCTCTTTTAGTCAGTAAATCATTGTAAATCACTTCGAACGAAATTCGGCCTTTAAACATGACTTTCGTGCGTAACTTGCAGTTGATCTATTGAAGGTAACAATGCATTTGTTTAGCTTTAAAGTCATGTCATTGAGTCTCTTTTAGTCTTTAAATTATTCTAAATTAATTCGAACGAATTCTATTCTTTCCCTTCAAATATTATTTTCTTACATAACTTGTAATTAATCTATTGAAGACAACAATGCATTATTTTCGCATTAAAAAGCATATCACTCAGTCTTTTCAATCATTAAATTGTTTGAAGGCACTTCGAACCAATTCTCTTTTTGCATTTAAAAGGCGACTTTCGTGCATAACTTGGAATTGATCTATTGATGGCAACTATGCCTTTTTTAGCGTTAAAGTCATATTTTTGCGTCTCTTTTAGTCAGTAAATAATTCTAAATCACTTCAAACGAAATTCGGCCTTTAAACATGACTTTCGTGCGTAACTTGCAGTTGATCTACTGAAGGTAACAATGCATTTGTTTAGCCTTAAAGTCATGTCATTGAGTGTCTTTTAGTGTTTAAATCATTCTAAATTAATTCGAACGAATTCTATTTTTGCCCTTCAAACATTATTTTCTTACATAACTTGTAATTAATCTATTGAAGACAACAATGCATTATTTTAGCATTAAAAAGCATATCACTCAGTCTTTTCTATCATTAAATTGTTTGAAGGCACTTCGAACCAATTCTCTTTTTGCATTTAAAACGCGACTTTAGTGCATAACTTGCAATTGATCTATTGATGGCAACTATGCATTTTTTAGCGTTCAAGTCATATTTTTGCGTGTCTTTTAGTCAGTAAATCATTCTGAATCACTTCGAACGAAATTCGGCCTTTAAACATGACTTTCATGCGTAACTTGCAGTTGCTCTATTGAAGGCAACAATGCATTTGTTTAGCCTTAAAGTCATGTCATTGAGTCTCTTTTAGTCATTAAATCATTCTAAATTAATTCGAACGAATTCTATTTTCGCCCTTCAAACATTATTTTCTTACATAACTTGTAATTAATCTATTGAAAACAACACTGCATTATTTTAGCATTAAAAAGCATATCACTCAGTCTTTTCAATCATTAAATTGTTTGAAGGCACTTCGAACCAATTCTCTTTCTGCATTTAAAACGCGACTTTCGTGCATAACTTGCAGTTGATCTATTGATGGAAACTATGCCTTTTTTAGCGTTCAAGTCATATTTTTGCCGCTCTTATATTCTGTAAATCATTCTAAATCACTTCGAACGAAATTCGGCCTTTAGACATGACTTTCGTGCGTAACTTGCGGTTGATCTATTGAAGGCAACAATGCATTTGTTTAGCCTTAAAGTCATGTCATTGAGTCTCTTTTAGTCTTTAAATCATTCTAAATTAATTCGACGGAATTCAATTTTCGCCCTTCAAACATTATTTTCTTACATAACTTGTAATTAATCTATTGAAGACAACAATGCATTATTTTAGCATTAAAAAGCATATCACTCAGTCTTTTCTATCATTAAATTGTGTGAAGGCACTCCGAACCAATTGTCTTTTTGCATTTAAAACGCGACTTTCGTGCATAACTTGCAATTGATCTATTGATGGCAACTATGCCTTTTTTAGCGTTCAAGTCATATTTTTGCCTCTCTTTTAGTCAGTAAATCATTGTAAATCACTTCGAACGAAATTCGGCCTTTAAACATGACTTTCATGTGTAACTTGCAGTTGATCTATTATAGGCAACAATGCATTTGTTTAGCCTTAAAGTCATGTCACTGAGTCTCTTCTAGTCATTAAATCATTCTAAATTAGTTCGAACGAATTCTATTTTCGCCCTTCAAACATTATTTTCTTACATAACTTGTAATTAATCTATTGAAGACAACAATGCATTATTTTAGCATTCAGAAGCATATCACTCAGTCTTTTCAATCATTAAATTGTTTGAAGGCACTTCGAACCAATTCTCTTTTTGCATTTAAAAGGCGACTTTCGTGCATAACTTGCAATTGATCTATTGATGGCAACTATGCCTTTTTTAGCGTTCAAGTCATATTTTTGCGTCTCTTTTAGTCAGTAAATCATTCTCAATCACTTCGAACGAAATTCGGCCTTTAAACATGACTTTCGTGCGTAACTTGCAGTTGATCTATTATACGGAACAACGCATTTCTTTAGCCTTAAATTGATGTCACTGAGTCTCTTCTAGTCATTAAATCATTCTAAATTAGTTCGAACGAATTCTATTTTCGCCCTTCAAACATTATTTTCTTACATAACTTGTAATTAATCTATTGAAAACAACACTGCATTATTTTAGCATTAAAAAGCATATCACTCAGTCTTTTCAATCATTAAATTGTTTGAAGGCACTTCGAACCAATTCTCTTTTTGCATTTAAAAGGCGACTTTCGTGCATAACTTGCAATTGATCTATTGATGGCAACTATGCCTTTTTTAGCGTTCAAGTCATATTTTTTTTTGCGTCTCTTTTATTTAGTAAATCATTCTAAATCACTCCGAATTTTATTCGGCCTTTAAACATGACTTTCGTGCGTAACTTGCAGTTGATCTATTGAAGGTAACAATGCATTTGTTTAGCCTTAAAGTCATGTCATTGAGTCTCTTTTAGTCATTAAATCATTCTAAATTAATTCGAACGAATTCTATTTTTGCCCTTCAAACATTATTTTCTTACATAACTTGCAATTAATCTATTGAAGACAACAATGCATTATTTTAGCATTAAAAAGCATATCACTAAGTCTTTTCAGTCATTAAATTGTTTGAAGGCACTTCGAACCAATTCTCTTTTTGCATTTAAAACGCGACTTTCGTGCATAACTTGCAATTGATCTATTCATGGCAACTATGCCTTTTTTAGCGTTCAAGTCATATTTTTTTTGGCGTCTCTTTTAGTCAGTAAATCATTCTAAATCACTTCGAACGAAATTCGGCCTTTAAACATGACTTTCGTGCGTAACTTGCAGTTGATCTATTGAAGGTAACAATGCATTTGTTTAGCCTTAAAGTCATGTCATTGAGTCTCTTTTAGTCTTTAAATCATTCTAAATTAATTCGAACGAATTCTATTTTTGCCCTTCAAACATTATTTTCTTACATAACTTGTAATTAATCTATTGAAGACAACAATGCATTATTTTAGCATTAAAAAGCATATCACTCAGTCTTTTCTATCATTAAATTGTTTGAAGGCACTTCGAACCAATTCTCTTTTTGCATTTAAAACGCGACTTTAGTGCATAACTTGCAATTGATCTATTGATGGCAACTATGCCTCTTTTAGCGTTCAAGTCATATATTTTTTTGCGTCTCTTTTATTTAGTAAATCATTCTAAATCACTTCGAACGAAATTCGGCCTTTAAACATGACTTTCGTGCGTAACTTGCAGTTGATCTATTGAAGGTAACAATGCATTTGTTTAGCCTTAAAGTCATGTCATTGAGTCTCTTTTAGTCTTTAAATCATTCTAAATTAATTCGAACGAATTCTATTTTTGCCCTTCAAACATTATTTTCTTACATAACTTGTAATTAATCTATTGAAGACAACAATGCATTATTTTAGCATTAAAAAGCATATCACTCAGTCTTTTCAATCATTAAATTGTTTGAAGGCACTTCGAACCAATTCTCTTTTTGCATTTAAAACGCGACTTTAGTGCATAACTTGCAATTGATCTATTGATGGCAACTATGCATTTTTTAGCGTTCAAGTCATATTTTTGCGTCTCTTTTAGTCAGTAAATCATTTTAAATCACTTCGAACGAAATTCGGCCTTTAAACATGACTTTCATGCATAACTTGCAGTTGATCTATTATAGGCAACAATGCATTTGTTTAGCCTTAATGTCATGTCACTGTGTCTCTTCTAGTCATTAAATCATTCTAAATTAGTTCGAACGAATTCTATTTTCGCCCTTCAAATATTATTTTCTTACATAACTTGTAATTAATCTATTGAAGACAACAATGCATTATTTTAGCATTAAAAAGCATATCACTCAGTCTTTTCAATCATTAAATTGTTTGAAGGCACTTCGAACCAATTCTCTTTTTGCATTTAAAAGGCGACTTTCGTGCATAACTTGCAGTTGATCTATTGATGGCAACTATGCCTTTTTTTGCGTTCAAGTAATATTTTTGCGGCTCTTATATTCAGTAAATCATTCTAAATCACTTCGAACGAAATTCGGCCTTTAAACATGACTTTCGTGCGTAACTTGCAGTTGATCTATTGAAGGCAACAATGCATTTGTTTAGCCTTAAAGTCATGTCATTGAGTGTCTTTTAGTCATTAAATCATTCTAAATTAATTCGACCGAATTCTATTTTCGCCCTTCAAACATTATTTTCTTACATAACTTGCAATTAATCTATTGAAGACAACAATGCATTATTTTAGCATTAAAAAGCATATCACTCAGTCTTTTCAATCATTAAATTGTTTGAAGGCACTTCGAACCAATTCTCTTTTTGCATTTAAAACGCGACTTTCGTGCATAACTTGCAGTTGATCTATTGATGGCAACTATGCCTTTTTTAGCGTTCAAGTAATATTTTTGCGGCTCTTATATTCAGTAAATCATTCTAAATCGCTTCGAACGAAATTCGGCCTTTAAACATGACTTTCGTGCATAACTTGCAGTTGATCTATTGAAGGTAACTTTGCATTTGTTTACCCTTAAAGTCATGTCATTGAGTCTCTTCTAGTCTTTAAATCATTCTGAATTAATTTGAGAGAATTCTATTTTTGCCCTTCAAACATTATTTTCTTACATAACTTGTAATTAATCTATTGAAGACAACAATACATTATTTTAGCAGTAAAAAGCATATCACTCAGTCTTTTCAATCATTAAATTGTTTGAAGGCACTTCGAACCAATTCTCTTTTTGCATTTAAAACGCGACTTTCGTGCATAACTTGCAATTGATCTATTGATGGCAACTATGCCTTTTTTAGCGTTCAAGTCATATTTTTGCCTCTCTTTTAGTCAGTAAATCATTGTAAATCACTTCGAACGAAATTCGGCCTTTAAACATGACTTTCGTGCGTAACTTGCAGTTGATCTATTATAGGCAACAATGCATTTGTTTAGCCTTAAAGTCATGTCACTGAGTCTCTTCTAGTCATTAAATCATTCTAAATTAGTTCGAACGAATTCTATTTTCGCCCTTCAAATATTATTTTCTTACATAACTTGTAATTAATCTATTGAAGACAACAATGCATTATTTTAGCATTAAAAGGCATATCACTCAGTCTTTTCAATCATTAAATTGTTTGAAGGCACTTCGAACCAATTCTCTTTTTGCATTCAAAACGCGACTTTAGTGCATAACTTGCAATTGATCTATTGATGGCAACTATGCATTTTTTAGCATTCAAGTCATATTTTTGCGTCTCTTTTAGTCAGTAAATCATTGTAAATCACTTCGAACGAAATTCGGCCTTTAAACATGACTTTCGTGCATAACTTGCAGTTGATCTATTATAGGCAACAATGCATTTGTTTAGCCTTAAAGTCATGTCACTGAGTCTCTTCTAGTCATTAAATCATTCTAAATTAGTTCGAACGAATTCTATTTTCGCCCTTCAAATATTATTTTCTTACATAACTTGTAATTAATCTATTGAAGACAACAATGCATTATTTTAGCATTAAAAAGCATATCACTCAGTCTTTTCAATCATTAAATTGTTTGAAGGCACTTCGAACCAATTCTCTTTTTGCATTTAAAACGCGACTCTCGTGCATAACTTGCAATTGATCTATTGATGGCAACTATGCCTTTTTTAGCGTTCAAGTCATATTTTTGCGTCTCTTTTAGTCAGTAAATCATTCTAAATCACTTTGAATGAAATTCGGCCTTTAAACATGACTTTCGTGCGTAACTTGCAGTTGATCTATTGAAGGTAACTTTGCATTTGTTTACTCTTAAAGTCATGTCATTGAGTCTCTTCTAGTCTTTAAATCATTCTGAATTAATTTGAGAGAATTCTATTTTTGCCCTTCAAACATTATTTTCTTACATAACTTGTAATTAATCTATTGAAGACAACAATACATTATTTTAGCAGTAAAAAGCATATCACTCAGTCTTTTCAATCATTAAATTGTTTGAAGGCACTTCGAACGAATTCTCTTTTTGCATTTAAAACGCGACTTTCGTGCATAACTTGCAATTGATCTATTGATGGCAACTATGCCTTTTTTAGCGTTCAAGTCATATTTTTGCCTCTCTTTTAGTCAGTAAATCATTGTAAATCACTTCGAACGAAATTCGGCCTTTAAACATGACTTTCGTGCGTAACTTGCAGTTGATCTATTGAAGGTAACAATGCATTTGTTTAGCTTTAAAGTCATGTCATTGAGTCTCTTTTAGTCTTTAAATTATTCTAAATTAATTCGAACGAATTCTATTCTTTCCCTTCAAATATTATTTTCTTACATAACTTGTAATTAATCTATTGAAGACAACAATGCATTATTTTCGCATTAAAAAGCATATCACTCAGTCTTTTCAATCATTAAATTGTTTGAAGGCACTTCGAACCAATTCTCTTTTTGCATTTAAAAGGCGACTTTCGTGCATAACTTGGAATTGATCTATTGATGGCAACTATGCCTTTTTTAGCGTTAAAGTCATATTTTTGCGTCTCTTTTAGTCAGTAAATAATTCTAAATCACTTCAAACGAAATTCGGCCTTTAAACATGACTTTCGTGCGTAACTTGCAGTTGATCTACTGAAGGTAACAATGCATTTGTTTAGCCTTAAAGTCATGTCATTGAGTGTCTTTTAGTGTTTAAATCATTCTAAATTAATTCGAACGAATTCTATTTTTGCCCTTCAAACATTATTTTCTTACATAACTTGTAATTAATCTATTGAAGACAACAATGCATTATTTTAGCATTAAAAAGCATATCACTCAGTCTTTTCTATCATTAAATTGTTTGAAGGCACTTCGAACCAATTCTCTTTTTGCATTTAAAACGCGACTTTAGTGCATAACTTGCAATTGATCTATTGATGGCAACTATGCATTTTTTAGCGTTCAAGTCATATTTTTGCGTGTCTTTTAGTCAGTAAATCATTCTGAATCACTTCGAACGAAATTCGGCCTTTAAACATGACTTTCATGCGTAACTTGCAGTTGCTCTATTGAAGGCAACAATGCATTTGTTTAGCCTTAAAGTCATGTCATTGAGTCTCTTTTAGTCATTAAATCATTCTAAATTAATTCGAACGAATTCTATTTTCGCCCTTCAAACATTATTTTCTTACATAACTTGTAATTAATCTATTGAAAACAACACTGCATTATTTTAGCATTAAAAAGCATATCACTCAGTCTTTTCAATCATTAAATTGTTTGAAGGCACTTCGAACCAATTCTCTTTCTGCATTTAAAACGCGACTTTCGTGCATAACTTGCAGTTGATCTATTGATGGAAACTATGCCTTTTTTAGCGTTCAAGTCATATTTTTGCCGCTCTTATATTCTGTAAATCATTCTAAATCACTTCGAACGAAATTCGGCCTTTAGACATGACTTTCGTGCGTAACTTGCGGTTGATCTATTGAAGGCAACAATGCATTTGTTTAGCCTTAAAGTCATGTCATTGAGTCTCTTTTAAACTTTAAATCATTCTAAATTAATTCGACGGAATTCAATTTTCGCCCTTCAAACATTATTTTCTTACATAACTTGTAATTAATCTATTGAAGACAACAATGCATTATTTTAGCATTAAAAAGCATATCACTCAGTCTTTTCTATCATTAAATTGTTTGAAGGCACTCCGAACCAATTGTCTTTTTGCATTTAAAACGCGACTTTCGTGCATAACTTGCAATTGATCTATTGATGGCAACTATGCCTTTTTTAGCGTTCAAGTCATATTTTTGCCTCTCTTTTAGTCAGTAAATCATTGTAAATCACTTCGAACGAAATTCGGCCTTTAAACATGACTTTCATGTGTAACTTGCAGTTGATCTATTATAGGCAACAATGCATTTGTTTAGCCTTAAAGTCATGTCACTGAGTCTCTTCTAGTCATTAAATCATTCTAAATTAGTTCGAACGAATTCTATTTTCGCCCTTCAAACATTATTTTCTTACATAACTTGTAATTAATCTATTGAAGACAACAATGCATTATTTTAGCATTCAGAAGCATATCACTCAGTCTTTTCAATCATTAAATTGTTTGAAGGCACTTCGAACCAATTCTCTTTTTGCATTTAAAAGGCGACTTTCGTGCATAACTTGCAATTGATCTATTGATGGCAACTATGCCTTTTTTAGCGTTCAAGTCATATTTTTGCGTCTCTTTTAGTCAGTAAATCATTCTCAATCACTTCGAACGAAATTCGGCCTTTAAACATGACTTTCGTGCGTAACTTGCAGTTGATCTATTATACGGAACAACGCATTTCTTTAGCCTTAAATTCATGTCACTGAGTCTCTTCTAGTCATTAAATCATTCTAAATTAGTTCGAACGAATTCTATTTTCGCCCTTCAAACATTATTTTCTTACATAACTTGTAATTAATCTATTGAAAACAACACTGCATTATTTTAGCATTAAAAAGCATATCACTCAGTCTTTTCAATCATTAAATTGTTTGAAGGCACTTCGAACTAATTGTCTTTTTGCATTTAAAACGCGACTTTCGTGCATAACTTGCAATTGATCTATTGATGGCAACTATGCCTTTTTTAGCGTTCAAGTCATATTTTTTTTTGCGTCTCTTTTATTTAGTAAATCATTCTAAATCACTCCGAATTTTATTCGGCCTTTAAACATGACTTTCGTGCGTAACTTGCAGTTGATCTATTGAAGGTAACAATGCATTTGTTTAGCCTTAAAGTCATGTCATTGAGTCTCTTTTAGTCTTTAAATCATTCTAAATTAATTCGAACGAATTCTATTTTTGCCCTTCAAATATTATTTTCTTACATAACTTGTAATTAATCTATTGAAGACAACAATGCATTATTTTAGCATTAAAAAGCATATCACTCAGTCTTTTCTATCATTAAATTGTTTGAAGGCACTTCGAACCAATTCTCTTTTTGCATTTAAAACGCGACTTTAGTGCATAACTTGCAATTGATCTATTGATGGCAACTATGCATTTTTTAGCGTTCAAGTCATATTTTTGCGTCTCTTTTAATCAGTAAATCATTTTAAATCACTTCGAACGAAATTCGGCCTTTAAACATGACTTTCATGCATAACTTGCAGTTGATCTATTATAGGCAACAATGCATTTGTTTAGCCTTAATGTCATGTCACTGAGTCTCTTCTAGTCATTAAATCATTCTAAATTAGTTCGAACGAATTCTATTTTCGCCCTTCAAATATTATTTTCTTACATAACTTGTAATTAATCTATTGAAGACAACAATGCATTATTTTAGCATTAAAAAGCATATCACTCAGTCTTTTCAATCATTAAATTGTTTAAAGGCACTTCGAACCAATTCTCTTTTTGCATTTAAAACGCGACTTTCGTGCATAACTTGCAATTGATCTATTGATGGCAACTATGCCTTTTTTTAGCATTCAAGTCATATTTTTGCGGCTCTTATACTCAGTAAATCATTCTAAATCACTTCGAACGAAATTCGGCCTTTAAACATGACTTTCGTGCGTAACTTGCAGTTGATCTATTGAAGGCAACAATGCATTTGTTTAGCCTTAAAGTCATGTCATTGAGTCTCTTTTAGTCTTTAAATCATTCTAAATTAATTCGACCGAATTCTATTTTCGCCCTTCAAACATTATTTTCTTACATAACTTGCAATTAATCTATTGAAGACAACAATGCATTATTTTAGCATTAAAAAGCATATCACTCAGTCTTTTCAATCATTAAATTGTTTGAAGGCACTTCGAACCAATTCTCTTTTTGCATTTAAAACGCGACTTTCGTGCATAACTTGCAGTTGATCTATTGATGGCAACTATGCCTTTTTTAGCGTTCAAGTAATATTTTTGCGGCTCTTATATTCAGTAAATCATTCTAAATCGCTTCGAACGAAATTCGGCCTTTAAACATGACTTTCGTGCATAACTTGCAGTTGATCTATTGAAGGTAACTTTGCATTTGTTTACCCTTAAAGTCATGTCATTGAGTCTCTTCTAGTCTTTAAATCATTCTGAATTAATTTGAGAGAATTCTATTTTTGCCCTTCAAACATTATTTTCTTACATAACTTGTAATTAATCTATTGAAGACAACAATACATTATTTTAGCAGTAAAAAGCATATCACTCAGTCTTTTCAATCATTAAATTGTTTGAAGGCACTTCGAACCAATTCTCTTTTTGCATTTAAAACGCGACTTTCGTGCATAACTTGCAATTGATCTATTGATGGCAACTATGCCTTTTTTAGCGTTCAAGTCATATTTTTGCCTCTCTTTTAGTCAGTAAATCATTGTAAATCACTTCGAACGAAATTCGGCCTTTAAACATGACTTTCGTGCGTAACTTGCAGTTGATCTATTATAGGCAACAATGCATTTGTTTAGCCTTAAAGTCATGTCACTGAGTCTCTTCTAGTCATTAAATCATTCTAAATTAGTTCGAACGAATTCTATTTTCGCCCTTCAAATATTATTTTCTTACATAACTTGTAATTAATCTATTGAAGACAACAATGCATTATTTTAGCATTAAAAGGCATATCACTCAGTCTTTTCAATCATTAAATTGTTTGAAGGCACTTCGAACCAATTCTCTTTTTGCATTCAAAACGCGACTTTAGTGCATAACTTGCAATTGATCTATTGATGGCAACTATGCATTTTTTAGCATTCAAGTCATATTTTTGCGTCTCTTTTAGTCAGTAAATCATTGTAAATCACTTCGAACGAAATTCGGCCTTTAAACATGACTTTCGTGCATAACTTGCAGTTGATCTATTATAGGCAACAATGCATTTGTTTAGCCTTAAAGTCATGTCACTGAGTCTCTTCTAGTCATTAAATCATTCTAAATTAGTTCGAACAAATTCTATTTTCGCCCTTCAAATATTATTTTCTTACATAACTTGTAATTAATCTATTGAAGACAACAATGCATTATTTTAGCATTAAAAAGCATATCACTCAGTCTTTTCAATCATTAAATTGTTTGAAGGCACTTCGAACCAATTCTCTTTTTGCATTTAAAACGCGACTCTCGTGCATAACTTGCAATTGATCTATTGATGGCAACTATGCCTTTTTTAGCGTTCAAGTCATATTTTTGCGTCTCTTTTAGTCAGTAAATCATTCTAAATCACTTTGAATGAAATTCGGCCTTTAAACATGACTTTCGTGCGTAACTTGCAGTTGATCTATTGAAGGTAACTTTGCATTTGTTTACTCTTAAAGTCATGTCATTGAGTCTCTTCTAGTCTTTAAATCATTCTGAATTAATTTGAGAGAATTCTATTTTTGCCCTTCAAACATTATTTTCTTACATAACTTGTAATTAATCTATTGAAGACAACAATACATTATTTTAGCAGTAAAAAGCATATCACTCAGTCTTTTCAATCATTAAATTGTTTGAAGGCACTTCGAACGAATTCTCTTTTTGCATTTAAAACGCGACTTTCATGCATAACTTGCAATTGATCTATTGATGGCAACTATGCCTTTTTTAGCGTTCAAGTCATATTTTTGCCTCTCTTTTAGTCAGTAAATCATTGTAAATCACTTCGAACGAAATTCGGCCTTTAAACATGACTTTCGTGCGTAACTTGCAGTTGATCTATTGAAGGTAACAATGCATTTGTTTAGCTTTAAAGTCATGTCATTAAGTCTCTTTTAGTCTTTAAATTATTCTAAATTAATTCGAACGAATTCTATTCTTTCCCTTCAAATATTATTTTCTTACATAACTTGTAATTAATCTATTGAAGACAACAATGCATTATTTTCGCATTAAAAAGCATATCACTCAGTCTTTTCAATCATTAAATTGTTTGAAGGCACTTCGAACCAATTCTCTTTTTGCATTTAAAAGGCGACTTTCGTGCATAACTTGGAATTGATCTATTGATGGCAACTATGCCTTTTTTAGCGTTAAAGTCATATTTTTGCGTCTCTTTTAGTCAGTAAATAATTCTAAATCACTTCAAACGAAATTCGGCCTTTAAACATGACTTTCGTGCGTAACTTGCAGTTGATCTACTGAAGGTAACAATGCATTTGTTTAGCCTTAAAGTCATGTCATTGAGTGTCTTTTAGTGTTTAAATCATTCTAAATTAATTCGAACGAATTCTATTTTTGCCCTTCAAACATTATTTTCTTACATAACTTGTAATTAATCTATTGAAGACAACAATGCATTATTTTAGCATTAAAAAGCATATCACTCAGTCTTTTCTATCATTAAATTGTTTGAAGGCACTTCGAACCAATTCTCTTTTTGCATTTAAAACGCGACTTTAGTGCATAACTTGCAATTGATCTATTGATGGCAACTATGCATTTTTTAGCGTTCAAGTCATATTTTTGCGTGTCTTTTAGTCAGTAAATCATTCTGAATCACTTCGAACGAAATTCGGCCTTTAAACATGACTTTCATGCGTAACTTGCAGTTGCTCTATTGAAGGCAACAATGCATTTGTTTAGCCTTAAAGTCATGTCATTGAGTCTCTTTTAGTCATTAAATCATTCTAAATTAATTCGAACGAATTCTATTTTCGCCCTTCAAACATTATTTTCTTACATAACTTGTAATTAATCTATTGAAAACAACACTGCATTATTTTAGCATTAAAAAGCATATCACTCAGTCTTTTCAATCATTAAATTGTTTGAAGGCACTTCGAACCAATTCTCTTTCTGCATTTAAAACGCGACTTTCGTGCATAACTTGCAGTTGATCTATTGATGGAAACTATGCCTTTTTTAGCGTTCAAGTCATATTTTTGCCGCTCTTATATTCTGTAAATCATTCTAAATCACTTCGAACGAAATTCGGCCTTTAGACATGACTTTCGTGCGTAACTTGCGGTTGATCTATTGAAGGCAACAATGCATTTGTTTAGCCTTAAAGTCATGTCATTGAGTCTCTTTTAGTCTTTAAATCATTCTAAATTAATTCGACGGAATTCAATTTTCGCCCTTCAAACATTATTTTCTTACATAACTTGTAATTAATCTATTGAAGACAACAATGCATTATTTTAGCATTAAAAAGCATATCACTCAGTCTTTTCTATCATTAAATTGTTTGAAGGCACTCCGAACCAATTGTCTTTTTGCATTTAAAACGCGACTTTCGTGCATAACTTGCAATTGATCTATTGATGGCAACTATGCATTTTTTAGCGTTCAAGTCATATTTTTGCGTCTCTTTTAATCAGTAAATCATTTTAAATCACTTCGAACGAAATTCGGCCTTTAAACATGACTTTCATGCATAACTTGCAGTTGATCTATTATAGGCAACAATGCATTTGTTTAGCCTTAATGTCATGTCACTGAGTCTCTTCTAGTCATTAAATCATTCTAAATTAGTTCGAACGAATTCTATTTTCGCCCTTCAAATATTATTTTCTTACATAACTTGTAATTAATCTATTGAAGACAACAATGCATTATTTTAGCATTAAAAAGCATATCACTCAGTCTTTTCAATCATTAAATTGTTTAAAGGCACTTCGAACCAATTCTCTTTTTGCATTTAAAACGCGACTTTCGTGCATAACTTGCAGTTGATCTATTGATGGCAACTATGCCTTTTTTTAGCATTCAAGTCATATTTTTGCGGCTCTTATACTCAGTAAATCATTCTAAATCACTTCGAACGAAATTCGGCCTTTAAACATGACTTTCGTGCGTAACTTGCAGTTGATCTATTGAAGGCAACAATGCATTTGTTTAGCCTTAAAGTCATGTCATTGAGTCTCTTTTAGTCTTTAAATCATTCTAAATTAATTCGACCGAATTCTATTTTCGCCCTTCAAACATTATTTTCTTACATAACTTGTAATTAATCTATTGAAGACAACAATGCATTATTTTAGCATTAAAAAGCATATCACTCAGTCTTTTCTATCATTAAATTGTTTGAAGGCACTTCGAACCAATTGTCTTTTTGCATTTAAAACGCGACTTTCGTGCATAACTTGCAATTGATCTATTGATGGCAACTATGCCTCTTTTAGCGTTCAAGTCATATTTTTTTTTGCGTCTCTTTTATTTAGTAAATCATTCTAAATCACTTCGAACGAAATTCGGCCTTTAAACATGACTTTCGTGCGTAACTTGCAGTTGATCTATTGAAGGTAACAATGCATTTGTTTAGCCTTAAAGTCATGTCATTGAGTCTCTTTTAGTCTTTAAATCATTCTAAATTAATTCGAACGAATTCTATTTTTGCCCTTCAAACATTATTTTCTTACATAACTTGTAATTAATCTATTGAAGACAACAATGCATTATTTTAGCATTAAAAAGCATATCACTCAGTCTTTTCTATCATTAAATTGTTTGAAGGCACTTCGAACCAATTCTCTTTTTGCATTTAAAACGCGACTTTAGTGCATAACTTGCAGTTGATCTATTGATGGCAACTATGCCTTTTTTAGCGTTCAAGTAATATTTTTGCGGCTCTTATATTCAGTAAATCATTCTAAATCACTTCGAACGAAATTCGGCCTTTAAACATGACTTTCGTGCGTAACTTGCAGTTGATCTATTGAAGGCAACAATGCATTTGTTTAGCCTTAAAGTCATGTCATTGAGTCTCTTTTAGTCATTAAATCATTCTAAATTAATTCGACCGAATTCTATTTTCGCCCTTCAAACATTATTTTCTTACATAACTTGCAATTAATCTATTGAAGACAACAATGCATTATTTTAGCATTAAAAAGCATATCACTCAGTCTTTTCAATCATTAAATTGTTTGAAGGCACTTCGAACCAATTCTCTTTTTGCATTTAAAACGCGACTTTCGTGCATAACTTGCAGTTGATCTATTGATGGCAACTATGCCTTTTTTAGCGTTCAAGTCATATTTTTGCGGCTCTTATATTCAGTAAATCATTCTAAATCACTTCGTATGAAATTCGGCATTTAAACATGACTTTCGTGCATAACTTGCAGTTGATCTATTATAGGGAACAATGCATTTCTTTCGCCATAAATTCATGTCACTGAGTCTCTTCTAGTCATTAAATCATTCTAAATTAGTTCGAACGAATTCTATTTTCGCCATTCAAATATTATTTTCTTACATAACTTGTAATTAATCTATTGAAGACAACAATGCATTATTTTAGCATTAAAAAGCATATCACTCAGTCTTTTCAATCATTAAATTGTTTGAAGGCACTTCGAACCAATTGTCTTTTTGCATTTAAAACGCGACTTTCGTGCATAACTTGCAATTGATCTATTGATGGCAACTATGCCTCTTTTAGCGTTCAAGTCATATTTTTTTTTGCGTCTCTTGTATTTAGTAAATCATTCTAAATCACTTCGAACGAAATTCGGCCTTTAAACATGACTTTCGTGCGTAACTTGCAGTTGATCTATTGAAGGTAACAATGCATTTGTTTAGCCTTAAAGTCATGTCATTGAGTCTCGTTTAGTCTTTAAATCATTCTAAATTAATTCGAACGACTTCTATTTTTGCCCTTCAAACATTATTTTCTTACATAACTTGTAATTAATCTATTGAAGACAACAATGCATTATTTTAGCATTAAAAAGCATATCACTCAGTCTTTTCAATCATTAAATTGTTCGAAGGCACTTCGAACCAATTCTCTTTTTGCATTTAAAACGCGACTTTCGTGCATAACTTGCAATTGCTCTATTGATGGCAACTATGCCTTTTTTAGCGTTCAAGTCATATTTTTGCGGCTCTTATATTCAGTAAATCATTCTAAATCACTTCGAACGAAATTCGGCCTTTAAACATGACTTTCGTGCGTAACTTGCAGTTGATCTATTGAAGGCAACAATGCATTTGTTTAGCCTTAAAGTCATGTCATTGAGTCTCTTTTAGTCATTAAATCATTCTAAATTAATTCGACCGAATTCTATTTTCGCCCTTCAAACATTATTTTCTTACATAACTTGCAATTAATCTATTGAAGACAACAATGCATTATTTTAGCATTAAAAAGCATATCACTCAGTCTTTTCAATCATTAAATTGTTTGAAGGCACTTCGAACCAATTCTCTTTTTGCATTTAGAACGCCATCTTCATGCATAATTTGCAATTGATCTATTGATGGCAACTATGCATTTTTTTGGCTTTAAAGTCATATTTTTGCGTCTCTTTTAGTCAGTAAATCATTCTAAATCACTTCGTATGAAATTCGGCATTTAAACATGACTTTCGTGCATAACTTGCAGTTGATCTATTATAGGGAACAATGCATTTCTTTAGCCTTAAATTCATGGCACTGAGTCTCTTCTAGTCATTAAATCATTCTAAATTAGTTCGAACGAATTCTATTTTCGCCATTCAAATATTATTTTCTTACATAACTTGTAATTAATCTATTGAAGACAACAATGCATTATTTTAGCATTAAAAAGCATATCACTCAGTCTTTTCAATCATTAAATTGTTTGAAGGCACTTCGAACCAATTGTCTTTTTGCATTTAAAACGCGACTTTCGTGCATAACTTGCAATTGATCTATTGATGGCAACTATGCCTCTTTTAGCGTTCAAGTCATATTTTTTTTTGCGTCTCTTTTAGCCAGTAAATCATTCTAAATCACTTCAAATGAAATTCGGCCTTTAAACATGACTTTCGTGCGTAACTTGCAGTTGATCTATTGAAGGTAACAATGCATTTGTTCAGCCTTAAAGTCATGTCATTGAGTCTCTTTTAGTCTTTAAATCATTCTAAATTAATTCGAACGAATTCTATTTTTGCCCTTCAAACATTATTTTCTTACATAACTTGTAATTAATCTATTGAAGACAACAATGCATTATTTTAGCATTAAAAAGCATATCACTCAGTCTTTTCTATCTTTAAATTGTTTGAAGGCACTTCGAACCAATTCTCTTTTTGCATTTAAAACGCGACTTTAGTGCATAACTTGCAATTGATCTATTGATGGGAACTATGCATTTTTTAGCGTTCAAGTCATATTTTTGCGTCTCTTTTAGTCAGTAAATCATTCTAAATCACTTCGAACGAAATTCGGCCTTTAAACATGGCTTTCGTGCGTAACTTGCAGTTGATCTATTGAAGGTAACAATGCATTTGTTCAGCCTTAAAGTCATGTCATTGAGTCTCTTTTAGTCTTTAAATCATTCTAAATTAATTCGAACGAATTCTATTTTTGCCCTTCAAACATTATTTTCTTACATAACTTGTAATTAATCTATTGAAGACAACAATGCATTATTTTAGCATTAAAAAGCATATCACTCAGTCTTTTCTATCTTTAAATTGTTTGATGGCACTTCGAACCAATTCTCTTTTTGCATTTAAAACGCGACTTTAGTGCATAACTTGCAATTGATCTATTGATTGGAACTATGCATTTTTTAGCGTTCAAGTCATATTTTTGCATCTCTTTTAGTCAGTAAATCATTCTAAATCACTTCGAACGAAATTCGGCCTTTAAACATGACTTTCATGCATAACTTGCAGTTGATCTATTATACAGAACAATGCATTTGTTTAGCCTTTAAATCATGTCACTAAGTCTCTTCTAGTCATTAAATCATTCTAAATTAGTTCGAACGAATTCTATTTGCGCCCTTCAAATATTATTTTCTTACATAACTTGTAATTAATCTATTGAAGACAACAGTGCATTATTTCAGCATTAAAAAGCATATCACTCAGTCTTTTCAATCATTAAATTGTTTGAAGGCACTTCGAACCAATTCTCTCTTTGCATTTAAAACGCGACTTTCGTGCATAACTTGCAATTGATCTATTGATGGCAACTATGCATTTTTTAGCATTCAAGTCATATTTTTGCGACTCTTTTAGTCAGTAAATCATTCTAAATCACTTCGAACGAAATTCGGCCTTTAAACATGACGTTCGTGCATAACTTGCAGTTGATCTATTATACGGAACAATGCATTTGTTTAGCCTTAAAATCATGTCACTGAGTCTCTTCTCGTCATTAAATCATTCTAAATTAGTTCAAACGAATTCTATTTGCGCCCTTCAAATGTTATTTTCTTACATAACTTGTAATTAATCTATTGAAGACAACACTGCATTATTTTAGCATTAAAAAGCATATCAATCAGTCTTTTCAATCATTAAATTGTTTGAAGGCACTTCGAACCAATTCTGTTTTTGCATTTAAAACGCGACTTTCGTGCATAACTTTCAATTGATCTATTGATGGCAACTATGCCTTTTTTTAGCATTCAAGTCATATTTTTGCGTCTCTTTTAGTCAGTAAATCATTCTAAATCACTTCGAACAAAATTCGGCCTTTAAACATGACTTTCGTGTGTAACTTGCAGTTGATCTATTGAAGGCAACAATGCATTTGTTTAGCCTTAAATTCATGTCACTGAGTCTCTTCTAGTCATTAAATCATTCTAAATTAGTTCGAACGAATTCTATTTTCACCCTTCAAATATTATTTTCTTGCATGTAAATTGTAATTAGTCTATTGAAGACAACAATGCATTATTTTAGCATTAAAAAGCATATCACTCAGTCTTTTCAATCATTAAATTGTTTGAAGGCACTTCGAACCAATTCTCTTTTTGCATTTAAAAAGCGACTTTCGTGCATAACTTGCAATTGATCTATTGATGGCAACTATGCCTTTTTTAGCCTTCAAGTCATATTTTTGCGTCTCTTTTAGTCAGTAAATCATTCTAAATCACTTCGAACGAAATTCGGCCTTTAAACATGACTTTCGTGCGTAACTTGCAGTTGATCTATTGAAGGCAACAATGCATTTGTTTAGCCTTCAAGTCATGTCATTGAATCTCTTTTAGTCTTTAAATCATTCTAAATTAATTCGAACGAATTCTATTTTTGCCCTTCAAACATTATTTTCTTACATAACTTGTAATTAATCTATTGAAGACAACAATGCATTATTTTAGCATTAAAAATCATATCACTTAGTCTTTTCAATCATTAAATTGTTTGAAGGCACTTCGAACCAATTCTCTTTTTGCATTTAAAACGCGACTTTCGTGCATAACTTGCAATTGATCTATTGATGGTAACTATGCCTTTTTTAGCATTCAAGTCATATTTTTGCGTCTCTTTTAGTCAGTAAATGATTCTAAATCCCTTCAAACAGAATTCGGCTTTTAAACATGACTTTCGTGCGTAACTTGCAGTTGATCTATTGAAGGCAACAATCCATTTGTTTAGCCTTAAAGTCATGTAATTGAGTCTCTTTTAGTCATTAAATCATTCTAAATTAATTCGAACGAATTCTATTTTCGCCCTTCAAACATTATTTTCTTACATAACTTGCAATTAATCTATTGAAGACAACAATGCATTATTTTAGCATTAAAAAGCATATCACTAAGTCTTTTCAATCATTAAATTGTTTGAAGGCACTTCGAACCAATTCTCTTTTTTCATTTAAAACGTGACTTTCGTGCATAACTTGCAATTGATCTATTGATGGCAACTATGCCCTTTTTAGCGTTCAATTCATTTTTTTTTTTGCGTCTCTTTTAGTTAGTAAATCATTCTAAATCACTTCGAACGAAATTCGGCCTTTAAACATGACTTTCATGTGTAACTTGCAGTTGATCTATTGAAGGCAACAATCCATTTGTTTAGCCTTAAAGTCATGTAATTGAGTCCCTTTTAGTCATTAAATCATTCTAAATTAATTCGAACGAATTCTATTTTCGCCCTTCAAACATTATTTTCTTACATAACTTGTAATTAATCTATTGAAGACAACAATGCATTATTTTAGCATTAAAAAGCATATCACTCAGTCTTTTCTATCATTAAATTGTTTGAAGGCACTTCGAACCAATTCTCTTTTTGCATTTAAAACGCGACTTTAGTGCATAACTTGCAATTGATCTATTGATGGCAACTATGCCTTTTTTAGCGTTCAAGTCATATTTTTGCGTCTCTTTTAGTCAGTAAATCATTCTAAATCACTTCGAACGAAATTCGGCCTTTAAACATGACTTTCGTGCATAACTTGCAGTTGATCTATTGAAGGCAACAATGCATTTGTTTAGCCTTCAAGTCATGTCATTGAATCTCTTTTAGTCTTTAAATCATTCTAAATTAATTCGAACGAATTCTATTTTTGCCCTTCAAACATTATTTTCTTACATAACTTGTAATTAATCTATTGAAGACAACAATGCATTATTTTAGCATTAAAAATCATATCACTTAGTCTTTTCAATCATTAAATTGTTTGAAGGCACTTCGAACCAATTCTCTTTTTGCATTTAAAACGCGACTTTCGTGCATAACTTGCAATTGATCTATTGATGGCAACTATGCCTTTTTTAGCGTTCAAGTCATATTTTTGCGTCTCTTTTAGTCAGTAAATCATTCTAAATCACTTCGAACGAAATTCGGCCTTTAAACATGACTTTCGTGTGTAACTTGCAGTTGATCTATTGAAGGCAACAATCCATTTGTTTAGCCTTAAAGTCATGTAATTGAGTCCCTTTTAGTCATTAAATCATTCTAAATTAATTCGAACGAATTCTATTTTCGCCCTTCAAACATTATTTTCTTACATAACTTGTAATTAATCTATTGAAGACAACAATGCATTATTTTAGCATTAAAAAGCATATCACTCAGTCTTTTCTATCATTAAATTGTTTGAAGGCACTTCGAACCAATTCTCTCTTTGCATTTAAAACGCGACTTTCGTGCATAACTTGCAATTGATCTATTGATGGCAACTATGCATTTTTTAGCATTCAAGTCATATTTTTGCGACTCTTTTAGTCAGTAAATCATTCTAAATCACTTCGAACGAAATTCGGCCTTTAAACATGACGTTCGTGCATAACTTGCAGTTGATCTATTATACGGAACAATGCATTTGTTTAGCCTTAAAATCATGTCACTGAGTCTCTTCTCGTCATTAAATCATTCTAAATTAGTTCAAACGAATTCTATTTGCGCCCTTCAAATGTTATTTTCTTACATAACTTGTAATTAATCTATTGAAGACAACACTGCATTATTTTAGCATTAAAAAGCATATCAATCAGTCTTTTCAATCATTAAATTGTTTGAAGGCACTTCGAACCAATTCTGTTTTTGCATTTAAAACGCGACTTTCGTGCATAACTTTCAATTGATCTATTGATGGCAACTATGCCTTTTTTTAGCATTCAAGTCATATTTTTGCGTCTCTTTTAGTCAATAAATCATTCTAAATCACTTCGAACAAAATTCGGCCTTTAAACATGACTTTCGTGTGTAACTTGCAGTTGATCTATTGAAGGCAACAATGCATTTGTTTAGCCTTAAATTCATGTCACTGAGTCTCTTCTAGTCATTAAATCATTCTAAATTAGTTCGAACGAATTCTATTTTCACCCTTCAAATATTATTTTCTTGCATGTAAATTGTAATTAGTCTATTGAAGACAACAATGCATTATTTTAGCATTAAAAAGCATATCACTCAGTCTTTTCAATCATTAAATTGTTTGAAGGCACTTCGAACCAATTCTCTTTTTGCATTTAAAAAGCGACTTTCGTGCATAACTTGCAATTGATCTATTGATGGCAACTATGCCTTTTTTAGCCTTCAAGTCATATTTTTGCGTCTCTTTTAGTCAGTAAATCATTCTAAATCACTTCGAACGAAATTCGGCCTTTAAACATGACTTTCGTGCGTAACTTGCAGTTGATCTATTGAAGGCAACAATGCATTTGTTTAGCCTTCAAGTCATGTCATTGAATCTCTTTTAGTCTTTAAATCATTCTAAATTAATTCGAACGAATTCTATTTTTGCCCTTCAAACATTATTTTCTTACATAACTTGTAATTAATCTATTGAAGACAACAATGCATTATTTTAGCATTAAAAAGCATATCACTAAGTCTTTTCAATCATTAAATTGTTTGAAGGCACTTCGAACCAATTCTCTTTTTTCATTTAAAACGTGACTTTCGTGCATAACTTGCAATTGATCTATTGATGGCAACTATGCCCTTTTTAGCGTTCAATTCATATTTTTTTTTGCGTCTCTTTTAGTTAGTAAATCATTCTAAATCACTTCGAACGAAATTCGGCCTTTAAACATGACTTTCGTGTGTAACTTGCAGTTGATCTATTGAAGGCAACAATCCATTTGTTTAGCCTAAAAGTCATGTAATTGAGTCCCTTTTAGTCATTAAATCATTCTAAATTAATTCGAACGAATTCTATTTTCGCCCTTCAAACATTATTTTCTTACATAACTTGTAATTAATCTATTGAAGACAACAATGCATTATTTTAGCATTAAAAAGCATATCACTCAGTCTTTTCTATCATTAAATTGTTTGAAGGCACTTCGAACCAATTCTCTTTTTGCATTTAAAACGCGACTTTAGTGCATAACTTGCAATTGATCTATTGATGGCAACTATGCCTTTTTTAGCGTTCAAGTCATATTTTTGCGTCTCTTTTAGTCAGTAAATCATTCTAAATCACTTCGAACGAAATTCGGCCTTTAAACATGACTTTCGTGTGTAACTTGCAGTTGATCTATTGAAGGCAACAATCCATTTGTTTAGCCTTAAAGTCATGTAATTGAGTCCCTTTTAGTCATTAAATCATTCTAAATTAATTCGAACGAATTCTATTTTCGCCCTTCAAACATTATTTTCTTACATAACTTGTAATTAATCTATTGAAGACAACAATGCATTATTTTAGCATTAAAAAGCATATCACTCAGTCTTTTCTATCATTAAATTGTTTGAAGGCACTTCGAACCAATTCTCTTTTTGCATTTAAAACGCGACTTTAGTGCATAACTTGCAATTGATCTATTGATGGCAACTATGCCTTTTTTAGCGTTCAAGTCATATTTTTGCGTCTCTTTTAGTCAGTAAATCATTCTAAATCACTTCGAACGAAATTCGGCCTTTAAACATGACTTTCATGCATAACTTGCAGTTGATCTATTATAGGCAACAATGGATTTGTTTAGCCTTAAAGTCATGTCACTGAGTCTCTTCTAGTCATTAAATCATTCTAAATTAGTTCGAACGAATTCTATTTTCGCCCTTCAAATATTATTTTCTTGCATGTAAATTGTAATTAGTCTATTGAAGACAACAATGCATTATTTTAGCATTAAAAAGCATATCACTCAGTCTTTTCAATCATTAAATTGTTTGAAGGCACTTCGAACCAATTCTCTTTTTGCATTTAAAACGCGACTTTCGTGCATAACTTGCAATTGATCTATTGATGGCAACTATGCTTTTTTAGCGTTCAAGTCATATTTTTGCGTCTCTTTTAGTCAGTAAATCATTCTAAATCACTTCGAACGAAATTCGGCCTTTAAACATGACTTTCGTGCGTAACTTGCAGTTGATCTATTGAAGGCAACAATGCATTTGTTTAGCCTTCAAGTCATGTCATTGAATCTCTTTTAGTCTTTAAATCATTCTAAATTAATTCGAACGAATTCTATTTTTGCCCTTCAAACATTATTTTCTTACATAACTTGTAATTAATCTATTGAAGACAACAATGCATTATTTTAGCATTAAAAATCATATCACTTAGTCTTTTCAATCATTAAATTGTTTGAAGGCACTTCGAACCAATTCTCTTTTTGCATTTAAAACGCGACTTTCGTGCATAACTTGCAATTGATCTATTGATGGCAACTATGCCTTTTTTAGCATTCAAGTCATATTTTTGCGTCTCTTTTAGTCAGTAAATGATTCTAAATCCCTTCAAACAGAATTCGGCTTTTAAACATGACTTTCGTGCGTAACTTGCAGTTGATCTATTGAAGGCAACAATCCATTTGTTTAGCCTTAAAGTCATGTAATTGAGTCCCTTTTAGTCATTAAATCATTCTAAATTAATTCGAACGAATTCTATTTTCGCCCTTCAAACATTATTTTCTTACATAACTTGCAATTAATCTATTGAAGACAACAATGCATTATTTTAGCATTAAAAAGCATATCACTAAGTCTTTTCAATCATTAAATTGTTTGAAGGCACTTCGAACCAATTCTCTTTTTTCATTTAAAACGTGACTTTCGTGCATAACTTGCAATTGATCTATTGATGGCAACTATGCCCTTTTTAGCGTTCAATTCATATTTTTTTTTGCGTCTCTTTTAGTTAGTAAATCATTCTAAATCACTTCGAACGAAATTCGGCCTTTAAACATGACTTTCGTGTGTAACTTGCAGTTGATCTATTGAAGGCAACAATCCATTTGTTTAGCCTTAAAGTCATGTAATTGAGTCCCTTTTAGTCATTAAATCATTCTAAATTAATTCGAACGAATTCTATTTTCGCCCTTCAAACATTATTTTCTTACATAACTTGTAATTAATCTATTGAAGACAACAATGCATTATTTTAGCATTAAAAAGCATATCACTCAGTCTTTTCTATCATTAAATTGTTTGAAGGCACTTCGAACCAATTCTCTTTTTGCATTTAAAACGCGACTTTAGTGCATAACTTGCAATTGATCTATTGATGGCAACTATGCCTTTTTTAGCGTTCAAGTCATATTTTTGCGTCTCTTTTAGTCAGTAAATCATTCTAAATCACTTCGAACGAAATTCGGCCTTTAAATATGACTTTCATGCATAACTTGCAGTTGATCTATTATAGGCAACAATGGATTTGTTTAGCCTTAAAGTCATGTCACTGAGTCTCTTCTAGTCATTAAATCATTCTAAATTAGTTCGAACGAATTCTATTTTCGCCCTTCAAATATTATTTTCTTGCATGTAAATTGTAATTAGTCTATTGAAGACAACAATGCATTATTTTAGCATTAAAAAGCATATCACTCAGTCTTTTCAATCATTAAATTGTTTGAAGGCACTTCGAACCAATTCTCTTTTTGCATTTAAAACGCGACTTTCGTGCATAACTTGCAATTGATCTATTGATGGCAACTATGCCTTTTTTAGCGTTCAAGTCATATTTTTGCGTCTTTTTTAGTCAGTAAATCATTCTAAATCTCTTCGAACGAAATTCGGCCTTTAAACATGACTTTCGTGCGTAACTTGCAGTTGCTCTATTGAAGGTAACAATTCATTTGTTTAGCCTTAAAGTCATGTTATTGAGTCTCTTTTAGTCTTTAAATCATTCTAAATTAATTCGAACGAATTCTATTTTTGCCCCTCAAACATTATTTTCTTATATAACTTCTAATTAATCTATTGAAGACAACAATGCATTATTTTAGCATTAAAAAGCATATCACTCAGTCTTTTCTATCATTAAATTGTTTGAAGGCACATCGAACCAATTCTCTTTTTGCATTTAAAACGCGACTTTAGTGCATAACTTGCAATTGATCTATTGATGGCAACTATGAATTTTTTAGCGTTGAAGTCATATTTTTGCGTCTCTTTTAGTCAGTAAATCATTCTAAATCACTTCGAACGAAATTCGGCATTTAAACCTGACTTTCGTGCATAACTTGCAGTTGATCTATTATAGGCAACAATGGATTTGTTTAGCCTTAAAGTCATGTCACTGAGTCTCTTCTAGTCATTAAATCATTCTAAATTAGTTCGAACGAATTCTATTTTCGCCCTTCAAATATTATTTTCTTACATAACTTGTAATTAATCTATTGAAGACAACAATGCATTATTTTAGCATTAAAAAGCATATCACTCAGTGTTTTCTATCATTAAATTGTTTGAAGGCACATCGAACCAATTCTCTTTTTGCATTTAAAACGCGACTTTAGTGCATAACTTGCAATTGATCTATTGATGGCAACTATGCCTTTTTTAGCGTTCAAGTCATATTTTTGCGGCTCTTATAGTCAGTAAATCATTCTAAATCACTTCGAACGAAATTCGGCCTTTAAACATGACTTTCGCGCGTAACTTGCAGTTGATCTATTGAAGGCAACAATGCATTTGTTTAGCCATAAAGTCATGTCATTGAGTCTTTTTTAGTTATTAAATCATTCTAAATTAATACGACGGAATTCTATTTTCGCCCCTTAAACATTATTTTCTTACATAACTTGCAATTAATCTATTGAAGACAACAATGCATTGTTTTAGCATTAAAAAGCATATCACTAAGTCTTTTCAATCATTAAATTGTTTGAAGGCACTTCAAACCAATTCTCTTTTTGCATTTAAAACGCGACTTTCGTGCATAACTTGCAATTGATCTATTGATGGCAACTATGCTTTTTTAGCGTTCAAGTCATATTTTTGCGTCTCTTTTAGTCAGTAAATCATTCTAAATCACTTCGAACGAAATTCGGCCTTTAAACATGACTTTCGTGCGTAACTTGCAGTTTATTTATTGAAGGTAACAATGCATTTGTTTAGCCTTAAAGTCATGTAATTGAGTCCCTTTTAGTCATTAAATCATTCTAAATTAATTCGAACGAATTCTATCTTCGCCCTTCAAACATTATTTTCTTACATAACTTGCAATTAATCTATTGAAGACAACAATGCATTATTTTAGCATTAAAAAGCATATCACTAAGCCTTTTCAATCATTAAATTGTTTGAAGGCACTTCGAACGAATTCTCTTTTTGCATTTAAAACGTGACTTTCGTGCATAACTTGCAATTGATCTATTGATGGCAACTATGCCTTTTTTAGCGTTCAATTCATATTTTTTTTTGCGTCTCTTTTAGTCAGTAAATCATTCTAAATCACTTCGAACGAAATTCGGCCTTTAAACATGACTTTCGTGCGTAACTTGCAGTTTATTTATTGAACGTAACAATGCATTTGTTTAGCCTTAAAGTCATGTCATTGAGTCTCTTTTAGTCTTTAAATCATTCTAAATTGATTCGAACGAATTCTATTTTTGCCCTTCAAACATTATTTTCTTACATAACTTGTAATTAATCTATTGAAGACAACAATGCATTATTTTAGCATTAAAAAGCATATCACTCAGTGTTTTCAATCATTAAATTGTTTGAAGACACTTCGAACCAATTCTCCTTTTGCATTTAAAACGCGACTTTCGTGCATAACTTGCAATTGATCTATTGATGGCAACTATGCCTTTTTTAGCGTTCAAGTCATATTTTTGCGTCTCTTTTAGTCAGTAAATCATTCTAAATCACTTCGAATGAAATTCGGCCTTTAAACATTACTTTCGTGCGTAACTTGCAGTTGATCTATTATACGGAACAATGCATTTCTTTAGCCTTAAAATCATGTCACTGAGTCTCTTCTAGTCATTAAATCATTCTAAATTAGTTCGAACGAATTCTATTTTTGCCCTTCAAACATTATTTTCTTACATAACTTGTAATTAATCTATTGAAGACAACAATGCATTATTTTAGCATTAAAAAGCATATCACTCAGTCTTTTCGATCATTAAATTGTCTGAAGGCACTTCGAACCAATTCTCTTTTTGCATTTAAAATGCGACTTTCGTGCATAACTTGCAATTGATCTATTGATGGCAACTATGCCTTTTTGAGCGTTCAGGTCATATTTTTGCGGCTCTTATAGTCTGTAAATCATTCTAAATCACTTCGAACGAAATTCGGCCCTTAAACATGACTTTCGTGCGTAACTTGCAGTTGATCTATTGAAGGCAACAATGCATTTGTTTAGCATAAAGTCAGGTCATTGAGTCCCTTTTAGTCATTAAATCATTCTAAATTAATTCGACCGAATTCTATTTTCGCCCTTCAAACATTATTTTCTTACATAACTTGTAATTAATCTATTGAAGACAACAATGCATTATTTTAGCATTAAAAAGCATATCACTCAGTGTTTTCAATCATTAAATTGTTTGAAGACACTTCGAACCAATTCTCCTTTTGCATTTAAAACGCGACTTTCGTGCATAACTTGCAATTGATCTATTGATGGCAACTATGCCTTTTTTAGCGTTCAAGTCATATTTTTGCATCTTTTTTAGTCAGTAAATCATTCTAAATCACTTCGTATGAAATTCGGCCTTTAAACATGCCTTTCGTGCATAACTTGCAGTTGATCTATTATAGGGAACAATGCATTTCTTTAGCCTTAAATTCATGTCACTGAGTCTCTTCTAGTCATTAAATCATTCTAAATTAGTTCGAACGAATTCTATTTTCGCCATTCAAATATTATTTTCTTACATAACTTGTAATTAATCTATTGAAGACAACAATGCATTATTTTAGCATTAAAAAGCATATCACTCAGTCTTTTCAATCATTAAATTGTTTGAAGGGACTTCGAACCGATTCTCTTTTTGCATTTAAAACGCGACTTTCGTGCATAACTTGCAAATGATCTATTGATGGCAACTATGCCTTTTTTAGCGTTCAATTCATATTTTTTTTTGCGTCTCTTTTAGTCAGTAAATCATTCTAAATCACTTCGAACGAAATTCGGCCTTTAAACATGACTTTCGTGCGTAACTTGCAGTTTATTTATTGAAGGTAACAATGCATTTGTTTAGCCTTAAAGTCATGTAATTGAGTCCCTTTTAGTCATTAAATCATTCTAAATTAATTCGAACGAATTCTATTTTCGCCCTTCAAACATTATTTTCTTACATAACTTGCAATTAATCTATTGAAGACAACAATGCATTATTTTAGCATTAAAAAGCATATCACTAAGCCTTTTCAATCATTAAATTGTTTGAAGGCACTTCGAACGAATTCTCTTTTTGCATTTAAAACGTGACTTTCGTGCATAACTTGCAATTGATCTATTGATGGCAACTATGCCTTTTTTAGCGTTCAATTCATATTTTTTTTTGCGTCTCTTTTAGTCAGTAAATCATTCTAAATCACTTCGAACGAAATTCGGCCTTTAAACATGACTTTCGTGCGTAACTTGCAGTTTATTTATTGAACGTAACAATGCATTTGTTTAGCCTTAAAGTCATGTCATTGAGTCTCTTTTAGTCTTTAAATCATTCTAAATTGATTCGAACGAATTCTATTTTTGCCCTTCAAACATTATTTTCTTACATAACTTGTAATTAATCTATTGAAGACAACAATGCATTATTTTAGCATTAAAAAGCATATCACTCAGTGTTTTCAATCATTAAATTGTTTGAAGACACTTCGAACCAATTCTCCTTTTGCATTTAAAACGCGACTTTCCTGCATAACTTGCAATTGATCTATTGATGGCAACTATGCCTTTTTTAGCGTTCAAGTCATATTTTTGCGTCTCTTTTAGTCAGTAAATCATTCTAAATCACTTCGAATGAAATTCGGCCTTTAAACATTACTTTCGTGCGTAACTTGCAGTTGATCTATTATACGGAACAATGCATTTCTTTAGCCTTAAAATCATGTCACTGAGTCTCTTCTAGTCATTAAATCATTCTAAATTAGTTCGAACGAATTCTATTTTTGCCCTTCAAACATTATTTTATTACATAACTTGTAATTAATCTATTGAAGACAACAATGCATTATTTTAGCATTAAAAAGCATATCACTCAGTCTTTTCGATCATTAAATTGTCTGAAGGCACTTCGAACCAATTCTCTTTTTGCATTTAAAATGCGACTTTCGTGCATAACTTGCAATTGATCTATTGATGGCAACTATGCCTTTTTGAGCGTTCAGGTCATATTTTTGCGGCTCTTATAGTCTGTAAATCATTCTAAATCACTTCGAACGAAATTCGGCCCTTAAACATGACTTTCGTGCGTAACTTGCAGTTGATCTATTGAAGGCAACAATGCATTTGTTTAGCATAAAGTCAGGTCATTGAGTCCCTTTTAGTCATTAAATCATTCTAAATTAATTCGACCGAATTCTATTTTCGCCCTTCAAACATTATTTTCTTACATAACTTGTAATTAATCTATTGAAGACAACAATGCATTATTTTAGCATTAAAAAGCATATCACTCAGTGTTTTCAATCATTAAATTGTTTGAAGACACTTCGAACCAATTCTCCTTTTGCATTTAAAACGCGACTTTCGTGCATAACTTGCAATTGATCTATTGATGGCAACTATGCCTTTTTTAGCGTTCAAGTCATATTTTTGCATCTTTTTTAGTCAGTAAATCATTCTAAATCACTTCGTATGAAATTCGGCCTTTAAACATGCCTTTCGTGCATAACTTGCAGTTGATCTATTATAGGGAACAATGCATTTCTTTAGCCTTAAATTCATGTCACTGAGTCTCTTCTAGTCATTAAATCATTCTAAATTAGTTCGAACGAATTCTATTTTCGCCATTCAAATATTATTTTCTTACATAACTTGTAATTAATCTATTGAAGACAACAATGCATTATTTTAGCATTAAAAAGCATATCACTCAGTCTTTTCAATCATTAAATTGTTTGAAGGGACTTCGAACCGATTCTCTTTTTGCATTTAAAACGCGACTTTCGTGCATAACTTGCAAATGATCTATTGATGGCAACTATGCCTTTTTTAGCGTTCAATTCATATTTTTTTTTGCGTCTCTTTTAGTCAGTAAATCATTCTAAATCACTTCGAACGAAATTCGGCCTTTAAACATGACTTTCGTGCGTAACTTGCAGTTTATTTATTGAAGGTAACAATGCATTTGTTTAGCCTTAAAGTCATGTCATTGAGTCTCTTTTAGTCTTTAAATCATTCTAAATTGATTCGAACGAATTCTATTTTTGCCCTTCAAACATTATTTTCTTACATAACTTGTAATTAATCTATTGAAGACAACAATGCATTATTTTAGCATTAAAAAGCATATCACTCAGTGTTTTCAATCATTAAATTGTTTGAAGACACTTCGAACCAATTCTCCTTTTGCATTTAAAACGCGACTTTCGTGCATAACTTGCAATTGATCTATTGATGGCAACTATGCCTGTTTTAGCGTTCAAGTCATATTTTTGCATCTTTTTTAGTCAGTAAATCATTCTAAATCACTTCGTATGAAATTCGGCCTTTAAACATGCCTTTCGTGCATAACTTGCAGTTGATCTATTATAGGGAACAATGCATTTCTTTAGCCTTAAATTCATGTCACTGAGTCTCTTCTAGTCATTAAATCATTCTAAATTAGTTCGAACGAATTCTATTTTCGCCATTCAAATATTATTTTCTTACATAACTTGTAATTAATCTATTGAAGACAACAATGCATTATTTTAGCATTAAAAAGCATATCACTCAGTCTTTTCAATCATTAAATTGTTTGAAGGGACTTCGAACCGATTCTCTTTTTGCATTTAAAACGCGACTTTCGTGCATAACTTGCAAATGATCTATTGATGGCAACTATGCCTTTTTTAGCGTTCAATTCATATTTTTTTTTGCGTCTCTTTTAGTCTGTAAATCATTCTAAATCACTTCGAACGAAATTCGGCCCTTAAACATGACTTTCGTGCGTAACTTGCAGTTGATCTATTCAAGGCAACAATGCATTTGTTTAGCATAAAGTCAGGTCATTGAGTCCCTTTTAGTCATTAAATCATTCTAAATTAATTCGACCGAATTCTATTTTCGCCCTTCAAACATTATTTTCTTACATAACTTGTAATTAATCTATTGAAGACAACAATGCATTATTTTAGCATTAAAAAGCATATCACTCAGTGTTTTCAATCATTAAATTGTTTGAAGACACTTCGAACCAATTCTCCTTTTGCATTTAAAACGCGACTTTCGTGCATAACTTGCAATTGATCTATTGATGGCAACTATGCCTTTTTTAGCGTTCAAGTCATATTTTTGCATCTTTTTTAGTCAGTAAATCATTCTAAATCACTTCGTATGAAATTCGGCCTTTAAACATGCCTTTCGTGCATAACTTGCAGTTGATCTATTATAGGGAACAATGCATTTCTTTAGCCTTAAATTCATGTCACTGAGTCTCTTCTAGTCATTAAATCATTCTAAATTAGTTCGAACGAATTCTATTTTCGCCATTCAAATATTATTTTCTTACATAACTTGTAATTAATCTATTGAAGACAACAATGCATTATTTTAGCATTAAAAAGCATATCACTCAGTCTTTTCAATCATTAAATTGTTTGAAGGGACTTCGAACCGATTCTCTTTTTGCATTTAAAACGCGACTTTCGTGCATAACTTGCAAATGATCTATTGATGGCAACTATGCCTTTTTTAGCGTTCAATTCATATTTTTTTTTGCGTCTCTTTTAGTCAGTAAATCATTCTAAATCACTTCGAACGAAATTCGGCCTTTAAACATGACTTTCGTGCGTAACTTGCAGTTTATTTATTGAAGGTAACAATGCATTTGTTTAGCCTTAAAGTCATGTCATTGAGTCTCTTTTAGTCTTTAAATCATTCTAAATTGATTCGAACGAATTCTATTTTTGCCCTTCAAACATTATTTTCTTACATAACTTGTAATTAATCTATTGAAGACAACAATGCATTATTTTAGCATTAAAAAGCATATCACTCAGTGTTTTCAATCATTAAATTGTTTGAAGACACTTCGAACCAATTCTCCTTTTGCATTTAAAACGCGACTTTCGTGCATAACTTGCAATTGATCTATTGATGGCAACTATGCCTGTTTTAGCGTTCAAGTCATATTTTTGCATCTTTTTTAGTCAGTAAATCATTCTAAATCACTTCGTATGAAATTCGGCCTTTAAACATGCCTTTCGTGCATAACTTGCAGTTGATCTATTATAGGGAACAATGCATTTCTTTAGCCTTAAATTCATGTCACTGAGTCTCTTCTAGTCATTAAATCATTCTAAATTAGTTCGAACGAATTCTATTTTCGCCATTCAAATATTATTTTCTTACATAACTTGTAATTAATCTATTGAAGACAACAATGCATTATTTTAGCATTAAAAAGCATATCACTCAGTCTTTTCAATCATTAAATTGTTTGAAGGGACTTCGAACCGATTCTCTTTTTGCATTTAAAACGCGACTTTCGTGCATAACTTGCAAATGATCTATTGATGGCAACTATGCCTTTTTTAGCGTTCAATTCATATTTTTTTTTGCGTCTCTTTTAGTCTGTAAATCATTCTAAATCACTTCGAACGAAATTCGGCCCTTAAACATGACTTTCGTGCGTAACTTGCAGTTGATCTATTCAAGGCAACAATGCATTTGTTTAGCATAAAGTCAGGTCATTGAGTCCCTTTTAGTCATTAAATCATTCTAAATTAATTCGACCGAATTCTATTTTCGCCCTTCAAACATTATTTTCTTACATAACTTGTAATTAATCTATTGAAGACAACAATGCATTATTTTAGCATTAAAAAGCATATCACTCAGTGTTTTCAATCATTAAATTGTTTGAAGACACTTCGAACCAATTCTCCTTTTGCATTTAAAACGCGACTTTCGTGCATAACTTGCAATTGATCTATTGATGGCAACTATGCCTTTTTTAGCGTTCAAGTCATATTTTTGCATCTTTTTTAGTCAGTAAATCATTCTAAATCACTTCGTATGAAATTCGGCCTTTAAACATGCCTTTCGTGCATAACTTGCAGTTGATCTATTATAGGGAACAATGCATTTCTTTAGCCTTAAATTCATGTCACTGAGTCTCTTCTAGTCATTAAATCATTCTAAATTAGTTCGAACGAATTCTATTTTCGCCATTCAAATATTATTTTCTTACATAACTTGTAATTAATCTATTGAAGACAACAATGCATTATTTTAGCATTAAAAAGCATATCACTCAGTCTTTTCAATCATTAAATTGTTTGAAGGGACTTCGAACCGATTCTCTTTTTGCATTTAAAACGCGACTTTCGTGCATAACTTGCAAATGATCTATTGATGGCAACTATGCCTTTTTTAGCGTTCAATTCATATTTTTTTTTGCGTCTCTTTTAGTCAGTAAATCATTCTAAATCACTTCGAACGAAATTCGGCCTTTAAACATGACTTTCGTGCGTAACTTGCAGTTTATTTATTGAAGGTAACAATGCATTTGTTTAGCCTTAAAGTCATGTCATTGAGTCTCTTTTAGTCTTTAAATCATTCTAAATTGATTCGAACGAATTCTATTTTTGCCCTTCAAACATTATTTTCTTACATAACTTGTAATTAATCTATTGAAGACAACAATGCATTATTTTAGCATTAAAAAGCATATCACTCAGTGTTTTCAATCATTAAATTGTTTGAAGACACTTCGAACCAATTCTCCTTTTGCATTTAAAACGCGACTTTCGTGCATAACTTGCAATTGATCTATTGATGGCAACTATGCCTGTTTTAGCGTTCAAGTCATATTTTTGCATCTTTTTTAGTCAGTAAATCATTCTAAATCACTTCGTATGAAATTCGGCCTTTAAACATGCCTTTCGTGCATAACTTGCAGTTGATCTATTATAGGGAACAATGCATTTCTTTAGCCTTAAATTCATGTCACTGAGTCTCTTCTAGTCATTAAATCATTCTAAATTAGTTCGAACGAATTCTATTTTCGCCATTCAAATATTATTTTCTTACATAACTTGTAATTAATCTATTGAAGACAACAATGCATTATTTTAGCATTAAAAAGCATATCACTCAGTCTTTTCAATCATTAAATTGTTTGAAGGGACTTCGAACCGATTCTCTTTTTGCATTTAAAACGCGACTTTCGTGCATAACTTGCAAATGATCTATTGATGGCAACTATGCCTTTTTTAGCGTTCAATTCATATTTTTTTTTGCGTCTCTTTTAGTCAGTAAATCATTCTAAATCCCTTCGAACGAAATTCGGCCTTTAAACGTGATTTTCGTGCGTAATTTGCAGTTTATTTATTGAAGGTAACAATGCATTTGTTTAGCCTTAAAGTCATGTCATTGAGTCTCTTTTAGTCTTTAAATCATTCTAAATTAATTCGACGGAATTCTATTTTCGCCCTTCAAACATTATTTTCTTACATAACTTGCAATTAATCTATTGAAGACAACAATGCATTATTTTAGCATTAAAAAGCATATCACTGAGTCTTCTCAATCATTAAATTGTTTGAAGGCACTTCGAACCAATTCTCTTTTTGCAGTTAAAACGCGACTTTCGTGCATAACTGGCAAATGATCTATTGATGGCAACTATGCCTTTTTTAGCGTTCAAGTCATATTTTTGCGTCTTTTTTAGTCACTAAATCATTCTAAATCACTTCGTATGAAATTCGACATTTAAACATGACTTTCGTGCATAACTTGCAGTTGATCTATTATAGGCAACAATGCATTTGTTTAGCCTTAAAGTCATGTCACTGAGTCTCTTATAGTCATTAAATCATTCTAAATTAGTTCGAACGAATTCTATTTTCGCCCTTCAAATATTACTTTCTTACATAACTTGTAATTAATCTATTGAAGACAACAATGCATTATTTTAGCATTAAAAAGCATATCACTCAGTCTTTTCAATCATTAAATTGTTTGAAGGCACTTCGAACCAATTCTCTTTTTGCATTTAAAATGCGACTTTCGTGCATAACTTGCAATTGATCTATTGATGGCAACTATGCCTTTTTGAGCGTTCAGGTCATATTTTTGCGGCTCTTATAGTCTGTAAATCATTCTAAATCACTTCGAACGAAATTCGGCCCTTAAACATGACTTTCGTGCGTAACTTGCAGTTGATCTATTGAAGGCAACAATGCATTTGTTTAGCATAAAGTCAGGTCATTGAGTCCCTTTTAGTCATTAAATCATTCTAAATTAATTCGACCGAATTCTATTTTCGCCCTTCAAACATTATTTTCTTACATAACTTGCAATTAATCTATTGAAGACAACAATGCATTATTTTAGCATTAAAAAGCATATCACTGAGTCTTCTCAATCATTAAATTGTTTGAAGGCACTTCGAACCAATTCTCTTTTTGCATTTAAAACGCGACTTTCGTGCATAACTTGCAAATGATCTATTGATGGCAACTATGCCTTTTTTAGCGTTCAAGTCATATTTTTGCGTCTTTTTTACCCAACAAATCATTCTAAATCACTTCGTATGAAATTCAGCATTTAAACATGACTTTCGTGCATAACTTGCAGTTGATCTATTATAGGCAACAATGCATTTGTTTAGCCTTAAAGTCATGTCACTGAGTCTCTTATAGTCATTAAATCATTCTAAATTAGTTCGAACGAATTCTATTTGCGCCCTTCAAATATTATTTTCTTACAGAACTTGTAATGAATCTATTGAAGACAACAATGCATTATTTTAGCATTAAAAAGCATATCACTCAGTCTTTTCAATCATTAAATTGTTTGAAGGCACTTCGAACCAATTCTCTTTTTGCATTTAAAACGCGACTTTCGTGCATAACTTGCAAATGATTTATTGATGGCAACTATGCCTTTTTTAGCGTTCAAGTCATATTTTTGCGGCCCTTATATTCAGTAAATCATTCTAAATCACTTCGAACGAAATTCGGCCTTTAAACATGACTTTCGTGCGTAACTTGCAGTTGATCTATTGAAGGCAACAATGCATTTGTTTAGCCTTAAAGTCATGTCACTGAGTCTCTTCTAGTCATTAAATCATTCTAAATTAGTTCGAACGAATTCTATTTTCGCCCTTCAAATATTATTTTCTTACATAACTTGTAATTAATCTATTGAAGACAACAATGCATTATTTTAGCATTAAAAAGCATATCACTCAGTGTTTTCAATCATTAAATTGTTTGAAGACACTTCGAACCAATTCTCTTTTTGCATTTAAAACGCGACTTTCGTGCATAACTTGCAATTGATCTATTGATGGCAACTATGCCTTTTTTAGCGTTCAAGTCATATTATTGCGTCTCTTTTAGTCATTAAATCATTCTAAATCACTTCGAACGAAATTCGGCCTTTAAACATTACTTTCGTGCGTAACTTGCAGTTGATCTATTATACGGAACAATGCATTTCTTTAGCCTTAAATTCATGTCACTGAGTCTCTTCTAGTCATTAAATCATTCTAAATTAGTTCGAACGAATTCTATTTTTGCCCTTCAAACATTATTTTCTTACATAACTTGTAATTAATCTATTGAAGACAACAATGCATTATTTTAGCATTAAAAAGCATATCACTCAGTCTTTTCAATCATTAAATTGTTTGAAGGGACTTCGAACCGATTCTCTTTTTGCATTTAAAACGCGACTTTCGTGCATAACTTGCAAATGATCTATTGATGGCAACTATGCCTTTTTTAGCGTTCAATTCATTTTTTTTTTTGCGTCTCTTTTAGTCAGTAAATCATTCTAAATCACTTCGAACGAAATTCGGCCTTTAAACGTGATTTTCGTACGTAACTTGCAGTTTATTTATTAAAGGTAACAATGCATTTGTTTAGCCTTAAAGTCATGTCATTGAGTCTCTTTTAGTCTTTAAATCATTCTAAATTAATTCGACGGAATTCTATTTTCGCCCTTCAAACATTATTTTCTTACATAACTTGCAATTAATCTATTGAAGACAACAATGCATTATTTTAGCATTAAAAAGCATATCACTGAGTCTTCTCAATCATTAAATTGTTTGAAGGCACTTCGAACCAATTCTCTTTTTGCAGTTAAAACGCGACTTTCGTGCATAACTGGCAAATGATCTATTGATGGCAACTATGCCTTTTTTAGCGTTCAAGTCATATTTTTGCATCTTTTTTAGTCAGTAAATCATTCTAAATCACTTCGTATGAAATTCGGCCTTTAAACATGCCTTTCGTGCATAACTTGCAGTTGATCTATTATAGGGAACAATGCATTTCTTTAGCCTTAAATTCATGTCACTGAGTCTCTTCTAGTCATTAAATCATTCTAAATTAGTTCGAACGAATTCTATTTTCGCCATTCAAATATTATTTTCTTACATAACTTGTAATTAATCTATTGAAGACAACAATGCATTATTTTAGCATTAAAAAGCATATCACTCAGTCTTTTCAATCATTAAATTGTTTAAAGGGACTTCGAACCGATTCTCTTTTTGCATTTAAAACGCAACTTTCGTGCATAACTTGCAAATGATCTATTGATGGCAACTATGCCTTTTTTAGCGTTCAATTCATATTTTTTTTTGCGTCTCTTTTAGTCAGTAAATCATTCTAAATCACTTCGAACGAAATTCGGCCTTTAAACGTGATTTTCGTGCGTAACTTGCAGTTTATTTATTGAAGGTAACAATGCATTTGTTTAGCCTTAAAGTCATGTCATTGAGTCTCTTTTAGTCTTTAAATCATTCTAAATTAATTCGACGGAATTCTATTTTCGCCCTTCAAACATTATTTTCTTACATAACTTGCAATTAATCTATTGAAGACAACAATGCATATTTTAGCATTAAAAAGCATATCACTGAGTCTTCTCAATCATTAAATTGTTTGAAGGCACTTCGAACCAATTCTCTTTTTGCAGTTAAAACGCGACTTTCGTGCATAACTGGCAAATGATCTATTGATGGCAACTATGCCTTTTTTAGCGTTCAAGTCATATTTTTGCGTCTTTTTTCGTCACTAAATCATTCTAAATCACTTCGTATGAAATTCGACATTTAAACATGACTTTCGTGCATAACTTGCAGTTGATCTATTATAGGCAACAATGCATTTGTTTAGCCTTAAAGTCATGTCACTGAGTCTCTTATAGTCATTAAATCATTCTAAATTAGTTCGAACGAATTCTATTTTCGCCCTTCAAATATTACTTTCTTACATAACTTGTAATTAATCTATTGAAGACAACAATGCATTATTTTAGCATTAAAAAGCATATCACTCAGTCTTTTCAATCATTAAATTGTTTGAAGGGACTTCGAACCGATTCTCTTTTTGCATTTAAAACGCGACTTTCGTGCATAACTTGCAAATGATCTATTGATGGCAACTATGCCTTTTTGAGCGTTCAATTCATTTTTTTTTTTGCGTCTCTTTTAGTCAGTAAATCATTCTAAATCACTTCGAACGAAATTCGGCCTTTAAACGTGATTTTCGTACGTAACTTGCAGTTTATTTATTGAAGGTAACAATGCATTTGTTTAGCCTTAAAGTCATGTCATTGAGTCTCTTTTAGTCTTTAAATCATTCTAAATTAATTCGACGGAATTCTATTTTCGCCCTTCAAACATTATTTTCTTACATAACTTGCAATTAATCTATTGAAGACAACAATGCATTATTTTAGCATTAAAAAGCATATCACTGAGTCTTCTCAATCATTAAATTGTTTGAAGGCACTTCGAACCAATTCTCTTTTTGCAGTTAAAACGCGACTTTCGTGCATAACTGGCAAATGATCTATTGATGGCAACTATGCCTTTTTTAGCGTTCAAGTCATATTTTTGCATCTTTTTTAGTCAGTAAATCATTCTAAATCACTTCGTATGAAATTCGGCCTTTAAACATGCCTTTCGTGCATAACTTGCAGTTGATCTATTATAGGGAACAATGCATTTCTTTAGCCTTAAATTCATGTCACTGAGTCTCTTCTAGTCATTAAATCATTCTAAATTAGTTCGAACGAATTCTATTTTCGCCATTCAAATATTATTTTCTTACATAACTTGTAATTAATCTATTGAAGACAACAATGCATTATTTTAGCATTAAAAAGCATATCACTCAGTCTTTTCAATCATTAAATTGTTTAAAGGGACTTCGAACCGATTCTCTTTTTGCATTTAAAACGCGACTTTCGTGCATAACTTGCAAATGATCTATTGATGGCAACTATGCCTTTTTTAGCGTTCAATTCATATTTTTTTTTGCGTCTCTTTTAGTCAGTAAATCATTCTAAATCACTTCGAACGAAATTCGGCCTTTAAACGTGATTTTCGTGCGTAACTTGCAGTTTATTTATTGAAGGTAACAATGCATTTGTTTAGCCTTAAAGTCATGTCATTGAGTCTCTTTTAGTCTTTAAATCATTCTAAATTAATTCGACGGAATTCTATTTTCGCCCTTCAAACATTATTTTCTTACATAACTTGCAATTAATCTATTGAAGACAACAATGCATATTTTAGCATTAAAAAGCATATCACTGAGTCTTCTCAATCATTAAATTGTTTGAAGGCACTTCGAACCAATTCTCTTTTTGCAGTTAAAACGCGACTTTCGTGCATAACTGGCAAATGATCTATTGATGGCAACTATGCCTTTTTTAGCGTTCAAGTCATATTTTTGCGTCTTTTTTAGTCACTAAATCATTCTAAATCACTTCGTATGAAATTCGACATTTAAACATGACTTTCGTGCATAACTTGCAGTTGATCTATTATAGGCAACAATGCATTTGTTTAGCCTTAAAGTCATGTCACTGAGTCTCTTATAGTCATTAAATCATTCTAAATTAGTTCGAACGAATTCTATTTTCGCCCTTCAAATATTACTTTCTTACATAACTTGTAATTAATCTATTGAAGACAACAATGCATTATTTTAGCATTAAAAAGCATATCACTCAGTCTTTTCAATCATTAAATTGTTTGAAGGCACTTCGAACCAATTCTCTTTTTGCATTTAAAATGCGACTTTCGTGCATAACTTGCAATTGATCTATTGATGGCAACTATGCCTTTTTGAGCGTTCAGGTCATATTTTTGCGGCTCTTATAGTCTGTAAATCATTCTAAATCACTTCGAACGAAATTCGGCCCTTAAACATGACTTTCGTGCGTAACTTGCAGTTGATCTATTGAAGGCAACAATGCATTTGTTTAGCATAAAGTCAGGTCATTGAGTCCCTTTTAGTCATTAAATCATTCTAAATTAATTCGACCGAATTCTATTTTCGCCCTTCCAACATTATTTTCTTACATAACTTGCAATTAATCTATTGAAGACAACAATGCATTATTTTAGCATTAAAAAGCATATCACTGAGTCTTCTCAATCATTAAATTGTTTGAAGGCACTTCGAACCAATTCTCTTTTTGCATTTAAAACGCGACTTTCGTGCATAACTTGCAAATGATCTATTGATGGCAACTATGCCTTTTTTAGCATTCAAGTCATATTTTTGCGTCTTTTTTACCCAGCAAATCATTCTAAATCACTTCGTATGAAATTCAGCATTTAAACATGACTTTCGTGCATAACTTGCAGTTGATCTATTATAGGCAACAATGCATTTGTTTAGCCACAAAGTCATGTCATTGAGTCCCTTTTTGTCATTAAATCATTCTAAATTAATTCGACCGAATTCTATTTTCGCCCTTCAAACATTATTTTCTTACATAACTTGCAATTAATCTATTGAAGACAACAATGCATTATTTTAGCATTAAAAAGCATATCACTGAGTCTTCTCAATCATTAAATTGTTTTAAGGCACTTCGAAGCAATTCTCTTTTTGCATTTAAAACGTGACTTTCGTGCATAACTTGCAATTGATCTATTGACGGCAACTATGCCTTTTTTAGCGTTCAATTCTTATTTTTTTTTGCGTCTCTTTTTGTCAGTAAATCATTCTAAATCACTTCGAACGAAATTCGGCCTTTAAACATGACTTTCGTGCGTAACTTGCAGTTTATTTATTGAAGGTAACAATGCATTTGTTTAGCCTTAAAGTCATGTCATTGAGTCTCTTTTAGTCTTTAAATCATTCTAAATTGATTCGAACGAATTCTATTTTTGCCCTTCAAACATTATTTTCTTACATAACTTGTAATTAATCTATTGAAGACAACAATGCATTATTTTAGCATTAAAAAGCATATCACTCAGTCTTTTCAATCATTAAATTGTTTGAAGGCACTTCGAACCAATTCCCTTTTTGCACATAGAACGCCATCTTCATGCATAATTTGCAATTGATCTATTGATGGCAACTATGCATTTTTTTAGCTTTAAAGTCATATTTTTGCGTCTCTTTTAGTCAGTAAATCATTCTAAATCACTTCGAATGAAATTCGGCCTTTAAACATTACTTTCGTGCGTAACTTGCAGTTGATCTATTATACGGAACAATGCATTTCTTTAGCCTTAAATTCATGTCACTGAGTCTCTTCTAGTCATTAAATCATTCTAAATTAGTTCGAACGAATTCTATTTTTGCCCTTCAAACATTATTTTCTTACATAACTTGTAATTAATCTATTGAAGACAACAATGCATTATTTTAGCATTAAAAAGCATATCACTCAGTCTTTTCAATCATTAAATTGTTTGAAGGCACATCGAACCAATTCTCTTTTTGCATTTAAAATGCGACTTTCGTGCATAACTTGCAGTTGATCTATTGATGGCAACTATGCCTTTTTTAGCGTTCAAGTCATATTTTTGCGGCCCTTGTATTCAGTAAATCATTCTAAATCACTTCGAACGAAATTCGGCCTTTAAACATGACTTTCGTGCGTAACTTGCAGTTGATCTATTGAAGGCAACAATGCATTTGTTTAGCCTTAAAGTCATGTCACTGAGTCTCTTCTAGTCATTAAATCATTCTAAATTAGTTCGAACGAATTCTATTTTCGCCCTTCAAATATTATTTTCTTACATAACTTGTAATTAATCTATTGAAGACAACAATGCATTATTTTTGCATTAAAAAGCATATCACTCAGTCTTTTCAATCATTAAATTGTTTGATGGCACTTCGAACCAATTCTCTTTTTGCATTTAAAACGCGACTTTCGTGCATAACTTGCAATTGATCTATTGATGGCAACTATGCCTTTTTTAGCATTCAAGGCATATTTTTGCGTCTCTTTTAGTCAGTAAATCATTCTAAATCACTACGAACGAAATTCGACCTTTAAACATGACTTTCGTGCGTAACTTGCAGTTGATCTATTATACGGAACAATGCATTTCTTTAGCCTTAAATTCATGTCACTGAGTCTCTTCTAGTCATTAAATCATTTTAAATTAGTTCGAACGAATTCTATTTTCGCCCTTCAAATATTATTTTCTTACATAACTTGTAATTAATCTATTGAAGACAACACTGCATTATTTTAGCATTAAAAAGCATATCACTCAGTCTTTTCAATCATTAAATTGTTTGAAGGCACTTCGAACCAATTCTCTTTTTGCATTTAAAACGCGACTTTCGTGCATAAGTTGCAATTGATCTATTGACGGCAACTATGCCTTTTTTAGCGTTCAAGTCACATTTTTGCGTCTCTTTTAGTCAGCAAATCATTCTAAATCACTTTGAAAGAAATTCGGCCTTTAAACATGACTTTCGTGCGTAACTTGCAGTTGATCTATTGAAGGTAACAATGCATTTTTTTAGCCTTAAAGTCATGTCATTGAGTCTCTTTTAATCTTTAAATCATTCTAAATAAATTCGAACGAATTCTATTTTGGCCCTTCAAACACTATTTTCTTACATAACTTGTAATTAATCTACTGAAGACAACAATGCATTATTTTTGCATTAAAAAGCATATCACTCAGTCTTTTCAATCATTAAATTGTTTGATGGCACTTCGAACCAATTCTCTTTTTGCATTTAAAACGCGACTTTCGTGCATAACTTGCAATTGATCGATTGATGGCAACTACGCCTTTTTTAGCGTTCAAGTCATATTTTTGCGGCTCTTATAGTCAGTAAATCATTTTAAATCACTTCGAATGAAATTCGGCCTTTAAACATGACTTTCGTGCGTAACTTGCAGTTGATCAATTGAAGGCAACAATGCATTTGTTTAGCCTTAAAGTCATCTCATTGAGTCTCTTTTAGTCATTAAATCATTCTAAATTAATTCAACCGAATTCTATTTTCGCCCTTCAAACATTATTTTCTTACATAACTTGCAATTAATCTATTGAAGACAACAATGCATTATTTTAGCATTAAAAAGCATATGACTCAGTCTTTTCAATCATTAAATTGTTTGAAGGCACTTCGAACCAATTCTCTTTTTGCATTTAAAACGCGACTTTCGTGCATAAGTTGCAATTGATCTATTGATGGCAACTATGCATTTTTTAGCGTTCAAGCCATATTTTTGCGTCTCTTTTAGTCAGTAAATCATTCTAAATCACTTCTTATGAAATTCGGCATTTAAACATGAATTTCGTGCATAACTTGCAGTTGATCTATTATAGGCAACAATGCATTTGTTTAGCCTTAAAGTCATGTCACTGAGTCTCTTCTAGTCATTAAATCATTCTAAATTAGTTCGAACGAATTCTATTTTCGCCCTCCAAATATTATTTTCTTACATAACTTGTAATTAATCTATTGAAGACAACACTGCATTATTTTAGCATTAAAAAGCATATCACTCAGTCTTTTCAATCATTAAATTGTTTGAAGGCACTTCGAACCAATTCTCTTTTTGAATTTAAAACGCGACTTTCGTGCATAAGTTGCAATTGATCTATTGACGGCAACTATGCCTTTTTTAGCGTTCAATTCATATTTTTTTTTGCGTCTCTTTTAGTTAGTAAATCATTCTAAATCACTTCGAACGAAATTCGGCCTTTAAACATGACTTTCGTGCGTAACTTGCAGTTGATCTATTGAAGGCAACAATGCATTTGTTTAGCCACAAAGTCATGTCATTGAGTCCCTTTTTGTCATTAAATCATTCTAAATTAATTCGACCGAATTCTATTTTCGCCCTTCAAACATTATTTTCTTACATAACTTGCAATTAATCTATTGAAGACAACAATGCATTATTTTAGCATTAAAAAGCATATCACTGAGTCTTCTCAATCATTAAATTGTTTGAAGGCACTTCGAACCAATTCCCTTTTTGCACATAGAACGCCATCTTCATGCATAATTTGCAATTGATCTATTGATGGCAACTATGCATTTTTTTAGCTTTAAAGTCATATTTTTGCGTCTCTTTTAGTCAGTAAATCATTCTAAATCACTTCGAATGAAATTCGGCCTTTAAACATTACTTTCGTGCGTAACTTGCAGTTGATCTATTATACGGAACAATGCATTTCTTTAGCCTTAAATTCATGTCACTGAGTCTCTTCTAGTCATTAAATCATTCTAAATTAGTTCGAACGAATTCTATTTTTGCCCTTCAAACATTATTTTCTTACATAACTTGTAATTAATCTATTGAAGACAACAATGCATTATTTTAGCATTAAAAAGCATATCACTCAGTCTTTTCAATCATTAAATTGTTTGAAGGCACATCGAACCAATTCTCTTTTTGCATTTAAAATGCGACTTTCGTGCATAACTTGCAGTTGATCTATTGATGGCAACTATGCCTTTTTTAGCGTTCAAGTCATATTTTTGCGGCCCTTGTATTCAGTAAATCATTCTAAATCACTTCGAACGAAATTCGGCCTTTAAACATGACTTTCGTGCGTAACTTGCAGTTGATCTATTGAAGGCAACAATGCATTTGTTTAGCCTTAAAGTCATGTCACTGAGTCTCTTCTAGTCATTAAATCATTCTAAATTAGTTCGAACGAATTCTATTTTCGCCCTTCAAATATTATTTTCTTACATAACTTGTAATTAATCTATTGAAGACAACAATGCATTATTTTTGCATTAAAAAGCATATCACTCAGTCTTTTCAATCATTAAATTGTTTGATGGCACTTCGAACCAATTCTCTTTTTGCATTTAAAACGCGACTTTCGTGCATAACTTGCAATTGATCTATTGATGGCAACTATGACTTTTTTAGCATTCAAGGCATATTTTTGCGTCTCTTTTAGTCAGTAAATCATTCTAAATCACTACGAACGAAATTCGACCTTTAAACATGACTTTCGTGCGTAACTTGCAGTTGATCTATTATACGGAACAATGCATTTCTTTAGCCTTAAATTCATGTCACTGAGTCTCTTCTAGTCATTAAATCATTCTAAATTAGTTCGAACGAATTCTATTTTCGCCCTTCAAATATTATTTTCTTACATAACTTGTAATTAATCTATTGAAGACAACAATGCATTATTTTTGCATTAAAAAGCATATCACTCAGTCTTTTCAATCATTAAATTGTTTGATGGCACTTCGAACCAATTCTCTTTTTGCATTTAAAACGCGACTTTCGTGCATAACTTGCAATTGATCTATTGATGGCAACTATGCCTTTTTAAGCGTTCAAGTCATATTTTTGCGGCTCTTATAGTCAGTAAATCATTCTAAATCACTTCGAACGAAATTCGGCCTTTAAACATGACATTCGTGCGTAACTTGCAGTTGATCTATTGAAGGCAACAATGCATTTGTTTAGCCTTAAAGTCATGTCATTGAGTCTCTTCCAGTCATTAAATCATTCTAAATTAATTCGAACGAATTCTATTTTCGCCCTTCAAACATTATTTTCTTACATAACTTGCAATTAATCTATTGAAGACAACAATGCATTATTTTAGCATTAAAAAGCATATCACTCAGTCTTTTCAATCATTAAATTGTTTGAAGGCACTTCGAACAAATTCTCTTTTTGCATTTAAAACGCGACTTTCGTGCATAACTTGCAATTGATCTATTGATGGCAACTATGCCTTTTTTAGCGTTGAAGTCATATTTTTGCGTCTCTTTTAGTCAGTAAATCATTCTAAATCACTTCGTATGAAATTCGGCATTTAAACATGAATTTCGTCCATAACTTGCAGTTGATCTATTATACGGAACAATGCATTTCTTTAGCCTTAAATTCATGTCACTGAGTCTCTTCTAGTCATTAAATCGTTATAAATTAGTTCGAACGAATTCTATTTTCGCCCTTCAAATATTATTTTCTTACATAACTTGTAATTAATCTATTGAAGACAACACAGCATTATTTTAGCATAAAGAAGCATATCACTCAGTCTTTTCAATCATTAAATTGTTTGAAGGCACTTCGAACCAATTCTCTTTTTGCATTTAAAACGCGACTTTCGTGCATAAGTTGCAATTGATCTACTGACGACAACTATGCCTTTTTTAGCGTTCAAGTCATATTTTTGCGTCTCTTTTAGTCAGCAAATCATTCTAAATCACTTCGAAAGAAATTCGGCCTTTAAACATGACTTTCGTGCGTAACTTGCAGTTGATCTATTGAAGGTTACAATGCATTTTTTTAGCCTTAAAGTCATGTCATTGAGTCTCTTTTAATCTTTAAATCATTCTAAATTAATTCGAACGAATTCTATTTTTGCCCTTCAAACATTATTTTCTTACATAACTTGTAATTAATCTACTGAAGACAACACTGCATTATTTTAGCATTAAAAAGCATATCACTCAGTCTTTTCAATCATTAAATTGTTTGAAGGCACTTCGAACCAATTCTCTTTTTGAATTTAAAACGCGACTTTCGTGCATAAGTTGCAATTGATCTATTGACGGCAACTATGCCTTTTTTAGCGTTCAATTCATATTTTTTTTTGCGTCTCTTTTAGTCAGTAAATCATTCTAAATCACTTCGAACGAAATTCGGCCTTTAAACATGACTTTCGTGCGTAACTTGCAGTTTATTTATTGAAGGTAACAATGCATTTGTTTAGCCTTAAAGTCATGTCATTGAGTCTCTTTTAGTCTTTAAATCATTCTAAATTGATTCGAACGAATTCTATTTTTGCCCTTCAAACATTATTTTCTTACATAACTTGTAGTTAATCTATTGAAGACAACAATGCATTATTTTAGCATTAAAAAGCATATCACTCAGTCTTTTCAATCATTAAATTGTTTGAAGGCACTTCGAACCAATTCCCTTTTTGCACATAGAACGCCATCTTCATGCATAATTTGCAATTGATCTATTGATGGCAACTATGCATTTTTTTAGCTTTAAAGTCATATTTTTGCGTCTCTTTTAGTCAGTAAATCATTCTAAATCACTTCGAATGAAATTCGGCCTTTAAACATTACTTTCGTGCGTAACTTGCAGTTGATCTATTATACGGAACAATGCATTTCTTTAGCCTTAAATTCATGTCACTGAGTCTCTTCTAGTCATTAAATCATTCTAAATTAGTTCGAACGAATTCTATTTTTGCCCTTCAAACATTATTTTCTTACATAACTTGTAATTAATCTATTGAAGACAACAATGCATTATTTTAGCATTAAAAAGCATATCACTCAGTCTTTTCAATCATTAAATTGTTTGAAGGCACATCGAACCAATTCTCTTTTTGCATTTAAAATGCGACTTTCGTGCATAACTTGCAGTTGATCTATTGATGGCAACTATGCCTTTTTTAGCGTTCAAGTCATATTTTTGCGGCCCTTGTATTCAGTAAATCATTCTAAATCACTTCGAACGAAATTCGGCCTTTAAACATGACTTTCGTGCGTAACTTGCAGTTGATCTATTGAAGGCAACAATGCATTTGTTTAGCCTTAAAGTCATGTCACTGAGTCTCTTCTAGTCATTAAATCATTCTAAATTAGTTCGAACGAATTCTATTTTCGCCCTTCAAATATTATTTTCTTACATAACTTGTAATTAATCTATTGAAGACAACAATGCATTATTTTTGCATTAAAAAGCATATCACTCAGTCTTTTCAATCATTAAATTGTTTGATGGCACTTCGAACCAATTCTCTTTTTGCATTTAAAACGCGACTTTCGTGCATAACTTGCAATTGATCTATTGATGGCAACTATGCCTTTTTTAGCATTCAAGGCATATTTTTGCGTCTCTTTTAGTCAGTAAATCATTCTAAATCACTACGAACGAAATTCGACCTTTAAACATGACTTTCGTGCGTAACTTGCAGTTGATCTATTATACGGAACAATGCATTTCTTTAGCCTTAAATTCATGTCACTGAGTCTCTTCTAGTCATTAAATCATTTTAAATTAGTTCGAACGAATTCTATTTTCGCCCTTCAAATATTATTTTCTTACATAACTTGTAATTAATCTATTGAAGACAACACTACATTATTTTAGCATTAAAAAGCATATCACTCAGTCTTTTCAATCATTAAATTGTTTGAAGGCACTTCGAACCAATTCTCTTTTTGCATTTAAAACGCGACTTTCGTGCATAAGTTGCAATTGATCTACTGACGGCAACTATGCCTTTTTTAGCGTTCAAGTCACATTTTTGCGTCTCTTTTAGTCAGCAAATCATTCTAAATCACTTCGAAAGAAATTCGGCCTTTAAACATGACTTTCGTGCGTAACTTGCAGTTGATCTATTGAAGGTAACAATGCATTTTTTTAGCCTTAAAGTCATGTCATTGAGTCTCTTTTAATCTTTAAATCATTCTAAATAAATTCGAACGAATTCTATTTTGGCCCTTCAAACACTATTTTCTTACATAACTTGTAATTAATCTACTGAAGACAACAATGCATTATTTTAGCATTAAAAAGCATATCACTCAGTCTTTTCAATCATTAAATTGTTTGAAGGCACTTCGAACCAATTCTCTTTTTGCATTTAAAACGCGACTTTCGTGCATAACTTGCAATTGATCGATTGATGGCAACTACGCCTTTTTTAGCGTTCAAGTCATATTTTTGCGGCTCTTATAGTCAGTAAATCATTTTAAATCACTTCGAATGAAATTCGGCCTTTAAACATGACTTTCGTGCGTAACTTGCAGTTGATCAATTGAAGGCAACAATGCATTTGTTTAGCCTTAAAGTCATCTCATTGAGTCTCTTTTAGTCATTAAATCATTCTAAATTAATTCAACCGAATTCTATTTTCGCCCTTCAAACATTATTTTCTTACATAACTTGCAATTAATCTATTGAAGACAACAATGCATTATTTTAGCATTAAAAAGCATATGACTCAGTCTTTTCAATCATTAAATTGTTTGAAGGCACTTCAAACCAATTCTCTTTTTGCATTTAAAACGCGACTTTCGTGCATAAGTTGCAATTGATCTATTGATGGCAACTATGCATTTTTTAGCGTTCAAGCCATATTTTTGCGTCTCTTTTAGTCAGTAAATCATTCTAAATCACTTCTTATGAAATTCGGCATTTAAACATGAATTTCGTGCATAACTTGCAGTTGATCTATTATAGGCAACAATGCATTTGTTTAGCCTTAAAGTCATGTCACTGAGTCTCTTCTAGTCATTAAATCATTCTAAATTAGTTCGAACGAATTCTATTTTCGCCCTCCAAATATTATTTTCTTACATAACTTGTAATTAATCTATTGAAGACAACACTGCATTATTTTAGCATTAAAAAGCATATCACTCAGTCTTTTCAATCATTAAATTGTTTGAAGGCACTTCGAACCAATTCTCTTTTTGAATTTAAAACGCGACTTTCGTGCATAAGTTGCAATTGATCTATTGACGGCAACTATGCCTTTTTTAGCGTTCAATTCATATTTTTTTTTGCGTCTCTTTTAGTCAGTAAATCATTCTAAATCACTTCGAACGAAATTCGGCCTTTAAACATGACTTTCGTGCGTAACTTGCAGTTGATCTATTGAAGGCAACAATGCATTTGTTTAGCCACAAAGTCATGTCATTGAGTCCCTTTTTGTCATTAAATCATTCTAAATTAATTCGACCGAATTCTATTTTCGCCCTTCAAACATTATTTTCTTACATAACTTGCAATTAATCTATTGAAGACAACAATGCATTATTTTAGCATTAAAAAGCATATCACTGAGTCTTCTCAATCATTAAATTGTTTGAAGGCACTTCGAACCAATTCCCTTTTTGCACATAGAACGCCATCTTCATGCATAATTTGCAATTGATCTATTGATGGCAACTATGCATTTTTTTAGCTTTAAAGTCATATTTTTGCGTCTCTTTTAGTCAGTAAATCATTCTAAATCACTTCGAATGAAATTCGGCCTTTAAACATTACTTTCGTGCGTAACTTGCAGTTGATCTATTATACGGAACAATGCATTTCTTTAGCCTTAAATTCATGTCACTGAGTCTCTTCTAGTCATTAAATCATTCTAAATTAGTTCGAACGAATTCTATTTTTGCCCTTCAAACATTATTTTCTTACATAACTTGTAATTAATCTATTGAAGACAACAATGCATTATTTTAGCATTAAAAAGCATATCACTCAGTCTTTTCAATCATTAAATTGTTTGAAGGCACATCGAACCAATTCTCTTTTTGCATTTAAAATGCGACTTTCGTGCATAACTTGCAGTTGATCTATTGATGGCAACTATGCCTTTTTTAGCGTTCAAGTCATATTTTTGCGGCCCTTGTATTCAGTAAATCATTCTAAATCACTTCGAACGAAATTCGGCCTTTAAACATGACTTTCGTGCGTAACTTGCAGTTGATCTATTGAAGGCAACAATGCATTTGTTTAGCCTTAAAATCATGTCACTGAGTCTCTTCTAGTCATTAAATCATTCTAAATTAGTTCGAACGAATTCTATTTTCGCCCTTCAAATATTATTTTCTTACATAACTTGTAATTAATCTATTGAAGACAACAATGCATTATTTTTGCATTAAAAAGCATATCACTCAGTCTTTTCAATCATTAAATTGTTTGATGGCACTTCGAACCAATTCTCTTTTTGCATTTAAAACGCGACTTTCGTGCATAACTTGCAATTGATCTATTGATGGCAACTATGCCTTTTTTAGCATTCAAGGCATATTTTTGCGTCTCTTTTAGTCAGTAAATCATTCTAAATCACTACGAACGAAATTCGACCTTTAAACATGACTTTCGTGCGTAACTTGCAGTTGATCTATTATACGGAACAATGCATTTCTTTAGCCTTAAATTCATGTCACTGAGTCTCTTCTAGTCATTAAATCATTTTAAATTAGTTCGAACGAATTCTATTTTCGCCCTTCAAATATTATTTTCTTACATAACTTGTAATTAATCTATTGAAGACAACACTGCATTATTTTAGCATTAAAAAGCATATCACTCAGTCTTTTCAATCATTAAATTGTTTGAAGGCACTTCGAACCAATTCTCTTTTTGCATTTAAAACGCGACTTTCGTGCATAAGTTGCAATTGATCTACTGACGGCAACTATGCCTTTTTTAGCGTTCAAGTCACATTTTTGCGTCTCTTTTAGTCAGCAAATCATTCTAAATCACTTCGAAAGAAATTCGGCCTTTAAACATGACTTTCGTGCGTAACTTGCAGTTGATCTATTGAAGGTAACAATGCATTTTTTTAGCCTTAAAGTCATGTCATTGAGTCTCTTTTAATCTTTAAATCATTCTAAATAAATTCGAACGAATTCTATTTTGGCCCTTCAAACACTATTTTCTTACATAACTTGTAATTAATCTACTGAAGACAACAATGCATTATTTTAGCATTAAAAAGCATATCACTCAGTCTTTTCAATCATTAAATTGTTTGAAGGCACTTCGAACCAATTCTCTTTTTGCATTTAAAACGCGACTTTCGTGCATAACTTGCAATTGATCGATTGATGGCAACTACGCCTTTTTTAGCGTTCAAGTCATATTTTTGCGGCTCTTATAGTCAGTAAATCATTTTAAATCACTTCGAATGAAATTCGGCCTTTAAACATGACTTTCGTGCGTAACTTGCAGTTGATCAATTGAAGGCAACAATGCATTTGTTTAGCCTTAAAGTCATCTCATTGAGTCTCTTTTAGTCATTAAATCATTCTAAATTAATTCAACCGAATTCTATTTTCGCCCTTCAAACATTATTTTCTTACATAACTTGCAATTAATCTATTGAAGACAACAATGCATTATTTTAGCATTAAAAAGCATATGACTCAGTCTTTTCAATCATTAAATTGTTTGAAGGCACTTCAAACCAATTCTCTTTTTGCATTTAAAACGCGACTTTCGTGCATAAGTTGCAATTGATCTATTGATGGCAACTATGCATTTTTTAGCGTTCAAGCCATATTTTTGCGTCTCTTTTAGTCAGTAAATCATTCTAAATCACTTCTTATGAAATTCGGCATTTAAACATGAATTTCGTGCATAACTTGCAGTTGATCTATTATAGGCAACAATGCATTTGTTTAGCCTTAAAGTCATGTCACTGAGTCTCTTCTAGTCATTAAATCATTCTAAATTAGTTCGAACGAATTCTATTTTCTCCCTCCAAATATTATTTTCTTACATAACTTGTAATTAATCTATTGAAGACAACACTGCATTATTTTAGCATTAAAAAGCATATCACTCAGTCTTTTCAATCATTAAATTGTTTGAAGGCACTTCGAACCAATTCTCTTTTTGAATTTAAAACGCGACTTTCGTGCATAAGTTGCAATTGATCTATTGACGGCAACTATGCCTTTTTTAGCGTTCAATTCATATTTTTTTTTGCGTCTCTTTTAGTCAGTAAATCATTCTAAATCACTTCGAACGAAATTCGGCCTTTAAACATGACTTTCGTGCGTAACTTGCAGTTGATCTATTGAAGGCAACAATGCATTTGTTTAGCCACAAAGTCATGTCATTGAGTCCCTTTTTGTCATTAAATCATTCTAAATTAATTCGACCGAATTCTATTTTCGCCCTTCAAACATTATTTTCTTACATAACTTGCAATTAATCTATTGAAGACAACAATGCATTATTTTAGCATTAAAAAGCATATCACTGAGTCTTCTCAATCATTAAATTGTTTGAAGGCACTTCGAACCAATTCCCTTTTTGCACATAGAACGCCATCTTCATGCATAATTTGCAATTGATCTATTGATGGCAACTATGCATTTTTTTAGCTTTAAAGTCATATTTTTGCGTCTCTTTTAGTCAGTAAATCATTCTAAATCACTTCGAATGAAATTCGGCCTTTAAACATTACTTTCGTGCGTAACTTGCAGTTGATCTATTATACGGAACAATGCATTTCTTTAGCCTTAAATTCATGTCACTGAGTCTCTTCTAGTCATTAAATCATTCTAAATTAGTTCGAACGAATTCTATTTTTGCCCTTCAAACATTATTTTCTTACATAACTTGTAATTAATCTATTGAAGACAACAATGCATTATTTTAGCATTAAAAAGCATATCACTCAGTCTTTTCAATCATTAAATTGTTTGAAGGCACATCGAACCAATTCTCTTTTTGCATTTAAAATGCGACTTTCGTGCATAACTTGCAGTTGATCTATTGATGGCAACTATGCCTTTTTTAGCGTTCAAGTCATATTTTTGCGGCCCTTGTATTCAGTAAATCATTCTAAATCACTTCGAACGAAATTCGGCCTTTAAACATGACTTTCGTGCGTAACTTGCAGTTGATCTATTGAAGGCAACAATGCATTTGTTTAGCCTTAAAATCATGTCACTGAGTCTCTTCTAGTCATTAAATCATTCTAAATTAGTTCGAACGAATTCTATTTTCGCCCTTCAAATATTATTTTCTTACATAACTTGTAATTAATCTATTGAAGACAACAATGCATTATTTTTGCATTAAAAAGCATATCACTCAGTCTTTTCAATCATTAAATTGTTTGATGGCACTTCGAACCAATTCTCTTTTTGCATTTAAAACGCGACTTTCGTGCATAACTTGCAATTGATCTATTGATGGCAACTATGACTTTTTTAGCATTCAAGGCATATTTTTGCGTCTCTTTTAGTCAGTAAATCATTCTAAATCACTACGAACGAAATTCGACCTTTAAACATGACTTTCGTGCGTAACTTGCAGTTGATCTATTATACGGAACAATGCATTTCTTTAGCCTTAAATTCATGTCACTGAGTCTCTTCTAGTCATTAAATCATTCTAAATTAGTTCGAACGAATTCTATTTTCGCCCTTCAAATATTATTTTCTTACATAACTTGTAATTAATCTATTGAAGACAACAATGCATTATTTTTGCATTAAAAAGCATATCACTCAGTCTTTTCAATCATTAAATTGTTTGATGGCACTTCGAACCAATTCTCTTTTTGCATTTAAAACGCGACTTTCGTGCATAACTTGCAATTGATCTATTGATGGCAACTATGCCTTTTTAAGCGTTCAAGTCATATTTTTGCGGCTCTTATAGTCAGTAAATCATTCTAAATCACTTCGAACGAAATTCGGCCTTTAAACATGACATTCGTGCGTAACTTGCAGTTGATCTATTGAAGGCAACAATGCATTTGTTTAGCCTTAAAGTCATGTCATTGAGTCTCTTCCAGTCATTAAATCATTCTAAATTAATTCGAACGAATTCTATTTTCGCCCTTCAAACATTATTTTCTTACATAACTTGCAATTAATCTATTGAAGACAACAATGCATTATTTTAGCATTAAAAAGCATATCACTCAGTCTTTTCAATCATTAAATTGTTTGAAGGCACTTCGAACAAATTCTCTTTTTGCATTTAAAACGCGACTTTCGTGCATAACTTGCAATTGATCTATTGATGGCAACTATGCCTTTTTTAGCGTTGAAGTCATATTTTTGCGTCTCTTTTAGTCAGTAAATCATTCTAAATCACTTCGTATGAAATTCGGCATTTAAACATGAATTTCGTCCATAACTTGCAGTTGATCTATTATACGGAACAATGCATTTCTTTAGCCTTAAATTCATGTCACTGAGTCTCTTCTAGTCATTAAATCGTTATAAATTAGTTCGAACGAATTCTATTTTCGCCCTTCAAATATTATTTTCTTACATAACTTGTAATTAATCTATTGAAGACAACACAGCATTATTTTAGCATAAAGAAGCATATCACTCAGTCTTTTCAATCATTAAATTGTTTGAAGGCACTTCGAACCAATTCTCTTTTTGCATTTAAAACGCGACTTTCGTGCATAAGTTGCAATTGATCTACTGACGACAACTATGCCTTTTTTAGCGTTCAAGTCATATTTTTGCGTCTCTTTTAGTCAGCAAATCATTCTAAATCACTTCGAAAGAAATTCGGCCTTTAAACATGACTTTCGTGCGTAACTTGCAGTTGATCTATTGAAGGTTACAATGCATTTTTTTAGCCTTAAAGTCATGTCATTGAGTCTCTTTTAATCTTTAAATCATTCTAAATTAATTCGAACGAATTCTATTTTTGCCCTTCAAACATTATTTTCTTACATAACTTGTAATTAATCTATTGAAGACAACAATGCATTATTTTAGCATTAAAAAGCATATCGCTCAGTCTTTTCAATCATTAAATTGTTTGAAGGCACTTCGAACCAATTCTCTTTTTGCATTTAAAACGCGACTTTCGTGCATAAGTTGCAATCGATCTATTGATGGCAACTATGCATTTTTTAGCGTTCAAGCCATATTTTTCCGTCTCTTTTAGTCAGTAAATCATTCTAAATCACTTCGTATGAAATTCGGCATTTAAACATGAATTTCGTCCATAACTTGCAGTTGATCTATTATACGGAACAATGCATTTCTTTAGCCTTAAATTCATGTCACTGAGTCTCTTCTAGTCATTAAATCGTTATAAATTAGTTCGAACGAATTCTATTTTCGCCCTTCAAATATTATTTTCTTACATAACTTGTAATTAATCTATTGAAGACAACACAGCATTATTTTAGCATAAAAAAGCATATCACTCAGTCTTTTCAATCATTAAATTGTTTGAAGGCACTTCGAACCAATTCTCTTTTTGCATTTAAAACGCGACTTTCGTGCATAAGTTGCAATTGGTCTACTGACGACAACTATGCCTTTTTTAGCGTTCAAGTCATATTTTTGCGTCTCTTTTAGTCAGCAAATCATTCTAAATCACTTCGAAAGAAATTCGGCCTTTAAACATGACTTTCGTGCGTAACTTGCAGTTGATCTATTGAAGGTTACAATGCATTTTTTTAGCCTTAAAGTCATGTCATTGAGTCTCTTTTAATCTTTAAATCATTCTAAATTAATTCGAACGAATTCTATTTTTGCCCTTCAAACATTATTTTCTTACATAACTTGTAATTAATCTATTGAAGACAACAATGCATTATTTTAGCATTAAAAAGCATATCACTCAGTCTTTTCAATCATTAAATTGTTTGAAGGCACTTCGAACCAATTCTCTTTTTGCATTTAAAACGCGACTTTCGTGCATAACTTGCCATTGATCTATTGATGGCAACTATGCCTTTTTTAGCGTTCAAGTCATTTTTTTGCCTCTCTTTTAGTCAGTAAATCATTCTAAATCACTTCGAATGAAATTCGGCCTTTAAACATGACTTTCGTGCATAACTTGCAGTTGATCTATTATAGGCAACAATGCATTTCTTTAGCCTTAAATTCATGTCACTGAGTCTCTTCTAGTCATTAAATCATTCTAAATTAGTTCGAACGAATTCTATTTTCGCCCTTCAAATATTATTTTCTTACATAACTTGTAATTAATCTATTGAAGACAACACTGCATTATTTTAGCATTAAAAAGCATATCACGCAGTCTTTTCAATCATTAAATTGTTTGAAGGCACTTCGAACCAATTCTCTTTTTGCATTTAAAACGCGACTTTAGTGCATAACTTGCAATTGATATATTGATGGCAACTATGCATTTTTTAGCGTTCAAGTCATATTTTTGCGTCTCTTTTAGTCAGCAAATCATTCTAAATCACTTCGAAAGAAATTCGGCCTTTAAACATGACTTTCGTGCGTAACTTGCAGTTGATCTATTGAAGGTAACAATGCATTTTTTTAGCCTTAAAGTCATGTCATTGAGTCTCTTTTAATCTTTAAATCATTCTAAATTAATTCGAACGAATTCTATTTTTGCCCTTCAAACATTATTTTCTTACATAACTTGTAATTAATCTATTGAACACAACAATGCATTATTTTAGCATTAAAAAGCATATCACTCAGTCTTTTCAATCATTAAATTGTTTGAAGGCACTTTGAACCAATTCTCTTTTTGCATTTAAAACGCGACTTTCGTGCATAACTTGCCATTGATCTATTGACGGCAACTATGCCTTTTTTAGCATTCAAGTCATTTTTCCGCCTCTCTTTTAGTCAGTAAATCATTCTAAATCACTTCCAAAGAAATTCGGCCTTTAGACATGACTTTCGTGCGTAACTTGCAGTTGATCTATTATACGGAACAATGCATTTCTTTAGCCTTAAATTCATGTCACTGAGTCTCTTCTAGTCATTAAATCATTCTAAATTAGTTCGAACGAATTCTATTTTCGCCCTTCAAATATTATTTTCTTACATAACTTGTAATTAATCTATTGAAGACAACACTGCATTATTTTAGCATTAAAAAGCATATCACGCAGTCTTTTCAATCATTAAATTGTTTGAAGGCACTTCGAACCAATTCTCTTTTTGCATTTAAAACGCGACTTTAGTGCATAACTTGCAATTGATATATTGATGGCAACTATGCCTTTTTTAGCGTTCAAGTCATATTTTTGCGTCTCTTTTAGTCAGTAAATCATTCTAAATCACTTCGAACGAAATTCGGCCTCTAAACATGACTTTTGTGCGTAACTTGCAGTTGATCTATTATACGGAACAATGCATTTGTTTAGCCTTAAAGTCATGTCATTGAGTCTCCTTTAATCTTTAAATCATTCTAAATTAATTCGAACGAATTCTATTTTTGCCCTTCAAACATTATTTTCTTGCACAACTTGTAATTAATCTATTGAAGACAACAATGCATTATTTTAGCATTAAAAAGCATATCACTCAGTCTTTTCAATCATTAAATTGTTTGAAGGCACTTCGAACCGATTCTCTTTTTGCATTTAAAACGCGACTTTCGTGCATAAGTTGCAATTGATCTATTGATGGCAACTATGCCTTTTTTAGCGTTCAAGTCATATTTTTGCGGCTCTTATAGTCAGTAAATCATTCTAAATCACTTCGAACGAAATTCGGCCTTTAAACATGACTTTCGTGCGTAACTTGCAGTTGATCAATTGAAGGCAACAATGCATTTGTTTAGCCTTAAAGTCATCTCATTGAGCCTCTTTTAGTCATTAAATCATTCTAAATTAATTCGACCGAATTCTATTTTCGCCCTTCAAACATTATTTCCCTACATAACTTGCAATTAATCTATTGAAGACAACAATGCATTATTTTAGCATTAAAAAGCATATCACTCAATCTTTTCAATCATTAAATTGTTTGAAGGCACTTTGAACCAATTCTCTTTTTGCATTTAAAACCCGACTTTCGTGCATAACTTGCAATGGATCTATAGACGGCAACTATGCCTTTTTTAGCGTTCAAGTCATATTTTTGCGTCTCTTTTAGTCAGTAAATCATTCTAAATCACTTCGAACGAAATTCGGCCTTTAAACATGACTTTCGTGCGTAACTTGCAGTTGATCTATTACACGGAACAATGCATTTGTTTAGCCTTAAAGTCATGTCATTGAGTCTCTTTTAATCTTTAAATCATTCTAATTTAATTCGAACGAATTCTATTTTTGCCCTTCAAACATTATTTTCTTACACAACTTGTAATTAATCTATTGAAGACAACAATGCATTATTTTAGCATTAAAAAGCATATCACTCAATCTTTTCAATCATTAAATTGTTTGAAGGCAGTTTGAACCAATTCTCTTTTTGCATTTAAAACGCGACTTTCGTGCATAACTTGCAATTGATCTATTGATGGAAACTATGCCTTTTTTAGCATTCAAGTCATTTTTTTGCGTCTCTTTTAGTCAGTAAATCATTCTAAATCACTTCGAACGAAATTCGACCTTTAAACATGACTTTCGTGCGTAACTTGCAGTTGATCAATTATACGGAACAATGCATTTGTTTAGCCCTAAAGTCATGTCATTGAGTCTCTTTTAATCTTTAAATCATTGTAAATTATTTCGAACGAATTCTATTTTTGCCCTTCAAACATTATTTTCTTACATAACTTGTAATTAATCTATTGAAGACAACAATGCATTATTTTAGCATTAAAAAGCATATCACTCAGTCTTTTCAATCATTAAATTGTTTGAAGGCACTTCGAACCAGTTCTCTTTTTGCATTTAAAACGCGACTTTCGTGCATAACTTGCAATTGATCTATTGATGGCAACTATGCCTTTTTTGGCGTTCAAGTCGTATTTTTGCGTCTTTTTTAGTCAGTAAATCATTCTAAATCACTTCGAACGAAATTCGGCCTTTAAACATGACTTTCGTGCATAACTTGCAGTTGATCTATTATAGGCAACAATGGATTTGTTTAGCCTTAAAGTCAAGTCACTGAGTCTCTTCTTGTCATTAAATCATTCTAAATTAGCTCGAACGAATTCTATTTTCGCCCTTCAAATATTATTTTCTTACATAACTTGGAATTAATCTATTGAAGACAACAATGCGTTATTTTAGCATGAAAAAGCATATCACTCAGTCTTTTCAATCATTAAATTGTTTGAAGGCACTTCGAACCAATTCTCTTTTTGCATTTAAAACGCAACTTTCGTGCATAAGTTGCAATTGATCTATTGATGGCAACTATGCATTTTTTAGCGTTCAAGCCATATTTTTGCGTCTCTTTTAGTCCGTAAATCATTCTAAATCACTTCGTATGAAATTCGGCATTTAAACATGAATTTCGTGCATAACTTGCAGTTGATCTATTATACGGAACAATGCATTTCTTTAGCCTTAAATTCATGTCACTGAGTCTCTTCTAGTCATTAAATCATTCTAAATTAGTTCGAACGACTTCTATTTTCGCCCTTCAAATATTATTTTCTTACATAACTTGTAATTAATCTATTGAAGACAACACTGCATTATTTTAGCATTAAAAAGCATATCACTCAGTCTTTTCAATCATTAAATTGTTTGAAGGCACTTCGAACCAATTCTCATTTTGCATTTAAAACGCGACTTTAGTGCATAACTTGCTATTGATATATTGATGGCAACTATGCATTTTTTAGCGTTCAAGTCATATTTTTGCGTCTCTTTTAGTCAGCAAATCATTCTAAATCACTTCGAAAGAAATTCGGCCTTTAAACATGACTTTCGTGCGTAACTTGTAGTTGATCTATTGAAGGTAACAATGCATTTTTTTAGCCTTAAAGTCATGTCATTAAGTCTCTTTTAATCTTTAAATCATTCTAAATTAATTCGAACGAATTCTATTTTTGCCCTTCAAACATTATTTTCTTACAAAACTTGTAATTAATCTATTGAAGACAACAATGCATTATTTTAGCATTAAAAAGCATATCACTCAGTCTTTTCAATCATTAAATTGTTTGAAGGCACTTCGAACCAATTCTCTTTTTGCATTTAAAACGCGACTTTCGTGCATAAGTTGCAATTGATCTATTGAGGGCAACTATGCCTTTTTTAGCGTTCAAGTCATATTTTTGCGTCTCTTTTAGTCAGCAAATCATTCTAAATCACTTCGAACAAAATTCGGCCTTTAAACATGACTTTCGTGCATAACTTGCAGTTGATCTATTATAGGCAACAATGCATTTGTTTAGCCTTAAAGTCATGTCACTGAGTCTCTTCTAGTCATTAAATCATTCTAAATTAGCTCGAACGAATTCTATTTTCGCCCTTCAAATATTATTTTCTTACATAACTTGTAATTAATCTATTGAAGACAGCAATGCATTATTTTAGCATTAAAAAGCATATCACTCAGTCTTTTCAATCATTAAATTGTTTGAAGGCACTTCGAACCAATTCTCTTTTTGCATTTAAAACGCGACTTTCGTGCATAAGTTGCAATTGATCTATTGATGGCAACTATGCATTTTTTAGCGTTCAAGCCATATTTTTGCATCTCTTTTAGTCCGTAAATCATTCTAAATCACTTCGAACGAAATTCGGCCTTTAAACATGACTTTCGTGCGTAACTTGCAGTTGATCTATTGAAGGCAACAATGCATTTTTTTAGCCATAAAGTCATGTCATTGAGTCTCTTTTAGTCATTAAATCATTCTAAATTAATTCGACGGAATTCTATTTTCGCCCTTCAAACATTATTTTCTTACATAACTTGCAATTAATCTATTGAAGACAACAATGCATTGTTTTAGCATTAAAAAGCATAACACTCAGTCTTTTCAATCATTAAATTGTTTGAAGGCACTTCGAACCAATTCTCTTCTTGCATTTAAAAAGCGACTTTCGTGCATAACTTGCAATTGATCTATTGATGGCAACTATGCCTTTTTTGGCGTTCAAGTCATATTTTTGCGTCTCTTTTAGTCAGTAAATCATTCTAAATCACTTCGAACGAAATTCGGCCTTTAAACATGAATTTCGTGCATAACTTGCAGTTGATCTGTTATACGGAAAAATGCATTTCTTTAGCCTTAAATTCATGTCACTGAGTCTCTTCTAGTCATTAGATCATTCTAAATTAATTCGACCGAATTCTATTTTCGCCCTTCAAACATTATTTTCTTACATAACTTGCAATTAATCTATTGAAGACAACAATGCATTATTTTAGCATTAAAAAGCATATCACTCAGTCTTTTCAATCATTAAATTGTTTGAAGGCACTTCGAACCAATTCTCTTTTCGCATTTAAAACGCGACTTTCGTGCATAACTTGCAATTGATCTATTGACGGCAACTATGCCTTTTTTAGCGTTCAAGTCATATTTTCGCGTCTCTTTTAGTCAGTAAATCATTCTAAATCACTTCGAACGAAATTCGGCCTTTAAACATGACTTTCGTGCGTAACTTGCAGTTGATCTATTATACGGAACAATGCATTTGTTTAGCCTTAAAGTCATGTCATTGAGTCTCTTTTAATCTTTAAATCATTCAAAATTAATTCGAACGAATTCTATTTTTGCCCTTCAAACATTATTTTCATACATAACTTGTAATTAATCTATTGAAGACAACAATGCATTATTTTAGCATTAAAAAGCATATCACTCAGTCTTTTCAATCATTAAATTGTTTGAAGGCACTTCGAACCAATTCTCTTTTTGCATTTAAAACGCGACTTTCGTGCATAACTTGCAATTGATCTATTGATGGCAACTATGCCTTTTTTAGCGTTCAAGTCATATTTTTGCGTCTCTTTTAGTCAGTATATCGTTCTAAATCACTACGAACGAAATTCGGCCTTTAAACATGACTTTCGTGCGTAACTTGCAGTTGATCTATTGAAGGCAACAATGCATTTTTTTAGCCATAAAGTCATGTCATTGAGTCTCTTTTAGTCATTAAATCATTCTAAATTAATTCGACGGAATTCTATTTTCGCCCTTCAAACATTATTTTCTTACATAACTTGCAATTAATCTATTGAAGACAACAATGCATTGTTTTAGCATTAAAAAGCATATCACTCAGTCTTTTCAATCATTAAATTGTTTGAAGGCACTTCGAACCAATTCTCTTTTTGCATTTAAAACGCGACTTTCGTGCATAACTTGCAATTGATCTATTGATGGCAACTATGCCTTTTTTAGCGTTCAAGTCATATTTTTGCGTCTGTTTTAGTCAGTAAATCATTCTAAATCACTTCGAACGAAATTCGGCCTTTAAACATGACTTTCGTGCGTAACTTGCAGTTGCTCTATTGAACGTAACAATTCATTTGTTTAGCCTTAAAGTCATGTTATTGAGTCTCTTTTAGTCTTTAAATCATTCTAAATTAATTCGAACGAATTCTATTTTTGCCCTTCAAACATTATTTTCTTATATAACTTCTAATTAATCTATTGAAGACAACAATGCATTATTTTAGCATTAAAAAGCATATCACTCAGTCTTTTCTATCATTGAATTGTTTGAAGGCACATCGAACCAATTCTCTTTTTGCATTTCAAACGCGACTTTAGTGCATAAATTGCAATTGATCTATTGATGGCAACTATGAATTTTTTAGCGTTCAAGTCATATTTTTGCGTCTCTTTTAGTCAGTAAATCATTCTAAATCACTTCGAACGAAATTCGGCCTTTAAACATGACTTTCGTGCATAACTTGCAGTTGATCTATTATAGGCAACAATGCATTTGTTTAGCCTTAAAGTCATGTCACTGAGTCTCTTCTAGTCATTAAATCATTCTAAATTAGTTCGAACGAATTCTATTTTCGCCCTTCAAATATTATTTTCTTACATAACTTGTAATTAATCTATTGAAGTCAACAATGCATTATTTTAGCATTAAAAAGCATATCACTCAGTCTTTTCAATCATTAAATTGTTTGAAGGCACTTCGAACCAATTCTCTTTTTGCATTTAAAATGCGACTTTTGTGCATAACTTGCAGTTGATCTATTGATGGCAACTATGCCTTTTTTAGCGTTCAAGTCATATTTTTGTGGCTCTTATATTCAGTAAATCATTCTAAATCACTTCGAACGAAATTCGGCCTTTAAACATGACTGCCGTGCGTAACTTGCAGTTGATCTATTGAAGGCAACAATGCATTTGTTTAGCCTTAAAGTCATGTCATTGAGTCTCTTTTAGTCATTAAATCATTCTAAATTAATTCGACCGAATTCTATTTTCGCCCTTCAAACATTATTTTCTTACATAACTTGCAATTAATCTATTGAAGACAACAATGCATTATTTTAGCATTAAAAAGCATATCACTCAGTCTTTTCAATCATTAAAATGTTTGAAGGCACTTCGAACCAATTCTCTTTTTGCACTTAAAACGCCATCTTCATGCATAAGTTGCAATTGATCTATTGATGGCAACTATGCATTTTCTTAGCTTTAAAGTCATATTTTTGCGTCTCTTTTAGTCAGTAAATCATTCTAAATCACTTCGAACGAAATTCGGCCTTTAAACATTACTTTCGTGCGTAACTTGCAGTTGATCTATTGAAGGCAACAATGCATTTGTTTAGCCTTAAAGTCATGTCACTGAGTCTCTTCTAGTCATTAAATCATTCTAAATTAGTTCGAACGAATTCTATTTTCGCCCTTCAAATATTATTTTCTTACATAACTTGTAATTAATCTATTGTAGACAACAATGCATTATTTTAGCATTAAAAAGCATATCACTCAGTCTTTTCAATCATTAAATTGTTTGAAGGCACTTCGAACGAATTCTCTTTTTGCATTTAAAATGCGACTTTCGTGCATAACTTGCAGTTGATCTATTGATGGCAACTATGCCTTTTTTAGCGTTCAAGTCATATTTTTGCGGCTCTTATATTCAGTAAATCATTCTAAATCACTTCGAATGAAATTCGGCCTTTAAACATGACTGCCGTGCGTAACTTGCAGTTGATCTATTGAAGGCAACAATGCATTTGTTTAGCCTTAAAGTCATGTCATTGAGTCTCTTTTAGTCATTAAATCATTCTAAATTAATTCGACCGAATTCTATTTTTGCCCTTCAAACATTATTTTCTTACATAACTTGCAATTAATCTATTGAAGACAACAATGCATTATTTTAGCATTAAAAAGCATATCACTCAGTCTTTTCAATCATTAAAATGTTTGAAGGCACTTCGAACCAATTCTCTTTTTGCACTTAGAACGCCATCTTCATGCGTAATTTGCAATTGATCTATTGATGGCAACTGTGCATTTTTTTAGCTTTAAAGTCATATTTTTGCGTCTCTTTTAGTCAGTAAATCATTCTAAATCACTTCGAACGAAATTCGGCCTTTAAACATTACTTTCGTGCGTAACTTGCAGTTGATCTATTATACGGAACAATGCATTTCTTTAGCCTTAAATTCATGTCACTGAGTCTCTTCTAGTCATTAAATCATTCTAAATTAGTTCGAACGAAGTCTATTTTGTCCCTTCAAACATTATTTTCTTACATAACTTGTAATTAATCTATTGAAGACAACAATGCATTATTTTAGCATTAAAAAGCATATCACTCAGTCTTTTCAATCATTAAATTGTTTGAAGGGACTTCGAACCGATTCTCTTTTTGCATTTAAAACGCGACTTTCGTGCATAACTTGCAAATGATCTATTGATGGCAACTATGCCTTTTTTAGCATTCAATTCATATTTTTTTTTGCGTCTCTTTTAGTCAGTAAATCATTCTAAATCACTTCGAACGAAATTCGGCCTTTAAACGTGATTTTCGTGCGTAACTTGCAGTTTATTTATTGACGGTAACAATGCATTTGTTTAGCCTTAAAGTCATGTCATTGAGTCTCTTTTAGTCTTTAAATCATTCTAAATTAATTCGACGGAATTCTATTTTCGCCCTTCAAACATTATTTTCTTACATAACTTGCAATTAATCTATTGAAGACAACAATGCATTATTTTAGCATTAAAAAGCATATCACTGAGTCTTCTCAATCATTAAATTGTTTGAAGACACTTCGAACCAATTCTCTTTTTGCATTTAAAACGCGACTTTCGTGCATAACTTGCAATTGATCTATTGATGGCAACTATGCCTTTTTTAGCGTTCAAGTCATATTTTTGCGTCTTTTTTAGTCAGTAAATCATTCTAAATCACTTCGTATGAAATTCGGCATTTAAACATGACTTTCGTGCATAACTTGCAGTTGATCTATTATAGGCAACAATGCATTTGTTTAGCCTTAAAGTCATGTCACTGAGTCTCTTATAGTCATTAAATCATTCTAAATTAGTTCGAACGAATTCTATTTTCGACCTTCAAATATTATTTTCTTACATAACTTGTAATTAATCTATTGAAGACAACAATGCATTATTTTAGCATTAAAAAGCATATCACTCAGTCTTTTCAATCATTAAATTGTTTGAAGGCACTTCGAACCAATTCTCTTTTTGCATTTAAAATGCGACTTTCGTGCATAACTTGCAGTTGATCTATTGATGGCAACTATGCCTTTTTTAGCGTTCAAGTCGTATTTTTGCGGCCCTTATATTCAGTAAATCATTCTAAATCACTTCGAATGAAATTCGGCCTTTAAACATGACTTTCGTGCGTAACTTGCAGTTGATCTATTGAAGGCAACAATGCATTTGTTTAGCCTTAAAGTGATGTCACTGAGTCTCTTATAGTCATTAAATCATTCTAAATTAGTTCGAACGAATTCTATTTTCGCCCTTCAAATATTATTTTCTTACATAACTTGTAATTAATCTATTGAAGACAACAATGCATTATTTTAGCATTAAAAAGCATATCACTCAGTCTTTTCGATCATTAAATTGTTTGAAGGCACTTCGAACCAATTCTCTTTTTGCATTTAAAACGCGACTTTCGTGCATAACTTGCAATTGATCTATTGATGGCAACTATGCCTTTTTGAGCGTTCAAGTCATATTTTTGCGGCTCTTATAGTCAGTAAATCATTCTAAATCACTTCGAACGAAATTCGGCCCTTAAACATGACTTTCGTGCGTAACTTGCAGTTGATCTATTGAAGGCAACAATGCATTTGTTTAGCCATAAAGTCATGTCATTGAGTCCCTTTTAGTCATTAAGTCATTCTAAATTAATTCGACCGAATTCTATTTTCGCCCTTCAAACATTATTTTCTTACATAACTTGCAATTAATCTATTGAAGACAACAATGCATTATTTTAGCATTAAAAAGCATATCACTGAGTCTTCTCAATCATTAAATTGTTTGAAGGCACTTCGAACCAATTCTCTTTTTGCATTTAAAACGTGACTTTCGTGCATAACTTGCAATTGATCTATTGATGGCAACTATGCCTTTTTTAGCGTTCAATTCATATTTTTTTTTGTGTCTCTTTTAGTCAGTAAATCATTCTAAATCACTTCGAACGAAATTCGGCCTTTAAACATGACTTTCGTGCGTAACTTGCAGTTTATTTATTGAAGGTAACAATGCATTTGTTTAGCCTTAAAGTCATGTCATTGAGTCTCTTTTAGTCTTTAAATCATTCTAAATTTATTCGAACGAATTCTATTTTTGCCCTTCAAACATTATTTTCTTACATAACTTGTAATTAATCTATTGAAGACAACAATGCATTATTTTAGCATTAAAAAGCATATCACTCAGTCTTTTCAATCATTAAATTGTTTGAAGGCACTTCGAACCAATTCTCTTTTTGCACTTAGAACGCCATCTTCATGCATAATTTGCAATTGATCTATTGATGGCAACTATGCATTTTTTTAGCTTTAAAGTCATATTTTTGTGTCTCTTTTAGTCAGTAAATCATTCTAAATCACTTCGAACGAAATTCGGCCTTTAAACATTACTTTCGTGCGTAACTTGCAGTTGATCTATTATACGGAAAATTGCATTTCTTTAGCCTTAAATTCATGTCACTGAGTCTCTTCTAGTCATTAAATCATTCTAAATTAGTTCGAACGAATTCTATTTTTGCCCTTCAAACATTATTTTCTTACATAACTTGTAATTAATCTATTGAAGACAACAATGCATTATTTTAGCATTAAAAAGCATATCACTCAGTCTTTTCAATCATTAAATTGTTTGAAGGCACTTCGAACCAATTCTCTTTTTGCATTTAAAATGCGACTTTCGTGCATAACTTGCAGTTGATCTATTGATGGCAACTATGCCTTTTTTAGCGTTCAAGTCATATTTTTGCGGCCCTTATATTCAGTAAATCATTCTAAATCACTTCGAACGAAATTCGGCCTTTAAACATGACTTTCGTGCGTAACTTGCAGTTGATCTATTGAAGGCAACAACGCATTTGTTTAGCCTTAAAGTCATGTCACTGAGTCTCTTCTAGTCATTAAATCATTCTAAATTAGTTCGAACGAATTCTATTTTCGCCCTTCAAATATTATTTTCTTACATAACTTGTAATTAATCTATTGAAGACAACAATGCATTATTTTCGCATTAAAAAGCATATCACTCAGTCTTTTCAATCATTAAATTGTTTGAAGGCACTTCGAACGAATTCTCTTTTTGCATTTAAAATGCGACTTTCGTGCATAACTTGCAGTTGATCTATTGATGGCAACTATGCCTTTTTTAGCGTTCAAGTCATATTTTTGCGGCTCTTATATTCAGTAAATCATTCTAAATCACTTCGAATGAAATTCGGCCTTTAAACATGACTGCCGTGCGTAACTTGCAGTTGATCTATTGAAGGCAACAATGCATTTGTTTAGCCTTAAAGTCATGTCATTGAGTCTCTTTTAGTCATTAAATCATTCTAAATTAATTCGACCGAATTCTATTTTTGCCCTTCAAACATTATTTTCTTACATAACTTGTAATTAATCTATTGAAGACAACAATGCATTATTTTAGCATTAAAAAGCATATCACTCAGTCTTTTAAATCATTAAAATGTTTGAAGGCACTTCGAACCAATTATCTTTTTGCACTTAGAACGCCATCTTCATGCATAATTTGCAATTGATCTATTAATGGCAACTATGCATTTTTTTAGCTTTAAAGTCATATTTTTGCGTCTCTTTTAGTCAGTAAATCATTCTAAATCACTTCGAACGAAATTCGGCCTTTAAACATTACTTTCGTGCGTAACTTGCAGTTGATCTATTATACGGAACAATGCATTTCTTTAGCCTTAAATTCATGTCACTGAGTCTCTTCTAGTTATTAAATCATTCTAAATTAGTTCGAACGAATTCTATTTTTGCCCTTCAAACATTATTTTCTTACATAACTTGTAATTAATCTATTGAAGACAACAATGCATTATTTTAGCATTAAAAAGCATATCACTCAGTCTTTTCAATCATTAAAATGTTTGAAGGCACTTCGAACCAATTCTCTTTTTGCACTTAGAACGCCATCTTCATGCATAATTTGCAATTGATCTATTGATGGCAACTATGCATTTTTTTAGCTTTAAAGTCATATTTTTGCGTCTCTTTTAGTCAGTAAATCATTCTAAATCACTTCGAACGAAATTCGGCCTTTAAACATTACTTTCGTGCGTAACTTGCAGTTGATCTATTATACGGAACAATGCATTTCTTTAGCCTTAAATTCATGTCACTGAGTCTCTTCTAGTCGTTAAATCATTCTAAATTAAGTCGAACGAATCCTATTTTCACCCTTCAAACATGATTTTCTTACATAACTTGCAATTAATCTATTGAAGATAACAATGCATTATTTTAGCATTAAAAAGCATATCACTCAGTCTTTTCAATCATTAAATTGTTTGAAGGCACTTCGAACCAATTCTCTTTTTGCATTTAAAACGCGACTTTCGTGCATAACTTGCAATTGATCTATTGATGGCAACTATGCCTTTTTTAGCGTTCAAGTCATATTTTTGCGGCCCTTATATTCAGTAAATCATTCTAAATCACTTCGAACGAAATTCGGCCTTTAAACATGACTTTCGTGCGTAACTTGCAGTTGATCTATTACACGGAACAATGCATTTGTTTAGCCTTAAAGTCATGTCATTGAGTCTCTTTTAATCTTTAAATCATTCTAATTTAATTCGAACGAATTCTATTTTTGCCCTTCAAACATTATTTTCTTACACAACTTGTAATTAATCTATTGAAGACAACAATGCATTATTTTAGCATTAAAAAGCATATCACTCAATCTTTTCAATCATTAAATTGTTTGAAGGCAGTTTGAACCAATTCTCTTTTTGCATTTAAAACGCGACTTTCGTGCATAACTTGCAATTGATCTATTGATGGAAACTATGCCTTTTTTAGCATTCAAGTCATTTTTTTGCGTCTCTTTTAGTCAGTAAATCATTCTAAATCACTTCGAACGAAATTCGACCTTTAAACATGACTTTCGTGCGTAACTTGCAGTTGATCAATTATACGGAACAATGCATTTGTTTAGCCCTAAAGTCATGTCATTGAGTCTCTTTTAATCTTTAAATCATTGTAAATTATTTCGAACGAATTCTATTTTTGCCCTTCAAACATTATTTTCTTACATAACTTGTAATTAATCTATTGAAGACAACAATGCATTATTTTAGCATTAAAAAGCATATCACTCAGTCTTTTCAATCATTAAATTGTTTGAAGGCACTTCGAACCAGTTCTCTTTTTGCATTTAAAACGCGACTTTCGTGCATAACTTGCAATTGATCTATTGATGGCAACTATGCCTTTTTTGGCGTTCAAGTCGTATTTTTGCGTCTTTTTTAGTCAGTAAATCATTCTAAATCACTTCGAACGAAATTCGGCCTTTAAACATGACTTTCGTGCATAACTTGCAGTTGATCTATTATAGGCAACAATGGATTTGTTTAGCCTTAAAGTCAAGTCACTGAGTCTCTTCTTGTCATTAAATCATTCTAAATTAGCTCGAACGAATTCTATTTTCGCCCTTCAAATATTATTTTCTTACATAACTTGGAATTAATCTATTGAAGACAACAATGCGTTATTTTAGCATGAAAAAGCATATCACTCAGTCTTTTCAATCATTAAATTGTTTGAAGGCACTTCGAACCAATTCTCTTTTTGCATTTAAAACGCAACTTTCGTGCATAAGTTGCAATTGATCTATTGATGGCAACTATGCATTTTTTAGCGTTCAAGCCATATTTTTGCGTCTCTTTTAGTCCGTAAATCATTCTAAATCACTTCGTATGAAATTCGGCATTTAAACATGAATTTCGTGCATAACTTGCAGTTGATCTATTATACGGAACAATGCATTTCTTTAGCCTTAAATTCATGTCACTGAGTCTCTTCTAGTCATTAAATCATTCTAAATTAGTTCGAACGACTTCTATTTTCGCCCTTCAAATATTATTTTCTTACATAACTTGTAATTAATCTATTGAAGACAACACTGCATTATTTTAGCATTAAAAAGCATATCACTCAGTCTTTTCAATCATTAAATTGTTTGAAGGCACTTCGAACCAATTCTCATTTTGCATTTAAAACGCGACTTTAGTGCATAACTTGCTATTGATATATTGATGGCAACTATGCATTTTTTAGCGTTCAAGTCATATTTTTGCGTCTCTTTTAGTCAGCAAATCATTCTAAATCACTTCGAAAGAAATTCGGCCTTTAAACATGACTTTCGTGCGTAACTTGTAGTTGATCTATTGAAGGTAACAATGCATTTTTTTAGCCTTAAAGTCATGTCATTAAGTCTCTTTTAATCTTTAAATCATTCTAAATTAATTCGAACGAATTCTATTTTTGCCCTTCAAACATTATTTTCTTACAAAACTTGTAATTAATCTATTGAAGACAACAATGCATTATTTTAGCATTAAAAAGCATATCACTCAGTCTTTTCAATCATTAAATTGTTTGAAGGCACTTCGAACCAATTCTCTTTTTGCATTTAAAACGCGACTTTCGTGCATAAGTTGCAATTGATCTATTGAGGGCAACTATGCCTTTTTTAGCGTTCAAGTCATATTTTTGCGTCTCTTTTAGTCAGCAAATCATTCTAAATCACTTCGAACAAAATTCGGCCTTTAAACATGACTTTCGTGCATAACTTGCAGTTGATCTATTATAGGCAACAATGCATTTGTTTAGCCTTAAAGTCATGTCACTGAGTCTCTTCTAGTCATTAAATCATTCTAAATTAGCTCGAACGAATTCTATTTTCGCCCTTCAAATATTATTTTCTTACATAACTTGTAATTAATCTATTGAAGACAGCAATGCATTATTTTAGCATTAAAAAGCATATCACTCAGTCTTTTCAATCATTAAATTGTTTGAAGGCACTTCGAACCAATTCTCTTTTTGCATTTAAAACGCGACTTTCGTGCATAAGTTGCAATTGATCTATTGATGGCAACTATGCATTTTTTAGCGTTCAAGCCATATTTTTGCATCTCTTTTAGTCCGTAAATCATTCTAAATCACTTCGAACGAAATTCGGCCTTTAAACATGACTTTCGTGCGTAACTTGCAGTTGATCTATTGAAGGCAACAATGCATTTTTTTAGCCATAAAGTCATGTCATTGAGTCTCTTTTAGTCATTAAATCATTCTAAATTAATTCGACGGAATTCTATTTTCGCCCTTCAAACATTATTTTCTTACATAACTTGCAATTAATCTATTGAAGACAACAATGCATTGTTTTAGCATTAAAAAGCATAACACTCAGTCTTTTCAATCATTAAATTGTTTGAAGGCACTTCGAACCAATTCTCTTCTTGCATTTAAAAAGCGACTTTCGTGCATAACTTGCAATTGATCTATTGATGGCAACTATGCCTTTTTTGGCGTTCAAGTCATATTTTTGCGTCTCTTTTAGTCAGTAAATCATTCTAAATCACTTCGAACGAAATTCGGCCTTTAAACATGAATTTCGTGCATAACTTGCAGTTGATCTGTTATACGGAAAAATGCATTTCTTTAGCCTTAAATTCATGTCACTGAGTCTCTTCTAGTCATTAGATCATTCTAAATTAATTCGACCGAATTCTATTTTCGCCCTTCAAACATTATTTTCTTACATAACTTGCAATTAATCTATTGAAGACAACAATGCATTATTTTAGCATTAAAAAGCATATCACTCAGTCTTTTCAATCATTAAATTGTTTGAAGGCACTTCGAACCAATTCTCTTTTCGCATTTAAAACGCGACTTTCGTGCATAACTTGCAATTGATCTATTGACGGCAACTATGCCTTTTTTAGCGTTCAAGTCATATTTTCGCGTCTCTTTTAGTCAGTAAATCATTCTAAATCACTTCGAACGAAATTCGGCCTTTAAACATGACTTTCGTGCGTAACTTGCAGTTGATCTATTATACGGAACAATGCATTTGTTTAGCCTTAAAGTCATGTCATTGAGTCTCTTTTAATCTTTAAATCATTCAAAATTAATTCGAACGAATTCTATTTTTGCCCTTCAAACATTATTTTCATACATAACTTGTAATTAATCTATTGAAGACAACAATGCATTATTTTAGCATTAAAAAGCATATCACTCAGTCTTTTCAATCATTAAATTGTTTGAAGGCACTTCGAACCAATTCTCTTTTTGCATTTAAAACGCGACTTTCGTGCATAACTTGCAATTGATCTATTGATGGCAACTATGCCTTTTTTAGCGTTCAAGTCATATTTTTGCGTCTCTTTTAGTCAGTATATCGTTCTAAATCACTACGAACGAAATTCGGCCTTTAAACATGACTTTCGTGCGTAACTTGCAGTTGATCTATTGAAGGCAACAATGCATTTTTTTAGCCATAAAGTCATGTCATTGAGTCTCTTTTAGTCATTAAATCATTCTAAATTAATTCGACGGAATTCTATTTTCGCCCTTCAAACATTATTTTCTTACATAACTTGCAATTAATCTATTGAAGACAACAATGCATTGTTTTAGCATTAAAAAGCATATCACTCAGTCTTTTCAATCATTAAATTGTTTGAAGGCACTTCGAACCAATTCTCTTTTTGCATTTAAAACGCGACTTTCGTGCATAACTTGCAATTGATCTATTGATGGCAACTATGCCTTTTTTAGCGTTCAAGTCATATTTTTGCGTCTGTTTTAGTCAGTAAATCATTCTAAATCACTTCGAACGAAATTCGGCCTTTAAACATGACTTTCGTGCGTAACTTGCAGTTGCTCTATTGAACGTAACAATTCATTTGTTTAGCCTTAAAGTCATGTTATTGAGTCTCTTTTAGTCTTTAAATCATTCTAAATTAATTCGAACGAATTCTATTTTTGCCCTTCAAACATTATTTTCTTATATAACTTCTAATTAATCTATTGAAGACAACAATGCATTATTTTAGCATTAAAAAGCATATCACTCAGTCTTTTCTATCATTGAATTGTTTGAAGGCACATCGAACCAATTCTCTTTTTGCATTTCAAACGCGACTTTAGTGCATAAATTGCAATTGATCTATTGATGGCAACTATGAATTTTTTAGCGTTCAAGTCATATTTTTGCGTCTCTTTTAGTCAGTAAATCATTCTAAATCACTTCGAACGAAATTCGGCCTTTAAACATGACTTTCGTGCATAACTTGCAGTTGATCTATTATAGGCAACAATGCATTTGTTTAGCCTTAAAGTCATGTCACTGAGTCTCTTCTAGTCATTAAATCATTCTAAATTAGTTCGAACGAATTCTATTTTCGCCCTTCAAATATTATTTTCTTACATAACTTGTAATTAATCTATTGAAGTCAACAATGCATTATTTTAGCATTAAAAAGCATATCACTCAGTCTTTTCAATCATTAAATTGTTTGAAGGCACTTCGAACCAATTCTCTTTTTGCATTTAAAATGCGACTTTTGTGCATAACTTGCAGTTGATCTATTGATGGCAACTATGCCTTTTTTAGCGTTCAAGTCATATTTTTGTGGCTCTTATATTCAGTAAATCATTCTAAATCACTTCGAACGAAATTCGGCCTTTAAACATGACTGCCGTGCGTAACTTGCAGTTGATCTATTGAAGGCAACAATGCATTTGTTTAGCCTTAAAGTCATGTCATTGAGTCTCTTTTAGTCATTAAATCATTCTAAATTAATTCGACCGAATTCTATTTTCGCCCTTCAAACATTATTTTCTTACATAACTTGCAATTAATCTATTGAAGACAACAATGCATTATTTTAGCATTAAAAAGCATATCACTCAGTCTTTTCAATCATTAAAATGTTTGAAGGCACTTCGAACCAATTCTCTTTTTGCACTTAAAACGCCATCTTCATGCATAAGTTGCAATTGATCTATTGATGGCAACTATGCATTTTCTTAGCTTTAAAGTCATATTTTTGCGTCTCTTTTAGTCAGTAAATCATTCTAAATCACTTCGAACGAAATTCGGCCTTTAAACATTACTTTCGTGCGTAACTTGCAGTTGATCTATTGAAGGCAACAATGCATTTGTTTAGCCTTAAAGTCATGTCACTGAGTCTCTTCTAGTCATTAAATCATTCTAAATTAGTTCGAACGAATTCTATTTTCGCCCTTCAAATATTATTTTCTTACATAACTTGTAATTAATCTATTGTAGACAACAATGCATTATTTTAGCATTAAAAAGCATATCACTCAGTCTTTTCAATCATTAAATTGTTTGAAGGCACTTCGAACGAATTCTCTTTTTGCATTTAAAATGCGACTTTCGTGCATAACTTGCAGTTGATCTATTGATGGCAACTATGCCTTTTTTAGCGTTCAAGTCATATTTTTGCGGCTCTTATATTCAGTAAATCATTCTAAATCACTTCGAATGAAATTCGGCCTTTAAACATGACTGCCGTGCGTAACTTGCAGTTGATCTATTGAAGGCAACAATGCATTTGTTTAGCCTTAAAGTCATGTCATTGAGTCTCTTTTAGTCATTAAATCATTCTAAATTAATTCGACCGAATTCTATTTTTGCCCTTCAAACATTATTTTCTTACATAACTTGCAATTAATCTATTGAAGACAACAATGCATTATTTTAGCATTAAAAAGCATATCACTCAGTCTTTTCAATCATTAAAATGTTTGAAGGCACTTCGAACCAATTCTCTTTTTGCACTTAGAACGCCATCTTCATGCGTAATTTGCAATTGATCTATTGATGGCAACTGTGCATTTTTTTAGCTTTAAAGTCATATTTTTGCGTCTCTTTTAGTCAGTAAATCATTCTAAATCACTTCGAACGAAATTCGGCCTTTAAACATTACTTTCGTGCGTAACTTGCAGTTGATCTATTATACGGAACAATGCATTTCTTTAGCCTTAAATTCATGTCACTGAGTCTCTTCTAGTCATTAAATCATTCTAAATTAGTTCGAACGAAGTCTATTTTGTCCCTTCAAACATTATTTTCTTACATAACTTGTAATTAATCTATTGAAGACAACAATGCATTATTTTAGCATTAAAAAGCATATCACTCAGTCTTTTCAATCATTAAATTGTTTGAAGGGACTTCGAACCGATTCTCTTTTTGCATTTAAAACGCGACTTTCGTGCATAACTTGCAAATGATCTATTGATGGCAACTATGCCTTTTTTAGCATTCAATTCATATTTTTTTTTGCGTCTCTTTTAGTCAGTAAATCATTCTAAATCACTTCGAACGAAATTCGGCCTTTAAACGTGATTTTCGTGCGTAACTTGCAGTTTATTTATTGACGGTAACAATGCATTTGTTTAGCCTTAAAGTCATGTCATTGAGTCTCTTTTAGTCTTTAAATCATTCTAAATTAATTCGACGGAATTCTATTTTCGCCCTTCAAACATTATTTTCTTACATAACTTGCAATTAATCTATTGAAGACAACAATGCATTATTTTAGCATTAAAAAGCATATCACTGAGTCTTCTCAATCATTAAATTGTTTGAAGACACTTCGAACCAATTCTCTTTTTGCATTTAAAACGCGACTTTCGTGCATAACTTGCAATTGATCTATTGATGGCAACTATGCCTTTTTTAGCGTTCAAGTCATATTTTTGCGTCTTTTTTAGTCAGTAAATCATTCTAAATCACTTCGTATGAAATTCGGCATTTAAACATGACTTTCGTGCATAACTTGCAGTTGATCTATTATAGGCAACAATGCATTTGTTTAGCCTTAAAGTCATGTCACTGAGTCTCTTATAGTCATTAAATCATTCTAAATTAGTTCGAACGAATTCTATTTTCGACCTTCAAATATTATTTTCTTACATAACTTGTAATTAATCTATTGAAGACAACAATGCATTATTTTAGCATTAAAAAGCATATCACTCAGTCTTTTCAATCATTAAATTGTTTGAAGGCACTTCGAACCAATTCTCTTTTTGCATTTAAAATGCGACTTTCGTGCATAACTTGCAGTTGATCTATTGATGGCAACTATGCCTTTTTTAGCGTTCAAGTCGTATTTTTGCGGCCCTTATATTCAGTAAATCATTCTAAATCACTTCGAATGAAATTCGGCCTTTAAACATGACTTTCGTGCGTAACTTGCAGTTGATCTATTGAAGGCAACAATGCATTTGTTTAGCCTTAAAGTGATGTCACTGAGTCTCTTATAGTCATTAAATCATTCTAAATTAGTTCGAACGAATTCTATTTTCGCCCTTCAAATATTATTTTCTTACATAACTTGTAATTAATCTATTGAAGACAACAATGCATTATTTTAGCATTAAAAAGCATATCACTCAGTCTTTTCGATCATTAAATTGTTTGAAGGCACTTCGAACCAATTCTCTTTTTGCATTTAAAACGCGACTTTCGTGCATAACTTGCAATTGATCTATTGATGGCAACTATGCCTTTTTGAGCGTTCAAGTCATATTTTTGCGGCTCTTATAGTCAGTAAATCATTCTAAATCACTTCGAACGAAATTCGGCCCTTAAACATGACTTTCGTGCGTAACTTGCAGTTGATCTATTGAAGGCAACAATGCATTTGTTTAGCCATAAAGTCATGTCATTGAGTCCCTTTTAGTCATTAAGTCATTCTAAATTAATTCGACCGAATTCTATTTTCGCCCTTCAAACATTATTTTCTTACATAACTTGCAATTAATCTATTGAAGACAACAATGCATTATTTTAGCATTAAAAAGCATATCACTGAGTCTTCTCAATCATTAAATTGTTTGAAGGCACTTCGAACCAATTCTCTTTTTGCATTTAAAACGTGACTTTCGTGCATAACTTGCAATTGATCTATTGATGGCAACTATGCCTTTTTTAGCGTTCAATTCATATTTTTTTTTGCGTCTCTTTTAGTCAGTAAATCATTCTAAATCACTTCGAACGAAATTCGGCCTTTAAACATGACTTTCGTGCGTAACTTGCAGTTTATTTATTGAAGGTAACAATGCATTTGTTTAGCCTTAAAGTCATGTCATTGAGTCTCTTTTAGTCTTTAAATCATTCTAAATTTATTCGAACGAATTCTATTTTTGCCCTTCAAACATTATTTTCTTACATAACTTGTAATTAATCTATTGAAGACAACAATGCATTATTTTAGCATTAAAAAGCATATCACTCAGTCTTTTCAATCATTAAATTGTTTGAAGGCACTTCGAACCAATTCTCTTTTTGCACTTAGAACGCCATCTTCATGCATAATTTGCAATTGATCTATTGATGGCAACTATGCATTTTTTTAGCTTTAAAGTCATATTTTTGTGTCTCTTTTAGTCAGTAAATCATTCTAAATCACTTCGAACGAAATTCGGCCTTTAAACATTACTTTCGTGCGTAACTTGCAGTTGATCTATTATACGGAAAATTGCATTTCTTTAGCCTTAAATTCATGTCACTGAGTCTCTTCTAGTCATTAAATCATTCTAAATTAGTTCGAACGAATTCTATTTTTGCCCTTCAAACATTATTTTCTTACATAACTTGTAATTAATCTATTGAAGACAACAATGCATTATTTTAGCATTAAAAAGCATATCACTCAGTCTTTTCAATCATTAAATTGTTTGAAGGCACTTCGAACCAATTCTCTTTTTGCATTTAAAATGCGACTTTCGTGCATAACTTGCAGTTGATCTATTGATGGCAACTATGCCTTTTTTAGCGTTCAAGTCATATTTTTGCGGCCCTTATATTCAGTAAATCATTCTAAATCACTTCGAACGAAATTCGGCCTTTAAACATGACTTTCGTGCGTAACTTGCAGTTGATCTATTGAAGGCAACAACGCATTTGTTTAGCCTTAAAGTCATGTCACTGAGTCTCTTCTAGTCATTAAATCATTCTAAATTAGTTCGAACGAATTCTATTTTCGCCCTTCAAATATTATTTTCTTACATAACTTGTAATTAATCTATTGAAGACAACAATGCATTATTTTCGCATTAAAAAGCATATCACTCAGTCTTTTCAATCATTAAATTGTTTGAAGGCACTTCGAACGAATTCTCTTTTTGCATTTAAAATGCGACTTTCGTGCATAACTTGCAGTTGATCTATTGATGGCAACTATGCCTTTTTTAGCGTTCAAGTCATATTTTTGCGGCTCTTATATTCAGTAAATCATTCTAAATCACTTCGAATGAAATTCGGCCTTTAAACATGACTGCCGTGCGTAACTTGCAGTTGATCTATTGAAGGCAACAATGCATTTGTTTAGCCTTAAAGTCATGTCATTGAGTCTCTTTTAGTCATTAAATCATTCTAAATTAATTCGACCGAATTCTATTTTTGCCCTTCAAACATTATTTTCTTACATAACTTGTAATTAATCTATTGAAGACAACAATGCATTATTTTAGCATTAAAAAGCATATCACTCAGTCTTTTAAATCATTAAAATGTTTGAAGGCACTTCGAACCAATTATCTTTTTGCACTTAGAACGCCATCTTCATGCATAATTTGCAATTGATCTATTAATGGCAACTATGCATTTTTTTAGCTTTAAAGTCATATTTTTGCGTCTCTTTTAGTCAGTAAATCATTCTAAATCACTTCGAACGAAATTCGGCCTTTAAACATTACTTTCGTGCGTAACTTGCAGTTGATCTATTATACGGAACAATGCATTTCTTTAGCCTTAAATTCATGTCACTGAGTCTCTTCTAGTTATTAAATCATTCTAAATTAGTTCGAACGAATTCTATTTTTGCCCTTCAAACATTATTTTCTTACATAACTTGTAATTAATCTATTGAAGACAACAATGCATTATTTTAGCATTAAAAAGCATATCACTCAGTCTTTTCAATCATTAAAATGTTTGAAGGCACTTCGAACCAATTCTCTTTTTGCACTTAGAACGCCATCTTCATGCATAATTTGCAATTGATCTATTGATGGCAACTATGCATTTTTTTAGCTTTAAAGTCATATTTTTGCGTCTCTTTTAGTCAGTAAATCATTCTAAATCACTTCGAACGAAATTCGGCCTTTAAACATTACTTTCGTGCGTAACTTGCAGTTGATCTATTATACGGAACAATGCATTTCTTTAGCCTTAAATTCATGTCACTGAGTCTCTTCTAGTCGTTAAATCATTCTAAATTAAGTCGAACGAATCCTATTTTCACCCTTCAAACATGATTTTCTTACATAACTTGCAATTAATCTATTGAAGATAACAATGCATTATTTTAGCATTAAAAAGCATATCACTCAGTCTTTTCAATCATTAAATTGTTTGAAGGCACTTCGAACCAATTCTCTTTTTGCATTTAAAACGCGACTTTCGTGCATAACTTGCAATTGATCTATTGATGGCAACTATGCCTTTTTTAGCGTTGAAGTCATATTTTTGTGGCTCTTATAGTAAGTAAATCATTCTAAATCACTTCGAACGAAATTCGGCCTTTAAACATGACATTCGTGCGTAACTTGCAGTTGCTCTATTGAAGGCAACAATGCATTTGTTTAGCCATAAAGTCATGTCATTGAGTCTCTTTTAGTCATTAAATCATTCTAAATTAATTCGACGGAATTCTATTTTCGCCCTTTAAACATTATTTTCTTACATAACTTGCAATTAATCTATTGAAGACAACAATGCATTGTTTTGGCATTAAAAAGAATATCACTCAGTCTTTTAAATCATTAAATTGTTTGAAGGCACTTCGAACAAATTCTCTTTTTGCATTTAAAATGCGACTTTCGTGCATAACTTGCAATTGATCTATTGATGGCAACTATGCCTTTTTTAGCGTTCAATTCATATTTTTTTTTGCGTCTCTTTTAGTCAGTAAATCATTCTAAATCACTTCGAACGAAATTCGGCCTTTAAACATGACTTTCGTGCGTAACTTGCAGTTTATTTATTGAAGGTAACAATGCATTTGTTTAGCCTTAAAGTCATGTCATTGAGTCTCTTTTAGTCTTTAAATCATTCTAAATTTATTCGAACGAATTCTATTTTTGCCCTTCAAACATTATTTTCTTACATAACTTGTAATTAATCTATTGAAGACAACAATGCATTATTTTAGCATTAAAAAGCATATCACTCAGTCTTTTCAATCATTAAATTGTTTGAAGGCACTTCGAACCAATTCTCTTTTTGCACTTAGAACGCCATCTTCATGCATAATTTGCAATTGATCTATTGATGGCAACTATGCATTTTTTTAGCTTTAAAGTCATATTTTTGTGTCTCTTTTAGTCAGTAAATCATTCTAAATCACTTCGAACGAAATTCGGCCTTTAAACATTACTTTCGTGCGTAACTTGCAGTTGATCTATTATACGGAAAATTGCATTTCTTTAGCCTTAAATTCATGTCACTGAGTCTCTTCTAGTCATTAAATCATTCTAAATTAGTTCGAACGAATTCTATTTTTGCCCTTCAAACATTATTTTCTTACATAACTTGTAATCAATCTATTGAAGACAACAATGCATTATTTTAGCATTAAAAAGCATATCACTCAGTCTTTTCAATCATTAAATTGTTTGAAGGCACTTCGAACCAATTCTCTTTTTGCATTTAAAATGCGACTTTCGTGCATAACTTGCAGTTGATCTATTGATGGCAACTATGCCTTTTTTAGCGTTCAAGTCATATTTTTGCGGCCCTTATATTCAGTAAATCATTCTAAATCACTTCGAACGAAATTCGGCCTTTAAACATGACTTTCGTGCGTAACTTGCAGTTGATCAATTGAAGGCAACAATGCATTTGTTTAGCCTTAAAGTCATGTCATTGAGTCTCTTTTAGTCATTAAATCATTCTAAATTAATTCGACCGAATTCTATTTTTGCCCTTCAAACATTATTTTCTTACATAACTTGCAATTAATCTATTGAAGACAACAATGCATTATTTTAGCATTAAAAAGCATATCACTCAGTCTTTTCAATCATTAAATTGTTTGAAGGCACTTCGAACCAATTCTCTTTTTGCACTTAGAACGCCATCTTCATGCATAATTTGCAATTGATCTATTGATGGCAACTATGCATTTTTTTAGCTTTAAAGTCATATTTTTGTGTCTCTTTTAGCCAGTAAATCATTCTAAATCACTTCGAACGAAATTCGGCCTTTAAACATTACTTTCGTGCGTAACTTGCAGTTGATCTATTATACGGAAAATTGCATTTCTTTAGCCTTAAATTAATGTCACTGAGTCTCTTCTAGTCATTAAATCATTCTAAATTAGTTCGAACGAATTCTATTTTTGCCCTTCAAACATTATTTTCTTACATAACTTGTAATTAATCTATTGAAGACAACAATGCATTATTTTAGCATTAAAAAGCATATCACTCAGTCTTTTCAATCATTAAATTGTTTGAAGGCACTTCGAACCAATTCTCTTTTTGCATTTAAAATGCGACTTTTGTGCATAACTTGCAGTTGATCTATTGATGGCAACTATGCCTTTTTTAGCGTTCAAGTCATATTTTTGCGGCCCTTATATTCAGTAAATCATTCTAAATCACTTCGAACGAAATTCGGCCTTTAAACATGACTTTCGTGCGTAACTTGCAGTTGATCTATTGAAGGCAACAATGCATTTGTTTAGCCTTAAAGTCATGTCACTGAGTCTCTTCTAGTCATTAAATCATTCTAAATTAGTTCGAACGAATTCTATTTTCGCCCTTCAAATATTATTTTCTTACATAACTTGTAATTAATCTATTGAAGACAACAATGCATTATTTTCGCATTAAAAAGCATATCACTCAGTCTTTTCAATCATTAAATTATTTGAAGGCACTTCGAACGAATTCTCTTTTTGCATTTAAAATGCGACTTTCGTGCATAACTTGCAGTTGATCTATTGATGGCAACTATGCCTTTTTTAGCGTTCAAGTCATATTTTTGCGGCTCTTATATTCAGTAAATCATTCTAAATCACTTCGAATGAAATTCGGCCTTTAAACATGACTGCCGTGCGTAACTTGCAGTTGATCTATTGAAGGCAACAATGCATTTGTTTAGCCTTAAAGTCATGTCATTGAGTCTCTTTTAGTCATTAAATCATTCTAAATTAATTCGACCGAATTCTATTTTTGCCCTTCAAACATTATTTTCTTACATAACTTGCAATTAATCTATTGAAGACAACAATGCATTAATTTAGCATTAAAAAGCATATCACTCAGTCTTTTCAATCATTAAAATGTTTGAAGGCACTTCGAACCAATTCTCTTTTTGCACTTAGAACGCCATCTTCATGCATAATTTGCAATTGATCTATTAATGGCAACTATGCATTTTTTTAGCTTTAAAGTCATATTTTTGCGTCTCTTTTAGTCAGTAAATCATTCTAAATCACTTCGAACGAAATTCGGCCTTTAAACATTACTTTCGTGCGTAACTTGCAGTTGATCTATTATACGGAACAATGCATTTCTTTAGCCTTAAATTCATGTCACTGAGTCTCTTCTAGTCATTAAATCATTCTAAATTAGTTCGAACGAATTCTATTTTTGCCCTTCAAACATTATTTTCTTACATAACTTGTAATTAATCTATTGAAGACAACAATGCGTTATTTTAGCATTAAAAAGCATATCACTTAGTCTTTTCAATCATTAAAATGTTTGAAGGCACTTCGAACCAATTCTCTTTTTGCACTTAGAACGCCATCTTCATGCATAATTTGCAATTGATCTATTGATGGCAACTATGCATTTTTTTAGCTTTAAAGTCATATTTTTGCGTCTCTTTTAGTCAGTAAATCATTCTAAATCACTTCGAACGAAATTCGGCCTTTAAACATTACTTTCGTGCGTAACTTGCAGTTGATCTATTATACGGAACAATGCATTTCTTTAGCCTTAAATTCATGTCACTGAGTCTCTTCTAGTCGTTAAATCATTCTAAATTAAGTCGAACGAATCCTATTTTCACCCTTCAAACATGATTTTCTTACATAACTTGCAATTAATCTATTGAAGACAACAATGCATTATTTTAGCATTAAAAAGCATATCACTCAGTCTTTTCAATCATTAAATTGTTTGAAGGCACTTCGAACCAATTCTCTTTTTGCATTTAAAACGCGACTTTCGTGCATAACTTGCAATTGATCTATTGATGGCAACTATGCCTTTTTTAGCGTTGAAGTCATATTTTTGTGGCTCTTATAGTCAGTAAATCATTCTAAATCACTTCGAACGAAATTCGGCCTTTAAACATGACTTTCGTGCGTAACTTGCAGTTGCCCTATTGAAGGCAACAATGCATTTGTTTAGCCATAAAGTCATGTCATTGAGTCTCTTTTAGTCATTAAATCATTCTAAATTAATTCGACGGAATTCTATTTTCGCCCTTTAAACATTATTTTCTTACATAACTTGCAATTAATCTATTGAAGACAACAATGCATTGTTTTGGCATTAAAAAGAATATCACTCAGTCTTTTAAATCATTAAATTGTTTGAAGGCACTTCGAACATATTCTCTTTTTGCATTTAAAATGCGACTTTCGTGCATAACTTGCAATTGATCTATTGATGGCAACTTTGCCTTTTTTAGCGTTCAAGTCATATTTTTGCGTCTCTTTTAGTCAGTAAATCATTCTAAATCACTTCGAACGAAATTCGGCCTTTAAACATGACTTTCGTGCATAACTTGCAGTTGATCTATTGAAGGCAACAATCCATTTGTTTAGCCTTAAAGTCATGTAATTGAGTCCCTTTTAGTCATTAAATCATTCTAAATTAATTCGAACGAATTCTATTTTCGCCCTTCAAACATTATTTTCTTACATAACTTGCAATTAATCTATTGAAGACAACAATGCATTATTTTAGCATTAAAAAGCATATCACTAAGCCTTTTCAATCATTAAATTGTTTGAAGGCACTTCGAACCAATTCTCTTTTTGCATTTAAAACGTGACTTTCGTGCATAACTTGCAATTGATCTATTGATGGCAACTATGCCTTTTTTAGCGTTCAATTCATATTTCTTTTTGCGTCTCTTATAGTCAGTAAATCATTCTAAATCACTTCGAACGAAATTCGGCCTTTAAACTTGACTTTCGTGCGTAACTTGCAGTTTATTTATTGAAGGTAACAATGCATTTGTTTAGCCTTAAAGTCATGTCACTGAGTCTCTTATAGTCATCAAATCATTCTAAATTAGTTCGAACGAATGCTATTTTCGCCCTTCAAATATTCTTTTCTTCCATAACTTGTAATTAATCTATTGAACACAACAATGCATTATTTTAGCATTAAAAAGCATATCACTCAGTCTTTTCAATCATTAAATTGTTTGAAGGCACTTCGAACCAATTCTCTTTTTGCATTTAAAATGCGACTTTCGTGCATAACTTGCAGTTGATCAATTGATGGCAACTATGCCTTTTTTAGCGTTCAAGTCATATTTTTGCGGCCCTTATATTCAGTAAATCATTCTAAATCACTTCGAACGAAATTCGGCCTTTAAACATGACTTTCGTGCGTAGCTTGCAGTTGATCTATTGAAGGCAACAATGCATTTGTGTAGCCTTAAAGTCATGTCACTGAGTCTCTTCTAGTCATTAAATCATTCTAAATTAGTTCGAACGAATTCTATTTTCGCCCTTCAAATATTATTTTCTTACATAACTTGTAATTAATCTATTGAAGACAACAATGCATTATTTTAGCGTTAAAAAGCATATCACTCAGTCTTTTCAATCATTAAATTGTTTGAAGACACTTCGAACCAATTCTATTTTTGCATTTAAAACGCGACTTTCGTGCATAACTTGCAATTGATCTATTGATGGCAACTATGCCTTTTTTAGCGTTCAAGTCATATTTTTGCGTCTTTTTTAGTCAGTAAATCATTCTAAATCACTTCGTATGAAATTTGGCATTTAAACATGACTTTCGTGCATAACTTGCAGTTGATCTATTATGGGCAACAATGCATTTGTTTAGCCTTAAAGTCATGTCACTGAGTCTCTTCTAGTCATTAAATCATTCTAAATTAGTTCGAACGAATTCTATTTTCGCCCTTCAAATATTATTTTCTTACATAACTTGTAATTAATCTATTGAAGACAACAATGCATTATTTTAGCATTAAAAAGCATATCACTCAGTCTTTTCAATCATTAAATTGTTTGAAGGCACTTCGAACCAATTCTCTTTTTGCATTTAAAATGCGACTTTCGTGCATAACTTGCAGTTGATCTATTGATGGCAACTATGCCTTTTTAGCGTTCAAGTCATATTTTTGCGGCCCTTATATTCAGTAAATCATTCTAAATCACTTCGAACGAAATTCGGCCTTTAAACATGACTTTCGTGCGTAACTTGCAGTTGATCTATTATACGGAACAATGCATTTCTTTAGCCTTAAATTCATGTCACTGAGTCTCTTCTAGTCATTAAATCATTCTAAATTAGTTCGAACGAATTCTATTTTCGCCCTTGAAATATTATTTTCTTACATAACTTGTAATTAATCTATTGAAGACAACAATGCATTATGTTAGCATTAAAAAGCATATCACTCAGTCTTTTCAATCATTAAATTGTTTGAAGACACTTCGAACCAATTCTCTTTTTGCATTTAAAACGCGACTTTCGTGCATAACTTGCAATTGATCTATTGATGGCAACTATGCCTTTTTTAGCGTTCAAGTCTTATTTTTGCGTCTTTTTTAGTCAGTAAATCATTCTAAATCACTTCGTATGAAATTTGGCATTTAAACATGACTTTCTTGCATAACTTGCAGTTGATCTATTATGGGCAACAATGCATTTGTTTAGCCTTAAAGTCATGTCACTGAGTCTCTTCTAGTCATTAAATCATTCTAAATTAGTTCGAACGAATTCTATTTTCGCCCTTCAAATATTATTTTCTTACATAACTTGTAATTAATCTATTGAAGACAACAATGCATCATTTTAGCTTTAAAAAGCATATCACTCAGTCTTTTCAATCATTAAATTGTTTGAAGGCACTTCGAACCAATTCTCTTTTTGAATTTAAAACGCGACTTTCGTGCATAACTTGCAATTGATCTATTGATGGCAACTATGCCTTTTTTGGCGTTCAAGTCATATTTTTGCGGCTCTTATAGTCAGTAAATCATTCTAAATCACTTCGAACGAAATTCGGCCTTTAAACATGACTTTCGTGCGTAACTTGCAGTTGATCTATTGAAGGCAACAATGCATTTCTTTAGCCTTAAATTCATGTCACTGAGTCTCTTCTAGTCATTAAATCATTCTAAATTAGTTCGAACGAATTTTATTTTCGCCCTTCAAATATTATTTTCTTACATAACTTGTAATTAATTTATTGAAGACAACAATGCATTATGTTAGCATTAAAAAGCATATCACTCAGTCTTTTCAATCATTAAATTGTCTGAAGGCACTTCGAACCAATTCTCTTTTTGCATTTAGAACGCCATCTTCATGCATAATTTGCAATTGATCTATTGATGGCAACTATGCATTTTTTTAGCTTTAAAGTCATATTTTTGCGTCTCTTATAGTTAGTAAATCATTCTAAATCACTTCGAACGAAATTCGGCCTTTAAACATGACTTTCGTGCATAACTTGCAGTTGATCTATTATAGGCAACAATGCATTTGTTTGCCTTAAAGTCATGTCACTGAGTCTCTTCTAGTCATTAAATAATTCTAAATTAGTTCGAAGGAATTCTATTTTCGCCTTTCAAATATTATTTTCTTACATAACTTGTAATTAATATATTGAAGACAACAATCCATTATTTTAGCTTTAAAAAGCATATCACTCAGTCTTTTCAATCCTTAAATTGTTTGAAGGCACTTCTAACCAATTCTCTTTTTGCATTTAAAACGCTACTTTCGTGCATAACTTGCAATTGATCTATTGATGCCAACTATGCCTTTTTTAGCGTTCAAGTCATATTTTTGCGTCTCTTTTAGTCACTAAATCATTCTAAACCACTTCGAACGAAATTCGGCCTTTAAACATTACTTTCGTGCGTAACTTGCAGTTAATCTATTATACAGAACAATGCATTTCTTTAGCCTTAAATTCATGTCACTGAGTCTCTTCTAGTCATTAAATCAATCTAAATTAGTTCGAACGAATTTTATTTTCGCCCTTCAAATATTATTTTCTTACATAACTGGTAATTAATCTATTGAAGACAACACTGCATTATTTTTGCATTAAAAAGCATATCACTCAGTCTTTTCAATCATTAAATTGTTTGAAGGCACTTCGAACCAATTCTCTTTTTGCATTTAAAACGCGACTTTCGAGCATAACTTGCAATTGATCTATTGATGGCAACTATGCCTTTTTTAGTGTTCAAGTCATATTTTTGCGGCTCTTATAGTCAGTAAATCATTCTAAATCACTTCGAACAAAATTCGGCTTTTAAACATGACTTTCGTGCGTAACTTGCAGTTGATCTATTAAAGGCAACAATGCATTTGTTTAGCCTTAAAGTCATGTCATTGAGTCTCTTTTAGTCATTAAATCATTCTAAATTAATTCGACAGAATTCTATTTTCGCCCTTCAAACATTATTTTCTTACATAACTTGCAATTAATCTATTGAAGACAACAATGTATTATTTTAGCATTAAAAAGCATATCACTCAGTCTTTTCGATCATTAAATTGTTTGAAGGCACTTCGAACCAATTCTCTATTTGCATTTAAAACGTGACTTTCGTGCATAACTTGCAATTGATCTATTGATGGAAACTATGCCTTTTTTAGCGTTTAAGTCATATTTTTGCGTCTCTTTTAGTCAGTAAATCATTCTAAATCACTTCGAACGAAATTCAGCCTTTAAACATGACTTTCGTGTTTAACTTGCAGTTGATCTATTGAAGGTAACAATGCATTTGTTTAGCCTTAAAGTCATGTCATTGAGTCTCTTTTAGTCTTTAAATCATTGTAAATTAATTCGAACGAATTCTATTTTTGCCCTTCAAACATTATTTTCTTATATAACTTGTAATTAATCTATTCAAGACAACAATGCTATATTTTAGCATTAAAAAGCATATCACTCAGTCTTTTCAATCATTAAATTGTTTGAAGGCACTTCGAACCAATTCTCTTTTTGCGATTAAAACGCGACTTTCGTGTATAACTTGCAATTGATCTATTGATGGCGACTATGCCTTTTTTAGCGTTCAAGTCATATTTTTGCGGCTCTTATAGTCAGTAAATCATTCTAAATCACTTCGAACGAAATTTGGCCTTTAAACATGATTTTCGTGCGTAACTTGCAGTTGATCTATTGAAGGCAATAATGCATTTCTTTAGCCTTAAAGTCATGTCATTGAGTCTCTTTTAGTCATTAAATCATTCTAAATTAATTCGACCGAATTCTATTTTCGTCCTTCAAACATTATTTTCTTACATAACTTGCAATTAACCTATTGAAGACAACAATGCATTATTTTAGCATTAAAAAGCATATCACTCAGTCTTTTCAATCATTAAATTGTTTGAAGGCACTTCGAACCAATTCTCTCTTTGCATTTAAAACGCGACTTTCGTGCATAAATTGCAATTGATCTATTGATGGCAACTATGCCTTTTTTAGCGTTCAAGTCATATTTTTGCGTCTCTTTTAGTCAATAAATCATTCTAAATCACTTCGAATGAAATTCGGCCTTTAAACATGACTTTCGTGCGTAACTTGCAGTCGATCTATTGAAGGCAACAATGCATTTGTTTGGCCTTAAAGTCATGTCACTGAGTCTCTTTTAGTCTTTAAATCATTGTAAATTAATTCGAACGAATTCTATTTTCGTCCTTCAAACATTATTTTCTTACATAACTTGCAATTAACCTATTGAAGACAACAATGCATTATTTTAGCATTAAAAAGCATATCACTCAGTCTTTTCAATCATTAAATTGTTTGAAGGCACTTCGAGCCAATTATCTTTTTGCATTTAAAACGCGACTTTCGTGTATAACTTGCAATTGATCTATTGATGGCGACTATGCCTTTTTTAGCGTTCAAGTCATATTTTTGCGGCTCTTATAGTCAGTAAATCATTCTAAATCACTTCGAACGAAATTCGGCCTTTAAACATGATTTTCGTGCGTAACTTGCAGTTGATCTATTGAAGGCAATAATGCATTTCTTTAGCCTTAAAGTCATGTCATTGAGTCTCTTTTAGTCATTAAATCATTCTAAATTAATTCGACCGAATTCTATTTTCGTCCTTCAAACATTATTTTCTTACATAACTTGCAATTAACCTATTGAAGACAACAATGCATTATTTTAGCATTAAAAAGCATATCACTCAGTCTTTTCAATCATTAAATTGTTTGAAGGCACTTCGAACCAATTCTCTCTTTGCATTTAAAACGCGACTTTCGTGCATAAATTGCAATTGATCTATTGATGGCAACTATGCCTTTTTTAGCGTTCAAGTCATATTTTTGCGTCTCTTTTAGTCAATAAATCATTCTAAATCACTTCGAATGAAATTCGGCCTTTAAACATGACTTTCGTGCGTAACTTGCAGTCGATCTATTGAAGGCAACAATGCATTTGTTTGGCCTTAAAGTCATGTCACTGAGTCTCTTTTAGTCTTTAAATCATTGTAAATTAATTCGAACGAATTCTATTTTCGTCCTTCAAACATTATTTTCTTACATAACTTGCAATTAACCTATTGAAGACAACAATGCATTATTTTAGCATTAAAAAGCATATCACTCAGTCTTTTCAATCATTAAATTGTTTGAAGGCACTTCGAGCCAATTATCTTTTTGCATTTAAAACGCGACTTTCGTGTATAACTTGCAATTCATCTATTGATGGCGACTATGCCTTTTTTAGCGTTCAAGTCATATTTTTGCGGCTCTTATAGTCAGTAAATCATTCTAAATCACTTCGAACGAAATTCGGCCTTTAAACATGACTTTCGTGCGTAACTTGCAGTTGATCTATTGAAGGCAACAATGCATTTGTTTAGCCTGAAAGTCATGTCATTGAGTCTCTTTTAGTCATTAAATCATTCGAAATTAATTCGACCGAATTCTATTTTCGCCCTTCAAACATTATTTTCTTACATAACTTCTAATTAATCTATTGACGACAACAATGCATTATTTTAGCATTAGAAAGCATATCACTCAGTCTTTTCAATCATTAAATTGTTTGAAGGCATTTCGAACCAATTCTCTTTTTGCATTTAAAACGCGACTTTCGTGCATAACTTGCAATTGATCTATTGATGGAAACTATGCATTTTTTAGCGTTCAAGCCATATTTTTGTGTCTCCTTTAGTCAGTAAATCATTCTAAATCACTTCGTATGAAATTCGGCATTTAAACATGACTTTCGTGCATAACTTGCAGTTGATCTATTATACGGAACAATGCATGTCTTTAGCCTTAAATTCATGTCACTGAGTCTCTTCTAATCATTAAATCATTCTAAATTAGTTCGAACGAATTCTATTTTCGCCATTCAAATATTATTTTCTTACATAACTTGTAATTAATCTATTGAAGACAACACTGCATTATTTTCGCATTAAAAAGCATATCACTCAGTCTTTGCAATCATTAAATTGTTTGAAGGCACTTCGAACCAATTCTCTTTTTGCATTTAAAATGCGACTTTAGTGCGTAAGTTGCAATTGATCTATTGATGGCAACTATGTATTTTTTGGCGTTCAAGTCATATTTTTGCGTCTCTTTTAGTCAGTAAATCATTCTAAATCACTTCGAACGAAATTCGGCCTTTAAACATGACTTTCGTGCGTAACTTGCAGTTGATCTATTGAAGTTAACAATGCATTTGTTTAGCCTTAAAGTCATGTCACTGAGTCTCTTCTAGTAATTAAATCATTCTAAATTAGTTCGAACGAATTCTATTTTCGCCCTTCAAATATTATTTTATTACATAACTTGTAATTAGTCTATTGAAGACAACAATGCATTATTTTAGCATTAAAAAGCATATCACTCAGTCTTTTCAATCATTAAATTGTTTGAAGGCACTTCGAACCAATTCTCTTTTTGCATTTAAAACGCGACTTTCGTGCATAACTTGCAATTGATCTATTGATGGCAACTATGCCTTTTTTAGCGTTCAAGCAATATTTTTGCGTCTCTTTTAGTCAGTAAATCATTGTAAATCACTTCGTATGAAATTCGGCATTTAAACATGACCTTCGTGCATAACTTGCAGTTGATCTATTATACGGAACAATGCATTTCTTTAGCCTTAAATTCATGTCACTGAGTCTCTTCTAGTCATTAAATCTTTCTAAATTAGTTCGAACGAATTCTATTTTCACCCTTCAAATATTCTTTTCTTACATAACTTGTAATTAGTCTATTGAAGACATCACTGCATTATTTTAGGATTAAAAAGCATAGCACTTAGTCTTTTCAATCATTAAATTGTTTGAAGGCACTTCGAACCAATTCTCTTTTTGCATTTAAAACGCGACTTTCGTGCATAACTTGCAATTCATCTATTGATGGCAACTATGCATTTTTTAGCGTTCAAGTCATATTTTTGCGTATCTTTTAGTCAGTAAATCATTCTAAATCACTTCATATCAAATTCAGCATTTAAACATGACTTTCGTGCATAACTCGCAGTTGATCTATTATAGGGAACAATGCATTTCTTTAGCCTTAAATTCATGTCACTGAGCATCTTCTAGTCATTAAATCATTCTAAATTAGTCCGAACGAATTCTATTTTCGCCATTCAAATATTATTTTCTTACATAACTTTAATTAATCTATTGAAGACAACAATGCATTATTTTAGCATTAAAAAGCATATCACTCAGTCTTTTCAATCATTAAATTGTTTGAAGGCACTTCGAACCAATTCTCTTTTTGCATTTAGAACGCCATCTTCATGCATAATTTGCAATTGATCTATTGATGGCAACTATGCATTTTTTTAGCCTTAAACTCATATTTTTGCGTCTCTTTTAGTCAGTACATCATTCTAAATCACTTCGAACGAAATTCGGCCTTTAAACACGACTTTCGTGCGTAAGTTGCAGTTCATCTATTGAAGGCAACAATGCATTTGTTTAGCCTTAAAGTCATGTCATTGAGTCTCTTTTAGTCATTAAATCATTCTAAATTAATTCGAACGAATTCTATTTTCGCCCTTCAAACATTATTTTCTTACATAACTTGTAATTAATCTATTGAAGACAACAATGCATTATTTTGGCATTAATAAGCATATCACTCAGTCTTTTCAATCATTAAATTGTTTGAAGGCACTTCGAACCAATTCTCTTTTTGCATTTAAAATGCGGCTTTCGTGCATAACTTGCAATTGATCTATTGATGGCAACTATGCATTTTTTAGCGTTCAAGTCATATTTTTGCGTCTCTTTTAGTCAGTAAATCATTCTAAATCACTTCATATGAAATTCAGCATTTAAACATGACTTTCGTGCATAACTCGCAGTTGATCTATTATAGGGAACAATGCATTTCTTTAGCCTTAAATTCATGTCACTGAGCATCTTCTAGTCATTAAATCATTCTAATTTAGTCCGAACGAATTCTATTTTCGCCATTGAAATATTATTTTCTTACATAACTTGTAATTAATCTATTGAAGACAACAATGCATTATTTTAGCATTAAAAAGCATATCACTCAGTCTTTTCAATCATTAAATTGTTTGAAGGCACTTCGAACCAATTCTCTTTTTCCATTTAGAACGCCATCTTCATGCATAATTTGCAATTGATCTATTGATGGCAACTATGCATTTTTTTAGCCTTAAACTCATATTTTTGCGTCTTTTTTAGTCAGTAAATCATTCTAAATCACTTCGTATGAAATTCGGCATTTAAACATGACTTTTGTGCATAACTTGCAGTTGATCTATTATAGGCACCAATGCATTTGTTTAGCCTTAAAGTCATGTCACTGAGTCTCTTCTAGTCATTAAATCATTCTAAATTAGTTCGAACGAATTCTATTTTCGCCCTTCAAATATTATTTTCTTACATAACTTGTAATTAGTCTATTGAAGACAACACTGCATTATTTTAGCATTAAAAAGCATATCACTCAGTCTTTTCAATCATTAAATTGTTTGAAGGCACTTCGAACCAATTCTCTTTTTGCATTTAAAACGCGACTTTCGTGCATAACTTGCAATTGATCTATTGATGGCAACTATGCCTTTTTTAGCGTTCAAGTCATATTTTTGCGTCTCTTTTAGTCAGTAAATCATTCTAAATCACTTCGTATGAAATTCGGCATTTAAACATGACTTTCGTGCATAACTTGCAGTTGATATATTATACGGAACAATGCATGTCTTTAGCCTTAAATTCATGTCACTGAGTCTCTTCTAATCATTAAATCATTCTAAATTAGTTCGAACGAATTCTATTTTCGCCATTCAAATATTATTTTCTTACATAACTTGTAATTAATCTATTGAAGACAACAATGCATTATTTTAGCATTAAAAAGCATATCACTCAGTCTTTTCAATCATTAAATTGTTTAAAGGCACTTCGAACCAATTCTCTTTTTGCATTTAAAACGCGACTTTCGTGCATAACTTGCAATTGATCTATTGATGGCAACTATGCATTTTTTAGCGTTCAAGTCATATTTTTGTGTCTCTTTTAGTCAGTAAATCATTCTAAATCACTTCGTATGAAATTCAGCATTTAAACACGACTTTCGTGCATAACTTGCAATTGATCTATTATAGGCAACAATGCATTTCTTTAGCCTTAAATTCAAGTCACCGAGTCTCTTCTAGTCATTAAATCATTCTAAATTAGTTCGAACGAATTCTATTTTCGCCCTTCAAATATTATTTTCTCACATAACTTGTAATTAATCTATTGAAGACAACAATGCATTATTTTAGCATTAAAAAGCATATCACTCAGTCTTTTCAATCATTAAATTGTTTGAAGGCACTTCGAACCAATTCTCTTTTTGCATTTAAAACGCGACTTTCGTGCATAACTTGCAATTGTTCTACTGATGGCAACTATGCATTTTTTAGCGTTCAAGTCATATTTTTGCGTCTCTTTTAGTCAGTAAATCATTCTAAATCACTTCGTATGAAATTCGGCATTTAAACACGACTTCCGTGCATAACTTGCAATTGATCTATTATAGGCAACAATGCATTTCTTTAGCCTTAAATTCATGTCACCGAGTCTCTTCTAGTCATTAAACCATTCTAAATTAGTTCGAACGAATTCTATTTTCGCCCTTCAAATATTATTTTCTCACATAACTTGTAATTAATCTATTGAAGACAACAATGCATTATTTTAGCATTAAAAAGCATATCACTCAGTCTTTTCAATCATTAAATTGCTTGAAGGCACTTCGAACCAATTCTCTTTTTGCATTTAAAACGCGACTTTCGTGCATAACTTGCAATTGATCTATTGGTGGCAACTATGCCTTTTTTAGCGTTCAAGCAATATTTTTGCGTCTCTTTTAGTCAGTAAATCATTGTAAATCACTTCGTATGAAATTCGGCATTTAAACATGACCTTCGTGCATAACTTGCAGTTGATCTATTATACGGAACAATGCATTTCTTTAGCCTTAAATTCATGTCACTGAGTCTCTTCTAGTCATTAAATCTTTCTAAATTAGTTCGAACGAATTCTATTTTCACCCTTCAAATATTCTTTTCTTACATAACTTGTAATTAGTCTATTGAAGACATCACTGCATTATTTTAGGATTAAAAAGCATAGCACTTAGTCTTTTCAATCATTAAATTGTTTGAAGGCACTTCGAACCAATTCTCTTTTTGCATTTAAAACGCGACTTTCGTGCATAACTTGCAATTCATCTATTGATGGCAACTATGCATTTTTTAGCGTTCAAGTCATATTTTTGCGTATCTTTTAGTCAGTAAATCATTCTAAATCACTTCATATCAAATTCAGCATTTAAACATGACTTTCGTGCATAACTCGCAGTTGATCTATTATAGGGAACAATGCATTTCTTTAGCCTTAAATTCATGTCACTGAGCATCTTCTAGTCATTAAATCATTCTAAATTAGTCCGAACGAATTCTATTTTCGCCATTCAAATATTATTTTCTTACATAACTTTAATTAATCTATTGAAGACAACAATGCATTATTTTAGCATTAAAAAGCATATCACTCAGTCTTTTCAATCATTAAATTGTTTGAAGGCACTTCGAACCAATTCTCTTTTTGCATTTAGAACGCCATCTTCATGCATAATTTGCAATTGATCTATTGATGGCAACTATGCATTTTTTTAGCCTTAAACTCATATTTTTGCATCTTTTTTAGTCAGTAAATCATTCTAAATCACTTCGTATGAAATTCGGCATTTAAACATGACTTTCGTGCATAACTTGCAGTTTATCTATTATAGGCACCAATGTATTTGTTTAGCCTTAAAGTCATGTCACTGAGTCTCTTCTAGTCATTAAATCATTCTAAATTAGTTCGAACGAATTCTATTTTCGCCCTTCAAATATTATTTTCTTACATAACTTGTAATTAGTCTATTGAAGACAACACTGCATTATTTTAGCATTAAAAAGCATATCACTCAGTCTTTTCAATCATTAAATTGTTTGAAGGCACTTCGAACCAATTCTCTTTTTGCATTTAAAACGCGACTTTCGTGCATAACTTGCAATTGATCTATTGATGGCAACTATGCCTTTTTTAGCGTTCAAGTCATATTTTTGTGTCTCTTTTAGTCAGTAAATCATTCTAAATCACTTCGTATGAAATTCGGCATTTAAACACGACTTTCGTGCATAACTTGCAATTGATCTATTATAGGCAACAATGCATTTCTTTAGCCTTAAATTCATGTCACCGAGTCTCTTCTAGTCATTAAATCATTCTAAATTAGTTCGAACGAATTCTATTTTCGCCCTTCAAATATTATTTTCTCACATAACTTGTAATTAATCTATTGAAGACAACAATGCATTATTTTAGCATTAAAAAGCATATCACTCAGTCTTTTCAATCATTAAATTGTTTGAAGGCACTTCGAACCAATTCTCTTTTTGCATTTAAAACGCGACTTTCGTGCATAACTTGCAATTGATCTATTGATGGCAACTATGCATTTTTTAGCGTTCAAGCCATATTTTTGCGTCTTTTTTAGTCAGTAAATCATTCTAAATCACTTCGTATGAAATTCGGCATTTAAACATGACTTTCGTGCATAACTTGCAGTTGATCTATTATACGGAACAATGCATTTGTTTAGGCTTAAATTCATGTCACTGAGTCTCTTCTAGTCATTAAATCTTTCTAAATTAGTTCGAACGAATTCTATTTTCACCCTTCAAATATTCATTTCTTACATAACTTGTAATTAGTCTATTGAAGACAACACTGCATTATTTTAGCATTAAAAAGCATAGCACTCAGTCTTTTCAATCATTAAATTGTTTGAAGGCACTTCGAACCAATTCTCTTTTTGCATTTAAAAAGCGACTTTCGTGCATAACTTGCAATTGATCTATTGATGGCAACTATGCATTTTTTAGCCTTAAAGTCATCTTTGCGTGTCTTTTAGTCAGTGAATCATTCTAAATCACTTCGAATGAAATTCGGCATTTAAACATGACTTTCGTGCATAACTTGCAGTTGATCTATTATACGGAACAATGCATGTCTTTAGCCTTAAATTCATGTCACTGAGTCTCTTCTAATCATTAAATCATTCTAAATTAGTTCGAACGAATTCTATTTTCGCCATTCAAATATTATTTTCTTACATAACTTGTAATTAATCTATTGAAGACAACACTGCATTATTTTCGCATTAAAAAGCATATCACTCAGTCTTTGCAATCATTAAATTGTTTGAAGGCACTTCGAACCAATTCTCTTTTTGCATTTAAAATGCGACTTTAGTGCGTAAGTTGCAATTGATCTATTGATGGCAACTATGTATTTTTTGGCGTTCAAGTCATATTTTTGCGTCTCTTTTAGTCAGTAAATCATTCTAAATCACTTCGAACGAAATTCGGCCTTTAAACATGACTTTCGTGCGTAACTTGCAGTTGATCTATTGAAGTTAACAATGCATTTGTTTAGCCTTAAAGTCATGTCACTGAGTCTCTTCTAGTAATTAAATCATTCTAAATTAGTTCGAACGAATTCTATTTTCGCCCTTCAAATATTATTTTATTACATAACTTGTAATTAGTCTATTGAAGACAACAATGCATTATTTTAGCATTAAAAAGCATATCACTCAGTCTTTTCAATCATTAAATTGTTTGAAGGCACTTCGAACCAATTCTCTTTTTGCATTTAAAACGCGACTTTCGTGCATAACTTGCAATTGATCTATTGATGGCAACTATGCCTTTTTTAGCGTTCAAGCAATATTTTTGCGTCTCTTTTAGTCAGTAAATCATTGTAAATCACTTCGTATGAAATTCGGCATTTAAACATGACCTTCGTGCATAACTTGCAGTTGATCTATTATACGGAACAATGCATTTCTTTAGCCTTAAATTCATGTCACTGAGTCTCTTCTAGTCATTAAATCTTTCTAAATTAGTTCGAACGAATTCTATTTTCACCCTTCAAATATTCTTTTCTTACATAACTTGTAATTAGTCTATTGAAGACATCACTGCATTATTTTAGGATTAAAAAGCATAGCACTTAGTCTTTTCAATCATTAAATTGTTTGAAGGCACTTCGAACCAATTCTCTTTTTGCATTTAAAACGCGACTTTCGTGCATAACTTGCAATTCATCTATTGATGGCAACTATGCATTTTTTAGCGTTCAAGTCATATTTTTGCGTATCTTTTAGTCAGTAAATCATTCTAAATCACTTCATATCAAATTCAGCATTTAAACATGACTTTCGTGCATAACTCGCAGTTGATCTATTATAGGGAACAATGCATTTCTTTAGCCTTAAATTCATGTCACTGAGCATCTTCTAGTCATTAAATCATTCTAAATTAGTCCGAACGAATTCTATTTTCGCCATTCAAATATTATTTTCTTACATAACTTTAATTAATCTATTGAAGACAACAATGCATTATTTTAGCATTAAAAAGCATATCACTCAGTCTTTTCAATCATTAAATTGTTTGAAGGCACTTCGAACCAATTCTCTTTTTGCATTTAGAACGCCATCTTCATGCATAATTTGCAATTGATCTATTGATGGCAACTATGCATTTTTTTAGCCTTAAACTCATATTTTTGCGTCTCTTTTAGTCAGTACATCATTCTAAATCACTTCGAACGAAATTCGGCCTTTAAACACGACTTTCGTGCGTAAGTTGCAGTTCATCTATTGAAGGCAACAATGCATTTGTTTAGCCTTAAAGTCATGTCATTGAGTCTCTTTTAGTCATTAAATCATTCTAAATTAATTCGAACGAATTCTATTTTCGCCCTTCAAACATTATTTTCTTACATAACTTGTAATTAATCTATTGAAGACAACAATGCATTATTTTGGCATTAATAAGCATATCACTCAGTCTTTTCAATCATTAAATTGTTTGAAGGCACTTCGAACCAATTCTCTTTTTGCATTTAAAATGCGGCTTTCGTGCATAACTTGCAATTGATCTATTGATGGCAACTATGCATTTTTTAGCGTTCAAGTCATATTTTTGCGTCTCTTTTAGTCAGTAAATCATTCTAAATCACTTCATATGAAATTCAGCATTTAAACATGACTTTCGTGCATAACTCGCAGTTGATCTATTATAGGGAACAATGCATTTCTTTAGCCTTAAATTCATGTCACTGAGCATCTTCTAGTCATTAAATCATTCTAATTTAGTCCGAACGAATTCTATTTTCGCCATTGAAATATTATTTTCTTACATAACTTGTAATTAATCTATTGAAGACAACAATGCATTATTTTAGCATTAAAAAGCATATCACTCAGTCTTTTCAATCATTAAATTGTTTGAAGGCACTTCGAACCAATTCTCTTTTTGCATTTAAAACGCTATCTTCATGCATAATTTGCAATTGATCTATTGATGGCAACTATGCCTTTTTTAGCGTCCAAGTCATATTTTTGCATCTCTTTTAGTCAGTAAATCGTTCTAAATCACTTCGAACGAAATTCGGCCTTTAAACATGACTTTCGTGCGTAACTTGCAGTTCATCTATTGAAGGCAACAATGCATTTGTTTGGCCTTAAAGTCATGTCACTGAGTCTCTTCTACTCATTAAATCATTCTAAATTACTTCGAACGAATTATATTTTCGCCCTTCAAATTTTATTTTATTACATAACTTGTAATTAGTCTATTGAAGACAACAATGCATTATTTTAGCATTAAAAAGCATATGACTCAGTCTTTTCAATCATTAAATTGTTTGGAGGCACTTCGACCCAATTCTCTTTTTGCATTTAAAACGCGACTTTCGTGCATAACTTGCAATTGATCTATTGATGGCAACTATGCATTTTTTAGCGTTCAAGTCATATTTTTGCGTCTCTTTTAGTCAGTAAATCATTCTAAATCACTTCATATGAAATTCAGCATTTAAACATGACTTTCGTGCATAACTCGCAGTTGATCTATTATAGGGAACAATGCATTTCTTTAGCCTTAAATTCATGTCACTGAGCCTCTTCTAGTCATTAAATCATTCTAAATTAGTCCGAACGAATTCTATTTTCGCCATTGAAATATTATTTTCTTACATAACTTGTAATTAATCTATTGAAGACAACAATGCATTATTTTAGCATTAAAAAGCATATCACTCAGTCTTTTCAATCATTAAATTGTTTGAAGGCACTTCGAACCAATTCTCTTTTTGCATTTAAAACGCAACTTTCGTGCATAATTTGCAATTGATCTATTGATGGCAACTATGCATTTCTTTAGCCTTAAATTCATGTCACCGAGTCCCTTCTAGTCATTAAATCATTCTAAATTAGTTCGAACGAATTCTATTTTCGCCCTTCAAATATTATTTTCTCACATAACTTGTAATTAATCTATTGAAGACAACACTGCATTATTTTAGCATTAAAAAGCATATCACTCAGTCTTTTCAATCATTAAATTGTTTGAAGGCACTTCGAACCAATTCTCTTTTTGCATTTAAAACGCGACTTTCGTGCATAACTTGCAATTGATCTATTGATGGCAACTATGCATTTTTTAGCGTTCAAGCCATATTTTTGCGTCTCCTTTAGTCCGTAAATCATTCTAAATCACTTCGTATGAAATTCGGCATTTAAACATGACTTTCGTGCATAACTTGCAGTTGATCTATTATACAGAACAATGCATGTCTTTAGCCTTAAATTCATGTCACTGAGTCTCTTCTAATCATTAAATCATTCTAAATTAGTTCGAACGAATTCTATTTTCGCCATTCAAATATTATTTTCTTACATAACTTGTAATTAATCTATTGAAGACAACACTGCATTATTTTAGCATTAAAAAGCATATCACTCAGTCTTTTCAATCATTAAATTGTTTGAAGGCACTTCGAACCAATTCTCTTTTTGCATTTAAAACGCTATCTTCATGCATAATTTGCAATTGATCTATTGATGGCAACTATGCCTTTTTTAGCGTCCAAGTCATATTTTTGCGTCTCTTTTAGTCAATAAATCGTTCTAAATCACTTCGAACGAAATTCGGCCTTTAAACATGACTTTCGTGCGTAACTTGCAGTTGATCTATTGAAGGCAACAAAGCATTTGTTTGGCCTTAAAGTCATGTCACTGAGTCTCTTCTAGTCATTAAATCATTCTAAATTACTTCGAACGAATTCTATTTTCGCCCTTCAAATTTTATTTTATTACATAACTTGTAATTAGTCTATTGAAGACAACAATGCATTATTTTAGCATTAAAAAGCATATGACTCAGTCTTTTCAATCATTAAATTGTTTGAAGGCACTTCGAACCAATTCTCTTTTTGCATTTAAAACGCGACTTTCGTGCATAACTTGCAATTGATCTATTGATGGCAACTATGCATTTTTTAGCGTTCAAGTCATATTTTTGCGTCTCTTTTAGTCAGTAAATCATTCTAAATCACTTCATATGAAATTCAGCATTTAAACATGACTTTCGTGCATAACTCGCAGTTGATCTATTATAGGGACCAATGCATTTATTTAGCCTTAAAGTCATGTCACTGAGTCTCTTCTAGTCATTAAATCATTCTAAATTAGTTCGAACGAATTCTATTTTCGCCCTTCAAATATTATTTTCTTACATAACTTGTAATTAGTCTATTGAAGACAACACTGCATTATTTTAGCATTAAAAAGCATATCACTCAGTCTTTTCAATCATTAAATTGTTTGAAGGCACTTCCAACCAATTCTCTTTTTGCATTTAAAACGCGACTTTCGTGCATAACTTGCAATTGATCTATTGATGGCAACTATGCCTTTTTTAGCGTTCAAGTCATATTTTTGCGTCTCTTTTAGTCAGTAAATCATTCTAAATCACTTCGTTTGAAATTCAGCATTTAAACACGACTTTCGTGCATAACTTGCAATTGATCTATTATAGGCAACAATGCATTTCTTTAGCCTTAAATTCATGTCATCGAGTCTCTTCTAGTCATTAAATCATTCTAAATCAGTTCGAACGAATTCTATTTTCGCCCTTCAAATATTATTTTCTCACATAACTTGTAATTAATCTATTGAAGACAACAGTGCATTATTTTAGCATTAAAAAGCATATCACTCAGTCTTTTCAATCATTAAATTGTTTGAAGGCACTTCGAACCAATTCTCTTTTTGCATTTAAAACGCGACTTTCGTGCATAACTTGCAATTGATCTATTGATGGCAACTATGCATTTTTTAGCGTTCAAGCCATATTTTTGCGTCTCTTTTAGTCAGTAAATCATTCTAAATCACTTCGTATGAAATTCGGCATTGAAACATGACTTTCGTGCATAACTTGCAGTTGATCTATTATACGGAACAATGCATTTCTTTAGCCTTAAATTCATGTCACTGAGTCTCTTCTAGTCATTAAATCTTTCTAAATTAGTTCGAACGAATTCTATTTTCACCCTTCAAATATTCTTTTCTTACATAACTTGTAATTAGTCTATTGAAGACAACACTGCATTATTTTAGCATTAAAAAGCATAGCACTCAGTCTTTTCAATCATTAAATTGTTTGAAGGCACTTCGAACAAATTCTCTTTTTGCATTTAAAACGCGACTTTCGTGCATAACTTGCAATTGATCTATTGATGGCAACTATGCATTTCTTAGCGTTAAAGTCATCTTTGCGTCTCTTTTAGTCAGTGAATCATTCTAAATCACTTCGAACGAAATTCGGCCTTTAAACATGACTTTCGTGCATAACTTGCAGTTGATCTATTATACGGAACAATGCAGGTCTTTTGCCTTAAATTCATGTCACTGAGTCTTTTCTAATCATTAAATCATTCTAAATTAGTTCGAACGAATTCTCTTTTTGCATTTAAAACGCGACTTTCGTGTATAACTTGCAATTGATCTATTGATGGCAACTATGCATTTTTTAGCCTTAAAGTCATCTTTGCGTCTCTTTTAGTCTGTGAATCATTCTAAATTACTTCGAACGAAATTCGGCCTTTAAACATGACTTTCGTGCGTAACTTGCAGTTGATCTATTGAAGGCAACAATGCATTTGTTTAGCCTTAAAGTCATGTCATTGTGTCTCTTCTAGTCATTAAATCATTCTAAATTAATTCGAAAGAATTCTATTTTCGCCCTTCAAACATTATTTTTTTACATAACTTGCAATTAATCTACTAAAGACAACAATGCAGTATTTTAGCATTAAAAAGCATATCACTCAGTCTTTTCAATCATTAAATTGTTTGAAGGCACTTCGAACCGATTCTCTTTTTGCATGTAAAACGCGACTTTCGTGCATAACTTGCAATTGATCTATTGATGGCAACTATGCCTTTTTTAGCGTTTAAGTCATATTTTTGCGTCTCTTTTAGTTAGTAAATCATTCTAAATCACTTCGAACGAAATTCGGCCTTTAAACTTGACTTTCGTGCGTAACTTGCAGTTGATCTATTGAAGGCAACAATGCATTTCTTTAGCCTTAAATTCATGTCATTGAGTCTCTTCTAGTCATTAAATCATTCTAAATTAGTTCGAACGAATTCTATTTTCGCCCTTCAAATATTATTTTCTTACATAACTTGTAATCAATCTATTGAAGCCAACACTGCGTTATTTTAGCATTAAAAAGCATAGCACTCAGTCTTTTCAATCATTAAATTGTTTGAAGGCACTTCGAACCAATTCTCTTTTTGCATTTATAACGCGACTTTCGTGCATAACTTGCAATTGTTCTACTGATGGCAACTATGCATTTTTTAGCGTTCAAGTCATATTTTTGCATCTCTTTTAGTCAGAAAATCATTCTAAATCACTTCGTATGAAATTCGGCATTTAAACACGACTTACGTGCATAACTTGCAATTGATCTATTATAGGCAACAATGCATTTCTTTAGCCTTAAATTCATGTCACCGAGTCTCTTCTAGTCATTAAACCATTCTAAATTAGTTCGAACGAATTCTATTTTCGCCCTTCAAATATTATTTTCTCACATAACTTGTAATTAATCTATTGAAGACAACAATGCATTATTTTAGCATTAAAAAGCATATCACTCAGTCTTTTCAATCATTAAATTGTTTGAAGGCACTTCGAACCAATTCTCTTTTTGCATTTAAAACGCGACTTTCGTGCATAACTTGCAATTGATCTATTGGTGGCAACTATGCCTTTTTTAGCGTTCAAGCCATATTTTTGCGTCTCTTTTAGTCAGTAAATCATTCTAAATCACTTCGTATGAAATTCGGCATTTAAACATGACCTTCGTGCATAACTTGCAGTTGATCTATTATACGAAACAATGCATTTCTTTAGCCTTAAATTCATGTCACTGAGTCTCTTCTAGTCATTAAATCTTTCTAAATTAGTTCGAACGAATTCTATTTTCACCCTTCAAATATTCTTTTCTTACATAACTTGTAATTAGTCTATTGAAGACATCACTGCATTATTTTAGGATTAAAAAGCATAGCACTTAGTCTTTTCAATCATTAAATTGTTTGAAGGCACTTCGAACCAATTCTCTTTTTGCATTTAAAACGCGACTTTCGTGCATAACTTGCAATTCATCTATTGATGGCAACTATGCATTTTTTAGCGTTCAAGTCATATTTTTGCGTCTCTTTTAGTCAGTAAATCATTCTAAATCACTTCATATCAAATTCAGCATTTAAACATGACTTTCGTGCATAACTCGCAGTTGATCTATTATAGGGAACAATGCATTTCTTTAGCCTTAAATTCATGTCACTGAGCATCTTCTAGTCATTAAATCATTCTAAATTAGTCCGAACGAATTCTATTTTCGCCATTCAAATATTATTTTCTTACATAACTTGTAATTAATCTATTGAAGACAACAATGCATTATTTTAGCATTAAAAAGCATATCACTCAGTCTTTTCAATCATTAAATTGTTTGAAGGCACTTCGAACCAATTCTCTTTTTGCATTTAGAACGCCATCTTCATGCATAATTTGCAATTGATCTATTGATGGCAACTATGCATTTTTTTAGCCTTAAACTCATATTTTTGCGTCTTTTTTAGTCAGTAAATCATTCTAAATCACTTCGTATGAAATTCGGCATTTAAACATGACTTTCGTGCATAACTTGCAGTTGATCTATTATAGGCACCAATGTATTTGTTTAGCCTTAAAGTCATGTCACTGAGTCTCTTCTAGTCATTAAATCATTCTAAATTAGTTCGAACGAATTCTATTTTCGCCCTTCAAATATTATTTTCTTACATAACTTGTAATTAGTCTATTGAAGACAACACTGCATTATTTTAGCATTAAAAAGCATATCACTCAGTCTTTTCAATCATTAAATTGTTTGAAGGCACTTCGAACCAATTCTCTTTTTGCATTTAAAACGCGACTTTCGTGCATAACTTCCAATTGATCTATTGATGGCAACTATGCCTTTTTTAGCGTTCAAGTCATATTTTTGTGTCTCTTTTAGTCAGTAAATCATTCTAAATCACTTCGTATGAAATTCGGCATTTAAACACGACTTTCGTGCATAACTTGCAATTGATCTATTATAGGCAACAATGCATTTCTTTAGCCTTAAATTCATGTCACCGAGTCTCTTCTAGTCATTAAATCATTCTAAATTAGTTCGAACGAATTCTATTTTCGCCCTTCAAATATTATTTTCTCACATAACTTGTAATTAATCTATTGAAGACAACAATGCATTATTTTAGCATTAAAAAGCATATCACTCAGTCTTTTCAATCATTAAATTGTTTGAAGGCACTTCGAACCAATTCTCTTTTTGCATTTAAAACGCGACTTTCGTGCATAACTTGCAATTGATCTATTGATGGAAACTATGCATTTTTTAGCGTTCAAGCCATATTTTTGCGTCTTTTTTAGTCAGTAAATCATTCTAAATCACTTCGTATGAAATTCGGCATTTAAACATGACTTTCGTGCATAACTTGCAGTTGATCTATTATACGGAACAATGCATTTGTTTAGCCTTAAATTCATGTCACTGAGTCTCTTCTAGTCATTAAATCTTTCTAAATTAGTTCGAACGAATTCTATTTTCACCCTTCAAATATTCATTTCTTACATAACTTGTAATTAGTCTATTGAAGACAACACTGCATTATTTTAGCATTAAAAAGCATAGCACTCAGTCTTTTCAATCATTAAATTGTTTGAAGGCACTTCGAACCAATTCTCTTTTTGCATTTAAAACGCGACTTTCGTGCATAACTTGCAATTGATCTATTGATGGCAACTATGCATTTTTTAGCCTTAAGGTCATCTTTGCGTCTCTTTTAGTCAGTGAATCATTCTAAATCACTTCGAACGAAATTCGGCATTTAAAGATGACTTTCGTGCATAACTTGCAGTTGATCTATTATACGGAACAATGCATGTCTTTAGCATTAAATTCATGTCACTGAGTCTCTTCTAATCATTAACCCATTCTAAATTAGTTCGAACGAATTCTATTTTCGCCATTCAAATATTATTTTCTTACATAACTTGTAATTAATCTATTGAAGACAACACTGCATTATTTTAGCATTAAAAAGCATATCACTCAGTCTTTTCAATCATTAAATTGTTTGAAGGCACTTCGAACCAATTCTCTTTTTGCATTTAAAACGCTATCTTCATGCATAATTTGCAATTGATCTATTGATGGCAACTATGCCTTTTTTAGCGTCCAAGTCATATTTTTGCGTCACTTTTAGTCAGTAAATCGTTCTAAATCACTTCGAACGAAATTCGGCCTTTAAACATGACTTTCGTGCGTAACTTGCAGTTCATCTATTGAAGGCAACAATGCATTTGTTTGGCCTTAAAGTCATGTCACTGAGTCTCTTCTAGTCATTAAATCATTCTAAATTACTTCGAACGAATTATATTTTCGCCCTTCAAATTTTATTTTATTACATAACTTGTAATTAGTCTATTGAAGACAACAATGCATTATTTTAGCATTAAAAAGCATATGACTCAGTCTTTTCAATCATTAAATTGTTTGGAGGCACTTCGAACCAATTCTCTTTTTGCATTTAAAACGCGACTTTCGTGCATAACTTGCAATTGATCTATTGATGGCAACTATGCATTTTTTAGCGTTCAAGTCATATTTTTGCGTCTCTTTTAGTCAGTAAATCATTCTAAATCACTTCATATGAAATTCAGCATTTAAACATGACTTTCGTGCATAACTCGCAGTTGATCTATTATAGGGAACGATGCATTTCTTTAGCCTTAAATTCATGTCACTGAGCATCTTCTAGTCATTAAATCATTCTAAATTAGTCCGAACGAATTCTATTTTCGCCATTGAAATATTATTTTCTTACATAACTTGTAATTAATCTATTGAAGACAACAATGCATTATTTTAGCATTAAAAAGCATATCACTCAGTCTTTTCAATCATTAAATTGTTTGGAGGCACTTCGAACCAATTCTCTTTTTGCATTTAAAACGCGACTTTCGTGCATAATTTGCAATTGATCTATTGATGGCAACTATGCATTTCTTTAGCCTTAAATTCATGTCACCGAGTCTCTTCTAGTCATTAAATCATTCTAAATTAGTTCGAACGAATTCTATTTTCGCCCTTCAAATATTATTTTCTCACATAACTTGTAATTAATCTATTGAAGACAACACTGCATTATTTTAGCATTAAAAAGCATATCACTCAGTCTTTTCAATCATTAAATTGTTTGAAGGCACTTCGAACCAATTCTCTTTTTGCATTTAAAACGCGACTTTCGTGCATAACTTGCAATTGATCTATTGATGGCAACTATGCATTTTTTAGCGTTCAAGCCATATTTTTGCGTCTCCTTTAGTCCGTAAATCATTCTAAATCACTTCGTATGAAATTCGGCATTTAAACATGACTTTCGTGCATAACTTGCAGTTGATCTATTATACAGAACAATGCATGTCTTTAGCCTTAAATTCATGTCACTGAGTCTCTTCTAATCATTAAATCATTCTAAATTAGTTCGAACGAATTCTATTTTCGCCATTCAAATATTATTTTCTTACATAACTTGTAATTAATCTATTGAAGACAACACTGCATTATTTTAGCATTAAAAAGCGTATCACTCAGTCTTTTCAATCATTAAATTGTTTGAAGGCACTTCGAACCAATTCTCTTTTTGCATTTAAAACGCTATCTTCATGCATAATTTGCAATTGATCTATTGATGGCAACTATGCCTTTTTTAGCGTCCAAGTCATATTTTTGCGTCTCTTTTAGTCAATAAATCGTTCTAAATCACTTCGAACGAAATTCGGCCTTTAAACATGACTTTCGTGCGTAACTTGCAGTTGATCTATTGAAGGCAACAAAGCATTTGTTTGGCCTTAAAGTCATGTCACTGAGTCTCTTCTAGTCATTAAATCATTCTAAATTACTTCGAACGAATTCTATTTTCGCCCTTCAAATTTTATTTTATTACATAACTTGTAATTAGTCTATTGAAGACAACAATGCATTATTTTAGCATTAAAAAGCATATGACTCAGTCTTTTCAATCATTAAATTGTTTGAAGGCACTTCGAACCAATTCTCTTTTTGCATTTAAAACGCGACTTTCGTGCATAACTTGCAATTGATCTATTGATGGCAACTATGCATTTTTTAGCGTTCAAGTCATATTTTTGCGTCTCTTTTAGTCAGTAAATCATTCTAAATCACTTCATATGAAATTCAGCATTTAAACATGACTTTCGTGCATAACTCGCAGTTGATCTATTATAGGGAACAATGCATTTCTTTAGCCTTAAATTCATGTCACTGAGCATCTTCTAGTCATTAAATCATTCTAAATTAGTCCGAACGAATTCTATTTTCGCCATTGAAATATTATTTTCTTACATAACTTGTAATTAATCTATTGAAGACAACAATGCATTATTTTAGCATTAAAAAGCATATCACTCAGTCTTTTCAATCATTAAATTGTTTGAAGGCACTTCGAACCAATTCTCTTTTTGCATTTAGAACGCCATCTTCATGCATAATTTGCAATTGATCTATTGATGGCAACTATGCATTTTTTTAGCCTTAAACTCATATTTTTGCGTCTTTTTTAGTCAGTAAATCATTCTAAATCACTTCGTATGAAATTCGGCATTTAAACATGACTTTTGTGCATAACTTGCAGTTGATCTATTATAGGCACCAATGCATTTATTTAGCCTTAAAGTCATGTCACTGAGTCTCTTCTAGTCATTAAATCATTCTAAATTAGTTCGAACGAATTCTATTTTCGCCCTTCAAATATTATTTTCTTACATAACTTGTAATTAGTCTATTGAAGACAACACTGCATTATTTTAGCATTAAAAAGCATATCACTCAGTCTTTTCAATCATTAAATTGTTTGAAGGCACTTCGAACCAATTCTCTTTTTGCATTTAAAACGCGACTTTCGTGCATAACTTGCAATTGATCTATTGATGGCAACTATGCCTTTTTTAGCGTTCAAGTCATATTTTTGCGTCTCTTTTAGTCAGTAAATCATTCTAAATCACTTCGTTTGAAATTCAGCATTTAAACACGACTTTCGTGCATAACTTGCAATTGATCTATTATAGGCAACAATGCATTTCTTTAGCCTTAAATTCATGTCACCGAGTCTCTTCTAGTCATTAAATCATTCTAAATTAGTTCGAACGAATTCTATTTTCGCCCTTCAAATATTATTTTCTCACATAACTTGTAATTAATCTATTGAAGACAACAATGCATTATTTTAGCATTAAAAAGCATATCACTCAGTCTTTTCAATCATTAAATTGTTTGAAGGCACTTCGAACCAATTCTCTTTTTGCATTTAAAACGCGACTTTCGTGCATAACTTGCAATTGATCTATTGATGGCAACTATGCATTTTTTAGCGTTCAAGCCATATTTTTGCGTCTCTTTTAGTCAGTAAATCATTCTAAATCACTTCGTATGAAATTCGGCATTTAAACATGACTTTTGTGCATAACTTGCAGTTGATCTATTATAGGCACCAATGCATTTATTTAGCCTTAAAGTCATGTCACTGAGTCTCTTCTAGTCATTAAATCATTCTAAATTAGTTCGAACGAATTCTATTTTCGCCCTTCAAATATTATTTTCTTACATAACTTGTAATTAGTCTATTGAAGACAACACTGCATTATTTTAGCATTAAAAAGCATATCACTCAGTCTTTTCAATCATTAAATTGTTTGAAGGCACTTCGAACCAATTCTCTTTTTGCATTTAAAACGCGACTTTCGTGCATAACTTGCAATTGATCTATTGATGGCAACTATGCATTTTTTAGCGTTCAAGTCATATTTTTGCGTCTCTTTTAGTCAGTAAATCATTCTAAATCACTTCATATGAAATTCAGCATTTAAACATGACTTTCGTGCATAACTCGCAGTTGATCTATTATAGGGAACAATGCATTTCTTTAGCCTTAAATTCATGTCACTGAGCATCTTCTAGTCATTAAATCATTCTAAATTAGTCCGAACGAATTCTATTTTCGCCATTGAAATATTATTTTCTTACATAACTTGTAATTAATCTATTGAAGACAACAATGCATTATTTTAGCATTAAAAAGCATATCACTCAGTCTTTTCAATCATTAAATTGTTTGAAGGCACTTCGAACCAATTCTCTTTTTGCATTTAGAACGCCATCTTCATGCATAATTTGCAATTGATCTATTGATGGCAACTATGCATTTTTTTAGCCTTAAACTCATATTTTTGCGTCTTTTTTAGTCAGTAAATCATTCTAAATCACTTCGTATGAAATTCGGCATTTAAACATGACTTTTGTGCATAACTTGCAGTTGATCTATTATAGGCACCAATGCATTTATTTAGCCTTAAAGTCATGTCACTGAGTCTCTTCTAGTCATTAAATCATTCTAAATTAGTTCGAACGAATTCTATTTTCGCCCTTCAAATATTATTTTCTTACATAACTTGTAATTAGTCTATTGAAGACAACACTGCATTATTTTAGCATTAAAAAGCATATCACTCAGTCTTTTCAATCATTAAATTGTTTGAAGGCACTTCGAACCAATTCTCTTTTTGCATTTAAAACGCGACTTTCGTGCATAACTTGCAATTGATCTATTGATGGCAACTATGCCTTTTTTAGCGTTCAAGTCATATTTTTGCGTCTCTTTTAGTCAGTAAATCATTCTAAATCACTTCGTTTGAAATTCAGCATTTAAACACGACTTTCGTGCATAACTTGCAATTGATCTATTATAGGCAACAATGCATTTCTTTAGCCTTAAATTCATGTCACCGAGTCTCTTCTAGTCATTAAATCATTCTAAATTAGTTCGAACGAATTCTATTTTCGCCCTTCAAATATTATTTTCTCACATAACTTGTAATTAATCTATTGAAGACAACAATGCATTATTTTAGCATTAAAAAGCATATCACTCAGTCTTTTCAATCATTAAATTGTTTGAAGGCACTTCGAACCAATTCTCTTTTTGCATTTAAAACGCGACTTTCGTGCATAACTTGCAATTGATCTATTGATGGCAACTATGCATTTTTTAGCGTTCAAGCCATATTTTTGCGTCTCTTTTAGTCAGTAAATCATTCTAAATCACTTCGTATGAAATTCGGCATTGAAACATGACTTTCGTGCATAACTTGCAGTTGATCTATTATACGGAACAATGCATTTCTTTAGCCTTAAATTCATGTCACTGAGTCTCTTCTAGTCATTAAATCTTTCTAAATTAGTTCGAACGAATTCTATTTTCACCCTTCAAATATTCTTTTCTTACATAACTTGTAATTAGTCTATTGAAGACAACACTGCATTATTTTAGCATTAAAAAGCATAGCACTCAGTCTTTTCAATCATTAAATTGTTTGAAGGCACTTCGAACAAATTCTCTTTTTGCATTTAAAACGCGACTTTCGTGCATAACTTGCAATTGATCTATTGATGGCAACTATGCATTTCTTAGCGTTAAAGTCATCTTTGCGTCTCTTTTAGTCAGTGAATCATTCTAAATCACTTCGAACGAAATTCGGCCTTTAAACATGACTTTCGTGCATAACTTGCAGTTGATCTATTATACGGAACAATGCAGGTCTTTAGCCTTAAATTCATGTCACTGAGTCTTTTCTAATCATTAAATCATTCTAAATTAGTTCGAACGAATTCTCTTTTTGCATTTAAAACGCGACTTTCGTGTATAACTTGCAATTGATCTATTGATGGCAACTATGCATTTTTTAGCCTTAAAGTCATCTTTGCGTCTCTTTTAGTCTGTGAATCATTCTAAATTACTTCGAACGAAATTCGGCCTTTAAACATGACTTTCGTGCGTAACTTGCAGTTGATCTATTGAAGGCAACAATGCATTTGTTTAGCCTTAAAGTCATGTCATTGTGTCTCTTCTAGTCATTAAATCATTCTAAATTAATTCGAAAGAATTCTATTTTCGCCCTTCAAACATTATTTTTTTACATAACTTGCAATTAATCTACTAAAGACAACAATGCAGTATTTTAGCATTAAAAAGCATATCACTCAGTCTTTTCAATCATTAAATTGTTTCAAGGCACTTCGAACCGATTCTCTTTTTGCATGTAAAACGCGACTTTCGTGCATAACTTGCAATTGATCTATTGATGGCAACTATGCCTTTTTTAGCGTTCAAGTCATATTTTTGCGTCTCTTTTAGTTAGTAAATCATTCTAAATCACTTCGAACGAAATTCGGCCTTTAAACTTGACTTTCGTGCGTAACTTGCAGTTGATCTATTGAAGGCAACAATGCATTTGTTTAGCCTTAAAGTCATGTCATTGAGTCTCGTTTAGTCAAGAAATCATTCTAAATTAATTCGAACGAATTCTATTTTCGCCCTTCAAACATTATTTTCTTACATAACTTCTAATTAATATATTGATGACAACACTGCATTATTTTAGCATTAAAAAGCATATCACTCACTCTTTTCAATCATTAAATTGTTTGAAGGCACTTCGAACCGATTCTCTTTTTGCATGTAAAACGCGACTTTCGTGCATAAGTTGCAATTGATCTATTGATGGCAACTATGCCTTTTTTAGCGTTCAAGTCATATATTTGCGTCTCTTTTAGTTAGTAAATCATTCTAAATCACTTCGAACGAAATTCGGCCTTTAAACTTGACTTTCGTGCGTAACTTGCAGTTGATCTATTGAAGGCAACAATGCATTTGTTTAGCCTTAAAGTCATGTCATTGAGTCTCGTTTAGTCAAGAAATCATTCTAAATTAATTCGAACGAATTCTATTTTCGCCCTTCAAACATTATTTTCTTACATAACTTCTAATTAATATATTGATGACAACACTGCATTATTTTAGCATTAAAAAGCATATCACTCACTCTTTTCAATCATTAAATTGTTTGAACGCACTTCGAACCAATTCTCTTTTTGCATTTAAAACGTGACTTTCGTGCATAACTTGCGATTGATCTATTGATGGCAACTATGCATTTTTTAGCGTTCAAGTCATATTTTTGCATCTCTTTTAGTCAGTAAATCATTCTAAATCACTTCGTATGAAATTCGGCATTTAAACATGACTTTCGTGCATAACTTGCAGTTGATCTATTGTAGGGAACAATGCATTTCTTTAGCCTTAAATTCAGGTCATTGAGTCTCTTCTAGTCATTAAATCATTCTAAATTAGTTCGAACGAATTCTATTTTCGCCCTTCAAATATTATTTTCTTACATAACTTGTAATCAATCTATTGAAGACAACACTGCGTTATTTTAGCGTTAAAAAGCATAGCACTCAGTCCTTTCAATCATTAAATTGTTTGAAGGCACTTCGAACCAATTCTCTTTTTGCATTTAAAACGCGACTTTCGTGCATAACTTGCAATTGATCTATTGATGGCAACTATGCATTTTTTAGCCTTAAAGTGATCTTTGCGTCTCTTTTAGTCAGTGAATCATTCTAAATCACTTCGAACGAAATTCGGCCTTTAAACATGACTTTCGTGCATAACTTGCAGTTGCTCTATTATACAGAACAATGCATGTCTTTAGCCTTAAATTCATGTCACTGAGTCTCTTCTAATCATTAAATCATTCAAAATTAGTTCGAACCAATTCTCTTTTTGCATTTAAAACACGACTTTCGTGTATAACTTGCAATTGATCTATTGATGGCAACTATGCATTTTTTAGCCTTAAAGTCATCTTTGCGTCTCTTTTAGTCTGTGAATCATTCTAAATTACTTCGAACGAAATTCGGCCTTTAAACATGACTTTCGTGCGTAACTTGCAGTTGATCTATTGAAGGTAACTTTGCATTTGTTTAGCCTTAAAGTCATGTCATTGAGTCTCTTTTAGTCATTAAATCATTCTAAATTAATTCGAACGAATTCTATTTTTGCCCTTCAAACATTATTTTCTTACATAACTTGTAATTAATCTATAGAAGACAACAATGCATTATTTTAGCATTAAAAAGCATATCACTCAGTCTTTTCAATCATTAAATTGTTTGAAGGCACTTCGAACCAATTCTCTTCTTGCATTTAAAACGCGACTTTCGTGCATAACTTGCGATTGATCTATTGATGGCAACTATGCCTTTTTTACCGTTAAAGTCATATTTTTGCGTCTCTTTTAGTCAGTAAATCATTCTAAATCACTTCGAACGAAATTCGGCCTTTAAACATGACTTTCGTGCGTAAGTTGCAGTTGATCTACTGAAGGCAACAATGCATTTGCTTAGCCTTAAAGTCATGTCATTGAGTCTCCTTTAGTCATTAAATCATTCTAAATTAATTCGAACGAATGCTATTTTTTCCCTTCAAACATTATTTTCTTACATAACTTGTAATTAATCTATAGAAGACAACAATGCATTATTTTAGCACTAAAAAGCATATCACTCAGTCTTTTCAATCATTAAATTGTTTGAAGGCACTTCGAACCAATTCTCTTTTTGCATTTAGAACGCCATCTTCATGCATAATTTGCAATTGATCTATTGATGGCAACTATGCATTTTTTTAGCCTTAAACTCATATTTTTGCGTCTCTTTTAGTCAGTACATCATTCTAAATCACTTCGAACGAAATTCGGCCTTTAAACACGACTTTCGTGCGTAAGTTGCAGTTCATCTATTGAAGGCAACAATGCATTTGTTTAGCCTTAAAGTCATGTCATTGAGTCTCTTTTAGTCATTAAATCATTCTAAATTAATTCGAACGAATTCTATTTTCGCCCTTCAAACATTATTTTCTTACATAACTTGTAATTAATCTATTGAAGACAACAATGCATTATTTTGGCATTAATAAGCATATCACTCAGTCTTTTCAATCATTAAATTGTTTGAAGGCACTTCGAACCAATTCTCTTTTTGCATTTAAAATGCGGCTTTCGTGCATAACTTGCAATTGATCTATTGATGGCAACTATGCATTTTTTAGCGTTCAAGTCATATTTTTGCGTCTCTTTTTGTCAGTAAATCATTCTAAATCACTTCGTATGAAATTCGGCATTTAAACATGACTTTCGTGCATAACTTGCAGTTGATCTATTATAGGCAACAATGCATTTGTTTAGCCTTAAATTCATGTCACCGAGTCTCTTCTAGTCATTAAATCATTCTAAATTAGTTCGAACGAATTCTATTTTCGCCATTCAAATATTATTTTCTTACATAACTTGTAATTAATCTATTGAAGACAACAATGCATTATTTTAGCATTAAAAAGCATATGACTCAGTCATTTCAATCATTAAATTGTTTGAAGGCACTTCGAACCAATTCTCTGTTTGCATTTAAAACGCGACTTTCGTGTATAACTTGCAATTGATCTATTGATGGCAACTATGCATTTTTTAGCCTTAAAGTCTTCTTTGCGTCTCTTTTAGCCAGTGAATCATTCTAAATTACTTCGAACGAAATTCGGCCTTTAAACATGACTTTCGTGCGTAAGTTGCAGTTGATCTACTGAAGGCAACAATGCATTTGTTTAGCCTTAAAGTCATGTCATTGAGTCTCCTTTAGTCATTAAATCATTCTAAATTAATTCGAACGAATTCTATTTTTGCCCTTCAAACATTATTTTCTTACATAACTTGTAATTAATCTATAGAAGACAACAATGCATTATTTTAGCATTAAAAAGCATATCACTCAGTCTTTTCAATCATTAAATTGTTTGAAGGCACTTCGAACCAATTCTCTTCTTGCATTCAAAACGCGACTTTCGTGTATAACTTGCGATTGATCTATTGATGGCAACTATGCCTTTTTTACCGTTAAAGTCATATTTTTGCGTCTCTTTTAGTCAGTAAATCATTCTAAATCACTTCGAATGAAATTCGGCCTTTAAACATGACTTTCGTGCGTAAGTTGCAGTTGATCTATTGAAGGCAACAATGCATTTGTTTAGCCTTAAGGTCATGTCATTGAGTCTCTTTTAGTCATTAAATCATTCTAAATTAATTCGAACGAATTCTATTTTCGCCGTTCAAACATTATTTTCTTACATAACTTCTAATTAATCTATTGAAGAGAACAATGCATTATTTTAGCATTAAAAAGCATATCACTCAGTCTTTTCAATCATTAAATTGTTTGAAGGCACTTCGAACCAATTCTCTTTTTGCATTTAAAACGCGACCTTCATGCATAACTTGCAATTGATCTATTGATGGCAACTATGCATTTTTTAGCGTTCAAGTCATATTTTTGCGTCTCTTTTAGTCAGTAAATCATTCTAAATTACTTCGAACGAAATTCGGCCTTTAAACATGACTTTCGTGCGTAACTTGCAGTTGATCGACTGAAGGCAACAATGCATTTGTTTAGCCTTAAAGTCATGTCATTGAGTCTCCTTTAGTCATTAAATCATTCTAAATTAATTCGAACGAATGCTATTTTTTCCCTTCAAACATTATTTTCTTACATAACTTGTAATTAATCTATAGAAGACAACAATGCATTATTTTAGCACTAAAAAGCATATCACTCAGTCTTTTCAATCATTAAATTGTTTGAAGGCACTTCGAACCAATTCTCTTTTTGCATTTAAAACGCGACTTACGTGCATAACTTGCGATTGATCTATTGATGGCAACTATGCCTTTTTTAGCGTTCAAGTCATATTTTTGCGACTCTTTTAGTCAGTAAATCATTCTAAATCACTTCGAACGAAATTCGGCCTTTAAACATGACTTTCGTGCGTAAGTTGCAGTTGATCTATTATCGGCAACAATGCATTTGTTTTGCCTTAAATTCATGTCACCGAGTCTCTTCTAGTCATTAAATCATTCTAAATTTGTTCGAACGAATTCTATTTTCGCCATTCAAATATTATTTGTTACATAACTTGTAATTAGTCTATTGAAGACAACACTGCCTTATTTTAGCATTAAAAAGCATATCACTCAGTCTTTTCAATCATTAAATTGTTTGAAGGCACTTCGAACCAATTCTCTTTTTGCATTTAAAACGTGACTTTCGTGAATAACTTGCAATTGATCTATTGATGGCAGCTATGCATTTTTTAGCGTTCAAGTCATATTTTTGCGTCTCTTTTAGTCAGAAAATCATTCTAAATCACTTCGTATGATATTCGGCATTTAAACATGACTTTCGTGCATAACTTGCAGTTGATCTATTATAGGCAACAATGCATTTGTTTAGCCTTAAATTCATGTCACCGAGTCTCTTCTAGTCATTCAATCATTCCAAATTAGTTCGAACGAATTCTATTTTCGCCATTCAAATATTATTTTCTTACATAACTTGTAATTAATCTATTGAAGACGACAATGCATTATTTTAGCATTAAAAAGCATATCACTCAGTCTTTTCAATCATTAAATTGTTTGAAGGCACTTCGAACCAATTCTCTTTTTGCATTTAAAACGTGACTTTCGTGAATAACTTGCAATTGATCTATTGATGGCAGCTATGCATTTTTTAGGCTTAAAGTCATCTTTGCGTCTCTTTTAGTCAGTGAATCATTCTAAATCACTTCGAACGAAATTCGGCCATTAAACATGACTTTCGGGCGTAACTTGTAGTTGATCTACTGAAGGCAACAATGCATTTGTTTAGCCTTAAAGTCATGTCATTGAGTCTCTTTTAGTCATTAAATCATTCTCAATTAATTCGAACGAATTCTATTTTTGCCCTTCAAACATTATTTTCTTACATAACTTGTAGTTAATCTATTGAAGACAACAATGCATTATTTTAGCATTAAAAAGCATATCACTCAGTCTTTTCAATCATTAAATTGTCTGAAGGCACTTCGAACCAATTCTCTTTTTGCATTTAAAATGTGACTTTCGTGCATAACTTGCAATTGATCTATTGATGGCAACTATGCATTTTTTAGCGTTCAAGTCATATTTTTGCGTCTCTTTTAGTCAGTACATCATTCTAAATCACTTCGAACGAAATTCGGCCTTTAAACATGACTTTCGTGCGTAAGTTGCAGTTGATCTATTGAAGGCAACAATGCATTTGTTTAGCCTTAAAGTCATGTCCTTGAGTCTCTTTTAGTCATTAAATCATTCTAAAATAATTCGAACGAATTCTATTTTCGCCCTTCAAACATTATTTTCTTACATAACTTCTAATTAATCTATTGAAGACAACAATGCATTATTTTAGCATTAAAAAGCATATCACTCAGTCTTTTCAATCATTAAATTGTTTGAAGGCACTTCGAACCAATTCTTTTTTTGCATTTAAAACGCGACTTTCGTGTATAACTTGCGATTGATCTATTGATGGCAACTATGCCTTTTTTAGCGTTAAAGTCATATTTTTGCGTCTCTTTTAGTCAGTACATCATTCTAAATCACTTCGAACGAAATTCGGCCTTTAAACATGACTTTCGTGCGTAAGTTGCAGTTGATCTATTGAAGGCAACAATGCATTTGTTTAGCCTTAAAGTCATGTCCTTGAGTCTCTTTTAGTCATTAAATCATTCTAAAATAATTCGAACGAATTCTATTTTCGCCCTTCAAACATTATTTTCTTACATAACTTCTAATTAATCTATTGAAGACAACAATGCATTATTTTAGCATTAAAAAGCATATGACTCAGGCTTTTCAATCATTAAATTGTTTGAAGGCACTTCGAACCAATTCTCTTTTTGCATTTAAAACGCGACTTTCGTGTATAACTTGCAATTGATCTATTGATGGCAACTATGCATTTCTTAGCCTTAAAGTCATCTTTGCGTCTCTTTTAGTCAGTGAATCATTCTAAATTACTTCGAACGAAATTCGGCCTTTAAACATGACTTTCGTGCGTAACTTGCAGTTGATCTAATGAAGGCAACAATGCATTTGTTTAGCCTTAAAGTCATGTCATTGAGTCTCTTCTAGTCATTAAATCATTCTAAATTAATTCGAACGAATTCTATTTTCGCCCTTCAAACATTATTTTTTTACATAACTTGCAATATATCTAGTAAAGACAACAATGCAGTATTTTAGCATTAAAAAGCATATCACTCAGTCTTTTCAATCATTAAATTGTTTGAAGGCACTTCGAACCAATTCTCTTTTTGCATTTAAAACGCGACTTTCGTGTATAACTTGCAATTGATCTATTGATGGCAACTATGCATTTTTTAGCCTTAAAGTCATCTTTGCGTCTCTTTTAGTCAGTGAATCATTATAATCACTTCGAACGAAATTCGGCCTTTAAACATGACTTTCGTGCATAACTTGCAGTTGATCTATTATAGGCAACAATGCATTTGTTTAGCCTTAAATTCATGTCACCGAGTCTCTTCTAGTCATTCAATCATTCTAAATTAGTTCGAACGAATTCTATCTTCGCCATTCAATTTTTATTTTCTTACATAACTTGTAATTAATCTATTGAAGACAACAATGCATTATTTTAGCATTAAAAAGCATATGACTCAGTCTTTTCAATCATGAAATTGTTTGAAGGCACTTCGAACCAATTCTCTTTTTGCATTTAAAACGCGACTTTCGTGTATAACTTGCAATTGATCTATTGATGGCAACTATGCATTTTTTAGCCTTAAAGTCATCTTTGCGTCTCTTTTAGTCAGTGATTCATTCTAAATTACTTCGAACGAAATTCGGCCTTTTAACATGACTTTCGTGCGTAACTTGCAGTTGATCTAATGAAGGCAACAATGCATTTGTTTAGCCTTAAAGTCATGTCATTGAGTCTCTTTTAGTCATTAAATCATTCTAAATTAATTCGAACGAATTCTATTTTCGCCCTTCAAACATTATTTTCTTACATAACTTCTAATTAATCTATTGAAGACAACAATGCATTATTTTAGCATTAAAAAGCATATCACTCAGTCTTTTCAATCATTAAATTGTTTGAAGGCACTTCGAGCCAATTCTCTTTTTGCATTTAAAACGCGACTTTCGTGCATAACTTGCAATTGATCTATTGATGGCAACTATGCATTTTTTAGCGTTCAAGTCATATTTTTGCGTCTCTTTTAGTCAGTAAATCATTCTAAATCACTTCGTATGAAATTCGGCATTTAAACATGACTTTCGTGCATAACTTGCAGTTGATCTATTATAGGCAACAATGCATTTGTTTAGCCTTAAATTCATGTCACAGAGTCTCTTCTAGTCATTAAATCATTCTAAATTAGTTCGAACGAATTCTATTTTCGCCATTGAAATATTATTTTCTTACATAACTTGTAACTAATCTATTGATGACAACCATGCATTATTTTAGCATTAAAAAGCATATCACTCAGTCTTTTCAATCATTAAATTGTTGGAAGGCACTTCGAACCAATTCTCTTTTTGCATTTAAAACGCGACTCTCGTGCATAACTTGCAATTGATCTATTGATGGCAACTATGAATTTTTTAGCGTTCAAGTCATATTTTTGCGTCTCTTTTAGTCAGTAAATCATTCTAAATCACTTCGTATGAAATTCGGCATTTAAACATGACTTTCGTGCATTACTTGCAATTGATCTATTATAGGCAACAATGCATTTGTTTAGCCTTAAATTCATGTCACCGAGTCTCTTCTAGTCATTAAATCATTCTAAATTAGTTCGAACGAATTCTATTTTCGCCATTCAAATATTATTTGCTTACATAACTTGTAATTAATCTATTGAAGACAACAATGCATTATTTTAGCATTAAAAAGCATATCAGTCAGTCTTTTCAATCATTAAATTGTTTGAAGGCACTTCGAACCAATTCTCTTTTTGCATTTAAAACGCGACTTTGGTGCATAACTTGCGATTGATCTATTGATAGCAACTATGCCTTTTTTAGTGTTAAAGTCATATTTTTGCGTCTCTTTTAGTTAGTAAATCATTCTAAATCACTTCGAACGAAATTCGGCCTTTAAACATGACTTTCGTGCGTAAGTTGCAGTTGATCTATTGAAGGCAACAATGCATTTGTTTAGCCTTAAGGTCATGTCATTGAGTCTCTTTTAGTCATTAAATCATTCTAAATTAATTCGAACGAATTCTATTTTCGCCCTTCAAACATTATTTTGTTACATAACTTCTAATTAATCTATTGAAGACAACAATGCATTATTTTAGCATTAAAAAGCATATCACTCAGTCTTTTCAATCATTAAATTGTTTGAAGGCACTTCGAGCAAATTCTCTTTTTGCATTTAAAACGCGACTTTCGTGTATAACTTGCAATTGATCTATTGATGGCAACTATGCATTTTTTAGCCTTAAAGTCATCTTTGCGTCTCTTTTAGTCAGTGAATCATTATAATCACTTCGAACGAAATTCGGCCTTTAAACATGACTTTCGTGCATAACTTGCAGTTGATCTATTATAGGCAACAATGCATTTGTTTAGCCTTAAATTCATGTCACCGAGTCTCTTCTAGTCATTCAATCATTCTAAATTAGTTCGAACGAATTCTATCTTCGCCATTCAATTTTTATTTTCTTACATAACTTGTAATTAATCTATTGAAGACAACAATGCATTATTTTAGCATTAAAAAGCATATGACTCAGTCTTTTCAATCATTAAATTGTTTGAAGGCACTTCGAACCAATTCTCTTTTTGCATTTAAAACGCGACTTTCGTGTATAACTTGCAATTGATCTATTGATGGCAACTATGCATTTTTTAGCCTTAAAGTCATCTTTGCGTCTCTTTTAGTCAGTGATTCATTCTAAATTACTTCGAACGAAATTCGGCCTTTTAACATGACTTTCGTGCGTAACTTGCAGTTGATCTAATGAAGGCAACAATGCATTTGTTTAGCCTTAAAGTCATGTCATTGAGTCTCTTTTAGTCATTAAATCATTCTAAATTAATTCGAACGAATTCTATTTTCGCCCTTCAAACATTATTTTCTTACATAACTTCTAATTAATCTATTGAAGACAACAATGCATTATTTTAGCATTAAAAAGCATATCACTCAGTCTTTTCAATCATTAAATTGTTTGAAGGCACTTCGAGCCAATTCTCTTTTTGCATTTAAAACGCGACTTTCGTGCATAACTTGCAATTGATCTATTGATGGCAACTATGCATTTTTTAGCGTTCAAGTCATATTTTTGCGTCTCTTTTAGTCAGTAAATCATTCTAAATCACTTCGTATGAAATTCGGCATTTAAACATGACTTTCGTGCATAACTTGCAGTTGATCTATTATAGGCAACAATGCATTTGTTTAGCCTTAAATTCATGTCACAGAGTCTCTTCTAGTCATTAAATCATTCTAAATTAGTTCGAACGAATTCTATTTTCGCCATTGAAATATTATTTTCTTACATAACTTGTAACTAATCTATTGATGACAACCATGCATTATTTTAGCATTAAAAAGCATATCACTCAGTCTTTTCAATCATTAAATTGTTGGAAGGCACTTCGAACCAATTCTCTTTTTGCATTTAAAACGCGACTCTCGTGCATAACTTGCAATTGATCTATTGATGGCAACTATGAATTTTTTAGCGTTCAAGTCATATTTTTGCGTCTCTTTTAGTCAGTAAATCATTCTAAATCACTTCGTATGAAATTCGGCATTTAAACATGACTTTCGTGCATTACTTGCAATTGATCTATTATAGGCAACAATGCATTTGTTTAGCCTTAAATTCATGTCACCGAGTCTCTTCTAGTCATTAAATCATTCTAAATTAGTTCGAACGAATTCTATTTTCGCCATTCAAATATTATTTGCTTACATAACTTGTAATTAATCTATTGAAGACAACAATGCATTATTTTAGCATTAAAAAGCATATCAGTCAGTCTTTTCAATCATTAAATTGTTTGAAGGCACTTCGAACCAATTCTCTTTTTGCATTTAAAACGCGACTTTGGTGCATAACTTGCGATTGATCTATTGATAGCAACTATGCCTTTTTTAGTGTTAAAGTCATATTTTTGCGTCTCTTTTAGTTAGTAAATCATTCTAAATCACTTCGAACGAAATTCGGCCTTTAAACATGACTTTCGTGCGTAAGTTGCAGTTGATCTATTGAAGGCAACAATGCATTTGTTTAGCCTTAAGGTCATGTCATTGAGTCTCTTTTAGTCATTAAATCATTCTAAATTAATTCGAACGAATTCTATTTTCGCCCTTCAAACATTATTTTGTTACATAACTTCTAATTAATCTATTGAAGACAACAATGCATTATTTTAGCATTAAAAAGCATATCACTCAGTCTTTTCAATCATTAAATTGTTTGAAGGCACTTCGAGCAAATTCTCTTTTTGCATTTAAAACGCGACTTTCGTGTATAACTTGCAATTGATCTATTGATGGCAACTATGCATTTTTTAGCCTTAAAGTCATCTTTGCGTCTCTTTTAGTCAGTGAATCATTATAATCACTTCGAACGAAATTCGGCCTTTAAACATGACTTTCGTGCATAACTTGCAGTTGATCTATTATAGGCAACAATGCATTTGTTTAGCCTTAAATTCATGTCACCGAGTCTCTTCTAGTCATTCAATCATTCTAAATTAGTTCGAACGAATTCTATCTTCGCCATTCAATTTTTATTTTCTTACATAACTTGTAATTAATCTATTGAAGACAACAATGCATTATTTTAGCATTAAAAAGCATATGACTCAGTCTTTTCAATCATTAAATTGTTTGAAGGCACTTCGAACCAATTCTCTTTTTGCATTTAAAACGCGACTTTCGTGTATAACTTGCAATTGATCTATTGATGGCAACTATGCATTTTTTAGCCTTAAAGTCATCTTTGCGTCTCTTTTAGTCAGTGATTCATTCTAAATTACTTCGAACGAAATTCGGCCTTTTAACATGACTTTCGTGCGTAACTTGCAGTTGATCTAATGAAGGCAACAATGCATTTGTTTAGCCTTAAAGTCATGTCATTGAGTCTCTTTTAGTCATTAAATCATTCTAAATTAATTCGAACGAATTCTATTTTCGCCCTTCAAACATTATTTTCTTACATAACTTCTAATTAATCTATTGAAGACAACAATGCATTATTTTAGCATTAAAAAGCATATCACTCAGTCTTTTCAATCATTAAATTGTTTGAAGGCACTTCGAGCCAATTCTCTTTTTGCATTTAAAACGCGACTTTCGTGCATAACTTGCAATTGATCTATTGATGGCAACTATGCATTTTTTAGCGTTCAAGTCATATTTTTGCGTCTCTTTTAGTCAGTAAATCATTCTAAATCACTTCGTATGAAATTCGGCATTTAAACATGACTTTCGTGCATAACTTGCAGTTGATCTATTATAGGCAACAATGCATTTGTTTAGCCTTAAATTCATGTCACAGAGTCTCTTCTAGTCATTAAATCATTCTAAATTAGTTCGAACGAATTCTATTTTCGCCATTCAAATATTATTTTCTTACATAACTTGTAACTAATCTATTGATGACAACCATGCATTATTTTAGCATTAAAAAGCATATCACTCAGTCTTTTCAATCATTAAATTGTTGGAAGGCACTTCGAACCAATTCTCTTTTTGCATTTAAAACGCGACTCTCGTGCATAACTTGCAATTGATCTATTGATGGCAACTATGAATTTTTTAGCGTTCAAGTCATATTTTTGCGTCTCTTTTAGTCAGTAAATCATTCTAAATCACTTCGTATGAAATTCGGCATTTAAACATGACTTTCGTGCATTACTTGCAATTGATCTATTATAGGCAACAATGCATTTGTTTAGCCTTAAATTCATGTCACCGAGTCTCTTCTAGTCATTAAATCATTCTAAATTAGTTCGAACGAATTCTATTTTCGCCATTCAAATATTATTTGCTTACATAACTTGTAATTAATCTATTGAAGACAACAATGCATTATTTTAGCATTAAAAAGCATATCAGTCAGTCTTTTCAATCATTAAATTGTTTGAAGGCACTTCGAACCAATTCTCTTTTTGCATTTAAAACGCGACTTTGGTGCATAACTTGCGATTGATCTATTGATAGCAACTATGCCTTTTTTAGTGTTAAAGTCATATTTTTGCGTCTCTTTTAGTTAGTAAATCATTCTAAATCACTTCGAACGAAATTCGGCCTTTAAACATGACTTTCGTGCGTAAGTTGCAGTTGATCTATTGAAGGCAACAATGCATTTGTTTAGCCTTAAGGTCATGTCATTGAGTCTCTTTTAGTCATTAAATCATTCTAAATTAATTCGAACGAATTCTATTTTCGCCCTTCAAACATTATTTTGTTACATAACTTCTAATTAATCTATTGAAGACAACAATGCATTATTTTAGCATTAAAAAGCATATCACTCAGTCTTTTCAATCATTAAATTGTTTGAAGGCACTTCGAGCCAATTCTCTTTTTGCGTTTAAAACGCGACTTTCGTGCATAACTTGCAATTGATCTATTGATGGCAACTATGCATTTTTTAGCGTTCAAGTCATATTTTTGCGTCTCTTTTAGTCAGTAAATCATTCTAAATCACTTCGTATGAAATTCGGCATTTAAACATGACTTTCGTGCATAACTTGCAGTTGATCTATTATAGGCAACAATGCATTTGTTTAGCCTTAAATTCATGTCACAGAGTCTCTTCTAGTCATTAAATCATTCTAAATTAGTTCGAACGAATTCTATTTTCGCTATTCAAATATTATTTTCTTACATAACTTGTAACTAATCTATTGAAGACAACCATGCATTATTTTAGCATTAAAAAGCATATCACTCAGTCTTTTCAATCATTAAATTGTTGGAAGGCACTTCGAACCAATTCTCTTTTTGCATTTAAAACGCGACTCTCGTGCATAACTTGCAATTGATCTATTGATGGCAACTATGAATTTTTTAGCGTTCAAGTCATATTTTTGCGTCTCTTTTAGTCAGTAAATCATTCTAAATCACTTCGTATGAAATTCGGCATTTAAACATGACTTTCGTGCATTACTTGCAATTGATCTATTATAGGCAACAATGCATTTGTTTAGCCTTAAATTCATGTCACCGAGTCTCTTCTAGTCATTAAATCATTCTAAATTAGTTCGAACGAATTCTATTTTCGCCATTCAAATATTATTTGCTTACATAACTTGTAATTAATCTATTGAAGACAACAATGCATTATTTTAGCATTAAAAAGCATATCAGTCAGTCTTTTCAATCATTAAATTGTTTGAAGGCACTTCGAACCAATTCTCTTTTTGCATTTAAAACGCGACTTTGGTGCATAACTTGCGATTGATCTATTGATAGCAACTATGCCTTTTTTAGTGTTAAAGTCATATTTTTGCGTCTCTTTTAGTTAGTAAATCATTCTAAATCACTTCGAACGAAATTCGGCCTTTAAACATGACTTTCGTGCGTAAGTTGCAGTTGATCTATTGAAGGCAACAATGCATTTGTTTAGCCTTAAGGTCATGTCATTGAGTCTCTTTTAGTCATTAAATCATTCTAAATTAATTCGAACGAATTCTATTTTCGCCCTTCAAACATTATTTTCTTACATAACTTCTAATTAATCTATTGAAGACAACAATGCATTATTTTAGCATTAAAAAGCATATCACTCAGTCTTTTCAATCATTAAATTGTTTGAAGGCACTTCGAGCCAATTCTCTTTTTGCGTTTAAAACGCGACTTTCGTGCATAACTTGCAATTGATCTATTGATGGCAACTATGCATTTTTTAGCGTTCAAGTCATATTTTTGCGTCTCTTTTAGTCAGTAAATCATTCTAAATCACTTCGTATGAAATTCGGCATTTAAACATGACTTTCGTGCATAACTTGCAGTTGATCTATTATAGGCAACAATGCATTTGTTTAGCCTTAAATTCATGTCACAGAGTCTCTTCTAGTCATTAAATCATTCTAAATTAGTTCGAACGAATTCTATTTTCGCTATTCAAATATTATTTTCTTACATAACTTGTAACTAATCTATTGAAGACAACCATGCATTATTTTAGCATTAAAAAGCATATCACTCAGTCTTTTCAATCATTAAATTGTTGGAAGGCACTTCGAACCAATTCTCTTTTTGCATTTAAAACGCGACTCTCGTGCATAACTTGCAATTGATCTATTGATGGCAACTATGAATTTTTTAGCGTTCAAGTCATATTTTTGCGTCTCTTTTAGTCAGTAAATCATTCTAAATCACTTCGTATGAAATTCGGCATTTAAACATGACTTTCGTGCATTACTTGCAATTGATCTATTATAGGCAACAATGCATTTGTTTAGCCTTAAATTCATGTCACCGAGTCTCTTCTAGTCATTAAATCATTCTAAATTAGTTCGAACGAATTCTATTTTCGCCCTTCAAACATTATTTTCTTACATAACTTGTAATTAATCTATTGAAGACAACAATGCATTATTTTAGCATTAAAAAGCATATCAGTCAGTCTTTTCAATCATTAAATTGTTTGAAGGCACTTCGAACCAATTCTCTTTTTGCATTTAAAACGCGACTTTGGTGCATAACTTGCGATTGATCTATTGATAGCAACTATGCCTTTTTTAGTGTTAAAGTCATATTTTTGCGTCTCTTTTAGTTAGTAAATCATTCTAAATCACTTCGAACGAAATTCGGCCTTTAAACATGACTTTCGTGCGTAAGTTGCAGTTGATCTATTGAAGGCAACAATGCATTTGTTTAGCCTTAAGGTCATGTCATTGAGTCTCTTTTAGTCATTAAATCATTCTAAATTAATTCGAACGAATTCTATTTTCGCCCTTCAAACATTATTTTCTTACATAACTTCTAATTAATCTATTGAAGACAACAATGCATTATTTTAGCATTAAAAAGCATATCACTCAGTCTTTTCAATCATTAAATTGTTTGAAGGCACTTCGAGCCAATTCTCTTTTTGCATTTAAAACGCGACTTTCGTGCATAACTTGCAATTGATCTACTGATGGCAACTATGCATTTTTTAGCGTTCAAGTCATATTTTTGCGTCTCTTTTAGTCAGTAAATCATTCTAAATCACTTCGTATGAAATTCGGCATTTAAACATGACTTTCGTGCATAACTTGCAGTTGATCTATTATAGGCAACAATGCGTTTGTTTAGCCTTAAATTCATGTCACCGAGTCTCTTCTAGTCATTAAATCATTCTAAATTAGTTCGAACGAATTCTATTTTTGCCCTTCAAACATTATTTTCTTACATAACTTGTAGTTAATCTATTGAAGACAACAATGCATTATTTTAGCATTAAAAAGCATATCACTCAGTCTTTTCAATCATTACATTGTTTGAAGGCACTTCGAACCAATTCTCTTTTTGCATTTAAAACGCGACTTTCGTGCATAACTTGCAATTGATCTATTGATGGCAACTATGCATTTTTTAGCGTTCAAGTCATATTTTTGCGTCTATTTTAGTCAGTAAATCATTCTAAATCACTTCGTATGAAATTCGGCATTTAAACATGACTTTCGTGCATAACTTGCAGTTGATCTATTATAGGCAACAATGCAATTGTTTAGCCTTAAATTCATGTCACCGAGTCTCTTATAGTCATTAAATCATTCTAAATTAGTTCGAACGAATTCTATTTTCGCCATTCAAATATTATTTGCTTACATAACTTGTATTAATCTATTGAAGACAACAATGCATTATTTTAGCATTAAAAAGCATATGACTCAGGCTTTTCAATCATTAAATTGTTTGAAGGCACTTCGAACCAATTCTCCTTTTGCATTTAAAACGCGACTTTCGTGTATAACTTGCAATTGATCTATTGATGGCAACTATGCATTTTTTAGCCTTAAAGTCATCTTTGCGTCTCTTTTAGTCAGTGAATCATTCTAAATTACTTCGAACGAAATTCGGCCTTTAAACATGACTTTCGTGCGTAACTTGCAGTTGATCTAATGAAGGCAACAATGCATTTGTTTAGCCTTAAAGTCATGTCATTGAGTCTCTTCTAGTCATTAAATCATTCTAAATTAATTCGAACGAATTCTATTTTCGCCCTTCAAACATTATTTTTTTACATAACTTGCAATATATCTAGTAAAGACAACATTGCAGTATTTTAGCATTAAAAAGCATATCACTCAGTCTTTTCAATCATTAAATTGTTTGAAGGCACTTCGAACCAATTCTCTTTTTGCATTTAAAACGTGACTTTCGTGCATAACTTGCAATTGATCTATTGATGACAACTATGCCTTTTTTAGCGTTGAAGTCATATTTTTGCGTCTCTTTTAGTCAGTAAATCATTCTAAATCACTTCGAACGAAATTCGCCCTGTAAACATGACTTTCGTGCGTAACTTGCAGTTGATCTATTGAAGGCAACAATGAATTTGTTTAGCCTTAAAGTCATGTCATTGAGTCTCTTTTAGTCATTAAATCATTCTCAATTAATTTGAATGAATTCTATTTTTGCCCTTCAAACATTATTTTCTTACATAACTTGTAGTTAATCTATTGAAGACAACAATGCATTATTTTAGCATTAAAAAGCATATCACTCAGTCTTTTCAATCATTAAATTGTTTTAAGGCACTTCGAACCAATTCTCTTTTTGCATTTGAAACGCGACTTTCGTGTATAACTTGCAATTGATCTATTGATGGCAACTATGCATTTTTTAGCCTTAAAGTCATCTTTGCGTCTCTTTTAGTCAGTGAATCATTCTAAATCACTTCGAACGAAATTCGGCCTTTAAACATGACTTTCGTGCATAACTTGCAGTTGATCTATTATAGGCAACAATGCATTTGTTTAGCCTTAAATTCATGTCACCGAGTCTCTTCTAGTCATTAAATCATTCTAAATTAGTTCGAACGAATTCTATTTTCGCCATTCAATTTTTATTTTCTTACATAACTTGTAATTAATCTATTGAAGACAACAATGCATTATTTTAGCATTAAAAAGCATATGACTCAGTCTTTTCAATCATTAAATTGTTTGAAGGCACTTCGAACCAATTCTCTTTTTGCATTTAAAACGCGACTTTCGTGTATAACTTGCAATTGATCTATTGATGGCAACTATGCATTTTTTAGCCTTAAAGTCATCTTTGCGTCTCTTTTAGTCAGTGATTCATTCTAAATTACTTCGAACGAAATTCGGCCTTTTAACATGACTTTCGTGCGTAACTTGCAGAGAATCTAATGAAGGCAACAATGCATTTGTTTAGCCTTAAAGTCATGTCATTGAGTCTCTTCTAGTCTTTAAATCATTCTAAATTAATTCGAACGAATTCTATTTTCGCCGTTCAAACATTATTTTTTTACATAACTTGCAATATATCTAGAAAAGACAACAATGCAGTATTTTAGCATTAAAAAGCATATCACTCAATCTTTTCAATCATTAAATTGTTTGAAGGCACTTCGAACCAATTCTCTTTTTGCATTTAAAACGTGTCTTTCGTGCATAACTTGCAATTGATCTATTGATGACAACTATGCCTTTTTTAGCGTTCAAGTCATATTTTTGCGTCTCTTTTAGTCAGTAAATCATTCTAAATCACTTCGAACGAAATTCGGCCTTTAAACATGACTTTCGTGCGTAACTTGCAGTTGATCTATTGAAGGCAACAATGAATTTATTTAGCCTTAAGGTCATGTCATTGAGTCTCTTTTAGTCATTAAATCATTATAAATTAATTCGAACGAATTCTATTTTCGCCCTTCAAACATTATTTTCTTACATAACTTCTAATTAATCTATTGAAGACAACAATGCATTATTTTAGCATTAAAAAGCATATCACTCAGTCTTTTCAAATTGTTTGAAGGCACTTCGAACCAATTCTCTTTTTGCATTTAAAACGCGACTTTCGTGCATAACTTGCAATTGATCTATTGATGGCAACTATGCATTTTTTAGCGTTCAAGTCATATTTTTGCGTCTCTTTTAGTCAGAAAATCATTCTAAATCACTTCGTATGAAATTCGGCATTTAAACATGACTTTCGTGCATAACTTGCAGTTGATCTATTATAGGCAACAATGCATTTGTTTAGCCTTAAATTCATGTCACCGAGTCTCTTCTAGTCATTAAATCATTCTAAATTAGTTCGAACCAATCCTATTTTCGCCCTTCAAACATTATTTTCTTAAATAACTTCTAATTAATCTATTGAAGACAACAATGCATTATTTTAGCATTAAAAAGCATATCACTCAGTCTTTTCAATCATTAAATTGTTTGAAGGCACTTCGAACCAATTCTCTTTTTGCATTTAAAACGCGACTTTCGTGCATAACTTGCAATTGATCTATTGATGGCAACTATGCATTTTTTAGCGTTCAAGTCATATTTTTGCGTCTCTTTTAGTCAGAAAATCATTCTAAATCACTTCGTATGAAATTCGGCATTTAAACATGACTTTCGTGCATAACATGTAGTTGATCTATTATAGGCAACAATGCATTTGTTTAGCCTTAAAGTCATGTCATTGAGTCTCTTTTCGTCATTAAATTATTCTAAATTAGTTCGAACGAATTCTATTTTCGCCATTCAAATATTATTTTCTTACATAACTTGTAATTAATCTATTGAAGACAACAATGCATTATTTTAGCATTAAAAAGCATATCACTCAGTCTTTTCAATCATTAAATTGTTTGAAGGCACTTCGAACCAATTCTCTTTTTGCATTTAAAACCCGACTTTCGTGCATAACTTGCAATTGATCTATTGATGGCAACTATGCATTTTTTAGCCTTAAAGTCATCTTTGCGTCTCTTTTAGTCAGTGAATCATTCTAAATCACTTCGAACGAAATTCAGCATTTAAACATGACTTTCGTGCATAACTTGCAGTTGATCTATTATAGGCAACAATGCATTTGTTTAGCCTTAAAGTCATGTCATTGAGTCTCTTTTAGTCATTAAATTATTCTAAATTAATTCGAACGAATTCTATTTTCGCCCTTCAAACATTATTTTCTTACATAACTTCTAATTAATCTATTGAAGACAACAATGCATTATTTTAGCATTAAAAAGCATATCAGTCAGTCTTTTCAATCATTAAATTGTTTGAAGGCACTTCGAACCAATTCTCTTTTTGCATTTAAAACGCGACTTTCGTGCATAACTTGCAATTGATCTATTGATGGCAACTATGCATTTTTTAGGCCTAAAGTCATCTTTGCGTCTCTTTTAGTCAGTGAATCATTCTAATTCACTTTGAACGAAATTCGGCCTTTAAACATGACTTTCGTGCGTAAGTTGCAGTTGATCTATTGAAGGCAACAATGCATTTGTTTAGCCTTAAAGTCATGTCATTGAGTCTCTTTTAGTCATTAAATCATTCTAAATTAATTCGAACGAATTCTATTTTCGCCCTTCAAACATTATTTTCTTACATAACTTCTAATTAATCTATTGAAGACAACAATGCATTATTTTAGCATTAAAAAGCATATCACTCAGTCTTTTCAATCATTAATTTGTTTGAAGGCACTTCGAACCAATTCTCTTTTTGCATTTAAAACGCGACTTTCGTGCATAACTTGCGATTGATCTATTGATGGCAACTATGCCTTTTTTAGCGTTAAAGTCATATTTTTGCGTCTCTTTTAGTCAGTAAATCATTCTAAATCACTTCGAACGAAATTCGGCCTTTAAACATGACTTTCGTGCGTAAGTTGCAGTTGATCTAATGAAGGCAACAATGCATTTGTTTAGCCTTAAAGTCATGTCATTGAATCTCTTTTAGTCATTAAATTATTCTAAATTAATTCGAACGAATTCTATTTTCGCCCTTCAAACATTATTTTCTTACATAACTTGTAATTAATCTATTGAAGACAACAATGCATTATTTTAGCATTAAAAAGCATATGACTCAGTCTTTTCAATCATTAAATTGTATGAAGGCACTTCGAACCAATTCTCTTTTTGCATTTAAAACGCGACTTTCGTGTATAACTTGCAATTGATCTATTGATGGCAACTATGCATTTTTTAGCCTTAAAGTCATATTTTTGCGTCTTTTTTACTAAGTAAATCATTCTAAATCACTTCGAACGAAATTCGGCCTTTAAACAACACTTTCGTGCGTAAGTTGCAGTTGATCTATTGAAGGCAACAACGCATTTGTTTAGCCTTAAAGTCATGTCATTGAGTCTCTTTTAGTCATTAAATCATTCTAAATTAATTCGAACGAATTCTATTTTCGCCCTTCAAACATTATTTTCTTACATAAGTTCTAATTAATATATTGAAGACAACAATGCATTATTTTAGCATTAAAAAGCATATCACTCAGTCTTTTCAAATTGTTTGAAGGCACTTCGAACCAATTCTCTTTTTGCATTTAAAACGCGACTTTCGTGCATAACTTGCAATTGATCTATTGATGGCAACTATGCATTTTTTAGCGTTCAAGTCATATTTTTGCGTCTCTTTTAGTCAGAAAATCATTCTAAATCACTTCGTATGAAATTCGGCATTTAAACATGACTTTCGTGCATAACTTGCAGTTGATCTATTATAGGCAACAATGCATTTGTTTAGCCTTAAATTCATGTCACCGAGTCTCTTCTAGTCATTAAATCATTCTAAATTAGTTCGAACCAATCCTATTTTCGCCCTTCAAACATTATTTTCTTAAATAACTTCTAATTAATCTATTGAAGACAACAATGCATTATTTTAGCATTAAAAAGCATATCACTCAGTCTTTTCAATCATTAAATTGTTTGAAGGCACTTCGAACCAATTCTCTTTTTGCATTTAAAACGCGACTTTCGTGCATAACTTGCAATTGATCTATTGATGGCAACTATGCATTTTTTAGCGTTCAAGTCATATTTTTGCGTCTCTTTTAGTCAGAAAATCATTCTAAATCACTTCGTATGAAATTCGGCATTTAAACATGACTTTCGTGCATAACATGTAGTTGATCTATTATAGGCAACAATGCATTTGTTTAGCCTTAAAGTCATGTCATTGAGTCTCTTTTCGTCATTAAATTATTCTAAATTAGTTCGAACGAATTCTATTTTCGCCATTCAAATATTATTTTCTTACATAACTTCTAATTAATCTATTGAAGACAACAATGCATTATTTTAGCATTAAAAAGCATATCACTCAGTCTTTTCAATCATTAAATTGTTTGAAGGCACTTCGAACCAATTCTCTTTTTGCATTTAAAACGCGACTTTCGTGCATAACTTGCAATTGATCTATTGATGGCAACTATGCATTTTTTAGCCTTAAAGTCATCTTTGCGTCTCTTTTAGTCAGTGAATCATTCTAAATCACTTCGAACGAAATTCGGCATTTAAACATGACTTTCGTGCATAACTTGCAGTTGATCTATTATAGGCAACAATGCATTTGTTTAGCCTTAAAGTCATGTCATTGAGTCTCTTTTAGTCATTAAATTATTCTAAATTAATTCGAACGAATTCTATTTTCGCCCTTCAAACATTATTTTCTTACATAACTTCTAATTAATCTATTGAAGACAACAATGCATTATTTTAGCATTAAAAAGCATATCAGTCAGTCTTTTCAATCATTAAATTGTTTGAAGGCACTTCGAACCAATTCTCTTTTTGCATTTAAAACGCGACTTTCGTGCATAACTTGCAATTGATCTATTAATGGCAACTATGCATTTTTTAGGCCTAAAGTCATCTTTGCGTCTCTTTTAGTCAGTGAATCATTCTAATTCACTTTGAACGAAATTCGGCCTTTAAACATGACTTTCGTGCGTAAGTTGCAGTTGATCTATTGAAGGCAACAATGCATTTGTTTAGCCTTAAAGTCATGTCATTGAGTCTCTTTTAGTCATTAAATCATTCTAAATTAATTCGAACGAATTCTATTTTCGCCCTTCAAACATTATTTTCTTACATAACTTGTAATTAATCTATTGAAGACAACAATGCATTATTTTAGCATTAAAAAGCATATCACTAAGTCTTTTCAAACATTAAATTGTTTGAAGGCACTTCGAACCAATTCTGTTTTTGCATTTAAAACGCGACTTTCGTGCATAACTTGCGATTGATCTATTGATGGCAACTATGCCTTTTTTAGCGTTAAAGTCATATTTTTGCGTCTCTTTTAGTCAGTAAATCATTCTAAATCACTTCGAACGAAATTCGGCCTTTAAACATGACTTTCGTTCGTAACTTGCAGTTGATCTATTGAAGGCAACAATGCATTTGTTTAGCCTTAAAGTCATGTCATTGAGTCTCTTTTAGTCATTAAATCATTCTAAATTAATTCGAACGAATTCTATTTTCGCCCTTCAAACATTATTTTCTTACATAACTTCTAATTAATCTATTGAAGACAACAATGCATTATTTTAGCATTAAAAAGCATATCACTCAGTCTTTTCAAATTGTTTGAAGGCACTTCGAACCAATTCTCTTTTTGCATTTAAAACGCGACTTTCGTGCATAACTTGCAATTGATCTATTGATGGCAACTATGCATTTTTTAGCGTTCAAGTCATATTTTTGCGTCTCTTTTAGTCAGAAAATCATTCTAAATCACTTCGTATGAAATTCGGCATTTAAACATGACTTTCGTGCATAACTTGCAGTTGATCTATTATAGGCAACAATGCATTTGTTTAGCCTTAAATTCATGTCACCGAGTCTCTTCTAGTCATTAAATCATTCTAAATTAGTTCGAACCAATCCTATTTTCGCCTTTCAAACATTATTTTCTTACATAACTTCTAATTAATCTATTGAAGACAACAATGCATTATTTTAGCATTAAAAAGCATATCACTCAGTCTTTTCAATCATTAAATTGTTTGAAGGCACTTCGAACCAATTCTCTTTTTGCATTTAAAACGCGACTTTCGTGCATAACTTGCAATTGATCTATTGATGGCAACTATGCATTTTTTAGCGTTCAAGTCATATTTTTGCGTCTCTTTTAGTCAGAAAATCATTCTAAATCACTTCGTATGAAATTCGGCATTTAAACATGACTTTCGTGCATAACATGCAGTTGATCTATTATAGGCAACAATGCATTTGTTTAGCCTTAAAGTCATGTCATTGAGTCTCTTTTCGTCATTAAATTATTCTAAATTAGTTCGAACGAATTCTATTTTCGCCATTCAAATATTATTTTCTTACATAACTTGTAATTAATCTATTGAAGACAACAATGCATTATTTTAGCATTAAAAAGCATATCACTCAGTCTTTTCAATCATTAAATTGTTTGAAGGCACTTCGAACCAATTCTCTCTTTGCATTTAAAACGCGACTTTCGTGCATAACTTGCAATTGATCTATTGATGGCAACTATGCATTTTTTAGCCTTAAAGTCATCTTTGCGTCTCTTTTAGTCAGTGAATCATTCTAAATCACTTCGAACGAAATTCGGCATTTAAACATGACTTTCGTGCATAACTTGCAGTTGATCTATTATAGGCAACAATGCATTTGTTTAGCCTTAAAGTCATGTCATTGAGTGTCTTTTAGTCATTAAATTATTCTAAATTAATTCGAACGAATTCTATTTTCGCCCTTCAAACATTATTTTCTTACATAACTTCTAATTAATCTATTGAAGACAACAATGCATTATTTTAGCATTAAAAAGCATATCAGTCAGTCTTTTCAATCATTAAATTGTTTGAAGGCACTTCGAACCAATTCTCTTTTTGCATTTAAAACGCGACTTTCGTGCATAACTTGCAATTGATCTATTGATGGCAACTATGCATTTTTTAGCCCTAAAGTCATCTTTGCGTCTCTTTTAGTCAGTGAATCATTCTAAATCACTTTGAACGAAATTCGGCCTTTAAACATGACTTTCGTGCGTAAGTTGCAGTTGATCTATTGAAGGCAACAATGCATTTGTTTAGCCTTAAAGTCATGTCATTGAGTCTCTTTTAGTCATTAAATTATTCTAAATTAATTCGAACGAATTCTATTTTCGCCCTTCAAACATTATTTTCTTACATAACTTGTAATTAATCTATTGAAGACAACAATGCATTATTTTAGCATTAAAAAGCATATGACTCAGTCTTTTCAATCATTAAATTGTATGAAGGCACTTCGAACCAATTCTCTTTTTGCATTTAAAACGCGACTTTCGTGTATAACTTGCAATTGATCTATTGATGGCAACTATGCATTTTTTAGCCTTAAAGTCATATTTTTGCGTCTTTTTTACTAAGTAAATCATTCTAAATCACTTCGAACCAAATTCGGCCTTTAAACAAGACTTTCGTGCGTAAGTTGCAGTTGATCTATTGAAGGCAACAATGCATTTGTTTAGCCTTAAAGTCATGTCATTGAGTCTCTTCTAGTCATTAAATCATTCTAAATTAATTCGAACGAATTCTATTTTCGCCCTTCAAACATTATTTTCTTACATAACTTCTAATTAATCTATTGAAGACAACAATGCATTATTTTAGCATTAAAAAGCATATCACTCAGTCTTTTCAATCATTAATTTGTTTGAAGGCACTTCGAACCAATTCTCTTTTTGCATTTAAAACGCGACTTTCGTGCATAACTTGCGATTGATCTATTGATGGCAACTATGCCTTTTTTAGCGTTAAAGTCATATTTTTGCGTCTCTTTTAGTCAGTAAATCATTCTAAATCACTTCGAACGAAATTCGGCCTTTAAACATGACTTTCGTGCGTAAGTTGCAGTTGATCTAATGAAGGCAACAATGCATTTGTTTAGCCTTAAAGTCATGTCATTGAATCTCTTTTAGTCATTAAATTATTCTAAATTAATTCGAACGAATTCTATTTTCGCCCTTCAAACATTATTTTCTTACATAACTTCTAATTAATCTATTGAAGACAACAATGCATTATTTTCGCATTAAAAAGCATATCAGTCAGTCTTTTCAATCATTAAATTGTTTGAAGGCACTTCGAACCAATTCTCTTTTTGCATTTAAAACGCGACTTTCGTGCATAACTTGCAATTGATCTATTGATGGCAACTATGCATTTCTTAGCGTTCAAGCCATATTTTTGCGTCTCTTTTAGTCAGTAAATCATTCTAAATCACTTCGAACGAAATTCGGCCTTTAAACATAACTTTCGTGCGTAACTTGCAGTTCATCTATTGAAGGCAACAATGCATTTGTTTAGCCTTAAAGTCATGTCATTGAGTCTCTTTTAGTCATCAAATCATTCTCAATTAATTCGAACGAATTCTATTTTTGCCCTTCAAACATTATTTTCTTACATAACTTGTAATTAATCTATTGAAGACAACAATGCATTATTTTAGCGTTAAAAAGCATATCACTCAGTCTTTTCAATCATTAAATTGTTTGAAGGCACTTCGAACCAATTCGCTTTTTGCATTTAAAACGCGACTTTCGTGCATAACTTGCAATTGATCTATTGATGGCAACTATGCATTTTTTAGCCTTAAAGTCATCTTGGCGTCTCTTTTAGTCAGTGAATCATTCTAAATCACTTCGAACGAAATTCGGCCTTTAAACATGACTTTCGTGCATAACATGCAGTTGATCTATTATACGGAACAATGCATGTCTTTAGCCTTAAATTCATGTCACTGAGTCTGTTCTAGTCATTAAATCATTCTAAATTAGTTCGAACGAATTCTATTTTTGCCATTCAAATATTATTTTCTTACATAACTTGTAATTAATCTATTGAAGACAACACTGCATTATTTTAGCATTAAAAAGCATATCACTCACTCTTTTCAATCATTAAATTGTTTGAAGGCACTTCGAACCAATTCTCTTTTTGCATTTAAAACGCGAATTTAGTGCATAACTTGCGATTGATCTATTGATGGAAACTATGCATTTTTTAGCCTGAAAGTCATCTTTGCGTCTCTTTTAGTCAGTGAATCATTCTAAATTACTTCGAACGAAATTCGGCCTTTAAACATGACTTTCGTGCGTAACTTGCAGTTGATCTATTGAAGGCAACAATGAATTTGTTTAGCCTTAAAGTCATGTCATTGAGTCTCTTTGAGTTATTAAATCATTCTCAATTAATTCGAACGAATTCTATTTTTGCCCTTCAAACATTATTTTCTTACATAAGTTGTAGTTAATCTATTGAAGAGAACAATGCATTATTTTAGCATTAAAAAGCATATCACTCAGTCTTTTCAATCATTAAATTGTTTGAAGGCACTTCGAACCAATTCTCTTTTTGCATTTAAAACGCGAATTTAGTGCATAACTTGCAATTGATCTATTGATGGCAACTATGCATTTTTTAGGCTTAAAGTCATCTTTGCGTCTCTTTTAGTCAGTGAATCATTCTAAATTACTTCGAACGAAATTCGGCCTTTAAACATGACTTTTGTGCGTAACGTGCAGTTGATCTACTGAAGGCAACAATGCATTTGTTTAGCCTTAAAGTCATATCATTCAGTCTCTTCTAGTCATTAAATCATTCTAAATTAATACGAACGAATTCTATTTTCGCCCTTCAAACATTATTTTCTTACATAAGTTGTAGTTAATCTATTGAAGAGAACAATGCATTATTTTAGCATTAAAAAGCATATCACTCAATCTTTTCAATCATTAAATTGTTTGAAGGCACTTCGAACCAATTCTCTTTTTGCATTTAAAACGCGAATTTAGTGCATAACTTGCAATTGATCTATTGATGGCAACTATGCATTTTTTAGGCTTAAAGTCATCTTTGCGTCTCTTTTAGTCAGTGAATCATTCTAAATTACTTCGAACGAAATTCGGCCTTTAAACATGACTTTTGTGCGTAACGTGCAGTTGATCTACTGAAGGCAACAATGCATTTGTTTAGCCTTAAAGTCATATCATTCAGTCTCTTCTAGTCATTAAATCATTCTAAATTAATACGAACGAATTCTATTTTCGCCCTTCAAAAATTATTTTTTTACATAACTTGCCATTAATCTACTAAAGAGAACAATGCATTATTTTAGCATTAAAAAGCATATCACTCAGTCTTTTCAAACATTAAATTGTTTGAAGGCAGTTCGAACCAATTCTCTTTTTGCATTTAAAACGCGACTTTCGTGCATAACTTGCGATTGATCTATTGATGGCAACTATGCCTTTTTTAGCGTTAAAGTCATATTTTTGCGTCTCTTTTAGTCAGTAAATCATTCTAAATCACTTCGAACGAAATTCGGCCTTTAAACATGACTTTCGTTCGTAACTTGCAGTTGATCTATTGAAGGCAACAATGCATTTGTTTAGCCTTAAAGTCATGTCAGTGAGTCTCTTTTAGTCATTAAATCATTCTAAATTAATTCGAACGAATTCTCTCTTCGCCCTTCAAACATTATTTTCTTACATAACTTCTAATTAATCTATTGAAGACAACAATGCATTATTTTAGCATTAGAAAGCATATCACTCAGTCTTTTCAATCATTAAATTGTTTGAAGGCACTTCGAACCAATTCTCTTTTTGCATTTAAAACGCGACTTTCGTGCATAACTTGCAATTGATCTATTGATGGCAACTATGCATTTTTTAGCCTTAAAGTCATCTTTGCGTCTCTTTTAGTCAGTGAATCATTCTAAATCACTTCGAACGAAATTCGGCATTTAAACATGACTTTCGTGCATAACTTGCAGTTGATCTATTATAGGCAACAATGCATTTGTTTAGCCTTAAAGTCATGTCATTGAGTCTCTTTTAGTCATTAAATTATTCTAAATTAATTCGAACGAATTCTATTTTCGCCCTTCAAACATTATTTTCTTACATAACTTCTAATTAATCTATTGAAGACAACAATGCATTATTTTAGCATTAAAAAGCATATCAGTCAGTCTTTTCAATCATTAAATTGTTTGAAGGCACTTCGAACCAATTCTCTTTTTGCATTTAAAACGCGACTTTCGTGCATAACTTGCAATTGATCTATTGATGGCAACTATGCATTTTTTAGGCCTAAAGTCATCTTTGCGTCTCTTTTAGTCAGTGAATCATTCTAAATCACTTTGAACGAAATTCGGCCTTTAAACATGACTTTCGTGCGTAAGTTGCAGTTGATCTAATGAAGGCAACAATGCATTTGTTTAGCCTTAAAGTCATGTCATTGAGTCTCTTTTAGTCATTAAATTATTCTAAATTAATTCGAACGAATTCTATTTTCGCCCTTCAAACATTATTTTCTTACATAACTTCTAATTAATCTATTGAAGACAACAATGCATTATTTTCGCATTAAAAAGCATATCAGTCAGTCTTTTCAATCATTAAATTGTTTGAAGGCACTTCGAACCAATTCTCTTTTTGCATTTAAAACGCGACTTTCGTGCATAACTTGCAATTGATCTATTGATGGCAACTATGCATTTCTTAGCGTTCAAGCCATATTTTTGCGTCTCTTTTAGTCAGTAAATCATTCTAAATCACTTCGAACGAAATTCGGCCATTAAACATAACTTTCGTGCGTAACTTGCAGTTCATCTATTGAAGGCAACAATGCATTTGTTTAGCCTTAAAGTCATGTCATTGAGTCTCTTTTAGTCATTAAATCATTCTCAATTAATTCGAACGAATTCTATTTTTGCCCTTCAAACATTATTTTCTTACATAACTTGTAATTAATCTATTGAAGACAACAATGCATTATTTTAGCGTTAAAAAGCATATCACTCAGTCTTTTCAATCATTAAATTGTTTGAAGGCACTTCGAACCAATTCGCTTTTTGCATTTAAAACGCGACTTTCGTGCATAACTTGCAATTGATCTATTGATGGCAACTATGCATTTTTTAGCCTTAAAGTCATCTTGGCGTCTCTTTTAGTCAGTGAATCATTCTAAATCACTTCGAACGAAATTCGGCCTTTAAACATGACTTTCGTGCATGACATGCAGTTGATCTATTATACGGAACAATGCATGTCTTTAGCCTTAAATTCATGTCACTGAGTCTGTTCTAGTCATTAAATCATTCTAAATTAGTTCGAACGAATTCTACTTTTGCCATTCAAATATTATTTTCTTACATAACTTGTAATTAATCTATTGAAGACAACACTGCATTATTTTAGCATTAAAAAGCATATCACTCAGTCTTTTCAATCATTAAATTGTTTGAAGGCACTTCGAACCAATTCTCTTTTTGCATTTAAAACGCGAATTTAGTGCATAACTTGCAATTGATCTATTGATGGAAACTATGCATTTTTTAGCCTGAAAGTCATCTTTGCGTCTCTTTTAGTCAGTGAATCATTCTAAATTACTTCGAACGAAATTCGGCCTTTAAACATGACTTTCGTGCGTAACTTGCAGTTGATCTATTGAAGGCAACAATGAATTTGTTTAGCCTTAAAGTCATGTCATTGAGTCTCTTTGAGTTATTAAATCATTCTCAATTAATTCGAACGAATTCTATTTTTGCCCTTCAAACATTATTTTCTTACATAAGTTGTAGTTAATCTATTGAAGAGAACAATGCATTATTTTAGCATTAAAAAGCATATCACTCAGTCTTTTCAATCATTAAATTGTTTGAAGGCGCTTCGAACCAATTCTCTTTTTGCATTTAAAACGCGAATTTAGTGCATAACTTGCAATTGATCTATTGATGGCAACTATGCATTTTTTAGGCTTAAAGTCATCTTTGCGTCTCTTTTAGTCAGTGAATCATTCTTAATTACTTCGAACGAAATTCGGCCTTTAAACATGGCTTTTGTGCGTAACTTGCAGTTGATCTACTGAAGGCAACAATGCATTTGTTTAGCCTTAAAGTCATATCATTGAGTCTCTTCTAGTCATTAAATCATTCTAAATTAATACGAACGAATTCTATTTTCGCCCTTCAAAAATTATTTTTTTACATAACTTGCCATTAATCTACTAAAGAGAACAGTGCATTATTTTAGCATTAAAAAGCATATCACTAAGTCTTTTCAAACATTAAATTGTTTGAAGGCACTTCGAACCAATTCTGTTTTTGCATTTAAAACGCGACTTTCGTGCATAACTTGCGATTGATCTATTGATGGCAACTATGCCTTTTTTAGCGTTAAAGTCATATTTTTGCGTCTCTTTTAGTCAGTAAATCATTCTAAATCACTTCGAACGAAATTCGGCCTTTAAACATGACTTTCGTTCGTAACTTGCAGTTGATCTATTGAAGGCAACAATGCATTTGTTTAGCCTTAAAGTCATGTCATTGAGTCTCTTTTAGTCATTAAATCATTCTAAATTAATTCGAACGAATTCTATTTTCGCCCTTCAAACATTATTTTCTTACATAACTTCTAATTAATCTATTGAAGACAACAATGCATTATTTTAGCATTAAAAAGCATATCACTCAGTCTTTTCAAATTGTTTGAAGGCACTTCGAACCAATTCTCTTTTTGCATTTAAAACGCGACTTTCGTGCATAACTTGCAATTGATCTATTGATGGCAACTATGCATTTTTTAGCGTTCAAGTCATATTTTTGCGTCTCTTTTAGTCAGAAAATCATTCTAAATCACTTCGTATGAAATTCGGCATTTAAACATGACTTTCGTGCATAACTTGCAGTTGATCTATTATAGGCAACAATGCATTTGTTTAGCCTTAAATTCATGTCACCGAGTCTCTTCTAGTCATTAAATCATTCTAAATTAGTTCGAACCAATCCTATTTTCGCCCTTCAAACATTATTTTCTTACATAACTTCTAATTAATCTATTGAAGACAACAATGCATTATTTTAGCATTAAAAAGCATATCACTCAGTCTTTTCAATCATTAAATTGTTTGAAGGCACTTCGAACCAATTCTCTTTTTGCATTTAAAACGCGAATTTAGTGCATAACTTGCAATTGATCTATTGATGGCAACTATGCATTTTTTAGCCTTAAAGTCATCTTTGCGTCTCTTTTAGTCAGTGAATCATTCTAAATTACTTCGAACGAAATTCGGCCTTTAAACATGGCTTTTGTGCGTAACTTGCAGTTGATCTACTGAAGGCAACAATGCATTTGTTTAGCCTTAAAGTCATATCATTGAGTCTCTTCTAGTCATTAAATCATTCTAAATTAATTCGAACGAATTCTATTTTTGCCCTTCAAACATTATTTTCTTACATAACTTGTAATTAATCTATTGAAGACAACAATGCATTATTTTAGCATTAAAAAGCATATGACTCAGTCTTTTCAATCATTAAATTGTATGAAGGCACTTCGAACCAATTCTCTTTTTGCATTTAAAACGCGACTTTCGTGTATAACTTGCAATTGATCTATTGATGGCAACTATGCCTTTTTTAGCGTTAAAGTCATATTTTTGCGTCTTTTTTACTAAGTAAATCATTCTAAATCACTTCGAACGAAATTCGGCCTTTAAACAAGACTTTCGTGCGTAAGTTGCAGTTGATCTATTGAAGGCAACAACGCATTTGTTTAGCCTTAAAGTCATGTCATTGAGTCTCTTTTAGTCATTAAATCATTCTAAATTAATTCGAACGAATTCTCTTTTCGCCCTTCAAACATTATTTTCTTACATAACTTCTAATTAATCTATTGAAGACAACAATGCATTATTTTAGCATTAGAAAGCATATCACTCAGTCTTTTCAATCATTAAATTGTTTGAAGGCACTTCGAACCAATTCTCTTTTTGCATTTAAAACGCGACTTTCGTGCATAACTTGCAATTGATCTATTGATGGCAACTATGCATTTTTTAGCCTTAAAGTCATCTTTGCGTCTCTTTTAGTCAGTGAATCATTCTAAATCACTTCGAACGAAATTCGGCATTTAGACATGACTTTCGTGCATAACTTGCAGTTGATCTATTATAGGCAACAATTCATTTGTTTAGCCTTAAAGTCATGTCATTGAGTCTCTTTTAGTCATTAAATTATTCTAAATTAATTCGAACGAATTCTATTTTCGCCCTTCAAACATTATTTTCTTACATAACTTCTAATTAATCTATTGAAGACAACAATGCATTATTTTAGCATTAAAAAGCATATCAGTCAGTCTTTTCAATCATTAAATTGTTTGAAGGCACTTCGAACCAATTCTCTTTTTGCATTTAAAACGCGACTTTCGTGCATAACTTGCAATTGATCTATTGATGGCAACTATGCATTTTTTAGGCCTAAAGTCATCTTTGCGTCTCTTTTAGTCAGTGAATCATTCTAAATCACTTTGAACGAAATTCGGCCTTTAAACATGACTTTCGTGCGTAAGTTGCAGTTGATCTATTGAAGGCAACAATGCATTTGTTTAGCCTTAAAGTCATGTCATTGAGTCTCTTTTAGTCATTAAATCATTCTAAATTAATTCGAACGAATTCTATTTTCGCCCTTCAAACATTATTTTCTTACATAACTTGTAATTAATCTATTGAAGACAACAATGCATTATTTTAGCATTAAAAAGCATATGACTCAGTCTTTTCAATCATTAAATTGTATGAAGGCACTTCGAACCAATTCTCTTTTTGCATTTAAAACGCGACTTTCGTGTATAACTTGCAATTGATCTATTGATGGCAACTATGCATTTTTTAGCCTTAAAGTCATATTTTTGCGTCTTTTTTACTAAGTAAATCATTCTAAATCACTTCGAACGAAATTCGGCCTTTAAACAAGACTTTCGTGCGTAAGTTGCAGTTGATCTATTGAAGGCAACAACGCATTTGTTTAGCCTTAAAGTCATGTCATTGAGTCTCTTTTAGTCATTAAATCATTCTAAATTAGTTCGAACCAATCCTATTTTCGCCCTTCAAACATTATTTTCTTACATAACTTCTAATTAATCTATTGAAGACAACAATGCATTATTTTAGCATTAAAAAGCATATCACTCAGTCTTTTCAATCATTAAATTGTTTGAAGGCACTTCGAACCAATTCTCTTTTTGCATTTAAAACGCGACTTTCGTGCATAACTTGCAATTGATCTATTGATGGCAACTATGCATTTTTTAGCGTTCAAGTCATATTTTTGCGTCTCTTTTAGTCAGAAAATCATTCTAAATCACTTCGTATGAAATTCGGCATTTAAACATGACTTTCGTGCATAACATGCAGTTGATCTATTATAGGCAACAATGCATTTGTTTAGCCTTAAATTCATGTCACCGAGTCTCTTCTAGTCATTAAATCATTCTAAATTAGTTCGAACCAATCCTATTTTCGCCCTTCAAACATTATTTTCTTACATAACTTCTAATTAATCTATTGAAGACAACAATGCATTATTTTAGCATTAAAAAGCATATCACTCAGTCTTTTCAAACATTAAATTGTTTGAAGGCACTCCGAACCAATTCTGTTTTTGCATTTAAAACGCGACTTTCGTGCATAACTTGCGATTGATCTATTGATGGCAACTATGCCTTTTTTAGCGTTAAAGTCATATTTTTGCGTCTCTTTTAGTCAGTGAATCATTCTAAATTACTTCGAACGAAATTCGGCCTTTAAACATGGCTTTTGTGCGTAACTTGCAGTTGATCTACTGAAGGCAACAATGCATTTGTTTAGCCTTAAAGTCATATCATTGAGTCTCTTCTAGTCATTAAATCATTCTAAATTAATACGAACGAATTCTATTTTCGCCTTTCAAAAATTATTTTTTTACATAACTTGCCATTAATCTACTAAAGAGAACAATGCATTATTTTAGCATTAAAAAGCATATCACTGAGTCTTTTCAAACATTAAATTGTTTGAAGGCACTTCGAACCAATTCTGTTTTTGCATTTAAAACGCGACTTTCGTGCATAACTTGCGATTGATCTATTGATGGCAACTATGCCTTTTTTAGCGTTAAAGTCATATTTTTGCGTCTCTTTTAGTCAGTAAATCATTCTAAATCACTTCGAACGAAATTCGGCCTTTAAACATGACTTTCGTTCGTAACTTGCAGTTGATCTATTGAAGGCAACAATGCATTTGTTTAGCCTTAAAGTCATGTCATTGAGTCTCTTTTAGTCATTAAATCATTCTAAATTAATTCGAACGAATTCTATTTTCGCCCTTCAAACATTATTTTCTTACATAACTTCTAATTAATCTATTGAAGACAACAATGCATTATTTTAGCATTAAAAAGCATATCACTCAGTCTTTTCAAATTGTTTGAAGGCACTTCGAACCAATTCTCTTTTTGCATTTAAAACGCGACTTTCGTGCATAACTTGCAATTGATCTATTGATGGCAACTATGCATTTTTTAGCGTTCAAGTCATATTTTTGCGTCTCTTTTAGTCAGAAAATCATTCTAAATCACTTCGTATGAAATTCGGCATTTAAACATGACTTTCGTGCATAACTTGCAGTTGATCTACTATAGGCAACAATGCATTTGTTTAGCCTTAAATTCATGTCACCGAGTCTCTTCTAGTCATTAAATCATTCTAAATTAGTTCGAACCAATCCTATTTTCGCCCTTCAAACATTATTTTCTTACATAACTTCTAATTAATCTATTGAAGACAACAATGCATTATTTTAGCATTAAAAAGCATATCAGTCAGTCTTTTCAATCATTAAATTGTTTGAAGGCACTTCGAACCAATTCTCTTTTTGCATTTAAAACGCGACTTTCGTGCATAACTTGCAATTGATCTATTGATGGCAACTATGCATTTTTTAGGCCTAAAGTCATCTTTGCGTCTCTTTTAGTCAGTGAATCATTCTAAATCACTTTGAACGAAATTCGGCCTTTAAACATGACTTTCGTGCGTAAGTTGCAGTTGATCTATTGAAGGCAACAATGCATTTGTTTAGCCTTCAAGTCATGTCATTGAGTCTCTTTTAGTCATTAAATCATTCTAAATTAATTCGAACGAATTCTATTTTCGCCCTTCAAACATTATTTTCTTACATAACTTGTAATTAATCTATTGAAGACAACAATGCATTATTTTAGCATTAAAAAGCATATGACTCAGTCTTTTCAATCATTAAATTGTATGAAGGCACTTCGAACCAATTCTCTTTTTGCATTTAAAACGCGACTTTCGTGTATAACTTGCAATTGATCTATTGATGGCAACTATGCATTTTTTAGCCTTAAAGTCATATTTTTGCGTCTTTTTTACTAAGTAAATCATTCTAAATCACTTCGAACGAAATTCGGCCTTTAAACAAGACTTTCGTGCGTAAGTTGCAGTTGATCTACAGAAGGCAACAATGCATTTGTTTAGCCTTAAAGTCATGTCATTGAGTCTCTTCTAGTCATTAAATCATTCTAAATTAATTCGAACGAATTCTATTTTCGCCCTTCAAACATTATTTTCTTACATAACTTCTAATTAATCTATTGAAGACAACAATGCATTATTTTAGCATTAAAAAGCATATCACTCAGTCTTTTCAATCATTAATTTGTTTGAAGGCACTTCGAACCAATTCTCTTTTTGCATTTAAAACGCGACTTTCATGCATAACTTGCGATTGATCTATTGATGGCAACTATGCCTTTTTTAGCGTTAAAGTCATATTTTTGCGTCTCTTTTAGTCAGTAAATCATTCTAAATCACTTCGAACGAAATTCGGCCTTTAAACATGACTTTCGTGCGTAAGTTGCAGTTGATCTATTGAAGGCAACAATGCATTTGTTTAGCCTTAAAGTCATGTCATGGAGTCTCTTTTAGTCATTAAATTATTCTAAATTAATTCGAACGAATTCTATTTTCGCCCTTCAAACATTATTTTCTTACATAATTTCTAATTAATCAATTGAAGACAACAATGCATTATTTTCGCATTAAAAAGCATATCAGTCAGTCTTTTCAATCATTAAATTGTTTGAAGGCACTTCGAACCAATTCTCTTTTTGCATTTAAAACGCGACTTTCGTGCATAACTTGCGATTGATCTATTGATGGCAACTATGCCTTTTTTAGCGTTAAAGTCATATTTTTGCGTCTCTTTTAGTCAGTAAATCATTCTAAATCACTTCGAACGAAATTCGGCCTTTAAACATGACTTTCGTTCGTAACTTGCAGTTGATCTATTGAAGGCAACAATGCATTTGTTTAGCCTTAAAGTCATGTCATTGAGTCTCTTTTAGTCATTAAATCATTCTAAATTAATTCGAACGAATTCTATTTTCGCCCTTCAAACATTATTTTCTTACATAACTTCTAATTAATCTATTGAAGACAACAATGCATTATTTTAGCATTAAAAAGCATATCACTCAGTCTTTTCAAATTGTTTGAAGGCACTTCGAACCAATTCTCTTTTTGCATTTAAAACGCGACTTTCGTGCATAACTTGCAATTGATCTATGGATGGCAACTATGCATTTTTTAGCGTTCAAGTCATATTTTTGCGTCTCTTTTAGTCAGAAAATCATTCTAAATCACTTCGTATGAAATTCGGCATTTAAACATGACTTTCGTGCATAACTTGCAGTTGATCTACTATAGGCAACAATGCATTTGTTTAGCCTTAAATTCATGTCACCGAGTCTCTTCTAGTCATTAAATCATTCTAAATTAGTTCGAACCAATCCTATTTTCGCCCTTCAAACATTATTTTCTTACATAACTTCTAATTAATCTATTGAAGACAACAATGCATTATTTTAGCATTAAAAAGCATATCAGTCAGTCTTTTCAATCATTAAATTGTTTGAAGGCACTTCGAACCAATTCTCTTTTTGCATTTAAAACGCGACTTTCGTGCATAACTTGCAATTGATCTATTGATGGCAACTATGCATTTTTTAGGCCTAAAGTCATCTTTGCGTCTCTTTTAGTCAGTGAATCATTCTAAATCACTTTGAACGAAATTCGGCCTTTAAACATGACTTTCGTGCGTAAGTTGCAGTTGATCTATTGAAGGCAACAATGCATTTGTTTAGCCTTCAAGTCATGTCATTGAGTCTCTTTTAGTCATTAAATCATTCTAAATTAATTCGAACGAATTCTATTTTCGCCCTTCAAACATTATTTTCTTACATAACTTGTAATTAATCTATTGAAGACAACAATGCATTATTTTAGCATTAAAAAGCATATGACTCAGTCTTTTCAATCATTAAATTGTATGAAGGCACTTCGAACCAATTCTCTTTTTGCATTTAAAACGCGACTTTCGTGTATAACTTGCAATTGATCTATTGATGGCAACTATGCATTTTTTAGCCTTAAAGTCATATTTTTGCGTCTTTTTTACTAAGTAAATCATTCTAAATCACTATGAACGAAATTCGGCCTTTAAACAAGACTTTCGTGCGTAAGTTGCAGTTGATCTACAGAAGGCAACAATGCATTTGTTTAGCCTTAAAGTCATGTCATTGAGTCTCTTCTAGTCATTAAATCATTCTAAATTAATTCGAACGAATTCTATTTTCGCCCTTCAAACATTATTTTCTTACATAACTTCTAATTAATCTATTGAAGACAACAATGCATTATTTTAGCATTAAAAAGCATATCACTCAGTCTTTTCAATCATTAATTTGTTTGAAGGCACTTCGAACCAATTCTCTTTTTGCATTTAAAACGCGACTTTCGTGCATAACTTGCGATTGATCTATTGATGGCAACTATGCCTTTTTTAGCGTTAAAGTCATATTTTTGCGTCTCTTTTAGTCAGTAAATCATTCTAAATCACTTCGAACGAAATTCGGCCTTTAAACATGACTTTCGTGCGTAAGTTGCAGTTGATCTATTGAAGGCAACAATGCATTTGTTTAGCCTTAAAGTCATGTCATTGAGTCTCTTTTAGTCATTAAATTATTCTAAATTAATTCGAACGAATTCTATTTTCGCCTTTCAAACATTATTTTCTTACATAATTTCTAATTAATCAATTGAAGACAACAATGCATTATTTTCGCATTAAAAAGCATATCAGTCAGTCTTTTCAATCATTAAATTGTTTGAAGGCACTTCGAACCAATTCTCTTTTTGCATTTAAAACGCGACTTTCGTGCATAACTTGCAATTGATCTATTGATGGCAACTATGCATTTCTTAGCGTTCAAGCCATATTTTTGCGTCTCTTTTAGTCAGTAAATCATTCTAAATCACTTCGAACGAAATTCGGCCTTTAAACATAACTTTCGTGCGTAACTTGCAGTTCATCTATTGAAGGCAACAATGCATTTGTTTAGCCTTAAAGTCATGTCATTGAGTCTCTTTTAGTCATTAAATGATTCTCAATTAATTCGAACGAATTCTATTTTTGCCCTTCAAACATTATTTTCTTACGTAACTTGTAATTAATCTATTGAAGACAACAATGCATTATTTTAGCGTTAAAAAGCATATCACTCAGTCTTTTCAATCATTAAATTGTTTGAAGGCACTTCGAACCAATTCGCTTTTTGCATTTAAAACGCGACTTTCGTGCATAACTTGCAATTGATCTATTGATGGCAACTATGCATTTTTTAGCCTTAAAGTCATCTTGGCGTCTCTTTTAGTCAGTGAATCATTCTAAATCACTTCGAACGAAATTCGGCCTTTAAACATGACTTTCGTGCATAACATGCAGTTGATCTATTATACGGAACAATGCATGTCTTTAGCCTTAAATTCATGTCACTGAGTCTGTTCTAGTCATTAAATCATTCTAAATTAGTTCGAACGAATTCTATTTTTGCCATTCAAATATTATTTTCTTACATAACTTGTAATTAATCTATTGAAGACAACACTGCATTATTTTAGCGTTAAAAAGCATATCACTCACTCTTTTCAATCATTAAATTGTTTGAAGGCACTTCGAACCAATTCTCTTTTTGCATTTAAAACGCGAATTTAGTGCATAACTTGCAATTGATCTATTGATGGAAACTATGCATTTTTTAGCCTGAAAGTCATCTTTGCGTCTCTTTTAGTCAGTGAATCATTCTAAATTACTTCGAACGAAATTCGGCCTTTAAACATGACTTTCGTGCGTAACTTGCAGTTGATCTATTGAAAGCAACAATGAATTTGTTTAGCCTTAAAGTCATGTCATTGAGTCTCTTTGAGTTATTAAATCATTCTCAATTAATTCGAACGAATTCTATTTTTGCCCTTCAAACATTATTTTCTTACATAAGTTGTAGTTAATCTATTGAAGAGAACAATGCATTATTTTAGCATTAAAAAGCATATCACTCAGTCTTTTCAACCATTAAATTGTTTGAAGGCACTTCGAACCAATTCTCTTTTTGCATTTAAAACGCGAATTTAGTGCATAACTTGCAATTGATCTATTGATGGCAACTATGCATTTTTTAGCCTTAAAGTCATCTTTGCGTCTCTTTTAGTCAGTGAATCATTCTAAATTACTTCGAACGAAATTCGGCCTTTAAACATGGCTTTTGTGCGTAACTTGCAGTTGATCTACTGAAGGCAACAATGCATTTGTTTAGCCTTAAAGTCATATCATTGAGTCTCTTCTAGTCATTAAATCATTCTAAATTAATACGAACGAATTCTATTTTCGCCCTTCAAAAATTATTTTTTTACATAACTTGCCATTAATCTACTAAAGAGAACAATGCATTATTTTAGCATTAAAAAGCATATCACTCAGTCTTTTCAATCATTAAATTGTTTGAAGGCACTTCGAACCAATTCTCTTTTTGCATTTAAAACGCGACTTTCGTGCATAACTTGCAATTGATCTATTGATGGCAACTATGCATTTTTTAGCGTTCAAGTCATATTTTTGCGTCTCTTTTAGTCAGAAAATCATTCTAAATCACTTCGTATGAAATTCGGCATTTAAACATGACTTTCGTGCATAACTTGCAGTTGATCTATTATAGGCAACAATGCATTTGTTTAGCCTTAAAGTCATGTCATTGAGTCTCTTTTAGTCATTAAATTGTTCTAAATTAATTCGAACGAATTCTATTTTCGCCCTTCAAACATTATTTTCTTACATAACTTCTAATTAATCTATTGAAGACAATAATGCATTATTTTAGCATTAAAAAGCATATCAGTCAGTCTTTTCAATCATTAAATTGTTTGACGGCACTTCGAACCAATTCTCTTTTTGCATTTAAAACGCGACTTTCGTGTATAACTTGCAATTGATCTATTGATGGCAACTATGCATTTTTTAGCCTTAAAGTCATCTTTGCGTCTCTTTTAGTCAGTGAATCATTCTAAATCACTTCGAACGAAATTCGGCCTTTAAACATGACTTTCGTGCATAACTTGCAGTTGATCTATTATATGGAACAATGCATGTCTTTAGCCTTAAATTCATGTCACTGAGTCTCTTCTAATCATTAAATCATTCTAAATTAGTTCGAACCAATTCTCTTTTTGCATTTCAAACGCGACTTTCGTGCATAACTTGCAATTGATCTATTGATGGAAACTATGCATTTTTTAGCCTGAAAGTCATCTTTGCGTCTCTTTTAGTCAGTGAATCATTCGAAATTACTTCGAACGAAATTCGGCCTTTAAACATGACTTTCGTGCGTAACTTGCAGTTGATCTATTGAAGGCAACAATGAATTTGTTTAGCCTTAAAGTCATGTCATTGAGTCTCTTTGAGTTATTAAATCATTCTCAATTAATTCGAACGAATTCTATTTTTGCCCTTCAAACATTATTTTCTTACATAAGTTGTAGTTAATCTATTGAAGAGAACAATGCATTATTTTAGCATTAAAAAGCATATCACTCAGTCTTTTCAATCATTAAATTGTTTGAAGGCACTTCGAACCAATTCTCTTTTTGCATTTAAAACGCGAATTTAGTGCATAACTTGCAATTGATCTATTGATGGCAACTATGCATTTTTTAGCCCTAAAGTCATCTTTGCGTCTCTTTTAGTCAGTGAATCATTCTAAATCACTTTGAACGAAATTCGGCCTTTAAACATGACTTTCGTGCATAACTTGCAGTTGATCTATTATAGGCAACAATGCATTTGTTTAGCCTTAAATTCATGTCACCGAGTCTCTTCTAGTCATTAAATCATTCTAAATTAGTTCGAACGAATTCTATTTTCGCCATTCAAATATTATTTTCTTACATAACTTGTAATTAATCTATTGAAGACAACAATGCATTATTTTAGCTTTAAAAAGCATATGACTCAGTCTTTTCAATCATTAAATTGTTTGAAGGCACTTCGAACCAATTCTCTTTTTGCATTTAAAACGCGACTTTCGTGTATAACTTGCAATTGATCTATTGATGGCAACTATGCATTTTTTAGCCTTAAAGTCATCTTTGCGTCTCTTTTAGTCAGTGAATCATTCTAAATCACTTCGAACGAAATTCGGCCTTTAAACATGACTTTCGTGCATAACTTGCAGTTGATCTATTATATGGAACAATGCATGTCTTTAGCCTTAAATTCATGTCACTGAGTCTCTTCTAATCATTAAATCATTCTAAATTAGTTCGAACCAATTCTCTTTTTGCATTTCAAACGCGACTTTCGTGTATAACTTGCAATTGATCAATTGATGGCAACTATGCATTTTTTAGCCTTAAAGTCATCTTTGCGTCTGTTTTAGTCAGTGACTCATTCTAAATTACTTCGAACGAAATTCGGCCTTTAAACATGACTTTCGTTCGTAACTTGCAGTTGATCTATTGAAGGCAACAATGCATTTGTTTAGCCTTAAACTCATGTCATTGAGTCTCTTCTAGTCATTAAATCATTCTAAATTAATTCGAACGAATTCTATTTTCGCCCTTCAAACATTATTTTTTTACATAACTTGCAATTAATCTACTAAAGACAACAATGCAGTATTTTAGCATTAAAAAGCATATCACTCAGTATTTTCAATCATTAAATTGTTTGAAGGCACTTCGAACCAATTCTCTTTTTGCATTTAAAACGCGAGTTTCGTGCATAACTTGCAATTGATCTATTGATGCCAACTAAGCATTTTTTAGCGTTAAAGTCATATTTTTGCGTCTCTTTTAGTCAGTGAATCATTCTAAATCACTTCGAACGAAATTCAGCCTTTAAACATGACTTTCGTGCATAACTTGCAGTTGATCTATTATACAGAACAATGCATGTCTTTAGCCTTAAATTCATGTCACTGAGTCTCTTCTAATCATTAAATCATTCTAAATTAGTTCGAACCAATTCTCTTTTTGCATTTAAAACGCGACTTTCGTGTATAACTTGCAATTGATCTATTGATGGCAACTATGCATTTTTTCGCCTTAAAGTCATCTTTGTGTCTCTTTTAGTCAGTGAATCATTCTAAATCACTTCGAACGAAATTCGGCCTTTAAACATGACTTTCGTGCATAACTTGCAGTTGATCTATTATACGGAACAATGCATGTCTTTAGCCTTAAATTTATGTCACCGAGTCTCTTCTAATCATTAAATCATTCTAAATTAGTTCGAACCAATTCTCTTTTTGCATTTAAAACGCGACTTTCGTGCATAACTTGCAATTGATCTATTGATGGCAACTATGCATTTTTTAGTGTTTAAGCCATATTTTTGCGTCTCTTTTAGTCAGTAAATCATTCTAAATCACTTCGTATGAGATTCGGCATTTAAACATGACTTTCGTGCATAACTTGCAGTTGATCTATTATAGGCAACAATGCATTTGTTTAGCCTTAAATTCATGTCACCGACTCTCTCCTAGTCATTAAATCATTCTAAATTAGTTCGAACGAATTCTATTTTCGCCATTCAAATATTATTTTCTTACATATCTTCTAATTAATCTAGTGAAGACAACAATGCAATATTTTAGCATTAAAAAGCATATCACTCAGTCTTTTCAATCATTAAATTGTTTGAAGGCACTTCGGACCAATTCTCTTTTTGCATTTAAAACGCGACTTTCGTGCATAACTTGCAATTGATCTATTGATGGCAACTATGCATTTTTTAGCGTTCAAGCCATATTTTTGCGTCTCTTTTAGTCAGTAAATCATTCTAAATCACTTCGAACGAAATTCGGCCTTTAAACATGACTTTCGTTCGTAACTTGCAGTTCATCTATTGAAGGCAACAATGCATTTGTTCAGCCTTAAAGTCATGTCATTGAGTCTCTTTTAGTCATTAAATCATTCTAAATTAATTCGAACGAATTCCATTTTCGCCCTTCAAACAGTATTTTCTTACATGACTTGTAATTAATCTATTGAAGACAACAATGCATTATTTTAGCATTAAAAAGCATATCACTCAGTCTTTTCAATCATTAAATTGTTTGAGGGCACTTCGAACCAATTCTCTTTTTGCATTTAAAACGCGACTTTCGTGCATAACTTGCAATTGATCTATTGATGACAACTATGCATTTTTTTAGCGTTCAAGCCATATTTTTGCGTCTCTTTTAGTCAGTAAATCATTCTAAATCACTTCGAATGAAATTCGGCCTTTAAACATGACTTTCATGCATAACTTGCAGTTCATCTATTGAAGGCAACAATGCATTTGTTTAGCCTTAAAGTCATGTCATTGAGTCTCTTTTAGTCATTAAATCATTCTAAATTAATTCGAACGAATTCCATTTTCGCCCTTCAAATATTATTTTCTTACATAACTTGTAATTAATCTAGTGAAGACAACAATGCATTATTTTAGCATTAAAAAGCATATCACTAAGTCTTTTCAATCATTAAATTGTTTGAAGGCACTTCGAACCAATTCTCTTTTTGCATTTAAAACGCGAGTTTCGTGCATAACTTGCAATTGATCTATTGATGGCAACTATGCATTTTTTTGCGTTAAAGTCATATTTTTGCGTCTCTTTTAGTCAGTGAATCATTCTAAATCACTTCGAACGAAATTCAGCCTTTAAACATGACTTTCGTGCATAACTTGCAGTTGATCTATTATACAGAACAATGCATGTCTTTAGCCTTAAATTCATGTCACTGAGTCTCTTCTAATCATTACATCATTCTAAATTAGTTTGAACCAATTCTCTTTTTGCATTTAAAACGCGACTTTCGTGTATAACTTGCAATTGATCTATTGATGGCAACTATGCATTTTTTAGCCTTAAAGTCAATTTTGCGTCTCTTTTAGTCAGTGAATCATTCTAAATCACTTCGAACGAAATTCGGCCTTTAAACATGACTTTCATGCATAACTTGCAGTTCATCTATTGAAGGCAACAATGCATTTGTTTAGCCTTAAAGTCATGTCATTGAGTCTCTTTTAGTCATTAAATCATTCTAAATTAGTTTGAACGAATTCTATTTTCGCCCTTCAAACATTATTTTCTTACATAACTTGTAATTAATCTATTGAAGACAACACTGCATTATTTTTGCATTAAAAAGCATATTACTCAGTCTTTTCAATCATTAAATTGTTTGAACGCACTTCGAACCAATTCTCTTTTTGCATTTAAAACGCGACTTTAGTGCATAACTTGCAATTGATCTATTGATGGCAACTATGCATTTTTTAGCCTTAAAGTCATCATTGCGTCTCTTTTAGTCAGTGAATCATTCTAAATCACTTCGAACGAAATTCGGCCTTTAAACATGATTTTCGTGCATAACATGCAATTGATCTATTATACGGAACAATGCATGTCTTTAGCCTTAAATTCATGTCATTGAGTCTCTTCTAGTCATTAAATCATTCTAAATTAATTCGAACGAATTCTATTTTCGCCCTTCAAACATTATTTTTTTACATCACTTGCAATTAATCTACTAAAGACAACAATGCAGTATTTTAGCATTAAAAAGCATATCACTCAATCTTTTCAATCATTAAATTGTTTGAAGGCACTTCGAACCAATTCTTTTTTTGCATTTAAAACGCGACTTTCGTGCATAACTTGCAATTGATCTATTGATGGCAACTATGCATTTTTTAGCCTTAAAGTCATCTTTGCGTCTCTTTTAGTCAGTGAATCATTCGAAATCACTTCGAACGAAATTCAGCCTTTAAACATGACTTTCGTGCATAACTTGCAGTTGATCTATTATACAGAACAATGCATGTCTTTAGCCTTAAATTCATGTCACTGAGTCTCTTCTAATCATTAAATCATTCTAAATTAGTTCGAACCAATTCTCTTTTTGCATTTAAAACGCGACTTTCGTGTATAACTTGCAATTGATCATTCGAAATCACTTCGAACGAAATTCAGCCTTTAAACATGACTTTCGTGCATAACTTGCAGTTGATCTATTATACAGAACAATGCATGTCTTTAGCCTTAAATTCATGTCACTGAGTCTCTTCTAATCATTAAATCATTCTAAATTAGTTCGGACCAATTCCCTTTTTGCATTTAAAACGCGACTTTCGTGTATAACTTGCAATTGATCTATTGATGGCAACTATGCATTTTTTAGCCTTAAAGTGATCTTTGCGTCTCTTTTAGTCAGTGAATCATTCTAAATCACTTCTAACGAAATTCGGCCTTTACACATGACTTTCGTGCATAACTTGTAGTTGATCTATTATACGGAACAATGCATGTCTTTAGCCTTAAATTCATGTCACCGAGTCTCTTCTAATCATTAAATCATTCTAAATTAGTTCGAACGAATTCTATTTTCGCCATTCAAATATTATTTTCTTACATAACTTGTAATTAATCTATTGAAGACAACACTGCATTATTTTAGCATTAAAAAGCATATCACTCAGTCTTTTCAATCATTAAATTGTTTGAAGGCACTTCGAGCCAATTATCTTTTTGCATTTAAAACGCGACTTTCGTGCATAAGTTGCAATTGATCTATTGATGGCAACAATGCATTTTTTAGTGTTTAAGTCATGTTTTTGCGTCTCTTTTAGTCAGTAAATCATTCTAAATCACTTCGTATGAGATTTGGCATTTAAACATGACTTTCGTGCATAACTTGCAGTTGATCTATTATAGGCAACAATGCATTTGTTTAGCCTTAAATTCATGTCACCGACTCTCTCCTAGTCATTAAATCATTCTAAATTAGTTCGAACGAATTCTATTTTCGCCATTCAAATATTATTTTCTTACATAACTTGTAATTAATCTAGTGAAGACAACAATGCATTATTTTAGCATTAAAAAGCATATCACTCAGTCTTTTCAATCATTAAATTGTTTGAAGGAACTTCGAACCAATTCTCTTTTTGCATTTAAAACGCGACTTTCGTGCATAACTAGCAATTGATCTATTGATGGCAACTATGCATTTTTTAGTGTTTAAGTCATATTTTTGCGTCTCTTTTAGTCAGTAAATCATTCTAAATCACTTCGTATGAGATTCGGCATTTAAACATGACTTTCGTGCATAACTTGCAGTTGATCTATTATAGGCAACAACGCATTTGTTTAGCCTTAAATTCATGTCACCGACTCTCTCCTAGTCATTAAATCATTCTAAATTAGTTCGAACGAATTCTATTTTCGCCATTCAAATATTATTTTCTTACATAACTTGTAATTAATCTAGTGAAGACAACAATGCATTATTTTAGCATTAAAAAGCATATCACTTAGTCTTTTCAATCATTAAATTGTTTGAAGGAACTTCGAACCAATTCTCTTTTTGCATTTAAAACGCGACTTTCGTTCATAACTTGCAATTGATCTATTGATGGCAACTATGCATTTTTTAGCGTTCAAGCCATATTTTTGCATCTCTTTTAGTCAGTAAATCATTCTAAATCACTTCGAACAAAATTCGGCCTTTAAACATGACTTTCCTGCGTAACTTGCAGTTCAATAATTGAAGGCAACAATGCATTTGTTTAGCCTTAAAGTCATGTCATTGAGTCTCTTTTATTCATTAAATTATTCTAAATTAATTCGAACGAATTCCATTTTCGCCCTTCAAACATTATTTTCTTACATAACTTGTAATTAATCTATTGAAGACAACAATGCATTATTTTAGCATTAAAAAGCATATCACTCAGTCTTTTCAATCATTAAATTGTTTGAAGGCACTTCGAACCAATTCTCTTTTTGAATTTAAAACGCGACTTTCGTGCATAACTTGCAATTGATCTATTGATGGCAACTATGCATTTTTTAGCGTTCAAGCAATATTTTTGCGTCTGTTTTAGTCAGTAAATCATTCTAAATCTCTTCGAACGAAATTCGGCCTTTAAACATGACTTTCGTGCGTAACTTGCAGTTGATCTATTGAAGGCAACAATGCATTTGTTTAGCCTTAAAGTCATGTCATTGAGTCTCTTTTAGTCATTAAATCATTCTAAATTAATTCGAACGAATTCTATTTTTGCCCTTCAAACATTATTTTCTTACATAACTTGTAATTAATCTATTGAAGACAACAATGCATTATTTTAGCATTAAAAAGCATATCACTCAGTCTTTTCAATCATTAAATTGTTTGAAGGAACTTCGAACCAATTCTCTTTTTGCATTTAAAACGCGAGTTTCGTGCATAACTTGCAATTGATCTATTGATGGCCACTATGCATTTTTTTAGCGTTCAAGCCATATTTTTGCGTCTCTTTTAGTCAGTAAATCATTCTAAATCACTTCGAATGAATATAGGCCTTTAAACATGACTTTCGTGCGTAACTTGCAGTTCATCTATTGAAGGCAACAATGCATTTGTTTAGCCTGAAAGTCATGTCATTGAGTCTCTTTTAGTCATTAAATCATTCTAAATTAATTCGAACGAATTCCATTTTCGCCCTTCAAACATTATTTTCTTACATAACTTGTAATTAATCTATTGAAGACAACAATGCATTATTTTAGCATTAAAAAGCATATCACTCAGTCTTTTCAATCAATAAATTGTTGGAAGGCACTTCGAACCAATTCTCTTTTTCCATTTAGAACGCGACTTTCGTGCATAACTTGCAATTGATCTATTGATGGAAACTATGCATTTTTTAGCATTCAAGCCATATTTTTGCGTCTCTTTTAGTCAGTAAATCATTCTAAATCACTTCGAACGAAATTCGGCCTTTAAACATGACTTTCGTTCGTAACTTGCAGTTCATCTATTGAAGGCAACAATGCATTTCTTCAGCCTTAAAGTCATGTCATTGAGTCTCTTTTAGTCATTAAATCATTCTAAATTAATTTGAACGAATTCCATTTTCGCCCTTCAAACATTATTTTCTTACATAACTTGTAATTAATCTATTGAAGACAACAATGCATTATTTTAGCATTAAAAAGCATATCACTCAGTCTTTTCAATCATTACATTGTTTGAAAGCACTTCGAACCAATTCTCTTTTTGCATTTAAAACGCGACTTTCGTGCATAACTTGCAATTGATCTATTGATGGCAACTATGCATATTTTAGCTTTCAAGCCATATTTTTGCGTCTCTTTTAGTCAGTAAATCATTCTAAATCTCTTCGAACGAAATTCGGCCTTTAAACATGACTTTCGTGCGTAACTTGCAGTTGATCTATTGAAGGCAACAATGCATTTGTTTAGCCTTAAAGTCATGTCATTGAGTCTCTTTTAGTCATTAAATCATTCTAAATTAATTCGAACGAATTCTATTTTTGCCCTTCAAACATTATTTTCTTACATAACTTGTAATTAATCTATTGAAGACAACAATGCATTATTTTAGCATTAAAAAGCATATCACTCAGTCTTTTCAATCATTAAATTGTTTGAAGGAACTTCGAACCAATTCTCTTTTTGCATTTAAAACACGAGTTTCGTGCATAACTTGCAATTGATCTATTGATGGCCACTATGCATTTTTTTAGCGTTCAAGCCATATTTTTGCGTCTCTTTTAGTCAGTAAATCATTCTAAATCACTTCGAATGAATATAGGCCTTTAAACATGACTTTCGTGCGTAACTTGCAGTTGATCTATTAAAGGCAACAATGCATTTGTTTAGCCTTACAGTCATGTCATTGAGTCTCTTTTAGTCATTAAATCATTCTAAATTAATTCGAACGAATTCTATTTTTGCCCTTCAAACATTATTTTCTTACATAACTTGTAATTAATCTATTGAAGACAACAGTGCATTATTTTAGCATTAAAAAGCATATCACTCAGTCTTTTCAATCATTAAATTGTTTGAAGGCACTTCGAACCAATTCTCTTTTTGCATTTAAAACGCGACTTTCGTGCATAACTTCCAATTGATCTATTGATGGAAACTATGCCTTTTTTAGCGTTCAAGTCATATTTTTGCGTCTCTTTTAGTCAGTAAATCATTCTAAATCACTTCGAACAAAATTCGGCCTTTAAACATGACTTTCGTGCGTAACTTGCAGTTGATCTATTGAAGGTAACAATGCATTTGTTTAGCCTTAAAGTCATGTCATTGAGTCTCTTTTAGTCTTTAAATCATTCTAAATTAATTCGAACGAATTCTATTTTTGCCCTTTAAACATTATTTTCTTACATAACTTGTAATTAATCTATTGAAGACAACAATGCATTATTTTAGCATTAAAAAGCATATTACTCAGTCTTTTCAATCATTAAATTGTTTGAAAGCACTTCGAACCAATTCTCTTTTTGCATTTAAAACGCGACTTTCGTGCATAACTTCCAATTGATCTATTGATGGCAACTATGCATTTTTTAGCGTTCAAGCCATATTTTTGCGTCTGTTTTAGTCAGTAAATCATTCTAAATCTCTTCGAACGAAATTCGGCCTTTAAACATGACTTTCGTGTGTAACGTGCAGTTGATCTATTGAAGGCAACAATGCATTTGTTTAGCCTTAAAGTCATGTCATTGAGTCTCTTTTAGTCATTAAATCATTCTAAATTAATTCGAACGAATTCTATTTTTGCCCTTCAAACATTATTTTCTTACATAACTTGTAATTAATCTATTGAAGACAACAGTGCATTATTTTAGCATTAAAAAGCATATCACTCAGTCTTTTCAATCAATAAATTGTTGGAAGGCACTTCGAACCAATTCTCTTTTTCCATTTAGAACGCGACTTTCGTGCATAACTTGCAATTGATCTATTGATGGAAACTATGCATTTTTTAGCATTCAAGCCATATTTTTGCGTCTCTTTTAGTCAGTAAATCATTCTAAATCACTTCGAACGAAATTCGGCCTTTAAACATGACTTTCGTTCGTAACTTGCAGTTCATCTATTGAAGGCAACAATGCATTTCTTCAGCCTTAAAGTCATGTCATTGAGTCTCTTTTAGTCATTAAATCATTCTAAATTAATTTGAACGAATTCCATTTTCGCCCTTCAAACATTATTTTCTTACATAACTTGTAATTAATCTATTGAAGACAACAATGCATTATTTTAGCATTAAAAAGCATATCACTCAGTCTTTTCAATCATTACATTGTTTGAAAGCACTTCGAACCAATTCTCTTTTTGCATTTAAAACGCGACTTTCGTGCATAACTTGCAATTGATCTATTGATGGCAACTATGCATATTTTAGCTTTCAAGCCATATTTTTGCGTCTCTTTTAGTCAGTAAATCATTCTAAATCTCTTCGAACGAAATTCGGCCTTTAAACATGACTTTCGTGCGTAACTTGCAGTTGATCTATTGAAGGCAACAATGCATTTGTTTAGCCTTAAAGTCATGTCATTGAGTCTCTTTTAGTCATTAAATCATTCTAAATTAATTCGAACGAATTCTATTTTTGCCCTTCAAACATTATTTTATTACATAACTTGTAATTAATCTATTGAAGACAACAATGCATTATTTTAGCATTAAAAAGCATATTACTCAGTCTTTTCAATCATTAAATTGTTTGAAAGCACTTCGAACCAATTCTCTTTTTGCATTTAAAACGCGACTTTCGTGCATAACTTGCAATTGATCTATTGATGGAAACTATGCCTTTTTTAGCGTTCAAGTCATATTTTTGCGTCTCTTTTAGTCAGTAAATCATTCGGAATCACTTCGAACAAAATTCCGCCTTTAAACATGACTTTCGTGCGTAACTTGCAGTTGATCTATTGAAGGCAACAATGCATTTGTTTAGCCTTAAAGTCATGTCACTGAGTCTCTTCTAGTCATTAAATCATTCTAAATTAGTTCGAACGAATTCTATTTTCGCCCTTCAAATATTATTTTCTTACATAACTTGTAATTAGTCTATTGAAGACAACACTGCATTATTTTAGCATTAAAAAGCATATCACTCAGTCTTTTCAATCATTAAATTGTTTGAGGCACTTCGAACCAATTCTCTTTTTGCATTTAAAACGCGACTTTCGTGCATAACTTGCAATTGATCTATTGATGGAAACTATGCCTTTTTTAGCGTTCAAGTCATATTTTTGCGTCTCTTTTAGTCAGTAAATCATTCTAAATCACTTCGAACAAAATTCGGCCTTTAAACATGACTTTCGTGCGTAACTTGCAGTTGATCTATTGAAGGTAACAATGCATTTGTTTAGCCTTAAAGTCATGTCATTGAGTCTCTTTTAGTCTTTAAATCATTCTAAATTAATTCGAACGAATTCTATTTTTGCCCTTTAAACATTATTTTCTTACATAACTTGTAATTAATCTATTGAAGACAACAATGCATTATTTTAGCATTAAAAAGCATATTACTCAGTCTTTTCAATCATTAAATTGTTTGAAAGCACTTCGAACCAATTCTCTTTTTGCATTTAAAACGCGACTTTCGTGCATAACTTCCAATTGATCTATTGATGGCAACTATGCATTTTTTAGCGTTCAAGCCATATTTTTGCGTCTGTTTTAGTCAGTAAATCATTCTAAATCTCTTCGAACGAAATTCGGCCTTTAAACATGACTTTCGTGTGTAACGTGCAGTTGATCTATTGAAGGCAACAATGCATTTGTTTAGCCTTAAAGTCATGTCATTGAGTCTCTTTTAGTCATTAAATCATTCTAAATTAATTCGAACGAATTCTATTTTTGCCCTTCAAACATTATTTTCTTACATAACTTGTAATTAATCTATTGAAGACAACAGTGCATTATTTTAGCATTAAAAAGCATATCACTCAGTCTTTTCAATCATTAAATTGTTTGAAGGCACTTCGAACCAATTCTCTTTTTCCATTTAAAACGCGACTTTCGTGCATAACTTGCAATTGATCTATTGATGGCAACTATGCATTTTTTTAGCGTTCAAGCCATATTTTTGCGTCTGTTTTAGTCAGTAAATCATTCTAAATCTCTTCGAACGAAATTCGGCCTTTAAACATGACTTTCGTGCGTAACTTGCAGTTGATCTATTGAAGGCAACAATGCATTTGTTTAGCCTTAAAGTCATGTCATTGAGTCTCTTTTAGTCATTAAATCATTCTAAATTAATTCGAACGAATTCTATTTTTGCCCTTCAAACATTATTTTCTTACATAACTTGTAATTAATCTATTGAAGACAACAGCGCATTATTTTAGCATTAAAAAGCATATCACTCAGTCTTTTCAATCATTAAATTGTTTGAAGGCACTTCGAACCAATTCTCTTTTTGCATTTAAAACGCGACTTTCGTGCATAACTTGCAATTGATCTATTGATGGCAACTATGCATTTTTTTAGCGTTCAAGCCATATTTTTGCGTCTCTTTTAGTCAGTAAATCATTCTAAATCACTTCGAATGAAATTAGGCCTTTAAACATGACTTTCGTGCGTAACTTGCAGTTGATCTATTAAAGGCAACAATGCATTTGTTTAGCCTTACAGTCATGTCATTGAGTCTCTTTTAGTCATTAAATCATTCTAAATTAATTCGAACGAATTCCATTTTCGCCCTTCAAACATTATTTTCTTACATAACTTGTAATTAATCTATTGAAGACAACAATGCATTATTTTAGCATTAAAAAGCATATCACTCAGTGTTTTCAATCATTAAATTGTTTGAAGGCACTTCGAACCAATTCTCTTTTTGCATTTAAAACGCGACTTTCGTGCATAACTTGCAATTGATCTATTGATGGCAACTATGCATTTTTTTTGCGTTCAAGTCATATTTTTGCGTCTCTTTTAGTCAATAAATCATTCTAAATCACTTCGAATTAAATTCGGCCTTTAAACATGACTTTCGTGCGTAACTTGCAGTTCATCTATTGAAGGCAACAATGCATTTGTTTAGCCTAAAAGTCATGTCATTGAGTCTCTTTTAGTCATTAAATCATTCTAAATTAATTCGAACGAATTCCATTTTCGCCCTTCAAACATTGTTTTCTTACATAACTTGTAATTAATCTATTGAAGACAACAATGCATTATTTTAGCATTAAAAAGGATATCACTCAGTCTTTTCAATCATTAAATTGTTTGAAGGCACTTCGAACCAATTCTCTTTTTGCATTTAAAACGCGACTTTCGTGCATAACTTGCAATTGATCTATTGATGGCAACTATGCATTTTTTAGCGTTCAAACCATATTTTTGCGTCTGTTTTAGTCAGTAAATCATTCTAAATCTCTTCGAACGAAATTCGGCCTTTAAACATGACTTTCGTGCGTAACTTGCAGTTGATCTATTGAAGGCAACAATGCATTTGTTTAGCCTTAAAGTCATGTCATTGAGTCTCTTTTAGTCATTAAATCATTCTAAATTAATTCGAACGAATTCTATTTTTGCCCTTCAAACATTATTTTCTTACATAACTTGTAATTAATCTATTGAAGACAACAGTGCATTATTTTAGCATTAAAAAGCATATCACTCAGTCTTTTCAATCATTAAATTGTTTGAAGGCACTTCGAACCAATTCTCTTTTTGCATTTAAAACACGACTTTCGTGCATAACTTGCAATTGATCTATTGATGGCAACTATGCATTTTTTAGCCTTAAAGTCATGTCATTGAGTCTCTTTTAGTCATTAAATCATTCTAAATTAATTCGAACGAATTCTATTTTTGCCCTTCAAACATTATTTTCTTACATAACTTGTAATTAATCTATTGAAGACAACAGTGCATTATTTTAGCATTAAAAAGCATATCACTCAGTCTTTTCAATCATTAAATTGTTTGAAGGCACTTCGAACCAATTCTCTTTTTCCATTTAAAACGCGACTTTCGTGCATAACTTGCAATTGATCTATTGATGGCAACTATGCATATTTTAGCGTTCAAGCCATATTTTTGCGTCTGTTTTAGTCAGTAAATCATTCTAAATCTCTTCGAACGAAATTCGGCCTTTAAACATGACTTTCGTGCGTAACTTGCAGTTGATCTATTGAAGGCAACAATGCATTTGTTTAGCCTTAAAGTCATGTCATTGAGTCTCTTTTAGTCATTAAATCATTCTAAATTAATTCGAACGAATTCTATTTTTGCCCTTCAAACATTATTTTCTTACATAACTTGTAATTAATCTATTGAAGACAACAGTGCATTATTTTAGCATTCAAAAGCATATCACTCAGTCTTTTCAATCATTAAATTGTTTGAAGGCACTTCGAACCAATTCTCTTTTTGCATTTAAAACGCGACTTTCGTGCATAACTTGCAATTGATCTATTGATGGCAACTATGCATTTTTTTAGCGTTCAAGCCATATTTTTGCGTCTCTTTTAGTCAGTAAATCATTCTAAATCACTTCGAACGAAATTCGGCCTTTAAACATGACTTTCGGTCATAACTTGTAGTTCATCTATCGAAGGCAACAATGCATTTGTTTAGCCTTAAAGTCATGTCATTGAGTCTCTTTTAGTCATTAAATCATTCTAAATTAATTCGAACGAATTCTATTTTTGCCCTTCAAACATTATTTTCTTACATAACTTGTAATTAATCTATTGAAGACAACAGTGCATTATTTTAGCATTAAAAAGCATATCACTCAGTCTTTTCAATCATTAAATTGTTTGAAGGCACTTCGAACCAATTCTCTTTTTGCATTTAAAACGCGACTTTCGTGCATAACTTGCAATTGATCTATTGATGGCAACTATGCATTTTTTAGCGTTCAAACCATATTTTTGCGTCTGTTTTAGTCAGTAAATCATTCTAAATCTCTTCGAACGAAATTCGGCCTTTAAACATGACTTTCGTGCGTAACTTGCAGTTGATCTATTGAAGGCAACAATGCATTTGTTTCGCCTTAAAGTCATGTCATTGAGTCTCTTTTAGTCATTAAATCATTCTAAATTAATTCGAACGAATTCTATTTTTGCCCTTCAAACATTATTTTCTTACATAACTTGTAATTAATCTATTGAAGACAACAGTGCATTATTTTAGCATTAAAAAGCATATCACTCAGTCTTTTCAATCATTAAATTGTTTGAAGGCACTTCGAACCAATTCTCTTTTTGCATTTAAAACGCGACTTTCGTGCATAACTTGCAATTGATCTATTGATGGCAACTATGCATTTTTTTAGCGTTCAAGCCATATTTTTGCGTCTCATTTAGTCAGTAAATTATTCTAAATCACTTCGAATGAAATTAGGCCTTTAAACATGACTTTCGTGCGTAACTTGCAGTTGATCTATTAAAGGCAACAATGCATTTGTTTAGCCTTACAGTCATGTCATTGAGTCTCTTTTAGTCATTAAATCATTCTAAATTAATTCGAACGAATTCCATTTTCGCCCTTCAAACATTATTTTCTTACATAACTTGTAATTAATCTATTGAAGACAACAATGCATTATTTTAGCATTAAAAAGGATATCACTCAGTCTTTTCAATCATTAAATTGTTTGAAGGCACTTCGAACCAATTCTCTTTTTGCATTTAAAACGCGACTTTCGTGCATAACTTGCAATTGATCTATTGATGGCAACTATGCATTTTTTAGCGTTCAAACCATATTTTTGCGTCTGTTTTAGTCAGTAAATCATTCTAAATCTCTTCGAACGAAATTCGGCCTTTAAACATGACTTTCGTGCGTAACTTGCAGTTGATCTATTGAAGGCAACAATGCATTTGTTTAGCCTTAAAGTCATGTCATTGAGTCTCTTTTAGTCATTAAATCATTCTAAATTAATTCGAACGAATTCTATTTTTGCCCTTCAAACATTATTTTCTTACATAACTTGTAATTAATCTATTGAAGACAACAGCGCATTATTTTAGCATTAAAAAGCATATCACTCAGTCTTTTGAATCATTAAATTGTTTGAACGCACTTCGAACCAATTCTCTTTTTGCATTTAAAACGCGACTTTCGTGCATAACTTGCAATTGATCTATTGATGGCAACTATGCATTTTTTTAGCGTTCAAGCCATATTTTTGCGTCTCTTTTAGTCAGTAAATCATTCTAAATCACTTCGAATGAAATTAGGCCTTTAAACATGACTTTCGTGCGTAACTTGCAGTTGATCTATTAAAGGCAACAATGCATTTGTTTAGCCTTACAGTCATGTCATTGAGTCTCTTTTAGTCATTAAATCATTCTAAATTAATTCGAACGAATTCCATTTTCGCCCTTCAAACATTATTTTCTTACATAACTTGTAATTAATCTATTGAAGACAACAATGCATTATTTTAGCATTAAAAAGCATATCACTCAGTGTTTTCAATCATTAAATTGTTTGAAGGCACTTCGAACCAATTCTCTTTTTGCATTTAAAACGCGACTTTCGTGCCTAACTTGCAATTGATCTATTGATGGCAACTATGCATTTTTTTTGCGTTCAAGTCATATTTTTGCGTCTCTTTTAGTCAATAAATCATTCTAAATCACTTCGAATGAAATTCGGCCTTTAAACATGACTTTCGTGCGTAACTTGCAGTTCATCTATTGAAGGCAACAATGCATTTGTTTAGCCTAAAAGTCATGTCATTGAGTCTCTTTTAGTCATTAAATCATTCTAAATTAATTCGAACGAATTCCATTTTCGCCCTTCAAACATTATTTTCTTACATAACTTGTAATTAATCTATTGAAGACAACAATGCATTATTTTAGCATTAAAAAGGATATCACTCAGTCTTTTCAATCATTAAATTGTTTGAAGGCACTTCGAACCAATTCTCTTTTTGCATTTAAAACGCGACTTTCGTGCATAACTTGCAATTGATCTATTGATGGCAACTATGCATTTTTTAGCGTTCAAACCATATTTTTGCGTCTGTTTTAGTCAGTAAATCATTCTAAATCTCTTCGAACGAAATTCGGCCTTTAAACATGACTTTCGTGCGTAACTTGCAGTTGATCTATTGAAGGCAACAATGCATTTGTTTAGCCTTAAAGTCATGTCATTGAGTCTCTTTTAGTCATTAAATCATTCTAAATTAATTCGAACGAATTCTATTTTTGCCCTTCAAACATTATTTTCTTACATAACTTGTAATTAATCTATTGAAGACAACAGTGCATTATTTTAGCATTAAAAAGCATATCACTCAGTCTTTTCAATCATTAAATTGTTTGAAGGCACTTCGAACCAATTCTCTTTTTGCATTTAAAACGCGACTTTCGTGCATAACTTGCAATTGGTCTATTGATGGCAACTATGCATTTTTTTAGCGTTCAAGCCATATTTTTGCGTCTCTTTTAGTCAGTAAATCATTCTAAATCACTTCGAATTAAATTAGGCCTTTAAACATGACTTTCGTGCGTAACTTGCAGTTGATCTATTAAAGGCAACAATGCATTTGTTTAGCCTTAAAGTCATGTCATTGAGTCTCTTTTAGTCATTAAATCATTCTAATTTAATTCGAACGAATTCCATTTTCGCCCTTCAAACATTATTTTCTTACATAACTTGTAATTAATCTATTGAAGACAACAATGCATTATTTTAGCATTAAAAAGGATATCACTCAGTCTTTTCAATCATTAAATTGTTTGAAGGCACTTCGAACCAATTCTCTTTTTGCATTTAAAACGCGACTTTCGTGCATAACTTGCAATTGATCTATTGATGGCAACTATGCATTTTTTAGCCTTAAAGTCATGTCATTGAGTCTCTTTTAGTCATTAAATCATTCTAAATTAATTCGGACGAATTCTATTTTTGCCCTTCAAACATTATTTTCTTACATAACTTGTAATTAATCTATTGAAGACAACAGTGCATTATTTTAGCATTAAAAAGCATATCACTCAGTCTTTTCAATCATTAAATTGTTTGAAGGCACTTCGAACCAATTCTCTTTTTCCATTTAAAACGCGACTTTCGTGCATAACTTGCAATTGATCTATTGATGGCAACTATGCATATTTTAGCGTTCAAGCCATATTTTTGCGTCTGTTTTAGTCAGTAAATCATTCTAAATCTCTTCGAACGAAATTCGGCCTTTAAACATGACTTTCGTGCGTAACTTGCAGTTGATCTATTGAAGGCAACAATGCATTTGTTTAGCCTTAAAGTCATGTCATTGAGTCTCTTTTAGTCATTAAATCATTCTAAATTAATTCGAACGAATTCTATTTTTGCCCTTCAAACATTATTTTCTTACATAACTTGTAATTAATCTATTGAAGACAACAGTGCATTATTTTAGCATTCAAAAGCATATCACTCAGTCTTTTCAATCATTAAATTGTTTGAAGGCACTTCGAACCAATTCTCTTTTTGCATTTAAAACGCGACTTTCGTGCATAACTTGCAATTGATATATTGATGGCAACTATGCATTTTTTTAGCGTTCAAGCCATATTTTTGCGTCTCTTTTAGTCAGTAAATCATTCTAAATCACTTCGAACGAAATTCGGCCTTTAAACATGACTTTCGGTCATAACTTGCAGTTCATCTATTGAAGGCAACAATGCATTTGTTTAGCCTTAAAGTCATGTCATTGAGTCTCTTTTAGTCATTAAATCATTCTAAATTAATTCGAACGAATTCTATTTTTGCCCTTCAAACATTATTTTCTTACATAACTTGTAATTAATCTATTGAAGACAACAGTGCATTATTTTAGCATTAAAAAGCATATCACTCAGTCTTTTCAATCATTAAATTGTTTGAAGGCACTTCGAACCAATTCTCTTTTTGCATTTAAAACGCGACTTTCGTGCATAACTTGCAATTGATCTATTGATGGCAACTATGCATTTTTTAGCGTTCAAACCATATTTTTGCGTCTGTTTTAGTCAGTAAATCATTCTAAATCTCTTCGAACGAAATTCGGCCTTTAAACATGACTTTCGTGCGTAACTTGCAGTTGATCTATTGAAGGCAACAATGCATTTGTTTAGCCTTAAAGTCATGTCATTGAGTCTCTTTTAGTCATTAAATCATTCTAAATTAATTCGAACGAATTCTATTTTTGCCCTTCAAACATTATTTTCTTACATAACTTGTAATTAATCTATTGAAGACAACAGTGCATTATTTTAGCATTAAAAAGCATATCACTCAGTCTTTTCAATCATTAAATTGTTTGAAGGCACTTCGAACCAATTCTCTTTTTGCATTTAAAACGCGACTTTCGTGCATAACTTGCAATTGATCTATTGATGGCAACTATGCATTTTTTAGCCTTAAAGTCATGTCATTGAGTCTCTTTTAGTCATTAAATCATTCTAAATTAATTCGAACGAATTCTATTTTTGCCCTTCAAACATTATTTTCTTACATAACTTGTAATTAATCTATTGAAGACAACAGTGCATTATTTTAGCATTCAAAAGCATATCACTCAGTCTTTTCAATCATTAAATTGTTTGAAGGCACTTCGAACCAATTCTCTTTTTGCATTTAAAACGCGACTTTCGTGCATAACTTGCAATTGATCTATTGATGGCAACTATGCATTTTTTAGCGTTCAAACCATATTTTTTCGTCTGTTTTAGTCAGTAAATCATTCTAAATCTCTTCGAACGAAATTCGGCCTTTAAACATGACTTTCGTGCGTAACTTGCAGTTGATCTATTGAAGGCAACAATGCAATTGTTTAGCCTTAAAGTCATGTCATTGAGTCTCTTTTAGTCATTAAATCATTCTAAATTAATTCGAACGAATTCTATTTTTGCCCTTCAAACATTATTTTCTTACATAACTTGTAATTAATCTATTGAAGACAACAGCGCATTATTTTAGCATTAAAAAGCATATCACTCAGTCTTTTGAATCATTAAATTGTTTGAAGGCACTTCGAACCAATTCTCTTTTTGCATTTAAAACGCGACTTTCGTGCATAACTTGCAATTGATCTATTGATGGCAACTATGCATTTTTTTAGCGTTCAAGCCATATTTTTGCGTCTCTTTTAGTCAGTAAATCATTCTAAATCACTTCGAATGAAATTAGGCCTTTAAACATGACTTTCGTGCGTAACTTGCAGTTGATCTATTAAAGGCAACAATGCATTTGTTTAGCCTTACAGTCATGTCATTGAGTCTCTTTTAGTCATTAAATCATTCTAAATTAATTCGAACGAATTCTATTTTTGCCCTTCAAACATTATTTTCTTACATAACTTGTAATTAATCTATTGAAGACAACAGTGCATTATTTTAGCATTCAAAAGCATATCACTCAGTCTTTTCAATCATTAAATTGTTTGAAGGCACTTCGAACCAATTCTCTTTTTGCATTTAAAACGCGACTTTCGTGCATAACTTGCAATTGATCTATTGATGGCAACTATGCATTTTTTAGCGTTCAAACCATATTTTTGCGTCTGTTTTAGTCAGTAAATCATTCTAAATCTCTTCGAACGAAATTCGGCCTTTAAACATGACTTTCGTGCGTAACTTGCAGTTGATCTATTGAAGGCAACAATGCAATTGTTTAGCCTTAAAGTCATGTCATTGAGTCTCTTTTAGTCATTAAATCATTCTAAATTAATTCGAACGAATTCTATTTTTGCCCTTCAAACATTATTTTCTTACATAACTTGTAATTAATCTATTGAAGACAACAGCGCATTATTTTAGCATTAAAAAGCATATCACTCAGTCTTTTGAATCATTAAATTGTTTGAAGGCACTTCGAACCAATTCTCTTTTTGCATTTAAAACGCGACTTTCGTGCATAACTTGCAATTGATCTATTGATGGCAACTATGCATTTTTTTAGCGTTCAAGCCATATTTTTGCGTCTCTTTTAGTCAGTAAATCATTCTAAATCACTTCGAATGAAATTAGGCCTTTAAACATGACTTTCGTGCGTAACTTGCAGTTGATCTATTAAAGGCAACAATGCATTTGTTTAGCCTTACAGTCATGTCATTGAGTCTCTTTTAGTCATTAAATCATTCTAAATTAATTCGAACGAATTCCATTTTCGCCCTTCAAACATTATTTTCTTACATAACTTGTAATTAATCTATTGAAGACAACAATGCATTATTTTAGCATTAAAAAGCATATCACTCAGTGTTTTCAATCATTAAATTGTTTGAAGGCACTTCGAACCAATTCTCTTTTTGCATTTAAAACGCGACTTTCGTGCATAACTTGCAATTGATCTATTGATGGCAACTATGCATTTTTTTTGCGTTCAAGTCATATTTTTGCGTCTCTTTTAGTCAATAAATCATTCTAAATCACTTCGAATGAAATTCGGCCTTTAAACATGACTTTCGTGCGTAACTTGCAGTTCATCTATTGAAGGCAACAATGCATTTGTTTAGCCTAAAAGTCATGTCATTGAGTCTCTTTTAGTCATTAAATCATTCTAAATTAATTCGAACGAATTCCATTTTCGCCCTTCAAACATTATTTTCTTACATAACTTGTAATTAATCTATTGAAGACAACAATGCATTATTTTAGCATTAAAAAGGATATCACTCAGTCTTTTCAATCATTAAATTGTTTGAAGGCACTTCGAACCAATTCTCTTTTTGCATTTAAAACGCGACTTTCGTGCATAACTTGCAATTGATCTATTGATGGCAACTATGCATTTTTTAGCGTTCAAACCATATTTTTGCGTCTGTTTTAGTCAGTAAATCATTCTAAATCTCTTCGAACGAAATTCGGCCTTTAAACATGACTTTCGTGCGTAACTTGCAGTTGATCTATTGAAGGCAACAATGCATTTGTTTAGCCTTAAAGTCATGTCATTGAGTCTCTTTTAGTCATTAAATCATTCTAAATTAATTCGAACGAATTCTATTTTTGCCCTTCAAACATTATTTTCTTACATAACTTGTAATTAATCTATTGAAGACAACAGTGCATTATTTTAGCATTAAAAAGCATATCACTCAGTCTTTTCAATCATTAAATTGTTTGAAGGCACTTCGAACCAATTCTCTTTTTGCATTTAAAACGCGACTTTCGTGCATAACTTGCAATTGGTCTATTGATGGCAACTATGCATTTTTTTAGCGTTCAAGCCATATTTTTGCGTCTCTTTTAGTCAGTAAATCATTCTAAATCACTTCGAATTAAATTAGGCCTTTAAACATGACTTTCGTGCGTAACTTGCAGTTGATCTATTAAAGGCAACAATGCATTTGTTTAGCCTTAAAGTCATGTCATTGAGTCTCTTTTAGTCATTAAATCATTCTAATTTAATTCGAACGAATTCCATTTTCGCCCTTCAAACATTATTTTCTTACATAACTTGTAATTAATCTATTGAAGACAACAATGCATTATTTTAGCATTAAAAAGGATATCACTCAGTCTTTTCAATCATTAAATTGTTTGAAGGCACTTCGAACCAATTCTCTTTTTGCATTTAAAACGCGACTTTCGTGCATAACTTGCAATTGATCTATTGATGGCAACTATGCATTTTTTAGCCTTAAAGTCATGTCATTGAGTCTCTTTTAGTCATTAAATCATTCTAAATTAATTCGGACGAATTCTATTTTTGCCCTTCAAACATTATTTTCTTACATAACTTGTAATTAATCTATTGAAGACAACAGTGCATTATTTTAGCATTAAAAAGCATATCACTCAGTCTTTTCAATCATTAAATTGTTTGAAGGCACTTCGAACCAATTCTCTTTTTCCATTTAAAACGCGACTTTCGTGCATAACTTGCAATTGATCTATTGATGGCAACTATGCATATTTTAGCGTTCAAGCCATATTTTTGCGTCTGTTTTAGTCAGTAAATCATTCTAAATCTCTTCGAACGAAATTCGGCCTTTAAACATGACTTTCGTGCGTAACTTGCAGTTGATCTATTGAAGGCAACAATGCATTTGTTTAGCCTTAAAGTCATGTCATTGAGTCTCTTTTAGTCATTAAATCATTCTAAATTAATTCGAACGAATTCTATTTTTGCCCTTCAAACATTATTTTCTTACATAACTTGTAATTAATCTATTGAAGACAACAGTGCATTATTTTAGCATTCAAAAGCATATCACTCAGTCTTTTCAATCATTAAATTGTTTGAAGGCACTTCGAACCAATTCTCTTTTTGCATTTAAAACGCGACTTTCGTGCATAACTTGCAATTGATCTATTGATGGCAACTATGCATTTTTTAGCGTTCAAACCATATTTTTGCGTCTGTTTTAGTCAGTAAATCATTCTAAATCTCTTCGAACGAAATTCGGCCTTTAAACATGACTTTCGTGCGTAACTTGCAGTTGATCTATTGAAGGCAACAATGCATTTGTTTAGCCTTAAAGTCATGTCATTGAGTCTCTTTTAGTCATTAAATCATTCTAAATTAATTCGAACGAATTCTATTTTTGCCCTTCAAACATTATTTTCTTACATAACTTGTAATTAATCTATTGAAGACAACAGTGCATTATTTTAGCATTCAAAAGCATATCACTCAGTCTTTTCAATCATTAAATTGTTTGAAGGCACTTCGAACCAATTCTCTTTTTGCATTTAAAACGCGACTTTCGTGCATAACTTGCAATTGATCTATTGATGGCAACTATGCATTTTTTAGCGTTCAAACCATATTTTTGCGTCTGTTTTAGTCAGTAAATCATTCTAAATCTCTTCGAACGAAATTCGGCCTTTAAACATGACTTTCGTGCGTAACTTGCAGTTGATCTATTGAAGGCAACAATGCATTTGTTTAGCCTTAAAGTCATGTCATTGAGTCTCTTTTAGTCATTAAATCATTCTAAATTAATTCGAACGAATTCTATTTTTGCCCTTCAAACATTATTTTCTTACATAACTTGTAATTAATCTATTGAAGACAACAGTGCATTATTTTAGCATTCAAAAGCATATCACTCAGTCTTTTCAATCATTAAATTGTTTGAAGGCACTTCGAACCAATTCTCTTTTTGCATTTAAAACGCGACTTTCGTGCATAACTTGCAATTGATCTATTGATGGCAACTATGCATTTTTTAGCGTTCAAACCATATTTTTGCGTCTGTTTTAGTCAGTAAATCATTCTAAATCTCTTCGAACGAAATTCGGCCTTTAAACATGACTTTCGTGCGTAACTTGCAGTTGATCTATTGAAGGCAACAATGCATTTGTTTAGCCTTAAAGTCATGTCATTGAGTCTCTTTTAGTCATTAAATCATTCTAAATTAATTCGAACGAATTCTATTTTTGCCCTTCAAACATTATTTTCTTACATAACTTGTAATTAATCTATTGAAGACAACAGTGCATTATTTTAGCATTCAAAAGCATATCACTCAGTCTTTTCAATCATTAAATTGTTTGAAGGCACTTCGAACCAATTCTCTTTTTGCATTTAAAACGCGACTTTCGTGCATAACTTGCAATTGATCTATTGATGGCAACTATGCATTTTTTAGCGTTCAAACCATATTTTTGCGTCTGTTTTAGTCAGTAAATCATTCTAAATCTCTTCGAACGAAATTCGGCCTTTAAACATGACTTTCGTGCGTAACTTGCAGTTGATCTATTAAAGGCAACAATGCATTTGTTTAGCCTTAAAGTCATGTCATTGAGTCTCTTTTAGTCATTAAATCATTCTAATTTAATTCGAACGAATTCCATTTTCGCCCTTCAAACATTATTTTCTTACATAACTTGTAATTAATCTATTGAAGACAACAATGCATTATTTTAGCATTAAAAAGGATATCACTCAGTCTTTTCAATCATTAAATTGTTTGAAGGCACTTCGAACCAATTCTCTTTTTGCATTTAAAACGCGACTTTCGTGCATAACTTGCAATTGATCTATTGATGGCAACTATGCATTTTTTAGCCTTAAAGTCATGTCATTGAGTCTCTTTTAGTCATTAAATCATTCTAAATTAATTCGGACGAATTCTATTTTTGCCCTTCAAACATTATTTTCTTACATAACTTGTAATTAATCTATTGAAGACAACAGTGCATTATTTTAGCATTAAAAAGCATATCACTCAGTCTTTTCAATCATTAAATTGTTTGAAGGCACTTCGAACCAATTCTCTTTTTCCATTTAAAACGCGACTTTCGTGCATAACTTGCAATTGATCTATTGATGGCAACTATGCATATTTTAGCGTTCAAGCCATATTTTTGCGTCTGTTTTAGTCAGTAAATCATTCTAAATCTCTTCGAACGAAATTCGGCCTTTAAACATGACTTTCGGTCATAACTTGCAGTTCATCTATTGAAGGCAACAATGCATTTGTTTAGCCTTAAAGTCATGTCATTGAGTCTCTTTTAGTCATTAAATCATTCTAAATTAATTCGAACGAATTCTATTTTTGCCCTTCAAACATTATTTTCTTACATAACTTGTAATTAATCTATTGAAGACAACAGTGCATTATTTTAGCATTAAAAAGCATATCACTCAGTCTTTTCAATCATTAAATTGTTTGAAGGCACTTCGAACCAATTCTCTTTTTGCATTTAAAACGCGACTTTCGTGCATAACTTGCAATTGATCTATTGATGGCAACTATGCATTTTTTAGCGTTCAAACCATATTTTTGCGTCTGTTTTAGTCAGTAAATCATTCTAAATCTCTTCGAACGAAATTCGGCCTTTAAACATGACTTTCGTGCGTAACTTGCAGTTGATCTATTGAAGGCAACAATGCATTTGTTTAGCCTTAAAGTCATGTCATTGAGTCTCTTTTAGTCATTAAATCATTCTAAATTAATTCGAACGAATTCTATTTTTGCCCTTCAAACATTATTTTCTTACATAACTTGTAATTAATCTATTGAAGACAACAGTGCATTATTTTAGCATTAAAAAGCATATCACTCAGTCTTTTCAATCATTAAATTGTTTGAAGGCACTTCGAACCAATTCTCTTTTTGCATTTAAAACGCGACTTTCGTGCATAACTTGCAATTGATCTATTGATGGCAACTATGCATTTTTTAGCCTTAAAGTCATGTCATTGAGTCTCTTTTAGTCATTAAATCATTCTAAATTAATTCGAACGAATTCTATTTTTGCCCTTCAAACATTATTTTCTTACATAACTTGTAATTAATCTATTGAAGACAACAGTGCATTATTTTAGCATTAAAAAGCATATCACTCAGTCTTTTCAATCATTAAATTGTTTGAAGGCACTTCGAACCAATTCTCTTTTTCCATTTAAAACGCGACTTTCGTGCATAACTTGCAATTGATCTATTGATGGCAACTATGCATATTTTAGCGTTCAAGCCATATTTTTGCGTCTGTTTTAGTCAGTAAATCATTCTAAATCTCTTCGAACGAAATTCGGCCTTTAAACATGACTTTCGTGCGTAACTTGCAGTTGATCTATTGAAGGCAACAATGCATTTGTTTAGCCTTAAAGTCATGTCATTGAGTCTCTTTTAGTCATTAAATCATTCTAAATTAATTCGAACGAATTCTATTTTTGCCCTTCAAACATTATTTTCTTACATAACTTGTAATTAATCTATTGAAGACAACAGTGCATTATTTTAGCATTCAAAAGCATATCACTCAGTCTTTTCAATCATTAAATTGTTTGAAGGCACTTCGAACCAATTCTCTTTTTGCATTTAAAACGCGACTTTCGTGCATAACTTGCAATTGATCTATTGATGGCAACTATGCATTTTTTTAGCGTTCAAGCCATATTTTTGCGTCTCTTTTAGTCAGTAAATCATTCTAAATCACTTCGAACGAAATTCGGCCTTTAAACATGACTTTCGGTCATAACTTGCAGTTCATCTATTGAAGGCAACAATGCATTTGTTTAGCCTTAAAGTCATGTCATTGAGTCTCTTTTAGTCATTAAATCATTCTAAATTAATTCGAACGAATTCCATTTTCGCCCTTCAAACATTATTTTCTTACATAACTTGTAATTAATCTATTGAAGACAACAATGCATTATTTTAGCATTAAAAAGGATATCACTCAGTCTTTTCAATCATTAAATTGTTTGAAGGCACTTCGAACCAATTCTCTTTTTGCATTTAAAACGCGACTTTCGTGCATAACTTGCAATTGATCTATTGATGGCAACTATGCATTTTTTTTGCGTTCAAGTCATATTTTTGCGTCTCTTTTAGTCAATAAATCATTCTAAATCTCTTCGAACGAAATTCGGCCTTTAAACATGACTTTCGTGCGTAACTTGCAGTTGATCTATTGAAGGCAACAATGCATTTGTTTAGCCTTAAAGTCATGTCATTGAGTCTCTTTTAGTCATTAAATCATTCTAAATTAATTCGAACGAATTCTATTTTTGCCCTTCAAACATTATTTTCTTACATAACTTGTAATTAATCTATTGAAGACAACAGTGCATTATTTTAGCATTAAAAAGCATATCACTCAGTCTTTTCAATCATTAAATTGTTTGAAGGCACTTCGAACCAATTCTCTTTTTGCATTTAAAACGCGACTTTCGTGCATAACTTGCAATTGGTCTATTGATGGCAACTATGCATTTTTTTAGCGTTCAAGCCATATTTTTGCGTCTCTTTTAGTCAGTAAATCATTCTAAATCACTTCGAATGAAATTCGGCCTTTAAACATGACTTTCATGCGTAACTTGCAGTTCATCTATTGAAGGCAACAATGCATTTGTTTAGCCTTAAAGTCATGTCATTGAGTCTCATTTAGTCATTAAATCATTCTAAATTAATTCGAACGAATTCCATTTTCGCCCTTCAAACATTATTTTCTTACATAACTTGTAATTAATCTATTGAAGACAACAATGCATTATTTTAGCATTAAAGAGGATATCACTCAGTCTTTTCAATCATTAAATTGTTTGAAGGCACTTCGAACCAATTCTCTTTTTGCATTTAAAACGCGACTTTCGTGCATAACTTGCAATTGATCTATTGATGGCAACTATGCATTTTTTAGCGTTCAAACCATATTTTTGCGTCTGTTTTAGTCAGTAAATCATTCTAAATCTCTTCGAACGAAATTCGGCCTTTAAACATGACTTTCGTGCGTAACTTGCAGTTGATCTATTGAAGGCAACAATGCATTTGTTTAGCCTTAAAGTCATGTCATTGAGTCTCTTTTAGTCATTAAATCATTCTAAATTAATTCGAACGAATTCTATTTTTGCCCTTCAAACATTATTTTCTTACATAACTTGTAATTAATCTATGGAAGACAACAGTGCATTATTTTAGCATTAAAAAGCATATCACTCAGTCTTTTCAATCATTAAATTGTTTGAAGGCACTTCGAACCAATTCTCTTTTTGCATTTAAAACGCGACTTTCGTGCATAACTTGCAATTGATCTATTGATGGCAACTATGCATTTTTTAGCCTTAAAGTCATGTCATTGAGTCTCTTTTAGTCATTAAATCATTCTAAATTAATTCGAACGAATTCTATTTTTGCCCTTCAAACATTATTTTCTTACATAACTTGTAATTAATCTATTGAAGACAACAGTGCATTATTTTAGCATTCAAAAGCATATCACTCAGTCTTTTCAATCATTAAATTGTTTGAAGGCACTTCGAACCAATTCTCTTTTTGCATTTAAAACGCGACTTTCGTGCATAACTTGCAATTGATCTATTGATGGCAACTATGCATTTTTTTAGCGTTCAAGCCATATTTTTGCGTCTCTTTTAGTCAGTAAATCATTCTAAATCACTTCGAACGAAATTCGGCCTTTAAACATGACTTTCGGTCATAACTTGCAGTTCATCTATTGAAGGCAACAATGCATTTGTTTAGCCTTAAAGTCATGTCATTGAGTCTCTTTTAGTCATTAAATCATTCTAAATTAATTCGAACGAATTCTATTTTTGCCCGTCAAACATTATTTTCTTACATAACTTGTAATTAATCTATTGAAGACAACAGTGCATTATTTTAGCATTAAAAAGCATATCACTCAGTCTTTTCAATCATTAAATTGTTTGAAGGCACTTCGAACCAATTCTCTTTTTGCATTTAAAACGCGACTTTCGTGCATAACTTGCAATTGATCTATTGATGGCAACTATGCATTTTTTTAGCGTTCAAGCCATATTTTTGCGTCTCATTTAGTCAGTAAATTATTCTAAATCACTTCGAATGAAATTAGGCCTTTAAACATGACTTTCGTGCGTAACTTGCAGTTGATCTATTAAAGGCAACAATGCATTTGTTTAGCCTTACAGTCATGTCATTGAGTCTCTTTTAGTCATTAAATCATTCTAAATTAATTCGAACGAATTCCATTTTCGCCCTTCAAACATTATTTTCTTACATAACTTGTAATTAATCTATTGAAGACAACAATGCATTATTTTAGCATTAAAAAGGATATCACTCAGTCTTTTCAATCATTAAATTGTTTGAAGGCACTTCGAACCAATTCTCTTTTTGCATTTAAAACGCGACTTTCGTGCATAACTTGCAATTGATCTATTGATGGCAACTATGCATTTTTTAGCGTTCAAACCATATTTTTGCGTCTGTTTTAGTCAGTAAATCATTCTAAATCTCTTCGAACGAAATTCGGCCTTTAAACATGACTTTCGTGCGTAACTTGCAGTTGATCTATTGAAGGCAACAATGCATTTGTTTAGCCTTAAAGTCATGTCATTGAGTCTCTTTTAGTCATTAAATCATTCTAAATTAATTCGAACGAATTCTATTTTTGCCCTTCAAACATTATTTTCTTACATAACTTGTAATTAATCTATTGAAGACAACAGTGCATTATTTTAGCATTAAAAAGCATATCACTCAGTCTTTTCAATCATTAAATTGTTTGAAGGCACTTCGAACCAATTCTCTTTTTGCATTTAAAACGCGACTTTCGTGCATAACTTGCAATTGGTCTATTGATGGCAACTATGCATTTTTTTAGCGTTCAAGCCATATTTTTGCGTCTCTTTTAGTCAGTAAATCATTCTAAATCACTTCGAATGAAATTCGGCCTTTAAACATGACTTTCATGCGTAACTTGCAGTTCATCTATTGAAGGCAACAATGCATTTGTTTAGCCTTAAAGTCATGTCATTGAGTCTCATTTAGTCATTAAATCATTCTAAATTAATTCGAACGAATTCCATTTTCGCCCTTCAAACATTATTTTCTTACATAACTTGTAATTAATCTATTGAAGACAACAATGCATTATTTTAGCATTAAAAAGCATATCACTCAGTCTTTTCAATCATTAAATTGTTTGAAGGCACTTCAAACCATTTCTCTTTTTGCATTTAAAACGCGACTTTCGTGCATAACTTGCAATTGATCTATTGATGTTAACTATGCATTTTTTTTGCGTTCAAGTCATATTTTTGCGTCTCTTTTAGCCAATAAATCATTCTAAATCACTTCGAATGAAATTCGGCCTTTAAACATGACTTTCGTGCGTAACTTGCAGTTCATCTATTGAAGGCAACAATGCATTTGTTTAGCCTGAAAGTCATGTCATTGAGTCTCTTTTAGTCATTAAATCATTCTAAATTAATTCGAACGAATTCCATTTTCGCCCTTCAAACATTATTTTCTTACATAACTTGTAATTAATCTATTGAAGACAACAATGCATTATTTTAGCATTAAAAAGGATATCACTCAGTCTTTTCAATCATTAAATTGTTTGAAGGCACTTCGAACCAATTCTCTTTTTGCATTTAAAACGCGACTTTCGTGCATAACTTGCAATTGATCCATTGATGGCAACTATGCATTTTTTAGCGTTCAAGCCATATTTTTGCGTCTGTTTTAGTCAGTAAATCATTCTAAATCTCTTCGAACGAAATTCGGCCTTTAAACATGACTTTCGTGCGTAACTTGCAGTTGATCTATTGAAGGCAACAATGCATTTGTTTAGCCTTAAAGTCATGTCATTGAGTCTCTTTTAGTCATTAAATTATTCTAAATTAATTCGAACGAATTCTATTTTTGCCCTTCAAACATTATTTTCTTACATAACTTGTAATTAATCTATTGAAGACAACAGTGCATTATTTTAGCATTAAAAAGCATATCACTCAGTCTTTTCAATCATTAAATTGTTTGAAGGCACTTCGAACCAATTCTCTTTTTGCATTTAAAACGCGACTTTCGTGCATAACTTGCAATTGGTCTATTGATGGCAACTATGCATTTTTTTAGCGTTCAAGCCATATTTTTGCGTCTCTTTTAGTCAGTAAATCATTCTAAATCACTTCGAATTAAATTAGGCCTTTAAACATGACTTTCGTGCGTAACTTGCAGTTGATCTATTAAAGGCAACAATGCATTTGTTTAGCCTTAAAGTCATGTCATTGAGTCTCTTTTAGTCATTAAATCATTCTAAATTAATTCGAACGAATTCCATTTTCGCCCTTCAAACATTATTTTCTTACATAACTTGTAATTAATCTATTGAAGACAACAATGCATTATTTTAGCATTAAAGAGGATATCACTCAGTCTTTTCAATCATTAAATTGTTTGAAGGCACTTCGAACCAATTCTCTTTTTGCATTTAAAACGCGACTTTCGTGCATAACTTGCAATTGATCTATTGATGGCAACTATGCATTTTTTAGCCTTAAAGTCATGTCATTGAGTCTCTTTTAGTCATTAAATCATTCTAAATTAATTCGAACGAATTCTATTTTTGCCCTTCAAACATTATTTTCTTACATAACTTGTAATTAATCTATTGAAGACAACAGTGCATTATTTTAGCATTAAAAAGCATATCACTCAGTCTTTTCAATCATTAAATTGTTTGAAGGCACTTCGAACCAATTCTCTTTTTGCATTTAAAACGCGACTTTCGTGCATAACTTGCAATTGGTCTATTGATGGCAACTATGCATTTTTTTAGCGTTCAAGCCATATTTTTGCGTCTGTTTTAGTCAGTAAATCATTCTAAATCACTTCGAATTAAATTAGGCATTTAAACATGACTTTCGTGCGTAACTTGCAGTTGATCTATTAAAGGCAACAATGCAGTTGTTTAGCCTTAAAGTCATGTCATTGAGTCTCTTTTAGTCATTAAATCATTCTAAATTAATTCGAACGAATTCCATTTTCGCCCTTCAAACATTATTTTCTTACATAACTTGTAATTAATCTATTGAAGACAACAATGCATTATTTTAGCATTAAAAAGGATATCACTCAGTCTTTTCAATCATTAAATTGTTTGAAGGCACCTCGAACCAATTCTCTTTTTGCATTTAAAACGCGACTTTCGTGCATAACTTGCAATTGGTCTATTGATGGCAACTATGCATTTTTTTAGCGTTCAAGCCATATTTTTGCGTCTCTTTTAGTCAGTAAATCATTCTAAATCACTTCGAATTAAATTAGGCCTTTAAACATGACTTTCGTGCGTAACTTGCAGTTGATCTATTAAAGGCAACAATGCATTTGTTTAGCCTTAAAGTCATGTCATTGAGTCTCTTTTAGTCATTAAATCATTCTAAATTAATTCGAACGAATTCCATTTTCGCCCTTCAAACATTATTTTCTTACATAACTTGTAATTAATCTATTGAAGACAACAATGCATTATTTTAGCATTAAAAAGGATATCACTCAGTCTTTTCAATCATTAAATTGTTTGAAGGCACTTCGAACCAATTCTCTTTTTGCATTTAAAACGCGACTTTCGTGCATAACTTGCAATTGATCTATTGATGGCAACTATGCATATTTTAGCGTTCAAGCCATATTTTTGCGTCTCTTTTAGTCAGTAAATCATTCTAAATCTCTTCGAACGAAATTCGGCCTTTAAACATGACTTTCGTGCGTAACTTGCAGTTGATCTATTGAAGGCAACAATGCATTTGTTTAGCCTTAAAGACATGTCATTGAGTCTCTTTTAGTCATTAAATCATTCTAAATTAATTCGAACGAATTCTATTTTTGCCCTTCAAACATTATTTTCTTACATAACTTGTAATTAATCTATTGAAGACAACAATGCATTATTTTAGCATTAAAAAGGATATCACTCAGTCTTTTCAATCATTAAATTGTTTGAAGGCACTTCGAACCAATTCTCTTTTTGCATTTAAAACGCGACTTTCGTGCATAACTTGCAATTGATCTATTGATGGCAACTATCCATTTTTTAGCCTTAAAGTCTTCTTTGCGTCTCTTTTAGTCAGTGAATCATTCTAAATCACTTCGAACGAAATTCGGCCTTTAAAAATGACTTTCGTGCGTAACTTGCAGTTGATCTACTGAAGGCAACAATGCATTTGTTTAGCCCTAAAGTCATGTCATTGAGTCTCTTCTAGTCATTAAATCATTCTAAATTAATTCGAACGAATTCTCTTTTTGCCCTTCAAACATTATTTTCTTACATAACTTGTAATTAATCTATTGAAGACAACAATGCATTATTTTTGCATTAAAAAGCATATCATTCAGTCTTTTCAATCATTAAATTGTTTGAAGGCACTTCGAACCAATTCTCTTTTTGCATTTAAAACGCGACTTTCGTGCATAACTCGCAATTGATCTATTGATGGCAACTATGCATTTTTTAGCGTTCAAGCCATATTTTTGCGTCTCTTTTAGTCAGTAAATCATTCTAAATCACTTCGAACGAAATTCGGCATTTAAACATGACTTTCGTGCATAACTTGCAGTTCATCTATTGAAGGCAACAATGCATTTGTTTAGCCTTAAAGTCACGTCATTGAGTCTCTTTTAGTCATTAAATCATTCTAAATTAATTCGAACGAATTCTATTTTTGCCCTTCAAACATTATTTTCTTACATAACTTGTAATTAATCTATTGAAGACAACACTGCATTATTTTTGCATTAAAAAGCATATCACTCAGTCTTTTCAATCATTAAATTGTTTGAAGTCACTTCGAACCAATTCTCTTTTTGCATTTAAAACGCGACTTTAGTGCATAACTTGCAATTGATCTATTGATGGCAACTATGCATTTTTTAGCGTTCAAGCCATATTTTTGCGTCTCTTTTAGTCAGTAAATCATTCTAAATCACTTCGAACGAAATTCGACCTTTAAACATGACTTTCGTGCGTAACTTGCAGTTCATCTATTGAAGGCAACAATGCATTTGTTTATCCTTAAAGTCATGTCATTGAGTCTCTTTTAGTCATTAAATCATTCTAAATTAATTCGAACGAATTCTATTTTTGCCCTTCAAACATTATTTTCTTACATAACTTGTAATTAATCTATTGAAGACAACACTGCATTATTTTTGCATTAAAAAGCATATCACTCAGTCTTTTCAATCATTAAATTGTTTGAAGTCACTTCGAACCAATTCTCTTTTTGCATTTAAAACGCGACTTTAGTGCATAACTTGCAATTGATCTATTGATGGCAACTATGCATTTTTTAGCGTTCAAGCCATATTTTTGCGTCTCTTTTAGTCAGTAAATCATTCTAAATCACTTCGAACGAAATTCGACCTTTAAACATGACTTTCGTGCGTAACTTGCAGTTCATCTATTGAAGGCAACAATGCATTTGTTTATCCTTAAAGTCATGTCATTGAGTCTCTTTTAGTCATTAAATCATTCTAAATTAATTCGAACGAATTCTATTTTTGCCCTTCAAACATTATTTTCTTACATAACTTGTAATTAATCTATTGAAGACAACACTGCATTATTTTTGCATTAAAAAGCATATCACTCAGTCTTTTCAATCATTAAATTGTTTGAAGTCACTTCGAACCAATTCTCTTTTTGCATTTAAAACGCGACTTTAGTGCATAACTTGCAATTGATCTATTGATGGCAACTATGCATTTTTTAGCGTTCAAGCCATATTTTTGCGTCTCTTTTAGTCAGTAAATCATTCTAAATCACTTCGAACGAAATTCGACCTTTAAACATGACTTTCGTGCGTAACTTGCAGTTCATCTATTGAAGGCAACAATGCATTTGTTTATCCTTAAAGTCATGTCATTGAGTCTCTTTTAGTCATTAAATCATTCTAAATTAATTCGAACGAATTCTATTTTTGCCCTTCAAACATTATTTTCTTACATAACTTGTAATTAATCTATCGAAGACAACACTGCATTATTTTTGCATTAAAAAGCATATCACTCAGTCTTTTTAATCATTAAATTGTTTGAAGGCACTTCGAACCAATTCTCCTTTTGCATTTAAAACGCGACTTTAGTGCATAACTTGCAATTGATCTATTGATGGCAACTATGCATTTTTTAGCGTTCAAGCCATATTTTTGCGTCTCTTTTAGTCAGTAAATCATTCTAAATCACTTCGAACGAAATTCGGCCTTTAAACATGACTTTCGTGCGTAACTTGCAGTTGATCTATTGAAGGCAACAATGCATTTCTTTAGCCTTCAAGTCATGTCATTGAGTCTCTTCTAGTCATTAAATCAGTCTAAATTAATTCAAACCAATTCTATTTTTGCCCTTCAAACATTATTTTCTTACATAACTTGTAATTAATCTCTTGAAGACAACAATGCATTATTTTAGAATTAAAAAGCATATCACTCACTCTTTTAAATCATTAAATTGTTTGAAGGCACTTAGAACCAATTCTCTTTTTGCATTTAGAACGGGACTTTCATGCATAATTTGCAATTCATCTATTGCTGGAAACTATGCATTTTTTAGCATTAAAGTCATATTTTTGCGTCCCTTTTAGTCAGTAAATCATTCTAAATCACTTCGAACGAAATTCGGCCTTTAAACATGACTTTCGTGCGTAACTGCAGTTGATCTATTGAAGGCAACAATGCAATTCTTTAGCCTTCAAGTCATGTCATTGAGTCTCTTCTAGTCATTAAATCATTCTAAATTAATTCGAACGAATTCTATTTTTATCCCTTCAAACATTATTTTCCTGTATAACTTGTAATTAATCGATTGAAGACAACAATGCATTATTTTAGCATTAACAAGCATATCACTCAGTCTTTTCAATCATTAAATTGTTTGAAGCCACTTCGAACCCATTCTCTTTTTGCATTTAAAACGCGACTTTTGTGCATTACTTGCAATTGATCTATTGATGGCAACTATGCATTTTTTAGCCTTAAAGTCACATTTTTGCGTCTCTTTTAATCAGTAAATCATTGTAAATCGCTTCATATGAAATTCGGCATTTAAACATGACTTTCGTGCATAACTTGCAGTTGATCTATTATAGGCAAGAATGCATTTGTTTAGCCTTAAAGTCATGTCACTGAGTCTCTTCTAGTCATTAAATCATTCTAAATTAATTCGAACGAATTCTATTTTCGTCCTTCAAATATTATTTTTTCTTACATAACTTGTAATTCATCTATTGAGGACAACAATGCATTATTTTAGCATTAAAAAGCATATCACTCAGTCTTTTCAATCATTAGATTGTTTGAAAGCACTTCGAACCAATTCTCTTTTTGCATTTAGAACGCGACTTTCATGCATAATTTGCAATTGATCTATTGATGGCAACTATGCATTTTTTTAGCCTTAAAGTCATATTTTTGCGTCTCTTTTAGTCATTAAATCTTTCTAAATCACTACGAACGAAATTCGGCCTTTAAACATGACTTTCGTGCATAACTTGCAGTTGATCTATTATAGGCAAGAATGCAGTTGTTTAGCCTTAATGTCATGTCACTGAGTCTCTTCTAGTCATCAAATCATTCTGAACTAGTTCGAACGAATTCTATTTTCGCCCTTCAAATATTATTTTCTTACATAACTTGTAATTAATCTATTGAAGACAACAATGCATTGTTTTACCATTAAAAAGCATATCACTCAGTCTTTTCAATCATTAAATGGTTTGAAGGCACTTCGAACCAATTCTATTTTTGTATTTAAAACACGACTTTCATGCATAACTTGGACTTGATCTATTGAAGGCGACTATTCATTTTTTAGCCTTAAAGACATATTATTGCTTCTCTTTTAATTAGTAAATCATTCTAAATCACTTCGAACGAAGTTCGGCCTTTAAACATGACTTTCGTGCGTAACTTGCAGTTGATCTATTGAACGCAACAATGCATTTGTTTAGCCTTTAAGTCATGTCACTGAGTCTCTTCTAGTCATCAAATCATTCTAAACTAGTTCGAACGAATTCTATTTTCGCCCTTCAAATATTATTTTCTTACATAACTTGTAATTAATCTATTGAAGACAACAATGCATTATTTTAGCATTAAAAAGCATATCACTCAGTCTTTTTAATCATTAAATTGTTTGAAGGCACTTCGAACAAATTCTCTTTTTGTATTGAAAACACGACTTTCATGCATAACTTGCACTTGATATATTGAAGGCGACTATTTATTTTTTAGCCTTAAAGTCATATTATTGCGTCTCTTTTAGTCAGTAAATCATTCTAAATCACTTCGAACGAAATTCGGCCTTTAAACATGACTTTCGTGAGTAACTTGCAGTTGATCTATTGAACGCAACAATGCATTTGTTTAGCCTTTAAGTCATGTCACTGAGTCTCTTCTAGTCATCAAATCATTCTAAACTAGTTCGAACGAATTCTATTTTCGCCCTTCAAATATTATTTTCTTACATAACTTGTAATTAATCTATTGAAGACAACAATGCATTATTTTAGCATTAAAAGGCATATCACTCAGTCTTTTCAATCATTAAATTGTTTGAAGGCACTTCGAACCAATTCTATTTTTGTATTTAAAACACGACTTTCATGCATAACTTGGACTTGATCTATTGAAGGCGACTATTCATTTTTTAGCCTTAAAGTCATATTATTGCTTCTCTTTTAATCAGTAAATCATTCTAAATCACTTCGAACGAAATTCGGCCTTTAAACATGACTTTCGTGCGTAACTTGCAGTTGATCTATTGAATGCAACAATGCATTTGTTTAGCCTTTAAGTCATGTCACTGAGTCTCTTCTAGTCATCAAATCATTCTAAACTAGTTCGAACGAATTCTATTTTCGCCCTTCAAATATTATTTTCTTACATAACTTGTAATTAATCTATTGAAGACAACAATGCATTATTTTAGCATGAAAAAGCATATCACTCAGTATTTTCAATCATTAAATTGTTTGAAGGCACTTCGAACCAAATTCTCTTTTTGCATTTAGAACGCGAATTTCATGCATAACTTGCAATTGATCTATTGAGGGCAACTATGCATTTTTTTAGCCTTAAAGTCATATTTTTGCGTCTCTTTTAGTCAGTAAATAATTCTAAATCACATCGAACGAAATCCGGCCTTTAAACATGACTTTTGTGCGTAACTTGCAGTTGATCTATTGAAGGCAACAATGCATTTGTTTAACCTTTAAGTCATGTCACTGAGTCTCATCTAGTCATCAAATCATTCTAAACTAGATCGAACGAATTCTATTTTCGCCCTTCAAATATTATTTTCTTACATAACTTGTAATTTATCTATTGAAGACAACAATGCATTATTTTAGCATTAAAAACCATATCACTCAGTGTTTTCAATCATTAAATTGTTTGAAGGCACTTCGAACCAATTCTCTTTTTGCATTTAGAACGCGACTTTCATGCATAATTTGCAATTGATCTATTGATGGCAACTATGCATTTTTTAGCCTTAATGTCATATTTTTGCGTCTCTTTTAGTCAGTAAATCATTCTAAATCACTTCGAACGAAATTCAGCCTTTAAACATGACATTCGTACATAACTTGCAGTTGATCTAATGAAGGCAACAATGCATTTGTTTAGCCTTAAATTCATGTCACTCAGTCTCTTCTAGTCATTAAATCATTCTAAATTAATTCGCACGAATTCTATTTTTGCCCTTCAAATATTATTTTCTTACATAACTTGTAATTAATCTATTGAAGTCAACAATGCATTATTTTAGCATTAAAAAGCATATCAATCAGTCTTTTCAATCATTAAATTGTTTGAACGCAGTTCGAACCGAATTCCTTTTTGCATTTAGAACACGACATTCATGCATAACTTGGAATTCATCTATTGAGGGCAACTATGCTTTTTTTTAGCCATAAAGTCATATTTTTGCGTCTCTTTTAGTCAGTAAATAATTCTAAATCACTTCGAACGAAATTCGGCCTTTAAACCTGACTTTCGTGCGTAACTTGCAGTTGATCTAATGAAGGCAACAATGCATTTGTTTAGCCTTAAAGTCATGTCACTCAGTCTCTTCTAGTCATTAAATTATTCTAAATTGGTTCGAATGAATTCTATTTTCGCCCTTCAAATATTATTTTCTTACATAACTTGTAATTAATCTATTGAAGACAACAATGCATTATTTTAGCATTAAAAAGAATATCACTTAGTCTTTTCAATCATTAAATTGTTTGAAGGCACTTCGAACCAATTCTCTTTTTGCATTTAAAACGCGACTTTCGTGCATAACTTGGAATTGATCTATTGAGGTCAACTATGCATTTTTTTAGCCTTAAAGTCATATTTTTGCGTCTATTTTAGTCAGTAAATAATTCTAAATCACTTCGTATGAAATTCGGCATTTAAACATGACTTTCGTGCATAACTTGCAGTTGATCTATTATAGGCAAGAATGCAGTTGTTTAGCCTTAATGTCATGTCACTGAGTCTCTTCTAGTCATCAAATCATTCTAAATTAGTTCGAATGAATTCTATTTTCGCCCTTCAAATATTATTTTCTTACATAACTTGTAATTAATCTATTGAAGACAACAATGCATTATTTTAGCATTAAAAAGCATATCACTTAGTCTTTTCAATCATTAAATTGTTTGAACGCACTTCGAACCAATTCTCTTTTTGCATTTAAAACGCGAATTTCGTGCATAACTTGGAATTGATCTATTGAGGTCAACTATGCATTTTTTTAGCCTTAAAGTCATATTTTTGCATCTATTTTAGTCAGTAAATCATTCTAAATCACTTCGTATGAAATTCGGCATTTCAACATGACTTTCGTGCATAACTTGCAGTTGATCAATTATAGGCAAGAATGCAGTTGTTTAGCCTTAATGTCATGTCACTGAGTCTCTTCTAGTCATTAAATCATTCTAAATTAATTCGAACGAATTCTATTTTCACCGTTCAAACATTATTTTCTTACATAACTTGTAATTCACCTATTGAAGACAACAATGCATTATTTTAGCATTAAAAAGCATATCACTCAGTCTTTTCAATCATTAAATTGTTTGAAGGCACTTCGAACCAAATTCCTTTTTGCATTTAGAATGCGACTTTCATGCATAACTTGCAATTGATCTATTGAGGGCAACTATGCATTTTTTTAGCCTTAAAGTCATATTTTTGCGTCTCTTTTAGTCAGTAAATAATTCTAAATCACTTCGAACGAAATTCGGCCTTTAAACATGACTTTTGTGCGTAACTTGCAGTTGATCTATTGAAGGCAACAATGCATTTGTTTAACCTTTAAGTCATGTCACTGAGTCTCTTCTAGTCATCAAATCATTCTAAACTAGTTCGAACGAATTCTATTTTCGCCCTTCAAATATTATTTTCTTACATAACTTGTAATTAATCTATTGAAGACAACAATGCATTATTTTAGCATTAAAAGGCATATCACTCAGTCTTTTTAATCATTAAATTGTTCCAAGGCACTTCGAACCAATTCTATTTTTGCATTTGAAACACGACTTTCATGCATAACTTGCACTTGATCTATTGAAGGCGACTATTCATTTTTTAGCCTTAAGGTCATATTATTGCTTCTCTTTTAGTCAGTAAATCATTCTAAATCACTTCGAATGAAATTCGGCCTTTAAACATGACTTTCGTGCGTAACTTGCAGTTGATCTATTGAAGGCAACAATGCAATTGTTTGGCCTTTAAGTCATGTCACTGAGTCTCTTCTAGTCATTAAATCATTCTAAATTAGTTCGAATGAATTCTATTTTCGCCCTTCACATATTATTTTCTTACATAACTTGTAATTAATCTATTGAAGACAACAATGCATTATTTTAGCATTAAAACGCATATCACTTAGTCTTTTCAATCATTAAATTGTTTGAAGGCACTTCGAACCAATTCTCTTTTTGCATTTAAAACGCGACTTTCATGCATAACTCGCAATTGATCTATTGATGGCAACTATGCATTTTTTAGCGTTCAAGTCATATTTTTGCGTCTCTTTTAATCAGTAAATCATTCTAAATCACTTCGAACGAAATTCAGCCTTTAAACATGACTTTCGTGCGTAACTTGCAGTTGATCTATTATAGGCAACAATGCATTTGTTTAGACTTAAAGTCATGTCACTGAGTCTCTTCTACTCATTAAATCATTCTAAATTAGTTCGAACGAATTCTATTTTCGCCCTTCAAACATTATTTTCTTACGTAACTTGTAATTAATCTATTGAAGACAACAATGCATTATTTTAGCATTAAAAAGAATATCACTCAGTGTTTTCAATCATTAAATTGTTTGAACGCACTTCGAACCAATTCTCTTGTTGCATTTAAAACGCGACTTTGGTACATAACTTGCAATTGATCTATTGATCACAACTATGCATTTTTTAGCCTTAAAGTAACATTTTTGCATCTCTTTTAGTCAGTAAATCATTCTAAATCACTTCGAACGAAATTCGGTCTTTAAACATGACTTTCGTGCGTAACTTGCAGTTGATCTATTGAAGGCAACAATGCATTTGATTAGCCTTAAAGTCATGTTATGGAGTCTCTTCTAGTCATTAAATCATTCTAAATTAATTCGAACGAATTCTATTTTGGCCCTTCAAACATTATTTTCTTACATAACTTGTAATTAATCTATTGAAGACAACAATGCATTGTTTTACCATTAAAAAGCATATCACTCAGTCTTTTCAATCATTAAATGGTTTGAAGGCACTTCGAACCAATTCTATTTTTGTATTTAAAACACGACTTTCATGCATAACTTGGACTTGATCTATTGAAGGCGACTATTCATTTTTTAGCCTTAAAGACATATTATTGCTTCTCTTTTAATCAGTAAATCATTCTAAATCACTTCGAACGAAGTTCGGCCTTTAAACATGACTTTCGTGCGTAACTTGCAGTTGATCTATTGAACGCAACAATGCATTTGTTTAGCCTTTAAGTCATGTCACTGAGTCTCTTCTAGTCATTAAATCATTCTAAATTAATTCGAACGAATTCTATTTTTGCCCTTCAAACATTATTTTCTTACATAACTTGTAATTAATCTATTGAAGACAACAATGCATTATTTTAGCATTAAAAGGCATATCACTCAGTCTTTTCAATCATTAAATTGTTTGAAGGCACTTCGAACCAATTCTCTTTTTGCATTTAAAACGCGACTTTTGTACATCACTTGCAATTGATCTATTGATGGCAACTATGCATTTTTTAGCCTTAAAGTCATATTTTTGCGTCTCTTTTAGTCAGTAAATCATTCCAAATCACTTCGAACGAAATTCGGCCTTTAAACATGACTTTCGTGCGTAACTTGCAGTTGATCTATTGAAGGCAACAATGCATTTGATTAGCCTTAAAGTCATGTTATGGAGTCTCTTCTAGTCATTAAATCATTCTAAATTAATTCGAACGAATTCTATTTTGGCCCTTCAAACATTATTTTCTTACATAACTTGTAATTAATCTATTGAAGACAACAATGCATTGTTTTACCATTAAAAAGCATATCACTCAGTCTTTTCAATCATTAAATGGTTTGAAGGCACTTCGAACCAATTCTATTTTTGTATTTAAAACACGACTTTCATGCATAACTTGGACTTGATCTATTGAAGGCGACTATTCATTTTTTAGCCTTAAAGACATATTATTGCTTCTCTTTTAATCAGTAAATCATTCTAAATCACTTCGAACGAAGTTCGGCCTTTAAACATGACTTTCGTGCGTAACTTGCAGTTGATCTATTGAACGCAACAATGCATTTGTTTAGCCTTTAAGTCATGTCACTGAGTCTCTTCTAGTCATTAAATCATTCTAAATTAATTCGAACGAATTCTATTTTTGCCCTTCAAACATTATTTTCTTACATAACTTGTAATTAATCTATTGAAGACAACAATGCATTATTTTAGCATTAAAAGGCATATCACTCAGTCTTTTCAATCATTAAATTGTTTGAAGGCACTTCGAACCAATTCTCTTTTTGCATTTAAAACGCGACTTTTGTACATCACTTGCAATTGATCTATTGATGGCAACTATGCATTTTTTAGCCTTAAAGTCATATTTTTGCGTCTCTTTTAGTCAGTAAATCATTCCAAATCACTTCGAACGAAATTCGGCCTTTAAACATGACTTTCGTGCGTAACTTGCAGTTGATCTATTGAAGGCAACAATGCACTTGATTAGCCTTAAAGTCATGTCATTGAGTCTCTTCTAGTCATTAAATCAGTCTAAATTAATTAGAACGAATTCTATTTTCGCCTTTCAAACATTATTTTTTTACATAACTTCCAATTAATCTACTAAAGACAACAATGCATTATTTTAGCATTAAAAAGCATAACACTCAGTCTTTTGAATCATTAAATTGTTTGAAAGCACTTCGAACCAATTCTCTTTTTGCATTTAAAACGCGACTTTCGTGCATAACTTGCAATTGATCTATTGATGGCAACTATGCATTTTTTAGCGTTCAGGTCATATTTTTGCGTCTCCTTTAGTCAGTAAATCATTCTAAATCACTTCGTATGAAATTCGGCATTTAAACATGACTTTCGTGCATAACTTGCAGTTGATCTATTATAGGCAACAATGCATTTGTTTAGCCTTAAAGTCATGTCACTGAGTCTCTTCTAGTCATTAAATCATTCTAAATTAGTTCGAACGAATTCTATTTTCGCCCTTCAAACATTATTTTTTTACATAACTTGCAATTAATCTACTAAAGACAACAATGCATTATTTTTGCATTAAAAAGCATATCACTTAGTCTTTTCAATTATTAAATTGTTTGAAGGCACTTCGAACCAATTCTATTTTTGTATTTAAAACAAGACTTTCATGCATAACTTGCACTTGATCTATTGAAGGCGACGATTCATTTTTTAGCCTTAAAGTCATATTATTGCGTCTCTTTTAGTCAGTAAATCATTCTAAATCACTTCGAACAAAATTCGGCCTTTAAACATGACTTTCGTCCGTAACTTTCAGTTGATCTATTGAAGGCAACAATGCATTTGTTTAGCCATAAAGTCATGTCATTGAGTCTCTTCTAGTCATTAAATCATTCAAAATTAATTCGAACGAATTCTATTTTTGCCTTTCAAACATTATTTTTTTACATAACTTGCAATTAATCTACTAAAGACAACAATGCATTATTTTAGCATTAAAAAGCATAACACTCAGTCTTTTGAATCATTAAATTGTTTGAAAGCACTTCGAACCAATTCTCTTTTTGCATTTAAAATGCGACTTTCGTGCATAACTTGCAATTGATATATTGATGGCAACTATGCATTTTTTAGCGTTCAAGTCATATTTTTGCGTCTCTTTTAGTCAGTAAATCATTCTAAATCACTTCGTATGAAATTCGGCATTTAAACATGACTTTTGTGCATAACTTGCAGTTGATCTATTATAGGCAACAATGCATTTGTTTAGCCTTAAAGTCATGTCACTGAGTCTCTTCTACTCATTAAATCATTCTAAATTAGTTCGAACGAATTCTATTTTCGCCCTTCAAATATTATTTTCTTACATAACTTGCAATTAATCAACTAAAGACAACAATGCATTATTTTTGCATTAAAAAGCATATCACTTAGTCTTTTCAATTATTAAATTGTTTGAAGGCACTTCGAACCAATTCTATTTTTGTATTTAAAACAAGACTTTCATGCATAACTTGCACTTGATCTATTGAAGGCGACTATTCCTTTTTTAGCCTTAAAGTCATATTATTGCGTCTCTTTTAGTCAGTAAATCATTCTAAATCACTTCGAACGAAATTCGGCCTTTAAACATGACTTTCGTGCGTAACTTGCAGTTGATCTATTGAAGGCAACAATGCATTTGTTTAGCCTTAAAGTCATGTCATTGAGTCTCCTCTAGTCATTAAATCATTCCAAATTAATTCGAACGAATTCTATTTTCGCCCTTCAAACATTATTTTTTTACATAACTTGTAATTAATCTATTGAAGACAACAATGCATTATTTTAGCGCTAAAAAGCATGTCACTCAGTCTTTTCAATCATTAAATTGTTTGAAGGCACTTCGAACCAATTCCCTTTTTGCATTTAAAACGCGACTTTCGTGTATAACTTGCAATTGATCTATTGATGGCAACTATGCCTTTTTTAGCCGTAAAGTCATATTTTTGCGTCTCTTTTAGTCAGTAAATCATTCTAAATCACTTCGAACGAAATTCGGCCTTTAAACATGACTCTCGTGCGTAACTTGCAGTTGATCTATAGAAGGCAACAATGCATTTGATTAGCCTTAAAGTCATGTCATTGAGTCTCTTTTAGTCATTTAATCATTCTAAATTAATTCGACCGAATTCTATTTTCGCCCTTCAAACATTATTTTCTTACATAACTTGCAATTAATCTATTGAAGACAACAATGCATTATTTTAGCATTAAAAAGCATATCGCTCAGTCTTTTCAATGATTAAATTGTTTGAAGGCACTTCGAACCAATTCTCTTTTTGGATTTAAAACGCGACTTTCGTGCATAATTTGCAATTGATCTGTTGATGGCAACTATGCCTTTTTTAGCGTTCAAGTCATATTTTGGCGTCTCTTTTAGTCAGCAAATCATTCTAAATCACTTCGTATGAAATTCGGCATTTAAACATGACTTTCGTTCATAACTTGCAGTTGATCTATTATAGGCAACAATGCATTTTTTTAGCCTTAAAGTCATGTCACTGAGTCTCTTCCAGTCATTAAATCATTCTAAATTAATTCAAACGAATTCTATTTTAGCCCTTCAAACATTATTTTCTTACATAACTTGTAATTAATCTATTGAAGACAACAACGCATTATTTTAGCATTAAAAAGCATATCACTCACTCTTTTCAATCATTAAATTGTTTGAAGGCACTTCGAACCAATTCTCTTTTTGCATTTAGAACGCTACTTTCATGCATAATTTGCAATTGATCTATTGATGGCAACTATGCATTTTTTTAGCCTTAAAGTCATATTTTTGCGTCTCTTTTGGTCTGTAAATCATTCTAAATCACTTCGAACGAAATTCGGCCTTTAAACATGACTTTCGTGCGTAACTTGCAGTTGATCTATTGAAGGCAACAATGCATTTGATTAGCCTTAAAGTCATGTCAGTGAGTCTCTTTTAGTCATTTAATCATTCTAAATTAATTCGACCGAATTCTATTTTCGCCCTTCAAACATTATTTTCTTACATAACTTGCAATTAATCTATTGAAGACAACAATGCATTATTTTAGCATTAAAAAGCATATCACTCAGTCTTTTCAATCATTAAATTGTTTGAAGGCACTTCGAACCAATTCTCTTTTTGCATTTAGAACGCTACTTTCATGCATAATTTGCAATTGATATATTGATGGCAACTATGCATTTTTTTAGCCTTAAAGTTATATTTTTGCGTCTCTTTTAGTCTGTAAATCATTCTAAATCACTTCGAACGAAATTCGGCCTTTAAACATGACTTTCGTGCGTAACTTGCAGTTGAACTATTGAAGGCAACAATGCATTTGATTAGCCTAAAGTCATGTCACTGAGTCTCTTCTAGTCTTTAAATCATTCTAAATTAATTCGAACGAATTCTATTTTCGCACTTCAAATATTATTTTCTTACATAACTCGTAATTAATCTACTGAAGACAATAATTCATTATTTTAGCATTAAAAAGCATATCACTCAGTCTTTTTAATGATTAAATTGTTTGAAGGCACTTCGAACAAATTCCCTTTTTGCATTTAAAACGCGACTTTCGTGCATAACTTGCAATTGATCTATTGATGGCAACTATGCATTTTTTAGCGTTCAAGTCATATTTTTGCGTCTCTTTTAGTCAATAAATCATTCTAAATCACTTCGAACGAAATTCGTCCTTTAAACATGACTTTCGTGCGTAACTTGCAGTTGATCAATTGAAGGCAACAATGCATTTGTTTAGCCTTAAAGTCATGTCATTGAGTCTCTTTTAGTCATTAAGTCTTTCAAAATTAATTCGAACGAATTCTATTTTCGCCCTTCAAACATTATTTTCTTACATAACTTGTAATTAATCTATTGAAGACGACAATGCATTATTTTAGCATTAAAAAGCATATCACTCAGTCTTTTCCATCATTAAATTGTTTGAAGGCACTTCGAACCAATTCTCTTTTTGCATTTAAAACGCGACTTTCGTGCATAATTTGCAATTGATCTATTGATGGCAACTATGCCTTTTTTTGCGTTCAAGTCATATTTTTGCGTCTCTTTTAGTCAGTAAATCATTCTAAATCACTTCGAACAAAATTCGGCTTTTAAACATGACTTTCGTGCGTAACTTGCAGTTGATCTATTGAAGGAAACAATGCATTTGTTTAGCCTTAAGGTCATGTCATTGAGTCTCTTTTAGTCATTAAATCATTCTAAATTAATTCGAACGAATTCTCTTTTTTCGCCCTTCAAACATTATTTTCTTACATAACTTGTAATTAATCTCTTGAAGACAACAATGCATAATTTTAGCATTAAAAAGCATATCACTCTGTCTTTTCAATCATTAAATTGTTTGAAAGCACTTCGAACCAATTCTATTTTTGTATTTAAAATAAGACTTTTGATGCATAACTTGCACTTGATCTATTGATGGCGACTATTCATTTTTTAGCCTTAAAGTCATATTTTTGCGTCTCTTTTAGTCAGCAAATCATTCTAAATCACTTCGAACGAAATTCGGCCTTTAAACATGACTTTCGTGCGTAACTTGCAGTTGATCTATTGAAGGCAACAATGCATTTGTTTAGCCTTAAAGTCATGTCACTGAGTCTCTTCTAGTCATTAAATCATTCTAAATTAATTCGAACGAATTCTATTTTCGCCCTTCAAACATTATTTTCTTACATAACTTGTAATTAATCTAAGGAAGACAACAATGCATTATTTTAGCATTAAAAAGCATATCACTCTGTCTTTTCAATCATTAAATTGTTTGAAAGCACTTCGAACCAATTCTATTTTTGTATTTAAAATAAGACTTTTGATGCATAACTTGCACTTGATCTATTGATGGCGACTATTCATTTTTTAGCCTTAAAGTCATATTTTTGCGTCTCTTTTAGTCAGCAAATCATTCAAAATCACTTCGAACGAAATTCGGCCTTTAAACATGACTTTCGTGCATAACTTGCAGTTGATCTATTGAAGGCAACAATGCATTTGTTTAGCCTTAAAGTCATGTCACTGAGTCTTTGTTAGTCATTAAATCATTCTAAATTAATTCGAACGAATTCTATTTTCGCCCTTCAAACATTATTTTCTTACATAACTTGTAATTAATCTAAGGAAGACAACAATGCATTATTTTAGCATTAAAAAGCATATCACTCTGTCTTTTCAATCATTAAATTGTTTGAAAGCACTTCGAACCAATTCTATTTTTGTATTTAAAATAAGACTTTTGATGCATAACTTGCACTTGATCTATTGATGGCGACTATTCATTTTTTAGCCTTAAAGTCATATTTTTGCGTCTCTTTTAGTCAGCAAATCATTCAAAATCACTTCGAACGAAATTCGGCCTTTAAACATGACTTTCGTGCGTAACTTGCAGTTGATCTATTGAAGGCAACAATGCATTTGTTTAGCCTTAAAGTCATGTCATTGAGTCTTTGTTAGTCATTAAATCATTCTAAATTAATTCGAACGAATTCTATTTTCGCCCTTCAAACATTATTTTCTTACATAACTTGTAATTAATCTAAGGAAGACAACAATGCATTATTTTAGCATTAAAAAGCATATCACTCTGTCTTTTCAATCATTAAATTGTTTGAAAGCACTTCGAACCAATTCTATTTTTGTATTTAAAATAAGACTTTTGATGCATAACTTGCACTTGATCTATTGATGGCGACTATTCATTTTTTAGCCTTAAAGTCATATTTTTGCGTCTCTTTTAGTCAGCAAATCATTCAAAATCACTTCGAACGAAATTCGTCCTTTAAACATGACTTTCGTGCGTAACTTGCAGTTGATCTATTGAAGGCAACAATGCATTTGTTTAGCCTTAAAGTCATGTCATTGAGTCTCTTTTAGTCATTTAATCATTCTAAATTAATTCGACCGAATTCTATTTTCGCCCTTCAAACATTATTTTCTTACATAACTTGCAATTAATCTAAGGAAGACAACAATGCATTATTTTAGCATTAAAAAGCATATCACTCTGTCTTTTCAATCATTAAATTGTTTGAAAGCACTTCGAACCAATTCTATTTTTGTATTTAAAATAAGACTTTTGATGCATAACTTGCACTTGATCTATTGATGGCGACTATTCATTTTTTAGCCTTAAAGTCATATTTTTGCGTCTCTTTTAGTCAGCAAATCATTCTAAATCACTTCGAACGAAATTCGGCCTTTAAACATGACTTTCGTGCGTAACTTGCAGTTGATCTATTGAAGGCAACAATGCATTTGTTTAGCCTTAAAGTCATGTCACTGAGTCTCTTCTAGTCATTAAATCATTCTAAATTAATTCGAACGAATTCTATTTTCGCCCTTCAAATATTATTTTCTTACATAACTTGTAATTAATCTATTGAAGACGACAATGCATTATTTTAGCATTAAAAAGCATATCACTCAGTCTTTTCCATCATTAAATTGTTTGAAGGCACTTCGAACCAATTCTCTTTTTGCATTTAAAACGCGACTTTCGTGCATAATTTGCAATTGATCTATTGATGGCAACTATGCCTTTTTTTGCGTTCAAGTCATATTTTTGCGTCTCTTTTAGTCAGTAAATCATTCTAAATCACTTCGAACAAAATTCGGCTTTTAAACATGACTTTCGTGCGTAACTTGCAGTTGATCTATTGAAGGAAACAATGCATTTGTTTAGCCTTAAGGTCATGTCATTGAGTCTCTTTTAGTCATTAAATCATTCTAAATTAATTCGAACGAATTCTCTTTTTTCGCCCTTCAAACATTATTTTCTTACATAACTTGTAATTAATCTCTTGAAGACAACAATGCATAATTTTAGCATTAAAAAGCATATCACTCTGTCTTTTCAATCAGTAAATTGTTTGAAAGCACTTCGAACCAATTCTATTTTTGTATTTAAAATAAGACTTTTGATGCATAACTTGCACTTGATCTATTGATGGCGACTATTCATTTTTTAGCCTTAAAGTCATATTTTTGCGTCTCTTTTAGTCAGCAAATCATTCTAAATCACTTCGAACGAAATTCGGCCTTTAAACATGACTTTCGTGCGTAACTTGCAGTTGATCTATTGAAGGCAACAATGCATTTGTTTAGCCTTAAAGTCATGTCACTGAGTCTCTTCTAGTCATTAAATCATTCTAAATTAATTCGAACGAATTCTATTTTCGCCCTTCAAACATTATTTTCTTACATAACTTGTAATTAATCTAAGGAAGACAACAATGCATTATTTTAGCATTAAAAAGCATATCACTCTGTCTTTTCAATCATTAAATTGTTTGAAAGCACTTCGAACCAATTCTATTTTTGTATTTAAAATAAGACTTTTGATGCATAACTTGCACTTGATCTATTGATGGCGACTATTCATTTTTTAGCCTTAAAGTCATATTTTTGCGTCTCTTTTAGTCAGCAAATCATTCAAAATCACTTCGAACGAAATTCGGCCTTTAAACATGACTTTCGTGCATAACTTGCAGTTGATCTATTGAAGGCAACAATGCATTTGTTTAGCCTTAAAGTCATGTCACTGAGTCTTTGTTAGTCATTAAATCATTCTAAATTAATTCGAACGAATTCTATTTTCGCCCTTCAAACATTATTTTCTTACATAACTTGTAATTAATCTAAGGAAGACAACAATGCATTATTTTAGCATTAAAAAGCATATCACTCTGTCTTTTCAATCATTAAATTGTTTGAAAGCACTTCGAACCAATTCTATTTTTGTATTTAAAATAAGACTTTTGATGCATAACTTGCACTTGATCTATTGATGGCGACTATTCATTTTTTAGCCTTAAAGTCATATTTTTGCGTCTCTTTTAGTCAGCAAATCATTCAAAATCACTTCGAACGAAATTCGGCCTTTAAACATGACTTTCGTGCGTAACTTGCAGTTGATCTATTGAAGGCAACAATGCATTTGTTTAGCCTTAAAGTCATGTCATTGAGTCTTTGTTAGTCATTAAATCATTCTAAATTAATTCGAACGAATTCTATTTTCGCCCTTCAAACATTATTTTCTTACATAACTTGTAATTAATCTAAGGAAGACAACAATGCATTATTTTAGCATTAAAAAGCATATCACTCTGTCTTTTCAATCATTAAATTGTTTGAAAGCACTTCGAACCAATTCTATTTTTGTATTTAAAATAAGACTTTTGATGCATAACTTGCACTTGATCTATTGATGGCGACTATTCATTTTTTAGCCTTAAAGTCATATTTTTGCGTCTCTTTTAGTCAGCAAATCATTCAAAATCACTTCGAACGAAATTCGTCCTTTAAACATGACTTTCGTGCGTAACTTGCAGTTGATCTATTGAAGGCAACAATGCATTTGTTTAGCCTTAAAGTCATGTCATTGAGTCTCTTTTAGTCATTTAATCATTCTAAATTAATTCGACCGAATTCTATTTTCGCCCTTCAAACATTATTTTCTTACATAACTTGCAATTAATCTAAGGAAGACAACAATGCATTATTTTAGCATTAAAAAGCATATCACTCTGTCTTTTCAATCATTAAATTGTTTGAAAGCACTTCGAACCAATTCTATTTTTGTATTTAAAATAAGACTTTTGATGCATAACTTGCACTTGATCTATTGATGGCGACTATTCATTTTTTAGCCTTAAAGTCATATTTTTGCGTCTCTTTTAGTCAGCAAATCATTCTAAATCACTTCGAACGAAATTCGGCCTTTAAACATGACTTTCGTGCGTAACTTGCAGTTGATCTATTGAAGGCAACAATGCATTTGTTTAGCCTTAAAGTCATGTCACTGAGTCTCTTCTAGTCATTAAATCATTCTAAATTAATTCGAACGAATTCTATTTTCGCCCTTCAAATATTATTTTCTTACATAACTTGTAATTAATCTAATGAAGACAACAATGCATTATTTTAGCATTAAAAAGCATATCACTCTGTCTTTTCAATCATTAAATTGTTTGAAAGCACTTCGAACCAATTCTATTTTTGTATTTAAAATAGGACTTTTGATGCATAACTTGCACTTGATCTATTGATGGCGACTATTCATTTTTTAGCCTTAAAGTCATATTTTTGCGTCTCTTTTAGTCAGTAAATCATTCTAAATCACTTCGAACGAAATTCGGCCTTTAAACATGACTTTCGTGTGTAACTTGCAGTTGATCTATTGAAGGCAACAATGCATTTGTTTAGCCTTAAAGTCATGTCATTGAGTCTCTTCTAGTTATTAAATCATTCTAAATTATTTCGAAAGAATTCTATTTTTGCCCTTCAAACATTATTTTCTTACATAACTTGTAATTAATCTACTGAAGACAATAATTCATTATTTTAGCATTAAAAAGCATATCACTCAGTCTTTTCAATCATTAAATTGTTTGAAGGCACTTCGAACCAATTCTCTTTTTGCATTTAAAATGCGACTTTCGTGCATAACTTGCAATTGATCTATTGATGGCAACTATGCATTTTTTAGCGTTCAAGTCATATTTTTGCGTCTCTTTTAGTCAGTAAATCATTCTAAATCACTTCGAACGAAATTCGGCATTTAAACATGACTTTCGTGCGTAACTTGCAGTTGATCTATTGAAGGCAACAATGCATTTGTTTAGCCTTAAAGTCATGTCATTGAGTCTTTGTTAGTCATTAAATCATTCTAAATTAATTCGAACGAATTCTATTTTCGCCCTTCAAACATTATTTTCTTACATAACTTGTAATTAATCTATTGAAGACAACAATGCATTATTTTAGCATTAAAAAGCATATCACTCAATCTTCTCAATCATTAAATTGTTTGAAGGCACTTCGAACCAATTCTCTTTTTGCATTTAGAACGCTACTTTCATGCATAATTTGCAATTGATCTATTGATGGCAACTATGCATTTTTTAGCGTTCAAGTCATATTTTTGCGTCGCTTTTAGTCAATAAATCATTCTAAATCACTTCGAACGAAATTCGTCCTTTAAACATGACTTTCGTGCGTAACTTGCAGTTGATCTATTGAAGGCAACAATGCATTTGTTTAGCCTTAAAGTCATGTCATTGAGTCTCTTTTAGTCATTTAATCATTCTAAATTAATTCGACCGAATTCTATTTTCGCCCTTCAAACATTATTTTCTTACATAACTTGCAATTAATCTAAGGAAGACAACAATGCATTATTTTAGCATTAAAAAGCATATCACTCTGTCTTTTCAATCATTAAATTGTTTGAAAGCACTTCGAACCAATTCTATTTTTGTATTTAAAATAAGACTTTTGATGCATAACTTGCACTTGATCTATTGATGGCGACTATTCATTTTTTAGCCTTAAAGTCATATTTTTGCGTCTCTTTTAGTCAGCAAATCATTCTAAATCACTTCGAACGAAATTCGGCCTTTAAACATGACTTTCGTGCGTAACTTGCAGTTGATCTATTGAAGGCAACAATGCATTTGTTTAGCCTTAAAGTCATGTCACTGAGTCTCTTCTAGTCATTAAATCATTCTAAATTAATTCGAACGAATTCTATTTTCGCCCTTCAAATATTATTTTCTTACATAACTTGTAATTAATCTAATGAAGACAACAATGCATTATTTTAGCATTAAAAAGCATATCACTCTGTCTTTTCAATCATTAAATTGTTTGAAAGCACTTCGAACCAATTCTATTTTTGTATTTAAAATAGGACTTTTGATGCATAACTTGCACTTGATCTATTGATGGCGACTATTCATTTTTTAGCCTTAAAGTCATATTTTTGCGTCTCTTTTAGTCAGTAAATCATTCTAAATCACTTCGAACGAAATTCGGCCTTTAAACATGACTTTCGTGTGTAACTTGCAGTTGATCTATTGAAGGCAACAATGCATTTGTTTAGCCTTAAAGTCATGTCATTGAGTCTCTTCTAGTTATTAAATCATTCTAAATTATTTCGAAAGAATTCTATTTTTGCCCTTCAAACATTATTTTCTTACATAACTTGTAATTAATCTACTGAAGACAATAATTCATTATTTTAGCATTAAAAAGCATATCACTCAGTCTTTTCAATCATTAAATTGTTTGAAGGCACTTCGAACCAATTCTCTTTTTGCATTTAAAATGCGACTTTCGTGCATAACTTGCAATTGATCTATTGATGGCAACTATGCATTTTTTAGCGTTCAAGTCATATTTTTGCGTCTCTTTTAGTCAGTAAATCATTCTAAATCACTTCGAACGAAATTCGGCATTTAAACATGACTTTCGTGCGTAACTTGCAGTTGATCTATTGAAGGCAACAATGCATTTGTTTAGCCTTAAAGTCATGTCATTGAGTCTTTGTTAGTCATTAAATCATTCTAAATTAATTCGAACGAATTCTATTTTCGCCCTTCAAACATTATTTTCTTACATAACTTGTAATTAATCTATTGAAGACAACAATGCATTATTTTAGCATTAAAAAGCATATCACTCAATCTTCTCAATCATTAAATTGTTTGAAGGCACTTCGAACCAATTCTCTTTTTGCATTTAGAACGCTACTTTCATGCATAATTTGCAATTGATCTATTGATGGCAACTATGCATTTTTTAGCGTTCAAGTCATATTTTTGCGTCGCTTTTAGTCAATAAATCATTCTAAATCACTTCGAACGAAATTCGTCCTTTAAACATGACTTTCGTGCGTAACTTGCAGTTGATCTATTGAAGGCAACAATGCATTTGTTTAGCCTTAAAGTCATGTCATTGAGTCTCTTTTAGTCATTTAATCATTCTAAATTAATTCGACCGAATTCTATTTTCGCCCTTCAAACATTATTTTCTTACATAACTTGCAATTAATCTAAGGAAGACAACAATGCATTATTTTAGCATTAAAAAGCATATCACTCTGTCTTTTCAATCATTAAATTGTTTGAAAGCACTTCGAACCAATTCTATTTTTGTATTTAAAATAAGACTTTTGATGCATAACTTGCACTTGATCTATTGATGGCGACTATTCATTTTTTAGCCTTAAAGTCATATTTTTGCGTCTCTTTTAGTCAGCAAATCATTCTAAATCACTTCGAACGAAATTCGGCCTTTAAACATGACTTTCGTGCGTAACTTGCAGTTGATCTATTGAAGGCAACAATGCATTTGTTTAGCCTTAAAGTCATGTCACTGAGTCTCTTCTAGTCATTAAATCATTCAAAATTAATTCGAACGAATTCTATTTTCGCCCTTCAAATATTATTTTCTTACATAACTTGTAATTAATCTAATGAAGACAACAATGCATTATTTTAGCATTAAAAAGCATATCACTCTGTCTTTTCAATCATTAAATTGTTTGAAAGCACTTCGAACCAATTCTATTTTTGTATTTAAAATAGGACTTTTGATGCATAACTTGCACTTGATCTATTGATGGCGACTATTCATTTTTTAGCCTTAAAGTCATATTTTTGCGTCTCTTTTAGTCAGTAAATCATTCTAAATCACTTCGAACGAAATTCGGCCTTTAAACATGACTTTCGTGTGTAACTTGCAGTTGATCTATTGAAGGCAACAATGCATTTGTTTAGCCTTAAAGTCATGTCATTGAGTCTCTTCTAGTTATTAAATCATTCTAAATTATTTCGAAAGAATTCTATTTTTGCCCTTCAAACATTATTTTCTTACATAACTTGTAATTAATCTACTGAAGACAATAATTCATTATTTTAGCATTAAAAAGCATATCACTCAGTCTTTTCAATCATTAAATTGTTTGAAGGCACTTCGAACCAATTCTCTTTTTGCATTTAAAATGCGACTTTCGTGCATAACTTGCAATTGATCTATTGATGGCAACTATGCATTTTTTAGCGTTCAAGTCATATTTTTGCGTCTCTTTTAGTCAGTAAATCATTCTAAATCACTTCGAACGAAATTCGGCATTTAAACATGACTTTCGTGCGTAACTTGCAGTTGATCTATTGAAGGCAACAATGCATTTGTTTAGCCTTAAAGTCATGTCATTGAGTCTTTGTTAATCATTAAATCATTCTAAATTAATTCGAACGAATTCTATTTTCGCCCTTCAAACATTATTTTCTTACATAACTTGTAATTAATCTATTGAAGACAACAATGCATTATTTTAGCATTAAAAAGCATATCACTCAATCTTCTCAATCATTAAATTGTTTGAAGGCACTTCGAACCAATTCTCTTTTTGCATTTAGAACGCTACTTTCATGCATAATTTGCAATTGATCTATTGATGGCAACTATGCATTTTTTAGCGTTCAAGTCATATTTTTGCGTCGCTTTTAGTCAATAAATCATTCTAAATCACTTCGAACGAAATTCGTCCTTTAAACATGACTTTCGTGCGTAACTTGCAGTTGATCTATTGAAGGCAACAATGCATTTGTTTAGCCTTAAAGTCATGTCATTGAGTCTCTTTTAGTCATTTAATCATTCTAAATTAATTCGACCGAATTCTATTTTCGCCCTTCAAACATTATTTTTTTACATAACTTGCAATTAATCTAAGGAAGACAACAATGCATTATTTTAGCATTAAAAAGCATATCACTCTGTCTTTTCAATCATTAAATTGTTTGAAAGCACTTCGAACCAATTCTATTTTTGTATTTAAAATAAGACTTTTGATGCATAACTTGCACTTGATCTATTGATGGCGACTATTCATTTTTTAGCCTTAAAGTCATATTTTTGCGTCTCTTTTAGTCAGCAAATCATTCAAAATCACTTCGAACGAAATTCGGCCTTTAAATATGACTTTCGTGCGTAACTTGCAGTTGATCTATTGAAGGCAACAATGCATTTGTTTAGCCTTAAAGTCATGTCACTGAGTCTCTTCTAGTCATTAAATCATTCTAAATTAATTCGAACGAATTCTCTTTTTTCGCCCTTCAAATATTATTTTCTTACATAACTTGTAATTAATCTAATGAAGACAACAATGCATTATTTTAGCATTAAAAAGCATATCACTCTGTCTTTTCAATCATTAAATTGTTTGAAAGCACTTCGAACCAATTCTATTTTTGTATTTAAAATAGGACTTTTGATGCATAACTTGCACTTGATCTATTGATGGCGACTATTCATATTTTAGCCTTAAAGTCATATTTTTGCGTCTCTTTTAGTCAGTAAATCATTCTAAATCACTTCGAACGAAATTCGGCCTTTAAACATGACTTTCGTGTGTAACTTGCAGTTGATCTATTGAAGGCAACAATGCATTTGTTTAGCCTTAAAGTCATGTCATTGAGTCTCTTCTAGTTATTAAATCATTCTAAATTATTTCGAAAGAATTCTATTTTTGCCCTTCAAACATTATTTTCTTACATAACTTGTAATTAATCTACTGAAGACAATAATTCATTATTTTAGCATTAAAAAGCATATCACTCAGTCTTTTCAATCATTAAATTGTTTGAAGGCACTTCGAACCAATTCTCTTTTTGCATTTAAAATGCGACTTTCGTGCATAACTTGCAATTGATCTATTGATGGCAACTATGCATTTTTTAGCGTTCAAGTCATATTTTTGCGTCTCTTTTAGTCAGTAAATCATTCTAAATCACTTCGAACGAAATTCGGCATTTAAACATGACTTTCGTGCGTAACTTGCAGTTGATCTATTGAAGGCAACAATGCATTTGTTTAGCCTTAAAGTCATGTCACTGAGTCTCTTCTAGTCATTAAATCATTCTAAATTAATTCGAACGAGATCTATTTTCGCCCTTCAAACATTATTTTCTTACATAACTTGTAATTAATCTATTGAAGACAATAATGCATTATTTTAGCATTAAAAAGCATATCACTCACTCTTTTCAATCATTAAATTGTTTGAAGGCACTTCGAACCAATTCTCTTTTTGCATTTAGAACGCTACTTTCATGCATAATTTGCAATTGATCTATTGATGGCAACTATGCATTTTTTAGCGTTCAAGTCATATTTTTGCGTCGCTTTTAGTCAATAAATCATTCTAAATCACTTCGAACGAAATTCGTCCTTTAAACATGACTTTCGTGCGTAACTTGCAGTTGATCAATTGAAGGCAACAATGCATTTGTTTAGCCTTAAAGTCATGTCATTGAGTCTCTTTTAGTCATTAAGTCTTTCAAAATTAATTCGAACGAATTCTATTTTCGCCCTTCAAACATTATTTTCTTACATAACTTGTAATTAATCTATTGAAGACGACAATGCATTATTTTAGCATTAAAAAGCATATCACTCAGTCTTTTCCATCATTAAATTGTTTGAAGGCACTTCGAACCAATTCTCTTTTTGCATTTAAAACGCGACTTTCGTGCATAATTTGCAATTGATCTATTGATGGCAACTATGCCTTTTTTCGCGTTCAAGTCATATTTTTGCGTCTCTTTTAGTCAGTAAATCATTCTAAATCACTTCGAACAAAATTCGGCTTTTAAACATGACTTTCGTGCGTAACTTGCAGTTGATCTATTGAAGGAAACAATGCATTTGTTTAGCCTTAAGGTCATGTCATTGAGTCTCTTTTAGTCTTTAAATCATTCTAAATTAATTCGAACGAATTCTCTTTTTTCGCCCTTCAAATATTATTTTCTTACATAACTTGTAATTAATCTCTTGAAGACAACAATGCATAATTTTAGCATTAAAAAGTATATCACTCTGTCTTTTCAATCATTAAATTGTTTGAAAGCACTTCGAACCAATTCTATTTTTGTATTTAAAATAAGACTTTTGATGCATAACTTGCACTTGATCTATTGATGGCGACTATTCATTTTTTAGCCTTAAAGTCATATTTTTGCGTCTCTTTTAGTCAGCAAATCATTCAAAATCACTTCGAACGAAATTCGGCCTTTAAACATGACTTTCGTGCGTAACTTGCAGTTGATCTATTGAAGGCAACAATGCATTTGTTTAGCCTTAAAGTCATGTCACTGAGTCTTTGTTAGTCATTAAATCATTCTAAATTAATTCGAATGAATTCTATTTTCGCCCTTCAAACATTATTTTCTTACATAACTTGTAATTAATCTAAGGAAGACAACAATGCATTATTTTAGCATTAAAAAGCATATCACTCTGTCTTTTCAATCATTAAATTGTTTGAAAGCACTTCGAACCAATTCTATTTTTGTATTTAAAATAAGACTTTTGATGCATAACTTGCACTTGATCTATTGATGGCGACTATTCATTTTTTATCCTTAAAGTCATATTTTTGCGTCTCTTTTAGTCAGCAAATCATTCTAAATCACTTCGAACGAAATTCGTCCTTTAAACATGACTTTCGTGCGTAACTTGCAGTTGATCTATTGAAGGCAACAATGCATTTGTTTAGCCTTAAAGTCATGTCATTGAGTCTCTTTTAGTCATTTAATCATTCTAAATTAATTCGACCGAATTCTATTTTCGCCCTTCAAACATTATTTTCTTACATAACTTGTAATTAATCTATTGAAGACGACAATGCATTATTTTAGCATTAAAAAGCATATCACTCAGTCTTTTCCATCATTAAATTGTTTGAAGGCACTTCGAACCAATTCTCTTTTTGCATTTAAAACGCGACTTTCGTGCATAATTTGCAATTGATCTATTGATGGCAACTATGCCTTTTTTCGCGTTCAAGTCATATTTTTACGTCTCTTTTAGTCAGTAAATCATTCTAAATCACTTCGAACAAAATTCCGCTTTTAAACATGACTTTCGTGCGTAACTTGCAGTTGATCTATTGAAGGCAACAATGCATTTGTTTAGCCTTAAGGTCATGTCATTGTGTCTCTTTTAGTCTTTAAATCATTCTAAATTAATTCGAACGAATTCTCTTTTTTCGCCCATCAAATATTATTTTCTTACATAACTTGTAATTAATCTCTTGAAGACAACAATGCATAATTTTAGCATTAAAAAGCATATCACTCAGTCTTTTCAATCATTAAATTGTTTGAAGGCACTTCGAACCAATTCTCTTTTTGCATTTAAAATGCGACTTTCGTGCATAACTTGCAATTGATCTATTGATGGCAACTATGCATTTTTTAGCGTTCAAGTCATATTTTGGCGTCTCTTTTAGTCAGCAAATCATTCTAAATCACTTCGTATGAAATTCGGCATTTAAACATGACTTTCGTTCATAACTTGCAGTTGATCTATTATAGGCAACAATGCATTTTTTTAGCCTTAAAGTCTTGTCACTGAGTCTCTTCCAGTCATTAAATCATTCTAAATTAATTCAAACGAATTCTATTTTAGCCCTTCAAACATTATTTTCTTACATAACTTGTAATTAATCTAAGGAAGACAACAATGCATTATTTTAGCATTAAAAAGCATATCACTCTGTCTTTTCAATCATTAAATTGTTTGAAGGCACTTCGAACCAATTCTCTTTTTGCATTTAGAACGCTACTTTCATGCATAATTGGCAATTGATCTATTGATGGCAACTATGCATTTTTTTAGCCTTAAAGTCATATTTTTGCGTCTCTTTTAGTCAGTAAATCATTCTAAATCACTTCGAACGAAATTCGGCCTTTAAACATGACTTTCGTGCGTAACTTGCAGTTGAACTATTGGAGGCAACAATGAACTTGATTAGCCTTAAAGTCATGTCACTGAGTCTCTTCTAGTCATTAAATCATTCTAAATTAATTCGAACGAATTCTATTTTCGCCCTTCAAATGTTATTTTCTTACATAACTTGTAATTAATCTATTGAAGACAACAATGCATTATTTTAGCATTAAAAAGCATATCACTCACTCTTTTCAATCATTAAATTGTTTGAAGGCACTTCGAACCAATTCTCTTTTTGCATTTAGAACGCTACTTTCATGCATAATTGGCAATTGATCTATTGATGGCAACTATGCATTTTTTTAGCCTTAAAGTCATATTTTTGTGTCTCTTTTAGTCAGTAAATCATTCTAAATCACTTCGAACGAAATTCGGCCTTTAAACATGACTTTCGTGCGTAACTTGCGGTTGAACTATTGGAGGCAACAATGAACTTGATTAGCCTTAAAGTCATGTCACTGAGTCTCTTCAAGTCATTAAATCATTCTAAATTAATTCGAACGAATTCTATTTTCGCCCTTCAAATATTATTTTCTTACATAACTTGTAATTAATCTAATGAAGACAACAATGCATTATTTTAGCATTAAAAAGCATATCACTCTGTCTTTTCAATCATTAAATTGTTTGAAAGCACTTCGAACCAATTCTATTTTTGTATTTAAAATAGGACTTTTGATGCATAACTTGCACTTGATCTATTAATGGCGACTATTCATTTTTTAGCCTTAAAGTCATATTTTTGCGTCTCTTTTAGTCAGTAAATCATTCTAAATCACTTCGAACGAAATTCGGCCTTTAAACATGACTTTCGTGCGTAACTTGCAGTTGATCTATTGAAGGCGACAATGCATTTGTTTAGCCTTAAAGTCATGTCATTGAGTCTCTTTTAGTCATTAAATCATTCTAAATTAATTCGAACGAATTCTATTTTCGCCTTTCAAACATTATTTTCTTACATAACTTGTAATTAATCTATTGAAGACAACAATGCATTATTTTAGCATGAAAAAGCATATCACTCACTCTTTTCAATCATTAAATTGTTTGATGGCACTTCGAACCAATTCTCTTTTTGCATTTAGAACGCTACTGTCATGCATAATTTGCAATTGATCTATTGATGGCAACTATGCATTTTTTTAGCCTTAAAGTCATATTTTTGCGTCTCTTTTAGTCTGTAAATCATTCTAAATCACTTCGAACGAAATTCGGCCTTTAAACATGACTTTCGTGCGTAACGTGCAGTTGAACTATTGAAGGTAACAATGCATTTGATTAGCCTAAAGTCATGTCACTGAGTCTCTTCTAGTCTTTAAATCATTCTAAATTAATTCGAACGAATTCTATTTTCGCACTTCAAATATTATTTTCTTACATAACTCGTAATTAATCTACTGAAGACAACAATTCATTATTTTAGCATTAAAAAGCATATCACTCAGTCTTTTTAATGATTAAATTGTTTGAAGGCACTTCGAACAAATTCTCTTTTTGCATTTAAAACGCGACTTTCGTGCATAACTTGCAATTGATCTATTGATGGCAACTATGCATTTTTTAGCGTTCAAGTCATATTTTTGCGTCTCTTTTAGTCAATAAATCATTCTAAATCACTTCGAACGAAATTCGTCCTTTAAACATGACTTTCGTGCGGAACTTGCAGTTGATCAATTGAAGGCAACAATGCATTTGTTTAGCCTTAAAGTCATGTCATTGAGTCTCTTTTAGTCATTAAGTCATTCAAAATTAATTCGAACGAATTCTATTTTCGCCCTTCAAACATTATTTTCTTACATAACTTGTAATTAATCTATTGAAGACGACAATGCATTATTTTAGCATTAAAAAGCATATCACTCAGTCTTTTCAATCATTAAATTGTTTGAAGGCACTTCGAACCAATTCTCTTTTTGCATTTAAAACGCGACTTTCGTGCATAATTTGCAATTGATCTATTGATGGCAACTATGCCTTTTTTCGCATTCAAGTCATATTTTTACGTCTCTTTTAGTCTGTAAATCATTCTAAATCACTTCGAACAAAATTCGGCTTTTAAACATGACTTTCGTGCGTAACTTGCAGTTGATCTATTGAAGGCAACAATGCATTTGTTTAGCCTTAAGGTCATGTCATTGAGTCTCTTTTAGTCTTTAAATCATTCTAAATTAATTCGAACGAATTCTCTTTTTTCGCCCTTCAAATATTATTTTCTTACATAACTTGTAATTAATCTCTTGAAGACAACAATGCTTAATTTTAGCATTAAAAAGCATATCACTCAGTCTTTTCAATCATTAAATTGTTTGAAGGCACTTCGAACCAATTCTCTTTTTGCATTTAAAACGCGACTTTCGTGCATAACTTGCAATTGATCTATTGATGGCAACTATGCATTTTTTAGCGTTCAAGTCATATTTTTGCGTCTCTTTTAGTCAGTAAATCATTCTAAATCACTTCGAACGAAATTCGGCATTTAAACAAGACTTTCGTGCGTAACTTGCAGTTGATCTATTGAAGGCAAGAATGCATTTGTTTAGCCTTAAAGTCATGTCATTGAGTCTTTGTTAGTCATTAAATCATTCTAAATTAATTCGAACGAATTCTATTTTCGCCCTTCAAACATTATTTTCTTACATAACTTGTAATTAATCTAAGGAAGACAACAATGCATTATTTTAGCATTAAAAAGCATATCACTCTGTCTTTTCAATCATTAAATTGTTTGAAAGCACTTCGAACCAATTCTATTTTTGTATTTAAAATAAGACTTTTGATGCATAACTTGCACTTGATCTATTGATGGTGACTATTCATTTTTTAGCCTTAAAGTCATATTTTTGCGTCTCTTTTAGTCAGCAAATCATTCTAAATCACTTCGAACGAAATTCGGCCTTTAAACATGACTTTCGTGCGTAACTTGCAGTTGATCTATTGAAGGCAACAATGCATTTGTTTAGCCTTAAAGTCATGTCACTGAGTCTCTTCTAGTCATTAAATCATTCTAAATTAATTCGAACGAATTCTATTTTCGCCCTTCAAATATTATTTTCTTACATAACTTGTAATTAATCTAATGAAGACAACAATGCATTATTTTAGCATTAAAAAGCATATCACTCTGTCTTTTCAATCATTAAATTGTTTGAAAGCACTTCGAACCAATTCTATTTTTGTATTTAAAATAGGACTTTTGATGCATAACTTGCACTTGATCTATTGATGGCGACTATTCATTTTTTAGCCTTAAAGTCATATTTTTGCGTCTCTTTTAGTCAGTAAATCATTCTAAATCACTTCGAACGAAATTCGGCCTTTAAACATGACTTTCGTGTGTAACTTGCAGTTGATCTATTGAAGGCAACAATGCATTTGTTTAGCCTTAAAGTCATGTCATTGAGTCTCTTCTAGTTATTAAATCATTCTAAATTATTTCGAAAGAATTCTATTTTTGCCCTTCAAACATTATTTTCTTACATAACTTGTAATTAATCTACTGAAGACAATAATTCATTATTTTAGCATTAAAAAGCATATCACTCAGTCTTTTCAATCATTAAATTGTTTGAAGGCACTTCGAACCAATTCTCTTTTTGCATTTAAAATGCGACTTTCGTGCATAACTTGCAATTGATCTATTGATGGCAACTATGCATTTTTTAGCGTTCAAGTCATATTTTTGCGTCTCTTTTAGTCAGTAAATCATTCTAAATCACTTCGAACGAAATTCGGCATTTAAACATGACTTTCGTGCGTAACTTGCAGTTGATCTATTGAAGGCAACAATGCATTTGTTTAGCCTTAAAGTCATGTCATTGAGTCTTTGTTAGTCATTAAATCATTCTAAATTAATTCGAACGAATTCTATTTTCGCCCTTCAAACATTATTTTCTTACATAACTTGTAATTAATCTATTGAAGACAACAATGCATTATTTTAGCATTAAAAAGCATATCACTCAATCTTCTCAATCATTAAATTGTTTGAAGGCACTTCGAACCAATTCTCTTTTTGCATTTAGAACGCTACTTTCATGCATAATTTGCAATTGATCTATTGATGGCAACTATGCATTTTTTAGCGTTCAAGTCATATTTTTGCGTCGCTTTTAGTCAATAAATCATTCTAAATCACTTCGAACGAAATTCGTCCTTTAAACATGACTTTCGTGCGTAACTTGCAGTTGATCTATTGAAGGCAACAATGCATTTGTTTAGCCTTAAAGTCATGTCATTGAGTCTCTTTTAGTCATTTAATCATTCTAAATTAATTCGACCGAATTCTATTTTCGCCCTTCAAACATTATTTTCTTACATAACTTGCAATTAATCTAAGGAAGACAACAATGCATTATTTTAGCATTAAAAAGCACATCACTCTGTCTTTTCAATCATTAAATTGTTTGAAAGCACTTCGAACCAATTCTATTTTTGTATTTAAAATAAGACTTTTGATGCATAACTTGCACTTGATCTATTGATGGCGACTATTCATTTTTTAGCCTTAAAGTCATATTTTTGCGTCTCTTTTAGTCAGCAAATCATTCTAAATCACTTCGAACGAAATTCGGCCTTTAAACATGACTTTCGTGCGTAACTTGCAGTTGATCTATTGAAGGCAACAATGCATTTGTTTAGCCTTAAAGTCATGTCACTGAGTCTCTTCTAGTCATTAAATCATTCTAAATTAATTCGAACGAATTCTATTTTCGCCCTTCAAATATTATTTTCTTACATAACTTGTAATTAATCTAATGAAGACAACAATGCATTATTTTAGCATTAAAAAGCATATCACTCTGTCTTTTCAATCATTAAATTGTTTGAAAGCACTTCGAACCAATTCTATTTTTGTATTTAAAATAGGACTTTTGATGCATAACTTGCACTTGATCTATTGATGGCGACTATTCATTTTTTAGCCTTAAAGTCATATTTTTGCGTCTCTTTTAGTCAGTAAATCATTCTAAATCACTTCGAACGAAATTCGGCCTTTAAACATGACTTTCGTGTGTAACTTGCAGTTGATCTATTGAAGGCAACAATGCATTTGTTTAGCCTTAAAGTCATGTCATTGAGTCTCTTCTAGTTATTAAATCATTCTAAATTATTTCGAAAGAATTCTATTTTTGCCCTTCAAACATTATTTTCTTACATAACTTGTAATTAATCTACTGAAGACAATAATTCATTATTTTAGCATTAAAAAGCATATCACTCAGTCTTTTCAATCATTAAATTGTTTGAAGGCACTTCGAACCAATTCTCTTTTTGCATTTAAAATGCGACTTTCGTGCATAACTTGCAATTGATCTATTGATGGCAACTATGCATTTTTTAGCGTTCAAGTCATATTTTTGCGTCTCTTTTAGTCAGTAAATCATTCTAAATCACTTCGAACGAAATTCGGCATTTAAACATGACTTTCGTGCGTAACTTGCAGTTGATCTATTGAAGGCAACAATGCATTTGTTTAGCCTTAAAGTCATGTCATTGAGTCTTTGTTAATCATTAAATCATTCTAAATTAATTCGAACGAATTCTATTTTCGCCCTTCAAACATTATTTTCTTACATAACTTGTAATTAATCTATTGAAGACAACAATGCATTATTTTAGCATTAAAAAGCATATCACTCAATCTTCTCAATCATTAAATTGTTTGAAGGCACTTCGAACCAATTCTCTTTTTGCATTTAGAACGCTACTTTCATGCATAATTTGCAATTGATCTATTGATGGCAACTATGCATTTTTTAGCGTTCAAGTCATATTTTTGCGTCGCTTTTAGTCAATAAATCATTCTAAATCACTTCGAACGAAATTCGTCCTTTAAACATGACTTTCGTGCGTAACTTGCAGTTGATCTATTGAAGGCAACAATGCATTTGTTTAGCCTTAAAGTCATGTCATTGAGTCTCTTTTAGTCATTTAATCATTCTAAATTAATTCGACCGAATTCTATTTTCGCCCTTCAAACATTATTTTTTTACATAACTTGCAATTAATCTAAGGAAGACAACAATGCATTATTTTAGCATTAAAAAGCATATCACTCTGTCTTTTCAATCATTAAATTGTTTGAAAGCACTTCGAACCAATTCTATTTTTGTATTTAAAATAAGACTTTTGATGCATAACTTGCACTTGATCTATTGATGGCGACTATTCATTTTTTAGCCTTAAAGTCATATTTTTGCGTCTCTTTTAGTCAGCAAATCATTCAAAATCACTTCGAACGAAATTCGGCCTTTAAATATGACTTTCGTGCGTAACTTGCAGTTGATCTATTGAAGGCAACAATGCATTTGTTTAGCCTTAAAGTCATGTCACTGAGTCTCTTCTAGTCATTAAATCATTCTAAATTAATTCGAACGAATTCTCTTTTTTCGCCCTTCAAATATTATTTTCTTACATAACTTGTAATTAATCTAATGAAGACAACAATGCATTATTTTAGCATTAAAAAGCATATCACTCTGTCTTTTCAATCATTAAATTGTTTGAAAGCACTTCGAACCAATTCTATTTTTGTATTTAAAATAGGACTTTTGATGCATAACTTGCACTTGATCTATTGATGGCGACTATTCATATTTTAGCCTTAAAGTCATATTTTTGCGTCTCTTTTAGTCAGTAAATCATTCTAAATCACTTCGAACGAAATTCGGCCTTTAAACATGACTTTCGTGTGTAACTTGCAGTTGATCTATTGAAGGCAACAATGCATTTGTTTAGCCTTAAAGTCATGTCATTGAGTCTCTTCTAGTTATTAAATCATTCTAAATTATTTCGAAAGAATTCTATTTTTGCCCTTCAAACATTATTTTCTTACATAACTTGTAATTAATCTACTGAAGACAATAATTCATTATTTTAGCATTAAAAAGCATATCACTCAGTCTTTTCAATCATTAAATTGTTTGAAGGCACTTCGAACCAATTCTCTTTTTGCATTTAAAATGCGACTTTCGTGCATAACTTGCAATTGATCTATTGATGGCAACTATGCATTTTTTAGCGTTCAAGTCATATTTTTGCGTCTCTTTTAGTCAGTAAATCATTCTAAATCACTTCGAACGAAATTCGGCATTTAAACATGACTTTCGTGCGTAACTTGCAGTTGATCTATTGAAGGCAACAATGCATTTGTTTAGCCTTAAAGTCATGTCACTGAGTCTCTTCTAGTCATTAAATCATTCTAAATTAATTCGAACGAGATCTATTTTCGCCCTTCAAACATTATTTTCTTACATAACTTGTAATTAATCTATTGAAGACAATAATGCATTATTTTAGCATTAAAAAGCATATCACTCACTCTTTTCAATCATTAAATTGTTTGAAGGCACTTCGAACCAATTCTCTTTTTGCATTTAGAACGCTACTTTCATGCATAATTTGCAATTGATCTATTGATGGCAACTATGCATTTTTTAGCGTTCAAGTCATATTTTTGCGTCGCTTTTAGTCAATAAATCATTCTAAATCACTTCGAACGAAATTCGTCCTTTAAACATGACTTTCGTGCGTAACTTGCAGTTGATCTATTGAAGGCAACAATGCATTTGTTTAGCCTTAAAGTCATGTCATTGAGTCTCTTTTAGTCATTTAATCATTCTAAATTAATTCGACCGAATTCTATTTTCGCCCTTCAAACATTATTTTCTTACATAACTTGCAATTAATCTAAGGAAGACAACAATGCATTATTTTAGCATTAAAAAGCATATCACTCTGTCTTTTCAATCATTAAATTGTTTGAAAGCACTTCGAACCAATTCTATTTTTGTATTTAAAATAAGACTTTTGATGCATAACTTGCACTTGATCTATTGATGGCGACTATTCATTTTTTAGCCTTAAAGTCATATTTTTGCGTCTCTTTTAGTCAGCAAATCATTCTAAATCACTTCGAACGAAATTCGGCCTTTAAACATGACTTTCGTGCGTAACTTGCAGTTGATCTATTGAAGGCAACAATGCATTTGTTTAGCCTTAAAGTCATGTCACTGAGTCTCTTCTAGTCATTAAATCATTCTAAATTAATTCGAACGAATTCTATTTTCGCCCTTCAAATATTATTTTCTTACATAACTTGTAATTAATCTAATGAAGACAACAATGCATTATTTTAGCATTAAAAAGCATATCACTCTGTCTTTTCAATCATTAAATTGTTTGAAAGCACTTCGAACCAATTCTATTTTTGTATTTAAAATAGGACTTTTGATGCATAACTTGCACTTGATCTATTGATGGCGACTATTCATTTTTTAGCCTTAAAGTCATATTTTTGCGTCTCTTTTAGTCAGTAAATCATTCTAAATCACTTCGAACGAAATTCGGCCTTTAAACATGACTTTCGTGTGTAACTTGCAGTTGATCTATTGAAGGCAACAATGCATTTGTTTAGCCTTAAAGTCATGTCATTGAGTCTCTTCTAGTTATTAAATCATTCTAAATTATTTCGAAAGAATTCTATTTTTGCCCTTCAAACATTATTTTCTTACATAACTTGTAATTAATCTACTGAAGACAATAATTCATTATTTTAGCATTAAAAAGCATATCACTCAGTCTTTTCAATCATTAAATTGTTTGAAGGCACTTCGAACCAATTCTCTTTTTGCATTTAAAATGCGACTTTCGTGCATAACTTGCAATTGATCTATTGATGGCAACTATGCATTTTTTAGCGTTCAAGTCATATTTTTGCGTCTCTTTTAGTCAGTAAATCATTCTAAATCACTTCGAACGAAATTCGGCATTTAAACATGACTTTCGTGCGTAACTTGCAGTTGATCTATTGAAGGCAACAATGCATTTGTTTAGCCTTAAAGTCATGTCATTGAGTCTTTGTTAATCATTAAATCATTCTAAATTAATTCGAACGAATTCTATTTTCGCCCTTCAAACATTATTTTCTTACATAACTTGTAATTAATCTATTGAAGACAACAATGCATTATTTTAGCATTAAAAAGCATATCACTCAATCTTCTCAATCATTAAATTGTTTGAAGGCACTTCGAACCAATTCTCTTTTTGCATTTAGAACGCTACTTTCATGCATAATTTGCAATTGATCTATTGATGGCAACTATGCATTTTTTAGCGTTCAAGTCATATTTTTGCGTCGCTTTTAGTCAATAAATCATTCTAAATCACTTCGAACGAAATTCGTCCTTTAAACATGACTTTCGTGCGTAACTTGCAGTTGATCTATTGAAGGCAACAATGCATTTGTTTAGCCTTAAAGTCATGTCATTGAGTCTCTTTTAGTCATTTAATCATTCTAAATTAATTCGACCGAATTCTATTTTCGCCCTTCAAACATTATTTTTTTACATAACTTGCAATTAATCTAAGGAAGACAACAATGCATTATTTTAGCATTAAAAAGCATATCACTCTGTCTTTTCAATCATTAAATTGTTTGAAAGCACTTCGAACCAATTCTATTTTTGTATTTAAAATAAGACTTTTGATGCATAACTTGCACTTGATCTATTGATGGCGACTATTCATTTTTTAGCCTTAAAGTCATATTTTTGCGTCTCTTTTAGTCAGCAAATCATTCAAAATCACTTCGAACGAAATTCGGCCTTTAAATATGACTTTCGTGCGTAACTTGCAGTTGATCTATTGAAGGCAACAATGCATTTGTTTAGCCTTAAAGTCATGTCACTGAGTCTCTTCTAGTCATTAAATCATTCTAAATTAATTCGAACGAATTCTCTTTTTTCGCCCTTCAAATATTATTTTCTTACATAACTTGTAATTAATCTAATGAAGACAACAATGCATTATTTTAGCATTAAAAAGCATATCACTCTGTCTTTTCAATCATTAAATTGTTTGAAAGCACTTCGAACCAATTCTATTTTTGTATTTAAAATAGGACTTTTGATGCATAACTTGCACTTGATCTATTGATGGCGACTATTCATATTTTAGCCTTAAAGTCATATTTTTGCGTCTCTTTTAGTCAGTAAATCATTCTAAATCACTTCGAACGAAATTCGGCCTTTAAACATGACTTTCGTGTGTAACTTGCAGTTGATCTATTGAAGGCAACAATGCATTTGTTTAGCCTTAAAGTCATGTCATTGAGTCTCTTCTAGTTATTAAATCATTCTAAATTATTTCGAAAGAATTCTATTTTTGCCCTTCAAACATTATTTTCTTACATAACTTGTAATTAATCTACTGAAGACAATAATTCATTATTTTAGCATTAAAAAGCATATCACTCAGTCTTTTCAATCATTAAATTGTTTGAAGGCACTTCGAACCAATTCTCTTTTTGCATTTAAAATGCGACTTTCGTGCATAACTTGCAATTGATCTATTGATGGCAACTATGCATTTTTTAGCGTTCAAGTCATATTTTTGCGTCTCTTTTAGTCAGTAAATCATTCTAAATCACTTCGAACGAAATTCGGCATTTAAACATGACTTTCGTGCGTAACTTGCAGTTGATCTATTGAAGGCAACAATGCATTTGTTTAGCCTTAAAGTCATGTCACTGAGTCTCTTCTAGTCATTAAATCATTCTAAATTAATTCGAACGAGATCTATTTTCGCCCTTCAAACATTATTTTCTTACATAACTTGTAATTAATCTATTGAAGACAATAATGCATTATTTTAGCATTAAAAAGCATATCACTCACTCTTTTCAATCATTAAATTGTTTGAAGGCACTTCGAACCAATTCTCTTTTTGCATTTAGAACGCTACTTTCATGCATAATTTGCAATTGATCTATTGATGGCAACTATGCATTTTTTAGCGTTCAAGTCATATTTTTGCGTCGCTTTTAGTCAATAAATCATTCTAAATCACTTCGAACGAAATTCGTCCTTTAAACATGACTTTCGTGCGTAACTTGCAGTTGATCAATTGAAGGCAACAATGCATTTGTTTAGCCTTAAAGTCATGTCATTGAGTCTCTTTTAGTCATTAAGTCTTTCAAAATTAATTCGAACGAATTCTATTTTCGCCCTTCAAACATTATTTTCTTACATAACTTGTAATTAATCTATTGAAGACGACAATGCATTATTTTAGCATTAAAAAGCATATCACTCAGTCTTTTCCATCATTAAATTGTTTGAAGGCACTTCGAACCAATTCTCTTTTTGCATTTAAAACGCGACTTTCGTGCATAATTTGCAATTGATCTATTGATGGCAACTATGCCTTTTTTCGCGTTCAAGTCATATTTTTGCGTCTCTTTTAGTCAGTAAATCATTCTAAATCACTTCGAACAAAATTCGGCTTTTAAACATGACTTTCGTGCGTAACTTGCAGTTGATCTATTGAAGGAAACAATGCATTTGTTTAGCCTTAAGGTCATGTCATTGAGTCTCTTTTAGTCTTTAAATCATTCTAAATTAATTCGAACGAATTCTCTTTTTTCGCCCTTCAAATATTATTTTCTTACATAACTTGTAATTAATCTCTTGAAGACAACAATGCATAATTTTAGCATTAAAAAGTATATCACTCTGTCTTTTCAATCATTAAATTGTTTGAAAGCACTTCGAACCAATTCTATTTTTGTATTTAAAATAAGACTTTTGATGCATAACTTGCACTTGATCTATTGATGGCGACTATTCATTTTTTAGCCTTAAAGTCATATTTTTGCGTCTCTTTTAGTCAGCAAATCATTCAAAATCACTTCGAACGAAATTCGGCCTTTAAACATGACTTTCGTGCGTAACTTGCAGTTGATCTATTGAAGGCAACAATGCATTTGTTTAGCCTTAAAGTCATGTCACTGAGTCTTTGTTAGTCATTAAATCATTCTAAATTAATTCGAATGAATTCTATTTTCGCCCTTCAAACATTATTTTCTTACATAACTTGTAATTAATCTAAGGAAGACAACAATGCATTATTTTAGCATTAAAAAGCATATCACTCTGTCTTTTCAATCATTAAATTGTTTGAAAGCACTTCGAACCAATTCTATTTTTGTATTTAAAATAAGACTTTTGATGCATAACTTGCACTTGATCTATTGATGGCGACTATTCATTTTTTATCCTTAAAGTCATATTTTTGCGTCTCTTTTAGTCAGCAAATCATTCTAAATCACTTCGAACGAAATTCGTCCTTTAAACATGACTTTCGTGCGTAACTTGCAGTTGATCTATTGAAGGCAACAATGCATTTGTTTAGCCTTAAAGTCATGTCATTGAGTCTCTTTTAGTCATTTAATCATTCTAAATTAATTCGACCGAATTCTATTTTCGCCCTTCAAACATTATTTTCTTACATAACTTGTAATTAATCTATTGAAGACGACAATGCATTATTTTAGCATTAAAAAGCATATCACTCAGTCTTTTCCATCATTAAATTGTTTGAAGGCACTTCGAACCAATTCTCTTTTTGCATTTAAAACGCGACTTTCGTGCATAATTTGCAATTGATCTATTGATGGCAACTATGCCTTTTTTCGCGTTCAAGTCATATTTTTACGTCTCTTTTAGTCAGTAAATCATTCTAAATCACTTCGAACAAAATTCCGCTTTTAAACATGACTTTCGTGCGTAACTTGCAGTTGATCTATTGAAGGCAACAATGCATTTGTTTAGCCTTAAGGTCATGTCATTGTGTCTCTTTTAGTCTTTAAATCATTCTAAATTAATTCGAACGAATTCTCTTTTTTCGCCCATCAAATATTATTTTCTTACATAACTTGTAATTAATCTCTTGAAGACAACAATGCATAATTTTAGCATTAAAAAGCATATCACTCAGTCTTTTCAATCATTAAATTGTTTGAAGGCACTTCGAACCAATTCTCTTTTTGCATTTAAAATGCGACTTTCGTGCATAACTTGCAATTGATCTATTGATGGCAACTATGCATTTTTTAGCGTTCAAGTCATATTTTGGCGTCTCTTTTAGTCAGCAAATCATTCTAAATCACTTCGTATGAAATTCGGCATTTAAACATGACTTTCGTTCATAACTTGCAGTTGATCTATTATAGGCAACAATGCATTTTTTTAGCCTTAAAGTCTTGTCACTGAGTCTCTTCCAGTCATTAAATCATTCTAAATTAATTCAAACGAATTCTATTTTAGCCCTTCAAACATTATTTTCTTACATAACTTGTAATTAATCTAAGGAAGACAACAATGCATTATTTTAGCATTAAAAAGCATATCACTCTGTCTTTTCAATCATTAAATTGTTTGAAGGCACTTCGAACCAATTCTCTTTTTGCATTTAGAACGCTACTTTCATGCATAATTGGCAATTGATCTATTGATGGCAACTATGCATTTTTTTAGCCTTAAAGTCATATTTTTGCGTCTCTTTTAGTCAGTAAATCATTCTAAATCACTTCGAACGAAATTCGGCCTTTAAACATGACTTTCGTGCGTAACTTGCAGTTGAACTATTGGAGGCAACAATGAACTTGATTAGCCTTAAAGTCATGTCACTGAGTCTCTTCTAGTCATTAAATCATTCTAAATTAATTCGAACGAATTCTATTTTCGCCCTTCAAATGTTATTTTCTTACATAACTTGTAATTAATCTATTGAAGACAACAATGCATTATTTTAGCATTAAAAAGCATATCACTCACTCTTTTCAATCATTAAATTGTTTGAAGGCACTTCGAACCAATTCTCTTTTTGCATTTAGAACGCTACTTTCATGCATAATTGGCAATTGATCTGTTGATGGCAACTATGCATTTTTTTAGCCTTAAAGTCATATTTTTGTGTCTCTTTTAGTCAGTAAATCATTCTAAATCACTTCGAACGAAATTCGGCCTTTAAACATGACTTTCGTGCGTAACTTGCGGTTGAACTATTGGAGGCAACAATGAACTTGATTAGCCTTAAAGTCATGTCACTGAGTCTCTTCAAGTCATTAAATCATTCTAAATTAATTCGAACGAATTCTATTTTCGCCCTTCAAATATTATTTTCTTACATAACTTGTAATTAATCTAATGAAGACAACAATGCATTATTTTAGCATTAAAAAGCATATCACTCTGTCTTTTCAATCATTAAATTGTTTGAAAGCACTTCGAACCAATTCTATTTTTGTATTTAAAATAGGACTTTTGATGCATAACTTGCACTTGATCTATTAATGGCGACTATTCATTTTTTAGCCTTAAAGTCATATTTTTGCGTCTCTTTTAGTCAGTAAATCATTCTAAATCACTTCGAACGAAATTCGGCCTTTAAACATGACTTTCGTGCGTAACTTGCAGTTGATCTATTGAAGGCGACAATGCATTTGTTTAGCCTTAAAGTCATGTCATTGAGTCTCTTTTAGTCATTAAATCATTCTAAATTAATTCGAACGAATTCTATTTTCGCCTTTCAAACATTATTTTCTTACATAACTTGTAATTAATCTATTGAAGACAACAATGCATTATTTTAGCATGAAAAAGCATATCACTCACTCTTTTCAATCATTAAATTGTTTGATGGCACTTCGAACCAATTCTCTTTTTGCATTTAGAACGCTACTGTCATGCATAATTTGCAATTGATCTATTGATGGCAACTATGCATTTTTTTAGCCTTAAAGTCATATTTTTGCGTCTCTTTTAGTCTGTAAATCATTCTAAATCACTTCGAACGAAATTCGGCCTTTAAACATGACTTTCGTGCGTAACGTGCAGTTGAACTATTGAAGGTAACAATGCATTTGATTAGCCTAAAGTCATGTCACTGAGTCTCTTCTAGTCTTTAAATCATTCTAAATTAATTCGAACGAATTCTATTTTCGCACTTCAAATATTATTTTCTTACATAACTCGTAATTAATCTACTGAAGACAACAATTCATTATTTTAGCATTAAAAAGCATATCACTCAGTCTTTTTAATGATTAAATTGTTTGAAGGCACTTCGAACAAATTCTCTTTTTGCATTTAAAACGCGACTTTCGTGCATAACTTGCAATTGATCTATTGATGGCAACTATGCATTTTTTAGCGTTCAAGTCATATTTTTGCGTCTCTTTTAGTCAATAAATCATTCTAAATCACTTCGAACGAAATTCGTCCTTTAAACATGACTTTCGTGCGGAACTTGCAGTTGATCAATTGAAGGCAACAATGCATTTGTTTAGCCTTAAAGTCATGTCATTGAGTCTCTTTTAGTCATTAAGTCATTCAAAATTAATTCGAACGAATTCTATTTTCGCCCTTCAAACATTATTTTCTTACATAACTTGTAATTAATCTATTGAAGACGACAATGCATTATTTTAGCATTAAAAAGCATATCACTCAGTCTTTTCAATCATTAAATTGTTTGAAGGCACTTCGAACCAATTCTCTTTTTGCATTTAAAACGCGACTTTCGTGCATAATTTGCAATTGATCTATTGATGGCAACTATGCCTTTTTTCGCATTCAAGTCATATTTTTACGTCTCTTTTAGTCTGTAAATCATTCTAAATCACTTCGAACAAAATTCGGCTTTTAAACATGACTTTCGTGCGTAACTTGCAGTTGATCTATTGAAGGCAACAATGCATTTGTTTAGCCTTAAGGTCATGTCATTGAGTCTCTTTTAGTCTTTAAATCATTCTAAATTAATTCGAACGAATTCTCTTTTTTCGCCCTTCAAATATTATTTTCTTACATAACTTGTAATTAATCTCTTGAAGACAACAATGCTTAATTTTAGCATTAAAAAGCATATCACTCAGTCTTTTCAATCATTAAATTGTTTGAAGGCACTTCGAACCAATTCTCTTTTTGCATTTAAAACGCGACTTTCGTGCATAACTTGCAATTGATCTATTGATGGCAACTATGCATTTTTTAGCGTTCAAGTCATATTTTTGCGTCTCTTTTAGTCAGTAAATCATTCTAAATCACTTCGAACGAAATTCGGCATTTAAACAAGACTTTCGTGCGTAACTTGCAGTTGATCTATTGAAGGCAAGAATGCATTTGTTTAGCCTTAAAGTCATGTCATTGAGTCTTTGTTAGTCATTAAATCATTCTAAATTAATTCGAACGAATTCTATTTTCGCCCTTCAAACATTATTTTCTTACATAACTTGTAATTAATCTAAGGAAGACAACAATGCATTATTTTAGCATTAAAAAGCATATCACTCTGTCTTTTCAATCATTAAATTGTTTGAAAGCACTTCGAACCAATTCTATTTTTGTATTTAAAATAAGACTTTTGATGCATAACTTGCACTTGATCTATTGATGGTGACTATTCATTTTTTAGCCTTAAAGTCATATTTTTGCGTCTCTTTTAGTCAGCAAATCATTCTAAATCACTTCGAACGAAATTCGGCCTTTAAACATGACTTTCGTGCGTAACTTGCAGTTGATCTATTGAAGGCAACAATGCATTTGTTTAGCCTTAAAGTCATGTCACTGAGTCTTTTCTAGTCATTAAATCATTCTAAATTAATTCGAACGAATTCTATTTTCGCCCTTGAAATATTATTTTCTTACATAACTTATAATTAATCTAATGAAGACAACAATGCATTATTTTAGCATTAAAAAGCATATCACTCTGTCTTTTCAATCATTAAATTGTTTGAAAGCACTTCGAACCAATTCTATTTTTGTATTTAAAATAGGACTTTTGATGCATAACTTGCACTTGATCTATTGATGGCGACTATTCATTTTTTAGCCTTAAAGTCATATTTTTGCGTCTCTTTTAGTCAGTAAATCATTCTAAATCACTTCGAATGAAATTCGGCCTTTAAACATGACTTTCGTGTGTAACTTGCAGTTGATCTATTGAAGGCAACAATGCATTTGTTTAGCCTTAAAGTCATGTCATTGAGTCTCTTCTAGTTATTAAATCATTCTAAATTATTTCGAAAGAATTCTATTTTTGCCCTTCAAACATTATTTTCTTACATAACTTGTAATTAATCTATTGAAGACAACAATGCATTATTTTAGCGTTAAAAAGCATATCACTGAGTCTTTTCAATCATTAAATTGTTTGAAGGCACTTCGAACCAATTCTCTTTTTGCATTTAAATCGCGACTTTCATGCATAACTCGCAATTGATCTATTGATAGCAACTATGCATTTTTTAGCATTCAAGTCATATTTGTGCGTCTCTTCTAGTCAGTAAATCATTCTAAATCACTACGAACGAAATTCAGCCTTTAAACATGACTTTCGTGCGGAACTTGCAGTTAATCTATTGAAGGCAAGAATGTATTTTTTTAGCCTTAAAGTCATGTCACTGAGACTCTTCTAGTCATTAAATCATTCTAAATTAATTCGAACGAATTCTATTTTCGCCCTTCAAACATTATTTTCTAACATAACTTGCAATTAATCTACTAAAGACAACAATGCATTATTTTAGCATTAACAAGCATATCACTCACTCTTTTCAATCATTAAATTGTTTGAAGGCACTTCGAACCAATTCTCTTTTTGCATTTAGAACACTACTTTCATGCATAATTTGCAATTGATCTATTGATGGCAACTATGCAATTTTTTAGCCTTAAAGTCATATTTTTGCGTCTCTTTTAGTTTGTAAATAATTCTAAATCACTTCGAACGAAATTCGGCCTTTAAACATGACTTTCGTGCGTAACTTGCAGTTGATCTATTGAAGGCAACAATGCATTTGATTAGCCTTAAAGTCATGTCACTGAGTCTCTTCTAGTCATTAAATCATTCTAAATTAATTCGAACGAATTCTATTTTCGCCCTTCAAATATTATTTTCTTACATAACTTGTAATTAATCTAATGAAGACAACAATGCATTATTTTAGCACTAAAAAGCATATCACTCTGTCTTTTCAATCATTAAATTGTTTGGAAGCACTTCGAACCAATTCTATTTTTGTATTTAAAATAGGACTTTTGATGCATAACTTGCACTTGATCTATTGATGGCGACTATTCATATTTTAGCCTTAAAGTCATATTTTTGCGTCTCTTTTAGTCAGTAAATCATTCTAAATCACTTCGAACGAAATTCGGCCTTTAAACATGACTTTCGTGTGTAACTTGCAGTTGATCTATTGAAGGCAACAATGCATTTGTTTAGCCTTAAAGTCATGTCATTGAGTCTCTTCTAGTTATTAAATCATTCTAAATTATTTCGAAAGAATTCTATTTTTGCCCTTCAAACATTATTTTCTTACATAACTTGTAATTAATCTATTGAAGACAACAATGCATTATTTTAGCGTTAAAAAGCATATCACTGAGTCTTTTCAATCATTAAATTGTTTGAAGGCACTTCGAACCAATTCTCTTTTTGCATTTAAATCGCGACTTTCATGCATAACTCGCAATTGATCTATCGATAGCAACTATGCATTTTTTAGCGTTCAAGTCATATTTGTGCATCTCTTCTGGTCAGTAAATCATTCTAAATCACTACGAACAAAATTCAGCTTTTAAACATGACTTTCGTGCGGAACTTGCAGTTGATCTATTGAAGGCAAGAATGCATTTTTTTAGCCTTAAAGTCATGTCACTGAGTCTCTTCTAGTCATTAAATCATTCTAAATTAATTCGAACGAGATCTATTTTCGCCCTTCAAACATTATTTTCTTACATAACTTGTAATTAATCTATTGAAGACAACAATGCATTATTTTAGCATTAAAAAGCATATCACTCACTCTTTTCAATCATTAAATTGTTTGAAGGCACTTCGAACCAATTCTCTTTTTGCATTTAGAACGCTACTTTCATGCATAATTTGCAATTGATCTATTGATGGCAACTATGCAATTTTTTAGCCTTAAAGTCATATTTTTGCGTCTCTTTTAGTTTGTAAATCATTCTAAATCACTTCGAACGAAATTCGGCCTTTAAACATGACTTTCGTGCGTAACTTGCAGTTGATCTATTGAAGGCAACAATGCATTTGATTAGCCTTAAAGTCATGTCACTGAGTCTCTTCTAGTCATTAAATCATTCTAAATTAATTCGAACGAATTCTATTTTCGCCCTTCAAATATTATTTTCTTACATAACTTGTAATTAATCTAATGAAGACAACAATGCATTATTTTAGCATTAAAAAGCATATCACTCTGTCTTTTCAATCATTAAATAGTTTGGAAGCACTTCCAACCAATTCTATTTTTGTATTTAAAATAGGACTTTTGATGCATAACTTGCACTTGATCTATTGATGGCGACTATTCATTTTTTAGCCTTAAACTCATATTTTTGCGTCTCTTTTAGTCAGTAAATCATTCTAAATCACTTCGAACGAAATTCGGCCTTTAAAAATGACTTTCGTGCGTAACTTGCAGTTGATCTATTGAAGGCAACAATGCATTTGTTTAGCCTTACAGTCATGTCATTGAGTCTCTTTTAGTCATTAAATCATTCTAAATTATTTCGAACGAATTCTATTTTCACCCTTCAAATATTATTTTCTTACATAACTTGTAAATAATCTATTGAAGACAAGAATGCATTATTTTAGCATTAAAAAGCATATCACTCAATCTTTTCAATCATTAAATAGTTTGAAGGCACTTCAAACCAATTCTCTTTTTGCATTTAAAACGCGACTTTCGTGCATAACTTGCAATTGATCTATTGATGGTAACTATGCCTTTTTTAGCGTTCAAGTCATATTTTGGCGTCTCTTTTAGACAGCAAATCATTCTAAATCACTTCGTATGAAATTCGGCATTTAAACATGACTTTCGTTCATAACTTGCAGTTGATCTATTATAGGCAACAATGCATTTTTTTAGCCTTAAAGTCATGTCACTGAGTCTCTTCCAGTCATTAAATCATTCTAAATTAATTCGAACGAATTCTATTTTAGCCCTTCAAACATTATGTTCTTACATAACTTGTAATTAATCTATTGAAGACAACAATGCATTATTTTAGCATTAAAAAGCATATCACTCACTCTTTTCAATCATTAAATTGTTTGAAGGCACTTCGAACCAATTCTCTTTTTGCATTTAGAACGCTACTTTCATGCATAATTTGCAATTGATCTATTGATGGCAACTATGCATTTTTTTAGCCTTAAAGTCATATTTTTGCGTCTCTTTTAGTCTGTAAATCATTCTAAATCACTTCGAACGAAATTTGGCTTTTAAACATGACTTTTGTGCGTAACTTGCAGTTGATCTATTGAAGGCAACAATGCATTTGATTAGCCTTAAAGTCATGTCACTGAGTCTCTTCTAGTCATTAAATCATTCTAAATTAATTCGAACGAATTCTATTTTCGCCCTTCAAATATTATTTTCTTACATAACTTGTAATGAATCTAATGAAGACAACAATGCATTATTTTAGCATTAAAAAGCATATCACTCTGTCTTTTCAATCATTAAATTGTTTGAAAGCACTTCGAACCAATTCTATTTTTGTATTTAAAATAGGACTTTTGATGCATAACTTACACTTGATCTATTGATGGCGACTATTCATTTTTTAGCCTTAAAGTCATATTTTTGCGTCTCTTTTAGTCAGTAAATCATTCTAAATCACTTCGAACGAAATTCGGCCTTTAAACATGACTTTCGTGTGTAACTTGCAGTTGATCTATTGAAGGCAACAATGCATTTGTTTAGCCTTAAAGTCATGTCATTGAGTCTCTTCTAGTTATTAAATCATTCTAAATTAATTCGAAAGAATTCTATTTTTGCCCTTCAAACATTATTTTCTTACATAACTTGTAATTAATCTATTGAAGACAACAATGCATTATTTTAGCGTTAAAAAGCATATCACTCAGTCTTTTCAATCATTAAATTGTTTGAAGGCACTTCGAACCAATTCTCTTTTTGCATTTAAATCGCGACTTTCATGCATAACTCGCAATTGATCTATTGATAGCAACTATGCATTTTTTAGCGTTCAAATCATATTTGTGCGTCTCTTCTAGTCAGTAAATCATTCTAAATCACTACGAACGAAATTCAGCCTTTAAACATGACTTTCGTGCGGAACTTGCAGTTGATCTATTGAAGGCAAGAATGCATTTTTTTAGCCTTAAAGTCATGTCACTGAATCTCTTCTAATCATTAAATCATTCTAAATTAATTCGAACGAATTCTATTTTCGCCCTTCAAACATTATTTTCTTACATAACTTGTAATTAATCTAAGAAAGACAACAATGCATTATTTTAGCATTAAAAAGCATATCACTCTGTCTTTTCAATCATTAAATTGTTTGAACGCACTTCGAACCAATTCTCTTTTTGCATTTAGAACGCTACTTTCATGCATAATTGGCAATTGATCTATTGATGGCAACTATGCATTTTTTTAGCCTTAAAGTCATATTTTTACGTCTCTTTTAGTCAGTAAATCATTCTAAATCACTTCGAACGAAATTCGGCCTTTAAACATGACTTTCGTGCGTAACTTGCAGTTGATCTATTGAAGGCAACAATGAATTTGATTAGCCTTAAAGTCATGTCACTGAGTCTCTTCTAGTCATTAAATCATTCTAAATTAATTCGAACGAATTCTATTTTCGCCCTTCAAATATTATTTTCTTACATAACTTGTAATTAATCTAATGAAGACAACAATGCATTATTTTAGCATTAAAAAGCATATCACTCTGTCTTTTCAATCATTAAATTGTTTGAAAGCACTTCGAACCAATTCTATTTTTGTATTTAAAATAGGACTTTTGATGCATAACTTGCACTTGATCTATTGATGGCGACTATTCGTTTTTTAGCCTTAAAGTCATATTTTTGCGTCTCTTTTAGTTAGTAAATCATTCTAAATCACTTCGAACGAAATTCGGCATTTAAACATGACTTTCGTGCGTAACTTGCAGTTGATCTATTGAAGGCAACAATGCATTTGTTTAGCCTTAAAGTCATGTCATTGAGTCTCTTTTAGTCATTAAATCATTCTAAATTAATTCGAACGAATTCTATTTTCGCCTTTCAAACATTATTTTCTTACATAACTTGTAATTAATCTATTGAAGACAACAATGCATTATTTTAGCATGAAAAAGCATCTCACTCACTCTTTTCAATCATTAAATTGTTTGAAGGCACTTCGAACCAATTCTCTTTTTGCATTTAGAAAGCTACTTTCATGCATAATTTGCCATTGATCTATTGATGGCAACTATGCATTTTTTTAGCCTTAAAGTCATATTTTTGCGTCTCTTTTAGTCTGTAAATCATTCTAAATCATTTCGAATGAAATTCGGCCTTTAAACATGACTTTCGAGCGTAACTTGCAGTTGAACTATTGAAGGCAACAATGCATTTGATTAGCCTTCAAGTCATGTCACTGAGTCTCTTCTAGTCTTTAAATCATTCTAAATTAATTCGAATGAATTCGATTTTCGCACTTCAAATATTATTTTCTTACATAACTCGTAATTAATCTACTGAAGACAACAATTCATCATTTTAGCATTAAAAAGCATATCACTCAGTCTTTTCAATGATTAAATTGTTCGGAGGCACTTCGAACAAATTCTCTTTTTGCATTTAAAACGCGACTTTCGTGCATAACTTGCAATTGATCTATTGATGGCAACTATGCATTTTTTAGCGTTCAAATCATATTTTTGCATCTCTTTTAGTCAATAAATCATTCTAAATCACTTCGAACGAAATTCGTCCTTTAAACATGACTTTCGTGCGTAACTTGCAGTTGATCAATTGAAGGCAACAATGCATTTGTTTAGCCTTAAAGTCATGTCATTGAGTCTCTTTTAGTCATTAAGTCATTCAAAATTAATTCGAACGAATTCTATTTTCGCCCTTCAAACATTATTTTCTTACATATCTTGTAATTAATCTATTGAAGACAACAATGCATTATTTTAGCATTAAAAAGCATATCACTCAGTCTTTTCCATCATTAAATTGTTTGAAGGCACTTCGAACCAATTCTCTTTTTGCATTTAAAACGCGTCTTTCCTGCATAATTTGCAATTGATCTATTGATGGCAACTATGCCTTTTTTCGCGTTCAAGTCATATTTTTACGTCTCTTTTAGTCAGTAAATCATTCTAAATCACTACGAACGAAATTCGGCCTTTAAACATGACTTTCGTGCGTAACTTGCAGTTGATCTATTGAAGGCAACAATGCATTTGTTTAGCCTTACAGTCATGTCATTGAGTCTCTTTTAGTCATTAAATCATTCTAAATTATTTCGAACGAATTCTATTTTCACCCTTCAAATATTATTTTCTTACATAACTTGTAAATAATCTATTGAAGACAACAATGCATTATTTTAGCATTAAAAAGCATATCACTCAATCTCTTCAATCATTAAATTGTTTGAAGGCACTTCAAACCAATTCTCTTTTTGCATTTAAAACGCGACTTTCGTGCACAACTTGCAATTGATCTATTGAAGGCAACTATGCATTTTTTAGCCTTAAAGTCATAGTTTTGCGTCTCTTTTAGTCAGTAAATCATTATAAATCACTTCGAACGAAATTCGGCCTTTAAACATGACTTTCGTGCGTAACCTGCAGTTGATCTATTAAAGGCAACAATGCATTTGTTTAGCCTTAAAGTCATGTCGTTGAGTCCTTTTTAGTCATTAAATCATTCTAAATTAATTCGAACGAATTCTCTTTTTGCCCTTCAAACATTATTTTCTTACATAACTTGTAATTAATCTATCGAAGACAACAATGCATTATTTTAGCATTAAAAAGCATATCACTCAGTCTTTTCCATCATTAAATTGTTTGAAGGCACTTCGAACCAATTCTCTTTTTGCATTTAAAACGCGACTTTCCTGCATAATTTGCAATTGATCTATTGATGGCAACTATGCCTTTTTTCGCGTTCAAGTCATATTTTTACGTCTCTTTTAGTCAGTAAATAATTCTAAATCACTACGAACGAAATTCGGCCTTTAAACATGACTTTCGTGCGTAACTTGCAGTTGATCTATTGAAGGCAACAATGCATTTGTTTAGCCTTACAGTCATGTCATTGAGTCTCTTTTAGTCTTTAAATCATTCTAAATTAATTCGAACGAATTCTATTTTTGCCCTTCAAACATTATTTTCTTACATAACTTGTAATTTATCTATTGAAGACAACAATGCATTATTTTAGGATTAAAAAGCATATCACTCAATCTTTTCAATCATTAAATTGTTTGAAGGCACTTGGAGCCAATTCTCTTTTTGCATTTAAAACGCGACTTTCGTGCATAACTTGCAATTGATCTATCGATGGCAACTATGCATTTTTTAGCGTTCAAGTCATATTTTTACGTCTCTTTTAGTCAGTAAATCATTCTAAATCACTACGAACGAAATTCGGCCTTTAAACATGACTTTCGTGCGTAACTTGCAGTTGATCTATTATAGGCAACAATGCATTTGTTTAGCCCTTAAAGTCATGTCACTGAGTCTCTTCTAATCATTCAATCATTCTAAATTAATTCGAACGAATTCTATTTTCTCCCTTCAAATATTATTTTCTTACATAACTTGTAATTAATCTATTGAAGACAACGCTGCATTATTTTAGCAATAAAAAGCATATCACTCAGTCTTTTCAATCATTAAATTGTTTGAAGGCACTTCGAACCAATTCTCATTTTGCATTTAAAACGCGACTTTCCTGCATAACTTGCAATTGATCTATTGATGGCACCTATGCATTTTTTAGCGTTCAAGTCATATTTTTGCATCTCTTTTAGTCAGTAAATTATTCTAAATCATTTCGTAGAAATTCAGCATTTAAACATGACTTTCGTGCATAACTTCCAGTTGATCTATTAAAGGCAACAATGCATTTGTTTAGCCTTAAAGTCATGTCATTGAGTCCCTTTTAGTCATTAAATCATTCTAAATTAATTCGAACGAATTCTCTTTTTGCCCTTCAAACATTATTTTCTTACATAACTTGTAATTAATCTATTGAAGACAACAATGCATTATTTTAGCATTAAAAAGCATATCACTCAATCTTCTCAATCATTAAATTGTTTGAAGGCACTTCGAACCAATTCTCTTTTTGCATTTAAAACGCGACTTTCGTGCATAACTTGCAATTGATCTATTGATGGCAACTATGCATTTTTTAGCCTTAAAGTCATATTTTTGCATCTCTTTTAGTCAGTAAATCATTATAAATCACTTCGAACGAAATTCGGCCTTTAAACATGACTTTCGTGCGTAACTTGCAGTTGATCCATTGAAGGCAACAATGCATTTGTTTAGCCTTAAAGTCATGTCATTGAGTCTCTTTTAGTCATTAAATCATTCTAAATTAATTCGAACGAATTCTCTTTTTGCCCTTCAAACATTATTTTCTTACATAACTTGTAATTAATCTATTGAAGACAACAATGCATTATTTTAGCATTAAAAAGCATATCACTCAATCTTCTCAATCATTAAATTGTTTGAACGCACTTCGAACCAATTCTCTTTTTGCATTTAAAACGCGACTTTCGTGCATAACTTGCAATTGATCTATTAATGGCAAGTATGCATTTTTTAGCGTTCAAGTCATATTTTTGCGTCTCTTTTAGTAAGTAAATCGTTCTAAATCACTTCGAACGAAATTCGGCCTTTAAACATGACTTTCGTGCGTAACTTGCAGTTGATCTATTATAGGCAACAATTCATTTATTTAGCCTTAAAGTCATGTCACTGAGTCTCTTCTAGTCATTAAATCATTCTAAATTAGTTCGAACGAATTCTATTTTCGCCCTTTAAATATTATTTTCTTACATAACTTGTAATGAATCTAATGAAGACAACAATGCATTATTTTAGCATTAAAAAGCATATCACTCTGTCTTTTCAATCATTAAATTGTTTGAAAGCACTTCGAACCAATTCTATTTTTGTATTTAAAATAGGACTTTTGATGCATAACTTACACTTGATCTATTGATGGCGACTATTCATTTTTTAGCCTTAAAGTCATATTTTTGCGTCTCTTTTAGTCAGTAAATCATTCTAAATCACTTCGAACGAAATTCGGCCTTTAAACATGACTTTCGTGTGTAACTTGCAGTTGATCTATTGAAGGCAACAATGCATTTGTTTAGCCTTAAAGTCATGTCATTGAGTCTCTTCTAGTTATTAAATCATTCTAAATTAATTCGAAAGAATTCTATTTTTGCCCTTCAAACATTATTTTCTTACATAACTTGTAATTAATCTATTGAAGACAACAATGCATTATTTTAGCGTTAAAAAGCATATCACTCAGTCTTTTCAATCATTAAATTGTTTGAAGGCACTTCGAACCAATTCTCTTTTTGCATTTAAATCGCGACTTTCATGCATAACTCGCAATTGATCTATTGATAGCAACTATGCATTTTTTAGCGTTCAAATCATATTTGTGCGTCTCTTCTAGTCAGTAAATCATTCTAAATCACTACGAACGAAATTCAGCCTTTAAACATGACTTTCGTGCGGAACTTGCAGTTGATCTATTGAAGGCAAGAATGCATTTTTTTAGCCTTAAAGTCATGTCACTGAATCTCTTCTAATCATTAAATCATTCTAAATTAATTCGAACGAATTCTATTTTCGCCCTTCAAACATTATTTTCTTACATAACTTGTAATTAATCTAAGGAAGACAACAATGCATTATTTTAGCATTAAAAAGCATATCACTCTGTCTTTTCAATCATTAAATTGTTTGAACGCACTTCGAACCAATTCTCTTTTTGCATTTAGAACGCTACTTTCATGCATAATTGGCAATTGATCTATTGATGGCAACTATGCATTTTTTTAGCCTTAAAGTCATATTTTTACGTCTCTTTTAGTCAGTAAATCATTCTAAATCACTTCGAACGAAATTCGGCCTTTAAACATGACTTTCGTGCGTAACTTGCAGTTGATCTATTGAAGGCAACAATGAATTTGATTAGCCTTAAAGTCATGTCACTGAGTCTCTTCTAGTCATTAAATCATTCTAAATTAATTCGAACGAATTCTATTTTCGCCCTTCAAATATTATTTTCTTACATAACTTGTAATTAATCTAATGAAGACAACAATGCATTATTTTAGCATTAAAAAGCATATCACTCTGTCTTTTCAATCATTAAATTGTTTGAAAGCACTTCGAACCAATTCTATTTTTGTATTTAAAATAGGACTTTTGATGCATAACTTGCACTTGATCTATTGATGGCGACTATTCATTTTTTAGCCTTAAAGTCATATTTTTGCGTCTCTTTTAGTTAGTAAATCATTCTAAATCACTTCGAACGAAATTCGGCATTTAAACATGACTTTCGTGCGTAACTTGCAGTTGATCTATTGAAGGCAACAATGCATTTGTTTAGCCTTAAAGTCATGTCATTGAGTCTCTTTTAGTCATTAAATCATTCTAAATTAATTCGAACGAATTCTATTTTCGCCTTTCAAACATTATTTTCTTACATAACTTGTAATTAATCTATTGAAGACAACAATGCATTATTTTAGCATGAAAAAGCATCTCACTCACTCTTTTCAATCATTAAATTGTTTGAAGGCACTTCGAACCAATTCTCTTTTTGCATTTAGAAAGCTACTTTCATGCATAATTTGCCATTGATCTATTGATGGCAACTATGCATTTTTTTAGCCTTAAAGTCATATTTTTGCGTCTCTTTTAGTCTGTAAATCATTCTAAATCACTTCGAATGAAATTCGGGCTTTAAACATGACTTTCGAGCGTAACTTGCAGTTGAACTATTGAAGGCAACAATGCATTTGATTAGCCTTCAAGTCATGTCACTGAGTCTCTTCTAGTCTTTAAATCATTCTAAATTAATTCGAATGAATTCGATTTTCGCACTTCAAATATTATTTTCTTACATAACTCGTAATTAATCTACTGAAGACAACAATTCATTATTTTAGCATTAAAAAGCATATCACTCAGTCTTTTCAATGATTAAATTGTTCGAAGGCACTTCGAACAAATTCTCTTTTTGCATTTAAAACGTGACTTTCGTGCATAACTTGCAATTGATCTATTGATGGCAACTATGCATTTTTTAGCGTTCAAATCATATTTTTGCGTCTCTTTTAGTCAATAAATCATTCTAAATCACTTCGAACGAAATTCGTCCTTTAAACATGACTTTCGTGCGTAACTTGCAGTTGATCAATTGAAGGCAACAATGCATTTGTTTAGCCTTAAAGTCATGTCATTGAGTCTCTTTTAGTCATTAAGTCATTCAAAATTAATTCGAACGAATTCTATTTTCGCCCTTCAAACATTATTTTCTTACATATCTTGTAATTAATCTATTGAAGACAACAATGCATTATTTTAGCATTAAAAAGCATATCACTCAGTCTTTTCCATCATTAAATTGTTTGAAGGCACTTCGAACCAATTCTCTTTTTGCATTTAAAACGCGTCTTTCCTGCATAATTTGCAATTGATCTATTGATGGCAACTATGCCTTTTTTCGCGTTCAAGTCATATTTTTACGTCTCTTTTAGTCAGTAAATCATTCTAAATCACTACGAACGAAATTCGGCCTTTAAACATGACTTTCGTGCGTAACTTGCAGTTGATCTATTGAAGGCAACAATGCATTTGTTTAGCCTTACAGTCATGTCATTGAGTCTCTTTTAGTCATTAAATCATTCTAAATTATTTCGAACGAATTCTATTTTCACCCTTCAAATATTATTTTCTTACATAACTTGTAAATAATCTATTGAAGACAACAATGCATTATTTTAGCATTAAAAAGCATATCACTCAATCTCTTCAATCATTAAATTGTTTGAAGGCACTTCAAACCAATTCTCTTTTTGCATTTAAAACGCGACTTTCGTGCACAACTTGCAATTGATCTATTGAAGGCAACAATGCATTTTTTAGCGTTCAAGTCATATTTTTACGTCTCTTTTAGTCAGTAAATCATTCTACATCACTACGAACGAAATTCGGCCTTTAAACATGACTTTCGTACGTAACTTGCAGTTGATCTATTGAAGGCAACAATGCATTTGTTTAGCCTTACAGTCATGTCATTGAGTCTCTTTTAGTCATTAAATCATTCTAAATTATTTCGAACGAATTCTATTTTCACCCTTCAAATATTATTTTCTTACATAACTTGTAAATAATCTATTGAAGACAACAATGCATTATTTTAGCATTAAAAAGCATATCACTCAATCTTTTCAATCATTAAATTGTTTGAAGGCACTTCAAACCAATTCTCTTTTTGCATTTAAAACGCGACTTTCGTGCACAACTTGCAATTGATCTATTGATGGCAACTATGCATTTTTTAGCCTTAAAGTCATAGTTTTGCGTCTCTTTTAGTCAGTAAATCATTATAAATCACTTCGAACGAAATTCGGCCTTTAAACATGACTTTCGTGCGTAACCTGCAGTTGATCTATTAAAGGCAACAATGCATTTGTTTAGCCTTAAAGTCATGTCGTTGAGTCCTTTTTAGTCATTAAATCATTCTAAATTAATTCGAACGAATTCTCTTTTTGCCCTTCAAACATTATTTTCTTACATAACTTGTAATTAATCTATCGAAGACAACAATGCATTATTTTAGCATTAAAAAGCATATCACTCAGTCTTTTCCATCATTAAATTGTTTGAAGGCACTTCGAACCAATTCTCTTTTTGCATTTAAAACGCGACTTTCCTGCATAATTTGCAATTGATCTATTGATGGCAACTATGCCTTTTTTCGCGTTCAAGTCATATTTTTACGTCTCTTTTAGTCAGTAAATAATTCTAAATCACTACGAACGAAATTCGGCCTTTAAACATGACTTTCGTGCGTAACTTGCAGTTGATCTATTGAAGGCAACAATGCATTTGTTTAGCCTTACAGTCATGTCATTGAGTCTCTTTTAGTCTTTAAATCATTCTAAATTAATTCGAACGAATTCTATTTTTGCCCTTCAAACATTATTTTCTTACATAACTTGTAATTTATCTATTGAAGACAACAATGCATTATTTTAGGATTAAAAAGCATATCACTCAATCTTTTCAATCATTAAATTGTTTGAAGGCACTTGGAGCCAATTCTCTTTTTGCATTTAAAACGCGACTTTCGTGCATAACTTGCAATTGATCTATCGATGGCAACTATGCATTTTTTAGCGTTCAAGTCATATTTTTACGTCTCTTTTAGTCAGTAAATCATTCTAAATCACTACGAACGAAATTCGGCCTTTAAACATGACTTTTGTGCGTAACTTGCAGTTGATCTATTATAGGCAACAATGCATTTGTTTAGCCCTTAAAGTCATGTCACTGAGTCTCTTCTAATCATTCAATCATTCTAAATTAATTCGAACGAATTCTATTTTCTCCCTTCAAATATTATTTTCTTACATAACTTGTAATTAATCTATTGAAGACAACGCTGCATTATTTTAGCAATAAAAAGCATATCACTCAGTCTTTTCAATCATTAAATTGTTTGAAGGCACTTCGAACCAATTCTCATTTTGCATTTAAAACGCGACTTTCCTGCATAACTTGCAATTGATCTGTTGATGGCACCTATGCATTTTTTAGCGTTCAAGTCATATTTTTGCATCTCTTTTAGTCAGTAAATTATTCTAAATCATTTCGTAGAAATTCAGCATTTAAACATGACTTTCGTGCATAACTTCCAGTTGATCTATTAAAGGCAACAATGCATTTGTTTAGCCTTAAAGTCATGTCATTGAGTCCCTTTTAGTCATTAAATCATTCTAAATTAATTCGAACGAATTCTCTTTTTGCCCTTCAAACATTATTTTCTTACATAACTTGTAATTAATCTATTGAAGACAACAATGCATTATTTTAGCATTAAAAAGCATATCACTCAATCTTCTCAATCATTAAATTGTTTGAAGGCACTTCGAACCAATTCTCTTTTTGCATTTAAAACGCGACTTTCGTGCATAACTTGCAATTGATCTATTGATGGCAACTATGCATTTTTTAGCCTTAAAGTCATATTTTTGCATCTCTTTTAGTCAGTAAATCATTATAAATCACTTCGAACGAAATTCGGCCTTTAAACATGACTTTCGTGCGTAACTTGCAGTTGATCCATTGAAGGCAACAATGCATTTGTTTAGCCTTAAAGTCATGTCATTGAGTCTCTTTTAGTCATTAAATCATTCTAAATTAATTCGAACGAATTCTCTTTTTGCCCTTCAAACATTATTTTCTTACATAACTTGTAATTAATCTATTGAAGACAACAATGCATTATTTTAGCATTAAAAAGCATATCACTCAATCTTCTCAATCATTAAATTGTTTGAACGCACTTCGAACCAATTCTCTTTTTGCATTTAAAACGCGACTTTCGTGCATAACTTGCAATTGATCTATTAATGGCAAGTATGCATTTTTTAGCGTTCAAGTCATATTTTTGCGTCTCTTTTAGTAAGTAAATCGTTCTAAATCACTTCGAACGAAATTCGGCCTTTAAACATGACTTTCGTGCGTAACTTGCAGTTGATCTATTATAGGCAACAATTCATTTATTTAGCCTTAAAGTCATGTCACTGAGTCTCTTCTAGTCATTAAATCATTCTAAATTAGTTCGAACGAATTCTATTTTCGCCCTTTAAATATTATTTTCTTACATAACTTGTAATTAATCTATTGAAGACAACAATGCATTATTTTAGCATTAAAAAGCATATCGGTCAGTCTTTTCAATCATTAAATTGTTTGAATGCACTTTGAACCAATTCTCTTTTTGCAGTTAAAACGCGACTTTCGTGCATAACTTGCAATTGATCTATTGGTGGCAACTATGCATTTTTTAGCCTTAAAGTCATATTTTTGCGTCTCTTTTAGTCAAAACATCATTCTAAATCACTTCGTAAGAAATTCGGCATTTAAACATGACTTTCGTGCATAACTTGCGGTTGATCTATTATAGGCAAAAATGCATTTGTTTAGCAACTATGCATTTTTTAGCATTCAAGTCATATTTGTGCGTCTCTTCTAGTCAGTAAATCATTCTAAATCACTTCGAACGAAATTCGGCCTTTAAACATGACTTTCGTGCGTAACTTGCAGTTGATCTATTATAGGCAACAATTCATTTATTTAGCCTTAAAGTCATGTCACTGAGTCTCTTCTAATCATTAAATCATTCTAAATTAATTCGAATGAATTCTATTTTTGCCCTTCAAACATTATTTTCTTATATAACTTGTAATTAATCTATTGAAGACAACAATGCATTATTTTAGCTTTAAAAAGCATATCACTCAGTCTTTTCAATCATTAAATTGTTTGAAGGCACTTCGAACCAATTCTCTTTTTGCATTTAAAACGTGACTTTCGTGCATAACTTGGAATTGATCTAATGATGGCAACTATGCCTTTTTTAGCGTTCAAGTCATATTTTTGCGTGTCTTTTAGTCAGTAAATCATTCTAAATCACTTCGAACGAAATTCAGCCTTTAAACATGACTTTCGTGCGTAACTTGCAGTTGATCTATTGAAGGCAACAATGCATTTGTTTTGCCTTAAAGTCATGTCATTGAGTCTCTTCTAGTCATTAAATCATTCTAAATTAGTTCGAACGAATTCAATTTTCGCCCTTCAAATATTATTTTCTTACATAACTTGTAATTAATCTATTGAAGACAACAATGCATTATTTTGGCATTAAAAAGCGTATCACTCAATCTTTTCAGTCATTAAATTGTTTGAAGGCACTTCGAACCAATTCTCTTTTTGCATTCAAAACGCGACTTTCGTGCATAACTTGCAATTGATCTATTGACGGCAACTATGCCTTTTTTAGCGTTCAAGTCATATTTTAGCGTCTGTTTCAGTCAGTAAATCATTCTAAATCACTTCGAACGAAATTCGGCCTTTAAACATGACTTTCGTGCGTAACTTGCAGTTGATCTATTGATGGCAACAATGCATTTGTTTAGCCTGAAAGTCATGTCATTGAGTCTCTTTTAGTCATTAAATCATTCTGAATTAATTCGAACGAATTCTATTTTCGCCCTTCAAACATTATTTTCTTACATAACTTGTAATTAATCTATTGAAGACAACAATGCATTATTTTAGCATTAAAAAGCATATCACTCAGTCTTTTCAATCATTAAATTGTTTGAAGGCACTTCGAACCAATTCTCTTTTTGCATTTGAAACGCGACTTTCATGCATTACTTGCAATTGATCTATTGATGGCAACTATGCATTTTTTAGCGTTCAAGTCATATTTTTGCGTCTCTTTTAGTCAGTAAATCATTCTAAATCACTTCGTATGAAATTTGGCATTTAAACATGACTTTCGTGCATAACTTGCAGTTGATCTATTGAAGGCAACAATGCATTTGCTTAGCCTTAAAGTCATGTCACTGAGTCTCTTCTAGTCATTAAATCATTCTAAATTATTTCGAACGAATTCTATTTTCGCCCTTCAAATATTATTTTCTAACATTACTTGTAATTAATCTATTGAAGACAACAATGCATTATTTTGGCATTAAAAAGCATATCACTCAGTCTTTTCAATCATTAAATTGTTTGAAGGCACTTCGGACCAATTCTCTTTTTGCATTTGAAACGCGAGTTTCGTGCATATCTTGCAATTGATCTATTGATGGCAACTATGCATTTTTTAGCGTTCAAGTCATATTTTTGCGTCTCTTTTTGTCAGTAAATCATTCTGAATCACTCCGAACGAAATTCGGCCTTTAAACATGACTTTCGTGCGTAACTTGCAGTTGATCTATTGAAGGCAACAACGCATTTGTTTAACCTTAAAGTCAAGTCATTGAGTCTCTTTTAGTCATTAAATCAATCTAAATTAATTCGAACGACTTCTATTTTCGCCCTTTAAAGATTATTTTCTTACATAACTTGTAATTAATCTATTGAAGACAACAATGCATTTTTTTAGCATTAAAAGCATATCACTCAGTCTTTTCAATCATTAAATTGTTTGAAGGCACTTCGAACCAATTCTCTTTTTGCATTTAAAACGCGACTTTCGTGCATAACTTGTAATTGATCTATTGATGGCAACTATGCATTTTTTAGCGTTTAAGTCATATTTTTTCGTCTCTTTTAGTCAGTAAATCATTCTAAATCACTTCGAACGAAATTCGGCCTTTAAACATGACTTTCGTGTGTAACTTGCAGTTGATATATTGAAGGCAACAATGCATTTGTTTAGCCTTAAAGTCATGTCATTGAGTCTCTTTTAGTCATTAAATCATTCTAAATTAATTCGAACGAATTCTATTTTCGCCCTTCAAACATTATTTTCTTACATAACTTGTAGTTAATCTATTGAAGACAACAATGCATTAATTTAGCATTAAAAGCATATCACTCAGTCTTTTCAATCATTAAATTGTTTGAAGGCACTTCGAATCAATTCTCTTTTTGCATTTAAAACGCGACTTTCGTGCATAACTTGCAATTGATCTATTGATGGCAACTATGCATTTTTTAGCGTTCAAGTCAAAGTTTTGCGTCTCTTTTAGTCAGTAAATCATTATAAATCACTTCGAACGAAATTCGGCCTTTAAACATGACTTTCGTGCGTAACCTGCAGTTGATCTATTAAAGGCAACAATGCATTTGTTTAGCCTTAAGGTCATGTCATTGAGTCTCTTTTAGTCTTTAAATCATTCTAAATTAATTCGAACGAATTCTCTTTTTTCGCCCTTCAAATATTATTTTCTTACATAACTTGTAACTAATCTCTTGAAGACAACAATGCATAATTTTAGCATGAAAAAGCATATCACTCAGTCTTTTCAATAATTAAATTGTTTGAAGGCACTTCGAACCAATTCTCTTTTTGCATTTAGAACGCCACCTTCATGCATAATTTGCAATTGATCTATTGATGGCAACTATGCATTTTTTTAGCCTTAAAGTCATATTTTTGTGTCTCTTTTAGTCAGTAAATCATTCTAAATCACTTCGAACGAAATTCGGCCTTTAAACATGACTTTCGTGCGTAACTTGCAGTTGATCTTTTGAAGGCAACAATGCATTTGTTTAGCCTTAAAGTCATGTCATTGAGTCTCTTTTAGTCATTAAATCATTCTAAATTAATTCGAACGAATTCTATTTTTGACCTTCAAACATTATTTTCTTACATAACTTGTAATTAATCTATTGAAGACAACAATGCATTATTTTAGCATTACAAGCATATCACATAGTCTTTTCAATCATTAAATTGTTTGAAGGCACTTCGAACCAATTCTCTTTTTGCATTTAAAATGCGACTTTCGTGCATAACTTGCAATTGATCTATTGATGGCAACTATGCATTTTTTAGCGTTCAAGTCATATTTTTGCGTCTCTTTTAGTAAGTAAATCATTCTAAATCACTTCGAACGAAATTCGGTCCTTCAACTTGACTTTCGTGCGTAACTTGCAGTTGATCTATTATAGGCAACAATGCGTTTGTTTAGCCTTAAAGTCATGTCACTTAGTCTCTTTTAGTCATTAAATCATTCTAAATTAATTCGAACGAATTCTATTTTCGCCCTTCAAACATTATTTTCTTACATAACTTGTAATTAATCTATTGAAGACAACAATGCATTATTTTAGCATGAAAAAGCATATCACTCAGTCTTTTCAATAATTAAATTGTTTGAAGGCACTTCGAACCAATTCTCTTTTTGCATTTAGAACGCCACCTTCATGCATAATTTGCAATTGATCTATTTATGGCAACTATGCATTTTTTTAGCCTTAAAGTCATATTTTTGCGTCTCTTTTATTCAGTAAATCATTCTAAATCGCTTCGAACGAAATTCGGCCTTTAAACATGACTTTCGTGCGTAACTTGCAGTTGATCTATTATAGGCAACAATGCATTTGTTTAGCCTTAAAGTCATGTCACTGAGTCTCTTTTAGTCCTTAAATCATTCTAAATTAGTTCGAACGAATTCTATTTTCGACCTTCAAACATTATTTTCTTACATAACTTGTAATTAATCTATTGAAGACAACAATGCATTATTTTTGCATTAAAAAGCATATCACTCAGTCTTTTGAATCATTAAATTGTTTGAAGGCACTTCAAACCAATTCTCTTTTTGCATTTAAAACGCGACTTTCGTGCATACCTTGCAATTGATCTATTGATGGCAACTATGCATTTTTTAGCGTTCAAGTCATATTTTTGCGTCTCTTTTAGTCAGTAAATCATTCTAAATCACTTCGTTTGAAATTCGGCAATTAAACATGACTTTCGTGCATAACTTGCAGTTGATCTATTGAAGGCAACAATGCATTTGTTTAGCCTTAAAGTCATATCACTGAGTCTCTTCTAGTCATTAAATCTTTCTAAATTATTTTGAACGAATTCTATTTTCGCCCTTCAAACATTATTTTCTTACATAACTTGTAATTAATCTATTGAAGACAACAATGCATTATTTTAGCATTAAAAAGTATATCACTCAGTCTTTTCAATCATTAAATTGTTTGAAGGCACTTCGAACCAATTCTCTTTTTGCATTTAAAACGCGACTTTCCCGCTTAACTTGCAATTGATCTATTCATGGCAACTATGCATTTTTTAGCGTTCAAGTCATATTTTTGCGTCTCTTTTAATCAATAAATCATTCTAAATCACTTCGTATGAAATTCGGCATTCAAACATGACTTTCGTGCATAACTTGCAGTGTATCTATTATAGGAAACAATGCATTTCTTTAGCCTTAAAGTCATGTCACTGAGTCTCTTTTAGTCATTAAATCATTCTAACTTAATTCGAACGAATTCTATTTTTGCCCTTCAAACATTATTTTCTTACATAACTTGTAATTAATCTATTGAAGACAACAATGCATTATTTTAGCATTAAAAAGCATATCACTCAATCTTTTTAATCATTAAATTGTTTGAAGGCACTTCGAACCAATTCTCTTTTTGCATTTAAAATGCGACTTTCGTGCATAACTTGCAATTGATCTATTGATGGCAACTATGCTTTTTTTAGCGTTCAAGTCATATTTTTGCGTCTCTTTTAGTCAGTAAATCATTCTGAATCACTTCGAACGAAATTCGGCCTTTAACCATGACTTTTGTGCGTAACTTGCAGTTGATCTATTATAGGCAACAATGCATTTGTTTAGCCCTTAAAGTCTTGTCACTGAGTCTCTTCTAGTCATTCAATCATTCTAAATTAATTCGAACGAATTCTATTTTCTCCCTTCAAACATTATTTTCTTACATAACTTGTAATTAATCTATTGAAGACAACAATGCATTATTTTAGCAATAAAAAGCATATGACTCAGTCTTTTCAATCAATAAATTGTTTGAAAGCACTTCAACCAATTCTCTTTTTGCATTTAAAACGCGATTTTCGTGCATAACTTGCAATTGATCTATTGATGGCAACTATGCCTTTTTTAGCGTTCAAGTCATATTTTTGCGTCTCTTTTAGTCAGTAAATCATTCTGAATCACTTGGAACGAAATTCGGCCTTTAAACATGACTTTTGTGCATAACTTGCAGTTGATTTATTATAGGCAATAATGCATTTCTTTAGCCTTAAATTCATGTCACTGAGTCTCTTCTAGTCATTAAATCATTCTAAATTAGTTCGAACGAATTCTATTTTCGCCCTTCAAATATTATTTTCTTACATAACTTGTAATTAATCTATTGAGGACAACAATGCATTATTTTAGAATTAAAAAGCATATCACTCAGTCTTTTCAATCATTAAATTGTTTGAAGGAACTTCAAACCAATTCCCTTGTTGCATTTAAAACGCGACTTTCATGCATAATTTGCAATTGATATATTGATGGCAACTATGCATTTTTTAGCGTTCAAGACATATTTTTGCGTCTCTTTTAGTCAGTGAATCATTCAGTATCACTTCGAACGAAATTCGGCCTTTAAACATGACTTTCGTGCATAACTTGCAGTTGATCTATTGAAGGCAACAATGCATTTGTTTAGCCTTAAAGTCATGTCATTGAGTCTCTTCTAGTCATTAAATCCTTCTAAATTATTTCGAACGAATTCTATTTTCGCCCTTCAAACATTATTTTCTTACATAACTTGTAATTAATCTATTGAAGACAACAATGCATTATTTTAGCATTAAAAAGCATATCACTCAGTCTTTTCAATCATTAAGTTGTTTGAAGGAACTTCAAACCAATTCTCTTTTTGCATTTAAAATGCGACTTTCATGCATAATTTGCAATTCATCTATTGATGGCAACTATGCATTTTTTTAGCTTTAAAGTCATATTTTTGCGTCTCTTTTATTTAGTAAATCATTCTAAATCACTTCGTATGAAATTCGGCATTTAAACATGACTTTCGTGCATAACTTGCAGTTGATCTATTATAGGCAAGAATGCATTTCTTTAGCCTTAAATTCATGTCACCGAGTCTCTTCTAGTCATTAAATCATTCTAAATTAGTTCGAACGAATTCTATTTTCGCCCTTCAAATATTATTTTCTTACATAACTTGTAATTAATCTATTGAGGACAACAATGCATTATTTTAGCATTAAAAAGCATATCTCTCAGTCTTTTCAATCATTAAAATGTTTGAAGGAACTTCAAACCAATTCTCTTTTTGCATTTAAAACGCGACTTTCATGGATAATTTGCAATTGATCTATTGATGGCAACTATGCATTTTTTAGCGTTCAAGACATATTTTTGCGTCTCTTTTAGTCAGTGAATCATTCAGTATCACTTCGAACGAAATTCGGCCTTTAAACATGACTTTCGTGCGTAACTTGCAGTTGATCTATTGAAGGCAACAATGCATTTGTTTAGCCTTAAAGTCATGTCATTGAGTCTCTTCTAGTCATTAAATCCTTCTAAATTATTTCGAACGAATTCTATTTTCGCCCTTCAAACATTATTTTCTTACATAACTTGTAATTAATCTATTGAAGACAACAATGCATTATTTTAGCATTAAAAAGCATATCACTCAGTCTTTTCAATCATTAAGTTGTTTGAAGGAACTTCAAACCAATTCTCTTTTTGCATTTAAAATGCGACTTTCATGCATAATTTGCAATTCATCTATTGATGGCAACTATGCATTTTTTTAGCTTTAAAGTCATATTTTTGCGTCTCTTTTATTTAGTAAATCATTCTAAATCACTTCGTATGAAATTCGGCATTTAAACATGACTTTCGTGCATAACTTGCAGTTGATCTATTATAGGCAAGAATGCATTTCTTTAGCCTTAAATTCATGTCACCGAGTCTCTTCTAGTCATTAAATCATTCTAAATTAGTTCGAACGAATTCTATTTTCGCCCTTCAAATATTATTTTCTTACATAACTTGTAATTAATCTATTGAGGACAACAATGCATTATTTTAGCATTAAAAAGCATATCTCTCAGTCTTTTCAATCATTAAAATGTTTGAAGGAACTTCAAACCAATTCTCTTTTTGCATTTAAAACGCGACTTTCATGGATAATTTGCAATTGATCTATTGATGGCAACTATGCATTTTTTTAGCCTTAAAGTCATATTTTTGCGTCTCTTTTAGTCAGTAAATTATTCTAAATCATTTCGTAGAAATTCGGCATTTAAACATGACTTTCGTGCATAACTTGCAGTTGATCTATTGAAGGCAACAATGCATTTGTTTAGCCTTAAAGTCATGTCACTGAGTCTCTTCTAGTCATTAAATCATTCTAAATTAGTTCGAACGAATTCTATTTTCGCCCTTCAAATATTATTTTCTTACATAACTTGTAATTAATCTATTGAAGACAACATTGCATTATTTTAGCAATAAAAAGCATATCACTCAGTCTTTTCAATCATTAAATTGTTTGAAGGCACTTCGAACCAATTCTCTTTTTGCATGTAAAATGCGACTTTCGTGCATAACTTGCAATTGATCTATTGATGGCAACTATGCCTTTTTTAGCGTTCAAGTCATATTTTTGCGTCTCTTTTAGTCAGTAAATCTTTCTAAATCACTTCGAACGAAATTCGGCCTTTAAACATGACTTTCGTGCGTAACTTGCAGTTGATCTATTATAGGCAACAATGCATTTGTTTAGCCCTTAAAGTCATGTCACTGAGTCTCTTCTAATCATTCAATCATTCTAAATTAATTCGAACGAATTCTATTTTCTCCCTTCAAATATTATTTTCTTACATAACTTGTAATTAATCTATTGAAGACAACGCTGCATTATTTTAGCAATAAAAAGCATATGACTCAGTCTTTTCAATCATTAAATTGTTTGAAGGCACTTCGAACCAATTCTCATTTTGCATTTAAAACGCGACTTTCCTGCATAACTTGCAATTGATCTATTGATGGCACCTATGCATTTTTTAGCGTTCAAGTCATATTTTTGCATCTCTTTTAGTCAGTAAATCATTCTAAATCACTTCGAACGAAGTTCGGCCTTTAAACATGACTTTCGTGCGTAAGTTGCAGTTGATCTATTGAAGGCAACAATGCATTTGTTTAGCCTTAAAGTCATGTCATTGAGTCTCTTTTAGTCATTAATTCATTCTAAATTAATTCGAACGAATTCTATTTTCGCCCTTCAAACATTATTTTCTTACATAACTTGTAATTAATCTATTGAAGACAACAATGCATTATTTTAGCATTAAAAAGCATATCACTCAGTCTTTTCAATCATTAAATTATTTGAAGGCACTTCGAACCAATTCTCTTTTTGCATTTAGAACGCCACTTTCATGCATAATTTGCAATTGATCTATTGATGGCAACTATGCATTTTTTTAGCCTTAAAGTCATATTTTTGCGTCTCTTTTAGTCAGTAAATCATTCTCAATCACTTCGTATGAAATTCGGCATTTAAACATGACTTTCGTGCATAACTTGCAGTTGATCTATTATAGGAAACAATGCATTTGTTTAGCCTTAAATTCATGTCACTGAGTGTCTTCTAGTCATTAAATCATTCTAAATTAGTTCGAACGAATTCTATTTTCACCCTTCAAATATTATTTTCTTACATAACTTGTAATTAATCTATTGAAGACAACATTGCATTATTTTAGCAATAAAAAGCATATCACTCAGTCTTTTCAATCATTAAATTGTTTGAAGGCACTTCGAACTAATTCTCTTTTTGCATTTAAAACGCGACACTTGCAATTGATCTATTGATGGCAACTATGCATTTTTTAGCGTTCAAGTCATATTTTTGCGTCTCTTTTAGTCAGTAAATCATTCTAAATCACTTCGAACGAAATTCGGCCTTTAAACATGACTTTCGTGCGTAACTTGCAGTTGATCTATTATAGGCAACAATGCATTTGTTTAGCCTTAAATTCATGTCACTGAGTCTCTTCTAGTCATTAAATCATTCTAATTTAGTTCGAACGAATTCTATTTTCGCCCTTCAAATATTATTTTCTTACATAACTTGTAATTAATCTATTGAAGACAACATTGCATTATTTTAGCAATAAAAGGCATATCACTCAGTCTTTTCAATCATTAAATTGTTTGATGGCACTTCGAACCAATTCTCTTTTTGCATTTAAAACGCGACTTTCGTGCATAACTTGCAATTGATCTATTGATGGCAACTATGCATTTTTTAGCGTTCAAGTCATATTTTTGCGTCTCTTTTAGTCAGTAAATCATTCTAAATCACTTCGAACGAAATTCGGCCTTTAAACATGACTTTCGTGCGTGACTTGCAGTTGATCTATTGAAGGCAACAATGCATTTGTTTAGCCTTAAAGTCATGTCATTGAGTCTCTTTTAGTCATTAAATCATTCTAAATTAGTTCGAACGAATTCTATTTTCGCCCTTCAAATATTATTTTCCTACATAACTTGTAATTAATCTATTGAAGACAACAATGCATTATTTTAGCATTAAAAAGCATATCACTCGGTCTTTTCAATCATTAAATTGTTTGAAGGCACTTCGATCTAATTCTCTTTTTGCATTTAGAACGCAACTTTCATGCATAATTTGCAATTGATCTATTGATGGCAACTATGCATTTTTTTAGCCTTAAAGTCATATTTTTGCGTCTCTTTTAGTCAGTAAATTATTCTAAATCACTTCGTAGAAATTCGGCATTTAAACATGACTTTCGTGCATAACTTGCAGTTGATCTATTGAAGGCAACAATGCATTTGTTTAGCCTTAAAGTCATGTCACTGAGTCTCTTCTAGTCATTAAATCATTCTAAATTAGTTCGAACGAATTCTATTTTCGCCCTTCAAATATTATTTTCTTACATAACTTGTAATTAATCTATTGAAGACAACAATGCATTATTTTAGCATTAAAAACCATATCACTCGGTCTTTTCAATCATTAAATTGTTTGAAGGCACTTCGATCTAATTCTCTTTTTGGATTTAGAACGCAACTTTCATGCATAATTTGCAATTGATCTATTGATGGCAACTATGCATTTTTTTAGCCCTAAAGTCATATTTTTGCGTCTCTTTTAGTCAGTAAATTATTCTAAATCACTTCGTAGAAATTCGGCATTTAAACATGACTTTCGTGCATAACTTGCAGTTGATCTATTGAAGGCAACAATGCATTTGTTTAGCCTTAAAGTCATGTCACTGAGTCTCTTCTAGTCATTAAATCATTCTAAATTAGTTCGAACGAATTCTATTTTCGCCCTTTAAATATTATTTTCTTACATAACTTGTAATTAATCTATTGAAGACAACAATGCATTATTTTAGCATTAAAAAGCATATCACTCATTCTTTTCAATCATTAAATTGTTTGAAGGCACTTCGAACCAATTCTCTTTTTGCATTTAAAACGCGACACTTGCAATTGATCTATTGATGGCAACTATGCATTTTTTAGCGTTCAAGTCATATTTTTGCGTCTCTTTTAGTCAGTAAATCATTCTAAATCACTTCGAACGAAATTCGGCCTTTAAACATGACTTTCGTGCGTAACTTGCAGTTGATCTATTATAGGCAACAATGCATTTGTTTAGCCTTAAATTCATGTCACTGAGTCTCTTCTAGTTATTAAATCATTCTAAATTAGTTCGAACGAATTCTATTTTCGCCCTTCAAATATTATTTTCTTGCATAACTTGTAATTAATCTATTGAAGACAACATTGCATTATTTTAGCAATAAAAAGCACTCAGTCTTTTCAATCATTAAATTGTTTGAAGGCACTTCGAACCAATTCTCTTTTTGCATTTAAAACACGACACTTGCAATTGATCTATTGAGGGCAACTATGCATTTTTTAGCGTTCAAGTCATATTTTTGCGTCTCTTTTAGTCAGTAAATCATTCTAAATCACTTCGAACGAAATTTGGCCTTTAAACATGACTTTCGTGCGTAACTTGCAGTTGATCTATTATAGGAAACAATGCATTTGTTTAGCCTTAAATTCATGTCACTGAGTGTCTTCTAGTCATTAAATAATTCTAAATTAGTTCGAACGAATTCTATTTTCGCCCTTCAAATATTATTTTCTTACATAACTTGTATTAATCTGTTGAAGACAACATTGCATTATTTTAGCATTAACAAGCATATCACTCACTCTTTTCAATCATTAAATTGTTGGAAGGCACTTCGATCCAATTCTCTTTTTGCATTTAGAACGCAACTTTCATGCATAATTTGCAATTGATCTATTGATGGCAACTATGCATTTTTTTAGCCTTAAAGTCATATTTTTGCGTCTCTTTTAGTCAGTAAATTATTCTAAATCATTTCGTAGAAATTCAGCATTTAAACATGACTTTCGTGCATAACTTGCAGTTGATCTATTGAAGGCAACAATGCATTTGTTTAGCCTTAAAGTCATGTCACTGAGTCTCTTCTAGTCATTAAATCATTCTAAATTAGTTCGAACGAATTCTATTTTCGCCCTTCAAATATTATTTTCTTGCATAACTTGTAATTAATCTATTGAAGACAACATTGCATTATTTTAGCAATAAAAAGCATCACTCAGTCTTTTCAATCATTAAATTGTTTGAAGGCACTTCGAACCAATTCTCTTTTTGCATTTAAAACGCGACACTTGCAATTGATCTAATGATGGCAGCTATGCATTTTTTAGCGTTCAAGTCATATTTTTGCGTCTCTTTTAGTAAGTAAATCATTCTAAATCACTTCGAACGAAATTCGGTCTTTCAACATGACTTTCGTGCGTAACTTGCAGTTGATCTATTATAGGCAACAATGCATTTGTTTAGCCTTAAAGTCATGTCACTGAGTCTCTTTTAGTCATTAAATCATTCTAAATTAATTCGAACGAATTCTATTTTCGCCCTTCAAACATTATTTTCTTGCATAACTTGTAATTAATCTATTGAAGACAACAATGCATTATTTTGGCATTAAAAAGCATATCACTCAGTCTTTTCAATCATTAAATTGTTTGAAGGCACACCGAACCAATTCTCTTTTTGCATTTAAAACGCGACTTTCGTGCATAACTTGCAATTGATCTATTGATGGCAACTATGCATTTTTTAGCTTTCAAGTCATACTTTTGCGTCTCTTTTAGTCAGTAAATCATTCTAAATCACTTCGAACGAAATTCAGCCTTTAAACATGACTTTCGTGCGTAACTTGCAGTTGATCTATTGAAGGCAACAATGCATTTGTTTAACCTTAAAGTCATGTCATTGAGTCTCTTTTAGTCATTAAATCAATCTAAATTAATTCGAACGAATTCTATTTTCGCCCTTCAAACATTATTTTCTTGCATAACTTGTAATTAAACTATTGAAGACAACAATGCATTATTTTAGCATGAAAAAGCATATCACTCAGTCTTTTCAATAATTAAATTGTTTGAAGGCACTTCGAACCAATTCTCTTTTTGCATTTAGAACGCCACCTTCATGCATAATTTGCAATTGATCTATTGATTGCAACTATTCATTTTTTTAGCCTTAAAGTCATATCTTTTCGTCTCTTTTAGTCAGTAAATCATTCTAAATCACTTCGAACGAAATTCGGCCTTTAAACATGACTTTCGTGCATAACTTGCAGTTGATCTATTGAAGGCAACAATGCATTTGTTTAACCTTAAACTCATGTCATTGAGTCTCTTTTAGTCATTAAATCAGTCTAAATTAATTCGAACGAATTCTATTTTCGCCCTTCAAACATTATTTTCTTACATAACTTGTAATTAATCTATTGAAGACAACAATGCATTTTTTTAGCATTAAAAGCATATCACTCAGTCTTTTCAATCATTAAATTGTTTGAAGGCACTTCGAACCAATTCTCTTTTTGCATTTAAAACGCGACTTTCGTGCATAACTTGTAATTGATCTATTGATGGCAACTATGCATTTTTTAGCGTTCAAGTCATATTTTTGCTTCTCTTTTAGTAAGTAAATCATTCTAAATCACTTCGAACGAAATTCGGTCTTTCAACATGACTTTCGTGCGTAACTTGCAGTTGATCTATTATAGGCAACAATGCATTTGTTTAGCCTTAAAGTCATGTCACTGAGTCTCTTTTAGTCATTAAATCATTCTAAATTAGTTCGAACGAATTCTATTTTCGACCTTCAAACATTATTTTCTTACATAACTTGTAATTAATCTATTGAAGACAACAATGCATTATTTTAGCATTAAAAAGCACATCACTCAGTCTTTTCGATCATTAAATTGTCTGAAGGCACATCGAACCAATTCTCCTTTTGCATTTAAGACGCGACTTTCGTGCATAACTTGAATTGATCTATTGATGGCAACTATGCATTTTTTAGCGTTCAAGTCATATTTTTGCGTCTCTTTTAGTCAGTAAATCATTCTAAATCACTTCGTATGAAATTCGGCAATTAAACATGACTTTCGTGCATAACTTGCGGTTGATCTATTGAAGGCAACAATGCATTTGTTTAGCCTTAAAGTCATGTCACTGAGTCTCTTCTAGTCATTAAATCTTTCTAAATTATTTCGAACGAATTCTATTTTCGCCCTTCAAACATTATTTTCTTACATAACTTGTAATTAATCTATTGAAGACAACAATGCATTATTTTAGCATTAAAAAGCACATCACTCAGTCTTTTCGATCATTAAATTGTCTGAAGGCACATCGAACCAATTCTCTTTTTGCATTTAAAACGCGACTTTCCCGCATAACTTGCAATTGATCTATTGATGGCAACTATGCATTTTTTAGCGTTCAAGTAATATTTTTGCGTCTCTTTTAGTCAGTAAATCATTCTAAATCACTTCGAATGAAATTCAGCCTTTAAACATGACTTTCGTGCGTAACTTGCAGTCGATCTATTATAGGCAACAATGCATTTGTTTAGCCTTAAATTCATGTCACTGAGTCACTTCAAGTCATTAAATCATTCTAAATTAGTTCGAACGAATTCTATTTTCGCCCTTCAAATATTATTTTCTTACATAACTTGTAATTAATCTATTGAAGACAACAATGCATTATTTTAGCATTAAAAAGCATATCACTCAGTCTTTTCAATCATTAAATTGTTTGAAGGCACTTCGAACCAATTCGCTTTTTGCATTTAGAACTCCACCTTCATGCATAATTTGCAATTGATCTATTGATGGAAACTATGCATTTTTTTAGCCTTAAAGTCAAATTTTTGCGTCTCTTTTAGTCAGTAAATTATTTTAAATCACTTCGTAGAAATTCGGCATTTAAACATGACTTTCGTGCATAACTTGCAGTTGATCTATTGAAGGCAACAATGCATTTGTTTAGCCTTAAAGTCATGTCATTGAGTCTCTTTTAGTCATTAAATCATTCTAAATTAATTCGAACGAATTCTATTTTCGCCCTTCAAACATTATTTTCTTACATAACTTGTAATTAATCTATTGAAGACAACAATGCATTATTTTAGCATTAAAAAGCATATCACTCAGTCTTTTCAATCATTAAATTGTTTGAAGGCACTTCGAACCAATTCGCTTTTTGCATTTAGAACTCCACCTTCATGCATAATTTGCAATTGATTTATTGATGGAAACTATGCATTTTTTTAGCCTTAAAGTCATATTTTTGCGTCTCTTTTAGTCAGTAAATTATTTTAAATCACTTCGTAGAAATTCGGCATTTAAACATGACTTTCGTGCATAACTTGCAGTTGATCTATTGAAGGCAACAATGCATTTGTTTAGCCTTAAAGTCATGTCATTGAGTCTCTTTTAGTCATTAAATCATTCTAAATTAATTCGAACGAATTCTATTTTCGCCCTTCAAACATTATTTTCTTACATAACTTGTAATTAATCTATTGAAGACAACAATGCATTATTTTAGCATTAAAAAGCATATCACTCGGTCTTTTCAATCATTAAATTGTTTGAAGGCACTTCGATCTAATTCTCTTTTTGCATTTAGAACGCAACTTTCATGCATAATTCGCAATTGATCTATTGATGGCAACTATGCATTTTTTTAGCCTTAAAGTCATATTTTTGCGTCTCTTTTAGTCAGTAAATCATTCTAAATCACTTCGTATGAAATTCGGCATTTAAACATGACTTTCGTGCATAACTTGCAGTTGATCTATTATAGGCAACAATGCATTTGTTTAGCCTTAAATTCGTGTCACTGAGTCTCTTCTAGTCATTAAATCATTCTAAATTAGTTCGAACGAATTCTATTTTCGCCCTTCAAATATTATTTTCTTACATAACTTGTAATTAATCTATTGAAGACAACAATGCATTATTTTAGCATTAAAAAGCATATCACTCGGTCTTTTCAATCATTAAATTGTTTGAAGGCACTTCGATCTAATTCTCTTTTTGCATTTAGAACGCAACTTTCATGCATAATTCGCAATTGATCTATTGATGGCAACTATGCATTTTTTTAGCCTTAAAGTCATATTTTTGCGTCTCTTTTAGTCAGTAAATCATTCTAAATCACTTCGTATGAAATTCGGCATTTAAACATGACTTTCGTGCATAACTTGCAGTTGATCTATTATAGGCAACAATGCATTTGTTTAGCCTTAAATTCGTGTCACTGAGTCTCTTCTAGTCATTAAATCATTCTAAATTAGTTCGAACGAATTCTATTTTCGCCCTTCAAATATTATTTTCTTACATAACTTGTAATTAATCTATTGAAGACAACATTGCATTATTTTAGCAATAAAAAGCATATCACTCAGTCTTTTCAATCATTAAATTGTTTGAAGGCACTTCGAACCAATTCTCTTTTTGCATTTAAAACGCGACTTTCGAGCATAACTTGCAATTGATCTATTGATGGCAACTATGCATTTTTTAGCGTTCAAGTCATATTTTTGCGTCTCTTTTAGTAAGTAAATCAATTTAAATCACTTCGAACGAAATTTGGCCTTTCAACATGACTTTCGTGCGTAACTTGCAGTCGATCTATTATAGGCAACAATGCATTTGTTTAGCCTTAAATTCATGTCACTGAGTCTCTTCTAGTCATTAAATCATTCTAAATTAGTTCGAACGAATTCTATTTTCGCCATTCAAATATTATTTTCTTACATAACTTGTATTTAATCTATTGAAGACAACAATGCATTATTTTAGCATGAAAAAGCATATCACTCATTCTTTTCCATCATTAAATTGTTTGAAGGCACTTCGAACCAATTCTCTTTTTGGATTTAGAACGCCACCTTCATGCATAATTTGCAATTGATCTATTGATGGAAACTATTCATTTTTTTAGCCTTAAAGTCATATTTTTGCGTCTTTTTTAGTCAGTAAATCATTCTAAATCACTTCGTATGAAATTCGGCCTTTCAACATGACTTTCGTGCGTAACTTGCAGTTGATCTATTATAGGCAACAATGCATTTGTTTAGCCTTAAATTCATGTCACTGAGTCTCTTCTAGTCATTAAATCATTCTAAATTAGTTCGAACGAATTCTATTTTCGCCATTCAAATATTATTTTCTTACATAACTTGTATTTAATCTATTGAAGACAACAATGCATTATTTTGGCATTAAAAAGCATACCACTCAGTCTTTTCTATCATTAAATTGTTTGAAGGCCCACCGAACCAATTCTCTTTTTGCATTTAAAACGCGACTTTTGTGCATAACTTGCAATTGATCTATTGATGGCAACTATGCATTTTTTAGCGTTCAAGTCATACTTTTGCGTCTCTTTTAGTCAGTAAATCATTCTAAATCACTTCGAACGAAATTCAGCCTTTAAACATGACTTTCATGCGTAACTTGCAGTTGATCTATTGAAGGCAACAATGCATTTGTTTAACCTTAAAGTCATGTCATTGAGTCTCTTTTAGTCATTAAATCAATCTAAATTAATTCGAACGAATTCTATTTTCGCCCTTCAAACATTATTTCCTTACATCACTTGTAATTACTCTAGTGAAGACAACAATGCATTATTTTAGCATGAAAAAGCATATCACTCAGTCTTTTCAATAATTAAATTGTTTGAAGGCACTTCGAACCAATTCTCTTTTTGCATTTAGAACGCCACCTTCATGCATAATTTGCAATTGATCTATTGATGGCAACTATGCATTTTTTTAGCCTTAAAGTCATATTTTTGCGTCTCTTTTAGTCAGTAAATCATTCTAAATCACTTCGAACGAAATTCGGCCTTTAAACCTGACTTTCGTGCCCGTAACTTGCAGTTGATCTATTTTAGCCAACAATGCATTTGTTTAGCCTTAAAGTCATGTCATTGAGTCTCTTTTAGTCATTAAATCATTCTAAATTAATTCGAACGAATTCTATTTTTGACCTTCAAACATTATTTTCTTACATAACCTGTAATTAATCTATTGAAGACAACCATGCATTATTTTAGCATGAAAAAGCATATCACTCAGTCTTTTCAATAATTAAATTGTTTGAAGGCACTTCGAACCAATTCTCTTTTTGCATTTAGAACGCCACCTTCATGCATAATTTGCAATTGATCTATTGATGGCAACTATGCATTTTTTTAGCCTTAAAGTCATATTTTTGCGTCTCTTTTAGTCAGTAAATCATTCTAACTCACTTCGAACGAAATTCGGCCTTTAAACCTGACTTTCGTGCCCGTAACTTGCAGTTGATCTATTTTAGGCAACAATGCATTTGTTTAGCCTTAAAGTCATGTCATTGAGTCTCTTTTAGTCATTAAATCATTCTAAATTAATTCGAACGAATTCTATTTTTGACCTTCAAACATTATTTTCTTACATAACTTGTAATTAATCTATTGAAGACAACCATGCATTATTTTAGCATGAAAAAGCATATCACTCAGTCTTTTCAATAATTAAATTGTTTGAAGGCACTTTGAACCAATTCTCTTTTTGCATTTAGAACGCCACCTTCATGCATAATTTGCAATTGATTTATTGATGGCAACTATGCATTTTTTTAGCCTTAAAGTCATATTTTTGCGTCTCTTTTAGTCAGTAAATCATTCTAAATCACTTCGAACGAAATTCGGCCTTTAAACATGACTTTCGTGCGTAACTTGCAGTTGATCTATTTTAGGCAACAATGCATTTGTTTAGCCTTAAAGTCATGTCACTGAGTCTCTTTTAGTCATTAAATCATTCTAAATTAGTTCGAACGAATTCTATTTTCGACCTTCAAACATTATTTTCTTACATAACTTGTAATTAATCTATTGAAGACAACAATGCATTATTTTAGCATTAAAAAGCATATCACTCAGTCTTTTGAATCATTAAATTGTTTGAAGGCACTTCGAACCAATTATCTTTTTGCATTTAAAACGCGACTTTCGTGCATAACTTGAATTGATCTATTGATGGCAACTATGCATTTTTTAGCGTTCAAGTCATATTTTTGCGTCCCTTTTAGTCAGTAAATCATTCTAAATCACTTCGTATGAAATTCGGCATTTAAACATGACTTTCGTGCATAACTTGCAGTTGATCGATTGAAGGCAAGAATGCATTTATTTAGCCTTAAAGTCATGTCACTGAGTCTCTTCTAGTCATTAAATCATTCTAAATTAGTTCGAACGAATTCTATTTTCGCCCTTCAAACATTATTTTCTTACATAACTTGTAATTAATCTATTGAAGGAAACAATGCATTATTTTAGCATTAAAAAGCATATCACTCAGTCTTTTCAATAATTAAATTGTTTGAAGGCACCTTGAACCAATTCTCTTTTGGCATTTAGAACGCCACCTTCATGCATAATTTGCAATTGATCTATTGATGGCAACTATGCATTTTTTTAGCCTTAAAGTCATATTTTTGCGTCTCTTTTAGTCAGTAAATCATTCTAAATCACTTCGAACGAAATTCGGCCTTTATACATGACTTTCGTGCGTAACTTGCAGTTGATCTATTTTAGGCAACAATGCATTTGTTTAACCTTAAAGTCATGTCATTGAGTCTCTTTTAGTCATTAAATCATTCTAAATTAATTCGAACGAATTCTATTTTTGACCTTCAAACATTATTTTCTTACATAACTTGTAATTAGTCTATTGAAGACAACAATGCATTATTTTAGCATTAAAAGCATATCACTCAGTCTTTTCAATCATTAAATTGTTTGAAGGCACTTCGAACCAATTCTCTTCTTGCATTTAAAACGCGACTTTCGTGCATAACTTGCAATTGATCTATTGATGGCAACTATGCATTTTTTAGCGTTCAAGTCATATTTTTGCGTCTCTTTTAGTAAGTAAATCATTCTAAATCACTTCGAACGAAATTCGGTCTTTTAACATGACTTTCGTGCATAACTTGCAGTTGATCTATTGAAGGCTACAATGCATTTGTTTAGCCTTAAAGTCATGTCACTGAGTCTCTTCTAGTAATTAAATCCTTCTAAATTATTTCGAACGAATTCTATTTTCGCCCTTCAAACATTATTTTCTTACATAACTTGTAATTAATCTATTGAAGACAACAATGCATTATTTTAGCATTAAAAAGCATATCACTCAGTCTTTTCAATCATTAAATTGTTTGAAGGCACTTCGAACCAATTCTCTTTTTGCATTTAAAACGCGACTTTCCCGCATAACTTGCAATTGATCTATTGATGGCAACTATGCATTTTTTAGCGTTCAAGTCATACTTTTGCGTCTCTTTTAGTTAGTAAATCATTCTAAATCACTTCGAACGAAATTCAGCCTTTAAACATGACTTTCGTGCGTAACTTGCAGTTGATCTATTGAAGGCAACAATGCATTTGTTTAACCTTAAAGTCATGTAATTGAGTCTCTTTTAGTCATTAAATCAATCTAAATTAATTCGAACGAATTCTATTTTCGCCATTCAAATATTATTTTCTTACATAACTTGTAATTAATCTATTGAAGACAACAATGTGTTATTTTAGCATGAAAAAGCATATCACTCAGTCTTTTCAATAATTAAATTGTTTGAAGGCACTTCGAACCAATTCTCTTTTTGCATTTAGAACGCCACCTTCATGCATAATTTGCAATTGATCTATTGATGGCAACTATGCATTTTTTTAGCCTTAAAGTCATATTTTTGCGTCTATTTTAGTCAGTAAATCATTCTAAATCACTTCGAACGAAATTCGGCCTTTAAACATGACTTTCGTGCGTAACTTGCAGTTGATCTATTATAGGCAACAATGCATTTGTTTAGCCTTAAAGTCATGTCACTGAGTCTCTTTTAGTCATTAAATCATTCTAAATTAGTTCGAACGAATTCTATTTTCGACCTTCAAACATTATTTTCTTACATAACTTGTAATTAATCTATTGAAGACAACAATGCATTATTTTAGCATTAAAAAGCACATCACTCAGTCTTTTCGATCATTAAATTGTCTGAAGGCACATCGAACCAATTCTCTTTTTGCATTTAAAACGCGACTTTCGTGCATAACTTGAATTGATCTATTGATGGCAACTATGCATTTTTTAGCGTTCAAGTCATATTTTTGCGTCTCTTTTAGTCAGTAAATCATTCTAAATCACTTCGTATGAAATTCGGCAATTAAACATGACTTTCGTGCATAACTTGCAGTTGATCTATTGAAGGCAACAATGCATTTGTTTAGCCTTAAAGTCATGTCACTGAGTCTCTTCTAGTCATTAAATCTTTCTAAATTATTTCGAACGAATTCTATTTTCGCCCTTCAAACATTATTTTCTTACATAACTTGTAATTAATCTATTGAAGACAACAATGCATTATTTTAGCATTAAAAAGCACATCACTCAGTCTTTTCGATCATTAAATTGTCTGAAGGCACATCGAACCAATTCTCTTTTTGCATTTAAAACGCGACTTTCCCGCATAACTTGCAATTGATCTATTGATGGCAACTATGCATTTTTTAGCGTTCAAGTAATATTTTTGCGTCTCTTTTAGTCAGTAAATCATTCTAAATCACTTCGAATGAAATTCAGCCTTTAAACATGACTTTCGTGCGTAACTTGCAGTCGATCTATTATAGGCAACAATGCATTTGTTTAGCCTTAAATTCATGTCACTGAGTCACTTCAAGTCATTAAATCATTCTAAATTAGTTCGAACGAATTCTATTTTCGCCCTTCAAATATTATTTTCTTACATAACTTGTAATTAATCTATTGAAGACAACAATGCATTATTTTAGCATTAAAAAGCATATCACTCAGTCTTTTCAATCATTAAATTGTTTGAAGGCACTTCGAACCAATTCGCTTTTTGCATTTAGAACTCCACCTTCATGCATAATTTGCAATTGATCTATTGATGGAAACTATGCATTTTTTTAGCCTTAAAGTCATATTTTTGCGTCTCTTTTAGTCAGTAAATTATTTTAAATCACTTCGTAGAAATTCGGCATTTAAACATGACTTTCGTGCATAACTTGCAGTTGATCTATTGAAGGCAACAATGCATTTGTTTAGCCTTAAAGTCATGTCATTGAGTCTCTTTTAGTCATTAAATCATTCTAAATTAATTCGAACGAATTCTATTTTCGCCCTTCAAACATTATTTTCTTACATAACTTGTAATTAATCTATTGAAGACAACAATGCATTATTTTAGCATTAAAAAGCATATCACTCGGTCTTTTCAATCATTAAATTGTTTGAAGGCACTTCGATCTAATTCTCTTTTTGCATTTAGAACGCAACTTTCATGCATAATTCGCAATTGATCTATTGATGGCAACTATGCATTTTTTTAGCCTTAAAGTCATATTTTTGCGTCTCTTTTAGTCAGTAAATCATTCTAAATCACTTCGTATGAAATTCGGCATTTAAACATGACTTTCGTGCATAACTTGCAGTTGATCTATTATAGGAAACAATGCATTTGTGTAGCCTTAAATTCATGTCACTGAGTCTCTTCTAGTCATTAAATCATTCTAAATTAGTTCGAACGAATTCTATTTTCGCCCTTCAAATATTATTTTCTTACATAACTTGTAATTAATCTATTGAAGACAACAATGCATTATTTTAGCATTAAAAAGCATATCACTCACTCTTTTCAATCATTAAATTGTTTGAAGGCACTTCGATCCAATTCTCTTTTCGCATTTAGAACGCAACTTTCATGCATAATTTGCAATTGATCTATTGATGGCAACTATGCATTTTTTTAGCCTTAAAGTCATATTTTTGCGTCTCTTTTAGTCAGTAAATTATTCTAAATCACTTCGTAGAAATTCGGCATTTAAACATGACTTTCGTGCATAACTTGCTGTTGATCTATTGAAGGCAACAATGCATTTGTTTAGCCTTAAAGTCATGTCACTGAGTCTCTTCTAATCATTAAATCATTCTAAATTAGTTCGAACGAATTCTATTTTCGCCCTTCAAATATTATTTTCTTACATAACTTGTAATTAATCTATTGAAGACAACATTGCATTATTTTAGCAATAAAAAGCATATCACTCAGTCTTTTCAATCATTAAATTGTTTGAAGGCACTTCGAACCAATTCTCTTTTTGCATTTAAAACGCGACTTTCGAGCATAACTTGCAATTGATCTATTGATGGCAACTATGCATTTTTTAGCGTTCAAGTCATATTTTTGCGTCTCTTTTAGTAAGTAAATCAATTTAAATCACTTCGAACGAAATTCGGCCTTTCAACATGACTTTCGTTCGTAACTTGCAGTCGATCTATTATAGGCAACAATGCATTTGTTTAGCCTTAAATTCATGTCACTGAGTCTCTTCTAGTCATTAAATCATTCTAAATTAGTTCGAACGAATTCTATTTTCGCCATTCAAATATTATTTTCTTACATAACTTGTATTTAATCTATTGAAGACAACAATGCATTATTTTAGCATGAAAAAGCATATCACTCATTCTTTTCTATCATTAAATTGTTTGAAGGCACTTCGAACCAATTCTCTTTTTGGATTTAGAACGCCACCTTCATGCATAATTTGCAATTGATCTATTGATGGAAACTATTCATTTTTTTAGCCTTAAAGTCATATTTTTGCGTCTTTTTTAGTCAGTAAATCATTCTAAATCACTTCGTATGAAATTCGGCCTTTCAACATGACTTTCGTGCGTAACTTGCAGTTGATCTATTATAGGCAACAATGCATTTGTTTAGCCTTAAATTCATGTCACTGAGTCTCTTCTAGTCATTAAATCATTCTAAATTAGTTCGAACGAATTCTATTTTCGCCCTTCAAATATTATTTTCTTACATAACTTGTAATTAATCTATTGAAGACAACAATGCATTATTTTAGCATTAAAAAGCATATCACTGAGTCTTTTCAATCATTAAATTGTTTGAAGGCACTTCGAACCAATTCGCTTTTTGCATTTAGAACTCCACCTTCATGCATAATTTGCAATTGATCTATTGATGGAAACTACGCATTTTTTTAGCCTTAAAGTAATATTTTTGCGTCTCTTTTAGTCAGTAAATTATTTTAAATCACTTCGTAGAAATTCGGCATTTAAACATGACTTTCGTGCATAACTTGCAGTTGATCTATTGAAGGCAACAATGCATTTGTTGAGCCTTAAAGTCATGTCATTGAGTCTCTTTTAGTCATTAAATCATTCTAAATTAATTCGGACGATTTCTATTTTCGCCCTTCAAACATTATTTTCTTACATAACTTGTAATTAATCTATTGAAGACAACAATGCATTATTTTAGCATTAAAAAGCATATCACTCAGTCTTTTCAATCATTAAATTGTTTGAAGGCACTTCGAACCAATTCGCTTTTTGCATTTAGAACTCCACCTTCATGCATAATTTGCAATTGATCTATTGATGGAAACTATGCATTTTTTTAGCCTTAAAGTCATATTTTTGCGTCTCTTTTAGTCAGTAAATTATTTTAAATCACTTCGTAGAAATTCGGCATTTAAACATGACTTTCGTGCATAACTTGCAGTTGATCTATTGAAGGCAACAATGCATTTGTTTAGCCTTAAAGTCATGTCATTGAGTCTCTTTTAGTCATTAAATCATTCTAAATTAATTCGAACGAATTCTATTTTCGCCCTTCAAACATTATTTTCTTACATAACTTGTAATTAATCTATTGAAGACAACAATGCATTATTTTAGCATTAAAAAGCATATCACTCGGTCTTTTCAATCATTAAATTGTTTGAAGGCACTTCGATCTAATTCTCTTTTTGCATTTAGAACGCAACTTTCATGCATAATTCGCAATTGATCTATTGATGGCAACTATGCATTGTTTTAGCCTTAAAGTCATATTTTTGCGTCTCTTTTAGTCAGTAAATCATTCTAAATCACTTCGTATGAAATTCGGCATTTAAACATGACTTTCGTGCATAACTTGCAGTTGATCTATTATAGGAAACAATGCATTTGTTTAGCCTTAAATTCATGTCACTGAGTCTCTTCTAGTCATTAAATCATTCTAAATTAGTTCGAACGAATTCTATTTTCGCCCTTCAAATATTATTTTCTTACATAACTTGTAATTAATCTATTGAAGACAACAATGCATTATTTTAGCATTAAAAAGCATATCACTCACTCTTTTCAATCATTAAATTGTTTGAAGGCACTTCGATCCAATTCTCTTTTCGCATTTAGAACGCAACTTTCATGCATAATTTGCAATTGATCTATTGATGGCAACTATGCATTTTTTTAGCCTTAAAGTCATATTTTTGCGTCTCTTTTAGTCAGTAAATTATTCTAAATCACTTCGTAGAAATTCGGCATTTAAACATGACTTTCGTGCATAACTTGCTGTTGATCTATTGAAGGCAACAATGCATTTGTTTAGCCTTAAAGTCATGTCACTGAGTCTCTTCTAGTCATTAAATCATTCTCAATTAGTTCGAACGAATTCTATTTTCGCCCTTCAAATATTATTTCCTTACATAACTTGTAATTAATCTATTGAAGACAACATTGCATTATTTTAGCAATAAAAAGCATATCACTCAGTCTTTTCAATCATTAAATTGTTTGAAGGCACTTCGAACCAATTCTCTTTTTGCATTTAAAACGCGACTTTCGAGCATAACTTGCAATTGATCTATTGATGGCAACTATGCATTTTTTAGCGTTCAAGTCATATTTTTGCGTCTCATTTAGTAAGTAAATCAATTTAAATCACTTCGAACGAAATTCGGCCTTTCAACATGACTTTCGTGCGTAACTTGCAGTCGATCTATTATAGGCAACAATGCATTTGTTTAGCCTTAAATTCATGTCACTGAGTCTCTTCTAGTCATTAAATCATTCTAAATTAGTTCGAACGAATTCTATTTTCGCCATTCAAATATTATTTTCTTACATAACTTGTATTTAATCTATTGAAGACAACAATGCATTATTTTAGCATGAAAAAGCATATCACTCATTCTTTTCTATCATTAAATTGTTTGAAGGCACTTCGAACCAATTCTCTTTTTGGATTTAGAATGCCACCTTCATGCATAATTTGCAATTGATCTATTGATGGAAACTATTCATTTTTTTAGCCTTAAAGTCATATTTTTGCGTCTTTTTTAGTCAGTAAATCATTCTAAATCACTTCGTATGAAATTCGGCCTTTCAACATGACTTTCGTGCGTAACTTGCAGTTGATCTATTATAGGCAACAATGCATTTGTTTAGCCTTAAATTCATGTCACTGAGTCTCTTCTAGTCATTAAATCATTCTAAATTAGTTCGAACGAATTCTATTTTCGCCATTCAAATATTATTTTCTTACATAACTTGTATTTAATCTATTGAAGACAACAATGCATTATTTTGGCATTAAAAAGCATACCACTCAGTCTTTTCTATCATTAAATTGTTTGAAGGCCCACCGAACCAATTCTCTTTTTGCATTTAAAACGCGACTTTCGTGCATAACTTGCAATTGATCTATTGATGGCAACTATGCATTTTTTAGCGTTCAAGTCATACTTTTGCGTCTCTTTTAGTCAGTAAATCATTCTAAATCACTTCGAACGAAATTCAGCCTTTAAACATGACTTTCATGCGTAACTTGCAGTTGATCTATTGAAGGCAACAATGCATTTGTTTAACCTTAAAGTCATGTCATTGAGTCTCTTTTAGTCATTAAATCAATCTAAATTAATTCGAACGAATTCTATTTTCGCCCTTCAAACATTATTTTCTTACATAACTTGTAATTACTCTAGTGAAGACAACAATGCATTATTTTAGCATGAAAAAGCATATCACTCACTCTTTTCAATAATTAAATTGTTTGAAGGCACTTCAAACCAATTCTCTTTTTGCATTTAGAACGCCACCTTCATGCATAATTTGCAATTGATCTATTGATGGCAACTATGCATTTTTTTAGCCTTAAAGTCATATTTTTGCGTCTCTTTTAGTCAGTAAATCATTCTAAATCACTTCGAACGAAATTCGGCCTTTAAACCTGACTGTCGTGCCCGTAACTTGCAGTTGATCTATTTTAGGCAACAATGCATTTGTTTAGCCTTAAAGTCATGTCATTGAGTCTCTTTTAGTCATTAAATCATTCTAAATTAATTCGAACGAATTCTATTTTTGACCTTCAAACATTATTTTCTTACATAACTTGTAATTAATCTATTGAAGACAACCATGCATTATTTTAGCATGAAAAAGCATATCACTCAGTCTTTTCAATAATTAAATTGTTTGAAGGCACTTCGAACCAATTCTCTTTTTGCATTTAGAACGCCACCTTCATGCATAATTTGCAATTGATCTATTGATGGCAACTATGCATTTTTTTAGCCTTAAAGTCATATTTTTGCGTCTCTTTTAGTCAGTAAATCATTCTAAATCACTTCGAACGAAATTCGGCCTTTAAACCTGACTTTCGTGCCCGTAACTTGCAGTTGATCTATTTTAGGCAACAATGCATTTGTTTAGCCTTAAAGTCATGTCATTGAGTCTCTTTTAGTCATTAAATCATTCTAAATTAATTCGAACGAATTCTATTTTTGACCTTCAAACATTATTTTCTTACATAACTTGTAATTAATCTATTGAAGACAACCATGCATTATTTTAGCATGAAAAAGCATATCACTCAGTCTTTTCAATAATTAAATTGTTTGAAGGCACTTTGAACCAATTCTCTTTTTGCATTTAGAACGCCACCTTCATGCATAATTTGCAATTGATCTATTGATGGCAACTATGCATTTTTTTAGCCTTAAAGTCATATTTTTGCGTCTCTTTTAGTCAGTAAATCATTCTAAATCACTTCGAACGAAATTCGGCCTTTAAACATGACTTTCGTGCGTAACTTGCAGTTGATCTATTTTAGGCAACAATGCATTTGTTTAGCCTTAAAGTCATGTCACTGAGTCTCTTTTAGTCATTAAATCATTCTAAATTAGTTCGAACGAATTCTATTTTCGACCTTCAAACATTATTTTCTTACATAACTTGTAATTAATCTATTGAAGACAACAATGCATTATTTTAGCATTAAAAAGCATATCACTCAGTCTTTTGAATCATTAAATTGTTTGAAGGCACTTCGAACCAATTCTCTTTTTGCATTTAAAACGCGACTTTCGTGCATAACTTGAATTGATCTATTGATGGCAACTATGCATTTTTTAGCGTTCAAGTCATATTTTTGCGTCCCTTTTAGTCAGTAAATCATTCTAAATCACTTCGTATGAAATTCGGCATTTAAACATGACTTTCGTGCATAACCTGCAATTGATCGATTGAAGGCAAGAATGCATTTATTTAGCCTTAAAGTCATGTCACTGAGTCTCTTCTAGTCATTAAATCATTCTAAATTAGTTCGAACGAATTCTATTTTCGCCCTTCAAACATTATTTTCTTACATAACTTGTAATTAATCTATTGAAGGAAACAATGCATTATTTTAGCATTAAAAAGCATATCACTCATTCTTTTCAATAATTAAATTGTTTGAAGGCACTTCGAACCAATTCTCTTTTTGCATTTAGAACGCCACCTTCATGCATAATTTGCAATTGATCTATTGATGGAAACTATGCATTTTTTTATCCTTAAAGTCATATTTTTGCGTCTTTTTTAGTCAGTAAATTATTCTAAATCACTTCGAACGAAATTCGGCCTTTAAACATGACTTTCATGCGTAACTTGCAGTTGATCTATTGAAGGCAACAATGCATTTGTTTAACCTTAAAGTCATGTCATTGAGTCTCATTTAGTCATTAAATCAATCTAAATTAATTCGAACGAATTCTATTTTCACCCTTCAAACATTATTTTCTTACATAACTTGTAATTAATCTACTGAAGACAACAATGCATTATTTTAGCATTAAAAAGCATATCACTCAGTCTTTTCAATAATTAAATTGTTTGAAGGCACTTTGAACCAATTCTCTTTTGGCATTTAGAACGCCACCTTCATGCATAATTTGCAATTGATCTATTGATGGCAACTATGCATTTTTTTAGCCTTAAAGTCATATTTTTGCGTCTCTTTTAGTCAGTAAATCATTCTAAATCACTTCGAACGAAATTCGGCCTTTAAACATGACTTTCGTGCGTAACTTGCAGTTGATCTATTTTAGGCAACAATGCATTTGTTTAGCCTTAAAGTCATGTCACTGAGTCTCTTCTAGTAATTAAATCCTTCTAAATTATTTCGAACGAATTCTATTTTCGCCCTTCAAACATTATTTTCTTACATAACTTGTAATTAATCTATTGAAGACAACAATGCATTATGTTAGCATTAAAAAGCATATCACTCAGTCTTTTCAATCATTAAATTGTTTGAAGGCACTTCGAACCAATTCTCTTTTTGCATTTAAAACGCGACTTTCCCGCATAACTTGCAATTGATCTATTGATGGCAACTATGCATTTTTTAGCGTTCAAGTCATACTTTTGCGTCTCTTTTAGTTAGTAAATCATTCTAAATCACTTCGAACGAAATTCCGCCTTTAAACATGACTTTCGTGCGTAACTTGCAGTTGATCTATTGAAGGCAACAATGCATTTGTTTAACCTTAAAGTCATGTCATTGAGTCTCTTTTAGTCATTAAATCAATCTAAATTAATTCGAACGAATTCTATTTTCGCCATTCAAATATTATTTTCTTACATAACTTGTAATTAATCTATTGAAGACAACAATGCGTTATTTTAGCATGAAAAAGCATATCACTCAGTCTTTTCAATAATTAAATTGTTTGAAGGCACTTCGAACCAATTCTCTTTTTGCATTTAGAACGCCACCTTCATGCATAATTTGCAATTGATCTATTGATGGCAACTATGCATTTTTTTAGCCTTAAAGTCATATTTTTGCGTCTCTTTTAGTCAGTAAATCATTCTAAATCACTTCGAACGAAATTCGGCCTTTAAACATGACTTTCGTGCGTAACTTGCAGTTGATCTATTTTAGGCAACAATGCATTTGTTTAGCCTTAAAGTCATGTCATTGAGTCTCTTTTAGTCATTAAATCATTCTAAATTAATTCGAACGAATTCTATTTTTGACCTTCAAACATTATTTTCTTACATAACTTGTAATTAATCTATTGAAGACAACAATGCATTATTTTAGCGTGAAAAGCATATCACTCAGTCTTTTCAATCATTAAATTGTTTGAAGGCACTTCGAACCAATTCTCTTTTTGCATTGAAAACGCGACTTTCGTGCATAACTTGCAATTGATCTATTGATGGCAACTACGCATTTTTTAGCGTTCAAGTCATATTTTTGCGTCTCTTTTAGTAAGTAAATCATTCTAAATCACTTCGAACGAAATTCGGTCTTTCAACATGACTTTCGTGCGTAACTTGCAGTTGATCTATTATAGGCAACAATGCATTTGTTTAGCCTTAAAGTCATGTCACTGAGTCTCTTTTAGTCATTAAATCATTCTAAATTAATTCGAACGAATTCTATTTTCGCCCTTCAAACATTATTTTCTTCCATAACTTGTAATTAATCTATGGAAGACAACAATGCATTATTTTCGCATTAAAAAGCATATCACTCAGTCTTTTCTATCATTAAATTGTTTGAAGGCCCACCGAACCAATTCTCTTTTTGCATTTAAAACGCGACTTTCGTGCATAACTTGCAATTGATCTATTGATGGCAACTATGCATTTTTTAGCGTTCAAGTCATACTTTTGCGTCTCTTATAGTCAGTAAATCATTCTAAATCACTTCGAACGAAATTCAGCCTTTAAACATGACTTTCATGCGTAACTTGCAGTTGATCTATTGAAGGCAACAATGCATTTGTTTAACCTTAAAGTCATGTCATTGAGTCTCATTTAGTCATTAAATCAATCTAAATTAATTCGAACGAATTCTATTTTCGCCCTTCAAACATTATTTTCTTACATAACTTGTAATTAATCTAGTGAAGACAACAATGCATTATTTTAGCATGAAAAAGCATATCACTCAGTCTTTTCAATAATTAAATTGTTTGAAGGCACTTCGAACCAATTCTCTTTTTGCATTTAGAACGCCACCTTCATGCATAGTTTGCAATTGATCTGTTGATGGCAACTATGCATTTTTTTAGCCTTAAAGTCATATTTTTGCATCTCTTTTGGTCAGTAAATCATTCTAAATCACTTCGAACGAAATTCCGCCTTTAAACCTGACTTTCGTGCTCGTAACTTGCAGTTGATCTATTTTAGGCAACAATGCATTTGTTTAGCCTTAAAGTCATGTCATTGAGTCTCTTTTAGTCATTAAATCATTCTAAATTAATTCGAACGAATTCTATTTTTGACCTTCAAACATTATTTTCTTACATAACTTGTAATTAATCTATTGAAGACAACAATGCATTATTTTAGCATTTAAAGCATATCACTCAGTCTTTTCAATCATTAAATTGTTTGAAGGCACTTCGAACCAATTCTCTTTTTGCATTGAAAACGCGACTTTCGTGCATAACTTGCAATTGATCTATTGATGGCAACTATGCATTTTTTAGCGTCCAAGTCATATTTTTGCGTCTCTTTTAGTAAGTAAATCATTCTAAATCACTTCGAACGAAATTCGGTCTTTCAACATGACTTTCGTGCGTAACTTGCAGTTGATCTATTATAGGCAACAATGCATTTGTTTAGCCTTAAAGTCATGTCACTGAGTCTCTTTTAGTCATTAAATCATTCTAAATTAATTCGAACGAATTCTATTTTCGCCCTTCAAACATTATTTTCTTACATAACTTGTAATTAATCTATTGAAGACAACAATGCATTATTTTGGCATTAAAAAGCATATCACTCAGTCTTTTCAATCATTAAATTGTTTGAAGGCACACAGAACCAATTCTCTTTTTGCATTTAAAACGCGACTTTCGTGCATAACTTGCAATTGATCTATTGATGGCAACTATGCATTTTTTAGCGTTCAAGTCATACTTTTGCGTCTCTTTTAGTCAGTAAATCATTCTAAATCACTTCGAACGAAATTCAGCCTTTAAACATGACTTTCGTGCGTAACTTGCAGTTGATCTATTGAAGGCAACAATGCATTTGTTTAACCTTAAAGTCATGTCATTGAGTCTCTTTTAGTCATTAAATCAATCTAAATTAATTCGAACGAATTCTATTTTCTCCCTTGAAACATTATTTTCTTACATAACTTGTAATTAATCTATTGAAGACAACAATGCATTATTTTAGCATGAAAAAGCATATCACTCAGTCTTTTCAATAATTAAATTGTTTGAAGGCACTTCGAACCAATTCTCTTTTTGCATTTAAAACGCGACTTTCGTGCATAACTTGAATTGATCTATTGATGGCAACTATGCATTTTTTAGCGTTCAAGTCATACTTTTGCGTCTCTTATAGTCAGTAAATCATTCTAAATCACTTCGAACGAAATTCAGCCTTTAAACATGACTTTCATGCGTAACTTGCAGTTGATCTATTGAAGGCAACAATGCATTTGTTTAACCTTAAAGTCATGTCATTGAGTCTCTTTTAGTCATTAAATCAATCTAAATTAATTCGAACGAATTCTATTTTCGCCCTTCAAACATTATTTTCTTACATAACTTGTAATTAATCTAGTGAAGACAACAATGCATTATTTTAGCATGAAAAAGCATATCACTCAGTCTTTTCAATAATTAAATTGTTTGAAGGCACTTCGAACCAATTCTCTTTTTGCATTTAGAACGCCACCTTCATGCATAGTTTGCAATTGATCTGTTGATGGCAACTATGCATTTTTTTAGCCTTAAAGTCATATTTTTGCATCTCTTTTAGTCAGTAAATCATTCTAAATCACTTCGAACGAAATTCGGCCTTTAAACCTGACTTTCGTGCCCGTAACTTGCAGTTGATCTATTTTAGGCAACAATGCATTTGTTTAGCCTTAAAGTCATGTCATTGAGTCTCTTTTAGTCACTAAATCATTCTAAATTAATTCGAACGAATTCTATTTTTGACCTTCAAACATTATTTTCTTACATAACTTGTAATTAATCTATTGAAGACAACAATGCATTATTTTAGCATTTAAAGCATATCACTCAGTCTTTTCAATCATTAAATTGTTTGAAGGCACTTCGAACCAATTCTCTTTTTGCATTGAAAACGCGACTTTCGTGCATAACTTGCAATTGATCTATTGATGGCAACTATGCATTTTTTAGCGTCCAAGTCATATTTTTGCGTCTCTTTTAGTAAGTAAATCATTCTAAATCACTTCGAACGAAATTCGGTCTTTCAACATGACTTTCGTGCGTAACTTGCAGTTGATCTATTATAGGCAACAATGCATTTGTTTAGCCTTAAAGTCATGTCACTGAGTCTCTTTTAGTCATTAAATCATTCTAAATTAATTCGAACGAATTCTATTTTCGCCCTTCAAACATTATTTTCTTACATAACTTGTAATTAATCTATTGAAGACAACAATGCATTATTTTGGCATTAAAAAGCATATCACTCAGTCTTTTCAATCATTAAATTGTTTGAAGGCACACCGAACCAATTCTCTTTTTGCATTTAAAACGCGACTTTCGTGCATAACTTGCAATTGATCTATTGATGGCAACTATGCATTTTTTAGCGTTCAAGTCATACTTTTGCGTCTCTTTTAGTCAGTAAATCATTCTAAATCACTTCGAACGAAATTCAGCCTTTAAACATGACTTTCGTGCGTAACTTGCAGTTGATCTATTGAAGGCAACAATGCATTTGTTTAACCTTAAAGTCATGTCATTGAGTCTCTTTCAGTCATTAAATCAATCTAAATTAATTCGAACGAATTCTATTTTCGCCCTTGAAACATTATTTTCTTACATAACTTGTAATTAATCTATTGAAGACAACAATGCATTATTTTAGCATGAAAAAGCATATCACTCAGTCTTTTCAATAATTAAATTGTTTGAAGGCACTTCGAAACAATTCTCTTTTTGCATTTAAAACGCGACTTTCGTGCATAACTTGAATTGATCTATTGATGGCAACTATGCATTTTTTAGCGTTCAAGTCATACTTTTGCGTCTCTTATAGTCAGTAAATCATTCTAAATCACTTCGAACGAAATTCAGCCTTTAAACATGACTATCATGCGTAACTTGCAGTTGATCTATTGAAGGCAACAATGCATTTGTTTAACCTTAAAGTCATGTCATTGAGTCTCTTTTAGTCATTAAATCAATCTAAATTAATTCGAACGAATTCTATTTTCGCCCTTCAAACATTATTTTCTTACATAACTTGTAATTAATCTAGTGAAGACAACAATGCATTATTTTAGCATGAAAAAGCATATCACTCAGTCTTTTCAATAATTAAATTGTTTGAAGGCACTTCGAACCAATTCTCTTTTTGCATTTAGAACGCCACCTTCATGCATAGTTTGCAATTGATCTGTTGATGGCAACTATGCATTTTTTTAGCCTTAAAGTCATATTTTTGCATCTCTTTTAGTCAGTAAATCATTCTAAATCACTTCGAACGAAATTCGGCCTTTAAACCTGACTTTCGTGCCCGTAACTTGCAGTTGATCTATTTTAGGCAACAATGCATTTGTTTAGCCTTAAAGTCATGTCATTGAGTCTCTTTTAGTCATTAAATCATTCTAAATTAATTCGAACGAATTCTATTTTTGACCTTCAAACATTATTTTCTTACATAACTTGTAATTAATCTATTGAAGACAACAATGCATTATTTTAGCATTTAAAGCATATCACTCAGTCTTTTCAATCATTAAATTGTTTGAAGGCACTTCGAACCAATTCTCTTTTTGCATTGAAAACGCGACTTTCGTGCATAACTTGCAATTGATCTATTGATGGCAACTATGCATTTTTTAGCGTCCAAGTCATATTTTTGCGTCTCTTTTAGTAAGTAAATCATTCTAAATCACTTCGAACGAAATTCGGTCTTTCAACATGACTTTCGTGCGTAACTTGCAGTTGATCTATTATAGGCAACAATGCATTTGTTTAGCCTTAAAGTCATGTCACTGAGTCTCTTTTAGTCATTAAATCATTCTAAATTAATTCGAACGAATTCTATTTTCGCCCTTCAAACATTATTTTCTTACATAACTTGTAATTAATCTATTGAAGACAACAATGCATTATTTTGGCATTAAAAAGCATATCACTCAGTCTTTTCAATCATTAAATTGTTTGAAGGCACACAGAACCAATTCTCTTTTTGCATTTAAAACGCGACTTTCGTGCATAACTTGCAATTGATCTATTGATGGCAACTATGCATTTTTTAGCGTTCAAGTCATACTTTTGCGTCTCTTTTAGTCAGTAAATCATTCTAAATCACTTCGAACGAAATTCGGCCTTTAAACATGACTTTCGTGCGTAACTTGCAGTTGATCTATTGAAGGCAACAATGCATTTGTTTAACCTTAAAGTCATGTCATTGAGTCTCTTTTAGTCATTAAATCGTTCTAAATTAATTCGAACGAATTCTATTTTCGCCCTTGAAACATTATTTTCTTACATAACTTGTAATTAATCTATTGAAGACAACAATGCATTATTTTAGCATGAAAAAGCATATCACTCAGTCTTTTCAATAATTAAATTGTTTGAAGGCACTTCGAACCAATTCTCTTTTTGCATTTAAAACGCGACTTCCGTGCATAACTTGAATTGATCTATTGATGGCAACTATGCATTTTTTAGCGTTCAAGTCATATTTTTGCGTCTCTTTTAATCAGTAAATCATTCTAAATCACTTCGTATGAAATTCGGCAATTAAACATGACTTTCGTGCATAACTTGCAGTTGATCTATTGAAGGCAACAATGCATTTGTTTAGCCTTAAAGTCATGTCACTGAGTCTCTTCTAGTCATTAAATCCTTCTAAATTATTTCGAACGAATTCTATTTTCGCCCTTCAAACATTATTTTCTTACATAACTTGTAATTAATCTATTGAAGACAACAATGCATTAATTTAGCATTAAAAAGCATATCACTCAGTCTTTTCAATAATTAAATTGTTTGAAGGCACATCGAACCAATTCCCTTTTTGCATTTAAAACGCGACTTTCCCGCATGACTTGCAATTGATCTATTGATGGCAACTATGGATTTTTTAGCGTTCAAGTCATATTTTTGCGTCTCATTTAGTCAGTAAATCATTCTAAATCACTTCGAATGAAATTCAGCCTTTAAACATGACATTCGTGCGTAACTTGCAGTTGATCTATTGAAGGCAACAATGCATTTGTTTAGCCTTAAAGTCATGTCACTGAGTCTCTTTTAGTCATTAAATCATTCTAAATTAGTTCGAACGAATTCTATTTTCGACCTTCAAACATTATTTTCTTACATAACTTGTAATTAATCTATTGAAGACAACAATGCATTATTTTAGCATTAAAAAGCATATCACTCAGTCTTTTGAATCATTAAATTGTTTGAAGGCACTTCGAACCAATTCTCTTTTTGCATTTAAAACGCGACTTTCGTGCATAACTTGAATTGATCTATTGAGGGCAACTATGCATTTTTTAGCGTTCAAGTCATATTTTTGCGTCCCTTTTAGTCAGTAAATCATTCTAAATCACTTCGTATGAAATTCGGCATTTAAACATGACTTTCGTGCATAACTTGCAGTTGATCGATTGAAGGCAAGAATGCATTTATTTAGCCTTAAAGTCATGTCACTGAGTCTCTTCTAGTCATTAAATCAATCTAAATTAATTCGAACGAATTCTATTTTCGCCCTTGAAACATTATTTTCTTACATAACTTTTAATTAATCTATTGAAGACAACAATGCATTATTTTAGCATGAAAAAGCATATCACTCAGTCTTTTCAATCATTAAATTGTTTGAAGGCACACCGAACCAATTCTCTTTTTGCATTTAAAACGCGACTTTCGTGCATAACTTGCAATTGATCTATTGATGGCAACTATGCATTTTTTAGCGTTCAAGTCATACTTTTGCGTCTCTTTTAGTCAGTAAATCATTCTAAATCACTTCGAACGAAATTCAGCCTTTAAACATGACTTTCGTGCGTAACTTGCAGTTGATCTATTTTAGGCAACAATGCATTTGTTTAGCCTTAAAGTCATGTCATTGAGTCTCTTTTAGTCATTAAATCATTCTAAATTAATTCGAACGAATTCTATTTTTGACCTTCAAACATTATTTTCTTACATAACTTGTAATTAATCTATTGAAGACAACAATGCATTATTTTAGCATTAAAAGCATATCACTCAGTCTTTTCAATCATTAAATTGTTTGAAGGCACTTCGAACCAATTCTCTTTTTGCATTGAAAACGCGACTTTCGTGCATAACTTGCAATTGATCTATTGATGGCAACTATGCATTTTTTAGCGTTCAAGTCATATTTTTGCGTCTCTTTTAGTAAGTAAATCATTCTAAATCACTTCGAACGAAATTCGGTCTTTCAACATGACTTTCGTGCGTAACTTGCAGTTGATCTATTATAGGCAACAATGCATTTGTTTAGCCTTAAAGTCATGTTACTGAGTCTCTTTTAGTCATTAAATCATTCTAAATTAATTCGAACGAATTCTATTTTCGCCCTTCAAACATTATTTTCTTACATAACTTGTAATTAATCTATTGAAGACAACAATGCATTATTTTGGCATTAAAAAGCATATCACTCAGTCTTTTCAATCATTAAATTGTTTGAAGGCACACCGAACCAATTCTCATTTTGCATTTAAAACGCGACTTTCGTGCATAACTTGCAATTGATCTATTGATGGCAACTATGCATTTTTTAGCGTTCAAGTCATACTTTTGCGTCTCTTTTAGTCAGTAAATCATTCTAAATCACTTCGAACGAAATTCAGCCTTTAAACATGACTTTCGTGCGTAACTTGCAGTTGATCTATTGAAGGCAACAATGCATTTGTTTAACCTTAAAGTCATGTCATTGAGTCTCTTTTAGTCATTAAATCATTCTAAATTAGTTCGAACGAATTCTATTTTCGCCCTTCAAACATTATTTTCTTACATAACTTGTAATTAATCTATTGAAGGAAACAATGCATTATTTTAGCATTAAAAAGCATATCACTCATTCTTTTCAATAATTAAATTGTTTGAAGGCACTTCGAACCAATTCTCTTTTTGCATTTAGAACGCCACCTTCATGCATAATTTGCAATTGATCTATTGATGGAAACTATGCATTTTTTTATCCTTAAAGTCATTTTTTTGCGTCTTTTTTAGTCAGTAAATTATTCTAAATCACTTCGAACGAAATTCGGCCTTTAAACATGACTTTCGTGCGTAACTTGTAGTTGATCTATTGAAGGCAACAATGCATTTGTCTAGCCTTAAAGTCATGTCATTGAGTCTCTTTTAGTCATTAAATTATTCTAAATTAATTCGAACGAATTCTATTTTCGCCCTTCAAACATTATTTTCTTACATAACTTGTAATTAATCTATTGAAGGCAACAATGCATTATTTTAGCATTAAAAGCATATCACTCAGTCTTTTCAATCATTAAATTGTTTGAAGGCAGTTCGAACCAATTCTCTTTTTGCATTTAAAACGCGACTTTCGTGCATATCTTGCAATTGATCTATTGATGGCAACTATGCATTTTTTAGCGTTCAAGACATATTTTTGCGTCTCTTTTAGTCAGTAAATCATTCTGAATCACTCCGAACGAAATTCGGCCTTTAAACATGACTTTCGTGCGTAACTTGCAGTTGATCTATTGAAGGCAACAATGCATTTGTTTAACCTTAAAGTCATGTCATTGAGTCTCTTTTAGTCATTAAATCAATCTAAATTAATTCGAATGAATTCTATTTTCGCCCTTCAAACATTATTTTCTTACATAACTTGTAATTAATCTATTGAAGACAACAATGCATTTTTTTAGCATTAAAAGGATATCACTCAGTCTTTTCAATCATTAAATTGTTTGAAGGCACTTCGAACCAATTCTCTTTTTGCATTTAAAACGCGACTTTCGTGCATAACTTGTAATTGATCTATTGATGACTATGCATTTTTTAGCGTTCAAGTCATACTTTTGCGTCTCTTTTAGTTAGTAAATCATTCTAAATCACTTCGAACGAAATTCGGCCTTTAAACATGACTTTCGTGCGTAACTTGCAGTTGATCTATTGAAGGCAACAATGCATTTGTTTAGCCTTAAAGTCATGTCATTGAGTCTCTTTTAGTCATTAAATCATTCTAAATTAATTCGAACGAATTCTATTTTCGCCCTTCAAACATTATTTTCTTACATAACTTGTAGCTAATCTATTGAAGACAACAATGCATTATTTTAGCATTAAAAGCATATCACTCAGTCTTTTCAATCATTAAATTGTTTGAAGGCACTTCGAACCAATTCTCTTTTTGCATTTAAAACGCGACTTTCGTGCATAACTTGCAATTGATCTATTGATGGCAACTATGCATTTTTTAGCGTTCAAGTCATATTTTTGCATCTCTTTTAGTAAGTAAATCATTCTAAATCACTTCGAACGAAATTTGGTCTTTCAACATGACTTTCGTGCGTAGCTTGCAGTTGATCTATTATTGGCAACAATGCATTTGTTTAGCCTTAAAGTCATGTCACTGAGTCTCTTTTAGTCTTTAAATCATTCTAAATTAGTTCGAACGAATTCTATTTTCGCCATTCAAATATTATTTTCTTACATAACTTGTAATTAATCTATTGAAGACAACAATGCATTATTTTAGCATGAAAAAGCATATCACTCAGCCTTTTCAATAATTAAATTGTTTGAAGGCACTTCGAACCAATTCTCTTTTTGCATTTAGAACGCCACCTTCATGCATAATTTGCAATTGATCTACTGATGGCAACTATGCATTTTTTTAGCCTTAAAGTCATATTTTTGCGTCTCTTTTAGTCAGTAAATCATTCTAAATCACTTCGAACGAAATTCGGCCTTTAAACATGACTTTCGTGCGTAACTTGCAGTTGATCAATTGAAGGCAACAATGCATTTGTCTAGCCTTAAAGTCATGTCATTGAGTCTATTTTAGTCATTAAATCATTCTAAATTAATTCGAACGAATTCTATTTTTGACCTTCAAACATTATTTTCTTACATAACTTGTAATTAATCTATTGAAGACAAAATGCATTATTTTAGCATTAAAAGCATATCACTCAGTCTTTTCAATCATTAAATTGTTTGAAGGCACTTCGAACCAATTCTCTTCTTGCATTTAAAACGCGACTTTCGTGCATAACTTGCAATTGATCTATTGATGGCAACTATGCATTTTTTAGCGTTCAAGTCATATTTTTGCGTCTCATTTAGTAAGTAAATCATTCTAAATCACTTCGAACGAAATTCGGTCTTTCAACATGACTTTCGTGCGTAACTTGCAATTGATCTATTATAGGCAACAATGCATTTGTTTAGCCTTAAAGTCATGTCACTGAGTTTCTTTTAGTCATTAAATCACTCTAAATTAATTCGAACGAATTCTATTTTCGCCATTCAAACATTATTTTCTTACATAACTTGTAATTAATCTATTGAAGACAACAATGCATTATTTTGGCATTAAAAAGCATATCACTCAGTCTTTTCAATCATTAAATTGTTTGAAGGCACACCGAACCAATTCTCTTTTTGCATTTAAAACGCGACTTTCGTGCATAACTTGCAATTGATCTATTGATGGCAACTATGCATTTTTTAGCGTTCAAGTCATACTTTTGCGTCTCTTTTAGTTAGTAAATCATTCTAAATCACTTCGAACGAAATTCAGCCTTTAAACATGACTTTCGTGCGTAACTTGCAGTTGATCTATTGAAGGCAACAATGCATTTGTTTAACCTTAAAGTCATGTCATTGAGTCTCTTTTAGTCATTAAATCAATCTAAATTAATTCGAACGAATTCTATTTTCGCCCTTCAAACATTATTTTCTTACATAACTTGTAATTAATCTATTGAAGACAACAATGCATTATTTTAGCATGAAAAAGCATATCACTCAGTCTTTTCAATAATTAAATTGTTTGAAGGCACTTCGAACCAATTCTCTTTTTGCATTTAGAACGCCACCTTCATGCATAATTTGCAATTGATCTATTGATGGCAACTATGCATTTTTTTAGCCTTAAAGTCATATTTTTGCGTCTCTTTTAGTCAGTAAATCATTCTAAATCACTTCGAACGAAATTCGGCCTTTAAACCTGACTTTCGTGCCCGTAACTTGCAGTTGATCTATTTTAGGCAACAATGCATTTGTTTAGCCTTAAAGTCATGTCACTGAGTCTCTTTTAGTCTTTAAATCATTCTAAATTAGTTCGAACGAATTCTATTTTCGCCATTCAAATATTATTTTCTTACATAACTTGTAATTAATCTATTGAAGACAACAATGCATTATTTTAGCATGAAAAAGCATATCACTCAGCCTTTTCAATAATTAAATTGTTTGAAGGCACTTCGAACCAATTCTCTTTTTGCATTTAGAACGCCACCTTCATGCATAATTTGCAATTGATCTACTGATGGCAACTATGCATTTTTTTAGCCTTAAAGTCATATTTTTGCGTCTCTTTTAGTCAGTAAATCATTCTAAATCACTTCGAACGAAATTCGGCCTTTAAACATGACTTTCGTGCGTAACTTGCAGTTGATCAATTGAAGGCAACAATGCATTTGTCTAGCCTTAAAGTCATGTCATTGAGTCTATTTTAGTCATTAAATCATTCTAAATTAATTCGAACGAATTCTATTTTTGACCTTCAAACATTATTTTCTTACATAACTTGTAATTAATCTATTGAAGACAAAATGCATTATTTTAGCATTAAAAGCATATCACTCAGTCTTTTCAATCATTAAATTGTTTGAAGGCACTTCGAACCAATTCTCTTCTTGCATTTAAAACGCGACTTTCGTGCATAACTTGCAATTGATCTATTGATGGCAACTATGCATTTTTTAGCGTTCAAGTCATATTTTTGCGTCTCATTTAGTAAGTAAATCATTCTAAATCACTTCGAACGAAATTCGGTCTTTCAACATGACTTTCGTGCGTAACTTGCAATTGATCTATTATAGGCAACAATGCATTTGTTTAGCCTTAAAGTCATGTCACTGAGTTTCTTTTAGTCATTAAATCACTCTAAATTAATTCGAACGAATTCTATTTTCGCCATTCAAACATTATTTTCTTACATAACTTGTAATTAATCTATTGAAGACAACAATGCATTATTTTGGCATTAAAAAGCATATCACTCAGTCTTTTCAATCATTAAATTGTTTGAAGGCACACCGAACCAATTCTCTTTTTGCATTTAAAACGCGACTTTCGTGCATAACTTGCAATTGATCTATTGATGGCAACTATGCATTTTTTAGCGTTCAAGTCATACTTTTGCGTCTCTTTTAGTTAGTAAATCATTCTAAATCACTTCGAACGAAATTCAGCCTTTAAACATGACTTTCGTGCGTAACTTGCAGTTGATCTATTGAAGGCAACAATGCATTTGTTTAACCTTAAAGTCATGTCATTGAGTCTCTTTTAGTCATTAAATCAATCTAAATTAATTCGAACGAATTCTATTTTCGCCCTTCAAACATTATTTTCTTACATAACTTGTAATTAATCTATTGAAGACAACAATGCATTATTTTAGCATGAAAAAGCATATCACTCAGTCTTTTCAATAATTAAATTGTTTGAAGGCACTTCGAACCAATTCTCTTTTTGCATTTAGAACGCCACCATCATGCATAATTTGCAATTGATCTATTGATGGCAACTATGCATTTTTTTAGCCTTAAAGTCATATTTTTTCATCTCTTTTAATCAGTAAATCATTCTAAATCACTTCGTATGAAATTCGGCAATTAAACATGACTTTCGTGCATAACTTGCAGTTGATCTATTGAAGGCAACAAGGCATTTGTTTAGCCTTAAAGTCATGTCACTGAGTCTCTTCTAGTCATTAAATCCTTCTAAATTATTTCGAACGAATTCTATTTTCGCCCTTCAAACATTATTTTCTTACATAACTTGTAATTAATCCATTGAAGACAACAATGCATTATTTTAGCATTAAAAAGCATATCACTCAGTCTTTTGAATCATTAAATTGTTTGAAGGCACTTCGAACCAATTCTCTTTTTGGATTTAAAACGCGACTTTCGTGCGCAACTTGCAATTGATCTATTGATGGAAACTATGCATTTTTTATCATTCAAGTCATATTTTTGCGTCCCTTTTAGTCAGTAAATCATTCTAAATAACTTCGTATGAAATTCGGCACTTAAACATGACTTTCGTGCATAACTTGCAGTTGATCGATTGAAGGCAACAATGCATTTATTTAGCCTTAAAGTCATGTCACTGAGTCTCTTCTAGTCATTAAATCATTCTAAATTAGTTCGAACGAATTCTATTTTCGCCCTTCAAATATCATTTTCTTACATAACTTGTAATGAATCTATTGAAGACAACAATGCATTATTTTAGCATTAAAAAGCATATCACTCATTATTTTCAATAATTAAATTGTTTGAAGACACTTCGAACCAATTCTCCTTTTGCATTTAAAACGTGACTTTTGTGCATAACTTGCAATTGATCTATTGATGGCAACAATGCATTTTTTAGCCTTAAAGTCATATTTTTGCGTCTCTTTTAGTCAGTAAATCATTCTAAATCACTTCGAACGAAATTCGGCCTTTAAACATGACTTTCGTGCGTAACTTGCAGTTGATCTATTGAAGGCAACAATGCATTTGTTTAGCCTTAAAGTCATGTCATTGAGTCCCTTTTAGTCATTAAATCATTCTAAATTAATTCGGACGAATTCTATTTTCACCCTTCAAACATTATTTTCTTACATAACTTGTAATTAATCTATTGAAGACAACAATGCATTATTTTAGCATTAAAAAGCATATCACTCTGTCTTTTCAATCATTAAATTGTTTGAAGGCACTTCAAACCAATTCTCTTTTTGCATTTAAAACGCGACTTTCGTGCGCAACTTGCAATTGATCTGTTGATGGAAACTATGCATTTTTTAGCGTTCAAGTCATATTTTTGCGTCTCTTTTAGTAAGTAAATCATTCTAAATCACTTCGTATGAAATTCGGCATTTAAACATGACTTTCGTGCATAACTTGCAGTTGATCTATTATAGGAAACAATGCATTTGTTTAGCCTTAAAGTCATGTCACTGAGTCTCTTCTAGTCATTAAATCATTCTAAATTAGTTCGAACGAATTCTATTTTCGCCCTTCAAATATTATTTTCTTACATAACTTGTAATTAATCTAATGAAGACAACAATGCATTATTTTAGCATTAAAAAGCATATCACTCAGTCTTTTGAATCATTATTAAATTGTTTGAAGGCACTTCGAACCAATTCTCTTTTTGCATTTAAAACGCGACTTTCGTCCGCAACTTGGAATTGATCTATTCATGGAAACTATGCATTTTTTAGCGTTCAAGTCATATTTTTGCGTCTCTTTTAGTCAGTAAATCATTCTAAATCACTTCGTATGAAATTCGGCATTTAAACATGACTTTCGTGCATAACTTGCAGTTGATAGATTGAAGGCAACAATGCATTTATTTAGCCTTAAAGTCATATCACTGAGTCTCTTCTAGTCATTAAATCATTCTAAATTAGTTCGAATGAATTCTATTTTCGCCCTTCAAATACTATTTTCTTACATAACTTGTAATTAATCTATTGAAGACAACAATGCATTATTTTAGCATTAAAAAGCATATCACTCATTCTTTTCAATAATTAAATTGTTTGAAGGCACTTCGAACCAATTCTCTTTTTGCATTTAGAACTCCACCTTCATGCATAATTTGCAATTGATCTATTGATGGAAACTATGCATTTTTTTAGCCTTAAAGTCATATTTTTGCGTCTTCTTTAGTCAGTAAATCATGCTAAATCACTTCGTATGAAATTCGGCATTTAAACATGACTTTCGTGCATAACTTGCAGTTGATCTATTATAGGCAACAATGCATTTGTTTAGCCTTAAAGTCATGTCACTGAGTCTCTTCCAGTCATTAAATCATTCTAAATTAATTCGAACGAATTCTATTTTCGCCCTTCAAACATTATTTTCTTACATAACTTGTAATTAATCTATTGAAGACAACAATGCATTATTTTAGCATTAAAAAGCATATCACTCAGTCTTTTCAATCATTAAATTGTTTGAAGGCACTTAGGACCAATTCTTTTTTTGCATTTAAAACGCGACTTTCGTGCATAACCTGCAATTGATCTACTGATTGCAACTATGCATTTTTTAGCGTTCAAGTCATATTTTTGCATCTCTTTTAGTAAGTAAATCATTCTAAATCACTTCGTATGAAATTTGGCATTTAAACATGACTTTCGTGCATAACTTGCAGTCGATCTATTATAGGCAACAATGCATTTGTTTAGCCTTAAATTCATGTCACTGAGTCTCTTCTAGTCATTAAATCATTCTAAATTAGTTCGAACGAATTCTATTTTCGCCATTCAAATATTATTTTCTTACATAACTTGTATTTAATCTATTGAAGACAACAATGCATTATTTTAGCATGAAAAAGCATATCACTCATTCTTTTCAATAATTAAATTGTTTGAGGGCACTTCGAACCAATTCTCTTTTTGGATTTAGAACGCCACCTTCATGCATAATTTGCAATTGATCTATTGATGGAAACTATGCATTTTTTTAGCCTTAAAGTCATATTTTTGAGTCTTTTTTAGTTAGTAAATCATTCTAAATCACTTCGTATGAAATTCGGCATTTGAACATGACTTTCGTGCATAACTTGCAGTTTATCTATTATAGGCAACAATGCATTTGTTTAGCCTTAAAGTCATGTCACTGAGTCTCTTCCAGTCATTAAATCATTCTAAATTAATTCGAACGAATTCTATTTTCCCCCTTCAAACATTATTTTCTTACATAACTTGTAATTAATCTATTGAAGACAACAATGCATTATTTTAGCATTAAAAAGCATATCACTCAGTCTTTTCAATCATTAAATTGTTTGAAGGCACTTAGGACCAATTCTTTTTTTGCATTTAAAACGCGACTTTCGTGCATAACCTGCAATTGATCTACTGATTGCAACTATGCATTTTTTAGCGTTCAAGTCATATTTTTGCATCTCTTTTAGTAAGTAAATCATTCTAAATCACTTCGTATGAAATTTGGCATTTAAACATGACTTTCGTGCATAACTTGCAGTCGATCTATTATAGGCAACAATGCATTTGTTTAGCCTTAAATTCATGTCACTGAGTCTCTTCTAGTCATTAAATCATTCTAAATTAATTCGAACGAATTCTATTTTCACCCTTCAAACATTATTTTCTTACATAACTTGTAATTAATCTATTGAAGCCAACAATACATTATTTTCGCATTAAAAAGCATATCACTCTGTCTTTTCAATAATTAAAGCGTTTGAAGGCACTTCGAACCAATTCTCTTTTTGCATTTAAAACGCGACTTTCGTGCATAACTTGCAATTGATCTATTGATGGCAACTATGCATTTTTTAGAGTTCAAGTCATATTTTTGCGTCTCTTTTAGTCAGTAAATCATTCTAAATCACTTCGAACGAAATTTGACCTTTAAACATGACTTTCGTGCGTAACTTGCAGTTGATCTATTGAAGGCAACAATGCATTTATTTAGCCTTAAAGTCATGACATTGAGTCTCTTTTAGTCATTAAATCATTCTAAATTAATTCGAACGAATTCTATTTTCACCCTTCAAACACTTTTTTCTTACATAACTTGTAATTAATCTATTGAAGACAACAATGCATTATTTTAGCATTAAAAAGCATATCATTCAGTCTTTTCAATCATTCAAGTGTTTGAAGGCACTTCGAACCAATTCTCTTTTTAAATTTAAAATGCGACTTTCGTGCATAACTTGCGGTTGATCTATTGAAGGCAACAATGCATTTGTTTAGCCTTAAAGTCATGTCACCGAGTCTCTTCTAGTCATTAAATCATTCTAAATTATTTCGAACGAATTCTATTTTCGCCCTTCAAACATTATTTTCTTACATAACTTGTAATTAATCTATTGAAGACAACAATGCATTATTTTAGCATTAAAAAGCATATCACTCAGTCTTTTCAATAATTAAATTGTTGGAAGGCACTTCGAACCAATTCTCTTTTTGCATTTAGAACGCTACCTTCATGCATAATTTGCAATTGATCTATTGATGGAAACTATGCATGTTTTTAGCCTTAAAGTCATATTTTTGCGTCTCTTTTAGTCAGTAAATCATTCTAAATCACTTCGAACGAAATTCGGCCTTTAAACATGACTTTCGTGCGTAACTTGCAGTTGATCTATTATAGGCAACAATGCATTTGTTTAGCCTTAAAGTCATGTCACTGAGTCTCTTCTAGTCATTAAATCATTCTAAATTAATTCGAACGAATTCTATTTTCACCCTTCAAACATTATTTTCTTACATAACTTGTAATTAATCTATTGAAGACAACAATGCATTATTTTACCATTAAAAAGCATATCACTCTGTCTTTTCAATCATTAAAGTGTTTGAAGGCACTTCGAACCAATTCATTTTTTTCATTTAAAACGCGACTTTCGTGCATAACTTGCAATTGATCTATTGATGGCAACTATGCATTTTTTATAGTTCAGGTCATATTTTTGCGTCTCTTTTAGTCAGTAAATCATTCTAAATCACTTCGAATGAAATTTGACTTTTAAACATGACTTTCGTGCGTAACTTGCAGTTGATCTATTGAAGGCAACAATGCATTTGTTTAGCCTTAAAGTCATGACATTGAGTCTCTTTTAGTCATTAAATCATTCTAAATTAATTCGAACGAATTCTATTTTCACCCTTCAAACACTTTTTTCTTACATAACTTGTAATTCATCTATTGAAGACAACAATGCATTATTTTAGCATTAAAAAGCATATCATTCAGTCTTTTCAATCATTCAAGTGTTTGAAGGCACTTCGAACCAATTCTCTTTTTGCATTTAAAATGCGACTTTCGTGCATAACTTGCGGTTGATCTATTGAAGGCAACAATGCATTTGTTTAGCCTTAAAGTCATGTCACTGAGTCTCTTCTAGTCATTAAATCATTCTAAATTATTTCGAACGATTTTCGCCCTTCAAACATTATTTTCTTACATAACTTGTAATTAATCTATTGAAGACAACAATGCATTATTTTAGCATTAAAAAGCATATCACTCATTATTTTCAATAATTAAATTGTTTGAAGACACTTCGAACCAATTCTCTTTTTGCATTTAAAACGTAACTTTTGTGCATAACTTGCAATTGATCTATTGATGGCAACAATGCATTTTTTAGCCTTAAAGTCATATTTTTGCGTCTCTTTTAGTCAGTAAATCATTCTAAATCACTTCGAACGAAATTCGGCCTTTAAACATGACTTTCGTGCGTAACTTGCAGTTGATCTATTGAAGGCAACAATGCATTTGTTTAGCCTTAAAGTCATGTCATTGAGTCCCTTTTAGTCATTAAATCATTCTAAATTAATTCGGACGAATTCTATTTTCACCCTTCAAACATTATTTTCTTACATAACTTGTAATTAATCTATTGAAGACAACAATGCATTATTTTAGCATTAAAAAGCATATCACTCTGTCTTTTCAATCATTAAATTGTTTAAAGGCACTTCAAACCAATTCTCTTTTTGCATTTAAAACGCGACTTTCGTGCGCAACTTGCAATTGATCTGTTGATGGAAACTATGCATTTTTTAGCGTTCAAGTCATATTTTTGCGTCTCTTTTAGTAAGTAAATCATTCTAAATCACTTCGTATGTAATTCGGCATTTAAACATGACTTTCGTGCATAACTTGCAGTTGATCTATTATAGGAAACAATGCATTTGTTTAGCCTTAAAGTCATGTCACTGAGTCTCTTCTAGTCATTAAATCATTCTAAATTAGTTCGAACGAATTCTATTTTCGCCCTTCAAATATTATTTTCTTACATAACTTGTAATTAATCTAATGAAGACAACAATGCATTATTTTAGCATTAAAAAGCATATCACTCAGTCTTTTGAATCATTATTAAATTGTTTGAAGGCACTTCGAACCAATTCTCTTTTTGCATTTAAAACGCGACTTTCGTCCGCAACTTGCAATTGATCTATTGATGGAAACTATGCATTTTTTAGCGTTCAAGTCATATTTTTGCGTCTCTTTTAGTCAGTAAATCATTCTAAATCACTTCGTATGAAATTCGGCATTTAAACATGACTTTCGTGCATAACTTGCAGTTGATAGATTGAAGGCAACAATGCATTTATTTAGCCTTAAAGTCATATCACTGAGTCTCTTCTAGTCATTAAATCATTCTAAATTAGTTCGAATGAATTCTATTTTCGCCCTTCAAATACTGTTTTCTTACATAACTTGTAATTAATCTATTGAAGACAACAATGCATTATTTTAGCATTAAAAAGCATATCACTCATTCTTTTCAATAATTAAATTGTTTGAAGGCACTTCGAACCAATTCTCTTTTTGCATTTAGAACTCCACCTTCATGCATAATTTGCAATTGATCTATTGATGGAAACTATGCATTTTTTTAGCCTTAAAGTCATATTTTTGCGTCTTCTTTAGTCAGTAAATCATGCTAAATCACTTCGTATGAAATTCGGCATTTAAACATGACTTTCGTGCATAACTTGCAGTTGATCTATTATAGGCAACAATGCATTTGTTTAGCCTTAAAGTCATGTCACTGAGTCTCTTCGAGTCATTAAATCATTCTAAATTAATTCGAACGAATTCTATTTTCGCCCTTCAAACATTATTTTCTTACATAACTTGTAATTAATCTATTGAAGACAACAATGCATTATTTTAGCATTAAAAAGCATATCACTCAGTCTTTTCAATCATTAAATTGTTTGAAGGCACTTAGGACCAATTCTTTTTTTGCATTTAAAACGCGACTTTCGTGCATAACCTGCAATTGATCTACTGATTGCAACTATGCATTTTTTAGCGTTCAAGTCATATTTTTGCATCTCTTTTAGTAAGTAAATCATTCTAAATCACTTCGTATGAAATTTGGCATTTAAACATGACTTTCGTGCATAACTTGCAGTCGATCTATTATAGGCAACAATGCATTTGTTTAGCCTTAAATTCATGTCACTGAGTCTCTTCTAGTCATTAAATCATTCTAAATTAGTTCGAACGAATTCTATTTTCGCCATTCAAATATTATTTTCTTACATAACTTGTATTTAATCTATTGAAGACAACAATGCATTATTTTAGCATGAAAAAGCATATCACTCATTCTTTTCAATAATTAAATTGTTTGAAGGCACTTCGAACCAATTCTCTTTTTGGATTTAGAACGCCACCTTCATGCATAATTTGCAATTGATCTATTGATGGAAACTATGCATTTTTTTAGCCTTAAAGTCATATTTTTGAGTCTTTTTTAGTTAGTAAATCATTCTAAATCACTTCGTATGAAATTCGGCATTTGAACATGACTTTCGTGCATAACTTGCAGTTGATCTATTATAGGCAACAATGCATTTGTTTAGCCTTAAAGTCATGTCACTGAGTCTCTTCCAGTCATTAAATCATTCTAAATTAATTCGAACGAATTCTATTTTCCCCCTTCAAACATTATTTTCTTACATAACTTGTAATTAGTCTATTGAAGACAACAATGCATTATTTTATCATTAAAAAGCATATCATTCAGTCTTTTCAATCATTAAATTGTTGGTAGGCACTTCGAACCAATTCTCTTTTTGCATTTAAAACGTGACTTTCGTGCATAACTTGCAATTGATCTATTGATGGCAACAATGCATTTTTTAGCCTTAAAGTCATATTTTTGCGTCTCTTTTAGTCAGTAAATCATTCTAAATCACTTCGAACGAAATTTGACCTTTAAACATGACTTTCGTGCGTAACTTGCAGTTGATCTATTGAAGGCAACAATGCATTTATTTAGCCTTAAAGTCATGACATTGAGTCTCTTTTAGTCATTAAATCATTCTAAATTAATTCAAACGAATTCTATTTTCACCCTTCAAACACTTTTTTCTTACATAACTTGTAATTAATCTATTGAAGACAACAATGCATTATTTTAGCATTAAAAAGCATATCATTCAGTCTTTTCAATCATTCAAGTGTTTGAAGGCACTTCGAACCAATTCTCTTTTTAAATTTAAAATGCGACTTTCGTGCATAACTTGCGGTTGATCTATTGAAGGTAACAATGCATTTGTTTAGCCTTAAAGTCATGTCACTGAGTCTCTTCTAGTCATTAAATCATTCTAAATTATTTCGAACGAATTCTATTTTCGCCCTTCAAACATTATTTTCTTACATAACTTGTAATTAATCTATTGAAGACAACAATGCATTATTTTAGCATTAAAAAGCATATCACTCAGTCTTTTCAATAATTAAATTGTTGGAAGGCACTTCGAACCAATTCTCTTTTTGCATTTAGAACGCTACCTTCATGCATAATTTGCAATTGATCTATTGATGGAAGCTATGCATGTTTTTAGCCTTAAAGTCATATTTTTGCGTCTCTTTTAGTCAGTAAATCATTCTAAATCACTTCGAACGAAATTCGGCCTTTAAACATGACTTTCGTGCGTAACTTGCAGTTGATCTATTATAGGCAACAATGCATTTGTTTAGCCTTAAAGTCATGTCACTGAGTCTCTTCTAGTCATTAAATCATTCTAAATTAATTCGAACGAATTCTATTTTCACCCTTCAAACATTATTTTCTTACATAACTTGTAATTAATCTATTGAAGACAACAATGCATTATTTTACCATTAAAAAGCATATCACTCTGTCTTTTCAATCATTAAAGTGTTTGAAGGCATTTCGAACCAATTCATTTTTTGCATTTAAAACGCGACTTTCGTGCATAACTTGCAATTGATCTATTGATGGCAACTATGCATTTTTTAGAGTTCAGGTCATATTTTTGCGTCTCTTTTAGTCAGTAAATCATTCTAAATCACTTCGAATGAAATTTGACGTTTAAACATGACTTTCGTGCGTAACTTGCAGTTGATCTATTGAAGGCAACAATGCATTTGTTTAGCCTTAAAGTCATGACATTGAGTCTCTTTTAGTCATTAAATCATTCTAAATTAATTCGAACGAATTCTATTTTCACCCTTCAAACACTTTTTTCTTACATAACTTGTAATTCATCTATTGAAGACAACAATGCATTATTTTAGCATTAAAAAGCATATCATTCAGTCTTTTCAATCATTCAAGTGTTTGAAGGCACTTCGAACCAATTCTCTTTTTGCATTTAAAATGCGACTTTCGTGCATAACTTGCGGTTGATCTATTGAAGGCAACAATGCATTTGTTTAGCCTTAAAGTCATGTCACTGAGTCTCTTCTAGTCATTAAATCATTCTAAATTATTTCGAACGAATTCTATTTTCGCCCTTCAAACATTATTTTCTTACATAACTTGTAATTAATCTATTGAAGACAACAATGCATTATTTTAGCATTAAAAAGCATATCACTCAGTCTTTTCAATAATTAAATTGTTTGAAGGCACTTCGAACCAATTCTCTTTTTGCATTTAGAACGCCACCTTCATGCGTAATTTGCAATTGATCTATTGATGGAAACTATGCATGTTTTTGCCTTAAAGTCATATTTTTGCGTCTTTTTTAGTCAGTAAATCATTCTAAATCACTTCGTATGAAATTCGGCATTTAAACATGACTTTCGTGCATAACTTGCAGTTGATCTATTACAGGCAACAATGCATTTGTTTAGCCTTAAAGTCATGTCACTGATTCTCTTCTAGTCATTAAATCATTCTAAATTAGTGCGAACGAATTCAATTTTCGCCCTTCAAATATTATTTTCTTACATAACTTGTAATTAATCTATTGAAGACAACAATGCATTATTTTAGCATTAAAAAGCATATCACTCAGTCTTTTCAATCATTAAATTGTTTGAAGGCAGTTAGGGCCAATTCTTTTTTTGCATTTAAAACGCGACTTTCGTGCATAACTTGCAATTGATCTATTGATGGCAACTATGCCTTTTTTAGCGTTGAAGTCATATTTTTGCGTCTCTTTTAGTCAGTAAATCATTCTAAATCACTTCGAATGAAATTTGACGTTTAAACATGACTTTCGTGCGTAACTTGCAGTTGATCTATTGAAGGCAACAATGCATTTGTTTAGCCTTAAAGTCATGACATTGAGTCTCTTTTAGTCATTAAATCATTCTAAATTAATTCGAACGAATTCTATTTTCACCCTTCAAACACTTTTTTCTTACATAACTTGTAATTCATCTATTGAAGACAACAATGCATTATTTTAGCATTAAAAAGCATATCACTCAGTCTTTTCAATCATTAAATTGTTTGAAGGCACTTAGGGCCAATTCTTTTTTTGCATTTAAAACGCGACTTTCGTGCATAACTTGCAATTGATCTACTGATTGCAACTATGCATTTTTTAGCGTTCAAGTCATATTTTTGCGTCTCCTTTAGTAAGTAAATCATTCTAAATCACTTCGTATGAAATTCGGCATTTAAACATGACTTTCGTGCATAACTTGCCGTCGATCTATTATAGGCAACAATGCATTTGTTTAGCCTTAAATTCATGTCACTGAGTCTCTTCTAGTCATTAAATCATTCTAAATTAGTTCGAACGAATTCTATTTTCGCCATTCAAATATTATTTTCTTACATAACTTGTATTTAATCTATTGAAGACAACAATGCATTATTTTAGCATTAAAAAGCATATCACTCAGTCTTTTCAATCATTAAATTGTTTGAAGGCACTTCGAACCAATTCTCTTTTTGCATTTAGAACGCCACCTTCATGCGTAATTTGCAATTGATCTATTGATGGAAACTATGCATGTTTTTAGCCTTAAAGTCATATTTTTGCGTCTTTTTTAGTCAGTAAATCATTCTAAATCACTTCGTATGAAATTCGGCATTTAAACATGACTTTCGTGCATAACTTGCAGTTGATCTATTACAGGCAACAATGCATTTGTTTAGCCTTAAAGTCATGTCACTGATTCTCTTCTAGTCATTAAATCATTCTAAATTAGTGCGAACGAATTCAATTTTCGCCCTTCAAATATTATTTTCTTACATAACTTGTAATTAATCTATTGAAGACAACAATGCATTATTTTACCATTAAAAAGCATATCACTCTGTCTTTTCAATCATTAAAGTGTTTGAAGGCACTTCGAACCAATTCATTTTTTGCATTTAAAACGCGACTTTCGTGCATAACTTGCAATTGATCTATTGATGGCAACTATGCATTTTTTAGAGTTCAGGTCATATTTTTGCATCTCTTTTAGTCAGTAAATCATTCTAAATCACTTCGAATGAAATTTGACGTTTAAACATGACTTTCGTGCGTAACTTGCAGTTGATCTATTGAAGGCAACAATGCATTTGTTTACCCTTAAAGTCATGACATTGAGTCTCTTTTAGTCATTAAATCATTCTAAATTAATTCGAACGAATTCTATTTTCACCCTTCAAACACTTTTTTCTTACATAACTTGTAATTCATCTATTGAAGACAACAATGCATTATTTTAGCATTAAAAAGCATATCATTCAGTCTTTTCAATCATTCAAGTGTTTGAAGGCACTTCGAACCAATTCTCTTTTTGCATTTAAAATGCGACTTTCGTGCATAACTTGCGGTTGATCTATTGAAGGCAACAATGCATTTGTTTAGCCTTAAAGTCATGTCACTGAGTCTCTTCTAGTCATTAAATCATTCTAAATTATTTCGAACGAATTCTATTTTCGCCCTTCAAACATTATTTTCTTACATAACTTGTAATTAATCTATTGAAGACAACAATGCATTATTTTAGCATTAAAAAGCATATCACTCAGTCTTTTCAATAATTAAATTGTTTGAAGGCACTTCGAACCAATTCTCTTTTTGCATTTAGAACGCCACCTTCATGCGTAATTTGCAATTGATCTATTGATGGAAACTATGCATGTTTTTAGCCTTAAAGTCATATTTTTTGCGTCTTTTTTAGTCAGTAAATCATTCTAAATCACTTCGTATGAAATTCGGCATTTAAACATGACTTTCGTGCATAACTTGCAGTTGATCTATTACAGGCAACAATGCATTTGTTTAGCCTTAAAGTCATGTCACTGATTCTCTTCTAGTCATTAAATCATTCTAAATTAGTGCGAACGAATTCAATATTCGCCCTTCAAATATTATTTTCTTACATAACTTGTAATTAATCTATTGAAGACAACAATGCATTATTTTAGCATTAAAAAGCATATCACTCAGTCTTTTCAATCATTAAATTGTTTGAAGGCAGTTAGGGCCAATTCTTTTTTTGCATTTAAAACGCGACTTTCGTGCATAACTTGCAATTGATCTATTGATGGCAACTATGCCTTTTTTAGCGTTGAAGTCATATTTTTGCGTCTCTTTTAGTCAGTAAATCATTCTAAATCACTTCGAATGAAATTTGACGTTTAAACATGACTTTCGTGCGTAACTTGCAGTTGATCTATTGAAGGCAACAATGCATTTGTTTAGCCTTAAAGTCATGACATTGAGTCTCTTTTAGTCATTAAATCATTCTAAATTAATTCGAACGAATTCTATTTTCACCCTTCAAACACTTTTTTCTTACATAACTTGTAATTCATCTATTGAAGACAACAATGCATTATTTTAGCATTAAAAAGCATATCACTCAGTCTTTTCAATCATTAAATTGTTTGAAGGCACTTAGGGCCAATTCTTTTTTTGCATTTAAAACGCGACTTTCGTGCATAACTTGCAATTGATCTACTGATTGCAACTATGCATTTTTTAGCGTTCAAGTCATATTTTTGCGTCTCCTTTAGTAAGTAAATCATTCTAAATCACTTCGTATGAAATTCGGCATTTAAACATGACTTTCGTGCATAACTTGCCGTCGATCTATTATAGGCAACAATGCATTTGTTTAGCCTTAAATTCATGTCACTGAGTCTCTTCTAGTCATTAAATCATTCTAAATTAGTTCGAACGAATTCTATTTTCGCCATTCAAATATTATTTTCTTACATAACTTGTATTTAATCTATTGAAGACAACAATGCATTATTTTAGCATTAAAAAGCATATCACTCAGTCTTTTCAATCATTAAATTGTTTGAAGGCACTTCGAACCAATTCTCTTTTTGCATTTAGAACGCCACCTTCATGCATAATTTGCAATTGATCTATTGATGGAAACTATGCATGTTTTTAGCCTTAAAGTCATATTTTTGCGTCTTTTTTAGTCAGTAAATCATTCTAAATCACTTCGTATGAAATTCGGCATTTAAACATGACTTTCGTGCATAACTTGCAGTTGATCTATTATAGGCAACAATGCATTTGTTTAGCCTTAAAGTCATGTCACTGAGTCTCTTCTAGTCATTAAATCATTCTAAATTAGTGCGAACGAATTCAATTTTCGCCCTTCAAATATTATTTTCTTACATAACTTGTAATTAATCTATTGAAGACAACAATGCATTATTTTAGCATTAAAAAGCATATCACTCAGTCTTTTCAATCATTAAATTGTTTGAAGGCACTTCGAAGCAATTCTCTTTTTGCATTTAAAACGCGACTTTCGTGCATAACTTGCAATTGATCTACTGATTGCAACTATGCATTTTTTAGCGTTCAAGTCATATTTTTGCGTCTCCTTTAGTAAGTAAATCATTCTAAATCACTTCGTATGAAATTCGGCATTTAAACATGACTTTCGTGCATAACTTGCCGTCGATCTATTATAAGCAACAATGCATTTGTTTAGCCTTAAATTCATGTCACTGAGTCTCTTCTAGTCATTAAATCATTCTAAATTAGTTCGAACGAATTCTATTTTCGCCATTCAAATATTATTTTATTACATAACTTGTATTTAATCTATTGAAGACAACAATGCATTATTTTAGCTTGAAAAAGCATATCACTCATTCTTTTCAATAATTAAATTGTTTGAAGGCACTTCGAACCAATTCTCTTTTTGCATTTAGAACGCCACCTTCATGCATAATTTGCAATTGATCTATTGATGGAAACTATGCATTTTTTTAGCCTTAAAGTCATATTTTTGCGTCTTTTTTAGTCAGTAAATCATTCTAAATCACTTCGAATGAAATTTGGCATTTAAACATGACTTTCGTGCATAACTTGCAGTTGATCTATTATAGGCAACAATGCATTTGTTTAGCCTTAAAGTCATGTCACTGAGTCTCTTCTAGTCATTAAATCATTCTAAATTAATTCGAACGAATTCTATTTTCGCCCTTCAAACATTATTTTCTTACATAACTTGTAAGTAATCTATTGAAGACAACAATGCATTATTTTAGCATTAAAAAGCATATCACTCAGTCTTTTCAATCATTAAATTGTTTGAAGGCACTTCGAACCAATTCTCTTTTTGCATTTAAAACGCGACTTTCGTGCATAACTTGCAATTGATCTATTGATGGCAACTATGCATTTTGTAGCGTTCAAGCCATATTTTTGCTTCTCTTTTAGTCAGTAAATCATTCTAAATCACTTCGAATGAAATTTGGCATTTAAACATGACTTTCGTGCATAACTTGCAGTTGATCTGTTATAGGCAACAATGCATTTGTTTAGCCTTAAAGTCATGTCACGGAGTCTCTTCTAGTCATTAAATCATTCTAAATTAATTCGAACGAATTCTATTTTCGCCCTTCAAACATTATTTTCTTACATAACTTGTAAGTAATCTATTGAAGACAACAATGCATTATTTTAGCATTAAAAAGCATATCACTCAGTCTTTTCAATCATTAAATTGTTTGAAGGCACTTAGGACCAATTCTTTTTTTGCATTTAAAACGCGACTTTCGTGCATAACCTGCAATTGATCTACTGATGGCAACTATGCATTTTTTAGCGTTCAAGTCATATTTTTGCATCTCTTTTAGTCAGTAAATCATTCTAAATCACTTCGAACGAAATTTGACCTTTAAACATGACTTTCGTGCATAACTTGCAGTTGATCTATTGAAGGCAACAATGCATTTGTTTAGCCTTAAAGTCATGACATTGAGTCTCTTTTAGTCATTAAATCAATCTAAATTAATTCGAACGAATTCTATTTTCACCCTTCAAACACTATTTTCTTACATAACTTGTAATTAATCTATTGAAGACAACAATGCATTATTTTAGCATTAAAAGCTAATCACTCAGTCTTTTCAATCATTAAATTGTTTGAAGGCACTTAGGACCAATTCTCTTTTTGCATTTAAAACACGACTTTCGTGCATAACTTGCAATTGATCTATTGATTGCAACGATGCATTTTTTAGCGTTCAACTCATATTTTTGCGTCTCTTTTAGTCAGTAAATCATTCTAAATCACTTCGTATGAAATTCGGCATTTAAACATGACTTTCGTGCATAACTTGCAGTTGATCTATTATAGGAAACAATGCATTTGTTTAGCCTTAAAGTCATGTCACTGAGTCTCTTCTAGTCATTAAATCATTCTAAATTAGTTCGAACGAATTTTATTTTCGCCCTTTAAATATTATTTTCTTACATAACTTGTAATTAATCTATTGAAGACAACAATGCATTATTTTAGCATTAAAAAGCATATCACTCATTCTTTTCAATAATTAAATTGTTTGAAGGCACTTCGAACCAATTCTCTTTTTGCATTTAGAACGCCACCTTCATGCATAATTTGCAATTGATTTATGGATGGCAACTATGCATTTTTTTAGCCTTAAAGTCATATTTTTGCGTCTTTTTTAGTCAGTAAATGATTCTAAATCACTTCGTATGAAATTCGGCATTTAAACATGACTTTCGTGCATAACTTGCAGTTGATCTATTATAGGCAACAGTGCATTTGTTTAGCCTTAAAGTCATGTCACTGAGTCTCTTCTAGTCATTAAGTCATTCTAAATTAATTCGAACGAATTCTATTTTCGCCCTTCAAACATTATTTTCTTACATAACTTGTAATTAATCAATTGAAGACAACAATGCATTATTTTAGCATTAAAAAGCATATCACTCAGTCTTTTCAATCATTAAATTGTTTGAAGGCACTTAGGACCAATTCTTTTTTTGCATTTAGAACGCCACCTTCATGCATAATTTGCAATTGATTTATGGATGGCAACTATGCATTTTTTTAGCCTTAAAGTCATATTTTTGCGTCTTTTTTAGTCAGTAAATGATTCTAAATCACTTCGTATGAAATTCGGCATTTAAACATGACTTTCGTGCATAACTTGCAGTTGATCTATTATAGGCAACAGTGCATTTGTTTAGCCTTAAAGTCATGTCACTGAGTCTCTTCTAGTCATTAAGTCATTCTAAATTAATTCGAACGAATTCTATTTTCGCCCTTCAAACATTATTTTCTTACATAACTTGTAATTAATCAATTGAAGACAACAATGCATTATTTTAGCATTAAAAAGCATATCACTCAGTCTTTTCAATCATTAAATTGTTTGAAGGCACTTAGGACCAATTCTTTTTTTGCATTTAGAACGCCACCTTCATGCATAATTTGCAATTGATTTATGGATGGCAACTATGCATTTTTTTAGCCTTAAAGTCATATTTTTGCGTCTTTTTTAGTCAGTAAATGATTCTAAATCACTTCGTATGAAATTCGGCATTTAAACATGACTTTCGTGCATAACTTGCAGTTGATCTATTATAGGCAACAGTGCATTTGTTAAGCCTTAAAGTCATGTCACTGAGTCTCTTCTAGTCATTAAGTCATTCTAAATTAATTCGAACGAATTCTATTTTCGCCCTTCAAACATTATTTTCTTACATAACTTGTAATTAATCAATTGAAGACAACAATGCATTATTTTAGCATTAAAAAGCATATCACTCAATCTTTTCAATCATTAAATTGTTTGAAGGCACTTAGGACCAATTCTCTTTTTGCATTTAAAACGCGACTTTCGTGCATAACTTGCAATTGATCTATTGATGGCAACTATGCCTTTTTTAGCGTTGAAGTCATATTTTTGCGTCTCTTTTAGTCAGTAAATCATTCTAAATCACTTCGAATGAAATTTGACGTTTAAACATGACTTTCGTGCGTAACTTGCAGTTGATCTATTGAAGGCAACAATGCATTTGTTTAGCCTTAAAGTCATGACATTGAGTCTCTTTTAGTCATTAAATCATTCTAAATTAATTCGAACGAATTCTATTTTCACCCTTCAAACACTTTTTTCTTACATAACTTGTAATTCATCTATTGAAGACAACAATGCATTATTTTAGCATTAAAAAGCATATCACTAAGTCTTTTCAATCATTCAAGTGTTTGAAGGCACTTCGAACCAATTCTCTTTTTGCATTTAAAATGCGACTTTCGTGCATAACTTGCGGTTGATCTATTGAAGGCAACAATGCATTTGTTTAGCCTTAAAGTCATGTCACTGAGTCTTTTCTAGTCATTAAATCATTCTAAATTAGTTCGAACGAATTCTATTTTCGCCATTCAAATATTATTTTCTTACATAACTTGTAATTAATCTATTGAAGACAACAATGCATTATTTTAGCATTAAAAAGCATATCACTCAGTCTTTTTAATCATTAAATTGTTTGAAGGCACTTCGAACCAATTCTCTTTTTGCATTTAAAACGCGACTTTCGTGCATAACTTGCAATTGATGTATTGATGGCAACTATGCATTTTGTAGCGTTCAAGCCATATTTTTGCTTCTCTTTTAGTCAGTAAATCATTCTAAATCACTTTGTATGAAATTCGGCATTTAAACAAGACTTTCGTGCATAACTTGCAGTTGATCTATTATAGGGAACAATGCATTTCTTTCGCCTTAAATTCATGTCACTGAGTCTCTTCTAGTCATTAAATCATTCCAAATTAGTTCGAACGAATTTTATTTTCGCCCTTCAAATATTATTTTCTTACATAACTTGTAATTAATCTATTGAAGACAACAATGCATTATTGTAGCATTAAAAAGCATATCACTCAGTCTTTTCAATCATTAAATTGTTTGAAGGCACTACGAACCAATTCTCTTTTTGCATTAAAAACGCGACTTTCGTGCATATCTTGCAATTGATCTATTGATGGCAACTATGCATTTTGTAGCGTTCAAGCCATATTTTTGCTTCTCTTTTAGTCAGTAAATCATTCTAAATCACTTCGAACGAAATTCGGCCTTTAAACATGACTTTCGTGCATAACTTGCAGTTGATCTATTAAAGGCAACAATGCATTTGTTTAGCCTTAAAGTCATGTCATTGAATCTCTTTTAGTCTTTAAATCATTCTAAATTAATTCGAACGAATTCTATTTTTGCCCTTCAAACATTATTTTCTTACATAACTTGTTATTAATCTATTGAGGACAACAATGCATTATTTTAGCATTAAAAAGCATATCACTCAGTCTTTTCAATCATTAAATTGTTTGAAGGCACTTCGAACCAATTCTCTTTTTGCATTTAAAACGCGACTTTCGTGCATAACTTGCAATTGATCTATTGATGGCAACTATGCATTTTTTAGCATTCAAGCCATATTTTTGCCTCTCTTTTAGTCAGTAAATCATTCTAAATCACTTCGAACGAAATTCGGACTTTAAACATGACTTTCGTGCGTAACTTGCAGTTGATCTATTGAAGGCAACAATGCATTTGTTTAGCCTTAAAGTCATGTCATTGAGTCTCTTTTAGTCTCTAAATCATTCCAAATTAATTCGAACGAATTCTATTTTTGCCCTTCAAACATTATTTTCTTACATAACTTGTAATTAATCTATTGAAGACAACAATGAATTATTTTAGCATCAAAAAGCATATGACTCAGTCTTTTCAATCGTTAAATTGTTTGAAGGCACTCCGAGCCAATTCTCTTTTTGCATTTAAAACGCGACTTTCGTGCATAACTTGCAATTGATCTATTGATCGCAACTATGCATTTTTTAGCGTTCAAGTCATATTTTTGCGTCTCTTTTAGTCAGTAAATCATTCTAAATCACTTCGAACGAAATTCGGCCTTTAAACATGACTTTCGTGCGTAACTTGCAGTTGATCTATTGAAGGCAACAATGCATTTGTTTAGCCTTAAAGTCATGTCATTGAGTCTCTTTTAGTCTCTAAATCATTCTAAATTAGTTCGACCGAATTCTATTTTCGCCATTCAAATATTATTTTCTTACATAACTTGTAATTAATCTATTGAAGACAACAATGCATTATTTTAGCATTAAAAAGCATATCACTCAGTCTTTTCAATCATTAAATTGTTTGAAGGCACTACGAGCCAATTCTCTTTTTGCATTTAAAACGGGACTTTCGTGCATAACTGGCAATTGATCTATTGATGGAAACTATGCATTTTTTAGCGTTCAAGTCATATTTTTGCGTCTCTTTTAGTCAGTAAATCATTCTAAATCACTTCGTATGAAATTCGGCATTTAAACATGACTTTCGTGTGTAACTTGCAGTTGATATATTATAGGCAACAATGCATTTGTTTAATCTTAAATTCATGTCACTGAGTCTCTTCTAGTCATTAAATCATTCTAAATTAGTTCGAACGAATTCTATTTTCGCAATTCAAATATTATTTTCTTACATAACTTGTAATTAATCTATTGAAGACAACAATGCATTATTTTAGCATTAAAAGGCATATCACTCAGTCTTTTTAGTCATTAAATTGTTTGAAGGCACTTCGAACCAATTCTCTTTTCGCATTTAAAACGCGACTTTCGTGCATAACTTGCAATTGATCTATTGATGGCAACTATGCATTTTGTAGCGTTCAAGCCATATTTTTGCTTCTCTTTTAGTCAGTAAATCCTTCTAAATCACTTCGTATGAAATTCGGCATTTAAACAAGACTTTCGTGCATAACTTGCAGTTGATCTATTATAGGGAACAATGCATTTCTTTCGCCTTAAATTCATGTCACTGAGTCTCTTCTAGTCATTAAATCATTCTAAATTAGTTCGAACGAATTTTATTTTCGCCCTTCAAATATTATTTTCTTACATAACTTGTAATTAATCTATTGAAGACAACAATGCATTATTGTAGCATTAAAAAGCATATCACTCAGTCTTTTCAATCATTAAATTGTTTGAAGGCACTACGAACCAATTCTCTTTTTGCATTAAAAACGCGACTTTCGTGCATAACTTGCAATTGATCTATTGATGGCAACTATGCATTTTGTAGCGTTCAAGCCATATTTTTGCTCCTCTTTTAGTCAGTAAATCATTATAAATCACTTCGAACGAAATTCGGCCTTTAAACATGACTTTCGTGCATAACTTGCAGTTGATCTATTGAAGGCAACAATACATTTGTTTAGCCTTAAAGTCATGTCATTGAATCTCTTTTAGTCTTTAAATCATTCTAAATTAATTCGAACGAATTCTATTTTTTCCCTTCAAACATTATTTTCTTACATAACTTGTTATTAATCTATTGAAGACAACAATGCATTATTTTAGCATTAAAAAGCATATCACTCAGTCTTTTCAATCATTAAATTGTTTGAAGGCACTTCGAACCAATTCTCTTTTTGCATTTAAAACGCGACTTTCGTGCATAACTTGCAATTGATCTATTGATGGCAACTTTGCATTTTTTAGCATTCAAGCCATATTTTTGCCTCTCTTTTAGTCAGTAAATCATTCTAAATGACTTCGTATGAAATTCGGCATATAAACATGACTTTCGTGCATAACTTGCAATTGATCTATTATAGGGAACAATGCATTTCTTTCGCCTTAAATTCATGTCACTGAGTCTCTTCTAGTCATTAAATCATTCTAAATTAGTTCGAATGAATTCTATTTTCGCCCTTCAAATATTATTTTCTTACATAACTTGTAATTAATCTATTGAGGACAACAATGCATTATTTTAGCATTAAAAAGCATATCACTCAGTCTTTTCAATCATTAAATTGTTTGAAGGCACTTCGAACCAATTCTCTTTTTGCATTTAAAACGCGACTTTCGTGCATAACTTGCAATTGATCTATTGATGGCAACTGTGCATTTTTTAGCGTTCAAGTCATATTTTTGCGTCTCTTTTAGTCAATAAATCATTCTAAATCACTTCGAACGAAATTCGGCCTTTAAACATGACTTTCGTGCGTAACTTGCAGTTGATCTATTGAAGGCAACAATGCATTTGTTTAGCCTTAAAGTCATGTCATTGAGTCTCTTTTCGTCATTAAATCATTCTAAATTAATTCGACCGAATTCTATTTTTGCCTTTCAAACATTATTTTCATACATAACTTGCAATTAATCTATTGAAGACAACAATGCATTATTTTAGCATTAAAAAGCATATACTCAGTCTTTTCAATCATTAAATTGTTTGAAGGCACTTCGAACCAATTCTCTTCTTGCATTTAAAACGCGACTTTCGTGCATAACTTGCAATTGATCTATTGATGGCAACTATGCATTTTTTAGCGTTCAAGCCATATTTTTGCCTCTCTTTTAGTCAGTAAATCATTCTAAATCATTTCGAACGAAATTCGGCCTTTAAACATGACTTTCGTGCGTAACTTGCAGTTGATCTATTGAAGGCAACAATGCATTTGTTTAGCCTTAAAGTCATGTCATTGAGTCTCTTTTAGTCTCTAAATCATTCTAAATTAATTCGAACGAATTCTATTTTTGCCCTTCAAACATTATTTTCTTACATAACTTGTAATTAATCTATTGAAGACAACAATGCATTAGTTTAGCATCAAAAAGCATATGACTCAGTCTTTTCAATCATTAAATTGTTTGAAGGCACTCCGAGCCAATTCTCTTTTTGCATTTAAAACGCGACTTTCGTGCATAACTTGCAATTGATCTATTGATCGCAACTATGCATTTTTTAGCGTTCAAGTCATATTTTTGCATCTCTTTTAGTCAGTAAATCATTCTAAATCACTTCGAACGAAATTCGGCCTTTAAACATGACTTTCGTGCGTAACTTGCAGTTGATCTATTGAAGGCAACAATGCATTTGGTTAGCCTTAAAGTCATGTCATTGAGTCTCTTTTAGTCATTAAATCATTCTAAATTAATTCGAACGAATTCTATTTTCGCCCTTCAAACATTATTTTCTTACATAACTTATAATTAATCTATTGAAGACAACAATGCATTATTTTAGCATTAAAAAGCATATGACTCAGTCTTTTCAATCATTAAATTGTTTGAAGGCACTTCGAACCAAATCTCTTTTTGCATTTAAAACGCGACTTTCGTGCATAACTTGCAATTGATCTATTGATGGCAACTATGCATTTTGTAGCATTCAAGCCATATTTTTGCTTCTCTTTTAGTCAGTAAATCATTCTAAATCACTTCGTATGAAATTCGGCATTTAAACAAGACATTCGTGCATAACTTGCGGTTGATCTATTGAAGGCAACAATGCATTTGTTTAGCCTTAAAGTCATGTCACTGAGTCTCTTCTAGTCATTAAATCATTCTAAATTATTTCGAACGAATTCTATTTTCGCCCTTCAAACATTATTTTCTTACATAACTTGTAATTAATCTATTGAAGACAACAATGCATTATTTTAGCATTAAAAAGCATATCACTCAGTCTTTTCAATCATTAAATTGTTTGTAGGCACTTCGAACCAATTCTCTTTTTGCATTTAAAACGTGACTTTCGTGCATAACTTGCAATTGATCTATTGATGGCAACTATGCATTTTTTAGCGTTCAAGTCATATTTTTGCGTCTCTTTTAGTCAATAAATCATTCTAAATCACTTCGAATGAAATTCGGCCTTTAAACATGACTTTCGTGCGTAACTTGCAGTTGATCTATTGAAAGCAACAATGCATTTGTTTAGCCTTAAAGTCATGTCATTGAGTCTCTTTTAGTCTCTAAATCATTCTAAATTAATTCGAACGAATTCTATTTTCGCCCTTCAAACATTATTTTCTTCCATAACTTATAATTAATCTATTGAGGACAACAATGCATTATTTTAGCATTAAAAAGCATATCACTCAGTCTTTTCAATCATTAAATTGTTTGAAGGCACTTCGAACCAATTCTCTTTTTGCATTTAAAACGCGACTTTCGTGCATAACTTGCAATTGATCTATTGATGGCAACTATGCATTTTTTAGCGTTCAAGTCATATTTTTGCGTCTCTTTTAGTCAGTAAATCATTCTAAATTACTTCGAACGAAATTCGGCCTTTAAACATGACTTTCGTGCGTAACTTGCAGTTGATCTATTGAAGGCAACAATGCATTTGTTTAGCCTTAAAGTCATGTCATTGAGTCTCTTTTAGTCTTTAAATCATTCTAAATTAATTCGAACGAATTCTATTTTTGCCCTTCAAACATTATTTTCTTACATAACTTGTTATTAATCTATTGAGGACAACAATGCATTATTTTAGCATTAAAAAGCATATCACTCAGTCTTTTCAATCATTAAATTGTTTGAAGGCACTTCGAACCAATTCTCTTTTTGCATTTAAAACGCGACTTTCGTGCATAACTTGCAATTGATCTATTGATGGCAACTATGCATTTTTTAGCATTCAAGCCATATTTTTGCCTCTCTTTTAGTCAGTAAATCATTCTAAATCACTTCGAACGAAATTCGGACTTTAAACATGACTTTCGTGCGTAACTTGCAGTTGATCTATTGAAGGCAACAATGCATTTGTTTAGCCTTAAAGTCATGTCATTGAGTCTCTTTTAGTCTCTAAATCATTCCAAATTAATTCGAACGAATTCTATTTTTGCCCTTCAAACATTATTTTCTTACATAACTTGTAATTAATCTATTGAAGACAACAATGAATTATTTTAGCATCAAAAAGCATATGACTCAGTCTTTTCAATCGTTAAATTGTTTGAAGGCACTCCGAGCCAATTCTCTTTTTGCATTTAAAACGCGACTTTCGTGCATAACTTGCAATTGATCTATTGATCGCAACTATGCATTTTTTAGCGTTCAAGTCATATTTTTGCGTCTCTTTTAGTCAGTAAATCATTCTAAATCACTTCGAACGAAATTCGGCCTTTAAACATGACTTTCGTGCGTAACTTGCAGTTGATCTATTGAAGGCAACAATGCATTTGTTTAGCCTTAAAGTCATGTCATTGAGTCTCTTTTAGTCTCTAAATCATTCTAAATTAGTTCGACCGAATTCTATTTTCGCCATTCAAATATTATTTTCTTACATAACTTGTAATTAATCTATTGAAGACAACAATGCATTATTTTAGCATTAAAAAGCATATCACTCAGTCTTTTCAATCATTAAATTGTTTGAAGGCACTACGAGCCAATTCTCTTTTTGCATTTAAAACGGGACTTTCGTGCATAACTTGCAATTGATCTATTGATGGAAACTATGCATTTTTTAGCGTTCAAGTCATATTTTTGCGTCTCTTTTAGTCAGTAAATCATTCTAAATCACTTCGTATGAAATTCGGCATTTAAACATGACTTTCGTGCGTAACTTGCAGTTGATATATTATAGGCAACAATGCATTTGTTTAGCCTTAAATTCATGTCACTGAGTCTCTTCTAGTCATTAAATCATTCTAAATTAGTTCGAACGAATTCTATTTTCGCAATTCAAATATTATTTTCTTACATAACTTGTAATTAATCTATTGAAGACAACAATGCATTATTTTAGCATTAAAAGGCATATCACTTAGTCTTTTTAGTCATTAAATTGTTTGAAGGCACTTCGAACCAATTCTCTTTTCGCATTTAAAACGCGACTTTCGTGCATAACTTGCAATTGATCTATTGATGGCAACTATGCATTTTGTAGCGTTCAAGCCATATTTTTGCTTCTCTTTTAGTCAGTAAATCCTTCTAAATCACTTCGTATGAAATTCGGCATTTAAACAAGACTTTCGTGCATAACTTGCAGTTGATCTATTATAGGGAACAATGCATTTCTTTCGCCTTAAATTCATGTCACTGAGTCTCTTCTAGTCATTAAATCATTCTAAATTAGTTCGAACGAATTTTATTTTCGCCCTTCAAATATTATTTTCTTACATAACTTGTAATTAATCTATTGAAGACAACAATGCATTATTGTAGCATTAAAAAGCATATCACTCAGTCTTTTCAATCATTAAATTGTTTGAAGGCACTACGAACCAATTCTCTTTTTGCATTAAAAACGCGACTTTCGTGCATAACTTGCAATTGATCTATTGATGGCAACTATGCATTTTGTAGCGTTCAAGCCATATTTTTGCTTCTCTTTTAGTCAGTAAATCATTATAAATCACTTCGAACGAAATTCGGCCTTTAAACATGACTTTCGTGCATAACTTGCAGTTGATGTATTGAAGGCAACAATACATTTGTTTAGCCTTAAAGTCATGTCATTGAATCTCTTTTAGTCTTTAAATCATTCTAAATTAATTCGAACGAATTCTATTTTTTCCCTTCAAACATTATTTTCTTACATAACTTGTTATTAATCTATTGAAGACAACAATGCATTATTTTAGCATTAAAAAGCATATCACTCAGTCTTTTCAATCATTAAATTGTTTGAAGGCACTTCGAACCAATTCTCTTTTTGCATTTAAAACGCGACTTTCGTGCATAACTTGCAATTGATCTATTGATGGCAACTATGCATTTTTTAGCGTTCAAGCCATATTTTTGCCTCTCTTTTAGTCAGTAAATCATTCTAAATGACTTCGTATGAAATTCGGCATATAAACATGACTTTCGTGCATAACTTGCAGTTGATCTATTATAGGGAACAATGCATTTCTTTCGCCTTAAATTCATGTCACTGAGTCTCTTCTAGTCATTAAATCATTCTAAATTAGTTCGAATGAATTCTATTTTCGCCCTTCAAATATTATTTTCTTACATAACTTGTAATTAATCTATTGAGGACAACAATGCATTATTTTAGCATTAAAAAGCATATCACTCAGTCTTTTCAATCATTAAATTGTTTGAAGGCACTTCGAACCAATTCTCTTTTTGCATTTAAAACGCGACTTTCGTGCATAACTTGCAATTGATCTATTGATGGCAACTGTGCATTTTTTAGCGTTCAAGTCATATTTTTGCGTCTCTTTTAGTCAATAAATCATTCTAAATCACTTCGAACGAAATTCGGCCTTTAAACATGACTTTCGTGCGTAACTTGCAGTTGATCTATTGAAGGCAACAATGCATTTGTTTAGCCTTAAAGTCATGTCATTGAGTCTCTTTTCGTCATTAAATCATTCTAAATTAATTCGACCGAATTCTATTTTTGCCTTTCAAACATTATTTTCTTACATAACTTGCAATTAATCTATTGAAGACAACAATGCATTATTTTAGCATTAAAAAGCATATACTCAGTCTTTTCAATCATTAAATTGTTTGAAGGCACTTCGAACCAATTCTCTTCTTGCATTTAAAACGCGACTTTCGTGCATAACTTGCAATTGATCTATTGATGGCAACTATGCATTTTTTAGCGTTCAAGCCATATTTTTGCCTCTCTTTTAGTCAGTAAATCATTCTAAATCATTTCGAACGAAATTCGGCCTTTAAACATGACTTTCGTGCGTAACTTGCAGTTGATCTATTGAAGGCAACAATGCATTTGTTTAGCCTTAAAGTCATGTCATTGAGTCTCTTTTAGTCTCTAAATCATTCTAAATTAATTCGAACGAATTCTATTTTTGCCCTTCAAACATTATTTTCTTACATAACTTGTAATTAATCTATTGAAGACAACAATGCATTAGTTTAGCATCAAAAAGCATATGACTCAGTCTTTTCAATCATTAAATTGTTTGAAGGCACTCCGAGCCAATTCTCTTTTTGCATTTAAAACGCGACTTTCGTGCATAACTTGCAATTGATCTATTGATCGCAACTATGCATTTTTTAGCGTTCAAGTCATATTTTTGCATCTCTTTTAGTCAGTAAATCATTCTAAATCACTTCGAACGAAATTCGGCCTTTAAACATGACTTTCGTGCGTAACTTGCAGTTGATCTATTGAAGGCAACAATGCATTTGGTTAGCCTTAAAGTCATGTCATTGAGTCTCTTTTAGTCATTAAATCATTCTAAATTAATTCGAACGAATTCTATTTTCGCCCTTCAAACATTATTTTCTTACATAACTTATAATTAATCTATTGAAGACAACAATGCATTATTTTAGCATTAAAAAGCATATGACTCAGTCTTTTCAATCATTAAATTGTTTGAAGGCACTTCGAACCAAATCTCTTTTTGCATTTAAAACGCGACTTTCGTGCATAACTTGCAATTGATCTATTGATGGCAACTATGCATTTTGTAGCATTCAAGCCATATTTTTGCTTCTCTTTTAGTCAGTAAATCATTCTAAATCACTTCGTATGAAATTCGGCATTTAAACAAGACATTCGTGCATAACTTGCGGTTGATCTATTGAAGGCAACAATGCATTTGTTTAGCCTTAAAGTCATGTCACTGAGTCTCTTCTAGTCATTAAATCATTCTAAATTATTTCGAACGAATTCTATTTTCGCCCTTCAAACATTATTTTCTTACATAACTTGTAATTAATCTATTGAAGACAACAATGCATTATTTTAGCATTAAAAAGCATATCACTCAGTCTTTTCAATCATTAAATTGTTTGTAGGCACTTCGAACCAATTCTCTTTTTGCATTTAAAACGTGACTTTCGTGCATAACTTGCAATTGATCTATTGATGGCAACTATGCATTTTTTAGCGTTCAAGTCATATTTTTGCGTCTCTTTTAGTCAATAAATCATTCTAAATCACTTCGAATGAAATTCGGCCTTTAAACATGACTTTCGTGCGTAACTTGCAGTTGATCTATTGAAAGCAACAATGCATTTGTTTAGCCTTAAAGTCATGTCATTGAGTCTCTTTTAGTCTCTAAATCATTCTAAATTAATTCGAACGAATTCTATTTTCGCCCTTCAAACATTATTTTCTTCCATAACTTATAATTAATCTATTGAAGACAACAATGCATTATTTTAGCATTAAAAAGCATATCACTCAGTCTTTTCAATCATTAAATTGTTTGAAGGCACTGCGAAGCAATTCTCTTTTTGCATTTGAAACGCGACTTTCGTGCATAACTTGCAATTGATCTATTGATGGCAACTATGCATTTTTTAGCGTTCAAGTCATATTTTTGCGTCTCTTTTAGTCAGTAAATCATTCTAAATTACTTCGAACGAAATTCGGCCTTTAAACATGACTTTCGTGCGTAACTTGCAGTTGATCTATTGAAGGCAACAATGCATTTGTTTAGCCTTAAAGTCATGTCATTGAGTCTCTTTTAGTCTTTAAATCATTCTAAATTAATTCGACCGAATTCTATTTTCTCCTTTCAAACATTATTTTCTTACATAACTTATAATTAATCTATTGAAGACAACAATGCATTATTTTAGCATTAAAAAGCATATCACTCAGTCTTTTCAATCATTAAATTGTTTGAAGGCACTTCGAATCAATTCTCTTTTTGCATTTAAAACGCGACTTTCATGCATAACTTGCAATTGATCTATTGATGGCAACTATGCATTTTTTAGCATTTTAGCCATATTTTTGCCTCTCTTTTAGTCAGTAAATCATTCTAAATCACTTCGAACGAAATTCGGCCTTTAAACATGACTTTCGTGCGTAACTTGCAGTTGATCTATTGAAAGCAACAATGCATTTGTTTAGCCTTAAAGTCATGTCATTGAGTTTCTTTTAGTCATTAAATCATTCAAATTAATTCGAACGAATTCTATTTTCGACCTTCAAACATTATTTTCTTACATAACTTATAATTAATCTATTGAAGACAACAATGCATTATTTTAGCATTAAAAAGCATATCACTCAGTCTTTTCAATCATTAAATTGTTTGAAGGCACTTCGAAGCAATTCTCTTTTTGCATTTGAAACGCGACTTTCGTGCATTACTTGCAATTGATCTATTGATGGGAACTATGCATTTTTTAGCGTTCAAGTCATATTTTTGCGTCTCTTTTAGTCAGTAAATCATTCTAAATCACTTCGAACGAAATTCGGCCTTTAAACATGACTTTCGTGCGTAACTTATAGTTGATCTATTGAAGGCAACAATGCATTTGTTAGCCTTAAAGTCATGTCATTGAGTCTCTTTTAGTCTTTAAATCATTCTAAATTAATTCGACCGAATTCTATTTTCGCCTTTCAAACATTATTTTCTTACATAACTTGCAATTAATCTATTGAAGACAACAATGCATTATTTTAGCATTAAAAAGCATATCACTCAGTCTTTTCAATCATTAAATTGTTTGAAGGCACTTCGAATCAATTCTCTTTTTGCATTTAAAACGCGAGTTTCGTGCATAACTTGCAATTGATCTATTGGTGGCAACTATGCATTTTTTAGCGTTCAAGTCATATTTTTGCGTCTCTTTTAGTCAGTAAATCATTCTAAATTACTTCGAACGAAATTCGGCCTTTAAACATGACTTTCGTGCGTAACTTGCAGTTGATCTATTGAAGGGAACAATGCATTTGTTTAGCCTTAAAGTCATGGCATTGAGTCTTTGTTAGTCATTAAATCATTCTAAATTAATTCGAACGAATTCTATTTTCGCCCTTCAAACATTATTTTCTTACATAACTTGTAATTAATCTATTGAAGACAACAATGCATTATTTTAACATTAAAAAGCATATCACTCAGTCTTTTCAATCATTAAATTGTTTGAAGGCTTTTCGAACCAATTCTCTTTTTGCATTTAAAACGCGACTTTCGTGCATAACATGCAATTGATCTATTGATGGCAACTATGCATTTTTTAGCGTTCAAGCCATATTTTTGCCTCTCTTTTAGTCAGTAAATCATTCTAAATCACTTCGTATGAAATTCGGCATTTAAACATGACTTTCGTGCATAACTTGCAGTTGATCTATTATAGGGAACAATGCATTTCTGTCGCCTTAAATTCATGTCACTGAGTCTCTTCTAGTCATTAAATCATTCTAAATTAGTTTGAACGAATTCTATTTTCGCCCTTCAAATATTATTTTTTACATAACTTGTAATTAATCTATTGAAGACAACAATGCATTATTTTAGCATTAAAAAGCATATCACTCAGTCTTTTCAATCATTAAATTGTTTGAAGGCACTTCGAATCAATTCTCTTTTTGCATTTAAAACGCGACTTTCATGCATAACTTGCAATTGATCTATTGATGGCAACTATGCATTTTTTAGCGTTCCAGCCATATTTTTGCCTCTCTTTTAGTCAGTAAATCATTCTAAATCACTTCGAACGAAATTTGGCCTTTAAACATGACTTTCGTGCGTAACTTGCAGTTGATCTATTGAAAGCAACAATCCATTTGTTTAGCCTTAAAGTCATGTCATTGAGTTTCTTTTAATCATTAAATCATTCAAAATTAATTCGAACGAATTCTATTTTCGCCCTTCAAACATTATTTTCTTACATAACTTAGAATTAATCTATTGAAGACAACAATGCATTATTTTAGCATTAAAAAGCATATCACTCAGTCTTTTCAATCATTAAATTGTTTGAAGGCACTTCGAAGCAATTCTCTTTTTGCATTTGAAACGCGACTTTCGTGCATTACTTGCAATTGATCTATTGATGGCAACTATGCATTTTTTAGCGTTCAAGTCATATTTTTGCGTCTCTTTTAGTTAGTAAATCATTCTAAATCACTTCGAACGAAATTCGGGCTTTAAACATGACTTTCGTGCGTAACTTGTAGTTGATCTATTGAAGGCAACAATGCATTTGTTAGCCTTAAAGTCATGTCATTGAGTCTCTTTTAGTCTTTAAATCATTCTAAATTAATTCGACCGAATTCTATTTTCGCCTTTCAAACATTATTTTCTTACATAACTTGCAATTAATCTATTGAAGACAACAATGCATTATTTTAGCATTAAAAAGCATATCACTCAGTCTTTTCAATCATTAAATTGTTTGAAGGCACTTCGAATCAATTCTCTTTTTGCATTTAAAAGGCGACTTTCGTGCATAACTTCCAATTGATCTATTGGTGGCAACTATGCATTTTTTAGCGTTCAAGTCCTATTTTTGCGTCTCTTTTAGTCAGTAAATCATTCTAAATCAGTTCGTATGAAATTCGGCATTTAAACTTGACTTTCGTGCATAACTTGCAGTTGATCTATTATAGAGAACAATGCATTTCTTTCGCCTTAAATTCATGTCACTGAGTCTCTTCTTGTCATTAAATCATTCTAAATTAGTTCTAACGAATTCTATTTTCGCCCTTCAAATATTATTTTCTTACATAACTTGTAATTAATCTATTGAAGACAACAATGCATTATTTTAGCATTAAAAAGCATATCACTCCGTCTTCTCAATCATTAAATTGTTTGGAGGCACTTCGAACCAATTCTCTTTTTGCATTTAAAACGCGACTTTCGTGCATAACTTGCAATTGATCTCTTGATGGCAACTATGCATTTTTTAGCGTTCGAGTCATATTTTTGCGTCTCTTTTAGTCAGTAAATCATTCTAAATCACTTCGAACGAAATTCGGCCATTAAACATGACTTTCGTGCGTAACTTTCAGTTGATCTATTGAAGGCAACAATGCATTTGTTTAGCCTTAAAGTCATGTCACTGAGTCTCTTTTAGTCACTAAATCATTCTAAAGTAATTCGAACGAATTCTATTTTCGCCCTTCAAACATTATTTTCTTACATAACTTGTAATTAATCTATTGAAGACAACAATGCATTATTTTAGCATTAAAAAGCATATCACTCAGTCTTTTCAAGCATTAAATTGTTTGAAGGCACTTCGAACCAATTCTCTTTTTGCATTTGAAACGCGACTTTCGTTTATAACTTGCAATTGATCTATTGATCGCAACTATGCATTTTTTAGCGTTCAAGTCATATTTTTGCGTCTCTTTTAGTCAGTAAATCATTCTAAATCACTTCGTATGAAATTCGGCATTTAAACATGACTTTCGTGCATAACTTGCAATTGATCTATTATAGGCAACAATGCATTTCTTTAGCCTTAAATTCGTGTCACCGGGTCTCTTCTAGTCATTAAATCATTCTAAATTAATTCGAACGAATTCTATTTTCGCCCTTCAAATATTATTTTCTTACATAACTTGTAATTAATCTATTGAAGACAACAATGCATTATTTTAGCATTAAAAAGCATATCACTCAGTCTTTTCAATCATTAAATTGTTTGAAGGCACTTCGAACCAATTCTCTTTTTGCATTTAAAACGCGACTTTCGTGCATAACTTGCAATTGATCTATTGATGGCAACTATGCATTTTTTAGCGTTGAAGTCATATTTTTGCGTCTCTTTTAGTCAGTAAATCATTCTAAATCACTTCGAACGAAATTCGGCCTTTAAACTTGACTTTCGTGCGTAACTTGCAGTTGATCTATTGAAGGGAACAATGCATTTGTTTAGCCTTAATGTCTTGTCATTGAGTCTCTTTTAGTCATTAAATCATTCTAAATTAATTCGAACGAATTCTATTTTCGCCCTTCAAACTTTATTTTCTTACATAACTTGTAATTAATCTATTGAAGAAAACAATGCATTATTTTAGCATTAAAAAGCATATCACTCAGTCTTTTCAATCATTAAATTGTTTGAAGGCACTTCGAAGCAATTCTCTTTTTGCATTTAAAACGCGACTTTCGTGCATAACTTGCAATTGATCTATTGATGGCAACTATGCATTTTTTAGCGTTCAAGTCATATTTTTGCGTCTCTTTTAGTCAGTAAATCATTCTAAATCACTTCGTATGAAATTCGGCATTTAAACATGACTTTCGTGCATAACTTGCAATTGATCTATTATAGGCAACAATGCATTTCTTTAGCCTTAAATTCATGTCACCGGGTCTCTTCTAGTCATTAAATCATTCTAAATTAGTTCGAACGAATTCTATTTTCGCCCTTCAAATATTATTTTCTTACATAACTTGTAATTAATCTATTGAAGACAACAATGCATTATTTTAGCATTAAAAAGCATATCACTCAGTCTTTTCAATCATTAAATTGTTTGAAGGCACTTCGAACCAATTCTCTTTTTGCATTTAAAACGCGACTTTCGTGCATAACTTGCAATTGATCTATTGATGGCAACTATGCATTTTTTAGCGTTGAAGTCATATTTTTGCGTCTCTTTTAGTCAGTAAATCATTCTAAATCACTTCGAACGAAATTCGGCCTTTAAACATGACTTTCGTGCGTAACTTGCAGTTGATCTATTGAAGGCAACAATGCATTTGTTTAGCCTTAAAGTCATGTCATTGAGTCTCTTTTAGTCATTAAATCATTCTAAATTAATTCGAACGAATTCTATTTTCGCCCTTCAAATATTATTTTCTTACATAACTTGTAATTAATCTATTGAAGACAACAATGCATTATTTTAGCATTAAAAAGCATATCACTCAGTCTTTTCAGTCATTAAATTGTTTGAAGGCACTTCGAACCAATTCTCTTTTTGCATTTAAAACGCGACTTTCGTGCATAACTTGCTATTGATCTATTGATGGCAACTATGGATTTTTTAGCCTTAAAATCATGTTATTTAGTCTTCTCTCGTCATTAAATCAATTAAAAGTAAGTCGAAAGAATTCTACTTTTTTGCACTTCAAACACGACTTTCGTTCAGAACTTCCAATTCAACCATTGAAGGCAGCTATGCATCTTTCTAGCCTTAAAATTATGTCATTAAGTCTCTTGTTGTCATCAAATCATTTGAAAGCAATTCAAACGAATTCTATTTTCGCTCTTTAAACGAGACTTTTGTGCATAACTTACGATTGATCTATTCAAGTAAATTACCCATTGTTTAGCCTTGAAATCATGTCATTGAGTCTCTTCTAGTAATTAAATCACTTCAAAGCAATTCGAATGAAATCTATTTTTGCACTTCAACCACGAATTTCATGCATAATTTGCAATAGATCTTTTGAGGGCAGCTATGCATTTGTATAGCCTTAAAATCATGTCATTGAGTCACTATTAGTCAATAAATCATACGAAATCAATTCAAACAAATTCTATTTTCGCATTTCAAACACAACTTTTGTGCAAAACATGCAATTGGTCTATTGAAGGCAATTATGCTTTCGTTTAGCCTTAAAATCATGTCATTGCGTCTTCTCTAGTCATTAAATCAATTAAAAGTAAGTCGAAAGAATTCTATTTTTTTGCACTTCAAATACGACTTTCGTTCAGAACTTCCAATTCAACCATTGAAGGCAACTATGCATCTTTTTAGCCTTAAAATCATGTCATTGAGTCTCTTGTAGTCATCAAATCATTTGAAAGCAATTCGAAACAATCCTATTTTAGCTATTTAAACGAGACTTTTGTGCGTAACTTGCGATTGATCTACTCAAGTAAATTACCCATTGTTTAGCCTTGAAATCATGTCATTGAGTCTGTTCCAGTAATTAAATCACTTCAAAGCAATTCGAATGAAATCTATTTTTGCACTTCAACCACGACTTTCATGCATAATTTGCAATAGATCTTTTGAGGGCAGCTATGCATTTGTATAGCCTTAAAATCATGTCATTGAGTCACTATTAGTGAATAAATCATACGGAATCAATTCACACAAATTCTATTTTTGCATTTCAAACACAACTTTTGTGCAAACCATGCAATTGGTCTATTGAAGGCAATTATGCTTTCGTTTAGCCTTAAAATCATGTCATTGCGTCTTCTCTAGTCATTAAATCAATTAAAAGTAAGTCGAAAGAATTTTATTTTTTTGCACTTCAAATAAGACTTTCGTTCAGAACTTCCAATTCAACCATTGAAGGCAACTATGCATCTTTTTAGCCTAAAAATCATGTCATTGAGTCTCTTGTTGTCATCAAATCATTTGAAAGCAATTCGGATGAATTCTATTTTCGCTCGTTAAACGAGACTTTTGTGCATAACTTGCGATTGATCTATTCAAGTAAATTACCCATTGTTGAGCCTTGAAATCATGTCACTGAGTCTCTTCTAGTAATTAAATCACTTCAAAGGAATTCAAACGAAATCTATTTTCGCACTTCAACCACGACTTTCATGCATAATTCGCAATGGATCTTTTGAAGGCAACTATGCATTTGTATAACCTTAAGATCAGGTCATTAAGCCACTTTTAGTTAATAAATCAAACGAAATCTATTCAAACAAATTCTATTTTCGCATTTCAAACACAACTTTTGTGCAAAACATGCAATTGATCTATTGAAGGCAATTATGCATTTGTTTAGCCTTAAAATCGTGTCATTGAATCTTCTCTAGTCATTAAATCAATTCAAAGTAAGTCGAAAGAATTCCATTTTTTCGCACTTCAAACACGACTTTCGTTCAGAACATCCAATTCTACCATTGAAGGCAACTATGCATCTTTTTAGCCTTAAAATCATGTCATTGAGTCTCTTGTTGTCATCAAATCATTTGAAAGCAATTCGAACGAATTCTATTTTCGCTCTTTAAACGAGACTTTTGTGCATAATTTGCGATCGATCTATTCAAGTAAATTATCCATAGTTTAGCCATGAAATCATGTCACTAAGTCTCTTCTGGTAATTAAATCACTTCAAAGCAATTCGAACGAAATCTATTTTCGCATTTCAACGACGACTTTCATGCATAATTTGCAATGGATATTTTCAAGGCAACTATGCATTTGTATAGCCTTAAAATCTGGTAATTTTGCCACTTTTAGTCAATAAATCATACGAAATCAATTCAAACAAATTCTATTTTCGCATTTCAAAAACAACTTTTGTCCAAAACATGCAATTGATCTATTGAAGGCAATTATGCTTTCGTTTAGCCTTAAAACAATGTCATTAAGTCTTCTCTAGTCATTAAATCAATTAAAAGTAAGTCGAAAGAATTCTACTTTTTCGCACTTCAAACACGACTTTCGTTCAGAACTTCCCATTCAACCATTGAAGGCAACTATGCCACTTTTTAGCCTTAAAATCATGTCATTGAGTCTCTTGTTGTCATCAAATCATTTGAAAGCAATTCGAACGAATTCTATTTTCGCTCTTTAAACAAGACTTTTGTGCATAAATTGCTATTGATCTATTCAAGTAAATTACCCATTTTTTAGCCTTGAAATCATGTCATTGAGTCTCATCTAGTAATTAAATCACATCAAAGCAATTCGAACGAAATCTATTTTCGCACTTGAACCACGATTTTCGTGCATAATTTGCAATGGATCTTTTGAAGGGAACTATGCTTTTGTTTAGCCTTAAAATCAGGTCATTGAGCCACTTTTAGTCAATAAATCATACGAAATAAATTCAAACAAATTCTATTTTCGGATTTCAAACACAACTTTTGTGCAATACATGCAATTGATATATTGAAGGCAATTATGCGCTTGTTTAGCCTTAAAATCATGTTATTCACTCTTCTCTAGTCATTAAATCAATTAAAAGTAAGTCGAAAGAATTCTACTTTTTCGCACTTCAAACACGACTTTCATTCAGAACTTCCAATTCAACCATTGAAGGCAACTATGCATCTTTTTAGCCTAAAAATCATGTCATTGAGTCTCTTGTTGTCATCAAATCATTTGAAAGCAATTCGGACGAATTCTATTTTCGCTCGTTAAACGAGACTTTTGTGCATAACTTGCGATTGATCTACTCAAGTAAATTACCCATTCTTTAGCCTTGAAATCATGTCATTGTGTCTCTTCTAGTAATTAAATCACTTCAAAGCAATTCCAACGAAATCTATTTTCGCACATGAAACACGACTTTCACGAATAATTTGCAATGGATCTTTTGAAGGCCACTATGCATTTCTATAGCCTTAAAATCATGTCATTGAGCCACTTTTAGTCAATAAATCATACGAAATCAATTCAAACAACTTTTATTTTCGCATTTCAAACACAACTTTTGTGCAAAACATGCAATTGGTCTATTGAAGGCAATTATGCGTTTGTCTAGCCTTAAAATCGTGTCATTGACTCTTCTCTACTCATTAAATCAATTAAAAGTAAGTCGAAAAAATTCTATTTTTTCGATCTTCAAACACGACTTTCGTTCAGAACTTCCTATTAAACCGTTGAAGGCAACTATGCATCTTTTTAGCCTTAAAATCATGTCATTGAGTTTCTTGTAGTCATCAAATCATTTCAAAGCAATTCGAACGAATCCTATTGTCTCTTTTTCAACGAGACTTTTGTGCATAATTTGCGATCGATCTATTCAAGTAAATTATTCATAGTTTAGCCATGAAATCATGTCATTAAGTCTCTTCTGGTAATTAAATCACTTCAAAGGAATTCAAACGAAATCTATTTTCGCACTTCAACCACGACTTTCATGCATAATTTGCAATGGATATTTTGATGGCAACTATGCATTTGTATAGCCTTAAAATCAGGTCATTGAGCCACTTTTAGTCAATAAATCATACGAAATCAATTCAAACAAATTCTATTTTCGCATTTCAAACACAACTATTGTGCAAAGCATTCAATTGATCTATTAAAGGCAATTATGCGTTTGTTTAGCCTTAAAATCATATCATTGAGTCATCTCTAGTCATTAAATCAATTAAAAGTAAGTCGAAAAAATTCTATTTTTTTGCACCTCAAACACGACTTTCGTTCCGAACTTCCAATTCAACCATTGAAGGCAACTATGCATCTTTTTAGCCTTAAAATCATGTCATTGAGTCTCTTGTTGTCATCAAATCATTTGAAAGCAATTCGAACGAATTCTGTTTTCACTCTTTAAACGAGACTTTTGTGCATAACTTGCGATTGATTTATTCAAGTAAATTACCCATTCTTTAGCCTTGAAATCATGTCACTGAGTCTCTTCTAGTAATTAAATCACTTCAAAGCAATTCCAACGAAATCTATTTTCGCACTTCAACCACGACTTTCATGCATAATTTGCAATGGATATTTTCAAGGGAACTATGCATTTTATAGCCTTAAAATCATGTCATTGAGCCACTTTTAGTCAATAAATCATACGAAATCAATTCAAACAACTTTTTTTTTCGCATTTCAAACACAACTTTTGTGCAAAACATGCAATTGATCTATTGAAGGCAATTATGCGTTTGTCTAGCCTTAAAATCGTGTCATTGAGTCTTCTCTACTCATTAAATCAATTAAAAGTAAGTCGAAAAAATTCTATTTTTTAGATCTTCAAACACGACTTTCGTTCAGAACTTCCAATTCAACCATCGAAGGCAACTATGCATCTTTTTAGCCTTAAAATCATGTCATTGAGTCTCTTGTTGTCATCAAATCATTTGAAAGTAATTCGAACGAATTCTATCTTGGCTCTTTAAACGAGACTTTTGTGCATGACTTGCGATTGATCTATTCAAGTAAATTACCCATTGTTTAGCCTTGAAATCATGTCATTGAGTCTCTTCCAGTAATTAAATCACTTCAAAGCAATTCGAACGAAATCTATTTTCGCACTTGAACCACGACTTTCGTGCATAATTTGCAATGGATCTTTTGAAGGCAACTATGCATTTGTATAGCCTTAAAATCATTTCATTGAGTCACTTTTAATCAATAAATCATACGAAATCAATTCAAACAACTTTTATTTTCGCATTTCAAACACAACTTTTGTGCAAAACATGCAATTGATCTATTGAAGGCAATTATGCGTTTGTCTAGCCTTAAAATCGTGTCATTGAGTCTTCTCTACTCATTAAATCAATTAAAAGTAAGTCGAAAAAATTCTATTTTTTAGATCTTCAAACACGACTTTCGTTCAGAACTTCCAATTCAACCATCGAAGGCAACTATGCATCATTTTAGCCTTAAAATCATGTCATTGAGTCTCTTGTTGTCATCAAATCATTTGAAAGCAATTCGAACGAATTCTATCTTGGCTCTTTAAATGAGACTTTTGTGCATGACTTGCGATTGATCTATTCAAGTAAATTACCCATTGTTTAGCCTTCAAATCATGTCATTGAGTCTCTTCTAGTAATTAAATCACTTCAAAGCAATTCGAACGAAATATATTTTCGCACTTCAACCACGACTTTCATGCATAATTTGCAATGGATATTTTGAAGGCAACTATGCATTTGTATGGCCTTAAAAACATGTCATTGAGTCACTTTTAGTCAATAAATCATACGAAATCAATTCAAACAACTTTTATTTTCGCATTTCAAACACAACTTTTGTGCAAAACATGCAATTGATCTATTGAAGGCAATTATGCGTTTGTTTAGCCTTAAAATCATGTCATTGAGTCTTCTCTAGTCATTAAATCAATTCAATGTAAGTCGAAAGAATTCCATTTTTTCGCACTTCAAACACGACTTTCGTTCAGAACTTCCAATTCAACCATTGAAGGCAACTACGCATCTTTTTAGCCTTAAAATCATGTCATTGAGTCTCTTGTTGTCATCAAATCATTTGAAAGCAATTCGAACGAATTCTATTTTCGCTCTTGAAACGAGACGTTTGTGCATAAATTGCGATTGATCTATTCAAGTAAATTACCCATTGTTTACCCTTGAAATCATGTCATTGAGTCTTTTCTAGTAATTAAATCACTTTAAAGCAATTCGAATGAAATCTATTTTCACACTTCAACCAAGACTTTCTTGCATAATTTGCAATGGATATTTTGAAGGCAACTATGCATTTTATAGCCTTAAAATCATGTCATTGAGCCACTTTTAGTCAATAAATCATACGAAATCAATTCAAACAACTTTTATTTTCGCATTTCAAACACAACTTTTGTGCAAAACATGCAATTGATCTATTGAAGGCAATTATGCGTTTGTTTAGCCTTAAAATCATGTTATTTACTCTTCTCTAGTCATTAAATCAATTAAAAGTAAGTCGAAAGAATTCTACTTTTTCGCACTTCAAACACGACTTTCGTTCAGAACTTCCAATTCAACCATTGAAGGCAACTATGCATCTTTTTAGCCTTAAAATCATGTCATTGAGTCTCTTGTTGTCATCAAATCATTTGAAAGCAATTCGAACGAATTCTGTTTTCACTCTTTAAACGAGACTTTTGTGCATAACTTGTGATTGATCTATTCAAGTAAATTACCCATTATTTAGCCTTGAAATCATGTCACTGAGTCTCTTCTAGTAATTAAATCACTTCAAAGCAATTCGAACAAAATCTATTTTCGCACATGAAATACGACTTTCATGCAGAATTTGCAATGGATCTTTTGAAGGCAACTATGCATTTCTATGGCCTTAAAATCATGTCATTGAGCCACTTTTAGTCAATAAATCATACGAAATCAATTCAAACAACTTTTATTTTCGCATTTCAAACACAACTTTTGTGCAAAACATGCAATTGATCTATTGAAGGCAATTATGCGTTTGTCTAGCCTTAAAATCGTGTCATTGAGTCTTCTCTACTCATTAAATCAATTAAAAGTAAGTCGAAAAAATTCTATTTTTTCGATCTTCAAACACGACTTTCGTTCAGAACTTCCAATTCAACCGTTGAAGGCAACTATGCATCTTTTTAGCCTTAAAATCATGTCATTGAGTCTCTTGTAGTCATTAAATCATTTGAAAGCAATTCGAAAGAATCCTATTTTCGCAATTTAAACGAGACTTTTGTGCATAACTTGTGATTGATCTATTGAAGTAAATTACCCATTATTTAGCCTTGAAATCATGTCACTGAGTCTCTTCTAGTAATTAAATCACTTCAAAGCAATTCGAACAAAATCTATTTTCGCACTTCAACCACGACTTTCATGCATAATTTGCAATGGATATTTTGAAGGCAACTATGCATTTGTATAGCCTTAAAATCTGGTCATTGTGCCACTTTTAGTCAATAAATCATACGAAATCAATTCAAACAAATTCTATTTTCGCATTTGAAACACAACTTTTGTGCAATACATGCAATTGATATATTGAAGGCAATTATGCGTTTGTTTAGCCTTAAAATCATGTTATTTACTCTTCTCTAGTCATTAAATCAATTAAAAGTAAGTCGAAAGAATTCTACTTTTTCGCACTTCAAACACGACTTTCGTTCAGAACTTCCAATTCAACCATTGAAGGCAACTATGCATCTTTTTAGCCTTAAAATCATGTCATTGAGTCTCTTGTTGTCATCAAATCATTTGAAAGCAATTCGAACGAATTCTGTTTTCACTCTTTAAACGAGACTTTTGTGCATAACTTGCGATTGATCTATTCAAGTAAATTACCCATTCTTTAGCCTTGAAATCATGTCATTGTGTCTCTTCTAGTAATTAAATCACTTCAAAGCAATTCCAACGAAATCTATTTTCGCACATGAAATACGACTTTCATGCAGAATTTGCAATGGATCTTTTGAAGGCAACTATGCATTTCTATGGCCTTAAAATCATGTCATTGAGCCACTTTTAGTCAATAAATCATACGAAATCAATTCAAACAACTTTTATTTTCGCATTTCAAACACAACTTTTGTGCAAAACATGCAATTGATCTATTGAAGGCAATTATGCGTTTGTCTAGCCTTAAAATCGTGTCATTGAGTCTTCGCTACTCATTAAATCAATTAAAAGTAAGTCAAAAAAATTCTATTTTTTCGATCTTCAAACACGACTTTCGTTCAGAACTTCCAATTCAACCGTTGAAGGCAACTATGCATCTTTTTAGCCTTAAAATCATGTCATTGAGTCTCTTGTAGTCATTAAATCATTTGAAAGCAATTCGAACGAATCCTATTTTCGCAATTTAAACGAGACTTTTGTGCATAACTTGTGATTGATCTATTGAAGTAAATTACCCATTATTTAGCCTTGAAATCATGTCACTGAGTCTCTTCTAGTAATTAAATCACTTCAAAGCAATTCGAACAAAATCTATTTTCGCACTTCAACCACGACTTTCATGCATAATTTGCAATGGATATTTTGAAGGCAACTATGCATTTGTATAGCCTTAAAATCTGGTCATTGTGCCACTTTTAGTCAATAAATCATACGAAATCAATTCAAACAAATTCTATTTTCGCATTTGAAACACAACTTTTGTGCAATACATGCAATTGATATATTGAAGGCAATTATGCGTTTGTTTAGCCTTAAAATCATGTTATTTACTCTTCTCTAGTCATTTAATCAATTAAAAGTAAGTCGAAAGAATTCTACTTTTTTGCACTTCAAACACGACTTTCGTTCAGAACTTCCAATTCAACCATTGAAGGCAACTATGCATCTTTTTAGCCTTAAAATCATGTCATTGAGTCTCTTGTTGTCATCAAATCATTTGAAAGCAATTCGAACGAATTCTGTTTTCACTCTTTAAACGAGACTTTTGTGCATAACTTGCGATTGATCTATTCAAGTAAATTACCCATTCTTTAGCCTTGAAATCATGTCATTGTGTCTCTTCTAGTAATTAAATCACTTCAAAGCAATTCCAACGAAATCTATTTTCGCACATGAAATACGACTTTCATGCATAATTTGCAATGGATCTTTTGAAGGCAACTATGCATTTCTATGGCCTTAAAATCATGTCATTGAGCCACTTTTAGTCAATAAATCATACGAAATCAATTCAAACAACTTTTATTTTCGCATTTCAAACACAACTTTTGTGCAAAACATGCAATTGATCTATTGAAGGCAATTATGCGTTTGTCTAGCCTTAAAATCGTGTCATTGAGTCTTCGCTACTCATTAAATCAATTAAAAGTAAGTCAAAAAAATTCTATTTTTTCGATCTTCAAACACGACTTTCGTTCAGAACTTCCAATTCAACCGTTGAAGGCAACTATGCATCTTTTTAGCCTTAAAATCATGTCATTGAGTTTCTCGTAGTCATCAAATCATTTCAAAGCAATTCGAACGAATCCTATTGTCGCTTTTTAAACGAGACTTTTGTGCATAATTTGCGATCGATCTATTCAAGTAAATTATCCATAGTTTAGCCATGAAATCATGTCATTAAGTCTCTTCTGGTAATTAAATCACTTCAAAGCAATTCGAACGAAATCTATTTTCGCATTTCAACGACGACTTTCATGCATAATTTGCCATTGATATTTTGAAGGCAACTATGCATTTGTATAGCCTTAAAATCTGGTCATTGTGCCACTTTTAGTCAATAAATCATACGAAATCAATTCAAACAAATTCTATTTTCGCATTTCAAACACAACTTTTGTCCAGAACATGCAATTGATCTATTTAAGGCAATTATGCTTTCGTTTAACCTTAAAACAATGTCATTAAGTCTTCTCTAATCATTAAATCAATTAAAAGTAAGTCGAAAGAATTCTACTTTTTCGCACTTCAAACATGACTTTCGTTCAGAACTTCCAATTCAACCATTGAAGGCAACTATGCCACTTTTTAGCCTTAAAATCATGTCATTGAGTCTCTTGTTGTCATCAAATCATTTGAAAGCACTTCGAACGAATTCTATTTTCGCTCTTTAAACGAGACTTTTGTGCATAAATTGCTATTGATCTATTCAAGTAAATTACCCATTTTTTAGCCTTGAAATCATGTCATTGAGTCTCATCTAGTAATTAAATCACATCAAAGCAATTCGAATGAAATCTATTTTCGCACTTGAACCACGATTTTCGTGCATAATTTGCAATGGATCTTTTGAAGGCAACTATGCATTTGTTTTGCCTTAAAATCAGGTCATTGAGCCACTTTTAGTCAATAAATCATACGAAATAAATTCAAACAAATTCTATTTTCGGATTTCAAACACAACTTTTGTGCAATACATGCAATTGATATATTGAAGGCAATTATGCGCTTGTTTAGCCTTAAAATCATGTTATTTACTCTTCTCTAGCCATTAAATCAATTAAAAGTAAGTCGAAAGAATTCTACTTTTTCGCACTTCAAACACGACTTTCGTTCAGAACTTCCCATTCAACCATTGAAGGCAACTATGCATCTTTTTAGCCTAAAAATCTTGTCATTGAGTCTCTTGTTATCATCAAATCATTTGAAAGCAATTCGGACGAATTCTATTTTCGCTCTTTAAACGAGACTTTTGTGCATAACTTGCGATTGATCTACTCAAGTAAATTACCCATTGTTTACCCTTGAAATCATGTCATTGAGTCTCTTCTAGTAATTAAATCACTTCAAAGCAATTCGAACGAAAACTATTTTCGCACTTCAACCACGACTTTCGTGCATAATTTGCAATGGATCTTTTGAAGGCAACTATGTATTTGTATAGCCTTAAAATCATGTCATTGAGTCACTTTTAGTCAATAAATCAGACGAAATCAATTCAAACAAATTCTACTTTCGCATTTCAAACACAACTTTTGTGCAAAACATGAAATTGATATATTGAAGGCAATTATGCGTTTGTTTAGCCTTAAAATCATGTTATTGAGTCTTCTCTAGTCACTAAATCAATTCAAGGTAAGTCGAAAGAATTCCATTTTTTCGCACTTCAAACACGACTTTCGTTCAGAACTTCCAATTCTACCATTGAAAGCAACTATGCATCTTTTTAGCCTTAACATCATGTCATTGAGTCTCTTGTTGTCATCAAATCATCTTAAAGCAATTCGAACGAATTCTGTTTTCACTCTTTCAACGAGACTTTTGTGCATAACTTGCAATTGATCTATTCAAGTAAATTACCCATTGTTTAGCCTTGAAATCATGTCACTGAGTCTCTTCTAGTAATTAAATCACTTCAAAGGAATTCGAACGAAATCTATTTTCGCACTTCAACCACGACTTTCTTGCATAATTTGCAATGGATATTTTGAAGGCAACTATGCATTTGTATAGCCTTAAAATCAGGTCATTGAACCACTTATAGAAAATAAATTATACGAAATCAATTCAAACAAATTCTATTTTCGCATTTCAAACACAACTTTTGTCCAAAACATGCAATTGATCTATTGAAGGCAATTATGCTTTCGTTTAGCCTTAAAATCAAGTCATTAAGTCTTCTCTAGTCATTAAATCAATTAAAAATAAGTCGAAAGAATTCTACTTTTTCGCACTTCAAACACGACTTTCGTTCAGAACTTCCAATTCAACCATTGAAGGCAACTATGCCACTTTGTAGCCTTAAAATCATGTCATTGAGTCTCTTGTTGTCATCAAATGATTTGAAAGCAATTCGAACGAATTCTATTTTCGCTCTTTATACCAAACTTTTCTGCATAAATTGCTATTGATCTATTCAAGTAAATTACCCATTGTTTTGCCGCGAAATCATGTCATTGACTCTCATCTAGTAATTAAATCACTTCAAAGCAATTCGAACGAAATCTATTTTCGCACTTCAACCACGACTTTCGTGCATAATTTGCAATGGATCATTTGAAGGCAACTATGCGTTTGTTTAGCCTTAAAATCAAGTCATTGAGCCACTTTTAGTCAATAAATCATACGAAATAAGTTCAAACAAATTCTATTTTCGAATTTCAAACACAAATTTTGTTAAAAAAATGGAATTGATATATTGTAGGCAGTTTTGTGTTTGTTTAATCTTAAAATCATGTTATTTAGTCTTCTCTAGTCACTAAATCAATTAAAAGTAAGTCGAAAGAATTCTACTTTTACGCACTTCAAACACGACTTTCGTTCAGAACTTCCAGTTCAACCATTGAAGGCAACTATGCATCTTTTTAGCCTTAAAATCATGTCATTGAGTCTCTTGTTGTCATCAAATCATTTGAAAGCAATATGGACGAATTCTATTTTCGCTCTTTAAACGAGACTTTTGTGCATAACTTGCGATTGATCTACTCAAGTAAATTACCCATTGTTTAACCATGAAATCATGTCATTAAGTCTCTTCTGGTAATTAAATAACTTCAAAGCAATTCGAACGAAATCTATTTTCGCATTTCAACGACGACTTTCATGCATAATTTGCAATGAATATTTTGAAGGCAACTATGCATTTGTATAGCCTTAAAATCTGGTCGTCGTGCCACTTTTAGTCAATAAATCATATGAAATCAATTCAAACAAATTCTATTTTCACATTTCAAACACAACTTTTTTCCAAAACATGCAATTGATCTATTGAAGGCAATTATGCTTTCGTTTAGCCTTAAAATCATGTCATTAAGAGTTCTCTAGTCATTAAATCAATTAAAAGTAAGTCTAAAGAATTCAATTTTTTCGCACTTCAAACCCGACTTTCGTTCAGAACTTCCAATTCAACAATTGAAGGCAACTATGCATCTTTTTAGCCTTAAATTCATGTCATTGAGTCTCTTGTTGTCATTAAATCATTTGAAAGCAATTCGAACGAATTCTATTTTCGCTCTTTAAACGAGACTTTTGTGCATAAATTGCGATTGATCTATTCAAGTAAATTACCCATTGTTTAGCCTTGAAATCATGTCACTGAGTCTCTTCTAGTAATTAAATCACTTCAAAGGAATTCGAACGAAATCTATTTTCGCACTTCAACCACGACTTTCTTGCATAATTTGCAATGGATATTTTGAAGGCAACTATGCATTTGTATAGCCTTAAAATCAGGTCATTGAACCACTTATAGAAAATAAATTATACGAAATCAATTCAAACAAATTCTATTTTCGCATTTCAAACACAACTTTTGTCCAAAACATGCAATTGATCTATTGAAGGCAATTATGCGTTTGTCTAGCCTTAAAATCATGTCATTGAGTCTTCTCTAGTCATTAAATCAATTCAATGTAAGTCGAAAGAATTCCATTTTTTCGCACTTCAAACACGACTTTCGTTCAGAACTTCCAATTCAACCATTGAAGGCAACTACGCATCTTTTTAGCCTTAAAATCATGTCATTGAGTCTCTTGCTGTCATCAAATCATTTGGAAGCAATTCGAAAGAATTCCATTTTCGCTCTTTAAACGAGACTTTTGTGCATAAATTGCGATTGATCTATTCAAGTAAATTACCCATTGTTTAGCCTTGAAATCATGTCATTGAGTCTCATCTAGTAATTAAATCACTTCCAAGCAATTCGAACGAAATCCATTTTCGCACTTGAACCACGACTTTCGTGCATAATTTGCAATGGATATTTTGAAGGCAACTATGCATTTGTATAGCCTTAAAATCATTTCATTGAGTCACTTTGAGTCAATAAATCATACGAAATCAATTCAAACAAATTCTATTTTCGCATTTCAAACACAAGTTTCGTGCAAAACATGCAATTCGTCTATTGAAGGCAATTATGCTTTCGTTTAGCCTTAAAATCATGTCATTGAGTCTTCTCTAGTCATTAAATCAATTAAAAGTAAGTCGAAAGAATTCTATTTTTTCCCACTTCAAACACGACTTTCGTTCAGAACTTCCCATTCAACCATTGAAGGCAACTATGCATCTTTTTAGCCTTAAAATCATGTCATTGAGTCTCTTGTTGTGATCAAATCATTTGAAACCAATTCGAACGAATTCTATTTTCGCTCTTTAAACGAGACTTTTGTGCATAAATTGCGATTGATCTATTCAAGTAAATTACCCATTGTTTAGCCCTGAAATCATGTCATTGAGTCTCATCTAGTAATTAAATCACATCAAAGCAATTCGAACGAAATCTATTTTCGCACTCGAACCACGACTTTCGTGCATAATTTGCAATGGATCTTTTTAAGGCAACTATGCATTTGTATAGCCTTAAAATCATTTCATTGAGTCACTTTGACACAGGAAATCATGCGAAATGAATTCAAACAAATTCTATTTTCGCATTTCAAACACAACTTTTGTGGAAAACATGCAATTGGTCTATTGAAGGCAATTATGCTTTCGTTTAGCCTTAAAATCATGTAATTGAGTCTTCTCTAGTCATTAAATCAATTAAAAGTAAGTCGAAAGAATTCTATTTTTTTGCACTTCAAACACGACTTTCGTTCAGAACTTCCAATTCAACCATTGAAGGCAACTATGCATCTTTTTAGCCTTAAAATCATGTCATCAAGTCTCTTGTTGTCATCAAATCATTTGAAGCAATTCAAACGAATTCTATTTTCGCTCTTTAAATGAGACTTTTGTGCATAACTTGCGATTGATCTATTCAAGTAAATTACCCATTCTTTTGCCTTGAAATCATGTCATTGTGTCGTTTCTAGTAATTAAATCACTTCAAAGCAATTCGAACGAAATCTATTTTCGCATTCGAACCACGACTTTCGTGCAAAATTTGCAATGGATCTTTTGAAGGCAACTATGCATTTGTATAGCCTTAAAATCAAGTCATTGAGTCACTTTGAGTCAATAAATCATACGAAATCAATTCAAGCAACTTTTATTTTCGCATTTCAAACACTACTTTTTTGCAAAATATGCAATTGATCTATTGAAGGCAATTATGCGTTTGTTTATCCTTAAAATCATGTCATTGAGTCTTCTCTAGTCATTAAATCAATTCAAAGTAAGTCGAAAGAATTCTATTTTTTCAGACTTCAAACACGACTTTCGTTCAGAACTTTCAATTCAACCATTGAAGGCAGCTACGCATCTTTTTAGCCATAAAATCATGTCATTGAGTCTCTTGTAGTCATCAAATCATTTGAAAGCAATTCGAAAGAATCCTATTTTCGCTATTTAAACGATACTTTTGTGCATAACTTACGACTGATGTATTCAAGTAAATTACCCATTGTTTAGCCTTGAAATCATGTCACTGAGTCTCTTCTAGTAATTAAATCACTTCAAAGGAATTCGAACGAAATCTATTTTCGCACTTCAACCACGACTTTCATGCATAATTTGCAATGGATATTTTGAAGGCAACTATGCATTTGTATAGCCTTAAAATCAGGTCATTGAGCCACTTTTAGTCTATAAATCATATGAAATCTATTCAAACAAATTCTATTTTCGCATTTCAAACACAACTTTTGTGCAAAACATGCAATTGATCTATTGAAGGCAATTATGCGTTTGTTTAGCCTTAAAATCATGTCATTGAGTCTTCTCTACTCATTAAATCAATTAAAAGTAAGTCGAAAGAATTCTATTTTTTCGCACTTCAAACACAACATTCGTTCCGAACTTCCAATTTAACCATTGAAGGCAACTATGCATCTCTTTAGCCTTAAAATCATGTCATTGAGTCTCTTGTTGTCATCAAATCATTTGAAAGCAATTCGAACGAATTCTATTTTCGCTCTTTACACGAGACTTTTGTGCATAAATTGCGATTGATCTATTCAAGTAAATTACCCATTGTTTAGCCTTGAAATCATGTCATTGAGTCTCAGCTAGTAATTAAATCACTTCAAAGGAATTCGAACGAAATCAATTTTCGCACTTCAACCACGACTTTCATGCATAATTTGCAATGGATATTTTGAAGGCAACTATGCATTTGTATAGCCTTAAAATCAGGTCACTGAGCCACTTTTAGTCAATAAATCATACGAAATCAATTCAAACAACTTTTATTTTCGCATTTCAAACACAACTTTTTTGCAAAACATGTAATTGATCTATTGAAGGCAATTATGCGTTTGTCTAGCCTTAAAATCATGTCATTGAGTCTTCTCTAGTCATTAAATCAATTCAAACTAAGTCAAAAGAATTCCATTTTTTCGCACTTCAAACACGACTTTCGTTCAGAACTTCCAATTCAACCATTGAAGGCAACTGTGCATCTTTTTAGCCTTAAAATCATGTCATTGAGTCTCTTGTATTCATCAAATCATTTGAAAGCAATTCGAACGAATTCAATTTTCGCTCTTTAAACGAGACTTTTGTGCATAAATAGCGATTGATCTATTCAAGTAAATTACCCATTGTTTAGCCTTGAAATCATGTCATTGAGTCTCTTCTAGTAATTAAATCACTTCAAAGCAATTCGAACGAAATCTATTTTCGCACTTGAACCACGACTTCCATGCATAATTTGCAATGGATCTTTTGAAGGCAACTATGCATTTGTATAGCCTTAAAATAATTTCATTGAGTCACTTTGAGTCAATAAATCATACGAAATCAATTCAAACAAATTCTATTTTCGCATTTCAAACGCAACTTTTGTGCAAAACATGCAATTGGTCTATTGAAGGCAATTATGCTTTCGTTTAGCCTTGAAATCATGTCATTGAGTCTTCTCTAGTCATTAAATCAATTCAAAGTAAGTCGAAAGAATTCAATTTTTTCGCACTTCAAACACGACTCTCGTTCAGAACTTCCAATTCAACCATTGAAGGCAACTATGCATCTTTTTAGCCTTAAAATCGTGTCATTGTGTGTCTTGTAGTCATCAAATCATTTGGAAGCAGTTCGAAAGAACCCTATTTTCGCTATTTAAATGAGACTTTTGTGCATAACTTGCGATTGATCTATTCAAGTAAATTACCCATTGTTAAGCCTTGAAATCATGTCACTGAGTCTCTTCTAGTAATTAAATCACTTCAAAGGAATTCGAACGAAATCTATTTTCGCACTTCAACCACGACTTTCATGCATAATTTGCAATGGATATTTTGAAGGGAACTATGGATTTGTATAGCCTTAAAATCAGGTCATTGAGCCACTTTTAGTCTATAAATTATATGAAATCAATTAAAACAAATTCTATTTTCGCATTTCAAACACAGCTTTTGTGCAAAACATGCAATTGATCTATTGAAGGCAATGATGCATTTGTTTAGCCTTAAAATCATGTCATTGAGTCTTCTCTAGTCATTAAATCAATTCAAAGTAAGTCGAAAGAATTCCATTTTTTCGCACTTCAAACACGACTTTCGTTCAGAACTTCCAATTTAACCATTGAAGGTAACTATGTATCTTTTTATCCTTAAAATTATGTCATTGAGTCTCTTGTTGTCGTCAGTCATTTGAAAGCAATTCGAACGAATTCTATTTTCGCTCTTTAAACGAGACTTTTGTGCATAAATTGCGATTGATCTATTCAAGTAAATTACCCATTGTTTTGCCTTCAAATCATGTCATTGAGTCTCATCTAGTAATTAAATCACTTCAAAGCAATTCGAACGAAATCTATTTTCGCACTTGAACCACGACTTTCGTGCATAATTTGCAATGGATCTTTTGAAGGCAACTATGCATTTTTATAGCCTTAAAATCATTTCATTGAGTCACTTTTAGTCAATAAATCATACGAAATCAATTCAAACAAATTCTATTTTCGCATTCCAAACACAAGTTTTGTGCAAAACATGCAATTGGTCTATTGAAGGCAATTATGCTTTCGTTTAGCCTTTAAATCATGTCATTGAGTCTTTTCTAGTCATTAAATCAATTAATAGTAAGTCGAATGAATTCTATTTTTTCGCACTTCAAACACGACTTTCGTTCAGAACTTCCAATTCAATCATTGAAGGCAACTATGCATCTTTTTAGCCTTAAAATCATGTCGTTGAGTCTCTTGTAGTCATAAAATCATTTTGAAAGTAATTCGAAAGAATCCTATTTTCATTATTTAAACGAGATTTTGTGCATAACTTGCGATTGGTCTATTCAAGTAAATTACCCATTGTTTAGCCTTGAAATCATGTCACTGAGTCTCTTCTAGTAATTAAATCACTTCAAAGGAATTTGAACGAAATCTATTTTCGCAGTTCAACCACGACTTTCATGCACAATTTGCAATGGATATTTTGAAGGCAACTATGCATTTGTATAGCCTTAAAATCAGGTCATTGAGCCACTTGTAGTCAATAAATCATACGAAATCAATTCAAACAAATTCTATTTTCGCATTTCAAATACAACTTTTGTGCAAAACATGCAACTGGTCTATTGAAGGCAATTGTGCTTTCGTTTAGCCTTAAAATCATATCACTGAGCCTTCTCTAGTCATTAAATCAATTCAAAGTAAGTCGAAAGAATTCCATTTTTTCGCACTTCAAACACGACTTTCGTTCAGAACTTCCAATTCAACAATTGAAGGCAACTATGCATCTTTTTAGCCTTAAAATCATGTCATTGAGTCTCTTGTTGTCATCAAATCATTTGTAAGCAATTCGAACGAATTCTATTTTGGCTCTTTAAACGAGACTTTTGTGCATAACTTACGATTGATCTATTCAAGTAAATTACCCATTGTTTAGCCTTGAAATCATGTCATTGAGTCTCTTCTAGTAATTAAATCACTTCAAAGGAATTCGAACGAAATCAATTTTCGCACTTCAACCACGACTTTCATGCATAATTTGCAATGGATATTTTGAAGGCAACTATGCATTTGTATAGCCTTAAAATCAGGTCACTGAGCCACTTTTAGTCAATAAATCATACGAAATCAATTCAAACAACTTTTATTTTCGCATTTCAAACACAACTTTTGTGCAAAACATGCAATTGATCTATTGAAGGCAATTATGCGTTTGTCTAGCCTTAAAATCATGTCATTGAGTCTTCTCTAGTCATTAAATCAATTCAAACTAAGTCAAAAGAATTCCATTTTTTCGCACTTCAAACACGACTTTCGTTCAGAACTTCCAATTCAACCATTGAAGGCAACTATGCATCTTTTTAGCCTTAAAATCATGTCATTGAGTCTCTTGTATTCATCAAATCATTTGAAAGCAATTCGAACGAATTCATTTTTCGCTCTTTAAACGAGACTTTTGTGCATAAATAGCGATTGATCTATTCAAGTAAATTACCCATTGTTTAGCCTTGAAATCATGTCATTGAGTCTCTTCTAGAAATTAAATCACTTCAAAGCAATTCGAACGAAATCTATTTTCGCACTTGAACCACGACTTCCATGCATAATTTGCAATGGATCTTTTGAAGGCAACTATGCATTTGTATAGCCTTAAAATAATTTCATTGAGTCACTTTGAGTCAATAAATCATACGAAATCAATTCAAACAAATTCTATTTTCGCATTTCAAACACAACTTTTGTGCAAAACATGCAATTGGTCTATTGAAGGCAATTATGCTTTCGTTTAGCCTTAAAATCATGTCATTGAGTCTTCTCTAGTCATTAAATCAATTAAAAGTAAGTCGAAAGAATTCTATTTTTTCGCACTTCAAACACAACTTTCGTTCCGAACTTCCAATTTAACCATTGAAGGCAACTATGCATCTCTTTAGCCTTAAAATCATGTCATTGAGTCTCTTGTTGTCATCAAATCATTTGAAAGCAATTCGAACGAATTCTATTTTCGCTCTTTACACGAGACTTTTGTGCATAAATTGCGATTGATCTATTCAAGTAAATTACCCATTGTTTAGCCTTGAAATCATGTCATTGAGTCTCAGCTAGTAATTAAATCACTTTAAAGCAATTCGAACGAAATCTATTTTCGCACTTGAACCACGACTTTCGTGCAAAATTTGCAATGGATCTTTTGAAGGCAACTATGCATTTGTATAGCCTTAAAATCATTTCATTGAGTCACTTTGAGTCAATAAATCATAAGAAATCAATTCAAGCAAATTCTATTTTCGCATTTCAAACACAACTTTTGTGCAAAACTTGCAATTGGTCTATTGAAGGCAATTATGCTTTCGTTTAGCATTAAAATCATGTCATTGAGTCTTCTCTAGTCATTAAATCAATTAAAAGTAAGTCAAAAGAATTCTATTTTTTCGCACTTCAAACACGACTTTCGTTCAGAACTTCCAATTCAACCATTGAAGGCAACTATGCATCTTTTTAGCCTTAAAATCATGTCATTGAGTCTCTTGTAGTCATCAAATCATTTGAAAGCAATTCGAAAGAATCCTATTTTCGCTATTTAAATGAGACTTTTTGCATAACTTGCGATTGATCTATTCAAGTAAATTACCCATTGTTTAGCCTTGAAATCATGTCATTGAGTCTCATCTAGTAAGTAAATCACTTCAAAGCAATTCGAACGAAATCTATTTTCGCACTTGAACCACGACTTTCGTGCGTAATTTGCAATGGATATTTTGAAGGCAACTATGCATTTTTATAGCCTTACAATCATTTCATTGAGTCACTTTTAGTCAATAAATCATACGAAATCAATTCAAACAAATTCTATTTTCGCATTTCAAACACAACTTTTGTGCAAAACATGCAATTGGTCTATTGAAGGCAATTATGCTTTCGTTTAGCCTTGAAATCATGTCATTGAGTCTTCTCTAGTCATTAAATCAATTCAAAGTAAGTCGAAGGAATTCAATTTTTTCGCACTTCAAACACGACTCTCGTTCAAAACTTCCAATTCAACCATTGAAGGCAACTATGCATCTTTTTAGCCTTAAAATCGTGTCATTGAGTGTCTTGTAGTCATCAAATCATTTGGAAGCAGTTCGAAAGAACCCTATTTTCGCTATTTAAATGAGACTTTTGTGCATAACTTGCGATTGATCTATTCAAGTAAATTACCCATTGTTAAGCCTTGAAATCATGTCACTGAGTCTCTTCTAGTAATTAAATCACTTCAAAGGAATTCGAACGAAATCTATTTACGCACTTCAACCACGACTTTCATGCATAATTTGCAATGGATATTTTGAAAACAACTATGGATTTGTATAGCCTTAAAATCAGGTCATTGAGCCACTTTTAGTCTATAAATTATATGAAATCAATTCAAACAAATTCTTTTTTCGCATTTCAAACACAACTTTTGTGCAAAACATGCAATTGATCTATTGAAGGCAATGATGCATTTGTTTAGCCTTAAAATCATGTCATTGAGTCTTCTCTAGTCATTAAATCAATTCAAAGTAAGTCGAAAGAATTCCATTTTTTCGCACTTCAAACACGACTTTCGTTCAGAACTTCCAATTTAACCATTGAAGGTAACTATGCATCTTTTTATCCTTAAAATTATGTCATTGAGTCTCTTGTTGTCGTCAGTCATTTGAAAGCAATTCGAACGAATTCTATTTTCGCTCTTTAAACGAGACTTTTGTGCATAAATTGCGATTGATCTATTCAAGTAAATTACCCATTGTTTTGCCTTCAAATCATGTCATTGAGTCTCATCTAGTAATTAAATCACTTCAAAGCAATTCGAACGAAATCTATTTTCGCACTTGAACCACGACTTTCGTGCATAATTTGCAATGGATCTTTTGAAGGCAACTATGCATTTTTATAGCCTTAAAATCATTTCATTGAGTCACTTTTAGTCAATAAATCATACGAAATCAATTAAAACAAATTCTATTTTCGCATTCCGAACACAAGTTTTGTGCAAAACATGCAATTGGTCTATTGAAGGCAATTATGCTTTCGTTTAGCCTTTAACTCATGTCATTGAGTCTTTTCTAGTCATTAAATCAATTAATAGTAAGTCGAAAGAATTCTATTTTTTCGCACTTCAAACACGACTTTCGTTCAGAACTTCCAATTCAATCATTGAAGGCAACTATGCATCTTTTTAGCCTTAAAATCATGTCATTGAGTCTCTTGTAGTCATAAAATCATTTTGAAAGTAATTCGAAAGAATCCTATTTTCATTATTTAAACGAGATTTTGTGCATAACTTGCGATTGATCTATTCAAGTAAATTACCCATTGTTTAGCCTTGAAATCATGTCACTGAGTTTCTTCTAATAATTAAATCACTTCAAAGGAATTTGAACGAAATCTATTTTCGCAGTTCAACCACGACTTTCATGCACAATTTGCAATGGATATTTTGAAGGCAACTATGCATTTGTATAGCCTTAAAATCAGGTCATTGAGCCACTTGTAGTCAATAAATCATACGAAATCAATTCAAACAAATTCTATTTTCGCATTTCAAATACAACTTTTGTGCAAAACATGCAATTGGTCTATGGAAGGCAATTGTGCTTTCGTTTAGCCTTAAAATCATATCACTGAGTCTTCTCTAGTCATTAAATCAATTCAAAGTAAGTCGAAAGAATTCCATTTTTTCGCACTTCAAACACGACTTTCGTTCAGAACTTCCAATTCAACAATTGAAGGCAACTATGCATCTTTTTAGCCTTAAAATCATGTCATTGAGTCTCTTGTTGTCATCAAATCATTTGAAAGCAATTCGAACGAATTCTATTTTGGCTCTTTAAACGAGAGTTTTGTGCATAAATAGCGATTGATCTATTCAAGTAAATTACCCATTGTTTAGCCTTGAAATCATGTCATTGAGTCTCTTCTAGTAATTAAATCACTTCAAAGCAATTCGAACGAAATCTATTTTCGCACTTGAACCACGACTTCCATGCATAATTTGCAATGGATCTTTTGAAGGCAACTATGCATTTGTATAGCCTTAAAATAATTTCATTGAGTCACTTTGAGTCAATAAATCATACGAAATCAATTCAAACAAATTCTATTTTCGCATTTCAAACACAACTTTTGTGCAAAACATGCAATTGGTCTATTGAAGGCAATTATGCTTTCGTTTAGCCTTAAAATCATGTCATTGAGTCTTCTCTAGTCATTAAATCAATTAAAAGTAAGTTGAAAGAATTCTATTTTTTCGCACTTCAAACACGACTTTCGTTCAGAACTTCCAATTCAACCATTGAAGGCAACTATGCATCTTTTTAGCCTTAAAATCATGTCATTGAGTCTCTTGTTGTCATCAAATCATTTGTAAGCAATTCGAACGAATTCTATTTTCGGTCTTTAAACGAGACTTTTGTGCATAACTTACGATTGATCTATTCAAGTAAATTACCCATTGTTTAGCCTTGAAATCATGTCATTGAGTCTCTTCTAGTAATTAAATCACTTCAAAGGAATTCGAACGAAATCAATTTTCGCACTTCAACCACAACTTTCATGCATAATTTGCAATGGATATTTTGAAGGCAACTATGCATTTGTATAGCCTTAAAATCAGGTCACTGAGCCACTTTTAGTCAATAAATCATACGACATCAATTCAAACAACTTTTATTTTCGCATTTCAAACACAACTTTTGTGCAAAACATGCAATTGATGTATTGAAGGCAATGATGCATTTGTTTAGCCTTAAAATCATGTCATTGAGTCTTCTCTAGTCATTAAATCAATTCAAAGTAAGTCGAAAGAATTCCATTTTTTCGCACTTCAAACACGACTTTCGTTCAGAACTTCCAATTTAACCATTGAAGGTAACTATGCATCTTTTTATCCTTAAAATTATGTCATTGAGTCTCTTGTTGTCGTCAGTCATTTGAAAGCAATTCGAACGAATTCTATTTTCGCTCTTTAAACGAGACTTTTGTGCATAAATTGCGATTGATCTATTCAAGTAAATTACCCATTGTTTTGCCTTCAAATCATGTCATTGAGTCTCATCTAGTAATTAAATCACTTCAAAGCAATTCGAACGAAATCTATTTTCGCACTTGAACCACGACTTTCGTGCATAATTTGCAATGGATCTTTTGAAGGCAACTATGCATTTTTATAGCCTTAAAATCATTTCATTGAGTCACTTTTAGTCAATAAATCATACGAAATCAATTAAAACAAATTCTATTTTCGCATTCCGAACACAAGTTTTGTGCAAAACATGCAATTGGTCTATTGAAGGCAATTATGCTTTCGTTTAGCCTTTAACTCATGTCATTGAGTCTTTTCTAGTCATTAAATCAATTAATAGTAAGTCGAAAGAATTCTATTTTTTCGCACTTCAAACACGACTTTCGTTCAGAACTTCCAATTCAATCATTGAAGGCAACTATGCATCTTTTTAGCCTTAAAATCATGTCATTGAGTCTCTTGTAGTCATAAAATCATTTTGAAAGTAATTCGAAAGAATCCTATTTTCATTATTTAAACGAGATTTTGTGCATAACTTGCGATTGATCTATTCAAGTAAATTACCCATTGTTTAGCCTTGAAATCATGTCACTGAGTTTCTTCTAATAATTAAATCACTTCAAAGGAATTTGAACGAAATCTATTTTCGCAGTTCAACCACGACTTTCATGCACAATTTGCAATGGATATTTTGAAGGCAACTATGCATTTGTATAGCCTTAAAATCAGGTCATTGAGCCACTTGTAGTCAATAAATCATACGAAATCAATTCAAACAAATTCTATTTTCGCATTTCAAACACAACTTTTGTGCAAAACATGCAATTGGTCTATTGAAGGCAATTGTGCTTTCGTTTAGCCTTAAAATCATGTCATTGAGTCTTCTCTAGTCATTAAATCAATTAAAAGTAAGTCGAAAGAATTCTATTTTTTTGCATTTCAAACACGACTTTCGTTCAGAACTTCCAATTCGACCTTTGAAGGCAACTATGCATCTTTTTAGCCTTAAAATCATGTCATTGAGTCTCTTGTAGTCATCAAATCATTTGAAAGCAATTCGAAAGAATCCTATTTTCGCTACTTAAACGAGACTTTTGTGCATAAATTGCGATTGATCTATTCAAGTAAATTACCCATTGTTTTGCCTTCAAATCATGTCATTGAGTCTCATCTAGTAATTAAATCACTTCAAAGCAATTCGAACGAAATCTATTTTCGCACTTGAACCACGACTTTCGTGCATAATTTGCAATGGATCTTTTGAAGCCAACTATGCATTTGTATAGCCTTACAATCATTTCATTGAGTCACTTTTAGTCAATAAATCATACGAACTCAATTCAAACAAATTCTATTTTCGCATTTCAAACACAACTTTTGTGCAAAACATGCAATTGGTCTATTGAAGGCAATTACGCTTTCGTTTAGCCTTAAAATCATGTCATTGAGTCTTCTCTAGTCATTCAATCAATTAAAAGTAAGTCGAAAGAATTCTATTTTTTCGCATTTCAAAAATGACTTTCGTTCAGAACTTCCAATTCAACCATTGAAGGCAACTATGCATCTTTTTAGCCTTAAAATCATGTCATTGAGTCTCTTGTAGTCATCAAATCATTTGAAAGCAATTCGAAAGAATCCTATTTTCGCTATTTAAATGAGACTTTTGTGCATAACTTGCGACTGATCTATTCAAGTAAATTACCCATTGTTTAGCCTTGAAATCATGTCACTGAGTCTCTTCTAGTAATTAAATCACTTCAAAGGAATTCGAACGAAATCTACTTTCGCACTTCAACAACGACTTTCATGCATAATTTGCAATGGATCTTTTGAAGGCAACTATGCATTTGTATAGCCTTAAAATCAGGTCATTGAACCACTTTTAGTCTATAAATCATATGAAATCTATTCAAAAAAATTCTATTTTCGCATTTCAAACACAACTTTTGTGCAAAACATGCAATTGATCTATTGAAGGCAATTATGCGTTTGTCTAGCCTTAAAATCGTGTCATTGAGTCTTCTCTACTCATTAAATCAATTAAAAGTAAGTCGAAAGAATTCTATTTTTTCGCACTTCAAACACGACTTTCGTTCAGAATTTCCAATTCAACCATTGAAGGCAACTATGCATCTTTTTAGCCTTAAAATCATGTCATTGAGTCTCTTGTTGTCATTAAATCATTTGAAAGCAATTCGAACGAATTCTATTTTCGCTCTTTAAACGAGACTTTTGTGCATAACTTGCGATTGATCTATTCAAGTAAATTACCCATTCTTTAGCCTTGAAATCATGTAATTGTGTCTCTTCTAGTAATTAAATCACTTCAAAGAAATTCCCACGAAATCTATTTTCGCACTTGAAACACGACTTTCGTGCATAATTTGCAATGGATCTTTTGAAGGCAACTATGCATTTGTATAGCCTTAAAATCATGTCATTGAGCCACTTTTAGTCAATAAATCATACGAAATCAATTCAAACAAATTCTATTTTCGCATTTCAAACACAACTTTTGTGCAAAACATGCAATTGGTCTATTGAAGGCAATTATGCTTTCGTTTAGCCTTAAAATCATGTCATCGAGTCTTCTCTAGTCATTAAATCAATTAAAAGTAAATCGAAAGAATTCTATTTTTTCGCATTTCAAACACGACTTTCGTTCAGAACTTCCAATTCAACCATTGAAGGCAACTATGCATCTTTTTAGCCTTAAAATCATGTCATTGAGTCTCTTGTTGTCATTAAATCATTTGAAAGCAATTCGAATGAATTCTATTTTCGCTCTTTAAACGAGACTTTTGTTCATAACTTGCGATTGATCTATTCAAGTAAATTACCCATTCTTTAGCCTTGAAATCATGTAATTGTGTCTCTTCTAGTAATTAAATCACTTCAAAGAAATTCCAACGAAATCTATTTTCGCACTTGAAACACGACTTTCGTGCGTAATTTGCAATGGATCTTTTGAAGGCAACTATGCATTTGTATAGCCTTAAAGTCATGTCATTGAGCCACTTTTAGTCAATAAATCATACGAAATCAATTCAAACAACTTTTATTTTCGCATTTCAAACACAACTTTTGTGCAAAACATGCAATAGATCTATTGAAGGCAATTATGAGTTTGTCGAGCCTTAAAATCGTGTCATTGAGTCTTCTCTACTCATTAAATCAATTAAAAGTAAGTCGAAAGAATTCTATTTTTTCGCACTTCAAACACAACTTTCGTTCCGAACTTCCAATTTAACCATTGAAGGCAACTATGCATCTCTTTAGCCTTAAAATCACGTCATTGAGTCTCTTGTTGTCATCAAATCATTTGAAAGCAATTCGAACGAATTCTATTTTGGCTCTTTAAACGATACTTTTATACATAACTTGCGATTGATCTATTCAAGTAAATTACCCATTGTTTAGCCTTGAAATTATGCCATTGAGTCTCGTCTAGTAATTAAATCACTTCAAAGCAATTCAAACGAAATCTATTTTCGCACTTCAACCACGACTTTCGTGCATAATTTGCAATGGATCTTTTGAAGCCAACTATGCATTTGTATAGCCTTACAATCATTTCATTGAGTCACTTTTAGTCAATAAATCATACGAAATCAATTCAAACAAATTCTATTTTCGCATTTCAAACACAACTTTTGTGCAAAACATGCAGTTGGTCTATTGAAGGCAATTATGCTTTCGTTTAGCCTTAAAATCAAGTCATTGAGTCTTCTCTAGTCATTAAATCAATTAAAAGTAAGTCGAAAGAATTCTATTTTTTCGCATTTCAAACACGACTTTTGTTCAGAACTTCCAATTCAACCATTGAAGGCAACTATGCATCTTTTTAGCCTTAAAATCATGTCATTGAGTCTCTTGTAGTCATAAAATCATTTGAAAGTAATTCGAAAGAATCCTATTTTCATTATTTAAACGAGATTTTGTGCATAACTTGCGATTGATCTATTCAAGTAATTTACCCATTGTTTAGCCTTGAAATCATGTCACTGTGTCTCTTCTAGTAATTAAATCACTTCAAAGGAATTTGAACGAAATCTATTTTCGCAGTTCAACCACGACTTTCATGCACAATTTGCAATGGATATTTTGAAGGCAACTATGCATTTGTATAGCCCTAGAATCAGGTCATTGAGCCACTTGTAGTCAATAAATCATACGAAATCAATTCAAACAAATTCTATTTTCGCATTTCAAATACAACTTTTGTGCAAAACATGCAATTGGTCTATTGAAGGCAATTGTGCTTTCGTTTAGCCTTAAAATCATATCATTGAGTCTTCTCTAGTCATTAAATCAATTCAAAGTAAGTCGAAAGAATTCCATTTTTTCGCACTTCAAACACGACTTTCGTTCAGAACTTCCAATTCAACAATTGAAGGCAACTATGCATCTTTTTAGCCTTAAAATCATGTCATTGAGTCTCTTGTTGTCATCAAATCATTTGAAAGGAATTCGAACGAATTCTATTTTGGCTCTTTAAACGAGACTTTTGTGCATAAATAGCGATTGATCTATTCAAGTAAATTACCCATTGTTTAGCCTTGAAATCATGTCATTGAGTCTCTTCTAGTAATTAAATCACTTCAAAGCAATTCGAACGAAATCTATTTTCGCACTTGAACCACGACTTCCGTGCATAATTTGCAATGGATCTTATGAAGGCAACTATGCATTTGTATAGCCTTAAAATAATTTCATTGAGTCACTTTGAGTCAATAAATCATACGAAATCAATTCAAACAAATTCTATTTTCGCATTTTAAACACAACTTTTGTGCAAAACATGCAATTGGTCTATTGAAGGCAATTATGCTTTCGTTTAGCCTTAAAATCATGTCATTGAGTCTTCTCTAGTCATTAAATCAATTAAAAGTAAGTTGAAAGAATTCTATTTTTTCGCACTTCAAACACGACTTTCGTTCAGAACTTCCAATTCAACCATTGAAGGCAACTATGCATCTTTTTAGCCTTAAAATCATGTCATTGAGTCTCTTGTTGTCATCAAATCATTTGTAAGCAATTCGAACGAATTCTATTTTCGGTCTTTAAACGAGACTTTTGTGCATAACTTACGATTGATCTATTCAAGTAAATTACCCATTGTTTAGCCTTGAAATCATGTCATTGAGTCTCTTCTAGTAATTAAATCACTTCAAAGGAATTCGAACGAAATCAATTTTCGCACTTAAACCACGACTTTCATGCATAATTTGCAATGGATATTTTGAAGGCAACTATGCATTTGTATAGCCTTAAAATCAGGTCACTGAGCCACTTTTAGTCAATAAATCATACGAAATCAATTCAAACAACTTTTATTTTCGCATTTCAAACACAACTTTTGTGCAAAACATGCAATTGATCTATTGAAGGCAATTATGCGTTTGTCTAGCCTTAAAATCATGTCATTGAGTCTTCTCTAGTCATTAAATCAATTCAAACTAAGTCAAAAGAATTCCATTTTTTCGCACTTCAAACACGACTTTCGTTCAGAACTTCCAATTCACCCATTGAAGGCAACTATGCATCTTTTTAGCCTTAAAATCATGTCAATGAGTCTCTTGTATTCATCAAATCATTTGAAAGCAATTCGAACGAATTCAATTTTCGCTCTTTAAACGAGACTTTTGTGCATAAATAGCGATTGATCTATTCAAGTAAATTACCCATTGTTTAGCCTTGAAATCATGTCATTGAGTCTCTTCTAGTAATTAAATCACTTCAAAGCAATTCGAACGAAATCTATTTTCGCACTTGAACCACGACTTCCGTGCATAATTTGCATTGGATCTTTTGAAGGCAACTATGCATTTGTATAGCCTTAAAATAATTTCATTGAGTCACTTTGAGTCAATAAATCATACGAAATCAATTCAAACAAATTCTATATTCGCATTTCAAACACAACTTTTGTTCAAAACATGCAATTGATCTATTGAAGGCAATAATGCATTTGTTTAGCCTTAAAATCATGTCATTGAGTCTTCTCTAGTCATTAAATCAATTCAAAGTAAGTCGAAAGAATTCCATTTTTTCGCACTTCAAACACGACTTTCATTCAGAACTTCCAATTCAACCATTGAAGGCAACTATGCATCTTTGTAGCCTTAAAATCATGTCATTGAGTCTCTTGTAGTCATCAAATCATTTGAAAGCAATTCGAAAGAATCCTATTTTCGCTATTTAAATGAGACTTTTGTGCATAACTTGCGATTGATCTATTCAAGTAAATTACCCATTGTTTAGCCTTGAAATCATGTCACTGAGTCTCTTCTAGTAATTAAATAACTTCAAAGGAATTCGAACGAAATCTATTTTTCGCACTTCAACCACGACTTTCATGCATAATTTGCAATGGATATTTTGAAGGCAACTATGCATTTGTATAGCCTTAAAATCAGGTCATTGAGCCACTTTTAGTCTATAAATTATATGAAATCTATTCAAACAAATTCTATTTTCGCGTTTCAAACACAACTTTTGTGCAAAACATGCAATTGATCTCTTGAAGGCAATTATGCGTTTGTCTAGCCTTAAAATCGTGTCATTGAGTCTTCTCTACTCATTAAATCAATTAAAAGTAAGTCGAAAGAATTCTATTTTTTCGCACTTCAAACACGACTTTCGTTCCGAACTTCCAATTTAACCATTGAAGTCAACTATGCATCTCTTTAGACTTAAAATCATGTCATTGAGTCTCTTGTTGTCATCAAATCATTTGAAAGCAATTCGAACGAATTCTATTTTGGCTCTTTAAACGATACTTTTATACATAACTTGCGATTGATCTATTCAAGTAAATTACCCATTGTTTAGCCTTGAAATCATGCCATTGAGTCTCTTCTAGTAATTAAATCACTTCAAAGCAATTCAAACGAAATCTATTTTTGCACTTCAACCACGACTTTCGTGCATAATTTGCAATGGATCTTTTGAAGCCAACTATGCATTTGGATAGCCTTAAAATCGGGTCATTGAGCCACTTTGAGTCAATAAATCATACGAAATCAATTCAAACAAATTCTATTTTTGCATTTCAAACACAACTTTTGTTCAAAACATGCAATTGATCTATTGAAGGCAATAATGCATTTGTTTAGCCTTAAAATCATGTCATTGAGTCTTCTCTAGTCATTAAATCAATTCAAAGTAAGTCGAAAGAATTCCATTTTTTCGCACTTCAAACACGACTTTCATTCAGAACTTCCAATTCAACCATTGAAGGCAACTATGCATCTTTGTAGCCTTAAAATCATGTCATTGAGTCTCTTGTAGTCATCAAATCATTTGAAAGCAATTCGAAAGAATCCTATTTTCGCTATTTAAATGAGACTTTTGTGCATAACTTGCGATTGATCTATTCAAGTAAATTACCCATTGTTTAGCCTTGAAATCATGTCACTGAGTCTCTTCTAGTAATTAAATAACTTCAAAGGAATTCGAACGAAATCTATTTTTCGCACTTCAACCACGACTTTCATGCATAAATTGCAATGGATATTTTGAAGGCAACTATGCATTTGTATAGCCTTAAAATCAGGTCATTGAGCCACTTTTAGTATATAAATTATATGAAATCTATTCAAACAAATTCTATTTTCGCATTTCAAACACAACTTTTGTGCAAAACATGCAATTGATCTATTGAAGGCAATTATGCGTTTGTCTAGCCTTAAAATCGTGTCATTGAGTCTTCTCTACTCATTAAATCAATTAAAAGTAAGTCGAAAGAATTCTATTTTTTCACACTTCAAACACGACTTTCGTTCCGAACTTCCAATTGAACCATTGAAGTCAACTATGCATCTTTTTAGCTTTAAAATAATGTCATTGTGTCTCTTGTTGTCATCAAATCATTTGAAAGCAATTCGAACGAATTCTATTTTGGCTCTTTAAACGATACTTTTATACATAACTTGTGATTGATCTATTCAAGTAAATTACCCATTGTTTAGCCTTGAAATCATGCCATTGAGTCTCTTCTAGTAATTAAATCACTTCAAAGCAATTCAAACGAAATCTATTTTTGCACTTCAACCACGACTTTCGTGCATAATTTGCAATGGATCTTTTGAAGCCAACTATGAATTTGTATAGCCTTAAAATCGGGTCATTGAGCCACTTTGAGTCAATAAATCATATGATATCAATTCAAACAAATTCTATTTTCGCATTTCAAACACAACTTTTGTGCAAAACATGCAATTGATCTATTGAAGGCAATGATGCATTTGTTCAGCCTTAAAATCATGTCATTGAGTCTTCTCTAGTCATTAAATCAATTCAAAGTAAGTCGAAAGAATTCAATTTTTTCGCACTTCAAACACGACTTTCGTTCAGAACTTCCAATTCAACCATTGAAGGCAACTATGCATCTTTTTAGCCTTAAAATCATGTCATTGAGTCTCTTGTTGTCATCAAATCATTTGAAAGCAACTCGAACGAATTCTATTTTTGGCTCTTTAAACGAGACTTTTGTGCATAAATTGCGATTGATCTATTCAAGTAAATTACCCATTGTTTAGCCTTGAAATCATGTCATAGAGTCTCATCAGGTAATTAAATCACTTCAAAGCAATTCGAACGAAATCTATTTTCGCACTTGAACCACGACTTTCGTGCATAATTTGCAATGGATCTTTTGAAGGCAACTATGCATTTGTATAGCCTTAAAATCATTTCATAGAGTCACTTTTAGTCAATAAATCATACGAAATCAATTCAAACAACTTTTATTTTCGCATTTCAAACACAACTTTTGTGTAAAACATGCAATTGATCTATTGAAGGCAATTATGCGTTTGTCTAGCCTTAAAATCGTGTCGTTGAGTCTTCTCTAGTCATCAAATCAATTAAAAGAAAGTCGAAAGAATTCAATTTTTTCGCATTTCAAACACGACTTTCGTTCAGAACTTCCAATTCAACCATTAAAGGCAACTATGCATCTTTTTAGCCTTAAAATCATGTCATTGAGTGTCTTGTAGTCATCAAATCATTTGAAACCAATTCGAAAGAATCCTATTTTCGCTATTTAAATGAGACTTTTGTGCATAACTTGCGATTGATCTATTCAAGTAAATTACCCATGGTTAAGCCTTAAAATCATGTCATTGAGTCTCATCTAGTAATTAAATCACTTCAAAACAATTCGAACGAAATCTATTTTCGCACTTGAACCACGACTTTCGTGCATAATTTGCAATGGATATTTTGAAGGCAACTATGCATTTTTATAGCCTTAAAATCATGTCATTGAGCCACTTTTAGTCAATAAATCATACCAAATCAATTCAAACAACTTTTATTTTCGCATTTCAAACACAACTTTTGTGCAAAACATGCAATTGATCTATTGAAGGCAATTATGCGTTTGTCTAGCCTTAAAATCGTGTCATTGAATCTTCTCTACTCATTATATCAATTAGAAGTAAGTCGAAAGAATTCTATTTTTTCGCACTTCAAACACGACTTTCGTTCAGAACTTCCAATTTAACCATTGAAGGCAACTATGCATCTCTTTAGCCTTAAAATCATGCCAATGCGTCTCTTGTTGTCATCAAATCATTTGAAAGCAATTCGAACGAATTCTATTTTGATTCTTTAAACGATACTTTTATACATAACTTGCGATTGATCTATTCAAGTAAATTACCCATTGTTTAGCCTTGAAATCATGCCATTGAGTCCCTTCTAGTAATTAAATCACTTCAAAGCAATTCAAACGAAATCTATTTTCGCACTTCAACCACAACTTTCGTGCGTAATTTGCAATGGATCTTTTGAAGGCAACTATGCATTTTTATAGCCTTACAATCATTTCATTGAGTCACTTTTAGTCAATAAATCATACGAAATCAATTCAAACAAATTCTATTTTCGCATTTCAAACACAACTTTTGTGCAAAACATGCAATTGGTCTATTGAAGGCAATTATGCTTTCGTTTAGCCTTAAAATCATGTCATTGAGTCTTCTCTAGTCATTAAATCAATTCAAAGTAAGTCGAAAGAATTCTATTTTTTCGCATTTCAAACACGACTTTCGTTCAGAACTTCCAATTCAACCATTGAAGGCAACTATGCATCTTTTTAGCCTTAAAATCATGTCATTGAGTGTCTTGTAGTCATCAAATCATTTGGAAGCAGTTCGAAAGAATCCTATTTTCGCTATTTAAATGAGACTTTTGTGCATAACTTGCGATTGATCTATTCAAGTAAATTACCCATTGTTTAGCCTTGAAATCATGTCATTGAGTCTCATCTAGTAATTAAATCATTTCAAAGCAATTCGAACGAAATCTATTTTCGCGCTTGAACCACGACTTTCGTGCATAATTTGCAATGGATATTTTGAAGGCAACTATGCATTTGTATAGCCTTAAAATCATGTCATTGAGCCACTTTTAGTCAATAAATCATACGAAATCAATTCAAACAAATTCTATTTTCGCAATTCAAACACAACTTTTGTGCAAAACATGCAATTGGTCTATTGAAGGCAATTATGCTTTCGTTTAGCCTTAAAATCATGTCACTGAGTCTTCTCTAGTCATTAAATCAATTAAAAGTAAGTCGAAAGAATTCTATTTTTTTGCATTTCAAACACGACTTTCGTTCAGAACTTCCAATTCGACCTTTGAGGGCAACCATGCATCTTTTTAGCCTTAAAATCATGTCATTGAGTCTCTTGTAGTCATCAAATCATTTGAAAGCAATTCGAAAGAATCCTATTTTCGCTATTTAAATGAGACTTTTTGCATAACTTGCGATTGATCTATTCAAATAAATTACCCATTGTTTAGCCTTGAAATCATGTCATTGAGTCTCATCTAGTAAGTAAATCACTTCAAAGCAATTCGAACGAAATCTATTTTCGCACTTGAACCACGACTTTCGTGCGTAATTTGCAATGGATATTTTGAAGGCAACTATGCATTTTTATAGCCTTACAATCATTTCATTGAGTCACTTTTAGTCAATAAATCATACGAAATCAATTCAAACAAATTCTATTTTCGCATTTCAAACACAACTTTTGTGCAAAACATGCAATTGGTCTATTGAAGGCAATTATGCTTTCCTTTAGCCTTAAAATCATGTCATTGAGTCTTCTCTAGTCATTAAATCAATTCAAAGTAAGTCGAAAGAATTCAATTTTTTCGCACTTCAAACACGACTCTCGTTCAGAACTTCCAATTCAACCATTGAGGGCAACTATGCATCTTTTTAGCCTTAAAATCATGTCATTGAGTGTCTTGTAGTCATCAAATCATTTGGAAGCAGTTCGAAAGAACCCTATTTTCGCTCTTTAAACGAGACTTTTGTGCATAAATTGCGATTGATTTATTCAAGTAAATTACCCATTGTTTAGCCTTGAAATCATGTCATTGAGTGTCATCTAGTAATTAAATCACTTTAAAGCAATTCGAACGAAATCTATTTTCGCACTTGAACCACGACTTTCGTGCATAATTTGCAATGGATCTTTTGAAGGCAACTATGCATTTGTATAGCCTTAAAATCATGTCATTGAGCCACTTTTAGTCAATAAATCATACGAAATCAATTCAAACAACTTTTATTTTCGCATTTCAAACACAACTTTTGTGCAAAACATGCAATTGATCTATTGAAGGCAATTATGCGTTTGTCTAGCCTTAAAATCACGTCATTGAGTCTTCTCTAGTGATTTAATCAATCCAAAGTAAGTCGAAAGAATTCCATTTTTTCGCACTTCAAACATGACTTTCGTTCAGAACTTCCAATTCAACCATTGAAGGCAACTATGCATCTTTTTAGCCTTAAAATCATGTCATTGAGTCTCGTGTTGTCATCAAATCATTTGAAAGCAATTCGAACGAATTCTATTTTCGCTCTTTAAACGAGACTTTTGTGCATAACTTACGATTGATCTATTCAAGTAAATTACCCATTGTTTAGCCTTGAAATCATGTCATTGAGTCTCTTCCAGTAATTAAATCACTTCAAAGCAATTCGAACGAAATCTATTTTCGCACTTGGACCACGGCTTTCGTGCATAACTTGCAATGGATATTTTGAAGGCAACTATGCATTTTTATAGCCTTACACAATCATTTCATTGAGTCACTTTTAGTCAATAAATCATACGAAATCAATTCAAACAAATTCTATTTTCGCATTTCAAACACAACTTTTGTACAAAACATGCAATTGGTCTATTGAAGGCAATTATGCTTTCGTTTAGCCTTAAAATCATGTCACTGAGTCTTCTCTAGTCATTAAATCAATTAAAAGTAAGTCGAAAGAATTCTATTTTTTTGCATTTCAAACACGACTTTCGTTCAGAACTTCCAATTCGACCTTTGAAGGCAACTATGCATCTTTTTAGCCTTAAAATCATGTCATTGAGTCTCTTGTAGTCATCAAATCATTTGAAAGCAATTCGAAAGAATCCTATTTTCGCTACTTAAATGAGACTTTTTGCATAACTTGCGATTGATCTATTCAAGTAAATTACCCATTGTTTAGCCTTGAAATCATGTCATTGAGTCTCATCTAGTAATTAAATCATTTCAAAGCAATTCGAACGAAATCTATTTTCGCGCTTGAACCACGACTTTCGTGCATAATTTGCAATGGATCTTTTGAAGGCAACTATGCATTTGTATAGCCTTAAAATCATTTCATTGAGTCACTTTTAGTCAATAAATCATACGAAATCAATTCAAACAAATTCTATTTTCGCATTTCAAACACAACTTTTGTGCAAAACATGCAATTGGTCTATTGAAGGCAATTATGCTTTCGTTTAGCCTTAAAATCATGTCATTGAGTCTTCTCTAGTCATTAAATCAATTAAAAGTAAGTCGAAAGAATTCTATTTTTTCGCATTTCAAACACGACTTTCGTTCAGAACTTCCAATTCAACCATTGAAGGCAACTATGCATGTTTTTAGCCTTAAAATCATGTGATTGAGTGTCTTGTAGTCATCAAATCATTTGAAAGCAATTCGAAAGAATCCTATTTTCGCTATTTAAATGAGACTTTTGTGCATAAATTGCGATTGATCTATTCAAGTAAATTACCCATTGTTTAGCCTTGAAATCATGTCATTGAGTCTCATCTAGTAATTAAATCACTTCAAAGCAATTCCAACGAAATCTATTTTCGCACTTGAACCACGACTTTCGTGCATAATTTGCAATGGATATTTTGAAGGCAACTATGCATTTTTATAGCCTTAAAATCATGTCATTGAGCCACTTTTAGGCAATAAATCATACGAAATCAATTCAAACAACTTTTATTTTCGCATTTCAAACACAACTTTTGTGCAAAACATGCAATTGATCTATTGAAGCCAATTATGCGTTTGTCTAGCCTTAAAATCGTGTCATTGAGTCTTCTCTACTCATTATATCACTTAAAAGTAAGTCGAAAGAATTCTATTTTTTTGCACTTCAAACACGACTTTCGTTCAGAACTTCCAATTTAACCATTGAAGGCAACTATGCATCTCTTTGGCCTTAAAATCATGTCAATGAGTCTCTTGTTGTCATCAAATCATTTGAAAGCAATTCGAACGAATTCTTTTTTGGCTCTTTAAACGATACTTTTATACATAACTTGCGATTGATCTATTCAAGTAAATTACCCATTGTTTAGCCTTGAAATCATGCCATTGAGTCTCTTCTAGTAATTAAATCACTTCAAAGCAATTCAAACGAAATCTATTTTCGCACTTGAACCACGACTTTCGTGCATAATTTGCAATGGATATTTTGAAGGCAACTATGCATTTTTATAGCCTTAAAATCATGTCATTGAGCCACTTTTAGTCAATAAATCATACGAAATCAATTCAAACAACTTTTATTTTCGCATTTCAAACACAACTTTTGTGCAAAACATGCAATTGATCTATTGAAGCCAATTATGCATTTGTCTAGCCTTAAAATCGTGTCATTGAGTCTTCTCTACTCATTATATCACTTAAAAGTAAGTCGAAAGAATTCTATTTTTTTGCACTTCAAACACGACTTTCGTTCAGAACTTCCAATTTAACCATTGAAGGCAACTATGCATCTCTTTGGCCTTAAAATCATGTCAATGAGTCTCTTGTTGTCATCAAATCATTTGAAAGCAATTCGAACGAATTCTGTTTTGGCTCTTTAAACGATACTTTTATACATAACTTGCGATTGATCTATTCAAGTAAATTACCCATTGTTTAGCCTTGAAATCATGCCATTGAGTCTCTTCTAGTAATTAAATCACTTCAAAGCAATTCAAACGAAATCTATTTTCGCACTTGAACCACGACTTCCGTGCATAATTTGCAATGGATATTTTGAAGGCAACTATGCATTTTTATAGCCTTAAAATCATGTCATTGAGCCACTTTTAGTCAATAAATCATACGAAATCAATTCAAACAACTTTTATTTTCGCATTTCAAACACAACTTTTGTGCAAAACATGCAATTGATCTATTGAAGCCAATTATGCGTTTGTCTAGCCTTAAAATCGGGTCATTGAGTCTTCTCTACTCATTATATCACTTAAAAATAAGTCGAAAGAATTCTATTTTTTTGCACTTCAAACACGACTTTCGTTCAGAACTTCCAATTTAACCATTGAAGGCAACTATGCATCTCTTTGGCCTTAAAATCATGTCAATGAGTCTCTTGTTGTCATCAAATCATATGAAAGCAATTCGAACGAATTCTGTTTTGGCTCTTTAAACGATACTTTTATACATAACTTGCGATTGATCTATTCAAGTAAATTACCCATTGTTTAGCCTTGAAATCATGCCATTGAGTCTCTTCTAGTAATTAAATCACTTCAAAGCAATTCAAACGAAATCTATTTTCGCACTTCAACCACATCTTTCGTGCATAATTTGCAATGGATCTTTTAAAGCCAACTATGCATTTGTATAGCCTTACAATCATTTCATTGAGTCACTTTTAGTCAATAAATCATACGAAATCAATTCAAACAAATTCTATTTTCGCATTTCAAACACAACTTTTGTGCAAAACATGCAATTGGTCTATTGAAGGCAATTATGCGTTTGTCCAGCCTTAAAATCGTGTCATTGAGTCTTCTCAACTCATTAAATCAATTAAAAGTAAGTCGAAACAATTCTAGCTTTTCGCACTTCAAACACGACTTTCGTTCCAAACTTCCAATTTAACCATTGAAGGCAACTATGCATCTCTTTAGCCTTAAAATCATGTCATTGAGTCTCTTGTTGTCATCAAATCATTTGAAACCAATTCGAACGAATTCTATTTTGGCTCTTTAAACGATACTTTTATACATAACTTGCGATTGATCTATTCAAGTAAATTACCCATTGTTTAGCCTTGAAATCATGCCATTGAGTCTCTTCTAGTAATTAAATCACTTCAAAGCAATTCAAACGAAATCTATTTTCGCACTTCAACCAGAACTTTCGTGCATAATTTGCAATGGATCTTTTGAAGCCAACTATGCATTTGTATAGCCTTACAATCATTTCATTGAGTCACTTTTAGTCAATAAATCATACGAAATCAATTCAAACAAATTCTAACTTCGCGTTTCAAACACAACTTTTGTGCAAAACATGCAATTGGTCTATTGAAGGCAATTATGCTTTCGTTTAGCCTTAAAGGCATGTTATTGAGTCTTCTCTAGTCATTAAATCAATTAAAAGTAAGTCGAAAGAATTCTATTTTTTCGCATTTCAAACACAACTTTCGTTCAGAACTTCCAATTAGACCATTGAAGGCAACTATGCATCTTTTTAGCCTTAAAATCATGTCATTGAGTGTCTTGTAGTCATCAAATCATTTGAAAGCAATTCGAAAGAATCCTATTTTCCCTATTTAAATGAGACTTTTGTGCATAACTTGCGATTGATCTATTCAAGTAAATTACCCATTGTTTAGCCTTGAAATCATGTCATTGAGTCTCTTCTAGTAATTAAATCACTTCAAAGCAATTCGAACGAAATCTATTTTCGCACTTCAACCACGACTTTCATGCATAATTTGCAATGAATATTTTGAAGGCAACTATGCATTTGTATAGCCTTAAAATCAGGTCATTGAGCACTTTCAGTCTATAAATCATACGAAATCTATTCAAACAAATTCTATTTTCGCATTTCAAGCACAACTTTTGTGCAAAACATGCAATTGATATATTGAAGGCTATAATGCTTTCGTTTAGCCTTAAAATCATGTCATTTAGTCTTCTCTAGTCATTAAATCAATTAAAAGTAAGTCGAAAGAATTCTATTTTTTCGCATTTCAAACACGACTTTCGTTCAGAACTTCCAATTCAACCATTGAAGGCAACTATGCATCTTTTTAGCCTTAAAATCATGTCATTGAGTGTCTTGTAGTCATCAAATCATTTGAAAGCAATTCGAAAGAATCCTATTTTCCCTATTTAAATGAGACTTTTGTGCATAACTTGCGATTGATCTATTCAAGTAAATTACCCATTGTTTAGCCTTGAAATCATGTCATTGAGTCTCATCTAGTAATTAAATCACTTCAAAGCAATTCGAACGAAATCTATTTTCGCTCTTGAACCACGACTTTCGTGCATAATTTGCAATGGATCTTTTGAAGGCAACTATGCATTTGTATAGCCTCAAAATCAGGTCATTGAGCCACTTTGAGTCAATAAATCATACGAAATAAATTCAAACAAATTCTATTTTCGCAATTCAAGAACAACTTTTGTGCAAAACATGCAATTGATATATTGAAGGCTATTATGCTTTCGTTTAGCCTTAAAATCATGTCATTTAGTCTTCTCTAGTCATTAAATCAATTAAAAGTAAGCCGAAAGAATTCTATTTTTTCGCATTTCAAACACAACTTTTGTGCAAAACATGCAATTGATCTATTGAAGGCAATTATTCGTTTTTTTAGCCTTAAAATCATGTCATTGAGTCTTCTCTATTCATTAAATCAATTCAAAGTAAGTCGAAAGAATTCCATTTTTTCGCACTTCAAACACAACTTTCGTTCAGAACTTCCAATTCAACCATTGAAGGCAACTATGCATCTTTTTAGCCTTAAAATCATGTCATTGTGTCTCTTATGGTCATCAAATCATTTGAAAGCGATTCGAAAGAATCCTATTTTCGCTATTTAAACGAGACTTTTGTTCATAACTTGCGATTGATCTATTCAAGTAAATTACCCATTTATAAGCCCTGAAATCATGTCACAGAGTCTCTTCTAGTAATTAAATCACTTCAAAGGAATTCGAACGAAATCTATTTTCGCACTTCAACCACGACTTTCGTGCATAATTTGCAATGGATATTTTGAAGGCAACTATGCATTTGTATAGCCTTAAAATCATGTCACTGAGTCACCTTTAGTCAATAAATCATACGAAATCAATTCAAACAAATTCTATTTTCGCATTTCAAACACAACTTTCGTGCAAAACATGTAATTGATCTATTGAAGGCAATTATGCTTACGTTTAGCCTTAAAATCATGTCACTGAGTCTTCTCTAGTCATTAAATCAATTAAAAGTAAGTCGAAAGAATTCTATTTTTTCGCATTTCAAACCCGACTTTCGTTCAGAACTTCCAATTCAACCATTGAAGGCAACTATGCATCTTTTTAGCCTTAAAATTATGTCATTGAGTCTCTTGTAGTCATCAAATCATTTGAAAGCAATTCGAAAGAATCCTATTTTCGCTATTTAAAGCAGACTTTTGTGCATAACTTGCGATTGATCTATTCAAGTAAATTACCCATTGTTTAGCTTTGAAATCATGTCATTGAGTCTCATCTAGTAATTAAATCACTTCAAAGCAATTCGAACGAAATCTATTTTCGCACTTGAACCACGACTTTCGTGCATAATTTGCAATGGATCTTTTGAAGGCAACTATGCATTTGTATAGCCTTACAATCATTTCATTGAGTCACTTTTAGTCAATAAATCATACGAAATCAATTCAAACAAATTCTATTTTCGCATTTCAAACACAACTTTTGTGCAAAACATGCAATTGGTCTATTGAAGGCAATTATGCCTTCATTTAGGCTTAAAATCATGTCACTGAGTCTTCTCTAGTCATTAAATCAATTAAAAGTAAGTCGAAAGAATTCTATTTTTTCGCATTTCAAACACGACTTTCGTTCAGAACTTCCAATTCAACAATTGAAGGCAACTATGCATCTTTTTAGCATTAAAATCATGTCATTGAGTCTCTTGTTGTCATCAAATCATTTGAAAGCAATTCGAACGAATTGTATTTTTGCTCTTTAAACGAGACTTTTGTGCATAACTTGCGATTGATCTATTCAAGTAAAATTACCCATTCTTTAGCCTTGAAATCATGTCATTGTGTCTCTTCTAGTAATTAAATCACTTCAAAGCAATTCGAACGAAATCTATTTTCACACTTGAACCACGACTTTCGTGCATAATTTGCAATGGATCTTTTGAAGGCAACTATGCATTTGTATAGCCTTAAAACCAGGTCATTGAGCCACTTTGAGTCAATAAATCATACGAAATAAATTCAAACAAATTCTATTTTCGCATTTCAAGAACAACTTTTGTGCAAAACATGCAATTGATATATTGAAGGCTATTATGCTTTCGTTTAGCCTTAAAATCATGTCATTTAGTCTTCTGTAGTCATTAAATCAATTAAAAGTAAGTCGAAAGAATTCTATTTTTTCGCATTTGAAACACGACTTTCGTTCAGAACTTCCAATTCAACCATTGAAGGCAACTATGCATCTTTTTAGCCTTAAAATCATGTCATTGAGTGTCTTGTAGTCATCAAATCATTTGAAAGCAGTTCGAAAGAACCCTATTTTCGCTATTTAAATGAGACTTTTGTGCATAACTTGCGATTGATCTATTCAAGTAAATTACCCATTGTTTAGCCTTGAAATCATGTCACTGAGTCTCTTCTAGTAATTAAATCACTTCAAAGGAATTCGAACGAAATCTATTTTCGCACTTCAACCACGACTTTCCTGCATAATTTGCAATGGATATTTTGAAGGCAACTATGCATTTATATAGCCTTAAAATCAGGTCATTGAGCCACTTTTAGTCTATAAATTATATGAAATCAATTCAAACATCTTCTATTTTCGCATTTCAAACACAACTTTTGTGCAAAACATGCAATTGATCTATTGAAGGCAATGATGCGTTTGTTTAGCCTTAAAATCGTGTCATTGAGTCTCCTCTACTCATTAAATCAATTAAAAGTAAGTCGAAAGACATCTATTTTTTCGCACTTCAAACACGACTTTCGTTCAGAACTTCCAATTTAACCATTGAAGGCAACTATGCATCTTTTTAGCCTTAAAATCATGTCATTGAGTGTCTTGTAGTCATCAAATCATTAGAAAGCAGTTCGAAAGATCCCTATTTTCGCTATTTAAATGAGACTTTTGTGCATAAATTGCGATTGATCTATTCAAGTAAATTACCCATTGTTTAGCCTTGAAATCATGTCATTGAGTCTCATCTTGTAATTAAATCACTTCAAAGCAATTCCAACGAAATCTATTTTCGCACCTGAACCACAACTTTCGTGCATAATTTGCAATGGATCTTTTGAAGGCAACTATGCATTTGTATAGCCTTACAATCATTTCATTGAGCCACTTTTAGTCAATAAATCATACGAACTAAATTCGAACAACATTTATTTTCGCATTTCAAACACAACTTTTGTGCAAAACATGCAGTTGATCTATTGAAGGCAATGATGCGTTTGTCTAGCCTTAAAATCGTGTCATTGAGTCTTCTCTAGTCATTAAATCAATTCAAAGTAAGTCGAAAGAATTCGATTTTTTCGCTTTCCAAACACGACTTTCGTTCAGAACTTCCAATTCAACCATAGAAGGCAACTATGCATCTTTTTAGCCTTAAAATCATGTCATTGAGTCTCTTATGGTCATCAAATCATTTGAAAGCGATTCGAAAGAATCCTATTTTCGCTATTTAAACGAGACTTTTGTGCATAACTTGCGATTGATCTATTCAAGTAAATTAGCCATTGTTTAGCCTTGAAATCATGTCATTGAGTCTCATCTAGTAATTAAATCACTTCAAAGCAATTTGAACGAAATCTATTTTCGCACTTGAACCACGACTTTCGTGCATAATTTGCAATGGATCTTTTGAAGGCAACTATGCATTTGTATAGCCTTACAATCATTTCATTGAGTCACTTTTAGTCAATAAATCATACGAAATCAATTCAAACAAATACTATTTTCGCATTTCAAACAAATTCTATTTTCGCATTTCAAACACAACTTTTGTGCAAAACATGCAATTGGTCTATTGAAGGCAATTATGCTTTCGTTTAGCCTTAAAATCATGTCGTTGAGTCTTCTCTAGTCATTAAATCAATTAAAAGTAAGTCGAAAGAATTCTATTTTTTCGCTTTTCAAACACGACTTTCGTTCAGAACTTCCAATTCAACCATTGAAGGCAACTATGCATCTTTTTAGCCTTAAAATCATGTCATAGAGTGTCTTGTAGTCATCAAATCATTTGGAAGCAGTTCGAAAGAACCCTATTTTCGCTATTTAAAGGAGACTTTTGTGCATAACTTGCGATTGATCTATTCAAGTAAATTACCCATTGTTTAGCCTTGAAATCATGTCACTAAGTCTCTTCTAGGAATTAAATCACTTCAACGGAATTCGAACGAAATCTATTTTCGCACTTGAACCACGACTTTCGTGCATAATTTGCAATGGATATTTTGAAGGCAACTATGCATTTGTATAGCCTTAAAATCAGGTCATTGAGCCACTTTTAGTCTATAAATTATATGAAATCTATTCAAACAAATTCTATTTTCGCATTTCAAACACAACTTTTGTGCAAAACATGCAATTGATCTATTGAAGGCAATGATGCGTTTGTTTAGCCTTAAAATCGTGTCATTGAGTCTTCTCTACTCATTAAATCAGTTAAAAGTAAGTCGAAAGAATTCTATTTTTTTGCACTTCAAACACGACTTTCGTTCAGAACTTCCAATTTAACCATTGAAGGCAACTATGCATCTTTTTAGCCTTAAAATCATGTCATTGAGTGTCTTGTAGTCATCAAATCATTTGAAAGCAGTTCGAAAGAACCCTATTTTCGCTATTTAAAGGAGACTTTTGTGCATAAATTGCGATTGATCTATTCAAGTAAATTACCCATTGTTTAGCCTTGAAATCATGTCATTGAGTCTCATCTAGTAATTAAATCACTTCAAAGCAATTCGAACGAAATCTATTTTCGCATTTGAACCACGACTTTCGTGCATAATTCGCAATGGATCTTTTGAAGGCAACTATGCATTTGTATAGCCTTACAATAATTTCATTGAGCCACTTTTAGTCAATAAATCATACGAAATCAATTCAAACAACTTTTATTTTCGCATTTCAAACACAACTTTTGTGCAAAACATGCAACTGATCTATTGAAGGCAATTATGCGTTTGTCTGGCCTTAAAATCGTGTCATTGAGTCTTCTCTAGTCATTAAATCAATTCAAAGTAAGTCGAAAGAATTCTATTTTTTCGCTTTTCAAACACGACTTTCGTTCAGAACTTCCGATTCAACCATTGAAGGCAACTATGCATCTTTTTAGCCTTAAAATCATGTCATTGAGTGTCTTGTAGTCATCAAATCATTTGAAAGCAGTTCGAAAGAACCCTATTTTCGCTATTTAAATGAGACTTTTGTGCATAACTTGCGATTGATCTATTCAAGTAAATTACCCATTGTAAAGCCTTTAAATCATGTCACTGAGTCTCTTCTAGTAATTAAATCACTTCAAAGGAATTCGAACGAAATCTATTTTCGCACTTCAACCACGACTTTCGTGCATAATTTGCAATGGATCTTTTGAAGGCAACTATGCAGTTGCATAGCCTTAAAATCAGGTCATTGAGCCATTTTGAGTCCATGAATCATACGAAATCGATTCAAACAAATTCTATTTTCGCATTTCAAACACAACTTTTGTGCAAAACATGCAATTGATCTATTGAAGGCAATTATGCGTTTGTTTAGCCGTAAAATCATGTCATTGAGTCTTCTCTATTCATTAAATCAATTCAAAGTAAGTCGAAAGAATTCTATTTTTTCGCACTTCAAACACAACTTTCGTTTAGAACTTCCAATTCAACCATTGAAGGCAACTATGCATCTTTTTAGCCTTAAAATCATGTCATTGAGTCTCTTATGGTCATCAAATCATTTGAAAGCGATTCGAAAGAATCCTATTTTCGCTATTTAAAGGAGACTTTTGTGCATAACTTGCGATTGATCTATTCAAGTAAATTACCCATTGTTTAGCCTTGAAATCATGTCACAGAGTCTCTTCTAGTAATTAAATCACTTCAAAGGAATTCGAACGAAATCTATTTTCGCACTTCAACCACGACTTTCGTGCATAATTTGCAATGGATATTTTGAAAGCAACTATGCATTTGTATAGCCTTAAAATCAGGTCATTGAGCCACTTTTAGTCTATAAATTATATGAAATCTATTCAAACAAATTCTATTTTCACATTTCAAACACAACTTTTGTGCAAAACATGCAATTGATCTATTGAAGGCAATGATGCGTTTGTGTAGCCTTAAAATCGTGTCATTGAGTCTTCTCTACTCATTAAATCAGTTAAAAGTAAGTCGAAAGAATTCTATTTTTTTGCACTTCAAACACGACTTTCGTTCAGAACTTCCAATTTAACCATTGAAGGCAACTATGCATCTTTTTAGCCTTAAAATCATGTCATTGAGTGTCTTGTAGTCATCAAATCATTTGAAAGCAGTTCGAAAGAACCCTATTTTCGCTATTTAAAGGAGACTTTTGTGCATAAATTGCGATTGATCTATTCAAGTAAATTACCCATTGTTTAGCCTTGAAATCATGTCATTGAGTCTCATCTAGTAATTAAATCACATCAAAGCAATTCGAACGAAATCTATTTTCGCATTTGAACCACGACTTTCGTGCATAATTCGCAATGGATCTTTTGAAGGCAACTATGCATTTGTATAGCCTTACAATAATTTCATTGAGCCACTTTTAGTCAATAAATCATACGAAATCAATTCAAAACAACTTTTATTTTCGCATTTCAAACACAACTTTTGTGCAAAACATGCAATTGATCTATTGAAGGCAATTATGCGTTTGTTTAGCCTTAAAATCATGTCATTGAGTCTTCTATAGTCATTAAATCAATTAAAAGTAAGTCGAAAGAATTCCACTTTTCGCCTTTCAAACACGACTTTCGTTCAGAACTTCCAATTCAACCATTGAAGGCAACTATGCATCTTTCTAAACGTAAACTCATGTCATTGACTCTCTTGTTGTCATCAAATCATTTGAAAGCAATTCGAACGAATTCTATTTTCGCTCTTTAAAACGAGACTTTTGTGCATAACTTGCGATTGATCTATTCAAGTAAATTACCCATTCTTTAGCCCTAAAATCATATCATTGTGTCTCTTCTAGTAATTAAATCACTTTAAAGCAATTCGAACGAAATCTATTTTCGCACTTGAACCACGACTTTCGTGCATATTTTGCAATGGATCTTTTGAAGGAAACTATGCATTTGTATAGCCTTAAAATCATGTCATTGAGTCACTTTTAGTCAATAAATCATACGTAATCAATTCAAACAAATTCTATTTTCGCATTTCAAACACAACTTTTGTGGAAAACATGCAATTGATCTATTAAAGGCAATTATGCGTTCGTTTAGCCTTAAAATCATGTCATTAAGTCTTCTCTAGTCATTAAATCAATTAAAAGTAAGTCGAAAGAATTCTCCTTTTTCGCACTTCAAACACGACTTTCGTTCAGAACCTCCAATTCAACCATTGACGGCAACTATGCATCTTTTTAGCCTTAAAATCATGTCATTGAGGCTCTTGTTGTCATCAAATCATTTGAAAGCAATTCGAACGAATTCTATTTTCGCTCTTTAAACGAGACTTTTGTGCATAACTTACGATTGATCTATTCAAGTAAATTACGCATTGTTTAGCCTTGAAATCATGTCATTGAGTCTCATCTAGTAATTAAATCACTTCAAAGCAATTCGGACGAAATCTATTTTCGCACTTGAACCACGACTTTCGTGCATAATTTGCAATGTATCTTTTGTAGGCAACTATGCATTTGTATAGCATTAAAATCAGGTTATTGAACCACTTTTAGTCAATAATCATACGAAATCGATTCAAACAAATTCTATTCAAACACGACTTTCGTTCAAAACTTCCAATTTAACCATTGAAGGCAACTATGCATCTTTTTAGCCATAAAATCAGGTCATTGAGTCTCTTGTTGTCATCAAATCATTTCAAAGCAATTTGAACGAATTCTATTTTGGCTCTTTAAACGATACTTTTGTGCATAACTTGCGATTGATCTATTCAAGTAAATTACCCATTGTTTAGCCTTGAAATCATGCCATTGAGTCTCTTCTAGTAATTAAATCACTTCAAAGGAATTCGAACGAAATCTATTTTCGCACTTCAACCACGACTTTCATGCATAATTTGCAATGAATATTTTGAAGGCAACTATGCATTTGTATAGCCTTAAAATCAGGTCATTGAGCACTTTTAGTCTATAAATCATACGAAATCTATTCAAACAAATTCTGTTTTCGCATTTCAAACACAACTTTTGTGCAAAACATGCAATTTATCTATTGAAGGCAATTATGCGTTTGTTTAGCCTTAAAATCATGTCATTGAGTCTTCTCTAGTCATTAAATCAATTCAAAGTAAGTCAAAAGAATTCCATTTTTTCGCACTTCAAACACGACTTTCGTTCAGAACTTCCAATTCAACCATTGAAGGCAACTATGCTTCTTTTTAGCCTTAAAATCATGTCATTGAGTCCCTTGTTGTCATCAAATCATTTGAAAACAATTCGAACGAATTCTATTTTCGCTCTTTAAACGAGACTTTTGTGCATAACTTGCGATTGATCTATTCAAGTAAATTACCCATTCTTTAGCCTTGAAATCATGTCATTGAGTCTCTTCTAGTAATTAAATCACTTCAAAGCAATTCGAACGAAATCTATTTTCGCACTTGAACCACGACTTTCGTGCATAATTTGCCATGGATATTTTAAAGGCAACTATGCATTTGTATAGCCTTCAAATCATGTCATTGAGTCACTTTTAGTCAATCAATCATACGAAATCAATTCAAACAAATTCTAGTTTCGCATTTCAAACACAACTTTTGTGCAAAACATGCAATTGATCTATTAAAGGCAATTATGCGTTTGTTTAGCCTTAAAATCATATCATTTAGTCTTCTCTAGTCATTAAATCAATTAAAAGTAAGTCGAAAGAATTCTACTTTTTCGGACTTCAAACACGACTTTCGTTCAGAACTTCCAATTCAACCATTGGCGGCAACTATGCATCTTTTTAGCCTAAAAAATCTTGTCATCGAGTTTCTTGTAGTCATCAAATCATTTGAAAGCAATTCGAACGAATTCTATTTTGGCTCTTTAAACGATACTTTTGTGCATAACTTGCGATTGATCTATTCAAGTAAATTACCCATCGTTTAGCCTTGAAATCATGCCATTGAGTCTCTTCTAGTAATTAAATCACTTCGAAGGAATTCGAACGAAATCTATTTTCGCACTTCAACCACGACTGTCATGCATAATTTGCAATGAATATTTTGAAGGCAACTATGCATTTGTATAGCCTTAAAATCAGGTCATTGAGCCACTTTTAGTCTATAAATCATACGAAATCTATTCAAACAAATTCTATTTTCGCATTTCAAACACAACTTTTGTGCAAAACATGCAATTTATCTATTGAAGGCAATTATGCGTTTGTTTAGCCTTAAAATAATGTCATTGAGTCTTCTCTAGTCATTAAATCAATTAAAAGTAAGTTGAAAGAATTCCATTTTTTCGCACTTCAAACACGACTTTCGTTCAGAACTTCCAATTCAACCATTGAAGACAACTATGCATCTTTTTAGCCTTAAAATCATGTCATTGAGTGTCTTGTAGTCATCAAATCATTTGAAAGCAATTCGAAAGAATCCTATTTTCCCTATTTAAATGAGACTTTTGTGCATAACTTGCGATTGATCTATTCAAGTAAATTACCCATTCTTTAGCCTTGAAATCATGTCATTGAGTCTCTTCTAGTAATTAAATCACTTCAAAGCAATTCGAACGAAATCTATTTTCGCACTTGAACAACGACTTTCGTGCATAATTTGCCATGGATATTTTAAAGGCAACTATGCATTTGTATAGCCTTCAAATCATGTCATTGAGTCACTTTTAGTCAATCAATCATACGAAATCACTTCAAACAAATTCTAGTTTCGCATTTCAAACACAACTTTTGTGCAAAACATGCAATTGATCTATTGAAGGAAATTATGCGTTTTTTTAGCCTTAAAATCATGTCATTGAGTCTTCTCTAGTCATTAAATCAATTGAAAGTAAGTCGAAAGAATTCTATTTTTTCGCACTTCAAATAAGACTTTCGTTCAGAACTTCCAATTCAACCATTGACGGCAACTATGCATCTTTTTAGCCTTAAAATCATGACATTGAGTCTCTTGTAGTCATCAAATGATTTGAAACCAATTCGAACGAATTTTATTTTCGCTCTTTAAACGAGACTTTTGTGCATAACTTACGATTGATCTATTCAAGTAAATTACGCATTGTTTAGCCTTGAAATCATGTCATTGAGTCTCATCTAGTAATTAAATCACTTCAAAGCAATTCGGACGAAATCTATTTTCGCACTTGAACCACGACTTTCGTGCATAATTTGCAATGTATCTTTTGAAGGAAACTATGCATTTGTATAGCATTAAAATCAGGTCATTGAACCACTTTTAGTCAATAATCATACGAAATCGATTCAAACAAATTCTATTCAAACACGACTTTCGTTCAAAACTTCCAATTTAACCATTGAAGGCAACTATGCATCTTTTTAGCCTTAAAATCAGGTCATTGAGTCTCTTGTTGTCATCAAATCATTTGAAAGCAATTTGAACGAATTCTATTTTGGCTCTTTAAACGATACTTTTGTGCATAACTTGCGATTGATCTATTCTAGTAAATTACCCATTGTTTAGCCTTGAAATCATGCCATTGAGTCTCTTCTAGTAATTAAATCACTTCAAAGGAATTCGAACGAAATCTATTTTCGCACTTCAACCACGACTTTCATGCATAATTTGCAATGAATATTTTGAAGGCAACTATGCATTTTTATAGCCTTAAAATCAGGTCATTGAGCACTTTCAGTCTATAAATCATACGAAATCTATTCAAACAAATTCTATTTTCGCATTTCAAACACAACTTTTGTGCAAAACATGCAATTTATCTATTGAAGGCAATTATGCGTTTGTTTAGCCTTAAAATCATGTCATTGAGTCTTCTCTAGTCATTAAATCAATTCAAAGTAAGTCAAAAGAATTCCATTTTTTCGCACTTCAAACACGACTTTCGTTCAGAACTTCCAATTCAACCATTGAAGGCAACTATGCTTCTTTTTAGCCTTAAAATCATGTCATTGAGTCCCTTGTTGTCATCAAATCATTTGAAAACAATTCGAACGAATTCTATTTTCGCTCTTTAAACGAGACTTTTGTGCATAACTTGCGATTGATCTATTCAAGTAAATTACCCATTCTTTAGCCTTGAAATCATGTCATTGAGTCTCTTCTAGTAATTAAATCACTTCAAAGCAATTCGAACGAAATCTATTTTCGCACTTGAACCACGACTTTCGTGCATAATTTGCCATGGATATTTTAAAGGCAACTATGCATTTGTATAGCCTTCAAATCATGTCATTGAGTCACTTTTAGTCAATCAATCATACGAAATCATTTCAAACAAATTCTAGTTTCGCATTTCAAACACAACTTTTGTGCAAAACATGCAATTGATCTATTAAAGGCAATTATGCGTTTGTTTAGCCTTAAAATCATATCATTTAGTCTTCTCTAGTCATTAAATCAATTAAAAGTAAGTCGAAAAAATTCTACTTTTTCGGACTTCAAACACGACTTTCGTTCAGAACTTCCAATTCAACCACTGGCGGCAACTATGCATCTTTTTAGCCTAAAAAATCTTGTCATCGAGTTTCTTGTAGTCATCAAATCATTTGAAAGCAATTCGAACGAATTCTATTTTGGCTCTTTAAACGATACTTTTGTGCATAACTTGCGATTGATCTATTCAAGTAAATTACCCATTGTTTAGCCTTGAAATCATGCCATTGAGTCTCTTCTAGTAATTAAATCACTTCAAAAGAATTAGAACGAAATCTATTTTCGCACTTCAACAACGACTTTCATGCATAATTTGCAATGAATATTTTGAAGGCAACTATGCATTTGTATAGCCTTAAAATCAGGTCATTGAGCCACTTTTAGTCTATAAATCATACGAAATCTATTCAAACAAATTCTATTTTCGCATTTCAAACACAACTTTTGTGCAAAACATGCAATTTATCTATTGAAGGCAATTATGCGTTTGTTTAGCCTTAAAATCATGTCATTGAGTCTTCTCTAGTCATTAAATCAATTCAAAGTAAGTCAAAAGAATTCCATTTTTTCGCACTTCAAACACGACTTTCGTTCAGAACTTCTAATTCAACCATTGAAGGCAACTATGCTTCTTTTTAGCCTTAAAATCATGTCATTGAGTCTCTTGTTGTCATCAAATCATTTGAAAACAATTCGAACGAATTATATTTTCGCTCTTTAAACGAGACTTTTGTGCATAACTTGCGATTGATCTATTCAAGTAAATTACCCATTCTGTAGCCTTGAAATCATGTCATTGAGTCTCTTCTAGTAATTAAATCACTTCAAAACAATTCGAACGAAATCTATTTTCGCACTTGAACCACGACTTTCGTGCATAATTTGCCATGGATATTTTAAAGGCAACTATGCATTTGTATAGCCTTCAAATCATGTCATTGAGTCACTTTTAGTCAATCAATCATACGAAATCAATTCAAACAAATTCTAGTTTCGCATTTCAAACACAACTTTTGTGCAAAACATGCAATTGATCTATTGAAGGAAATTATGCATTTTTTTAGCCTTAAAATCATGTCATTGAGTCTTCTCTAGTCATTAAATCAATTGAAAGTAGGTCGAAAGAATTCTATTTTTTCGCACTTCAAATAAGACTTTCGTTCAGAACTTCCAATTCAGCCATTGACGGCAACTATGCATCTTTTTAGCCTTAAAATCATGACATTGAGTCTCTTGTAGTCATCAAATGATTTGAAACCAATTCGAACGAATTTTATTTTCGCTCTTTAAACGAGACTTTTGTGCATAACTTACGATTGATCTATTCAAGTAAATTACGCATTGTTTAGCCTTGAAATCATGTCATTGAGTCTCATCTAGTAATTAAATCACTTCAAAGGAATTCGAACGAAATCTATTTTCGCACTTCAACCACGACTTTCATGCATAATTTGCAATGAATATTTTGAAGGCAACTATGCATTTGTATAGCCTTAAAATCAGGTCATTGAGCCACTTTTAGCCTATAAATCATACGAAATCTATTCAAACAAATTCTATTTTCGCATTTCAAACACAACTTTTGTGCAAACCATGCAATTGATCTATTGAACGCGATTATGCGTTTGTTCACCCTTAAAATCATGTCATTGAGTCTTCTCTAGGCATTAAATCAATTCAAAGTAAGTCGAAAGAATTCCATTTTTTCGCACTTCAAACACGACTTTCGTTCAGAACTTCCAATTCAACCATTGAAGGCAACTTTGCATCTTTTGAGCCTTAAAATCATGTCATTGAGTCTCTTGTAGTTATCAAATCATTTGAAAGCAATTCGAACGAATTCTATTTTTGCTCTTTAAACGAGACTTTTGTGCATAACTTGCGATTGATCTATTCAAGTAAATTACCCATTGTTTAGCCTTGAAATCATGTCATTGAGTCTCTTCTAGTAATTAAATTACTTCAAAGCAATTCGAACGAAATCTATTTTCGCACTTGAACCACGACTTTCGTGCATAATTTGCAATGTATCTTTTGAAGGCAACTATGCATTTGTATAGCATTAAAATCAGGTCATTGAACCACTTTTAGTCAATAATCATACGAAATCGATTCAAACAAATTCTATTTTCGCATTTCAAACGCAACTTTTTTGCAAAACATGCAATTGATCTATTGAAGGCAATTATGCGTTTGTTTAGCCTTAAAATCATGTCATTGAGTCTTCTCTAGTCATTAAATCAATTAAAAGTAAGGCGAAAGAATTCTATTTTTTCGCACTTCAAACACGTCTTTCGTTCAGAACTTCCAATTCAACCTTTGTAGGCAACTATGCATCTTTTTGGCCTTAAAATCATGTCATTGAGTTTCTTGTAGTCATTAAATCATTTCAAAGCAATTCGAACGAATCCTATTTTCGCTCTTTAAATGAGACTTTTGTGCATAACTTGCGATTGTTCTATTCAAGTAAATTATCCATAGTTTAGCCATGAAATCATGTCATTAAGTTTCTTCTGGTAATTAAATCGTTTGAAAGCAATTCGAACGAAATCTATTTTCGCACTTGAACCACGACTTTCGTGCATAATTTGCAATGTATCTTTTGAAGGCAACTATGCATTTGTATAGCATTAAAATCAGGTCATTGAACCACTTTTAGTCAATAATCATACGAAATCGATTCAAACAAATTCTATTTTCGCATTTCAAACACAACTTTTTTGCAAAACATGCAATTGATCTATTGAAGGCAATTATGCGTTTGTTTAGCCTTAAAATCATGTCATTTAGTTTTCTCTAGTCATTAAATCAATTAAAAGTAAGTCGAAAGAATTCTATTTTTTCGCACTTCAAACATGACTTTTATTCAAAACTTCGAATTCAACCATTGAAGGCAACTATGTATCTTTTTAGCCTTCCAATCATGTCATTGAGTCTCTTGTACTTATCAAATCATTTGAAAGCAATTCGAACGAATTCTATTTTCGCTCTTTAAACGAGACTTTTGTGCATAACTTCCGATTGATCTATTCAAGTAAATTACCCATTGTTTAGCCTTGAAATCATGTCATTGAGTCTCTTCTAGTAATTAAATCACTTCAAAGCAATTCGAACGAAATCTATTTTTGCACTTCAACCACGACTTTCTTGCCTAATATGCAGTGGATATTTTGAAGGCAACTATGCATTTGTATAGCCTTAAAATCATGTCATTGAGTCACTTTTATTCAATAAATCATACGAAATCAATTCAAACAAATTCTATTTTCGCATTTCAAACACAACTTTTGTGCAAAACATGCAATTGATCTATTCAAGGTAATTATGCGTTTGTTTAGCCTTAAAATCATGTCATTGAGTTTTCTCTAGTCATTAAATCAATTAAAAGTAAGTCGAAAGAATTCTATTTTTTCGCACTTCAAACACGACTTTTGTTCAGAACTTCCAATTCAACCATTGAAGGCAACTATGCATCTTTTTAGCCTCAAAATCATGTCATCGAGTCTTTTGTGGTCATCAAATCATTTGAAAGCAATTCGAAAAAATTCTATTTTGGCTCTTTAAATGAGACTTTTGTGCATAACTTGCGATAGATCTCTTCAAGTAAATTACCCATTGTTTAGCCTTGAAATCATGTCATTGAGTCTCTTCTAGTAATAAAATCACTTCAAAGCGATTCGGACGAAATATATTTTCGCACTTGAACCACGAGTTTCGTGCATAATTTGCAATGGATCTTTTGAAGGCAACTATACATTTGTATAGCCTTAAAATCTTGTGTTTGAATCACTTTTAGTCAATAAATCATACGAAATCAATTCAAACAAATTTTATTTTCGCATTTCAAACACAACTTTTGTGCAAAACATGCAATTGATCTATTAAAGGCAATTATGCGTTTGTTTATCCATAAAATCATGTTATTGAGTCTTCTGTAGTCATTAAATCAATTGGAAGTAAGTCGAAAGAATTCTATTTTTTCGCACTTTAAACACGACTTTCGTTCAGAACTTCCTATTCAACAATTGAAGGCAACTATGCATCTTTTTAACCTTAAAATCATGTCATTGAGTCTCTTCTAGTCATCAAATCATTTGGAAGTAATTCGAACGAATTCTATTTTCGCTCTCTAAACGAGACTTTCGTGCATAACTTGCGATTGATCTTTTCAAGTAAATTACCCATTGTTTAGCCTTGAAATCATGTCATTGAGTCTCTTCTAGTAATTAAATCACTTCAAAGCAATTCGACCGAAATCTTTTTTCACACTTCAACCACGACTTTCGTGCATAATTTGCAATGGATCTTTTGAAGGCAACTATGCATTTGTATAGCCTTAAAATCATGTAATTGAGTCACTTTTAGTCAATAAATCATACGAAATCAATTCAAACAAATTCTATTTTCGCATTTCAAACACAACTTTTGTGCAAAACATGCAATTGATCTATTGAAGGTAATTATGCGTTTGTTTAGCCTTAAAATCAGGTCATTTAGTCTTCTCTGGTCATTAAATCAATTAAAAGTAAGTCGAAAGAATTCTATTTTTTCGCACATCAAACATGACTTTTATTCAGAACTTCGAATTCAACCATTGAAGGCAACTATGTATCTTTTTATCCTTGCAATCATGTCATTGAGTCTCTTGTACTCATCAAATCATTTGAAAGCAATTCGAACGAATTCTATTTTCGCTCTTTAAACGAGACTTTTGTGCATAACTTGCGATTGATCTATTCAAGTAAATTACCCATTGTTTAGCCTTCAAATCATGTCATTGAGTCTCTTCTAGTAATTATATCACTTCAAAGCAATTCGAACGAAATCTATTTTCGCACTTCAACAACGACTTTCGTGCATAATTTGCAGTGGATATTTTGAAGGCAACTATGCAATTGTATAGCCTTAAAATCATGTCATTGAGTCACTTTTAGTCAATAAATCATACGAAATCAATTCAAACAAATTTTATTTTCGTATTTCAAACTCAACTTTTGTGCAAAACATGCAATTGATCTATTGAAGGTAATTATGCGTTTGTTTAGCCTTAAAATCATGTCATTTAGTCTTCTCTAGTCATTAAATCAATTAAAAGTAAGTCGAAAGAATTCTATTTTTTCGCACCTCAAACATGACTTTTATTCAGAACTTCGAATTCAACCATTGAAGGCAACTATGTATCTTTTTAGCCTTGCAATCATGTCATTGAGTCTCTTGTACTCATCAAATCATTTGAAAGCAATTCGAACGAATTCTATTTTCGCTCTTTGAACGAGACTTTTGTGCATAACTTGCGATTGATCTATTCAAGTAAATTACCCATTGTTTAGCCTTGAAATCATGTCATCGAGTCTCTTCTAGTAAGTAAATCACTTCAAAGCAATTCGAACGAAATCTATTTTCGCACTTCAACCACGACTTTCTTGCCTAATATGCAGTGGATATTTTGAAGGCAACTATGCATTTGTATAGCCTTAAAATCATGTCATTGAGTCACTTTTAATCAATAAATCATATGAAATCAATTCAAACAAATTCTATTTTCGCATTTCAAACACAACTTTTGTGCAAAACATGCAATTGATCTATTGAAGGTAATTATGCATTTGTTCAGCCTTAAAATCATGTCATTGAGTCTTCTCTAGTCATTAAATCGATTAAAAGTAAGTCGAAAGAATTCTATTTTTTCGCACTTCAAACACGACTTTTGTTCAGAACTTCAAATTCAACCATTGAAGGCAACTATGCATCTTTTTAGCCTCAAAATCATGTCATCGAGTCTCTTGTGGTCATCAAATCATTTGAAAGCAATTCGAAAGAATTCTATTTTGGCTCTTTAAACGAGACTTTTGTGCCTAACTTGCGATTGATCTATTCTAGTAAATTACCCATTGTTTAGCCTCGAAATCATGTCATTGAGTCTCTTCTAGTAATTAAATCACTTCAAAGCAATTCGAACGAAATCTATTTTCGCACTTCAACCACGACTTTCTTGCCTAATATGCAGTGGATATTTTGAAGGCAACTATGCATTTGCATACCCTTAAAATCATGTCATTGAGTCACTTTTAGTCAATAAATCATACGAAATCAATTCAAACAACTTCTATTTTCGCTTTTCAAACACAACTTTTGTGCAAAACATGCAATTGATCTATTGAAGGTAATTATGCATTTGTTTAGCCTTAAAATCATGTCATTGAGTTTTCTCTAGTCATTTAATCAATTAAAAGTAAGTCGAAAGAATTCTATTTTTTCGCACTTCAAACACGACTTCGTTCAGAACTTCCAATTCAACCATTGAAGGCAACTATGCATCTTTTTAGCTTCAAAATCATGTCTTCGAGTCTCTTGTGGTCATCAAATCATTTGAAAGCAATTCGAAAGAATTCTATTTTGGCTCCTAAAACGAGACTTTTGTGCATAACTTGCGATTGATCTATTCAAGTAAATTACCCATTGTTTAGCCTCGAAATCATGTCATTGAGTCTCTTCTAGTAATTAAATCACTTCAAAGCAATTCGAACGAAATCTATTTTCGCACTTCAACCACGACTTTCATGCATAATTAGCAATGGATCTTTTGAAGGCAACTATACATTTGTATAGCCTTAAAATCTTGTCTTTGAGTCACCATTAGTCAATAAATCATACGAAATCAATTCAAACAAATTTTATTTTCGCATTTCAAACACAACTTTTGTGCAAAACATGCAATTGATCTATTGAAGGCAATTATGCATTTGTTTAGCCATAAAATCATGTTATTGAGTCTTCTGTAGTCATTAAATCAATTGGAAGTAAGTCGAAAGAATTCTATTTTTTCGCACTTTAAACACGACTTTTGTTCAGAACTTCCAATTCAACCATTGAAGGCAACTATGCATCTTTTTAACCTTAAAATCATGTCATTGAGTCTCTTCTAGTCATCAAATCATTTGGAAGTAATTCGAACGAATTCTATTTTCGCTCTCTAAACGAGACTTTTGTGCATAACTTGCGATTGATCTTTTCATGTAAATTACCCATTGTTTGGCCTTGAAATCATGTCATTGAGTCTCTTCTAGTAATTAAATCACTTCAAAGCAATTCGAACGAAATCTTTTTTCACACTTCAACAAAGACTTTCGTGCATAATTTGCAATGGATCTTTTGAAGGCAACTATGCAGTTGTATAGCCTTAAAATCATGTCATTGGGTCACTTTTAGTCAATAAATCATATGAAATCAATTCAAACAAATTTTATTTTCGAATTTCAAACACAACTTTTGTGCAAAACATGCAATTGATCTATTAAAGGCAATTATGCGTTTGTTTAGCCATAAAATCATGTTATTGAGTCTTCTGTAGTCATTAAATCAATTGGAAGTAAGTCGAAAGAATTCCATTTTTTCGCACTTCAAACACGACTTTCGTTCAGAACTTCTAATTCAACCATTGAAGGCAACTATGCTTCTTTTTAGCCTTAAAATCATGTCATTGAGTCTCTTGTTGTCATCAAATCATTTGAAAACAATTCGAACGAATTATATTTTCGCTCTTTAAACGAGACTTTTGTGCATAACTTGCGATTGATCTATTCAAGTAAATTACCCATTCTGTAGCCTTGAAATCATGTCATTGAGTCTCTTCTAGTAATTAAATCACTTCAAAACAATTCGAACGAAATCTATTTTCGCACTTGAACCACGACTTTCGTGCATAATTTGCCATGGATATTTTAAAGGCAACTATGCATTTGTATAGCCTTCAAATCATGTCATTGAGTCACTTTTAGTCAATCAATCATACGAAATCAATTCAAACAAATTCTAGTTTCGCATTTCAAACACAACTTTTGTGCAAAACATGCAATTGATCTATTGAAGGAAATTATGCGTTTTTTTAGCCTTAAAATCATGTCATTGAGTCTTCTCTAGTCATTAAATCAATTGAAAGTAGGTCGAAAGAATTCTATTTTTTCGCACTTTAAACACGACTTTCGTTCAGAACTTCCAATTCAACCATTGAAGGCAACTATGCATCTTTTTAACCTTAAAATCATGTCATTGAGTCTCTTCTAGTCATCAAATCATTTGGAAGTAATTCGAACGAATTCTATTTTCGCTCCCTAAACGAGGCTTTTGTGCATAACTTGCGATTGATCTTTTCAAGTAAATTACCCATTGTTTAGCCTTGAAATCATGTCATTGAGTCTCTTCTAGTAATTAAATCACTTCAAAGCAATTCGAACGAAATCTATTTTCGCACTTCAACCGCGACTTTCGTGCATAATTTGCAATGGATCTTTTGAAGGCAACTATACATTTGTATAGCCTTAAAATCTTGTCTTTGAGTCACCTTTAGTCAATAAATTATACGAAATCAATTCAAACAAATTTTATTTTCGCATTTCAAACACAACTTTTGTGCAAAACATGCAATTCATCTATTGAAGGCAATTATGCATTTGTTTAGCCATAAAATCATGTTATTGAGTCTTCTGTAGTCATTAAATCAATTGGAAGTAAGTCGAAAGAATTCTATTTTTTCGCACTTTATACACGACTTTCGTTCAGAACTTCCAATTCAACCATTGAAGGCAACTATGCATCTTTTTAACCTTAAAGTCATGTCATTGAGTCTCCTCTAGTCATCAAATTATTTAGAAGTAATTCGAACGAATTCTATTTTCGCTCTCTAAACGAGACTTTTGTGCATAACTTGCGATTGATCTTTTCAAGTAAATTACCCACTCTTTTGCCTTGAAATCACGTCATTAAGTCTCTTCTAGTAATTAAATCACTTCAAAGCAATTCGAATGAAATCTTTTTTCACACTTCAACCAAGACTTTCGTGCATAATTTGCAATGGATCTTTTGAAGGCAACTATGCATTTGTATAGCCTTAAAATCATGTCATTGAGTCACTTTTAGTCAATAAATCATATGAAATGAATTCAAACAAATTCTATTTTCGTATTTCAAACTCAACTTTTGTGCAAAACATGCAATTGATCTATTGAAGGTAATTATGGGTTTGTTTAGCCTTAAAATCATGTCATTTAGTCTTCTCTAGTCATTAAATCAATTAAAAGTAAGTCGAAAGAATTCTATTTTTTCGCACTTCAAACATGACCTTTATTCAGAACTTCGAATTCAACCATTGAAGGCAACTATGCATCTTTTTAGCCTCAAAATCATGTCTTCGAGTCTCTTGTGGTCATCAAATCATTTGAAAGCAATTCGAAAGAATTCTATTTTGGCTCTTTAAACGAGACTTTTGTGCATAACTTGCGATTGATCTATTCAAGTAAATTACCCATTGTTTAGCCTCGAAATCATGTCATTGAGTCTCTTCTACTAATTAAATCACTTCAAAGCAATTCGAACGAAATCTATTTTCGCACTTCAACCACGACTTTCGTGCATACTTTGCAATGGATCTTTTGAAGGCAACTATACATTTGTATAGCCTTAAAATCATGTCATTGTGTCACTTTTAGTCAATAAATCATACGAAATCAATTCAAACAAATTCTATTTTCGCATTTCAAACACAACTTTTGTGCAAAACATGCAATTGATCTATTGAAGGTAATTATGCATTTGTTTATCCTTAAAATCATGTCATTGAGTCTTCTCTAGTCATTAAATCAATTAAAAGTAAGTCGAAAGAATTCTATTTTTTCGCACTTCAAACACGACCTTTGTTCAGAACTTCAAATTCAACCATTGAAGGCAACTATGCATCTTTTTAGCCTCAAAATCTTGTCATCGAGTCTCTTGTGGTCATCAAATCATTTGAAAGCAATTCGAAAGAATTCTATTTTGGCTCCTTAAACGAGACTTTTGTGCATAACTTGCGATTGATCTTTTCAAGTAAATTACCCATTGTTTGGCCTTGAAATCATGTCATTGAGTCTCTTCTAGTAATTAAATCACTTCAAAGCAATTCGAACGAAATCTTTTTCACACTTCAACCACGACTTTCTTGCCTAATTTGCAGTGGGTATTTTGAAGGCAACTATGCATTTGTATAGCCTTAAAATCATGTCATTGAGTCACTTTTAGTCAATAAATCATACGAAATCAATTCAAACAAATTCTATTTTCGCGTTTCAAACACAACTTTTGTGCAAAACATGCAATTGATCTATTGAAGGTAATTATGCGTTTGTTTAGCCTTAAAATCATGTCATTGAGTCTTCTCTAGTCATTAAATCAATTAAAAGTAAGTCGAAAGAATTCTATTTTTTTACACTTCAAACACGACTTTTGTTCAGAACTTCAAATTCATCCATTGAAGGCAACTATGCATCTTTTTAGCCTCAAAATCATTTCATCGAGTCTCTTGTGGTCATCAAATCATTTGAAAGCAGTTCGAACGAATTCTATTTTCGCTTTTTAAACGAGACTTTTGTGCATAACTTGCGATTGATCTGTTCAAGTAAATTAACCATTGTTTAGCCTCGAATCATGTCATTGAGTCTCTTCTAGTAATTAAATCACTTCAAAGCAATTCGAACGAAATATATTTTCGCACTTCAACCACGACTTTCGTCCATAATTTGCAATAGATCTTTTCAAGGCAACTATACATTTGTATAGCCTTAAAATCTTGTCTTTGAGTCAGTTTTAGTCAACAAATCATACGAAATCAATTCAAACAAATTTTATTTTCAGATTTCAAACACAACTTTTGTGCAAAACATGCAATTGATCTATTGAAGGCAATTATGCGTTTGTTTAGCCATAAAATCATGTTATTGAGTCTTCAGTAGTCATTAAATCAATTGGAAGTAAGTCGAAAGAATTCTATTTTTTCGCACTTTGAACACGACTTTCGTTCAGAACGTCCAATTCAACCATTGAAGGTAACTATGCATCTTTTTAACCTTAAAATCATGTCATTGAGTCTCTTCTAGTCATCAAATCATTTGGAAGTAATTCGAACGAATTCTATTTTCGCTCTGTAAACGAGACTTTTGTGCATAACTTGCGATTGATCTATTCAAGTAAATTACCCATTGTTTAGCCTTGAAAACATGTCATTGAGTCTATTCTAGTAATTAAATCACTTCAAAGCAATTCGAACGAAATCTATTTTCGCACTTGAACCACGAGTTTCGTGCATAATTTGCAATGGATCTTTTGAAGGCAACTATGCATTTGTATAGCCTTAAAATCATGTCATTGAGTCACTTTTAGTCAATAAATCATACAAAATCAATTCAAACAAATTCTATTTTCGCATTTCAAACACAACTTTTTTGCCAAACATGCAATTGATCTATTGAAGGTAATTATGTGTTTGTTTAGCCTTAAAATAATGTCATTGAGTCTTCTCTAGTCATTAAATGAATGAAAAGTAAGTCGAAAGAATTCTATTTTTTCGCACTTCAAACACGACTTTCGTTCAGAACTTCCAATTCAACCATTTAAGGCAACTATGCATCTTTCTAGCCTCAAAATCATGTCATCGAGTCTCTTGTGATCATCAAATCATTTGAAAGCAATTCGAAAGAATTCTATTTTGGCTCTTTAAACGAGACTTTTGTGCATAACTTGCGATTGATCTATTCAAGTAAATTACCCATTGTTTAGCCTCGAAATCATGTCATTGACTCTCTTCTAGTAATTAAATCACTTCAAAGCAATTCGAACGAAATCTATTTTCGCACTTCAACCACGACTTTCGTGCATAATTTGCAGTGGATATTTTGAAGGCAACTATGCATTTGTATAGCCTTAAAATCATGTCATTGAGTCACTTTAAGTCAATAAATCATACGAAATCAATTCAAACAAATTCTATTTTGGCATTTCAAACACAACTTTTGGGCAAAACAGGCAATTGATCTATTGAAGGTAATTATGCATTTGTTTAGCCTTAAAATCAAGTCATTTAGTCTTCTCTAGTCATTAAATCAACTAAAAGTAAGTCGAAAGAATTCTATTTTTTCGCACTTCAAACATGACTTTCATTAAGAACTTCCAATTCAAACATTGAAGGCAACTATACATCTTTTTAGCCTTGCAATCATGTCATTGAGTCTCTTGTAGTCATCAAATCATTTGAAAGCAATTCGAACGAATTCTATTTTCGCTCTTTAAACGAGACTGTTGCGCATAACTTGCGATCGATCTATTCAACTAAATTGCCCATTGTTTAGCCTTGAAATCATGTCATTGAGTCTCTTCTAGTAATTAAATCACTGCAAAGCAATTCGAACGAAATCTATTTTTGGACTTCAACCACAACTTTCGTGCATAATTTGCAATTGATCTTTTGAAGGCAACTATGCAATTGTATAGCCTTAAAATAATGTCATTGAGTCACTTTTAGTCAATAAATCATACGAAATCAATTCAAACGAATTCTATTTCCGCATTTAAAACACGACTTTTGTGCAAAACATGCAATTGATATATTGAAGGCAAATATGCGTTTGTTTAGCCTTAAAATCATTTCATTGAGTCTTCTCTAGTCATTAAATAAATTAAAAGTAAGTCGAAAGAATTCTATTTTTTCGCACTTAAAACACGACTTTCGCTCAGAACTTCCAATTCAACCATTGAAGGCAACTATGCATCTTTTTAGCTTTAAAATCATGTCATTGAGTCTCTTCTAGTCATCAAATCATTTGAAAGCAATTCGACCGAATTTTATTTTCGCTCTTTAAACGAGACTTTTGTGCATAACTTGCAATTGATCTATTCAAGCAAATTACCCATTTTTTAGCCTTGAAATTATGTCATTGAGTCTCTTCTAGTAATTAAATCACTTCAAAGCAATTCGAACGAAATCTATTTTCGCACTTCAATCACGACTTTCATGCATAATTTGCAATGGATCTTTTGAAGGCAACTATGCATTTGTATAGCCTTAAAATCATGTCATTGAGTCACTTTTAGTCGGTAAATCATACGAAATCAATTCAAACGAATTCCATCTCCGCATTTCGAACACGACTTTTGTGCAAAACTTGCAATTGATATATTGAAGGCAAATATTCATTTGTTTAGCCTTAAAATCATTTCATTGAGTCTTCTCTAGTCATAAAATCAATTAAAAGTAATTCGAAAGAATTCTATTTTTTAGCACTAAAAACACGACTTTCGTTCAGAACTTCAAATTTAACCATTGAAGGCAATTATGCATCTTTTTAGCCTTAAAATCATGTCAACGAGTCGCTTCTAGTCATCAAATAATTTGAAACCAATTCGAACGAATTCTATTTTCGCTCTTCATACGAGACTTTTGTGCATAACTTGCAATTGATCTATTGAAGCAAATTATCCATTGTTTAGCCCTGAAATTATGTCATTGAGTCTCTTCTAGTAATTAAACTTTTCAAAGCTATTTGAACGAAATCTATTTTTGTACTTGAACCACGACTTTCGTGCATAATTTGCAATGGATCTTTTGAAGGAAACTATGCATTTGTATAGCCTTAAGATCATGTCATTGAGTCACTTTTAGTCAATAAATCATACGAAATCAATTCAAACGAATTCTATTTTCGCATTTCAAACACAACTTTTGTGCAAAGCATCCAGTTGATGTATTAAAGGCAATTATGCGTTTGTTTAGCCTTAAAATCATGTCATTGAGTCTTCTCTAGTCATTAAATCAATTAAAAGTAATTCGAAAGAATTATATTTTTTTGCACTTCAAACACGACTTTCGTTCAGAACTTCCAATTCCAGCATTGAAGGCAACTATGCATCTTTTTAGCTTTAAAATCATGTCATTGAGTCTCTTCTAGTCATCAAATCATTCGAAAGCAATTCGAACGAATTCTATTTTCGCTCTTCAAACGAGGCTTTTGTGCATAACTTGCAATTGATCTATTCAAGCAAATTATCCATTGTTTAGCCTTGAAATCATGTCATTGAGTCTCTTCTAGTAATTAAATCACTGCAAAGCAATTCGAACGAAATCTATTTTTGGACTTCAACCACAACTTTCGTGCATAATTTGCAATTGATCTTTTGAAGGAAACTATGCCATTGTATAGCCTTAAAATAATGTCATTGAATCACTTTTAGTCAATAAATCATACGAAATCAATTCAAACGAATTCTATTTCCGCATTTCAAACACGACTTTTGTGCAAAACATGCAATTGATATATTGAAGGCAAATATGCGTTTGTTTAGCCTTAAAATCATGTCATTGAGTCTTCTCTAGTCATTAAATAAATTAAAAGTAAGTCGAAAGAATTCTATTTTTTCGCAGTTAAAACACAACTTTCGTTCAGAACTTCCAATTCAACCATTGAAGGCAACTATGCATCTTTTTAGCTTTAAAATCATGTCATTGAGTCTCTTCTAGTCATCAAATCATTTGAAAGCAATTCGACCGAATTTTATTTTCGCTCTTTAAACGAGACTTTTGTGCATAACTTGCAATTGATCTATTCAAGGAAATTATCCATTGTCTAGCCTTGAAATTATGTCATTGAGTCTCTTCTAGTAATTAAATCACTTCAAAGCAATTCGAACGAAATCTATTTTCGCACTTCAATCACGACTTTCATGCATAATTTGCAATGGATCTTTTGAAGGCAACTATGCATTTGTATAGCCTTAAAATCATGTCATTGAGTCACTTTTAGTCGGTAAATCATACGAAATCAATTCAAACGAATTCCATCTCCGCATTTCGAACACGACTTTTGTGCAAAACTTGCAATTCATATATTGAAGGCAAATATGCATTTGTTTAGCCATAAAATCATTTCATTGAATCTTCTCTAGTCATTAAATCAATTAAAAGTAATTCGAAAGAATTCTATTTTTTAGCACTAAAAACACGACTTTCGTTCAGAACTTCAAATTTAACCATTGAAGGCAATTATGCATCTTTTTAGCCTTAAAATCATGTCAACGAGTCTCTTCTAGTCATCAAATAATTTGAAACCAATTCGAACGAATTCTATTTTCGCTCTTCATACGAGACTTTTGTGCATAACTTGCAATTGATCTATTCAAGCAAATTATCCATTGTTTAGCCTTGAAATTATGTCATTGAGTCTCTTCTAGTAATTAAACTTTTCAGAGCTATTTGAACGAAATCTATTTTTGTACTTGAACCACGACTTTCGTGCATAATTTGCAATGGATCTTTTGAAGGAAACTATGCATTTGTATAGCCTTAAGATCATGTCATTGAGTCACTTTTAGTCAATAAATCATACGAAATCAATTCAAACGAATTCTATTTTCGCATTTCAAACACAACTTTTGTGCAAAGCATCCAGTTGATGTATTAAAGGCAATTATGCGTTTGTTTAGCCTTAAAATCATGTCATTGAGTCTTCTCTAGTCATTAAATCAATTAAAAGTAATTCGAAAGAATTATATTTTTTTGCACTTCAAACACGACTTTCGTTCAGAACTTCCAATTCCAGCATTGAAGGCAACTATGCATCTTTTTAGCCTTAAAATCATGTCATTGAGTCTCTTCTAGTCATCAAATCATTCGAAAGCAATTCGAACGAATTCTATTTTCGCTCTTCAAACGAGGCTTTTGTGCATAACTTGCAATTGATCTATTCAAGCAAATTATCCATTGTTTAGCCTTGAAATCATGTCATTGAGTCTCTTCTAGTAATTAAATCACCGCAAAGCAATTCGAACGAAATCTATTTTTGTACTTGAACCACGACTTTCGTGCATAATTTGCAGTGGATCTTTTGAAGGAAACTATGCATTTGTATAGCCTTAAGATCATGTCATTGAGTCACTTTTAGTCAATAAATCATACGAAATCAATTCAAACGAATTCTATTTTCGCATTTCAAACACAACTTTTGTGCAAAGCATCCAGTTGATGTATTAAAGGCAAATATGCGTTTGTTTAGCCTTAAAATCATGTCATTGAGTCTTCTCTAGTCATTAAATAAATTAAAAGTAAGTCGAAAGAATTCTATTTTTTCGCACTTAAAACACAACTTTCGTTCAGAACTTCCAATTCAACCATTGAAGGCAACTATGCATCTTTTTAGCTTTAAAATCATGTCATTGAGTCTCTTCTAGTCATCAAATCATTTGAAAGCAATTCGACCGAATTTTATTTTCGCTCTTTAAACGAGACTTTTGTGCATAACTTGCAATTGATCTATTCAAGCAAATTATCCATTGTCTAGCCTTGAAATTATGTCATTGAGTCTCTTCTAGTAATTAAATCACTTCAAAGCAATTCGAACGAAATCTATTTTCGCACTTCAATCACGACTTTCATGCATAATTTGCAATGGATCTTTTGAAGGCAACTATGCATTTGTATAGCCTTAAAATCATGTCATTGAGTCACTTTTAGTCGGTAAATCATACGAAATCAATTCAAACGAATTCCATCTCCGCATTTCGAACACGACTTTTGTGCAAAACTTGCAATTGATATATTGAAGGCAAATATGCATTTGTTTAGCCTTAAAATCATTTCATTGAGTCTTCTCTAGTCATTAAATCAATTAAAAGTAATTCGAAAGAATTCTATTTTTTAGCACTAAAAACACGACTTTCGTTCAGAACTTCAAATTTAACCATTGAAGGCAATTATGCATCTTTTTAGCCTTAAAATCATGTCAACGAGTCTCTTCTAGTCATCAAATAATTTGAAACCAATTCGAACGAATTCTATTTTCGCTCTTCATACGAGACTTTTGTGCATAACTTGCAATTGATCTATTCAAGCAAATTATCCATTGTTTAGCCTTGAAATTATGTCATTGAGTCTCTTCTAGTAATTAAACTTTTCAAAGCTATTTGAACGAAATCTATTTTTGTACTTGAACCACGACTTTCGTGCATAATTTGCAATGGATCTTTTGAAGGAAACTATGCATTTGTATAGCCTTAAGATCATGTCATTGAGTCACTTTTAGTCAATAAATCATACGAAATCAATTCAAACGAATTCTATTTTCGCATTTCGAACACAACTTTTGTGCAAAGCATCCAGTTGATGTATTAAAGGCAATTATGCGTTTGTTTAGCCTTAAAATCATGTCATTGAGTCTTCTCTAGTCATTAAATCAATTAAAAGTAATTCGAAAGAATTATATTTTTTTGCACTTCAAACACGACTTTCGTTAAGAACTTCCAATTCCAGCATTGAAGGCAACTATGCATCTTTTTAGCCTTAAAATCAGGTCATTGAGTCTCTTCTACTCATCAAATCATTCGAAAGCAATTCGAACGAATTCTATTTTCGCTCTTCAAACGGGGCTTTTGTGCATAACTTGCAATTGATCTATTCAAGGAAATTATCCATTGTTTAGCCTTGAAATCATGTCATTGATTCTCTTCTAGTAATTAAACATTTCAAAGCAATTTGAACAAAATCTATTTTTGCACTTGAACCACGACTTTCGTTTATAATTTGCAATAGATCTTTTGAAGGCAACTATGCATTTGTATAGCCTTAAAATGATGTCGTTCAGTCACTTTTAGTCAAGAAATCATACGAAATCAATTCAAACGGATTCTATTTCTGCAATTCAAACTCGACTTTTGTGCAAAACTTGCAGTTGATATATTGAAGGCAATTATGCGTTTGTTTAGCCTTAAAATCATGTCGTTGAGTCTTCTCTAGTCATTAAATCAATTAAAAGTAATTCGAAAGAATTATATTTTTTCACACTTCAAACACGACTTTCGTTCAAAACTTCCAATTCAACCATTGAAGGCAATTATAAACTTTTTAGCCTTCAAATCATGTCATTGAGTCTCTTCTAGTCAATCAAATCATTTGAAAGCAATTCGAACGAATTCTATTTTCGCTCTTTAAACGAGACTTTTGTGCATAACTTGCGATTGATCTATTCAAGTAAATTACCCATTGTTGAGCCTTGAAATCATGTCATTGAGTCTCTTCTAGTAATTAAATCATTGCAAAGAAATTTGAACGAAATCTATTTTCGCACTTGAACAATGACTTTCGTGCATAATTTGCAATTGATCTTTTAAAGGCAACTATGCATTTGTATAGCCTTAAAATCATGTCATTGAGTCACTTTTAGTCAATAGATCATACGAAATCAATTCAAACAAATTCTATTTCCGCATTTCAAACACGACTTTTGTGCAAAACATGCAATTGATATATTGAAGGCAAATATGCTTTTGTTTAGCCTTAAAATCATGTCATTGAGTCTTCTCTAGTCATTAAATCAATTAAAAGTAATTCGAAAGAATTCTATTTTTTTGCACTTAAAACACGACTTTCGTTCAGAACTTCGAATTCAACCATTAAAGGCAACTATGCATCTTTTTAGCTTTAAAATCATGTCATTGAGTCTCTTCTAGTCATCAAATCATTTGAAAGCAATTCGACCGAATTTTATTTTCGCTCTAATTTTATTTTCGCTCTTTAAACGAGACTTTTGTGCATAACTTGCAATTGATCTATTCAAGCAAATTATCCATTGTTTAGCCTTGAAATTATGTCATTGAGTCTCTTCTAGTAATTAAACTTTTCAAAGCAATTTGAACAAAATCTATTCTTGCACATGGACCACGACTTTCGTGCACAATTTGCAATGGATATTTCGAAGGAAACTATGCATTTGTATAGCCTTAAAATCATGTCATTGAGTCACTTTTGGTCGGTAAATCATACGAAATCAATTCAAACGAATTCCATTTCCGCATTCCAAACACGACTTTTGTGCAAAACTTGCAATTGATATATTGAAGGCAAATATGCATTTGTTTAGCCTTAAAATCATTTCATTGAGTCTTCTCTAGTCATTAAATCAATTAAAAGTAATTTGAAAGAATTCTATTTTTTAGCACTAAAAACACGACTTTCATTCAGAACATCAAATTTAACCATTGAAGGCAATTATGCATCTTTTTAGCCTTAAAATCATGTCAACGAGTCTCTTCTAGTCATCAAATAATTTGAAACCAATTCGAACGAATTCTATTTTCGCTCTTCATACGAGACTTTTGTGCATAACTTGCAATTGATCTATTCAAGCAAATTATCCATTGCTTAGCCTTGAAATTATGTCATTGAGTCTCTTCTAGTAATTAAACTTTTCAAAGCAATCTGAACAAAATCTATTTTTGTACTTGAACCACGACTTTCGTGCATAATTTGCAATGGATATTTCGAAGGAAACTATGCATTGAGTCACTTTTAGTCGGTAAATCATACGAAATCAGTTCAAACGAATTCCATTTTCGCATTTCAAACACGACTTTTGTGCAAAACTTGCAATTGATATATTGAAAGCAATTATGCGTTTGTTTAGCCTTAAAATCATGTCATTGAGTCTTCTCTAGTCATTAAATCAACTAAAAGTAATTCGAAAGAATTATATTTTTTCGAACTTCAAACACGACTTTCGTTCAAAACTTCAAATTCAACTATTGAAGGCAATTATGAATCTTTTTAGCCTTCAAATCATGTCATTGAGTCTCTTCTAGTCAATCAAATCATTTGAAAGCAATTCGAATGAATTCTATTTTCGCTCTTTAAACGAGACTTTTGTACATAACTTCCGATTGATCTATTCAAGTAAATTACCCATTGTTGAGCCTTGAAATTATGTCATTGAGTCTCTTCTAGTAATTAAATCATTTCAACGCAATTTAAATGAAATCAATTTTCGCATTTGAACCAGGACTTTCGTGCATAATTTGCAATGGATCTTTTGAACCCAACTATGCATTTGTATAGCCTGAAAATCAGGTCATTGAGCCACTTTTAGTCACTAAATCATACGAAATCAATTCAAACAAATTCTATTTTCGCATTTCGAACACAACTTTTGTGCAAAGCATCCAATTGATCTATTGAAGGCAATTAAGCATTTGTTTAGCCTTAAAATCATGTCATTGAGTCTTCTCTAGTCATTAAATCAATTAAAAGTAATTCGAAAGAATTCAATTTTTTCGCACTTCAAGCACAACTTTCGTTCAGAACTTCCAATTCAACTACTGAAGGCAACTATGCATCTTTTTAGCTTTAAAATCATGTCATTGAGTCTCTTCTAGTCATCAAATCATTTGAAACCAATTCGAACGAATTCTATTTTCGCTCTTTAAACGAGTGTTTTGTTCATAACTTGCGATTGATCTATTCAAGTAAATTACCCATTGTTGAGCCTTGAAATCATGTCATTGAGTCTCTTCTAGTAATTAAATCATTTCAAAGCAATTTGAACGAAATCTATTTTCGCACTTGCACCATGACTTTCGTGCATAATTTGCAATTGATCTTTTGAAAGCAACTATGCATTTGTATAGCCTTAAAATCATGTCATTGAGTCACTTTTAGCCAATAAAATCATACGAAATCAATTCAAACAAATTCTATTTCCGCATTTCAAACACGACTTTTGTGCAAAACATGCAATTGATATAGTGAAGGCAAATATGCGTTTGTTTAGCTTTAAAATCATGTCATTGAGTCTTCTCCAGTCATTAAATCAATTAAAAGTAATTCGAAAGAATTCTATTTTTTCGCACTTAAAACACGACTTTCGTTCAGAAATTCCTGTTCAACCATTGAAGGCAACTATGCATCTTTTTAGCTTTAAAATCATGTCAATGAGTCTCTTCTAGTCTTCAAATCATTTGAAACCAATTCGAACGAATTCTATTTTCGCTCTTCATACAAGACTTTTGGGCATAACTTGCAATTGATCTATTCAAGCAAATTATCCATTGTTTAGCCTTGAAATTATGTCATTGAGTCTCTTCTAGTAATTAAACTTTTCAAAGCAATTTGAACGAAATCAATTTTTGCACTTGAACCACGACTTTCATGCATAATTTGCAATGGATTTTTGAAGGAAACTATGCATTTGTATAGCCTTAAGATCATGTCATTGAGTCACTTTTAGCCAATAGATCATACGAAATCAATTCAAACGAATTGTATTTTCGCATTTCAAACACGACTTTTATGCAAAACATGCAGTTGATATATTGAAGGCAATTATGCGTTTGTTTAGCCTTAAGATAATGTCATTGAGTCTTCTCTAGTCATTAAATCAATTAAAAGTAATTCGAAAGAATTATATTTTTTCGCACTTCAAACACGACTTTCGTTCAAAACTTCAAATTCAACCATTGAAGGCAATTATGAATCTTTTTAGCCTTCAAATCATGTCATTGAGTCTCTTCTAGTCAATCAAATCATTTGAATGCAATTCGAACGAATTCTATTTTCGCTCTTTAAACGAGACTTTTGTGCATACTTGCGATTGATCTATTCAAGTAAACTACCCATTGTTGAGCCTTGACATCATGTCATTGAGTCTCTTCTAGTAATTGAATCATTTCAAAGCAATTTGAATGAAATCTATTTTCGCATTTGAACTATGACTTTCGTGCATAATTTGCAATGGATGTTTTGAAGGCAACTATGCATTTGTATAGCCTTAAAATCAGGTCATTGAGCCACTTTTAGTCACTAAATCATACGAAATCAATTCAAACAAATTCTATTTTCGCATTTCAAACACAACTTTTGTGCAAAGCATCCAATTGATCTATTGAAGGCAATTATGCGTTTGTTTAGCCTTAAAATCATGGCATTGAGTCTTCTCTAGTCATTAAATCAATTAAAAGTAAGTCGAAAGAATTCAATTTTTTCGCACTTCAAAGACGACTTTCGTTCAGAACTTCCAATTCTACTACTGACGGCAACTATGCATCTTTTTAGCAATAAAATCAAGTTATTGAGTCTCTTCTAGTCATCAAATCATTTGAAACCAATTCGAACGAATTCTATTTTCGCTCTTTAAACGAGACTTTTGTGCATAACTTGCGATTGATCTATTCAAGTAAACTACCCATTGTTGAGCCTTGAAATCGTGTCATTGAGTCTCTTCTAGTAATTAAATCATTTCAAAGCAATTTGAACGAAATCTATTTTCGCACTTGCACCATGACTTTCGTGCATAATTTGCAATTGATCTTTTGAAGGCAACTATGCATTTGTATAGCCTTAAAATCATGTCATTGAGTCACTTTTAGCCAATAAAATCATATGAAATCAATTCAAACAAATTCTATTTCCGCATTTCAAACACGACTTTTGTGCAAAACATGCAATTGATATAGTGAAGGCAAATATGCGTTTGTTTAGCTTTAAAATCATGTCATTGAGTCTTCTCTAGTCATTAAATCAATTAAAAGTAATTCGAAAGAATTCTATTTTTTCGCACTTAAAACACGACTTTCGTTCAGAAATTCCTATTCAACCATTGAAGGCAACTATACATCTTTTTAGCTTTAAAATCATGTCAATGAGTCTCTTCTAGTCTTCAAATCATTTGAAACCAATTCGAACGAATTCTATTTTCGCTCTTCATACAAGACTTTTGTGCATAACTTGCAATTGATCTATTCAAGCAAATTATCCATTGTTTAGCCTTGAAATTATGTCATTGAGTCTCTTCTAGTAATTAAACTTTTCAAAGCAATTTGAACGAAATCTATTTTTGCACTTGAACCACGACTTTCATGCATAATTTGCAATGGATTTTTGAAGGAAACTATGCATTTGTATAGCCTTAAGATCATGTCATTGAGTCACTTTTAGCCAATAGATCATACGAAATCAATTCAAACGAATTGTATTTTCGCATTTCAAACACGACTTTTATGCAAAACATGCAGTTGATATATTGAAGGCAATTATGTGTTTGTTTAGCCTTAAGATAATGTCATTGAGTCTTCTCTAGTCATTAAATCAATTAAAAGTAATTCGAAAGAATTATATTTTTTCGCACTTCAAACACGACTTTCGTTCAAAACTTCAAATTCAACCATTGAAGGCAATTATGAATCTTTTTAGCCTTCAAATCATGTCATTGAGTCTCTTCTAGTCAATCAAATCATTTGAATGCAATTCGAACGAATTCTATTTTCGCTCTTTAAACGAGACTTTTGTGCATACTTGCGATTGATCTATTCAAGTAAACTACCCATTGTTGAGCCTTGACATCATGTCATTGAGTCTCTTCTAGTAATTGAATCATTTCAAAGCAATTTGAATGAAATCTATTTTCGCATTTGAACTATGACTTTCGTGCATAATTTGCAATGGATGTTTTGAAGGCAACTATGCATTTGTATAGCCTTAAAATCAGGTCATTGAGCCACTTTTAGTCACTAAATCATACGAAATCAATTCAAACAAATTCTATTTTCGCATTTCAAACACAACTTTTGTGCAAAGCATCCAATTGATCTATTGAAGGCAATTATGCGTTTGTTTAGCCTTAAAATCATGTCATTGAGTCTTCTCTAGTCATTAAATCAATTAAAAGTAAGTCGAAAGAATTCAATTTTTTCGCACTTCAAAGACGACTTTCGTTCAGAACTTCCAATTCTACTACTGACGGCAACTATGCATCTTTTTAGCAATAAAATCAAGTTATTGAGTCTCTTCTAGTCATCAAATCATTTGAAACCAATTCGAACGAATTCTATTTTCGCTCTTTAAACGAGACTTTTGTGCATAACTTGCGATTGATCTATTCAAGTAAACTACCCATTGTTGAGCCTTGAAATCGTGTCATTGAGTCTCTTCTAGTAATTAAATCATTTCAAAGCAATTTGAACGAAATCTATTTTCGCACTTGCACCATGACTTTCGTGCATAATTTGCAATTGATCTTTTGAAGGCAACTATGCATTTGTATAGCCTTAAAATCATGTCATTGAGTCACTTTTAGCCAATAAAATCATACGAAATCAATTCAAACAAATTCTATTTCCGCATTTCAAACACGACTTTTGTGCAAAACATGCAATTGATATAGTGAAGGCAAATATGCGTTTGTTTAGCTTTAAAATCATGTCATTGAGTCTTCTCTAGTCATTAAATCAATTAAAAGTAATTCGAAAGAATTCTATTTTTTCGCACTTAAAACACGACTTTCGTTCAGAAATTCCTATTCAACCATTGAAGGCAACTATACATCTTTTTAGCTTTAAAATCATGTCAATGAGTCTCTTCTAGTCTTCAAATCATTTGAAACCAATTCGAACGAATTCTATTTTCGCTCTTCATACAAGAATTTTGTGCATAACTTGCAATTGATCTATTCAAGCAAATTATCCATTGTTTAGCCTTGAAATTATGTCATTGAGTCTCTTCTAGTAATTAAACTTTTCAAAGCAATTTGAACGAAATCTATTTTTGCACTTGAACCACGACTTTCATGCATAATTTGCAATGGATTTTTGAAGGAAACTATGCATTTGTATAGCCTTAAGATCATGTCATTGAGTCACTTTTAGCCAATAGATCATACGAAATCAATTCAAACGAATTGTATTTTCGCATTTCAAACATGACTTTGGTGCAAAACATGCAATTGATATATTGAAGGCAAATATGCGTTTGTTTAGCATTAAAATCATGTCATTGAGCCTTCTCTAGTCATTAAATCAATTAAAAGTAATTCGAAAGAATTCTATTTTTTCGCACTTAAAACATGACTTTCGTTCAGAACTTCCAATTCATCCATTGAAGGCAACTATGCATCTTTTTAGCCTTAAAATCATGTCATTGAGTCTCTTCTAGTCATCAAATCATTTGAAACCAATTCGAACGAATTCTATTTTCGCTCTTCAAACGAGACTTTTGTGCATAACTTGCAATTGATCTTTTCAAGCAAATTATCCATTGTTTAGCCTTGAAATTATGTCATTGAGTCTCTTCTAGTAGTTAAACTTTTCAAAGCAATTTGAACGAAATCTATTTTTGCACTTGAACCACGACTTTCCTGCATAATTTGCAATGGATCTTTTGAAGGAAACTATGCATTTGTATAGCCTTAAAATCATGTCATTGAGTCACTTTTAGTCAATAAATCATACGAAATCAATTCAAACAAATTCTATTTCCGCATTTCAAACATGACTTTGGTGCAAAACATGCAATTGATATATTGAAGGCAAATATGCGTTTGTTTAGCATTAAAATCATGTCATTGAGCCTTCTCTAGTCATTAAATCAATTAAAAGTAATTCGAAAGAATTCTATTTTTTCGCACTTAAAACATGACTTTCGTTCAGAACTTCCAATTCATCCATTGAAGGCAACTATGCATCTTTTTAGCCTTAAAATCATGTCATTGAGTCTCTTCTAGTCATCAAATCATTTGAAACCAATTCGAACGAATTCTATTTTCGCTCTTCAAACGAGACTTTTGTGCATAACTTGCAATTGATCTATTCAAGCAAATTATCCATTGTTTAGCCTTGAAATTATGTCATTGAGTCGCTTCTAGTAATTAAACATTTCAAAGCAATTTGAATGAAATCTATTTTTGCACTTGAACCACGACTTTCGTGCGTAATTTTCAATGGATCTTTTGAAGGCAAATATGCATTTGTATAGGCTTAAAATCATGTCATTGAGTCACCATTAGTCAATAAATCATACGAAATCAATTCAAACGAATTCTATTTCTGCATTTCAAACACGACTTTTGTGCAAAACCTGCAATTGATATATTGAAGGCAAATATGCGTTTGTTTAGCCTTAAAATCGTGTCATTGAGTCATCTCTAGTCATTAAATCAATTAAAATTAATTCAAAAGAATTCTATTTTTTCGCACTTAAAACACGACTTTCGTTCAGAACTTCCAATTCAACCATTGAAGGCAACTATGCATCTTTTACGCCTTCAAATCATGTCATTGAGTCTCTTCTAGTCATCATATCATGTGAAACCAATTCGAACGAATTCTATTTTCGCTCTTCATACGAGACTTTTGTGCATAACTTGCAATTGAACTATTCAAGCAAATTATCCACTGTTTATGCTTGAAATTATGTCATTGAGTGTCTTCTAGTACTTAAACATTTCAAAGCAATTTGAATGAAATCTATTTTTGCACTTGAACCACGAATTTGGTGCATAATTTGAAATGGATCTCTTGAAGGCAACTATGCATTTGTATAGTCTTAAAATGATGTCATTGAGTCACTTTTAGTCAATAAATCATACGAAATCAATTCAAACGAATTCTATTTCCGCACTTCAAATACGACTTTTGTGGAAAACTCGCAATTGATATATTGAAGGCAAATATGCGTTTGTTTAGCCTTAAAATCATGTCCTTGAGTCATTTCTAGTCATTAAATCAATTAAAAGTAATTCAAAAGAATTCTATTTTTTTGCACTTCAAACACGACTTTCGTTCAGAACTTCCAACATCAATTATCGAAGGCAACTACGCATCTTTTTTGCCTTAAAATCATGTCCTTGAGTCTCTTCTAGTCATCAAATCATTTGAAACCAATTCGAACGAATTCTATTTTCGCTCTTCAAACGAGACTTTTGTGCATAAATTGCAATCGATCAAATCAAGCAAATTATCCATTGTTTAGCCTTGAAATCATGTCATTGAGTCTCTTCTAGTAATTAAACATTTCAAAGCAATTTGAACGAAATCTATTTTTGCACTTGAACCACGACTTTCGTTTATAATTTTCAATAGATCTTTTGGAGGCAACTATGCATTTGTATAGCCTTAAAATCATGTCATTGACTCACTTTTAGTCAATAAATCATACGAAATCAATTCAAACGGATTCTATTTCCGGATTTAAAACCCAACTTTTGTGCAATACCTGCAGTTGATATATTGAAGGCAAAAATGCGTTTGTTTAACCTTAAAATCATGTCGTTAAGTCTTCTCTAGTCATTAAATCAATTAAAAGTAATTCGAAAGAATTATATTCTTTCGAACTTCAAACACGACTTTCGTTCCGAACTTCAAACACGACTTTCGTTCCGAACTTCCAATTCAACCATTGAAGGAAACTATGCATCTTTTTAGCCTTAAAATCATGTCATTGAGTCTCTTCTAGTCATCAAATCATTCGGAAGCAATTCGAACGAATTCTACTTTCGCTCTTTAAACGAGACTTTTGTGCATAACTTGCGATTGATCTATTCAAGTAAATTACCCATTGTTGAGCCTTGAAATCATGTCATTGAGTCTCTTCTAGTAATTAAATCATTTCAAAGAAATTTGAACGAAATCTATTTTCCCACTTAAACCATGACTTTCGTGCATAATTTGCAATTGATCTTTTGAAGGCAACTATGCATTTGTATGGCCTTAAACTCATGTAATTGAGTTACTTTTAGTCAATAAATGATACGAAATCAATTCAAACGAATTCTATTTTCGCATTTAAAACACCACTTTTGTGCAAAACTTGCCGTTGATATATTGAAGGCAGAGATGCGTTTGTTTAGCCTTAAAATCATGTCATTGAGTCTTCTCTAGTCATTAAATTAATTAAAAGTAGTTACAAAGAATTCTATTTTTTCGCACTTCAAACACGACTTTCGTTCAGAACTTCCAATTCAACCATTGAAGGCAACTATGCATCTTTTTAGCCTTAAAATCACGTCATTGAGTCCCTTCTAGTAATCAAATCATTTAAAACCAATTCGAACGAATTCTATTTTCTCTCTTTAAACGAGACTTTTGTGCATAACTTGTGATTGATCTATTCAACTAAATTACCCATTGTTTAGCCTTGAAATCATGTCATTGAGTCTCTTCAAGTAATTAAATCATTTCAAAGCAATATGAACGAAATCTATTTTCGCACATGAACCATGACTTTCAAGCATAATTTGCAATGGATTTTTTGAAGCCAACGATGCATTTGTATAGCCTTAAACTCATGTCATTGAGTTACTTTTAGTCAATAAATCATACGAAATCAATTCAAACGAATTCTATTTTCGCATTTAAAACACCACTTTTGTGCAAAACTTGCAGTTGATATATTGAAGGCAAATATGCGTTTGTTCAGCCTTAAATCATGTCATTGAGTCTTCTCTAGTCATTAAATCAATTAAAAGTAATTCGAAAGAATTCTATTTTTTCGCACTTAAAACATGACTTTCGTTCAGAACTTCCAATTCATCCAATGAAGGCAACTATGCATCATTTTAGCCATTATATCATGTCATTGAGTCTCTTCTAGTCATCAAATCATTTGAAACCAATTCGAACGAATTCTATTTTCGCTCTTCAGACGAGACTTTTGTGCATAACTTGCAATTGATCTATTCAAGCAAATTATCCATTGTTTAGCCTTGAAATTATGTCATTGAGTCTCTTCTAGTAATTAAACATTTCAAAGCAATTTGAACGAAATCTATTTTTGCACTTGAACCACGACTTTCGTGCATAATTTGCAATGGATCTTTTGAAGGCAACTATGCATTTCTATAGGCTTAAAATCATGTCATTAAGTCACTATTAGTCAATAAATCATACGAAATCAATTCAAACGAATTCTATTTCCGCATTTCAAACACGACTTTTGTGCAAAACTTGCAATTGATATATTGAAGGCAATTATGCATTTGTTTACCTTAAAATCATGTCATTGAGTCTTCTCTAGTCATTAGATCAATTAAAAGTAATTCGAAAGAATTATATTTTTTCGCACTTCAAACACGACTTTTGTTCAAAACTTCCAATTCAACAGTTGAAGGCAATTATGAATGTTTTTATCCTTCAAATCATGTCATTGAGTCTCTTCTAGGCATCAAATCATTTGAAAGCAATTCGAACGAATTCTATTTTCGCTCTTTAAACGAGGCTTTTGTGCATACTTTGCGATTGATCTATTCAACTAAATTACCCATTGTTAAGCCTTGAAATCATGTCATTGAGTCTCTTCTAGTAATTAAATCATTTCAAAGCAATTTAAACGAAATCAATTTTCGCATTTGAACCATGACTTTCGTGCATAATTTGCAATGGATCTTTTGAAGGCAAATATGCATTTGTATAGCCTTAAAATCATGTCATTGAGTCACTTTCAGTCAATAAATCATACAAAATCAATTCAAACGAATTCTATTTTCGCATTTCAAACACGACTTTTGTGCAAAACTTGCAATTGATATATTGAAGGCAAATATGCGTTTGTTTAGCCTTAAAATCATGTCATGGAGTCATCTCTAGTCATTAAATTAATTAAAAGTAATTCAAAAGAATTCTATTTTTTTGCACTTCAAACACGACTTTCGTTCAGAACTTCCAACTCAACTATTGAAGGCAACTATGCATCTTTTTAGCCTTAAAATCATGTCATTGAGTCTCTTCTAGTCATCAAATCATTTGAAACCAATTCGAACGAATTTTATTTTCGCTCTTTAAACGAGACTTGTGTGAATAACTTGCAATTTGAACGAAATCTATTTTTGCATTTGAACCACCACTTTCGTTTATAATTTGCAATAGATCTTTTGAAGGCAACTATGCATTTGTATAAGCTTAAAATCATGTCATTGAGTCACTTTTAGTCAATAAATCATACGAAATCAATTCAAACGGATTCTATTTCTGCATTTCAAACACGACTTTGGTGCAAAACTTGCAGTTGATATATTGAAGGCAATTATGCGTTTGTTTAGCCTTAAAATCATGTCGTTGAGTCTTCTCTAGTCATTAAATCCATTAAAAGTAATTCGAAAGAATTATATTTTTTCACACTTCAAACACGACTTTCGTTCAAAACTTCCAATTTAACCATTGAAGGCAATTATGAATCTTTTTAGCCTTCAAATCATGTCATTGAGTCTCTTCTAGTCAATCAAATCATTTGAGAGCAATTCGAATGAATTCTATTTTCGCTCTTTAAACGGGACTTTTGTGCATAACTTGTGATTGATCTATTCAAGTAAATTACCCATTGTTGAGCATTGATATCATGTCATTGAGTCTCTTCTAGTTATTAAATCATTTCAAAGAAATTTGAACGAAATCTATTTTCCCACTTGAACCATGACTTTCGTGCATAATTTGCAATTGATCTTTTGAAGGCAACTATGCATTTGTATAGCCTTAAACTCATGTCATTGAGTTACTTTTAGTCAATAAATCATACGAAATTAATTCAAACGAATTCTATTTTCGCATTTAAAACACGACTTTTGTGCAAAACTTGCAGTTGATATATTGAAGGCAAATATGCGTTTGTTTAGCCTTAAAATCATGTCATTGAGTGTTCTCTAGTCATTAAATCAATTAAAAGTAATTAGAAAGAATTCTATTTTTTCGCACTTCAGACACGACTTTCGTTCAAAACTTCCAATTCAACCATTGAAGGCAATTATGAATCTTTTTTACCTTAAAATCATGTCATTGAGTCTCTTCTAGTCATCAAATCATTTCAAACCAATTCGAACCAATTCTATTTTCGCTCTTCAAACGATACTTTTGTGCATAAATTGCAATCGATCTAATCAAGCAAATTATCCATTGTTTAGCCTTGAAATGATGTCATTGAGTCTCTTCTAGTAATTATACATTTCAAAGCAATTTGAACAAAATCTATTTTTGCACTTGAACAACGACTTTGATGCATAATTTGCAATGGATCTTTTGAAGGCAACTACGCATTTGTATGGCCTTAAAATCATGTCATTGAGTCACTATTAGTCAATAAATCATACGAAATCAATTCAAACGAATTCTATTTCCGCACTTCTAACACGACTTTTGTGCAAAACTCGCAATTGATATATTGAAGGCAAATATGCGTTTGTTTAGCCTTAAAATCATGTCATTGAGTCATCTCTAGTCATTAAATCAATTAAAAGTAATTCAAAAGAATTCTATTTTTTTGCACTTCAAACATGACTTTCGTTCAGAACTTCCAACATCAATTATTGAAGGCAACTATGCATCTTTTTAGCCTTAAAATCATGTCATTGAGTCTCTTCTAGTCATCAAATCATTTGAAACCAATTCGAACGAATTCTATTTTCGCTCTTTAAACGAGACTTTTGTGCATAAATTGCAATCGATCTAATCAAGCAAATTATCCATTGTTTAGCCTTGAAATAATGTCATTGAGTCTCTTCTAGTAATTAAACATTTCAAAGCAATTTGAACGAAATCTATTTTTGCATTTGAACCACCACTTTCGTTTATAATTTGCAATAGATCTTTTGAAGGTAACTATGCATTTGTATAAGCTTAAAATCATGTCATTGAGTCACTTTTAGTCAATAAATCATACGAAATCAATTCAAACGAATTCTATTTCTGCATTTCAAACACGACTTTGGTGCAAAACTTGCAGTTGATATATTGAAGGCAATTATGCGTTTGTTTAGCCTTAAAATCATGTCGTTGAGTCTTCTCTAGTCATTAAATCCATTAAAAGTAATTCGAAAGAATTATATTTTTTCACACTTCAAACACGACTTTCGTTCAAAACTTCCAATTTAACCATTGAAGGCAATTATGAATCTTTTTAGCCTTCAAATCATGTCATTGAGTCTCTTCTAGTCAATCAAATCATTTGAGAGCAATTCGAATGAATTCTATTTTCGCTCTTTAAACGGGATTTTTGTCCATAACTTGTGATTGATCTATTCAAGTAAATTACCCATTGTTGAGCCTTGATATCATGTCATTGAGTCTCTTCTAGTTATTAAATCATTTCAAAGAAATTTGAACGAAATCTATTTTCCCACTTGAACCATGACTTTCGTGCATAATTTGCAATTGATCTTTTGAAGGCAACTATGCATTTGTATAGCCTTAAACTCATGTCATTGAGTTACTTTTAGTCAATAAATCATACGAAATTAATTCAAACGAATTCTATTTTCGCATTTAAAACACGACTTTTGTGCAAAACTTGCAGTTGATATATTGAAGGCAAATATGCGTTTGTTTAGCCTTAAAATCATGTCATTGAGTGTTCTCTAGTCATTAAATCAATTAAAAGTAATTAGAAAGAATTCTATTTTTTCGCACTTCAGACACGACTTTCGTTCAAAACTTCCAATTCAACCATTGAAGGCAATTATGAATCTTTTTTACCTTAAAATCATGTCATTGAGTCTCTTCTAGTCATCAAATCATTTCAAACCAATTCGAACCAATTCTATTTTCGCTCTTCAAACGATACTTTTGTGCATAAATTGCAATCGATCTAATCAAGCAAATTATCCATTGTTTAGCCTTGAAATCATGTCATTGAGTCTCTTCCAGTAATTAAATATTTCAAAGCAATTTGAACGAAATCTATTTTTGCACTTGAACCACGACTTTCGTTTATAATTTGCAATAGATCTTTTGAAGGCAACTATGCATTTGTATAGCCTTAAAATCATGTCATTGAGTCACTTTTAGTCAATAAATCATACGAAATCAATTCGAACAAATTCTATTCTCGCATTTCAAACACGACTTTTGTGCAAAACTTGCAATTGATATATTGAAGGCAAATATGCGTTTGTTTAGCCCTAAAATCATGTCATTGAGTCGTCTCTAGTCATTAAATCAATTAAAAGAAAGTCGAAAGAATTCTATTTTTTCGCACTTAAAACATGACTTTCGTTCAGAACTTCCAATTCATCCATTGAAGGAAACTATGCATCTTTTTAGCCTTAAAATCATGTCATTGAGTCTCTTCTAGTCATCAAATCATTTGAAACCAATTCGAACGAATTCTATTTTCGCTCTTCAAACGAGACTTTTATGCATAACTTGCAATTGATCTATTCAAGCAAATTATCCATTGTTTAGCCTTGAAATAATGTCATTGAGTCTCTTCTAGTAATTAAACATTTCAAAGCAAATTGAACGAAATCTATTTTTGCACTTGAATTACGACTTTCGTGCATAATTTGCAATGGATCTTTTGAAGGCAACTATGCATTTCTATAGGCTTAAAATCATGTCATTGAGTCACTATTAGTCAATAAATCATACGAAATCAATTCAAACGAATTCTATTTCCGCATTTCAAACACGACTTTTGTGCAAAACTTGCAATTGATATATTGAAGGCAATTATGCGTTTGTTTAGCCTTAAAATCATGTCATTGAGTCTTCTCTAGTCATTAAATCAATTAAAAGTAATTCGAAAGAATTATATTTTTTCGCACTTCAAACACGACTTTTGTTCAAAACTTCCAATTCAACAGTTGAAGGCAATTATGAATGTTTTTATCCTTCAAATCATGTCATTGAGTCTCTTCTAGTCATCAAATCATTTGAAAGCAATTCGAATGAATTCTATTTTCGCTCTTTAAACGAGGCTTTGTGCATACTTTGCGATTGATCTATTCAAGTAAATTACCCATTGTTAAGCCTTGAAATCATGTCATTGAGTCTCTTCTAGTAATTAAATCATTTCAAAGCAATTTAAACGAAATCAATTTTCGCATTTGAACCATGGCTTTCGTGCATAATTTGCAATGGATCTTTTGAAAGCAAATATGCATTTGTATAGCCTGAAAATCATGTCATTCAGTCACTTTTAGTCAATAAATCATACGAAATCAATTCAAACGAATTCTATTTCCGCATTTCAAACACGACTGTTGTGCAAAACTTGCAATTGATATATTGAAGGCAATTATGCGTTTGTTTAGCCTTAAAATCATGTCATTGAGTCTTCTCTAGTCATTAGATCAATTAAAAGTAATTCGAAAGATTATATTTTTGCGCACTTCAAACACGACTTTTGTTCAAAACTTCCAATTCAACAGTTGAAGGCAATTATGAATGTTTTTATCCTTCAAATCATGTCATTGAGTCTCTTCTAGTCATCAAATCATTTGAAAGCAATTCGAACGAATTCTATTTTCGCTCTTTAACCGAGGCTTTTGTGCATACTTTGCGATTGATCTATTCAAGTAAATTACCCATTGTTAAGCCTTGAAATCATGTCATTGAGTCTCTTCTAGTAATTAAATCATTTCAAAGCAATTTAAACGAAATCAATTTTCGCATTTGAACCATGACTTTCGTGCATAATTTGCAATGGATCTTTTGAAGGCAAATATGCATTTGTATAGCCTTAAAATCATGTCATTGAGTCACTTTTAGTCAATAAATCATACGAAATCAATTCAAACGAATTCTATTTCCGCATTTCAAACACGACTGTTGTGCAAAACTTGCAATTGATATATTGAAGGCAAATATGCATTTGTTTAGCCCTAAAATCATGTCATTGAGTCTTCTCTAGTCATTAAATCAATTAAAAGTAATTCGAAAGAATTCTATTTTTTCGCACTTAAAACATGACTTTCATTCAGAACTTCCAATTCATCCATTCAAGGCAACTATGCATCTTTTTAGCCTTAAAATCTAGTCATTGAGTCTCTTCTAGTCATCAAATCATTTGAAACCAATTCGAACGAATTCTATTTTCGCTCTTCAAACGAGACTTTTGTGCATAACTTGCAATTGATCTATTCAAGCAAATTATCCATTGTTTAGCCTTGAAATTATGTCATTGAGTCTCTTCTAGTAATTAAACATTTCAAAGCAATTTGAACGAAATCTATTTTTGCACTTGAACCACGACTTTCGTGCATAATTTGCAATGGATCTTTTGAAGGCAACTATGCATTTCTATAGGCTTCAAATCATGTCATTGAGTCACTATTAGTCAATAAATCATACGAAATCAATTCAAACGAATTCTATTTCCGCATTTCGAACACAACTTTTGTGCAAAGCATCCAGTTGATGTATTAAAGGCAATTATGCGTTTGTTTAGCCTTAAAATCATGTCATTGAGTCTTCTCTAGTCATTAAATCAATTAAAAGTAATTCGAAAGAATTATATTTTTTTGCACTTCAAACACGACTTTCGTTCAGAACTTCCAATTCCAGCATTGAAGGCAACTATGCATCTTTTTAGCCTTAAAATCAGGTCATTGAGTCTCTTCTAGTCATCAAATCATTCGTAAGCAATTCGAACGAATTCTATTTTCGCTCTTCAACCGAGACTTTTGTGCATAACTTGCAATTGATCTATTCAAGCAAATTATCCATTGTTTAGCCTTGAAATTATGTCATTGAGTCTCTTCTAGTAATTAAACATTTCAAAGCAATTTGAATGAAATCTATTTTTGCACTTGAATTACGACTTTCGTGCATAATTTGCAATGGATCTTTTGAAGGCAACTATGCATTTCTATAGGCTTAAAATCATGTCATTGAGTCACTATTAGTCAATAAATCATACGAAATCAATTCAAACGAATTATATTTCCGCATTTCAAACACGACTTTTGTGCAAAACTTGCAATTGATATATTGAAGGCAATTATGCGTTTGTTTAGCCTTAAAATCATGTCATTGAGTCTTCTCTAGTCATTAAATCAATTAAAAGTAATTCGAAAGAATTATATTTTTTCGCACTTCAAACACGACTTTTGTTCAAAACTTCCAATTCAACAGTTGAAGGCAATTATGAATGTTTTTATCCTTCAAATCATGTCATTGAGTCTCTTCTAGTCATCAAATCATTTGAAAGCAATTCGAACGAATTCTATTTTCGCTCTTTACACGAGGCTTTGTGCATACTTTGCGATTGATCTATTCAAGTAAATTACCCATTGTTAAGCCTTGAAATCATGTCATTGAGTCTCTTCTAGTAATTAAATCATTTCAAAGCAATTTAAACGAAATCAATTTTCGCATTTGAACCATGGCTTTCGTGCATAATTTGCAATGGATCTTTTGAAGGCAAATATGCATTTGTATAGCCTGAAAATCATGTCATTCAGTCACTTTTAGTCAATAAATCATACGAAATCAATTCAAACGAATTCTATTTCCGCATTTCAAACACGACTGTTGTGCAAAACTTGCAATTGATATATTGAAGGCAATTATGCGATTGTTTAGCCTTAAAATCATGTCATTGAGTCTTCTCTAGTCATTAGATCAATTAAAAGTAATTCGAAAGATTATATTTTTTCGCACTTCAAACACGACTTTTGTTCAAAACTTCCAATTCAACAGTTGAAGGCAATTATGAATGTTTTTATCCTTCAAATCATGTCATTGAGTCTCTTCTAGTCATCAAATCATTTGAAAGCAATTCGAACAAATTCTATTTTCGCTCTTTAAACGAGGCTTTTGTGCATACTTTGCGATTGATCTATTCAAGTAAATTACCCATTGTTAAGCCTTTAAATCATGTCATTGAGTCTCTTCTAGTAATTAAATCATTTCAAAGCAATTTAAACGAAATCAATTTTCGCATTTGAACCATGACTTTCGTGCATAATTTGCAATGGATCTTTTGAAGGCAAATATGCATTTGTATAGCCTTAAAATCATGTCATTGAGTCACTTTTAGTCAATAAATCATACGAAATCAATTCAAACGAATTCTATTTCCACATTTCAAACACGACTGTTGTGCAAAACTTGCAATTGATATATTGAAGGCAAATATGCGTTTGTTTAGCCCTAAAATCATGTCATTGAGTCTTCTCTAGTCATTAAATCAATTAAAAGTAATTCGAAAGAATTCTATTTTTTCGCACTTAAAACATGACTTTCGTTCAGAACTTCCAATTCATCCATTCAAGGCAACTATGCATCTTTTTAGCCTTAAAATCATGTCATTGAGTCTCTTCTAGTCATCAAATCATTTGAAACCAATTCGAACGAATTCTATTTTCACTCTTCAAACGAGACTTTTGTGCATTACTTGCAATTGATCTATTCAAGCAAATTATCCATTGTTTAGCCTTGAAATTATGTCATTGAGTCTCTTCTAGTAATTAAACATTTCAAAGCAATTTGAACGAAATCTATTTTTGCACTTGAATTACGACTTTCGTGCATAATTTGCACTGGATCTTTTGAAGGCAACTATGCATTTCTATAGGCTTAAAATCATGTCATTGAGTCACTATTAGTCAATAAATCATACGAAATCAATTCAAACGAATTCTATTTCCGCATTTCAAATACGACTTTTGTGCAAAACTTGCAATTGATATATTGAAGGCAATTATGCGTTTGTTTAGCCTTAAAATCATGTCATTGAGTCTTCTCTAGTCATTAAATCAATTAAAAGTAATTCGAAAGAATTATATTTTTTCGCACTTCAAACACGACTTTTGTTCAAAACTTCCAATTCAACAGTTGAAGGCAATTATGAATGTTTTTATCCTTCAAATCATGTCATTGAGTCTCTTGTAGTCATCAAATCATTTGAAAGCAATTCGAACGAATTCTATTTTCGCTCTTTAAACGAGGCTTTGCGCATACTTTGCGATTGATCTATTCAAGTAAATTACCCATTGTTAAGCCTTGAAATCATGTCATTGAGTCTCTTCTAGTAATTAAATCATCTCAAAGCAATTTAAACGAAATCAATTTTCGCATTTGAACCATGGCTTTCGTGCATAATTTGCAATGGATCTTTTGAAGGCAAATATGCATTTGTATAGCCTGAAAATCATGTCATTCAGTCACTTTTAGTCAATAAATCATACGAAATCAATTCAAACGAATTCTATTTCCGCATTTCAAACACGACTTTTGTGCAAAACTTGCAATTGATATATTGAAGGCAATTATGCGTTTGTTTAGCCTTAAAATCATGTCATTGAGTCTTCTCTAGTCATTAAATCAATTAAAAGTAATTCGAAAGAATTATATTTTTTCGCACTTCAAACACCACTTTTGTTCAAAACTTCCAATTCAACAGTTGAAGGCAATTATGAATGTTTTTATCCTTCAAATCATGTCATTGAGTCTCTTCTAGTCATCAAATCATTTGAAAGCAATTTGAACGAATTCTATTTTCGCTCTTTAAACGAGGCTTTTGTGCATACTTTGCGATTGATCTATTCAAGTAAATTACCCATTGTTAAGCTTTGAAATCATGTCATTGAGTCTCTTCTAGTAATTAAATCATTTCAAAGCAATTTAAACGAAATCAATTTTCACATTTGAACCATGACTTTCGTGCATAATTTGCAATGGATCTTTTGAAGGCAAATATGCATTTGTATAGCCTTAAAATCATGTCATTTTTTTTAGCGTTCAAGTCATATTATTGCGTCTCTTTTAGTCAGTAAATCATTCTAAATCACTTCGTATGAAATTCGGCATTTAAACATGACTTTCGTGCATTACTTGCAGTTGATCAATTATAGGGAACAATGCATTTCTTTATCCTTAAATTCATGTCACTGAGTCTCTTCTAGTCATTAAATCATTCTAAATTAGTTCGAACGAATTCTATTTTCGCCTTTCAAATATTATTTTCTTACATAACTTGTAATTAATCTATTGAAGACAACAATGCATTATTTTGGCATTAAAAAGCATATCACTCTGTCTTTTCAATCATTAAATTGTTTGAAGGCACTTCGAACCAATTCTCTTTTTGCATTTAAAACGCGACTTTCGTGCATAACTTGCAATTGATCTATTGATGGCAACTATGCCTTTTTTAGCGTTCAAGTCATATTTTTGCGTCTCTTTTAGTCAGTAAATCATTCTAAATCACTTCGAACGAAATTCGGCCTTTAAACATGACTTTCGTGCGTAACTTGCAGTTGATCTATTGAAGGCAACAATGCATTTGTTTAGCCTTAAAGTCATGTCAATGAGTCTCTTTTAGTCTTTAAATCATTCTAAATTAATTCGAACGAATTCTATTTTCACCCTTCAAACATTATTTTCTTACGTAACTTGTAATTAATCTATTGAAGACAACAATGCATTATTTTAGCATTAAACAGCATATCACTCAGTCTTTTCAATCATTAAATTGTTTGAAGGCACTTCGAACCAATTCTCTTTTTGCATTTAGAACGCCATCTTCATGCATAATTTGCAATTGATCTATTGATGGCAACTATGCATTTTTTTAGCCTTAAAGTCATATTTTTGCGTCTTTTTTAGTCAGTAAATCATTCTAAATCACTTCGTATGAAATTCGGCATTTAAACATGACTTTCGTGCATAACTTGCAGTTGATCTATTATAGGCAACAATGCATTTGTTTAGCCTTAAAGTCATGTCACTAAGTCTCTTCTAGTCATTAAATCATTCTAAATTAGTTCGAACGAATTCTATTTTCGCCCTTCAAACATTATTTTCTTACATAACTTGCAATTGATCTATTGAAGGCAACAATGCATTTGTTTAGCCTTCAAGTCATGTCATTGAGTCTCTTTTAGTCATTAAATCATTCTAAATTAAATCGACCAATTTCAATTTTCGCCCTTCAATTATTATTTTCTTACGTAACTTGCAGTTGATCTATTGAAGGCAACAATGCATTTGTTTAGCCTTAAAGTTATGTCATTGAGTCTCTTTTAGTCATTAAATCATTCTAAATTAATTCGAGCGAATTCTTTTTTTGCCCTTCAAACATTATTTTCTTACGTAACTTGCAGTTGATCTATTGAAGGCAACAATGCATTTGTTTAGCCTTAAATTCATGTCACTGAGTTTCTTCTAGTCATTAAATCATTCTAAATTAGTTCGAACGAATTCTATTTTCGCCTTTCAAATATTATTTTCTTACATAACTTGTAATTAATCTATTGAAGACAACAATGCATTATTTTAGCATTAAAAAGCATATCACTCTGTCTTTTCAATCATTAAATTGTTTGAAGGCACTTCGAACCAATTCTCTTTTTGCATTTAAAACGCGACTTTCGTGCATAACTTGCAATTGATCTATTGATGGCAACTATGCCTTTTTTAGCGTTCAAGTCATATTTTTGCGTCTCTTTTAGTCAGTAAATCATTCTAAATCACTTCGAACGAAATTCGGCATTTAAACATGACTTTCGTGCGTAACTTGCAGTTGATCTATTGAAGGCAACAATGCATTTGTTTAGCCTTAAAGTCATGTCAATGAGTCTCTTTTAGTCTTTAAATCATTCTAAATTAATTCGAACGAATTCTATTTTCACCCTTCAAACATTATTTTCTTACGTAACTTGTAATTAATCTATTGAAGACAACAATGCATTATTTTAGCATTAAAAAGGATATCACTCAGTCTTTTCAATCATTAAATTGTTTGAAGGCACTTCGAACCAATTCTCTTTTTGCATTTAGAACGCCATCTTCATGCATAATTTGCAATTGATCTATTGATGGCAACTATGCATTTTTTTAGCCTTAAAGTCATGTCATTGAGTCTCTTTTAGTCATTAAACCATTCTAAATTAATTCGACCGAATTCTATTTTCGCCCTTCAAACATTATTTTTTTACATTACTTGCAATTAATCTACTAAAGACAACAATGCATTATTTTAGCATTAAAAAGTATATCACTCAGTCTTTTTAATCACTAAATTGTTTGAAGGCACTTCGAACCATTTCTCTTTTTGCATTTAAAACGCGACTTTCGTGCATAATTTGCAATTGATCTATTGATGGCAACTATGCATTTTTTAGCGTTCAAGTCATATTTTTGCGTCTCTTTTAGTCACTAAATCATTCTAAATCACTTCGAACGAAATTCGGCCTTTAAACATGACTTTTGTGCGTAACTTGCAGTTGATCTATTGAAGGCAACAATGCATTTGTTTAGCCTTAAAGTCATGTCACTGAGTCTCTTCTAGTCATTAAATCATTCTAAATTAGTTCGACCGAATTCTATTTTCGCCCTTCAAATATTATTTTCTTACATAACTTGTAATTAATCTATTGAAGACAACAATGCATTATTTTAGCATTAAAAAGCATATCACTCAGTCTTTTCAATCATTAAATTGTTTGAAGGCACTTCGAACCAATTCTCTTTTTGCATTTAAAACGCGACTTTCATGCATAACTTGCAATTGATCTATTGATGGCAACTATGGCTTTTTTAGCGTTCAAGTCATATTTTTGCGTCTTTTTTAGTTAGTAAATCATTCTAAATCACTTCGAACGAAATTCGGCATTTAAACATGACTTTCGTGCGTAACTTGCAGTTGATCTATTGAAGGCAACAATGCATTTGTTTAGCCTTAAAGTCATGTCACCGAGTCTCTTCTAGTCATTAAATCATTCTAAATTAGTTCGACCGAATTCTATTTTCGCCCTTCAAATATTATTTTCTTACATAACTCGTAATTAATCTGTTGAAGACAACAATGCATTATTTTAGCATTAAAAAGCATATCACTCAGTCTTTTCAATTATTAAATTTTTTGAAGGCACTTCGAACCAATTCTCTTTTTGCATTTAAAACGCGACTTTCGTGCATAACTTGCAACTGATCTATTGATGGCAACTATGCCTTTTTTAGCGTTCAAGTCATATTTTTGCGGCTCTTTTAGTCAGTAAATCATTCTAAATCACTTTGAACGAAATTCGGCCTTTAAACATGACTTTCGTGCGTAACTTGCGGTTGATCTATTGAAGGCAACAATGCATTTGTTTAGCCTTAAAGTCATGTCATTGAGTCTCTTTTAGTCATTAAATCATTCTAAATTAGTTCGACCGAATTCTATTTTCGCCCTTCAAACATTATTTTTTTACATTACTTGCAATTAATCTAATAAAGACAACAATGCATTATTTTAGCATTAAAAAGCATATCACTCAGTCTTTTTAATCACTAAATTGTTTGAAGGCACTTCGAACCATTTCTCGTTTTGCATTTAAAACGCGACTTTCGTGCATCACTTGCAATTGATCTATTGATGGCAACTATGCATTTTTTAGCGTTCAAGTCATATTTTTGCGTCTCTTTTAGTCAGTAAATCATTCTTAATCACTTCGAACAAAATTCGGCCTTTAAACATCACTTTCGTGCATAACTTGCAGTTGATCTATTGAAGGCAACAATGCATTTGTTTAGCCTTAAAGTCATGTCACTGAGTCTCTTCTAGTCATTAAATCAATCGAAATTAGTTCGACCCAATTCTATTTTCGCCCTTCAAATATTATTTTCTTACATAACTTGTAATTAATCTATTGAAGACAACAATGCATTATTTTAGCATTAAAAAGCATATCACTTAGTCTTTTCAATCATTAAATTTTTTGAAGGTACTTCGAACCAATTCTCTTTTTGCATTTAGAACGCCACCTTCTTGCATAATTTGCAATTGATCTATTGATAGCAACTATGCATTTTTTTAGCCTTAAAGTCATATTTTTGCGTCTTTTTTAGTCAGTAAATCATTCTAAATCACTTCGTATGAAATTCGGCATTTAAACATGACTTTCGTGCATAACTTGCAGTTGATCTATTATAGGCAACAATGCATTTGTTTAGCCTTAAAGTCATGTCACTGAGTCTCTTCTAGTCATTAAATCATTCTAACTTAGTTCGAACGAATTCTATTTTCGCCCTTCAAACATTATTTTCTTACATAACTTGCAATTGATCTATTGAAGGCAACAATGCATTTGTTTAGCCTTAAAGTCATGTCATTGAGTCTCTTTTAGTCATTAAATCATTCTAAATTAAATCGACCGATTTCTATTTTCGCCCTTCAATTATTATTTTCTTACGTAACTTGCAGTTGATCTATTGAAGGCAACAATGCATTTGTTTAGCCTTAAAGCAATGTCATTGAGTCTCTTTTAGTAATTAAATCATTCTAAATTAATTCGACCGAATTCTATTTTCGCCCTTCAAATATTATTTTCTTACATAACTTGTAATTAATCTATTGAAGACAACAATGCATTATTTTAGCATTAAAAAGCATATCACTCAGTCTTTTCAATCATTAAATTGTTTGAAGGCACTTCGAACCAATTCTCTTTTTGCATTTAAAACGCGACTTTCATGCATAACTTGCAATTGATCTATCGATGGCAACTATGCCTTTTTTAGCGTTCAAGTCATATTTTTGCGTCTTTTTTAGTCAGTAAATCATTCTAAATCACTTCGAACGAAATTCGGCCTTTAAACATGACCTTCGTGCGTAACTTGCAGTTGATCTATTGAAGGCAACAATGCATTTGTTTAGCCTTAAAGTCATGTCACTGAGTCTCTTCTAGTCATTAAACCATTCTAAATTAGTTCGACCGAATTCTATTTTCGCCCTTCAAATATTATTTTCTTACATAACTTGTAATTAATCTATTGAAGACAACAATGCATTATTTTAGCATTAAAAAGCATATCACTTAGTCTTTTCAATCATTAAATTGTTTGAAGGTACTTCGAACCAATTCTCTTTTTGCATTTAAAACGCCATCTTTCATGCATAACTTGCAATTGATCTATTGATGGGAACTATGCCTTTTTTAGCGTTCAAGTCATATTTTTGCGTCTTTTTTAGTCAGTAAATCATTCTAAATCACTTCGAACGAAATTCGGCCTTTAAACATGACCTTCGTGCGTAACTTGCAGTTGATCTATTGAAGGCAACAATGCATTTGTTTAGCCTTAAAGTCATGTCACTGAGTCTCTTCTAGTCATTAAATCATTCTAAATTAGTTCGACCGAATTCTATTTTCGCCCTTCAAATATTATTTTCTTACATAACTTGTAATTAATCTATTGAAGACAACAATGCATTATTTTAGCATTAAAAAGCATATCACTTAGTCTTTTCAATCATTAAATTGTTTGAAGGTACTTCGAACCAATTCTCTTTTTGCATTTAGAACGCCATCTTCTTGCATAATTTGCAATTGATCTATTGATGGCAACTATGCATTTTTTTAGCCTTAAAGTCATATTTTTGCGTCTTTTTTAGTCAGTAAATCATTCTAAATCACTTCGTATGAAATTCGGCATTTAAACATGACTTTCGTGCATAACTTGCAGTTGATCTATTATAGGCAACAATGCAGTTGTTTAGCCTTAAAGTCATGTCACTGAGTCTCTTCTAGTCATTAAATCATTCTAAATTAGTTCGAACGAATTCTATTTTCGCCCTTCAAATATTATATTCTTACATAACTTGTAATTAATCTATTGAATACAACAATGCATTATTTTAGCATTAAAAAGCATATCACTCAGTCTTTTCAATCATTAAATTGTTTGAAGGCACTTCGAACCAATTCCCTTTTTGCATTTAAAACGCCATCTTTCACGCATAACTTGCAATTGATCTATTGATGGCAACTATGCATTTTTTAGCGTTCAAGTCATATTTTTGCGTCTCTTTTAGTCAGTAAATCATTCTAAATCACTTCGAACGAAATTCGGCCTTTAAACATGACTTTCGTGCGTAACTTGCAGTTGATCTATTGAAGGCAACAATGCATTTGTTTAGCCTTAAAGTCATGTCACTGAGTCTCTTCTAGTCATTAAATCATTCTAAATTAGTTCGACCGAATTCTATTTTCGCCCTTCAAATATTATTTTCTTACATAACTTGTAATTAATCTATTGAAGACAACAATGCATTATTTTAGCATTAAAAAGCATATCACTTAGTCTTTTCAATCATTAAATTGTTTGACGACACTTCGAACCAATTCTCTTTTTGCATTTAGAACGCCATCTTCTTGCATAATTTGCAATTGATCTATTGATGGCAACTATGCATTTTTTTAGCCTTAAAGTCATATTTTTGCGTCTTTTTTAGTCAGTAAATCATTCTAAATCACTTCGTATGAAATTCGGCATTTAAACATGACTTTCGTGCATAACTTGCAGTTGATCTATTATAGGCAACAATGCATTTGTTTAGCCTTAAAGTCATGTCACTGAGTCTCTTCTAGTCATTAAATCATTCTAAATTAGTTCGAACGAATTCTATTTTCGCCCTTCAAATATTATATTCTTACATAACTTGTAATTAATCTATTGAATACAACAATGCATTATTTTAGCATTAAAAAGCATATCACTCAGTCTTTTCAATCATTAAATTGTTTGAAAGCACTTCGAACCAATTCTCTTTTTGCATTTAAAACGCCATCTTTCATGCATAACTTGCAATTGATCTATTGATGGGAACTATGCCTTTTTTAGCGTTCAAGTCATATTTTTGCGTCTCTTTTAGTAAGTAAATCATTCTAAATCACTTCGAACGAAATTCGGCCTTTAAACATGACTTTCGTGCGTAACTTGCGGTTGATCTATTGAAGGCAACAATGCATTTGTTTTGCCTTAAAGTCATGTCACTGAGTCTCTTCTAGTCATTAAATCATTCTAAATTAGTTCGACCGAATTCTATTTTCGCCCTTCAAATATTATTTTCTTACATAACTTGTAATTAATCTATTGAAGACAACAATGCATTATTTTAGCATTAAAAAGCATATCACTCAGTCTTTTCAATCATTAAATTGTTTGAAGGCACTTCGAACCAATTCTCTTTTTGCATTTAAAACGCGACTTTCGTGCATAACTTGCAATTGGTCTATTGATGGCAACTATGCCTTTTTTAGCGTTCAAGTCATATTTTTGCGGCTCTTTTAGTCAGTAAATCATTCTAAATCACTTCGAACGAAATTCGGCCTTTAAACATGACTTTCGTGCGTAACTTGCGGTTGATCTATTGAAGGCAACAATGCATTTGTTTAGCCTTAAAGTCATGTCATTGAGTCTCTTTTAGTCATTAAATCATTCTAAATTAATTCGACCGAATTCTATATTCGCCCTTCAAACATTATTTTCTTATATAACTTGCAATTAATCTATTGAAGACAACAATGCATTATTTTAGCATTAAAAAGCATATCACTCAGTCTTTTCAATCATTAAATTGTTTGAAGGCACTTCGAACCAATTCTCTTTTTGCATTTAAAAAGCGACTTTCGTGCATAATTTGCAATTGATCTATTGATGGCAACTATTCATTTTTTAGTGTTCAAGTCATATTTTTGCGTCTTTTTTAGTCAGTAAATCATTGTAAATCACTTCGTATGAAATTCGGCATTTAAACATGACTTTCATGCATAACTTGCAGTTGATCTAGTATAGGCAACAATGCATTTGTTTAGCCTTAAAGTCATGTCACTGAGTCTCTTCTAGTCATTAAATCATTGTAAATTAGTTCGAACGAATTCTATTTTCGCGCTTCAAACATTATTTTCTTACATAACTTGCAATTGATCTATTGAAGGCAACAATGCATTTGTTTAGCCTTAAAGTCATGTAATTGAGTCTCTTTTAGTCATTAAATCATTCTAAATTAATTCGACCGAATTCTATTTTCGCCCGTCAAACATTATTTTCTTACGTAACTTGCAGTTGATCTATTGAAGGCAACAATGCATTTGTTTAGCCTTAAAGTCATGTCACTGAGTCTCTTCTAGTCATTAAATCATTCTAAATTAGTTCGACCGAATTCTATTTTCACCCTTCAAATATTATTTTCTTACATAACTTGTAATTAATCTATTGAAGACAACAATGCATTATTTTAGCATTAAAAAGCATATCACTTAGTCTTTTCAATCATTAAATTGTTTGAAGGTACTTCGAACCAATTCTCTTTTTGCATTTAGAACGCCATCTTCTTGCATAATTTGCAATTGATCTATTGATGGCAACTATGCATTTTTTTAGCCTTAAAGTCATATTTTTGCGTCTTTTTTAGTCAGTAAATCATTCTAAATCACTTCGTATGAAATTCGGCATTTAAACATGACTTTCGTGCATAACTTGCAGTTGATCTATTGAAGGCAACAATGCATTTGTTTAGCCTTAAAGTCATGTCACTGAGTCTCTTCTAGTCATTAAATCATTCTAAATTAGTTCGACCGAATTCTATTTTCGCCCTTCAAATATTATTTTCTTACATAACTTGTAATTAATCTATTGAAGACAACAATGCATTATTTTAGCATTAAAAAGCATATCACTGAGTCTTTTCAATCATTAAATTGTTTGAAGGTACTTCGAACCAATTCTCTTTTTGCATTTAGAACGCCATCTTCTTGCATAATTTGCAATTGATCTATTGATGGCAACTATGCATTTTTTTAGCCTTAAAGTCATATTTTTGCGTCTTTTTTAGTCATTAAATCATTCTAAATCACTTCGTATGAAATTCGGCATTTAAACATGACTTTCGTGCATAACTTGCAGTTGATCTATTATAGGCAACAATGCATTTGTTTAGCCTTAAAGTCATGTCACTGAGTCTCTTCTAGTCATTAAATCATTCTAAATTAGTTCGAACGAATTCTATTTTCGCCCTTCAAATATTATATTCTTACATAACTTGTAATTAATCTATTGAATACAACAATGCATTATTTTAGCATTAAAAAGCATATCACTCAGTCTTTTCAATCATTAAATTGTTTGAAGGCACTTCGAACCAATTCCCTTTTTGCATTTAAAACGCCATCTTTCACGCATAACTTGCAATTGATCTATTGATGGCAACTATGCATTTTTTAGCATTCAAGCCATATTTTTGCGTCTCTTTTAGTCAGTAAATCATTCTAAATCACTTCGAACGAAATTCGGCCTTTAAACAAGACTTTCGTGCATAACTTGCAGTTGATCTATTATACGGAACAATGCATTTCTTTAGCCTTAAATACATGTCACTGAGTCTCTTCTAGTAATTAAATCATTCAAAATTAGTTCGAACGAATTCTATTTTCGCCCTTCAAATATTATTTTCTTACATAACTTGTAATTAATCTATTGAAGACAACAATGCATTATTTTAGCATTAAAAAGCATATCACTCAGTCTTTTCAATCATTAAATTGTTTGAAGGCACTTTGAACCAATTCTCTTTTTGCATTTAAAACGCGACTTTCATGCATAACTTGCGATTGATCTATTGATGGCAACTATGCCTTTTTTAGCGTTCAAGTCATATTTTTGCGTCTCTTTTAGTCAGTAAATCATTCTAAATCACTTCGAACGAAATTCGGCCTTTAAACATGACTTTCGTGCGTAACTTGCAGTTGATCTATTGAAGGCAACAATGCATTTGTTTAGCCTTAAAATCATGTCACTGAGTCTCTTCTAGTCAGTAAATCATTCTCAATTTGTTCGAACGAATTCTATTTTCGCCCTTCAAATATTATTTTCTTACATAACTTGTAATTAATCTATTGAAGACAACAATGCATTATTTTAGCATTAAAAAGCATATCACTCAGTCTTTTCAATCATTAAATTGTTTGAAGGCACTTCGAACCAATTCTCTTTTTGCATTTAAAACGCGACTTTCATGCATAACTTGCAATTGATCTATTGATGGCAACTATGCCTTTTTTAGCGTTCAAGTCATATTTTTGCGTTTCTTTTAGTCAGTAAATCATTCTAAATCACTTCGAACGAAATTCGGATTTTAAACATCACTTTCGTGCGTAACTTGCAGTTGATCTATTGAAGGCAAAAATGCATTTGTTTAGCCTTAAAGTCATGTCACTGAGTCTCTTCTAGTCATTAAATCATTCTAAATTAGTTCGACCGAATTCTATTTTCGTCCTTCAAATATTATTTTCTTACATAACTTGTAATTAATCTATTGAAGACAACAATGCATTATTTTAGCATTAAAAAGCATATCACTCAGTCTTTTCAATCATTAAATTGTTTGAAGGCACTTCGAACCAATTCTCTTTTTGCATTTAAAACGCGACTTTCGTGCATAACTTGCAATTGATCTATTGATGGCAACTATGCCTTTTTTAGCGTTCAAGTCATATTTTTGCGTCTTTTTTAGTCAGTAAATCATTCTAAATCACTTCGTATGAAATTCGGCATTTAAACATGACTTTCGTGCATAACTTGCAGTTGATCTATTGAAGGCAACAATGCATTTGTTTAGCCTTAAAGTCATGTCACTGAGTCTCTTCTAGTCATTAAATCATTCTAAATTAGTTCGACCGAATTCTATTTTCGCCCTTCAAATATTATTTTCTTACATAACTTGTAATTAATCTATTGAAGACAACAATGCATTATTTTAGCATTAAAAAGCATATCACTTAGTCTTTTCAATCATTAAATTGTTTGAAGGTACTTCGAACCAATTCTCTTTTTGCATTTAGAACGCCATCTTCTTGCATAATTTGCAATTGATCTATTGATGGCAACTATGCATTTTTTTAGCCTTAAAGTCATATTTTTGCGTCTTTTTTAGTCAGTAAATCATTCTAAATCACTTCGAACGAAATTCGGCCTTTAAACATCACTTTCGTGCGTAACTTGCAGTTGATCTATTGAAGGCAACAATGCATTTGTTTAGCCTTAAAGTCATGTCACTGAGTCTCTTCTAGTCATTAAATCATTCTAAATTAGTTCGACCCAATTCTATTTTCGCCCTTCAAATATTATTTTCTTACATAACTTGTAATTAATATATCGAAGACAACAATGCATTATTTTAGCATTAAAAAGCATATCACTCAGTCTTTTCAATCATTAAATTGTTTGAAGGCACTTCGAACCAATTCTCTTTTTGCATTTAAAACGCCATCTTCATGCATAATTTGCAATTGATATATTGATGGCAACTATGCATTTGTTTAGCTTTAAAATCATGTCATTGAGTCTCTTTTCGTCTTTAAATCATTCTAAATTAATTCGACCGAATTCTATTTTTGCCATTCAAACATTATTTTCTTACATAACTTGTAATTAATCTATTGAAGACAACAATGCATTATTTTAGCATTAAAAAGCATATCACTCAGTCTTTTCAATCATTAAATTGTTTGAAGCCACTTCGAACCGATTCTCTTTTTGCATTTAAAACGCGACTTTCGTGCATAACTTGCAATTGATCTATTGATGGCAACTATGCATTTTTTAGCGTTCAAGTCATATTTTTGCATCTCTTTTAGTCAGTAAATCATTCTGAATCACTTCGAACGAAATTCAACCTGTAAACATGACTTTCGTGTGTAACTTGCAGTTGATCTATTGAAGGCAACAATGCATTTGTTTAGCCTTAAAGTCATGTCATTGAGTCTCTTTTAGTCATTAAATCATTCTAAATTAATTCGACCGAATTCTATTTTCGCCCTTCAAACATTATTTTCTTATATAACTTGCAATTAATCTATTGAAGACAACAATGCATTATTTTAGCATTAAAAAGCATATCACTCAGTCTTTTCAATCATTAAATTGTCTGAAGGCACTTCGAACCAATTCTCTTTTTGCATTTAAAAGGCGACTTTCGTGCATAACTTGCAATTGATCTATTGATGGCAACTATGCCTTTTTTAGCGTTCAAGTCATATTTTTGTGTCTCTTTTAGTCAGTAAATCATTCTAAATCACTTCGAACGAAATTCGGCCGTTAAACATGACTTTCGTGCGTAACTTGCAGTTGATCTATTGAAGGCAACAATGCATTTGTTTAGCCTTAAAGTCATGTCATTGAGTCTCTTTTAGTCATTAAATCATTCTAAATTAATTCGACCGAATTCTATTTTCGCCCTTCAAACATTATTTTCTTACATAACTTGTAATTAATCTATTGTAGACAACAATGCATTATTTTAGCATTAAAAAGCATATTACTCAGTCTTTTCAATCATTAAATTGTTTGAAGGCACTTCGAACCAATTCTCTTTTTGCATTTCAAACGCGACTTTCGTGCATAACTTGCAATTGATCTATTGATGGCAACTATGCCTTTTTTAGCGTTCAAGTCATATTTTTGCGTCTCTTTTAGTCAGTAAATCATTCTAAATCACTTCGAACGAAATTCGGCCTTTAAACATGACTTTCGTGCGTAACTTGCAGTTGATCTATTGAAGGCAACAATGCATTTGTTTAGCCTTAAACTCATGTCACTGAGTCTCTTCTAGTCATTAAATCATTCTAAATTAATTCGACCGAATTCTATTTTTGCCATTCAAACATTATTTTCTTACATAACTTGTAATTAATCTATTGAAGACAACAATGCATTATTTTAGCATTAAAAAGCATATCACTCAGTCTTTTCAATCATTAAATTGTTTGAAGGCACTTCGAACCAATTCTCTTTTTGCATTTAAAACGCGACTTTCGTGCATAACTTGCAATTGATCTATTGATGGCAACTATGCATTTTTTAGCGTTCAAGTCATATTTTTGCATCTCTTTTAGTCAGTAAATCATTCTGAATCACTTCGAACGAAATTCAACCTGTAAACATGACTTTCGTGTGTAACTTGCAGTTGATCTATTGAAGGCAACAATGCATTTGTTTAGCCTTAAAGTCATGTCATTGAGTCTCTTTTAGTCATTAAATCATTCTAAATTAATTCGACCGAATTCTATTTTCGCCCTTCAAACATTATTTTCTTATATAACTTGCAATTAATCTATTGAAGACAACAATGCATTATTTTAGCATTAAAAAGCATATCACTCAGTCTTTTCAATCATTAAATTGTCTGAAGGCACTTCGAACCAATTCTCTTTTTGCATTTAAAACGCGACTTTCGTGCATAACTTGCAATTGATCTATTGATGGCAACTATGCCTTTTTTAGCGTTCAAGTCATATTTTTGTGTCTCTTTTAGTCAGTAAATCATTCTAAATCACTTCGAACGAAATTCGGCCGTTAAACATGACTTTCGTGCGTAACTTGCAGTTGATCTATTGAAGGCAACAATGCATTTGTTTAGCCTTAAAGTCATGTCATTGAGTCTCTTTTAGTCATTAAATCATTCTAAATTAATTCGACCGAATTCTATTTTCGCCCTTCAAACATTATTTTCTTACATAACTTGTAATTAATCTATTGTAGACAACAATGCATTATTTTAGCATTAAAAAGCATATTACTCAGTCTTTTCAATCATTAAATTGTTTGAAGGCACTTCGAACCAATTCTCTTTTTGCATTTCAAACGCGACTTTCGTGCATAACTTGCAATTGATCTATTGATGGCAACTATGCCTTTTTTAGCGTTCAAGTCATATTTTTGCGTCTCTTTTAGTCAGTAAATCATTCTAAATCACTTCGAACGAAATTCGGCCTTTAAACATGACTTTCGTGCGTAACTTGCAGTTGATCTATTGAAGGCAACAATGCATTTGTTTAGCCTTAAACTCATGTCACTGAGTCTCTTCTAGTCATTAAATCATTCTAAATTAATTCGACTGAATTCTATTTTTGCCATTCAAACATTATTTTCTTACATAACTTGTAATTAATCTATTGAAGACAACAATGCATTATTTTAGCATTAAAAAGCATATCACTCAGTCTTTTCAATCATTAAATTGTTTGAAGGCACTTCGAACCAATTCTCTTTTTGCATTTAAAACGCGACTTTCGTGCATAACTTGCAATTGATCTATTGATGGCAACTATGCATTTTTTAGCGTTCAAGTCATATTTTTGCATCTCTTTTAGTCAGTAAATCATTCTGAATCACTTCGAACGAAATTCAACCTGTAAACATGACTTTCGTGTGTAACTTGCAGTTGATCTATTGAAGGCAACAATGCATTTGTTTAGCCTTAAAGTCATGTCATTGAGTCTCTTTTAGTCATTAAATCATTCTAAATTAATTCGACCGAATTCTATTTTCGCCCTTCAAACATTATTTTCTTATATAACTTGCAATTAATCTATTGAAGACAACAATGCATTATTTTAGCATTAAAAAGCATATCACTCAGTCTTTTCAATCATTAAATTGTCTGAAGGCACTTCGAACCAATTCTCTTTTTGCATTTAAAACGCGACTTTCGTGCATAACTTGCAATTGATCTATTGATGGCAACTATGCCTTTTTTAGCGTTCAAGTCATATTTTTGTGTCTCTTTTAGTCAGTAAATCATTCTAAATCACTTCGAACGAAATTCGGCCGTTAAACATGACTTTCGTGCGTAACTTGCAGTTGATCTATTGAAGGCAACAATGCATTTGTTTAGCCTTAAAGTCATGTCATTGAGTCTCTTTTAGTCATTAAATCATTCTAAATTAATTCGACCGAATTCTATTTTCGCCCTTCAAACATTATTTTCTTACATAACTTGTAATTAATCTATTGTAGACAACAATGCATTATTTTAGCATTAAAAAGCATATTACTCAGTCTTTTCAATCATTAAATTGTTTGAAGGCACTTCGAACCAATTCTCTTTTTGCATTTCAAACGCGACTTTCGTGCATAACTTGCAATTGATCTATTGATGGCAACTATGCCTTTTTTAGCGTTCAAGTCATATTTTTGCGTCTCTTTTAGTCAGTAAATCATTCTAAATCACTTCGAACGAAATTCGGCCTTTAAACATGACTTTCGTGCGTAACTTGCAGTTGATCTATTGAAGGCAACAATGCATTTGTTTAGCCTTAAACTCATGTCACTGAGTCTCTTCTAGTCATTAAATCATTCTAAATTAATTCGACCGAATTCTATTTTTGCCATTCAAACATTATTTTCTTACATAACTTGTAATTAATCTATTGAAGACAACAATGCATTATTTTAGCATAAAAAGCATATCACTCAGTCTTTTCAATCATTAAATTGTTTGAAGGCACTTCGAACCAATTCTCTTTTTGCATTTAAAACGCGACTTTCGTGCATAACTTGCAATTGATCTATTGATGGCAACTATGCATTTTTTAGCGTTCAAGTCATATTTTTGCATCTCTTTTAGTCAGTAAATCATTCTGAATCACTTCGAACGAAATTCAACCTGTAAACATGACTTTCGTGTGTAACTTGCAGTTGATCTATTGAAGGCAACAATGCATTTGTTTAGCCTTAAAGTCATGTCATTGAGTCTCTTTTAGTCATTAAATCATTCTAAATTAATTCGACCGAATTCTATTTTCGCCCTTCAAACATTATTTTCTTATATAACTTGCAATTAATCTATTGAAGACAACAATGCATTATTTTAGCATTAAAAAGCATATCACTCAGTCTTTTCAATCATTAAATTGTCTGAAGGCACTTCGAACCAATTCTCTTTTTGCATTTAAAACGCGACTTTCGTGCATAACTTGCAATTGATCTATTGATGGCAACTATGCCTTTTTTAGCGTTCAAGTCATATTTTTGTGTCTCTTTTAGTCAGTAAATCATTCTAAATCACTTCGAACGAAATTCGGCCGTTAAACATGACTTTCGTGCGTAACTTGCAGTTGATCTATTGAAGGCAACAATGAATTTGTTTAGCCTTAAACTCATGTCACTGAGTCTCTTCTAGTCATTAAATCATTCTAAATTAGTTCGAACGAATTCTGTTTTCGCCCTTCAAATATTATTTTCTTACATAACTTGTAATTAATCTATTGAAGACAACAATGCATTATTTTAGCATTAAAAAGCATATCACTCAGTCGTTTCAATCATTAAATTGTTTGAAGGCACTTTGAACCAATTCTCTTTTTGCATTTCAAACGTGACTTTCGTGCATAACTTCCAATTGATCTATTGATGGCAACTATGCCTTTTTTAGCGTTCAAGTCATATTTTTGCGTCTCTTTTAGTCAGTAAATCATTCTAAATCACTTCGAACGAAATTCGGCCTTTAAACATGACTTTTGGGCGTAACTTGCAGTTGATCTATTGAAGGCAACAATGCATTTGTTTAGCCTTAAATTCATGTCACTGAGTCTCTTCTAGTCATTAAATCATTCTAAATTAGTTCGAACGAATTCTATTTTCGCCCTTCAAATATTATTTTCTTACATAACTTGTAATTAATCTATTGAAGACAACAATGCATTATTTTAGCATTAAAAAGCATATCACTCAGTCTTTTGAATCATTAAATTGTTTGAAGGCACTTCGAACCAATTCTCTTTTTGCATTTCAAACGCGACATACGTGCATAACTTGCAATTGATCTATTGATGGCAACTATGCCTTTTTTAGCGTTCAAGTCATATTTTTGCGTCTCTTTTAGTCAGTAAATCATTCTAAATCACTTCGAACGAAATTCGGCCTTTAAACATGACTTTTGGGCGTAACTTGCAGTTGATCTATTGAAGGCAACAATGCATTTGTTTAGCCTTAAATTCATGTCACTGAGTCTCTTCTAGTCATTAAATCATTCTAAATTAGTTCGAACGAATTCTATTTTCGCCCTTCAAATAGTATTTTCTTACATAACTTGTAATTAATCTATTGAAGACAACAATGCATTATTTTAGCATTAAAAAGCATATCACTCAGTCTTTTCAATCATTAAATTGTTTGAAGGCACTTCGAACCAATTCTCTTTTTGCATTTCAAACGCGACTTTCGTGCATAACTTGCAATTGATCTATTGATGGCAACTATGCCTTCTTTAGCGTTCAAGTCATATTTTTGCGTCTCTTTTAGTCAGTAAATCATTCTAAATCACTTCGAACGAAATTCGGCCTTTAACCATGACTTTCGTGCGTAACTTGCAGTTATCTATTGAAGGTAACAATGCATTTGTTTAGCCTTAAAGTCATGTCATTGAGTCTCTTTTAGTCATTAAATCATTCTAAATTAATTCGACCGAATTCTATTTTCGCCCTTCAAACATTATTTTCTTATATAACTTGTAATTAATCTATTGAAGACAACAATGCATTATTTTAGCATTAAAAAGCATATCACTCAGTCGTTTCAATCATTAAATTGTTTGAAGGCACTTTGAACCAATTCTCTTTTTGCATTTCAAACGTGACTTTCGTGCATAACTTCCAATTGATCTATTGATGGCAACTATGCCTTTTTTAGCGTTCAAGTCATATTTTTGCGTCTCTTTTAGTCAGTAAATCATTCTAAATCACTTCGAACGAAATTCGGCCTTTAAACATGACTTTTGGGCGTAACTTGCAGTTGATCTATTGAAGGCAACAATGCATTTGTTTAGCCTTAAATTCATGTCACTGAGTCTCTTCTAGTCATTAAATCATTCTAAATTAGTTCGAACGAATTCTATTTTCGCCCTTCAAATATTATTTTCTTACATAACTTGTAATTAATCTATTGAAGACAACAATGCATTATTTTAGCATTAAAAAGCATATCACTCAGTCTTTTGAATCATTAAATTGTTTGAAGGCACTTCGAACCAATTCTCTTTTTGCATTTCAAACGCGACATACGTGCATAACTTGCAATTGATCTATTGATGGCAACTATGCCTTTTTTAGCGTTCAAGTCATATTTTTGCGTCTCTTTTAGTCAGTAAATCATTCTAAATCACTTCGAACGAAATTCGGCCTTTAAACATGACTTTTGGGCGTAACTTGCAGTTGATCTATTGAAGGCAACAATGCATTTGTTTAGCCTTAAATTCATGTCACTGAGTCTCTTCTAGTCATTAAATCATTCTAAATTAGTTCGAACGAATTCTATTTTCGCCCTTCAAATAGTATTTTCTTACATAACTTGTAATTAATCTATTGAAGACAACAATGCATTATTTTAGCATTAAAAAGCATATCACTCAGTCTTTTCAATCATTAAATTGTTTGAAGGCACTTCGAACCAATTCTCTTTTTGCATTTCAAACGCGACTTTCGTGCATAACTTGCAATTGATCTATTGATGGCAACTATGCCTTCTTTAGCGTTCAAGTCATATTTTTGCGTCTCTTTTAGTCAGTAAATCATTCTAAATCACTTCGAACGAAATTCGGCCTTTAACCATGACTTTCGTGCGTAACTTGCAGTTATCTATTGAAGGTAACAATGCATTTGTTTAGCCTTAAAGTCATGTCATTGAGTCTCTTTTAGTCTTTAAATCATTCTAAATTAATTCGAACGAATTCTATTTTTGCCCTTTAAACATTATTTTCTTACATAACTTGTAATTAATCTATTGAAGACAACAATGCATTATGTTAGCATTAAAAAGCATATCACTCAGTCTTTTCAATCATTAAATTGTTTGAAGGCACTTCGAACCAATTCTCTTTTTGCATTTAAAACGCGACTTTATTGCATAACTTGCAATTGATCTATTGATGGCAACTATGCATTTTTTAGCATTCAAGTCATATTTTTGTGTCTCTTTTAGTCAGTAAATCATTCTAAATCACTTCGAACGAAATTCAGCCTTTAAACAAGACTTTCGTGCATAACTTGCAGTTGATCTATTATACGGAACAATGCATTTCTTTGGCCTTAAACTCATGTCACTGAGTTTCTTCTAGTCATTAAATCATTCTAAATTAGTTCGAACGAATTCTATTTTCGCCCTTCAAATATTATTTTCTTACATAACTTGTAATTAATCTATTGAAGACAACACTGCATTATTTTAGCATTAAAAAGCATATCACTCAGTCTTTTCAATCATTAAATTGTTTGAAGGCACTTCGAACCAATTCTCTTTTTGCATTTAAAACGCGACTTTATTGCATAACTTGCAATTGATCTATTGATGGCAACTATGCATTTTTTAGCATTCAAGTCATATTTTTGCGTCTCTTTTAGTCAGTAAATCATTCTAAATCACTTCGAACGAAATTCGGCCTTTAAACAAGACTTTCGTGCATAACCTGCAGTTGATCTATTATACGGAACAATGCATTTCTTTGGCCTTAAACTCGTGTCACTGAGTCTCTTCTAGTCATTAAATCATTCTAAATTAGTTCGAACGAATTCTATTTTCGCCCTTCAAATATTATTTTCTTACATAACTTGTAATTAATCTACTGAAGACAACAGTGCATTATTTTAGCATTAAAAAGCATATCACTCAGTCTTTTCAATCATTAAATTGTTTGAAGGCACTTCGAACCAATTCTCTTTTTGCATTTAAAACGCGACTTTCGTGCATAACTTGCAATTGATCTATTGATGGCAACTATGCCTTTTTTAGCGTTCAGGTCATATTTTTGCGTCTCTTTTAGTCAGTAAATCATTCTAAATCACTTGGAACGAAATTCGGCCTTTAAACATGACTTTCGTGCGTAACTTGCAGTTGATCTATTGAAGGCAACAATGCATTTGTTTAGCCTTAAATTCATGTCACTAAGTCTCTTCTAGTCATTAAATCATTCTAAATTAGTTCGAACGAATTCTATTTTCGCCCTTCAAATATTATTTTCTTACATAACTTGTAATTAATCTATTGAAGACAACACTGCATTATTTTAGCATTAAAAAGCATATCACTCAGTCTTTTCAATCATTAAATTGTTTGAAGGCACTTCGAACCAATTCTCTTTTTGCATTTAAAACGCGACTTTTGTGCATAACTTGCAATTGATCTATTGATGGCAACTATGCATTTTTAAGCGTTCAAGCCATGTTTTTGCGTCTCTTTTAGTCAGTAAATCATTCTAAATCACTTCGAACGAAATTCGGCATTTAAACATGAATTTCGTGCATAACTTGCAGTTGATCTATTATACGGAACAATGCATTTCTTTAGCCTTAAATACATGTCACTGAGTCTCTTCTAGTAATTAAATCATTCTAAATTAGTTCGAACGAATTCTATTTTTGCCCTTCAAATATTATTTTCTTACATAACTTTTAATTAATCTATTGAAGACAACACTGCATTATTTTAGCATTAAAAAGCATATCACTCAGTCTTTTCAATCATTAAATTGTTTGAAGGCACTTCGAACCAATTCTCTTTTTGCATTTAAAACGCGACTTTCGTGCATAACTTGCAATTGATCTATTGATGGCAACTATGCCTTTTTTAGCGTTCAGGTCATATTTTTGCGTCTCTTTTAGTCAGTAAATCATTCTAAATCACTTCGAACGAAATTCGGCCTTTAAACAAGACTTTCGTGCATAACTTGCAGTTGATCTATTGAAGGCAATAATGCATTTGTTTAGCCTTAAATTCATGTCACTGAGTCTCTCCTAGTCATTAAATCATTCTAAATTAGTTCGAACGAATTCTATTTTCGCCCTTCAAATATTATTTTCTTACATAACTTGTAATTAATCTATTGAAGACAACAATGCATTATTTTACCATTAAAAAGCATATCACTCAGTCTTTTCAATCATTAAATTGTTTGAAGGCACTTCGAACCAATTCTCTTTTTGCATTTCAAACGCGACTTTCGTGCATAACTTGCAATTGATCTATTGATGGCAACTATGCCTTTTTTAGCGTTCAAGTCATATTTTTGCGTCCCTTTTAGTCAGTAAATCATTCTAAATCACTTCGAACGAAATTCGGCCTTTAAACATGACTTTCGTGCGTAACTTGCAGTTGATCTATTGAAGTCAACAATGCATTTTTTTAGCCTTAAATTCATGTCACTGAGTCTCTTCTAGTCATTAAATCATTCTAAATTAGTTCGAACGAATTCTATTTTCGCCCTTCAAATATTATTTTCTTACATAACTTGTAATTAATCTATTGAAGACAACACTGCATTATTTTAGCATTAAAAAGCATATCACTCAGTCTTTTCAATCATTAAATTGTTTGAAGGCACTTCGAACAAATTCTCTTTTTGCATTTCAAACGCGACTTTCGTGCATAACTTGCAATTGATCTATTGATGGCAACTATGCCTTCTTTAGCGTTCAAGTCATATTTTTGCGTCTCTTTTAGTCAGTAAATCATTCTAAATCACTTCGAACGAAATTCGGCCTTTAAACATGACTTTCGTGCGTAACTTGCAGTTGATCTATTGAAGGTAACAATGCATTTGTTTAGCCTTAAAGTCATGTCATTGAGTCTCTTTTAGTCTTTAAATCATTCTAAATTAATTCGAACGAATTCTATTTTTGCCCTTTAAACATTATTTTCTTACATAACTTGTAATTAATCTATTGAAGACAACAATGCATTATGTTAGCATTAAAAAGCATATCACTCAGTCTTTTCAATCATTAAATTGTTTGAAGGCACTTCGAACCAATTCTCTTTTTGCATTTAAAACGCGACTTTATTGCATAACTTGCAATTGATCTATTGATGGCAACTATGCATTTTTTAGCATTCAAGTCATATTTTTGCGTCTCTTTTAGTCAGTAAATCATTCTAAATCACTTCGAACGAAATTCGGCCTTTAAACAAGACTTTCGTGCCTAACTTGCAGTTGATCTATTATACGGAACAATGCATTTCTTTGGCCTTAAACTCATGTCACTAAGTCGCTTCTAGTCACTAAATCATTCTAAATTAGTTCGAACGAATTCTATTTTCCCCCTTCAAATATTATTTTATTACATAACTTGTAATTAATCTATTGAAGACAACACTGCATTATTTTAGCATTAAAAAGCATATCACTCAGTCTTTTCAATAATTAAATTGTTTGAAGGCACTTCGAACCAATTCTCTATTTGCATTTAAAACGCGACTTTATTGCATAACTTGCAATTGATCTATTGATGGCAACTATGCATTTTTTAGCATTCAAGTCATATTTTTGCGTCTCTTTTAGTCAGTAAATCATTCTAAATCACTTCGAACGAAATTCGGCCTTTAAACAAGACTTTCGTGCATAACTTGCAGTTGATCTATTATACCGAACAATGCATTTCTTTGGCCTTAAACTCATGTCACTGAGTCTCTTCTAGTCATTAAATCATTCTAAATTAGTTCGAACGAATTCTATTTTCGCCCTTCAAATATTATTTTCTTACATAACTTGTAATTAATCTATTGAAGACAACACTGCATTATTTTAGCATTAAAAAGCATATCACTCAGTCTTTTCAATCATTAAATTGTTTGAAGGCACTTCGAACCAATTCTCTTTTTGCATTTAAAACGCGACTTTCGTGCATAACTTGCAATTGATCTATTGATGGCAACTATGCCTTTTTTAGCGTTCAAGTCATATTTTTGCGTCTCTTTTAGTCAGTAAATCATTCTAAATCACTTCGAACGAAATTCGGCCTTTAAACATGACTTTCGTGCGTAACTTGCAGTTGATCTATTGAAGGCAACAATGCATTTGTTTAGCCTTAAATTCATGTCACTAAGTCTCTTCTAGTCATTAAATCATTCTAAATTAGTTCGAACGAATTCTATTTTCGCCCTTCAAATATTATTTTCTTACATAACTTGTAATTAATCTATTGAAGACAACACTGCATTATTTTAGCATTAAAAAGCATATCACTCAGTCTTTTCAATCATTAAATTGTTTGAGGGCACTTCGAACCAATTCTCTTTTTGCATTTAAAACACGACTTTTGTGCATAACTTGCAATTGATCTACTGATGGCAACTATGCATTTTTTAGCGTTCAAGCCATGTTTTTGCGTCTCTTTTAGTCAGTAAATCATTCTAAATCAGTTCTTATGAAATTCGGCATTTAAACATGAATTTCGTGCATAACTTGCAGTTGATCTATTATACGGAACAAGGCATTTCTTTAGCCTTAAATTCATGTCACTGAGTCTCTTCTAGTCATTAAATCATTCTAAATTAGTTCGAACGAATTCTATTTTCGCCCTTCAAATATTATTTTCTTACACAACTTGTAATTAATCTATTGAAGACAACAATGCATTATTTTAGCATTAAAAAGCATATCACTCAGTCTTTTCAATCATTAAATTGTTTGAAGGCACTTCGAACCAATTCTCTTTTTGCATTTAAAACGCGACTTTATTGCATAACTTGCAATTGATCTATTGATGGCAACTATGCATTTTTTAGCATTCAAGTCATATTTTTGCGTCTCTTTTAGTCAGTAAATCATTCTAAATCACTTCGAACGAAATTCGGCCTTTAAACAAGACTTTCGTGCCTAACTTGCAGTTGATCTATTATACGGAACAATGCATTTCTTTGGCCTTAAACTCATGTCACTAAGTCTCTTCTAGTCATTAAATCATTCTAATTTAGTTCGAACGAATTCTATTTTCGCCCTTCAAATATTATTTTATTACATAACTTGTAATTAATCTATTGAAGACAACACTGCATTATTTTAGCATTAAAAAGCATACCACTCAGTCTTTTCAATAATTAAATTGTTTGAAGGCACTTCGAACCAATTCTCTTTTTGCATTTAAAACGCGACTTTATTGCATAACTTGCAATTGATCTATTGATGGCAACTATGCATTTTTTAGCATTCAAGTCATATTTTTGCGTCTCTTTTAGTCAGTAAATCATTCTAAATCACTTCGAACGAAATTCGGCCTTTAAACAAGACTTTCGTGCATAACTTGCAGTTGATCTATTATACCGAACAATGCATTTCTTTGGCCTTAAACTCATGTCACTGAGTCTCTTCTAGTCATTAAATCATTCTAAATTAGTTCGAACGAATTCTATTTTCGCCCTTCAAATATTATTTTCTTACATAACTTGTAATTAATCTATTGAAGACAACACTGCATTATTTTAGCATTAAAAAGCATATCACTCAGTCTTTTCAATCATTAAATTGTTTGAAGGCACTTCGAACCAATTCTCTTTTTGCATTTAAAACGCGACTTTCGTGCATAACTTGCAATTGATCTATTGATGGCAACTATGCCTTTTTTAGCGTTCAAGTCATATTTTTGCGTCTCTTTTAGTCAGTAAATCATTCTAAATCACTTCGAACGAAATTCGGCCTTTAAACATGACTTTCGTGCGTAACTTGCAGTTGATCTATTGAAGGCAACAATGCATTTGTTTAGCCTTAAATTCATGTCACTAAGTCTCTTCTAGTCATTAAATCATTCTAAATTAGTTCGAACGAATTCTATTTTCGCCCTTCAAATATTATTTTCTTACATAACTTGTAATTAATCTATTGAAGACAACACTGCATTATTTTAGCATTAAAAAGCATATCACTCAGTCTTTTCAATCATTAAATTGTTTGAGGGCACTTCGAACCAATTCTCTTTTTGCATTTAAAACACGACTTTTGTGCATAACTTGCAATTGATCTACTGATGGCAACTATGCATTTTTTAGCGTTCAAGCCATGTTTTTGCGTCTCTTTTAGTCAGTAAATCATTCTAAATCACTTCGTATGAAAATCGGCATTTAAACATGAATTTCGTGCATAACTTGCAGTTGATCTATTATACGGAACAAGGCATTTCTTTAGCCTTAAATTCATGTCACTGAGTCTCTTCTAGTCATTAAATCATTCTAAATTAGTTCGAACGAATTCTATTTTCGCCCTTCAAATATTATTTTCTTACACAACTTGTAATTAATCTATTGAAGACAACAATGCATTATTTTAGCATTAAAAAGCATATCACTAAGTCTTTTCAATCATTAAATTGTTTGAAGGCACTTCGAACCAATTCTCTTTTTGCATTTCAAACGCGACTTTCGTGCATAACTTGCAATTGATCTACTGATGGCAACTATGCATTTTTTAGCGTTCAAGCCATGTTTTTGCGTCTCTTTTAGTCAGTAAATCATTCTAAATCACTTCGTATGAAATTCGGCATTTAAACATGAATTTCGTGCATAACTTGCAGTTGATCTATTATACGGAACAAGGCATTTCTTTAGCCTTAAATTCATGTCACTGAGTCTCTTCTAGTCATTAAATCATTCTAAATTAGTTCGAACGAATTCTATTTTCGCCCTTCAATTATTATTTTCTTACACAACTTGTAATTAATCTATTGAAGACAACAATGCATTATTTTAGCATTAAAAAGCATATCACTCAGTCTTTTCAATCATTAAATTGTTTGAAGGCACTTCAAACCAATTCTCTTTTTGCATTTCAAACGCGACTTTCGTGCATAACTTGCAATTGATCTATTGATGGCAACTATGCATTTTTTAGCGTTCAAGCCATATTTTTGCGTCTCTTTTAGTCAGTAAATCATTCTAAATCACTTCGTATGAAATTCGGCATTTAAACATGAATTTCGTGCATAACTTGCAGTTGATCTATTATACGGAACAAAGCATTTCTTTAGCCTTAAATTCATGTCACTGAGTCTCTTCTAGTCATTAAATCATTCTAAATTAGTTCGAACGAATTCTATTTTCGCCCTTCAAATATTATTTTCTTACACAACTTGTAATTAATCTATTGAAGACAACAATGCATTATTTTACCATTAAAAAGCATATCACTCAGTCTTTTCAATCATTAAATTGTTTGAAGGCACTTCGAACCAATTCTCTTTTTGCATTTAAAACGCGACTTTCGTGCATAACTTGCAATTGATCTATTGATGGCAACTATGCCTTTTTTAGCGTTCAAGTCATATTTTTGCGTCTCTTTTAGTCAGTAAATCATTCTAAATCACTTCGAACGAAATTCGGCCTTTAAACATGACTTTCGTGCGTAACTTGCAGTTGATCTATTGAAGGCAACAATGCATTTGTTTAGCCTTAAATTCATGTCACTAAGTCTCTTCTAGTCATTAAATCATTCTAAATTAGTTCGAACGAATTCTATTTTCGCCCTTCAAATATTATTTTCTTACATAACTTGTAATTAATCTATTGAAGACAACACTGCATTATTTTAGCATTAAAAAGCATATCACTCAGTCTTTTCAATCATTAAATTGTTTGAGGGCACTTCGAACCAATTCTCTTTCTGCATTTAAAACACGACTTTTGTGCATAACTTGCAATTGATCTACTGATGGCAACTATGCATTTTTTAGCGTTCAAGCCATGTTTTTGCGTCTCTTTTAGTCAGTAAATCATTCTAAATCACTTCGTATGAAATTCGGCATTTAAACATGAATTTCGTGCATAACTTGCAGTTGATCTATTATACGGAACAAGGCATTTCTTTAGCCTTAAATTCATGTCACTGAGTCTCTTCTAGTCATTAAATCATTCTAAATTAGTTCGAACGAATTCTATTTTCGCCCTTCAAATATTATTTTCTTACACAACTTGTAATTAATCTATTGAAGACAACAATGCATTATTTTAGCATTAAAAAGCATATCACTCAGTCTTTTCAATCATTAAATTGTTTGAAGGCACTTCGAACCAATTCTCTTTTTGCATTTCAAACGCGACTTTCGTGCATAACTTGCAATTGATCTATTGATGGCAACTATGCATTTTTTAGCGTTCAAGCCATATTTTTGCGTCTCTTTTAGTCAGTAAATCATTCTAAATCACTTCGTATGAAATTCGGCATTTAAACATGAATTTCGTGCATAACTTGCAGTTGATCTATTATACGGAACAAAGCATTTCTTTAGCCTTAAATTCATGTCACTGAGTCCCTTCTAGTCATTAAATCATTCTAAATTAGTTCGAACGAATTCTATTTTCGCCCTTCAAATATTATTTTCTTACACAACTTGTAATTAATCTATTGAAGACAACAATGCATTATTTTACCATTAAAAAGCATATCACTCAGTCTTTTCAATCATTAAATTGTTTGAAGGCACTTCGAACCAATTCTCTTTTTGCATTTCAAACGCGACTTTCGTGCATAACTTGCAATTGATCTATTGATGGCAACTATGCATTTTTTAGCGTTCAAGCCATATTTTTGCGTCTTTTTTAGTCAGTAAATCATTCTAAATCACTTCGTATGAAATTCGGCATTTAAACATGAATTTCGTGCATAACTTGCAGTTGATCTATTATACGGAACAAAGCATTTCTTTAGCCTTAAATTCATGTCACTGAGTCCCTTCTAGTCATTAAATCATTCTAAATTAGTTCGAACGAATTCTATTTTCGCCCTTCAAATATTATTTTCTTACACAACTTGTAATTAATCTATTGAAGACAACAATGCATTATTTTAGCATTAAAAAGCATATCACTCAGTCTTTTCAATCATTAAATTGTTTGAAGGCACTTCGAACCAATTCTCTTTTTGCATTTCAAACGCGACTTTCGTGCATAACTTGCAATTGATCTATTGATGGCAACTATGCCTTTTTTAGCATTCAAGTCATATTTTTGCGTCTCTTTTAGTTAGTAAATCATTCTAAATCACTTCGAACGAAATTCGGCCTTTAAACATGACTTTCGTGCGTAACTTGCAGTTGATCTATTGAAGGCAACAATGCATTTGTTTAGCCTTAAATTCATGTCACTAAGTCTCTTCTAGTCATTAAATCATTCTAAATTAGTTCGAACGAATTCTATTTTCGCCCTTCAAATATCATTTTCTTACATAACTTGTAATTAATCTATTGAAGACAACAGTGCATTATTTTAGCATTAAAAAGCATATCACTCAGTCTTTTCAATCATTAAATTGTTGGAAGGCACTTCGAACCAATTCTCTTTTTGCATTTCAAACGCGACTTTCGTGCATAACTTGCAATTGATCTATTGATGGCAACTATGCCTTTTTTAGCGTTCAAGTCATATTTTTGCGTCTCTTTTAGTCAGTAAATCATTCTAAATCACTTCGAACGAAATTCGGCCTTTAAACATGACTTTCGTGCCTAACTTGCAGTTGATCTATTGAAGGTAACAATGCATTTGTTTAGCCTTAAAGTCATGTCATTGAGTCTCTTTTAGTCTTTAAATCATTCTAAATTAATTCGAACGAATTCTATTTTTGCCCTTCAAACATTATTTTCTTACATAACTTGTAATTAATCTATTGAAGACAACAATGCATTATGTTAGCATTAAAAAGCATATCACTCAGTCTTTTCAATCATTAAATTGTTTGAAGGCACTTCGAACCAATTCTCTTTTTGCATTTAAAACGCGACTTTATTGCATAACTTGCAATTGATCTATTGATGGCAACTATGCATTTTTTAGCATTCAAGTCATATTTTTGCGTCTCTTTTAGTCAGTAAATCATTCTAAATCACTTCGAACGAAATTCGGCCTTTAAACAAGACTTTCGTGCATAACTTGCAGTTGATCTATTATACGGAACAATGCATTTCTTTAGCCTTAAATACATGTCAGTGAGTCTCTTCTAGTAATTAAATCATTCAAAATTAGTTCGAACGAATTCTATTTTCGCCCTTCAAATATTATTTTCTTACATAACTTGTAATTAATCTATTGTAGACAACACTGCATTATTTTAGCATTAAAAAGCATATCACTCAGTCTTTTCAATCATTAAATTGTTTGAAGGCACTCTGAACCAATTCTCTTTTTGCATTTCAAACGCGACTTTCGGGCATAACTTGCAATTGATCTATTGATGGCAACTATGCCTTTTTTATCGTTCAAGTCATATTTTTGCGTCTCTTTTAGTCAGTAAATCATTCTAAATCACTGCGAACGAAATTCGGCCTTTAAACATGACTTTCGTGCGTAACTTGCAGTTGATCTATTGAAGGCAACAATGCATTTGTTTAGCCTTAAATTCATGTCACTGAGTCTCTTCTAGTCATTAAATCATTCTAAATTAGTTCGACCGAATTCTATTTTCGCCCTTCAAATATTATTTTCTTACATAACTTGTAATTAATCTATTGAAGACAACAATGCATTATTTTAGCATTAAAAAGCATATCACTCAGTCTTTTCAATCGTTAAATTGTTTGAAGGCACTTCGAACCAATTCTCTTTTTGCATTTAAAACGCGACTTTCGTGCATAACTTGCAATTGATCTATTGATGGCAACTATGCCTTTTTTAGCGTTCAAGTCATATTTTTGCGTCTCTTTTAGTCAGTAAATCATTCTAAATCACTTCGAACGAAATTCGGCCTTTAAACATGACTTTCGTGCCTAACTTGCAGTTGATCTATTGAAGGTAACAATGCATTTGTTTAGCCTTAAAGTCATGTCATTGTGTCTCTTTTAGTCTTTAAATCATTCTAAATTAATTCGAACGAATTCTATTTTTGCCCTTCAAACATTATTTTCTTACATAACTTGTAATTAATCTATTGAAGACAACAATGCATTATGTTAGCATTAAAAAGCATATCACTCAGTCTTTTCAATCATTAAATTGTTTGAAGGCACTTCGAACCAATTCTCTTTTTGCATTTAAAACGCGACTTTATTGCATAACTTGCAATTGATCTATTGATGGCAACTATGCATTTTTTAGCATTCAAGTCATATTTTTGCGTCTCTTTTAGTCAGTAAATCATTCTAAATCACTTCGAACGAAATTCGGCCTTTAAACAAGACTTTCGTGCATAACTTGCAGTTGATCTATTATACGGAACAATGCATTTCTTTAGCCTTAAATACATGTCACTGAGTCTCTTCTAGTAATTAAATCATTCAAAATTAGTTCGAACGAATTCTATTTTCGCCCTTCAAATATTATTTTCTTACATAACTTGTAATTAATCTATTGAAGACAACACTGCATTATTTTAGCATTAAAAAGCATATCACTCAGTCTTTTCAATCATTAAATTGTTTGAAGGCACTTTGAACCAATTCTCTTTTTGCATTTCAAACGCGACTTTCGTGCATAACTTGCAATTGATCTATTGATGGCAACTATGCCTTTTTTATCGTTCAAGTCATATTTTTGCGTCTCTTTTAGTCAGTAAATCATTCTAAATCACTGCGAACGAAATTCGGCCTTTAAACATGACTTTCGTGCGTAACTTGCAGTTGATCTATTGAAGGCAACAATGCATTTGTTTAGCCTTAAATTCATGTCACTGAGTCTCTTCTAGTCATTAAATCATTCTAAATTAGTTCGAACGAATTCTATTTTCGCCCTTCAAATATTATTTTCTTACATAACTTGTAATTAATCTATTGAAGACAACACTGCATTATTTTAGCATTTAAAAGCATATCACTCAGTCTTTTCAATCATTAAATTGTTTGAAGGCACTTCGAACCAATTCTCTTTTTGCATTTCAAACGCGACTTTCGTGCATAACTTGCAATTGATCTATTGATGGCAACTATGCCTTCTTTAGCGTTCAAGTCATATTTTTGCGTCTCTTTTAGTCAGTAAATCATTCTAAATCACTTCGAACGAAATTCGGCCTTTAAACATGACTTTCGTGCGTAACTTGCAGTTGATCTATTGAAGGTAACAATGCATTTGTTTAGCCTTAAAGTCATGTCATTGAGTCTCTTTTAGTCTTTAAATCATTCTAAATTAATTCGAACGAATTCTATTTTTGCCCTTTAAATATTATTTTCTTACATAACTTGTAATTAATCTATTGAAGACAACAGTGCATTATTTTAGCATTAAAAAGCATATCACTCAGTCTTTTCAATCATTAAATTGTTTGAAGGCACTTCGAACCAATTCTCTTTTTGCATTTAAAACGCGACTTTATTGCATAACTTGCAATTGATCTATTGATGGCAACTATGCCTTTTTTAGCATTCAGGTCATATTTTTGCGTCTCTTTTAGTTAGTAAATCATTCTAAATCACTTCGAACGAAATTCGGCCTTTAAACATGACTTTCGTGCGTAACTTGCAGTTGATCTATTGAAGGCAACAATGCATTTGTTTAGCCTTAAATTCATGTCACTAAGTCTCTTCTAGTCATTAAATCATTCTAAATTAGTTCGAACGAATTCTATTTTCGCCCTTCAAATATCATTTTCTTACATAACTTGTAATTAATCTATTGAAGACAGCAATGCATTATTTTAGCATTAAAAAGCATATCACTCAGTCTTTTCAATCATTAAATTGTTTGAAGGCACTTCGAACCAATTCTCCTTTTGCATTTAACACGCGACTTTAGTACATAACCTGCAATTGATTTATTGATGGCAACTATGCCTTTTTTAGCGTTCAAGTCATATTTTTGCGTCTCTTTTAGTCAGTAAATCATTCTAAATCACTTCGAACGAAATTCGGCCTTTAAACATGACTTTCGTGCCTAACTTGCAGTTGATCTATTGAAGGTAACAATGCATTTGTTTAGCCTTAAATACATGTCACTGAGTCTCTTCTAGTAATTAAATCATTCTAAATTAGTTCGAACGAATTCTATTTTTGCCCTTCAAATATTATTTTCTTACATAACTTTTAATTAATCTATTGAAGACAACACTGCATTATTTTAGCATTAAAAAGCATATCACTCAGTCTTTTCAATCATTAAATTGTTTGAAGGCACTTCGAACCAATTCTCTTTTTGCATTTAAAACGCGACTTTCGTGCATAACTTGCAATTGATCTATTGATGGCAACTATGCCTTTTTTAGCGTTCAGGTCATATTTTTGCGTCTCTTTTAGTCAGTAAATCATTCTAAATCACTTCGAACGAAATTCGGCCTTTAAACAAGACTTTCGTGCATAACTTGCAGTTGATCTATTGAAGGCAATAATGCATTTGTTTAGCCTTAAATTCATGTCACTGAGTCTCTCCTAGTCATTAAATCATTCTAAATTAGTTCGAACGAATTCTATTTTCGCCCTTCAAATATTATTTTCTTACATAACTTGTAATTAATCTATTGAAGACAACAATGCATTATTTTACCATTAAAAAGCATATCACTCAGTCTTTTCAATCATTAAATTGTTTGAAGGCACTTCGAACCAATTCTCTTTTTGCATTTCAAACGCGACTTTCGTGCATAACTTGCAATTGATCTATTGATGGCAACTATGCCTTTTTTAGCGTTCAAGTCATATTTTTGCGTCCCTTTTAGTCAGTAAATCATTCTAAATCACTTCGAACGAAATTCGGCCTTTAAACATGACTTTCGTGCGTAACTTGCAGTTGATCTATTGAAGGCAACAATGCATTTTTTTAGCCTTAAATTCATGTCACTGAGTCTCTTCTAGTCATTAAATCATTCTAAATTAGTTCGAACGAATTCTATTTTCGCCCTTCAAATATTATTTTCTAACATAACTTGTAATTAATCTATTGAAGACAACACTGCATTATTTTAGCATTAAAAAGCATATCACTCAGTCTTTTCAATCCTTAAATTGTTTGAAGGCACTTCGAACAAATTCTCTTTTTGCATTTCAAACGCGACTTTCGTGCATAACTTGCAATTGATCTATTGATGGCAACTATGCATTTTTTAGCGTTCAAGCCATATTTTTGCGTCTTTTTTAGTCAGTAAATCATTCTAAATCACTTCGTATGAAATTCGGCATTTAAACATGAATTTCGTGCATAACTTGCAGTTGATCTATTATACGGAACAAAGCATTTCTTTAGCCTTAAATTCATGTCACTGAGTCTCTTCTAGTCATTAAATCATTCTAAATTAGTTCGAACGAATTCTATTTTCGCCCTTCAAATATTATTTTCTTACACAACTTGTAATTAATCTATTGAAGACAACAATGCATTATTTTACCATTAAAAAGCATATCACTCAGTCTTTTCAATCATTAAATTTTTTGAAGGCACTTCGAACCAATTCTCTTTTTGCATTTAAAACGCGACTTTCGTGCATAACTTGCAATTGATCTATTGATGGCAACTATGCCTTTTTTAGCGTTCAAGTCATATTTTTGCGTCTCTTTTAGTCAGTAAATCATTCTAAATCACTTCGAACGAAATTCGGCCTTTAAACATGACTTTCGTGCGTAACTTGCAGTTGATCTATTGAAGGCAACAATGCATTTGTTTAGCCTTAAATTCATGTCACTAAGTCTCTTCTAGTCATTAAATCATTCTAAATTAGTTCGAACGAATTCTATTTTCGCCCTTCAAATATTATTTTCTTACACAACTTGTAATTAATCTATTGAAGACAACAATGCATTATTTTAGCATTAAAAAGCATATCACTCAGTCTTTTCAATCATTAAATTGTTTGAAGGCACTTCGAACCAATTCTCTTTTTGCATTTCAAACGCGACTTTCGTGCATAACTTGCAATGGATCTATTGATGGCAACTATGCATTTTTTAGCGTTCAAGCCATATTTTTGCGTCTCTTTTAGTCAGTAAATCATTCTAAATCACTTCGTATGAAATTCGGCATTTAAACATGAATTTCGTGCATAACTTGCAGTTGATCTATTATACGGAACAAAGCATTTCTTTAGCCATAAATTCATGTCACTGAGTCTCTTCTAGTCATTAAATCATTCTAAATTAGTTCGAACGAATTCTATTTTCGCCCTTCAAATATTATTTTCTTACACAACTTGTAATTAATCTATTGAAGACAACAATGCATTATTTTAGCATTAAAAAGCATATCACTCAGTCTTTTCAATCATTAAATTGTTTGAAGGCACTTCGAACCAATTCTCTTTTTGCATTTCAAACGCGACTTTCGTGCATAACTTGCAATTGATCTATTGATGGCAAATATGCCTTTTTTAGCGTTCAAGTCATATTTTTGCGTCTCTTTTAGTTAGTAAATCATTCTAAATCACTTCGAACGAAATTCGGCCTTTAAACATGACTTTCGTGCGTAACTTGCAGTTGATCTATTGAAGGCAACAATGCATTTGTTTAGCCTTAAATTCATGTCACTAAGTCTCTTCTAGTCATTAAATCATTCTAAATTAGTTCGAACGAATTCTATTTTCGCCCTTCAAATATCATTTTCTTACATAACTTGTAATTAATCTATTGAAGACAGCAATGCATTATTTTAGCATTAAAAAGCATATCACTCAGTCTTTTCAATCATTAAATTGTTTGAAGGCACTTCGAACCAATTCTCCTTTTGCATTTAACACGCGACTTTAGTACATAACCTGCAATTGATTTATTGATGGCAACTATGCCTTTTTTAGCGTTCAAGTCATATTTTTGCGTCTCTTTTAGTCAGTAAATCATTCTAAATCACTTCGAACGAAATTCGGCCTTTAAACATGACTTTCGTGCCTAACTTGCAGTTGATCTATTGAAGGTAACAATGCATTTGTTTAGCCTTAAAGTCATGTCATTGAGTCTCTTTTAGTCTTTAAATCATTCTAAATTAATTCGAACGAATTCTATTTTTGCCCTTCAAACATTATTTTCTTACATAACTTGTAATTAATCTATTGAAGACAACAATGCATTATGTTAGAATTAAAAAGCATATCACTCAGTCTTTTCAATCATTAAATTGTTTGAAGGCATTTCGAACCAATTCTCTTTTTGCATTTAAAACGCGACTTTATTGCATAACTTGCAATTGATCTATTGATGGCAACTATGCATTTTTTAGCATTCAAGTCATATTTTTGCGTCTCTTTTAGTCAGTAAATCATTCTATATCACTTCGAACGAAATTCGGCCTTTAAACAAGACTTTCGTGCATAACTTGCAGTTGATCTATTATACGGAACAATGCATTTCTTTAGCCTTAAATACATGTCACTGAGTCTCTTCTAGTAATTAAATCATTCAAAATTAGTTCGAACGAATTCTATTTTCGCCCTTCAAATATTATTTTCTTACATAACTTGTAATTAATCTATTGAAGACAACACTGCATTATTTTAGCATTGAAAAGCATATCACTCAGTCTTTTCAATCATTAAATTGTTTGAAGGCACTTTGAACCAATTCTCTTTATGCATTTCAAACGCGACTTTCGTGCATAACTTGCAATTGATCTATTGATGGCAACTATGCCTTTTTTATCGTTCAAGTCATATTTTTGCGTCTCTTTTAGTCAGTAAATCATTCTAAATCACTTCGAACGAAATTCGGCCTTTAAACATGACTTTCGTGCGTAACTTGCAGTTGATCTATTGAAGGCAACAATGCATTTGTTTAGCCTTAAATTCATGTCACTGAGTCTCTTCTAGTCATTAAATCATTCTAAATTAGTTCGAACGAATTCTATTTTCGCCCTTCAAATATTATTTTCTTACATAACTTGTAATTAATCTATTGAAGACAACAATGCATTATTTTAGCATTAAAAAGCATATCACTCAGTCTTTTCAATCATTAAATTGTTTGAAGGAACTTCGAACCAATTCTCTTTTTGCATTTCAAACGCGACTTTCGTGCATAACTTGCAATTGATCTATTGATGGCAACTATGCCTTTTTTAGCGTTCAAGTCATATTTTTGCGTCTCTTTTAGTCAGTAAATCATTCTAAATCACTTCGAACGAAATTCGGCCTTTAAATAAGACTTTCGTGCATAACTTGCAGTTGATCTATTATACAGAACAATGCATTTCTTTGGCCTTAAACTCATGTCACTGAGTCTCTTCTAGTCATTAAATCATTCTAAATTAGTTCGAACGAATTCTATTTTCGCCCTTCAAATATTATTTTCTTACATAACTTGTAATTAATCTACTGAAGACAACACTGCATTATTTTAGCATTAAAAAGCATATCACTCAGTCTTTTCAATCATTATATTGTTTGAAGGCACTTCGAACCAATTCTCTTTTTGCATTTAAAACGCGACTTTTGTGCATAACTTGCAATTGATCTATTGATGGCAACTATGCATTTTTTAGCGTTCAAGCCATATTTTTGCGTCTCTTTTAGTCAGTAAATCATTCTAAATCACTTCGAATGAAATTCGGCCTTTAAACAAGACTTTCGTGCATAACTTGCAGTTGATCTATTATACGGAACAAAGCATTTCTTTAGCCTTAAATTCATGTCACTGAGTCTCTTCTAGTCATTAAATCATTCTAAATTAGTTCGAACGAATTCTATTTTCGCCCTTCAAATATTATTTTCTTACACAACTTGTAATTAATCTATTGAAGACAACAATGCATTATTTTAGCATTAAAAAGCATATCACTCAGTCTTTTCAATCATTAAATTGTTTGAAGGCACTTCGAACCAATTCTCTTTTTGCATTTCAAACGCGACTTTCGTGCATAACTTGCAATTGATCTATTGATGGCAACTATGCCTTTTTTAGCGTTCAAATCATATTTTTGCGTCTCTTTTAGTTAGTAAATCATTCTAAATCACTTCGAACGAAATTCGGCCTTTAAACATGACTTTCGTGCGTAACTTGCAGTTGATCTATTGAAGGCAACAATGCATTTGTTTAGCCTTAAATTCATGTCACTAAGTCTCTTCTAGTCATTAAATCATTCTAAATTAGTTCGAACGAATTCTATTTTCGCCCTTCAAATATTATTTTCTTACACAACTTGTAATTAATCTATTGAAGACAACAATGCATTATTTTAGCATTAAAAAGCATATCACTCAGTCTTTTCAATCATTAAATTGTTTGAAGGCACTTCGAACCAATTCTCTTTTTGCATTTCAAACGCGACTTTCGTGCATAACTTGCAATTGATCTATTGATGGCAACTATGCATTTTTTAGCGTTCAAGCCATATTTTTGCGTCTCTTTTAGTCAGTAAATCATTCTAAATCACTTCGTATGAAATTCGGCATTTAAACATGAATTTCGTGCATAACTTGCAGTTGATCTATTATACGGAACAAAGCATTTCTTTAGCCTTAAATTCATGTCACTGAGTCTCTTCTAGTCATTAAATCATTCTAAATTAGTTCGAACGAATTCTATTTTCGCCCTTCAAATATTATTTTCTTACACAACTTGTAATTAATCTATTGAAGACAACAATGCATTATTTTAGCATTAAAAAGCATATCACTCAGTCTTTTCAATCATTAAATTGTTTGAAGGCACTTCGAACCAATTCTCTTTTTGCATTTCAAACGCGACTTTCGTGCATAACTTGCAATTGATCTATTGATGGCAACTATGCCTTTTTTAGCGTTCAAGTCATATTTTTGCGTCTCTTTTAGTTAGTAAATCATTCTAAATCACTTCGAACGAAATTCGGCCTTTAAACATGACTTTCGTGCGTAACTTGCAGTTGATCTATTGAAGGCAACAATGCATTTGTTTAGCCTTAAATTCATGTCACTAAGTCTCTTCTAGTCATTAAATCATTCTAAATTAGTTCGAACGAATTCTATTTTCGCCCTTCAAATATCATTTTCTTACATAACTTGTAATTAATCTATTGAAGACAGCAATGCATTATTTTAGCATTAAAAAGCATATCACTCAGTCTTTTCAATCATTAAATTGTTTGAAGGCACTTCGAACCAATTCTCCTTTTGCATTTAACACGCGACTTTAGTACATAACCTGCAATTGATTTATTGATGGCAACTATGCCTTTTTTAGCGTTCAAGTCATATTTTTGCGTCTCTTTTAGTCAGTAAATCATTCTAAATCACTTCGAACGAAATTCGGCCTTTAAACATGACTTTCGTGCCTAACTTGCAGTTGATCTATTGAAGGTAACAATGCATTTGTTTAGCCTTAAAGTCATGTCATTGAGTCTCTTTTAGTCTTTAAATCATTCTAAATTAATTCGAACGAATTCAATTTTTGCCCTTCAAACATTATTTTCTTACATAACTTGTAATTAATCTATTGAAGACAGCAATGCATTATTTTAGCATTAAAAAGCATATCACTCAGTCTTTTCAATCATTAAATTGTTTGAAGGCACTTCGAACCAATTCTCCTTTTGCATTTAACACGCGACTTTAGTACATAACCTGCAATTGATTTATTGATGGCAACTATGCCTTTTTTAGCGTTCAAGTCATATTTTTGCGTCTCTTTTAGTCAGTAAATCATTCTAAATCACTTCGAACGAAATTCGGCCTTTAAACATGACTTTCGTGCCTAACTTGCAGTTGATCTATTGAAGGTAACAATGCATTTGTTTAGCCTTAAAGTCATGTCATTGAGTCTCTTTTAGTCTTTAAATCATTCTAAATTAATTCGAACGAATTCAATTTTTGCCCTTCAAACATTATTTTCTTACATAACTTGTAATTAATCTATTGAAGACAACAATGCATTATGTTAGAATTAAAAAGCATATCACTCAGTCTTTTCAATCATTAAATTGTTTGAAGGCATTTCGAACCAATTCTCTTTTTGCATTTAAAACGCGACTTTATTGCATAACTTGCAATTGATCTATTGATGGCAACTATGCATTTTTTAGCATTCAAGTCATATTTTTGCGTCTCTTTTAGTCAGTAAATCATTCTATATCACTTCGAACGAAATTCGGCCTTTAAACAAGACTTTCGTGCATAACTTGCAGTTGATCTATTATACGGAACAATGCATTTCTTTAGCCTTAAATACATGTCACTGAGTCTCTTCTAGTAATTAAATCATTCAAAATTAGTTCGAACGAATTCTATTTTCGCCCTTCAAATATTATTTTCTTACATAACTTGTAATTAATCTATTGAAGACAACACTGCATTATTTTAGCATTGAAAAGCATATCACTCAGTCTTTTCAATCATTAAATTGTTTGAAGGCACTTTGAACCAATTCTCTTTATGCATTTCAAACGCGACTTTCGTGCATAACTTGCAATTGATCTATTGATGGCAACTATGCCTTTTTTATCGTTCAAGTCATATTTTTGCGTCTCTTTTAGTCAGTAAATCATTCTAAATCACTTCGAACAAAATTCGGCCTTTAAACATGACTTTCGTGCGAAACTTGCAGTTGATCTATTGAAGGCAACAATGCATTTGTTTAGCCTTAAATTCATGTCACTGAGTCTCTTCTAGTCATTAAATCATTCTAAATTAGTTCGAACGAATTCTATTTTCGCCCTTCAAATATTATTTTCTTACATAACTTGTAATTAATCTATTGAAGACAACAATGCATTATTTTAGCATTAAAAAGCATATCACTCAGTCTTTTCAATCATTAAATTGTTTGAAGGAACTTCGAACCAATTCTCTTTTTGCATTTCAAACGCGACTTTCGTGCATAACTTGCAATTGATCTATTGATGGCAACTATGCCTTTTTTAGCGTTCAAGTCATATTTTTGCGTCTCTTTTAGTCAGTAAATCATTCTAAATCACTTCGAACGAAATTCGGCCTTTAAACAAGACTTTCGTGCATAACTTGCAGTTGATCTATTATACAGAACAATGCATTTCTTTGGCCTTAAACTCATGTCACTGAGTCTCTTCTAGTCATTAAATCATTCTAAATTAGTTCCAACGAATTCTATTTTCGCCCTTCAAATATTATTTTCTTACATAACTTGTAATTAATCTACTGAAGACAACACTGCATTATTTTAGCATTAAAAAGCATATCACTCAGTCTTTTCAATCATTATATTGTTTGAAGGCACTTCGAACCAATTCTCTTTTTGCATTTAAAACGCGACTTTTGTGCATAACTTGCAATTGATCTATTGATGGCAACTACGCATTTTTTAGCGTTCAAGCCATATTTTTGCGTCTCTTTTAGTCAGTAAATCATTCTAAATCACTTCGAATGAAATTCGGCCTTTAAACAAGACTTTCGTGCATAACTTGCAGTTGATCTATTATACGGAACAATGCATTTCTTTGGCCTGAAACTCATGTCACTGAGTCTCTTCTAGTCATTAAATCATTCTAAATTAGTTCGAACGAATTCTATTTTCGCCCTTCAAATATTATTTTCTTACATAACTTGTAATTAATCTACTGAAGACAACACTGCATTATTTTAGCATTAAAAAGCATATCACTCAGTCTTTTCAATCATTAAATTGTTTGAAGGCACTTCGAACCAATTCTCTTTTTGCATTTAAAACGCGACTTTTGTGCATAACTTGCAATTGATCTATTGATGGCAACTATGCATTTTTTAGCGTTCAAGCCATATTTTTGGGTCTCTTTTAGTCAGTAAATCATTCTAAATCACTTCGTATGAAATTCGGCATTTAAACATGAATTTCGTGCATAACTTGCAGTTGATCTATTATACGGAACAAAGCATTTCTTTAGCCTTAAATTCATGTCACTGAGTCTCTTCTAGTCATTAAATCATTCTAAATTAGTTCGAACGAATTCTATTTTCGCCCTTCAAATATTATTTTCTTACACAACTTGTAATTAATCTATTGAAGACAACAATGCATTATTTTAGCATTAAAAAGCATATCACTCAGTCTTTTCAATCATTAAATTGTTTGAAGGCACTTCGAACCAATTCTCTTTTTGCATTTCAAACGCGACTTTCGTGCATAACTTGCAATTGATCTATTGATGGCAACTATGCCTTTTTTAGCCTTCAAGTCATATTTTTGCGTCTCTTTTAGTCAGTAAATCATTCTAAATCACTTCGAACGAAATTCGGCCTTTAAACATGACTTTCGTGCGTAACTTGCAGTTGATCTATTGAAGGCAACAATGCATTTGTTTATCCTTAAATTCATATCACTAAGTCTCTTCTAGTCATTAAATCATTCTAAATTAGTTCGAACGAATTCTATTTTCGCCCTTCAAATATTATTTTCTTACATAACTTGTAATTAATCTATTGAAGACAACAATCCATTATTTTAGCATTAAAAAGCATATCACTCAGTCTTTTCAATCATTAAATTGTTTGAAGGCACTTCGAACCAATTCTCTTTTTGCATTTCAAACGCGACTTTCGTGCATAACTTGCAATTGATCTATTGATGGCAACTATGCCTTTTTTAGCGTTCAAGTCATATTTTTGCGTCTCTTTTAGTCAGTAAATCATTCTAAATCACTTCGAACGAATTTCGGCCTTTAAACATGACTTTCGTGCGTAACTTGCAGTTGATCTATTGAAGGCAACAATCCATTTGTTTAGCCTTAAATTCATGTCACTGAGTCTCTTCTAGTAATTAAATCATTCAAAATTAGTTCGAACGAATTCTATTTTCGCCCTTCAAATATTATTTTCTTACATAACTTGTAATTAATCTATTGAAGACAACAATGCATTATTTTAGCATTAAAAAGCATATCACTCAGTCTTTTCAATCATTAAATTGTTTGAAGGCACTTCGAACCAATTCTCTTTTTGCATTTCAAACGCGACTTTCGTGCATAACATGCAATTGATCTATTGATGGCAACTATGCCTTTTTTAGCATTCAAGTCATATTTTTGCGTCTCTTTTAGTCAGTAAATCATTCTAAATCACTTCGAACGAAATTCGGCCTTTAAACATGACTTTCGTGCCTAACTTGCAGTTGATCTATTGAAGGTAACAATGCATTTGTTTAGCCTTAAAGTCATGTCATTGAGTCTCTTTTAGTCTTAAAATCATTCTAAATTAATTCGAACGAATTCTATTTTTGCCCTTCAAACATTATTTTCTTACATAACTTGTAATTAATCTATTGAAGACAACAATGCATTATGTTAGCATTAAAAAGCATATCACTCAGTCTTTTCAATCATTAAATTGTTTGAAGGCACTTCGAACCAATTCTCTTTTTGCATTTAAAACGCGACTTTATTGCATAACTTGCAATTGATCTATTGATGGCAACTATGCATTTTTTAGCATTCAAGTCATATTTTTGCGTCTCTTTTAGTCAGTAAATCATTCTAAATCACTTCGAACGAAATTCGGCCTTTAAACAAGACTTTCGTACATAACTTGCAGTTGATCTATTATACGGAACAAAGCATTTCTTTAGCCTTAAATTCATGTCACTAAGTCTCTTCTAGTCATTAAATCATGCTAAATTAGTTCGAACGAATTCTATTTTCGCCCTTCAAATATTATTTTCTTACACAACTTGTAATTAATCTATTGAAGACAACAATGCATTATTTTAGCATTAAAAAGCATATCACTCAGTCTTTTCAATCATTAAATTGTTTGAAGGCACTTCGAACCAATTCTCTTTTTGCATTTCAAACGCGACTTTCGTGCATAACTTGCAATTGATCTATTGATGGCAACTATGCCTTTTTTAGCGTTCAAGTCATATTTTTGCATCTCTTTTAGTCAGTAAATCATTCTAAATCACTTCGAACGAAATTCGGCCTTTAAACATGACTTTCGTGCGTAACTTGCAGTTGATCTATTGAAGGCAACAATGCATTTGTTTAGCGTTAAATTCATGTCACTGAGTCTCTTCTAGTCATTAAATCATTCTAAATTAGTTCGAACGAATTCTATTTTCGCCCTTCAAATATTATTTTCTTACATAACTTGTAATTAATCTATTGAAGACAACTATGCATTATTTTAGCATTAAAAAGCATATCACTCAGTCTTTTCAATCATTAAATTGTTTGAAGGCACTTCGAACCAATTCTCTTTTTGCATTTAAAACGCGACTTTCGTGCATCACTTGGAATTGATCTATTGATGGCAATTATACCTTTTTAAGCGTTCAAGTCATATTTTTGCATCTCTTTTAGTCAGTAAATCATTCTAAATCCCTTCGAACTAAATTCGGCCTTTAAACATGACTTTCGTGCGTAACTTGCAGTTGATCTATTGAAGGCAACAATGCATTTGTTTAGCCTTAAAGTCATGTCATTAAGTCTCTTTTAGTCATTAAATCTTTCTAAATTAATTCGACCGAATTCTATTTTCGCCCTTCGAACATTATTTTCTTACATAACTTGTAATTAATCTATTGAAGACAGCAATGCATTATTTTAGCATTAAAAAGCATATCACTCAGTCTTTTCAATCATTAAATTGTTTGAAGGCACTTCGAACCAATTCTCTTTTTGCATTTAACACGCGACTTTCGTGCATAACTTGCAATTGATCTATTGATGGCAACTATGCCTTTTTTAGCGTTCAAGTCATATTTTTGCGTCTCTTTTAGTCAGTAAATCATTCTAAATCACTTCGAACGAAATTCGGCCTTTAAACAAGACTTTCGTACATAACTTGCAGTTGATCTATTATACGGAACAAAGCATTTCTTTAGCCTTAAATTCATGTCACTGAGTCTCTTCTAGTCATTAAATCATGCTAAATTAGTTCGAACGAATTCTATTTTCGCCCTTCAAATATTATTTTCTTACACAACTTGTAATTAATCTATTGAAGACAACAATGCATTATTTTAGCATTAAAAAGCATATCACTCAGTCTTTTCAATCATTAAATTGTTTGAAGGCACTTCGAACCAATTCTCTTTTTGCATTTCAAACGCGACTTTCGTGCATAACTTGCAATTGATCTATTGATGGCAACTATGCCTTTTTTAGCGTTCAAGTCATATTTTTGCATCTCTTTTAGTCAGTAAATCATTCTAAATCACTTCGAACTAAATTCGGCCTTTAAACATGACTTTCGTGCGTAACTTGCAGTTGATCTATTGAAGGCAACAATGCATTTGTTTAGCCTTAAAGTCATGTCATTAAGTCTCTTTTAGTCATTAAATCTTTCTAAATTAATTCGACCGAATTCTATTTTCGCCCTTCAAACATTATATTCTTACATAACTTGTAATTAATCTATTGAAGACAACAATGCATTATTTTAGCATTAAAAAGCATATCACTCAGTCTTTTCAATCATTAAATTGTTTGAAGGCACTTCGAACCAATTCTCTTTTTGCATTTAACACGCGACTTTAGTACATAACCTGCAATTGATTTATTGATGGCAACTATGCCTTTTTTAGCATTCAAGTCATATTTTTGCGTCTCTTTTAGTCAGTAAATCATTCTAAATCACTTCGAACGAATTTCGGCCTTTAAACATGACTTTCGTGCGTAACTTGCAGTTGATCTATTGAAGGCAACAATCGATTTGTTTAGCCTTAAATTCATGTCACGGAGTCTCTTCTAGTAATTAAATCATTCAAAATTAGTTCGAACGAATTCTATTTTCGCCCTTCAAATATTATTTTCTTACATAACTTGTAATTAATCTATTGAAGACAACAATGCATTATTTTAGCATTAAAAAGCATATCACTCAGTCTTTTCAATCATTAAATTGTTTGAAGGCACTTCGAACCAATTCTCTTTTTGCATTTCAAACGCGACTTTCGTGCATAACTTGCAATTGATCTATTGATGGCAACTATGCCTTTTTTAGCATTCAAGTCATATTTTTGCGTCTCTTTTAGTCAGTAAATCATTCTAAATCACTTCGAACGAAATTCGGCCTTTAAACATGACTTTCGTGCCTAACTTGCAGTTGATCTATTGAAGGTAACAATGCATTTGTTTAGCCTTAAAGTCATGTCATTGAGTCTCTTTTAGTCTTAAAATCATTCTAAATTAATTCGAACGAATTCTATTTTTGCCCTTCAAACATTATTTTCTTACACAACTTGTAATTAATCTATTGAAGACAACAATGCATTATTTTAGCATTAAAAAGCATATCACTCAGTCTTTTCAATCATTAAATTGTTAGAAGGCACTTCGAACCAATTCTCTTTTTGCATTTCAAACGCGACTTTCGTGCATAACTTGCAATTGATCTATTGATGGCAACTATGCCTTTTTTAGCGTTCAAGTCATATTTTTGCGTCTCTTTTAGTCAGTAAATCATTCTAAATCACTTCGAACGAAATTCGGCCTTTAAACAAGACTTTCGTACATAACTTGCAGTTGATCTATTATACGGAACAAAGCATTTCTTTAGCCTTAAATTCATGTCACTGAGTCTCTTCTAGTCATTAAATCATGCTAAATTAGTTCGAACGAATTCTATTTTCGCCCTTCAAATATTATTTTCTTACACAACTTGTAATTAATCTATTGAAGACAACAATGCATTATTTTAGCATTAAAAAGCATATCACTCAGTCTTTTCAATCATTAAATTGTTTGAAGGCACTTCGAACCAATTCTCTTTTTGCATTTCAAACGCGACTTTCGTGCATAACTTGCAATTGATCTATTGATGGCAACTATGCCTTTTTTAGCGTTCAAGTCATATTTTTGCGTCTCTTTTAGTCAGTAAATCATTCTAAATCACTTCGAACGAAATTCGGCCTTTAAACATGACTTTCGTGCGTAACTTGCAGTTGATCTATTATACGGAACAATGCATTTGTTTAGCCTTAAATTCATGTCACCGAGTCTCTTCTAGTCATTAAATCATTCTAAATTAGTTCAAACGAATTCGATTTTCGCCCTTCAAATATTATTTTCTTACATAACTTGTAATTAATCTATTGAAGACAACTATGCATTATTTTAGCATTAAAAAGCATATCACTCAGTCTTTTCAATCATTAAATTGTTTGAAGGCACTTCGAACCAATTCTCTTTTTGCATTTCAAACGCGACTTTCGTGCATAACTTGCAATTGATCTATTGATGGCAACTATGCCTTTTTTAGCATTCAAGTCATATTTTTGCGTCTCTTTTAGTCAGTGAATCATTCTAAATCACTTCGAACGAATTTCGGCCTTTAAACATGACTTTCTTTCGTAACTTGCAGTTGATCTATTGAAGGCAACAATCCATTTGTTTAGCCTTAAATTCATGTCACTGAGTCTCTTCTAGTCATTAAATCAATCTAAATTAGTTCGAACGAATTCTATTTTCGCCCTTCAAATATTATTTTCTTACATAACTTGTAATTAATCTATTGAAGACAACAATGCATTATTTTAGCATTAAAAAGCATATCACTCAGTCTTTTCAATCATTAAATTGTTTGAAGGCACTTCGAACCAATTCTCTTTTTGCATTTCAAACGCGACTTTCGTGCATAACTTGCAATTGATCTATTGATGGCAACTATGCCTTTTTTAGCGTTCAAGTCATATTTTTGCGTCTCTTTTAGTCAGTAAATCATTCTAAATCACTTCGAACGAAATTCGGCCTTTAAACATGACTTTCGTGCGTAACTTGCAGTTGATCTATTGAAGGTAACAATGCATTTGTTTAGTCATAAAGTCATGTCATTGAGTCTCTTTTAGTCTTTAAATCATTCTAAATTAATTCGAACGAATTGTATTTTTGCCCTTTAAACATTATTTTCTTACATAACTTGTAATTAATCTATTGAAGACAACAATGCATTATGTTAGCATTAAAAACCATATCACTCAGTCTTTTCAATCATTAAATTGTTTGAAGGCACTTCGAACCAATTCTCTTTTTGCATTTAAAACGCGACTTTATTGCATAACTTGCAATTGATCTATTGATGGCAACTATGCATTTTTTTGCATTCAAGTCATATTTTTGCGTCTCTTTTAGTCAGTAAATCATTCTAAATCACTTCGAACGAAATTCGGCCTTTAAACAAGACTTTCGTGCATAACTTGCAGTTGATCTATTATACGGAACAATGCATTTCTTTAGCCTTAAATTCATGTCACTGAGTCTCTTCTAGTCATTAAATCATTCTAAATTAGTTCGAACGAATTCTATTTTTTACCTTCAAACATTATTTTCCTACATAACTTGTAATCAATGTATTGAAGACAACAATGCATTATTTTAGCATTAAAAAGCATATCACTCAGTCTTTTCAATCATTGAATTGTTTGAAGGCACTTCGAACCAATTCTCTTTTTGCATTTAAAACGCGACTTTCGTGCATAACTTGCAATTGATCTATTGATGGCAACTATGCCTTTTTTAGCATTCAAGTCATATTTTTGCGGCTCTTATAGTAAGTAAATCATTCTAAATCACTTCGAACGAAATTCGGCCTTTAAACATGACTTTCGTGCGTAACTTGCAGTTGATCTATTGAAGGTAACAATGCATTTGTTTAGCCCTAAAGTCATGTCATTGAGTCTCTTTTAGTGTTTAAATCATTCTAAATTAATTCGAACGAATTCTATTTTTGCCCTTCAAACATTATTTTCTTACAAAACTTGTAATTAATCTATTGAAGACAACGATGCATTATTTTAGCATTAAAAAGCATATCACTCAGTCTTTTCAATCAATAAATTGTTTGAAGGCACTTCGAACCAATTCTCTTTTTGCATTTAAAACGCGACTTTCGTGCATAACTTGCAATTGATCTATTGATGGCAACTATGCCTTTTTTAGCGTTCAAGTCATATTTTTGCGGCTCTTATAGTAAGTAAATCATTCTAAATCACTTCGAACGAAATTCGGCCTTTAAACATGACTTTCGTGCGTAACTTGCAGTTGATCTATTGAAGGTAACAATGCATTTGTTTAGCCCTAAAGTCTTGTCATTGAGTCTCTTTTAGTGTTTAAATCATTCTAAATTAATTCGAACGAATTCTATTTTTGCCCTTCAAACATTATTTTCTTACATAACTTGTAATTAATCTATTGAAGACAACGATGCATTATTTTAGCATTAAAAAGCATATCACTCAGTCTTTTCAATCAATAAATTGTTTGAAGGCACTTCGAACCAATTCTCTTTTTGCATTTAAAACGCGACTTTAGTGCATAACTTGCAATTGATCTATTGATGGCAACTATGCATTTTTTAGCGTTCAAGTCATATTTTTGCGTCTCTTTTAGTCAGTAAATCATTCTAAATCACTTCGAATGAAATTCGGCCTTTAAACATGACTTTCGTGCATAACTTGCAGTTGATCTATTATAGGCAACAATGCATTTGTTTAGCCTTAAAGTCATGTCACTGAGTCTCTTCTAGTCATTAAATCATTCTAAATTAGTTCGAACGAATTCTATTTTCGCCCTTCAAATATTATTTTCTTACATAACTTGTAATTAATCTATTGAAGACAACAATCCATTATTTTAGCATTAAAAAGCATATCACTCAGTCTTTTCAATCATTAAATTGTTTGAAGGCACTTCGAACCAATTCTCTTTTTGCATTTAGAACGCCATGTTCATGCATAATTTGCAATTGATCTATTGATGGCAACTATGAATTTTTTTAGCTTTAAAGTCATATTTTTGCGTCTTTTTTAGTCAGTAAATCATTCTAAATCACTTCGAACGAAATTCGGCCTTTAAACATGACTTTCGTGCGTAACTTGCAGTTGATCTATTATACCGAACAATGCATTTGTTTAGCCTTAAATTCATGTCACCGAGTCTCTTCTAGTCATTAAATCATTCTAAATTAGTTCGAACGAATTCGATTTTCGCCCTTCAAATATTATTTTCTTACATAACTTGTAATTAATTAATCTATTGAAGACAACTATGCATTATTTTAGCATTAAAAAGCATATCACTCAGCCTTTTCAATCATTAAATTGTTTGAAGGCACTTCAAACCAATTCTCTTTTTGCATTTCAAACGCGACTTTCGTGCATAACTTGCAATTGATCTATTGATGGCAACTATGCCTTTTTTAGCGTTCAAGTCATATTTTTGCGTCTCTTTTAGTCAGTGAATCATTCTAAATCACTTCGAACGAATTTCGGCCTTTAAACATGACTTTCGTGCGTAACTTGCAGTTGATCTATTGAAGGCAACAATCCATTTGTTTAGCCTTAAATTCATGTCACTGAGTCTCTTCTAGTCATTAAATCATTCTAAATTAGTTCGAACGAATTCTATTTTCGCCCTTCAAATATTATTTTCTTACATAACTTGTAATTAATCTATTGAAGACAACAATGCATTATTTTAGCATTAAAAAGCATATCACTCAGTCTTTTCAATCATTAAATTGTTTGAAGGCACTTCGAACCAATTCTCTTTTTGCATTTCAAACGCGACTTTCGTGCATAACTTGCAATTGATATATTGATGGCAACTATGCCTTTTTTAGCGTTCAAGTCATATTTTTGCGTCTCTTTTAGTCAGTAAATCATTCTAAATCACTTCGAACGAAATTCGGCCTTTAAACATGACTTTCGTGCGTAACTTGCAGTTGATCTATTGAAGGTAACAATGCATTTGTTTAGCCCTAAAGTCATGTCATTGAGTCTCTTTTAGTGTTTAAAGCATTCTAAATTAATTCGAACGAATTCTATTTTTGCCCTTCAAACATTATTTTCTTACATAACTTGTAATTAATCTATTGAAGACAACGATGCATTATTTTAGCATTAAAAAGCATATCACTCAGTCTTTTCAATCAATAAATTGTTTGAAGGCACTTCGAACCAATTCTCTTTTTGCATTTAAAACGCGACTTTCGTGCATAACTTGCAATTGATCTATTGATGGCAACTATGCCTTTTTTAGCGTTCAAGTCATATTTTTGCGGCTCATATAGTTAGTAAATCATTCTAAATCACTTCGAACGAAATTCGGCCTTTAAACATGACTTTCGTGCGTAACTTGCAGTTGATCTATTGAAGGTAACAATGCATTTGTTTAGCCCTAAAGTCTTGTCATTGAGTCTCTTTTAGTGTTTAAATCATTCTAAATTAATTCGAACGAATTCTATTTTTGCCCTTCAAACATTATTTTCTTACATAACTTGTAATTAATCTATTGAAGACAACGATGCATTATTTTAGCATTAAAAAGCATATCACTCAGTCTTTTCAATCAATAAATTGTTTGAAGGCACTTCGAACCAATTCTCTTTTTGCATTTAAAACGCGACTTTAGTGCATAACTTGCAATTGATCTATTGATGGCAACTATGCATTTTTTAGCGTTCAAGTCATATTTTTGCGTCTCTTTTAGTCAGTAAATCATTCTAAATCACTTCGAATGAAATTCGGCCTTTAAACATGACTTTCGTGCATAACTTGCAGTTGACCTATTATAGGCAACAATGCATTTGTTTAGCCTTAAAGTCATGTCACTGAGTCTCTTCTAGTCATTAAATCATTCTAAATTAGTTCGAACGAATTCTATTTTCGCCCTTCAAATATTATTTTCTTACATAACTTGTAATTAATCTATTGAAGACAACAATCCATTATTTTAGCATTAAAAAGCATATCACTCAGTCTTTTCAATCATTAAATTGTTTGAAGGCACTTCGAACCAATTCTCTTTTTGCATTTAGAACGCCATGTTCATGCATAATTTGCAATTGATCTATTGATGGCAACTATGAATTTTTTTAGCTTTAAAGTCATATTTTTGCGTCTTTTTTAGTCAGTAAATCATTCTAAATCACTTCGAACGAAATTCGGCCTTTAAACATGACTTTCGTGCGTAACTTGCAGTTGATCTATTATACGGAACAATGCATTTGTTTAGCCTTAAATTCATGTCACCGAGTCTCTTCTAGTCATTAAATCATTCTAAATTAGTTCGAACGAATTCTATTTTCGCCCTTCAAATATTATTTTCTTACACAACTTGTAATTAATCTATTGAAGACAACAATGCATTATTTTAGCATTAAAAAGCATATCACTCAGTCTTTTCAATCATTAAATTGTTTGAAGGCACTTCGAACCAATTCTCTTTTTGCATTTCAAACGCGACTTTCGTGCATAACTTGCAATTGATCTATTGATGGCAACTATGCCTTTTTTAGCGTTCAAGTCATATTTTTGCGTCTCTTTTAGTCAGTAAATCATTCTAAATCACTTCGAACGAAATTCGGCCTTTAAACATGACTTTCGTGCGTAACTTGCAGTTGATCTATTATACGGAACAATGCATTTGTTTAGCCTTAAATTCATGTCACCGAGTCTCTTCTAGTCATTAAATCATTCTAAATTAGTTCGAACGAATTCGATTTTCGCCCTTCAAATATTATTTTCTTACATAACTTGTAATTAATCTATTGAAGACAACTATGCATTATTTTAGCATTAAAAAGCATATCACTCAGTCTTTTCAATCATTAAATTGTTTGAAGGCACTTCGAACCAATTCTCTTTTTGCATTTCAAACGCGACTTTCGTGCATAACTTGCAATTGATCTATTGATGGCAACTATGCCTTTTTTAGCGTTCAAGTCATATTTTTGCGTCTCTTTTAGTCAGTGAATCATTCTAAATCACTTCGAACGAATTTCGGCCTTTAAACATGACTTTCTTGCGTAACTTGCAGTTGATCTATTGAAGGCAACAATCCATTTGTTTAGCCTTAAATTCATGTCACTGAGTCTCTTCTAGTCATTAAATCATTCTAAATTAGTTCGAACGAATTCTATTTTCGCCCTTCAAATATTATTTTCTTACATAACTTGTAATTAATCTATTGAAGACAACAATGCATTATTTTAGCATTAAAAAGCATATCACTCAGTCTTTTCAATCATTAAATTGTTTGAAGGCACTTCGAACCAATTCTCTTTTTGCATTTCAAACGCGACTTTCGTGCATAACTTGCAATTGATCTATTGATGGCAACTATGCCTTTTTTAGCGTTCAAGTCATATTTTTGCGTCTCTTTTACTCAGTAAATCATTCTAAATCACTTCGAACGAAATTCGGCCTTTAAACATGACTTTCGTGCGTAACTTGCAGTTGATCTATTGAAGGTAACAATGCATTTGTTTAGCCATAAAGTCATGTCATTGAGTCTCTTTTAGTCTTTAAATCATTCTAAATTAATTCGAACGAATTGTATTTTTGCCCTTTAAACATTATTTTCTTACATAACTTGTAATTAATCTATTGAAGACAACAATGCATTATGTTAGCATTAAAAACCATATCACTCAGTCTTTTCAATCATTAAATTGTTTGAAGGCACTTCGAACCAATTCTCTTTTTGCATTTAAAACGCGACTTTATTGCATAACTTGCAATTGATCTATTGATGGCAACTATGCATTTTTTAGCATTCAAGTCATATTTTTGCGTCTCTTTTAGTCAGTAAATCATTCTAAATCACTTCAAACGAAATTCGGCCTTTAAACAAGACTTTCGTGCATAACATGCAGTTGATCTATTATACGGAACAATGCATTTCTTTAGCCTTAAATTCATGTCACTGAGTCTCTTCTAGTCATTAAATCATTCTAAATTAGTTCGAACGAATTCTATTTTTTACCTTCAAACATTATTTTCCTACATAACTTGTAATCAATGTATTGAAGACAACAATGCATTATTTTAGCATTAAAAAGCATATCACTCAGTCTTTTCAATCATTGAATTGTTTGAAGGCACTTCGAACCAATTCTCTTTTTGCATTTAAAACGCGACTTTCGTGCATAACTTGCAATTGATCTATTGATGGCAACTATGCCTTTTTTAGCATTCAAGTCATATTTTTGCGGCTCTTATAGTAAGTAAATCATTCTAAATCACTTCGAACGAAATTCGGCCTTTAAACATGACTTTCGTGCGTAACTTGCAGTTGATCTATTGAAGGTAACAATGCATTTGTTTAGCCCTAAAGTCATGTCATTGAGTCTCTTTTAGTGTTTAAATCATTCTAAATTAATTCGAACGAATTCTATTTTTGCCCTTCAAACATTATTTTCTTACATAACTTGTAATTAATCTATTGAAGACAACGATGCATTATTTTAGCATTAAAAAGCATATCACTCAGTCTTTTCAATCAATAAATTGTTTGAAGGCACTTCGAACCAATTCTCTTTTTGCATTTAAAACGCGACTTTCGTGCATAACTTGCAATTGATCTATTGATGGCAACTATGCCTTTTTTAGCGTTCAAGTCATATTTTTGCGGCTCTTATAGTAAGTAAATCATTCTAAATCACTTCGAACGAAATTCGGCCTTTAAACATGACTTTCGTGCGTAACTTGCAGTTGATCTATTGAAGGTAACAATGCATTTGTTTAGCCCTAAAGTCTTGTCATTGAGTCTCTTTTAGTGTTTAAATCATTCTAAATTAATTCGAACGAATTCTATTTTTGCCCTTCAAACATTATTTTCTTACATAACTTGTAATTAATCTATTGAAGACAACGATGCATTATTTTAGCATTAAAAAGCATATCACTCAGTCTTTTCAATCAATAAATTGTTTGAAGGCACTTCGAACCAATTCTCTTTTTGCATTTAAAACGCGACTTTAGTGCATAACTTGCAATTGATCTATTGATGGCAACTATGCATTTTTTAGCGTTCAAGTCATATTTTTGCGTCTCTTTTAGTCAGTAAATCATTCTAAATCACTTCGAATGAAATTCGGCCTTTAAACATGACTTTCGTGCATAACTTGCAGTTGATCTATTATAGGCAACAATGCATTTGTTTAGCCTTAAAGTCATGTCACTGAGTCTCTTCTAGTCATTAAATCATTCTAAATTAGTTCGAACGAATTCTATTTTCGCCCTTCAAATATTATTTTCTTACATAACTTGTAATTAATCTATTGAAGACAACAATCCATTATTTTAGCATTAAAAAGCATATCACTCAGTCTTTTCAATCATTAAATTGTTTGAAGGCACTTCGAACCAATTCTCTTTTTGCATTTAGAACGCCATGTTCATGCATAATTTGCAATTGATCTATTGATGGCAACTATGAATTTTTTTAGCTTTAAAGTCATATTTTTGCGTCTTTTTTAGTCAGTAAATCATTCTACATCACTTCGAACGAAATTCGGCCTTTAAACATGACTTTCGTGCGTAACTTGCAGTTGATCTATTATACGGAACAATGCATTTGTTTAGCCTTAAATTCATGTCACCGAGTCTCTTCTAGTCATTAAATCATTCTAAATTAGTTCGAACGAATTCGATTTTCGCCCTTCAAATATTATTTTCTTACATAACTTGTAATTAATCTATTGAAGACAACTATGCATTATTTTAGCATTAAAAAGCATATCACTCAGCCTTTTCAATCATTAAATTGTTTGAAGGCACTTCAAACCAATTCTCTTTTTGCATTTCAAACGCGACTTTCGTGCATAACTTGCAATTGATCTATTGATGGCAACTATGCCTTTTTTAGCGTTCAAGTCATATTTTTGCGTCTCTTTTGGTCAGTGAATCATTCTAAATCACTTCGAACGAATTTCGGCCTTTAAACATGACTTTCGTGCGTAACTTGCAGTTGATCTATTGAAGGCAACAATCCATTTGTTTAGCCTTAAATTCATGTCACTGAGTCTCTTCTAGTCATTAAATCATTCTAAATTAGTTCGAACGAATTCTATTTTCGCCCTTCAAATATTATTTTCTTACATAACTTGTAATTAATCTATTGAAGACAACAATGCATTATTTTAGCATTAAAAAGCATATCACTCAGTCTTTTCAATCATTAAATTGTTTGAAGGCACTTCGAACCAATTCTCTTTTTGCATTTCAAACGCGACTTTCGTGCATAACTTGCAATTGATATATTGATGGCAACTATGCCTTTTTTAGCGTTCAAGTCATATTTTTGCGTCTCTTTTAGTCAGTAAATCATTCTAAATCACTTCGAACGAAATTCGGCCTTTAAACATGACTTTCGTGCGTAACTTGCAGTTGATCTATTGAAGGTAACAATGCATTTGTTTAGCCCTAAAGTCATGTCATTGAGTCTCTTTTAGTGTTTAAAGCATTCTAAATTAATTCGAACGAATTCTATTTTTGCCCTTCAAACATTATTTTCTTACATAACTTGTAATTAATCTATTGAAGACAACGATGCATTATTTTAGCATTAAAAAGCATATCACTCAGTCTTTTCAATCATTAAATTGTTTGAAGGCACTTCAAACCAATTCTCTTTTTGCATTTCAAACGCGACTTTCGTGCATAACTTGCAATTGATCTATTGATGGCAACTATGCCTTTTTTAGCGTTCAAGTCATATTTTTGCGTCTCTTTTGGTCAGTGAATCATTCTAAATCACTTCGAACGAATTTCGGCCTTTAAACATGACTTTCGTGCGTAACTTGCAGTTGATCTATTGAAGGCAACAATCCATTTGTTTAGCCTTAAATTCATGTCACTGAGTCTCTTCTAGTCATTAAATCATTCTAAATTAGTTCGAACGAATTCTATTTTCGCCCTTCAAATATTATTTTCTTACATAACTTGTAATTAATCTATTGAAGACAACAATGCATTATTTTAGCATTAAAAAGCATATCACTCAGTCTTTTCAATCATTAAATTGTTTGAAGGCACTTCGAACCAATTCTCTTTTTGCATTTCAAACGCGACTTTCGTGCATAACTTGCAATTGATATATTGATGGCAACTATGCCTTTTTTAGCGTTCAAGTCATATTTTTGCGTCTCTTTTAGTCAGTAAATCATTCTAAATCACTTCGAACGAAATTCGGCCTTTAAACATGACTTTCGTGCGTAACTTGCAGTTGATCTATTGAAGGTAACAATGCATTTGTTTAGCCCTAAAGTCATGTCATTGAGTCTCTTTTAGTGTTTAAAGCATTCTAAATTAATTCGAACGAATTCTATTTTTGCCCTTCAAACATTATTTTCTTACATAACTTGTAATTAATCTATTGAAGACAACGATGCATTATTTTAGCATTAAAAAGCATATCACTCAGTCTTTTCAATCATTACATTGTTTGAAGGCACTTCGAACCAATTCTATTTTTGTTTTTAAAACACGACTTTCATGCATAACTTGCAATTGATCTATTGATGGCAACTATGCCTTTTTTAGCGTTCAAGTCATATTTTTGCGTCTCTTTTGGTCAGTGAATCATTCTAAATCACTTCGAACGAATTTCGGCCTTTAAACATGACTTTCGTGCGTAACTTGCAGTTGATCTATTGAAGGCAACAATCCATTTGTTTAGCCTTAAATTCATGTCACTGAGTCTCTTCTAGTCATTAAATCATTCTAAATTAGTTCGAACGAATTCTATTTTCGCCCTTCAAATATTATTTTCTTACATAACTTGTAATTAATCTATTGAAGACAACAATGCATTATTTTAGCATTAAAAAGCATATCACTCAGTCTTTTCAATCATTAAATTGTTTGAAGGCACTTCGAACCAATTCTCTTTTTGCATTTCAAACGCGACTTTCGTGCATAACTTGCAATTGATATATTGATGGCAACTATGCCTTTTTTAGCGTTCAAGTCATATTTTTGCGTCTCTTTTAGTCAGTAAATCATTCTAAATCACTTCGAACGAAATTCGGCCTTTAAACATGACTTTCGTGCGTAACTTGCAGTTGATCTATTGAAGGTAACAATGCAATTGTTTAGCCCTAAAGTCATGTCATTGAGTCTCTTTTAGTGTTTAAATCATTCTAAATTAATTCGAACGAATTCTATTTTTGCCCTTCAAACATTATTTTCCTACATAACTTGTAATCAATGTATTGAAGACAACAATGCATTATTTTAGCATTAAGAAGCATATCACTCAGTCTTTTCAATCATTGAATTGTTTGAAGGCACTTCGAACCAATTCTCTTTTTGCATTTAAAACGCGACTTTCGTGCATAACTTGCAATTGATCTATTGATGGCAACTATGCCTTTTTTAGCGTTCAAGTCATATTTTTGCGGCTCTTATAGTAAGTAAATCATTCTAAATCACTTCGAACGAAATTCGGCCTTTAAACATGACTTTCGTGCGTAACTTGCAGTTGATCTATTGAAGGTAACAATGCATTTGTTTAGCCCTAAAGTCATGTCATTGAGTCTCTTTTAGTGTTTAAATCATTCTAAATTAATTTGAACGAATTCTATTTTTGCCCTTCAAACATTATTTTCTTACATAACTTGTAATTAATCTATTGAAGACAACAATGCATTATTTTAGCATTAAAAAAGCATATCACTCAGTCTTTTCAATCATTAAATTGTTTGAAGGCACTTCGAACCAATTCTCTTTTTGCATTTAACACGCGACTTTAGTACATAACTTGCAATTGATTTATTGATGGCAACTATGCCTTTTTTAGCATTCAAGTCATATTTTTGCGTCTCTTTTAGTCAGTAAATCATTCTAAATCACTTCGAACGAAATTCGGCCTTTAAACATGACTTTCGTGCGTAACTCTCAGTAGATCTATTGAAGGCAACAATGCATTTGTTTAGCCTTAAAGTAATGTCACTGAGTCTCTTCTAGTCATTAAATCATTCTAAATTAGTTCGAACGAATTCTATTTTCGCCCTTCAAATATTATTTTCTTACATAACTTGCAATTAATCTATTGAAGACAACAATGCATTATTTTAGCATTAGAAAGCATATCACTCAGTCTTTTCAATCATTAAATTGTTTGAAGGCACTTCGAACCAATTCTCTTTTTGCATTTAAAACGCGACTTTCGTGCATAACTTGCAATTGATCTATTGATGGCAACTATGCCTTTTTTAGCGTTCAAGTCATATTTTTGCGGCTCATATAGTCAGTAAATCATTCTAAATCACTTCGAACGAAATTCGGCCTTTAAACATGACTTTCGTGCGTAACTTGCAGTTGATCTATTATACGGAACAATGCATTTGTTTAGCCTTAAATTCATGTCACTGAGTCTCTTCTAGTCATTAAATCATTCTAAATTAGTTCGAACGAATTCCATTTTCGCCCTTCAAATATTATTTTCTTACATAACTTGTAATTAATCTATTGAAGACAACACTACATTATTTTAGCATTAAAAAGCATATCACTCAGTCTTTTCAATCAATAAATTGTTTGAAGGCACTTCGAACCAATTCTCTTTCTGCATTTAAAACGCGAATTTAGTGCATCACTTGCAATTGATCTATTGATGGCAACTATGCATTTTTTAGCGTTCAAGTCATATTTTTGCGTCTCTTTTAGTCAGTAAATCATTCTAAATCACTTCGAACGAAATTCGGCCTTTAAACATGACTTTCGTGCATAACTTGCAGTTGATCTATTATAGGCAACAATGCATTTGTTTAGCCTTAAAGTCATGTCATTGAGTCTCTTCTAGTCAATAAATCATTCTAAATTAGTTCGAACGAATTCTATTTTCGCCCTTCAAATATTATTTTCTTACATAACTTGTAATTAATCTATTGAAGACAACAATCCATTATTTTAGCATTAAAAAGCATATCACTCAGTCTTTTCAATCATTAAATTGTTTGAAGGCACTTCGAACCAATTCTCTTTTTGCATTTAGAACGCCATGTTCATGCATAATTTGCAATTGATCTATTGATGGCAACTATGAATGTTTTTAGCTTTAAAGTCATATTTTTGCGTCTTTTTTAGTCAGTAAATCATTCTAAATCACTTCGAACGAAATTCGGCCTTTAAACATTACTTTCGTGCGTAACTTGCAGTTGATCTATTATACGGAACAATGCATTTCTTTAGCCTTAAATTCATGTCACTGAGTCTCTTCTAGTCATTAAATCATTCTAAATTAGTTCGAACGAATTCTATTTTTGCCCTTCAAACATTATTTTCCTACATAACTTGTAAATAATGTATTGAAGACAACAATGCATTATTTTAGCATTAAAAAGCATATCACTCAGTCTTTTCAATCATTGAATTGTTTGAAGGCACTTCGAACCAATTCTCTTTTTGCATTTAAAACGCGACTTTCGTGCATAACTTGCAATTGATCTATTGATGGCAACTATGCCTTTTTTAGCGTTCAAGTCATATTTTTGCGGCTCTTATAGTAAGTAAATCATTCTAAATCACTTCGAACGAAATTCGGCCTTTAAACATGACTTTCGTGCGTAACTTGCAGTTGATCTATTGAAGGTAACAATGCAATTGTTTAGCCCTAAAGTCATGTCATTGAGTCTCTTTTAGTGTTTAAATCATTCTAAATTAATTCGAACGAATTCTATTTTTGCCCTTCAAACATTATTTTCCTACATAACTTGTAATCAATGTATTGAAGACAACAATGCATTATTTTAGCATTAAAAAGCATATCACTCAGTCTTTTCAATCATTGAATTGTTTGAAGGCACTTCGAACCAATTCTCTTTTTGCATTTAAAACGCGACTTTCGTGCATAACTTGCAATTGATCTATTGATGGCAACTATGCCTTTTTTAGCGTTCAAGTCATATTTTTGCGGCTCTTATAGTAAGTAAATCATTCTAAATCACTTCGAACGAAATTCGGCCTTTAAACATGACTTTCGTGCGTAACTTGCAGTTGATCTATTGAAGGTAACAATGCATTTGTTTAGCCCTAAAGTCATGTCATTAAGTCTCTTTTAGTGTTTAAATCATTCTAAATTAATTCGAACGAATTCTATTTTTGCCCTTCAAACATTATTTTCTTACATAACTTGTAATTAATCTATTGAAGACAACAATGCATTATTTTAGCATTAAAAAAGCATATCACTCAGTCTTTTCAATCATTAAATTGTTTGAAGGCACTTCGAACCAATTCTCTTTTTGCATTTAACACGCGACTTTAGTACATAACTTGCAATTGATTTATTGATGGCAACTATGCCTTTTTTAGCATTCAAGTCATATTTTTGCGTCTCTTTTAGTCAGTAAATCATTCTAAATCACTTCGAACGAAATTCGGCCTTTAAACATGACTTTCGTGCGTAACTCTCAGTAGATCTATTGAAGGCAACAATGCATTTGTTTAGCCTGAAAGTAATGTCACTGAGTCTCTTCTAGTCATTAAATCATTCTAAATTAGTTCGAACGAATTCTATTTTCGCCCTTCAAATATTATTTTCTTACATAACTTGCAATTAATCTATTGAAGACAACAATGCATTATTTTAGCATTAGAAAGCATATCACTCAGTCTTTTCAATCATTAAATTGTTTGAAGGCACTTCGAACCAATTCTCTTTTTGCATTTAAAACGCGACTTTAGTACATAACTTGCAATTGATTTATTGATGGCAACTATGCATTTTTTAGCATTCAAGTCATATTTTTGCGTCTCTTTTAGTCAGTAAATCATTCTAAATCACTTCGAACGAAATTCGGCCTTTAAACATGACTTTCGTGCGTAACTTGCAGTTGATCTATTATACGGAACAATGCATTTGTTTAGCCTTAAATTCATGTCACTGAGTCTCTTCTAGTCATTAAATCATTCTAAATTAGTTCGAACGAATTCCATTTTCGCCCTTCAAATATTATTTTCTTACATAACTTGTAATTAATCTATTGAAGACAACACTACATTATTTTAGCATTAAAAAGCATATCACTCAGTCTTTTCAATCAATAAATTGTTTGAAGGCACTTCGAACCAATTCTCTTTTTGCATTTAAAACGCGACTTTAGTGCATAACTTGCAATTGATCTATTGATGGCAACTATGCATTTTTTAGCGTTCAAGTCATATTTTTGCGTCTCTTTTAGTCAGTAAATCATTCTAAATCACTTCGAACGAAATTCGGCCTTTAAACATGACTTTCGTGCATAACTTGCAGTTGATCTATTGTAGGCAACAATGCATTTGTTTAGCCTTAAAGTCATGTCACTGAGTCTCTTCTAGTCATTAAATCATTCTAAATTAGTTCGAACGAATTCTATTTTCGCCCTTCAAATATTATTTTCTTACAAAACTTGTAATTAATCTATTGAAGACAACACTGCATTATTTTAGCATTAAAAAGCATATCACTCAGTCTTTTCAATCAATAAATTGTTTGAAGGCACTTCGAACCAATTCTCTTTTTGCATTTAAAACGCGACTTTAGTGCATAACTTGCAATTGATCTATTGATGGCAACTATGCATTTTTTAGCGTTCAAGTCATATTTTTGCGTCTCTTTTAGTCAGTAAATCATTCTAAATCACTTCGAACGAAATTCGGCCTTTAAACATGACTTTCGTGCATAACTTGCAGTTGATCTATTATAGGCAACAATGCATTTGTTTAGCCTTAAAGTCATGTCACTGAGTCTCTTCTAGTCATTAAATCATTCTAAATTAGTTCGAACGAATTCTATTTTCGCCCTTCAAATATTATTTTCTTACATAACTTGTAATTAATCTATTGAAGACAACAATCCATTATTTTAGCATTAAAAAGCATATCACTCAGTCTTTTCAATCATTAAATTGTTTGAAGGCACTTCGAACCAATTCTCTTTTTGCATTTAAAACGCGACTTTAGTGCATAACTTGCAATTGATCTATTGATGGCAACTATGCCTTTTTTAGCGTTCAAGTCATATTTTTGCGTCTCTTTTAGTCTGTAAATCATTCTAAATCACTTCGAACGAAATTCGACCTTTAAACATGACTTTCGTGCATAACTTGCAGTTGATCTATTATACGCAACAATGCATTTGTTTAGCCTTAAAGTCATGTCACTGCGTCTCTTCTAGTCATTAAATCATTCTAAATTAGTTCGAACGAATTCTATTTTCGCCCTTCAAATATTATTTTCTTACAAAACTTGTAATTAATCTATTGAAGACAACACTGCATTATTTTAGCATTAAAAAGCATATCACTCAGTCTTTTCAATCATTAAATTGTTTGAAGGCACTTCGAACCAATTCTCTTTTTGCATTTAAAACTCGACTTTCGTGTATAACTTGCAATTGATCTATTGATGGAAACTATGCCTTTTTTAGCGTTCAAGTCATATTTTTGCGGCTCTTATAGTCAGTAAATCATTCTAAATCACTTCGAACGAAATTCGGCCTTTAAACATGACTTTCGTGCGTAACTTGCAGTTGATCTATTATACGGAACAATGCATTTGTTTAGCCTTAAATTCATGTCACTGAGTCTCTTCTACTCATTAAATCATTCTAAATTAGTTCGAACGAATTCCATTTTCGCCCTTCAAATATTATTTTCTTACATAACTTGTAATTAATCTATTGAAGACAACACTACATTATTTTAGCATTAAAAAGCATATCACTCAGTCTTTTCAATCAATAAATTGTTTGAAGGCACTTCGAACCAATTCTCTTTTTGCATTTAAAACGCGACTTTAGTGCATAACTTGCAATTGATCTATTGATGGCAACTATGCATTTTTTAGCATTCAAGTCATATTTTTGCGTCTCTTTTAGTCAGTAAATCATTCTAAATCACTTCGAACGAAATTCGGCCTTTAAACATGACTTTCGTGCATAACTTGCAGTTGATCTATTATAGGCAACAATGCATTTGTTTAGCCTTAAAGTCATGTCACTGAGTCTCTTCTAGTCATTAAATCATTCTAAATTAGTTCGAACGAATTCTATTTTCGCCCTTCAAATATTATTTTCTTACATAACTTGTAATTAATCTATTGAAGACAACATTGCATTATTTTAGCATTAAAAAGCATATCACTCAGTCTTTTCAATCAATAAATTGTTTGAAGGCACTTCGAACCAATTCTCTTTTTGCATTTAAAACGCGACTTTAGTGCATAACTTGCAATTGATCTATTGATGGCAACTATGCATTTTTTAGCGTTCAAGTCATATTTTTGCGGCTCTTATAGTAAGTAAATCATTCTAAATCACTTCGAACGAAATTCGGCCTTTAAACATGACTTTCGTGCGTAACTTGCAGTTGATCTATTAAAGGTAACAATGCATTTGTTTAGCCTTAAAGTCATGTCATTGAGTCTCTTTTAGTGTTTAAATCATTCTAAATTAATTCGAACGAATTCTATTTTTGCCCTACAAACATTATTTTCTTACATAACTTGTAATTAATCTATTGAAGACAACGATGCATTATTTTAGCATTAAAAAGCATATCACTCAGTCTTTTCAATCATTATATTGTTTGAAGGCACTTCGAACCATTTATCTTTTTGCATTTAAAACGCGACTTTAGTGCATAACTTGCAATTGATCTATTGATGGCAACTATGCATTTTTTAGCATTCAAGTCATATTTTTGCGTCTCTTTTAGTCAGTAAATCATTCTAAATCACTTCGAACGAAATTCGGCCTTTAAACATGACTTTCGTGCATAACTTGCAGTTGATCTATTATAGGCAACAATGCATTTGTTTAGCCTTAAAGTCATGTCACTGAGTCTCTTCTAGTCATTAAATCATTCTAAATTAGTTCGAACGAATTCTATTTTCGCCCTTCAAATATTATTTTCTTACATAACTTGTAATTAATCTATTGAAGACAACATTGCATTATTTTAGCATTAAAAAGCATATCACTCAGTCTTTTCAATCAATAAATTGTTTGAAGGCACTTCGAACCAATTCTCTTTTTGCATTTAAAACGCGACTTTAGTGCATAACTTGCAATTGATCTATTGATGGCAACTATGCATTTTTTAGCGTTCAAGTCATATTTTTGCGGCTCTTATAGTAAGTAAATCATTCTAAATCACTTCGAACGAAATTCGGCCTTTAAACATGACTTTCGTGCGTAACTTGCAGTTGATCTATTAAAGGTAACAATGCATTTGTTTAGCCTTAAAGTCATGTCATTGAGTCTCTTTTAGTGTTTAAATCATTCTAAATTAATTCGAACGAATTCTATTTTTGCCCTACAAACATTATTTTCTTACATAACTTGTAATTAATCTATTGAAGACAACGATGCATTATTTTAGCATTAAAAAGCATATCACTCAGTCTTTTCAATCATTATATTGTTTGAAGGCACTTCGAACCATTTATCTTTTTGCATTTAAAACGCGACTTTCGTGCATAACTTGCAATTGATCTATTGATGGCAACTATGCCTTTTTTAGCGTTCAAGTCATATTTTTGCGGCTCATATAGTTAGTAAATCATTCTAAATCACTTCGAACGAAATTCGGCCTTTAAACATGACTTTCGTGCGTAACTCTCAGTTGATCTATTGAAGGCAACAATGCATTTGTTTAGCTTTAAATTCATGTCACTGAGTCTCTTCTAGTCATTAAATCATTCTAAATTAATTCGACCGAATTCTATTTTCGCCCTTCAAACATTATTTTCTTACATAACTTGCAATTAATCTATTGAAGACGACAATGCATTATTTTAGCATTAAAAAACATATCACTCAGTCTTTTCAATCATTAAATTGTTTGAAGGCACTTCGAACCAATTCTCTTTTTGAATTTAAAACGCGACTTTAGTGCATAACTTGCGATTGATCTATTGATGGCAACTATGCCTTTTTTAGCGTTCAAGTCATATTTTTGCGTCTCTTTTAGTCAGTAAATCATTCTAAATCACTTCGAACGAAATTCGGCCTTTAAACATGACTTTCGTGCGTAACTTGCAGTTGATCTATTGAAGGCAACAATGCATTTCTTTAGCCTTAAAGTCATGTCATTGAGTCTCTTTTAGTCATTAAATCATTCTAAATTAATTCGACCGAATTCTATTTTCGCCCTTCAAACATTATTTTCTTACATAACTTGTAATTAACCTATTGAAGACAATAATGCATTGTTTTAGCATTAAAAAGCATATCACTCAGTCTTTTCAATCATTAAATTGTTTGAAGGCACTTCGAACCAATTATCTTTTTGCATTTAAAACGCGACTTTCGTGCATAACTTGCAATTGATCTATTGATGGCAACTATGCATTTTTTAGCGTTCAAGTCATATTTTTGCGGCTCATATAGTCAGTAAATCATTCTAAATCACTTCGAACGAAATTCGGCCTTTAAACATGACTTTCGTGCGTAACTTGCAATTGATCTATTGAAGGCAACAATGCATTTGTTTAGCCTTAAAGTCATGTCATTGAGTCTCTTTTAGTCATTAAATCATTCTAAATTATTTCGACCGAATTCGATTTTCGCCCTTCAAACATTATTTTCTTACATAACTTGCAATTAATCTATTGAAGACGACAATGCATTATTTTAGCATTAAAAAGCATATCACTCAGTCTTTTCAATCATTAAATTGTTTGAAGGCACTTCGAACCAATTATATTTTTGCATTTAAAACGCGACTTTCGTGCATAACTTGCAATTGATCTATTGATGGCAACTATGCCTTTTTTAGCGTTCAAGTCATATTTTTGCGGCTCATATAGTTAGTAAATCATTCTAAATCACTTCGAACGAAATTCGGCCTTTAAACATGACTTTCGTGCGTAACTCTCAGAGTATCTATTGAAGGCAACAAGGCATTTGTTTAGCCTTAAAGTCATGTCATTGAGTCTCTTTTAGTCATTAAATCATTCTAAATTAATTCGACCGAATTCTATTTTCGCCCTTCAAACATTATTTTCTTTCATAACTTGCAATTAATCTATTGAAGACGACAATGCATTATTTTAGCATTAAAAAGCATATCACTAAGTCTTCTCAATCATTAAATTGTTTGAAGGCACTTCGAACCAATTCTCTTTTTGCATTTAAAACGCGACTTTAGTGCATAACTTGCGATTGATCTATTGATGGCAACTATGCCTTTTTTAGCGTTCAAGTCATATTTTTGCGTCTTTTTTAGTCAGCAAATCATTCTAAATCACTTCGAACGAAATTCGGCCTTTAAACATGACTTTCGTGCGTAACTTGCAGTTGATCTATTGAAGGCAACAATGCATTTCTTTAGCCTTAAAGTCATGTCATTGAGTCTCTTTTAGTCATTAAATCATTCTAAATTAATTCGACCGAAGTCTATTTTCGCCCTTCAAACATTATTTTCTTACATAACTTGTAATTAACCTATTGAAGACAATAATGCATTGTTTTAGCATTAAAAAGCATATCACTCAGTCTTTTCAATCATTAAATTGTTTGAAGGCACTTCGAACCAATTCTATTTTTGCATTTAAAACGCGACTTTAGTGCATAACTTGCGATTGATCCATTGATGGCAACTATGCATTTTTTAGCGTTCAAGTCACATTTTTGCGTCTTTTAGTCAGTAAATCATTCTAAATCACTTCGAACGAAATTCGGCCTTTAAACATGACTTTCGTGCATAACTTGCAGTTGATCTATTATAGGCAACAATGCATTTGTTTAGCCTTAAAGTCATGTCATTGAGTCTCTTCTAGTCATTAAATCATTCTAAATTATTTCGAACGAATTCGATTTTCGCCCTTGAAATATTATTTTCTTACATAACTTGTAATTAATCTATTGAAGACAACAATGCATTATTTTAGCATTAAAAAGCAGATCACTCAGTCTTTTCAATCATTAAATTGTTTGAAGGCACTTCGAACCAATTATCTTTTTGCATTTAAAACGCGACTTTCGTGCATAACTTGCAATTGATCTATTGATGGCAACTATGCCTTTTTTAGCATTCAAGTCATATTTTTGCGGCTCATATAGTTAGTAAATCATTCTAAATCACTTCGAACGAAATTCGGCCTTTAAACATGACTTTCGTGCGTAACTCTCAGTTGATCTATTTAAGGCAACAATGCATTTGTTTAGCCTTAAAGTCATGTCTTTGAGTCTCTTTTAGTCATTAAATCATTCTAAATTAATTCGACCGAATTCTATTTTCGCCCTTCAAACATTATTTTCTTACATAACTTGCAATTAATCTATTGAGGACGACAATGCATTATTTTAGCATTAAAAAGCATATCACTCAGTCTTTTCAATCATTATATTGTTTGAAGGCACTTCGAACCAATTATCTTTTTGCATTTAAAACGCGACTTTCGTGCATAACTTGCAATTGATCTACTGATGGCAACTATGCCTTTTCTAGCGTTCAAGTCATATTTTTGCGTCTTTTTTAGTCAGTAAATCATTCTAAATCACTTCGTATGAAATTCGGCATTTAAACATGACTTTAGTGCATAACTTGCAATTGATCTATTATAGGCAACAATGCATTTCTTTAGCCTTAAATTCATGTCACCGAGTCTCCTCTAGTCATTAAATCATTCTAAATTAATTCGAACGAATTTTATTTTCGCCCTTCAAATATTTTTTTCTTACATAACTTGTAATTAATCTATTGAAGACAACAATGCATTATTTTAGCATTAAAAAGCATATGACTCAGTCTTTTCAATCATTAAATTGTTTGAAGGCACTTCGAACCAATTCTCTTTTTGCATTTAAAACGCGACTTTAGTGCATAACTTGCGATTGATCTATTGATGGCAACTATGCATTTTTTAGCGTTCAAGTCGTATTTTTGCGTCTCTTTTAGTCAGTAAATCATTCTAAATCACTTCGAACGAAATTCGGCCTTTAAACATGACTTTCGTGCGTAACTTGCAGTTGATCTATTATAGGCAACAATGCATTTGTTTAGCCTTAAAGTCATGTCATTGAGTCTCTTCTAGTCATTAAATCATTCTAAATTAATTCGAACGAATTCTATTTTCGCCCTTCAAACATTATTTTCTTACATAACTTGCAATTAATCTATTGAAGACAACATTGCATTATTTTAGCATTAAAAAGCATATCACTCAGTCTTTTCAATCAATAAATTGTTTGAAGGCACTTCGAACCAATTCTCTTTTTGCATTTAAAACGCGACTTTAGTGCATAACTTGCAATTGATCTATTGATGGCAACTATGCATTTTTTAGCGTTCAAGTCATATTTTTGCGTCTCTTTTAGTAAGTAAATCATTCTAAATCACTTCGAACGAAATTTGGCCTTTAAACATTACTTTCGTGCGTAACTTGCAGTTGATCTATTGAAGGTAACAATGCATTTGTTTAGCCTTAAAGTCATGTCATTGAGTCTCTTTTAGTGTTTAAATCATTCTAAATTAATTCGAACGAATTCTATTTTTGCCCTTCAAACATTATTTTCTTACATAACTTGTAATTAATCTATTGAAGAAAACGATGCATTATTTTAGCATTAAAAAGCATATCACTCAGTCTTTTCAATCATTAAATTGTTTGAAGGCACTTCGAACCAATTCTGTTTTTGCGTTTAAAACGCGACTTTCGTGTATAACTTGCAATTGATCTATTGATGGCAACTATGCCTTTTTTAGCGTTCAAGTCATATTTTTGCCTCTCTTTTAGTCAGTAAATCATTCTAAATCACTTCGAACGAAATTCGGCCTTTAAACATGACTTTCGTGCGTAACTTGCAGTTGATCTATTGAAGGCAACAATGCATTTCTTTAGCCTTAAAGTCATGTCATTGAGTCTCTTTTAGTCATTAAATCATTCTAAATTAATTCGACCGAATTCTATTTTCGCCCTTCAAACATTATTTTCTTACATAACTTGTAATTAATCTATTGAAGACAACAATGCATTATTTTAGCATTAAAAAGCATATCACTCAGTCTTTTCAATCATTAAATTGTTTGAAGCCACTTCGAACCAATTCTCTTTTTGCATTTAAAACGTGACTTTCGTGCATAACTTGCAATTGATCTATTGACGGCAACTATTCATTTTTTGGCCTTAAAGTCATATTATTCTGTCTCTTTTAGTCACTAAATCATTCTAAATCACTTCGAACGAAATTCGGCCTTTAAACCTGACTTTCGTGCATAACTTGTAGTTGATCTATTATAGGCAACAATGCATTTGTTTAGCCTTAAAGTCATGCCACTGAGTCTCTTCTAGTCATTATATCATTCTAAATTAATTCGAACGAATTCTATTTTTGCCCTTCAAACATTATTTTCTTACATAACTTGTAATTAATCTATTGAAGAAAACAATGCATTATTTTAGCATTAAAAAGCATATCACTCAGTCTTTTCAATCATTAAATTGTTGGAAGGCACTTCGAACCAATTCTCTTTTTCCAATTAAAACGCGACTTTCGTGCATAACTTGCAATTGATCTATTGATGGCAACTATGCCTTTTTTAGCGTTCAAGTCATAGTTTTGCATCTCTTTTAGTCAGTAAATCATTGTAAATCACTTCGAACGAAATTCGGCCTTTAAACATGACTTTCGTGCGTAACTTGCAGTTGATCTATTGAAGCCAACAGTGCATTTGTTTAGCCTTAAAGTCATGTCATTGAGTCTCTTTTAGTCATTAAATCATTCTAAATTAATTCGACCGAATTCTATTTTCGCCCTTCAAACATTATTTTCTTACATAACTTGTAATTAATCTATTGAAGACAACAATGCATTATTTTAGCATTAAAAAGCATATCACTCAGTCTTTTCAATCATTAAATTGTTTGAAGGCACTTCGAACCAATTCTCTTTTTCCAATTAAAACGCGACTTTCGTGCATAACTTGCAATTGATCTATTGATGGCAACTATGCCTTTTTTAGCGTTCAAGTCATAGTTTTGCATCTCTTTTAGTCAGTAAATCATTGTAAATCACTTCGAACGAAATTCGGCCTTTAAACATGACTTTCGTGCGTAACTTGCAGTTGATCTATTGAAGCCAACAGTGCATTTGTTTAGCCTTAAAGTCATGTTATTGAGTCTCTTTTAGTCATTAAATCATTCTAAATTAATTCGACCGAATTCTATTTTCGCCCTTCAAACATTATTTTCTTACATAACTTGTAATTAATCTATTGAAGACAACAATGCATTATTTTAGCATTAAAAAGCATATCACTCAGTCTTTTCAATCATTAAATTGTTTGAAGGCACTTCGAACCAATTCTCTTTTTGCATTTAAAATGTGACTTTCGTGCATAACTTGCAATTGATCTATTGATGGCAACTATGCCTTTTTTAGCGTTCAAGTCATATTATTGCGTCTTTTTTAGTCAGTAAATCATTCTAAATCACTTCGTATGAAATTCGGCATTTAAACATGACTTTCGTGCATAACTTGCAATTGATCTATTATAGGCAACAATGCATTTCTTTAGCCTTAAATTCATGTCACCGAGTCTCCTCTAGTCATTAAATCATTCTAAATTAGTTCGAACGAATTCTATTTTCGCCCTTCAAATATTTTTTTCTCACATAACTTGTAATTAATCTATTGAAGACAATAATGCATTATTTTAGCATTAAAAAGCATATGACTCAGTCTTTTCAATCATTAAATTGTTTGAAGGCACTTCGAACCAATTCTCTTTTTGCATTTAAAACGCGACTTTAGTACATAACTTGCAATTGATTTATTGATGGCAACTATGCATTTTTTAGCATTCAAGTCATATTTTTGCGTCTCCTTTAGTCAGTAAATCATTCTAAATCACTTCGAACGAAATTCGGCGTTTAAACATGACTTTCGTGCGTAACTTGCAGTTGATCTATTATATGGAACAATGCATTTGTTTAGCCTTAAAGTCATGTCACTGAGTCTCTTCTAGTCATTAAATCATTCTAAATTAGTTCGAACGAATTCTATTTTCGCCCTTCAAATATTATTTTCTTACATAACTTGTAATTAATCTATTGAAGACAACAATGCATTATTTTAGCATTAAAAAGCATATTACTCAGTCTTTTCAATCATTAAATTGTTTGAAGGCACTTCGAACCAATTCTCTTTTTGCATTTAAAACGCGACTTTCGTGCATAACTTGCAATTTATCTATTGATGGCAACTATGCCTTTTTTAGCGTTCAAGTCATATTTTTGCGGCTCTTATAGTCAGTAAATCATTCTAAATCACTTCGAACGAAATTCGGCCTTTAAACATGACTTTCGTTTGTAACTTGCAGCTGATCTATTGAAGGCAACAATGCATTTGTTTAGCCTTAAAGTCATGCCATTGAGTCTCTTTTAGTCATTAAATCATTCTAAATTAATTCGACAGAATTCTATTTTCGCCCTTCAAACATTATTTTCTTATATAACTTGCAATTAATCTATTGAAGACAACAATGCATTATTTTAGCATTAAAAAGCATATCACTCAGTCTTTTCAATCATTAAATTGTTTGAAGGCACTTTGAACCAATTCTCTTTTTGCATTTAAAACGCGACTTTCGTGCATAACTTGCAATTGATCTATTGATGGCAACTATGCCTTTTTTAGTGTTCAAGTCATATTTTTGCATCTCTTTTAGTCAGTAAATCATTCTAAATCACTTCGAACGAAATTCGGCCTTTAAACATTACTTTCGTGCGTAACTTGCAGTTGATCTATTATACGAAACAATACATTTCACTAGCCTTAAATTCATGTCACTGAGTCTCTTCTAGTCTTTAAATCATTCTAAATTAATTCGAACGAATTCTATTTTTGCCCTTCAAACATTATTTTCGTACATAACTTGTAATCAATCTATTGATGACAACAATGCGTTATTTTAGCATTAAAAAGCATATCACTCAGTCTTTTCAATCATTAAATTGTTTGAAGGCACTTCGAACCAATTCTCTTTTTGCATTTAAAACGCGACTTTAGTGCATAACTTGCGATTGATCCATTGATGGCAACTATGCATTTTTTAGTGTTCAAGTCATATTTTTGCGTCTCTTTTAGTCAGTAAATCATTCTAAATCACTTCGAACGAAATTCGGCCTTTAAACATGACTTTCGTGCATAACTTGCAGTTGATCTATTATAGGCAACAATGCATTTGTTTAGCCTTAAAGTCATGTCATTGAGTCTCTTCTAGTCATTAAATCATTCTAAATTATTTCAAACGAATTCTATTTTCTCCCTTGAAATATTATTTTCTTACATAACTTGAAATTAATCTATTGAAGACAACAATGCATTATTTTAGCATTAAAAAGCATATCACTCAGTCGTTTCAATCATTAAATTGTTTGAAGGCACTTCGGACCAATTCTCTTTTTGCATTTAAAACGCGACTTTCGTGCATAACTTGCAATTGATCTATTGATGGCACCTATGCCTTTTTTAGCGTTCAAGTCATATTTTTGCGGCTCTTATAGTAAGTAAATCATTCTAAATCACTTCGAACGAAATTCGGCCTTTAAACATTACTTTTGTGCGTAACTTGCAGTTGATCTATTGAAGGTAACAATGCATTTGTTTAGCCTTAAAGTCATGTCATTGAGTCTCTTTTAGTGTTTAAATCATTCTAAATTAATTCGAACAAATTCTATTTTTGCCCTTCAAACATTATTTTCTTACATAACTTGTAATTAATCTATTGAAGAAAACGATGCATTATTTTAGCATTAAAAAGCATATCACTCAGTCTTTTCAATCATTAAATTGTTTGAAGGCACTTCGAACCAATTCTGTTTTTGCGTTTAAAACGCGACTTTCGTGTATAACTTGCAATTGATCTATTGATGGCAACTATGCCTTTTTTAGCGTTCAAGTCATATTTTTGCCTCTCTTTTAGTCAGTAAATCATTCTAAATCACTTCGAACGAAATTCGGCCTTTAAACATGACTTTCGTGCGTAACTTGCAGTTGATCTATTGAAGGCAACAATGCATTTCTTTAGCCTCAAAGTCATGTCATTGAGTCTCTTTTAGTCATTAAATCATTCTAAATTAATTCGACCGAATTCTATTTTCGCCCTTCAAACATTATTTTCTTACATAACTTGTAATTAATCTATTGAAGACAACAATGCATTATTTTAGCATTAAAAAGCATATCACTCAGTCTTTTCAATCATTAAATTGTTTGAAGGCACTTCGAACCAATTCTCTTTTTGCATTTAAAACGTGACTTTCGTGCATAACTTGCAATTGATCTATTGACGGCAACTATTCATTTTTTGGCCTTAAAGTCATATTATTCTGTCTCTTTTAGTCACTAAATCATTCTAAATCACTTCGAACGAAATTCGGCCTTTAAACCTGACTTTCGTGCATAACTTGTAGTTGATCTATTATAGGCAACAATGCATTTGTTTAGCCTTAAAGTCATGCCACTGAGTCTCTTCTAGTCATTATATCATTCTAAATTAATTCGAACGAATTCTATTTTTGCCCTTCAAACATTATTTTCTTACATAACTTGTAATTAATCTATTGAAGAAAACAATGCATTATTTTAGCATTTAAAAGCATATCACTCAGTCTTTTCAATCATTAAATTGTTGGAAGGCACTTCGAACAAATTCTCTTTTTGCATTTAAAACGCGACTTTCGTGCATAACTTGCAATTGATCTATTGATGGCAACTATGCCTTTTTTAGCGTTCAATTCATATTTTTGCGTCTCTTTTAGTCAGTAAATCATTCTAAATCACTTCGAACGAAATTCGGCCTTTAAACATGACTTTCGTGCGTAACTTGCAGTTGATCTATTGTAGGCAACAATGCATTTGTTTAGCCTTAAAGTCATGTCACTGAGTCTCTTCTAGTCATTAAATCATTCTAAATGAGTTCGAACGAATTCTATTTTCGCCCTTCAAATTTTATTTTCTTACATAACTTGTAATTAATCTATTGAAGACAACAATGCATTATTTTAGCATTAAAAAGCATATCATTCAGTCTTTTCAATCATTAAATTGTTTGAAGCCACTTCGAACCAATTCTCTTTTTGCATTTAAAACGCGACTTTCGTGCATAACTTGCAGTTGATCTATTGATGGCAACTATGCCTTTTTTAGCATTCAAGTCATATTTTTGCATCTCTTTTAGTCAGTAAATCATTCTAAATCACTTCGAACGAAATTCGGCCTTTAAACATTACTTTCGTGCGTAACTTGCAGTTGATCTATTGAAGGTAACAATGCATTTGTTTAGCCTTAAAGTCATGTCATTGAGTCTCTTTTAGTCTTTAAATCATTCTAAATTAATTCGAACGAATTCTATTTTTGCCCTTCAAACATTATTTTCTTACATAACTTGCAATCACTCTATTGAAGACAACAATGCATTATTTTAGCATTAAAAAGCATATCACTCAGTCTTTTCATTCATTAAATTGTTTGAAGGCACTTCAAACCAATTCTCTTTTTGCATTTAAAACGCGACTTTCGTGCATAACTTGCAATTGATCTATTGATGGCAACTATGCCTTTTTTAGCATTCAACTCATATTTTTGCGTCTCTTTTAGTCAGTAAATCATTCTAAATCACTTCGAACGAAATTCGGCTTTTAAACATGACTTTCGTGCATAACTTGCAGTTGATCTATTATAGGCAACAATGCATTTGTTTAGCCTTAAATTCATGTAACTGAGTCTCTTCTAGTCACTAAATCATTCTAAATTAGTTCGAATGAATTCTATTTTCGCCCTTCAAATATTGTTTTCTTACATAACTTGTAATTAATCCATTGAAGACAACAATGCATTATTTTAGCATTAAAAAGCATATCACTCAGTCTTTTCAATCATTAAATTGTTTGAAGGCACTTCGAACCAATTCTCTTTTTGCATTTAAAACGCGACTTTCGTGCATAACTTGCAATTGATCTATTGATGGCAACTATGCCTTTTTTGGCATTCAAGTCATATTTTTGCGGCTCTTATAGTCAGTAAATCATTCTAAATCACTTCGAACGAAATTCGGCCTTTAAACATGACTTTCATGCGTAACTTGCAGTTGATCTATTGAAGGTAACAATGCATTTGTTTAGCCTTAAAGTCATGTCATTGAGTCTCTTTTAGTCTTTAAATCATTCTAAATTAATTTGAACGAATTCTATTTTGCCCTTCAAACATTATTTTCTTACATAACTTGTAATTAATCTATTGAAGAGAACAATGCATTATTTTAGCATTAAAAAGCATATCACTCAGTCTTTGCAATCATTAAATTGTTTGAAGGCACTTCGAACCAATTCTCTTTTTGCATTTAAAACGCGACTTTCGTGCATAACTTGCAATTGATCTATTGATGGCAACTATGCATTTTTTAGCGTTCAAGTCATATTTTTGCGTCTCTTTTAGTCAGTAAATCATTCTAAATCACTTCGAACGTAATTCGGCCTTTAAACATGACTTTCGTGCATAACTTGCAGTTGATCTATTATTGGCAACAATGCATTTGTTTAGCCTTAAAGTCATGTCACTGAGTCTCTTCTAGTCATTAAATCATTCTAAATTAGTTCGAACGAATTCTATTTTCGCCCTTCAAATATTGTTTTCTTACATAATTTGTAATTAATCTATTGAAGAGAACAATGCATTATTTTAGCATTAAAAAGCATATCACTCAGTCTTTTCAATTATTAAATTGTTGGAAGGCACTTCGAACCAATTCTCTTTTTGCATTTAAAACGCGACTTTAGTGCATAACTTGCGATTGATCCATTGATGGCAACTATGCATTTTTTAGCGTTCAAGTCATATTTTTGCGTCTCTTTTAGTCAGTAAATCGTTCTAAATCACTTCGAACGAAATTCGGCCTTTAAACATGACTTTCGTGCGTAACTTGCAGTTGATCTATTGAAGGCAACAATGCATTTGTTTAGCCTTAAAGTCATGTCATCGAGTCTCTTTTTGTCATTAAATCATTCTAAATTAATTCGACCGAATTCTATTTTCGCCCTTCAATCATTATTTTCTTACATAACTTGTAATTAATCTATTGAAGACAACAATGCATTATTTTAGCATTAAAAAGAATATCACTCAGTCTTTTCAATCATTAAATTGTTTGAAGGCACTTCGAACCAATTCTCTTTTTGCATTTAAAACGTGACTTTCGTGCATAACTTGCAATTGATCTATTGACGGCAACTATTCATTTTTTGGCCTTAAAGTCATATTATTCTGTCTCTTTTAGTCACTAAATCATTCTAAATCACTTCGAACGAAATTCGGCCTTTAAACCTGACTTTCGTGCATAACTTGTAGTTGATCTATTATAGGCAACAATGCATTTGTTTAGCCTTAAAGTCATGCCACTGAGTCTCTTCTAGTCATTATATCATTCTAAATTAATTCGAACGAATTCTATTTTTGCCCTTCAAACATTTTTTTCTTACATAACTTGTAATTAATCTATTGAAGAAAACAATGCATTATTTTAGCATTAAAAAGCATATCACTCAGTCTTTTCAATCATTAAATTGTTGGAAGGCACTTCGAACCAATTCTCTTTTTGCATTTAAAACGCGACTTTCGTGCATAACTTGCAATTGATCTATTGATGGCAACGATGCCTTTTTTAGCGTTCAATTCATATTTTTGCGTCTCTTTTAGTCAGTAAATCATTCTAAATCACTTCGAACGAAATTCGGCCTTTAAACATGACTTTCGTGCGTAACTTGCAGTTGATCTATTGTAGGCAACAATGCATTTGTTTAGCCTTAAAGTCATGTCACTGAGTCTCTTCTAGTCATTATATCATTCTAAATTAATTCGAACGAATTCTATTTTTGCCCTTCAAACATTTTTTTCTTACATAACTTGTAATTAATCTATTGAAGAAAACAATGCATTATTTTAGCATTAAAAAGCATATCACTCAGTCTTTTCAATCATTAAATTGTTGGAAGGCACTTCGAACCAATTCTCTTTTTGCATTTAAAACGCGACTTTCGTGCATAACTTGCAATTGATCTATTGATGGCAACGATGCCTTTTTTAGCGTTCAATTCATATTTTTGCGTCTCTTTTAGTCAGTAAATCATTCTAAATCACTTCGAACGAAATTCGGCCTTTAAACATGACTTTCGTGCGTAACTTGTAGTTGATCTATTATAGGCAACAATGCATTTGTTTAGCCTTAAAGTCATGCCACTGAGTCTCTTCTAGTCATTATATCATTCTAAATTAATTCGAACGAATTCTATTTTTGCCCTTCAAACATTTTTTTCTTACATAACTTGTAATTAATCTATTGAAGAAAACAATGCATTATTTTAGCATTAAAAAGCATATCATTCAGTCTTTTCAATCATTAAATTGTTTGAAGCCACTTCGAACCAATTCTCTTTTTGCATTTAAAACGCGACTTTCGTGCATAACTTGCAGTTGATCTATTGATGGCAACTATGCCTTTTTTAGCATTCAAGTCATATTTTTGCGGCTCTTATAGTCAGTAAATCATTCTAAATCACTTCGAACGAAATTCGGCCTTTAAACATTACTTTCGTGCGTAACTTGCAGTTGATCTATTGAAGGTAACAATGCATTTGTTTAGCCTTAAAGTCATGTCATTGAGTCTCTTTTAGTCTTTAAATCATTCTAAATTAATTCGAACGAATTCTATTTTTGCCCTTCAAACATTATTTTCTTACATAACTTGCAATCACTCTATTGAAGACAACAATGCATTATTTTAGCATTAAAAAGCATATCACTCAGTCTTTTCATTCATTAAATTGTTTGAAGGCACTTCAAACCAATTCTCTTTTTGCATTTAAAACGCGACTTTCGTGCATAACTTGCAATTGATCTATTGATGGCAACTATGCCTTTTTTAGCATTCAACTCATATTTTTGCGTCTCTTTTAGTCAGTAAATCATTCTAAATCACTTCGAACGAAATTCGGCTTTTAAACATGACTTTCGTGCATAACTTGCAGTTGATCTATTATAGGCAACAATGAATTTGTTTAGCCTTAAATTCATGTAACTGAGTCTCTTCTAGTCACTAAATCATTCTAAATTAGTTCGAACGAATTCTATTTTCGCCCTTCAAATATTGTTTTCTTACATAACTTGTAATTAATCCATTGAAGACAACAATGCATTATTTTAGCATTAAAAAGCATATCACTCAGTCTTTTCAATCATTAAATTGTTTGAAGGCACTTCGAACCAATTCTCTTTTTGCATTTAAAACGCGACTTTCGTGCATAACTTGCAATTGATCTATTGATGGCAACTATGCCTTTTTTGGCGTTCAAGTCATATTTTTGCGGCTCTTATAGTCAGTAAATCATTCTAAATCACTTCGATTGAAATTCGGCCTTTAAACATGATTTTCATGCGTAACTTGCAGTTGATCTATTGAAGGTAACAATGCATTTGTTTAGCCTTAAAGGCATGTCATTGAGTCTCTTTTAGTCTTTAAATCATTCTAAATTAATTCGAACGAATTCTATTTTGCCCTTCAAACATTATTTTCTTACATAACTTGTAATTAATCTATTGAAGAGAACAATGCATTATTTTAGCATTAAAAAGCATATCACTCAGTCTTTGCGATCATTAAATTGTTTGAAGGCACTTCGAACCAATTCTCTTTTTGCATTTAAAACGCGACTTTCGTGCATAACTTGCAATTGATCTATTGATGGCAACTATGCATTTTTTAGCGTTCAAGTCATATTTTTGCGTCTCTTTTAGTCTGTAAATCATTCTAAATCACTTCGAACGAAATTCGGCCTTTAAACATGACTTTCGTGCATAACTTGCAGTTGATCTATTATTGGCAACAATGCATTTGTTTAGCCTTAAAGTCATGTCATTGAGTCTCTTTTAGTCTTTAAATCATTCTTAATTAATTCGAACAAATTCAATTTTCGCCCTTCATATTTTGTTTTCTTACATAACTTGTAATTAATCTATTGAAGAGAACAATGCATTATTTTAGCATTAAAAAGCATATCACTCAGTCTTTTCAATTATTAAATTGTTTGAAGGCACTTCGAACCAATTCTCTTTTTGCATTTAAAACGCGACTTTCGTGCATAACTTGCAATTGATCTATTGATGGCAACTATGCATTTTTTAGCGTTCAAGCCAGATTTTTGTCTCTCTTTTAGTCAATAAATCATTCTAAATCACTTCGTTTGAAATTCAGCATTTAAACATGACTTTCGTGCATAACTTGCAGTTGATCTATTATATGGTACAATGCATTTCTTTAGCCTTAAATTCATGTCACTGAGTCTCTTCTAGTCATTAAATCATTCTAAATTAGTTCGAACGAATTCTATTTTCGGCCTTCAAATATTATTTTCTTACATAACTTGTAATTAATCCATTGAAGACAACACTGCATTATTTTAGTATTAAGAAGCATATCACTCAGTCTTTTCAATCGTTAAATTGTTTAAAGGCACTTCGAACCAATTCTCTTTTTGCATTTAAAACGCGACTTTAGTGCATAACTTGCAATTGATCTTTGATGGCAACTATGCATTTTTTAGCGTTCAAGTCATATTTTTGCGTCTCTTTTAGTCAGTAAATCATTCTAAATCACTTCGAACGAAATTCGGCCTTTAAACATGACTTTCGTGCGTAACTTGCAGTTGATCTATTGAAGGCAACAATGCATTTGTTTAGCCTTAAAGTCATGTCACTGAGTCTCTTCTAGTCATTAAATCATTCTAAATTACTTCGAACGAATTCAATTTTCGCCATTCATATTTTGTTTTCTTACATAACTTGTAATTAATCTATTGAAGAGAACAATGCATTATTTTAGCATTAAAAAGCATATCACTCAGTCTTTTCAATTATTAAATTGTTTGAAGGCACTTCGAACCAATTCTCTTTTTGCATTTAAAACGCGACTTTCGTGCATAACTTACAATTGATCTATTGATGGCAACTATGCCTTTTTTAGCGTTCAAGTCATATTTTTGCGTCTCTTTTAGTCAGTAAATCATTCTAAATCACTTCGTATGAAATTCGGCATTTAAACACGACTTTCGTGCATAACTTGCAATTGATCTATTATAGGCAACAATGCATTTCTTTAGCCTTAAATTCATGTCACCGAGTCTCTTCTAGTCATTAAATCATTCTAAATTAGTTCGAACGAATTCTATTTTCGCCATTCAAATATTATTTTCTTACATAACTTGTAATTAATCTATTGAAGACAACACTGCATTAATTTAGCATTAAAAAGCATATCACTCAGTCTTTTCAATCATTAACTTGTTTGAAGGCACTTCGTACCAATTCTCTTTTTGCATTTAAAACGCGACTTTAGTGCATAACTTGCAATTGATCTATTGATGGAAACTATGCATTTTTTAGCCTTAAAGTCATCTTTGCGTCTCTTTTAGTCAGTGAATCATTCTAAATCACTTCGAATGAAATTCGGCCTTCAAACATGACTTTTGTGCATAACTTGCAGTTGATCTATTATACAGAACAATGCATGTCTTTAGCCTTAAATTCATGTCACTGAGTCTCTTCTAATCATTAAATCATTCGAAATTAGTTCGAACGAATTCTATTTTTGCCCTTCAAATATTATTTTCTTACATAACTTGTAATTAATCTACTGAAGACAACACTGCATTATTTTAGCATTAAGAAGCATATCACTCAGTCTTTTCAATCATTAAATTGTTTGAAGGCACTTCGAACCAATTCTCTTTTTGCATTTAAAACGCGACTTTCGTGCATAACTTGCAATTGATCTATTGATGGCAACTATGCATTTTTTAGCGTTTAAGCCATATTTTTGCGTCTCTTGTAGTCAGTAAATCATTCTAAATCACTTTGTATGAAATTCGGCATTTAAACATGACTTTCGTGCATAACTTGCAGTTGATCTATTATACGGAACAATGCATTTCTTTAGCCTTAAATTCATGTGACTGAGTCTCTTCCAGTCATTAAATCATTCTAAATTAGTTCGAACGAATTCTAATTTCACCCTTCAAATATGATTTTCTTACATAACTTGTAATTAATCTATTGAAGACAACACTGCATTAATTTAGCATTAAAAAGCATATCACTCAGTCTTTTCAATCATTAAATTGTTTGAAGGCACTTCGAACCAATTCTCTTTTTGCATTTAAAACGCGACTTTCGTGCATAACTTGCAATTGATCTATTGATGGCAACTATGCATTTTTTAGCGTTTAAGCCATATTTTTGCGTCTCTTGTAGTCAGTAAATCATTCTAAATCACTTTGTATGAAATTCGGCATTTAAACATGACTTTCGTGCATAACTTGCAGTTGATCTATTATACGGAACAATGCATTTCTTTAGCCTTAAATTCATGTGACTGAGTCTCTTCCAGTCATTAAATCATTCTAAATTAGTTCGAACGAATTCTAATTTCACCCTTCAAATATGATTTTCTTACATAACTTGTAATTAATCTATTGAAGACAACACTGCATTAATTTAGCATTAAAAAGCATATCACTCAGTCTTTTCAATCATTAAATTGTTTGAAGGCACTTCGAACCAATTCTCTTTTTGCATTTAAAACGCGACTTTAGTGCATAACTTGCAATTGATCTATTGATGGAAACTATGCATTTTTTAGCCTTAAAGTCATCTTTGCGTCTCTTTTAGTCAGTGAATCATTCCAAATCACTTCGAACGAAATTCGGCCTTCAAACATGACTTTCGTGCATAACTTGCAGTTGATCTATTATACAGAACAATGCATGTCTTTAGCCTTAAATTCATGTCACTGAGTCTCTTCTAATCATTTAATCATTCTAAATTAGTTCGAACGAATTCTATTTTCGCACTTCAAATATTATTTTCTTACATAACTTGTAATTAATCTACTGAAGACAACACTGCATTAATTTAGCATTAAAAAGCATATCACTCAGTCTTTTCAATCATTAAATTGTTTGAAGGCACTTCGAACCAATTCTCTTTTTGCATTTAAAACGCGACTTTAGTGCATAACTTGCTATTGATCTATTGATGGAAACTGTGCATTTTTTAGCGTTCAAGTCATCTTTGCGTCTCTTTTAGTCAGTGAATCATTCTAAATCACTTCGAACGAAATTCGGCATTCAAACATGACTTTCGTGCATAACTTGCAGTTGATCTATTATACAGAACAATGCATGTCTTTAGCCTTAAATTCATGTCACTGAGTCTCTTCTAATCATTAAATCATTCTAAATTAGGTCGAACGAATTCTATTTTCGCCCTTCAAATATTATTTTCTTACATAACTTGTAATTAATCTACTGAAGACAACACTGCATTATTTTAGCATCAAAAAGCATATCACTCAGTCTTTTCAATCATTAAATTGTTTGAAGGCACTTCGAACCAATTCTCTTTTTGCATTTAAAACGCGACTTTCGTGCATAACTTGCAATTGATCTATTGATGGCAACTATGCATTTTTTAGCGTTTAAGCCATATTTTTGCGTCTCTTGTAGTCAGTAAATCATTCTAAATCACTTCGTATGAAATTCGGCATTTAAACATGACTTTCGTGCATAACTTGCAGTTGATCTATTATACAGAACAATGCATTTCTTTAGCCTTAAATTCATGTGACTGAGTCTCTTCTAGTCATTAAATCATTCTAAATTAGTTCGAACGAATTCTATTTTCACCCTTCAAATATTATTTTCTTACATAACTTGTAATTAATCTATTGAAGACAACACTGCATTAATTTTGCATTAAAAAGCATATCACTCAGTCTTTTCAATCATTAAATTGTTTGAAGGCACTTCGTACCAATTCTCTTTTGCATTTAAAACGCGACGTTAGTGCATAACTTGCAATTGATCTATTGATGGAAACTATGCATTTTTTAGCCTTAAAGTCATCTTTGCGTCTCTTTTAGTCAGTGAATCATTCTAAATCACTTCGAATGAAATTCGGCTTTCAAACATGACTTTCGTGCATAACTTGCAGTTGATCTATTATACAGAACAATGCATGTCTTTAGCCTTAAATTCATGTCACTGAGTCTCTCCTAATCATTAAATCATTCTAAATTAGTTCGAACGAATTCTATTTTCGCACTTCAAATATTATTTTCTTACATAACATGTAATTAATCTACTGAAGACAACACTGCATTATTTTAGCATTAAAAAGCATATCACTCAGTCTTTTCAATCATTAAATTGTTTGAAGGCACTTCGAACCAATTCTCTTTTTGCATTTAAAACGCGACTTTCGTGCATAACTTGCAATTGATCTATTGATGGAAACTATGCATTTTTTAGCGTTTAAGCCATATTTTTGCGTCTCTTGTAGTCAGTAAATCATTCTAAATCACTTCGTATGAAATTCGGCATTTAAACATGACTTTCGTGCATAACTTGCAGTTGATCTATTATACGGAACAATGCATTTCTTTAGCCTTAAATTCATGTGACTGAGTCTCTTCTAGTCATTAAATCATTCTAAATTAGTTCAAATGAATTCTAATTTCACCCTTCAAATATTATTTTCTTACATAACTTGTAATTAATCTATTGAAGACAACACTGCATTAATTTAGCATTAAAAAGCATATCACTCAGTCTTTTCAATCATTAAATTGTTTGAAGGCACTTCGAACCAATTCTCTTTTTGCATTTAAAACGCGACTTTAGTGCATAACTTGCAATTGATCTATTGATGGAAACTATGCATTTTTTAGCCTTAAAGTCATCTTTGCGTTTCTTTTAGTCAGTGAATCATTCTAAATCACTTCGAACGAAATTCGGCCTTCAAACATGACTTTTGTGCATAACTTGCAGTTGATCTATTATACAGAACAATGCATGTCTTTAGCCTTAAATTCATGTCACTGAGTCTCTTCTAATCATTAAATCATTCGAAATTAGTTCGAACGAATTCTATTTTTGCCCTTCAAACATTATTTTCTTACATAACTTGTAATTAATCTATTGAAGACAACAATGCATTATTTTAGCATTAAAAAGCATATCACTCAGTCTTTTCAATCATTAAATTGTTTGAAGGCACTTCGAACCAATTCCCTTTTTGCATTTAAAACGCGACTTTCGTGCATAACTTGCAATTGATCTATTGATGGCAACTATGCCTTTTTTAGCGTTCAAGTCATATTTTTGCGTCTCTTTTAGTCAGTAAATCATTCTAAATCACTTCGAACGAAATTCGGCCTTTAAACATGACTTTCGTGCGTAACTTGCAGTTGATCTATTGAAGGCAACAATGCATTTGTTTAGCCTTGAAGTCATGTCATTGAGTCTATTTTAGTCATTAAATCATTCAAAAATAATTAGACCGAATTCTATTTTCGCCCTTCAAACATTATTTTCTTACATAACTTGCAATTAATCTATTGAAGACAACAATGCATTATTTTTGCATTAAAAAGCATATCACTCAGTCTTTTCAATCATTAAATTGTTTGAAGGCACTTCGAACGAATTCTCTTTTTGCATTTAAAACACGACTTTCGTGCATAACTTGCAATTGATCTATTGATGGCAACTATGCCTTTTTTAGCGTTCAAGTCATATTCTTGCATCTCTTTTAGTCAGTAAATCATTCTAAATCACTTCGACCGAAATTCGGCCTTTAAACATTACTTTCGTGCGTAACTTGCAGTTGATCTATTGAAGGTAACAATGCATTTTGTTTAGCCTTAAAGTCATGTCATTGAGTCTCTTTTAGTCTTTAAATCATTCTTAATTAATTCGAACAAATTCAATTTTTGCCCTTCAAACATTATTTTCTTACATAACTTGTAATTAATCTATTCAAGACAACAATGCATTATTTTAGCATTAAAAAGCATATCACTCAGTCTTTTCAATCATTAAATTGTTTCAAGGCACTTCGAACCAGTTCTCTTTTTGCATTTAAAACGCGACTTTCGTGCATAACTTGCAATTGATATATTGATGGCAACTATGCCTTTTTTAGCGTTCAAGTCATATTTTTGCGTCTCTTTTAGTCAGTAAATCATTCTAAATCACTTCGAACGAAATTCGGCCTTTAAACATGACTTTCGTGCGTAACTTGCAGTTGATCTATTGAAGGCAACAATGCGTTTGTTTAGCCTTAAAGTCATGTCATTGAGTCTATTTTAGTCATTAAATCATTCTAAATTAATTAGACCGAATTCTATTTTCGCCCTTCAAACATTATTTTCTTACATAACTTGCAATTAATCTATTGAAGACAACAATGCATTATTTTTGCATTAAAAAGCATATCACTCAGTCTTTTCAATCATTAAATTGTTTGAAGGCACTTCGAACGAATTCTCTTTTTGCATTTAAAACGCGACTTTCGTGCCTAACTTGCAATTGATATATTGATGGAAACTATGCCTTTTTTAGCGTTCAAGTTATATTTTTGCGTCTCTTTTAGTCAGTAAATCATTCTAAATCACTTCGACCGAAATCCGGCCTTTAAACATGACTTTCGTGCGTAACTTGTAGTTGATCTATTGAAGGTAACAATGCATTTTTTAGCCTTAAAGTCATGTCATTGAGTCTCTTTTAGTCTTTAAATCATTCTAAATTAATTCGAACGAATTCAATTTTTGCCCTTCAAACATTATTTTCTTACATAACTTGTAATTAATCTATTCAAGACAACAATGCATTATTTTAGCATTAAAAAGCATATCACTCAGTCTTTTCAATCATTAAATTGTTTGAAGGCACTTCGAACCAATTCTCTTTTTGCATTTAAAACGCGACTTTCGTGCATAACTTGCAATTGATCTATTGATGGCAACTATTCCTTTTTTAGCGTTCAAGTCATATTTTTGCGTCTCTTTTAGTCAGTAAATCATTCTAAATCACTTCGAACGAAATTCGGCCTTTAAACATGACTTTCGTGCGTAACTTGCAGTTGATCTATTGAAGGCAACAATGCATTTGTTTAGCCTTAAAGTCATTTCATTGAGTCTCTTCTAGTCATTAAATCATTCTAAATTAATTCGACCGAATTCCATTTTCACCCTTCAAACATTATTTTCTTACATAACTTCTAATTAATCTATTGAAGACAACAATGCATTATTTTAGCATTAAAAAGCATATCACTCAGTCTTTTCAATCATTAAATTGTTTGAAGGCACTTCGAACCAATTCTCTTTTTGCATTTAAAACGCGACTTTCGGGCATAACTTGCAATTAATCTATTGATGGCAACTATGCATTTTTTAGCGTTCAAGCCATATTTTTGCGTCTCTTTTAGTCAGTAAATCATTCTAAATCACTTCGAACGAAATTCGGCCTTTAAACATGACTTTCATGCATAACTTGCAATTGATCTATTATAGGCAACAATGCATTTCTTTAGCCTTAAATTCATGTCACCGAGTCTCTTCTAGTTATTAAATCATTCTAAATTAGTTCGAACGAATTCCATTTTCACCCTTCAAACATTATTTTCTTACATAACTTCTAATTAATCTATTGAAGACAACAATGCATTATTTTAGCATTAAAAAGCATATCACTCAGTCTTTTCAATCATTAAATTGTTTGAAGGCACTTCGAACCAATTCTCTTTTTGCATTTAAAACGCGACTTTCGGGCATAACTTGCAGTTAATCTATTGATGGCAACTATGCATTTTTTAGCGTTCAAGCCATATTTTTGCGTCTCTTTTAGTCAGTAAATCATTCTAAATCACTTCGAACGAAATTCGGCCTTTAAACATGACTTTCATGCATAACTTGCAATTGATCTATTATAGGCAACAATGCATTTCTTTAGCCTTAAATTCATGTCACCGAGTCTCTTCTAGTTATTAAATCATTCTAAATTAGTTCGAACGAATTCTATTTTCGCCCTTCAAATAATATTTTCTTACATAACTTGTAATTAATCTATTGAAGACAACAATGCATTATTTTAGCATTAAAAAGCATATGACTCAGTCTTTTCAATCATTAAATTGTTTGAAGGCACTTCGAACCAATTATCTTTTTGCATTTAAAACGCGACTTTCGTGCATAACTTGCAATTGATCTATTGTTGGCAACTATGCCTTTTTTAGCGTTCAAGTCATATTTTTGCGTCTCTTTTAGTCAAGAAAACGTTCTAAATCACTTCGAACGAAATTCGGCCTTTAAACATGACTTTCGTGCGTAACTTGCAGTTGATCTATTATACGAAACAATGCATGTCTTTAGCCTTAAATTCATGTCATTGAGTCTCTTCTAATCATTAAATCATTCTAAATTAGTTCGAACGAATTCTATTTTCGCAATTCAAATATTATTTTCTTACATAACTTGTAATTAATCTATTAAAGACAAACACATCATTATTTTAGCATTAAAAAGCATATCACTCAGTCTTTTCAATCATTAAATTGTTTGAAGGCACTTCGAACCAATTCTTTTTTTGCATTTAAAACGCGACTTTCGTGCATAACTTGAAATTGATCTATTGATGGCAACTAGGCATTTTTTAGCGTTCAAGCCATATTTTTGCGTCTCTTTTAGTCAGTAAATCATTCTAAATCACTTCGTATGAAATTCGGCATTTAAACATGACTTTCGTGCATAACTTGCAGTTGATCTATTGAAGGCAACAATGCATTTCTTTAGCCTTAAATTCATGTCACTAAGTCTCTTCTAGTCATTAAATCATTCTAAATTAGTTCGAACGAATTCTATTTTCGCCCTTCGAATATTATTTTCTTACATAACTTGTAATTAATCTATTGAAGACAACAATGCATTATTTTAGCATTAAAAAGCATATGACTCAGTCTTTTCAATCATTAAATTGTTTGAAGGCACTTCGAACCAATTTTCTTTTTGCATTTAAAACGCGACTTTCGTGCATAACTTGCAATTGATCTATTGATGGCAACTATGCATTTTTTAGCGTTCAAGCCATATTTTTGCGTCTCTTTTAGTCAGTAAATCATTCTAAATCACTTCGTATGAAATTCAGCATTTAAACATGATTTTCGTGCATAACTTGCAGTTGATCTATTATACGAAACAATGCAGGTCTTTAGCCTTAAATTCATGTCATTGAGTCTCTTCTAATCATTAAATCATTCTAAATTAGTTCGAACGAATTCTATTTTCGCAATTCAAATATTATTTTCTTACATAACTTGTAATTAATCTATTAAAGACAAACACATCATTATTTTAGCATTAAAAAGCATATCACTCAGTCTTTTCAATCATTAAATTGTTTGAAGGCACTTCGAACCAATTCTTTTTTTGCATTTAAAACGCGACTTTCGTGCATAACTTGAAATTGATCTATTGATGGCAACTAGGCATTTTTTAGCGTTCAAGCCATATTTTTGCGTCTCTTTTAGTCAGTAAATCATTCTAAATCACTTCGAACGAAATTCGGCATTTAAACATGACTTTTGTGCATAACTTGCAGTTGATCTATTATAAAGAACAATGCATTTCTTTAGCCTTAAATTCATGTCACTCAGGCTCTTCTAGTCATTAAATCATTCTAAATTAGTTCGAACAAAGTCTATTTTCGCCATTCAAATATTATTTTCTTACATAACTTGTAATTAATCTATTGAAGACAACAATGCATTATTTTAGCATTAAAATGCATATCACTCAGTCATTTCAATCATTAAATTGTTTGAAGGCACTTCGAACCAATTCTCTTTTTGCATTTAGAACGCCATCTTCATGCATAATTTGCAATTAATCTATTGATGGCAACTATGCATTTTTTTAGCTTTAAAGTCATAATTTTGCGTCTTTTTTAGTCAGTAAATCATTCTAAATCACTTCGTATGAAATTCGGCATTTAAACATGACTTTCGTGCATAAAACTACAGTTGATCTATTATAGGCAAGAATGCATTTGTTTAGCCTTAAAGTAATGTCACTGAGTCTCTTCTAGTCATTAAATCATTCTAAATTAGTTCGAACCAATTCTCTTTTTGCATTTAAAACGCGACTTTCGTGTATAACTTGCAATTGATCTATTGATGGCAACTATGCATTTTTTAGCCTTAAAGTCATCTTTGCGTCTCTTTGAGTCAGTGAATCATTCTAAATTACTTCGAAAGAAATTCGGCCTTTAGACATGACTTTCGTGCGTAACTTGCCGTTGATCTATTGAAGGCAACAATGCATTTGTTTAGCCTTAAAGTCATGTCATTGAGTCTCTTCTAGTCATTAAATCATTCTAAATTAATTCGAACGAATTCTATTTTCGCCCTTCAAACATTATTTTCTTACATAACTTGTAATTAATCTATTGAAGACAACAATGTATTATTTTAGCATTAAAAAGCATATCACTCAGTCTTTTCAATCAGTAAATTGTTGGAAGGCACTCCGAACCAATTCTCTTTTTGCATTTAAAACGCGACTTTCGTGTATAACTTGCAATTGATCTATTGATGGCAACTATGCATTTTTTAGCCTTAAAGTCATCTTTGCGTCTCTTTTCGTCAGTGAATCATTCTAAATTACTTCGTATGAAATTCGGCCTTTAAACATGATTTTCGTGCGTAACTTGCCGTTGTTCTATTGAAGGCAACAATGCATTTGTTTAGCCTTAAGGTCATGTCATTGAGTCTCTTCTAGTCATTAAATCATTCTAAATTAATTCGAACGAATTCTATTTTCGCCCTTCAAACATTATTTTTTTACATAACTTGCAATTAATCTACTAAAGACAACAATGCAGTATTTTAGCATTAAAAAGCATATCACTCAGTCTTTTCAATCATTAAATTGTTTGAAGGCACTTCGAACCAATTCTCTTTTTGCATTTCAAACGCGACTTTCGTGCATAACTTGCAATTGATCTATTGATGGCAACTATTCCTTTTTTAGCGTTCAAGTCATATTTTTGCGTCTCTTTTAGTCAGTAAATCATTCTAAATCACTTCGAACGAAATTCGGCCTTTAAACATGACTTTCGTGCATAACTTGCAATTGATCTATTATAGGCAACAATGCATTTCTTTAGCCTTAAATTCATGTCACTGAGTCTCTTCTAGTCATTAAATCATTCTAAATTAGTTCGAATGAATTCTATTTTCGCCCTTCAAATATTATTTTCTTACATAACTTGTAATTAATCTATTGAAAACAGCAATGCATTATTTTTGCATTAAAAAGCATATGACTCAGTCTTTTCAATCATTAAATTGTTTGAAGGCACTTCGAACCAATTCTCTTTTTGCATTTAAAACGCGACTTTCGTGCATAACTTGCAATTGATCTATTGATGGCAACTATGCCTTTTTTAGCGTTCAAGTCATATTTTTGCGTCTCTTTTAGTCAGTAAATCGTTCTAAATCACTTCGAACGAAATTCGGCCTTTAAACATGACTTTCGTGCGTAACTTGCAGTTGATCTATTGAAGGCAACAATGCATTTGTTTAGCCTTAAAGTCATGTCATTGAGTCTCTTCTAGTCATTAAATCATTCTAAATTAATTCGACCGAATTCCATTTTCGCCCTTCAAACATTATTTTCTTACATAACTTCTAATTAATCTATTGAAGACAACAATGCATTATTTTAGCATTAAAAAGCATATCACTCAGTCTTTTCAATCATTAAATTGTTTGAAGGCACTTCGAACCAATTCTCTTTTTGCATTTAAAATGCGACTTTCGTGTATAACTTGCAATTGATCTATTGATGGCAACTATGCCTTTTTTAGCGTTCAAGTCATATTTTTGCGTCTCTTTTAGTCAGTAAATCATTCTAAATCACTTCGAACGAAATTCGGGCTTTAAACATGACTTTCGTGCGTAACTTGCAGTTGATCTATTGAAGGCAACAATGCATTTGTTTAGCCTTAAAGTCATGTCATTGAGTCTCTTTTAGTCATTAAATCATTCTAAATTAATTCGAACAAATTCTATTTTTGCCCTTCAAACGTTATTTTCTTACATAACTTGTAATTAATCTATTGAAGACAACAATGCATTATTTTAGCATTAAAAACCATATCACTCAGTCTTTTCAATCATTAAATTGTTTGAAGGCACTTCGAACCAATTCTCTTTTTGCATTTAAAACGCGACTTTCGTGCATAACTTGCAATTGATCTATTGATGGCAACTATGCATTTTTTAGCGTTCAAGCCATATTTTTGTGTCTCTTTTAGTCAGTAAATCACTCTAAATCACTTTGTATGAAATTCGGTATTCAAACATGACTTTCGTTTATTACTTGCAGTTGATCTATTAGACGGAACAATGCATTTCTTTAGCCTTAAATTCATGTCACTAAGTCTCTTCTAGTTATTAAATCATTCTAAATTAGTTCGAACGAATTCTATTTTCACCCTTCAAATAATATTTTCTTACATAACTTGTAATTAATCTATTGAAGACAACACTGCATTATTTTAGCATTAAAAAGCATATCACTCAGTCATTTCAATCATTAAATTGTTTGAAGGCACTTCGAACCAATTCTCTTTTTGCATTTAAAACGCGACTTTAGTGCATAACTTGCAATTGATCTATTGATGGCAACTATGCATTTTTTAGCCTTAAAGTCATCTTTGCGTCTCTTTTAGTCAGTGAATCATTCTAAATCACTTCGAACGAAATTCGGCCTTTAAACATGACTTTCGTGCATAACTTGCAGTTGATCTATTATACGGAACAATGCATGTCTTTAGCCTTAAATTCATGTCACTGAGTCTCTTCTAATCATTAAATCATTCTAAATTAGTTCGAACCAGTTCTCTTTTTGCATTTAAAACGCGACTTTCGTGTATAACTTGCAATTGATCTATTGATGGCAACTATGCATTATTTAGCCTTAAAGTCATCTTTGCGTCTCTTTTAGTCAGTGAATCATTCTAAATTACTTCGAACGAAATTCGGCCTTTAAACATGACTTTCGTGCGTAACTTGCAGTTGATCTATTGAAGGCAACAATGCATTTGTTTAGCCTTAAAGTCATGTCATTGACTCTCTTTTAGTCATTAAATCATTCTAAATTAATTCGACCGAATTCTATTTTCGCTCTTCAAACATTATTTTCGTACATAACTTGCAATTAATCTATTGAAGACAACAATGCATTATTTTAGCATTAAAAAGCATATCACTCAGTCTTTTCAATCGTTAAATTGTTTGAAGGCACTTCGAACCAATTCTCTTTTTGCATTTAGAACGCGACTTTCGTGCATAACTTGGAATTGATCTATTGATGGCAACTATGCCTTTTTTAGCATTCAAGTCATATTTTTGCGTCTCTTTTAGTTAGTAAATCATTCTAAATCACTTCGAACGAAATTCGGCCTTTAAACATGACTTTCGTGCGTAAGTTGCAATTGATCTATTGAAGGCAACAATGCATTTGTTTAGCCTTAAAGTCATGTCATTGAATCTCTTTTAGTCTTTAAATCATTCTAAATTAATTCGACCGAATTCTATTTGCGCCCTTCAAACATTATTTTCTTACATAACTTGCAATTAATATATTGAAGACAACAATGCATTATTTTAGCATTAAAAAGCATATCACTCAGTCTTTTCAATCATTAAATTGTTTGAAGGCACTTCGAACCAATTCTCTTTTTGCATTTAAAACGCGACTTTCGTGCATAACTTGCAATTGATCTACTGATGGCAACTATTCCTTTTTTAGCGTTCAAGTCATATTTTTGCGTCTCTTTTAGTTAGTAAATCATTCTAAATCACTTCGAACGAAATTCAGCATTTAAACATGACTTTCGTGCATAACCAGCAATTGATCTATTATAGGCAACAATGCATTTCTTTAGCCTTAAATTCATGTCACCGAGTCTCTTCCAGTCATTAAATAATTCTAAATTAGTTCGAACGAATTCTATTTTCGCCCTTCAAATATTATTTTCTTACATAACTTGTAATTAATCTATTGAAGACAACACTGCATTATTTTAGCATTAAAAAGCATATCACTCAGTCTTTCAATCTTTAAATTGTTTGAAGGCACGTCGAACCAATTCTCTTTTTGCATTTAAAACGCGACTTTAGTGCATAACTTGCAATTGATCTATTGATGGCAACTATGCATTTTTTAGCCTTAAAGTCATCTTTGCGTCTCTTTTAGTCAGTGAATCATTCTAAATCACTTCGAACAAAATTCGGCCTTTAAACATGACTTTCGTGCATAACTTGCAGTTGATCTATTATACGGAACAATGCATGTCTTTAGCCTTAAATTCATGTCACTGAATCTCTTCTAATCATTAAATCATTCTAAATTAGTTCGAACCAATTCTCTTTTCGCATTTAAAACGCGACTTTCGTGTATAACTTGCAATTGATCTATTGATGGAAACTATGCATTTTTTAGCCCTAAAGTCATCTTTGCGTCTCTTTTAGTCAGTGAATCATTCTAAATTACTTCGAACGAATTCTATTTTCGCCCTTCAAACATTATTTTTTTACATAACTTGCAATTAATCTACTAAAGACAACAATGCAGTATTTTAGCATTAAAAGGCATATCACTCAGTCTTTTCAATCATTAAATTGTTTGAAGCCACTTCGAACCAATTCTCTTTTTGCATTTAAAACGCGAATTTCGTGTATAACTTGCAATTCATCTATTGATGGCAACTATGCCTTTTTTAGCGTCCAAGTCATATTTTTGCGTCTCTTTTAGTCAGTAAATCATTCTAAATCACTTCGAACGAAATTCGGCCTTTAAACATGACTTTCGTGCGTAACTTGCAGTTGATGTATTGAAGGCAACAATGCATTTGTTTAGCCTTAAATTCATGTCATTGAGTCTCTTTTAGTCATTAAATCATTCTAAATTAATTCGACCGAATTCTATTTTTGCCCTTCAAACATTATTTTCTTACATAACTTGCAATTAATCTATTGAAGACAACAATGCATTATTTTAGCATTAAAAAGCATATCACTCAGTCTTTTCAATCGTTAAATTGTTGGAAGGCACTTCGAACCAATTCTCTTTTTGCATTTAAAACGCGACTTTCGTGCATAACTTGGAATTGATCTATTGATGGCAACTATGCATTTTTTAGCCTTAAAGTCATCTTTGTGTCTCTTTTAGTCAGTGAATCATTCTAAATTACTTCGAACGAAATTCGGCCTTTAAACATGACTTTCGTGCGTCACTTGCAGTTGATCTATTGAAGGCAACAATGCATTTGTTTAGCCTTAAAGTCATGTCATTGAGTCTCTTTTAGTCATTGAATCATTCTAAATTAATTTGACCGAATTCTATTTTCGCCCTTCAAACATTATTTTCTTACATAACTTGCAATTAATCTATAGAAGACAACAATGCATTATTTTAGCATTAAAAAGCATATCACTCAGTCTTTCCAATCGTTAAATTGTTTGAAGGCACTTCGAACCAATTCTCTTTTTGCATTTAAAACGCGACTTTCGTGCATAACTTGCAATTGATCTATTGATGGCAACTATGCCTTTTTTAGCATTCAAGTCATATTTTTGCGTCTCTTTTAGTCAGTAAATCATTCTAAATCACTTCGAACGAAATTCGGCCTTTAAACATGACTTTCGTGCGTAACTTGCAGTTGATCTATTGAAGGCAACAATGCATTTGTTTAGCCTTAAAGTCATGTCATTGAGTCTCTTTTAGTCATTAAATCATTCTAAATTAATTCGAACGAATTCTATTTTTGCCCTTCAAACGTTATTTTCTTACATAACTTGTAATTAATCTATTGAAGACAACAATGCATTATTTTAGCATTAAAAACCATATCACTCAGTCTTTTCAATCATTCAATTGTTTGAAGGCACTTCGAACAAATTCTCTTTTTGCATTTAAAACGCAACTTTCGTGCATAACTTGCAATTGATCTATTGATGGCAACTATGTATTTTTTAGCGTTCAAGCCATATTTTTGCGTCTCTTTTAGTCAGTAAATCATTCTAAATCACTTCGTATGAAATTCGGTATTCAAACATGACTTTCGTGCATTACTTGCAGTTGATCTATTAGACGGAACAATGCATTTCTTTAGCCTTAAATTCATGTCACTAAGTCTCTTCTAGTTATTAAATCATTCTAAATTAGTTCGAACGAATTCTATTTTCACCCTTCAAATATTATTTTCTTACACAACTTGTAATTAATCTATTGAAGACAACACTGCATTATTTTAGCATTAAAAAGCATATCACTCAGTCTTTTCAATCATTAAATTGTTTGAAGGCACTTCGAACCAATTCTCTTTTTGCATTTAAAACGCGACTTTCGTGCATAACTTGCAATTGATCTATTGAAGGCAACTATGCATTTTTTAGCGTTCAAGCCATATTTTTGCGTCTCTTTTAGTCAGTAAATCATTCTAAATCACTTCGTATGAAATTCGGTATTCAAACATGACTTTTGTTTATTACTTGCAGTTGATCTATTAGACGGAAAAATGCATTTCTTTAGCCTTAAATTCATGTCACTAAGTCTCTTCTAATCATTAAATCATTCTAAATTAGTTCGAACCAGTTCTCATTTTGCATTTAAAACGCGACTTTCGTGTATAACTTGCAATTGGTCTATTGATGGCAACTATGCATTTTTTAGCCTTAAAGTCATCTTTGCGTCTTTTTTAGTCAGTGAATCATTCTAAATCACTTCGAACGAAATTCGGCCTTTAAACATGACTTTCGTGCATAACTTGCAGTTGATCTATTATACGGAACAATGCATGTCTTTAGCCTTAAATTCATGTCATTGAGTCTCTTCTAATCATTAAATCATTCTAAATTAGTTCGAACCAGTTCTCTTTTTGCATTTAAAACGCGACTTTCGTGTATAACTTGCAATTGGTCTATTGATGGCAACTATGCATTTTTTAGCCTTAAAGTCATCTTTGCGTCTCTTTTAGTCAGTGAATCATTCTAAATTACTTCGAACGAAATTCGGCCTTTAAACATGACTTTCATGCGTAACTTGCAGTTGATCTATTGAAGGCAACAATGCATTTATTTAGCCTTAAAGTCATGTCATTGAGTCTCTTTTAGTCATTAAATCATTCTAAATTAATTCGACCGAATTCTATTTTTGCCCTTCAAACATTATTTTCTTACATAACTTGCAATTAATCTATTGAAGACAACAATGCATTATTTTAGCATTAAAAAGCATATCACTCAGTCTTTTCAATCGTTAAATTGTTGGAAGGCACTTCGAACCAATTCTCTTTTTGCATTTAAAACGCGACTTTCGTGCATAACTTGGAATTGATCTATTGATGGCAACTATGCATTTTTTAGCCTTAAAGTCATCTTTGTGTCTCTTTTAGTCAGTGAATCATTCTAAATTACTTCGAACGAAATTCGGCCTTTAAACATGACTTTCGTGCGTCACTTGCAGTTGATCTATTGAAGGCAACAATGCATTTGTTTAGCCTTAAAGTCATGTCATTGAGTCTCTTTTAGTCATTGAATCATTCTAAATTAATTTGACCGAATTCTATTTTCGCCCTTCAAACATTATTTTCTTACATAACTTGCAATTAATCTATAGAAGACAACAATGCATTATTTTAGCATTAAAAAGCATATCACTCAGTCTTTCCAATCGTTAAATTGTTTGAAGGCACTTCGAACCAATTCTCTTTTTGCATTTAAAACGCGACTTTCGTGCATAACTTGCAATTGATCTATTGATGGCAACTATGCATTTTTTAGCCTTAAAGTCATCTTTGTGTCTCTTTTAGTCAGTGAATCATTCTAAATTACTTCGAACGAAATTCGGCCTTTAAACATGACTTTCGTGCGTCACTTGCAGTTGATCTATTGAAGGCAACAATGCATTTGTTTAGCCTTAAAGTCATGTCATTGAGTCTCTTTTAGTCATTGAATCATTCTAAATTAATTTGACCGAATTCTATTTTCGCCCTTCAAACATTATTTTCTTACATAACTTGCAATTAATCTATAGAAGACAACAATGCATTATTTTAGCATTAAAAAGCATATCACTCAGTCTTTCCAATCGTTAAATTGTTTGAAGGCACTTCGAACCAATTCTCTTTTTGCATTTAAAACGCGACTTTCGTGCATAACTTGCAATTGATCTATTGATGGCAACTATGCCTTTTTTAGCATTCAAGTCATATTTTTGCGTCTCTTTTAGTCAGTAAATCATTCTAAATCACTTCGAACGAAATTCGGCCTTTAAACATGACTTTCGTGCGTAACTTGCAGTTGATCTATTGAAGGCAACAATGCATTTGTTTAGCCTTAAAGTCATGTCATTGAGTCTCTTTTAGTCATTAAATCATTCTAAATTAATTCGAACGAATTCTATTTTTGCCCTTCAAACGTTATTTTCTTACATAACTTGTAATTAATCTATTGAAGACAACAATGCATTATTTTAGCATTAAAAACCATATCACTCAGTCTTTTCAATCATTCAATTGTTTGAAGGCACTTCGAACAAATTCTCTTTTTGCATTTAAAACGCAACTTTCGTGCATAACTTGCAATTGATCTATTGATGGCAACTATGTATTTTTTAGCGTTCAAGCCATATTTTTGCGTCTCTTTTAGTCAGTAAATCATTCTAAATCACTTCGTATGAAATTCGGTATTCAAACATGACTTTCGTGCATTACTTGCAGTTGATCTATTAGACGGAACAATGCATTTCTTTAGCCTTAAATTCATGTCACTAAGTCTCTTCTAGTTATTAAATCATTCTAAATTAGTTCGAACGAATTCTATTTTCACCCTTCAAATATTATTTTCTTACACAACTTGTAATTAATCTATTGAAGACAACACTGCATTATTTTAGCATTAAAAAGCATATCACTCAGTCTTTTCAATCATTAAATTGTTTGAAGGCACTTCGAACCAATTCTCTTTTTGCATTTAAAACGCGACTTTCGTGCATAACTTGCAATTGATCTATTGAAGGCAACTATGCATTTTTTAGCGTTCAAGCCATATTTTTGCGTCTCTTTTAGTCAGTAAATCATTCTAAATCACTTCGTATGAAATTCGGTATTCAAACATGACTTTTGTTTATTACTTGCAGTTGATCTATTAGACGGAAAAATGCATTTCTTTAGCCTTAAATTCATGTCACTAAGTCTCTTCTAATCATTAAATCATTCTAAATTAGTTCGAACCAGTTCTCATTTTGCATTTAAAACGCGACTTTCGTGTATAACTTGCAATTGGTCTATTGATGGCAACTATGCATTTTTTAGCCTTAAAGTCATCTTTGCGTCTTTTTTAGTCAGTGAATCATTCTAAATCACTTCGAACGAAATTCGGCCTTTAAACATGACTTTCGTGCATAACTTGCAGTTGATCTATTATACGGAACAATGCATGTCTTTAGCCTTAAATTCATGTCATTGAGTCTCTTCTAATCATTAAATCATTCTAAATTAGTTCGAACCAGTTCTCTTTTTGCATTTAAAACGCGACTTTCGTGTATAACTTGCAATTGGTCTATTGATGGCAACTATGCATTTTTTAGCCTTAAAGTCATCTTTGCGTCTCTTTTAGTCAGTGAATCATTCTAAATTACTTCGAACGAAATTCGGCCTTTAAACATGACTTTCATGCGTAACTTGCAGTTGATCTATTGAAGGCAACAATGCATTTATTTAGCCTTAAAGTCATGTCATTGAGTCTCTTTTAGTCATTAAATCATTCTAAATTAATTCGACCGAATTCTATTTTTGCCCTTCAAACATTATTTTCTTACATAACTTGCAATTAATCTATTGAAGACAACAATGCATTATTTTAGCATTAAAAAGCATATCACTCAGTCTTTTCAATCGTTAAATTGTTGGAAGGCACTTCGAACCAATTCTCTTTTTGCATTTAAAACGCGACTTTCGTGCATAACTTGGAATTGATCTATTGATGGCAACTATGCATTTTTTAGCCTTAAAGTCATCTTTGTGTCTCTTTTAGTCAGTGAATCATTCTAAATTACTTCGAACGAAATTCGGCCTTTAAACATGACTTTCGTGCGTAACTTGCAGTTGATCTATTGAAGGCAACAGTGCATTTGTTTAGCCTTAAAGTCATGTCATTGAGTCTCTTTTAGTCATTGAATCATTCTAAATTAATTCGACCGAATTCTATTTTCGCCCTTCAAACATTATTTTCTTACATAACTTGCAATTAATCTATAGAAGACAACAATGCATTATTTTAGCATTAAAAAGCATATCACTCAGTCTTTCCAATCGTTAAATTGTTTGAAGGCACTTCGAACCAATTCTCTTTTTGCATTTAAAACGCGACTTTCGTGCATAACTTGCAATTGATCTATTGATGGCAACTATGCCTTTTTTAGCGTTCAAGTCATATTTTTGCGTCTCTTTTAGTCAGTAAATCATTCTAAATCACTTCGAACGAAATTCGGCCTTTAAACATGACTTTCGTGCGTAACTTGCAGTTGATCTATTGAAGGCAACAATGCATTTGTTTAGCCTTAAAGTCATGTCATTGAGTCTCTTTTAGTCATTAAATCATTCTAAATTAATTCGAACGAATTCTATTTTTGCCCTTCAAACGTTATTTTCTTACATAACTTGTAATTAATCTATTGAAGACAACAATGCATTATTTTAGCATTAAAAACCATATCACTCAGTCTTTTCAATCATTCAATTGTTTGAAGGCACTTCGAACCAATTCTCTTTTTGCATTTAAAACGCAACTTTCGTGCATAACTTGCAATTGATCTATTGATGGCAACTATGTATTTTTTAGCGTTCAAGCCATATTTTTGCGTCTCTTTTAGTCAGTAAATCATTCTAAATCACTTCGTATGAAATTCGGTATTCAAACATGACTTTCGTTTATTACTTGCAGTTGATCTATTAGACGGAACAATGCATTTCTTTAGCCTTAAATTCATGTCACTAAGTCTCTTCTAATCATTAAATCATTCTAAATTAGTTCGAACCAGTTCTCTTTTTGCATTTAAAACGCGACTTTCGTGTATAACTTGCAATTGGTCTATTGATGGCAACTATGCATTTTTTAGCCTTAAAGTCATCTTTGCGTCTCTTTTAGTCAGTGAATCATTCTAAATCACTTCGAACGAAATTCGGCCTTTAAACATGACTTTCGTGCATAACTTGCAGTTGATCTATTATACGGAACAATGCATGTCTTTAGCCTTAAATTCATGTCACTTAGTCTCTTCTAATCATTAAATCATTCTAAATTAGTTCGAACCAGTTCTCTTTCTGCATTTAAAACGCGACTTTCGTGTATAACTTGCAATTGGTCTATTGATGGCAACTATGCATTTTTTAGCCTTAAAGTCATCTTTGCGTCTCTTTTAGTCAGTGAATCATTCTAAATTACTTCGAACGAAATTCGGCCTTTAAACATGACTTTCATGCGTAACTTGCAGTTGATCTATTGAAGGCAACAATGCATTTGTTTAGCCTTAAAGTCATGTCATTGAGTCTCTTTTAGTCATTAAATCATTCTAAATTAATTCGACCGAATCCTATTTTTGCCCTTCAAACATTATTTTCTTACATAACTTGCAATTAATCAATTGAAGACAACAATGCATTATTTTAGCATTAAAAAGCATATCACTCAGTCTTTTCAATCGTTAAATTGTTGGAAGGCACTTCGAACCAATTCTCTTTTTGCATTCAAAACGCGACTTTCGTGCATAACTTGGAATTGATCTATTGATGGCAACTATGCATTTTTTAGCCTTAAAGTCATCTTTGTGTCTCTTTTAGTCAGTGAATCATTCTAAATTACTTCGAACGAAATTCGGCCTTTAAACATGACTTTCGTGCGTAACTTGCAGTTGATCTATTGAAGGCAACAATGCATTTGTTTAGCCTTAAAGTCATGTCATTGAGTCTCTTTTAGTCATTGAATCATTCTAAATTAATTCGACCGAATTCTATTTTTGCCCTTCAAACATTATTTTCTTACATAACTTGCAATTAATCAATTGAAGACAACAATGCATTATTTTAGCATTAAAAAGCATATCACTCAGTCTTTTCAATCGTTAAATTGTTGGAAGGCACTTCGAACCAATTCTCTTTTTGCATTTAAAACGCGACTTTCGTGCATAACTTGCAATTGATCTATTGATGGCAACTATGCCTTTTTTAGCGTTCAAGTCATATTTTTGCGTCTCTTTTAGTCAGTAAATCATTCTAAATCACTTCGAACGAAATTCGGCCTTTAAACATGACTTTCGTGCGTAACTTGCAGTTGATCTATTGAAGGCAACAATGCATTTGTTTAGCCTTAAAGTCATGTTATTGAGTCTCTTTTAGTCATTAAATCATTCTAAATTAATTCGAACGAATTCTATTTTTGCCCTTCAAACGTTATTTTCTTACATAACTTGTAATTCATCTATTGAAGACAACAATGCATTATTTTAGAATTAAAAACCATATCACTCAGTCTTTTCAATCATTCAATTGTTTGAAGGCACTTCGAACCAATTCTCTTTTTGCATTTAAAACGCAACTTTCGTGCATAACTTGCAATTGATCTATTGATGGCAACTATGTATTTTTTAGCGTTCAAGCCATATTTTTGCGTCTCTTTTAGTCAGTAAATCATTCTAAATCACTTCGTATGAAATTCGGTATTCAAACATGACTTTCGTGCATTACTTGCAGTTGATCTATTAGACGGAACAATGCATTTCTTTAGCCTTAAATTCATGTCACTAAGTCTCTTCTAGTTATTAAATCATTCTAAATTAGTTCGAACGAATTCTATTTTCACCCTTCAAATATTATTTTCTTACACAACTTGTAATTAATCTATTGAAGACAACACTGCATTATTTTAGCATTAAAAAGCATATCACTCAGTCTTTTCAATCATTAAATTGTTTGAAAGCACTTCGAACCAATTCTCTTTTTGCATTTAAAACGTGACTTTAGTGCATAACTTGCAATTGATCTATTGATGGCAACTATGCATTTTTTAGCCTTAAAGTCATCTTTGCGTCTCTTTTAGTCAATGAATCATTCTAAATCACTTCGAACGAAATTCGGCCTTTAAACATGACTTTCGTGCATAACTTGCAGTTGATCTATTATGGGCAACAATGAATTTGTTTAGCCTTAAAGTCATGTCACTGAGTCTCTTCTAGTCATTAAATCATTCTAAATTAGTTCGAACGAATTCTATTTTCGCCATTGAAATATTATTTTCTTACATAACTTGTAATTAATCTATAGAAGACAACAATGCATTATTTTAGCATTAAAAAGCATATCACTCAGTCTTTTCAATCATTAAATTGTTTGAAGGCACTTCGAACCAATTCTCTTTCTGCATTTAAAACGCGACTTTTGTGCATAACTTGCAATTGATCTATTGATGGCAACTATGCCTTTTTTAGCGTTCAAGTCATATTTTTGCAGCTCTAATAGTCAGTAAATCATTCTAAATCACTTCGAACGAAATTCGGACTTTAAACATGACTTTCGTGCATAACTTGCAGTTGATCTATTATACGGAAAAATGCATTTGTTTAGCCTTAAATTCATGTCACTGAGTCTCTTCTAGTCATTAAATCATTCTAAATTAGTTCGAACGAATTCCATTTTCGCCATTCAAATATTATTTTCTTACATAACTTGTAATTAATCTATTGAAGACAACAATGCATTATTTTAGCATTAAAAAGCATATCACTTAGTCTTTTCAGTCATTAAATTGTTTGAAGGCACTTCGAACCAATTCTCTTTTTGCATTTAAAACGCGTCTTTAGTGCATAACTTGCAATTGATCTATTGATGGAAACTATGCATTTTTTAGCGTTCAAGTCATATTTTTGCGTCTCTTTTAGTCAGTAAATCATTCTAAATCACTTCGAACGAAATTCGGCCTTTAAACAAGACTTTCGTGCGTAACTTGCAGTTTATCTATTGAAGGTAACAATGCATTTGTTTAGCCTTAAAGTCATGTCACTGAGTCTCTTTTAGTCTTTAAATCATTCTAAATTAATTCGAACGAATTCTATTTTTGCCCTTCAAACATTATTTTCTTACATAACTTGCAATCAATCTATTGAAGACAACAATGCATTATTTTAGCATTAAAAAGCATATCACTCAGTCTTTCCAATCATTAAATTGTTTGGAGGCACTTCGAACCAATTCTCTTTTTGCATTTAAAATGCGACTTTCGTGCATAACTTGCAATTGATCTATTGACGGCAAGTATGCCTTTTTTAGCGTTGAAGTCATATTTTTGCGTCTCTTTTAGTCAGTAAATCATTCTAAATCACTTCGAACGAAATTCGGCCTTTAAACATGACTTTCGTGCGTAACTTGCAGTTCATCTATTGAAGGCAACAATGCATTTGTTTAGCCTTAAAGTCATGTCACTGAGTCTCTTTTAGTCTTTAAATCATTCTAAATTAATTCGAACGAATTCTATTTTTGCCCTTCAAACATTATTTTCTTACATAACTTGCAATTAATCTATTGAAGACAACAATGCATTATTTTAGCATTAAAAAGCATATCACTCAGTCTTTCCAATCATTAAATTGTTTGGAGGCACTTCGAACCAATTCTCTTTTTGCATTTAAAATGCGACTTTCGTGCATAACTTGAAATGGATCTATTGATGGCAACTATGCATTTTTTAGCGTTCAAGCCATATTTTTGCGTCTCTTTTAGTCAGTAAATCACCCTAAATCACTTCGTATGAAATTCGGCATTTAAACATGACTTTCGTGCATAACTTGCAGTTGATCTATAATAGGGAACAATGCATTTCTTTAGCCTTAAATTCATGTCACTAAGTCTATTCTAGTCATTAAATCATTCTAAATTAGTTCGAACGAATTCTATTTTCGCCATTAAAATAATATTTTCTTACATAACTTGTAATTAATCTATTGAAGACAACAATGCATTATTTTAGCATTAAAAAGCATATCACTCAGTCTTTTCAATCATTAAATTGTTTGAAGGCACTTCGAACCAATTCTCTTTTTGCATTTAAAACGCGACTTTCGTGCATAACTTGCAATTGATCAATTGATGGCAACTATGCATTTTTTAGCGTTGAAGTCATATTTTTGCGTCTCTTTCAGTCAGTATATCATTCTAAATCACTTCGTATGAAAGTCGGCATTTAAACATGACTTTCGTGCATAACTTGCAGTTGATCTATTATAGGGAACAATGTATTTCTTTAGCCTTAAATTCATGTCACTAAGTCTCTTCTAGTCATTAAATCATTCTAAATTAGTTCGAACGAATTCTATTTTCGCCATTCAAATATTATTTTCTTACATAACTTGTAATTAATCTATTGAAGACAACAATGCATTATTTTAGCATTAAAAAGCATATCACTCAGTCTTTTGAATCATTAAATTGTTTGAAGGCACTTCGAACCAATTCTCTTTTTGCATTTAACACGCGACTTTCGTGCATAACTTGAAATTGATCTATTGATGGCAACTATGCATTTTTTAGCATTCAAGCCATATTTTTGTGTCTCTTTTAGTCAGTAAATCATGCTAAATCACTTCGTATGAAATTCGGCATTTAAACATGACTTTCGTGCATAACTTGCAGTTGATCTATTGAAGGCAACAATGCATTTCTTTACCCTTAAATTCATGTCACTAAGTCTCTTCTAGTCATTAAATCATTCTAAATTAGTTCGAACGAATTCTATTTTCGCCATTCAAATATTATTTTCTTACATAACTTGTAATTAATCTATTGAAGACAACAATGCATTATTTTAGCATTAAAAAGCATATCACTCAGTCTTTTGAATCATTAAATTGTTTGAAGGCACTTCGAACCAATTCTCTTTTTGCATTTAAAACGCGACTTTCGTGCATAACTTGCAATTGATCTATTGATGGCAACTATGCATTTTTCAGCGTTGAAGTCATATTTTTGCATCTCTTTTAGTCAGTAAATCATTCTAAATCACTTCGAACGAAATTCGGCCTTTAAACGTGACTTTCGTGCATAACTTGCAGTTGATCTACTAAAGGCAACAATGAATTTGTTTAGCCTTAAAGTCATGTCACTGAGTCTCTTCTAGTCATTAAATCATTCTAAATTAGTTCGAACGAATTCTATTTTCGCCCTTCAAATATTATTCTCTTACATAACTTGCAATTAATCTATTGAAGACAAGAATGCATTATTTTAGCATTAAAAAGCATATCACTAAGTCTTTTCAATCATTAAATTGTTTGAGGGCACTTCGAACCAATTCTCTTTTTGCATTTAAAACGCGACTTTCGTCCATAACTTGCAATTGATCTATTGATTGATACTATGCCTTTTTTAGCGTTCAAGTCATATTTTTGCGTCTCTTTTAGTCAGTAAATCATTCTAAAGCACTTCGAACGAAATTCGGCCTTTAAACATGACTTTCGTGCGTAACTTGCAGCTGATCTATTGAAGGTAACAATGCATTCGTTTAGCCTTAAAGTCATGTCATTGAGTCTCTTTTAGTCTTTAAATCATTCTAAATTAATTCGAACGAATTCTATTTTTGCCCTTCAAACATTATTTTCTTACATAACTTGTAATTAATCTATTGAAGACAACAATACATTATTTTAGCATTAAAAAGCATATCACTCAGTGTTTTCAATCATTAAATTGTTTGAAGGCACTTCGAAGCAATTCTCTTTTTGCATTTAAAACGCGACTTTTGTGCATAACTTGCAATTGATCTATTGATGGCAACTATGCCTTTTTAAGCGTTCAAGTCATATTTTTGCGGCTCTAATAGTCAGTAAATCATTCTAAATCACTTCGAACGAAATTCGGCCTTTAAACATGACTTTCGTGCGTAACTTGCAGTTGATCTATTGAAGGCAACAATGCATTTGTTTAGCCTTAAAGTCATGTCATTGAGTCTCTTTTAGTCATTAAATCATTCTAAATTAATTCGACCGAATTCTATTTTCGCCCTTCAAACATTATTTTCTTACATAACTTGCAATTAATCTATTGAAGACAACAATGCATTATTTTAGCATTAAAAAGCATATCACTCAGTCTTTCCAATCATTAAATTGTTTGGAGGCACTTCGAGCCAATTCTCTTTTTGCATTTAAAATGCGACTTTCGTGCATAACTTGCAATTGATCTATTGATGGCAAGTATGCCTTTTTTAGCGTTGAAGTCATATTTTTGCGTCTCTTTTAGTCAGTAAATCATTCTAAATCACTTCGAACGAAATTCGGCCTTTAAACATGACTTTCGTGCGTAACTTGCAGTTCATCTATTGAAGGCAACAATGCAATTGTTTAGTCTTAAAGTCATGTCATTGAGTCTCTTTTAGTCTTTAAATCATTCTAAATTAATTCGAACGAATTCTATTTTTGCCCTTCAAACATTATTTTCTTACATAACTTGTAATTAATCTATTCAAGACAACAATGCATTATTTTAGCATTAAAAAGCATAGCACTTAGTCTTTTCAATCATTAAATTGTTTGAAGGCACTTCGAACCAATTATCTTTTTGCATTTAAAACGCGACTTTCGTGCATAACTTGAAATTGATCTATTGATGGCAACTATGCATTTTTTAGCGTTCAAGCCATATTTTTGCGTCTCTTTTAGTCAGTAAATCACTCTAAATCACTTCGTATGAAATTCGGCATTTAAACATGACTTTCATGCATAACTTGCAGTTGATCTATAATAGGGAACAATGCATTTCTTTAGCCTTAAATTCATGTCACTAAGTCTATTCTAGTCATTAAATCATTCTAAATTAGTTCGAACGAATTCTATTTTCGCCATTAAAATATTATTTTCTTACATAACTTGTAATTAATCTATTGAAGACAACAATGCATTATTTTAGCATTAAAAAGCATATCACTCAGTCTTTTCAATCATTAAATTGTTTGAAGGCACTTCGAACCAATTCTCTTTTTGCATTTAAAACGCGACTTTCGTGCATAACTTGTAATTGATCAATTGATGGCAACTATGCATTTTTTAGCGTTGAAGTCATATTTTTGCGTCTCTTTCAGTCAGTAAATCATTCTAAATCACTTCGTATGAAATTCAGCATTTAAACATGACTTTCGTGCATAACTTGCAGTTGATCTATTATAGGGAGCAATGCATTTCTTTAGCCTTAAATTCATGTCACTAAGTCTCTTCTAGTCCTTAAATCATTCTAAATTAGTTCGAACGAATTCTATTTTCGCACTTCAAATATTATTTTCTTACATAACTTGCAATTAATCTACTGAAGACAACAATGCATTATTTTAGCGTTAAAAAGCATATCACTCAGTCTTTTCAATCACTAAATTGTTTGGAGGCACTTCGAACCAATTCTCTTTTTGCATTTAAAACGCGACTTTCGTGCATTACTTGCAATTGATCTATTGATGGCAACTATGCCTTTTTTAGCGTTGAGGTCATATTTTTGCGTCTCTTTTAGTCAGTAAATCATTCTAAATCACTTCGAATGAAATTCGGCCTTTAAACATGACTTTCGTGCGTAACTTGCAGTTGATCTATTGAAGGCAACAATGCATTTGTTTAGCCTTAAAGTCATGTCATTGAGTCGCTTTTAGTCTTTAAATCATTCTAAATTAATTCGAACGAATTCTATTTTTGCCCTTCAAACATTATTTTCTTACATAACTTGTAATTAATCTATTCAAGACAACAATGCATTATTTTAGCATTAAAAAGCATATCACTTAGTCTTTTCAATCATTAAATTGTTTGAAGGCACTTCGAACCAATTCTCTTTTTGCATTTAAAACGCGACTTTCGTGTATAACTTGCAATTGATCTATTGATGGCAACTACGCCTTTTTTAGCGTTCAAGTCATATTTTTGCGGCTCTTATAGTCAGTAAATCATTCTAAATTACTTCGAACAAAATTCGGCCTTTAAACATGACTTTCGTGCGTAACTTGCAGTTGATCTACTGAAGGCAACAATGCATTTGTTTAGCCTTAAAGTCTTGTCATTGAGTCTCTTTTAGTCTTTAAATCATTCTAAATTAATTTGAACGAATTCGATTTTTGCCCTTCAAACATTATTTTCTTACATAACTTGTAATTAATCTATTCAAGACAACAATGCATTATTTTAGCATTAAAAAGGATATCACTCAGTCTTTTCAATCATTAAATTGTTTGAAGGCACTTCGAACCAATTCACTTTTTGCATTTAGAACGCCATCTTCATGCATATTTTGCAATTGATCTATTGATGGCAACTATGCATTTTTTTAGCTTTAAAGTCATATTTTTGCGTCTTTTTTAGTCTGTAAATCATTCTAAATCACTTTGTATGAAATTCGGGATTTAAACATGACTTTCGCGCATAACTTGCAGTTGATCTATTATAGGCAACAATGCATTTGTTTAGCCTTAAAGTCATGTCACTAAGTCTCTTCTAGTCATTAAATCATTCTAAATTAGTTCGAACGAATTCTATTTTCGCCATTCAAATATTATTTTCTTACATAACTTGTAATTAATCTATTGAAGACAACAATGCATTATTTTAGCATTAAAAAGCATATCACTCAGTCTTTTCACTCATTAAATTGTTTGAAGGCACTTCGAACCAATTCTCTTTTTGCATTTAAAACGCGTCTTTAGTGCATAACTTCCAATTGATCTATTGATGGCAACTATGCATTTTTTAGCGTTCAAGTCATATTTTTGCGCCTCTTTTGGTCAGTAAATCATTCTAAATCACTTCGAACGAAATTCGGCCTTTAAACATGACTTTCGTGCATAACTTGCAGTTGATCTATTATGGGCAACAATGAATTTGTTTAGCCTTAAAGTCATGTCACTGAGTCTCTTCTAGTCATTAAATCATTCTAAATTAGTTCGAACGAATTCTATTATCGCCATTGAAATATTATTTTCTTACATAACTTGTAATTAATCTATTGAAGACAACAATGCATTATTTTAGCATTCAAAAGCATATCACTCAGTCTTTTCAATCATTAAATTGTTTGAAGGCACTTCGAACCAATTCTCTTTTTGCATTTAAAACGCGACTTTCGTGCATAACTTGCAATTGATCTATTGATGGCAACTATGCCTTTTTTAGCGTTCAAGTCATATCTTTGCGTCTCTTTTAGTCAGTGAATCACTCTAAATTACTTCGAACCAAATTCGGCGTTTAAACATGACTTTCGTGCGTAACTTGCAGTTGATCTATTGAAGGCAACAATGCATTTGTTTAGCCTTAAAGTCATGTCATTGAGTCTCTTTTAGTCATTAAATCATTCTAAATTAATTCGACCGAATTCTATTTTCGCCCTTCAAACATTATTTTCTTACATAACTTGCAATTAATCTATTGAAGACAACAATGCATTATTTTAGCATTCAAAAGCATATCACACAGTCTTTTCAATCATTAAATTGTTTGAAGGCACTTCGAACCAATTCTCTTTTTGCATTTAAAACGCGACTTTTGTGCATAACTTGCAACTGATCTATTGATGGCAACTATGCCTTTTTTATCGTTCAAGTCATATTTTTGCGGCTCTAATAGTCAGTAAATCATTCTAAGTCACTTCGAACGAAATTCGGCCTTTAAACATGACTTTCGTGCGTAACTTGCAGTTCATCTATTGAAGGCAACAATGCATTTGTTTAGCCTTAAAGTCATGTCATTGAGTCTCTTTTAGTCATTAAATCATTCTAAATTAATTCGACCGAATTCTATTTTCGCCCTTCAAACATTATTTTCTTACATAACTTGCAATTAATCTATTGAAGACAACAATGCGTTATATTAGCATTCAAAAGCATATCACTCAGTCTTTTCAATCATTAAATTGTTTGAAGGCACTTCGAACCAATTCTCTTTTTGCATTTAAAACGCGACTTTTGTGCATAACTTGCAACTGATCTATTGATGGCAACTATGCCTTTTTTAGCGTTCAAGTCATATTTTTGCGGCTCTAATAGTCAGTAAATCATTCTAAGTCACTTCGAACGAAATTCGGCCTTTAAACATGACTTTCGTGCGTAACTTGCAGTTCATCTATTGAAGGCAACAATGCATTTGTTTAGCCTTAAAGTCATGTCATTGAGTCTCTTTTCGTCTTTAAATCATTCTAAATTAATTCGAACGAATTCTATTTTTGCCCTTCAAACATTATTTTCTTACATAACTTGTAATTAATCTATTCAAGACAACAATGCATTATTTTAGCATTAAAAAGCATATCACTTAGTCTTTTCAATCATTAAATTGTTTGAAGGCACTTCGAACCAATTCTCTTGTTGCATTTAAAACGCGACTTTCGTGCATAACTTGAAATTGATCTATTGATGGCAACTATGCATTTTTTAGCGTTCAAGCCATATTTTTGCGTCTCTTTTAGTCAGTAAATCATGCTAAATCACTTCGTATGAAATTCGGCATTTAAACATGACTTTCGTGCATAACTTGCAGTTGATCTATTATAGGGAACAATACATTTCTTTAGCCTTAAATTCATGTCACTAAGTCTCTTCTAGTCATTAAATCATTCTAAATTAGTTCGAACGAATTCTATTTTCGCCATTCAAATATTATTTTCTTACATAACTTGTAATTAATCTATTGAAGACAATAATGTATTATTTTAGCATTAAAAAGCATATCACTCAGTCTTTTCAATCATTAAATTGTTTGAAGGCACTTCGAACCAATTCTCTTTTTGCATTTAAAACGCGACTTTCGTGCATAACTTGCAACTGATCTATTGATGGCAACTATGCCTTTTTTAGCGTTCAAGTCATATTTTTGCGGCTCTAATAGTCAGTAAATCATTCTAAATCACTTCGAACGAAATTCGGCCTTTAAACATGACTTTCGTGCATAACTGGCAGTTCATCTATTGAAGGCAACAATGCATTTGTTTAGCCTTAAAGTCATGTCATTGAGTCTCTTTTAGTCATTAAATCATTCTAAATTAATTCGACCGAATTCTATTTTCGCCCTTCAAACATTATTTTCTTACATAACTTGCAATTAATCTATTGAAGACAACAATGCATTATTTTAGCATTCAAAAGCATATCACTCAGTCTTTTCAATCATTAAATTGTTTGGAGGCACATCGAACCAATTCTCTTTTTGCATTTAAAACGCGACTTTCGTGCATAACTTGCAATTGATCTATTGATGGCAACTATGCCTTTTTTAGCGTTGAAGTCATATTTTTGCGTCTCTTTTAGTCAGTAAATCATTGTAAATCACTTCGAACGAAATTCGGCCTTTAAACATGACTTTCGTGCGTAACTTGCAGTTCATCTATTGAAGGCAACAATGCATTTGTTTAGCCTTAAAGTCATGTCATTGAGTCTCTTTTCGTCTTTAAATCATTCTAAATTAATTCGAACGAATTCTATTTTTGCCCTTCAAACATTATTTTCTTACATAACTTGTAATTAATCTATTCAAGACAACAATGCATTATTTTAGCACTAAGAAGCATATCACTTAGTCTTTTCAATCATTAAATTGTTTGAAGGCACTTCGAACCAATTCTCTTTTTGCATTTAAAACGCGACTTTCGTGCATAACTTGAAATTGATCTATTGATGGCAACTATGCATTTTTTAGCGTTCAAGCCATATTTTTGCGTCTCTTTTAGTCAGTAAATCATGCTAAATCACTTCGTATGAAATTCGGCATTTAAACATGACTTTCGTGCATAACTTGCAGTTGATCTATTATAGGGAACAATGCATTTCTTTAGCCTTAAATTCATGTCACTAAGTCTCTTCTAGTCATTAAATCTTTCTAAATTAGTTCGAACGAATTCTATTTTCACCATTCAAATATTATTTTCTTACATAACTTGTAATTAATCTATTGAAGACAATAATGCATTATTTTAGCATTAAAAAGCATATCACTCAGTCTTTTCAATCATTAAATTGTTTGAAGGCACTTCGAACCAATTCTCTTTTTGCATTTAAAACGCGACTTTCGTGCCAAACTTGCAATTGATCTATTGATGGCAACTATGCTTTTTTTAGCGTTGAAGTCATATTTTTGCGTCTCTTTTAGTCAGTAAATCATTCTAAATCACTTCGTATGAAATTCGGCATTTAAACATGACTTTCGTGCATAACTTGCAGTTGATCTATTATAGGGAACAATGCATTTCTTTAGCCTTAAATTCATGTCACTGAGTCTCTTCTAGTCATTAAATCGTTCTAAATTAGTTCGAACGAATTCTATTTTCGCCATTGAAATATTATTTTCTTACATAACTTGTAATTAATGCATTGAAGACAACAATGCATTATTTTTGCATTAAAAAGCATATCACTCAGTCTTTTCAATCATTACATTGTTTGAAGGCACTCCGAACCAATTCTCTTTTTGCATTTAGAACGCCATCTTCATGCATAATTTGCAATTGATCTATTGATGGCAACTATGCATTTTTTTAGCCTTAAAGTCATATTTTTGCGTCTTTTTTAGTCAGTAAATCATTCTAAATCACTTCGTATGAAATTCGGCATTTAAACATGACTTTCGTGCATAACTTGCAGTTGATCTATTATAGGGAACAATGCATTTCTTTAGCCTTAAATTCATGTCACTAAGTCTCTTCTAGTCATTAAATCATTCTAAATTAGTTCGAACGAATTCTATTTTCGCCATTCAAATATTATTTTCTTACATAACTTGTAATTAATCTATTGAAGACAACAATGCATTATTTTAGCATTAAAAAGCATATCACTCAGTCTTTTCAATCATTAAATTGTTTGAAGGCACTTCTAACCAATTCTCTTTTTGCATTTAGAACGCCATCTTCATGCATATTTTGCAATTGATCTATTGATGGCAACTATGCATTTTTTTAGCTTTAAAGTCATATTTTTGCGTCTTTTTTAGTCAGTAAATCATTCTAAATCACTTCGTATGAAATTCGGGATTTAAACATGACTTTCGCGCATAACTTGCAGTTGATCTATTATAGGCAACAATGCATTTGTTTAGCCTTAAAGTCATGTCACTAAGTCTCTTCTAGTCATTAAATCATTCTAAATTAGTTCGAACGAATTCTATTTTCGCAATTCAAATATTATTTTCTTACATAACTTGTAATTAATATATTGAAGACAACAATGCATTATTTTAGCATTAAAAAGCATATCACTCAGTCTTTTCAATCATTAAATTGTTTGAAGGCACTTCGAACCAATTCTCTTTTTGCATTTAGAACGCCATCTTCATGCATAATTTGCAATTGATCTATTGATGGCAACTATGCATTTTTTTAGCGTTCAAGTCATATTTTTGCGTCTTTTTTAGTCAGTAAATCATTCTAAATCACTTCGAACGAAATTTGGCCTTTAAACATGACTTTCGTGCGTAACTTGCAGTTGATCTATTATAGGCAACAATGCATTTGTTTAGCCTTAAAGTCATGTGATTGAGTCTCTTTTAGTCATTAAATCATTCTAAATTCGTTCGACCGAATTCTATTTTCGCCCTTCAAACATTATTTTCTTACATAACTTGCAATTAATCTATTGAAGACAACAATGCATTATTTTAGCATTAAAAAGCATATCACTCAGTCTTTTCAATCATTAAATTGTTTGAAGGCACTTCGAACCAATTCTCTTTTTGCATTTAAAACGCGACTTTCGTGCATAACTTGCAATTGATCAATTGATGGCAACTATGCATTTTTTAGCGTTGAAGTCATATTTTTGCGTCTCTTTTAGTCAGTAAATCATTCTAAATCACTTCGTATGAAATTTGGCATTTAAACATGACTTTCGTGCATAACTTGCAGTTGATCTATTATAGGGAACAATGCATTTCTTTAGCCTTAAATTCATGTCACTAAGTCTCTTCTAGTCATTAAATCATTCTAAATTAGTTCGAACGAATTCTATTTTCGCACTTCAAATATTATTTGCTTACATAACTTGCAATTAATCTATTGAAGACAACAATGCATTATTTTAGCATTAAAAAGCATATCACTCAGTCTTTTCAATCATTAAATTGTTTGGAGGCACTTCGAACCAATTCTCTTTTTGCATTTAAAACGCGACTTTCGTGCATAACTTGCAATTGATCTATTGATGGCAACTATGCCTTTTTTAGCGTTGAGGTCATATTTTTGCGTCTCTTTTAGTCAGTAAATCATTCTAAATCACTTCGAATGAAATTCGGCCTTTAAACATGACTTTCGTGCGTAACTTGCAGTTCATCTATTGAAGGCAACAATGCATTTGTTTAGCCTTAAAGTCATGTCATTGAGTCGCTTTTAGTCTTTAAATCATTCTAAATTAATTCGAACGAATTCTATTTTTGCCCTTCAAACATTATTTTCTTACATAACTTGTAATTAATCTATTCAAGAGAACAATGCATTATTTTAGCATTAAAAAGCATAGCACTTAGTCTTTTCAATCATTAAATTGTTTGAAGGCACTTCGAACCAATTCTCTTTTTGCATTTAAAACGCGACTTTCGTGCATAACTTGAAATTGATCTATTGATGGCAACTATGCATTTTTTAGCGTTCAAGCCATATTTTTGCGTCTCTTTTAGTCAGTAAATCATTCTAAATCACTTCGTATGAAATTCGGCATTTAAACATGACTTTTGTGCATAACTTGCAGTTGATCTATTATAGGCAACAATGCATTTGTTTAGCCTTAAAGTCATGTCACTGAGTCTCTTCTAGTCATTAAATCATTCTAAATTAGTTCGAACGAATTCTATTTTCGCCCTTCAAATATTATTTTCTTACATAACTTGTAATTAATCTATTGAAGACAACACTGCATTATTTTAGCATTAAAAAGCATATCACTCAGTCTTTTCAATCATTAAATTGTTTGAAGGCACTTCGAACCAATTCTCTTTTTGCATTTAAAACGCGACTTTCGTGCATAACTTGCAATTGATCTATTTATGGCAACTATGCCTTTTTTAGCGTTCAAGTCATATCTTTGTGTCTCTTTTAGTCAGTGAATCATTCTAAATTACTTCGAACCAAATTCGGCGTTTAAACATGACTTTCGTGCGTAACTTGCAGTTGAGATATTGAAGGTAACAATGCATTTGTTTAGCCTTAAAGTCATGTCATTGAGTCTCTTTTAGTCTTTAAATCATTCTAAATTAATTCGAACGAATTCTATTTTCGCCCTTCAAACATTATTTTCTTACATAACTTGTAATTAATCTATTGAAGACAACAATGCATTATTTTAGCATTAAAAAGCATATCACTCAGTCTTTTCAATCATTAAATTGTTTGAAGGCACTTCTAACCAATTCTCTTTTTGCATTTAGAACGCCATCTTCATGCATATTTTGCAATTGATCTATTGATGGCAACTATGCATTTTTTTAGCTTTAAAGTCATATTTTTGCGTCTTTTTTAGTCAGTAAATCATTCTAAATCACTTCGTATGAAATTCGGGATTTAAACATGACTTTCGCGCATAACTTGCAGTTGATCTATTATAGGCAACAATGCATTTGTTTAGCCTTAAAGTCATGTCACTAAGTCTCTTCTAGTCATTAAATCATTCTAAATTAGTTCGAACGAATTCTATTTTCGCCATTCAAATATTATTTTCTTACATAACTTGTAATTAATATATTGAAGACAACAATGCATTATTTTAGCATTAAAAAGCATATCACTCAGTCTTTTCAATCATTAAATTGTTTGAAGGCACTTCGAACCAATTCTCTTTTTGCATTTAGAACGCCATCTTCATGCATAATTTGCAATTGATCTATTGATGGCAACTATGCATTTTTTTAGCGTTCAAGTCATATTTTTGCGTCTTTTTTAGTCAGTAAATCATTCTAAATCACTTCGAACGAAATTTGGCCTTTAAACATGACTTTCGTGCGTAACTTGCAGTTGATCTATTATAGGCAACAATGCATTTGTTTAGCCTTAAAGTCATGTGATTGAGTCGCTTTTAGTCATTAAATCATTATAAATTCGTTCGACCGAATTCTATTTTCGCCCTTCAAACATTATTTTCTTACATAACTTGCAATTAATCTATTGAAGACAACAATGCATTATTTTAGCATTAAAAAGCATATCACTCAGTCTTTTCAATCATTAAATTGTTTGAAGGCACTTCGAACCAATTCTCTTTTTGCATTTAAAACGCGACTTTCGTGCATAACTTGCAATTGATCAATTGATGGCAACTATGCATTTTTTAGCGTTGAAGTCATATTTTTGCGTCTCTTTTAGTCAGTAAATCATTCTAAATCACTTCGTATGAAATTTGGCATTTAAACATGACTTTCGTGCATAACTTGCAGTTGATCTATTATAGGGAACAATGCATTTCTTTAGCCTTAAATTCATGTCACTAAGTCTCTTCTAGTCATTAAATCATTCTAAATTAGTTCGAACGAATTCTATTTTCGCACTTCAAATATTATTTGCTTACATAACTTGCAATTAATCTATTGAAGACAACAATGCATTATTTTAGCATTAAAAAGCATATCACTCAGTCTTTTCAATCATTAAATTGTTTGGAGGCACTTCGAACCAATTCTCTTTTTGCATTTAAAACGCGACTTTCGTGCATAACTTGCAATTGATCTATTGATGGCAACTATGCCTTTTTTAGCGTTGAGGTTATATTTTTGCGTCTCTTTTAGTCAGTAAATCATTCTAAATCACTTCGAATGAAATTCGGCCTTTAAACATGACTTTCGTGCGTAACTTGCAGTTCATCTATTGAAGGCAACAATGCATTTGTTTAGCCTTAAAGTCATGTCATTGAGTCGCTTTTAGTCTTTAAATCATTCTAAATTAATTCGAACGAATTCTATTTTTGCCCTTCAAACATTATTTTCTTACATAACTTGTAATTAATCTATTGAAGACAACAATGCATTATTTTAGCATTAAAAAGCATATCACTCAGTCTTTTCAATCATTAAATTGTTTGAAGGCACTTCGAACCAATTCTCTTTTTGCATTTAAAACGCGTCTTTAGTGCATAACTTGCAACTGATCTATTTATGGCAACTATGCATTTTTTAGCGTTCAAGACATATTTTTGCGTCTCTTTTAGTCAGTAAATCATTCTAAATCACTTCGAACGAAATTCGGCCTTTAAATAAGACTTTCGTGCGTAACTTGCAGTTTATCTATTGAAGGTAACAATGCATTTGTTTAGCCTTAAAGTCATGTCACTGAGTCTCTTTTAGTCATTAAATCATTCTAAATTAATTCGAACGAATTCTATTTTCGCCCTTCAAACATTATTTTCTTACGTAACTTGTAATTGATCTATTGAAGACAACAATGCATTATTTTATCATTAAAAAGCATATCACTTAGTCTTTTCAATCATTAAATTGTTTGAAGGCACTTCGAACCAATTCTCTTTTTGCATTTAAGACGCGACTTTCTTGTATAACTTGCAATTGATCTATTGATGGCAACTACGCCTTTTTTAGCGTTCAAGTCATATTTTTGCGGCTCTTATAGTCAGTAAATCATTCTAAACTACTTCGAACGAAATTCGGCCTTTAAACATGACTTTCGTGCGTAACTTGCAGTTGATCTATTGAAGGCAACAATGCATTTGTTTAGCCTTAAAGTCTTGTCATTGAGTCTCTTTTAGTCTTTAAATCATTCTAAATTTATTTGAACGAATTCGATTTTTGCCCTTCAAACATTATTTTCTTACATAACTTGTAATTAATCTATTCAAGACAACAATGCATTATTTTAGCATTAAAAAGCATATCACTCAGTCTTTTCAATCATTAAATTGTTTGAAGGCACTTCGAACCAATTCTCTTTTTGCATTTAGAACGCCATCTTCATGCATATTTTGCAATTGATCTATTGATGGCAACTAGGCATTTTTTAGGCTTTAAAGTCATATTTTTGCGTCTTTTTTAGTCAGTAAATCATTCTAAATCACTTCGTATGAAATTCGGGATTTAAACATGACTTTCGCGCATAACTTGCAGTTGATCTATTATAGGCAACAATGCATTTGTTTAGCCTTAAAGTCATGTCACTAAGTCTCTTCTAGTCATTAAATCATTCTAAATTAGTTCGAACGAATTCTATTTTCGCCATTCAAATATTATTTTCTTACATAACTTGTAATTAATCTATTCAAGACAACAATGCATTATTTTAGCATTAAAAAGCATATCACTCAGTCTTTTCAATCATTAAATTGTTTGAAGGCACTTCGAACCAATTCTCTTTTTGCATTTAGAACGCCATCTTCATGCATAATTTGCAATTGATCTATTGATGGCAACTATGCATTTTTTTAGTGTTCAAGTCATTTTTTTGCGTCTTTTTTAGTCAGTGAATCATTCTAAATTACTTCAACCCAAATTCGGCGTTTAAACATGACTTTCGTGCGTAACTTGCAGTTGATTTATTGAAGGCAACAATGCATTTGTTTAGCCTTAAAGTCATGTCATTGAGTCTCTTTTAGTCATTAAATCATTCTAAATTAATTCGACCGAATTCTATTTTCGCCCTTCAAACATTATTTTCTTACATAACTTGTAATTAATCTATTCAAGACAACAATGCATTATTTTAGCATTAAAAAGCATATCACTCAGTCTTTTCAATCATTAAATTGTTTGAAGGCACTCCGAACCAATTCTCTTTTTGCATTTAGAACGCCATCTTCATGCATAATTTGCAATTGATCTATTGATGGCAACTATGCATTTTTTAGGCTTTAAAGTCATATTTTTGCGTCTTTTTTAGTCAGTAAATCATTCTAAATCACTTCGTATGAAATTCGGGATTTAAACATGACTTTCGCGCATAACTTGCAGTTGATCTATTATAGGCAACAATGCATTTGTTTAGCCTTAAAGTCATGTCACTAAGTCTCTTCTAGTCATTAAATCATTCTAAATTAGTTCGAACGAATTCTATTTTCGCCATTCAAATATTATTTTCTTACATAACTTGTAATTAATCTATTGAAGACAACAATGCATTATTTTAGCATTAAAAAGCATATCACTCAGTCTTTTCAATCATTAAATTGTTTGAAGGCACTTCGAACCAATTCTCTTTTTGCATTTAGAACGCCATCTTCATGCATAATTTGCAATTGATCTATTGATGGCAACTATGCATTTTTTTAGCGTTCAAGTCATATTTTTGCGTCTTTTTTAGTCAGTAAATCATTCTAAATCACTTCGAACGAAATTTGGCCTTTAAACATGACTTTCGTGCGTAACTTGCAGTTGATCTATTATAGGCAACAATGCATTTGTTTAGCCTTAAAGTCATGTCATTGAGTCTCTTTTAGTCATTAAATCATTGTAAATTAGTTCGACCGAATTCTATTTTCGCCCTTCAAACATTATTTTCTTACATAACTTGCAATTAATCCATTGAAGACAACAATGCATTATTTTAGCATTAAAAAGCATATCACTCAGTCTTTTCAATCATTAAATTGTTTGAAGGCACTTCGAACCAATTCTCTTTTTGCATTTAAAACGCCACTTTCATGCATAACTTGCAATTGATCTATTGATGGCAACTATGCGTTTTTTAGCGTTCAAGTCATATTTTTGCGTCTCTTTTAGTCAGTAAATCATTCTAAATAACTTCGAACGAAATTCGGCCTTAAACGTGACTTTCGTGCGTAACTTGCAGTTAATCTATTGAAGACAACAATGCATTTGTTTAGCCTTAAAGTCATGTCATTGAGTCTCTTTTAGTCTTTAAATCATTCTAAATTAATTTGAACGAATTCTATTTTTGCCCTTCAAACTTTATTTTCTTACATAACTTGTAATTAATCTATTGAAGACCACACTGCATTATTTTAGCATTAAAAACCATATCATTCAGTCTTGTCAATCATTAAATTGTTTGAAGGCACTTCGAACAAATTCTCTTTTTTCATTGAGAACGCCATCTTCATGCATAATTTGCAATTGATCTATTGATGGCAACTATGCATTTTTTTTGCTTTAAAGTCATATTTTTGCGTCTTTTTTAGTCAGTAAATCATTCTAAATCACTTCGTATGAAATTCAGGGTTTAAACATGACTTTCGTGCGTAACTTGCAGTTCATCTATTGAAGGCAACAATGCATTTGTTTAGCCTTAAAGTCATGTCATTGAGTCTCTTTTAGTCATTAAATCATTCTAAATTAATTCGACCGAATTCTATTTTCGCCCTTCAAACATTATTTTCTTACATAACTTGCAATTAATCTATTGAAGACAACAATGCATTATTTTAGCATTAAAAAGCATATCACTCAGTCTTTTCAATCATTAAATTGTTTGGAGGCACTTCGAACCAATTCTCTTTTTGCATTTAAAACGCGACTTTCGTGCATAACTTGCAATTGATCTATTGATGGCAACTATGCCTTTTTTAGCCTTGAAGTCATATTTTTGCGTCTCTTTTAGTCAGTAAATCATTCTAAATAACTTCGAACGAAATTCGGCCTTTAAGCATGACTTTCGTGCGTAACTTGCAGTTCATCTATTGAAGGCAACAATGCATTTGTTTAGCCGTAAAGTCATGTCATTGAGTCTCTTTTAGTCATTAAATCATTCTAAATTAATTCGACCGAATTCTATTTTCGCCCTTCAAACATTATTTTCTTACATAACTTGCAATTAATCTACTCAAGACAACAATGCATTATTTTAGCATTAAAAAGCATATCACTCAGTCTTTTCAATCATTAAATTGTTTGGAGGCACTTCGAACCAATTCTCTTTTTGCATTTAAAATGCGACTTTCATGCATAACTAGCAATTGATCTATTGATGGCAACTATTCCTTTTTCAGCGTTCAAGTCATATTTTTGCGGCTCTTATAGTCAGTAAATCATTCTAAACTACTTCGAACGAAATTCGGCCTTTAAACATGACTTTCGTGCGTAACTTGCAGTTGATCTATTGAAGGCAACAATGCATTTGTTTAGCCTTAAAGTCTTGTCATTGAGTCTCTTTTAGTCTTTAAATCATTCTAAATTTATTTGAACGAATTCGATTTTTGCCCTTCAAACATTATTTTCTTACATAACTTGTAATTAATCTATTCAAGACAACAATTCATTATTTTAGCATTAAAAAGCATATCACTCAGTCTTTTCAATCATTAAATTGTTTGAAGGCACTTCGAACCAATTCTCTTTTTGCATTTAGAACGCCATCTTCATGCATATTTTGCAATTGATCTATTGATGGCAACTAGGCATTTTTTAGGCTTTAAAGTCATATTTTTGCGTCTTTTTTAGTCAGTAAATCATTCTAAATCACTTCGTATGAAATTCGGGATTTAAACATGACTTTCGCGCATAACTTGCAGTTGATCTATTATAGGCAACAATGCATTTGTTTAGCCTTAAAGTCATGTCACTAAGTCTCTTCTAGTCATTAAATCATTCTAAATTAGTTCGAACGAATTCTATTTTCGCCATTCAAATATTATTTTCTTACATAACTTGTAATTAATCTATTCAAGACAACAATGCATTATTTTAGCATTAAAAAGCATATCACTCAGTCTTTTCAATCATTAAATTGTTTGAAGGCACTTCGAACCAATTCTCTTTTTGCATTTAGAACGCCATCTTCATGCATAATTTGCAATTGATCTATTGATGGCAACTATGCATTTTTTTAGTGTTCAAGTCATTTTTTTGCGTCTTTTTTAGTCAGTGAATCATTCTAAATTACTTCAACCCAAATTCGGCGTTTAAACATGACTTTCGTGCGTAACTTGCAGTTGATCTATTGAAGGCAACAATGCATTTGTTTAGCCTTAAAGTCATGTCATTGAGTCTCTTTTAGTCATTAAATCATTCTAAATTAATTCGACCGAATTCTATTTTCGCCCTTCAAACATTATTTTCTTACATAACTTGTAATTAATCTATTCAAGACAACAATGCATTATTTTAGCATTAAAAAGCATATCACTCAGTCTTTTCAATCATTAAATTGTTTGAAGGCACTCCGAACCAATTCTCTTTTTGCATTTAGAACGCCATCTTCATGCATAATTTGCAATTGATCTATTGATGGCAACTATGCATTTTTTAGGCTTTAAAGTCATATTTTTGCGTCTTTTTTAGTCAGTAAATCATTCTAAATCCCTTCGTATGAAATTCGGGATTTAAACATGACTTTCGCGCATAACTTGCAGTTGATCTATTATAGGCAACAATGCATTTGTTTAGCCTTAAAGTCATGTCACTAAGTCTCTTCTAGACATTAAATCATTCTAAATTAGTTCGAACGAATTCTATTTTCGCCATTCAAATATTATTTTCTTACATAACTTGTAATTAATCTATTGAAGACAACAATGCATTATTTTAGCATTAAAAAGCATATCACTCAGTCTTTTCAATCATTAAATTGTTTGAAGGCACTTCGAACCAATTCTCTTTTTGCATTTAGAACGCCATCTTCATGCATAATTTGCAATTGATCTATTGATGGCAACTATGCATTTTTTTAGCGTTCAAGTCATATTTTTGCGTCTTTTTTAGTCAGTAAATCATTCTAAATCACTTCGAACGAAATTTGGCCTTTAAACATGACTTTCGTGCGTAACTTGCAGTTAATCTATTGAAGACAACAATGCATTTGTTTAGCCTTAAAGTCATGTCATTGAGTCTCTTTTAGTCTTTAAATCATTCTAAATTAATTTGAACGAATTCTATTTTTGCCCTTCAAACTTTATTTTCTTACATAACTTGTAATTAATCTATTGAAGACCACACTGCATTATTTTAGCATTAAAAACCATATCATTCAGTCTTGTCAATCATTAAATTGTTTGAAGGCACTTCGAACAAATTCTCTTTTTTCATTGAGAACGCCATCTTCATGCATAATTTGCAATTGATCTATTGATGGCAACTATGCATTTTTTTAGCTTTAAAGTCATATTTTTGCGTCTTTTTTAGTCAGTAAATCATTCTAAATCACTTCGTATGAAATTCAGGGTTTAAACATGACTTTCGTGCGTAACTTGCAGTTCATCTATTGAAGGCAACAATGCATTTGTTTAGCCTTAAAGTCATGTCATTGAGTCTCTTTTAGTCATTAAATCATTCTAAATTAATTCGACCGAATTCTATTTTCGCCCTTCAAACATTATTTTCTTACATAACTTGCAATTAATCTATTGAAGACAACAATGCATTATTTTAGCATTAAAAAGCATATCACTCAGTCTTTTCAATCATTAAATTGTTTGGAGGCACTTCGAACCAATTCTCTTTTTGCATTTAAAACGCGACTTTCGTGCATAACTTGCAATTGATCTATTGATGGCAACTATGCCTTTTTTAGCCTTGAAGTCATATTTTTGCGTCTCTTTTAGTCAGTAAATCATTCTAAATAACTTCGAACGAAATTCGGCCTTTAAGCATGACTTTCGTGCGTAACTTGCAGTTCATCTATTGAAGGCAACAATGCATTTGTTTAGCCTTAAAGTCATGTCATTGAGTCTCTTTTAGTCATTAAATCATTCTAAATTAATTCGACCGAATTCTATTTTCGCCCTTCAAACATTATTTTCTTACATAACTTGCAATTCATCTACTCAAGACAACAATGCATTATTTTAGCATTAAAAAGCATATCACTCAGTCTTTTCAATCATTAAATTGTTTGGAGGCACTTCGAACCAATTCTCTTTCTGCATTTAAAACGCGACTTTCGTGCATAACTTGCAATTGATCTATTGATGGCAACTATGCCTTTTTTAGCGTTCAAGTCATATTTTTGCGTCTCTTTTAGTCAGTAAATCATTCTAAATAACTTCGAACGAAATTCGGCGTTTAAACATGACTTTCGTGCGTAACTTGCAGTTGATCTATTGAAGGCAACAATGCATTTGTTTAGCCTTAAAGTCATGTCATTGAGTCTCTTTTAGTCTTTAAATCATTCTAAATTAATTCGAACGAATTCTATTTTTGCCCTTCAAACATCATTTTCTTACATAACTTGTAATTAATCTATTGAAGACGACAATGCATTATTTTAGCATTAAAAAGCATATCACTCAGTCTTTTCAATCATTAAATTGTTTGGAGGCACTTCGAACCAATTCTCTTTTTGCATTTAAAACGCGACTTTCGTGCATAACTTGCAATTGATCTATTGATGGCAACTATGCCTTTTTTAGCGTTGAAGTCATATTTTTGCGTCTCTTTTAGTCAATACATCATCCTAAATCACTTCGAACGAAATTCGGCCTTTAAACATGACTTTCGTGCGTAACTTGCAGTTCATCTATTGAAGGCAACAATGCATTTGTTTAGCCTTAAAGTCATGTCATTGAGTCTCTTTTAGTCATTAAATCATTCTAAATTAATTCGAACGAATTCTACTTTTGCCCTTCAAACATTATTTTCTTACATAACTTGTAATTAATCTATTCAAGACAACAATGCATTATTTTAGCATTAAAAAGCATATCACTTAGTCTTTTCAATTATTAAATTGTTTGAAGGCACTTCGAACCAATTCTCTTTTTGCATTTAAAACGCGACTTTCGTGCATAACTTGAAATTGATCTATTGATGGCAACTATGCATTTTTTAGCGTTCAAGCCATATTTTTGCGTCTCTTTTAGTCAGTAAATCATGCTAAATCACTTCGTATGAAATTCGGCATTTAAACATGACTTTCGTGCATAACTTGCAGTTGATCTATTATAGGGAACAATGCATTTCTTTAGCCTTAAATTCATGTCACTGAGTCTCTTCTAGTCATTAAATCATTCTAAATTAGTTCGAACGAATTCTATTTTCGCCATTGAAATATTATTTTCTTACATAACTTGTAATTAATCTATTGAAGACAACAATGCATTATTTTTGCATTAAAAAGCATATCACTCAGTCTTTTCAATCATTAAATTGTTTCAAGGCACTCCGAACCAATTCTCTTTTTGCATTTAGAACGCCATCTTCATGCATAATTTGCAATTGATCTATTAATGGCAACTATGCATTTTTTTAGCCTTAAAGCCATATTTTTGCGTCTTTTTTAGTCAGTACATCATTCTAAATCACTTCGTATGAAATTCGGCATTTAAACATGACTTTCGTGCATAACTTGCAGTTGATCTATTATAGGGAACAATGCATTTCTTTAGCCTTAAATTCATGTCACTAAGTCTCTTCTAGTCATTAAATCATTCTAAATTAGTTCGAACGAATTCTATTTTCGCCATTCAAATATTATTTTCTTACATAACTTGTAATTAATCTATTGAAGACAACAATGCATTATTTTAGCATTAAAAAGCATATCACTCAGTCTTTTCAATCATTAAATTGTTTGAAGGCACTTCGAACCAATTCTCTTTTTGCATTTAAAACGCGACTTTCGTGCATAACTTGCAATTGATCTATTGATGGCAACTATGCATTTTTCAGCGTTGAAGTCATATTTTTGCGTCTCTTTTAGTCAGTAAATCATTCTAAATCACTTCGAACGAAATTCGGCCTTTAAACATGACTTTCGTGCATAACTTGCAGTTGATCTATTATAGGCAACAATGAATTTGTTTAGCCTTAAAGTCATGTCACTGAGTCTCTTCTAGTCATCAAATCATTCTAAATTAGTTCGAACGAATTCTATTTTCGCCCTTCAAATATTATTTTCTTACATAACTTGCAATTAATCTATTGAAGACAACAATGCATTATTTTAGCATTAAAAAGCATATCACTTAGTCTTTTCAATCATTAAATTGTTTGAAGGCACTTCGAACCAATTCTCTTTTTGCATTTAAAACGCGACTTTCGTCCATAACTTGCAATTGATCTATTGATGGAAACTATGCCTTTTTTAGCGTTCAAGTCATATTTTTGCGTCTCTTTTAGTCAGAAAATCATTCTAAATCACTTCGTATGAAATTCGGCATTTAAACATGACTTTCGTGCATGACTTGCAGTTGATCTATTATAGGCAACAATGCATTTGTTTAGCCTTAAATTCATGTCACTGAGTCTCTTTTAGTCATTAAATCATTCTAAATTAATTCGAACGAATTCTATTTTCCCCCTTCAAACATTATTTTCTTACGTAACTTGTAACTGATCTATTGAAGACAACAATGCATTATTTTATCATTAAAAAGCATATCACTTAGTCTTTTCAATCATTAAATTGTTTGAAGGCACTTCGAACCAATTCTCTTTTTGCATTTAAAACGCCACTTTCGTGTATAACTTGCAATTGATCTATTGATGGCAACTATGCCTTTTTTAGCGTTCAAGTCATATTTTTGCGGCTCTTATAGTCAGTAAATCATTCTAAATCACTTCGAACGAAATTCGGCCTTTAAACATGACTTTCGTGCGTAACTTGGAGTTGATCTATTGAAGACAACAATGCATTTCTTTTGCCTTAAATTCATGTCACTGAGTCTCTTCTAGTCATTAAATCATTCTAAATTAATTCGACCGAATTCTATTTTCGCTCGTCAAACATTATTTTCTCACATAACTTGCAATTAATCTATTGAAGACAACAATGCATTATTTTAGCATTAAAAAGCATATCACTCAGTCTTTTCAATCATTAAATTGTTTGAAGGCACTTCGAACCAATTCTCTTTTTGCATTTAAAACGCGACTTTCGTGCATAACTTGCAATTGATCTATTGATCGCAACTATGCCTTTTTTTAGCGTTCAAGTCATATTTTTGCGGCTCTTATAGACAGTAAATCATTCTAAATCACTTCGAACGAAATTCGGCCTTTAAACATGACTTTCGTGCGTAACTTGCAGTTGATCTATTGAAGGCACCAGTGCATTTGTTTAGCCTTAAATTCATGTCACTTAGTCTCTTTTAGTCATTAAATCATTCTAAATTAATTCGAACGAATTCTATTTTCCCCCTTCAAACATTATTTTCTTACATAACTTGCAATTAATCTACTGAAGACAACAATGCATTATTTTATCATTAAAAAGCAAATCACTCAGTCTTTTCAATCATTAAATTGTTTGAAGGCACTTCGAACCAATTCTCTTTTTGCATTTAAAACGCGACTTTCGTGCATAACTGGCAATTGATCTATTGATGGCAACTATGCGTTTTTTAGCGTTCAAGTCTTATTTTTGCGTCTCTTTTAGTAAGTAAATCATTCTAAATCACTTCGAACGAAATTCGGCCTTTAAACATGACTTTCGTGCATAACTTGCAATTGATCTATTATAGGCAACAGTGCATTTCTTTAGTCTTAAATTCATGTCACCGAGTCTCTTCTAGTCATTAAATCATTCTAAATTAGTTCGAACGAATTCCATTTTCGCCCTTCAAATATTATTTTCTTACATAACTTGTAATTAATCTATTGAAGACAACAATGCATTATTTTAGCATTAAAAAGCATATGACTCAGTTTTTTCAATCATTATATTGTTTGAAGGCACTTCGAACCAATTCTCTTTTTGCATTTAAAACGCGACTTTCGTGTATAACTTGCAATTGATCTATTGATGGCAACTATGCCTTTTTTAGCGTTCAAGTCATATTTTTGCGGCTCTTATAGTCAGTAAATCATTCTAAATCACTTTGAACGAAATTTGGCCTTTAAACATGACTTTCGTGCGTAACTTGCAGTTGATCTATTGAAGGCGACAATGCATTTGTTTAGCCTTAAAATCATGTCATTGAGTCTCTTTTAGTCATTAAATCATTCTTAATTAATTCGACCGAATTCTATTTTCGCCCTTCAAACATTATTTTCTTACATAACTTGCAATTAATCTATTGAAGACAACAATGCATTATTTTAGCATTAAAAAGCGTATCACTCAGTCTTTTCAATCATTAAATTGTTTGAAGGCACTTCGAACCAATTCTCTTTTTGCATTTAGAACGCCATCTTCATGCATAATTTGCAATTGATCTATTGATGGCAACTATGCATTTTTTTAGCTTTAAAGTCATATTTTTGCGTCTTTTTTAGTCAGTAAATCATTCTAAATCACTTCGTATGAAATTCGGCATTTAAAAATGACTTTCGTGCATAACTTGCAGTTGATCTATTATAGGCAACAATGCATTTGTTTAGCCTTAAAGTCATGTCACTGAGTCTCTTCTAGTCATTAAATCATTCTAAATTAATTCGACCGAATTCTATTTTCGCCCTTCAAACATTATTTTCTTACGTAACTTGTAATTAATCTATTGAAGACAACAATGCATTATTTTAGCATTAAAAAGCATATCACTTAGTCTTTTCAATCATTAAATTGTTTGACGGTACTTCGAACCAATTCTCTTTTTGCATTTAAAACTCGACTTTCGTGTATAACTTGCAATTGATCTATTGATGGAAACTATGCCTTTTTTAGCGTTCAAGTCATATTTTTGCGGCTCTTATAGTCGGTAAATCATTCTAAATCAGTTCGAACGAAATTCGGCCTTTAAACATGACTTTCTTGCGTAACTTGCAGTTGATCTATTGAAGGCAACAATGCATTTATTTAGCCTTAAAGTCATGTCATTGAGTCTCTTTTAGTCATTAAATCATTCTAAATTAATTCGACCGAATTCTATTTTCGCCCTTCAAACATTATTTTCTTACATAACTTGCAATTAATATATTGAAGACAACAATGCATTATTTTATCATTAAAAAGCATATCACTCAGTCTTTTCAATCATTAAATTGTTTGAAGGCACTTCGAACCAATTCTCTTTTTGCATTTAAAACTCGACTTTCGTGTATAACTTCCAATTGATCTATTGCGGGCAACTATGCATTTTTTAGCGTTCAAGCCATATTTTTGCGTCTCTTTTAGTCAGTAAATCATTCTAAATCACTTCAAATGAAATTCGGCATTTAAACATGACTTTCGTGCATAACTTGCAGTTTATCTATTAAAGGCAACAATGCATTTGTTTAGCCTTAAATTCATGTCACCGAGTCTCTTCTAGTCATTAAATCATTCTAAATTAGTTCGAACGAATTCTATTTTCGCCATTCAAATATTATTTTCTTACATAACTTGTAATTAATCTATTGAAGACAACAATGCATTATATTAGCATTAAAAAGCATATCACTCAGTCTTTTCAATCATTAAATTGTTTGAAGGCACTTCGAACCAATTCTCTTTTTGCATTTAAAACGCGACTTTCGTGCATAACTTGCAATTGATCTATTGATGGCAACTATGCCTTTTTTAGCGTTTAAGTCCTATTTTTGCGTCTCTTTTAGTCAGTAAATCATTCTAAATCACTTCGAACGAAATTCGGCCTTTAAACATGACTTTCGTTCGTAACTTGCAGTTCATCTATTGAAGGCAACAATGCATTTGTTTAGGTTTAAAGTCATGTCATTGAGTCTCTTTTAGTCTTTAAATCATTCTAAATTAATTCGAACGAATTCTATTTTCGCCCTCCAAACATTATTTTCTTACATAACTTCTAATTAATCTATTGAAGACAACAATGCAATATTTTAGCATTAAAAAGCATATGACTCAGTCTTTTCAATCATTAAATTGTTTGAAGGCCCTTCGAACCAATTCTCTTTTTGCATTTAGAACGCGACTTTCGTGTATAACTTGCAATTGATCTATTGATGGCAACTATGCCTTTTTTAGCGTTCAAGTCATATTTTTGCGGCTCTTATAGTCAGTAAATCATTCTAAATCCCTTCGAACGAAATTCGGCCTTTAAACATGACTTTCGTGCGTAACTTGGAGTTGATCTATTGAAGGCAACAATGCATTTGTTTAGCCTTGAAGTCATGTCATTGAGTCTCTTTTAGTCATTAAATCATTCTAAATTAATTCGACCGAATTCTATTTTCGCCCTTCAAACATTATTTTCTTACATAACTTGCAATTAATCTATTGAAGACAACAATACATTATTTTAGCATTAAAAAGCATATCACTCAGTCTTTTCAATCACTAAATTGTTTGAAGGCACTTCGAACCAATTTTCTTTTTGCATTTAAAACGCGACTTTCGTGCATAACTTGCAATTGATCTATTGATGGCAACTATGCCTTTTTTAGCGTTCAAGTCATATTTTTGCTTCTCTTTTAGTCAGTAAATCATTCTAAATTACTTCGACCGAAATTCGGCCTTTAAACATGACTTTCATGCGTAACTTGCAGTTGATCTATTGAAGGCAACAATGCATTTGTTTAGCCTTAAAGTCATGTCATTGAGTCTCTTTTAGTCATTAAATCATTCTAAATTAATTCGAACGAATTCTATTTTCGCCATTCAAATATTATTTTCTTACATAACTTGTAATTAATCTATTGAAGACAACAATGCATTATTTTAGCATTAAAAAGCATGTGACTCAGTCTTTTCAATCATTAAATTGTTTGGAGGCACTTCGAACCAATTCTCTTTTTGCATTTAAAAAGCGACTTTCGTGCATAACTTGCAATTGATCTATTGATGGCAACTATGCGTTTTTTAGTGTTCAAGTCATATTTTTGCGTCTCTTTTAGTCAGTAAATCATTCTAAATCACTTCGAACGAAATTCGGCCTTTAAACATGACTTTCGTGCGTAACTTGGAGTTGATCTATTGAAGGCAACAATGCATTTGATTAGCCTTAAAGTCATGTCATTGAGTCTCTTTTAGTCATTAAATCATTCTAAATTAATTCGACCGAATTCCATTTTCGCACTTCAAACATTATTTTCTTACATAACTTGCAATTAATCTATTGAAGACAACAATGCATTATTTTAGCATTAAAAAGCGTATCACTCAGTCTTTTCAATCATTAAATTGTTTGGAGGCACTTCGAACCAATTCTCTTTTTGCATTTAAAACGCGACTTTCGTGCATAACTTGCAATTGATCTATTGATGGCAACTATGCCTTTTTTAGCGTTCAAGTCATATTTTTGCGGCTCTTTTAGTCAGTAAATCATTCTAAATCACTTCGAACGAAATTTGGCCTTTAAACGTGACTTTCGTGCGTAACATGCAGTTGATCTATTGAAGGCAACAATGCATTTGTTTAGCCTTAAAATCATGTCATTGAGTCTCTTTTAGTCATTAAATCATTCTAAATTAATTCGACCGAATTCTATTTTCGCCCTTCAAACATTATTTTCTTACATAACTTGCAATCAATCTATTGAAGACAACAATGCATTATTTTAGCATTAAAAAGCGTATCACTCAGTCTTTTCAATCATTAAATTGTTTGAAGGCACTTCGAACCAATTCTCTTTTTGCATTTAGAACGCCATCTTCATGCATAATTTGCAATTGATCTATTGATGGCAACTATGCATTTTTTTAGCTTTAAAGTCATATTTTTGCATCTTTTTTAGTCAGTAAATCATTCTAAATCACTTCGTATGAAATTCGGCATTTAAACATGACTTTCGTGCATAACTTGCAGTTGATCTATTATAGGCAACAATGCATTTGTTTAGCCTTAAAGTCATGTCACTGAGCCTCTTCTAGTCATTAAATCATTCTAAATTAGTTCGAACGAATTCTATTTTCGCCATTCAAATATTATTTTCTTACATAACTTGTAATTAATCTATTGAAGACAACAATGCATTATTTTAGCATTAAAAAGCAAATGACTCAGTCTTTTCAATCATTAAATTGTTTGAAGGCACTTAATTCTCTTTTTGCATTTAAAATGCGACTTTTGTGCATAACTTGCAATTGATCTATTGATGGCAACTATGCGTTTTTTAGCGTTCAAGTCATATTTTTGCGGCTCTTATAGTCAGTAAATCATTCTAAATCACTTCGAAAGAAATTCGGCCTTTAAACATGGCTTTCGTGCGTAACTTGCAGTTGATCTATTGAAGGCAACAATGCATTTATTTAGCCTTAAAATCATGTCATTGAGTCTCTTTTCGTCATTAAATCATTCTAAATTAATTCGACCGAATTCTATTTTCGCCCTTCAAACATTATTTTCTTACACAACTTGCAATTAATCTATTGAAGACAACAATGCATTATTTTAACATTAAAAAGCATATCACTCAGTCTTTTCAATCATTTAATTGTTTGAAGGCACTTCGAACCAATTCTCTTTTTGCATTTAAAAAGCGACTTTCGTGCATAACTTGCAATTGATCTATTGATGGCAACTATGCGTTTTTTAGTGTTCAAGTCATATTTTTGCGTCTCTTTTAGTCAGTTAATCATTCTAAATCACTTCGAACGAAATTCGGCCTTTAAACATGACTTTCGTGCAAAACTTGCAATTGATCTATTATAGGCAACAATGCATTTGTTTAGCCTTAAATTCATGTCACCGAGTCTCTTCTAGTCATTAAATCATTCTAAATTAGTTCGAACGAATTCTATTTTCTCCCTTCAAATATTATTTTCTTACATAACTTGTAATTAATCTATTGAAGACAACAATGCATTAGTTTAGCATTAAAAAGCATATGACTCAGTCCTTTCAATCATTAAATTGTTTGAAGGCCCTTCGAACCAATTCTCTTTTTGCATTTAGAACGCGACTTTCGTGTATAACTTGCAATTGATCTATTGATGGCAACTATGCCTTTTTTAGCGTTCAAGTCATATTTTTGCGGCTCTTATAGTCAGTAAATCATTCTAAATCCCTTCGAACGAAATTCGGGCTTGAAACATGACTTTCGTGCGTAACTTGGAGTTGATCTATTGAAGGCAACAATGCATTTGTTTAGCCTTAAAGTCATGTCATTGAGTCTCTGTTAGTCATTAAATCATTCTAAATGAATTCGACCGAATTCTATTTTCGCCCTTCAAACATTATTTTCTTACATAACTTGTAATTAATCTATTGAAGACAACAATGCATTATTTTAGCATTAAAAAGCATATCACTCAGTCTTTTCAATCATTAAATTGTTTGAAGGCACATCGAACCAATTTTCTTTTTGCATTTAAAACGCGATTTTCGTGTATAACTTCCAATTGATCTATTAATGGCAACTATGCGTTTTTTAGCGTTTAAGTCATATTTTTGCGTCTCTTTTAGTCAGTAAATCATTCTAAATCACTTCGAACGAAATTCGGCCTTTAAACATGACTTTCGTGCATAACTTGCAATTGATCTATTATAGGCAACAATGCATTTCTTTAGCCTCAAATTCATGTCACCGATTCTCTTCTAGTCATTAAATCATTCTAAATTAGTTCGAACGAATTCTATTTTCGCCCTTCAAATATTATTTTCTTACATAACTTGTAATTAATCTATTGAAGACAAGAATGCATTATTTTAGCATTAAAAAGCATATGACTCAGTCTTTTCCATCATTAAATTGTTTGAAGGCACTTCGAACCAATTCTCTTTTTGCATTTAAAACGCGACTTTCGTGTATAACTTGCAATTGATCTGTTGATGGCAACTATGCCTTTTTTAGCGTTCAAGTCATATTTTTGCGGCTCTTATAGTCAGTAAATCATTCTAAATCACTTCGGACGAAATTCGGCCTTTAAACATGACTTTCGTGCGTAACTTGGAGTTGATCTACTGAAGGCAACAATGCATTTGTTTAGCCTTAAAGTTATGTCATTGAGTCTCTTTTAGTCATTAAATCATTCTAAATTAATTCGACCGAATTCTATTTTCGCCCTTCAAACATTATTTTCTTACATAACTTGCAATTAATCTATTGAAGACAACAATGCATTATTTTAGCATTAAAAAGCGTATCACTCAGTCTTTTCAATTATTAAATTGTTTGAAGGCACTTCGAACCAATTCTCTTTTTGCATTTAGAACGCCATCTTCATGCATAATTTGCAATTGATCTATTGATGGCAACTATGCATTTTTTTAGCTTTAAAGTCATATTTTTGCGTCTTTTTTAGTCAGTAAATCATTCTAAATCACTTCGTATGAAATTCGGCATTTAAAAATGACTTTCGTGCATAACTTGCAGTTGATCTATTATAGGCAACAATGCATTTGTTTAGCCTTAAAGTCATGTCACTGTGTCTCTTCTAGTCATTAAATCATTCTAACTTAGTTCGAACGAATTCTATTTTCGCCATTCAAATATTATTTTCTTACATAACTTGTAATTAATCTATTGAAGACAACAATGCATTATTTTAGCATTAAAAAGCATATCACTCAGTCTTTTCAATCATTAAATTGTTTGGAGGCACTTCGAACCAATTCTCTTTTTGCATTTAAAAAGCGACTTTCGTGCATAAGTTGCAATTGATCTATTGATGGCAACTATGCATTTTTTAGTGTTCAAGTCATATTTTTGCGTCTCTTTTAGTCAGTAAATCATTCTAAATCACTTCGAACGAAATTCGGCCTTTAAACATGACTTTCGTGCGTAACTTGGAGTTGATCTATTGAAGGCAACAATGCATTTGTTTAGCCTTAAAGTCATGTCATTGAGTCTCTTCTAGTCATTAAATCATTCTAAATTAATTCGACCGAATTCTATTTTCGCACTTCAAACATTATTTTCTTACATAACTTGCAATTAATCTATTGAAAAAAACAATGCATTATTTTAGCATTAAAAAGCATATCACTCAGTCTTTTCAATCATTAAATTGTTTGAAGGCACTTCGAACCAATTCTCTTTTTGCATTTAAAACGCGACTTTCATGCATAACTAGCAATTGATCTATTGATGGCAACTATTCCTTTTTCAGCGTTCAAGTCATATTTTTGCGGCTCTTATAGTCAGTAAATCATTCTAAATCACTTCGAACGAAATTTGGCCTTTAAACGTGACTTTCGTGCGTAACTTGCAGTTGATCTATTGAACGCAACAATGCATTTGTTTAGCCTTAAAATCATGTCATTGAGTCTCTTTTTGTCATTAAATCATTCTAAATTAATTCGACCGAATTCTATTTTCGCCATTCAAATATTATTTTCTTACATAACTTGTAATTAATCTATTGAAGACAACAATGCATTATTTTAGCATTAAAAAGCATATCACTCAGTCTTTTCAATCATTAAATTGTTTGGAGGCACTTCGAACCAATTCTCTTTTTGCATTTAAAAAGCGACTTTCGTGCATAACTTGCAATTGATCTATTGATGGCAACTCTACATTTTTTAGCGTTCAAGCCATATTTTTGCGTCTCTTTTAGTCAGTAAATCATTCTAAATCACTTCGTATGAAATTCGGCATTTGAACATGACTTTCATGCATAACTTGCAGTTGATCTATTATAGGGAACAATGCATTTCTTTTGCCTTAAATTCATGTCACTGAGTCTTTTCTAATCATTAAATCATTCTAAATTAATTCGAGCGAATTCTATTTTCGCCCTTCAAACATTATTTTCTTACGTAACTTGTAATTAATCTATTGAAGACAACAATGCATTATTTTAGCATTAAAAAGCATATCACTTAGTCTTTTCAATCATTAAATTGTTTGACGGCACTTCGAACCAATTCTCTTTTTGCATTTAAAACTCGACTTTCGTGTATAACTTGCAATTGATCTATTGATGGCAACTATGCCTTTTTTAGCGTTCAAGCCATATTTTTGCGGCTCTTTTAGTCAGTAAATCATTCTAAATCACTTCGAACGAAATTTGGCCTTTAAACGTGACTTTCGTGCGTAACATGCAGTTGATCTATTGAAGGGAACAATGCATTTGTTTAGCCTTAAAGTCATGTCATTGAGTCTCTTTTAGTCATTAAATCATTCTAAATTAATTCGACCGAATTCTATTTTCGCCCTTCAAACATTATTTTCTTACATAACTTGCAATTAATCTATTGAAGACAACAATACATTATTTTAGCATTAAAAAGCATATCACTCAGTCTTTTCAATCACTAAATTGTTTGAAGGCACTTCGAACCAATTTTCTTTTTGCATTTAAAACGCGACTTTCGTGCATAACTTGCAATTGATCTATTGATGGCAACTATGCCTTTTTTAGCGTTCAAGTCATATTTTTGCTTCTCTTTTAGTCAGTAAATCATTCTAAATTACTTCGACCGAAATTCGGCCTTTAAACATGACTTTCATGCGTAACTTGCAGTTGATCTATTGAAGGCAACAATGCATTTGTTTAGCCTTAAAGTCATGTCATTGAGTCTCTTTTAGTCATTAAATCATTCTAAATTAATTCGAACGAATTCTATTTTCGCCATTCAAATATTATTTTCTTACATAACTTGTAATTAATCTATTGAAGACAACAATGCATTATTTTAGCATTAAAAAGCATGTGACTCAGTCTTTTCAATCATTAAATTGTTTGGAGGCACTTCGAACCAATTCTCTTTTTGCATTTAAAAAGCGACTTTCGTGCATAACTTGCAATTGATCTATTGATGGCAACTATGCGTTTTTTAGTGTTCAAGTCATATTTTTGCGTCTCTTTTAGTCAGTAAATCATTCTAAATCACTGCGAACGAAATTCGGCCTTTAAACATGACTTTCGTGCGTAACTTGGAGTTGATCTATTGAAGGCAACAATGCATTTGATTAGCCTTAAAGTCATGTCATTGAGTCTCTTTTAGTCATTAAATCATTCTAAATTAATTCGACCGAATTCCATTTTCGCACTTCAAACATTATTTTCTTACATAACTTGCAATTAATCTATTGAAGACAACAATGCATTATTTTAGCATTAAAAAGCGTATCACTCAGTCTTTTCAATCATTAAATTGTTTGGAGGCCCTTCGAACCAATTCTCTTTTTGCATTTAAAACGCGACTTTCGTGCATAACTTGCAATTGTTCTATTGATGGCAACTATGCCTTTTTTAGCGTTCAAGTCATATTTTTTCGGCTCTTTTAGTCAGTAAATCATTCTAAATCACTTCGAACGAAATTTGGCCTTTAAACGTGACTTTCGTGCGTAACATGCAGTTGATCTATTGAAGGCAACAATGCATTTGTTTAGCCTTAAAATCATGTCATTGAGTCTCTTTTAGTCATTAAATCATTCTAAATTAATTCGACCGAATTCTATTTTCGCCCTTCAAACATTATTTTCTTACATAACTTGCAATTAATCTATTGAAGGCAACAATGCATTATTTTAGCATTAAAAATCGTATCACTCAGTCTTTTCAATCATTAAATTGTTTGAAGGCACTTCGAACCAATTCTCTTTTTGCATTTAGAACGCCATCTTCATGCATAATTTGCAATTGATCTATTGATGGCAACTATGCATTTTTTTAGCTTTAAAGTCATATTTTTGCATCTTTTTTAGTCAGTAAATCATTCTAAATCACTTCGTATGAAATTCGGCATTTAAACATGACTTTCGTGCATAACTTGCAGTTGATCTATTATAGGCAACAATGCATTTGTTTAGCCTTAAAGTCATGTCACTGAGCCTCTTCTAGTCATTAAATCATTCTAAATTAGTTCGAACGAATTCTATTTTCGCCATTCAAATATTATTTTCTTACATAACTTGTAATTAATCTATTGAAGACAACAATGCATTATTTTAGCATTAAAAAGCAAATGACTCAGTCTTTTCAATCATTAAATTGTTTGAAGGCACTTAATTCTCTTTTTGCATTTAAAATGCGACTTTTGTGCATAACTTGCAATTGATCTATTGATGGCAACTATGCGTTTTTTAGCGTTCAAGTCATATTTTTGCGGCTCTTATAGTCAGTAAATCATTCTAAATCACTTCGAACGAAATTCGGCCTTTAAACATGGCTTTCGTGCGTAACTTGCAGTTGATCTATTGAAGGCAACAATGCATTTATTTAGCCTTAAAATCATGTCATTGAGTCTCTTTTCGTCATTAAATCATTCTAAATTAATTCGACCGAATTCTATTTTCGCCCTTCAAACATTATTTTCTTACACAACTTGCAATTAATCTATTGAAGACAACAATGCATTATTTTAACATTAAAAAGCATATCACTCAGTCTTTTCAATCATTAAATTGTTTGAAGGCACTTCGAACCAATTCTCTTTTTGCATTTAAAAAGCGACTTTCGTGCATAACTTGCAATTGATCTATTGATGGCAACTATGCGTTTTTTAGTGTTCAAGTCATATTTTTGCGTCTCTTTTAGTCAGTTAATCATTCTAAATCACTTCGAACGAAATTCGGCCTTTAAACATGACTTTCGTGCATAACTTGCAATTGATCTATTATAGGCAACAATGCATTTGTTTAGCCTTAAATTCATGTCACCGAGTCTCTTCTAGTCATTAAATCATTCTAAATTAGTTCGAACGAATTCTATTTTCGCCCTTCAAATATTATTTTCTTACATAACTTGTAATTAATCTATTGAAGACAACAATGCATTATTTTAACATTAAAAAGCATATGACTCAGTCCTTTCAATCATTAAATTGTTTGAAGGCCCTTCGAACCAATTCTCTTTTTGCATTTAGAACGCGACTTTCGTGTATAACTTGCAATTGATCTATTGATGGCAACTATGCCTTTTTTAGCGTTCAAGTCATATTTTTGCGGCTCTTATAGTCAGTAAATCATTCTAAATCCCTTCGAACGAAATTCGGCCTTGAAACATGACTTTCGTGCGTAACTTGGAGTTGATCTATTGAAGGCAACAATGCATTTGTTTAGCCTTAAAGTCATGTCATTGAGTCTCTGTTAGTCATTAAATCATTCTAAATGAATTCGACCGAATTCTATTTTCGCCCTTCAAACATTATTTTCTTACATAACTTGTAATTAATCTATTGAAGACAACAATGCATTATTTTAGCATTAAAAAGCATATCACTCAGTCTTTTCAATCATTAAATTGTTTGAAGGCACATCGAACCAATTTTCTTTTTGCATTTAAAACGCGATTTTCGTGTATAACTTCCAATTGATCTATTAATGGCAACTATGCGTTTTTTAGCGTTCAAGTCATATTTTTGCGTCTCTTTTAGTCAGTAAATCATTCTAAATCACTTCGAACGAAATTCGGCCTTTAAACATGACTTTCGTGCATAACTTGCAATTGATCTATTATAGGCAACAATGCATTTCTTTAGCCTCAAATTCATGTCACCGATTCTCTTCTAGTCATTAAATCATTCTAAATTAGTTCGAACGAATTCTATTTTCGCCCTTCAAATATTATTTTCTTACATAACTTGTAATTAATCTATTGAAGACAAGAATGCATTATTTTAGCATTAAAAAGCATATGACTCAGTCTTTTCCATCATTAAATTGTTTGAAGGCACTTCGAACCAATTCTCTTTTTGCATTTAAAACGCGACTTTCGTGTATAACTTGCAATTGATCTGTTGATGGCAACTATGCCTTTTTTAGCGTTCAAGTCATATTTTTGCGGCTCTTATAGTCAGTAAATCATTCTAAATCACTTCGGACGAAATTCGGCCTTTAAACATGACTTTCGTGCGTAACTTGGAGTTGATCTACTGAAGGCAACAATGCATTTGTTTAGCCTTAAAGTTATGTCATTGAGTCTCTTTTAGTCATTAAATCATTCTAAATTAATTCGACCGAATTCTATTTTCGCCCTTCAAACATTATTTTCTTACATAACTTGCAATTAATCTATTGAAGACAACAATGCATTATTTTAGCATTAAAAAGCGTATCACTCAGTCTTTTCAATTATTAAATTGTTTGAAGGCACTTCGAACCAATTCTCTTTTTGCATTTAGAACGCCATCTTCATGCATAATTTGCAATTGATCTATTGATGGCAACTATGCATTTTTTTAGCTTTAAAGTCATATTTTTGCGTCTTTTTTAGTCAGTAAATCATTCTAAATCACTTCGTATGAAATTCGGCATTTAAAAATGACTTTCGTGCATAACTTGCAGTTGATCTATTATAGGCAACAATGCATTTGTTTAGCCTTAAAGTCATGTCACTGTGTCTCTTCTAGTCATTAAATCATTCTAACTTAGTTCGAACGAATTCTATTTTCGCCATTCAAATATTATTTTCTTACATAACTTGTAATTAATCTATTGAAGACAACAATGCATTATTTTAGCATTAAAAAGCATATCACTCAGTCTTTTCAATCATTAAATTGTTTGGAGGCACTTCGAACCAATTCTCTTTTTGCATTTAAAAAGCGACTTTCGTGCATAAGTTGCAATTGATCTATTGATGGCAACTATGCATTTTTTAGTGTTCAAGTCATATTTTTGCGTCTCTTTTAGTCAGTAAATCATTCTAAATCACTTCGAACGAAATTCGGCCTTTAAACATGACTTTCGTGCGTAACTTGGAGTTGATCTATTGAAGGCAACAATGCATTTGTTTAGCCTTAAAGTCATGTCATTGAGTCTCTTCTAGTCATTAAATCATTCTAAATTAATTCGACCGAATTCTATTTTCGCACTTCAAACATTATTTTCTTACATAACTTGCAATTAATCTATTGAAAAAAACAATGCATTATTTTAGCATTAAAAAGCATATCACTCAGTCTTTTCAATCATTAAATTGTTTGAAGGCACTTCGAACCAATTCTCTTTTTGCATTTAAAACGCGACTTTCATGCATAACTAGCAATTGATCTATTGATGGCAACTATTCCTTTTTCAGCGTTCAAGTCATATTTTTGCGGCTCTTATAGTCAGTAAATCATTCTAAATCACTTCGAACGAAATTTGGCCTTTAAACGTGACTTTCGTGCGTAACTTGCAGTTGATCTATTGAACGCAACAATGCATTTGTTTAGCCTTAAAATCATGTCATTGAGTCTCTTTTTGTCATTAAATCATTCTAAATTAATTCGACCGAATTCTATTTTCGCCATTCAAATATTATTTTCTTACATAACTTGTAATTAATCTATTGAAGACAACAATGCATTATTTTAGCATTAAAAAGCATATCACTCAGTCTTTTCAATCATTAAATTGTTTGGAGGCACTTCGAACCAATTCTCTTTTTGCATTTAAAAAGCGACTTTCGTGCATAACTTGCAATTGATCTATTGATGGCAACTCTACATTTTTTAGCGTTCAAGCCATATTTTTGCGTCTCTTTTAGTCAGTAAATCATTCTAAATCACTTCGTATGAAATTCGGCATTTAAACATGACTTTCATGCATAACTTGCAGTTGATCTATTATAGGGAACAATGCATTTCTTTTGCCTTAAATTCATGTCACTGAGTCTTTTCTAATCATTAAATCATTCTAAATTAATTCGAGCGAATTCTATTTTCGCCCTTCAAACATTATTTTCTTACGTAACTTGTAATTAATCTATTGAAGACAACAATGCATTATTTTAGCATTAAAAAGCATATCACTTAGTCTTTTCAATCATTAAATTGTTTGACGGCACTTCGAACCAATTCTCTTTTTGCATTTAAAACTCGACTTTCGTGTATAACTTGCAATTGATCTATTGATGGCAACTATGCCTTTTTTAGCGTTCAAGCCATATTTTTGCGGCTCTTTTAGTCAGTAAATCATTCTAAATCACTTCGAACGAAATTTGGCCTTTAAACGTGACTTTCGTGCGTAACATGCAGTTGATCTATTGAAGGGAACAATGCATTTGTTTAGCCTTAAAATCATGTCATTGAGTCTCTTTTAGTCATTAAATCATTCTAAATTAATTCGACCGAATTCTATTTTCGCCCTTCAAACATTATTTTCTTACATAACTTGCAATTAATCTATTGAAGACAACAATGCATTATTTTATCATTAAAAAGCATATCACTCAGTCTTTTCAATCATTAAATTGTTTGAAGGCACTTCGAACCAATTCTCTTCTTGCATTTAAAATGCGACTTTCGTGCATAACTTGCAATTGATCTATTGATGGCAACTATGCGTTTTTTAGCGTTCAAGTCATATTTTTGCGGCTCTTATAGTCAGTAAATCATTCTAAATCACTTCGAACGAAATTCGGCCTTTAAACATGACTTTCGTGCGTAACTTGGAGTTGATCTATTGAAGGCAACAATGCATTTATTTAGCCTTAAAATCATGTCATTGAGTCTCTTTTCGTCATTAAATCATTCTAAATTAATTCGACCGAATTCTATTTTCGCCCTTCAAACATTATTTTCTTACACAACTTGCAATTAATCTATTGAAGACAACAATGCATTATTTTAACATTAAAAAGCATATCACTCAGTCTTTTCAATCATTAAATTGTTTGAAGGCACTTCGAACCAATTCTCTTTTTGCATTTAAAAAGCGACTTTCGTGCATAACTTGCAATTGATCTATTGATGGCAACTATGCGTTTTTTAGTGTTCAAGTCATATTTTTGCGTCTCATTTAGTCAGTAAATCATTCTAAATCACTTTGAACGAAATTCGGCCTTTAAACATGACTTTCGTGCATAACTTGCAATTGATCTATTATAGGCAACAATGCATTTCTTTAGCCTTAAATTCATGTCACCGAGTCTCTTCTAGTCATTAAATCATTCTAAATTAGTTCGAACGAATTCTATTTTCGCCCTTCAAATATTATTTTCTTACATAACTTGTAATTAATCTATTGAAGACAACAATGCATTATTTTAGCATTAAAAAGCATATGACTCAGTCTTTTCAATCATTAAATTGTTTGAAGGCCCTTCGAACCAATTCTATTTTTGCATTTAGAACGCGACTTTCGTGTATAACTTGCAATTGATCTATTGATGGCAACTATGCCTTTTTTAGCGTTCAAGTCATATTTTTGCGGCTCTTATAGTCAGTAAATCATTCTAAATCCCTTCGAACGAAATTCGGCCTTCAAACATGACTTTCGTGCGTAACTTGGAGTTGATCTATTGAAGGCAACAATGCATTTGTTTAGCCTTAAAGTCATGTCATTGAGTCTCTTTTAGTCATTAAATCATTCTAAATTAATTCGACCGAATTCTATTTTCGCCCTTCAAACATTATTTTCTTACATAACTTGCAATTAATCTACTGAAGACAACAATGCATTATTTTAGCATTAAAAAGCATATCACTCAGTCTTTTCAATCACTAAATTGTTTGAAGGCACTTCGAACCAATTTTCTTTTTGCATTTAAAACGCGACTTTTGTGCATAACTTGCAATTGATCTATTGATGGCAACTATGCCTTTTTTAGCATTCAAGTCATATTTTTGCGGCTCTTTTAGTCAGTAAATCATTCTAAATCACTTCGAACGAAATTTGGCCTTTAAACGTGACTTTCGTGCGTAACATGCAGTTGATCTATTGAAGGCAACAATGCATTTGTTTAGCCTTAAAATCATGTCATTGAGTCTCTTTTAGTCATTAAATCATTCTAAATTAATTCGACCGAATTCTATTTTCGCCCTTCAAACATTATTTTCTTACATAACTTGCAATTAATCTATTGAAGACAACAATGCATTATTTTAGCATTAAAAAGCGTATCACTCAGTCTTTTCAATCATTAAATTGTTTGAAGGCACTTCGAACCAATTCTCTTTTTGCATTTAGAACGCCATCTTCATGCATAATTTGCAATTGATCTATTGATGGCAACTATGCATTTTTTTAGCTTTAAAGTCATATTTTTGCATCTTTTTTAGTCAGTAAATCATTCTAAATCACTTCGTATGAAATTCGGCATTTAAACATGACTTTCGTGCATAACTTGCAGTTGATCTATTATACGGAACAATGCATTTCTTTAGCCTTAAATTCATGTCACTGAGTCTCTTGTAGTAATTAAATAATTCTAAATTAGTTTGAACGAATTCTATTTTCACCCTTCAAATATTATTTTCTTACATAACTTGTAATTAATCTATTGAAGACAACAATGCATTATATTAGCATTAAAAAGCATATCACTCAGTCTTTTCAATCATTAAATTGTTTGAAGGCACTTCGAACCAATTCTCTTTTTGCATTTAAAACGCGACTTTCGTGCATAACTTGCAATTGATCTATTGATGGCAACTATGCCTTTTTTAGCGTTTAAGTCCTATTTTTGCGTCTCTTTTAGTCAGTAAATCATTCTAAATCACTTCGAACGAAATTCGGCCTTTAAACATGACTTTCGTCCGTAACTTGCAGTTCATCTATTGAAGGCCACAATGCATTTGTTTAGCCTTAAAGGCATGTCACCGAGTCTCTTCTAGTCATTAAATCATTCTAAATTAATTCGACCGAATTCTATTTTCGCCCTTCAAACATTATTTTCTTACATAACTTGCAATTAATCTATTGAAGACAACAATGCATTATTTTATCATTAAAAAGCATATCACTCAGTCTTTTCAATCATTAAATTGTTTGAAGGCACTTCGAACCAATTCTCTTTTTGCATTTAGAACGCGACTTTCGTGCATAACTTGAAATTGATCTATTGATGGCAACTCTGCATTTTTTAGCGTTCAAGCCATATTTTTGCGTCTCTTTTAGTCAGTAAATCTTTCTAAATCACTTCGTCTGAAATTCGGCATATAAGCATGACTTTCGTGCGTAACTTGTAGTTGATCTATTAAAGGCAACAATGCATTTGTTTAGCCTTAAAGGCATGTCACCGAGTCTCTTCTAGTCATTAAATCATTCTAAATTAATTCGAACGAATTCTATTTTCGCCCTTCAAACATTATTTTCTTACATAACTTGTAATTAATCTATTCAAGACAACAATGCATTATTTTAGCATTAAAAAGCATATCACTCAGTCTTTTCAATCATTAAATTGTTTGAAGGCACTTCGAACCAATTCTCTTTTTGCATTTAGAACGCGACTTTCGTGCATAACTTGAAATTGATCTATTGATGGCAACTCTGCATTTTTTAGCGTTCAAGCCATATTTTTGCGTCTCTTTTAGTCAGTAAATCTTTCTAAATCACTTCGTATGAAATTCGGCATTTAAACATGACTTTCATGCATAACTTGCAGTTGATCTATTATAGGGAACAATGCATTTCTTTTGCCTTAAATTCATGTCACTGAGTCTTTTCTAATCATTAAATCATTCTAAATTAATTCAAGCGAATTCTATTTTCGCCCTTCAAACATTATTTTCTTACATAACTTGTAATTAATCTATTGAAGACAACAATGCATTATTTTAGCATTAAAAAGCATATCACTCAGTCTTTTCAATCATTAAATTGTTTGAAGGCACTTCGAACCAATTCTCTTTTTGCATTTAGAACGCCATCTTCATGCATAATTTGCAGTTGATATATTGATGGCAACTATGCATTTTTTTAGCTTTAAAGTCATATTTTTGCGTCTTTTTTAGTCAGTAAATCATTCTAAATCACTTCGTATGAAATTCGGCATTTAAACATGACTTTCGTGCATAACTTGCAGTTGATCTATTATAGGCAACAATGCATTTGTTTAGCCTTAAATTCATGTCACTGAGTCTCTTTTAGTCATTAACTAATTCTAAATTAATTCGAACGAATTCTATTTTCGCCCTTCAAACATTATTTTCTTACGTAACTTGTAATTAATCTATTGAAGACAACAATGCATTATTTTAGCATTAAAAAGCATATCACTTAGTCTTTTCAATCATTAAATTGTTTGAAGGCACTTCGAACCAATTCTCTTTTTGCATTTAAAACTCGACTTTCGTGTATAACTTGCAATTGATCTATTGATGGAAACTATGCCTTTTTTAGCGTTGAAGACATATTTTTGCGGCTCTTATAGTCAGTAAATCATTCTAAGTCACTTCGAACGAAATTCGGCCTTTAAACATGACTTTCGTGCGTAACTTGCAGTTGATCTATTGAAGGCAACAATGCATTTATTAAGCCTTAAAGTCATGTCATTGAGTCTCTTTTAGTCATTAAATCATTCTAAATTAATTCGACCGAATTCTATTTTCGCCCTTCGAACATTATTTTCTTACATAACTTGCAATTAATCTATTGAAGACAACAATGCATTATTTTATCATTAAAAAGCATATCACTCAGTCTTTTCAATCATTAAATTGTTTGAAGGCACTTCGAACCAATTCTCTTTTTGCATTTAAAATGCGACTTTCGTGCATAACTTGCAATTGATCTATTGATGGCAACTATGCGTTTTTTAGCGTTCAAGTCATATTTTTGCATCTTTTTTAGTCAGTAAATCATTCTAAATCACTTCGTATGAAATTCGGCATTTAAACATGACTTTCGTGCATAACTTGCAGTTGATCTATTATAGGCAACAATGCATTTGTTTAGCCTTAAATTCATGTCACTGAGTCTCTTTTAGTCATTAAATCATTCTAAATTAATCCGAACGAATTCTATTTTCGCCCTTCTAACATTATTTTCTTACGTAACTTGTAATTAATCTATTGAAGACAACAATGCATTATTTTAGCATTAAAAAGCATATCACTTAGTCTTTTCAATCATTAAATTGTTTGACGGCACTTCGAACCAATTCTCTTTTTGCATTTAAAACTCGACTTTCGTGTATAACTTGCAATTGATCTATTGATGGAAACTATGCCTTTTTTAGCGTTCAAGTCATATTTTTGCGGCTCTTATAGTCAGTAAATCATTCTAAATCACTTCGAACGAAATTCGGCCTTTAAACATGACTTTCGTGCGTAACTTGCAGTTGATCTATTGAAGGCAACAATGCATTTATTTAGCCTTAAATTCATGTCATTGAGTCTCTTTTAGTCATTAAATCATTCTAAATTAATTCGACCGAATTCTATTTTCGCCCTTCAAACATTATTTTCTTACATAACTTGCAATTAATCTATTGAAGACAACAATGCATTATTTTATCATTAAAAAGCATATCACTCAGTCTTTTCAATCATTAAATTGTTTGAAGGCACTTCGAACAAATTCTCTTTTTGCATTTAAAATGCGACTTTCGTGCATAACTTGCAATTGATCTATTGATGGCAACTATGCCTTTTTTAGCGTTCAAGTCATATTTTTGCGGCTCTTATAGTCAGTAAATCATTCTAAATCACTTCGAACAAAATTCGGCCTTTAAACATGACTTTCGTGCGTAACTTGCAGTTGATCTATTGAAGGCAACAATGCATTTATTTAGCCTTAAAGTCATGTCATTGAGTCTCTTTTAGTCATTAAATCATTCTAAATTAATTTGACCGAATTCTATTTTCGCCCTTCGAACATTATTTTCTTACATAACTTGCAATTAATCTATTGAAGACAACAATGCATTATTTTATCATTAAAAAGCATATCACTCAGTCTTTTCAATCATTAAATTGTTTGAAGGCACTTCGAACCAATTCTCTTTTTGCATTTAAAATGCGACTTTCGTGCATAACTTGCAATTGATCTATTGATGGCAACTATGCGTTTTTTAGCGTTGAAGTCATATTTTTGCGTCTCTTTTAGTCAGTAAATCATTCTAAATCACTTCGAACGAAATTCGGCCTTTAAACATGACTTTCGTGCATAACTTGCAATTGATCTATTATAGGCAACAATGCATTTCTTTAGCCTTAAATTCATGTCACCGAGTCTCTTTTAGTCATTAAATCATTCTAAATTAATTCGACCGAATTCTATTTTCGCCCTTCAAACATTATTTTCTTACATAACTTGCAATTAATCTATTGAAGACAACAATGCATTATTTTAGCATTAAAAAGCATATCACTCAGTCTTTTCAATCATTAAATTGTTTGAAGGCACTTCGAACCAATTCTCTTTTTGCATTTAGAACGCCATCTTCATTCATAATTTGCAATTGATCTATTGATGGCAACTATGCGTTTTTTAGCGTTGAAGTCATATTTTTGCGTCTCTTTTAGTCAGTAAATAATTCTAAACCACTTCGAACGAAATTCGGCCTTTAAACATGACTTTCATGCATAACTTGCAATTGATCTATTATAGGCAACAATGCATTTCTTTAGCCTTAAATTCATGTCACCGAGTCTCTTTTAGTCATTAAATCATTCTAAATTAATTCGAACGAATTCTATTTTCGCCCTTCAAACATTATTTTCTTACGTAACTTGTAATTAATCTATTGAAGACAACAATGCATTATTTTAGCATTAAAAAGCATATCACTTAGTCTTTTCAATCATTAAATTGTTTGACGGCACTTCGAACCAATTCTCTTTTTGCATTTAAAACTCGACTTTCGTGTATAACTTGCAATTGATCTATTGATGGAAACTATGCCTTTTTTAGCGTTCAAGTCATATTTTTGCGGCTCTTATAGTCAGTAAATCATTCTAAATCACTTCGAACGAAATTCGGCATTTAAACATGATTTTCGTGCGTAACTTGCAGTTGATCTATTGAAGGCAACAATGCATTTATTTAGCCTTAAAGTCATGTCATTGAGTCTCTTTTAGTCATTAAATCATTCTAAATTAATTCGACCGAATTCTATTTTCGCCCTTCAAACATTATTTTCTTACATAACTTGCAATTAATCTATTGAAGACAACAATGCATTATTTTATCATTAAAAAGCATATCACTCAGTCTTTTCAATCATTAAATTGTTTGAAGGCACTTCGAACCAATTCTCTTTTTGCATTTAAAATGCGACTTTCGTGCATAACTTGCAATTGATCTATTGATGGCAACTATGCCTTTTTTAGCGTTCAAGTCATATTTTTGCGTCTCTTTTAGTCAGTAAATCATTCTAAATCACTTCGAACGAAATTCGGCCTTTAAACGTGACTTTCGTGCGTAACTTGCAGTTAATCTATTGAAGGCAACAATGCATTTGTTTAGCCTTAAAGTCATGTCACTGAGTCTCTTCTAGTCATTAAATCATTCTAAATTAGTTCGAACGAATTCTATTTTCGCCATTGAAATATTATTTTCTTACATAACTTGTAATTAATCTATTGAAGACAACAATGCACTATTTTAGCATTAAAAAGCATATCACTCAGTCTTTTCAATCATTAAATTGTTTGAAGGCACTTCGAACCAATTCTCTTTTTGCATTTAGAATGCCATCTTCATTCATAATTTGCAATTGATCTATTGATGGCAACTATGCGTTTTTTAGCGTTGAAGTCATATTTTTTCGTCTCTTTTAGTCAGTAAATCATTCTAAATCACTTCGAACAAAATTCGGCCTTTAAACATGACTTTCGTGCATAACTTGCAATTGATCTATTATAGGCAACAATGCATTTCTTTAGCCTTAAATTCATGTCACCGAGTCTCTTTTAGTCATTAAATCATTCTAAATTAATTCGACGGAATTCTATTTTCGCCCTTCAAACATTATTTTCTTACATAACTTGCAATTAATCTATTGAAGACAACAATGCATTATTTTAACATTAAAAAGCATATCACTCAGTCTTTTCAATCATTAAATTGTTTGAAGGCACTTCGAACCAATTCTCTTTTTGCATTTAAAACGCGAGTTTCATGCATAATTTGCAATTGATCTATTGATGGCAACTATGCGTTTTTTAGCGTTGAAGTCATATTTTTTCGTCTCTTTTAGTCAGTAAATCATTCTAAATCACTTCGAACAAAATTCGGCCTTTAAACATGACTTTCGTGCGTAACTTGCAGTTGATCTATTGAAGGCAACAATGCATTTGTTTAGCCTTAAAGTCATGTCATTGAGTCTCTTCTAGACATTAAATCATTCTAAATTAATTCGACCGAATTCTATTTTCGCCCTTCAAACATTATTTTCTTCTATAACTTGCAATTAATCTATTGAAGACAACAATGCATTATTTTAGCATTAAAAAGCATATCACTCAGTCTTTTCAATCATTAAATTGTTTGAAGGCACTTCGAACCAATTCTCTTTTTGCATTTAAAAAGCGACTTTCGTGCATAACTTGCAATTGATCTATTGATGGCAACTATGCGTTTTTTAGCGTTCAAGTCATATTTTTGCGTCTCTTTTAGTCAGTAAATCATTCTAAATAACTTCGAACGAAATTCGGCATTTAAACATGACTTTCGTGCATAACTTGCAATTGATCTATTATAGGCAACAATGCATTTCTTTAGCCTTAAATTCATGTCACCGAGTCTCTTCTAGTCATTAAATCATTCTAAATTAGTTCGAACCAATTCTATTTTCGCCCTACAAATATTATTTTCTTACATAACTTGTAATTAATCTATTGAAGACAACAATGCATTATTTTAGCATTAAAAAGCATATCACTCAGTCTTGTCAATCATTAAATTGTTTGAAGGCACCTCGAACCAATTCTCTTTTTCCATTTAAAACGCGACTTTAGTGCATAACTTGCAATTGATCTATTGATGGCAACTATGCATTTTTTAGCGTTCTAGTCATATTTTTGCGTCTCTTTTAGTCAGTAAATCATTCTAAATCACTTCGAACGAAATTCGGCCTTTAAACATGACTTTCGTGCGTAACTTGCAGTTGATCTATTGAAGGCAACAATGCATTTGTTTAGCCTTAAAGTAATGTCATTGAGTCTCTTCTAGTCATTAAATCATTCTAAATTAATTCGACCGAATTCTATTTTCGCCCTTCAAACATTATTTTCTTCTATAACTTGCAATTAATCTATTGAAGACAACAATGCATTATTTTAGCATTAAAAAGCATATCACTCAGTCTTTTCAATCATTAAATTGTTTGAAGGCACTTCGAACCAATTCTCTTTTTGCTTTTAAAAAGCAACTTTCGTGCATAACTTGCAATTGATCTATTGATGGCAACTATGCGTTTTTTAGCGTTCAAGTCATATTTTTGCGTCTCTTTTAGTCAGTAAATCATTCTAAATCACTTTGAACGAAATTCGGCCTTTAAACATGACTTTCGTGCATAACTTGCAATTGATCTATTATAGGCAACAATGCATTTCTTTAGCCTTAAATTCATGTCACCGAGTCTCTTCTAGTCATTAAATAATTCTAAATTAGTTCGAACCAATTCTATTTTCGCCCTTCAGATATTATTTTCTTACATAACTTGTAATTAATCTATTGAAGACAACAATGCATTATTTTAGCATTAAAAAGCATATGACTCAGTCTTTTCAATCATTAAATTGTTTGAAGGCACTTCGAACCAATTCTCTTTTTGCATTTAAAACGCGACTTTCGTGCATAATTTGCAATTGATCTATTGATGGCAACTATGCGTTTTTTAGCGTTGAAGTCATATTTTTTCGTCTCTTTTAGTCAGTAAATCATTCTAAATCACTTCGAACAAAATTCGGCCTTTAAACATGACTTTCATGCATAACTTGCAATTGATCTATTATAGGCAACAATGCATTTCTTTAGCCTTAAATTCATGTCACCGAGTCTCTTTTAGTCATTAAATCATTCTAAATTAATTCGACGGAATTCTATTTTCGCCCTTCAAACATTATTTTCTTACATAACTTGCAATTAATCTATTGAAGACAACAATGCATTATTTTAACATTAAAAAGCATATCACTCAGTCTTTTCAATCATTAAATTGTTTGAAGGCACTTCGAACCAATTCTCTTTTTGCATTTAAAACGCGAGTTTCATGCATAACTTGCAATTGATCTATTGATGGAAACTATGCCTTTTTTAGCGTTCAAGTCATATTTTTGCGTCTCTTTTAGTCTGTAAATCATTCTAAATCACTTCGAACGAAATTCGGCCTTTAAACATGACTTTCGTGCGTAACTTGTAGTTGATCTATTGAAGGCAACAATGCATTTGTTTAGCCTTAAAGTCATGTCATTGAGTCTCTTCTAGACATTAAATCATTCTAAATTAATTCGACCGAATTCTATTTTCGCCCTTCAAACATTATTTTCTTCTATAACTTGCAATTAATCTATTGAAGACAACAATGCATTATTTTAGCATTAAAAAGCATATCACTCAGTCTTTTCAATCATTAAATTGTTTGAAGGCACTTCGAACCAATTCTCTTTTTGCATTTAAAAAGCGACTTTCGTGCATAACTTGCAATTGATCTATTGATGGCAACTATGCGTTTTTTAGCGTTCAAGTCATATTTTTGCGTCTCTTTTAGTCAGTAAATCATTCTAAATAACTTCGAACGAAATTCGGCATTTAAACATGACTTTCGTGCATAACTTGCAATTGATCTATTATAGGCAACAATGCATTTCTTTAGCCTTAAATTCATGTCACCGAGTCTCTTCTAGTCATTAAATCATTCTAAATTAGTTCGAACCAATTCTATTTTCGCCCTACAAATATTATTTTCTTACATAACTTGTAATTAATCTATTGAAGACAACAATGCATTATTTTAGCATTAAAAAGCATATCACTCAGTCTTGTCAATCATTAAATTGTTTGAAGGCACCTCGAACCAATTCTCTTTTTCCATTTAAAACGCGACTTTAGTGCATAACTTGCAATTGATCTATTGATGGAAACTATGCATTTTTTAGCGTTCTAGTCATATTTTTGCGTCTCTTTTAGTCAGTAAATCATTCTAAATCACTTCGAACGAAATTCGGCCTTTAAACATGACTTTCGTGCGTAACTTGCAGTTGATCTATTGAAGGCAACAATGCATTTGTTTAGCCTTAAAGTAATGTCATTGAGTCTCTTCTAGTCATTAAATCATTCTAAATTAATTCGACCGAATTCTATTTTCGCCCTTCAAACATTATTTTCTTCTATAACTTGCAATTAATCTATTGAAGACAACAATGCATTATTTTAGCATTAAAAAGCATATCACTCAGTCTTTTCAATCATTAAATTGTTTGAAGGCACTTCGAACCAATTCTCTTTTTGCTTTTAAAAAGCAACTTTCGTGCATAACTTGCAATTGATCTATTGATGGCAACTATGCGTTTTTTAGCGTTCAAGTCATATTTTTGCGTCTCTTTTAGTCAGTAAATCATTCTAAATCACTTTGAACGAAATTCGGCCTTTAAACATGACTTTCGTGCATAACTTGCAATTGATCTATTATAGGCAACAATGCATTTCTTTAGCCTTAAATTCATGTCACCGAGTCTCTTCTAGTCATTAAATAATTCTAAATTAGTTCGAACCAATTCTATTTTCGCCCTTCAGATATTATTTTCTTACATAACTTGTAATTAATCTATTGAAGTCAACAATGCATTATTTTAGCATTAAAAAGCATATGACTCAGTCTTTTCAATCATTAAATTGTTTGAAGGCACTTCGAACCAATTCTCTTTTTGCATTTAAAACGCGACTTTCGTGCATAATTTGCAATTGATCTATTGATGCCAAATATGCCTTTTTTAGCGTTCAAGTTATATTTTTGCGTCTCTTTTAGTCAGTAAATCATTCTAAATCACTTCGAACGAAATTCGGCCTTTAAACATAACTTTCATGCGTAACTTGCAGTTCATCTATTGAAGGCAACAATGCATTTGTTTAGCCTTAAAGTCATGTCATTGAGTCTCTTCTAGACATTAAATCATTCTAAATTAATTCGACCGAATTCTATTTTCGCCCTTCAAACATTATTTTCTTCTATAACTTGCAATTAATCTATTGAAGACAACAATGCATTATTTTAGCATTAAAAAGCATATCACTCAGTCTTTTCAATCATTAAATTGTTTGAAGGCACTTCGAACCAATTCTCTTTTTGCATTTAAAAAGCGACTTTCGTGCATAACTTGCAATTGATCTATTGATGGCAACTATGCGTTTTTTAGCGTTCAAGTCATATTTTTGCGTCTCTTTTAGTCAGTAAATCATTCTAAATAACTTCGAACGAAATTCGGCATTTAAACATGACTTTCGTGCATAACTTGCAATTGATCTATTATAGGCAACAATGCATTTCTTTAGCCTTAAATTCATGTCACCGAGTCTCTTCTAGTCATTAAATCATTCTAAATTAGTTCGAACCAATTCTATTTTCGCCCTTGAAATATTATTTTCTTACATAACTTGTAATTAATCTATTGAAGACAACAATGCATTATTTTAGCATTAAAAAGCATCTCACTCAGTCTTGTCAATCATTAAATTGTTTGAAGGCACCTCGAACCAATTCTCTTTTTCCATTTAAAACGCGACTTTAGTGCATAACCTGCAATTGATCTATTGATGGCAACTATGCATTTTTTAGCGTTCTAGTCATATTTTTGCGTCTCTTTTAGTCAGTAAATCATTCTAAATCACTTCGAACGAAATTCGGCCTTTAAACATGACTTTCGTGCGTAACTTGCAGTTGATCTATTGAAGGCAACAATGCATTTGTTTAGCCTTAAAGTAATGTCATTGAGTCTCTTCTAGTCTTTAAATCATTCTAAATTAATTCGACCGAATTCTATTTTCGCCCTTCAAACATTATTTTCTTCTATAACTTGCAATTAATCTATTGAAGACAACAATGCATTATTTTAGCATTAAAAAGCATATCACTCAGTCTTTTCAATCATTAAATTGTTTGAAGGCACTTCGAACCAATTCTCTTTTTGCATTTAAAAAGCGACTTTCGTGCATAACTTGCAATTGATCTATTGATGGCAACTATGCGTTTTTTAGCGTTCAAGTCATATTTTTGCGTCTCTTTTAGTCAGTAAATTATTCTAAATAACTTCGAACGAAATTCGGCATTTAAACATGACTTTCGTGCATAACTTGCAATTGATCTATTATAGGCAACAATGCATTTCTTTAGCCTTAAATTCATGTCACCGAGTCTCTTCTAGTCATTAAATCATTCTAAATTAGTTCGAACCAATTCTATTTTCGCCCTTCAAATATTATTTTCTTACATAACTTGTAATTAATCTATTGAAGACAACAATGCATTATTTTAGCATTAAAAAGCATATCACTCAGTCTTGTCAATCATTAAATTGTTTGAAGGCACCTCGAACCAATTCTCTTTTTCCATTTAAAACGCGACTTTAGTGCATAACTTGCAATTGATCTATTGATGGCAACTATGCATTTTTTAGCGTTCTAGTCATATTTTTGCGTCTCTTTTAGTCAGTAAATCATTATAAATCACTTCGAACGAAATTCGGCCTTTAAACATAACTTTCATGCGTAACTTGCAGTTGATCTATTGAAGGCAACAATGCATTTGTTTAGCCTTAAAGTCATGTCATTGAGTCTCTTTTAGTCATTAAATCATTCTAAATTAATTCGAACGAATTCTATTTTCGCCCTTCAAACATTATTTTCTTAGGTAACTTGTAATTAATCTATTGAAGACAACAATCCATTATTTTAACATTAAAAAGCATATCACTCAGTCTTTTCAATCATTAAATTGTTTGAAGGCACTTCGAACCAATTCTCTTTTTGCTTTTAAAAAGCGACTTTCGTGCATAACTTGCAATTGATCTATTGATGGCAACTATGCGTTTTTTAGCGTTGAAGTCATATTTTTGCGTCTCTTTTAGTCAGTAAATCATTCTAAATCACTTCGAACGAAATTCGGCCTTTAAACATGACTTTCGTGCATAACTTGCAATTGATCTATTATAGGCAACAATGCATTTCTTTAGCCTTAAATTCATGTCACCGAGTCTCTTCTAGTCATTAAATAATTGTAAATTAGTTCGAACCAATTCTATTTTCACCCTTCAAATATTATTTTCTTACATAACTTGTAATTAATCTATTGAAGACAACAATGCATTATTTTAGCATTAATAAGCATATCACTCAGTCTTTTCAATCATTAAATTGTTTGAAGGCAGTTCGAACCAATTCTCTTTTTGCATTTAAAACGCGACTTTCGTGCATAACTTGCAATTGATCTATTGATGCCAAATATGCCTTTTTTAGCGTTCAAGTCATATTTTTGCGTCTCTTTGAGTCAGTAAATCATTCTAAATCACTTCGAACGAAATTCGGCCTTTAAACATGACTTTCGTGCGTAACTTGCAGCTCATCTATTGAAGGCAACAATGCATTTGTTTAGCCTTAAAGTCATGTCATTGAGTCTCTTTTAGTCATTAAATCATTCTAAATTAATTCGACCGAATTCTATTTTCGCCCTTCAAACATTATTTTCTTACATAACTTGCAATTAATCTATTGAAGACAACAATGCATTATTTTAGCATTAAAAAGCATATCACTCAATCTTTTCAATCATTAAATTGTTTGAAGGCACTTCAAACCAATTCTCTTTTTGCATTTAAAACGCGACTTTCGTGCATAACTTGCAATTGATCTATGGATGGCAACTATGCATTTTTTAGCGTTCAAGTCATATTTTTGCGTCTCTTTTAGTCAGTAAATCATTCTAAATCACTTCGAAAGAAATTCGGCATTTAAACATGACTTTCGTGCATAACTTGCAGTTGATCTATTAAAGGCACCAATGCATTTGTTTAGCCTTAAATTCATGTCACCGAGTCTCTTCTAGTCATTAAATCATTCTAAATTAGTTCGAACGAATTCTATTTTCGCCATTCAAATATTATTTTCTTACATAACTTGTAATTAATCTATTGAAGACAACAATGCATTATTTTAGCATTAATAAGCATATCACTCAGTCTTTTCAATCATTAAATTGTTTGAAGGCAGTTCGAACCAATTCTCTTTTTGCATTTAAAACGCGACTTTCGTGCATAACTTGCAATTGATCTATTGATGCCAAATATGCCTTTTTTAGCGTTCAAGTCATATTTTTGCGTCTCTTTGAGTCAGTAAATCATTCTAAATCACTTCGAACGAAATTCGGCCTTTAAACATGACTTTCGTGCGTAACTTGCAGCTCATCTATTGAAGGCAACAATGCATTTGTTTAGCCTTAAAGTCATGTCATTGAGTCTCTTCTAGTCATTAAATCATTCTAAATTAATTCGACCGAATTCTATTTTCGCCCTTCAAACATTATTTTCTTACATAACTTGCAATTAATCTATTGAAGACAACAATGCATTATTTTAGCATTAAAAAGCATATCACTCAATCTTTTCAATCATTAAATTGTTTGAAGGCACTTCAAACCAATTCTCTTTTTGCATTTAAAACGCGACTTTCGTGCATAACTTGCAATTGATCTATTGATTCCAAATATGCCTTTTTTAGCGTTCAAGTCATATTGTTGCGTCTCTTTTAGTCAGTAAATCATTCTAAATCACTTCGAACGAAATTCGGCCTTTAAACATGACTTTCGTGCGTAACTTGCAGTTCATCTATTGAAGGCAACAATGCATTTGTTTAGCCTTAAAGTCATGTCATTGAGTCTCTTTTAGTCTTTAAATCATTCTAAATTAATTTGAACCAATTCTATTTTCGCCCTTCAAACATTATTTTCTTACATAACTTGTAATTAATCTATTCAAGACAACAATGCATTATTTTAGCATTAAAAAGCATATCACTCAGTCTTTTCAATCATTAAATTGTTTGGAGGCACTTCGAACCAATTCTCTTTTTGCATTTAAAACGCGACTTTCGTGCATAACTTGCAATTGATCTATTGATGCCAAATATGCCTTTTTTAGCGTTCAAGTCATATTTTTGCGTCTCTTTTAGTCAGTAAATCATTCTAAATCACTTCGAATGAAATTCGGCCTTTAAACATAACTTTCGTGCGTAACTTGCAGTTCATCTATTGAAGGCAACAATGCATTTTTTTAGCCTTAAAGTCATGTCATTGAGTCTCTTTTAGTCATTAAATCATTCTAAATTAATTCGAACGAATTCTATTTTCGCCCTTCAAACATTATTTTCTTACGTAACTTGTAATTAATCTATTCAAGACAACAATGCATTATTTTAGCATGAAAAAGCATATCACTCAGTCTTTTCAATCATTAAATTGTTTGAAGGCACTTCGAACCAATTCTCTTTTTGCATTTAGAACGCGACTTTCGTGCATAACTTGAAATTGATCTATTGATGGCAACTCTGCATTTTTTAGCGTTCAAGCCATATTTTTGCGTCCCTTTTAGTCAGCAAATCATTCTAAATCACTTCGAATGAAATTCGGCATTTAAACATGACTTTCGTGCATAACTTGCAGTTTATCTATTAAAGGCAACAATGCATTTGTTTAGCCTTAAATTCATGTCACCGAGTCTCTTCTAGTCATTAAATCATTCTAAATTAGTTCGAACGAATTCTATTTTCGCCATTCAAATATTATTTTCTTACATAACTTGTAATTAATCTATTGAAGACAACAATGCATTATTTTAGCATTAAAAAGCAAATGACTCAGTCTTTTCAATCATTAAATTGTTTGAAGGCACTTCGAACTAATTCTCTTTTTGCATTTAAAATGCGACTTTTGTGCATAACTTGCAATCTATTGATGGCAACTATGCGTTTTTTAGCGTTCAAGCCATATTTTTTCGTCCTTTTTAGTCAGTAAATCATTCTAAATCACTTCGAATGAAATTCGGCATTTAAACATGACTTTCGTGCATAACTTGCAGTTTATCTATTAAAGGCAACAATGCATTTGTTTAGCCTTAAATTCATGTCACCGAGTCTCTTCTAGTCATTAAATCATTCTAAATTAGTTCGAACCAATTCTATTTTCGCCCTTCAAATATTATTTTCTTACATAACTTGTAATTAATCTATTGAAGACAACAATGCATTATTTTAGCATTAATAAGCATATGACTCAGTCTTTTCAATCATTAAATTGTTTGAAGGCACTTCGAACCAATTCTCTTTTTGCATTTAAAACGCGACTTTCGTGCATAACTTGCAATTGATCTATTGATGCCAAATCTGCCTTTTTTAGCGTTCAAGTCATATTTTTGCGTCTCTTTTAGTCAGTAAATCATTCTAAATCACTTCGAACGAAATTCGGCCTTTAAACATGACTTTCGTGCAGAACTTGCAATTGATCTATTATAGGCAACAATGCATTTGTTTAGCCTTAAATTCATGTCACCGAGTCTCTTCTAGTCATTAAATAATTCTAAATTAGTTCGAACGAATTCTATTTTCGCCATTCAAATATTATTTTCTTACATAACTTGTAATTAATCTATTGAAGACAACAATGCATTATTTTAGCATTAAAAAGCATATCACTCAGTCTTTTCAATCATTAAATTGTTTGAAGGCACTTCGAACCAATTCTCCTTTTGCATTTAAAATGCGACTTTTGTGCATAACTTGCAATTGATCTATTGATGGCAACTATGCGTTTTTTAGCGTTCAAGTCATATTTTTGCGTCTCTTTTAGTCAGTAAATCATTCTAAATCACTTCGAACGAAATTCGGCCTTTAAACATGACTTTCGTGCAGAACTTGCAATTGATCTATTATAGGCAACAATGCATTTGTTTAGCCTTAAATTCATGTCACCGAGTCTCTTCTAGTCATTAAATAATTCTAAATTAGTTCGAACGAATTCTATTTTCGCCATTCAAATATTATTTTCTTACATAACTTGTAATTAATCTATTGAAGACAACAATGCATTATTTTAGCATTAAAAAGCATATCACTCAGTCTTTTCAATCATTAAATTGTTTGAAGGCACTTCGAACCAATTCTCCTTTTGCATTTAAAATGCGACTTTTGTGCATAACTTGCAATTGATCTATTGATGGCAACTATGCGTTTTTTAGCGTTCAAGTCATATTTTTGCGTCTCTTTTTGTCAGTAAATCATTCTAAATCACTTCGAACGAAATTCGGCCTTTAAACATGACTTTCGTGCAGAACTTGCAATTGATCTATTATAGGCAACAATGCATTTGTTTAGCCTTAAATTCATGTCACTGAGTCTCTTCTAGTCATTAAATCATTCTAAATTAGTTCGAACGAATTCTATTTTCACCCTTCAAATATTATTTTCTTACATAACTTGTAATTAATCTATTCAAGACAACAATGCATTATTTTAGCATTAAAAATCAGATCACTCAGTCTTTTCAATCATTAAATTGTTTGAAGGCACTTCGAACCAATTCTCTTTTTGCATTTAAAACGCGACTTTCGTGCATAACTTGCAATTGATCTATTGATGCCAAATATGCCTTTTTTAGCGTTCAAGTCATATTTTTGCATCTCTTTTAGTCAGTAAATCATTCTAAATCACTTCGAACGAAATTCTGCCTTTAAACATGACTTTCGTGCGTAACTTGCAGTTGATCTATTGAAGGCAACAATGCATTTGTTTAGCCTTAAAGTCATGTCATTGAGTCTCTTTTAGTCATTAAATCATTCTAAATTAATTCGAACGAATTCTATTTTCGCCCTTCAAACATTATTTTCTTACATAACTTCTAATTAATCTATTGAAGACAACAATGTATTATTTTAGCATTAAAAAGCATATCACTCAGTCTGTTCAATCATTAAATTGTTTGAAGGCACTTCGAACTAATTCTCTTTTTGCTTTTAAAACCCGACTTTCGTGCATAACTTGCAATTGATCTATTGATGGTAACTATGCGTTTTTTAGTGTTCAAGTCATATTTTTGCGTCTCTTTTAGTTAGTAAATCATTCTAAATCACTTCGAACGAAATTCGGCCTTTAAACATGACTTTCGCGCATAACTTGCAGTTGATCTATTATAGGGAACAATGCATTTCTTTAGCCTTAAATTCATGTCACTGAGTCTCATCTAGTCATTAAATCATTCTAAATTAGTTCGAACGAATTCTATTTTCACCCTTCAAACATTATTTTCTTACATAACTTGTAATTAGTCTATTGAAGACAACAATGCATTATTTTAGCATTAAAAAGCATATCACTCAATCTTTTCAATCATTAAATTGTTTGAAGGCACTTCGAACCAATTCTCTTTTTGCATTTAAAATGCGACTTTCGTGCATAACTTGCAATTGATCTATTGATGCCAAATATGCCTTTTTTAGCGTTCAAGTCATATTTTTGCATCTCTTTTAGTTAGTAAATCATTCTAAATCACTTCGAACGAAATTCTGCCTTTAAACATGACTTTCGTGCGTAACTTGCAGTTGATCTATTGAAGGCAACAATGCATTTGTTTAGCCTTAAAGTCATGTCATTGAGTCACTTTTAGTCATTAAATCATTCTAAATTAATTCGAACGAATTCTATTTTCGCCCTTCAAACATTATTTTCTTACATAACTTGTAATTAATCTATTCAGGACAACAATGCATTATTTTAGCATTAAAAATCATATCACTCAGTCTTCTCAATCATTAAATTGTTTGAAGGCACTTCGAACCAATTCTCTTTTTGCATTTAAAATGCGTGTTTTGTGTATAACTTGCAATTGATCTATTGATGGCTACTATGCGTTTTTTAGCGTTCAAGTCATATTTTTGCATCTCTTTTAGTCAGTAAATCATTCTAAATCACTTCGAACGAAATTCGGCCTTTAAACATGACTTTCGTGCGTAACTTGCAGTTGATCTACTGAAGGCAACAATGCATTTGTTTAGCCTTAAAGTCATGTCATTGAGTCTCTTTTAGTCTTTAAATCATTCTAAATTAATTCGAACGAATTCTATTTTCGCCCTTCGAACATTATTTTCTTACATAACTTGTAATTAATCTATTCAGGACAACAATGCATTATTTTAGCATTAAAAAGCATATCACTCAGTCTTTTCAATCATTAAATTGTTTGAAGGCACTTCGAACCAATTCTCTTTTTGCAGTTAAAACGTGACTTTCGTGCATAACTTGAAATTGATCTATTGATGGCAACTATGCATTTTTTAGCATTCAAGACATATTTTTGCGTCTCTTTTAGTCTGTAAATCATTCTAAATCACTTCGAACGAAATTCGGCCTTTAAACATGACTTTCGTGCATAACTTGCAGTTGATCTATTATACGCAACAATGCATTTGTTTAGCCTTAAATTCATGTCACCGAGTCTCTTCTAGTCATTAAATCATTCTAAATTAGTTCGAACGAATTCTATTTTCACCATTCAAATATTATTTTCTTACATAACTTGTAATTAATCTATTGAAGACAACAATGCACTATTTTAGCATTAAAAAGCATATCACTCAGTCTTTTGAATCATTAAATTGTTTGAAGGCACTTCGAACCAATTCTCTTTTTGCATTTAGAACGCCATCTTCATGCATAATTTGCAATTGATCTATTCAGGGCAACTATGCGTTTTTTAGCGTTCAAGTCATATTTTTGCGTCTCTTTTAGTCAGTAAATCATTCTAAATCACTTCGAACGAAATTCGGCCTTTAAACATGACTTTCATGCGTAACTTGCAGTTGATCTATTGAAGGCAACAATGCATTTGTTAAGCCTTAAAGTCATGTCATTGAGTCTCTTTTAGTCAATAAATCATTCTAAATTAATTCGAACGAATTCTATTTTCGCCCTTCAAATATTATTTTCTTACATAACTTGTAATTAATCTATTGAAGACAACAATGCATTATTTTAGCATTAAAAAGAATATCGCTCAGTCTTTTCATCATTAAATTGTTTGAAGGCACTTCGAACCAATTCTCTTTTTGCATTTAAAACGCGACTTTCGTGCATAACTTGCAATTGATCTATTGATGGCAACTATGCCTTTTTTAGCGTTCAAGTCATATTTTTGCGTCTCTTTTAGTCAGTAAATCATTCTAAATCACTTCGAACGAAATTCGGCCTTTAAACATGACTTTCGTGCGTAACTTGCAGTTGATCTATTGAAGGCAACAATGCATTTGTTTAGCCTTAAAGTCATGTCATTGAGTCTCTTTTAGTCATTAAATCATTCTAAATTAATTCGAACGAATTCTATTTTCGCCCTTCAAACATTATTTTCTTACATAACTTCTAATTAATCTATTGAAGACAACAATGTATTATTTTAGCATTAAAAAGCATATCACTCAGTCTTTTCAATCATTAAATTGTTTGAAGGCACTTCGAACTAATTCTCTTTTTGCATTTAAAACCCGACTTTCGTGCATAACTTGCAATTGATCTATTGATGGCAACTATGTGTTTTTTAGTGTTCAAGTCATATTTTTGCGTCTCTTTTAGTCAGTAACTCATTCTAAATCACTTCGAACGAAATTCGGCCTTTAAACATGACTTGCGTGCATAACTTGCAGTTGATCTATTATAGGGAACAATGCATTTCTTTAGCCTTAAATTCATGTCACTGAGTCTCTTCTAGTCATTGAATCATTCTAAATTATTTCGAACGAATTCTATTTTCACCCTTGAAACATTATTTTCTTACATAACTTGTAATTTAACCTATTGAAGACAACAATGCATTATTTTAGCATTAAAAAGCATATCACTCAGTCTTTTCAATCATTAAATTGTTTGAAGGCACTTCGAACCAATTCTCTTTTTGCATTTCAAACGCGACTTTCGTGCATAACTTGAAATTGATCTATTGATGGCAACTATGCATTTTTTAGCATTCAAGACATATTTTTGCGTCTCTTTTAGTCTGTGAATCATTCTAAATCACTTCGAACGAAATTCGGCCTTTAAACATGACTTTCGTGCATAACTTGCAGTTGATCTATTATAGGCAACAATGCATTTGTTTAGCCTTAAATTCATGTCACCGAGTCTCTTCTAGTCATTAAATCATTCTAAATTAGTTCGAACGAATTTTATTTTCACCATTCAAATATTATTTTCTTACATAACTTGTAATTAATCTATTGAAGACAACAATGCACTATTTTAGCATTAAAAAGCATATCACTCAGTCTTTTGAATCATTAAATTGTTTGAAGGCACTTCGAACCAATTCTCTTTTTGCATTTAGAACGCCATCTTCATGCATAATTTGCAATTGATCTATTCAGGGCAACTATGCGTTTTTTAGCGTTCAAGTCATATTTTTGCGTCTATTTAGTCAGTAAATCATCCTAAATCACTTCGAACGAAATTCGGCCTTTAAACATGACTTTCATGCGTAACTTGCAGTTGATCTATTGAAGGCAACAATGCATTTGTTTAGCCTTAAAGTCATGCCATTGAGTCTCTTTTAGTCAATAAATCATTCTAAATTAATTCGAACGAATTCTATTTTCGCCCTTCAAATATTATTTTCTTACATTACTTGTAATTAATCTATTCAAGACAACAATGCATTATTTTAGCATTAAAAACCATATCACTCAGTCTTTTCAATCATTAAATTGTTTGAAGGCACTTCGAACTAATTCTCTTTTTGCATTTAAAACCCGACTTTCGTGCATAACTTGCAATTGATCTATTGATGGCAACTATGCGTTTTTTAGCGTTCAAGTCATATTTTTGCGTCTCTTTTAGTCAGTAAATCATTCTAAATTACTTCGAACGAAATTCGGCCTTTAAACATGACTTTCATGCGTAACTTGCAGTTGATCTATTGAAGGCAACAATGCAATTGTTTAGCCTTAAAGTCATGTCATTGAGTCTCTTTTAGTCAATAAATCATTCTAAATTAATTCGAACGAATTCTATTTTCGCCATTCAAATATTATTTTCTTACATAACTTGTAATTAATCTATTCAAGACAACAATGCATTATTTTAGCATTAAAAAGCATATCACTCAGTCTTTTCAATCATTAAATTGTTTGAAGGCACTTCGAACCAATTCTCTTTTTGCACTTAAAACGCGACTTTCGTGCATAACTTGCAATTGATCTATTGATGGCAACTATGCCTTTTTTAGCGTTCAAGTCATATTTTTGCGTCTCTTTTAGTCAGTAAATCATTCTAAATCACTTCGAACGAAATTCGGCCTTTAAACATGACCTTCGTGCGTAACTTGCAGTTGATCTATTGAAGGCAACAATGCATTTGTTTAGCCTTAAAGTCATGTCATTGAGTCTCTTTTAGTCATTAAATCATTCTAAATTAATTCGAACGAATTCTATTTTCGCCCTTCAAACATTATTTTCTTACATAAGTTCTAATTAATCTATTGAAGACAACAATGTATTATTTTAGCATTAAAAAGCATATCACTCAGTCTTTTCAATCATTAAATTGTTTGAAGGCACTTCGAACTAATTCTCTCTTTGCATTTAAAACCCGACTTTCGTGCATAACTTGCAATTGATCTATTGATGGCAACTATGCGTTTTTTAGTGTTCAAGTCATATTTTTGCGTCTCTTTTAGTCAGTAAATCATTCTAAATCACTACGAACGAAATTCGGCCTTTAAACATGACTTTCGTGCATAACTTGCAGTTGATCTATTATAGGGAACAATGCATTTCTTTAGCCTTAAATTCATGTCACTGAGTCTCTTCTAGTCATGAAATCATTCTAAATTAGTTCGAACGAATTCTATTTTCACCTTCAAACATTATTTTCTTACATAACTTGTAATTAGTCTATTGAAGACAACAATGCATTATTTTAGCATTAAAAAGCATATCACTCAGTCTTTTCAATCATTAAATTGTTTGAAGGCACTTCGAACCAATTCTCTTTTTGCATTTAAAACGCGACTTTCGTGCATAACTTGCAATTGATCTATTGATGGCAACTGTGCATTTTTTAGCGTTCAAGACATATTTTTACGTCTCTTTTAGTCAGTAAATCATTCTAAATCACTTCGAACGAAATTCGGCCTTTAAACATGACTTTCATGCGTAACTTGCAGTTGATCTATTGAAGGCAACAATGCAATTGTTTAGCCTTAAAGTCATGTCATTGAGTCTCTTTTAGTCAATAAATCATTCTAAATTAATTCGAACGAATTCTATTTTCGCCCTTCAAATATTATTTTCTTACATAACTTGTAATTAATCTATTCAAGACAACAATGCATTATTTTAGCATTAAAAAGCATATCACTTAGTCTTTTCAATCATTAAATTGTTTGAAGGCACTTCGAACCAATTCTCTTTTTGCATTTAAAACGCGACTTTCGTGCATAACTTGAAATTGATCTATTGATGGCAACTATGTATTTTATAGCGTTCAAGCCATATTTTTGCGTCTCTTTTAGTCAGTAAATCATTCTATATCACTTCGTATGAAATTCGGCATTTAAACATGACTTTCGTGCATAACTTGCAGTTGATCTATTATAGGGAACAATGCATTTCTTTAGCCTTAAATTCATGTCACTGAGTCTCTTCTAGTCATTAAATCATTCTAAATTAATTCAACCGAATTCTATTTTCGCCCTTCAAATATTATTTTCTCACATAACTTGCAATTAATCTATTGAAGACAACAATGGATTATTTTAGCATTAAAAGGCATATCACTCAGTCTTTTCAATCATTAAATTGTTTGAAGGCACTTCGAACCAATTCTCTTTTTGCGTTTAAAACGCGACTTTCGTGCATAACTTGCAATTGATCTATTGATGGCAACTATGCTTCTTTTAGCCTTAAAGTCATCTTTGCGTCTCTTTTAGTCAGTGAATCATTCTAAATTACTTCGAACGAAATTCGGCCTTTAAACATGACTTTCGTGCGTAACTTGCAGTTCATCTATTGAAGGCAACAATGCATTTGTTTAGCCTTAAAGTCATGTCATTGAATCTCTTTTAGTCATTAAATCATTCTAAATTAATTCGAACGAATTCTATTTTCGCCCTTCAAACATTATTTTCTTACATAACTTGTAATTAATCTATTCAAGACAACAATGCATTATTTTAGCATTAAAAAGCATATCACTCAGTCTTTTCAATCATTAAATTGTTTGAAGGCACTTCGAACCAATTCTCTTTTTGCACTTAAAACGCGACTTTCGTGCATAACTTGCAATTGATCTATTGATGGCAACTATGCCTTTTTTAGCGTTCAAGTCATATTTTTGCGTCTCTTTTAGTCAGTAAATCATTCTAAATCACTTCGAACGAAATTCGGCCTTTAAACATGACCTTCGTGCGTAACTTGCAGTTGATCTATTGAAGGCAACAATGCATTTGTTTAGCCTTAAAGTCATGTCATTGAGTCTCTTTTAGTCATTAAATCATTCTAAATTAATTCGAACGAATTCTATTTTCGCCCTTCAAACATTATTTTCTTACATAAGTTCTAATTAATCTATTGAAGACAACAATGTATTATTTTAGCATTAAAAAGCATATCACTCAGTCTTTTCAATTATTAAATTGTTTGAAGGCACTTCGAACTAATTCTCTCTTTGCATTTAAAACCCGACTTTCGTGCATAACTTGCAATTGATCTATTGATGGCAACTATGCGTTTTTTAGTGTTCAAGTCATATTTTTGCGTCTCTTTTAGTCAGTAAATCATTCTAAATCACTACGAACGAAATTCGGCCTTTAAACATGACTTTCGTGCATAACTTGCAGTTGATCTATTATAGGGAACAATGCATTTCTTTAGCCTTAAATTCATGTCACTGAGTCTCTTCTAGTCATGAAATCATTCTAAATTAGTTCGAACGAATTCTATTTTCACCTTCAAACATTATTTTCTTACATAACTTGTAATTAGTCTATTGAAGACAACAATGCATTATTTTAGCATTAAAAAGCATATCACTCAGTCTTTTCAATCATTAAATTGTTTGAAGGCACTTCGAACCAATTCTCTTTTTGCATTTAAAACGCGACTTTCGTGCATAACTTGCAATTGATCTATTGATGGCAACTGTGCATTTTTTAGCGTTCAAGACATATTTTTACGTCTCTTTTAGTCAGTAAATCATTCTAAATCACTTCGAACGAAATTCGGCCTTTAAACATGACTTTCATGCGTAACTTGCAGTTGATCTATTGAAGGCAACAATGCAATTGTTTAGCCTTAAAGTCATGTCATTGAGTCTCTTTTAGTCAATAAATCATTCTAAATTAATTCGAACGAATTCTATTTTCGCCCTTCAAACATTATTTTCTTACATAACTTGTAATTAATCTATTCAAGACAACAATGCATTATTTTAGCATTAAAAAGCATATCACTCAGTCTTTTCAATCATTAAATTGTTTGAAGGCACTTCGAACCAATTCTCTTTTTGCATTTAAAACGCGACTTTCGTGCATAACTTGAAATTGATCTATTGATGGCAACTATGTATTTTATAGCGTTCAAGCCATATTTTTGCGTCTCTTTTAGTCAGTAAATCATTCTATATCACTTCGTATGAAATTCGGCATTTAAACATGACTTTCGTGCATAACTTGCAGTTGATCTATTATAGGGAACAATGCATTTCTTTAGCCTTAAATTCATGTCACCGAGTCTCTTCTAGTCATTAAATCATTCTAAATTAGTTCGAACGAATTCTATTTTCACCATTCAAATATTATTTTCTTACATAACTTGTAATTAATCTATTGAAGACAACAATGCACTATTTTAGCATTAAAAAGCATATCACTCAGTCTTTTGAATCATTAAATTGTTTGAAGGCACTTCGAACCAATTCTCTTTTTGCATTTAGAACGCCATCTTCATGCATAATTTGCAATTGATCTATTCAGGGCAACTATGCGTTTTTTAGCGTTCAAGTCATATTTTTGCGTCTCTTTTAGTCAGTAAATCATTCTAAATCACTTCGAACGAAATTCGGCCTTTAAACATGACTTTCATGCGTAACTTGCAGTTGATCTATTGAAGGCAACAATGCATTTGTTAAGCCTTAAAGTCATGTCATTGAGTCTCTTTTAGTCAATAAATCATTCTAAATTAATTCGAACGAATTCTATTTTCGCCCTTCAAATATTATTTTCTTACATAACTTGTAATTAATCTATTGAAGACAACAATGCATTATTTTAGCATTAAAAAGAATATCGCTCAGTCTTTTCATCATTAAATTGTTTGAAGGCACTTCGAACCAATTCTCTTTTTGCATTTAAAACGCGACTTTCGTGCATAACTTGCAATTGATCTATTGATGGCAACTATGCCTTTTTTAGCGTTCAAGTCATATTTTTGCGTCTCTTTTAGTCAGTAAATCATTCTAAATCACTTCGAACGAAATTCGGCCTTTAAACATGACTTTCGTGCGTAACTTGCAGTTGATCTATTGAAGGCAACAATGCATTTGTTTAGCCTTAAAGTCATGTCATTGAGTCTCTTTTAGTCATTAAATCATTCTAAATTAATTCGAACGAATTCTATTTTCGCCCTTCAAACATTATTTTCTTACATAACTTCTAATTAATCTATTGAAGACAACAATGTATTATTTTAGCATTAAAAAGCATATCACTCAGTCTTTTCAATCATTAAATTGTTTGAAGGCACTTCGAACTAATTCTCTTTTTGCATTTAAAACCCGACTTTCGTGCATAACTTGCAATTGATCTATTGATGGCAACTATGTGTTTTTTAGTGTTCAAGTCATATTTTTGCGTCTCTTTTAGTCAGTAACTCATTCTAAATCACTTCGAACGAAATTCGGCCTTTAAACATGACTTGCGTGCATAACTTGCAGTTGATCTATTATAGGGAACAATGCATTTCTTTAGCCTTAAATTCATGTCACTGAGTCTCTTCTAGTCATTGAATCATTCTAAATTAGTTCGAACGAATTCTATTTTCACCCTTGAAACATTATTTTCTTACATAACTTGTAATTTAACCTATTGAAGACAACAATGCATTATTTTAGCATTAAAAAGCATATCACTCAGTCTTTTCAATCATTAAATTGTTTGAAGGCACTTCGAACCAATTCTCTTTTTGCATTTCAAACGCGACTTTCGTGCATAACTTGAAATTGATCTATTGATGGCAACTATGCATTTTTTAGCATTCAAGACATATTTTTGCGTCTCTTTTAGTCTGTGAATCATTCTAAATCACTTCGAACGAAATTCGGCCTTTAAACATGACTTTCGTGCATAACTTGCAGTTGATCTATTATAGGCAACAATGCATTTGTTTAGCCTTAAATTCATGTCACCGAGTCTCTTCTAGTCATTAAATCATTCTAAATTAGTTCGAACGAATTTTATTTTCACCATTCAAATATTATTTTCTTACATAACTTGTAATTAATCTATTGAAGACAACAATGCACTATTTTAGCATTAAAAAGCATATCACTCAGTCTTTTGAATCATTAAATTGTTTGAAGGCACTTCGAACCAATTCTCTTTTTGCATTTAGAACGCCATCTTCATGCATAATTTGCAATTGATCTATTCAGGGCAACTATGCGTTTTTTAGCGTTCAAGTCATATTTTTGCGTCTATTTAGTCAGTAAATCATCCTAAATCACTTCGAACGAAATTCGGCCTTTAAACATGACTTTCATGCGTAACTTGCAGTTGATCTATTGAAGGCAACAATGCATTTGTTTAGCCTTAAAGTCATGCCATTGAGTCTCTTTTAGTCAATAAATCATTCTAAATTAATTCGAACGAATTCTATTTTCGCCCTTCAAATATTATTTTCTTACATTACTTGTAATTAATCTATTCAAGACAACAATGCATTATTTTAGCATTAAAAACCATATCACTCAGTCTTTTCAATCATTAAATTGTTTGAAGGCACTTCGAACTAATTCTCTTTTTGCATTTAAAACCCGACTTTCGTGCATAACTTGCAATTGATCTATTGATGGCAACTATGCGTTTTTTAGCGTTCAAGTCATATTTTTGCGTCTCTTTTAGTCAGTAAATCATTCTAAATTACTTCGAACGAAATTCGGCCTTTAAACATGACTTTCATGCGTAACTTGCAGTTGATCTATTGAAGGCAACAATGCAATTGTTTAGCCTTAAAGTCATGTCATTGAGTCTCTTTTAGTCAATAAATCATTCTAAATTAATTCGAACGAATTCTATTTTCGCCATTCAAATATTATTTTCTTACATAACTTGTAATTAATCTATTCAAGACAACAATGCATTATTTTAGCATTAAAAAGCATATCACTCAGTCTTTTCAATCATTAAATTGTTTGAAGGCACTTCGAACCAATTCTCTTTTTGCACTTAAAACGCGACTTTCGTGCATAACTTGCAATTGATCTATTGATGGCAACTATGCCTTTTTTAGCGTTCAAGTCATATTTTTGCGTCTCTTTTAGTCAGTAAATCATTCTAAATCACTTCGAACGAAATTCGGCCTTTAAACATGACCTTCGTGCGTAACTTGCAGTTGATCTATTGAAGGCAACAATGCATTTGTTTAGCCTTAAAGTCATGTCATTGAGTCTCTTTTAGTCATTAAATCATTCTAAATTAATTCGAACGAATTCTATTTTCGCCCTTCAAACATTATTTTCTTACATAAGTTCTAATTAATCTATTGAAGACAACAATGTATTATTTTAGCATTAAAAAGCATATCACTCAGTCTTTTCAATCATTAAATTGTTTGAAGGCACTTCGAACTAATTCTCTCTTTGCATTTAAAACCCGACTTTCGTGCATAACTTGCAATTGATCTATTGATGGCAACTATGCGTTTTTTAGTGTTCAAGTCATATTTTTGCGTCTCTTTTAGTCAGTAAATCATTCTAAATCACTACGAACGAAATTCGGCCTTTAAACATGACTTTCGTGCATAACTTGCAGTTGATCTATTATAGGGAACAATGCATTTCTTTAGCCTTAAATTCATGTCACTGAGTCTCTTCTAGTCATGAAATCATTCTAAATTAGTTCGAACGAATTCTATTTTCACCTTCAAACATTATTTTCTTACATAACTTGTAATTAGTCTATTGAAGACAACAATGCATTATTTTAGCATTAAAAAGCATATCACTCAGTCTTTTCAATCATTAAATTGTTTGAAGGCACTTCGAACCAATTCTCTTTTTGCATTTAAAACGCGACTTTCGTGCATAACTTGCAATTGATCTATTGATGGCAACTGTGCATTTTTTAGCGTTCAAGACATATTTTTACGTCTCTTTTAGTCAGTAAATCATTCTAAATCACTTCGAACGAAATTCGGCCTTTAAACATGACTTTCATGCGTAACTTGCAGTTGATCTATTGAAGGCAACAATGCAATTGTTTAGCCTTAAAGTCATGTCATTGAGTCTCTTTTAGTCAATAAATCATTCTAAATTAATTCGAACGAATTCTATTTTCGCCCTTCAAATATTATTTTCTTACATAACTTGTAATTAATCTATTCAAGACAACAATGCATTATTTTAGCATTAAAAAGCATATCACTTAGTCTTTTCAATCATTAAATTGTTTGAAGGCACTTCGAACCAATTCTCTTTTTGCATTTAAAACGCGACTTTCGTGCATAACTTGAAATTGATCTATTGATGGCAACTATGTATTTTATAGCGTTCAAGCCATATTTTTGCGTCTCTTTTAGTCAGTAAATCATTCTATATCACTTCGTATGAAATTCGGCATTTAAACATGACTTTCGTGCATAACTTGCAGTTGATCTATTATAGGGAACAATGCATTTCTTTAGCCTTAAATTCATGTCACTGAGTCTCTTCTAGTCATTAAATCATTCTAAATTAATTCAACCGAATTCTATTTTCGCCCTTCAAATATTATTTTCTCACATAACTTGCAATTAATCTATTGAAGACAACAATGGATTATTTTAGCATTAAAAGGCATATCACTCAGTCTTTTCAATCATTAAATTGTTTGAAGGCACTTCGAACCAATTCTCTTTTTGCGTTTAAAACGCGACTTTCGTGCATAACTTGCAATTGATCTATTGATGGCAACTATGCTTCTTTTAGCCTTAAAGTCATCTTTGCGTCTCTTTTAGTCAGTGAATCATTCTAAATTACTTCGAACGAAATTCGGCCTTTAAACATGACTTTCGTGCGTAACTTGCAGTTCATCTATTGAAGGCAACAATGCATTTGTTTAGCCTTAAAGTCATGTCATTGAATCTCTTTTAGTCATTAAATCATTCTAAATTAATTCGAACGAATTCTATTTTCGCCCTTCAAACATTATTTTCTTACATAACTTGTAATTAATCTATTCAAGACAACAATGCATTATTTTAGCATTAAAAAGCATATCACTCAGTCTTTTCAATCATTAAATTGTTTGAAGGCACTTCGAACCAATTCTCTTTTTGCACTTAAAACGCGACTTTCGTGCATAACTTGCAATTGATCTATTGATGGCAACTATGCCTTTTTTAGCGTTCAAGTCATATTTTTGCGTCTCTTTTAGTCAGTAAATCATTCTAAATCACTTCGAACGAAATTCGGCCTTTAAACATGACCTTCGTGCGTAACTTGCAGTTGATCTATTGAAGGCAACAATGCATTTGTTTAGCCTTAAAGTCATGTCATTGAGTCTCTTTTAGTCATTAAATCATTCTAAATTAATTCGAACGAATTCTATTTTCGCCCTTCAAACATTATTTTCTTACATAAGTTCTAATTAATCTATTGAAGACAACAATGTATTATTTTAGCATTAAAAAGCATATCACTCAGTCTTTTCAATTATTAAATTGTTTGAAGGCACTTCGAACTAATTCTCTCTTTGCATTTAAAACCCGACTTTCGTGCATAACTTGCAATTGATCTATTGATGGCAACTATGCGTTTTTTAGTGTTCAAGTCATATTTTTGCGTCTCTTTTAGTCAGTAAATCATTCTAAATCACTACGAACGAAATTCGGCCTTTAAACATGACTTTCGTGCATAACTTGCAGTTGATCTATTATAGGGAACAATGCATTTCTTTAGCCTTAAATTCATGTCACTGAGTCTCTTCTAGTCATGAAATCATTCTAAATTAGTTCGAACGAATTCTATTTTCACCTTCAAACATTATTTTCTTACATAACTTGTAATTAGTCTATTGAAGACAACAATGCATTATTTTAGCATTAAAAAGCATATCACTCAGTCTTTTCAATCATTAAATTGTTTGAAGGCACTTCGAACCAATTCTCTTTTTGCATTTAAAACGCGACTTTCGTGCATAACTTGCAATTGATCTATTGATGGCAACTGTGCATTTTTTAGCGTTCAAGACATATTTTTACGTCTCTTTTAGTCAGTAAATCATTCTAAATCACTTCGAACGAAATTCGGCCTTTAAACATGACTTTCATGCGTAACTTGCAGTTGATCTATTGAAGGCAACAATGCAATTGTTTAGCCTTAAAGTCATGTCATTGAGTCTCTTTTAGTCAATAAATCATTCTAAATTAATTCGAACGAATTCTATTTTCGCCCTTCAAACATTATTTTCTTACATAACTTGTAATTAATCTATTCAAGACAACAATGCATTATTTTAGCATTAAAAAGCATATCACTCAGTCTTTTCAATCATTAAATTGTTTGAAGGCACTTCGAACCAATTCTCTTTTTGCATTTAAAACGCGACTTTCGTGCATAACTTGAAATTGATCTATTGATGGCAACTATGTATTTTATAGCGTTCAAGCCATATTTTTGCGTCTCTTTTAGTCAGTAAATCATTCTATATCACTTCGTATGAAATTCGGCATTTAAACATGACTTTCGTGCATAACTTGCAGTTGATCTATTATAGGGAACAATGCATTTCTTTAGCCTTAAATTCATGTCACCGAGTCTCTTCTAGTCATTAAATCATTCTAAATTAGTTCGAATGAATTCTATTTTCGCCATTCAAATATTATTTTCTTACATAACTTGTAATTAATCTATTGAAGACAACAATGCATTATTTTAGCATTAAAAGGCATATCACTCAGTCTTTTCAATCATTAAATTGTTTGAAGGCACTTCGAACCAATTCTCTTTTTGCATTTAAAACCCGACTTTCGTGCATAACTTGCAATTGATCTATTGATGGCAACTATGCATTTTTTAGCGTTCAAGTCATATTTGTGCGTCTCTTTTAGTCAGTAAATCATTCTAAATCACTTCGAACGAAATTCTGCTTTTAAACATGACTTTCGTGCGTAACTTGCTGTTCATCTATTGAAGGCAACAATGCATTTGTTTAGCCTTAAAGTCATGTCATTGAGTCTCTTTTAGTCATTAAATCATTCTAAATTAATTCGAACGAATTCTATTTTCGCCATTCAATCATTATTTTCTTACATAACTTGTAATTAATCTATTGAAGACAACACTGCATTATTTTAGCATTAAAAAGCATATCACTCAAGTCTTTTCAATCATTAAATTGTTTGAACGCACTTCGAACCAATTCTCTTTTTGCATTGAAAACGCGACTTTCGTGCATAACTTGCAATTGATCTATTGATGGCAACTATGCATTTTTTAGCGTTCAAGCCATATTTTTGTGTCTCTTTTAGTCAGTGAATCATTCTAAATCACTTCGTATGAAATTCGACATTTAAACATGACTTTCGTGCATAACTTGCAGTTGATCTATTATACGGAACAATGCATTTCTTTAGCCTTAAATTCATGTCACTGAGTCTCTTCTAGTCATTAAATCATTCTAAATTAGTTCGAACGAATTCTATTTTCGCCCTTCAAACATTATTTTCTTACATAACTTGTAATTAATCTATTGAAGACAACAATGCATTATTTTAGCATAAAAAAGCATATGACTCAGTCTTTTCAATCATTAAATTGTTTGAAGGCACTTCGAACCAATTCTCTTTTTACATTTAAAACGCAACTTTCGTGCATAACTTGCAATTGATCTATTGATGGCAACTATGCTTTTTTAGTGTTCAAGTCATATTTTTGCGTCTCTTTTAGTCAGTAAATCGTTCTAAATCACTTCGAACGAAATTCGGCCTTTAAACATGACTTTCGTGCGTAACTTGCTGTTGATCTATTGAAGGCAACAATGCATTTGTTTAGACTTACAGTCATGTCATTGAGTCTCTTTTAGTCATTAAATCATTCTAAATTAATTCGACCGAATTCTATTTTCGCCCTTCAAATATTATTTTCTTACATAACTTGTAATTAATCTATTGAAGACAACACTGCATTATTTTAGCATTAAAAAGCATATCACTCAAGTCTTTTCAATCATTAAATTGTTTGAACGCACTTCGAACCAATTCTCTTTTTGCATTGAAAATGCGACTTTAGTGCATAACTTGCAATTGATCTATTGATGGGAACTATGCATTTTTTAGCGTTCAAGCCATATTTTTCTGTCTCTTTTAGTCAGTGAATCATTTTAAATCACTTCGTATGAAATTCGGCATTTAAACATGACTTTCGTGCATAACTTGCAGTTGATCTATTATACGGAACAATGCATTTCTTTAGCCTTAAATTCATGTCACTGAGTCTCTTCTAGTCATTAAATCATTCTAAATTAGTTCGAACGAATTCTATTTTCGCCCTTCAATTATTATTTTCTTACATAACTTGTAATTAATCTATTGAAGACAACAATGCATTATTTTAGCATTAAAAAGCATATGACTCAGTCTTTTCAATCATTAAATTGTTTGAAGGCACTTCGAACCAATTCTCTTTCTGCATTTAAAACGCAACTTTCGTGCATAACTTGCAATTGATCTATTGATGGCAACTATGCCTTTTTTAGTGTTCAAGTCATATTTTTGCGTCTCTTTTAGTCAGTAAATCGTTCTAAATCACTTCTAACGAAATTCGGCCTTTAAACATGACTTTCGTGCGTAACTTGCTGTTGATCTATTGAAGGCAACAATGCATTTGTTTAGCCTTAAAGTCATGTCATTGAGTCTCTTTTAGTCATTAAATCATTCTAAATTTATTCGACCGAATTCTATTTTCGCCCTTCAAACATTATTTTCTTACATAACTTCTAATTAATCTATTGAAGACAACAATGCATTATTTTAGCATTAAAAAGCATATCACTCAGTCTTTTCAATCATTAAATTGTTTGAAGGCACTTCGAACCAATTCTCTTTTTGCATTTAAAACGCGACTTTCGTGCATAACTTGCAATTGATCTATTGGGGGCAACTATGCATTTTTTAGCGTTCAAGCCATATTTTTGCGTCTCTTTTAGTTAGTAAATCATTCTAAATCACTTCTTATGAAATTCGGGATTTAAACATGACTTTCGTGCATAACTTTCCGTTGATCTATTGAAGGCAACAATGCATTTGTTTACCCTTAAAGTCATGTCATTGAGTCTCTTTTAGTCATTAAATCATTCTAAATTAATTCGAACGAATTCTATTTTCGCCATTCAAATTTTATTTTCTTACATAACTTGTAATTAATCTATTGAAGACAACACTGTATTATTTTAGCATTAAAAAGCATATCACTCAAGTCTTTTCAATCATTAAATTGTTTGAACGCACTTCGAACCAATTCTCTTTTTGCATTGAAAATGCGACTTTAGTGCATAACTTGCAATTGATCTATTGATGGCAACTATGCATTTTTTAGCGTTCAAGCCATATTTTTGTGTCTCTTTTAGTCAGAGAATCATTCTAAATCACTTCGTATGAAATTCGGCATTTAAACATGACTTTCGTGCATAACTTGCAGTTGATCTCTTATACGGAACAATGCATTTCTTTAGCCTTAAATTCATTTCACCGAGTCTCTTCTAGTCATTAAATCATTCTAAATTAGTTCGAACGAATTCTATTTTCGCCCTTCAATTATTATTTTCTTACATAACTTGTAATTAATCTATTGAAGACAACAATGCATTATTTTAGCATTAAAAAGCATATGACTCAGTCTTTTCAATCATTAAATTGTTTGAAGGCACTTCGAACCAATTCTCTTTTTGCATTTCAAACGCAACTTTCGTGCATAACTTGCAATTGATCTATTGATGGCAACTAAGCGTTTTTTAGTGTTCAAGTAATATTTTTGCGTCTCTTTTAGTCAGTAAATCGTTCTAAATCACTTCGAAAGAAATTCGGCCTTTAAACATGACTTTCGTGCGTAACTTGCTGTTGATCTATTGAAGGCAACAATGCATTTGTTTAGCCTTAAAGTCATGTCATTGAGTCTCTTTTAGTCATTAAATCATTCTAAATTAATTCGACCGAATTCTATTTTCGCCCTTCAAACATTATTTTCTTACATAACTTCTAATTAATATATTGAAGACAACAATGCATTATTTTAGCATTAAAAAGCATATCACTCAGTCTTTTCAATCATTAAAATGTTTGAAGGCCCTTCGAACCAATTCTCTTTTTGCATTTAAAACGCGACTTTAGTGCATAACTTGCAATTGATCTATTGATGGCAACTATGCATTTTTTAGCGCTCAAGCCATATTTGTGCGTCTCTTTTAAACAGCAAATCATTCCAAATCACTTCGAACGAAATTCGGCCTTTAAACATGACTTTCGTGCATAACTTGCAGTTCATCTATTGAAGGCAACAATGCATTTGTTTAGCCTTAAAGTCATGTCATTGAGTCTCTTTTAGTCATTAAATCATTCTAAATTAATTCGAATGAATTCTATTTTCGCCCTTCAAACATTATTTTCTTACGTAACTTGTAATTAATCTATTGAAGACAACAATGCATTATTTTAGCATTAAAAAGCATATCACTCAGTCTTTTCAATCATTAAATTGTTTGAACGCACTTCGAACCAATTCTCTTTTTGCATTGAAAACGCGACTTTCGTGCATAACTTGCAATTGATCTATTGATGGCAACTATGCATTTTTTAGCGTTCAAGCCATATTTTTGTGTCTCTTTTAGTCAGTGAATCATTCTAAATCACTCCGTATGAAATTCGGCATTTAAACATGACTTTCGTGCATAACTTGCAGTTGATCTATTATACGGAATAATGCATTTCTTTAGCCTTAAATTCATGTCACTGAGTCTCTTCTAGTCATTAAATCATTCTAAATTAGTTCGAACGAATTCTATTTTCGGCCTTCAAATATTATTTTCTTACATAACTTGTAATTAATCTGTTGAAGACAACACTGCATTATTTTAGCATTAAAAAGCATATCGCTCAGTCTTGTCAATCATTAAATTGTTTGAAGGCACTTCGAACCAATTCTCTTTTTGCATTTAAAACGCGACTTTAGTGCATAACTTGCAATTGATCTATTGATGGCAACTATGCATTTTTTAGCGTTCAAGCCATATTTTTGCGTCTCTTTTAAACAGCAAATCATTCCAAATCACTTCGAACGAAATTCGGCCTTTAAACATGACTTTCGTGCGTAACTTGCAGTTGATCTATAGAAGGCAACAATGCATTTGTTTTGCCTTAAAGTCATGTCATTGAGTCTCTTCCAGTCATTAAATCATTCTAAATTAATTCGAACAAATTCTATTTTCGCCCTTCAAACATTATTTTTTTACATAACTTGCAATTAATCTACTAAAGACAACAATGCAGTATTTTAGAATTAAAAAGCATATCACTCAGTCTTTTCAATCATTAAATTGTTTGAAGGCACTTCGAACCAATTCTCTTTTTGCATTTAAAACGCGACTCTCGTGCATAACTTGCAATTGATCTATTGATGGCAACTATGCATTTTTTAGTGTTCAAGTCATATTTTTGCGTCTCTTTTAGTCAGTAAATCGTTCTAAATCACTTCAAACGAAATTCAGCCTTTAAACATGACTTTCGTGCGTAACTTGCAGTTGATCTATTGAAGGCAACAATGCATTTGTTTAGCCTTAAAGTCATGTCATTGAGTCTCTTTTAGTCATTAAATCATTCTAAATTAATTCGACCGAATTCTATTTTCGCCCTTCAAGCATTATTTTCTTACATAACTTCTAATTAATCTATTGAAGACAACAATGCATTATTTTAGCATTAAAAAGCATATCACTCAGTCTTTTCAATCATTAAATTGTTTGAAGGCACTTCGAACCAATTCTCTTTTTGCATTTAAAACGCGACTTTCGTGCATAACTTGCAATTGATCAATTGAGGGCAACTATGCATTTTTTAGCGTTCAAGCCATATTTTTGCGTCTCTTTTAGTCAGTAAATCATTCTAAATCACTTCTTATGAAATTCGGCATTTAAACATGACTTTCGTGCATAACTTGCAGTTGATCTATTGAAGGCAACAATGCATTTGTTTAGCCTTAAAGTCATGTCATTGAGTCTCTTTTAGTCATTAAATCATTCTAAATTAATTCGGCCGAATTCTATTTTCGCCCTTCAAGCATTATTTTCTTACATAACTTCTAATTAATCTATTGAAGACAACAATGCATTATTTTAGCATTAAAAAGCATATCACTCAGTCTTTTCAATCATTAAATTGTTTGAAGGCACATCGAACCAATTCTCTTTTTGCATTTAAAACGCGACTTTCGGGCATAACTTGCAATTGATCAATTGAGGGCAACTATGCATTTTTTAGCGTTCAAGCCATATTTTTGCGTCTCTTTTAGTCAGTAAATCATTCTAAATCACTTCTTATGAAATTCGGCATTTAAACATGACTTTCGTGCATAACTTGCAGTTGATCTATTGAAGGCAACAATGCATTTGTTTAGCCTTAAAGTCATGTCATTGAGTCTCTTTTAGTCATTAAATCATTCTAAATTAATTCGAACGAATTCTATTTTCGCCATTCAAATATTATTTTTTTACATAACTTGTAATTAATCTCTTGAAGACAACACTGCATTATTTTAGCATTAAAAAGCATATCACTCAAGTCTTTTCAATCATTAAATTGTTTGAAGGCACTTCGAACCAATTCTCTTTTTGCATTTAAAACACGACTTTAGTGCATAACTCGCAATTGATCTATTGATGGCAACTATGCATTTTTTAGCGTTCAAGTCATATTTGTGCGTCTCTTTTAGTCAGTAAATCATTCTAAATCACTTCGAACGAAATTCGGCCTTTAAACATGACTTTCGTGCGTAACTTGCAGTTGATCTATTGAAGGTAACAATGCATTTGTTTAGCCTTAAAGTCATGTCATTGAGTCTCTTTTAGTCATTAAATCATTCTAAATTAATTCGAACGAATTCTATTTTCGCGCTTCAAACGTTATTTTCTTACGTAACTTGTAATTAATCTATTGAGGATAACAATGCATTATTTTAGCATTAAAAAGCATTTCACTCAGTCTTTTCAATCATTAAATTGTTTGAAGGCACTTCGAACCAATTCTCTTTTTGCATTTAAAACACGACTTTCGTGCATAACTTGCAATTGATCTATTGATGGCAACTATGCCTTTTTTAGCGTTCAAGTCATATTTTTGCGTCTCTTTTAGTCAGTAAATCTTTCTAAATCAGTTCGAACGAAATTCGGCCTTTAAACATGACTTTCGTGCGTAACTTGCAGTTGATCTATTGAAGGCAACAATGCATTTGTTTTGCCTTAAAGTCATGTCATTGAGTCTCTTCCAGTCATTAAATCATTCTAAATTAATTCGAACGAATTCTATTTTCGCCCTTCAAACATTATTTTTTTACATAACTTGCAATTAATCTACTAAAGACAACAATGCAGTATTTTAGAATTAAAAGGCATATCACTCAGTCTTTTCAATCATTTAATTGCTTGAAGGCACTTCGAACCAATTTTCTTTTTGCATTTAAAACGCGACTTTCGTGCATAACTTGCAATTGGTCTATTGATGGCAACTAAGCATTTTTTAGCGTTCAAGTCATATTTGTGCGTCTCTTTTAGTCAGTAAATCATTCTAAATCACTCCGTATGAAATTCGGCATTTAAACATGACTTTCGTGCGTAACTTGCTGTTGATCTATTGAAGGCAACAATGCATTTGTTTAGCCTTAAAGTCATGTCATTGAGTCTCTTTTAGTCATTAAATCATTCTAAATTTATTCGACCGAATTCTATTTTCGCCCTTCAAACATTATTTTCTTACATAACTTCTAATTAATCTATTGAAGACAACAATGCATTATTTTAGCATTAAAAAGCATATCACTCAGTCTTTTCAATCATTAAATTGTTTGAAGGCACTTCGAACCAATTCTCTTTTTGCATTTAAAACGCGACTTTCGTGCATAACTTGCAATTGATCTATTGGGGGCAACTATGCATTTTTTAGCGTTCAAGCCATATTTTTGCGTCTCTTTTAGTTAGTAAATCATTCTAAATCACTTCTTATGAAATTCGGGATTTAAACATGACTTTCGTGCATAACTTTCCGTTGATCTATTGAAGGCAACAATGCATTTGTTTAGCCTTAAAGTCATGTCATTGAGTCTCTTTTAGTCATTAAATCATTCTAAATTAATTCGAACGAATTCTATTTTCGCCATTCAAATATTATTTTTTTACATAACTTGTAATTAATCTCTTGAAGACAACACTGCATTATTTTAGCATTAAAAAGCATATCACTCAAGTCTTTTCAATCATCAAATTGTTTGAAGGCACTTCGAACCAATTCTCTTTTTGCATTTAAAACGCGACTTTAGTGCATAACTTGCAATTGATCTATTGATGGCAACTATGCATTTTTTAGCGTTCAAGTCATATTTGTGCGTCTCTTTTAGTCAGTAAATCATTCTAAATCACTTCGAACGAAATTCGGCCTTTAAACATGACTTTCGTGCGTAACTTGCAGTTGATCTATTGAAGGTAACAATGCATTTGTTTAGCCTTAAAGTCATGTCATTGAGTCTCTTTTAGTCATTAAATCATTCTAAATTAATTCGAACGAATTCTATTTTCGCGCTTCAAACATTATTTTCTTACGTAACTTGTAATTAATCTATTGAAGACAACAATGCATTATTTTAGCATTAAAAAGCATATCACTCAGTCTTTTCAATCATTAAATTGTTTGAAGGCACTTCGAACCAATTCTCTTTTTGCATTTAAAACACGACTTTCGTGCATAACTTGCAATTGATCTATTGATGGCAACTATGCCTTTTTTAGTGTTCAAGTCATATTTTTGCGTCTCTTTTAGTCAGTAAATCTTTCTAAATTACTTTGAACGAAATTCGGCCTTTAAACATGACTTTCGTGCGTAACTTGCAGTTCATCTATTGAAGGCGACAATGCATTTGTTTAGCCTTAAAGTCATGTCATTGAGTCTCTTTTAGTCATTAAATCATTCTAAATTAATTCGATCGAATTCTATTTTCGCCCTTCAAACAATATTTTCTTACATAACTTATAATTAATCTCTTGAAGACAACACTGCATTATTTTAGCATTAAAAAGCATATCACTCAAGTCTTTTCAATCATTAAATTGTTTGAAGGCACTTCGAACCAATTCTCTTTTTGCATTTAAAACGATACTTTAGTGCATAACTTGCAATTGATCTATTGATGGCAACTATGCATTTTTTAGCGTGCAAGTCATATTTGTGCGTCTCTTTTAGTCAGTAAATCATTCCAAATCACTTCGAACGAAATTCAGCCTTTAAACATGACTTTCGTGCGTAACTTGCAGTTGATCTATTGAAGGCAACAATGCATTTGTTTAGCCTTAAAGTCATGTCATTGAGTCTCTTTTAGTCATTAAATCATTCTAAATTAGTTCGAATGAATTCTATTTTCGCCATTCAAATATTATTTTCTTACATAACTTGTAATTAATCTATTGAAGACAACAATGCATTATTTTAGCATTAAAAGGCATATCACTCAGTCTTTTCAATCATTAAATTGTTTGAAGGCACTTCGAACAAATTCTCTTTTTGCATTTAAAACGCGACTTTAGTGCATAACTTGCAATTGATCTATTGATGGCAACTATGCATTTTTTAGCGTTCAAGTCATATTTGTGCGTCTCTTTTAGTCAGTAAATCATTCTAAATCACTGCGAACGAAATTCGGCCTTTAAACATGACTTTCGTGCGTAACTTGCAGTTGATCTATTGAAGGCAACAATGCATTTGTTTAGCCTTATAAAGTCATGTCATTGAGTCTCTTTTAGTCATTAAATCACTCTAAATTAATTCGAACGAATTCTATTTTCGCCCTTCAAACATTATTTTCTTACGTAACTTGTAATTAATCTATTGAAGACAACAATGCATTATTTTAGCATTAAAAAGCATATCACTCAGTCTTTTCAATCATTCAATTGTTTGAAGGCACTTCGAACTAATTCTCTTTTTGCATTTCAAACGCGACTTTCGTGCATAACTTGCAATTGATCTATTGATGGCAACTATGCATTTTTTAGCGTTCAAGTCATATTTGTGCGTCTCTTTTAGTCAGTAAATCGTTCTAAATCTCTTCGAACGAAATTCGGCCTTTAAACATGACTTTCGTGCGTAACTTCAGTTGATCTATTGAAGGCAACAATGCATTTGTTTAGCCTTAAAGTCATGTCATTGAGTCTCTTTTAGTCATTAAATCATTCTAAATTAATTCGAACGAATTCTATTTTCGCCCTTCAAACATTATTTTCTTACGTAACTTGTAATTAATCTATTGAAGACAACAATGCATTATTTTAGCATTTAAAAGCATATCACTCAGTCTTGTCAATCATTAAATTGTTTGAAGGCACTTCGAACCAATTCTCTTTTTGCATTTAAAACGCGACTTTCGTGCATAACTTGCAATTGATCTATTGATGGCAACTATGCATTTTTTAGCGTTCAAGTCATATTTGTGCGTCTCTTTTAGTCAGTAAATCATTCTAAATCACTTCGAACGAAATTCGGCCTTTAAACATGACTTTCGTGCGTAACTTGCAGTTGATCTATTGTAGGCAACAATGCATTTGTTTAGCCTTAAAGTCATGTCATTGAGTCTCTTTTAGTCATTAAATCATTCTAAATTAATACGAACGAATTCTATTTTCACCCTTTAAACATTATTTTCTTACATAACTTGTAATTAATCTATTGAAGACAACAATGCATTATTTTAGCATTAAAAAGCATATCACTCAGTCTTTTCAATCATTAAATTGTTTGAAGGCACTTCGAACCAATTCTCTTTTTGCATTTAAAACGCGACTTTCGTGCATAACTTGCAATTGATCTATTGATGGCAACTATGCATTCTTTAGCGTTGAAGCCAAATTTTTGCGTCTCTTTTAATCAGTAAATCATTAATCACTTCGTACGAAATTCGGCATTCAAACATGACTTTCGTGCATAACTTGCCGTTGATCAATTGAAGGCAACAATGCATTTCTTTAGCCTTAAATTCATGTCACTGAGTCTCTTCTAGTCATTAAATCATTCTAAATTAGTTCGAACGAATTCTATTTTCACCCTTCAGATATTATTTTCTTACATAACTTGTAATTAATCTATTGAAGACAACACTGCATTATTTTAGCATTAGAAAGCATATCACTTAGTCTTTTCAATCATTAAATTGTTTGAAGGCACTTCGAACCAATTCTCTTTTTGCATTTAAAACACGACTTTAGTGCATAACTTGCAATTGATCTATTGATGGCAACAATGCATTTTTTAGCCTTAAAGTCATCTTTGCGTCTATTTTAGTCAGTGAATCATTCTAAATCACTTCGAACGAAATTCGGTCTTTAAACATGACTTTCGTGCATAACTTGCAGTTGATCTATTATACGGAACAATGCATGTCTTTAGCCTTAAATTCATGTCACTGAGTCTCTTCTAATCATTAAATCATTCTAAATTAGTTTGAACCAATTCTCTTTTTGCATTTAAAACGCGACTTTCGTGTATAACTTGCAATTGATCTATTGATGGCAACTATGCATTTTTTAACCTTAAAGTCATCTTTGCGTCTCTTTTAGTCAGTGAATCATTCTAAATTACTTCGAACGAAATTAGGCCTTTAAACATGACTTTCGTGCGTAACTTGCAGTTCATCTATTGAAGGCAACAATGCATTTGTTTAGCCTTAAAGTCATGTCATTGAGTCTCTTCTAGTCATTAAATCATTCTAAATTAATTCAAACGAATTCTATTTTCGCCCTTCAAACATTATTTTTTTACATAACTTGCAATTAATCTACTGAAGACAACAATGCAGTATTTTAGCATTAAAAAGCATATCACTCAGTCTTTTCAATCATTAAATTGTTTGAAGGCACTTCGAACCAATTCACTTTTTGCATTTAAAACGTGACTTTCGTGCATAACTTGCAATTGATCTATTGATGGCAACTACGCCTTTTTTAGCGTTCAAGTCATATTTTTGCGTCTCTTTTAGTCAGTAAATCATTCCAAATCACTTCGAATGAAATTCGGCCTTTAAACATGACTTTCGTGCGTGACTTGCAGTTGATCTATTGAAGGCAACAATGCATTTGTTTAGCCTTAAAGTCATGTCATTGAGTCTCTTTTAGTCATTAAATCATTCTAAATTAATTCGAACGAATTCTATTTTCGCCCTTCAAACATTATTTTCTTACATAACTTCTAATTAATCTATTGAAGACAACAATGCATTATTTTAGCATTAAAAAGCATATCACTCAGTCTTTTCAATCATTAAATTGTTTGAAGGCACTTCGAACCAATTCTCTTTTTGCATTTAAAATGCGACTTTCGTGCATAACTTGCAATTGATCTATTGAGGGCAACTATGCATTTTTTAGCGTTCAAGCCATATTTTTGCGTCTCTTTTAGTCAGTAAATCATTCTAAATCACTTCTTATGAAATTCGACATTTAAACATGACTTTCGTGCATAACTTTCCGTTGATCTATTGAAGGCAACAATGCATTTGTTTAGCCTTAAAGTCATGTCATTGAGTCTCTTTTAGTCATTAAATCATTCTAAATTAATTCGAACGAATTCTATTTTCGCCATTCGAATATTATTTACTTACATAGCTTGTAATTAATCTATTGAAGACAACACTGCATTATTTTAGCATTACAAAGCATATCACTCAAGTCTTTTCAATCATTAAATTGTTTGAACGCACTTCGAACCAATTCTCTTTTTGCATTGAAAACGCGACTTTCGTGCATAACTTGCAATTGATCTATTGATGGCAACTATGCATTTTTTAGCGTTCAAGCCATATTTTTGTGTCTCTTTTCGTTAGAGAATCATTCTAAATCACTTCGTATGAAATTCGGCATTTAAACATGACTTTCGTGCATAACTTGCAGTTGATCTCTTATACGGAACAATGCATTTCTTTAGCCTTAAATTCATGTCACCGAGTCTCTTCTAGTCATTAAATCATTCTAAATTAGTTCGAACGAATTCTATTTTCGCCCTTCAATTATTATTTTCTTACATAACTTGTAATTAATCTATTGAAGACAACAATGCATTATTTTAGCATTAAAAAGCATATGACTCAGTCTTTTCAATCATTAAATTGTTTGAAGGCACTTCGAACAAATTCTCTTTTTGCATTTAAAACGCAACTTTCGTGCATAACTTGCAATTGATCTATTGATGGCAACTATGCCTTTTTTAGTGTTCAAGTCATATTTTTGCGTCTCTTTTAGTCAGTAAATCGTTCTAAATCACTTCGAACGAAATTCGGCATTTAAACATGACTTTCGTGCGTAACTTGCTGTTGATCTATTGAAGGCAACAATGCATTTGTTTAGCCTTAAAGTCATGTCATTGAGTCTCTTTTAGTCATTAAATCATTCTAAATTAATTCGACCGAATTCTATTTTCGCCCTTCAAACATTATTTTCTTACATAACTTCTAATTAATCTATTGAAGACAACAATGCATTATTTTAGCATTAAAAAGCATATCACTCAGTATTTTCAATCATTAAATTGTTTGAAGGCACTTCGAACCAATTCTCTTTTTGCATTTAAAACGCGACTTTCGTGCATAACTTGCAATTGTTCAATTGAGGGCAACTATGCATTTTTTAGCGTTCAAGCCATATTTTTGCGTCTCTTTTAGTCAGTAAATCATTCTCAATCACTTCTTATGAAATTCGGCATTTAAACATGACTTTCGGGCATAACTTGCAGTTGATCTATTGAAGGCAACAATGCATTTGTTTAGCTTTAAAGTCATGTCATTGAGTCTCTTTTAGTCATTAAATCATTCTAAATTAATTCGAACGAATTCTATTTTCGCCATTCAAATATTATTTTCTTACATAACTTGTAATTAATCTCTTGAAGACAACACTGCATTATTTTAGCATTAAAAAGCATATCACACAAGTCTTTTCAATCCTTAAATTGTTTGAAGGCACTTCGAACCAATTCTCTTTTTGCATTTAAAACGCGACTTTAGTGCATAACTTGCAATTGATCTATTGATGGCAACTATGCATTTTTTAGCGTTCAAGTCATATTTGTGCGTCTCTTTTAGTCAGTAAATCATTCTAAATTACTTCGAACGAAATTCGGCCTCTAAACATGACTTTCGTGCATAACTTGCAGTTCATCTATTGAAGACAACAATGCATTTGTTTAGCCTTAAAGTCATGTCATTGAGTCTCTTTTAGTCATTAAATCATTCTAAATTAATTCGAATGAATTCTATTTTCGCCCTTCAAACATCATTTTCTTACGTAACTTGTAATTAATCTATTGAAGACAACAATGCATTATTTTAGCATTAAAAAGCATATCACTCAGTCTTTTCAATCATTAAATTGTTTGAACGCACTTCGAACCAATTCTCTTTTTGCATTGAAAACGCGACTTTCGTGCATAACTTGCAATTAATCTATTGATGGCAACTATGCATTTTTTAGCGTTCAAGCCATATTTTTGTGTCTCTTTTAGTCTGTGAATCATTCTAAATCACTTCGTATGAAAATCGGCATTTAAACATGACTTTCGTGCATAACTTGCAGTTGATCTATTATACGGAATAATGCATTTCTTTAGCCTTAAATTCATGTCACTGAGTCTCTTCTAGTCATTAAATCATTCTAAATTAGTTCGAACGAATTCTATTTTCGGCCTTCAAATATTATTTTCTTACATAACTTGTAATTAATCTATTGAAGACAACACTGCATTATTTTAGCATTAAAAAGCATATCACTCAGTCTTGTCAATCATTAAATTGTTGGAAGGCACTTCGAACCAATTCTCTTTTTGCATTTAAAATGCGACTTTAGTGCATAACTTGCAATTGATCTATTGATGGCAACTATGCATTTTTTAGCGTTCAAGCCATATTTTTAAGTCTCTTTTAATCAGCAAATCATTCCAAATCACTTCGAACGAAATTCGGCCTTTAAACATGACTTTCGTGCGTAACTTGCAGTTGATCTATTGAAGGCAACAATGCATTTGTTTAGCCTTAAAGTCATGTCATTGAGTCTCTTTTAGTCATTAAATCATTCTAAATTAATTCGAACGAATTCTATTTTCGCCCTTCAAACATTATTTTCTTACATAACTTGTAATTAATCTCTTGAAGACAACACTGCATTATTTTAGCATTAAAAAGCATATCACACAAGTCTTTTCAATCATTAAATTGTTTGAAGGCACTTCGAACCAATTCTCTTTTTCCATTTAAAACGCGACTTTCGTGCATAACTTGCAATTGATCTATTGATGGCAACTATGCCTTTTTTAGTGTTCAAGTCATATTTTTGCGTCTCTTTTAGTCAGTAAATCGTTCTAAATCACTTCTTATGAAATTCGGCATTTAAACATGACTTTCGTGCGTAACTTGCAGTTGATCTATTGAAGGCAACAATGCATTTGTTTAGCCTTAAAGTCATGTCATTGAGTCTCTTTTAGTCATTAAATCATTCTAAATTAATTCGACCGAATTCTATTTTCGCCCTTCAAGCATTATTTTCTTACATAACTTCTAATTAATCTATTGAAGACAACAATGCATTATTTTAGCATTAAAAAGCATATCACTCAGTCTTTTCAATCATTAAATTGTTTGAAGGCACTTCGAACCAATTCTCTTTTTCCATTTAAAACGCGACTTTCGTGCATAACTTGCAATTGATCAATTGAGGGCAACTATGCATTTTTTAGCGTTCAAGCCATATTTTTGCGTCTCTTTTAGTCAGTAAATCATTCTAAATCACTTCTTATGAAATTCGGCATTTAAACATGACTTTCGTGCATAACTTGCAGTTGATCTATTGAAGGCAACAATGCATTTGTTTAGCCTTAAAGTCATGTCATTGAGTCTCTTTTAGTCATTAAATCATTCTAAATTAATTCGAACGAATTCTATTTTCGCCATTCAAATATTATTTTCTTACATAACTTGTAATTAATCTCTTGAAGACAACACTGCATTATTTTAGCATTAAAAAGCATATCACTCAAGTCTTTTCAATCATTAAATTGTTTGAAGGCACTTCGAACCAATTCTCTTTTCGCATTTAAAACGCGACTTTCGTGCATAACTTGCAATTGATCTATTGAGGGCAACTGTGCATTTTTTAGCGTTCAAGCCATATTTTTGCGTCTCTTTTAGTCAGTAAATCATTCTAAATCACTTCTTATGAAATTCGGCATTTAAACATGACTTTCGTGCATAACTTGCCGTTGATCAATTGAAGGCAACAATGCATTTGTTTAGCCTTAAAGTCATGTCATTGAGTCTCTTTTAGTCATTAAATCATTCTAAATTAATTCGACCGAATTCTATTTTCGCCCTTCAAACAATATTTTCTTACATAACTTCTAATTAATCTATTGAAGACAACACTGCATTATATTAGCATTAAAAAGCATATCACTCAAGTCTTTTCAATCATTAAATTGTTTGAAGGCACTTCGAACCAATTCTCTTTTTGCATTTAAAACGCGACTTTAGTGCATAACTTGCAATTGATCTATTGATGGCAACTATGCATTTTTTAGCGTTCAAGTCATATTTGTGCGTCTCTTTTTGTCAGTAAATCATTCTAAATCACTTCGAACGAAATTCGGCCTTTAAACATGACTTTCGTGCGTAACTTGCAGTTGATCTATTGAAGGCAACAATGCATTTGTTTAGCCTTAAAGTCATGTCATTGAGTCTCTTTTAGTCATTAAATCATTCTAAATTAATTCGAACGAATTCTATTTTCGCCCTTCAAACATTATTTTCTTACGTAACTTGTAATTAATCTATTGAAGACAACAATGCATTATTTTAGCATTAAAAAGCATATCACTCAGTCTTTTCAATCATTAAATTGTTTGAAGGCACTTCGAACCAATTCTCTTTTTGCATTTAAAACGCGACTTTCGTGCATAACTTGCAATTGATCTATTGATGGCAACTATGCATTTTTTAGTGTTCAAGTCATATTTTTGCGTCTCTTTTAGTCAGTAAATCGTTCTAAATCACTTCGAACGAAATTCGGCCTTTAAACATGACTTTCGTGCGTAACTTGCTGTTGATCTATTGAAGGCAACAATGCATTTGTTTAGCCTTAAAGTCATGTCATTGAGTCTCTTTTAGTCATTAAATCATTCTAAATTAATTCGACCGAATTCTATTTTCGCCCTTCAAGCATTATTTTCTTACATAACTTCTAATTAATCTATTGAAGACAACAATGCATTATTTTCGCATTAAAAAGCATATCACTCAGTCTTTTCAATCATTAAATTGTTTGAAAGCACTTCGAACCAATTCTCTTTTTGCATTTAAAACGCGACTTTCGTACATAACTTGCAATTGATCAATTGAGGGCAACTATGCATTTTTTAGCGTTCGAGCCATATTTTTGCGTCTCTTTTAGTCAGTAAATCATTCTAAATCACTTCTTATGAAATTCGGCATTTAAACATGACTTTCGTGCATAATTGCAGTTGATCTATTGAAGGCAACAATGCATTTGTTTAGCCTTAAAGTCATGTCATTGAGTCTCTTTTAGTCATTAAATCATTCTAAATTAATTCGAACGAATTCTATTTTCGCCATTCAAATATTATTTTCTTACATAAATTCTAATTAATCTCTTGAAGACAACACTGCATTATTTTAGCATTAAAAAGCATATCACTCAAGTCTTTTCAATCATTAAATTGTTTGAAGGCACTTCGAACCAATTCTCTTTTCGCATTTAAAACGCGACTTTCGTGCATAACTTGCAATTGATCTATTGAGGGCAACTATGCATTTTTTAGCGTTCAAGCCATATTTTTGCGTCTCTTTTAGTCAGTAAATCATTCTAAATCACTTCTTATGAAATTCGGCATTTAAACATGACTTTCGTGCATAACTTGCCGTTGATCAATTGAAGGCAACAATGCATTTGTTTAGCCTTAAAGTTATGTCATTGAGTCTCTTTTAGTCATTAAATCATTCTAAATTAATTCGAACGAATTCTATTTTTGCCATTGAAATATTATTTTCTTACATAACCTGTAATTAATCTATTGAAGACAACACTGCATTATTTTAGTATTAAAAAGCATATCACTCAAGTCTTTTCAATCATTAAATTGTTTGAACGCACTTCGAACCAATTCTCTTTTTGCATTGAAAACGCGACTTTAGTGCATAACTTGCAATTGATCTATCGATGGCAACTATGCATTTTTTAGCGTTCAAGCCATATTTTTCTGTCTCTTTTAGTCAGTGAATCATTCTAAATCACTTCGTATGAAATTCGGCATTTAAACATGACTTTCGTGCATAACTTGCAGTTGATCCATTATACGGAACAATGCATTTCTTTAGCCTTAAATTCATGTCACTGAGTCTCTTTTAGTCATTAAATCATTCTAAATTAGTTCGAACGAATTCTATTTTCGCCCTCCAATTATTATTTTCTTACATAACTTGTAATTAATCTATTGAAGACAACAATGCATTATTTTAGCATTAAATAGCATATGACTCAGTCTTTTCAATCATTAAATTGTTTGAAGGCACTTCGAACCAATTCTCTTTTTGCATTTAAAACGCGACTTTCATGCATAACTTGCAATTGATCTATTGATGGCAACTATGCCTTTTTTAGTGTTCAAGTCATATTTTTGCGTCTCTTTTAGTCAGTAAATCGTTCTAAATCACTTCGAACGAAATTCGGCCTTTAAACATGACTTTCGTGCGTAACTTGCTGTTGATCTATTGAAGGCAACAATGCATTTTTTTAGCCTTAAAGTCATGTCATTGAGTCTTTTTCAGTCATTAAATCATTCTAAATTAATTCGACCGAATTCTATTTTCGCCCTTCAAACATTATTTTCTTACTTAACTTCTAATTAATCTATTGAAGACAACAATGCATTATTTTAGCATTAAAAAGCATATCACTCAGTCTTTTCAATCATTAAATTGTTTGAAGGCACTTCGAACCAATTCTCTTTTTGCATCTAAAACGCGACTTTCGGGCATAACTTGCAATTGATCAATTGAGGGCAACTATGCATTTTTTAGCGTTCAAGCCATATTTTTGCGTCTCTTTTAGTCAATAAATCATTCTAAATCACTTCTTATGAAATTCGGCATTTAAACATGACTTTCGTGCATAACTTGCAGTTGATCTATTGAAGGCAACAATGCATTTGTTTAGCCTTAAAGTCATGTCATTGAGTCTCTTTTAGTCATTAAATCATTCTAAATTAATTCGAACGAATTCTATTTTCGCCATTCAAATATTATTTTTTTACATAACTTGTAATTAATCTCTTGAAGACAACACTGCATTATTTTAGCATTAAAAAGCATATCACTCAAGTCTTTTCAATCATTAAATTGTTTGAAGGCACTTCGAACCAATTCTCTTTTTGCATTTAAAACGCGACTTTAGTGCATAACTTGCAATTGATCTATTGATGGCAACTATGCATTTTTTAGCGTTCAAGTCATATTTGTGCGTCTCTTTTAGTCAGTAAATCATTATAAATCACTTCGAACGAAACTCGGCCTTTAAACATGACTTTCGTGCGTAACTTGCAGTTGATCTATTGAAGGCAACAATGCATTTGTTTAGCCTTAAAGTCATGTCATTGAGTCTCTTTTAGTCATTAAATCATTCTAAATTAATTCGAACGAATTCTATTTTCACCCTTCAAACATTATTTTCTTACGTAACTTGTAATTAATCTATTGAAGACAACAATGCATTATTTTAGCATTAAAAAGCATATCACTCAGTCTTTTCAATCATTCAATTGTTTGAAGGCACTACGAACTAATTCTCTTTTTGCATTTCAAACGCGACTTTCGCGCATAACTTGCAATTGATCTATTGATGGCAACTATGCATTTTTTAGCGTTCAAGTCATATTTGTGCGTCTCTTTTAGTCAGTAAATCATTCTAAATCACTTCGAACGAAATTCGGCTTTTAAACATGACTTTCGTGCGTAACTTGCAGTTGATCTATTGAAGACAACAATGCATTTGTTTAGCCTTAAAGTCATGTCATTGAGTCTCTTTTAGTCATTAAATCATTCTAAATTAATTCGAACGAATTCTATTTTCGCCCTTCAAACATTATTTTCTTACGTAACTTGTAATTAATCTATTGAAGACAACAATGCATTATTTTAGCATTAAAAAGCATATCACTCAGTCTTTTCAATTATTCAATTGTTTGAAGGCACTTCGAACTAATTCCCTTTTTGCATTTCAAACGCGACTTTCGTGCGTAACTTGCAATTGATCTATTGATGGCAACTATGCATTTTTTAGCGTTCAAGCCATATTTTTCTGTCTCTTTTAGTCAGTGAATCATTCTAAATCACTTAGTATGAAATTCGGCATTTAAACATGACTTTCGTGCATAACTTGCAGTTGATCAATTATACGGAACATTGCATTTCTTTAGCCTTAAATTCATGTCACTGAGTCTCCTCTAGTCATTAAATCATTCTAAATTAGTTCGAACGAATTCTATTTTCGGCCTTCAAATATTATTTTCTTACATAACTTGTAATTAATCTATTGAAGACAACACTGCATTATTTTAGCATTTAAAAGCATATCACTCAGTCTTGTCAATCATTAAATTGTTTGAAGGCACTTCGAACCAATTCTCTTTTTGCATTTAAAACGCGACTTTCGTGCATAACTTGCAATTGATCTACTGATGGCAACTATGCATTTTTTAGCGTTCAAGTCATATTTGTGCGTCTCTTTTAGTCAGTAAATCATTCTAAATCACTTCGAACGAAATTCGGCCTTTAAACATGACTTTCGTGCGTAACTTGCAGTTGATCTATTGTAGGCAACAATGCATTTGTTTAGCCTTAAAGTCATGTCATTGAGTCTCTTTTTGTCATTAAATCATTCTAAATTAATTCGAACGAATTCTATTTTGGCCCTTCAAACATTGTTTTCTTACATAACTTGTAATTAATCTATTGAAGACAACAGTGCATTATTTTAGCATTAAAAAGCATATCACTTAGTCTTTTCAATCATTAAATTGTTTTAAGGCACTTCGAACCAATTCTCTTTTTGCATTTAAAACACGACTTTAGTGCATAACTTGCAATTGATCTATTGATGGAAACTATGCATTTTTTAGCCTTAAAGTCATCTTTGCGTCTATTTTAGTCAGTGAATCATTCTAAATCACTTCGAACGAAATTCGGTCTTTAAACATGACTTTCGTGCATAACTTGCAGTTGATCTATTATACGGAACAATGCATGTCTTTAGCCTTAAATTCATGTCACTGAGTCTCTTCTAATCAATAAATCATTCTAAATTAGTTTGAACCAATTCTCTTTTTTCATTTAAAACGCGACTTTCGTGTATAACTTGCAATTGATCTATTGATGGCAACTATGCATTTTTTAACCTTAAAGTCATCTTTGCGTCTCTTTTAGTCAGTGAATCATTCTAAATTACTTCGAACGAAATTAGGCCTTTAAACATGACTTTCGTGCGTAACTTGCAGTTCATCTATTGAAGGCAACAATGCATTTGTTTAGCCTTAAAGTCATGTCATTGAGTCTCTTCTAGTCATTAAATCATTCTAAATTAATTGAAACGATTTCTATTTTCGCCCTTCAAACATTATTTTTTTACATAACTTGCAATTAATCTACTGAAGACAACAATGCAGTATTTTAGCATTAAAAAGCATATCACTCAGTCTTTTCAATCATTAAATTGTTTGAAGGCACTTCGAACCAATTCTCTTTTGGCATTTAAAACGCGATTTTCGTGCATAACTTGCAATTGATCTATTGATGGCAACTATGCCTTTTTTAGCGTTCAAGTCATATTTTTGTGTCTCTTTTAGTCAGTAAATCATTCTAAATCACTTCGAATGAAATTCGGCCTTTAAACATGACTTTCGTGCGTGACTTGCTGTTGATCTATTGAAGGCAACAATGCATTTTTTTAGCCTTAAAGTCATGTCATTGAGTCTTTTTCAGTCATTAAATCATTCTAAATTAATTCGACCGAATTCTATTTTCGCCCTTCAAACATTATTTTCTTACTTAACTTCTAATTAATCTATTGAAGACAACAATGCATTATTTTAGCATTAAAAAGCATATCACTCAGTCTTTTCAATCATTAAATTGTTTGAAGGCACTTCGAACCAATTCTCTTTTTGCATCTAAAACGCGACTTTCGGGCATAACTTGCAATTGATCAATTGAGGGCAACTATGCATTTTTTAGCGTTCAAGCCATATTTTTGCGTCTCTTTTAGTCAATAAATCATTCTAAATCACTTCTTATGAAATTCGGCATTTAAACATGACTTTCGTGCATAACTTGCAGTTGATCTATTGAAGGCAACAATGCATTTGTTTAGCCTTAAAGTCATGTCATTGAGTCTCTTTTAGTCATTAAATCATTCTAAATTAATTCGAACGAATTCTATTTTCGCCATTCAAATATTATTTTTTTACATAACTTGTAATTAATCTCTTGAAGACAACACTGCATTATTTTAGCATTAAAAAGCATATCACTCAAGTCTTTTCAATCATTAAATTGTTTGAAGGCACTTCGAACCAATTCTCTTTTTGCATTGAAAACGCGACTTTAGTGCATAACTTGCAATTGATCTATTGATGGCAACTATGCATTTTTTAGCGTTCAAGCCATATTTTTGTGTCTCTTTTAGTCAGAGAATCATTCTAAATCACTTCGTATGAAATTCGGCATTTAAACATGACTTTCGTGCATAACTTGCAGTTGATCTCTTATACGGAACAATGCATTTCTTTAGCCTTAAATTCATGTCACCGAGTCTCTTCTAGTCATTAAATCATTCTAAATTAGTTCGAATGAATTCTATTTTCGCCCTTCAATTATTATTTTCTTACATAGCTTGTAATTAATCTATTGAAGACAACAATGCATTATTTTAGCATTAAAAGGCATATGACTCAGTCTTTTCAATCATTAAATTGTTTGAAGGCACTTCGAACCAATTCTCTTTTTGCATTTAAAACGCAACTTTCGTGCATAACTTGCAATTGATCTATTGATGGCAACTATGCCTTTTTTAGTGTTCAAGTCATATTTTTGCGTCTCTTTTAGTCAGTAAATCGTTCTAAATCACTTCGAACGAAATTCGGCCTTTAAACATGACTTTCGTGCGTAACTTGCTGTTGATCTATTGAAGGCAACAATGCATTTGTTTAGCCTTAAAGTCATGTCATTGAGTCTCTTTTAGTCATTAAATCATTCTAAATTAATTCGACCGAATTCTATTTTCGCCCTTCAAACATTATTTTCTTACATAACTTCTAATTAATCTATTGAAGACAACAATGCATTATTTTAGCATTAAAAAGCATATCACTCAGTCTTTTCAATCATTAAATTGTTTGAAGGCACTTCGAACCAATTCTCTTTTTGCATTTAAAACGCGACTTTCGTGCATAACTTACAATTGATCTATTGAGGGCAACTATGCATTTTTTAGCGTTCAAGCCATATTTTTGCGTCTCTTTTAGTAAGTAAATCATTCTAAATCACTTCTTATGAAATTCGACATTTAAACATGACTTTCGTGCATAACTTTTCGTTGATCTATTGAAGGCAACAATGCATTTGTTTAGCCGTAAAGTCATGTCATTGAGTCTCTTTTAGTCATTAAATCATTCTAAATTAATTCGAACGAATTCTATTTTCGCCATTCAAATATTATTTTCTTACATAACTTGTAATTAATCTATTGAAGACAACACTGCATTATTTTAGCATTACAAAGCATATCACTCAAGTCTTTTCAATCATTAAATTGTTTGAACGCACTTCGAACCAATTCTCTTTTTGCATTGAAAACGCGACTTTAGTGCATAACTTGCAATTGATCTATTGATGGCAACTATGCATTTTTTAGCGTTCAAGCCATATTTTTGTGTCTCTTTTAGTCAGAGAATCATTCTAAATCACTTCGTATGAAATTCGGCATTTAAACATGACTTTCGTGCATAACTTGCTGTTGATCTATTGAAGGCAACAATGCATTTGTTTAGCCTTAAAGTCATGTCATTGAGTCTCTTTTAGTCATTAAATCATTCTAAATTAATTCGACCGAATTCTATTTTCGCCCTTCAAGCATTATTTTCTTACATAACTTCTAATTAATCTATTGAAGACAACAATGCATTATTTTAGCATTAAAAAGCATATCACTCAGTCTTTTCAATCATTAAATTGTTTGAAAGCACTTCGAACCAATTCTCTTTTTGCATTTAAAACGCGACTTTCGTACATAACTTGCAATTGATCAATTGAGGGCAACTATGCATTTTTTAGCGTTCGAGCCATATTTTTGCGTCTCTTTTAGTCAGTAAATCATTCTAAATCACTTCTTATGAAATTCGGCATTTAAACATGACTTTCGTGCATAATTGCAGTTGATCTATTGAAGGCAACAATGCATTTGTTTAGCCTTAAAGTCATGTCATTGAGTCTCTTTTAGTCATTAAATCATTCTAAATTAATTCGAACGAATTCTATTTTCGCCATTCAAATATTATTTTCTTACATAACTTCTAATTAATCTCTTGAAGACAACACTGCATTATTTTAGCATTAAAAAGCATATCACTCAAGTCTTTTCAATCATTAAATTGTTTGAAGGCACTTCGAACCAATTCTCTTTTCGCATTTAAAACGCGACTTTCGTGCATAACTTGCAATTGATCTATTGAGGGCAACTATGCATTTTTTAGCGTTCAAGCCATATTTTTGCGTCTCTTTTAGTCAGTAAATCATTCTAAATCACTTCTTATGAAATTCGGCATTTAAACATGACTTTCGTGCGTGACTTGCAGTTGATCTATTGAAGGCAACAATGCATTTGTTTAGCCTTAAAGTCATGTCATTGAGTCTCTTTTAGTCAGTAAATCATTCTAAATTAATTCGAACGAATTCTATTTTCGCCCTTCAAACATTATTTTCTTACATAACTTCTAATTAATCTATTGAAGACAACAATGCATTATTTTAGCATTAAAAAGCATATCACTCAGTCTTTTCAATCATTAAATTGTTTGAAGGCACTTCGAACCAATTCTCTTTTTGCATTTAAAACGCGACTTTCGTGCATAACTTGCAATTGATCTATTGAGGGCAACTATGCATTTTTTAGCGTTCAAGCCATATTTTTGCGTCTCTTTTAGTAAGTAAATCATTCTAAATCACTTCTTATGAAATTCGACATTTAAACATGACTTTCGTGCATAACTTTTCGTTGATCTATTGAAGGCAACAATGCATTTGTTTAGCCGTAAAGTCATGTCATTGAGTCTCTTTTAGTCATTAAATCATTCTAAATTAATTCGAACGAATTCTATTTTCGCCATTCAAATATTATTTTCTTACATAACTTGTAATTAATCTATTGAAGACAACACTGCATTATTTTAGCATTACAAAGCATATCACTCAAGTCTTTTCAATCATTAAATTGTTTGAACGCACTTCGAACCAATTCTCTTTTTGCATTGAAAACGCGACTTTAGTGCATAACTTGCAATTGATCTATTGATGGCAACTATGCATTTTTTAGCGTTCAAGCCATATTTTTGTGTCTCTTTTAGTCAGAGAATCAATCTAAATCACTTCGTATGAAATTCGGCATTTAAACATGACTTTCGTGCATAACTTGCAGTTGATCTCTTATACGGAACAATGCATTTCTTTAGCCTTAAATTCATGTCACCGAGTCTCTTCTAGTCATTAAATCATTCTAAATTAGTTCGAAGGAATTCTATTTTCGCCCTTCAATTATTATTTTCTTACATAGCTTGTAATTAATCTATTGAAGACAACAATGCATTATTTTAGCATTAAAAGGCATATGACTCAGTCTTTTCAATCATTAAATTGTTTGAAGGCACTTCGAACCAATTCTCTTTTTGCATTTAAAACGCAACTTTCGTGCATAACTTGCAATTGATCTATTGATGGCAACTATGCCTTTTTTAGTGTTCAAGTCATATTTTTGCGTCTCTTTTAGTCAGTAAATCGTTCTAAATCACTTCGAACGAAATTCGGCCTTTAAACATGACTTTCGTGCGTAACTTGCTGTTGATCTATTGAAGGCAACAATGCATTTTTTTAGCCGTAAAGTCATGTCATTGAGTCTCTTTTAGTCATTAAATCATTCTAAATTAATTCGAACGAATTCTATTTTCGCCATTCAAATATTATTTTCTTACATAACTTGTAATTAATCTATTGAAGACAACACTGCATTATTTTAGCATACAAAGCATATCACTCAAGTCTTTTCAATCATTAAATTGTTTGAACGCACTTCGAACCAATTCTCTTTTTGCATTGAAAACGCGACTTTAGTGCATAACTTGCAATTGATCTATTGATGGCAACTATGCATTTTTTAGCGTTCAAGCCATATTTTTGTGTCTCTTTTAGTCAGAGAATCATTCTAAATCACTTCGTATGAAATTCGGCATTTAAACATGACTTTCGTGCATAACTTGCAGTTGATCTCTTATACGGAACAATGCATTTCTTTAGCCTTAAATTCATGTCACCGAGTCTCTTCTAGTCATTAAATCATTCTAAATTAGTTCGAATGAATTCTATTTTCGCCCTTCAATTATTATTTTCTTACATAGCTTGTAATTAATCTATTGAAGACAACAATGCATTATTTTAGCATTAAAAGGCATATGACTCAGTCTTTTCAATCATTAAATTGTTTGAAGGCACTTCGAACCAATTCTCTTTTTGCATTTAAAACGCAACTTTCGTGCATAACTTGCAATTGATCTATTGATGGCAACTATGCCTTTTTTAGTGTTCAAGTCATATTTTTGCGTCTCTTTTAGTCAGTAAATCGTTCTAAATCACTTCGAACGAAATTCGGCCTTTAAACATGACTTTCGTGCGTAACTTGCTGTTGATCTATTGAAGGCAACAATGCATTTGTTTAGCCTTAAAGTCATGTCATTGAGTCTCTTTTAGTCATTAAATCATTCTAAATTAATTCGACCGAATTCTATTTTCGCCCTTCAAACATTATTTTCTTACATAACTTCTAATTAATCTATTGAAGACAACAATGCATTATTTTAGCATTAAAAAGCATATCACTCAGTCTTTTCAATCATTAAATTGTTTGAAGGCACTTCGAACCAATTCTCTTTTTGCATTTAAAACGCGACTTTCGTGCATAACTTACAATTGATCTATTGAGGGCAACTATGCATTTTTTAGCGTTCAAGCCATATTTTTGCGTCTCTTTTAGTAAGTAAATCATTCTCAATCACTTCTTATGAAATTCGACATTTAAACATGACTTTCGTGCATAACTTTTCGTTGATCTATTGAAGGCAACAATGCATTTGTTTAGCCGTAAAGTCATGTCATTGAGTCTCTTTTAGTCATTAAATCATTCTAAATTAATTCGAACGAATTCTATTTTCGCCATTCAAATATTATTTTCTTACATAACTTGTAATTAATCTATTGAAGACAACACTGCATTATTTTAGCATTACAAAGCATATCACTCAAGTCTTTTCAATCATTAAATTGTTTGAACGCACTTCGAACCAATTCTCTTTTTGCATTGAAAACGCGACTTTAGTGCATAACTTGCAATTGATCTATTGATGGCAACTATGCATTTTTTAGCGTTCAAGCCATATTTTTGTGTCTCTTTTAGTCAGAGAATCATTCTAAATCACTTCGTATGAAATTCGGCATTTAAACATGACTTTCGTGCATAACTTGCAGTTGATCTCTTATACGGAACAATGCATTTCTTTAGCCTTAAATTCATGTCACCGAGTCTCTTCTAGTCATTAAATCATTCTAAATTAGTTCGAATGAATTCTATTTTCGCCCTTCAATTATTATTTTCTTACATAACTTGTAATTAATCTATTGAAGACAACAATGCATTATTTTAGCATTAAAAGGCATATGACTCAGTCTTTTCAATCATTAAATTGTTTGAAGGCACTTCGAACCAATTCTCTTTTTGCATTTAAAACGCAACTTTCGTGCATAACTTGCAATTGATCTATTGATGGCAACTATGCCTTTTTTAGTGTTCAAGTCATATTTTTGCGTCTCTTTTAGTCAGTAAATCGTTCTAAATCACTTCGAACGAAATTCGGCCTTTAAACATGACTTTCGTGCGTAACTTGCTGTTGATCTATTGAAGGCAACAATGCATTTGTTTAGCCTTAAAGTCATGTCATTGAGTCTCTTTTAGTCATTAAATCATTCTAAATTAATTCGACCGAATTCTATTTTCGCCCTTCAAACATTATTTTCTTACATAACTTCTAATTAATCTATTGAAGACAACAATGCATTATTTTAGCATTAAAAAGCATATCACTCAGTCTTTTCAATCATTAAATTGTTTGAAGGCATTTCGAACCAATTCTCTTTTTGCATTTAAAACGCGACTTTCGTGCATAACTTGCAATTGATCAATTGAGGGCAACTATGCATTTTTTAGCGTTCAAGCCATATTTTTGCGTCTCTTTTAGTCAGTAAATCATTCTCAATCACTTCTTATGAAATTCGGCATTTAAACATGACTTTCGTGCATAACTTGCAGTTGATCTATTGAAGGCAACAATGCATTTGTTTAGCTTTAAAGTCATGTCATTGAGTCTCTTTTAGTCATTAAATCATTCTAAATTAATTCGAACGAATTCTATTTTCGCCATTCAAATATTATTTTCTTACATAACTTGTAATTAATCTCTTGAAGACAACACTGCATTATTTTAGCATTAAAAAGCATATCACACAAGTCTTTTCAATCATTAAATTGTTTGAAGGCACTTCGAACCAATTCTCTTTTTGCATTGAAAACGCGACTTTAGTGCATAACTTGCAATTGATCTATTGATGGCAACTATGCATTTTTTAGCGTTCAAGTCATATTTGTGCGTCTCTTTTAGTCAGTAAATCATTCTAAATCACTTCGAACGAAATTCGGCCTTTAAACATGACTTTCGTGCATAACTTGCAGTTCATCTATTGAAGACAACAATGCATTTGTTTAGCCTTAAAGTCATGTCATTGAGTCTCTTTTAGTCATTAAATCATTCTAAATTAATTCGAATGAATTCTATTTTCGCCCTTCAAACATTATTTTCTTACGTAACTTGTAATTAATCTATTGAAGACAACAATGCATTATTTTAGCATTAAAAAGCATATCACTCAGTCTTTTCAATCATTAAATTGTTTGAACGCACTTCGAACCAATTCTCTTTTTGCATTGAAAACGCGACTTTCGTGCATAACTTGCAATTGATCTATTGATGGCAACTATGCATTTTTTAGCGTTCAAGCCATATTTTTGTGTCTCTTTTAGTCAGTGAATCATTCTAAATCACTTCGTATGAAATTCGGCATTTAAACATGACTTTCGTGCATAACTTGTAGTTGATCTATTATACCGAATAATGCATTTCTTTAGCCTTAAATTCATGTCACTGAGTCTCTTCTAGTCATTAAATCATTATAAATTAGTTCGAACGAATTCTATTTTCGGCCTTCAAATATTATCTTCTTACATAACTTGTAATTAATCTATTGAAGACAACACTGCATTATTTTAGCATTAAAAAGCATATCACTCAGTCTTTTCAATCATTAAATTGTTGGAAGGCACTTCGAACCAATTCTCTTTTTGCATTTAAAACGCGACTTTACTGCATAACTTGCAATTGATCTATTGATGGCAACTATGCATTTTTTAGCGTTTAAGCCATATTTTTGCGTCTCTTTTAATCAGCAAATCATTCCAAATCACTTCGAACGAAATTCGGCCTTTAAACCTGACTTTCGTGCGTAACTTGCAGTTGATCTATTGAAGGCAACAATGCATTTGTTTTGCCTTAACGTCATGTCATTGAGTCTCTTCCAGTCATTAAATCATTCTAAATTAATTCGAACGAATTCTATTTTCGCCCTTCAAACATTATTTTTTTACATAACTTGCAATTAATCTACTAAAGACAACAATGCAGTATTTTAGAATTAAAAAGCATATCACTCAGTCTTTTCAATCATTAAATTGTTTGAAGGCACTTCGAACCAATTCTCTTTTTGCATTTAAAACGCGACTTTCGCGCATAACTTGCAATTGATCTATTGATGGCAACTATGCCTTTTTTAGTGTTCAAGTCATATTTTTGCGTCTCTTTTAGTCAGTAAATCGTTCTAAATCACTTCGAACGAAATTCGGCCTTTAAACATGACTTTCGTGCGTAACTTGCAGTTGATCTATTGAAGGCAACAATGCATTTGTTTAGCCTTAAAGTCATGTCATTGAGTCTCTTTTAGTCATTAAATCATTCTAAATTAATTCGACCGAATTCTATTTTCGCCCTTCAAGCATTATTTTCTTACATAACTTCTAATTAATCTATTGAAGACAACAATGCATTATTTTAGCATTAAAAAGCATATCACTCAGTCTTTTCAATCATTAAATTGTTTGAAGGCACTTCGAACCAATTCTCTTTTTGCATTTAAAACGCGACTTTCGTGCATAACTTGCAATTGATCAATTGAGGGCAACTATGCATTTTTTAGCGTTCAAGCCATCTTTTTGCGTCTCTTTTAGTCAGTAAATCATTCTAAATCACTTCTTATGAAATTCGGCATTTAAACATGACTATGGTGCGTAACTTGCAGTTGATCTATTGAAGGCAACAATGCATTTGTTTTGCCTGAAAGTCATGTCATTGAGTCTCTTCCAGTCATTAAATCATTCTAAATTAATTCGAACGAATTCTATTTTCGCCCTTCAAACATTATTTTTTTACATAACTTGCAATTAATCTACTAAAGACAACAATGCAGTATTTTAGAATTAAAAAGCATATCACTCAAGTCTTTTCAATCATTAAATTGTTTGAAGGCACTTCGAACCAATTCTCTTTTCGCATTTAAAACGCGACTTTCGTGCATAACTTGCAATTGATCTATTGAGGGCAACTCTGCATTTTTTAGTGTTCAAGTCATATTTTTGCGTCTCTTTTAGTCAGTAAATCGTTCTAAATCACTTCGAACGAAATTCGGCCTTTAAACATGACTTTCGTGCGTAACTTGCAGTTGATCTATTGAAGGCAACAATGCATTTGTTTAGCCTTAAAGTCATGTCATTGAGTCTCTTTTAGTCATTAAATCATTCTAAATTAATTCGACCGAATTCTATTTTCGCCCTTCAAACAATATTTTCTTACATAACTTCTAATTAATCTATTGAAGACAACACTGCATTATATTAGCATTAAAAAGCATATCACTCAGTCTTTTCAATCATTAAATTGTTTGAAGGCACTTCGAACCAATTCTCTTTTTGCATTTAAAACGCGACTTTCGTTCATAACTTGCAATTGATCTATTGAGGGCAACTCTGCATTTTTTAGCGTTCAAGCCATATTTTTGTGTCTCTTTTAGTCAGTAAATCATTCTAAATCACTTCTTATGAAATTCGGCATTTAAACATGACTTTCGTGCATAACTTGCAGTTGATCTATTGAAGGCAACAATGCATTTGTTTAGCCTTAAAGTCATGTCATTGAGTCTCTTTTAGTCATTAAATCATTCTAAATTAATTCGAACGAATTCTATTTTCGCCATTCAAATATTATTTTCTTACATAACTTGTAATTAATCTATTGAAGACAACACTGCATTATTTTAGCATTAAAAAGCATATCACTCAAGTCTTTTCAATCATTAAATTGTTTGAACGCACTTCGAACCAATTCTCTTTTTGCATTGAAAACGCGACTTTAGTGCATAACTTGCAATTGATCTATTGATGGCAACTATGCATTTTTTAGCGTTCAAGCCATATTTTGTGTCTCTTTTAGTCAGTGAATCATTCTAAATCACTTCGTATGAAAGTCGGCATTTAAACATGACTTTCGTGCATAACTTGCAGTTGATCTATTATACGGAACAATGCATTTCTTTAGCCTTAAATTCATGTCACTGAGTCTCTTCTAGTCATTAAATCATTCTAAATTAGTTCGAACGAATTCTATTTTCGCCCTTCAATTATTATTTTCTTACATAACTTGTAATTAATCTATTGAACACAACAATGCATTATTTGAGCATTAGAAAGCATATGACTCAGTCTTTTCAATCATTAAATTGTTTGAAGGCACTTCGACCCAATTCTCTTTTTGCATTTAAAACGCGACTTTCGTGCATAACTTGCAATTGATCTATTGATGGCAACTATGCCTTTTTTAGTGTTCAAGTCATATTTTTGCGTCTCTTTTAGTCAGTAAATCGTTCTAAATCACTTCGAACGAAATTCGGCCTTTAAACATGACTTTCGTGCGTAACTTGCTGTTGATCTATTGAAGGCAACAATGCATTTTTTTAGCCTTAAAGTCATGTGATTGAGTCTCTTTTAGTCATTAAATCACTCTAAATTAATTCGACCGAATTCTATTTTCGCCCTTCAAACATTATTTTCTTACATAACTTCTAATTAATCTATTGAACACAACAATGCATTATTTTAGCATTAAAAAGCATATCACTCAGTCTTTTCAATCATTAAATTGTTTGAAGGCACTTCGAACCAATTCTCTTTTTGCATTTAAAACGCGACTTTCGTGCATAACTTGCAATTGATCAATTGAGGGCAACTATGCATTTTTTAGCGTTCAAGCCATATTTTTGTGTCTCTTTTAGTCAGTAAATCATTCTAAATCACTTCTTATGAAATTCGGCATTTAAACATGACTTTCGTGCATAACTTGCAGTTGATCTATTGAAGGCAACAATGCATTTGTTTAGCCTTAAAGTCATGTCATTAAGTCTCTTTTAGTCATTAAATCATTCTAAATTAATTCGAACGAATTCTATTTTCGCCATTCAAATATTATTTTCTTACATAATTTGTAATTAATCTCTTGAAGACAACACTGCATTATTTTAGCATTAAAAAGCATATCACTCAAGTCTTTTCAATCATTAAATTGTTTGAAGGCACTTCGAACCAATTCTCTTTTTGCATTTAAAACGCGACTTTAGGGCATAACTTGCAATTGATCTATTGATGGCAACTATGCATTTTTTAGCGTTCATGTCATATTTGTGCGTCTCTTTTAGTCAGTAAATCATTCTAAATCACTTCGAACGAAATTCGGCCTTTAAACATGACTTTCGTGCGTAACTTGCAGTTGATCTATTGAAGGCAACAATGCATTTGTTTAGCCTTAAAGTCATGTCATTGAGTCTCTTTTAGTCATTAAATCATTCTAAATTAATTCGAACGAATTCTATTTTCGCCCTTCAAACATTATTTTCTTACGTAACTTGTAATTAATCTATTGAAGACAACAATGCATTATTTTAGCATTAAAAAGCATATCACTCAAGTCTTTTCAATCATTCAATTGTTTGAAGGCACTTCGAACTAATTCTCTTTTTGCATTTCAAACGCGACTTTCGTGCGTAACTTGCAATTGATCTATTGATGGCAACTATGCATTTTTTAGCGTTCAAGCCATATTTTTGTGTCTCTTTTAGTCAGTGAATCATTCTAAATCACTTCGTATGAAATTCGGCATTTAAACATGACTTTCGTGCATAACTTGCAGTTGATCTATTATACGGAACAATGCATTTCTTTAGCCTTAAATTCATGTCACTGAGTCTCCTCTAGTCATTAAATCATTCTAAATTAGTTCGAACGAATTCTATTTTCGGCCTTCAAATATTATTTTCTTACATAACTTGTAATTAATCTATTGAAGACAACACTGCATTATTTTAGCATTTAAAAGCATATCACTCAGTCTTGTCAATCATTAAATTGTTGGAAGGCACTTCGAACCAATTCTCTTTTTGCATTTAAAACGCGACTTTCGTGCATAACTTGCAATTGATCTATTGATGGCAACTATGCATTTTTTAGTGTTCAAGTCATATTTGTGCGTCTCTTTTAGTCAGTAAATCATTCTAAATCACTTCGAACGAAATTCGGCCTTTAAACATGACTTTCGTGCGTAACTTGCAGTTGATCTATTGTAGGCAACAATGCATTTGTTTAGCCTTAAAGTCATGTCATTGAGTCTCTTTTAGTCATTAAATCATTCTAAATTAATTCGAACGAATTCTATTTTCACCCTTCAAACATTATTTTCTTACATAACTTGTAATTAATCTATTGAAGACAACAATGCATTATTTTAGCATTAAAAAGCATATGACTCAGTCTTTTCAATCATTAAATTGTTTGAAGGCACTTCGAACCAATTCTCTTTTTGCATTTAAAACGCGACTTTCGTGCATAACTTGCAATTGATCTATTGATGGCAACTATGCATTTTTTAGCGTTGAAGCCAAATTTTTGCGTCTCTTTTAATCATTAAATCATTAATCACTTCGTACGAAATTCGGCATTCAAACATGACTTTCGTGCATAACTTGCAGTTGATCTATTATACGGAACAATGCATTTCTTTAGCCTTAAATTCGTGTCACTGAGTCTCTTCTAGTCATTAAATCATTCTAAATTAGTTCGAACGAATTCTATTTTCACCCTTCAGATATTATTTTCTTACATAACTTGTAATTAATCTATTGAAGACAACACTGCATTATTTTAGCATTAAAAAGCATATCACTTAGTCTTTTCAATCATTAAATTGTTTGAAGGCACTTCGAACCAATTCTCTTTTTGCATTTAAAACACGACTTTAGTGCATAACTTGCAATTGATCTATTGATGGCAACTATGCATTTTTTAGCCTTAAAGTCATCTCTGCGTCTATTTTAGTCAGTGAATCATTCTAAATCACTTCGAACGAAATTCGGCCTTTAAACATGACTTTCGTGCATAACTTGCAGTTGATCTATTATACGGAACAATGCATGTCTTTAGCCTTAAATTCATGTCACTGAGTCTCTTCTAATCATTAAATCATTCTAAATTAGTTTGAACCAATTCCCTTTTTGCATTTAAAACGCGACTTTCGTGTATAACTTGCGATTGATCTATTGATGGCAACTATGGATTTTTTAACCTGAAAGTCATCTTTGCGTCTCTTTTAGTCAGTGAATCATTCTAAATTACTTCGAACGAAATTAGGCCTTTAAACATGACTTTCGTGCGTAACTTGCAGTTCATCTATTGAAGGCAACAATGCATTTGTTTAGCCTTAAAGTCATGTCATTGAGTCTCTTCTAGTCATTAAATCATTCTAAATTAATTCAAACGAATTCTATTTTCGCCCTTCAAACATTATTTTTTTACATAACTTGCAATTAATCTACTGAAGACAACAATGCAGTATTTTAGCATTAAAAAGCATATCACTCAGTCTTTTCAATCATTAAATTGTTTGAAGGCACTTCGAACCAATTCTCTTTTTGCATTTAAAACGCGACTTTCGTGCATAACTTGCAATTGATCTATTGATGGCAACTATGCCTTTTTTAGCGTTCAAGTCATATTTTTGCGTCTCTTTTAGTCAGTAAATCATTCTAAATCACTTCGAATGAAATTCGGCCTTTAAACATGACTTTCGTGCGTGACTTGCAGTTGATCTATTGAAGGCAACAATGCATTTGTTTAGCCGTAAAGTCATGTCATTGAGTCTCTTCTAGTCATTAAATCATTCTAAATTAATTCGAACGAATTCTATTTTCGCCCTTCAAACATTATTTTCTTACATAACTTGTAATTAATGTATTGAAGACAACAATGCATTATTTTAGCATTAAAAAGCATATCACTCAGTCTTTTCAATCATTAAATTGTTTGAAGGCACTTCGAACCAATTCTCTTTTTGAATTTAAAACGCGACCTTAGTGCATAACTTGCAGTTGATCTATTGATGGCAACAATGCATTTTTTAGCCTTCAAGTCATCTTTGCGTCTCTTTTAGTCAGTGAATCATTCTAAATCACTTCGAACGAAATTCGGCCTTTAAACATGACTTTCGTGCATAACTTGCAGTTGGTCTATTATACGGAACAATGCATGTCTTTAGCCTTAAATTCATGTCACTGAGTCTCTTCTAATCATTAAATCATTCTAAATTAGTTCGAACGAATTCTATTTTCGTCATTCAAATATTATTTTCTTACATAACTTGTAATTAATCTGTTGAAGACGACACTGCATTATTTTAGCATTAAAAAGCATATCACTCAGTCTTTTCAATCATTAAATTGTTTGAAGGCACTTCGAACCAATTCTCTTTTTGCATTTAAAACGCGACTTTCATGCATAACTTGCAATTGATCTATTGATGGCAACTATGCATTTTTTAGCCTTAAAGTCATCTTTGCGTCTGTTTTAGTCAGTGAGTCATTCTAAATCACTTCGAACGAAATTCGGCCTGTAAACATGACTTTCGTGCATAACTTGCAGTTGACCTATTATACGGAACAATGCATGTCTTTAGCCTTAAATTCATGTCACTCAGTCTCTTCTAATCATTAAATCATTCTAAATTAGTTCGAACCAATTCTCTTTTTGCATTTAAAACGCGACTTTCGTGTATAACTTGCAATTGATCTATTGATGGCAACTATGCATTTTTTAGCCTTAAAGTCATCTTTGCGTCTCTTTTAGTTAGTGAATCATCCTAAATCACTTCGAACGAAATTCGGCCTTTAATCCTGACTTTCGTGCTTAACTTGCAGTTGATCTATTGAAGGCAACAATGCATTTGTTTAGCCTTAAAGTCATGTCATTGGGTCTCTTTTAGTCCTTAAATCATTCTAAATTAATTCGAACGAATTCTATTTTTGCCCTTCAAACATTATTTTCTTACAAAACTTGTAATTAATCTATTCAAGACAACAATGCATTATTTTAGCATTAAAAAGCATATCACTCAGTCTTTTCAATCATTAAATTGTTTGAAGGCACTTCGAACCAATTCTCTTTTTGCATTTAAAACGCGACTTTCGTGCATAAATTGAAATTGATCTATTGATGGCAACTATGCATATTTTAGCGTTCAAGCCATATTTTTGCGTCTCTTTTAGTCAGTAAATCATTCTAAATCACTTCGTATGAAATTCGGCATTTAAACATGACTTTCGTGCATAACTTGCAGTTGATCTATTATAGGGAACAATGCATTTCTTTAGCCTTAAATTCATGTCACTGAGTCTCTTCTACTCATGAAATCATTCTCAATTAGTTCGAACGAATTCTATTTTCGCCATTCAAATATTACTTTCTTACATAACTCGTAATTAATGTATTGAAGACAACAATGCATTATTTCAGCATTAAAAAGCATATCACTCAGTCTTTTCAATCATTAAATTGTTTGAAGGCACTTTAACCCAATTCTCTTTTTGCATTTAAAACGCGACTTTCGTGCATAACTTGAAATTGATCTATTGATGGCAACTATGCATTTTTTAGCGTTCAAGCCATATTTTTGCGTCTCTTTTAGTCAGTAAATAATTCTAAATCACTTCGTATAAAATTCGGCATTTAAACATGACTTTCGTGCATAACTTGCAGTTGATCTTTTATAGGGAACAATGCATTTCTTTAGCCTTAAATTCATGTCACTGAGTCTCTTCTAGTCATTAAATCATTCTAAATTAGTTCGAACGAATTCTATTTTCGCCATTCAAATATTACTTTCTTACATAACTTGTAATTAATCTATTGAAGACAACAATGCATTATTTTAGAATTAAAAAGCATATCACTCAGTCTTTTCAATCATTAAATTCTTTGGAGGCACTTCGAACCAATTCTCTTTTTGCATTTAAAACGCGACTTTCGTGCATAACTTGCAATTGATCTATTGATGGCAACTATGCATTTTTTAGATTTCAAGTCATATTTTTGCGTCTCTTTTAGTCAGTAAATCATTCTAAATCACTTCGTATGAAATTCGGCATTTAAACATGACTTTCATGCATAACTTGCAGTTGATCTATTATAGGGAACAATGCATGTCTTTAGCCTTAAATTCATGTCACTGAGTCTCTTCTAGTCATTAAATCATTCTAAATTAGTTCGAACGAATTCTATTTTCGCCCTTCAAATATTATTTTCTTACATAACTTGTAATTAATCTATTGAAGACAACAATGCATTATTTTAGAATTAAAAAGCATATCAGTCAGTCTTTTAAATCAGTAAATTGTTTGAAGGCACTTCGAACCAATTCTCTTTTTGCATTTAACACGCGACTTTCGTGCATAACTTGCAATTGATCTATAGATGGCAACTATGCATTTTTTAGATTTCAAGTCATATTTTTGCGTCTCTTTTAGTCAGTAAATCATTCTAAATCACTTCGTATGAAATTCAGCATTTAAACATGACTTTCATGCATAACTTGCAGTTGATCTATTATAGGGAACAATGCATGTCTTTAGCCTTAAATTCATGTCACTGAGTCTCTTCTAGTCATTAAATCATTCTAAATTAGTTCGAACGAATTCTATTTTCGCCCCTCAACTATTATTTTCTTACATAACTTGTAATTAATCTATTGAAGACAACAATGCATTATTTTAGCATTAAAAAGCATATCACTCAGTCTTTTCAATCATTAAATTGTTAGAAGGCACTTCGAACCAATTCTCTTTTTGCATTTAAAACGCAACTTTCGTGCATAACTTGCAATTGATCTATTGATGGCAACTATGCATTTTTTAGCGTTCAAGTCATATTTTTGCGTCTCTTTTAGTCAGTAAATCATTCTAAATCACTTCGTATGAAATTCGGCATTTAAACATGACTTTCGTGCTTAACTTGCAGTTGATCTATTATAGGCAACAATGCATTTGTTTAGCCTTAAAGTCATGTCATTGAGTCTCTTCTAGTCATTAAATCATTCTAAATTAATTGGAACGAATTCTATTTTCGCCCTTCAAACATTATTTTTTTACATAACTTGCAATTAATCTACTAAAGACAACAATGCATTATTTTAGCATTAAAAAGCATATCACTCAGTCTTTTCAATCATTAAATTCTTTGGAGGCACTTCAAACCAATTCTCTTTTTGCATTTAAAACGCGACTTTCGTGCATAACTTGCAATTGATCTATTGATGGCAACTATGCATTTTTTAGCGTTCAAGTCATATTTTTGCGTCTCTTTTAGTCAGAAAATCATTCTAAATCACTTGGAACTAAATTCGGCCTTTAAACATGAATTTCGTGCGTAACATGCAGTTGATCTATTGAAGGCAACAATGCATTTGTTTAGCCTTAAATTCATGTCACTGAGTCTCTTCTAGTCATTAAATCATTCTAAATTAGTTCGAACGAATTCTATTTTCACCCTTCAAATATTATTTTCATACATAACTTGTAATTAATCTATTGAAGACAACAATGCATTATTTTAGCATTAAAAAGCATATCACTCAGTCTTTTCAATCATTAAATTGTTTGAAGGCACTTCGAACCAATTCTCTTTTTGCGTTTAAAACGCGACTTTCGTGCATAACTTGGAATTGATCTATTGATGGCAAGTATGCATTTTTTAGCCTTAAAGTCATCTTTGCGTCTCTTTTAGTCAGTGAATCATTCTGAATCACTTAGAATGAAATTCGGCCGTTAAACATGACTTTCGTGCGTAACTTGCAGTTGATCTATTGAAGGCAACAATGCATTTAGTTAGCCTTAAATTCATGTCACTGAGTCTCTTCTAGTCATTAAATCATTCTAAATTAATTCGAACGAATTCTATTTTCGCCCTGCAAATATTATTTTTTTACATAACTTGTAATTAATCTATTGAAGACAACAATGCATTATTTTAGCATTAAAAAGCATATCAGTCAGTCTTTTAAATCAGTAAATTGTTTGAAGGCACTTCGAATCAATTCTCTTTTTGCATTTAAAACGCGACTTTCGTGCATAACTTGCAATTGATCTATTGATGGCAACTATGCATTTTTTAGATTTCAAGTCATATTTTTGCGTCTCTTTTAGTCAGTAAATCATTCTAAATCACTTCATATGAAATTCGGCATTTGAACATGACTTTCGTTCATAACTTGCAGTTGATCTATTATAGGCAACAATGCATTTGTTTAACCTTAAATTCATGTCACTGAGTCTCTTTTAGTCAGTGAATCATTCTAAATCACTTCGAACGAAATTCGGCCTTTAAACATGACTTTCGTGCATAACTTGCAGTTGATCTATTATACGGAACAATGCATGTCTTTAGCCTTAAATTCATGTCACTGAGTCTCTTCTAATCATTAAATCATTCTAAATTAGTTTGAACCAATTCCCTTTTTGCATTTAAAACGCGACTTTCGTGTATAACTTGCGATTGATCTATTGATGGCAACTATGGATTTTTTAACCTGAAAGTCATCTTTGCGTCTCTTTTAGTCAGTGAATCATTCTAAATTACTTCGAACGAAATTAGGCCTTTAAACATGACTTTCGTGCGTAACTTGCAGTTCATCTATTGAAGGCAACAATGCATTTGTTTAGCCTTAAAGTCATGTCATTGAGTCTCTTCTAGTCATTAAATCATTCTAAATTAATTCAAACGAATTCTATTTTCGCCCTTCAAACATTATTTTTTTACATAACTTGCAATTAATCTACTGAAGACAACAATGCAGTATTTTAGCATTAAAAAGCATATCACTCAGTCTTTTCAATCATTAAATTGTTTGAAGGCACTTCGAACCAATTCTCTTTTTGCATTTAAAACGCGACTTTCGTGCATAACTTGCAATTGATCTATTGATGGCAACTATGCATTTTTTAGCGTTCAAGTCATATTTTTGCGTCTCTTTTAGTCAGAAAATCATTCTAAATCACTTCGAACTAAATTCGGCCTTTAAACATGAATTTCGTGCGTAACATGCAGTTGATCTATTGAAAGCAACAATGCATTTGTTTAGCCTTAAATTCATGTCACTGAGTCTCTTCTAGTCATTAAATCATTCTAAATTAGTTCGAACGAATTCTATTTTCACCCTTCAAATATTCTTTTCTTACATAACTTGTAATTAATCTATTGAAGACAACAATGCATTATTTTAGCATTAAAAAGCATATCACTAAGTCTTTTCAATCATAAAATTGTTTGAAGGCACTTCGAACCAATTCTCTTTTTGCGTTTAAAACGCGACTTTCGTGCATAACTTGCAATTGATCTATTGATGGCAACTATGCATTTTTTAGCCTTAAAGTCATCTTTGCGTCTCTTTTAGTCAGTGAATCATTCTAAATCACTTAGAATGAAATTCGGCCTTTCAACATGACTTTCGTGCGTAACTTGCAGTTGATCTATTAGAGGCAACAATGCATTTGTTTAGCCCTAAATTCATGTCACTGAGTCTCTTCTAGTCATTAAATCATTCTAAATTAATTCGAACGAATTCAATTTTCGCCCATCAAATATTATTTTCTTACATAACCTGTAATTAATCTATCGAAGACAACAATGCATTATTTTAGCATTAAAAAGCATATCACTCAGTCTTTTCAATCATTAAATTCCTTGGAGGCACTTCGAACCAATTCTCTTTTTGCATTTAAAACGCGACTTTCGTGCATAACTTGCAATTGATCTATTGATGGCAACTATGCATTTTTTAGCGTTCAAGTCATATTTTTGCGTCTCTTTTAGTCAGTAAGTCATTCTAAATCACTTCGAACTAAATTCGGCCTTTAAACATGACTTTCATGCGTAACTTGCAGTTGATCTATTGAAGGCAAGAATGCATTTGTTTAGCCTTAAAGTCATGTCATTGAGTCTCCTCTAGTCATTAAATCATTCTAAATTAATTCGAACAAATTCTATTTTTGCCCTTCAAACATTATTTTCTTACATAACTTGTAATTAATCTATTGAAGACAACAATGCATTATTTTAGCATTAAAAAGCATATGACTCAGTCTTTTCAATCTTTAAATTGTTTGAAGGCACTTCGAACCAATTCTCTTTTTGCGTTTAAAACGCGACTTTCGTGCATAACTTGCAATTGATCTATTAATGGCAACTATGCATTTTTTAGCCTTAGAGTCATCTTTGCGTCTCTTTTAGTCAGTGAATCATTTTAAATCACTTCGAATGAAATTCGGCCTTTAAACATGACTTTCGTGCGTAACTTGCAGTTGATCTATTGAAGGCAACAATGCATTTGTTTAGCCTTAAATTCATGTCACTGAGTCTCTTCTAGTCATTAAATCATTCTAAATTCGTTCGAACGAATTCGATTTTCGCCCTTCAAATATTATTTTCTTACATAACTTGTAATTAATCTATCGAAAACAACAATGCGTTATTTTAGCATTAAAAAGCATATCACTCAGTCTTTTCAATCATTAAATTGTTTGAAGAAACTTCGAACCAATTCTCTTTTTGCATTTAAAACGCGACTTTCGTGCATAACTTGCAATTGATCTATTGATGGCAACTATGCATTTTTTAGATTTCATGTCATATTTTTGCATCTCTTTTAGTCAGTAAATCATTCTAAATCACTTCGTATGAAATTCGGCATTTGAACATGACTTTCGTGCATAACTTGCAGTTGATCTATTATAGGCAACAATGCATTTGTTTAACCTTAAATTCATGTCACTGAGTCTCTTCTAGTCATTAAATCATTCTAAATTAGTTCGAACGAATTCGATTTTCGCCCTTCAAATATTATTTTCTTACATAACCTGTAATTAATCTATCGAAGACAACAATGCATTATTTTAGCATTAAAAAGCATATCACTCAGTCTTTTCAATCATTAAATTCCTTGGAGGCACTTCGAACCAATTCTCTTTTTGCATTTAAAACGCGACTTTCGTGCATAACTTGCAATTGATCGATTGATGGCAACTATGCATTTTTTAGCGTTCAAGTCATATTTTTGCGTCTCTTTTGGTCAGTAAATCATTCTAAATCACTTCGAACTAAATTCGGCCTTTAAACATGATTTTCGTGCGTAACTTGCAGTTGATCTATTGAAGGCAAGAATGCATTTGTTTAGCCTTAAAGTCATGTCATTGAGTCTCTTTTAGTCATTAAATCAATCTAAATTAATTCGAACGAATTCTATTTTCGCCCTTCAAACATTATTTTCTTACATAACTTGTAATTAATCTATTGAAGACAACAATGCATTATTTTAGCATTAAAAAGCATATCACTCAGTCTTTTCAATCATTAAATTGTTTGAAGGCACTTCGAACCAATTCTCTCTTTGCATTTAAAACGCCACTTTCGTGCATAACTTGCAGTTGATCTATTGATGGCAACTATGCATTTTTTAGCGTTCAAGTCATATTTTTGCGTCTCTTTTAGTCAGTAAATCATTCCAAATCACTTCGAACTAAATTCGGCCTTTAAACATGACTTTCATGCGTAACTTGCAGTTGATCTATTGAAGGCAAGAATGCAATTGTTTAGCCTTAAGGTCATGTCATTGAGTCTCCTCTAGTCATTAAATCATTCTAAATTAATTCGAACAAATTCTATTATTGCCCTTCAAACATTATTTTCTTACATAACTTGTAATTAATCTATTGAAGACAACAATGCATTATTTTAGCATTAAAAAGCATATGACTCAGTCTTTTCAATCTTTAAATTGTTTGAAGGCACTTCGAACCAATTCTCTTTTTGCGTTTAAAACGCGACTTTCGTGCATAACTTGCAATTGATCTATTAATGGCAACTATGCATTTTTTAGCCTTAGAGTCATCTTTGCGTCTCTTTTAGTCAGTGAATCATTTTAAATCACTTCGAATGAAATTCGGCCTTTAAACATGACTTTCGTGCGTAACTTGCAGTTGATCTATTGAAGGCAACAATGCATTTGTTTAGCCTTAAATTCATGTCACTGAGTCTCTTCTAGTCATTAAATCATTCTAAATTCGTTCGAACGAATTCGATTTTCGCCCTTCAAATATTATTTTCTTACATAACTTGTAATTAATCTATCGAAAACAACAATGCGTTATTTTAGCATTAAAAAGCATATCACTCAGTCTTTTCAATCATTAAATTGTTTGAAGAAACTTCGAACCAATTCTCTTTTTGCATTTAAAACGCGACTTTCGTGCATAACTTGCAATTGATCTATTGATGGCAACTATGCATTTTTTAGATTTCATGTCATATTTTTGCATCTCTTTTAGTCAGTAAATCATTCTAAATCACTTCGTATGAAATTCGGCATTTGAACATGACTTTCGTGCATAACTTGCAGTTGATCTATTATAGGCAACAATGCATTTGTTTAACCTTAAATTCATGTCACTGAGTCTCTTCTAGTCATTAAATCATTCTAAATTAGTTCGAACGAATTCGATTTTCGCCCTTCAAATATTATTTTCTTACATAACCTGTAATTAATCTATCGAAGACAACAATGCATTATTTTAGCATTAAAAAGCATATCACTCAGTCTTTTCAATCATTAAATTCCTTGGAGGCACTTCGAACCAATTCTCTTTTTGCATTTAAAACGCGACTTTCGTGCATAACTTGCAATTGATCGATTGATGGCAACTATGCATTTTTTAGCGTTCAAGTCATATTTTTGCGTCTCTTTTGGTCAGTAAATCATTCTAAATCACTTCGAACTAAATTCGGCCTTTAAACATGATTTTCGTGCGTAACTTGCAGTTGATCTATTGAAGGCAAGAATGCATTTGTTTAGCCTTAAAGTCATGTCATTGAGTCTCTTTTAGTCATTAAATCAATCTAAATTAATTCGAACGAATTCTATTTTCGCCCTTCAAACATTATTTTCTTACATAACTTGTAATTAATCTATTGAAGACAACAATGCATTATTTTAGCATTAAAAAGCATATCACTCAGTCTTTTCAATCATTAAATTGTTTGAAGGCACTTCGAACCAATTCTCTCTTTGCATTTAAAACGCCACTTTCGTGCATAACTTGCAGTTGATCTATTGATGGCAACTATGCATTTTTTAGCGTTCAAGTCATATTTTTGCGTCTCTTTTAGTCAGTAAATCATTCCAAATCACTTCGAACTAAATTCGGCCTTTAAACATGACTTTCATGCGTAACTTGCAGTTGATCTATTGAAGGCAAGAATGCAATTGTTTAGCCTTAAGGTCATGTCATTGAGTCTCCTCTAGTCATTAAATCATTCTAAATTAATTCGAACAAATTCTATTATTGCCCTTCAAACATTATTTTCTTACATAACTTGTAATTAATCTATTGAAGACAACAATGCATTATTTTAGCATTAAAAAGCATATGACTCAGTCTTTTCAATCTTTAAATTGTTTGAAGGCACTTCGAACCAATTCTCTTTTTGCGTTTAAAACGCGACTTTCGTGCATAACTTGCAATTGATCTATTAATGGCAACTATGCATTTTTTAGCCTTAGAGTCATCTTTGCGTCTCTTTTAGTCAGTGAATCATTTTAAATCACTTCGAATGAAATTCGGCCTTTAAACATGACTTTCGTGCGTAACTTGCAGTTGATCTATTGAAGGCAACAATGCATTTGTTTAGCCTTAAATTCATGTCACTGAGTCTCTTCTAGTCATTAAATCATTCTAAATTCGTTCGAACGAATTCGATTTTCGCCCTTCAAATATTATTTTCTTACATAACTTGTAATTAATCTATCGAAAACAACAATGCTTTATTTTAGCATTAAAAAGCATATCACTCAGTCTTTTCAATCATTAAATTGTTTGAAGAAACTTCGAACCAATTCTCTTTTTGCATTTAAAACGCGACTTTCGTGCATAACTTGGAATTGATCTATTGATGGAAACTATGCATTTTTTAGCGTTCAAGTCATATTTTTGCATCTCTCTTAGTCAGTAAATCATTCTAAATCACTTCGAACTAAATTCGGCCTTTAAACATGATTTTCTTGCGTAACTTGCAGTTGATCTATTGAAGGCAAGAATGCATTTGTTTAGCCTTAAAGTCATGTCATTGAGTCTCTTTTAGTCATTAAATCATTCTAAATTAATTCGAACGAATTCTATTTTCGCCCTTCAAACATTATTTTCTTACATAACTTGTAATTAATCTATCGAAAACAACAATGCATTATTTTAGCATTAAAAAGCATATCACTCAGTCTTTTTAATCATTAAATTTTTTGAAGAAACTTCGAACCAATTCTCTTTTTGCATTTAAAACGCGACTTTCGTGCATAACTTGCAATTGATCTATTGATGGCAACTATGCATTTTTTAGCGTTCAAGTCATATTTTTGCGTCTCTCTTACTCAGTAAATCATTCTAAATCACTTCGAACTAAATTCGGCCTTTAAACATGATTTTCTTGCGTAACTTGCAGTTGATCTATTGAAGGCAAGAATGCATTTGTTTAGCCTTAAAGTCATGTCATTGAGTCTCTTTTAGTCATTAAATCATTCTAAATTAATTCGAACGAATTCTTTTTTCGCCCTTCAAACATTATTTTCTTACATAACTTGTAATTAATCTATCGAAAACAACAATGCATTATTTTAGCATTAAAAAGCATATCACTCAGTCTTTTCAATCATTAAATTTTTTGAAGAAACTTCGAACCAATTCTCTTTTTGCATTTAAAACGCGACTTTCGTGCATAACTTGCAATTGATCTGTTGATGGCAACTATGCATTTTTTAGCATTCAAGTCATATTTTTGCGTCTCTCTTAGTCAGTAAATCATTCTAAATCACTTCGAACTAAATTCGGCCTTTAAACATGATTTTCTTGCGTAACTTGCAGTTGATCTACTGAAGGCAAGAATGCATTTGTTTAGCCTTAAAGTCATGTCATTGAGTCTCTTTTAGTCATTAAATCATTCTAAATTAATTCGAACGAATTCTATTTTCGCCCTTCAAACATTATTTTCTTACATAACTTGTAATTAATCTATTGAAGACAACAATGCATATCACTCAGTCTTTTCAATCATTAAATTGTTTGAAGGCACTTCGAACCAATTCTCTTTTTGCATTTAAAACGCGACTTTCGTGCATAACTTGCAGTTGATCTATTGATGGCAACTATGCATTTTTTAGCGTTCAAGTCATATTTTTGCGTCTCTTTTAGTCAGTAAATCATTCTAAATCACTTCGTATGAAATTCGGCATTCGAACATGACTTTCATGCATAACTTGCCGTTGATCTATTGTAGGCAACAATGCATTTGTTTAACCTTAAATTCATGTCACTGAGTCTCTTCTAGTCATTAAATCATTCTAAATTAGTTCGAACGAAATCTATTTTCGCCCCTCAAATATTATTTTCTTACATAACTTGTAATTAATCTATCGAAGACAACAATGCATTATTTTAGCATTAAAAAGCATATCACTCAGTCTTTTCAATCATTAAATTGTTTGAAGACACTTCGAACCAATTCTCTTTTTGCATTTAAAACGCGACTTTCGTGCATAACTTGCAATTGATCTATTGATGGCAACTATGCATTTTTTAGCGTTCAAGTCATATTTTTGCGTCTCTTTTAGTCAGTAAATCATTCTAAATCACTTCGAACTAAATTCGGCCTTTAAACATGATTTTCGTGCGTAACTTGCAGTTGATCTATTGAAGGCAAGAATGCATTTGTTTAGCCTTAAAGTCATGTCATTGAGTCTCTTTTAGTCATTAAATCATTCTAAATTAATTCGAACGAATTCTATTTTCGCCCTTCAAACATTATTTTCTTACATAACTTGCAATTAATCTACTAAAGACAACAATGCATTATTTTAGCATTAAAAAGCATATCACTCAGTCTTTTCAATCATTAAATTCTTTGGAGGCACTTCGAACCAATTCTCTTTTTGCATTTTAAACGCGACTTTCGTGCATAACTTGCAATTGATCTATTGATGGCAAGTATGCATTTTTTAGCCTTAAAGTCATCTTTGCGTCTCTTTTAGTCAGTGAATCATTCTAAATCACTTAGAATGAAATTAGGCCTTTCAACATGACTTTCGTGCGTAACTTGCAGTTGATCTATTAAAGGCAACAATGCATTTGTTTAGCCCTAAATTCATGTCACTGAGTCTCTTCTAGTCATTAAATCATTCTAAATTAATTCGAACGAATTCAATTTTCGCCCATCAAATATTATTTTCTTACATAACCTGTAATTAATCTATCGAAGACAACAATGCATTATTTTAGCATTAAAAAGCATATCACTCAGTCTTTTCAATCATTAAATTCCTTGGAGGCACTTCGAACCAATTCTCTTTTTGCATTTAAAACGCGACTTTCGTGCATAACTTGGAATTGATCTATTGATGGAAACTATGCATTTTTTAGCGTTCAAGTCATATTTTTGCGTCTCTCTTAGTCAGTAAATCATTCTAAATCACTTCGAACTAAATTCGGCCTTTAAACATGACTTTCATGCGTAACTTGCAGTTGATCTATTGAAGGCAAGAATGCATTTGTTTAGCCTTAAAGTCATGTCATTGAGTCTCTTTTAGTCATTAAATCATTCTAAATTAATTCGAAAGAATTGTATTTTTGCCCTTCAAACATTATTTTCTTACATAACTTGTAATTAATCTATTGAAGACAACAATGCATTATTTTAGCATTAAAAAGCATATCACTCAATCTTTTCAATCATTAAATTGTTTGAAGGCACTTCGAACCAATTCTCTTTTTGCATTTAAAACGCGACTTTCGTGCATAACTTGCAATTGATCTATTGATGGCAACTATGCATTTTTTAGCCTTAAAGTCATCTTTGCGTCTCTTTTAGTCAGTGAATCATTCGAAATCACTTCGAACGAAATTCAGCCTTTAAACATGACTTTTGCGCGTAACTTGCAGTTGATCTATTGAAGGCAACAATGCATTTGTTTAGCCTTAAATTCATGTCACGGAGTCTCTTCTAGTCATTAAATCATTCTAAATTAATTCGAACGAATTCTATTTTCGCCCTTCAAATATTATTTTCTTACATAACTTGTAATTAATCTATTGAAGACAACAATGCATTATTTTAGAATTAAAAACCATATCAGTCAGTCTTTTCAATCAGTAAATTGTTTGAAGGCACTTCGAACCAATTCTCTTTTTGCATTTAAAATGCGACTTTCGTGCATAACTTGCAATTGATCTATTGATGGCAACTATGCATTTTTTAGATTTCAAGTCATATTTTTGCGTCTCTTCTAGTCAGTAAATCATTCTAAATCACTTCGTATGAAATTCGGCATTTGAACATGACTTTCGTGCATAACTTGCCGTTGATCTATTATAGGCAACAATGCATTTGTTTAACTTTAAATTCATGTCACTGAGTCTCTTCTAGTGATTAAATCATTCTAAATTAGTTCGAACGAATTCGATTTTCGCCCTTGAAATATTATTTTCTTCCACAACTTGTAATTAATCTATCGAAGACAACAATGCATTATTTTAGAATTAAAAACCATATCAGTCAGTCTTTTTAATCAGTAAATTGTTTGAAGGCACTTCGAACCAATTCTCTTTTTGCATTTAAAATGCGACTTTCGTGCATAACTTGCAATTGATCTATTGATGGCAACTATGCATTTTTTAGATTTCAAGTCATATTTTTGCATCTCTTTTAGTCAGTGAATCATTCTAAATCACTTCGTATGAAATTCGGCATTTAAACATGACTTTCGTGCATAACTTGCCGTTGATCTATTGTAGGCAACAATGCATTTGTTTAACCTTAAATTCATGTCACTGAGTCTCTTCTAGTCATTAAATCATTCTAAATTAGTTCGAACGAATTCTATTTTCGCCCCTCAAATATTATTTTCTTACATAACTTGTAATTAATCTATCGAAGACAACAATGCATTATTTTAGCATTAAAAAGCATATCACTCAGTCTTTTCAATCATTAAATTGTTTGAAGACACTTCGAACCAATTCTCTTTTTGCATTTAAAACGCGACTTTCGTGCATAACTTGCAATTGATCTATTGATGGCAACTATGCATTTTTTAGCGTTCAAGTCATATTTTTGCGTCTCTTTTAGTCAGTAAATCATTCTAAATCACTTCGAACTAAATTCGGCCTTTAAACATGATTTTCGTGCGTAACTTGCAGTTGATCTATTGAAGGCAAGAATGCATTTGTTTAGCCTTAAAGTCATGTCATTGAGTCTCTTTTAGTCATTAAATCATTCTAAATTAATTCGAATGAATTCTATTTTCGCCCTTCAAACATTATTTTCTTACATAACTTGCAATTAATCTACTAAAGACAACAATGCATTATTTTAGCATTAAAAAGCATATCACTCCGTCTTTTCAATCATTAAATTCTTTGGAGGCACTTCGAACCAATTCTCTTTTTGCATTTTAAACGCGACTTTCGTGCATAACTTGCAATTGATCTATTGATGGCAAGTATGCATTTTTTAGCCTTAAAGTCATCTTTGCGTCTCTTTTAGTCAGTGAATCATTCTAAATCACTTAGAATGAAATTAGGCCATTAAACATGACTTTCGTGCGTAACTTGCAGTTGATCTATTGAAGGCAACAATGCATTTGTTTAGCCTTAAATTCATGTCACTGAGTCTCTTCTAGTCATTAAATCATTCTAAATTAATTCGAACGAATTCTATTTTCGCCCTGCAAATATTATTTTCTTACATAACTTGTAATTAATCTATTGAAGACAACAATGCATTATTTTAGCATTAAAAAGCATATCACTCAGTCTTTTCAATCATTAAATTGTTAGAAGGCACTTCGAACCAATTCTCTTTTTGCTTTTAAAACGCGACTGTCGTGCATAACTTGCAATTGATCTATTGATGGCAAGTATGCATTTTTTAGCCTTAAAGTCATCTTTGCGTCTCTTTTAGTCAGTGAATCATTCTAAATCACTTAGAATGAAATTAGGCCATTAAACATGACTTTCGTGCTTAACTTGCAGTTGATCTATTATAGGCAACAATGCATTTGTTTAGCCTTAAAGTCATGTCATTGAGTCTCTTCTAGTCATTAAATCATTCTAAATTAATTCGAACGAATTCTATTTTCGCCCTTCAAACATTATTTTTTTACATAACTTACAATTAATCTACTAAAGACAACAATGCATTATTTTAGCATTAAAAAGCATATCACTCAGTCTTTTCAATCATTAAATTGTTTGAAGACATTTCGAACCAATTCTCTTTTTGCATTTAAAACGCGACTTTCGTGCATAACTTGCAGTTGATCTATTGATGGCATCTATGCATTTTTTAGCGTTCAAGTCATATTTTTGCGTCTCTTTTAGTCAGTAAATCATTCTAAATCACTTCAAACTAAATTCGGCCTTTAAACATGACTTTCATGCGTAACTTGCAGTTGATCTATTGAAGGCATGAATGCATTTGTTTAGCCTTAAAGTCATGTCATTGAGTCTCTTCTAGTCATTAAATCATTCTAAATTAATTCGAACAAATTCTATTTTTGCCCTTCAAACATTATTTTCTTACATAACTTGTAATTAATCTATTGAAAACAACAATGCATTATTTTAGCATTAAAAAGCATATCACTCAGTGTTTTCAATCATTAAATTGTTTGAAGGCACTTCGAACCAATTCTCTTTTTGCGTTTAAAACGCGACTTTCGTGCATAACCTGCAATTGATCTATTGATGGCAACTATGCATTTTTTAGCCTTAAAGTCATCTTTGCGTCTCTTTTAGTCAGTGAATCATTCTAAATCACTTCGAACTAAATTCGGCCTTTAAACATGACTTTCATGCGTAACTTGCAGTTGATCTATTGAAGGCATGAATGCATTTGTTTAGCCTTAAAGTCATGTCATTGAGTCTCTTCTAGTCATTAAATCATTCTAAATTAATTCGAACAAATTCTATTTTCGCCCTTCAAACATTATTTTCTTACATAACTTGTAATTAATCTATTGAAGACAACAATGCATTATTTTAGCATTAAAAAGCATATCACTCAGTCTTTTCAATCATTAAATTGTTAGAAGGCACTTCGAACCAATTCTCTTTTTGCTTTTAAAACGCGACTGTCGTGCATAACTTGCAATTGATCTATTGATGGCAAGTATGCATTTTTTAGCCTTAAAGTCATCTTTGCGTCTCTTTTAGTCAGTGAATCATTCTAAATCACTTAGAATGAAATTAGGCCATTAAACATGACTTTCGTGCTTAACTTGCAGTTGATCTATTATAGGCAACAATGCATTTGTTTAGCCTTAAAGTCATGTCATTGAGTCTCTTCTAGTCATTAAATCATTCTAAATTAATTCGAACGAATTCTATTTTCGCCCTTCAAACATTATTTTTTTACATAACTTACAATTAATCTACTAAAGACAACAATGCATTATTTTAGCATTAAAAAGCATATCACTCAGTCTTTTCAATCATTAAATTGTTTGAAGACACTTCGTACCAATTCTCTTTTTGCATTTAAAACGCGACTTTCGTGCATAACTTGCAATTGATCTATTGATGGCAACTATGCATTTTTTAGTGTTCAAGTCATATTTTTGCGTCTCTTTTAGTCAGTGAATCATTCTAAATCACTTCGAACTAAATTCGGCCTTAAAACATGATTTTCGTGCGTAACTTGCAGTTGATCTATTGAAGGAAAGAATGCATTTGTTTAGCCTTAAAGTCATGTCATTGAGTCTCTTTTAGTCATTAAATCATTCTAAATTAATTCGAACGAATTCTATTTTCGCCCTTCAAACATTATTTTCTTACATAACTTGTAATTAATCTATTGAAGACAACAACGCATTATTTTAGCATTAAAAAGCATATCACTCAGTCTTTTCAATCATTAAATTGTTTGAAGGCACTTCGAACCAATTCTCTTTTTGCGTTTAAAACGCGACTGTCGTGCATAACTTGCAATTGATCTATTGATGGCAAGTATGCATTTTTTAGCCTTAAAGTCATCTTTGCGTCTCTTTTAGTCAGTGAATCATTCTAAATCACTTAGAATGAAATTAGGCCATTAAACATGACTTTCGTGCGTAACTTGCAGTTGATCTATTGAAGGCAACAATGCATTTGTTTAGCCTTAAATTCATGTCACTGAGTCTCTTCTAGTCATTAAATCATTCTAAATTAATTCGAACGAATTCTATTTTCGCCCTGCAAATATTATTTTCTTACATAACTTGTAATTAATCTATTGAAGACAACAATGCATTATTTTAGCATTAAAAAGCATATCACTCAGTCTTTTCAATCATTAAATTGTTTGAAGGCACTTCGAACCAATTCTCTTTTTGCATTTAAAACGCGACTTTCGTGCATAACTTGCAGTTGATCTATTGATGGCATCTATGCATTTTTTAGCGTTCAAGTCATATTTTTGCGTCTCTTTTAGTCAGTAAATCATTCTAAATCACTTCGAACTAAATTCGGCCTTTAAACATGACTTTCATGCGTAACTTGCAGTTGATCTATTGAAGGCATGAATGCATTTGTTTAGCCTTAAAGTCATGTCATTGAGTCTCTTCTAGTCATTAAATCATTCTAAATTAATTCGAACAAATTCTATTTTTGCCCTTCAAACATTATTTTCTTACATAACTTGTAATTAATCTATTGAAAACAACAATGCATTATTTTAGCATTAAAAAGCATATCACTCAGTGTTTTCAATCATTAAATTGTTTGAAGGCACTTCGAACCAATTCTCTTTTTGCGTTTAAAACGCGACTTTCGTGCATAACCTGCAATTGATCTATTGATGGCAACTATGCATTTTTTAGCCTTAAAGTCATCTTTGCGTCTCTTTTAGTCAGTGAATCATTCTAAATCACTTCGAACTAAATTCGGCCTTTAAACATGACTTTCATGCGTAACTTGCAGTTGATCTATTGAAGGCATGAATGCATTTGTTTAGCCTTAAAGTCATGTCATTGAGTCTCTTCTAGTCATTAAATCATTCTAAATTAATTCGAACAAATTCTATTTTCGCCCTTCAAACATTATTTTCTTACATAACTTGGAATTAATCTATTGAAGACAACAATGCATTATTTTAGCATTAAAAAGCATATCACTCAGTCTTTTAAATCATTAAATTGTTTGAAGGCACTTCGAACCAATTCTCTTTTTGCATTTAAAACGCGACTTTCGTGCATAACTTGCAGTTGATCTATTGATGGCAACTATGCATTTTTTAGCGTTCAAGTCATATTTTTGCGTCTCTTTTAGTCAGTAAATCATTCTAAATCACTTCGAACTAAATTCGGCCTTTAAACATGACTTTCATGCGTAACTTGCAGTTGATCTATTGAAGGCATGAATGCATTTGTTTAGCCTTAAAGTCATGTCATTGAGTCTCTTCTAGTCATTAAATCATTCTAAATTAATTCGAACATATTCTATTTTTGCCCTTCAAACATTATTTTCTTACATAACTTGTAATTAATCTATTCAAGACAACAATGCATTATTTTAGCATTAAAAAGCATATCACTCAGTCTTTTCAATCATTAAATTGTTTGAAGGCACTTCGAACCAATTCTCTTTTTGCGTTTAAAACGCGACTTTCGTGCATAACCTGCAATTGATCTATTGATGGCAACTATGCATTTTTTAGCCTTAAAGTCATCTTTGCGTCTCTTTTAGTCAGTGAATCATTCTAAATCACTTCGAACGAAATTCGGCCTTTAAACACGACTTTCGTGCGTAACTTGCAGTAGATCTATTGAAGGCAACAATGCATTTGTTTAACCTTAAATTCATGTCACTGAGTCTCTTCTAGTCATTAAATAATTCTAAATTAGTTCGAACGAATTCGATTTTCGCCCTTCAAATATTATTTTCTTCCATAACTTGTAATTAATCTATCGAAGACAACAATGCATTATTTTAGCATTAAAAAGCATATCACTCAGTCTTTTCAATCATTAAATTTTTTGAAGAAACTTCGAACCAATTCTCTTTTTGCATTTAAAACGCGACTTTCGTGCATAACTTGCAATTGATCTATTGATGGCAACTATGCATTTTTTAGCGTTCAAGTCATATTTTTGCGTCTCTCTTAGTCAGTAAATCATTCTAAATCACTTCGAACTAAATTCGGCCTTTAAACATGATTTTCTTGCGTAACTTGCAGTTGATCTATTGAAGGCAAGAATGCATTTGTTTAGCCTTAAAGTCATGTCATTGAGTCTCTTCTAGTCATTAAATCATTCTAAATTAGTTCGAACAAATTCTATTTTCGCCATTCAAATATTATTTTCTTACATTACTTGTAATTAATCTATTGAAGACAACAATGCATTATTTTAGCATTAAAAAGCATATCACTCAGTCTTTTTAATCATTAAATTGTTTGAAGGCACTTCGAACCAATTCTCTTTTTGCGTTTAAAACGCGACTTTCGTGCATAACTTGCAATTGATCTATTGATGGCAACTATGCATTTTTTAGCCTTAAAGTCATCTTTGCGTCTCTTTTAGTCAGTGCATCATTCTAAATCACTTCGAACGAAATTCGGCCTTTAAACATGACTTTTGTGCGTAACTTGCAGTTGATCTATTGAAGGCAACAGTGCATTTGTTTAGCCTTAAATTCATGTCATTGAGTCTCTTTTAGTCATTAAATCATTCTAAATTAATTCGAAAGAATTCTATTTTCGCCCTTCAAACATTATTTTCTTACATAACTTGTAATTAATCTATTGAAGACGACAACGCATTATTTTAGCATTAAAAAGCATATCACTCAGTCTTTTCAATCATTAAATTGTTTGAAGGCACTTCGAACCAATTCTCTTTTTGCATTTAAAACGCGACTTTCGTGCATAACTTGCAATTGATCTATTGATGGCAACTATGCATTTTTCTAGCGTTCAAGTCATATTTTTGCATCTCTTTTGGTCAGTAAATCATTCTAAATCACTTCGTACAAATTCGGCATTTAAACATGACTTTCGTGCATAACTTGCAGTTGATCTATTATAGGCAACAATGCATTTGTTTAGCCTTAAAGTCATGTCATTGAGTCTCTTCTAGTCATTAAATCATTCTAAATTAATTCAAACAAATTCTATTTTCGCCCTCCAAACATTATTTTTTTACATAACTTGCAATTAATCTACTAAAGACAACAATGCATTATTTTAGCATTAAAAAGCATATCACTCAGTCTTTTCAATCATTAAATTGTTTGAAGGCACTTCGAACCAATTCTCTCTTTGCATTTAAAACGCAACTTTCGTGCATAACTTGCAGTTGATCTATTGATGGCAAGTATGCATTTTTTAGCGTTCAAGTCATATTTTTGCGTCTCTCTTAGTCAGTAAATCATTCTAAATCACTTAGAATGAAATTCGGCCGTTAAACATGACTTTCGTGCGTAACTTGCAGTTGATCTATTGAAGGCAACAATGCATTTGTTTAGCCTTAAAGTCATGTCATTGAGTCTCTTCTAGTCATTAAATCATTCTAAATTAGTTCGAACGAATTCTATTTTCGCCCTGCAAATATTATTTTCTTACATAACTTGTAATTAATCTATTGAAGACAACAATGCATTATTTTAGCATTAAAAAGCATATGACTCAGTCTTTTCAATCATTAAATTGTTTGAAGGCACTTCGAACCAATTCTCTTGCTGCGTTTAAAACGCGACTTTCGTGCATAACTTGCAATTGATATATTGATGGCAACTATGCATTTTTTAGCCTTAAAGTCATCTTTGCGTCTCTTTTAGTCAGTGAATCATTCTAAATCACTTCGAACGAAATTCGGCCTTTAAACATGACTTTCGTGCGTAACTTGCAGTTGATCTATTGAAGGCAAGAATGCATTTGTTTAGCCTTAAAGTCATGTCATTGAGTCTCTTTTAGTCATTAAATCATTCTAAATTAATTCGAAAGAATTCTATTTTTGCCATTCAAACATTATTTTCTTACATAACTTGTAATTAATCTATTGAAGACGACAATGCATTATTTTAGCATTAAAAAGCATATCAGTCAGTCTTTTTAATCATTAAATTGTTTGAAGGCACTTCGAACCAATTCTCTTGCTGCGTTTAAAACGCGACTTTCGTGCATAACTTGCAATTGATCTATTGATGGCAACTATGCATTTTTTAGCCTTAAAGTCATCTTTGCGTCTCTTTTAGTCAGTGAATCATTCTAAATCACTTCGAACGAAATTCGGCCTTTAAACATGACTTTCGTGCGTAACTTGCAGTTGATCTATTGAAGGCAACAATGCATTTATTTAGCCTTAAAGTCATGTCATTGAGTCTCTTTTAGTCATTAAATCATTCTAAATTAATTCGAAAGAATTCTATTTTTGCCCTTCAAACATTATTTTCTTACATAACTTGTAATTAATCTATTGAAGACAACAACGCATTATTTTAGCATTAAAAAGCATATCACTCAGTCTTTTCAATCATTAAATTGTTTGAAGGCACTTCAAACCAATTCTCTTTTTGCATTTAAAACGCGACTTTCGTGCGTAACTTGCAATTGATCTATTGATGGCAACTATGCATTTTTTAGCGTTCAAGTCATATTTTTGCATCTCTTTTAGTCAGTAAATCATTCTAAATCACTTCGTACGAAATTCGGCATTTAAACAGGACTTTCGTGCATAACTTGCAGTTGATCTATTATAGGCAACAATGCATTTGTTTAGCCTTAAAGTCGTGTCATTGAGTCTCTTCTAGTCGTTAAATCATTCTAAATTAATTCAAACGAATTCTATTTTCGCCCTTCAAACATTATTTTTTTACATAACTTGCAATTAATCTACTAAAGACAACCATGCATTATTTGAGCATTAAAAAGCATATCACTCAGTCTTTTCAATCATTAAATTGTTTGAAGACACTTCGAACCAATTCTCTTTTTGCATTTAAAACGCGACTTTCTTGCATAACTTGCAATTGATCTATTGATGGCAACTATGCATTTTTTAGCATTCAAGTCATATTTTTGCATCTCTTTTGGTCAGTAAATCATTCTAAATCACTTCGTACGAAATTCGGCATTTAAACATGACTTTCGTGCATAACTTGCAGTTGATCTATTATAGGCAACAATGCATTTGTTTAGCCTTAAAGTCATGTCATTGAGTCTCTTCTAGTCATTAAATCATTCTAAATTAATTCAAACAAATTCTATTTTCGCCCTCCAAACATTATTTTTTTACATAACTTGCAATTAATCTACTAAAGACAACAATGCATTATTTTAGCATTAAAAAGCATATCACTCAGTCTTTTCAATCATTAAATTGTTTGAAGGCACTTCGAACCAATTCTCTCTTTGCATTTAAAACGCAACTTTCGTGCATAACTTGCAGTTGATCTATTGATGGCAACTATGCATTTTTTAGCGTTCAAGTCATATTTTTGCGTCTCTTTTAGTCAGTAAATCATTCTAAATCACTTCGAACGAAATTCGGCCTTTAAACATGACTTTCGTGCGTAACTTGCAGTCGATCTATTGAAGGCAAGAATGCATTTGTTTAGCCTTAAAGTCATGTCATTGAGTCTCTTTTAGTCATTAAATCATTCTAAATTAATTCGAAAGAATTCTATTTTTGCCCTTCAAACATTATTTTCTTACATAACTCGTAATTAATCTATTGAAGACAACAATGCATTATTTTAGCATTAAAAAGCATATCACTCAATCTTTTCAATCATTAAATTGTTTTAAGGCACTTCGAACCAATTCTCTTTTTGCGTTTAAAACGCGACTTTCGTGCATAACTTGCAATTGATCTATTGATGGCAAGTATGCATTTTTTAGCCTTAAAGTCATCTTTGCGTCTCTTTTAGTCAGTGAATCATTCTAAATCACTTAGAATGAAATTCGGCCATTAAACATGACTTTCGTGCGTAACTTGCAGTTGATCTATTGAAGGCAACAATGCATTTGTTTAGCCTTAAATTCATGTCACTGAGTCTCTTCTAGTCATTAAATCATTCTAAATTAATTCGAACGAATTCTGTTTTCGCCCTGCAAATATTATTTTCTTACATAACTTGTAATTAATCTATTGAAGACAACAATGCATTATTTTAGCATTAAAAAGCATATGACTCAGTCTTTTCAATCATTAAATTGTTTGAAGGCACTTCGAACCAATTCTCTTGCTGCGTTTAAAATGCGACTTTCGTGCATAACTTGCAATTGATCTATTGATGGCAACTATGCATTTTTTAGCCTTAAAGTCATCTTTGCGTCTCTTTTAGTCAGTGAATCAATCTAAATCACTTCGAACAAAATTCGGCCTTTAAACACGACTTTCGTGCGTAACTTGCAGTTGATCTATTGAAGGCCATAATGCATTTGTTTAGCCTTAAATTCATGTCACTGAGTCTCTTCTAGTCATTAAATCATTCTAAATTAATTCGAACGAATTCTATTTTCGCCCTTCAAACATTATTTTTTTACATAACTTGCAATTAATCTACTAAAGACAACAATGCATTATTTTAGCATGAAAAAGCATATCACTCAATCTTTTCAATCATTTAATTGCTTGAAGGCACTTCGAACAAATTCTCTCTTTGCATTTAAAACGCTACTTTCGTGCATAACTTGCAGTTGATCTATTGATGGCAACTATGCATTTTTTAGCGTTCAAGTCATATTTTTGCGTCCCTTTTAGTCAGTAAATCATTCTAAATCACTTCGAACGAAATTCGGCCTTTAAACATGACTTTCGTGCGTAACTTGCAGTTGATCTATTGAAGGCAAGAATGCATTTGTTTAGCCTTAAAGTCATGTCATTGAGTCTCTTTTAGTCATTAAATCATTCTAAATTAATTCGAAACAATTCTATTTTTGCCCTTCAAACATTATTTTCTTACATAACTTGTAATTAATCTATTGAAGACAACAATGCATTATTTTAGCATTAAAAAGCATATCACTCAATCTTTTCAATCATTAAATTGTTTCAAGGCACTTCGAACCAATTCTCTTTTTGCGTTTAAAACGCGACTTTCGTGCATAACTTGCAATTGATCTATTGATGGCAAGTATGCATTTTTTAGCCTTAAAGTCATCTTTGCATCTCTTTTACTCAGTGAATCATTCTAAATCACTTAGAATGAAATTCGGCCGTTAAACATGACTTTCGTGCGTAACTTGCAGTTGATCTATTGAAGGCAACAATGCATTTGTTTAGCCTTAAATTCATGTCACTGAGTCTCTTCTAGTCATTAAATCATTCTAAATTAATTCGAACGAATTCTGTTTTCGCCCTGCAAATATTATTTTCTTACATAACTTGTAATTAATCTATTGAAGACAACAATGCATTATTTTAGCATTAAAAAGCATATGACTCAGTCTTTTCAATCATTAAATTGTTTGAAGGCACTTCGAACCAATTCTCTTGCTGCGTTTAAAACGCGACTTTCGTGCATAACTTGCAATTGATCTATTGATGGCAACTATGCATTTTTTAGCGTTCAAGTCATATTTTTGCGTCGCTTTTAGTCAGTAAATCATTCTAAATCACTTCGAACTAAATTCGGCCTTTAAACATGATTTTCTTGCGTAACTTGCAGTTGATCTATTGAAGGCAAGAATGCATTTGTTTAGCCTTAAAGTCATGTCATTGAGTCTCTTTTAGTCATTAAATCATTCTAAATTAATTCGAAAGAATTCTATTTTTGCCCTTCAAACATTATTTTCTTACATAACTTGTAAACAATCTATTGAAGACAACAATGCATTATTTTAGCATTAAAAAGCATATCACTCAGTCTTTTCAATCATTAAATTGTTTGAAGGTACTTCGAACCAATTCTCTTTTTGCGTTTAAAACGCGACTTTCGTGCATAACCTACAATTGATCTATTGATGGCAACTATGCATTTTTTAGCCTTAAAGTCATCTTTGCTTCTCTTTTAGTCAGTGAATCATTCTAAATCACTTCGAACGAAATTCGGCCTTTAAACATGACTTTCGTGCGTAACTTGCAGTAGATCTATTGAAGGCAACAATGCATTTGTTTAGCCTTAAATTCATGTCACTGAGTCTCTTTTAGTCATTAAATCATTCTAAATTAATTCGAACGAATTTTATTTTCGCCCTTCAAATATTATTTTCTTACATAACTTGTAATTAATCTATTGAAGACAACAATGCATTATTTTAGAATTAAAAACCATATCAGTCAGTCTTTTCAATCAGTAAAATGTTTGAAGGCACATCGAACCAATTCTCTTTTTGCATTTAAAATGCGACTTTCGTGCATAACTTGCAATTGATCTATTGATGGCAACTATGCATTTTTTAGATTTCAAGTCATATTTTTGCGTCTCTTTTAGTCAGTAAATCATTCTAAATCACTTCGTATGAAATTCGGCATTTGAACATGACTTTCGTGCATAACTTGCCGTTGATCTATTATAGGCAACAATGCATTTGTTTAACCTTAAATTCATGTCACTGAGTCTCTTCTAGTCATTAAATCATTCTAAATTAGTTCGAACGAATTCGATTTTCGCCCTTCAAATATTATTTTCTTCCATAACTTGTAATTAATCTATCGAAGACAACAATGCATTATTTTAGCATTAAAAAGCATATCACTCAGTCTTTTCAATCATTAAATTGTTTGAAGACACTTCGAACCAATTCTCTTTTTGCATTTAAAACGCGACTTTCGTGCATAACTTGCAATTGATCTATTGATGGCAACTATGCATTTTTTAGCGTTCAAGTCATATTTTTGCGTCTCTTTTAGTCAGTAAATCATTCTAAATCACTTCGAACGAAATTCGGCCTTTAAACACGACTTTCGTGCGTAACTTGCAGTAGATCTATTGAAGGCAAGAATGCATTTGTTTAGCCTTAAAGTCGTGTCATTTAGTCTCTTCTAGTCATTAAATCATTCTAAATTAGTTCGAACAAATTCTATTTTCGCCATTCAAATATTATTTTCTTACATTACTTGTAATTAATCTATTGAAGACAACAATGCATTATTTTAGCATTAAAAAGCATATGACTTAGTCTTTTCAATCATTAAATTGTATGAAGGCACTTCGAACCAATTCTCTTGTTGCGTTTAAAACGCGACTTTCGTGCATAACTTGCAATTGATCTATTGATGGCAAGTATGCATTTTTTAGCGTTCAAGTCATATTTTTGCGTCTCTTTTAGTCAGTAAATCATTCTAAATCACTTCGAACTAAATTCGGCCTTTAAACATGACTTTCGTGCGTAACTTGCAGTTGATCTATTGAAGGCAAGAATGCATTTGTTTAGCCTTAAAGTCATGTCATTGAGTCTCTTTTAGTCATTAAATCATTCTAAATTAATTCGAAAGAATTCTATTTTCGCCCTTCAAACATTATTTTCTTACATAACTTGTAATTAATCTATTGAAGACAACAACGCATTATTTTAGCATTAAAAAGCATATCACTCCGTCTTTTCAATCATTAAATTGTTTGAAGGCACTTCGAACCAATTCTCTTTTTGCATTTAAAACGCGACTTTCGTGCATAACTTGCAATTGATCTATTGATGGCAACTATGCATTTTTTAGCGTTCAAGTCATATTTTTGCATCTCTTTTAGTCAGTAAATCATTCTAAATCACTTCGTACGAAATTCGGCATTTAAACATGACTTTCGTGCATAACTTGTAGTTGATCTATTATAGGCAACAATGCATTTGTTTAGCCTTAAAGTCATGTCATTTAGTCTCTTCTAGTCATTAAATCATTCTAAATTAATTCGAACAAATTCTATTTTCGCCATTCAAATATTATTTTCTTACATTACTTGTAATTAATCTATTGAAGACAACAATGCATTATTTTAGCATTAAAAAGCATATGACTCAGTCTTTTCAATCATTAAATTGTATGAAGGCACTTCGAACCAATTCTCTTGTTGCGTTTAAAACGCGACTTTCGTGCATAACTTGCAATTGATCTATTGATGGCAAGTATGCATTTTTTAGCGTTCAAGTCATATTTTTGCGTCTCTTTTAGTCAGTAAATCATTCCAAATCACTTCGAACTAAATTCGGCCTTTAAACATGACTTTCATGTGTAACTTGCAGTTGATCTATTGAAGGCATGAATGCATTTGTTTAGCCTTAAAGTCATGTCATTGAGTCTCTTCTAGTCATTAAATCATTCTAAATTAATTCGAACAAATTCTATTTTTGCCCTTCAAACATTATTTTCTTACATAACTTGTAATTAATCTATTGAAGACAACAACGCATTATTTTAGCATTAAAAAGCATATCACTCCGTCTTTTCAATCATTAAATTGTTTGAAGGCACTTCGAACCAATTCTCTTTTTGCATTTAAAACGCGACTTTCGTGCATAACTTGCAATTGATCTATTGATGGCATCTATGCATTTTTTAGCGTTCAAGTCATATTTTTGCATCTCTTTTAGTCAGTAAATCATTCTAAATCACTTCGTACGAAATTCGGCATTTAAACATGACTTTCGTGCATAACTTGCAGTTGATCTATTATAGGCAACAATGCATTTGTTTAGCCTTAAAGTCATGTCATTTAGTCTCTTCTAGTCATTAAATCATTCTAAATTAGTTCGAACAAATTCTATTTTCGCCATTCAAATATTATTTTCTTACATTACTTGTAATTAATCTATTGAAGACAACAATGCATTATTTTAGCATTAAAAAGCATATGACTCAGTCTTTTCAATCATTAAATTGTATGAAGGCACTTTGAACCAATTCTCTTGTTGCGTTTAAAACGCGACTTTCGTGCATAACTTGCAATTGATCTATTGATGGCAAGTATGCATTTTTTAGCCTTAAAGTCATCTTTGCGTCTCTTTTAGTCAGTGAATCATTCTAAATCACTTAGAATGAAATTCGGCCGTTAAACATGACTTTCGTGCGTAACTTGCAGTTGATCTATTGAAGGCATGAATGCATTTGTTTAGCCTTAAAGTCATGTCATTGAGTCTCTTCTAGTCATTAAATCATTCTAAATTAATTCGAACAAATTCTATTTTTGCCCTTCAAACATTATTTTCTTACATAACTTGTAAACAATCTATTGAAGACAACAATGCATTATTTTAGCATTAAAAAGCATATCACTCAGTCTTTTCAATCAGTAAATTGTTTGAAGGCACTTCGAACCAATTCTCTTTTTGCATTTAAAACGTGACTTTCGTGCATAACTTGCAATTGATTTATTGATGGCAACTATGCCTTTTTTAGCCTTAAAGTCATTTTTGCATCTCTTTTAGTCAGTGAATCATTCTAAATCACTTCGAATGAAATTCGGCCTTTAAACATGACTTTCGTGCGTAACTTGCAGTAGATCTATTGAAGGCAACAATGCATTTGTTTAGCCTTAAATTCATGTCACTGAGTCTCTTCTAGTTATTAAATCATTCTAAATTAATTCGAACGAATTCTATTTTCGCCCTTCAAATATTATTTTCTTACATAACTTGTAATTAATCTATTGAAGACAACAATGCATTATTTTAGAATTAAAAACCATATCAGTCAGTCTTTTCAATCAGTAAATTGTTTGAAGGCACATCGAACCAATTCTCTTTTTGCATTTAAAATGCGACTTTCGTGCATAACTTTCAATTGATCTATTGATGGCAACTATGCATTTTTTAGATTTCAAGTCATATTTTTGCGTCTCTTTTAGTCAGTAAATCATTCTAAATCACTTCGTATGAAATTCGGCATTTGAACATGACTTTCGTGCATAACTTGCCGTTGATCTATTATAGGCAACAATGCATTTGTTTAACCTTAAATTCATGTCACTGAGTCTCTTCTAGTCATTAAATCATTCTAAATTAGTTCGAACGAATTCGATTTTCGCCCTTCAAATATTATTTTCTTCCATAACTTGTAATTAATCTATCGAAGACAACAATGCATTATTTTAGCATTAAAAAGCATATCACTCAGTCTTTTCAATCATTAAATTGTTTGAAGACACTTCGAACCAATTCTCTTTTGGCATTTAAAACGCGACTTTCGTGCATAACTTGCAATTGATCTATTGATGGCAACTATGCATTTTTTAGCGTTCAAGTCATATTTTTGCGTCTCTTTTAGTCAGTAAATCATTCTAAATCACTTCGAACGAAATTCGGCCTTTAAACACGACTTTCGTGCGTAACTTGCAGTAGATCTATTGAAGGCAAGAATGCATTTGTTTAGCCTTAAAGTCGTGTCATTTAGTCTCTTCTAGTCATTAAATCATTCTAAATTAGTTCGAACAAATTCTATTTTCGCCATTCAAATATTATTTTCTTACATTACTTGTAATTAATCTATTGAAGACAACAATGCATTATTTTAGCATTAAAAAGCATATGACTCAGTCTTTTCAATCATTAAATTGTATGAAGGCACTTCGAACCAATTCTCTTGTTGCGTTTAAAACGCGACTTTCGTGCATAACTTGCAATTGATCTATTGATGGCAAGTATGCATTTTTTAGCGTTCAAGTCATATTTTTGCGTCTCTTTTAGTCAGTAAATCATTCTAAATCACTTCGAACTAAATTCGGCCTTTAAACATGACTTTCATGCGTAACTTGCAGTTGATCTATTGAAGGCATGAATGCATTTGTTTAGCCTTAAAGTCATGTCACTGAGTCTCTTCTAGTCATTAAATCATTCTAAATTAATTCGAACGAATTCTATTTTCGCCCTGCAAATATTATTTTCTTACATAACTTGTAATTAATCTATTGAAGACAACAATGCATTATTTTAGCATTAAAAAGCATATGACTCAGTCTTTTCAATCATTAAATTGTATGAAGGCACTTCGAACCAATTCTCTTGTTGCGTTTAAAACGCGACTTTCGTGCATAACTTGCAATTGATCTATTGATGGCAAGTATGCATTTTTTAGCGTTCAAGTCATATTTTTGCGTCTCTTTTAGTCAGTAAATCATTCTAAATCACTTCGAACTAAATTCGGCCTTTAAACATGACTTTCATGCGTAACTTGCAGTTGATCTATTGAAGGCATGAATGCATTTGTTTAGCCTTAAAGTCATGTCACTGAGTCTCTTCTAGTCATTAAATCATTCTAAATTAATTCGAACGAATTCTATTTTCGCCCTGCAAATATTATTTTCTTACATAACTTGTAATTAATCTATTGAAGACAACAATGCATTATTTTAGCCTTAAAAAGCATATGACTCAGTCTTTTCAATCATTAAATTTTTTGAAGGCACTTCGAACCAATTCTCTTGTTGCGTTTAAAACGCGACTTTCGTGCATAACTTGCAATTGATCTATTGATGGCAACTATGCATTTTTTAGCCTTAAAGTCATCTTTGCGTCTCTTTTAGTCAGTGAATCATTCTAAATCACTTCTAACGAAATTCGGCCTTTAAACATGACTTTCGTGCGTAACTTGCAGTTGATCTATTGAACGCAAGAATGCATTTGTTTAGCCTTAAAGTCATGTCATTGAGTCTCTTTTAGTCATTAAATCATTCTAAATTAATTCGAAAGAATTCTATTTTTGCCCTTCAAACATTGTTTTCTTACATAACTTGTAATTAATCTATTGAAGACAACAATGCATTATTTTAGCATTAAAAAGCATATCACTCAGTCTTTTTAATCATTAAATTGTTTGAAGGCACTTCAAACCAATTCTCTTTTTGCGTTTAAAACGCGACTTTCGTGCATAACTTGCAATTGATCTATTGATGGCAACTATGCATTTTTTAGCCTTAAAGTCATCTTTGCGTCTCTTTTAGTCAGTGAATCATTCTAAATCACTTCGAACGAAATTCGGCCTTTAAACATGACTTTTGTGCGTAACTTGCAGTTGATCTATTGAAGGCAACAATGCATTTGTTTAGCCTTAAATTCATGTCACTGAGTCTCTTCTAGTCATTAAATCATTCTAAATTAATTCGAACGAATTCTATTTTCGCCCTTCAAATATTATTTTCTTACATAACTTGTAATTAATCTATTGAAGACAACAATGCATTATTTTAGAATTAAAAACCATATCAGTCAGTCTTTTCAATCAGTAAATTGTTTGAAGGCACTTCGAACCAATTCTCTTTTTGCATTTAAAATGTGACTTTCGTGCATAACTTGCAATTGATCTATTGATGGCAACTATGCATTTTCTAGATTTCAAGTCATATTTTTGCGTCTCTTTTAGTCAGTAAATCATTCTAAATCACTTCGTATGAAATTCGGCATTTGAACTTGACTTTCGTGCATAACTCGCCGTTGATCTATTATAGGCAACAATGCATTTGTTTAACCTTAAATTCATGTCACTGAGTCTCTTCTAGTCATAAAATCATTCTAAATTAGTTCGAACGAATTCGATTTTCGCCCCTCAAATATTATTTTCTTACATAACTTGTAATTAATCTATCGAAGACAACAATGCATTATTTTAGCATTAAAAAGCATATCACTCAGTCTTTTCAATCATTAAATTGTTTGAAGACACTTCGTACCAACTCTCTTTTTGCATTTAAAACGCGACTTTCGTGCATAACTTGCAATTGATCTATTGATGGCAACTATGCATTTTTTAGCGTTCAAGTCATATTTTTGCGTCTCTTTTAGTCAGTGAATCATTCTAAATCACTTCGAACTAAATTCGGCCTTTAAACATGATTTTCGTGCGTAACTTGCAGTTGATCTATTGAAGGCAAGAACGCATTTATTTAGCCTTAAAGTCATGTCATTGAGTCTCTTTTAGTCATTAAATCATTCTAAATTAATTCGAACGAATTCTATTTTTGCCCTTCAAACATTATTTTCTTACATAACTTGTAATTAATCTATTGAAGACAACAATGCATTATTTTAGCATTAAAAAGCATATCACTCAGTCTTTTCAATCATTAAATTGTTTGAAGGCACTCCGAACCAATTCTCTTTTTGCATTTAAAACGCGACTTTCGTGCATAACTTGCAGTTGATCTATTGATGGCAACTATGCATTTTTTAGCGTTCAAGTCATATTTTTGCGACTCTTTTAGTCAGTGAATCATTCTAAATCCCTTCGAACGAAATTCGGCCTTTAAACACGACTTTCGTGCGTAACTTGCAGTAGATCTATTGAAGGCAAGAATGCATTTGTTTAGCCTTAAGGTCATGTCATTTAGTCTCTTCTAGTCATTAAATCATTCTAAATTAGTTCGAACAAATTCTATTTTCGCCATTCAAATATTATTTTCTTACATTACTTGTAATTAATCTATTGAAGACAACAATGCATTATTTTAGCATTAAAAAGCATATGACTCAGTCTTTTCAATCATTAAATTGTGTGAAGGCACTTCGAACCAATTCTCTTGTTGCGTTTAAAACGCGACTTTCGTGCATAACTTGCAATTGATCTATTGATGGAAACTATGCATTTTTTAGCCTTAAAGTCATCTTTGCGTCTCTTTTAGTCAGTGAATCATTCTAAATCACTTCGAACGAAATTCGGCCTTTAAACATGACTGTCGTGCGTAACTTGCAGTTGATCTATTGAAGGCAACAATGCATTTGTTTAGCCTTAAAGTCATGTCATTGAGTCTCTTTTAGTCATTAAATCATTCTAAATTAATTCGAAAGAATTCTATTTTTGCCCTTCAAACATTATTTTCTTACATAACTTGTAATTAATCTATTGAAGACAACAACGCATTATTTTAGCATTAAAAAGCATATCACTCAGTCTTTTCAATCATTAAATTGTTTGAAGGCACTTCAAACCAATTCTCTTTTCGCATTTAAAACGCGACTTTCGTGCGTAACTTGCAATTGATCTATTGATGGAAACTATGCATTTTTTAGCGTTCAAGTCATATTTTTGCGGCTCTTTTAGTCAGTAAATCATTCTAAATCACTTCGAACTAAATTCGGCCTTTAAACATGACTTTCGTGCGTAACTTGCAGTTGATCTATTGAAGGCAACAATGCATTTGTTTAGCCTTAAAGTCATGTCATTGAGTCTCTTTTTGTCATTAAATCATTCTAAATTAATTCGAACGAATTCTATTTTGGCCCTTCAAACATTGTTTTCTTACATAACTTGTAATTAATCTATTGAAGACAACAATGCATTATTTTAGCATTAAAAAGCATATCACTCAGTCTTTTCAATCATTAAATTGTTTGAAGGCACTTCGAACCAATTCTCTTTTTGCATTTAAAACGTGACTTTCGTGCATAACTTGCAATTGATTTATTGATGGCAACTATGCCTTTTTTAGCGTTCAAGTCATATTTTTGCGTCTCTTTTAGTCAGTAAATCATTCTAAATCACTTCGTAGGAAATTCGGCATTTAAACAGGACTCCGTGCATAACTTGCAGTTGATCTATTATAGGCAACAATGCATTTGTTTAGCCTTAAATTCATGTAACCGAGTCTCTTTTAGTCATTAAATCATTCTAAATTAGTTCGAACAAATTCTATTTTCGCCATTCAAATATTATTTTCTTACATTACTTGTAATTAATCTATTGAAGACAACAATGCATTATTTTAGCATTAAAAAGCATACGACTCAGTCTTTTCAATCATTAAATTCTTTGAAGGCACTTCGAACCAATTCACTTTTTGCGTTTAAAACGCGACTTTCGTGCATAACTTGCAATTGATCTATTGATGGCAACTATGCATTTTTTACCCTTAAAGTCATATTTTTGTGTCTCTTTTAGTCAGTAAATCATTCTAAATCACTTCGTATGAAATTCGGCATTTAAACATGACTTTCGTGCATAACTTGCAGTTGATCTATTATAGGCAACAATGCATTTGTTTAGCCTTCAAGACATGTCACTGAGTCTCTTCTAGTCATTAAATCATTCTGAATTAATTCGAACGAATTCTATTTTCACCCTTCAAATATTATTTTGTTACATAACTTGTAACTAATCTATTGAAGACAACAATGCATTATTTTAGCATTAAAAAGCATATCACTCAGTCGTTTCAATAATTAAATTGTTTGAAGGCACTTCGAACCAATTCTCTTTTTGCATTTAGAACGCGACTTTCATGCATAATTTGCAATTGATCTATTGATGGCAACTATGCATTTTTTTAGCCTTAAAGTCATATTTTTGCGTCTCTTTTAGTCAGTAAATCATTCTAAATCACTTCGTATGAAATTCGGCATTTAAACATGACTTTCGTGCATAACTTGCAGTTGATCTATTATAGGCAACAATGCATTTGTTTTGCCTTAAAGTCATGTCACTAAGTCTCTTCTAGTCATTAATTCATTCTAAATTATTTCGAACGAATTCTATTTTCACCCTTCAAATAGTATTTTCTTACATAACTTGTAATTAATCTATTGAAGACAACAATGCATTATTTTAGAATTAAAAAGCATATCGGTCAGTCTTTTCAATCATTAAATTGTTTGAAGGCACTTCGAAGCAATTCTCCTTTTGCATTTAAAACGCGACTTTCGTGCATAACTTGCAATTGATATATTGATGGCAACTATGCATTTTTTAGATTTCAAGTCATATTTTTACGTCTCTTTTAGTCAGTAAATCTTTTTAAATCACTTCGTATGAAATTCGGCATTTGAACATGACTTTCGTGCGTAACTTGTAGTTGATCTATTATAGGCAACAATGCATTTGTTTAACCTTAAATTCATGTCACTAAGTCTCTTCTAGTCATTAAATCATTCTAAATTAGTTCGAACGAATTCTATTTTCGCCCTTCAAATATTATTTTCTTACATAACTTGTAATTAATCTATAGAAGACAACAATGCATTATTTTAGCATTAAAAAGCATAAGACTCAGTCTTTTCAATCAGTAAATTGTTTGAAGGCACTTCGAACCAATTCTCTTTTTGCATTTAACTCGCGACTTTCGTGCATAACTTGCAATTGATCTATTGATGGCAACTATGCATTTTTTAGCATTCAAGTCATATTTTTGCGTCTCTTTTAGTCAGTAAATCATTCTAAATCACTTCGAACTAAATTCGGCCTTTAAACATGACTTTCGTGCGTAACTTGCAGTTGATCTATTGAAGGCAACAATGCATTTGTTTAGCCTTAATGTCATGTCATTGAGTCTCTTTTAGTCATTAAATCATTCTAAATTAATTCAAACGAATTCTATTTTTGCCCTTCAAACATTATTTTCTTACATAACTTGTAATTAATCTATTGAAGACAACAACGCATTATTTTAGCATTAAAAAGCATATCACTCAGTCTTTTCAATCATTAAATTGTTTGAAGGCACTTCAAACCAATTCTCTTTTCGCATTTAAAACGCGACTTTCGTGCGTAACTTGCAATTGATCTATTGATGGAAACTATGCATTTTTTAGCGTTCAAGTCATATTTTTGCGGCTGTTTTAGTCAGTAAATCATTCTAAATCACTTCGAACTAAATTCGGCCTTTAAACATGACTTTCGTGCGTAACTTGCAGTTGATCTATTGAAGGCAACAATGCATTTGTTTAGCCTTAAAGTCATGTCATTGAGTCTCTTTTTGTCATTAAATCATTCTAAATTAATTCGAACGAATTCTATTTTGGCCCTTCAAACATTGTTTTCTTACATAACTTGTAATTAATCTATTGAAGACAACAATGCATTATTTTAGCATTAAAAAGCATATCACTCAGTCTTTTCAATCATTAAATTGTTTGAAGGCACTTCGAACCAATTCTCTTTTTGCATTTAAAACGTGACTTTCGTGCATAACTTGCAATTGATTTATTGATGGCAACTATGCCTTTTTTAGCGTTCAAGTCATATTTTTGCGTCTCTTTTAGTCAGTAAATCATTCTAAATCACTTCGTAGGAAATTCGGCATTTAAACAGGACTCCGTGCATAACTTGCAGTTGATCTATTATAGGCAACAATGCATTTGTTTAGCCTTAAATTCATGTAACCGAGTCTCTTCTAGTCATTAAATCATTCTAAATTAGTTCGAACAAATTCTATTTTCGCCATTCAAATATTATTTTCTTACATTACTTGTAATTAATCTATTGAAGACAACAATGCATTATTTTAGCATTAAAAACCATACGACTCAGTCTTTTCAATCATTAAATTCTTTGAAGGCACTTCGAACCAATTCACTTTTTGCGTTTAAAACGCGACTTTCGTGCATAACTTGCAATTGATCTATTGATGGCAACTATGCATTTTTTACCCTTAAAGTCATATTTTTGTGTCTCTTTTAGTCAGTAAATCATTCTAAATCACTTCGTATGAAATTCGGCATTTAAACATGACTTTCGTGCATAACTTGCAGTTGATCTATTATAGGCAACAATGCATTTGTTTAGCCTTCAAGACATGTCACTGAGTCTCTTCTAGTCATTAAATCATTCTGAATTAATTCGAACGAATTCTATTTTCACCCTTCAAATATTATTTTGTTACATAACTTGTAACTAATCTATTGAAGACAACAATGCATTATTTTAGCATTAAAAAGCATATCACTCAGTCGTTTCAATAATTAAATTGTTTGAAGGCACTTCGAACCAATTCTCTTTTTGCATTTAGAACGCGACTTTCATGCATAATTTGCAATTGATCTATTGATGGCAACTATGCATTTTTTTAGCCTTAAAGTCATATTTTTGCGTCTCTTTTAGTCAGTAAATCATTCTAAATCACTTCGTATGAAATTCGGCATTTAAACATGACTTTCGTGCATAACTTGCAGTTGATCTATTATAGGCAACAATGCATTTGTTTTGCCTTAAAGTCATGTCACTAAGTCTCTTCTAGTCATTAATTCATTCTAAATTATTTCGAACGAATTCTATTTTCACCCTTCAAATAGTATTTTCTTACATAACTTGTAATTAATCTATTGAAGACAACAATGCATTATTTTAGAATTAAAAAGCATATCGGTCAGTCTTTTCAATCATTAAATTGTTTGAAGGCACTTCGAAGCAATTCTCCTTTTGCATTTAAAACGCGACTTTCGTGCATAACTTGCAATTGATATATTGAGGGCAACTATGCATTTTTTAGATTTCAAGTCATATTTTTACGTCTCTTTTAGTCAGTAAATCTTTTTAAATCACTTCGTATGAAATTCGGCATTTGAACATGACTTTCGTGCGTAACTTGTAGTTGATCTATTATAGGCAACAATGCATTTGTTTAACCTTAAATTCATGTCACTAAGTCTCTTCTAGTCATTAAATCATTCTAAATTAGTTCGAACGAATTCTATTTTCGCCCTTCAAATATTATTTTCTTACATAACTTGTAATTAATCTATAGAAGACAACAATGCATTATTTTAGCATTAAAAAGCATAAGACTCAGTCTTTTCAATCAGTAAATTGTTTGAAGGCACTTCGAACCAATTCTCTTTTTGCATTTAACTCGCGACTTTCGTGCATAACTTGCAATTGATCTATTGATGGCAACTATGCATTTTTTAGCATTCAAGTCATATTTTTGCGTCTCTTTTAGTCAGTAAATCATTCTAAATCACTTCGAACTAAATTCGGCCTTTAAACATGACTTTCGTGCGTAACTTGCAGTTGATCTATTGAAGGCAACAATGCATTTGTTTAGCCTTAATGTCATGTCATTGAGTCTCTTTTAGTCATTAAATCATTCTAAATTAATTCAAACGAATTCTATTTTTGCCCTTCAAACATTATTTTCTTACATAACTTGTAATTAATCTATTGAAGGCAACAACGCATTATTTTAGCATTAAAAAGCATATCACTCAGTCTTTTCAATCATTAAATTGTTTGAAGGCACTTCAAACCAATTCTCTTTTCGCATTTAAAACGCGACTTTCGTGCGTAACTTGCAATTGATCTATTGATGGAAACTATGCATTTTTTAGCGTTCAAGTCATATTTTTGCGGCTCTTTTAGTCAGTAAATCATTCTAAATCACTTCGAACTAAATTCGGCCTTTAAACATGACTTTCGTGCGTAACTTGCAGTTGATCTATTGAAGGCAACAATGCATTTGTTTAGCCTTAAAGTCATGTCATTGAGTCTCTTTTTGTCATTAAATCATTCTAAATTAATTCGAACGAATTCTATTTTGGCCCTTCAAACATTGTTTTCTTACATAACTTGTAATTAATCTATTGAAGACAACAATGCATTATTTTAGCATTAAAAAGCATATCACTCAGTCTTTTCAATCATTAAATTGTTTGAAGGCACTTCGAACCAATTCTCTTCTTGCATTTAAAACGTGACTTTCGTGCATAACTTGCAATTGATTTATTGATGGCAACTATGCCTTTTTTAGCGTTCAAGTCATATTTTTGCGTCTCTTTTAGTCAGTAAATCATTCTAAATCACTTCGTAGGAAATTCGGCATTTAAACAGGACTCCGTGCATAACTTGCAGTTGATCTATTATAGGCAACAATGCATTTGTTTAGCCTTAAATTCATGTAACCGAGTCTCTTCTAGTCATTAAATCATTCTAAATTAGTTCGAACAAATTCTATTTTCGCCATTCAAATATTATTTTCTTACATTACTTGTAATTAATCTATTGAAGACAACAATGCATTATTTTAGCATTAAAAAGCATACGACTCAGTCTTTTCAATCATTAAATTCTTTGAAGGCACTTCGAACCAATTCACTTTTTGCGTTTAAAACGCGACTTTCGTGCATAACTTGCAATTGATCTATTGATGGCAACTATGCATTTTTTACCCTTAAAGTCATATTTTTGTGTCTCTTTTAGTCAGTAAATCATTCTAAATCACTTCGTATGAAATTCGGCATTTAAACATGACTTTCGTGCATAACTTGCAGTTGATCTATTATAGGCAACAATGCATTTGTTTAGCCTTCAAGACATGTCACTGAGTCTCTTCTAGTCATTAAATCATTCTGAATTAATTCGAACGAATTCTATTTTCACCCTTCAAATATTATTTTGTTACATAACTTGTAACTAATCTATTGAAGACAACAATGCATTATTTTAGCATTAAAAAGCATATCACTCAGTCGTTTCAATAATTAAATTGTTTGAAGGCACTTCGAACCAATTCTCTTGTTGCATTTAGAACGCGACTTTCATGCATAATTTGCAATTGATCTATTGATGGCAACTATGCATTTTTTTAGCCTTAAAGTCATATTTTTGCGTCTCTTTTAGTCAGTAAATCATTCTAAATCACTTCGTATGAAATTCGGCATTTAAACATGACTTTCGTGCGTAACTTGCAGTTGATCTATTATAGGCAACAATGCATTTGTTTTGCCTTAAAGTCATGTCACTAAGTCTCTTCTAGTCATTAATTCATTCTAAATTATTTCGAACGAATTCTATTTTCACCCTTCAAATAGTATTTTCTTACATAACTTGTAATTAATCTATTGAAGACAACAATGCATTATTTTAGAATTAAAAAGCATATCAGTCAGTCTTTTCAATCATTAAATTGTTTGAAGGCACTTCGAAGCAATTCTCCTTTTGCATTTAAAACGCGACTTTCGTGCATAACTTGCAATTGATATATTGATGGCAACTATGCATTTTTTAGATTTCAAGTCATATTTTTACGTCTCTTTTAGTCAGTAAATCTTTTTAAATCACTTCGTATGAAATTCGGCATTTGAACATGACTTTCGTGCGTAACTTGTAGTTGATCTATTATAGGCAACAATGCATTTGTTTAACCTTAAATTCATGTCACTAAGCCTCTTCTAGTCATTAAATCATTCTAAATTAGTTCGAACGAATTCTATTTTCGCCCTTCAAATATTATTTTCTTACATAACTTGTAATTAATCTATAGAAGACAACAATGCATTATTTTAGCATTAAAAAGCATAAGACTCAGTCTTTTCAATCAGTAAATTGTTTGAAGGCACTTCGAACCAATTCTCTTTTTGCATTTAACTCGCGACTTTCGTGCATAACTTGCAATTGATCTATTGATGGCAACTATGCATTTTTTAGCATTCAAGTCATATTTTTGCGTCTCTTTTAGTCAGTAAATCATTCTAAATCACTTCGAACTAAATTCGGCCTTTAAACATGACTTTCGTGCGTAACTTGCAGTTGATCTATTGAAGGCAACAATGCATTTGTTTAGCCTTAATGTCATGTCATTGAGTCTCTTTTAGTCATTAAATCATTCTAAATTAATTCAAACGAATTCTATTTTTGGCCTTCAAACATTATTTTCTTACATAACTTGTAATTAATCTATTGAAGACAACAATGCATTATTTTAGCATTAAAAAGCAAATCACTCAGTCTTTTCAATCATTAAATTGCTTGAAGGCACTTCGAACCAATTCTCTTTTTGCATTTAGAACGCGACTTTCCTGCATAATTTGCAATTGATCTATTGATGGCAACTATGCATTTTTTTAGCCTTAAAGTCATATTTTTGCGTCTCTTTTAGTCAGTAAATCATTCTAAATCACTTCGTATGAAATTCGGCATTTGCACATGACTTTCGTGCATAACTTGCAGTTGATCTATTATAGGCAACAATGCATTTGTTTAACCTTAGATTCATGTAACTAAGTCTCTTCTAGTCATTAAATCATTCTAAATTAGTTCGAACGAATTCTATTTTCGCCCTTCAAATATTATTTTCTTACATAACTTGTAATTAATCTATTGAAGACAACAATGCATTATTTTAGCATTAAAAAGCATATCACTCAGTCTTTTCAATCAATAAATTGTTTGAAGGCACTTCGAACCAATTCTCTTTTCGCATTTAACACGCGACTTTCGTGCATAACTTGGAATTGATCTATTGATGGCAACTATGCATTTTTTAGCCTTAAAGTCATCTTTGCGTCTCTTTTAGTCAGTGAATCATTCTAAATCACTTCGAACGAAATTCGGCCTTTAAACATGACTTTCGTGCGTAACTTGCAGTTGATCTATTGAAGGCAACAATGCGTTTGTTTAGCCTTAAAGTCATGTCATTGAGTGTCTTTTAGTCATTAAATCATTCTAAATTAATTCGAACGAATTCTATTTTCGCCCTTCAAACATTATTTTTTTACATAACTTGCAATAAATCTACTAAAGACAACAATGCATTATTTTAGCATTAAAAAGCATATCACTCAGTCTTTTCAATCATTAAATTGTTTGAAGACACTTCGAACCAATTCTCTTTTTGCATTTAAAACGCGACTTTCGTGCATAACTTGAAACTGATCTATTGATGGCAACCATGCATTTTTTAGCGTTCAAGTCATATTTTTGCGTCTCTTTTAGTCAGTAAATCATTCTAAATCACTTCGAACTAAATTCAGCCTTTAAACATGACTTTAATGCGTAACTTGCAGTTGATCTATTGAAGGCAACAATGCATTTGTTTAGCCTTAAAGTCATGTCATTGAGTCTCTTTTAGTCATTAAATCATTCTAAATTAATTCGAACGAATTCTATTTTTGCCCTTCAAACATTATTTTCTTACATAACTTGTAATTAATCTATTGAAGACAAGAATGCATTATTTTAGCATTAAAAAGCATATCACTCAGTCTTTTCAATCATTAAATTGTTTGAAGGCACTTCGAACCAATTCTCTTTTTGCATTTAAAACGCGACTTTCATGCATAACTTCCAATTGATTTATTGATGGAAACTATGCCTTTTTTAGCGTTCAAGTCATATTTTTGCGTCTCTTTTAGTCAGTAAATCATTATAAATCACTTCGTGTGAAATTCGGCATTTAAACATGACTTTCGTGCATAACTTGCAGTTGATCTATTATAGGCAACAATGCATTTGTTTGGCCTTAAATTCATGTCACCGAGTCTCTTCTAGTCATTAAATCATTCTAAACTAGTTCGAACGAATTTTATTTTCGCCATTCAAATATTATTTTCTTAGATAACTTGTAATTAATCTAGTGAAGACAAAAATGCATTATTTTAGCATTAAAAAGCATATGACTCAGTCTTTTGAATCATTAAATTGTTTGAAGGCACTTCGAACCAATTCTCTTTTTGCATTTAAAATGCGACTTTCGTTTATAACTTGCAATTGATCTATTGATGGCAACAATGCATTTTTTAGCCTTAAAGTCATCTTCGCGTCTCTTTTAGTCAGTAAATCATTCTAAATCACTTCGAACGAAATTCGGCCTTTAAACACGACTTTAATGCGTAAGTTGCAGTTGATCTACTGAAGGCAACAATGCATTTGTTTTGCCTTAAAGTCATGTCACTGGGTCTCTTCTAGTCATTAAATCATTCTAAATTAATTCGAACGAATTCTATTTTTGCCCTTCAAACATTATTTTCTTACATAACTTGTAATTAATCTATTGAAGACAACAATGCATTATTTTAGCATTAAAAAGCATATCACACAGTCTTTTCAATCATTAAATTCTTTGAAGGCACTTCGAACCAATTCTCTTTTTGCATTTAAAATGCGACTATCGTGCATAACTTGCAATTGATCTATTGATGGCAGCTATGCATTTTTTAGCGTTCAAGTCATATTTTTGCGTCTCTTTTAGTCAGTAAATCATTCTAAATCACTTCGTATGAAATTCGGCATTTAAACATGACTTTCGTGCATCATTTGCAGTTGATCTATTATAGGCAACAATGCATTTGTTTTGCCTTAAAGTCATGTCACTGAGTCTCTTCTAGTCATTAAATCATTCTAAATTAATTCGAACGAATTCTATTTTTGCTCTTCAAACATTATTTTCTTCCATAACTTGTAATTAATCTATTGAAGACAACAATGCATTATTTTAGCATTAAAAAGCATATCACTCAGTCTTTTCAATCATTAAATTGTTTGAAGGCACTTCGAACCAATTCTCTCTTTGCATTTAGAACGCGACTTTCATGCATAATTTGCAAATGATCTATTGATGGCAACTATGCATTTTTTTAGCCTTAAAGTCATATTTTTGCGTCTCTTTTAGTCAGTAAATCATTCTAAATCACTTCGTATGAAATTCGGCATTTAAACATGACTTTCGTGGATAACTTGCAGTTGATCTATTATAGGCAACAATGCATTTGTTTTGCCTTAAAGTCATGTCACTGAGTCTCTTCTAGTCATTAAATCATTCTAAATTAATTCGAACGAATTCTATTTTTGCCCTTCAAACATTATTTTCTTACATAACTTGTAATTAATCTATTGAAGACAACAATGCATTATTTTAGCATTAAAAAGCATATCACTCAGTCTTTTCAATCATTAAATTGTTTGAAGGCACTTCGAACCAATTCTCTTTTTGCATTTAGAACGCCACTTTCAAGCATAATTTTCAATTGATCTATTGATGGCAACTATGCATTTTTTTAGCTTTAAGGTGATATTTTTGCGTCTCTTTTAGTCAGTAAATCATTCTAAATCACTTCGTATGAAATTCGGCATTTAAACATGACTTTCGTGCATAACTTGCAGTTGATCGATTATAGGCAACAATGCATTTGCTTAGCCTTAAAGTCATGTCATTGAGTCTCTTTTAGTCATTAAATCATTCTAAATTAATTCGAACGAATTCTATTTTCGCCCTTCAAACATTATTTTCTTACATAACTTGTAATTAATCTATTGAAGACAACAATGCATTATTTTAGCATTAAAAAGCATATCACTCAGTCTTTTCAATCATTAAATTGTTTGAAGGCACTTCGAACCAATTCTCTCTTTGCATTTAGAACGCGACTTTCATGCATAATTTGCAAATGATCTATTGATGGCAACTATGCATTTTTTTAGCCTTAAAGTCATATTTTTGCGTCTCTTTTAGTCAGTAAATCATTCTAAATCACTTCGTATGAAATTCGGCATTTAAACATGACTTTCGTGGATAACTTGCAGTTGATCTATTATAGGCAACAATGCATTTGTTTAGCCTTAAAGTCATGTCACTGAGTCTCTTCTAGTCATTAAATCATTCTAAATTAATTCGAACGAATTCTATTTTCGCCCTTCAAATATTATTTTCTTACATAACTTGTAATTAATCTATTGAAGACAACAATGCATTATTTTAGCATTAAAAAGCATATCACTCTGTCTTTTCAATAATTAAATTGTTTGAAGGCACCTCGAACCAATTCTCTTTTTGCCTTTAGAACGCGACTTTCATGCATAATTTGCAATTGATCTATTGATGGCAACTATGCATTTTTTTAGCCTTAAAGTCATATTTTTGCGTCTCTTTTAGTCAGTAAATCATTCTAATTCACTTCGTATGAAATTCGGCATTTAAACATGACTTTCGTGCATAACTTGCAGTTGCTCTATTATAGGCAACAATGCATTTGTTTAGCCTTAAAGTCATGTCATTGAGTCTCTTTTAGTCATTAAATCATTCTAAATTAATTCGAACGAATTCTGTTTTTGCCCTTCAAACATTATTTTCTTACATAACTTGTAATTAATCTATTGAAGACAACAATGCATTATTTTAGCATTAAAAAGCATATCACTCAGTCTTTTCAATCATTAAATTGTTTGAAGGCACTTCGAACCAATTCTCTTTTTGCATTTAGAACGCCACTTTCATGCATAATTTTCAATTGATCTATTGATGGCAACTATGCATTTTTTTAGCCTTAAAGTCATATTTTTGCGTCTCTTTTAGTCAGTAAATCATTCTAAATCACTTCTTATGAAATACGGCATTTAAACATGACTTTCGTGCATAACTTGCAGTTGATCGATTATAGGCAACAATGCATTTGCTTAGCCTTAAAGTCATGTCATTGAGTCTCTTTTAGTCATTAAATCATTCTAAATTAATTCGAACGAATTCTATTTTCGCCCTTCAAACATTATTTTCTTACATAACTTGTAATTAATCTATTGAAGACAACAATGCATTATTTTAGCATTAAAAAGCATATCACTCAGTCTTTTCAATCAGTAAATTGTTGGAAGGCACTTCGAACCAATTCTCTTTTTGCATTTAACTCGCGACTTTCGAGCATAACTTGCAATTGATCTATTGATGGCAACTATGCATTTTTTAGCATTCAAGTCATACTTTTGCGTCCCTTTTAGTCAGTAAATCATTCTAAATCACTTCGTATTAAATTCGGCATTTAAACATGACTTTCGTGCATAACTTGCAGTTGATCTATTATAGGCAACAATGCATTTGTTTTGCCTTAAAGTCATGTCACTAAGTCTCTCCTAGTCATTAAATCATTCTAAATTAATTCGAACGAATTCTATTTTTGCCCTTCAAACATTATTTTCTTACATAACTTGTAATTAATCTATTGAAGACAACAATGCATTATTTTAGCATTAAAAAGCATATCACTTAGTCTTTTAAATCATTAAATTGTTTGAAGGCACTTCGAACCAATTCTCTTTTTGCATTTAGAACGCGACTTTCATGCATAATTTGCAATTGATCTATTGATGGCAACTATCCATTTTTTTAGCCTGAAAGTCATATTTTTGCGTCTCTTTTAGTCAGTAAATCATTCTAAATCACTTCGTATGAAATTCGGCATTTAAACATGATTTTCGTGCATAACTTGCAGTTGATCTATTATAGGCAACAATGCATTTGTTTTGCCTTAAAGTCATGTCACTGAATCTCTTCTAGTCATTAAATCATTCTAAATTAATTCGAACGAATTCTATTTTTGCCCTTCAAACATTATTTTCTTACATAACTTGTAATTAATCTATTGAAGACAACAATGCATTATTTTAGCATTAAAAAGCATATCACTCAGTCTTTTCAATCATTAAATTGTTTGAAGGCACTTCGAACCAATTCTCTTTTTGCATTTAGAACGCGACTTTCATGCATAATTTGCAATTGATCTATTGATGGCAACTATGCATTTTTTTAGCCTTAAAGTCATATTTTTGCGTCTCTTTTAGTCAGTAAATCATTCTAAATCACTTCTTATGAAATTCGTCATTTAAACATGACTTTCTTGCATAACTTGCAGTTGATCGATTATAGGCAACAATGCATTTGTTTAGCCTTAAAGTCATGTCATTGAGTCTCTTTTAGTCATTAAATCATTCTAAATTAATTCGAACGAATTCTATTTTCGCCCTTCAAACATTATTTTCTTACATAACTTGTAATTAATCTATTGAAGACAACAATGCATTATTTTAGCATTAAAAAGCATAAGACTCAGTCTTTTCAATCAGTAAATTGTTTAAAGGCACTTCGAACCAAGTCTCTCTTTGCATTTAACTCGCGACTTTCGTGCATAACTTGCAATTGATCTATTGATGGCAACTATGCATTTTTTAGATTTCAAGTCATATTTTTGCGTCACTTTTAGTCAGTAAATCTTTTTAAATCACTTCGTATGAAATTCGGCATTTGACCATGACTTTCGTGCATAACTTGCAGTTGATCTATTATAGGCAACAATGCATTTGTTTAGCCGTAAAGTCATGTCACTGAGTCTCTTCTAGTCATTAAATCATTCTAAATTAATTCGAACGAATTCTATTTTCGCCCCTCAAATATTATTTTCTTACATAACTTGTACTTAATCTATTGAAGACAACAATGCATTATTTTAGCATTAAAAAGCATATCACTCAGTCTTTTCAATAATTAAATTGTTTGAAGGCACTTCAAACCAATTCTCTTTTTGCCTTTAGAACGCGACTTTCATGCATAATTTGCAACTGATCTATTGATGGCAACTATGCATTTTTTTAGCCTTAAAGTCATATTTTTGCGTCTCTTTTAGTCAGTAAATCATTCTAAATCACTTCGTATGAAATTCGGCATTTAAACATGACTTTCGTGCATAACTTGCAGTTGATCTATTATAGGCAACAATGCATTTGTTTTGCCTTAAAGTCATGTCACTGAGTCCCTTCTAGTCATTAAATCATTCTAAATTAATTTGAACGAATTCTATTTTCGCCCTTCAAATATTATTTTCTTACATAACTTGTAATTAATCTATTGAAGACAACAATGCATTATTTTAGCATTAAAAAGCATATCACTCATTCTTTTCATTCATTAAATTGTTTGAAGGCACTTCGAACCAATTCTCTTTTTGCATTTAGAACGCGACTTTCATGCATAATTTGCAATTGATCTATTGATGGCAACTATGCATTTTTTTAGCCTTAAAGTCATATTTTTGCGTCTCTTTTAGTCAGTAAATCATTCTAAATCACTTCGTATGAAATTCGGCCTTTAAACATGACTTTCGTGCATAACTTGCAGTTGATCTATTATAGGCAACAATGCATTTGCTTAGCCTTAAAGTCATGTCATTGAGTCTCTTTTAGTCATTAAATCATTCTAAATTAATTCGAACGAATTCTATTTTCGCCCTTCAAACATTATTTTCTTACATAACTTGTAATTAATCTATTGAAGACAACAATGCATTATTTTAGCATTAAAAAGCATATCACTCAATCTTTTCATTCATTAAATTGTTTGAAGGCACTTCGAACCAATTCCCTTTTTGCATTTAGAACGCGACTTTCATGCATAATTTGCAATTGATCTATTGATGGCAACTATGCATTTTTTTAGCCTTAAAGTCATATTTTTGCGTCTCTTTTAGTCAGTAAATCATTCTAAATCACTTCGTATGAAATTCGGCATTTAAACATGACTTTCGTGCATAACTTGCAGTTGATCTATTATAGGCAACAATGCATTTGCTTAGCCTTAAAATCATGTCATTGAGTCTCTTTTAGTCATTAAATCATTCTAAATTAATTCGAACGAATTCTATTTTCGCCCTTCAAACATTATTTTCTTACATAACTTGTAATTAATCTATTGAAGACAACAATGCATTATTTTAGCATTAAAAAGCATATCACTCAGTCTTTTCAATCAGTAAATTGTTGGAAGGCACTTCGAACCAATTCTCTTTTTGCATTTAACTCGCGACTTTCGTGCATAACTTGCAATTGATCTATTGATGGCAACTATGCATTTTTTAGCATTCAAGTCATACTTTTGCGTCCCTTTTAGTCAGTAAATCATTCTAAATCACTTCGTATGAAATTCGGCATTTAAACATGACTTTCGTGCATAACTTGCAGTTGATCTATTATAGGCAACAATGCATTTGTTTTGCCTTAAAGTCATGTCACTGAGTCACTCCTAGTCATTAAATCATTCTAAATTAATTCGAACGAATTCTATTTTTACCCTTCAAACATTATTTTCTTACATAACTTGTAATTAATCTATTGAAGACAACAATGCATTATTTTAGCATTAAAAAGCATATCCCTCAGTCTTTTAAATCATTAAATTGTTTGAAGGCACTTCGAACCAATTCTCTTTTTGCATTTAGAACGCGACTTTCATGCATAATTTGCAATTGATCTATTGATGGCAACTATGCATTTTTTTAGCCTTAAAGTCATATTTTTGCGTCTCTTTTAGTCAGTAAATCATTCTAAATCACTTCGTATGAAATTCGGCATTTAAACATGACTTTCGTGCATAACTTGCAGTTGATCTATTATAGGCAACAATGCATTTGCTTAGCCTTAAAGTCATGTCATTGAGTCTCTTTTAGTCATTAAATCATTCTAAATTAATTCGAACGAATTCTATTTTCGCCCTTCAAACATTATTTTCTTACATAACTTGTAATTAATCTATTGAAGACAACAATGCATTATTTTAGCATTAAAAAGCATATCACTCAATCTTTTCATTCATTAAATTGTTTGAAGGCACTTCGAACCAATTCCCTTTTTGCATTTAGAACGCGACTTTCATGCATAATTTGCAATTGATCTATTGATGGCAACTATGCATTTTTTTAGCCTTAAAGTCATATTTTTGCGTCTCTTTTAGTCAGTAAATCATTCTAAATCACTTCGTATGAAATTCGGCATTTAAACATGACTTTCGTGCATAACTTGCAGTTGATCTATTATAGGCAACAATGCATTTGCTTAGCCTTAAAATCATGTCATTGAGTCTCTTTTAGTCATTAAATCATTCTAAATTAATTCGAACGAATTCTATTTTCGCCCTTCAAACATTATTTTCTTACATAACTTGTAATTAATCTATTGAAGACAACAATGCATTATTTTAGCATTAAAAAGCATATCACTCAGTCTTTTCAATCAGTAAATTGTTGGAAGGCACTTCGAACCAATTCTCTTTTTGCATTTAACTCGCGACTTTCGTGCATAACTTGCAATTGATCTATTGATGGCAACTATGCATTTTTTAGCATTCAAGTCATACTTTTGCGTCCCTTTTAGTCAGTAAATCATTCTAAATCACTTCGTATGAAATTCGGCATTTAAACATGACTTTCGTGCATAACTTGCAGTTGATCTATTATAGGCAACAATGCATTTGTTTTGCCTTAAAGTCATGTCACTGAGTCACTCCTAGTCATTAAATCATTCTAAATTAATTCGAACGAATTCTATTTTTACCCTTCAAACATTATTTTCTTACATAACTTGTAATTAATCTATTGAAGACAACAATGCATTATTTTAGCATTAAAAAGCATATCCCTCAGTCTTTTAAATCATTAAATTGTTTGAAGGCACTTCGAACCAATTCTCTTTTTGCATTTAGAACGCGACTTTCATGCATAATTTGCAATTGATCTATTGATGGCAACTATGCATTTTTTTAGCCTTAAAGTCATATTTTTGCGTCTCTTTTAGTCAGTAAATCATTCTAAATCACTTCGTATGAAATTCGGCATTTAAACATGACTTTCGTGCATAACTTGCAGTTGATCTATTATAGGCAACAATGCATTTGCTTAGCCTTAAAGTCATGTCATTGAGTCTCTTTTAGTCATTAAATCATTCTAAATTAATTCGAACGAATTCTATTTTCGCCCTTCAAACATTATTTTCTTACATAACTTGTAATTAATCTATTGAAGACAACAATGCATTATTTTAGCATTAAAAAGCATATCACTCAGTCTTTTCAATCATTAAATTGCTTGAAGGCACTTCGAACCAATTCTCTTTTTGCATTTAGAACGCGATTTTCCTGCATAATTTGCAATTGATCTATTGATGGCAACTATGCATTTTTTTAGCCTTAAAGTCATATTTTTGCGTCTCTTTTAGTCAGTAAATCATTCTAAATCACTTCGTATGAAATTCGGCATTTAAACATGACTTTCGTGCATAACTTGCAGTTGATCTATTATAGGCAACAATGCATTTGCCTAGCCTTAAAGTCATGTCACTGAATCTCTTCTAGTCATTAAATCATTCTAAATTAATTCGAACGAATTCTATTTTCGCCCTTCAAACATTATTTTCTTACATAACTTGTAATTAATCTATTGAAGACAACAATGCATTATTTTAGCATTAAAAAGCATATCACTTAGTCTTTTCAATCAGTAAATTGTTTGAAGGCACTTCGAACCAATTCTCTTTTTGCATTTAACTCGCGACTTTCGTGCATAAACTTGCAATTGATCTATTCATGGCAACTATGCATTTTTTAGCATTCAAGTCATACTTTTGCGTCCCTTTTAGTCAGTAAATCATTCTAAATCACTTCGTATTAAATTCAGCATTTAAACATGACTTTCGTGCATACTTTGCAGTTGATCTATTATAGGCAACAATGCATTTGTTTTGCTTTAAAGTCATGTCACTGAGTCTCTCCTAGTCATTAAATCATTCTAAATTAATTCGAACGAATTCTATTTTTGCCCTTCCAACATTATTTTCTTACATAACTTGTAATTAATCTATTGAAGACAACAATGCATTATTTTAGCATTAAAAAGCATATCACTCAGTCTTTTCAATCAGTAAATTGTTTGAAGGCACTTCGAACCAATTCTCTTTTTGCATTTAACTCGCGACTTTCGTGCATAACTTGCAATTGATCTATTGATGGCAACTATGCATTTTTTAGCATTCAAGTCATACTTTTGCGTCCCTCTTAGTCAGTAAATCATTCTAAATCACTTCGTATTAAATTCGGCATTTAAACATGACTTTCGTGCATACCTTGCAGTTGATCTATTATAGGCAACAATGCATTTGTTTTGCTTTAAAGTCGTGTCACTGAGTCTCTTCTAGTCATTAAATCATTCTAAATTAATTCGAACGAATTCTATTTTCTCCCTTCAAATATTATTTTCTTACATAACTTGTAATTAATCTATTGAAGACAACAATGCATTATTTTAGCATTAAAAAGCATATCACTCAGTCTTTTCAATCATTAAATTGTTTGAAGGCACTTCGAACCAATTCTCTTTTTGCATTTAGAACGCCACTTTCAAGCATAATTTTCAATTGATCTATTGATGGCAACTATGCATTTTTTTAGCTTTAAGGTGACATTTTTGCGTCTCTTTTAGTCAGTAAATCATTCTAAATCACTTCGTATGAAATTCGGCATTTAAACATGACTTTCGTGCATAACTTGCAGTTGATCGATTATAGGCAACAATGCATTTGCTTAGCCTTAAAGTCATGTCATTGAGTCTCTTTTAGTCATTAAATCATTCTAAATTAATTCGAACGAATTCTATTTTCGCCCTTCAAACATTATTTTCTTACATAACTTGTAATTAATCTATTGAAGACAACAATGCATTATTTTAGCATTAAAAAGCATATCACTCAGTCTTTTCAATCATTAAATTGTTTGAAGGCACTTCGAACCAATTCTCTCTTTGCATTTAGAACGCGACTTTCATGCATAATTTGCAAATGATCTATTGATGGCAACTATGCATTTTTTTAGCCTTAAAGTCATATTTTTGCGTCTCTTTTAGTCAGTAAATCATTCTAAATCACTTCGTATGAAATTCGGCATTTAAACATGACTTTCGTGGATAACTTGCAGTTGATCTATTATAGGCAACAATGCATTTGTTTAGCCTTAAAGTCATGTCACTGAGTCTCTTCTAGTCATTAAATCATTCTAAATTAATTCGAACGAATTCTATTTTCGCCCTTCAAATATTATTTTCTTACATAACTTGTAATTAATCTATTGAAGACAACAATGCATTATTTTAGCATTAAAAAGCATATCACTCTGTCTTTTCAATAATTAAATTGTTTGAAGGCACCTCGAACCAATTCTCTTTTTGCCTTTAGAACGCGACTTTCATGCATAATTTGCAATTGATCTATTGATGGCAACTATGCATTTTTTTAGCCTTAAAGTCATATTTTTGCGTCTCTTTTAGTCAGTAAATCATTCTAATTCACTTCGTATGAAATTCGGCATTTAAACATGACTTTCGTGCATAACTTGCAGTTGCTCTATTATAGGCAACAATGCATTTGTTTAGCCTTAAAGTCATGTCATTGAGTCTCTTTTAGTCATTAAATCATTCTAAATTAATTCGAACGAATTCTGTTTTTGCCCTTCAAACATTATTTTCTTACATAACTTGTAATTAATCTATTGAAGACAACAATGCATTATTTTAGCATTAAAAAGCATATCACTCAGTCTTTTCAATCATTAAATTGTTTGAAGGCACTTCGAACCAATTCTCTTTTTGCATTTAGAACGCCACTTTCATGCATAATTTTCAATTGATCTATTGATGGCAACTATGCATTTTTTTAGCCTTAAAGTCATATTTTTGCGTCTCTTTTAGTCAGTAAATCATTCTAAATCACTTCTTATGAAATACGGCATTTAAACATGACTTTCGTGCATAACTTGCAGTTGATCGATTATAGGCAACAATGCATTTGCTTAGCCTTAAAGTCATGTCATTGAGTCTCTTTTAGTCATTAAATCATTCTAAATTAATTCGAACGAATTCTATTTTCGCCCTTCAAACATTATTTTCTTACATAACTTGTAATTAATCTATTGAAGACAACAATGCATTATTTTAGCATTAAAAAGCATATCACTCAGTCTTTTCAATCAGTAAATTGTTGGAAGGCACTTCGAACCAATTCTCTTTTTGCATTTAACTCGCGACTTTCGAGCATAACTTGCAATTGATCTATTGATGGCAACTATGCATTTTTTAGCATTCAAGTCATACTTTTGCGTCCCTTTTAGTCAGTAAATCATTCTAAATCACTTCGTATTAAATTCGGCATTTAAACATGACTTTCGTGCATAACTTGCAGTTGATCTATTATAGGCAACAATGCATTTGTTTTGCCTTAAAGTCATGTCACTAAGTCTCTCCTAGTCATTAAATCATTCTAAATTAATTCGAACGAATTCTATTTTTGCCCTTCAAACATTATTTTCTTACATAACTTGTAATTAATCTATTGAAGACAACAATGCATTATTTTAGCATTAAAAAGCATATCACTTAGTCTTTTAAATCATTAAATTGTTTGAAGGCACTTCGAACCAATTCTCTTTTTGCATTTAGAACGCGACTTTCATGCATAATTTGCAATTGATCTATTGATGGCAACTATCCATTTTTTTAGCCTGAAAGTCATATTTTTGCGTCTCTTTTAGTCAGTAAATCATTCTAAATCACTTCGTATGAAATTCGGCATTTAAACATGATTTTCGTGCATAACTTGCAGTTGATCTATTATAGGCAACAATGCATTTGTTTTGCCTTAAAGTCATGTCACTGAATCTCTTCTAGTCATTAAATCATTCTAAATTAATTCGAACGAATTCTATTTTTGCCCTTCAAACATTATTTTCTTACATAACTTGTAATTAATCTATTGAAGACAACAATGCATTATTTTAGCATTAAAAAGCATATCACTCAGTCTTTTCAATCATTAAATTGTTTGAAGGCACTTCGAACCAATTCTCTTTTTGCATTTAGAACGCGACTTTCATGCATAATTTGCAATTGATCTATTGATGGCAACTATGCATTTTTTTAGCCTTAAAGTCATATTTTTGCGTCTCTTTTAGTCAGTAAATCATTCTAAATCACTTCTTATGAAATTCGTCATTTAAACATGACTTTCTTGCATAACTTGCAGTTGATCGATTATAGGCAACAATGCATTTGTTTAGCCTTAAAGTCATGTCATTGAGTCTCTTTTAGTCATTAAATCATTCTAAATTAATTCGAACGAATTCTATTTTCGCCCTTCAAACATTATTTTCTTACATAACTTGTAATTAATCTATTGAAGACAACAATGCATTATTTTAGCATTAAAAAGCATAAGACTCAGTCTTTTCAATCAGTAAATTGTTTAAAGGCACTTCGAACCAAGTCTCTCTTTGCATTTAACTCGCGACTTTCGTGCATAACTTGCAATTGATCTATTGATGGCAACTATGCATTTTTTAGATTTCAAGTCATATTTTTGCGTCACTTTTAGTCAGTAAATCTTTTTAAATCACTTCGTATGAAATTCGGCATTTGACCATGACTTTCGTGCATAACTTGCAGTTGATCTATTATAGGCAACAATGCATTTGTTTAGCCGTAAAGTCATGTCACTGAGTCTCTTCTAGTCATTAAATCATTCTAAATTAATTCGAACGAATTCTATTTTCGCCCCTCAAATATTATTTTCTTACATAACTTGTACTTAATCTATTGAAGACAACAATGCATTATTTTAGCATTAAAAAGCATATCACTCAGTCTTTTCAATAATTAAATTGTTTGAAGGCACTTCAAACCAATTCTCTTTTTGCCTTTAGAACGCGACTTTCATGCATAATTTGCAACTGATCTATTGATGGCAACTATGCATTTTTTTAGCCTTAAAGTCATATTTTTGCGTCTCTTTTAGTCAGTAAATCATTCTAAATCACTTCGTATGAAATTCGGCATTTAAACATGACTTTCGTGCATAACTTGCAGTTGATCTATTATAGGCAACAATGCATTTGTTTTGCCTTAAAGTCATGTCACTGAGTCCCTTCTAGTCATTAAATCATTCTAAATTAATTTGAACGAATTCTATTTTCGCCCTTCAAATATTATTTTCTTACATAACTTGTAATTAATCTATTGAAGACAACAATGCATTATTTTAGCATTAAAAAGCATATCACTCATTCTTTTCATTCATTAAATTGTTTGAAGGCACTTCGAACCAATTCTCTTTTTGCATTTAGAACGCGACTTTCATGCATAATTTGCAATTGATCTATTGATGGCAACTATGCATTTTTTTAGCCTTAAAGTCATATTTTTGCGTCTCTTTTAGTCAGTAAATCATTCTAAATCACTTCGTATGAAATTCGGCCTTTAAACATGACTTTCGTGCATAACTTGCAGTTGATCTATTATAGGCAACAATGCATTTGCTTAGCCTTAAAGTCATGTCATTGAGTCTCTTTTAGTCATTAAATCATTCTAAATTAATTCGAACGAATTCTATTTTCGCCCTTCAAACATTATTTTCTTACATAACTTGTAATTAATCTATTGAAGACAACAATGCATTATTTTAGCATTAAAAAGCATATCACTCAATCTTTTCATTCATTAAATTGTTTGAAGGCACTTCGAACCAATTCCCTTTTTGCATTTAGAACGCGACTTTCATGCATAATTTGCAATTGATCTATTGATGGCAACTATGCATTTTTTTAGCCTTAAAGTCATATTTTTGCGTCTCTTTTAGTCAGTAAATCATTCTAAATCACTTCGTATGAAATTCGGCATTTAAACATGACTTTCGTGCATAACTTGCAGTTGATCTATTATAGGCAACAATGCATTTGCTTAGCCTTAAAATCATGTCATTGAGTCTCTTTTAGTCATTAAATCATTCTAAATTAATTCGAACGAATTCTATTTTCGCCCTTCAAACATTATTTTCTTACATAACTTGTAATTAATCTATTGAAGACAACAATGCATTATTTTAGCATTAAAAAGCATATCACTCAGTCTTTTCAATCAGTAAATTGTTGGAAGGCACTTCGAACCAATTCTCTTTTTGCATTTAACTCGCGACTTTCGTGCATAACTTGCAATTGATCTATTGATGGCAACTATGCATTTTTTAGCATTCAAGTCATACTTTTGCGTCCCTTTTAGTCAGTAAATCATTCTAAATCACTTCGTATGAAATTCGGCATTTAAACATGACTTTCGTGCATAACTTGCAGTTGATCTATTATAGGCAACAATGCATTTGTTTTGCCTTAAAGTCATGTCACTGAGTCACTCCTAGTCATTAAATCATTCTAAATTAATTCGAACGAATTCTATTTTTACCCTTCAAACATTATTTTCTTACATAACTTGTAATTAATCTATTGAAGACAACAATGCATTATTTTAGCATTAAAAAGCATATCCCTCAGTCTTTTAAATCATTAAATTGTTTGAAGGCACTTCGAACCAATTCTCTTTTTGCATTTAGAACGCGACTTTCATGCATAATTTGCAATTGATCTATTGATGGCAACTATGCATTTTTTTAGCCTTAAAGTCATATTTTTGCGTCTCTTTTAGTCAGTAAATCATTCTAAATCACTTCGTATGAAATTCGGCATTTAAACATGACTTTCGTGCATAACTTGCAGTTGATCTATTATAGGCAACAATGCATTTGCTTAGCCTTAAAGTCATGTCATTGAGTCTCTTTTAGTCATTAAATCATTCTAAATTAATTCGAACGAATTCTATTTTCGCCCTTCAAACATTATTTTCTTACATAACTTGTAATTAATCTATTGAAGACAACAATGCATTATTTTAGCATTAAAAAGCATATCACTCAGTCTTTTCAATCATTAAATTGCTTGAAGGCACTTCGAACCAATTCTCTTTTTGCATTTAGAACGCGATTTTCCTGCATAATTTGCAATTGATCTATTGATGGCAACTATGCATTTTTTTAGCCTTAAAGTCATATTTTTGCGTCTCTTTTAGTCAGTAAATCATTCTAAATCACTTCGTATGAAATTCGGCATTTAAACATGACTTTCGTGCATAACTTGCAGTTGATCTATTATAGGCAACAATGCATTTGCCTAGCCTTAAAGTCATGTCACTGAATCTCTTCTAGTCATTAAATCATTCTAAATTAATTCGAACGAATTCTATTTTCGCCCTTCAAACATTATTTTCTTACATAACTTGTAATTAATCTATTGAAGACAACAATGCATTATTTTAGCATTAAAAAGCATATCACTTAGTCTTTTCAATCAGTAAATTGTTTGAAGGCACTTCGAACCAATTCTCTTTTTGCATTTAACTCGCGACTTTCGTGCATAAACTTGCAATTGATCTATTCATGGCAACTATGCATTTTTTAGCATTCAAGTCATACTTTTGCGTCCCTTTTAGTCAGTAAATCATTCTAAATCACTTCGTATTAAATTCAGCATTTAAACATGACTTTCGTGCATACTTTGCAGTTGATCTATTATAGGCAACAATGCATTTGTTTTGCTTTAAAGTCATGTCACTGAGTCTCTCCTAGTCATTAAATCATTCTAAATTAATTCGAACGAATTCTATTTTTGCCCTTCCAACATTATTTTCTTACATAACTTGTAATTAATCTATTGAAGACAACAATGCATTATTTTAGCATTAAAAAGCATATCACTCAGTCTTTTCAATCAGTAAATTGTTTGAAGGCACTTCGAACCAATTCTCTTTTTGCATTTAACTCGCGACTTTCGTGCATAACTTGCAATTGATCTATTGATGGCAACTATGCATTTTTTAGCATTCAAGTCATACTTTTGCGTCCCTCTTAGTCAGTAAATCATTCTAAATCACTTCGTATTAAATTCGGCATTTAAACATGACTTTCGTGCATACCTTGCAGTTGATCTATTATAGGCAACAATGCATTTGTTTTGCTTTAAAGTCGTGTCACTGAGTCTCTCCTAGTCATTAAATCATTCTAAATTAATTCGAACGAATTCTATTTTTGCCCTTCCAACATTATTTTCTTACATAACTTGTAATTAATCTATTGACGACAACAATGCATTATTTTAGCATTAAAAAGCATATCACTCAGTCTTTTCAATAATTAAATTGTTTGAAGGCACTTCCAACCAATTCTCTTTTTGCCTTTAGAACGTGACTTTCATGCATAATTTGCAATTGATATATTGATGGCAACTATGCATTTTTTTAGCCTTAAAGTCATATTTTTGCGTCTCTTTTAGTCAGTAAATCATTCTAAATCACTTCGTATGAAATTCGGCATTTGAACATGACTTTCGTGCATAACTTGCAGTTGATCTATTATAGGCAACAATGCATTTGTTTAGCCTTAAAGTCATGTCACTGAGTCTCTTCTAGTCATTAAATCATTCTAAATTAATTCGAACGAATTCTATTTTCGCCCTTCAAATATTATTTTCTTACATAATTAATCTATTGAAGACAACAATGCATTATTTTAGCATTAAAAAGCATATCACTCAGTCTTTTCAATAATTAAATTGTTTGAAGGCACTTCGAACCAATTCTCTTTTTGCCTTTAGAACGCGACTTTCATGCATAATTTGCAATTGATCTATTGATGGCAACTATGCATTTTTTAGCATTCAAGTCATAGTTTTGCGTCTCTTTTAGTCAGTAAATCATTCTAAATCACTTCGTATTAAATTCGGCATTTAAACATGACTTTCGTGCATAACTTGCAGTTGATCTATTATAGGAAACAATGCATTTGTTTTGCCTTAAAGTCATGTCACTGAGTCTCTTCTAGTCATTAAATCATTCTAAATTAATTCGAACGAATTCTATTTTTGCCCTTCAAACATTATTTTCTTACATAACTTGTAATTAATCTATTGAAGACAACAATGCATTATTTTAGCATTAAAAAGCATATCACTCAGTCTTTTCAATCATTAAATTGTTTGAAGGCACTTCGAACCAATTCTCTTTTTGCATTTAGAACGCGACTTTCATGCATAATTTGCAATTGATCTATTGATGGCAACTATGCATTTTTTTAGCCTTAAAGTCATATTTTTGCGTCTCTTCTAGTCAGTAAATCATTCTAAATCACTTCGTATGAAATTCGGCATTTAAACATGACTTTCGTGCATAACTTGCAGTTGATCTATTATAGGCAACAATGCATTTGTTTTGCCTTAAAGTCATGTCACTGAATCTCTTCTAGTCATTAAATCATTCTAAATTAATTCGAACGAATTCTATTTTTGCCCTTCAAACATTATTTTCTTACATAACTTGTAATTAATCTATTGAAGACAACAATGCATTATTTTAGCATTAAAAAGCACATCACTCAGTCTTTTCAATCATTAAATTGTTTGAAGGCACTTCGAACCAATTCTCTTTTTGCATTTAGAACGCGACTTTCATGCATAATTTGCAATTGATCTATTGATGGCAACTATGCATTTTTTTAGCCTTCAAGTCATATTTTTGCGTCTCTTTTAGTCAGTAAATCATTCTAAATCACTTCGTATGAAATTCGGCATTTAAACATGACTTTCGTGCATAACTTGCAGTTGATCTATTATAGGCAACAATGCATTTGCTTAGCCTTAAAGTCATGTCATTGAGTCTCTTTTAGTCGTTAAATCATTCTAAATTAATTCGAGTGAATTCTATTTTCGCCCTTCAAACATTATTTTCTTACATAACTTGTAACTAATCTATTGAAGACAACAATGCATTATTTTAGCATTAAAAAGCATATCACTCAGTCTTTTCAATCATTAAATTGCTTGAAGGCACTTCGAACCAATTCTCTTTTTGCATTTAGAACGCGACTTTCATGCATAATTTGCAATTGATCTATTGATGGCAACTATGCATTTTTTTAGCCTTAAAGTCATATTTTTGCGTCTCTTTTAGTCAGTAAATCATTCTTAATCACTTCGTCTGAAATTCGGCATTTAAACATGACTTTCGTGCATAACTTGCAGTTGATCTATTATAGGCAACAATGCATTTGTTTTGCCTTAAAGTCATGTCACTGAGTCTCTTCTAGTCATTAAATCATTCTAAATTAATTCGAACGAATTCTATTTTTGCCCTTCAAACATTATTTTCTTACATAACTTGTAATTAATCTATTGAAGACAACAATGCATTATTGTAGCATTAAAAAGCATATCACTCAATATTTTCATTCATTAAATTGTTTGAAGGCACTTCGAACAAATTCTCTTTTTGCATTTAAAACGCGAATTTCGTGCATAACTTGCAATTGATCTATTGATGGCAACTATGCGATTTTTAGATTTCAAGTCATATTTTTGCGTCTCTTTTAGTCAGTAAATCTTTTTAAATCACTTCGTATGAAATTCGGCATTTGAACATGACTTTCGAGCATAACTTGCAGTTGATCTATTATAGGCAACAATGCATTTGTTTTGCCTTAAAGTCATGTCACTGAGTCTCTTCTAGTCATTAAATCATTCTAAATTATTTCGAACGAATTCTATTTTCGCCCTTCAAATATTATTTTCTTACATAACTTGTAATTAATCTATTGAAGACAACAATGCATTATTTTAGAATTAAAAAGCATATCAGTCAGTCTTTTCAATCATTAAATTGTTTGAAGGCACTTCGATCCAATTCTCTTTTTGCATTTAAAACGCGACTTTCGTGCATAACTTGCAATTGATCTATTGATGGCAACTATGCATTTTTTAGATTTCAAGTCATATTTTTGCGTCTCTTTTAGTCAGTAAATCTTTTTAAATCACTTCGTATGAAATTCGGCATTTGAACATGACTTTCGTGCATAACTTGCAGTTGATCTATTATAGGCAACAATGCATTTGTTTAGCCTTAAAGTCATGTCACTGTGTCTCTTCTAGTCATTAAATCATTCTAAATTAATTCGAACGAATTCTATTTTTGCCCTTCAAACATTATTTTCTTACATAACTTGAAATTAATCTATTGAAGACAACAATGCATTATTTTAGCATTAAAAAGCATATCACTCAATCTTTTCATTCATTAAATTGTTTGAAGGCACTTCGAACCAATTCTCTTTTTGCATTTAGAACGCGACTTTCATGCATAATTTGCAATTGATCTATTGATGGCAACTATGCATTTTTTTAGCCTTAAAATCATATTTTTGCGTCTCTTTTAGTCAGTAAATCATTCTAAATCACTTCGTATGAAATTCGGCATTTAAACATGACTTTCGTGCATAACTTGCAGTGGATCTATTATAGGCAACAATGCATTTGTTTAGCCTTAAAGTCATGTCACTGAGTCTCTTCTAGTCATTAATTCATTCTAAATTATTTCGAACGAATTCTATTTTCGCCCTTCAAATATTATTTTCTTACATAACTTGTAATTAATCTATTGAAGCCAACAATGCATTATTTTAGAATTAAAAAGCATATCAGTCAGTCTTTTCAATCATTAAATTGTTTGAAGGCACTTCGATCCAATTCTCTTTTTGCATTTAAAACGCGACTTTCGTGCATAACTTGCAATTGATCTATTGATGGCAACTATGCATTTTTTAGATTTCAAGTCATATTTTTGCGTCTCTTTTGGTCAGTAAATCTTTTTAAATCACTTCGTATGAAATTCGGCATTTGAACATGACTTTCGTGCAGAACTTGCAGTTGATCTATTATAGGCAACAATGCATTTGTTTAACCTTAAAGTCATGTCACTGAGTCTCTTCTAGTCATTAAATCATTCTAAATTAATTCGAACGAATTCTATTTTCTCCCTTCAAATATTATTTTCTTACATAACTTGTAATTAATCTATTGAAGACAACAATGCATTATTTTAGCATTAAAAAGCATATCACTCAGTCTTTTCAATCATTAAATTGTTTGAAGGCACTTCGAACCAATTCTCTCTTTGCATTTAGAACGCGACTTTCATGCATAATTTGCAAATGATCTATTGATGGCAACTATGCATTTTTTTAGCTTTAAAGTCATATTTTTGGGTCCCTTTTAGTCAGTAAATCTTTTTAAATCACTTCGTATGAAATTCGGCATTTGAACATGACTTTCGTGCATAACTTGCAGTTGATCTATTATTGGCAACAATGCATTTGTTTAGCCTTAAAGTCATGTCACTGAGTCTCTCCTAGTCATTAAATCATTCTAAATTAATTCGAACAAATTCTATTTTCGCCCTTCAAACATTATTTTCTTACATAACTTGTAATTAATCTATTGAAGACAACAATGCATTATTTTAGCATTAAAAAGCATATCACTCAGTCTTTTCAATCATTAAATTGCTTGAAGGCACTTCGAACCAATTCTCTTTTTGCATTTAGAACGCGACTTTCCTGCATAATTTGCAATTGATCTATTGATGGCAACTATGCATTTTTTTAGCCTTAAAGTCATATTTTTGCGTCTCTTTTAGTCAGTAAATCATTCTAAATCACTTCGTATGAAATTCGGCATTTAAACATGACTTTCGTGCATAACTTGTAGTTGATCTATTATAGGCAACAATGCATTTGTTTAGCCTTAAAGTCATGTCACTGAGTCTCTTCTAGTCATTAATTCATTCTAAATTATTTCGAACGAATTCTATTTTTGCCCTTCAAATATTATTTTCTTACATAACTTGTAATTAATCTATTGAAGACAACAATGCATTATTTTAGAATTAAAAAGCATATCAGTCAGTCTTTTCAATCATTAAATTGTTTGAAGGCACTTCGATCCAATTCTCTTTTTGCATTTAAAACGCGACTTTCGTGCATAACTTGCAATTGATCTATTGATGGCAACTATGCATTTTTTTAGCCTTAAAGTCATATTTTTGCGTCTCTTTTAGTCAGTAAATCATTCTTAATCACTTCGTCTGAAATTCGGCATTTAAACATGACTTTCGTGCATAACTTGCAGTTGATCTATTATAGGCAACAATGCATTTGTTTTGCCTTAAAGTCATGTCACTGAGTCTCTTCTAGTCATTAAATCATTCTAAATTAATTCGAACGAATTCTATTTTTGCCCTTCAAACATTATTTTCTTACATAACTTGTAATTAATCTATTGAAGACAACAATGCATTATTGTAGCATTAAAAAGCATATCACTCAATATTTTCATTCATTAAATTGTTTGAAGGCACTTCGAACAAATTCTCTTTTTGCATTTAAAACGCGAATTTCGTGCATAACTTGCAATTGATCTATTGATGGCAACTATGCGATTTTTAGATTTCAAGTCATATTTTTGCGTCTCTTTTAGTCAGTAAATCTTTTTAAATCACTTCGTATGAAATTCGGCATTTGAACATGACTTTCGAGCATAACTTGCAGTTCATCTATTATAGGCAACAATGCATTTGTTTTGCCTTAAAGTCATGTCACTGAGTCTCTTCTAGTCATTAAATCATTCTAAATTATTTCGAACGAATTCTATTTTCGCCCTTCAAATATTATTTTCTTACATAACTTGTAATTAATCTATTGAAGACAACAATGCATTATTTTAGAATTAAAAAGCATATCAGTCAGTCTTTTCAATCATTAAATTGTTTGAAGGCACTTCGATCCAATTCTCTTTTTGCATTTAAAACGCGACTTTCGTGCATAACTTGCAATTGATCTATTGATGGCAACTATGCATTTTTTAGATTTCAAGTCATATTTTTGCGTCTCTTTTAGTCAGTAAATCTTTTTAAATCACTTCGTATGAAATTCGGCATTTGAACATGACTTTCGTGCATAACTTGCAGTTGATCTATTATAGGCAACAATGCATTTGTTTAGCCTTAAAGTCATGTCACTGAGTCTCTTCTAGTCATTAAATCATTCTAAATTAATTCGAACGAATTCTATTTTTGCCCTTCAAACATTATTTTCTTACATAACTTGAAATTAATCTATTGAAGACAACAATGCATTATTTTAGCATTAAAAAGCATATCACTCAATCTTTTCATTCATTAAATTGTTTGAAGGCACTTCGAACCAATTCTCTTTTTGCATTTAGAACGCGACTTTCATGCATAATTTGCAATTGATCTATTGATGGCAACTATGCATTTTTTTAGCCTTAAAATGATATTTTTGCGTCTCTTTTAGTCAGTAAATCATTCTAAATCACTTCGTATGAAATTCGGCATTTAAACATGACTTTCGTGCATAACTTGCAGTGGATCTATTATAGGCAACAATGCATTTGTTTAGCCTTAAAGTCATGTCACTGAGTCTCTTCTAGTCATTAATTCATTCTAAATTATTTCGAACGAATTCTATTTTCGCCCTTCAAATATTATTTTCTTACATAACTTGTAATTAATCTATTGAAGCCAACAATGCATTATTTTAGAATTAAAAAGCATATCAGTCAGTCTTTTCAATCATTAAATTGTTTGAAGGCACTTCGATCCAATTCTCTTTTTGCATTTAAAACGCGACTTTCGTGCATAACTTGCAATTGATCTATTGATGGCAACTATGCATTTTTTAGATTTCAAGTCATATTTTTGCGTCTCTTTTAGTCAGTAAATCTTTTTAAATCACTTCGTATGAAATTCGGCATTTGAACATGACTTTCGTGCATAACTTGCAGTTGATCTATTATAGGCAACAATGCATTTGTTTAGCCTTAAAGTCATGTCACTGAGTCTCTTCTAGTCATTAAATCATTCTAAATTAATTCGAACGAATTCTATTTTTGCCCTTCAAACATTATTTTCTTACATAACTTGAAATTAATCTATTGAAGACAACAATGCATTATTTTAGCATTAAAAAGCATATCACTCAATCTTTTCATTCATTAAATTGTTTGAAGGCACTTCGAACCAATTCTCTTTTTGCATTTAGAACGCGACTTTCATGCATAATTTGCAATTGATCTATTGATGGCAACTATGCATTTTTTTAGCCTTAAAATCATATTTTTGCGTCTCTTTTAGTCAGTAAATCATTCTAAATCACTTCGTATGAAATTCGGCATTTAAACATGGCTTTCGTGCATAACTTGCAGTGGATCTATTATAGGCAACAATGCATTTGTTTAGCCTTAAAGTCATGTCACTGAGTCTCTTCTAGTCATTAATTCATTCTAAATTATTTCGAACGAATTCTATTTTCGCCCTTCAAATATTATTTTCTTACATAACTTGTAATTAATCTATTGAAGCCAACAATGCATTATTTTAGAATTAAAAAGCATATCAGTCAGTCTTTTCAATCATTAAATTGTTTGAAGGCACTTCGATCCAATTCTCTTTTTGCATTTAAAACGCGACTTTCGTGCATAACTTGCAATTGATCTATTGATGGCAACTATGCATTTTTTAGATTTCAAGTCATATTTTTGCGTCTCTTTTGGTCAGTAAATCTTTTTAAATCACTTCGTATGAAATTCGGCATTTGAACATGACTTTCGTGCAGAACTTGCAGTTGATCTATTATAGGCAACAATGCATTTGTTTAACCTTAAAGTCATGTCACTGAGTCTCTTCTAGTCATTAAATCATTCTAAATTAATTCGAACGAATTCTATTTTCTCCCTTCAAATATTATTTTCTTACATAACTTGTAATTAATCTATTGAAGACAACAATGCATTATTTTAGCATTAAAAAGCACATCACTCGGTCTTTTCAATCATTAAATTGTTTGAAGGCACTTCGAACCAATTCTCTTTTTGCATTTAGAACGCGACTTTCATGCATAATTTGCAGTTGATCTATTGATGGCAACTATGCATTTTTTTAGCCTTAAAGTGATATTTTTGCGTCTCTTTTAGTCAGTAAATCATTCTAAATCACTTCGTATGAAATTCGGCATTTAAACATGACTTTCGTGCATAACTTGCAGTTGATCTATTATAGGCAACAATGCATTTGTTTAGCCTTAAAGTCATGTCACTTAGTCTCTTCTAGTCATTAATTCATTCTAAATTATTTCGAACGAATTCTATTTTCGCCCTTCAAATATTATTTTCTTACATAACTTGTAATTAATCTATTGAAGCCAACAATGCATTATTTTAGAATTAAAAAGCATATCAGTCAGTCTTTTCAATCATTAAATTGTTTGAAGGCACTTCGATCCAATTCTCTTTTTGCATTTAAAACGCGACTTTCGTGCATAACTTGCAATTGATCTATTGATGGCAACTATGCATTTTTTAGATTTCAAGTCATATTTTTGCGTCTCTTTTGGTCAGTAAATCTTTTTAAATCACTTCGTATGAAATTCGGCATTTGAACATGACTTTCGTGCAGAACTTGCAGTTGATCTATTATAGGCAACAATGCATTTGTTTAACCTTAAAGTCATGTCACTGAGTCTCTTCTTGTCATTAAATCATTCTAAATTAATTCGAACGAATTCTATTTTCTCCCTTCAAATATTATTTTCTTACATAACTTGTAATTAATCTATTGAAGACAACAATGCATTATTTTAGCATTAAAAAGCACATCACTCAGTCTTTTCAATCATTAAATTGTTTGAAGGCACTTCGAACCAATTCTCTTTTTGCATTTAGAACGCGACTTTCATGCATAATTTGCAATTGATCTATTGATGGCAACTATGCATTTTTTTAGCGTTAAAGTGATATTTTTGCGTCTCTTTTAGTCAGTAAATCATTCTAAATCACTTCGTATGAAATTCGGCATTTAAACATGACTTTCGTGCATAACTTGCAGTTGATCTATTATAGGCAAAAATGCATTTGCTTAGCCTTAAAGTCATGTCATTGAGTCTCTTTTAGTCATTAAATCATTCTAAATTAATTCGAGTGAATTCTATTTTCGCCCTTCAAACATTATTTTCTTACATAACTTGTAACTAATCTATTGAAGACAACAATGCATTATTTTAGAATTAAAAAGCATATCAGTCAGTCTTTTCAATCATTAAATTGTTTGAAGGCACTTCGATCCAATTCTCTTTTTGCATTTAAAACGCGACTTTCGTGCATAACTTGCAATTGATCTATTGATGGCAACTATGCGTTTTTTAGATTTCAAGTCATATTTTTGCGTCTCTTTTAGTCAGTAAATCTTTTTAAATCACTTCGTATGAAATTCGGCATTTGAACATGACTTTCGAGCATAACTTGCAGTTGATCTATTATAGGCAACAATGCATTTGTTTTGCCTTAAAGTCATGTCACTGAGTCTCTTCTAGTCATTAAATCATTCTAAATTATTTCGAACGAATTCTATTTTCGCCCTTCAAATATTATTTTCTTACATAACTTGTAATTAATCTATTGAAGACAACAATGCATTATTTTAGAATTAAAAAGCATATCAGTCAGTCTTTTCAATCATTAAATTGTTTGAAGGCACTTCGATCCAATTCTCTTTTTGCATTTAAAACGCGACTTTCGTGCATAACTTGCAATTGATCTATTGATGGCAACTATGCATTTTTTAGATTTCAAGTCATACTTTTGCGTCTCTTTTAGTCAGTAAATCATTCTAAATCACTTCGTATGAAATTCGGCATTTAAACATGACTTTCGTGCATAACTTGCAGTTGATCTATTATAGGCAACAATGCATTTGTTTAACCTTAAAGTCATGTCACTGAGTCTCTTCTAGTCATTAAATCATTCTAAATTAATTCGAACGAATTCTATTTTCTCCCTTCAAATATTATTTTCTTACATAACTTGTAATTAATCTATTGAAGACAACAATGCATTATTTTAGCATTAAAAAGCACATCACTCAGTCTTTTCAATCATTAAATTGTTTGAAGGCACTTCGAACCAATTCTCTTTTTGCATTTAGAACGCGACTTTCATGCATAATTTGCAGTTGATCTATTGATGGCAACTATGCATTTTTTTAGCCTTAAAGTGATATTTTTGCGTCTCTTTTAGTCAGTAAATCATTCTAAATCACTTCGTATGAAATTCGGCATTTAAACATGACTTTCGTGCATAACTTGCAGTTGATCTATTATAGGCAACAATGCATTTGTTTAGCCTTAAAGTCATGTCACTTAGTCTCTTCTAGTCATTAATTCATTCTAAATTATTTCGAACGAATTCTATTTTCGCCCTTCAAATATTATTTTCTTACATAACTTGTAATTAATCTATTGAAGCCAACAATGCATTATTTTAGAATTAAAAAGCATATCAGTCAGTCTTTTCAATCATTTAATTGTTTGAAGGCACTTCGATCCAATTCTCTTTTTGCATTTAAAACGCGACTTTCGTGCATAACTTGCAATTGATCTATTGATGGCAACTATGCATTTTTTAGATTTCAAGTCATATTTTTGCGTCTCTTTTGGTCAGTAAATCTTTTTAAATCACTTCGTATGAAATTCGGCATTTGAACATGACTTTCGTGCAGAACTTGCAGTTGATCTATTATAGGCAACAATGCATTTGTTTAACCTTAAAGTCATGTCACTGAGTCTCTTCTTGTCATTAAATCATTCTAAATTAATTCGAACGAATTCTATTTTCTCCCTTCAAATATTATTTTCTTACATAACTTGTAATTAATCTATTGAAGACAACAATGCATTATTTTAGCATTAAAAAGCACATCACTCAGTCTTTTCAATCATTAAATTGTTTGAAGGCACTTCGAACCAATTCTCTTTTTGCATTTAGAACGCGACTTTCATGCATAATTTGCAATTGATCTATTGATGGCAACTATGCATTTTTTTAGCGTTAAAGTGATATTTTTGCGTCTCTTTTAGTCAGTAAATCATTCTAAATCACTTCGTATGAAATTCGGCATTTAAACATGACTTTCGTGCATAACTTGCAGTTGATCTATTATAGGCAAAAATGCATTTGCTTAGCCTTAAAGTCATGTCATTGAGTCTCTTTTAGTCATTAAATCATTCTAAATTAATTCGAGTGAATTCTATTTTCGCCCTTCAAACATTATTTTCTTACATAACTTGTAACTAATCTATTGAAGACAACAATGCATTATTTTAGAATTAAAAAGCATATCAGTCAGTCTTTTCAATCATTAAATTGTTTGAAGGCACTTCGATCCAATTCTCTTTTTGCATTTAAAACGCGACTTTCGTGCATAACTTGCAATTGATCTATTGATGGCAACTATGCGTTTTTTAGATTTCAAGTCATATTTTTGCGTCTCTTTTAGTCAGTAAATCTTTTTAAATCACTTCGTATGAAATTCGGCATTTGAACATGACTTTCGAGCATAACTTGCAGTTGATCTATTATAGGCAACAATGCATTTGTTTTGCCTTAAAGTCATGTCACTGAGTCTCTTCTAGTCATTAAATCATTCTAAATTATTTCGAACGAATTCTATTTTCGCCCTTCAAATATTATTTTCTTACATAACTTGTAATTAATCTATTGAAGACAACAATGCATTATTTTAGAATTAAAAAGCATATCAGTCAGTCTTTTCAATCATTAAATTGTTTGAAGGCACTTCGATCCAATTCTCTTTTTGCATTTAAAACGCGACTTTCGTGCATAACTTGCAATTGATCTATTGATGGCAACTATGCATTTTTTAGATTTCAAGTCATATTTTTGCGTCTCTTTTAGTCAGTAAATCTTTTTAAATCACTTCGTATGAAATTCGGCATTTGAACATGACTTTCGTGCATAACTTGCAGTTGATCTATTATAGGCAACAATGCATTTGTTTAGCCTTAAAGTCATGTCACTGAGTCTCTTCTAGTCATTAAATCATTCTAAATTAATTCGAACGAATTCTATTTTTGCCCTTCAAACATTATTTTCTTACATAACTTGAAATTAATCTATTGAAGACAACAATGCATTATTTTAGCATTAAAAAGCATATCACTCAATCTTTTCATTCATTAAATTGTTTGAAGGCACTTCGAACCAATTCTCTTTTTGCATTTAGAACGTGACTTTCATGCATAATTTGCAATTGATCTATTGATGGCAACTATGCATTTTTTTAGCCTTAAAATGATATTTTTGCGTCTCTTTTAGTCAGTAAATCATTCTAAATCACTTCGTATGAAATTCGGCATTTAAACATGACTTTCGTGCATAACTTGCAGTGGATCTATTATAGGCAACAATGCATTTGTTTAGCCTTAAAGTCATGTCACTGAGTCTCTTCTAGTCATTAATTCATTCTAAATTATTTCAAACGAATTCTATTTTCGCCCTTCAAATATTATTTTCTTACATAACTTGTAATTAATCTATTGAAGCCAACAATGCATTATTTTAGAATTAAAAAGCATATCAGTCAGTCTTTTCAATCATTAAATTGTTTGAAGGCACTTCGATCCAATTCTCTTTTTGCATTTAAAACGCGACTTTCGTGCATAACTTGCAATTGATCTATTGATGGCAACTATGCATTTTTTAGATTTCAAGTCATATTTTTGCGTCTCTTTTAGTCAGTAAATCTTTTTAAATCACTTCGTATGAAATTCGGCATTTGAACATGACTTTCGTGCATAACTTGCAGTTGATCTATTATAGGCAACAATGCATTTGTTTAGCCTTAAAGTCATGTCACTGAGTCTCTTCTAGTCATTAAATCATTCTAAATTAATTCGAACGAATTCTATTTTTGCCCTTCAAACATTATTTTCTTACATAACTTGAAATTAATCTATTGAAGACAACAATGCATTATTTTAGCATTAAAAAGCATATCACTCAATCTTTTCATTCATTAAATTGTTTGAAGGCACTTCGAACCAATTCTCTTTTTGCATTTAGAACGCGACTTTCATGCATAATTTGCAATTGATCTATTGATGGCAACTATGCATTTTTTTAGCCTTAAAATGATATTTTTGCGTCTCTTTTAGTCAGTAAATCATTCTAAATCACTTCGTATGAAATTCGGCATTTAAACATGACTTTCGTGCATAACTTGCAGTGGATCTATTATAGGCAACAATGCATTTGTTTAGCCTTAAAGTCATGTCACTGAGTCTCTTCTAGTCATTAATTCATTCTAAATTATTTCGAACGAATTCTATTTTCGCCCTTCAAATATTATTTTCTTACATAACTTGTAATTAATCTATTGAAGCCAACAATGCATTATTTTAGAATTAAAAAGCATATCAGTCAGTCTTTTCAATCATTAAATTGTTTGAAGGCACTTCGATCCAATTCTCTTTTTGCATTTAAAACGCGACTTTCGTTCATAACTTGCAATTGATCTATTGATGGCAACTATGCATTTTTTAGATTTCAAGTCATATTTTTGCGTCTCTTTTGGTCAGTAAATCTTTTTAAATCACTTCGTATGAAATTCGGCATTTGAACATGACTTTCGTGCAGAACTTGCAGTTGATCTATTATAGGCAACAATGCATTTGTTTAGCCTTAAAGTCATGTCACTTAGTCTCTTCTAGTCATTAATTCATTCTAAATTATTTCGAACGAATTCTATTTTCTCCCTTCAAATATTATTTTCTTACATAACTTGTAATTAATCTATTGAAGACAACAATGCATTATTTTAGCATTAAAAAGCATATCACTCAGTCTTTTCAATCATTAAATTGTTTGAAGGCACTTCGAACCAATTCTCTTTTTGCATTTAAAACGCGACATTCGTGCATAACTTGCAATTGATCTATTGATGGCAACTATGCATTTTTTAGATTTGAAGTCATATTTTTGCGTCTCTTTTAGTCAGTAAATCTTTTTAAATCACTTCGTATGAAATTCGGCATTTGAATATGACTTTCGTGCACAACTTGCAGTTGATCTATTATAGGCAACAATGCATTTGTTTTGCCTTAAAGTCATGTCACTGAGTCTCTTCTAGTCATTAAATCATTCTAAATTAATTCGAACGAATTCTATTTTTTCCCTTCAAACATTATTTTCTTACATAACTTGTAATTAATCTATTGAAGACAACAATGGTTTAGTTTAGCATTAAAAAGCATATCACTCAGTCTTTTCAATCATTAAATTGTTTGAAGGCAATTCGAACCAATTCTCTTTTTGCCTTTAGAACGCGACTTTCATTCATAATTTGCAATTGATCTATTGATGGCAACTATGCATTTTTTTAGCCTTAAAGTCATATTTTTGCGTCTCTTTTAGTCAGTAAATCATTCTAAATCACTTCGTATGAAATTCGGCATTTAAACATGACTTTCGTGCGTAAGTTGCAATTGATCTATTATAGGCAACAATGCATTTGCTTAGCCTTAAAGTCATGTCATTGAGTCTCTTTTAGTCATTAAATCATTCTAAATTAATTCGAACGAATTCTATTTTCGCCCTTCAAACATTATTTTCTTACATAACTTGTAATTAATCTATTGAGGACAACAATGCATTATTTTAGCATTAAAAAGCATATCACTCAGTCTTTTCAATGAGTAAATTGTTTGAAGGCACTTCGAACCAATTCTCTTTTTGCATTTAACTCGTGACTTTCGTGCATAACTTGCAATTGATCTATTGATGGCAACTATGCATTTTTTAGCATTCAAGTCATACTTTTGCGTCTCTTTTAGTCAGTAAATCATTCTAAATCACTTCGTATGAAATTCGGCATTTAAACATGACTTTCGTGCATAACTTGCAGTTGATCTATTATAGGCAACAATGCATTTGTTTTGCCTTAAAGTCATGTCATTGAGTCTCTTTTAGTCATTAAATCATTCTAAATTAATTCGAACGAATTCTATTTTCGCCCTTCAAACATTATTTTCTTACATAAGTTGTAATTAATCTATTGAAGACAACAATGCATTATTTTAGCATTAAAAAGCATATCACTCAGTCTTTTCAATCAGTAAATTGTTTGAAGGCACTTCGAACCAATTCTCTTTTTGCATTTAACTCGCGACTTTCGTGCATAACTTGCAATTGATCTATTGATGGCAACTATGCATTGTTTAGCATTCAAGTCATACTTTTGCGTCTCTTTTAGTCAGTAAATCATTCTTAATCACTTCGTATTAAATTCGGCATTTCAAGATGACTTTCGTGCATAACTTGCAGTTGATCTATTATAGGCAACAATGCATTTGTTTTGCCTTAAAGTCATGTCACTGAGTCTCTTCTAGTCATTAAATCATTCTAAATTAATTCGAACGAATTCTATTTTCGCCCTTCAAATATTATTTTCTTACATAACTTGTAATTAATCTATTGAAGACAACAATGCATTATTTTAGCATTAAAAAGCATATCACTCAGTCTTTTCAATAATTAAATTGTTTGAAGGCACTTCGAACCAATTCTCTTTTTGCATTTAAAACGCGAATTTCGTGCATAACTTGCAATTGATCTATTGATGGCAACTATACATTTTTTAGATTTCAAGTCATATTTTTGCGTCTCTTTTAGTCAGTAAATCTTTTTAAATCACTTCGTATGAAATTCGGCATTTGAACATGACTTTCGTGCATAACTTGCAGTTGATCTATTATAGGCAACAATGCATTTGTTTTGCCTTAAAGTCATGTCATTGAGTCTCTTTTAGTTATTAAATCATTCTAAATTAATTCGAACGAATTCTATTTTCGCCCTTCAAACATTATTTTCTTACATAACTTGTAATTAATCTATTGAAGACAACAATGCATTATTTTAGCATTAAAAAGCATATCACTCAGTCTTTTCAATAATTAAATTGTTTGAAGGCACTTCGAACCAATTCTCTTTTTGCCTTTAGAACGCGACTTTCCTGCATAATTTGCAATTGATCTATTGATGGCAACTATGCATTTTTTTAGCCTTAAAGTCATATTTTTGCGTCTCTTTTAGTCAGTAAATCATTCTAAATCACTTCGTATGAAATTCGGCATTTAAACATGACTTTCGTGCATAACTTGCAGTTGATCAATTGTAGCCAACAATGCATTTGTTTTGCCTTAAAGTCATGTCACTGAGTCTCTTCTAGTCATTAAATCATTCTAAATTAATTCGAACGAATTCTATTTTTGCCCTTCAGACATTATTTTCTTACATAACTTGTAATTAATCTATTGAAGACAACAATGCATTATTTTAGCATTAAAAAGCATATCAGTCGATCTTTTCATTCATTAAATTGTTTGAATGCACTTCGAACCAATTCTCTTTTTCCATTTAAAACGCGAATTTCGTGCATAACTTGCAATTGATCTATTGATGGCAACTATGCATTTTTTAGATTTCAAGTCATATTTTTGCGTCTCTTTTAGTCAGTAAATCTTTTTAAATCACTTCGTATGAAATTCGGCATTTGAAGATGACTTTCGTGCATAACTTGAAGTTGATCTATTATAGGCAACAATGCATTTGTTTTGCCTTAAAGTCATGTCATTGAGTCTCTTTTAGTCATTAAATAATTCTAAATTAATTCGAACGAATTCTATTTTCGCCCTTCAAACATTATTTTCTTACATAACTTGTAATTAATCTATTGAAGACAACAATGCATTATTTTAGCATTAAAAAGCATATCACTCAGTCTTTTCAATAATTAAATTGTTTGAAGGCACTTCGAACCAATTCTCTTTTTGCCTTTAGAACGCGACTTTCATGCATAATTTGCAATTGATCTATTGATGGCAACTATGCATTTTTTTAGCCTTAAAGTCATATTTTTGCGTCTCTTTTAGTCAATAAATCATTCTAAATCACTTCGTATGAAATTCGGCATTTTAACATGACTTTCGTGCATAACTTGCAGTTGATCTATTATAGGCAACAATGCATTTGTTTTGCCTTAAAGTCATGTCACTGAGTCTCTTATAGTCATTAAATCATTCTAAATTAATTCGAACGAATTCTATTTTTGCCCTTCAGACATTATTTTCTTACATAACTTGTAATTAATCTATTGAAGACAACAATGCATTATTTTAGCATTAAAAAGCATATCACTCAATCTTTTCATTCATTAAATTGTTTGAAGGCACTTCGAACCAATTCTCTTTTTGCATTTGACTCACGACTTTCGTGCATAACTTGCAATTGATCTATTGATGGCAACTGTGCATTGTTTAGCATTCAAGTCATACTTTTGCGTCTCTTTTAGTCAGTATATCATTCTAAATCACTTCGTATTAAATTCGGCATTTCAAGATGACTTTCGTGCATAACTTGCAGTTGATCTATTATAGGCAACAATGCATTTGTTTTGCCTTAAAGTCATGTCACTGAGTCTCTTCTAGTCATTAAATCATTCTAAATTAATTCGAACGAATTCTATTTTCGCCCTTCAAATATTATTTTCTTACATAACTTGTAATTAATCTATTGAAGACAACAATGCATTATTTTAGCATTAAAAAGCATATCACTCAGTCTTTTCAATAATTAAATTGTTTGAAGGCACTTCGAACCAATTCTCTTTTTGCATTTAAAACGCGAATTTCGTGCATAACTTGCAATTGATCTATTGATGGCAACAATGCATTTTTTAGATTTCAAGTCATATTTTTGCGTCTCTTTTAGTTAGTAAATCATTCTAAATCACTTCTTATGAAATTCGGCATTTAAACATGACTTTCGTGCATAACTTGCAGTTGATCTATTATAGGCAACAATGCATTTGTTTTGCCTTAAAGTCATGTCACTGAGTCTCTTCTAGTCATTAAATCATTCTAAATTAATTCGAACGAATTCTATTTTTGCCCTTCAAACATTATTTTCTTACACAACTTGTAATTAATCTATTGAAGACAACAATGCATTATTGTAGCATTAAAAAGCATATCACTCAATCTTTTCATTCATTAAATTGTTTGAAGGCACTTCGAACCAATTCTCTTTTTGCATTTAAAACGCGAATTTCGTGCATAACTTGCAATTGATCTATTGATGGCAACTATGCCATTTTTAGATTTCAAGTCATATTTTTGCGTCTCTTTTAGTCAGTAAATCTTTTTAAATCACTTCGTATGAAATTCGGCATTTGAACATGACTTTCGTGCATAACTTGCAGTTGATCTATTATAGGCAACAATGCATTTGTTTTGCCTTAAAGTCATGTCACTGAGTCCCTTCTAGTCATTAAATCATTCTAAATTATTTCGAACGAATTCTATTTTCGCCCTTCAAATATTATTTTCTTACATAACTTGTAATTAATCTATTGAAGACAACAATGCATTATTTTAGAATTAAAAAGCATATCAGTCAGTCTTTTCAATCATTAAATTGTTTGAAGGCACTTCGATCCAATTCTCTTTTTGCATTTAAAACGCGACTTTCGTGCATAACTTGCAATTGATCTATTGATGGCAACTATGCATTTTTTAGATTTCAAGTCATATTTTTGCGTCTCTTTTAGTCAGTAAATCTTTTTAAATCACTTCGTATGAAATTCGGCATTTGAACATGACTTTCGTGCAGAACTTGCAGTTGATCTATTATAGGCAACAATGCATTTGTTTAACCTTAAAGTCATGTCACTGAGTCTCTTCTAGTCATTAAATCATTCTAAATTAATTCGAACGAATTCTATTTTCTCCCTTCAAATATTATTTTCTTACATAACTTGTAATTAATCTATTGAAGACAACAATGCATTATTTTAGCATTAAAAAGCACATCACTCAGTCTTTTCAATCATTAAATTGTTTGAAGGCACTTCGAACCAATTCTCTTTTTGCATTTAGAACGCGACTTTCATGCATAATTTGCAATTGATCTATTGATGGCAACTATGCATTTTTTTAGCCTTAAAGTGATATTTTTGCGTCTCTTTTAGTCAGTAAATCATTCTAAATCACTTCGTATGAAATTCGGCATTTAAACATGACTTTCGTGCATAACTTGCAGTTGATCTATTATAGGCAAAAATGCATTTGCTTAACCTTAAAGTCATGTCATTGAGTCTCTTTTAGTCATTAAATCATTCTAAATTAATTCGAGTGAATTCTATTTTCGCCCTTCAAACATTATTTTCTTACATAACTTGTAACTAATCTATTGAAGACAACAATGCATTATTTTAGCATTAAAAAGCATATCACTCAGTCTTTTCAATCATTAAATTGCTTGAAGGCACTTCGAACCAATTCTCTTTTTGCATTTAGAACGCGATTTTCCTGCATAATTTGCAATTGATCTATTGATGGCAACTATGCATTTTTTTAGCCTTAAAGTCATATTTTTGCGTCTCTTTTAGTCAGTAAATCATTCTAAATCACTTCGTATGAAATTCGGCATTTAAACATGACTTTCGTGCATAACTTGCAGTTGATCTATTATAGGCAACAATGCATTTGTTTAGCCCTAAAGTCATGTCACTGAGTCTCTTCTAGTCATTAATTCATTCTAAATTATTTCGAACGAATTCTATTTTCGCCCTTCAAATATTATTTTCGTACATAACTTGTAATTAATCTATTGAAGACAACAATGCATTATTTTAGAATTAAAAAGCATATCAGTCAATCTTTTCAATCATTAAATTGTTTGAAGGCACTTCGAACCAATTCTCTTTTTGCATTTAAAACGCGACATTCGTGTATAACTTGCAATTGATCTATTGATGGCAACTATGCATTTTTTAGATTTCAAGTCATATTTTTGCGTCTCTTTTAGTCAGTAAATCTTTTTAAATCACTTCGTATGAAATTCGGCATTTGAATATGACTTTCGTGCATAACTTGCAGTTGATCTATTATAGGCAACAATGCATTTGTTTAGCCTTAAAGTCATGTCACTGAGTCTCTTCTAGTCATTAAATCATTCTAAATTAATTCGAACGAATTCTATTTTCTCCCTTCAAATATTATTTTCTTACATAACTTGTAATTAATCTATTGAAGACAACAATGCATTATTTTAGCATTAAAAAGCATATCACTCAGTCTTTTCAATAATTAAATTGTTTGAAGGCACTTCGAACCAATTCTCGTTTTGCCTTTAGAACGCGACTTTCATGCATAATTTGCAATTGATCTATTGATGGCAACTATGCATTTTTTTAGCCTTAAAGTCATATTTTTGTGTCTCTTTTAGTCAGTAAATCATTCTAAATCACTTCGTATGAAATTCGGCATTTAAACATGACTTTCGTGCATAACTTGCAGTTGATCTATTATAGGCAACAATGCATTTGTTTTGCCTTAAAGTCATGTCACTGAGTCTCTTCTAGTCATTAAATCATTCTAAATTAATTCGAACGAATTCTATTTTTTCCCTTCAAACATTATTTTCTTACATAACTTGTAATTAATCTATTGAAGACAACAATGCATTATTTTAGCATTAAAAAGCATATCACTCAGTCTTTTCAATCATTAAATTGTTTGAAGGCACTTCGAACCAATTCTCTTTTTGCCTTTAGAACGCGACTTTCATTCATAATTTGCAATTGATCTATTGATGGCAACTATGCATTTTTTTAGCCTTAAAGTCATATTTTTGCGTCTCTTTTAGTCAGTAAATCATTCTAAATCACTTCGTATGAAATTCGGCATTTAAACATGACTTTCGTGCGTAAGTTGCAATTGATCTATTATAGGCAACAATGCATTTGCTTAGCCTTAAAGTCATGTCATTGAGTCTCTTTTAGTCATTAAATCATTCTAAATTAATTCGAACGAATTCTATTTTCGCCCTTCAAACATTATTTTCTTACATAACTTGTAATTAATCTATTGAAGACAACAATGCATTATTTTAGCATTAAAAAGCATATCACTCAGTCTTTTCAATGAGTAAATTGTTTGAAGGCACTTCGAACCAATTCTCTTTTTGCATTTAACTCGCGACTTTCGTGCATAACTTGCAATTGATCTATTGATGGCAACTATGGATTTTTTAGCATTCAAGTCATACTTTTGCGTCTCTTTTAGTCAGTAAATCATTCTAAATCACTTCGTATGAAATTCGGCATTTAAACATGACTTTCGTGCATAACTTGCAGTTGATCTATTATAGGCAACAATGCATTTGCTTAGCCTTAAAGTCATGTCACTGAGTCTCCTCTAGTCATTAAATCATTCTAAATTAATTCGAACGAATTCTATTTTCGCCCTTCAAATATTATTTTCTTACATAACTTGTAATTAATCTATTGAAGACAACAATGCATTATTTTAGCATTAAAAAGCATATCACTCAGTCTTTTCAATAATTAAATTGTTTGAAGGCACTTCGAACCAATTCTCTTTTTGCATTTAAAACGCGAATTTCGTGCATAACTTGCAATTAATCTATTGATGGCAACTATGCATTTTTTAGATTTGAAGTCATATTTTTGCGTCTCTTTTAGTTAGTAAATCTTTTTAAATCACTTTGTATGAAATTCGGCATTTGAACATGACTTTCGTGCATAACTTGAAGTTGATCTATTATAGGCAACAATGCATTTGTTTTGCCTTAAAGTCATGTCATTGAGTCTCTTTTAGTCATTAAATAATTCTAAATTAATTCGAACGAATTCTATTTTCGCCCTTCAAACATTATTTTCTTACATAACTTGTAATTAATCTATTGAAGACAACAATGCATTATTTTAGCATTAAAAAGCATATCACTCAGTCTTTTCAATAATTAAATTGTTTGAAGGCACTTCGAACCAATTCTCTTTTTGCCTTTAGAACGCGACTTTCATGCATAATTTGCAATTGATCTATTGATGGCAACTATGCATTTTTTTAGCCTTAAAGTCATATTTTTGCGTCTCTTTTAGTCAATAAATCATTCTAAATCACTTCGTATGAAATTCGGCATTTAAACATGACTTTCGTGCATAACTTGCAGTTGATCTATTATAGGCAACAATGCATTTGTTTTGCCTTAAAGTCATGTCACTGAGTCTCTTATAGTCATTAAATCATTCTAAATTAATTCGAACGAATTCTATTTTTGCCCTTCAGACATTATTTTCTTACATAACTTGTAATTAATCTATTGAAGACAACAATGCATTATTTTAGCATTAAAAAGCATATCACTCAATCTTTTCATTCATTAAATTGTTTGAAGGCACTTCGAACCAATTCTCTTTTTGCATTTGACTCACGACTTTCGTGCATAACTTGCAATTGATCTATTGATGGCAACTGTGCATTGTTTAGCATTCAAGTCATACTTTTGCGTCTCTTTTAGTCAGTATATCATTCTAAATCACTTCGTATTAAATTCGGCATTTCAAGATGACTTTCGTGCATAACTTGCAGTTGATCTATTATAGGCAACAATGCATTTGTTTTGCCTTAAAGTCATGTCACTGAGTCTCTTCTAGTCATTAAATCATTCTAAATTAATTCGAACGAATTCTATTTTCGCCCTTCAAATATTATTTTCTTACATAACTTGTAATTAATCTATTGAAGACAACAATGCATTATTTTAGCATTAAAAAGCATATCACTCAGTCTTTTCAATAATTAAATTGTTTGAAGGCACTTCGAACCAATTCTCTTTTTGCATTTAAAACGCGAATTTCGTGCATAACTTGCAATTGATCTATTGATGGCAACAATGCATTTTTTAGATTTCAAGTCATATTTTTGCGTCTCTTTTAGTTAGTAAATCATTCTAAATCACTTCTTATGAAATTCGGCATTTAAACATGACTTTCGTGCATAACTTGCAGTTGATCTATTATAGGCAACAATGCATTTGTTTTGCCTTAAAGTCATGTCACTGAGTCTCTTCTAGTCATTAAATCATTCTAAATTAATTCGAACGAATTCTATTTTCGCCCTTCAAATATTATTTTCTTACATAACTTGTAATTAATCTATTGAAGACAACAATGCATTATTTTAGCATTAAAAAGCATATCACTCAGTCTTTTCAATAATTAAATTGTTTGAAGGCACTTCGAACCAATTCTCTTTTTGCATTTAAAACGCGAATTTCGTGCATAACTTGCAATTGATCTATTGATGGCAACAATGCATTTTTTAGATTTCAAGTCATATTTTTGCGTCTCTTTTAGTTAGTAAATCTTTTTAAATCACTTCGTATGAAATTCGGCATTTGAACATGACTTTCGTGCATAACTTGAAGTTGATCTGTTATAGGCAACAATGCATTTGTTTTGCCTTAAAGTCATGTCATTGAGTCTCTTTTAGTCATTAAATAATTCTAAATTAATTCGAACGAATTCTATTTTCGCCCTTCAAACATTATTTTCTTACATAACTTGTAATTAATCTATTGAAGACAACAATGCATTATTTTAGCATTAAAAAGCATATCACTCAGTCTTTTCAATAATTAAATTGTTTGAAGGCACTTCGAACCAATTCTCTTTTTGCATTTAAAACGCGAATTTCGTGCATAACTTGCAATTGATCTATTGATGGCAACAATGCATTTTTTAGATTTCAAGTCATATTTTTGCGTCTCTTTTAGTTAGTAAATCTTTTTAAATCACTTCGTATGAAATTCGGCATTTGAACATGACTTTCGTGCATAACTTGAAGTTGATCTGTTATAGGCAACAATGCATTTGTTTTGCCTTAAAGTCATGTCATTGAGTCTCTTTTAGTCATTAAATAATTCTAAATTAATTCGAACGAATTCTATTTTCGCCCTTCAAACATTATTTTCTTACATAACTTGTAATTAATCTATTGAAGACAACAATGCATTATTTTAGCATTAAAAAGCATATCACTCAGTCTTTTCAATAATTAAATTGTTTGAAGGCACTTCGAACCAATTCTCTTTTTGCCTTTAGAACGCGACTTTCATGCATAATTTGCAATTGATCTATTGATGGCAACTATGCATTTTTTTAGCCTTAAAGTCATATTTTTGCGTCTCTTTTAGTCAGTAAATCATTCTAAATCACTTCGTATGAAATTCGGCATTTAAACATGACTTTCATGCATAACTTGCAGTTGATCAATTATAGCCAACAATGCATTTGTTTTGCCTTAAAGTCATGTCACTAAGTCTCTTCTAGTCATTAAATCATTCTAAATTAATTCGAACGAATTCTATTTTTGCCCTTCAGACATTATTTTCTTACATAACTTGTAATTAATCTATTCAAGACAACAATGCATTATTTTAGCATTAAAAAGCATATCACTCAATCTTTTCATTCATTAAATTGTTTGAAGGCACTTCGAGCCAATTCTCTTTTTCCATTTAAAACGCGAATTTCGTGCATAACTTGCAATTGATCTATTGATGGCAACTATGCATTTTTTAGATTTCAAGTCATATTTTTGCGTCTCTTTTAGTCAGTAAATCTTTTTAAATCACTTCGTATGAAATTCGGCATTTGAACATGACTTTCGTGAAGAACTTGCAGTTGATCTATTATAGGCAACAATGCATTTGTTTAGCCTTAAAGTCATGTCACTCAGTCTCTCCTAGTCATTAAATCATTCTAAATTAATTCGAACGAATTCTATTTTTGCCCTTCAAACATTATTTTCTTACATAACTTGTAATTAATCTATTGAAGACAACAATGCATTATTTTAGCATTAAAAAGCATATCACTCAGTCTTTTCAATCATTAAATTGCTTGAAGGCACTTCGAACCAATTCTCTCTTTGCATTTAGAACGCGACTTTCATGCATAATTTGCAAATGATCTATTGATGGCAACTATGCATTTTTTTAGCTTTAAAGTCATATTTTTGGGTCCCTTTTAGTCAGTAAATCTTTTTAAATCAATTCGTATGAAATTCGGCATTTGAACATGACTTTCGTGCATAACTTGCAGTTGATCTATTATAGGCAACAATGCATTTGTTTAGCCTTAAAGTCATGACCTTGAGTCTCTTCTAGTCATTAAATCATTCTAAATTAATTCGAACGAATTCTATTTTTGCCCTTCAGACATTATTTTCTTACATAACTTGTAATTAATCTATTCAAGACAACAATGCATTATTTTAGCATTAAAAAGCATATCACTCAATCTTTTCATTCATTAAATTGTTTGAAGGCACTTCGAGCCAATTCTCTTTTTCCATTTAAAACGCGAATTTCGTGCATAACTTGCAATTGATCTATTGATGGCAACTATGCATTTTTTAGATTTCAAGTCATATTTTTGCGTCTCTTTTAGTCAGTAAATCTTTTTAAATCACTTCGTATGAAATTCGGCATTTGAACATGACTTTCGTGCATAACTTGCAGTTGATCTATTATAGGCAACAATGCATTTGTTTTGCCTTAAAGTCATGTCACTGAGTCTCTTCTAGTCATTAAATCATTCTAAATTATTTCGAACGAATTCTATTTTCGCCCTTCAAATATTATTTTCTTACATAACTTGTAATTAATCTATTGAAGACAACAATGCATTATTTTAGCATTAAAAAGCATATCACTCAGTCTTTTCAATCATTAAATTGTTTGAAGGCACTTCGAACCAATTCTCTTTTTGCATTTAAAACGCGAATTTCGTGCATAACTTGCAATTGATCTATTGATGGCAACTATGCGATTTTTAGATTTCAAGTCATATTTTTGCGTCTCTTTTAGTCAGTAAATCTTTTTAAATCACTTCGTCTGAAATTCGGCATTTGAACATGACTTTCGTGCATAACTTGCAGTTGATCTATTATAGGCAACAATGCATTTGTTTTGCCTTAAAGTCATGTCACTGAGTCTCTTCTAGTCATTAATTCATTCTAAATTATTTCGAACGAATTCTATTTTCGCCCTTCAAATATTATTTTCTTACATAACTTGTAATTAATCTATTGAAGCCAACAATGCATTATTTTAGAATTAAAAAGCATATCAGTCAGTCTTTTCAATCATTAAATTGTTTGAAGGCACTTCGATCCAATTCTCTTTTTGCATTTAAAACGCGACTTTCGTGCATAACTTGCAATTGATCTATTGATGGCAACTATGCATTTTTTAGATTTCAAGTCATATTTTTGCGTCTCTTTTAGTCAGTAAATCTTTTTAAATCACTTCGTATGAAATTCGGCATTTGAACATGACTTTCGTGCATAACTTGCAGTTGATCTATTATAGGCAACAATGCATTTGTTTTGCCTTAAAGTCATGTCACTGAGTCTCTTCTAGTCATTAAATCATTCTAAATTAATTCGAACGAATTCTATTTTTGCCCTTCAAACATTATTTTCTTACATAACTTGTAATTAATCTATTGAAGACAACAATGCATTATTGTAGAATTAAAAAGCATATCAGTCAGTCTTTTCAATCATTAAATTGTTTGAAGGCACTTCGATCCAATTCTCTTTTTGCATTTAAAACGCGACTTTCGTGCATAACTTGCAATTGATCTATTGATGGCAACTATGCATTTTTTTAGCTTTAAAGTCATATTTTTGGGTCCCTTTTAGTCAGTAAATCTTTTTAAATCACTTCGTATGAAATTCGGCATTTGAACATGACTTTCGTGCATAACTTGCAGTTGATCTATTATAGGCAACAATGCATTTGTTTTGCCTTAAAGTCATGTCACTGAGTCTCTTCTAGTCATTAAATCATTCTAAATTAATTCGAACGAATTCTATTTTTGCCCTTCAAACATTATTTTCTTACATAACTTGTAATTAATCTATTGAAGACAACAATGCATTATTGTAGAATTAAAAAGCATATCAGTCAGTCTTTTCAATCATTAAATTGTTTGAAGGCACTTCGATCCAATTCTCTTTTTGCATTTAAAACGCGACTTTCGTGCATAACTTGCAATTGATCTATTGATGGCAACTATGCATTTTTTTAGCTTTAAAGTCATATTTTTGGGTCCCTTTTAGTCAGTAAATCTTTTTAAATCAATTCGTATGAAATTCGGCATTTGAACATGACTTTCGTGCATAACTTGCAGTTGATCTATTATAGGCAACAATGCATTTGTTTAGCCTTAAAGTCATGACCTTGAGTCTCTTCTAGTCATTAAATCATTCTAAATTAATTCGAACGAATTCTATTTTTGCCCTTCAGACATTATTTTCTTACATAACTTGTAATTAATCTATTCAAGACAACAATGCATTATTTTAGCATTAAAAAGCATATCACTCAATCTTTTCATTCATTAAATTGTTTGAAGGCACTTCGAGCCAATTCTCTTTTTCCATTTAAAACGCGAATTTCGTGCATAACTTGCAATTGATCTATTGATGGCAACTATGCATTTTTTAGATTTCAAGTCATATTTTTGCGTCTCTTTTAGTCAGTAAATCTTTTTAAATCACTTCGTATGAAATTCGGCATTTGAACATGACTTTCGTGCATAACTTGCAGTTGATCTATTATAGGCAACAATGCATTTGTTTTGCCTTAAAGTCATGTCACTGAGTCTCTTCTAGTCATTAAATCATTCTAAATTATTTCGAACGAATTCTATTTTCGCCCTTCAAATATTATTTTCTTACATAACTTGTAATTAATCTATTGAAGACAACAATGCATTATTTTAGCATTAAAAAGCATATCACTCAGTCTTTTCAATCATTAAATTGTTTGAAGGCACTTCGAACCAATTCTCTTTTTGCATTTAAAACGCGAATTTCGTGCATAACTTGCAATTGATCTATTGATGGCAACTATGCGATTTTTAGATTTCAAGTCATATTTTTGCGTCTCTTTTAGTCAGTAAATCTTTTTAAATCACTTCGTCTGAAATTCGGCATTTGAACATGACTTTCGTGCATAACTTTCAGTTGATCTATTATAGGCAACAATGCATTAGTTTTGCCTTAAAGTCATGTCACTGAGTCTCTTCTAGTCATTAATTCATTCTAAATTATTTCGAACGAATTCTATTTTCGCCCTTCAAATATTATTTTCTTACATAACTTGTAATTAATCTATTGAAGCCAACAATGCATTATTTTAGAATTAAAAAGCATATCAGTCAGTCTTTTCAATCATTAAATTGTTTGAAGGCACTTCGATCCAATTCTCTTTTTGCATTTAAAACGCGACTTTCGTGCATAACTTGCAATTGATCTATTGATGGCAACTATGCATTTTTTAGATTTCAAGTCATATTTTTGCGTCTCTTTTAGTCAGTAAATCTTTTTAAATCACTTCGTATGAAATTCGGCATTTGAACATGACTTTCGTGCATAACTTGCAGTTGATCTATTATAGGCAACAATGCATTTGTTTTGCCTTAAAGTCATGTCACTGAGTCTCTTCTAGTCATTAAATCATTCTAAATTAATTCGAACGAATTCTATTTTTGCCCTTCAAACATTATTTTCTTACATAACTTGTAATTAATCTATTGAAGACAACAATGCATTATTGTAGAATTAAAAAGCATATCAGTCAGTCTTTTCAATCATTAAATTGTTTGAAGGCACTTCGATCCAATTCTCTTTTTGCATTTAAAACGCGACTTTCGTGCATAACTTGCAATTGATCTATTGATGGCAACTATGCATTTTTTTAGCTTTAAAGTCATATTTTTGGGTCCCTTTTAGTCAGTAAATCTTTTTAAATCACTTCGTATGAAATTCGGCATTTGAACATGGCTTTCGTGCATAACTTGCAGTTGATCTATTATAGGCAACAATGCATTTGTTTTGCCTTAAAGTCATGTCACTGAGTCTCTTCTAGTCATTAAATCATTCTAAATTAATTCGAACGAATTCTATTTTTGCCCTTCAAACATTATTTTCTTACATAACTTGTAATTAATCTATTGAAGACAACAATGCATTATTGTAGAATTAAAAAGCATATCAGTCAGTCTTTTCAATCATTAAATTGTTTGAAGGCACTTCGATCCAATTCTCTTTTTGCATTTAAAACGCGACTTTCGTGCATAACTTGCAATTGATCTATTGATGGCAACTATGCATTTTTTTAGCTTTAAAGTCATATTTTTGGGTCCCTTTTAGTCAGTAAATCTTTTTAAATCAATTCGTATGAAATTCGGCATTTGAACATGACTTTCGTGCATAACTTGCAGTTGATCTATTATAGGCAACAATGCATTTGTTTAGCCTTAAAGTCATGACCTTGAGTCTCTTCTAGTCATTAAATCATTCTAAATTAATTCGAACGAATTCTATTTTTGCCCTTCAGACATTATTTTCTTACATAACTTGTAATTAATCTATTCAAGACAACAATGCATTATTTTAGCATTAAAAAGCATATCACTCAATCTTTTCATTCATTAAATTGTTTGAAGGCACTTCGAGCCAATTCTCTTTTTCCATTTAAAACGCGAATTTCGTGCATAACTTGCAATTGATCTATTGATGGCAACTATGCATTTTTTAGATTTCAAGTCATATTTTTGCGTCTCTTTTAGTCAGTAAATCTTTTTAAATCACTTCGTATGAAATTCGGCATTTGAACATGACTTTCGTGCATAACTTGCAGTTGATCTATTATAGGCAACAATGCATTTGTTTTGCCTTAAAGTCATGTCACTGAGTCTCTTCTAGTCATTAAATCATTCTAAATTATTTCGAACGAATTCTATTTTCGCCCTTCAAATATTATTTTCTTACATAACTTGTAATTAATCTATTGAAGACAACAATGCATTATTTTAGCATTAAAAAGCATATCACTCAGTCTTTTCAATCATTAAATTGTTTGAAGGCACTTCGAACCAATTCTCTTTTTGCATTTAAAACGCGAATTTCGTGCATAACTTGCAATTGATCTATTGATGGCAACTATGCGATTTTTAGATTTCAAGTCATATTTTTGCGTCTCTTTTAGTCAGTAAATCTTTTTAAATCACTTCGTCTGAAATTCGGCATTTGAACATGACTTTCGTGCATAACTTTCAGTTGATCTATTATAGGCAACAATGCATTAGTTTTGCCTTAAAGTCATGTCACTGAGTCTCTTCTAGTCATTAATTCATTCTAAATTATTTCGAACGAATTCTATTTTCGCCCTTCAAATATTATTTTCTTACATAACTTGTAATTAATCTATTGAAGCCAACAATGCATTATTTTAGAATTAAAAAGCATATCAGTCAGTCTTTTCAATCATTAAATTGTTTGAAGGCACTTCGATCCAATTCTCTTTTTGCATTTAAAACGCGACTTTCGTGCATAACTTGCAATTGATCTATTGATGGCAACTATGCATTTTTTAGATTTCAAGTCATATTTTTGCGTCTCTTTTAGTCAGTAAATCTTTTTAAATCACTTCGTATGAAATTCGGCATTTGAACATGACTTTCGTGCATAACTTGCAGTTGATCTATTATAGGCAACAATGCATTTGTTTTGCCTTAAAGTCATGTCACTGAGTCTCTTCTAGTCATTAAATCATTCTAAATTAATTCGAACGAATTCTATTTTTGCCCTTCAAACATTATTTTCTTACATAACTTGTAATTAATCTATTGAAGACAACAATGCATTATTGTAGAATTAAAAAGCATATCAGTCAGTCTTTTCAATCATTAAATTGTTTGAAGGCACTTCGATCCAATTCTCTTTTTGCATTTAAAACGCGACTTTCGTGCATAACTTGCAATTGATCTATTGATGGCAACTATGCATTTTTTTAGCTTTAAAGTCATATTTTTGGGTCCCTTTTAGTCAGTAAATCTTTTTAAATCACTTCGTATGAAATTCGGCATTTGAACATGACTTTCGTGCATAACTTGCAGTTGATCTATTATAGGCAACAATGCATTTGTTTAGCCTTAAAGTCATGTCACTGAGTCTCTCCTAGTCATTAAATCATTCTAAATTAATTCGAACGAATTCTATTTTCGCCCTTCAAACATTATTTTCTTACATAACTTGTAATTAATCTATTGAAGACAACAATGCATTATTTTAGCATTAAAAAGCATATCACTCAGTCTTTTCAATCATTAAATTGCTTGAAGGCACTTCGATCCAATTCTCTTTTTGCATTTAGAACACGACCTTCCTGCATAATTTGCAATTGATCTATTGATGGCAACTATGCATTTTTTTAGCCTTAAAGTCATATTTTTGCGTCTCTTTTAGTCAGTAAATCATTCTAAATCACTTCGTATGAAATTCGGCATTTAAACATGACTTTCGTGCATAACTTGCAGTTGATCTATTATAGGCAACAATGCATTTGTTTAGCCTTAAAGTCATGTCACTGAGTCTCTTCTAGTCATTAATTCTTTCTAAATTATTTCGAACGAATTCTATTTTTGCCCTTCAAATATTATTTTCTTACATAACTTGTAATTAATCTATTGAAGACAACAATGCATTATTTTAGAATTAAAAAGCATATCAGTCAGTCTTTTCAATCATTAAATTGTTTGAAGGCACTTCGACCCAATTCTCTTTTTGCATTTAAAACGCGACTTTCGTGCATAACTTGCAATTGATCTATTGATGGCAAGTATGCATTTTTTTAGCCTTAAAGTCATATTTTTGCGTCTCTTTTAGTCAGTAAATCATTCTAAATCACTTCGTATGAAATTCGGCATTTAAACATGACTTTCGTGCATAACTTGCAGTTGATCTATTATAGGCAACAATGCATTTGTTTTGCCTTAAAGTCATGTCACTGAGTCTCTTCTAGTCATTAAATCATTCTAAATTAATTCGAACGAATTCTATTTTTGCCCTTCAAACATTATTTTCTTACATAACTTGTAATTAATCTATTGAAGACAACAATGCATTATTGTAGCATTAAAAAGCATATCACTCAATCTTTTCATTCATTAAATTGTTTGAAGGCACTTCGAACCAATTCTCTTTTTGCATTTAAAACGCGAATTTCGTGCATAACTTGCAATTGATCTATTGATGGCAACTATGCGATTTTTAGATTTCAAGTCATATTTTTGCGTCTCTTTTAGTCAGTAAATCTTTTTAAATCACTTCGTCTGAAATTCGGCATTTGAACATGACTTTCGTGCATAACTTGCAGTTGATCTATTATAGGCAACAATGCATTTGTTTTGCCTTAAAGTCATGTCACTGAGTCTCTTCTAGTCATTAATTCATTCTAAATTATTTCGAACGAATTCTATTTTCGCCCTTCAAATATTATTTTCTTACATAACTTGTAATTAATCTATTGAAGCCAACAATGCATTATTTTAGAATTAAAAAGCATATCAGTCAGTCTTTTCAATCATGAAATTGTTTGAAGGCACTTCGATCCAATTCTCTTTTTGCATTTAAAACGCGACTTTCGTGCATAACTTGCAATTGATCTATTGATGGCAACTATGCATTTTTTAGATTTCAAGTCATATTTTTGCGTCTCTTTTAGTCAGTAAATCTTTTTAAATCACTTCGTATGAAATTCGGCATTTAAACATGACTTTCGTGCATAACTTGCAGTTGATCTATTATAGGCAACAATGCATTTGTTTAGCCTTAAAGTCATGTCACTGAGTCTCTTCTAGTCATTAATTCTTTCTAAATTATTTCGAACGAATTCTATTTTTGCCCTTCAAATATTATTTTCTTACATAACTTGTAATTAATCTATTGAAGACAACAATGCATTATTTTAGAATTAAAAAGCATATCAGTCAGTCTTTTCAATCATTAAATTGTTTGAAGGCACTTCGACCCAATTCTCTTTTTGCATTTAAAACGCGACTTTCGTGCATAACTTGCAATTGATCTATTGATGGCAAGTATGCATTTTTTTAGCCTTAAAGTCATATTTTTGCGTCTCTTTTACTCAGTAAATCATTCTAAATCACTTCGTATGAAATTCGGCATTTAAACATGACTTTCGTGCATAACTTGCAGTTGATCTATTATAGGCAACAATGCATTTGTTTTGCCTTAAAGTCATGTCACTGAGTCTCTTCTAGTCATTAAATCATTCTAAATTAATTCGAACGAATTCTATTTTTGCCCTTCAAACATTATTTTCTTACATAACTTGTAATTAATCTATTGAAGACAACAATGCATTATTGTAGCATTAAAAAGCATATCACTCAATCTTTTCATTCATTAAATTGTTTGAAGGCACTTCGAACCAATTCTCTTTTTGCATTTAAAACGCGAATTTCGTGCATAACTTGCAATTGATCTATTGATGGCAACTATGCGATTTTTAGATTTCAAGTCATATTTTTGCGTCTCTTTTAGTCAGTAAATCTTTTTAAATCACTTCGTCTGAAATTCGGCATTTGAACATGACTTTCGTGCATAACTTGCAGTTGATCTATTATAGGCAACAATGCATTTGTTTTGCCTTAAAGTCATGTCACTGAGTCTCTTCTAGTCATTAATTCATTCTAAATTATTTCGAACGAATTCTATTTTCGCCCTTCAAATATTATTTTCTTACATAACTTGTAATTAATCTATTGAAGCCAACAATGCATTATTTTAGAATTAAAAAGCATATCAGTCAGTCTTTTCAATCATTAAATTGTTTGAAGGCACTTCGATCCAATTCTCTTTTTGCATTTAAAACGCGACTTTCGTGCATAACTTGCAATTGATCTATTGATGGCAACTATGCATTTTTTAGATTTCAAGTCATATTTTTGCGTCTCTTTTAGTCAGTAAATCTTTTTAAATCACTTCGTATGAAATTCGGCATTTGAACATGACTTTCGTGCATAACTTGCAGTTGATCTATTATAGGCAACAATGCATTTGTTTTGCCTTAAAGTCATGTCACTGAGTCTCTTCTAGTCATTAAATCATTCTAAATTAATTCGAACGAATTCTATTTTTGCCCTTCAAACATTATTTTCTTACAAAACTTGTAATTAATCTATTGAAGACAACAATGCATTATTGTAGCATTAAAAAGCATATCACTCAATCTTTTCATTCATTAAATTGTTTGAAGGCACTTCGAACCAATTCTCTTTTTGCATTTAGAACGCGACTTTCATGCATAATTTGCAATTGATCTATTGATGGCAACTATGCATTTTTTTAGCCTTAAAATGATATTTTTGCGTCTCTTTTAGTCAGTAAATCATTCTAAATCACTTCGTATGAAATTCGGCATTTAAACATGACTTTCGTGCATAACTTGCAGTGGATCTATTATAGGCAACAATGCATTTGTTTAGCCTTAAAGTCATGTCACTGAGTCTCTTCTAGTCATTAATTCATTCTAAATTATTTCGAACGAATTCTATTTTCGCCCTTCAAATATTATTTTCTTACATAACTTGTAATTAATCTATTGAAGCCAACAATGCATTATTTTAGAATTAAAAAGCATATCAGTCAGTCTTTTCAATCATTAAATTGTTTGAAGGCACTTCGATCCAATTCTCTTTTTGCATTTAAAACGCGACTTTCGTGCATAACTTGCAATTGATCTATTGATGGCAACTATGCATTTTTTAGATTTCAAGTCATATTTTTGCGTCTCTTTTAGTCAGTAAATCTTTTTAAATCACTTCGTATGAAATTCGGCATTTGAACATGACTTTCGTGCAGAACTTGCAGTTGATCTATTATAGGCAACAATGCATTTGTTTAACCTTAAAGTCATGTCACTGAGTCTCTTCTAGTCATTAAATCATTCTAAATTAATTCGAACGAATTCTATTTTCTCCCTTCAAATATTATTTTCTTACATAACTTGTAATTAATCTATTGAAGACAACAATGCATTATTTTAGCATTAAAAAGCATATCACTTAGTCTTTTCAATAATTAAATTGTTTGAAGGCACTTCGAACCAATTCTCTTTTTGCATTTAAAACGCGACTTTCGTGCATAACTTGCAATTGATCTATTGATGGCAACTATGCATTTTTTTAGCCTTAAAGTCATATTTTTGCGTCTCTTTTAGTCAGTAAATCATTCTAAATCACTTCGTATGAAATTCGGCATTTAAACATGACTTTCGTGCATAACTTGCAGTTGATCTATTATAGGCAACAATGCATTTGTTTTGCCTTAAAGTCATGTCACTGAGTCTCTTCTAGTCATTAAATCATTCTAAATTAATTCGAACGAATTCTATTTTTGCCCTTCAAACATTATTTTCTTACATAACTTGTAATTAATCTATTGAAGACAACAATGCATTATTGTAGCATTAAAAAGCATATCACTCAATCTTTTCATTCATTAAATTGTTTGAAGGCACTTCGAACCAATTCTCTTTTTGCATTTAAAACGCGAATTTCGTGCATAACTTGCAATTGATCTATTGATGGCAACTATGCGATTTTTAGATTTCAAGTCATATTTTTGCGTCTCTTTTAGTCAGTAAATCTTTTTAAATCATTTCGTATGAAATTCGGCATTTGAACATGACTTTCGTGCATAACTTGCAGTTCATCTATTATAGGCAACAATGCATTTGTTTTGCCTTAAAGTCATGTCACTGAGTCCCTTCTAGTCATTAAATCATTCTAAATTATTTCGAACGAATTCTATTTTCGCCCTTCAAATATTATTTTCTTACATAACTTGTAATTAATCTATTGAAGACAACAATGCATTATTTTAGAATTAAAAAGCATATAAGTCAGTCTTTTCAATCATTAAATTGTTTGAAGGCACTTCGATCCAATTCTCTTTTTGCATTTAAAACACGACTTTCGTGCATAACTTGCAATTGATCTATTGATGGCAACTATGCATTTTTTAGATTTCAAGTCATATTTTTGCGTCTCTTTTAGTCAGTAAATCTTTTTAAATCACTTCGTATGAAATTCGGCATTTGAACATGACTTTCGTGCATAACTTGCAGTTGATCTATTATAGGCAACAATGCATTTGTTTAGCCTTAAAGTCATGTCACTGAGTCTCTTCTAGTCATTAAATCATTCTAAATTAATTCGAACGAATTCTATTTTTGCCCTTCAAACATTATTTTCTTACATAACTTGAAATTAATCTATTGAAGACAACAATGCATTATTTTAGCATTAAAAAGCATATCACTCAATCTTTTCATTCATTAAATTGTTTGAAGGCACTTCGAACCAATTCTCTTTTTGCCTTTAGAACGCGACTTTCATGCATAATTTGCAATTGATCTATTGATGGCACCTATGCATTTTTTTAGCCTTAAAGTCATATTTTTGCGTCTCTTTTAGTCAGTAAATCATTCTAAATCACTTCGTATGAAATTCGGCATTTAAACATGACTTTCGTGCATAACTTGCAGTTGATCTATTATAGGCAACAATGCATTTCTTTTTCCTTAAAGTCATGTCACTGAGTCTCTTCTAGTCATTAAATCATTCTAAATTAATTCGAACGAATTCTATTTTTGCCCTTCAAACATTATTTTCTTACACAACTTGTAATTAATCTATTGAAGACAACAATGCATTATTGTAGCATTAAAAAGCATATCACTCAATCTTTTCATTCATTAAATTGTTTGAAGGCACTTCGAACCAATTCTCTTTTTGCATTTAAAACGCGAATTTCGTGCATAACTTGCAATTGATCTATTGATGGCAACTATGCGATTTTTAGATTTCAAGTCATATTTTTGCGTCTCTTTTAGTCAGTAAATCTTTTTAAATCATTTCGTATGAAATTCGGCATTTGAACATGACTTTCGTGCATAACTTGCAGTTCATCTATTATAGGCAACAATGCATTTGTTTTGCCTTAAAGTCATGTCACTGAGTCCCTTCTAGTCATTAAATCATTCTAAATTATTTCGAACGAATTCTATTTTCGCCCTTCAAATATTATTTTCTTACATAACTTGTAATTAATCTATTGAAGACAACAATGCATTATTTTAGAATTAAAAAGCATATAAGTCAGTCTTTTCAATCATTAAATTGTTTGAAGGCACTTCGATCCAATTCTCTTTTTGCATTTAAAACACGACTTTCGTGCATAACTTGCAATTGATCTATTGATGGCAACTATGCATTTTTTAGATTTCAAGTCATATTTTTGCGTCTCTTTTAGTCAGTAAATCTTTTTAAATCACTTCGTATGAAATTCGGCATTTGAACATGACTTTCGTGCATAACTTGCAGTTGATCTATTATAGGCAACAATGCATTTGTTTAGCCTTAAAGTCATGTCACTGAGTCTCTTCTAGTCATTAAATCATTCTAAATTAATTCGAACGAATTCTATTTTTGCCCTTCAAACATTATTTTCTTACATAACTTGAAATTAATCTATTGAAGACAACAATGCATTATTTTAGCATTAAAAAGCATATCACTCAATCTTTTCATTCATTAAATTGTTTGAAGGCACTTCGAACCAATTCTCTTTTTGCCTTTAGAACGCGACTTTCATGCATAATTTGCAATTGATCTATTGATGGCACCTATGCATTTTTTTAGCCTTAAAGTCATATTTTTGCGTCTCTTTTAGTCAGTAAATCATTCTAAATCACTTCGTATGAAATTCGGCATTTAAACATGACTTTCGTGCATAACTTGCAGTTGATCTATTATAGGCAACAATGCATTTCTTTTTCCTTAAAGTCATGTCACTGAGTCTCTTCTAGTCATTAAATCATTCTAAATTAATTCGAACGAATTCTATTTTTGCCCTTCAAACATTATTTTCTTACACAACTTGTAATTAATCTATTGAAGACAACAATGCATTATTTTAGCATTAAAAAGCATATCACTCAATCTTTTCATTCATAAATTGTTTGAAGGCACTTCGAACCAATTTTCTTTTTGCATTTAAAACGCGAATTTCGTGCATAACTTGCAATTGATCTATTGATGGCAACTATGCATTTTTTAGATTCCAAGTCATATTTTTGCGTCTCTTTTAGTCAGTAAATCTTTTTAAATCACTTCGTATGAAATTCGGCATTTGAACATGACTTTCGTGCGTAACTTGCAGTTGATCTATTATAGGCAACAATGCATTTGTTTTGCCTTAAAGTCATGTCACTGAGTCTCTTCTAGTCATTAAATCATTCTAAATTATTTCGAACGAATTCTATTTTCGCCCTTCAAATATTATTTTCTTACATAACTTGTAATTAATCTATTGAAGACAACAATGCAATATTTTAGAATTAAAAAGCATATCAGTCAGTCTTTTCAATCATTAAATTGTTTGAAGGCACTTCGATCCAATTCTCTTTTTGCATTTAAAACGCGACTTTCGTGCATAACTTGCAATTGATCTATTGATGGCAACTATGCATTTTTTAGATTTCAAGTCATATTTTTGCGTCTCTTTAGTCAGTAAATCTTTTTAAATCACTTCATATGAAATTCGGCATTTGAACATGACTTTCGTGCATAACTTGCAGTTGATCTATTATAGGCAACAATGCATTTGTTTAGCCTTAAAGTCATGTCACTGAGTCTCTTCTAGTCATTAAATCATTCTAAATTAATTCGAACGAATTCCATTTTCGCCCTTCAAACATTATTTTCTTACATATCTTGTAATTAATCTATTGAAGACAACAATCCATTATTTTAGCATTAAAAAGCATATCACTCAGTCTTTTCAATCATTAAATTGTTTGGAGGCACTTCGAACCAATTCTCATTTTGCATTTAGAACGCAACTTTCCTTCATAATTTGCAATTGATCTATTGATGGCAACTATGCATTTTTTTAGCCTTAAAGTCATATTTTTGCGTCTCTTTTAGTCAGTAAATCATTCTAAATCACTTCGAATGAAATTCGGCATTTAAACATGACTTTCGTGCATAACTTGCAGTTGATCTATTATAGGCAACAATGCATTTGTTTAGCCTTAAAGTCATGTCACTGAGTCTCTTCTAGTCATTAATTCATTCTAAATTATTTCGAACGAATTCTATTTTTGCCCTTCAAATATTATTTTCTTACATAACTTGTAATTAATCTATTGAAGACAACAATGCATTATTTTAGAATTAAAAAGCATATCAGTCAGTCTTTTCAATCATTAAATTGTTTGAAGGCACTTCGATCCAATTCTCTTTTTGCATTTAAAACGCGACTTTCGTGCATAACTTGCAATTGATCTATTGATGGCAACTATGCATTTTTTAGATTCCAAGTCATATTTTTGCGTCCCTTTTAGTCAGTAAATCTTTTTAAATCACTTCGTATGAAATTCGGCATTTGAACATGACTTTCGTGCGTAACTTGCAGTTGATCTATTATAGGCAACAATGCATTTGTTTTGCCTTAAAGTCATGTCACCGAGTCTCTTCTAGTCATTAAATCATTCTAAATTATTTCGAACGAATTCTATTTTCGCCCTTCAAATATTATTTTCTTACATAACTTGTAATTAATCTATTGAAGACAACAATGCAATATTTTAGAATTAAAAAGCATATTAGTCAGTCTTTTCAATCATTAAATTGTTTGAAGGCACTTCGATCCAATTCTCTTTTTGCATTTAAAACGCGACTTTCGTGCATAACTTGCAATTGATCTATTGATGGCAACTATGCATTTTTTAGATTTCAAGTCATATTTTTGCGTCTCTTTAGTCAGTAAATCTTTTTAAATCACTTCATATGAAATTCGGCATTTGAACATGACTTTCGTGCATAACTCGCAGTTGATCTATTATAGGCAACAATGCATTTGTTTAGCCTTAAAGTCATGTCACTGAGTCTCTTCTAGTCATTAAATCATTCTAAATTAATTCGAACGAATTCTATTTTTGCCCTTCAAACATTATTTTCTTACATAATTTGTAATTAATCTATTGAAGAGAACACTGCATTATTTTAGCATTGAAAAGCATAACACTCAGTCTTTTCAATCATTAAATTGTTTGAAGGCACTTCGAACCAATTCTCTTTTTGCATTTAGAACGCGACTTTCATGCATAATTTGCAATTGATCTATTGATGGCAACTATGCATTTTTTTAGCCTTAAAGTCATATTTTTGCGTCTCTTTTAGTCAGTAAATCATTCTAAATCACTTCGTATGAAATTCGGCATTTAAACATGACTTTCCTGCATAACTTGCAGTTGATCTATTATAGGCAACAATGCATTTGCTTAGCCTTAAAGTCATGTCATTGAGTCTCTTTTAGTCATTAAATCACTCTAAATTAATTCGAACGAATTCCATTTTCGCCCTTCAAACATTATTTTCTTACATATCTTGTAATTACTCTATTGAAGACAACAATCCATTATTTTAGCATTAAAAAGCATATCACTCAGTCTTTTCAATCAGTAAATTGTTTGAAGGCACTTCGAACCAATTCTCTTTTTGCATTTAACTCGCGACTTTCGTGCATAACTTGCAATTGATCTATTGATGGCAACTATGGATTTTTTAGCATTCAAGTCATATTTTTGTGTCTCTTTTACTCAGTAAATCATTCTAAATCACTTCGTATTAAATTCGGCATTTAAACATGACTTTCGTGCATAACTTGCTGTTGATCTATTATAGGCAACAATGCATTTGTTTTGCCTTAAAATCATGTCACTGAGTCTCTTCTAGTCATTAAATCATTCTAAATTAATTCGAACGAATTCTATTTTTGCCCTTCAAACATTATTTTCTTACATAATTTGTAATTAATCTATTGAAGACAACACTGCATTATTTTAGCATTAAAAAGCATATCACTCAGTCTTTTCAATCATTAAATTGTTTGAAGGCACTTCGAACCAATTCTCTTTTTGCATTTAGAACGCGACTTTCATGCCTAATTTGCAATTGATCTATTGATGGCAACTATGCATTTTTTTAGCCTTAAAGTCATATTTTTACGTCTCTTTTAGTTAGTAAATCATTCTAAATCACTTCGTATGAAATTCGGCATTTAAACATGACTTTCGTGCATAACTTGCAGTTGATCTATTCTCGGCAACAATGCATTTGTTTTGGCTTAAAGTCATGTCACTGAGTCTCTTCTAGTCATTAAATCATTCTAAATTAATTCGAACGAATTCTATTTTTGCCCTTCAAACATTATTTTCTTACATAACTTGTAATTAATTTATTGAAAAGAACGATGCATTATTTTAGCATTAAAAAGCATATGACTCAGTCTTTTCAATCATTAAATTGTTTGATGGCACTTCGAACCAATTCTCTTTTTGTATTTTGAACGTGGCTTTCATGCATAACTTGCAATTGATCTATTGATGACAACTATGCATTTTTTTAGCCTTAATGTCATATTTTTGCGTCTCTTTTAGTCAGTAAATCATTCTAAATCACTTCTTATGAAATTCGGCATTTAAACATGACTTTCGTGCATAACTTGCAGTTGATCTATTATAGGCAACAATGCATTTGCTTAGCCTTAAAGTCATGTCATTGAGTCTCTTTTAGTCATTAAATCATTCTAAATTAATTCAAACGAATTCTATTTTCGCCCTTCAAACATTATTTTCTTACATAACTTGTAATTAATCTATTGAAGACAACAATGCATTATTTTAGCATTAAAAAGCACATCACTCAGTCTTTTCAATCAGTAAATTGTTTGAAGGCACTTCGAACCAATTCTCTTTTTGCATTTAACTCGCGACTTTCGTGCATAATTTGCAATTGATCTATTGATGGCAACTATGCATTTTTTAGCATTCAAGTCATATTTTTGCGTCTCTTTTAGTCAGTAAATAATTCTAAATCACTTCGAACTAAATTCGGCCTTTAAACATGACTTTCGTGCGTAACTTGCAGTTGATCTATTGAAGGCAACAATGCATTTGTTTAGCCTTAAAGTCATGTCATTGAGTCTCTTTTGGTCATTAAATCATTCTAAATTAATTCGAACGAATTCTATTTTTGCCCTTTAAACATTATTTTCTTACATAACTTGTAATTAATCTATTGAAGACAACAATGCATTATTTTAGCATTAAAAAGCATATCACTCAGTCTTTTCAATCATTAAATTGTTTGGAGGCACTTCGAACCAATTCTCTTTTTGCATTTAGAACGCGACTTTCAAGCATAATTTGCAATTGATCTATTGATGGCAACTATGCATTTTTTTAGCCTTAAAGTTATATTTTTGCGTCTCTTTTAGTCAGTAAATCATTCTAAATCACTTCGTATTAAATTCGGCATTTAAACATGACTTTCGTGCATAACTTGCAGTTGATCTATTATAGGCAACAATGCATTTGCTTAGCCTTAAAGTCATGTCATTGAATCTCTTTTAGTCATTAAATCATTCTAAATTAATTCGAACGAATTCTATTTTCGCCCTTCAAACATTATTTTCTTACATAACTTGTAATTAATCTATTGAAAACAACAATGCATTATTTTAGCATTAAAAAGCATATTACTCAGTCTTTTCAATCATTAAATTGTTTGAAGGCACTTCGAACCAATTCTCTTTTTGCCTTTAGAACGCGACTTTCATGCATAATTTGCAATTGATCTATTGATGGCAACTATGCATTTTTTTAGCCTTAAAGTCATATTTTTGCGTCTCTTTTAGTTAGTAAATCATTCTAAATCACTTCGTATGAAATTCGGCATTTAAACATGACTTTCGTGCATAACTTGCAGTTGATCTATTCTCGGCAACAATGCATTTGTTTTGCCTTAAAGTCATGTCACTGAGTCTCTTCTAGTCATTAAATCACTCTAAATTAATTCGAACGAATTCTATTTTTGCCCTTCAAACATTATTTTCTTACATAACTTGTAATTAATCTATTGAAAAGAACGATGCATTATTTTAGCATTAAAAAGCATGTGACTCAGTCTTTTCAATCATTAAATTGTTTGATGGCACTTCGAACCAATTCTCTTTTTGTATTTTGAACGTGGCTTTCATGCATAACTTGCAATTGATCTATTGATGACAACTATGCATTTTTTTAGCCTTAAAGTCATATTTTTGCGTCTCTTTTAGTCAGTAAATCATTCTAAATCACTTCTTATGAAATTCGGCATTTAAACATGACTTTCGTGCATAACTTGCAGTTGATCTATTATAGGCAACAATGCATTTGCTTAGCCTTAAAGTCATGTCATTGAGTCTCTTTTAGTCATTAAATCATTCTAAATTAATTCGAACGAATTCTATTTTCGCCCTTCAAACATTATTTTCTTACATAACTTGTAATTAATCTATTGAAGACAACAATGCATTATTTTAGCATTAAAAAGCACATCACTCAGTCTTTTCAATCAGTAAATTGTTTGAAGGCACTTCGAACCAATTCTCTTTTTGCATTTAACTCGCGACTTTCGTGCATAATTTGCAATTGATCTATTGATGGCAACTATGCATTTTTTAGCATTCAAGTCAAATTTTTGCGTCTCTTTTAGTCAGTAAATAATTCTAAATCACTTCGAACTAAATTCGGCCTTTAAACATGACTTTCGTGCGTAACTTGCAGTTGATCTATTGAAGGCAACAATGCATTTGATTAGCCTTAAAGTCATGTCATTGAGTCTCTTCTAGTCATTAAATCATTCTAAATTAGTTCGAACGAATTCTATTTTCGCCATTCAAATATTATTTTCTTACATAACTTGTAATTAATCTATTGAAGACAACAATGCATTATTTTAGCATTAAAAAGCATATCACTCAGTCTTTTCGATCATTAAATTGTTTGGAGGCACTTCGAACCAATTCTCTTTTTGCATTTAACTCGCGACTTTCATGCATAATTTGCAATTGATCTATTAATGGCAACTATGCATTTTTTTAGGCTTAATGTCATATTTTTGCGTCTCTTTTAGTCAGTAAATCATTCTAAATCACTTCGTATGAAATTCGGCATTTAAACATGACTTTCGTGCATAACTTGCAGTTGATCTATTATAGGCAACAATGCATTTGCTTAGCCTTAAACTCATGTCATTGAATCTCTTTTAGTAATTAAATCATTCTAAATTAATTCGAGCGAATTCTATTTTCGCCCTTCAAACATTATTTTCTGACATAACTTGTAATTAATCTATTGAAGACAACAACGCATTATTTTAGCATTAAAAAGCATATTACTCAGTCTTTTCAATCATTAAATTGTTTGAAGGCACTTCGAACCAATTCTCTTTTTGCATTTAAAACGCGACTTTCGTGCATAACTTGCAATTGATCTATTGATGGCAACTATGCATTTTTTAGATTTCAAGTCATATTTTTGCGTCTCTTTAGTCAGTAAATCTTTTTAAATCACTTCATATGAAATTCGGCATTTGAACATGACTTTCGTGCATAACTTGCAGTTGATCTATTATAGGCAACAATGCATTTGTTTAGCCTTAAAGTCATGTCACTGAGTCTCTTCTAGTCATTAAATCATTCTAAATTAATTCGAACGAATTCTATTTTCGCCCTTCAAACATTATTTTCTTACATAACTTGTAATTAATCTATTGAAGACAACAATGCATTATTTTAGCATTAAAAAGCATATCACTCAATCTTTTCATTCATTAAATTGTTTGAAGGCACTTCGAACCAATTCTCTTTTTGCATTTAAAACGCGAATTTCGTGCATAACTTGCAATTGATATATTGATGGCAACTATGCATTTTTTAGATTCCAAGTCATATTTTTGCGTCCCTTTTAGTCAGTAAATCTTTTTAAATCACTTCGTATGAAATTCGGCATTTGAACATGACTTTCGTGCGTAACTTGCAGTTGATCTATTATAGGCAACAATGCATTTGTTTTGCCTTAAAGTCATGTCACCGAGTCTCTTCTAGTCATTAAATCATTCTAAATTATTTCGAACGAATTCTATTTTCGCCCTTCAAATATTATTTTCTTACATAACTTGTAATTAATCTATTGAAGACAACAATGCAATATTTTAGAATTAAAAAGCATATTAGTCAGTCTTTTCAATCATTAAATTGTTTGAAGGCACTTCGATCCAATTCTCTTTTTGCATTTAAAACGCGACTTTCGTGCATAACTTGCAATTGATCTATTGATGGCAACTATGCATTTTTTAGATTTCAAGTCATATTTTTGCGTCTCTTTAGTCAGTAAATCTTTTTAAATCACTTCATATGAAATTCAGCATTTGAACATGACTTTCGTGCATAACTTGCAGTCGATCTATTATAGGCAACAATGCATTTGTTTAGCCTTAAAGTCATGTCACTGAGTCTCTTCTAGTCATTAAATCATTCTAAATTAATTCGAACGAATTCTATTTTTGCCCTTCAAACATTATTTTCTTACATAACTTGAAATTAATCTATTGAGGACAACAGTGCATTATTTTAGCATTAAAAAGCATATCACTCAATATTTTCATCCATTAAATTGTTTGAAGGCACTTCGAACCAATTCTCTTTTTGCATTTAACTCGCGACTTTCGTGCATAACTTGCAATTGATCTATTGATGGCAACTATGGATTTTTTAGCATTCAAGTCATATTTTTGTGTCTCTTTTACTCAGTAAATCATTCTAAATCACTTCGTATTAAATTCGGCATTTAAACATGACTTTCGTGCATAACTTGCAGTTGATCTATTATAGGCAACAATGCATTTGTTTTGCCTTAAAATCATGTCACTGAGTCTCTTCTAGTCATTAAATCATTCTAAATTAATTCGAACGAATTCTATTTTTGCCCTTCAAACATTATTTTCTTACATAATTTGTAAATAATCTATTGAAGAGAACACTGCATTATTTTAGCATTAAAAAGCATATCACTCAGTCTTTTCAATCATTAAATTGTTTGAAGGCACTTCAAACCAATTCTCTTTTTGCATTTAGAACGCGACTTTCATGCCTAATTTGCAATTGATCTATTGATGGCAACTATGCATTTTTTTAGCCTTAAAGTCATATTTTTACATCTCTTTTAGTTAGTAAATCATTCTAAATCACTTCGTATGAAATTCGGCATTTAAACATGACTTTCGTGCATAACTTGCAGTTGATCTATTCTCGGCAACAATGCATTTGTTTTGGCTTAAAGTCATGTCACTGAGTCTCTTCTAGTCATTAAATCATTCTAAATTAATTCGAACGAATTCTATTTTTGCCCTTCAAACATTATTTTCTTACATAACTTGTAATTAATCTATTGAAAAGAACGATGCATTATTTTAGCATTAAAAAGCATATGACTCAGTCTTTTCAATCATTAAATTGTTTGATGGCACTTCGAACCAATTCTCTTTTTGTATTTTGAACGTGGCTTCCATGCATAACTTGCAATTGATCTATTGATGACAACTATGCATTTTTTTAGCCTTAAAGTCATATTTTTGCGTCTCTTTTAGTCAGTAAATCATTCTAAATCACTTCTTACGAAATTCGGCATTTAAACATGACTTTCGTGCATAACTTGCAGTTGATCTATTATAGGCAACAATGCATTTGCTTAGCCTTAAAGTCATGTCATTGAGTCTCTTTTAGTCATTAAATCATTCTAAATTAATTCAAACGAATTCTATTTTCGCCCTTCAAACATTATTTTCTTACATAACTTGTAATTAATCTATTGAAGACAACAATGCATTATTTTAGCATTAAAAAGCACATCACTCAGTCTTTTCAATCAGTAAATTGTTTGAAGGCACTTCGAACCAATTCTCTTTTTGCATTTAACTCGCGACTTTCGTGCATAATTTGCAATTGATCTATTGATGGCAACTATGCATTTTTTAGCATTCAAGTCATATTTTTGCGTCTCTTTTAGTCAGTAAATAATTCTAAATCACTTCGAACTAAATTCGGCCTTTAAACATGACTTTCGTGCGTAACTTGCAGTTGATCTATTGAAGGCAACAATGCATTTGTTTAGCCTTAAAGTCATGTCATTGAGTCTCTTTTAGTCATTAAATCATTCTAAATTAATTCGAACGAATTCTATTTTTGCCCTTCAAACATTATTTTCTTACATAACTTGTAATTAATCTATTGAAGACAACAATGCATTATTTTAGCATTAAAAAGCATATCACTCAGTCTTTTCAATCATTAAATTGTTTGGAGGCACTTCGAACCAATTCTCTTTTTGCATTTAGAACGCGACTTTCAAGCATAATTTGCAATTGATCTATTGATGGCAACTATGCATTTTTTTAGCCTTAAAGTTATATTTTTGCGTCTCTTTTAGTCAGTAAATCATTCTAAATCACTTCGTATGAAATTCGGCATTTAAACATGACTTTCGTGCATAACTTGCAGTTGATCTATTATAGGCAACAATGCATTTGCTTAGCCTTAAAGTCATGTCATTGAATCTCTTTTAGTCATTAAATCATTCTAAATTAATTCGAACGAATTCTATTTTCGCCCTTCAAACATTATTTTCTTACATAACTTGTAATTAATCTATTGAAGACAACAATGCATTATTTTAGCATTAAAAAGCATATTACTCAGTCTTTTCAATCATTAAATTGTTTGAAGGCACTTCGAACCAATTCTCTTTTTGCCTTTAGAACGCGACTTTCATGCATAATTTGCAATTGATCTATTGATGGCAACTATGCATTTTTTTAGCCTTAAAGTCATATTTTTGCGTCTCTTTTAGTTAGTAAATCATTCTAAATCACTTCGTATGAAATTCGGCATTTAAACATGACTTTCGTGCATAACTTGCAGTTGATCTATTCTCGGCAACAATGCATTTGTTTTGCCTTAAAGTCATGTCACTGAGTCTCTTCTAGTCATTAAATCACTCTAAATTAATTCGAACGAATTCTATTTTTGCCCTTTAAACATTATTTTCTTACATAACTTGTAATTAATCTATTGAAAAGAACGATGCATTATTTTAGCATTAAAAAGCATGTGACTCAGTCTTTTCAATCATTAAATTGTTTGATGGCACTTCGAACCAATTCCCTTTTTGTATTTTGAACGTGGCTTTCATGCATAACTTGCAATTGATCTATTGATGACAACTATGCATTTTTTTAGCCTTAAAGTCATATTTTTGCGTCTCTTTTAGTCAGTAAATCATTCTAAATCACTTCTTATGAAATTCGGCATTTAAACATGACTTTCGTGCATAACTTGCAGTTGATCTATTATAGGCAACAATGCATTTGCTTAGCCTTAAAGTCATGTCATTGAGTCTCTTTTAGTCATTAAATCATTCTAAATTAATTCGAACAAATTCTATTTTCGCCCTTCAAACATTATTTTCTTACATAACTTGTAATTAATCTATTGAAGACAACAATGCATTATTTTAGAATTAAAAAGCACATCACTCAGTCTTTTCAATCAGTAAATTGTTTGAAAGCACTTCGAACCAATTCTCTTTTTGCATTTAACTCGCGACTTTCGTGCATAATTTGCAATTGATCTATTGATGGCAACTATGCATTTTTTTAGCATTCAAGTCATATTTTTGCGTCTCTTTTAGTCAGTAAATAATTCTAAATCACTTCGAACTAAATTCGGCCTTTAAACATGACTTTCGTGCATAACTTGCAGTTGATCTATTGAAGGCAACAATGCATTTGATTAGCCTTAAAGTCATGTCATTGAGTCTCTTCTAGTCATTAAATCATTCTAAATTAGTTCGAACGAATTCTATTTTCGCCATTCAAATATTATTTTCTTACATAACTTGTAATTAATCTATTGAAGACAACAATGCATTATTTTAGCATTAAAAAGCATATCACTCAGTCTTTTCGATCATTAAATTGTTTGGAGGCACTTCGAACCAATTCTCTTTTTGCATTTAGAACGCGACTTTCATGCATAATTTGCAATTGATCTATTAATGGCAACTATGCATTTTTTTAGGCTTAAAGTCATATTTTTGCGTCTCTTTTAGTCAGTAAATCATTCTAAATCACTTCGTATGAAATTCGGCATTTAAACATGACTTTCGTGCATAACTTGCAGTTGATCTATTATAGGCAACAATGCATTTGCTTAGCCTTAAAGTCATGTCATTGAATCTCTTTTCGTCATTAAATCATTCTAAATTAATTCGAACGAATTCTATTTTCGCCCTTCAAACATTATTTTCTTACATAACTTGTAATTAATCTATTGAAGACAACAATGCATTATTTTAGCATTAAAAAGCAAATCAGTCAGTCTTTTCAATCATTAAATTGTTTGAAGGCACTTCGATCCAATTCTCTTTTTGCATTTAAAACGCGACTTTCGTGCATAACTTGCAATTGATCTATTGATGGCAACTATGCATTTTTTAGATTTCAAGTCATATTTTTGCGTCTCTTTTAGTCAGTAAATCTTTTTAAATCACTTCGTATGAAATTCGGCATTTGAACATGACTTTCGTGCATAACTTGCAGTTGATCTATTATAGGCAACAATGCATTTGTTTAGCCTTAAAGTCATGTCACTGAGTCTCTTCTAGTCATTAAATCATTCTAAATTAATTCGAACGAATTCTATTTTTGCCCTTCAAACATTATTTTCTTACATAACTTGAAATTAATCTATTGAAGACAACAATGCATTATTTTAGCATTAAAAAGCATATCACTCAATCTTTTCATTCATTAAATTGTTTGAAGGCACTTCGAACCAATTCTCTTTTTGCATTTAGAACGCGACTTTCATGCATAATTTGCAATTGATCTATTGATGGCAACTATGCATTTTTTTAGCCTTAAAATGATATTTTTGCGTCTCTTTTAGTCAGTAAATCATTCTAAATCACTTCGTATGAAATTCGGCATTTAAACATGACTTTCATGCATAACTTGCAGTGGATCTATTATAGGCAACAATGCATTTGTTTAGCCTTAAAGTCATGTCACTGAGTCTCTTCTAGTCATTAATTCATTCTAAATTATTTCGAACGAATTCTATTTTCACCCTTCAAATATTATTTTCTTACATAACTTGTAATTAATCTATTGAAGCCAACAATGCATTATTTTAGAATTAAAAAGCATATCAGTCAGTCTTTTCAATCATTAAATTGTTTGAAGGCACATCGATCCAATTCTCTTTTTGCATTTAGAACGCGACTTTCAAGCATAATTTGCAATTGATCTATTGATGGCAACTATGCATTTTTTTAGCCTGAAAGTCATATTTTTGCGTCTCTTTTAGTTTGTAAATCATTCTAAATCACTTCGTATGAAATTCGGCATTTAAACATGAGTTTCGTGCATAACTTGCAGTTGATCTATTCTCGGCAACAATGCATTTGTTTTGCCGTAAAGTCATGTCACTGAGTCTCTTCTAGTCATTAAATCACTCTAAATTAATTCGAACGAATTCTATTTTTGCCCTTCAAACATTATTTTCTTACATAACTTGTAATTAATCTATTGAAAAGAACGATGCATTATTTTAGCATTAAAAAGCATATGACTCAGTCTTTTCAATCATTAAATTGTTTGATGGCACTTCGAACCAATTCTCTTTTTGTATTTTGAATGTGGCTTTCAAGCATAACTTGCAATTGATCTATTGATGACAACTATGCATTTTTTTAGCCTTAAAGTCATATTTTTGCGTCTCTTTTAGTCAGTAAATCATTCTAAATCACTTCTTATGAAATTCGGCATTTAAACATGACTTTCGTGCATAACTTGCAGTTGATCTATTATAGGCAACAATGCATTTGCTTAGCCTTAAAGTCATGTCATTGAATCTCTTTTAGTCATTAAATCATTCTAAATTAATTCGAACGAATTCTATTTTCGCCCTTCAAACATTATTTTCTTACATAACTTGTAATTAATCTATTGAAGACAACAATGCATTATTTTAGCATTAAAAAGCATATTACTCAGTCTTTTCAATCATTAAATTGTTTGAAGGCACTTCGAACCAATTCTCTTTTTGCCTTTAGAACGCGACTTTCATGCATAATTTGCAATTGATCTATTGATGGCAACTATGCATTTTTTTAGCCTTAAAGTCATATTTTTGCGTCTCTTTTAGTTAGTAAATCATTCTAAATCACTTCGTATGAAATTCGGCATTTAAACATGACTTTCGTGCATAACTTGCAGTTGATCTATTCTCGGCAACAATGCATTTGTTTTGCCTTAAAGTCATGTCACTGAGTCTCTTCTAGTCATTAAATCACTCTAAATTAATTCGAACGAATTCTATTTTTGCCCTTTAAACATTATTTTCTTACATAACTTGTAATTAATCTATTGAAAAGAACGATGCATTATTTTAGCATTAAAAAGCATGTGACTCAGTCTTTTCAATCATTAAATTGTTTGATGGCTCTTCGAACCAATTCCCTTTTTGTATTTTGAACGTGGCTTTCATGCATAACTTGCAATTGATCTATTGATGACAACTATGCATTTTTTTAGCCTTAAAGTCATATTTTTGCGTCTCTTTTAGTCAGTAAATCATTCTAAATCACTTCTTATGAAATTCGGCATTTAAACATGACTTTCGTGCATAACTTGCAGTTGATCTATTATAGGCAACAATGCATTTGCTTAGCCTTAAAGTCATGTCATTGAGTCTCTTTTAGTCATTAAATCATTCTAAATTAATTCGAACGAATTCTATTTTCGCCCTTCAAACATTATTTTCTTACATAACTTGTAATTAATCTATTGAAGACAACAATGCATTATTTTAGAATTAAAAAGCACATCACTCAGTCTTTTCAATCAGTAAATTGTTTGAAAGCACTTCGAACCAATTCTCTTTTTGCATTTAACTCGCGACTTTCGTGCATAATTTGCAATTGATCTATTGATGGCAACTATGCATTTTTTAGCATTCAAGTCATATTTTTGCGTCTCTTTTAGTCAGTAAATAATTCTAAATCACTTCGAACTAAATTCGGCCTTTAAATATGACTTTCGTGCATAACTTGCAGTTGATCTATTGAAGGCAACAATGCATTTGATTAGCCTTAAAGTCATGTCATTGAGTCTCTTCTAGTCATTAAATCATTCTAAATTAGTTCGAACGAATTCTATTTTCGCCATTCAAATATTATTTTCTTACATAACTTGTAATTAATCTATTGAAGACAACAATGCATTATTTTAGCATTAAAAAGCATATCACTCAGTCTTTTCGATCATTAAATTGTTTGGAGGCACTTCGAACCAATTCTCTTTTTGCATTTAGAACGCGACTTTCATGCATAATTTGCAATTGATCTATTAATGGCAACTATGCATTTTTTTAGGCTTAAAGTCATATTTTTGCGTCTCTTTTAGTCAGTAAATCATTCTAAATCACTTCGTATGAAATTCGGCATTTAAACATGACTTTCGTGCATAACTTGCAGTTGATCTATTATAGGCAACAATGCATTTGCTTAGCCTTAAAGTCATGTCATTGAATCTCTTTTAGTCATTAAATCATTCTAAATTAATTCGAACGAATTCTATTTTCGCCCTTCAAACATTATTTTCTTACATAACTTGTAATTAATCTATTGAAGACAACAATGCATTATTTTAGCATTAAAAAGCAAATCAGTCAGTCTTTTCAATCATTAAATTGTTTGAAGGCACTTCGATCCAATTCTCTTTTTGCATTTAAAACGCGACTTTCGTGCATAACTTGCAATTGATCTATTGATGGCAACTATGCATTTTTTAGATTTCAAGTCATATTTTTGCGTCTCTTTTAGTCAGTAAATCTTTTTAAATCACTTCGTATGAAATTCGGCATTTGAACATGACTTTCGTGCATAACTTGCAGTTGATCTATTATAGGCAACAATGCATTTGTTTAGCCTTAAAGTCATGTCACTGAGTCTCTTCTAGTCATTAAATCATTCTAAATTAATTCGAACGAATTCTATTTTTGCCCTTCAAACATTATTTTCTTACATAACTTGAAATTAATCTATTGAAGACAACAATGCATTATTTTAGCATTAAAAAGCATATCACTCAATCTTTTCATTCATTAAATTGTTTGAAGGCACTTCGAACCAATTCTCTTTTTGCATTTAGAACGCGACTTTCATGCATAATTTGCAGTTGATCTATTGATGGCAACTATGCATTTTTTTAGCCTTAAAATGATATTTTTGCGTCTCTTTTAGTCAGTAAATCATTCTAAATCACTTCGTATGAAATTCGGCATTTAAACATGACTTTCATGCATAACTTGCAGTGGATCTATTATAGGCAACAATGCATTTGTTTAGCCTTAAAGTCATGTCACTGAGTCTCTTCTAGTCATTAATTCATTCTAAATTATTTCGAACGAATTCTATTTTCACCCTTCAAATATTATTTTCTTACATAACTTGTAATTAATCTATTGAAGCCAACAATGCATTATTTTAGAATTAAAAAGCATATCAGTCAGTCTTTTCAATCATTAAATTGTTTGAAGGCACATCGATCCAATTCTGTTTTTGCATTTAGAACGCGACTTTCAAGCATAATTTGCAATTGATCTATTGATGGCAACTATGCATTTTTTTAGCCTGAAAGTCATATTTTTGCGTCTCTTTTAGTTTGTAAATCATTCTAAATCACTTCGTATGAAATTCGGCATTTAAACATGACTTTCGTGCATAACTTGCAGTTGATCTATTCTCGGCAACAATGCCTTTGTTTTGCCGTAAAGTCATGTCACTGAGTCTCTTCTAGTCATTAAATCACTCTAAATTAATTCGAACGAATTCTATTTTTGCCCTTCAAACATTATTTTCTTACATAACTTGTAATTAATCTATTGAAAAGAACGATGCATTATTTTAGCATTAAAAAGCATATGACTCAGTCTTTTCAATCATTAAATTGTTTGATGGCACTTCGAACCAATTCTCTTTTTGTATTTTGAATGTGGCTTTCATGCATAACTTGCAATTGATCTATTGATGACAACTATGCATTTTTTTAGCCTTAAAGTCATATTTTTGCGTCTCTTTTAGTCAGTAAATCATTCTAAATCACTTCTTATGAAATTCGGCATTTAAACATGACTTTCGTGCATAACTTGCAGTTGATCTATTATAGGCAACAATGCATTTGCTTAGCCTTAAAGTCATGTCATTAAGTCTCTTTTAGTCATTAAATCATTCTAAATTAATTCGAACGAATTCTATTTTCGCCCTTCAAACATTATTTTCTTACATAACTTGTAATTAATCTATTGAAGACAACAATGCATTATTTTAGAATTAAAAAGCACATCACTCAGTCTTTTCAATCAGTAAATTGTTTGAAAGCACTTCGAACCAATTCTCTTTTTGCATTTAACTCGCGACTTTCGTGCATAATTTGCAATTGATCTATTGATGGCAACTATGCATTTTTTAGCATTCAAGTCATATTTTTGCGTCTCTTTTAGTCAGTAAATAATTCTAAATCACTTCGAACTAAATTCGGCCTTTAAATATGACTTTCGTGCATAACTTGCAGTTGATCTATTGAAGGCAACAATGCATTTGATTAGCCTTAAAGTCATGTCATTGAGTCTCTTCTAGTCATTAAATCATTCTAAATTAGTTCGAACGAATTCTATTTTCGCCATTCAAATATTATTTTCTTACATAACTTGTAATTAATCTATTGAAGACAACAATGCATTATTTTAGCATTAAAAAGCATATCACTCAGTCTTTTCGATCATTAAATTGTTTGGAGGCACTTCGAACCAATTCTCTTTTTGCATTTAGAACGCGACTTTCATGCATAATTTGCAATTGATCTATTAATGGCAACTATGCATTTTTTTAGGCTTAAAGTCATATTTTTGCGTCTCTTTTAGTCAGTAAATCATTCTAAATCACTTCGTATGAAATTCGGCATTTAAACATGACTTTCGTGCATAACTTGCAGTTGATCTATTATAGGCAACAATGCATTTGCTTAGCCTTAAAGTCATGTCATTGAATCTCTTTTAGTCATTAAATCATTCTAAATTAATTCGAACGAATTCTATTTTCGCCCTTCAAACATTATTTTCTTACATAACTTGTAATTAATCTATTGAAGACAACAATGCATTATTTTAGCATTAAAAAGCAAATCAGTCAGTCTTTTCAATCATTAAATTGTTTGAAGGCACTTCGATCCAATTCTCTTTTTGCATTTAAAACGCGACTTTCGTGCATAACTTGCAATTGATCTATTGATGGCAACTATGCATTTTTTAGATTTCAAGTCATATTTTTGCGTCTCTTTTAGTCAGTAAATCTTTTTAAATCACTTCGTATGAAATTCGGCATTTGAACATGACTTTCGTGCATAACTTGCAGTTGATCTATTATAGGCAACAATGCATTTGTTTAGCCTTAAAGTCATGTCACTGAGTCTCTTCTAGTCATTAAATCATTCTAAATTAATTCGAACGAATTCTATTTTTGCCCTTCAAACATTATTTTCTTACATAACTTGAAATTAATCTATTGAAGACAACAATGCATTATTTTAGCATTAAAAAGCATATCACTCAATCTTTTCATTCATTAAATTGTTTGAAGGCACTTCGAACCAATTCTCTTTTTGCATTTAGAACGCGACTTTCATGCATAATTTGCAGTTGATCTATTGATGGCAACTATGCATTTTTTTAGCCTTAAAATGATATTTTTGCGTCTCTTTTAGTCAGTAAATCATTCTAAATCACTTCGTATGAAATTCGGCATTTAAACATGACTTTCATGCATAACTTGCAGTGGATCTATTATAGGCAACAATGCATTTGTTTAGCCTTAAAGTCATGTCACTGAGTCTCTTCTAGTCATTAATTCATTCTAAATTATTTCGAACGAATTCTATTTTCACCCTTCAAATATTATTTTCTTACATAACTTGTAATTAATCTATTGAAGCCAACAATGCATTATTTTAGAATTAAAAAGCATATCAGTCAGTCTTTTCAATCATTAAATTGTTTGAAGGCACATCGATCCAATTCTGTTTTTGCATTTAGAACGCGACTTTCAAGCATAATTTGCAATTGATCTATTGATGGCAACTATGCATTTTTTTAGCCTGAAAGTCATATTTTTGCGTCTCTTTTAGTTTGTAAATCATTCTAAATCACTTCGTATGAAATTCGGCATTTAAACATGACTTTCGTGCATAACTTGCAGTTGATCTATTCTCGGCAACAATGCATTTGTTTTGCCGTAAAGTCATGTCACTGAGTCTCTTCTAGTCATTAAATCACTCTAAATTAATTCGAACGAATTCTATTTTTGCCCTTCAAACATTATTTTCTTACATAACTTGTAATTAATCTATTGAAAAGAACGATGCATTATTTTAGCATTAAAAAGCATATGACTCAGTCTTTTCAATCATTAAATTGTTTGATGGCACTTCGAACCAATTCTCTTTTTGTATTTTGAATGTGGCTTTCATGCATAACTTGCAATTGATCTATTGATGACAACTATGCATTTTTTTAGCCTTAAAGTCATATTTTTGCGTCTCTTTTAGTCAGTAAATCATTCTAAATCACTTCTTATGAAATTCGGCATTTAAACATGACTTTCGTGCATAACTTGCAGTTGATCTATTATAGGCAACAATGCATTTGCTTAGCCTTAAAGTCATGTCATTAAGTCTCTTTTAGTCATTAAATCATTCTAAATTAATTCGAACGAATTCTATTTTTGCCCTTCAAACATTATTTTCTTACATAACTTGTAATTAATCTATTGAAGACAACAATGCATTATTTTAGCATTAAAAAGCACATCACTCAGTCTTTTCAATCCGTAAATTGTTTGAAGGCACTTCGAACCAATTCTCTTTTTGCATTTAACTCGCGACTTTCGTGCATAATTTGCAATTGATCTATTGATGGCAACTATGCATTTTTTAGCATTCAAGTCATATTTTTGCGTCTCTTTTAGTCAGTAAATAATTCTAAATCACTTCGAACTAAATTCGGCCTTTAAACATGACTTTCGTGCGTTACTTGCAGTTGATCTATTGAAGGCAACAATGCATTTGTTTAGCCTTAAAGTCATGTCATTGAGTCTCTTCTAGTCATTAAATCATTCTAAATTAGTTCGAACGAATTCTATTTTCGCCATTCAAATATTATTTTCTTACATAACTTGTAATTAATCTATTGAAGACAACAATGCATTATTTTAGCATTAAAAAGCATATCACTCAGTCTTTTCAATCATTAAATTGTTTGGAGGCACTTCGAACCAATTCTCTTTTTGCATTTAGAACGCGACTTTCAAGCATAATTTGCAATTGATCTATTGATGGCAACTATGCATTTTTTTAGCCTTAAAGTTATATTTTTGCGTCTCTTTTAGTCAGTAAATCATTCTAAATCACTTCGTATGAAATTCGGCATTTAAACATGACTTTCGTGCATAACTTGCAGTTGATCTATTATAGGCAACAATGCATTTGCTTAGCCTTTAAGTCATGTCATTGAATCTCTTTTAGTCATTAAATCATTCTAAATTAATTCGAACGAATTCTATTTTCGCCCTTCAAACATTATTTTCTTACATAACTTGTAATTAATCTATTGAAGACAACAATCCGTTATTTTAGCATTAAAAAGCATATCACTAAGTCTTTTCAATCAGTAAATTGTTTGAAGGCACTTCGAACCAATTCTCTTTTTGCATTTAACTCGCGACTTTCGTGCATAATTTGCAATTGATCTATTGATGGCAACTATGCATTTTTTAGCGTTCAAGTCATATTTTTGCGTCTCTTTTAGTTAGTAAATCATTCGAAATCACTTCGTATGAAATTCGGCATTTAAACATGACTTTCGTGCATAACTTGCAGTTGATCTATTCTCGGCAACAATGCATTTGTTTTGCCTTAAAGTCATGTCACTGAGTCTCTTCTAGTCATTAAATCACTCTAAATTAATTCGAACGAATTCTATTTTCGCCCTTCAAACATTATTTTCTTACATAACTTGTAATTAATCTATTGAAAAGAACGATGCATTATTTTAGCATTAAAAAGCATATGACTCAGTCTTTTCAATCATTAAATTGTTTGATGGCACTTCGAACCAATTCTCTTTTTGTATTTTGAACGTGGCTTTCATGCATAACTTGCAATTGATCTATTGATGACAACTATGCATTTTTTTAGCCTTAAAGTCATATTTTTGCGTCTCTTTTAGTCAGTAAATCATTCTAAATCACTTCTTATGAAATTCGGCATTTAAACATGACTTTCGTGCATAACTTGCAGTTGATCTATTATAGGCAACAATGCATTTGCTTAGCCTTAAAGTCATGTCATTGAGTCTCTTTTAGTCATTAAATCATTCTAAATTAATTCGAACGAATTCTATTTTCGCCCTTCAAACATTATTTTCTTACATAACTTGTAATTAATCTATTGAAGACAACAATGCATTATTTTAGCATTAAAAAGCACATCACTCAGTCTTTTCAATCAGTAAATTGTTTGAAGGCACTTCGAACCAATTCTCTTTTTGCATTTAACTCGCGACTTTCGTGCATAATTTGCAATTGATCTATTGATGGCAACTATGCATTTTTTAGCATTCAAGTCATATTTTTGCGTCTCTTTTAGTCAGTAAATAATTCTAAATCACTTCGAACTAAATTCGGCCTTTAAACATGACTTTCGTGCGTAACTTGCAGTTGATCTATTGAAGGCAACAATGCATTTGTTTAGCCTTAAAGTCATGTCATTGAGTCTCTTTTAGTCATTAAATCATTCTAAATTAATTCGAACGAATTCTATTTTTGCCCTTCAAACATTATTTTCTTACATAACTTGTAATTAATCTATTGAAGACAACAATGCATTATTTTAGCATTAAAAAGCATATCACTCAGTCTTTTCAATCATTAAATTGTTTGGAGGCACTTCGAACCAATTCTCTTTTTGCATTTAGAACGCGACTTTCAAGCAAAATTTGCAATTGATCTATTGATGGCAACTATGCATTTTTTTAGCCTTAAAGTTATATTTTTGCGTCTCTTTTAGTCAGTAAATCATTCTAAATCACTTCGTATGAAATTCGGCATTTAAACATGACTTTCGTGCATAACTTGCAGTTGATCTATTATAGGCAACAATGCATTTGCTTAGCCTTAAAGTCATGTCATTGAATCTCTTTTAGTCATTAAATCATTCTAAATTAATTCGAATGAATTCTATTTTCGCCCTTCAAACATTATTTTCTTACATAACTTGTAATTAATCTATTGAAGACAACAATGCATTATTTTAGCATTAAAAAGCATATTTCTCAGTCTTTTCAATCATTAAATTGTTTGAAGGCACTTCGAACCAATTCTCTTTTTGCCTTTAGAACGCGACTTTCATGCATAATTTGCAATTGATCTATTGATGGCAACTATGCATTTTTTTAGCCTTAAAGTCATATTTTTGCGTCTCTTTTAGTTAGTAAATCATTCTAAATCACTTCGTATGAAATTCGGCATTTAAACATGACTTTCGTGCATAACTTGCAGTTGATCTATTCTCAGCAACAATGCATTTGTTTTGCCTTAAAGTCATGTCACTGAGTCTCTTCTAGTCATTAAATACTCTAAATTAATTCGAACGAATTCTATTTTTGCCCTTCAAACATTATTTTCTTACATAACTTGTAATTAATCTATTGAAAAGAACGATCCATTATTTTAGCATTAAAAAGCATATGACTCAGTCTTTTCAATCATTAAATTGTTTGATGGCACTTCGAACCAATTCTCTTTTTGTATTTTGAACGTGGCTTTCATGCATAACTTGCAATTGATCTATTGATGACAACTATGCATTTTTTTAGCCTTAAAGTCATATTTTTGCGTCTCTTTTAGTCAGTAAATCATTCTAAATCACTTCTTATGAAATTCGGCATTTAAACATGACTTTCGTGCATAACTTGCAGTTGATCTATTATAGGCAACAATGCATTTGCTTAGCCTTAAAGTCATGTCATTGAGTCTCTTTTAGTCATTAAATCATTCTAAATTAATTCGAACGAATTCTATTTTCGCCCTTCAAACATTATTTTCTTACATAACTTGTAATTAATCTATTGAAGACAACAATGCATTATTTTAGCATTAAAAAGCACATCACTCAGTCTTTTCAATCAGTAAATTGTTTGAAGGCACTTCGAACCAATTCTCTTTTTGCATTTAACTCGCGACTTTCGTGCATAATTTGCAATTGATCTATTGATGGCAACTATGCATTTTTTAGCATTCAAGTCATATTTTTGCGTCTCTTTTAGTCAGTAAATAATTCTAAATCACTTCGAACTAAATTCGGCCTTTAAACATGACTTTCGTGCGTAACTTGCAGTTGATCTATTGAAGGCAACAATGCATTTGTTTAGCCTTAAAGTCATGTCATTGAGTCTCTTCTAGTCATTAAATCATTCTAAATTAGTTCGAACGAATTCTATTTTCGCCATTCAAATATTATTTTCTTACATAACTTGTAATTAATCTATTGAAGACAACAATGCATTATTTTAGCATTAAAAAGCATATCACTCAGTCTTTTCAATCATTAAATTGTTTGGAGGCACTTCGAACCAATTCTCTTTTTGCATTTAGAACGCGACTTTCAAGCATAATTTGCAATTGATCTATTGATGGCAACTATGCATTTTTTTAGCCTTAAAGTTATATTTTTGCGTCTCTTTTAGTCAGTAAATCATTCTAAATCACTTCGTATGAAATTCGGCATTTAAACATGACTTTCGTGCATAACTTGCAGTTGATCTATTATAGGCAACAATGCATTTGCTTAGCCTTAAAGTCATGTCATTGAATCTCTTTTAGTCATTAAATCATTCTAAATTAATTCGAACGAATTCTATTTTCGCCCTTCAAACATTATTTTCTTACATAACTTGTAATTAATCTATTGAAGACAACAATCCGTTATTTTAGCATTAAAAAGCATATCACTCAGTCTTTTCAATCAGTAAATTGTTTGAAGGCACTTCGAACCAATTCTCTTTTTGCATTTAACTCGCGACTTTCGTGCATAATTTGCAATTGATCTATTGATGGCAACTATGCATTTTTTAGCGTTCAAGTCATATTTTTGCGTCTCTTTTAGTTAGTAAATCATTCGAAATCACTTCGTATGAAATTCGGCATTTAAACATGACTTTCGTGCATAACTTGCAGTTGATCTATTCTCGGCAACAATGCATTTGTTTTGCCTTAAAGTCATGTCACTGAGTCTCTTCTAGTCATTAAATCACTCTAAATTAATTCGAACGAATTCTATTTTCGCCCTTCAAACATTATTTTCTTACATAACTTGTAATTAATCTATTGAAAAGAACGATGCATTATTTTAGCATTAAAAAGCATATGACTCAGTCTTTTCAATCATTAAATTGTTTGATGGCACTTCGAACCAATTCTCTTTTTGTATTTTGAACGTGGCTTTCATGCATAACTTGCAATTGATCTATTGATGACAACTATGCATTTTTTTAGCCTTAAAGTCATATTTTTGCGTCTCTTTTAGTCAGTAAATCATTCTAAATCACTTCTTATGAAATTCGGCATTTAAACATGACTTTCGTGCATAACTTGCAGTTGATCTATTATAGGCAACAATGCATTTGCTTAGCCTTAAAGTCATGTCATTGAGTCTCTTTTAGTCATTAAATCATTCTAAATTAATTCGAACGAATTCTATTTTCGCCCTTCAAACATTATTTTCTTACATAACTTGTAATTAATCTATTGAAGACAACAATGCATTATTTTAGCATTAAAAAGCACATCACTCAGTCTTTTCAATCAGTAAATTGTTTGAAGGCACTTCGAACCAATTCTCTTTTTGCATTTAACTCGCGACTTTCGTGCATAATTTGCAATTGATCTATTGATGGCAACTATGCATTTTTTAGCATTCAAGTCATATTTTTGCGTCTCTTTTAGTCAGTAAATAATTCTAAATCACTTCGAACTAAATTCGGCCTTTAAACATGACTTTCGTGCGTAACTTGCAGTTGATCTATTGAAGGCAACAATGCATTTGTTTAGCCTTAAAGTCATGTCATTGAGTCTCTTTTAGTCATTAAATCATTCTAAATTAATTCGAACGAATTCTATTTTTGCCCTTCAAACATTATTTTCTTACATAACTTGTAATTAATCTATTGAAGACAACAATGCATTATTTTAGCATTAAAAAGCATATCACTCAGTCTTTTCAATCATTAAATTGTTTGGAGGCACTTCGAACCAATTCTCTTTTTGCATTTAGAACGCGACTTTCAAGCATAATTTGCAATTGATCTATTGATGGCAACTATGCATTTTTTTAGCCTTAAAGTTATATTTTTGCGTCTCTTTTAGTCAGTAAATCATTCTAAATCACTTCGTATGAAATTCGGCATTTAAACATGACTTTCGTGCATAACTTGCAGTTGATCTATTATAGGCAACAATGCATTTGCTTAGCCTTAAAGTCATGTCATTGAATCTCTTTTAGTCATTAAATCATTCTAAATTAATTCGAATGAATTCTATTTTCGCCCTTCAAACATTATTTTCTTACATAACTTGTAATTAATCTATTGAAGACAACAATGCATTATTTTAGCATTAAAAAGCATATTTCTCAGTCTTTTCAATCATTAAATTGTTTGAAGGCACTTCGAACCAATTCTCTTTTTGCCTTTAGAACGCGACTTTCATGCATAATTTGCAATTGATCTATTGATGGCAACTATGCATTTTTTTAGCCTTAAAGCCATATTTTTGCGTCTCTTTTAGTTAGTAAAGCATTCTAAATCACTTCGTATGAAATTCGGCATTTAAACATGACTTTCGTGCATAACTTGCAGTTGATCTATTCTCAGCAACAATGCATTTGTTTTGCCTTAAAGTCATGTCACTGAGTCTCTTCTAGTCATTAAATCACTCTAAATTAATTCGAACGAATTCTATTTTTGCCCTTCAAACATTATTTTCTTACATAACTTGTAATTAATCTATTGAAAAGAACGATCCATTATTTTAGCATTAAAAAGCATATGACTCAGTCTTTTCAATCATTAAATTGTTTGATGGCACTTCGAACCAATTCTCTTTTTGTATTTTGAACGTGGCTTTCATGCATAACTTGCAATTGATCTATTGATGACAACTATGCATTTTTTTAGCCTTAAAGTCATATTTTTGCGTCTTTTTTAGTCAGTAAATCATTCTAAATCACTTCTTATGAAAATCGGCATTTAAACATGACTTTCGTGCATAACTTGCAGTTGATCTATTATAGGCAACAATGCATTTGCTTAGCCTTAAAGTCATGTCATTGAGTCTCTTTTAGTCATTAAATCATTCTAAATTAATTCGAATGAATTCTATTTTCGCCCTTCAAACATTATTTTCTTACATAACTTGTAATTAATCTATTGAAGACAACAATGCATTATTTTAGCATTAAAAAGCACATCACTCAGTCTTTTCAATCAGTAAATTGTTTGAAGGCACTTCGAACCAATTATCTTTTTGCATTTAACTCGCGACTTTCGTGCATAATTTGCAATTGATCTATTGATGGCAACTATGCATTTTTTGGCATTCAAGTCATATTTTTGCGTCTCTTTTAGTCAGTAAATCATTCTAAATCACTTCGTATTAAATTCGGCATTTAAACATGACTTTCGTGCATAACTTACAGTTGATCTATTGAAGGCAACAATGCATTTGTTTAGCCTTAAAGTCATGTCATTGAGTCTCTTTTAGTCATTAAATAATTCTAAATTAATTCGAACGAATTGTATTTTGGCCCTTCAAACATTATTTTCTTACATAACTCGTAATTAATCTATTGAAGACAACAATTCATTATTTTAGAATTAAAAAGCATATCAGTCAGTCTTTTCAATCATTAAATTGTTTGATGGCACTTCGAACCAATTCTCTTTTTGCATTTAAAACGCGACTGTCGTGCATAACTTGCAATTGATCTATTGATGGCAACTATTCATTTTTTAGATTTCAAGTCATATTTTTGCGTCGCTTTTAGTCAGTAAATCTTTTTAAATCACTTTGTATGAAATTCGACATTTGAAGATGACTTTCGTGCATAACTTGCAGTCGATCTATTATAGGCAACAATGCATTTGTTTAACCTTAAATTCATGTCACTAAGTCTCTTTTAGTCATTAAATCATTCTAAATTAGTTCGAACGAATTCTATTTTCGCCCTTCAAATATTATTTTCTTACATAACTTGTAATTAATCTATTGAAGACAACAATGCATTATTTTAGCATTAAAAAGCATATGACTCAGTCTTTTCAATCAGTAAATTGTTTGAAGGCACTTCGAACGAATTCTCTTTTTGCAATTAACACGCGACTTTCGTGCATCACTTGCAATTGATCTATTGATGGCAACTATGCATTTTTTAGCCTTAAAGTCATCTTTGCGTCTCTTTTAGTCAGTGAATCATTCTAAATCACTTCGAACGAAATTCAGCCTTTAAACATGACTTTCGTGCGTAACTTGCAGTTGATCTATTGAAGGCAACAATGCATTTGTTTAGCCTTAAAGTCATGTCATTGAGTCTCTTTTAGTCATTAAATCATTCTAAATTAATTCGAACGAATTCTATTTTCGCCCTTCAAACATTATTTTTTTACATAACTTGCAATGAATCTACTAAAGAAAACAATGCATTATTTTAGCATTAAAAAGCATATCACTCAGTCTTTTGGATCATTAAATTGTTTAAAGACACTTCGAACCAATTCTCATTTTGCATTTAAAACGCGACTTTCGTGCATAACTTGCAGTTGATCTATTGAAGGCAACAATGCATTTGTTTAGCCTTAAATTCATGTCATTGAGTCTCTTTTAGTCATTAAATCATTCTAAATTAATTCGAACGAATTCTATTTTGGCCCTTCAAACATTATTTTCTTACATAACTTGTAATTAATCTATTGAAGACAACAATGCATTATTTCAGCATTAAAAACCATATCACTCAGTCTTTTCAATCATTAAATTGTTTGAAGGCACTTCGAACCAATTCTCTTTTTGCATTTAAAACGCGACTTTCGTGCATAACTTGCAATTGATTTATTGATGGCAACTATGCCTTTTTTAACGTTCAAGTCATATTTTTGCGTCTCTTTTAGTCAGTAAATCTTTTTAAATCACTTCGTATGAAATTCGGCATTTGAACATGACTTTCGTGCATAACTTGCAGTTGATCTATTATAGCCAACAATGCATTTGTTTTGCCTTAAAGTCATGTCACTGAGTCTCTTCTAGTCATTAAATCATTCTAAATCACTTCGTATGATATTCGGCATTAAAACATGACTTTCGTGCATAACTTGCAGTTGATCTATTATAGGCAACAATGCATTTGTTTAGCCTTAAATTCATGTCACCGAGTCTCTTCTAGTCATTAAATCATTCTAAATTAGTTCGAACGAATTCTATTTTCGCCCTTCACATATTATTTTCTTACATAACTTGTAATTAATCTATTGAAGACAACAATGCATTATTTTAGCATTAAAAAGCATATGACTCAGTCTTTTCAATCATTAAATTCTTTGAAGGCACTTCGAACCAATTCTCTTTTTGCATTTAAAATGCGACTTTCGTGTATCACTTGCAATTGATCTATTGATGGCAACTATGCCTTTTTTAGCATTCAAGTCATATTTTTGCGTCTCTTTTAGTCAGTAAATCATTCTAAATAACTTCGAACTAAATTCGGCCTTTAAACATGACTTTCATGCGTAACTTGCAGTTGATCTATTATAGGCAACCATGCATTTCTTTAGCCTTAAATTCATGTCACCGTGTCTCTTCTAGTCATTAAATCATTCTAAATTAGTTCGAACGAATTCTATTTTCGGCCTTCAAACATTTTTTTCTTACATAACTTGTAATTAATCTATTGAAGACAACAATGCATTATTTTAGCATTAAAAAGCATATCACTCAGTCTTTTCAATCATTAAATTCTTTCAAGGCACTTCGAACCAATTCTCTTTTTGCATTTAGAACGCGACTTTCCTGCATAATTTGCAATTGATCTATTGATGGCAACTATCATTTTTTTAGCCTTTAAGTCATATTTTTGCGTCTCTTTTAGTCAGTAAATCATTCCAAATCACTTCGTATGAAATTCGGCATTAAAACATGGCTTTCGTGGATAACTTGCAGTTGATCTATTATAGGCAACAATGCATTTGTTTAGCCTTAAATTCATGTCATTGAGTCTCTTTTAGTCATTAAATCATTCTAAATTAATTCGAACGAATTCTATTTTGGCCCTTCAAACATTATTTTCTTACATAACTTGTAATTAATCTATTCAAGACAACAATGCATTATTTTAGCATTAAAAAGCATATCACTGAGTCTTTTCAATCATTAAATTGTTTGAAGGCACTTCGAACCAATTCTCTTTTTGCATTTAAAACGCGACTTTCGTGCATAACTTGCAATTGATCTATTGATGGCAGCTATGCATTTTTTAGCGTTCAAGTCATATTTTTGCATCTCTTTTAGTCAGTAAATCATTCTAAAATCACTTCGTATGAAATTCGGCATTTAAACATGACTTTCATGCATAACTTGCAGTTGATCTATTATAGGCAACAATGCATTTGTTTAGCCTTAAAGTCATGTCATTGAGTCTCTTCTAGTCATTAAATCATTCTAAATTAATTCGAACGAATTCTATTTTTCGCCATTCAAATATAATTTTCTTACATAACTTGTAATTAATCTATTGAAGACAACAACGCATTATTTTTGCATTAAAAAGCATATCACTCAGTCTTTTCAATCATTAAATTGTTTGAAGGCACTTCGAACCAATTCTCTTTTTGCATTTAAAACGCGACTTTCGTGCATAACTTGCAATTGATCTATTGATGGCAACTATGCATTTTTTAGCGTTCAAGTCATATTTTTGCATCTCTTTTAGTCAGTAAATCATTCTAAAATCACTTCGTATGAAATTCACCATTTAAACATGACTTTCGTGCATAACTTGCAGTTGATCTATTTTAGGCAACAATGCATTTGTTCAGCCTTAAAGTCATGTCATTGAGTCTCTTCTAGTCATTAAATCATTCTAAATTAATTCGAACGAATTCTATTTTTCGCCATTCAAATATAATTTTCTTACATAAATTGTAATTAACCTATTGAAGACAACAATGCGTTATTTTAGCATTAAAAAGCATATGACTCAGTCTTTTCAATTATTAAATTGTTTGAAGGCACTTCGAACCAATTCTCTTTTTGCATTTAAAACGCGACTTTCGTGTATAACTTGCACTTGATCTATTGATGGCAACTATGCATTTTTTAGCCTTAAAGTCATCTTTGCATCTCTTGTAGTCAGTGAATCATTCTAAATCACTTCGAACGAAATTCGGCCTTTAAACATGACTTTCGTGCGTAACTTGCAGTTGATCTACTAAAGGCAACAATGCATTTGTTTAGCCTTAAAGTCAAGTCATTGAGTCTCTTCTAGTCATTAAATCATTCTAAATTAATTCGAACAAAATCTATTTTTGCCCTTCAAACATTATTTTCTTACATAACTTGTAATTAATGTATTGAAGACAACAACGCATTATTTTAGCATTAAAAAGCATATCACTAAGTCTTTTCAATAATTAAAATTTTTGAAGTCACTTCGAACTAATTCTCTTTTTGCATTTAGAACGCGACTTTCCTGCATTATTTGCAATTGATCTATTGATGGCAACTATGCATTTTTTTAGCCTTAAAGTCATCTTTGCGTCTCTTTTAGTAAGTGAATCATTCTAAATCAGTTCGAACGAAATTCGGCCCTGAAACATGACTTTCGTGCGTAACTTGCGGTTGATATACTGAAGGCAACAATGCATTTGTTTAGCCTTAAAGTCATGTCATTGAGTCTCTTTTAGTCATTAAATCATTCTAAATTAATTCGAACGAATTCTATTTTCGCCCTCCAAACATTATTTTCTTACATAACTTGTAATTAATCTATTGAAGACAACAATGCATTATTTTAGCATTAAAAAGCATATCACACAGTCTTTTCAGTCAGTAAATTGTTTGAAGACACTTCGAACCAATTCTCTTTTTGCATTTAAAACGCGACTTTCGTGCATAACTTGCAATTGATCTATTGATGGCAACTATGCATTTTTTAGCGTTCAAGTCATATTTTTGCGTCTCTTTTAGTCAGTAAATCATTCTAAATCACTTCGTATAAAATTCGGCATTTAAACATGACTTTCGTGCATAACTTGCAGTTGATCTATTATAGGCAACAATGCATTTGTTTAGCCTTAAAGTCATGTCACTGAGTCTCTTCTAGTCATTAATCCATTCTAAATTATTTCGAACGAATTCTATTTTCGCCCTTCAAATATTATTTTCTTACATAACTTGTAATTAATCTATTGAAGACAACAACGCATTATTTTAGCATTAAAAAGCATATCACTCAGTCTTTTCAATCATTAAATTGTTTGAAGGCACTTCGAACCAATTCTCTTTTTGCATTTAAAACGCGACTTTCGTGCATAACTTGCAATTGATCTATTGATGGAAACTATGCATTTTTTAGCGTTCAAGTCATATTTTTGCGTCTCTTTTAGTCAGTAAATCATTCTAAATCACTTCGTATGAAATTCGGCATTTAAACATGACTTTCGTGCATAACTTGCAGTTGATCTATTGAAGGCAACAATGCATTTGTTTAGCCTTAAAGTCATGTCATTGAGTCTCTTTTAGTCATTAAATCATTCTAAATTAATTCGAACGAATTCTATTTTGGCCCTTCAAACATTATTTTCTTACATAACTTGGAATTAATCTACTGAAGACAACAATGCATTATTTTAGCATTAAAAAGCATATCACTCAGTCTTTTCAATCATTAAATTGTTTGAAGGCACTTCGAACCAATTCTCTTTTTGCATTTAAAACGCGACTTTTGTGCATCACTTGCAATTGATCTATTGATGGCAACTATGCATTTTTTTAGCGTTCAAGTCATATTTTTGCGTCTCTTTTAGTCAGTAAATCATTCTAAATCACTTCGTATGAAATTCGGCATTTGAACATGACTTTCGTGCATAACTTGCAGTTGATCTATTATGGGCAACAATGCATTTGTTTAACCTTAAATTCGTGTCACTGAGTCTCTTCTAGTCATTAAATCATTCTAAATTAGTTCGAACGAATTTTATTTTCGCCCTTCAAATATTATTTTATTACATAACTTGTAATTAATCTATTGAAGACAACAATGCATTATTTTAGCATTAAAAAACATATCACTCAGTCTTTTCAATCATTAAATTGTTTGAAGTCACTTCGAACCAATTCTCTTTTTGCATTTAGAACGCGACTTTCATGGATAATTTGCAATTGATCTCTTGATGGCACCTATGCATTTTTTTAGCCTTAAAGTCATATTTTTGCGTCTCTTTTAGTCAGTAAATCATTCTAAATCACTTCGTATGAAATTCGGCATTTAAACATGACTTTCGTGCATAACTTGCAGTTGATCTATTATAGGAAACAATGCATTTGTTTAGCCTTAAAGTCATGTCAGTGAGTCTCTTCTAGTCATTAAATCATTCTAAATTAATTCGAACGAATTCTATTTTTGCCCTTCAAACATTATTTTCTTACATAATTTGTAATTAATCTATTGAAGACAACACTGCATTATTTTAGCATTAAAAAGCATATCACTCAGTCTTTTCAATCATTAAATTGTTTGAAGGCACTTCGAACCAATTCTCTTTTTCCATTTAGAACGCGACTTTCGTGCATAACTTGCAATTGATCTATTGATGGCAACTATGCATTTTTTAGCGTTCAAGTCATATTTTTGCGTCTCTTTTAGTCAGTAAATCATTCTAAATCACTTCGAATGAAATTCGGCATTTAAACATGACTTTCGTGCATAACTTGCCGTTGATCTATTATAGGCAACAATCCATTTGTTTAGCCTTAAATTCATGTCACCGAGTCTCTTCTAGTCATTAAATCATTCTTAATTAGTTCGAACGAATTCTATTTTTCGCCATTCAAATATTATTTTCTTACATAAATTGTAATTAATCTATTGAAGACAACAATGCATTATTTTAGCATTAAAAAGCATATCACTCAGTCTTTTCAATCATTAAATTGTTTGAAGGCACTTCGAACCAATTCTCTTTTTGCATTTAGAACGCGACTTTCGTGCATAACTTGCAATTGATCTATTGATGGCAACTATGCATTTGTTAGCGTTCAAGTCATATTTTTGCGTCTCTTTTAGTCAGTAGATGATTCTAAAGCACTTCGTATGAAATTCGGCATTTAAACATGACTTTCGTGCATAACTTGCAGTTGATCTATTATAGGCAACAATGCATTTGTTTAGCCTTAAAGTCATGTCATTGAGTCTCTTCAAGTCATTAAATCATTCTAAATTAATTCGAACGAATTCTATTTTTGCCCTTCAAACATTATTTTCTTACATAATTTGTAATTAATCTATTGAAGACAACAATGCATTATTTTAGCATTAAAAAGCATATCACTTAGTCTTTTCAATCATTAAATTGTTTGAAGGCACTTCGAACCAATTCTCTTTTTGCATTTAGAACGCGACTTTCGTGCATAACTTGCAATTGATCTATTGATGGCAACTATGCATTTTTTAGCGTTCAAGTCACATTTTTGCGTCTCTTTTAGTCTGTAAATCATTCTAAATCACTTCGTATGAAATTCGGCATTTAAACATGACTTTCGTGCATAACTTGCACTTGATCTATTATAGGCAACAATATATTTGTTTAGCCTTAAAGTCATGTCACTGAGTCTCTTCTAGTCATTAAATCATTCTAAATTAATTCGAACGAATTCTATTTTCGCCCTTCAAATATTATTTTCTTACATAACTTGTAATTAATCTATTGAAGACAACAATGCATTATTTAAGCATTAAAAAGCATATGACTCAGTCTTTTCAATCATTAAATTGTTTGAAGGCACTTCGAACCAAATCTCTTTTTGCATTTAAAACGCGACTTTCGTGCATAACTTGCAATTGATCTACTGATGGCAACTATGCATTTTTTAGCGTTCAAGTCATATTTTTGCGTCTCTTTTAATCAGTAAATCATTCTAAATCACTGCGAACTAAATTCCGCCTTTAAACATGACTTTCGTGCATAACTTGCAGTTGATCTATTGAAGGCAACAATGCATTTGTTTAGCCTTAAAGTCATGTCATTGAGTCTCTTTTAGTCATTAAATCATTCTAAATTAATTCGAACAAATTCTATTTTGGCCCTTCAAACATTATTTTCTTACATAACTTGGAATTAATCTATTGAAGACAACAATGCATTATTTTAGCATTAAAAAGCATATCACTCAGTCTTTTCAATCATTAAATTGTTTGAAGGCACTTCGAACCAATTCTCTTTTTGCATTTAAAACGCGACTTTCGTGCATAACTTGCAATTGATCTATTGATGGCAACTATGCATTTTTTAGCATTCAAGTCATATTTTTGCGTCTCTTTTAGTCTGTAGATCATTCTAAATCACTTCGTATGAAATTCGGCATTTAAACATGAGTTTCGTGCATAACTTGCCGTTGATCTATTATAGGCAACAATGCATTTGTTTAGCCTTAAAGTCATGTCACTGAGTCTCTTCTAGTCATTAATCCATTCTAAATTATTTCGAACGAATTCTATTTTCGCCCTTCAAATATTATTTTCTTACATAACTTGTAATTAATCTATTGAAGACAACAATGTATTATTTTAGCATTAAAAAGCATATCACTCAGTCTTTTCAATCATTAAATTGTTTGAAGACACTTCGAACGAATTCTCTTTCTGCATTTAAAACGCGACTTTCGTGCATAACTTGCAATTGATCTATTGATGGCAACTATGCATTTTTTAGCGTTCAAGTCATATTTTTCCGTCTCTTTTAGTCAGTAAATCATTCTAAATCACTTCGTATGAAATTCGGCATTTAAACATAACTTTCATGCATAACTTGCAGTTGATCTATTATAGGGAACAATGCATTTGTTTAGCCTTAAAGTCATGTCACTGAGTCTCTTCTAGTCATTAATTCATTCTAAATTATTTCGAACGAATTCTATTTTCGCCCTTTAAATATTATTTTCTTACATAACTTGTAATTAATCTGTTGAAGACAACAATGCATTATTTTAGATTTAAAAAGCATATCAGTCAGTCTTTTCAATCAGTAAATTGTTTGAAGGCACTTCGAACCAATTCTCTTTTTGCGTTTAAAACGCGACTTTCGTGCATAACTTGCAATTGATCTATTGATGGCAACTATGCATTTGTTAGCGTTCAAGTCATATTTTTGCATCTCTTTTAGTCAGTAAATCATTCTAAATCACTTCGTATGAAATTCGGCATTTAAACATGATTTTCGTGCATAACTTGCAGTTGATCTATTATAGGCAACAATGCATTTGTTTAGCCTTAAATTCATGTCATTGAGTCTCTTTTAGTCATTAAATCATTCTAAATTAATTCGAACGAATTCTATTTTTGCCCTTCAAACATTATTTTCGTACATAACTTGTAATTAATCTATTGAAGACAACAATGCATTATTTTAGCATTAAAAAGCATATCACTCAGTCTTTTCAATCATTAAATTGTTTGAAGGCACTTCGAACCAATTCTCTTTTTGCATTTAAAACGCAACTTTCGTGCATAACTTGCAATTGATCTATTGATGGCAACTATGCATTTTTAAGCGTTCAAGTCATATTTTTGCGTCTCTTTTAGTCAGTAAATCATTCTAAATCACTTCGTATGAAATTCGGCATTTAAACATGACTTTCATGCATAACTTGCAGTTGATCTATTATAGGCAACAATGCATTTGTTTAGCCTTAAAGTCATGTCACTGAGTCTCTTCTAGTCATTAATTCATTCTAAATTATTTCGAACGAATTCTATTTTCGCCCTTTAAATATTATTTTCTTACATAACTTGTAATTAATCTGTTGAAGACAACAATGCATTATTTTAGATTTAAAAAGCATATCAGTCAGTCTTTTCAATCAGTAAATTGTTTGAAGGCACTTCGAACCAATTCTCTTTTTGCGTTTAAAACGCGACTTTCGTGCATAACTTGCAATTGATCTATTGATGGCAACTATGCATTTGTTAGCGTTCAAGTCATATTTTTGCATCTCTTTTAGTCAGTAAATCATTCTAAATCACTTCGTATGAAATTCGGCATTTAAACATGATTTTCGTGCATAACTTGCAGTTGATCTATTATAGGCAACAATGCATTTGTTTAGCCTTAAATTCATGTCATTGAGTCTCTTTTAGTCATTAAATCATTCTAAATTAATTCGAACGAATTCTATTTTTGCCCTTCAAACATTAATTTCTTACATAACTTGTAATTAATCTATTAAAGACAGCAATGCATTATTTTAGCATTAAAAAGCATATCACTCAGTCTTTTCAATCATTAAATTGTTTGAAGGCACTTCGAACCAATTCTCTTTTTGCTTTTAGAACGCGACTTTCATGCACAATTTGCAATTGATCTATTGATGGCAACTATGCATTTTTTTAGCCCTCAAGTCATATTTTTGCGTCACTTTTAGTCAGTAAATCATTCTAAATCACTTCGTATGAAATTCGGCCTTTAAACATGACTTTCGTGCGTAACTTGCAGTTGATCTATTAAAGGCAACAATGCATTTGTTTAACCTTAAAGTCATGTCATTGAGTTTTTTTTTGTCATTAAATCATTCTAAATTAATTCGAACGAATTCTATTTTTGCCCTTCAAACATTATTTTCGTACATAACTTGTAATTAATCTATTGAAGACAACAATGCATTATTTTAGCATTAAAAAGCATATCACTCAGTCTTTTCAATCATTAAATTGTTTGAAGGCACTTCGAACCAATTCTCTTTTTGCATTTAAAACGCAACTTTCGTGCATAACTTGCAATTGATCTATTGATGGCAACTATGCATTTTTAAGCGTTCAAGTCATATTTTTGCGTCTCTTTTAGTCAGTAAATCATTCTAAATCACTTCGTATGAAATTCGGCATTTAAACATGACTTTCATGCATAACTTGCAGTTGATCTATTATAGGCAACAATGCATTTGTTTAGCCTTAAACTCATGTTATTGAGTATGTTTTAGTCATTAAATCATTCTAAATTAATTTGAACGAGTTCTATTTTTGCCCTTCAAACATTATTTTCCTACATAACTTGTAATTAATCTATTGAAGACAACAATGCATTATTTTTGCATTAAAAAGCATATCACTCAGTCTTTTCAATCATTAAATTGTTTGAAGGCACATCGAACCAATTCTCTTTTTGCATTTAAAACGCGATTTTCGTGCATAACTTGCAATTGATCTATTGATGGCAACTATGCATTTTTTAACATTCAGGTCATATTTTTGCATCTCTTTTAGTCAGTAAATCATTCTAAATGACTTCGTATCAAATTCGGCATTTAAACATGACTTTCATGCATAACTTGCAGTTGATCTATTATAGGCAACAATGCATTTGTTTAGCCTTAAAGACATGTCATTGAGTCTCTTCTAGTCATTAAATCATGCTAAATTAATTCGAACGAATTCTATTTTCGCCCTTCAAACATTATTTTTTTACATAACTTGCAATTAATCTAATGAAGACAACAATGCATTATTTTAGCATTAAAAAGCATATCACTCAGTCTTTTCAATCATTCAATTGTTTGAAGACACTTCGAACCAATTCTCTTTTTGCATTTAAAACTCGACTTTCGTGCATAACTTGCAATTGATCTATTCAAGGCAACTATGCATTTTTTAGCGTTCAAGTCATATTTTTCCGTCTCTTTTAGTCAGTAAATCATTCTAAATCACTTCGTATGAAATTCGGCATTTAAACATGACTTTCGTGCATAACTTGCAGTTGATCTATTATAGGCAACAATGCATTTGTTTAACCTTAAAGTCATGTCATTGAGTTTTTTTTAGTCATTAAATCATTCTAAATTCATTCGAACGAATTCTATTTTTGCCCTTCAAACATTATTTTCTTACATAACTTGTAATTAATCTATTGAAGACAACAATGCATTATTTTAGCATTAAAAAGCATATCACTCAGTCTTTTCAATCATTAAATTGTTTGAAGGCACTTCGAACAAATTCTCTTTTTGCATTTAAAACGCGACTTTCGTGCATAACTTGCAATTGATCTATTGATGGCAACTATGCATTTTTTAGCGCTCAAGTCATATTTTTGCGTCTCTTTTAATCAGTAAATCATTCTAAATCACTTCGTATGAAATTCGGCATTTAAACATGACTTTCGTGCATAACTTGCAGTTGATCTATTATAGGCAACAATGCATTTGTTTAGCCTTAAAGTCATGTTATTGAGTCTGTTTTAGTCATTAAATCATTCTAAATTAATTCGAACGAATTCTATTTTTGCCCTTCAAACATTATTTTCCTACATAACTTGTAATTAATCTATTGAAGACAACAACGCATTATTTTTGCATTAAAAAGCATATCACTAAGTCTTTTCAATCATTAAATAGTTTGAAGGCACATCGAACCAATTCTCTTTTTGCATTTAAAACGCGATTTTCGTGCATAACTTGCAATTGATCTATTGATGGCAACTATGCATTTTTTAGCATTCAGGTCATATTTTTGCATCTCTTTTAGTCAGTAAATCATTCTAAATCACTTCGTATGAAATTCGGCATTTAAACATGACTTTCATGCATAACTTGCAGTTGATCTATTATAGGCAACAATGCATTTGTTTAGCCTTAAACTCATGTTATTGAGTATGTTTTAGTCATTAAATCATTCTAAATTAATTTGAACGAGTTCTATTTTTGCCCTTCAAACATTATTTTCCTACATAACTTGTAATTAATCTATTGAAGACAACACTGCATTATTTTAGCATTAAAAAGCATATCACTCAGTCTTTTCAATCATTAAATTGTTTGAAGGCACTTCGAACCAATTCTCTTTTTCCATTTAGAACGCGACTTTCGTGCATAACTTGCAATTGATCTATTGATGGCAACTATGCATTTTTTAGCGTTCAAGTCATATTTTTGCGTCTCTTTTAGTCAGTAAATCATTCTAAATCACTTCGAATGAAATTCGGCATTTAAACATGACTTTCGTGCATAACTTGCCGTTGATCTATTATAGGCAACAATCCATTTGTTTAGCCTTAAATTCATGTCACCGAGTCTCTTCTAGTCATTAAATCATTCTTAATTAGTTCGAACGAATTCTATTTTTCGCCATTCAAATATTATTTTCTTACATAAATTGTAATTAATCTATTGAAGACAACAATGCATTATTTTAGCATTAAAAAGCATATCACTCAGTCTTTTCAATCATTAAATTGTTTGAAGGCACTTCGAACCAATTCTCTTTTTGCATTTAGAACGCGACTTTCGTGCATAACTTGCAATTGATCTATTGATGGCAACTATGCATTTGTTAGCGTTCAAGTCATATTTTTGCGTCTCTTTTAGTCAGTAGATGATTCTAAAGCACTTCGTATGAAATTCGGCATTTAAACATGACTTTCGTGCATAACTTGCCGTTGATCTATTATAGGCAACAATGCATTTGTTTAGCCTTAAAGTCATGTCACTGAGTCTCTTCAAGTCATTAAATCATTCTAAATTAATTTGAACGAGTTCTATTTTTGCCCTTCAAACATTATTTTCCTACATAACTTGTAATTAATCTATTGAAGACAACAATGCATTATTTTAGCATTAAAAAGCATATCACTTAGTCTTTTCAATCATTAAATTGTTTGAAGGCACTTCGAACCAATTCTCTTTTTGCATTTAGAACGCGACTTTCGTGCATAACTTGCAATTGATCTATTGATGGCAACTATGCATTTTTTAGCATTCAAGTCACATTTTTGCGTCTCTTTTAGTCTGTAAATCTTTCTAAATCACTTCGTATGAAATTCGGCATTTAAACATGACTTTCGTGCATAACTTGCACTTGATCTATTATAGGCAACAATATATTTGTTTAGCCTTAAAGTCATGTCACTGAGTCTCTTCTAGTAATTAAATCATTCTAAATTAATTCGAACGAATTCTATTTTCGCCCTTCAAATATTATTTTCTTACATAACTTGTAATTAATCTATTGAAGACAACAATGCATTATTTAAGCATTAAAAAGCATATGACTCAGTCTTTTCAATCATTAAATTGTTTGAAGGCACTTCGAACCAAATCTCTTTTTGCATTTAAAACGCGACTTTCGTGCATAACTTGCAATTGATCTACTGATGGCAACTATGCATTTTTTAGCGTTCAAGTCATATTTTTGCGTCTCTTTTAATCAGTAAATCATTCTAAATCACTTCGTATGAAATTCGGCATTTAAACATGACTTTCGTACAGAACTTGCAGTTGATCTATTATAGGCAACAATGCATTTGTTTAGCCTTAAAGTCATGTCATTGAGTCTCTTTTAGTCATTAAATCATTCTAAATTAATTCGAACGAATTCTATTTTTGCCCTTCAAACATTAATTTCTTACATAACTTGTAATTAATCTATTGAAGACAGCAATGCATTATTTTAGCATTAAAAAGCATATCACTCAGTCTTTTCAATCATTAAATTGTTTGGAGGCACTTCGAACCAATTCTCTTTTTGCATTTAAAACGCGACTTTCGTGCATAATTTGCAATTGATCTATTGATGGCAACTATGCATTTTTTTAGCCCTCAAGTCATATTTTTGCGTCTCTTTTAGTCAGTAAATCATTCTAAATCACTTCGTATGAAATTCGGCATTTAAACATGACTTTCGTGCATAACTTGCAGTTGATCTATTATAGGCAACAATGCATTTGTTTAGCCTTAAAGTCATGTCATTGAGTCTCTTTTAGTCATTAAATCATTCTAAATTAATTCGAACGAATTCTATTTTGGCCCTTCAAACATTATTTTCTTACATAACTTGTAATTAATCTATTCAAGACAACAATGCATTATTTTAGCATTAAAAAGCATATCACCCAGTCTTTTCAATCAGTAAATTGTTTGAAGGCACTTCGAACCAATTCTCTTTTTGCATTTAACACGCGACTTTCGTGCATAACTTGCAATTGATCTATTGATGGCAACTATGCCTTTTTTAGCATTCAAGTCATTTTTTTGCGTCTCTTTTAGTGAGTAAATCATTCTAAATCACTTCGAACTAAATTCGGCCTTTAAACATGACTTTCGTGCGTAACATGCAGTTGATCTATTAAAGGCAACAATGCATTTGTTTAACCTTAAAGTCATGTCATTGAGTTTTTTTTAGTCATTAAATCATTCTAAATTAATTCGAACGAATTCTATTTTTGCCCTTCAAACATTATTTTCTTACATAACTTGTAATTAATCTATTGAAGACAACAATGCATTATTTTAGCATTAAAAAGCATATCACTCAGTCTTTTCAATCATTAAATTGCTTGAAGGCACTTCGAACCAATTCTCTTTTTGCATTTAGAACGCGACTTTCCTGCATAATTTGCAATTGATCTATTGATGGCAACAATGCATTTTTTTAGCCTTAAAGTCATATTTTTGCGTCACTTTTAGTCAGTAAATCATTCTAAATCACTTCGTATGAAATTCGGCATTCAAACATGACTTTCGTGCATAACTTGCAGTTGATCTATAATAGGCAACAATGCATTTGTTTAGCCTTAAAGTCATGTCATTGAGTCTCTTCTAGTCATTAAATCATTCTAAATTAATTCGAACGAATTCTAGTTTCGCCCTTCAAACATTATTTTTTTACATAACTTGCAATTAATCTACTGAAGACAACAATGCATTATTTTAGCATTAAAAAGCATATCACTCAGTCTTTTCAATCATTAAATTGTTTGAAGGCACTTCGAACCAATTCTCTTTTTGCATTTAAAACGCGATTTTCGTGCATAACTTGCAATTGATCTATTGATGGCAACTATGCATTTTTTAGCATTCAGGTCATATTTTTGCATCTCTTTTAGTCAGTAAATCATTCTAAATCACTTCGTATGAAATTCGGCATTTAAACATGACTTTCATGCATAACTTGCAGTTGATCTATTATAGGCAACAATGCATTTGTTTAGCCTTAAACTCATGTTATTGAGTATGTTTTAGTCATTAAATCATTCTAAATTAATTTGAACGAGTTCTATTTTTGCCCTTCAAACATTATTTTCCTACATAACTTGTAATTAATCTATTGAAGACAACACTGCATTATTTTAGCATTAAAAAGCATATCACTCAGTCTTTTCAATCATTAAATTGTTTGAAGGCACTTCGAACCAATTCTCTTTTTCCATTTAGAACGCGACTTTCGTGCATAACTTGCAATTGATCTATTGATGGCAACTATGCATTTTTTAGCGTTCAAGTCATATTTTTGCGTCTCTTTTAGTCAGTAAATCATTCTAAATCACTTCGAATGAAATTCGGCATTTAAACATGACTTTCGTGCATAACTTGCCGTTGATCTATTATAGGCAACAATCCATTTGTTTAGCCTTAAATTCATGTCACCGAGTCTCTTCTAGTCATTAAATCATTCTTAATTAGTTCGAACGAATTCTATTTTTCGCCATTCAAATATTATTTTCTTACATAAATTGTAATTAATCTATTGAAGACAACAATGCATTATTTTAGCATTAAAAAGCATATCACTCAGTCTTTTCAATCATTAAATTGTTTGAAGGCACTTCGAACCAATTCTCTTTTTGCATTTAGAACGCGACTTTCGTGCATAACTTGCAATTGATCTATTGATGGCAACTATGCATTTGTTAGCGTTCAAGTCATATTTTTGCGTCTCTTTTAGTCAGTAGATGATTCTAAAGCACTTCGTATGAAATTCGGCATTTAAACATGACTTTCGTGCATAACTTGCCGTTGATCTATTATAGGCAACAATGCATTTGTTTAGCCTTAAAGTCATGTCACTGAGTCTCTTCAAGTCATTAAATCATTCTAAATTAATTTGAACGAGTTCTATTTTTGCCCTTCAAACATTATTTTCCTACATAACTTGTAATTAATCTATTGAAGACAACACTGCATTATTTTAGCATTAAAAAGCATATCACTCAGTCTTTTCAATCATTAAATTGTTTGAAGGCACTTCGAACCAATTCTCTTTTTCAATTTAGAACGCGACTTTCGTGCATAACTTGCAATTGATCTATTGATGGCAACTATGCATTTTTTAGCGTTCAAGTCATATTTTTGCGTCTCTTTTAGTCAGTAAATCATTCTAAATCACTTCGAATGAAATTCGGCATTTAAACATGACTTTCGTGCATAACTTGCCGTTGATCTATTATAGGCAACAATCCATTTGTTTAGCCTTAAATTCATGTCACCGAGTCTCTTCTAGTCATTAAATCATTCTTAATTAGTTCGAACGAATTCTATTTTTCGCCATTCAAATATTATTTTCTTACATAAATTGTAATTAATCTATTGAAGACAACAATGCATTATTTTAGCATTAAAAAGCATATCACTCAGTCTTTTCAATCATTAAATTGTTTGAAGGCACTTCGAACCAATTCTCTTTTTGCATTTAGAACGCGACTTTCGTGCATAACTTGCAATTGATCTATTGATGGCAACTATGCATTTGTTAGCGTTCAAGTCATATTTTTGCGTCTCTTTTAGTCAGTAGATGATTCTAAAGCACTTCGTATGAAATTCGGCATTTAAACATGACTTTCGTGCATAACTTGCCGTTGATCTATTATAGGCAACAATGCATTTGTTTAGCCTTAAAGTCATGTCACTGAGTCTCTTCAAGTCATTAAATCATTCTAAATTAATTCGAACGAATTCTATTTTTGCCCTTCAAACATTATTTTCTTACATAATTTGTAATTAATCTATTGAAGACAACAATGCATTATTTTAGCATTAAAAAGCATATCACTTAGTCTTTTCAATCATTAAATTGTTTGAAGGCACTTCGAACCAATTCTCTTTTTGCATTTAGAACGCGACTTTCGTGCATAACTTGCAATTGATCTATTGATGGCAACTATGCATTTTTTAGCATTCAAGTCACATTTTTGCGTCTCTTTTAGTCTGTAAATCTTTCTAAATCACTTCGTATGAAATTCGGCATTTAAACATGACTTTCGTGCATAACTTGCACTTGATCTATTATAGGCAACAATATATTTGTTTAGCCTTAAAGTCATGTCACTGAGTCTCTTCTAGTAATTAAATCATTCTAAATTAATTCGAACGAATTCTATTTTCGCCCTTCAAATATTATTTTCTTACATAACTTGTAATTAATCTATTGAAGACAACAATGCATTATTTAAGCATTAAAAAGCATATGACTCAGTCTTTTCAATCATTAAATTGTTTGAAGGCACTTCGAACCAAATCTCTTTTTGCATTTAAAACGCGACTTTCGTGCATAACTTGCAATTGATCTACTGATGGCAACTATGCATTTTTTAGCGTTCAAGTCATATTTTTGCGTCTCTTTTAATCAGTAAATCATTCTAAATCACTTCGTATGAAATTCGGCATTTAAACATGACTTTCGTGCATAACTTGCAGTTGATCTATTATAGGCAACAATGCATTTGTTTAGCCTTAAAGTTATGTCATTGAGTCTCTTCTAGTCATTAAATCATTCTAAATTAATTCGAACGAATTCTATTTTCGCCCTTCAAACATTATTTTTTTACATAACTTGCAATTAATCTACTGAAGACAACAATGCATTATTTTAGCATTAAAAAGCATATCACTCAGTCTTTTCAATCATTAAATTGTTTGAAGGCACTTCGAACCAATTCTCTTTTTGCATTTAGAACGCGACTTTCGTGCATAACTTGCAATTAATCTATTGATGGCAACTATGCATTTTTTAGCGCTCAAGTCATATTTTTGCGTCTCTTTTAATCAGTAAATCATTCTAAATCACTTCGTATGAAATTCGGCATTTAAACATGACTTTCGTACAGAACTTGCAGTTGATCTATTATAGGCAACAATGCATTTGTTTAGCCTTAAAGTCATGTCATTGAGTCTCTTTTAGTCATTAAATCATTCTAAATTAATTCGAACGAATTCTATTTTTGCCCTTCAAACATTAATTTCTTACATAACTTGTAATTAATCTATTGAAGACAGCAATGCATTATTTTAGCATTAAAAAGCATATCACTCAGTCTTTTCAATCATTAAATTGTTTGGAGGCACTTCGAACCAATTCTCTTTTTGCATTTAAAACGCGACTTTCGTGCATAACTTGCAATTGATCTATCGATGGCAACTATGCATTTTTTAGCGTTCAAGTCATATTTTTGCGTCTCTTTTAGTCAGTAAATCATTCTAAATCACTTCGTATCAAATTCGGCATTTAAACATGACTTTCGTGCATAACTTGCAGTTGATCTATTATAGGCAACAATGCATTTGTTTACCCTTAAATTCATGTCACTGAGTCTCTTCTAGCCATTAAATCATTCTAAATTAGTTCGAACGAATTCTATTTTCGCCCTTCAAATATTATTTTCTTACATAACTTGTAATTAATCTATTGAAGACAACAATGCATTATTTTAGGATTAAAAAGCATATCACTTAGTCTTTTCAATCAGTAAATTGTTGGAAGGCACTTCGAACCAATTCTCTTTTTGCATTTAACACGCGACTTTCGTGCATAACTTGCAATTGATCTATTGATGCCAACTATGCCTTTTTTAGCATTCAAGTCATATTTTTGCGTCTCTTTTAGTCAGTAAATCATTCTAAATCACTTCGAACTAAATTCGGCCTTTAAACATGACTTTCGTGCGTAACTTGCAGTTGATCTATTAAAGGCAACAATGCATTTGTTTAACCTTAAAGTCATGTCATTGAGTTTTTTTTAGTCATTAAATCATTCTAAATTAATTCGAACGAATTCTAGTTTCGCCCTTCAAACATTATTTTTTTACATAACTTGCAATTAATCTACTAAAGACAACAATGCATTATTTTAGCATTAAAAAGCATATCACTCAGTCTTTTCAATCATTAAATTGTTTGAAGGCACTTCGAACCAATTCTCTTTTTGCGTTTAAAATGCGACTTTCGTTCATAACTTGCAATTGATCTATTGATGGCAACTATGCATTTTTTTGCGTTCAAGTCATATTTTTGCGTCTCTTTTAGTCAGTAAATCATTCTAAATCACTTCGTATGAAATTCGGCATTTAAACATGACTTTCGTGCATAACTTGCAGTTGATCTATTATAGGCAACAATGCATTTGTTTAGCCTTAAAGTCATGTCACTGAGTCTCTTCTAGTCATTAATTCATTCTAAATTATTTCGAACGAATTCTATTTTCACCCTTCAAATATTATTTTCTTACATAACTTGTAATTAATCTGTGAAGACAACGATGCATTATTTTAGATTTAAAAAGCATATCAGTCAGTCTTTTCAATCAGTAAATTGTTTGAAGGCACTTCGAACCAATTCTCTTTTTGCATTTAAAACGCGACTTTCGTGCATAACTTGCAATTGATCTATTGATGGCAACTATGCATTTTTTAGATTTGAAGTCATATTTTTGCGTCTCTTTTAGTCTGTAAATCATTCTAAATCACTTCGTATGAAATTCGGCATTTGAACATGACTTTCATGCATAACTTGCAGTTGATCTATTATAGGCAACAATGCATTTGTTTAACCTTAAATTCGTGTCACTGAGTCTCTTCTAGTCATTAAATCATTCTAAATTAGTTCGAACGAATTTTATTTTCGCCCTTCAAATATTATTTTATTACATAACTTGTAATTAATCTATTGAAGACAACAATGCATTATTTTAGCTTTAAAAAGCATATCACTCAGTCTTTTCAATCATTAAACTGTTTGAAGACACTTCGAACCAATTCTCTTTTTGCATTTAAAACGCGACTTTCGTGCATAACTTGCAATTGATCTATTGATGGCAACTATGCATTTTTTAGCGTTCAAGTCATATTTTTGCGTCTCTTTTAGTCAGTAAATCATTCTAAATCACTGCGAACTAAATTCGGCCTTTAAACATGACCTTCGTGCATAACTTGCAGTTGATCTATTGAAGGCAACAATGCATTTGTTTAGCCTTAAAGTCATGTCATTGAGTCTCTTTTAGTCATTAAATCATTCTAAATTAATTCGAACGAATTCTATTTTGGCCCTTCAAACATTATTTTCTTACATAACTTGGAATTAATCTATTGAAGACAACAACGCATTATTTTAGCATTAAAAAGCATATCACTCAGTCTTTTCAATCATTAAATTATCTGAAGGCACTTCGAACGAATTCTCTTTTTGCATTTAAAACGCGACTTTCGTGCATAACTTGCAATTGATCTATTGACTGCAACTATGCATTTTTTAGCGTTCAAGTCATATTTTTGCGTCTCTTTTAGTCAGTAAATCATTCTAAATCACTTCGTATGAAATTCGGCATTTAAACATGACTTTCGTGCGTAACTTGCAGTTGATCTATTATAGGCAACAATGCATTTGTTTAGCCTTAGAGTCATGTCATTGAGTCTCTTCTAGTCATTAAATAATTCTAAATTAATTCGAACGAATTCTATTTTCGCCCTTCAAATATTATTTTCTTACATAACTTGTAATTAATCTATTGAAGACAACAATGCATTATTTTAGCATTAAAAAGCATATGACCCAGTCTTTTCAATCCTTAAATTGTTTGAAGGCACTTCGAACCAATTCTCTTTTTGCGTTTAAAATGCGACTTTCGTTCATAACTTGCAATTGATCTATTGATGGCAACTATGCATTTTTTAGCCTTAAAGTCATCTTTGCGTCTCTTTTAGTCAGTGAATCATTCTAAATCACTTCGAACGAAATTCGGCCTTTAAACATGACTTTCGTGCGTAACTTGCAGTTGATCTAATGAAGGCAACAATGCATTTGTTTAGCCTTAAATTCATGTCACTGAGTCTCTTCTAGTCATTAAATCATTCTAAATTAATTCGAACGAATTCTATTTTCGCCCTTCAAATATTATTTTCTTGCATAACTTGTAATTAATCTATTGAAGACAACAATGCATTATTTTAGCATTAAAAAGCATATGACTCAGTCTTTTCAATCATTAAATTGTTTGAAGGCACTTCGAACCAATTCTCTTTTTGCGTTTAAAATGCGACTTTCGTTCATAACTTGCAATTGATCTATTGATGGCAACTATGCATTTTTTAGCGTTCAAGTCATATTTTTGCGTCTCTTTTAGTCAGTAAATCATTCTAAATCACTTCGTATGAAATTCGGCATTTAAACCTGACTTTCGTGCATAACTTGCAGTTGATCTATTATAGGCAACAATGCATTTGTTTAGCCTTAAAGTCATGTCACTGAGTCTCTTCTAGTCATTAATTCATTCTAAATTATTTCGAACGAATTCTATTTTCACCCTTCAAATATTATTTTCTTACATAACTTGTAATTAATCTGTTGAAGACAACAATGCATTATTTTAGATTTAAAAAGCATATCAGTCAGTCTTTTCAATCAGTAAATTGTTTGAAGGCACTTCGAACCAATTCTCTTTTTGCATTTAAAACGCGACTTTCGTGCATAACTTGCAATTGATCTATTGATGGCAACTATGCATTTTTTAGATTTGAAGTCATATTTTTGCGTCTCTTTTAGTCTGTAAATCATTCTAAATCACTTCGTATGAAATTCGGCATTTGAACATGACTTTCATGCATAACTTGCAGTTGATCTATTATAGGCAACAATGCATTTGTTTAACCTTAAATTCGTGTCACTGAGTCTCTTCTAGTCATTAAATCATTCTAAATTAGTTCGAACGAATTTTATTTTCGCCCTTCAAATATTATTTTATTACATAACTTGTAATTAATCTATTGAAGACAACAATGCATTATTTTAGCATTAAAAAGCATATGACCCAGTCTTTTCAATCATTAAATTGTTTGAAGGCACTTCGAACCAATTCTCTTTTTGCGTTTAAAATGCGACTTTCGTTCATAACTTGCAATTGATCTATTGATGGCAACTATGCATTTTTTAGCCTTAAAGTCATCTTTGCGTCTCTTTTAGTCAGTGAATAATTCTAAATCACTTCGAACGAAATTCGGCCTTTAAACATGACTTTCGTGCGTAACTTGCAGTTTATCTATTGAAGGCAACAATGCGTTAGTTTAGGCTTAAAGTCATGTCATTGAGTCTCTTTTAGTCATTAAATCATTCTAAATTAATTCGAACGAATTCTATTTTCGCCCTTCAAACATTATTTTCTTACATAACTTGTAATTAATCTATTGAAGACAACAATGCATTATTTTAGCATTAAAAAGCATATGACTCAGTCTTTTCAATCATTAAATTGTTTGAAGGCACTTCGAACCAATTCTCTTTTTGCGTTTAAAACGCGACTTTCGTGCATAACTTGCAATTGATCTATTGATGGCAACTATGCATTTTTTAGATTTGAAGTCATATTTTTGCGTCTCTTTTAGTCTGTAAATCATTCTAAATCACTTCGTATGAAATTCGGCATTTGAACATGACTTTCATGCATAACTTGCAGTTGATCTATTATAGGCAACAATGCATTTGTTTAACCTTAAATTCGTGTCACTGAGTCTCTTCTAGTCATTAAATCATTCTAAATTAGTTCGAACGAATTTTATTTTCGCCCTTCAAATATTATTTTATTACATAACTTGTAATTAATCTATTGAAGACAACAATGCATTATTTTAGCATTAAAAAGCATATCACTCAGTCTTTTCAATCATTAAACTGTTTGAAGACACTTCGAACCAATTCTCTTTTTGCATTTAAAACGCGACTTTCGTGCATAACTTGCAATTGATCTATTGATGGCAACTATGCATTTTTTAGCGTTCAAGTTATATTTTTGCGTCTCTTTTAGTCAGTAAATCATTCTAAATCACTGCGAACTAAATTCGGCCTTTAAACATGACCTTCGTGCATAACTTGCAGTTGATCTATTGAAGGCAACAATGCATTTGTTTCGCCTTAAAGTCATGTCATTGAGTCTCTTTTAGTCATTAAATCATTCTAAATTAATTCGAACGAATTCTATTTTGGCCCTTCAAACATTATTTTCTTACATAACTTGGAATTAATCTATTGAAGACAACAACGCATTATTTTAGCATTAAAAAGCATATCACTCAGTCTTTTCAATCATTAAATTATCTGAAGGCACTTCGAACGAATTCTCTTTTTGCATTTAAAACGCGACTTTCGTGAATAACTTGCAATTGATCTATTGACTGCAACTATGCATTTTTTAGCGTTCAAGTCATATTTTTGCGTCTCTTTTAGTCAGTAAATCATTCTAAATCACTTCGTATGAAATTCGGCATTTAAACATGACTTTCGTGCGTAACTTGCAGTTGATCTATTATAGGCAACAATGCATTTGTTTAGCCTTAAAGTCATGTCATTGAGTCTCTTCTAGTCATTAAATCATTCTAAATTAATTCGAACGAATTCTATTTTCGCCCTTCAAATATTATTTTCTTACATAACTTGTAATTAATCTATTGAAGACAACAATGCATTATTTTAGCATTAAAAAGCATATGACCCAGTCTTTTCAATCATTAAATTGTTTGAAGGCACTTCGAACCAATTCTCTTTTTGCGTTTAAAATGCGACTTTCGTTCATAACTTGCAATTGATCTATTGATGGCAACTATGCATTTTTTAGCCTTAAAGTCATCTTTGCGTCTCTTTTAGTCAGTGAATCATTCTAAATCACTTCGAACGAAATTCGGCCTTTAAACATGACTTTCGTGCGTAACTTGCAGTTTATCTATTGAAGGCAACAATGCGTTAGTTTAGGCTTAAAGTCATGTCATTGAGTCTCTTTTAGTCATTAAATCATTCTAAATTAATTCGAACGAATTCTATTTTCGCCCTTCAAACATTATTTTCTTACATAACTTGTAATTAATCTATTGAAGACAACAATGCATTATTTTAGCATTAAAAAGCATATGACTCAGTCTTTTCAATCATTAAATTGTTTGAAGGCACTTCGAACCAATTCTCTTTTTGCATTTAAAACGCGACTTTCGTGCATAACTTGCAATTGATCTATTGATGGCAACTATGCATTTTTTAGCGTTCAAGTCATATTTTTGCATCTCTTTTAGTTAGTGAATCATTCTAAATCACTTCGAACTAAATTCGGCCTCTAATCATGACTTTCGTGTGTAACTTGCAATTGATCTATCTAAGGCAACAATGCATTTGTTTAGCCTTAAATTCATGTCACTGAGTCTCTTCTAGTCATTAAATCATTCTAAATTAATTCGAACGAATTCTATTTTCGCCCTTCAAATATTATTTTCTTACATAACTTGTAATTAATCTATTGAAGACAACAATGCATTATTTTAGCATTAAAAAGCATATGACCCAGTCTTTTCAATCATTAAATTGTTTGAAGGCACTTCGAACCAATTCTCTTTTTGCGTTTAAAATGCGACTTTCGTTCATAACTTGCAATTGATCTATTGATGGCAACTATGCATTTTTTAGCCTTAAAGTCATCTTTGCGTCTCTTTTAGTCAGTGAATCATTCTAAATCACTTCGAACGAAATTCGGCCTTTAAACATGACTTTCGTGCGTAACTTGCAGTTGATCTATTGAAGGCCACAATGCATTTGTTTAGCCTTAAAGTCATGTCATTGAGTCTCTTTTAGTCATTAAATCATTTTAAATTAATTCGAACGAATTCTATTTTTGCCCTTCAAACATTATTTTCTTACATAACTTGTAATTAATCTATTGAAGACAACAACACATTATTTTAGCATTAAAAAGCATATCACTCAGTCTTTTCAATCATTAAATTGTTTGAAGGCACTTCGAACCAATTCTCTTTTCGCATTCAAAACGCGACTTTCGTGTATAACTTGCAATTGATCTATTGATGGCAACTATGCATTTTTTAGCCTTAAAGTCATCTTTGCATCTCTTTTAGTCAGTGAATCATTCTAAATCACTTCGAACGAAATTCGGCCTTTAAACATGACTTTCGTGCGTAACTTGCAGTTGATCTATTGAAGGCCATAATGCATTTGTTTAGCCTTAAATTCATGTCACTGTGCCTCTTCTAGTCATTAAATCATTCTAAATTAATTCGAACGAATTCTATTTTCTCCCTTCAAACATTATTTTTTTACATAACTTGCAATTAATCTACTAAAGACAACAATGCATTATTTTTGCATTAAAAAGCATATCACGAGGTCTTTTCAATCATTTAATTGCTTGAAGGCACTTCGAACCAATTTTCTTTTTGCATTTAAAACGCGACTTTCGTGCATAACTTGCAATTGGTCTATTGATGGCAACTAAGCATTTTTTAGCGTTCAAGTCATATTTTTGCGTCTCTTTTAGTCAGTAAATCATTCTAAATCACTCCGTATGAAATTCGGCATTTAAACATGACTTTCGTGCGTAACTTGCAGTTGATCTATTATAGGCACCAATGCATTTGTTTAGCCTTAAAGTCATGTCATTGAGTCTCTTCTAGTCATTAAATCATTCTAAATTAATTCGAACGAATTCTATTTTCGCCCTTCAAACATTATTTTTTTACATAACTTGCAATTAATCTACTAAAGACAACAATGCATTATTTTAGCATTAAAACGCATATCACTCAGTCTTTTCAATCATTAAATTGCTTGAAGGCACTTCGAACCAATTCTCTTTTTGCATTTAAAACGCGACTTTCGTGCAGAACTTGCAATTGATCTATTGATGGCAACTATGCATTCTTTAGCGTTCAAGTCATATTTTTGCGTCTCTTTTAGTCAGTAAATCATTCTAAATCACTTCGAACTAAATTCAGCCTTTAAACATGACTTTCGTACGTAACTTGCAGTTGATCTATTGAAGGCAACAATGCATTTGTTTAGCCTTAAAGTCATGTCATTGAGTCTCTTTTAGTCATCAAATCGTGTAATTAATCTATTGAAGACAACAATGCATTATTTTAGCATTAAAAAGCATATCACTCAGTCTTTTCAATCATTAAATTGTTTGAAGGCACTTCGAACCAATTCTCTTTTTTGCTTTTAAAATGCGACTTTCGTGCATAACTTGCAATTGATCTATTGATGGCAACTATGCAGTTTTTAGCGTTCAAGTCATATTTTTGCGTCTCTTTTAGTCAGTAAATCATTCTAAATCACTTCGTATGAAATTCGGCATTAAAACATGACTTTCGTGCATAACTTGCCGTTGATCTATTATAGGCAACAATGCATTTGTTTAGCCTTAAATTCATGTCACTGAGTCGCTTCTAGTCATTAAATCATTCTAAATTAGTTCGAACGAATTCTATTTTCGCCCTTCAAATATTATTTTCTTACATAACTTGTAATTAATCTATTGAAGACAAAAATGCATTATTTTAGCATTAAAAAGCATATGACTCAGTCTTTTCAATCATTAAATTGTTTGAAGGCACTTCGAACCAATTCTCTTTTTGCATTTAAAACGCGACTTTCGTGTATAACTTGCAATTGATCTATTGATGGCAACTATGCATTTTTTAGCCTTGAAGTCATCTTTGCGTCTCCTTTAGTCAATTAATCATTCTAAATCACTTCGAACGAAATTCGGCCTTTAAACATGACTTTCGTGTGTAACTTGCAATTGATCTATTTAAGGCAACAATGCATTTGTTTAGCCTTAAATTCATGTCACTGAGTCTCTTCTAGTCACTAAATCATTCTAAATTAATTCGAACGAATTCTATTTTCGCCCTTCAAATATTATTTTCTTACATAACTTGTAATTAATCTATTGCAGACAACAATCCATTATTTTAGCATTAAAAAGCATATGACCCAGTCTTTTCAATCATTAAATTGTTTGAAGGCACTTCGTACCAATTCTCTTTTTGCGTTTAAAATGCGACTTTCGTTCATAACTTGCAATTGATCTATTGATGGCAACTATGCATTTTTTAGCCTTAAAGTCATCTTTGCGTCTCTTTTAGTCAGTGAATCATTCTAAATCACTTCGAACGAAATTCGGCCTTTAAACATGACTTTCGTGCCTAACTTGCAGTTGATCTAATGAAGGCAACAATGCATTTGTTTAGCCTTAAATTCATGTCACTGAGTCTCTTCTAGTCATTAAATCATTCTAAATTAATTCGAACGAATTCTATTTTCGCCCTTCAAATATTATTTTCTTACATAACTTGTAATTAATATATTGAAGACAACAATGCATTATTTTAGCATTAAAAAGCATATGACTCAGTCTTTTCAATCATTAAATTGTTTGAAGGCACTTCGAACCAATTCTCTTTTTGCGTTTAAAACGCGACTTTCGTGCATAACTTGCAATTGATCTATTGATGGCAACTATGCATTTTTTAGCCTTAAAGTCATCTTTGTGTCTCTTTTAGTTAGTGAATCATTCTAAATCACTTCGAACGAAATTCGGCCTTTAGACATGACTTTCGTGCGTAACTTGCAGTTGATCTATTGAAGGCAACAATGCATTTGTTTAGCCTTAAAGTCATGTCATTGAGTCTCTTTTAGTCATTAAATCATTTTAAATTAATTCGAACGAATTCTATTTTTGCCCTTCAAACATTATTTTCTTACATAACTTGTAATTAATCTATTGAAGACAACAACACATTATTTTAGGATTAAAAAGCATATCACTCAGTCTTTTCAATCATTAAATTGTTTGAAGGCACTTCGAACCAATTCTCTTTTTGCATTTAAAACGCGACTTTCGTGTATAACTTGCAATTGATCTATTGATGGCAACTATGCATTTTTTAGCCTTAAAGTCATCTTTGCGTCTCTTTTAGTCAATTAATCATTCTAAATCACTTCGAACGAAATTCGGCCTTTAAACATGACTTTCGTGTGTAACTTGCAATTGATCTATTTAAGGCAACAATGCATTTGTTTAGCCTTAAATTCATGTCACTGAGACTCTTCTAGTCATTAAATCATTCTAAATTAATTCGAACGAATTCTATTTTCGCCCTTCAAATATTATTTTCTTACATAACTTGTAATTAATCTATTGCAGACAACAATCCATTATTTTAGCATTAAAAAGCATATGACCCAGTCTTTTCAATCATTAAATTGTTTGAAGGCACTTCGTACCAATTCTCTTTTTGCGTTTAAAATGCGACTTTCGTTCATAACTTGCAATTGATCTATTGATGGCAACTATGCATTTTTTAGCCTTAAAGTCATCTTTGCATCTCTTTTAGTCAGTGAATCATTCTAAATCACTTCGAACGAAATTCGGCCTTTAAACATGACTTTCGTGCGTAACTTGCAGTTGATCTAATGAAGGCAACAATGCATTTGTTTAGCCTTAAATTCATGTCACTGAGTCTCTTCTAGTCATTAAATCATTCTAAATTAATTCGAACAAATTCTATTTTCGCCCTTCAAATATTATTTTCTTACATAACTTGTAATTAATATATTGAAGACAACAATGCATTATTTTAGCATTAAAAAGCATATGACTCAGTCTTTTCAATCATAAAATTGTTTGAAGGCACTTCGAACCAATTCTCTTTTTGCATTTAAAACGCGACTTTCGTGCATAACTTGCAATTGATCTATTGATGGCAACTATGCATTTTTTAGCCTTAAAGTCATCTTTGTGTCTCTTTTAGTCAGTGAATCATTCTAAATCACTTCGAACGAAATTCGGCCTTTAGACATGACTTTCGTGCGTAACTTGCAGTTGATCTATTGAAGGCAACAATGCATTTGTTTAGCCTTAAAGTCATGTCATTGAGTCTCTTTTAGTCATTAAATCATTTTAAATTAATTCGAACGAATTCTATTTTTGCCCTTCAAACATTATTTTCTCACATCACTTGTAATTAATCTATTGAAGACAACAACACATTATTTTAGGATTAAAAAGCATATCACTCAGTCTTTTCAATCATTAAATTGTTTGAAGGCACTTCGAACCAATTCTCTTTTTGCATTTAAAACCCGACTTTCGTGCATAACTTGCAATTGATCTATTGATGGCAACTATGCATTCTTTAGCGTTCAAGTCATATTTTTGCGTCTCTTTTAGTCAGTAAATCATTCTAAATCACTTCGAACTAAATTCAGCCTTTAAACATGACTTTCGTGCGTAACTTGCAGTTGATCTATTGAAGGCAACAATGCATTTGTTTAGCCTTAAAGTCATGTCATTGAGTCTCTTTTAGTCATTAAATCATTCTAAATTAATTCGAACGAATTCTATTTTTGCCCTTCAAACATTATTTTCTTACATAACTTGTAATTAATCTATTGAAGACAACAATGCATTATTTTAGCATTAAAAAGCATATCACTCTGTCTTTTCAATCATTAAATTGTTTGAAGGCACTTCGAACCAATTCTCTTTTTTTGCTTTTAAAATGCGACTTTCGTGCATAACTTGCAATTGATCTATTGATGGCAACTATGCAGTTTTTAGCGTTCAAGTCATATTTTTGCGTCTCTTTTAGTCAGTAAATCATTCTAAATCACTTCGTATGAAATTCGGCATTAAAACATGACTTTCGTGCATAACTTGCCGTTGATCTATTATAGGCAACAATGCATTTGTTTAGCCTTAAATTCATGTCACCGAGTCGCTTCTAGTCATTAAATCATTCTAAATTAGTTCGAACGAATTCTATTTTCGCCCTTCAAATATTATTTTCTTACATAACTTGTAATTAATCTATTGAGGACAAAAATGCATTATTTTAGCATTAAAAAGCATATGACTCAGTCTTTTCAATCATTAAATTGTTTGAAGGCACTTCGAACCAATTCTCTTTTTGCATTTAAAACGCGACTTTCGTGTATAACTTGCAATTGATCTATTGATGGCAACTATGCATTTTTTAGCCTTAAAGTCGTCTTTGCGTCTCTTTTAGTCAGTGAATCATTCTAAATCACTTCGAACGAAATTCGGCCGTTAAACATGAATTTCGTGCGTAACTTGCAGTTGATCTATTGAAGGCAACAATGCATTTGGTTAGCCTTAAAGTTATGTCATTGAGTCTCTTTTAGTCATTAAATCATTCTAAATTAATTCGAACGAATTCTATTTTTGCCCTTCAAACATTATTTTCTTACATAACTTGTAATTAATCTATTGAAGACAACAATGCATTATTTTAGCATTAAAAAGCATATCACTCAGTCTTTTCAATCATTAAATTGTTTGAAGGCACTTCGAACCAATTCTCTTTTTGCATTTAAAACGCGACTTTCGTGCATAACTTGCCATTGATTTATTGATGGCAACTATGCCTTTTTTAGCGTTTAAGTCATATTTTTCCTTCTCTTTTAGTCAGTAAATCATTCTAAATCACTTCGTATGAAATTCGGCATTAAAACATGACTTTCGTGCATAACTTGCCCGTTGATCTATTATTGGCAACAATGCATTTGTTTAGCCTTAAATTCATGTCACCGAGTCTCTTCTAGTCATTAAATCATTCTAAATTAGTTCGAACGAATTCTATTTTCGCCCTTCAAATGTTATTTTCTTACATAACTTGTAATTAATCTATTGAAGACAACAATGCATTATTTTAGCATTAAAAAGCATATGACTCAGTCTTTTCAATCATTAAATTGTTTGAAGGCACCTCGAACCAATTCTCTTCTTGCATTTAAAACGCGACTTTCGTGTATAACTTGCAATTGATCTATTGATGGCAACTATGCATTTTTTAGCCTTAAAGTCATCTTTGCGTCTCTTTTAGTCAGTGAATCATTCTAAATCACTTCAAACAAAATTCGGCCTTTAAACATGACTTTCGTGCATAACTTGCAGTTGATCTATTGAAGGCAATAATGCATTTGTTTAGCCTTAAATTCATGTCACTGAGTCTCTTCTAGTCATTAAATCATTCTAAATTAGTTCGAACGAATTCTATTTTCGCCCTTCAAATATTATTTTCTTACATAACTTGTAATTAATCTATTGAGGACAACGATGCATTATTTTAGCATTAAAAAGCATATGACTCAGTCTTTTCAATCATTAAATTGTTTGAAGGCACTTTGACCCAATTGTCTTTTTGCATTTAAAACGCGACTTTCGTGTATAACTTGCAATTGATCTATTGATGGCAACTATGCATTTTTTAGCCTTAAAGTCATCTTTGCGTCTCTTTTAGTCAGTGAATCATTCTAAATCACTTCGAACGAAATTCGGCCTTTAAACATGACTTTCGTGCGTAACTTGCAGTTGATCTATTGAAGGCAATAATGCATTTGTTTAGCCTTAAATTCATGTCACTGTGTCTCTTCTAGTCATTAAATCATTCTAAATTAATTCGAACGAATTCTATTTTCGCCCTTCAAACATTATTTTTTTACATAACTTGTAATTAATCTATTGAAGACAACAATGCATTATTTTAGCATTAAAAAGCATATCACTCAGTCTTTTCAATCATTAAATTGTTTGAAGGCACTTCGAACCAATTCTCTTTTTGCATTTAAAACGCGACTTTCGTGCATAACTTGCCATTGATTTATTGATAGCAACTATGCATTTTTTAGCGCGCAAGTCATATTTTTGCGTCTCATTTAGTCAGTAAATCATTCTAAATCACTTCGTATGAAATTCGGCATTTAAACATGACTTTCGTGCGTAACTTGCAGTTGATCTATTATAGGCAACAATGCATTTGTTTAGCCTTAAAGTCATGTCATTGAGTCTCTTCTAGTCATTAAATCATTCTAAATTAATTCGAACGAATTCTATTTTCGCCCTTCAAACATTATTTTTTTACATAACTTGCAATTAATCTACTAAAGACAACAATGCATTATTTTAGCATTAAAAAGCATATCACTCAGTCTTTTCAATCATTAAATTGCTTGGAGGCACTTCGAACCAATTCTCTTTTTGCATTTAAAACGCGACTTTCGTGCATAACTTGCAATTGATCTATTGATGGCAACTATGCATTCTTTAGCGTTCAATTCATATTTTTGCGTCTCTTTTAGTCAGTAAATCATTCTAAATCACTTCGAACTAAATTCAGCCTTTAAACATGACTTTCGTGCGTAACTTGCAGTTGATCTATTGAAGGCAACAATGCATTTGTTTAGCCTTAAAGTCATGTCATTGAGTCTCTTTTAGTCATTAAATCATTCTAAATTAATTCAAACGAATTCTATTTTTGCCCTTCAAACATTATTTTCTTACATAACTTGTAGTTAATCTATTGAAGACAACAATGCATTATTTTAGCATTAAAAAGCATATCACTCAGTCTTTTCAATCATTAAATTGTTTGAAGGCACTTCGAACCAATTCTCTTTTTGCATTTAAAACGCGACTTTCGTGCATAACTTGCCATTGATTTATTGATGGCAACTATGCCTTTTGTAGCGTTCAAGTCATATTTTTCGGTCTCTTTTAGTCAGTAAATCATTCTAAATCACTTCGTATGAAATTCGGCATTAAAACATGACTTTCGTGCATAACTTGCCCGTTGATCTATTATAGGCAACAATGCATTTGTTTAGCCTTAAATTCATGTCACCGAGTCTCTTCTAGTCATTAAATCATTCTAAATTAGTTCGAACGAATTCTATTTTCGCCCTTCAAATATTATTTTTTTCCATAACTTGCAATTAATCTACTAAAGACAACAATGCATTATTTTAGCATTAAAAAGCTTATCACTCAGTCTTTTCAATCATTTAATTGCTTGAAGGCACTTCGAACCAATTTTCTGTTTGCATTTAAAACGCGACTTTCGTGCATAACTTCCAATTGATCTATTGATGGCAACTATGCATTTTTTAGCGTTCGAGTCATATTTTTGAGTCTCTTTTAGTAAGTAAATCATTCTAAATCACTTCGGATGAAATTCGGCATTTAAACATGACTTTCGTGCGTAACTTGCAGTTGATCTATTATAGGCAACAAAGCATTTGTTTAGCCTTAAATTCATGTCATTGAGTCTCTTCTAGTCATTACATCATTCTAAATTAATTCAAACGAATTCTATTTTCGCCCTTCAAATATTATTTTCTTACATAACTTGTAATGAATCTATTGAAGACAACAATGCATTATTTTAGCCTTAAAAAGCATATGACTCAGTCTTTTCAATCATTAAATTGCTTGAACGCACTTCGAACTAATTCTCTTTTTGCATTTAAAACGCGACTTTCGTGCATAACTTGCGATTGACCTATTGATGGCAACTATGCATTTTTTAGCGTTCAAGTCATATTTTTGCGTCTCTTTTAGTCAGTAAATCACTCTAAATCACTTCGAACGAAATTCGGCCTTTGAAAACGACTTTCGTGCGTAACTTGAGTGGATCTATTGAAGGCAACAATGCATTTGTTTAGCCTTAAATTCATGTCACTGAGTCTCTTCTAGTCATTAAATCATTCTAAATTAATTCGAACGAATTCTATTTTCGCCCTTCAAATATTATTTTCTTACATAACTTGTAATTAATCTATTGAAGACAACAATGCATTATCTGAGCCTTAAAAAGCATATGACTCAGTCTTTTCAATCATTAAATTGTTTGAAGGCACTTCGAACCAATTCTCTTTTTGCATTTAAAACGCGACTTTCGTGTATAACTTGCAATTGATCTATTGATGGCAACTATGCATTTTTTAGCCTTAAAGTCATCTTTGCGTCTCTTTTAGTCAGTGAATCATTATAAATCACTTCGAACGAAATTCAGCCTTTAAACATGACTTTCGTGCGTAACTTGCAGTTGATCTATTGAAGGCAATAATGCATTTGTTTAGCCTTAAATTCATGTCACTGAGTCTCTTCTAGTCATTAAATCATTCTAAATTAATTTGAACGAATTCTATATTCGCCCTTCAAATATTATTTTCTTACATAACTTGTAATTAATCTATTGAAGACAACAATGCATTATTTTAGCCTTGAAAAGCATATGACTCCGTCTTTTCAATCATTAAATTGTTTGAAGGCACTTCGAACAAATTCTCTTTTTGCGTTTAAAACGCGACTTTCGTGCATAACTTGCAATTGATCTATTGATGGCAACTATGCATTTTTTAGCCTTAAAGTCATCTTTGCGTCTCTTTTAGTCAGTGAATCATTCTAAATCACTTCGTATGAAATTCGACATTAAAACATGACTTTCGTGCATAACTTGCCCGTTGATCTATTATAGGCAACAATGCATTTGTTTAGCCTTAAATTCATGTCACCGAGTCCCTTCTAGTCATTAAATCATTCTAAATTAGTTCGAACGAATTCTATTTTCGCCCTTCAAATATTATTTTCTTACATAACTTGTAATTAATCTATTGAAGACAACAATGCATTATTTTAGCATTAAAAAGCATATGACTCAGTCTTTTCAATCATTAAATTGTTTGAAGGCACTTCGAACCGATTCTCTTTTTGCATTTAAAACGCGACTTTCGTGTATAACTTGCAATTGATCTATTGATGGCAACTATGCATTTTTTAGCCTTAAAGTCATCTTTGCGTCTCTTTTAGTCAGTGAATCATTATAAATCACTTCGAACGAAATTCGGCCTTTAAACATGACTTTCGTGCGTAACTTGCAGTTGATCTATTGAAGGCAATAATGCATTTGTTTAGCCTTAAATTCCTGTCACTGAGTCTCTTCTAGTCATTAAATCATTCTAAATTAATTCGAACGAATTCTATTTTTGCCCTTCAAACATTATTTTCTTACATAACTTGTAATTAATCTATTGAAGACAACAATGCATTATCTGAGCATTAAAAAGCATATCACTCAGTCTTTTCAATCATTAAATTGTTTGAAGGCACTTCGAACCAATTCTCTTTTTGCATTTAAAACGCGACTTTCGTGTATAACTTGCAATTGATCTATTGATGGCAACTATGCATTTTTTAGCCTTAAAGTCATCTTTGCGTCTCTTTTAGTCAGTGAATCATTCTAAATCACTTCAAACAAAATTCGGCCTTTAAACATGACTTTCGTGCGTAACTTGCAGTTGATCTATTGAAGGCAATAATGCACTTGTTTAGCCTTAAGATCATGTCACTGTGTCTCTTCTAGTCATTAAATCATTCTAAATTAATTCGAACGAATTCTATTTTCGCCCTTCAAACATTATTTTTTTCCATAACTTGCAATTAATCTACTAAAGACAACAATGCATTATTTTAGCATTAAAAAGCTTATCACTCAGTCTTTTCAATCATTTAATTGCTTGAAGGCACTTCGAACCAATTTTCTGTTTGCATTTAAAACGCGACTTTCGTGCATAACTTGCAATTGATCTATTGATGGCAACTATGCATTTTTTAGCGTTCGAGTCATATTTTTGAGTCTCTTTTAGTCAGTAAATCATTCTAAATCACTTCGGATGAAATTCGGCATTTAAACATGACTTTCGTGCGTAACTTGCAGTTGATCTATTATAGGCAACAAAGCATTTGTTTAGCCTTAAATTCATGTCATTGAGTCTCTTCTAGTCATTACATCATTCTAAATTAATTCGAACGAATTCTATTTTCACCCTTCAAATATTATTTTTTTACATAACTTGCAAATAATCTACTAAAGACAACAATGCATTATTTTAGCATTAAAAAGCATATCACTCAGTCTTTTCAATCATTAAATTGTTTGAAGGCACTTCGAACCGATTCCCTTTTTGCATTTAAAACGCGACTTTCGTGCATAACTTGCAATTGATCTATTGATGGCAACTATGCGTTTTTTAGCCTTAAAGTCATCTTTGCGTCTCTTTTAGTCAGTGAATCATTCTAAATCACTTCGGATGAAATTCGGCATTTAAACATGACTTTCATGCGTAACTTGCAGTTGATCTATTATAGGCAACAATGCATTTGTTTAGCCTTAAAGTCATGTCATTGAGTCTCTTCTAGTCATTAAATCATTCTAAATTAATTCGAACGAATTCTATTTTCACCCTTCAAACATTATTTTTTTACATAACTTTGAAATAATATACTAAAGACAATAATGCATTATTTTAGCATTAAAAAGCATATCACTCAGTCTTTTCAATCATTAAATTGCTTGAACGCACTTCGAACTAATTCTCTTTTTGCATTTAAAACGCGACTTTCGTGCATAACTTGCGATTGACCTATTGATGGCAACTATGCATTTTTTAGCGTTCAAGTCATATTTTTGCGTCTCTTTTAGTCAGTAAATCACTCTAAATCACTTCGAACGAAATTCGGCCTTTGAACACGACTTTCGTGCGTAACTTGAGTGGATCTATTGAAGGCAACAATGCATTTGTTTAGCCTTAAATTCATGTCACTGAGTCTCTTCTAGTCATTAAATCATTCTAAATTAATTCGAACGAATTCTATTTTCGCCCTTCAAATATTATTTTCTTACATAACTTGTAATTAATCTATTGAAGACAACAATGCATTATCTGAGCCTTAAAAAGCATATGACTCAGTCTTTTCAATCATTAAATTGTTTGAAGGCACTTCGAACCAATTCTCTTTTTGCATTTAAAACGCGACTTTCGTGTATAACTTGCAATTGATCTATTGATGGCAACTATGCATTTTTTAGCCTTAAAGTCATCTTTGCGTCTCTTTTAGTCAGTGAATCATTATAAATCACTTCGAACGAAATTCAGCCTTTAAACATGACTTTCGTGCGTAACTTGCAGTTGATCTATTGAAGGCAATAATGCATTTGTTTAGCCTTAAATTCATGTCACTGAGTCTCTTCTAGTCATTAAATCATTCTAAATTAATTTGAACGAATTCTATATTCGCCCTTCAAATATTATTTTCTTACATAACTTGTAATTAATCTATTGAAGACAACAATGCATTATTTTAGCCTTGAAAAGCATATGACTCCGTCTTTTCAATCATTAAATTGTTTGAAGGCACTTCGAACAAATTCTCTTTTTGCGTTTAAAACGCGACTTTCGTGCATAACTTGCAATTGATCTATTGATGGCAACTATGCATTTTTTAGCCTTAAAGTCATCTTTGCGTCTCTTTTAGTCAGTGAATCATTCTAAATCACTTCGTATGAAATTCGACATTAAAACATGACTTTCGTGCATAACTTGCCCGTTGATCTATTATAGGCAACAATGCATTTGTTTAGCCTTAAATTCATGTCACCGAGTCTCTTCTAGTCATTAAATCATTCTAAATTAGTTCGAACGAATTCTATTTTCGCCCTTCAAATATTATTTTCTTACATAACTTGTAATTAATCTATTGAAGACAACAATGCATTATTTTAGCATTAAAAAGCATATGACTCAGTCTTTTCAATCATTAAATTGTTTGAAGGCACTTCGAACCGATTCTCTTTTTGCATTTAAAACGCGACTTTCGTGTATAACTTGCAATTGATCTATTGATGGCAACTATGCATTTTTTAGCCTTAAAGTCATCTTTGCGTCTCTTTTAGTCAGTGAATCATTATAAATCACTTCGAACGAAATTCGGCCTTTAAACATGACTTTCGTGCGTAACTTGCAGTTGATCTATTGAAGGCAATAATGCATTTGTTTAGCCTTAAATTCCTGTCACTGAGTCTCTTCTAGTCATTAAATCATTCTAAATTAATTCGAACGAATTCTATTTTTGCCCTTCAAACATTATTTTCTTACATAACTTGTAATTAATCTATTGAAGACAACAATGCATTATCTGAGCATTAAAAAGCATATCACTCAGTCTTTTCAATCATTAAATTGTTTGAAGGCACTTCGAACCAATTCTCTTTTTGCATTTAAAACGCGACTTTCGTGTATAACTTGCAATTGATCTATTGATGGCAACTATGCATTTTTTAGCCTTAAAGTCATCTTTGCGTCTCTTTTAGTCAGTGAATCATTCTAAATCACTGCGAACGAAATTCGGCCTTTAAACATGACTTTCGTGCGTAACTTGCAGTTGATCTATTGAAGGCAATAATGCATTTGTTTAGCCTTAAGATCATGTCACTGTGTCTCTTCTAGTCATTAAATCATTCTAAATTAATTCGAACGAATTCTATTTTCGCCCTTCAAACATTATTTTTTTCCATAACTTGCAATTAATCTACTAAAGACAACAATGCATTATTTTAGCATTAAAAAGCTTATCACTCAGTCTTTTCAATCATTTAATTGCTTGAAGGCACTTCGAACCAATTTTCTGTTTGCATTTAAAACGCGACTTTCGTGCATAACTTGCAATTGATCTATTGATGGCAACTATGCATTTTTTAGCGTTCGAGTCATATTTTTGAGTCTGTTTTAGTCAGTAAATCATTCTAAATCACTTCGGATGAAATTCGGCATTTAAACATGACTTTCGTGCGTAACTTGCAGTTGATCTATTATAGGCAACAATGCATTTGTTTAGCCTTAAAGTCATGTCATTGAGTCTCTTCTAGTCATTAAATCATTCTAAATTAATTCGAACGAATTCTATTTTCACCCTTCAAACATTATTTTTTTACATAACTTGCAAATAATCTACTAAAGACAACAATGCATTATTTTAGCATTAAAAAGCATATCACTCAGTCTTTTCAATCATTAAATTGCTTGAAGGCACTTCGAACTAATTCTCTTTTTGCATTTAAAACGCGACTTTCGTGCATAACTTGCGATTGACCTATTGATGGCAACTATGCATTTTTTAGCGTTCAAGTCATATTTTTGCGTCTCTTTTAGTCAGTAAATCACTCTAAATCACTTCGAACGAAATTTGGCCTTTGAACACGACTTTCGTGCGTAACTTGCAGTTGATCTATTGAAGGCAACAATGCATTTGTTTAGCCTTAAATTCATGTCACTGAGTCTCTTCTAGTCATTAAATCATTCTAAATTAATTCGAACGAATTCTATTTTCGCCCTTCAAATATTATTTTCTTACATAACTTGTAATTAATCTATTGAAGACAACAATGCATTATTTTAGCCTTAAAAAGCATATGACTCAGTCTTTTCAATCATTAAATTGTTTGAAGGCACTTCGAACCAATTTTCTGTTTGCATTTAAAACGCGACTTTCGTGCATAACTTGCAATTGATCTATTGATGGCAACTATGCATTTTTTAGCGTTCGAGTCATATTTTTGAGTCTCTTTTAGTCAGTAAATCATTCTAAATCACTTCGGATGAAATTCGGCATTTAAACATGACTTTCGTGCGTAACTTGCAGTTGATCTATTATAGGCAACAATGCATTTGTTTAGCCTTAAAGTCATTTCATTGAGTCTCTTCTAGTCATTAAATCATTCTAAATTAATTCGAACGAATTCTATTTTCACCCTTCAAACATTATTTTTTTACATAACTTGCAAATAATCTACTAAAGACAACAATGCATTATTTTAGCATTAAAAAGCATATCACTCAGTCTTTTCAATCATTAAATTGCTTGACGGCACTTCGAACTAATTCTCTTTTTGCATTTAAAACGCGACTTTCGTGCATAACTTGCGATTGACCTATTGATGGCAACTATGCATTTTTTAGCGTTCAAGTCATATTTTTGCGTCTCTTTTAGTCAGTAAATCACTCTAAATCACTTCGAACGAAATTTGGCCTTTGAACACGACTTTCGTGCGTAACTTGCAGTTGATCTATTGAAGGCAACAATGCATTTGTTTAGCCTTAAATTCATGTCACTGAGTCTCTTCTAGTCATTAAATCATTCTAAATTAATTCGAACGAATTCTATTTTCGCCCTTCAAATATTATTTTCTTACATAACTTGTAATTAATCTATTGAAGACAACAATGCATTATTTTAGCCTTAAAAAGCATATGACTCAGTCTTTTCAATCATTAAATTGTTTGAAGGCACTTCGAACCAATTTTCTGTTTGCATTTAAAACGCGACTTTCGTGCATAACTTGCAATTGATCTATTGATGGCAACTATGCATTTTTTAGCGTTCGAGTCATATTTTTGAGTCTCTTTTAGTCAGTAAATCATTCTAAATCACTTCGGATGAAATTCGGCATTTAAACATGACTTTCGTGCGTAACTTGCAGTTGATCTATTATAGGCAACAATGCATTTGTTTAGCCTTAAAGTCATGTCATTGAGTCTCTTCTAGTCATTAAATCATTCTAAATTAATTCGAACGAATTCTATTTTCACCCTTCAAACATTATTTTTTTACATAACTTGCAATTAATCTACTAAAGACAACAATGCATTATTTTAGCATTAAAAAGCATATCACTCAGTCTTTTCAATCATTAAATTGCTTGAAGGCACTTCGAACTAATTCTCTTTTTGCATTTAAAACGCGACTTTCGTGCATAACTTGCGATTGACCTATTGATGGCAACTATGCATTTTTTAGCGTTCAAGTCATATTTTTGCGTCTCTTTTAGTCAGTAAATCACTCTAAATCACTTCGAACGAAATTCGGCCTTTGAACACGACTTTCGTGCGTAACTTGCAGTTGATCTATTGAAGGCAACAATGCATTTGTTTAGCCTTAAATTCATGTCACTGAGTCTCTTCTAGTCATTAAATCATTCTAAATTAATTCGAACGAATTCTATTTTCGCCCTTCAAATATTATTTTCTTACATAACTTGTAATTAATCTATTGAAGACAACAATGCATTATTTTAGCCTTAAAAAGCATATGACTCAGTCTTTTCAATCATTAAATTGTTTGAAGGCACTTCGAACCAATTCTCTTTTTGCGTTTAAAACGCGACTTTCGTGCATAACTTGCAATTGATCTATTGATGGCAACTATGCGTTTTTTAGCCTTAAAGTCATCTTTGCGTCTCTTTTAGTCAGTGAATCATTCTAAATCACTTCAAACAAAATTCGGCCTTTAAACATGACTTTCGTGCATAACTTGCAGTTGATCTATTGAAGACAACAATGCATTTGTTTAGCCTTACATTCATGTCACTGAGTCTCTTCTAGTCATTAAATCATTCTAAATTAATTCGAACGAATTCTATTTTCGCCCTTCAAATATTATTTTCTTACATAACTTGTAATTAATCTATTGAAGACAACAATGCATTATTTTAGCCTTAAAAAGCATATGACTCAGTCTTTTCAATCATTAAATTGTTTGAAGGCACTTCGAACCGATTCTCTTTTTGCATTTAAAACGCGACTTTCGTGCATAACTTGCAATTGATCTATTGATGGCAACTATGCGTTTTTTAGCCTTAAAGTCATCTTTGCGTCTCTTTTAGTCAGTGAATCATTCTAAATCACTTCGGATGAAATTCGGCATTTAAACATGACTTTCGTGCGTAACTTGCAGTTGATCTATTATAGGCAACAATGCATTTGTTTAGCCTTAAAGTCATGTCATTGAGTCTCTTCTAGTCATTAAATCATTCTAAATTAATTCGAACGAATTCTATTTTAACCCTTCAAACATTATTTTTTTACATAACTTTGAAATAATATACTAAAGACAATAATGCATTATTTTAGCATTAAAAAGCATATCACTCAGTCTTTTCAATCATTAAATTGCTTGAACGCACTTCGAACTAATTCTCTTTTTGCATTTAAAACGCGACTTTCGTGCATAACTTGCGATTGACCTATTGATGGCAACTATGCATTTTTTAGCGTTCAAGTCATATTTTTGCGTCTCTTTTAGTCAGTAAATCACTCTAAATCACTTCGAACGAAATTCGGCCTTTGAACACGACTTTCGTGCGTAACTTGAGTGGATCTATTGAAGGCAACAATGCATTTGTTTAGCCTTAAATTCATGTCACTGAGTCTCTTCTAGTCATTAAATCATTCTAAATTAATTCGAACGAATTCTATTTTCGCCCTTCAAATATTATTTTCTTACATAACTTGTAATTAATCTATTGAAGACAACAATGCATTATCTGAGCCTTAAAAAGCATATGACTCAGTCTTTTCAATCATTAAATTGTTTGAAGGCACTTCGAACCAATTCTCTTTTTGCATTTAAAACGCGACTTTCGTGTATAACTTGCAATTGATCTATTGATGGCAACTATGCATTTTTTAGCCTTAAAGTCATCTTTGCGTCTCTTTTAGTCAGTGAATCATTATAAATCACTTCGAACGAAATTCAGCCTTTAAACATGACTTTCGTGCGTCACTTGCAGTTGATCTATTGAAGGCAATAATGCATTTGTTTAGCCTTAAATTCATGTCACTGAGTCTCTTCTAGTCATTAAATCATTCTAAATTAATTTGAACGAATTCTATATTCGCCCTTCAAATATTATTTTCTTACATAACTTGTAATTAATCTATTGAAGACAACAATGCATTATTTTAGCCTTGAAAAGCATATGACTCCGTCTTTTCAATCATTAAATTGTTTGAAGGCACTTCGAACAAATTCTCTTTTTGCGTTTAAAACGCGACTTTCGTGCATAACTTGCAATTGATCTATTGATGGCAACTATGCATTTTTTAGCCTTACAGTCATCTTTGCGTCTCTTTTAGTCAGTGAATCATTCTAAATCACTTCGTATGAAATTCGACATTAAAACATGACTTTCGTGCATAACTTGCCCGTTGATCTATTATAGGCAACAATGCATTTGTTTAGCCTTAAATTCATGTCACCGAGTCTCTTCTAGTCATTAAATCATTCTAAATTAGTTCGAACGAATTCTATTTTCGCCCTTCAAATATTATTTTCTTACATAACTTGTAATTAATCTATTGAAGACAACAATGCATTATTTTAGCATTAAAAAGCATATGACTCAGTCTTTTCAATCATTAAATTGTTTGAAGGCACTTCGAACCAATTCTCTTTTTGCATTTAGAACGCGACTTTCATGCATAATTGGCAATTGATCTATTGATGGCAACTATGCATTTTTTTAGCCTTAAAGTCATATTTTTGCGTCTCTTTTATTCAGCAAATCATTCTAAATCACTTCGAATGAAATTCGCCCTTTAAACATAACTTTCGTGCGTAACTTGCAGTTGATCTATTGAAGGCAACAATGCATTTGTTTAGCCTTAAAGTCATGTCATTGAGTCTCTTCTAGTCATTAAATCATTCTAAATTAATTCAAACGAATTCTATTTTTGCCCTTCAAACATTATTTTCTTACATAACTTGTAATTAATCTATTGAAGACAACAATGCATTATTTTAGCATTAAAAGCATATCACTCGGTCTTTTCAATCATTAAATTGTTTGAAGGCACTTCGAACCAATTCTCTTTTTGCATTTAAAACGCGACTTTCGTGCATAACTTGCAATTGATCTGTTGATGGCAACTATGCATTTTTTAGCGTTCAAGTCATATTTTTGCGTCTCTTTTATTCAGTAAATCATTCTAAATCACTTCGTATGAAATTCGGCATTTAAACATGACTTTCGTGCGTAACTTGCAGTTGATCTATTGAAGGCAACAATGCATTTGTTTAGCCTTAAAGTCATGTCATTGAGTCTCTTCTAGTCATTAAATCATTCTAAATTAATTCGAACGAATTCTATTTTTGCCCATCAAACATTATTTTCTTACATAACTTGTAATTAATATATTGAAGACAACAATGCATTATTTTAGCATTAAAAAGCATATCACTCAGTCTTTTCAATCATTAAATTGTTTGAAGGCACTTAGAACCAATTCCCTTTTTGCATTTAAAATGCGACTTTCGTGCATAACTTGCAATTGATCTATTGATGGCAACTATGCATTTTTTAGCGTTCAAGTCATATTTTTGCGTCTATTTTAGTCAGTAAATCATTCTAAATCACTTCGTATGAAATTCAGCATTTAAACATGACTTTCGTGCATAACTTCCAGTCGATCTATTATAGGGAACAATGCATTTCTTTAGCCTTAAATTCATGTCACTGAGTCTCTTCTAGTCATTAAATCATTCTAAATTAGTTCGAACGAATTCTATTTTCGCCCTTCAAATATTATTTTCTTACATAACTTGTAATTAATCTATTGAAGACAACAATGCATTATTTTAGCATTAAAAAGCATATCACTCAGTCTTTTCAATCATTAAATTGTTTAAAGGCACTTCGAACCAATTCTCTTGTTGCATTTAGAACGCGACTTTCATGCATAATTGGCAAATGATCTATTGATGGCAACTATGCATTTTTTTAGCCTTAAAGTTATATTTTTGCGTCTCTTTTATTCAGTAAATCATTCTAAATCACTTCGTATGAAATTCGGCATTTAAACATGACTTTCATCCGTAACTTGCAGTTGATCTATTAAAGGCAACAATGCATTTGTTTAGCCTTAAAGTCATGTCATTGAGTCTCTTCTAGTCATTAAATCATTCTAAATTAATTCGAACGAATTCTAGTTTTGCCTTCAAAACATTATTTTCTTACATAACTTGTAATTAATCTATTGAAGACAACAATACATTATTTTAGCATTAAAAGCATATCACTCAGTCTTTTCAGTCATTAAATTGTTTGAAGGCACTTCGAACCAATTCTCTTTCTGCATTTAAAACGCGACTTTCGTGCATAACTTGCAATTGATCTGTTGATGGCAACTACGCATTTTTTAGCGTTCAAGTCATATTTTTGCGTGTCTTTTAGTCAGTAAATCATTCTAAATCACTTCGTATGAAATTCGGCATTTAAACATGACTTTCGTGCGTAACTTGCAGTTGATCTATTATAGGGAACAATGCATTTCTTTAGCCTTAAATTCATGTCACCGAGTCTCTTCTAGTCATTTAATCATTCTAAATTAGTTCGAACGAATTCTATTTTCGCCCTTCAAATATATTTTCTTATATAACTTGTAATTAATCTAATGAAGACAACAATGCATTATTCTAGCATTAAAAAGCATATCACTCAGTCTTTTCAATCATTAAATTGTTTGAAGGCACTTCGAACCAATTCTCTTTTTGCATTTAGAACGCGACTTTCATGCATAATTGGCAATTGATCTATTGATGGCAACTGTGCATTTTTTTAGCCTTAAAGTCATATTTTTGCGTCTCATTTATTCAGTAAATAATTCTAAATCACTTCGTATGAAATTCGGCATTTAAACATGACTTTCGTGCGTAACTTGCAGTTGATCCATTGAAGGCAACAATGCATTTGTTTAGCCTTAAAGTCATGTCATTGAGTCTCTTCTAGTCATTAACTCATTCTAAATTAATTCGAACGAATTCTATTTTTGCCCTTCAAACATTATTTTCTTACTTAACTTGTAATTAATCTATTGAAGACAACAATGCATTATTTTAGCATTAAAAAGCATATGACTCAGTCTTTTCAATTATTAAATTGTTTTAAGGCACTTCGAACCAATTCTCTTTTTGCATTTAAAACGCGACTTTCGTGCATAACTTGCAATTGATCTATTGATGGCAACTATGCATTTTTTAGCGTTCAAGTCATATTTTTGCGTCTCTTTTAGTCAGTAAATCATTCTAAATCACTTCGTATGAAATTCGGCATTTAAACATAACTTTCGTGCGTAACTTGCAGTTGATCTATTGAAGTCAACAATGCATTTGTTTAGCCTTAAAGTCATGTCATTGAGTCTCTTCTAGTCATTAAATCATTCTAGATTAATTCGAACGAATTCTATTTTTGCCTTTCAAACATTATTTTCTTACATAACTTGTAATTAATCTATTGAAGACAACAATGCATTATTTTAGCATTAAAAAGCATATCACTCAGTCTTTTCAATCATTAAATTGTTTGAAGGCACTTCGAACCAATTCTCTTTTTGCATTTAAAACGCGACTTTCGTGCATAACTTGCAATTGATCTATTGATGGCAAGTATGCATTTTTTTAGCCTTAAAGTCATATTTTTGCGTCTCTTTTATTCAGTAAATCATTCTAAATCACTTCGAAAGAAATTCGGCCCTTAAACATAACTTTCGTGCGTAACTTGCAGTTGATCTATTGAAGGCAACAATGCATTTGTTTAGCCTCAAAGTCATGTCATTGAGTCTCTTCTAGTCATTAAATCATTCTAAATTAATTCGAACGAATTCTATTTTTGCCCTTCAAACATTATTTTCTTACATAACTTGTAATTAATCTATTGAAGACAACAATGCATTATTTTAGCAATAAAAAGCATATCACTCAGTCTTTTCAATCATTAAATTGTTTGAAGGCACTTCGAACCAATTCTCTTTTTGCATTTAGAACGCGACTTTCATGCATAACTTGCAATTGATCTATTGATGGCAACTATGCATTTTTTTAGCCTTAAAGTCATATTTTTGCGTCTCTTTTATTCAGTAAATCATTCTAAATCACTTCGAATGAAATTCGCCCTTTAAACATAACTTTCGTGCGTAACTTGCAGTTGATCTATTGAAGGCAACAATGCATTTGTTTAGCCTTAAAGTCATGTCATTGAGTCTCTTCTAGTCATTAAATCATTCTAAATTAATTCGAACGAATTCTATTTTTGCCCGTCAAACATTATTTTCTTACATAACTTGTAATTAATATATTGAAGACAACAATGCATTATTTTAGCATTAAAAAGCATATCACTCAGTCTTTTCAATCATTAAATTGTTTGAAGGCACTTAGAACCAATTCCCTTTTTGCATTTAAAATGCGACTTTCGTGCATAACTTGCAATTGATCTATTGATGGCAACTATGCATTTTTTAGCGTTCAAGTCATATTTTTGCGTCTCTTTTAGTCAGTAAATCATTCTAAATCACTTCCTATGAAATTCGGCATTTAAACATGACTGTCGTGCATAACTTCCAGTCGATCTATTATAGGGAACAATGCATTTCTTTAGCCTTAAATTCATGTCACTGAGTCTCTTCTAGTCATTAAATCATTCTAAATTAGTTCGAACGAATTCTATTTTCGCCCTTCAAATATTATTTTCTTACATAACTTGTAATTAATCTATTGAAGACAACAATGCATTATTTTAGCATTAAAAAGCATATCACTCAGTCTTTTCAATCATTAAATTGTTTGAAGGCACTTCGAACCAATTCTCTTGTTGCATTTAGAACGCGACTTTCATGCATAATTGGCAAATGATCTATTGATGGCAACTATGCATTTTTTTAGCCTTAAAGTTATATTTTTGCGTCTCTTTTATTCAGTAAATCATTCTAAATCACTTCGTATGAAATTCGGCATTTAAACATGACTTTCATGCGTAACTTGCAGTTGATCTATTGAAGGCAACAATGCATTTGTTTAGCCTTAAAGTCATGTGATTGAGTCTCTTCTAGTCATTAAATCATTCTAAATTAATTCGAACGAATTCTATTTTTGCCTTCCGAACATTATTTTCTTACATAACTTGTAATTAATCTATTGAAGACAACAATGCATTATTTTAGCATTAAAAGCATATCACTCAGTCTTTTCAATCATTAAATTGTTTGAAGGCACTTCGAACCAATTCTCTTTCTGCATTTAAAACGCGACTTTCGTGCATAACTTGCAATTGATCTGTTGATGGCAACTATGCATTTTTTAGCGTTCAAGTCATATTTTTGCGTCTCTTTTAGTCAGTAAATCATTCTAAATCACTTCGTATGAAATTCGGCATTTAAACATGACTTTCGTGCGTAACTTGCATTTGATCTATTATAGGGAACAATGCATTTCTTTAGCCTTAAATTCATGTCACTGAGTCTCTTCTAGTCATTTAATCATTCTAAATTAGTTCGAATGAATTCTATTTTTGCCCTTCAAACATTATTTTCTTACATAACTTGTAATTAATCTATTGAAGACAACAATGCATTATTTTAACATTAAACAGCATATCACTCAGTCTTTTCAATCAACAATGCATTATTTTAGCATTAAAAAGCATATCACTCAGTCTTTTCAATCATTAAATTGTTTGAAGGCACTTCGAACCAATTCTCTTTTTGCATTTAAAACGCGACTTTCGTGCATAACTTGCAATTGATCTATTGATGGCAACTATGCATTTTTTAGCGTTCAAGTCATATTTTTGCGTCTCTTTTAGTCAGTAAATCATTCTAAATCACTTCCTATGAAATTCGGCATTTAAACATGACTTTCGTGCATAACTTCCAGTCGATCTATTATAGGGAACAATGCATTTCTTTAGCCTTAAATTCATGTCACTGAGTCTCTTCTAGTCATTAAATCATTCTAAATTAGTTCGAACGAATTCTATTTTCGCCCTTCAAATATATTTTCTTATATAACTTGTAATTAATCTAATGAAGACAACAATGCATTATTCTAGCATTAAAAAGCATATCACTCAGTCTTTTCAATCATTAAATTGTTTGAAGGAACTTCGAACCAATTCTCTTTTTGCATTTAGAACGCGACTTTCATGCATAATTGGCAATTGATCTATTGATGGCAACTGTGCATTTTTTTAGCCTTAAAGTCATATTTTTGCGTCTCTTTTATTCAGTAAATAATTCTAAATCACTTCGTATGAAATTCGGCATTTAAACATGACTTTCGTGCGTAACTTGCAGTTGATCCATTGAAGGCAACAATGCATTTGTTTAGCCTTAAAGTCATGTCATTGAGTCTCTTCTAGTCATTAAATCATTCTAAATTAATTCGAACGAATTCTATTTTTGCCCTTCAAACATTATTTTCTTACATAACTTGTAATTAATCTATTGAAAGCAACAATGCATTATTTTAGCATTAAACAGCATATCACTCAGTCTTTTCAATCATTAAATTGCTTGAAGGCACTTCGAACCAATTCTCTTTTTGCATTTAGAACGCGACTTTCATGCATAATTGGCAATTGATCTATTGATGGCAACTATGCATTTTTTTAGCCTTAAAGTCATATTTTTGCGTCTCTTTTATTCAGTAAATCATTCTAAATCACTTCGTATGAAATTCGGCATTTAAACATGACTTTCGTGCATAACTTGCAGTTGATCTATTGAAGGCAACAATGCATTTGTTTAGCCTTAAAGTCATGTCATTGAGTCTCTTCTAGTCATTAAATCATTCTAAATTAATTCGAATGAATTCTATTTTTGCCCTTCAAACATTATTTTCTTACATAACTTGTAATTAATCTATTGAAGACAACAATGCATTATTTTAACATTAAACAGCATATCACTCAGTCTTTTCAATCAACAATGCATTATTTTAGCATTAAAAAGCATATCACTCAGTCTTTTCAATCATTAAATTGTTTGAAGGCACTTCGAACCAATTCTCTTTTTGCATTTAAAACGCGACTTTCGTGCATAACTTGCAATTGATCTATTGATGGCAACTATGCATTTTTTAGCGTTCAAGTCATATTTTTGCGTCTCTTTTAGTCAGTAAATCATTCTAAATCACTTCGTATGAAATTCGGCATTTAAACATGACTTTCGTGCATAACTTCCAGTCGATCTATTATAGGGAACAATGCATTTCTTTAGCCTTAAATTCATGTCACTGAGTCTCTTCTAGTCATTAAATCATTCTAAATTGGTTCGAACGAATTCTATTTTCGCCCTTCAAATATTATTTTCTTACATAACTTGTAATTAATCTATTGAAGACAACAATGCATTATTTTAGCATTAAAAAGCATATCACTCAGTCTTCTCAATCATTAAATTGTTTGAAGGCACTTCGAACCAATTCTCTTTTTGCATTTAGAACGCGACTTTCATGCATAATTTGCAATTGATCTATTGATGGCAACTATGTATTTTTATAGCCTTAAAGTCATATTTTTGCGTCTCTTTTATTCAGTAAATCTTTCTAAATCACTTCGAATGAAATTCGGCCTTTAAACATAACTTTCGTGCGTAACTTGCAGTTGATCTATTGAAGGCTAAAATGCATTTGTTTAGCCTTAAAGTCATGTCATTGAGTCTCTTCTAGTCATTAAATCATTCTAAATTAATTCGAACGAATTCTATTTTTGCCTTTCAAACATTATTTTCTTACATAACTTGTAATTAATCTATTGAAGACAACAATGCATTATTTTAGCATTAAACAGCATATCACTCAGTCTTTTCAATCATTAAATTGCTTGAAGGCACTTCGAACCAATTCTCTTTTTGGATTTAGAACGCGACTTTCATGCATAATTGGTAATTGATCTATTGATGGCAACTATGCATTTTTTTAGCCTTAAAGTCATATTTTTGCGTCTCTTTTATTCAGTAAATCATTCTAAATCACTTCGAATGAAATTCGGCCTTTAAACATAACTTTCGTGCGTAACTTGCAGTTGATCTATTGAAGGCAACAATGCATTTGTTTAGCCTTAAAGTCATGTCATTGAGTCTCTTCTAGTCATTAAATCATTCTAAATTAAATCGAACGAATTCTATTTTTGCCCTTCAAACATTATTTTCTTACATAACTTGTAATTAATCTATTGAAGACAACAATGCATTATTTTAGCATTAAACAGCATATCACTCAGTCTTTTCAATTATTAAATTGCTTGAAGGTACTTCGAACCAATTCTCTTTTTGCATTTAGAACGCGACTTTCATGCATAATTGGCAATTGATCTATTGATGGCAACTATGCATTTTTTTAGCCTTAAATCATATTTTTGCGTCTCTTTTATTCAGTAAATCATTCTAAATCACTTCGTATGAAATTTGGCATTTAAACATGACTTTCGTGCGTAACTTGCAGTTGATCTATTGAAGGCAACAATGCATTTGTTTAGCCTTAAAGTCATGTCATTGAGTCTCTTCTAGTCATTAAATCATTCTAAATTAATTCGAATGAATTCTATTTTTGCCCTTCAAACATTATTTTCTTACATAACTTGTAATTAATCTATTGAAGACAACATTGCATTATTTTAGCATTAAACAGCATATCACTCAGTCTTTTCAATCAACAATGCATTATTTTAGCATTAAAAAGCTTATCACTCAGTCTTTCCAATCATTAAATTGTTTGAAGGCACTTCGAACAAATTCTCTTTTTGCATTTAAAACGCGACTTTCGTGCATAATTTGCAATTGATCTATTGATGGCAACTATGCATTTTTTAGCGTTCAAGTTATATTTTTGCATCTCATTTAGTCAGTAAATCATTCTAAATCACTTCGTATGAAATTCGGCATTTAAACATGCCTTTCGTGCATAACTTCCAGTCGATCTATTATAGGGAACAATGCATTTCTTTAGCCTTAAATTCATGTCACTGAGTCTCTTCTAGTCATTAAATCATTCTAAATTAGTTCGAACGAATTCTATTTTCGCCCTTCAAATATTATTTTCTTACATAACTTGTAATTAATCTATTGAAGACAACAATGCATTATTTTAGCATTAAAAAGCATATCACTCAGTCTTTTCAATCATTAAATTGTTTGAAGGCACTTCGAACCAATTCTCTTTTTGCATTTAGAACGCGACTTTCATGCATAATTTGCAATTGATCTATTGATGGCAACTATGCATTTTTTTAGCCTTAAAGTCATATTTTTGCGTCTCTTTTATTCAGTAAATCATTCTAAATCACTTCGAATGAAATTCGCCCTTTAAACATAACTTTCGTGCGTAACTTGCAGTTGATATATTGAAGGCAACAATGCATTTGTTTACCCTTAAAGTCATGTCATTGAGTCTCTTCTAGTCATTAAATCATTCTACATTAATTCGAACGAATTCTATTTTTTCCCTTCAAACATTATTTTCTTACATAACTTGTAATTAATCTATTGAAGACAACAATGCATTATTTTAGCATTAAACAGCATATCACTCAGTCTTCTCAATCATTAAATTGCTTGAAGGCACTTCGAACCAATTCTCTTTTTGCATTTCGAACGCGACTTTCATGCATAATTGGCAATTGATCTATTGATGGCAACTATGCATTTGTTTAGCCTTAAAGTCATATTTTTGCGTCTCTTTTTATCAGTAAATCATTCTAAATCACTTCGAACGAAATTCGGCCTTTAAACATGACTTTCGTGCGTAACTTGCAGTTGATCTATTGAAGGCAACAATGCATTTGTTTAGCCTTGAAGTCATGTCATTGAGTCTCTTCTTGTCATTAAATCATTCTAAATTAATTTGAACGAATTCTACTTTTGCCATTCAAACATTATTTTCTTACATAACTTGTAATTAATCTATTGAAGACAACCAATGCATTATTTTAGCATTAAAAAGTATATCACTCAGTCTTTTCAATCATTAAATTGTTTGAAGGCACTTCGAACCAATTCTCTTTTTGCATTTAGAACGCGACTTTCTTGCATAATTTGCAATTGATCTAGTGATGGCAACTATGCATTTTTTAGCCTTAAAGTCATATTTTTGCGTCTCTTTTAGTCAGTAAATCATTCTAAATCACTTCGTATGAAATTCGGCATTCGAACTTGACTCTCGTGCATAACTTGCAGTTGATCTATTGAAGGCAACAATGCATTTGTTTAGCCTTGAAGTCATGTCATTGAGTCTCTTCTTGTCATTAAATCATTCTAAATTAATTTGAACGAATTCCACTTTTGCCATTCAAACATTATTTTCTTATATAACTTGTAATTAATCTATTGAAGACAACCAATGCATTATTTTAGCATTAAAAAGTATATCACTCAGTCTTTTCAATCAGTAAATTGTTTGAAGGCACTTCGAACCAATTCTCTTTTTGCATTTAGAACAAGACTTTCATGCATAACTTGCAGTTGATCTATTGATGGCAACTATGCATTTTTTTAGCCATAAAGTCATATTTTTGCATCTCTTTTAGTCAGTAACTCATTCTAAATCACTTCGAACGAAATTCGGCGTTTAAACATGACTTTCGCGCGTAACTTGCAGTTGACCTATTGAAGGCAACAATGCATTTGTTTCGCCTTAAAGTCATGTCATTGAGTCTCTTCTAGTCATTAAATCATTCTAAATTAATTCGAACAAATTCTATTTTTTCCCTTCAAACATTATTTTCTTACATAACTTGTAATTAATCTATTGAAGACAATAATGCATTATTTTAGCATTAAAAAGCATATGACTCAGTCTTTTCAATCATTAAATTGTTTGAAGGCACTTCGAACCAATTCTCTTTTTGCATTTAGAACGCGACTTTCATGCATAACTTGTAATTGATCTATTGATGGCAACTATGCATTTTGTTAGCCTGAAAGTCATATTTTTGCGTCTCTTTTAGTCAGTAAATATTTCTAAGTCACTACGAAAGAAATTCGGCCCTTAAAGATGACTTTCGTGCGTAACTTGCAGTTGATCTATTGAAGGCAACAATGCATTTGATTAGCCTTAAAGTCATGTCATTGAGTGTCTTCTAGTCATTAACTCATTCTAAATTAATTCGAACGAATTCTGTTTTCGTCCTTCAAACATTATTTTTTTACATAACTTGCAATTAATCTAGTAAAGACAAAAATGCATTACTTTAGCATTAAAAAGCATATCACTCAGTTTTTTCAATCATTAAATTGTTTGAACGCACTTCAATTCTATTTTTGTATTTAAAACACGACTTTCATGCATAACTTGCACTTGATCTATTGAAGGCGACTATTCATTTTTTAGCCTTAAGGTCTTATTATTGCGTATCTTTTAGTCAGTAAATCATTCTAAATCACTTCGAACGAAATTCGGCCTTTAAACATGACTTTCGTGCGTAACTTGCAGTTGATCTATTGAAGGCAACAATGCATTTGTTTAGCCTTGAAGTCATGTCATTGAGTCTCTTCTAGTCATTAAATCATTCTAAATTAATTCGAACGAATTCTATTTTCGCCCTTCCAATATTATTTTCTTACATAACTTGTAATTAATCTATTGAAGACAACCAATGCAATATTTTAGCATTAAAAAGCATATCTCTCAGTCTTTTCAATCATTAAATTGTTTGAAGGCACTTCGGACCAATTCTCTTTTTGCATTTAGAACGCGACTTTCATGCATAACTTGCACTTGATCTATTGATGGCGACAATGCATTTTTTTAGCCATAATGTCATATTTTTGCATCTCTTGTAGTCAGTAACTCATTCTAAATCACTTCCAAAGAAGTTCGGCGTTTAAACATGACTTTCGTGCGTAACTTGCAGTTGATCTACTGAAGGCAACAATGCATTTGTTTCGCCTTAAAGTCATGTCACTGAGTCTCTTCTTGTCATTAAATCATTCTAAATTAATTCGAACGAATTATATTTTCGCCCTTCCAAAATTATATTCTTACATAACTTGTAATTAATCTATTGAAGACAACCAATGCAATATTTTAGCATTAAAAAGCATATCACTCAGTCTTTTCAATCATTAAATTGTTTGAAGGCACTTCGAACCAATTCTCTTTTTGCATTTAGAACGCGACTTTCATGCATAACTTGCAATTGATCTATTGATGGCGACAATGCATTTTTTTAGCCATAATGTCATATTTTTGCATCTCTTTTAGTCAGTAACTCATTCTAAATCACTTCCAAAGAAGTTCGGCGTTTAAACATGACTTTCGTGTGTAACTTGCAGTTGATCTATTCAAGGCAACAATGCATTTTTTTCGCCTTAAAGTCATGTCATTGAGTCTCTTCTAGTCATTAAATCATTCTAAATTAATTAGAACAAATTCTATTTTTGCCCTTCAAACATTATTTTCTTACATAACTTGTAATTAATATACTGAAGACAACAATGAATTATTTTAGCGTTAAAAAGCATATCACTCAATCTTTTCAATCATTAAATTGTTTGAAGGCACTTCGAACCAATTCTCTTTTTGCATTTAGAACGCGACTTTCATGCATAACTTGTAATTGATCTATTGATGGCAACTATGCATTTTGTTAGCCTGAAAGTCATATTTTTGCGTCTCTTTTAGTCAGTAAATATTTCTAAATCACTACGAAAGAAATTCGGCCCTTAAAGATGACTTTCGTGCGTAACTTGCAGTTGATCTATTGAAGGCAACAATGCATTTGATTAGCCTTAAAGTCATGTCATTGAGTGTCTTCTAGTCATTAACTCATTCTAAATTAATTCGAACGAATTCTGTTTTCGTCCTTCAAACATTATTTTTTTACATAACTTGCAATTAATCTAGTAAAGACAACAATGCATTACTTTAGCATTAAAAAGCATATCACTCAGTTTTTTCAATCATTAAATTGTTTGAACGCACTTCAATTCTATTTTTGTATTTAAAACACGACTTTCATGCATAACTTGCACTTGATCTATTGAAGGCGACTATTCATTTTTTAGCCTTAAGGTCTTATTATTGCGTATCTTTTAGTCAGTAAATCATTCTAAATCACTTCGAACGAAATTCGGCCTTTAAACATGACTTTCGTGCGTAACTTGCAGTTGATCTATTGAAGGCAACAATGCATTTGTTTAGCCTTGAAGTCATGTCATTGAGTCTCTTCTAGTCATTAAATCATTCTAAATTAATTCGAACGAATTCTATTTTCGCCCTTCCAATATTATTTTCTTACATAACTTGTAATTAATCTATTGAAGACAACCAATGCAATATTTTAGCATTAAAAAGCATATCTCTCAGTCTTTTCAATCATTAAATTGTTTGAAGGCACTTCGGACCAATTCTCTTTTTGCATTTAGAACGCGACTTTCATGCATAACTTGCACTTGATCTATTGATGGCGACAATGCATTTTTTTAGCCATAATGTCATATTTTTGCATCTCTTGTAGTCAGTAACTCATTCTAAATCACTTCCAAAGAAGTTCGGCGTTTAAACATGACTTTCGTGCGTAACTTGCAGTTGATCTACTGAAGGCAACAATGCATTTGTTTCGCCTTAAAGTCATGTCACTGAGTCTCTTCTTGTCATTAAATCATTCTAAATTAATTCGAACGAATTATATTTTCGCCCTTCCAAAATTATATTCTTACATAACTTGTAATTAATCTATTGAAGACAACCAATGCAATATTTTAGCATTAAAAAGCATATCACTCAGTCTTTTCAATCATTAAATTGTTTGAAGGCACTTCGAACCAATTCTCTTTTTGCATTTAGAACGCGACTTTCATGCATAACTTGCAATTGATCTATTGATGGCGACAATGCATTTTTTTAGCCATAATGTCATATTTTTGCATCTCTTTTAGTCAGTAACTCATTCTAAATCACTTCCAAAGAAGTTCGGCGTTTAAACATGACTTTCGTGTGTAACTTGCAGTTGATCTATTCAAGGCAACAATGCATTTTTTTCGCCTTAAAGTCATGTCATTGAGTCTCTTCTAGTCATTAAATCATTCTAAATTAATTAGAACAAATTCTATTTTTGCCCTTCAAACTTTATTTTCTTACATAACTTGTAATTAATCTATTGAAGACAACAATGCATTATTTTAGCATTAAAAAGCATATCACTCAGTCTTTTCAATCATTAAATTGTTTGAAGGCACTTCGAACCAATTCTCTTTTTGCATTTAGAACGCGACTTTCATGCATAACTTGTAATTGGTCTATTTATGGCAACTATGCATTTTTTTAGCCTTAAAGTCATATTTTTGCGTCTCCTTTTGTCAGTAAATCATTCTAAATCACTTCGAACGAAATTCGGCTTTTAAATTTGACTTTCGTGCGTAACTTGCAGTTGATCTATTGAAGGCAACAAGGCATTTGTTTAGCCTTGAAGTCATGTCATTGAGTCTCTTCTAGTCATTAAATCATTCTAAATTAATGCGAACGAATTCTATTTTTGCCCTTCAAACATTATTTTCTTACATAACTTGTAATTAATTTATTGAAGACAACAATGCATTATTTTAGGGTTAAAAAGCATATCACTCAGTCTTTTCAATCATTAAATTGTTTGAAGGCACTTCGAACCAATTCTCTTTTTGCATTTAAAACGCGACTTTCATGCATAACTTGCAATTGATCTATTGATGGCAACTATGCATTTTTTACCCTTAAAGTCATATTTTTTTCATCCCTTTTAGTCAGTAAATCATTCTAAATCATTCTAAATCACTTCGAACGAAATTCGGCGTTTAAACATGACTTTCGTGCGTAACTTGCAGTTGATCTACTGAAGGCAACAATGCATTTGTTTCGTCTTAAAGTCATGTCATTGAGTCTCTTCTAGTCATTAAATCATTCTAAATTAATTCGAACGAATTCTATTTTCGCCCTTCCAATATTATTTTCTTACATAACTTGTAATTAATCTATTGAAGACAACCAATGCAATATTTTAGCATTAAAAAGCATATCTCTCAGTCTTTTCAATCATTAAATTGTTTGAAGGCACTTCGAACCAATTCTCTTTTTGCATTTAGAACGCGACTTTCATGCATAACTTGCAATTGATCTATTGATGGCAACTATGCATTGTTTTAGCCATAAAGTCATATTTTTGCATCTCTTTTAGTCAGTAACTCATTCTAAATCACTTCGAACGAAATTCGGCATTTAAACTTGACATTCGTGCGTAACTTGCAGTTGATCTATTGAAGGCAACAATGCATTTGTTTCGCCTTAAAGTCATGTCATTGAGTCTCTTCTAGTCATTAAATCATTCTAAATTAATTCGAACAAATTCTATTTTTGCCCTTCAAACATTATTTTCTTACATAACTTGTAATTAATCTATTCAAGACAACAATGCATTATTTTAGCATTAAAAAGCATATGACTCAGTCTTTTCAATCATTAAATTGTTTGAAGGCACTTCGAACCACTTTGCTTTTTGCATTTAGAACGCGACTTTCATGCATAACTTGTAATTGATCTATTGATGGCAACTATGCTTTTTTTTAGCCATAAAGTCATATTTTTGCATCTCTTTTAGTCAGTAAATCATTCTAAATCACTTCGTATGAAATTCGGCATTCGAACCTGACTCTCGTGCATAACTTGCAGTTGATCTATTATAGGCAAGAATGCATTTGTTTAGCCTTAAAGTCATGTCATTGAGTGTCTTCTAGTCATTAAATCATTCTAAATTAATTCGAACGAATTCTATTTTCGCCCTTCAAACTTTATTTTCTTACATAACTCGTAATTAATCTATTGAAGACAACAATGCATTATTTTAGCATTAAAAAGCATATGACACAGTCTTTTCAATCATTAAATTGTTTGAAGGCACTTCGAACCAGTTTCCTTTTTGCATTTAGAACGCGACTTTCATGCATAACTTGTAATTGATCTATTGATGGCAACTATGCATTTTTTTAGCCATAAAGTCATATTTTTGCATCTCTTTTAGTCAGTAAATCATTCTAAATCACTCCGAACGAAAATCGGCCTTTAAACATGACTTTCGTGTGTAACTTGCAGTTGATCTATTGAAGGCAACAATGCATTTGTTTAGCCTTGAAGTCATGTCATTGAGTCTCTTCTAGTCATTAAATCATTCTAAATTAATTCGGACGAATTCTATTCTTGCCCTTCAAACATTATTTTCTTACATAACTTGTAACTAATCTATTGAAGACAAGAATGCATTATTTTAGCATTAAAAAGTTTATGACTCAGTATTTTCAATCATTAAATTGTTTCAAGGCACTTTGAAACAATTCTCTTTTTGTATTTAGAACGCAACTTTCATGCGTAACTTGCAATTGATCTATTGATGGCAACAATGCATTTGTTTAGCCTTAACGTCATATTTTTGCGTTTCTTTTTATCAGTAAATCATTCTAAATCACTTCGAACGAAATTCGGCCTTTAAACATGACTTTCGTGCGTAACTTGCAGTTGATCTATTGAAGGCAACAATGCATTTGTTTAGCCTTGAAGTCATGTCATTGAGTCTCTTCTAGTCATTAAATCATTCTAAATTAATTCGAACAAATTCTATTTTTTCGCTTCAAACATTATTTTCTTACATAACTTGTAATTAATCTATTGAAGACAACAATGCATTATTTTAGCATTAAAAAACATATGACTCAGTCTTTTCAATCATTAAATTGTTTGAAGGCACTTCGAACCAATTCTCTTTTTGCATTTAGAACGCGACTTTCATGCATAACTTGTAATTGATCTATTGATGGCAACTATGCATTTTTTAAGCCTGAAACTCATATTTTAGCGCCTCTTTTAGTCAGTAAATATTTCTAAATCACTACGAAAGAAATTCGGCCTTTAAACATTACTTTCGTGCGTAACTTGCAGTTGATCTATTGAAGGCAACAATGCATTTGATTAGCCTTAAAGTCATGTCATTGAGTCTCTTCTAGTCATTAACTCATTCTAAATTAATTCGAACGAATTCTGTTTTCGTCCTTCAAACATTATTTTCTTACATAACTTGCAATTAATCTAGTAAAGACAACAATGCATTCCTTTAGCATTAAAAAGCATATCACTCAGTTTTTTCAATCATTAAATTGTTTGAACGCACTTCAAACCAATTCTATTGTTGTATTTAAAACACGACTTTCATGCATAACTTGCACTTGATCTATTGAAGGCGACTATTCATTTTTTAGCCTTAAGGTCTTATTATTGCGTATCTTTTAGTCAGTAAATCATTCTAAATCACTTCGAACGAAATTCGGCCTTTAAACATGACTTTCTTACATAACTTGTAATTAATCTATTGAAGACAACAATGCATTATTTTAGCATTAAAAAGCATATCACTCAGTCTTTTCAATCATTAAATTGTTTGAAGGCACTTCGGACCAATTCTCTTTTTGCATTTAGAACGCGACTTTCATGCATAACTTGCAATTGATCTATTGATGGCGACAATGCATTTTTTTAGCCATAATATCATATTTTTGCATCTCTTTTAGTCAGTAACTCATTCTAAATCACTTCCAAAGAAGTTCGGCGTTTAAACATGACTTTCGTGCGTAACTTGCAGTTGATCTATTGAAGGCAACAATGCATTTGTTTCGCCTTAAAGTCATGTCATTGAGTCTCTTCTAGTCATTAAATCATTCTAAATTAATTCGAACAAATTCTATTTTTGCCCTTCAAACATTATTTTCTTACATAACTTGTAATTAATCTATTTAAGACAACAATGCATTATTTTAGCATTAAAAAGCATATGACTCAGTGTTTTCAATCATTAAATTGTTTGAAGGCACTTCGAACCAGTTTCCTTTTTGCATTTAGAACGCGACTTTCATGCATAACTTGTAATTGATCTATTGATGGCAACTATGCATTTTTTTAGCCATAACGTCATATTTTTGCATCTCTTTTAGTCAGTAAATCATTCTAAATCACTTCGTATGAAATTCGGCATTCGAACATGACTCTCGTGCATAACTTGCAGTTGATCTATTATAGGCAAGAATGCATTTGTTTAGCCTTAAAGTCATGTCATTCAGTGTCTTCTAGTCATTAAATCATTCTAAATTAATTCGAACGAATTCTATTTTCGCCCTTCAAACTTTATTTTCTTACATAACTTGTAATTAATCTATTGAAGACAACAATGCATTATTTTAGCATTAAAAAGCATATGACTCAGTCTTTTCAATCATTAAATTGTTTGAAGGCACTTCGAACCAATTCTCTTTTTGCATTTAGAACGCGACTTTCATGCATAACTTGTAATTGGTCTATTGATGGCAACTATGCATTTTTTTAGCCTTAAAGTCATATTTTTGCGTCTCCTTTTGTCAGTAAATCATTCTAAATCACTTCGAACGAAATTCGGCTTTTAAATTTGACTTTCGTGCGTAACTTGCAGTTGATCTATTGAAGGCAACAATGCATTTGTTTAGCCTTGAAGTCATGTCATTGAGTCTCTTCTAGTCATTAAATCATTCTAAATTAATGCGAACGAATTCTATTTTTGCCCTTCAAACATTATTTTCTTACATAACTTGTAATTAATTTATTGAGGACAACAATGCATTATTTTAGGGTTAAAAAGCATATCACTCAGTGTTTTCAATCATTAAATTGTTTGAAGGCACTTCGAACCAATTCTCTTTTTCCATTTAAAACGCGACTTTCATGCATAACTTGCAATTGATTTATTGATGGCAACTATGCATTTTTTACCCTTAAAGTCATATTTTTTTCGTCTCTTTTAGTCAGTAAATCATTCTAAATCATTCTAAATCACTTCGAACGAAATTCGGCGTTTAAACATGACTTTCGTGCGTAACTTGCAGTTGATCTACTGAAGGCAACAATGCATTTGTTTCACCTTAAAGTCATGTCACTGAGTCTCTTCTAGTCATTAAATCATTCAAAATTAATTCGAACGAATTCTATTTTCGCCCTTCAAATATTATTTTCTTACATAACTTGTAATTAATCTATTTAAGACAACAATGCATTATTTTAGCATTAAAAAGCATATGACTCAGTGTTTTCAATCATTAAATTGTTTGAAGGCACTTCGAACCAGTTTCCTTTTTGCATTTAGAACGCGACTTTCATGCATAACTTGTAATTGATCTATTGATGGCAACTATGCATTTTTTTAGCCATAAAGTCATATTTTTGCATCTCTTTTAGTCAGTAACTCATTCTAAATCACTTCGAACGAAAGTCGGCATTTAAACATGACATTCATGCGTAACTTGCAGTTGATCTATTGAAGGCAACAATGCATTTTTTTCGCCTTAAAGTCATGTCATTGAGTCTCTTCTAGTCATTAAATCATTCTAAATTAATTCGAACAAATTCTATTTTTTCCCTTCAAACATTATTTTCTTACATAACTTGTAATTAATCTATTGAAGACAACAATGCATTATTTTAGCATTAAAAAGCATATGACTCAGTCTTTTCAATCATTAAATTGTTTGAAGGCACTTCGAACCAATTCTCTTTTTGCATTTAGAACGCGACTTTCATGCATAACTTGTAATTGATCTATTGATGGCAACTATGCATTTTTTTTGCCTGAAAGTCATATTTTTGCGTCTCTTTTAGTCAGTAAATATTTCTAAATCACTACGAAAGAAATTCGGCCTTTAAACATGACTTTCGTGCGTAACTTGCAGTTGATCTATTGAAGGCAACAATGCATTTGATTAGCCTTAAAGTCATGTCATTGATTAGCCTTTAAACGCGACTTTCGTGCATAACTTGCACTTGATCTATTGAAGGAGACTATTCATTTTTTAGCCTTAAAGTCATATTATTGCGTCTCTTTTAGTCAGTAAATCATTCTAAATCACTTCGTATGAAATTCGGCATTCGAACATGACTCTCGTGCATAACTTGCAGTTGATCTATTATAGGCAACAATGCATTTGTTTAGCCTTGAAGTCATTGAGTCTCTTCTAGTCATTAAATCATTCTAAATTAATTCGAACGAATTCTATTTTTACCCTTCAAACACTATTTTCTTACGTGACTTGTAATTAATCTATTGAAGACAACAATGCATTATTTTAGCGTTAAAAAGCATATCACTCAGTCTTTTCAATCATTAAATTGTTTGAAGGCACTTCGAAACAATTCTCTTTTTGCATTTAGAACGCGACTTTCATGCATAACTTGCACTTGATTTGTTGAAGGCGACTATTCATTTTTTAGCCTTAAATTCTTATTTTTGCGTCTCTTTTAGTCAGTAAATCATTCTAAATCACTTCAAACGAAATTCGGCCTTTAAACATGACTCTTGTGCATAACTTGTAGGTGATCTATTATAGGCAACAATGCATTTGTTTAGCTTTGAAGTCATGTCATTGAGTCTCTTATAGTCATTAAATCATTCTAAATTAATTCGAACGAATTCTATTTTTGCCCTTCAAACATTATTTTCTTACGTGACTTGTAATTAATCTATTGAAGACAACAATGCATTATTTTAGCGTTAAAAAGCATATCACTCAGTCTTTTCAATCATTAAATTGTTTGAAGGCACTTCGAACCAATTCTCTTTTCGCATTTAAAACGCGACTTTCATGCATAACTTGCAATTGATCTATTGATGGCAACTATGCATTTGTTTAGCCTTAAGGTCATATTTTTGCGTCTCTTTTTGTCAGTAAATCATTCTAAATCACTTCGAACGAAATTCGGCGTTTAAACATGACTTTCTTGCGTAACTTGCAGCTGATCTATTGAAGGCAACAATGCATTTGTTTAGCCTTGAAGTCATGTCCTTGAGTCTCTTCTAGTCATTAAATCATTCTAAATTAATTCAAACGAAATCTATTTTTGCCCTTCAAACATTATTTTCTTACATAACTTGTAATTAATCTATTGAAGACAGCAATGCATTATTTTAGGGTTAAAAAGCATATCACTCAGTCTTTTCAATCATTAAATTGTTTGAAGGCACTTCGAACCAATTCTCTTTTTGCATTTAAAACGCGACTTTCATGCATAACTTGCAATTGATCTATTCATGGTAACTATGCATTTTTTACCCTTAATGTCATATTTTTTTCGTCTCTTTTAGTCAGTAAATCATTCTAAATCAGTTCGAAAGAAATTCGGCCTTTAAACATGACTTTCGTGCGTAACTTGCAGTTGATCTATTGAAGGCAACAATGCATTTGTTTAGCCTTAAAGTCATATTTTTGCGTCTCTTTTTGTCAATAAAGCATTCTAAATCACTACGAACGAAATTCGGCCTTTAAACATGACTTTCGTGCGTAACTTGCAGTTGATCTATTGAAGGCAACAATGCATTTGTTTAGCCTTAAAGTCATGTGACTGACTCTCTTCTGGTCATTAAATCATTCTAAATTAATTCGAACGAATTCTATTTTTGCCCTTCAAACATTATTTTCTTACATAACTTGTAATTAATCTATTAAAGACAACAATGCATTATTTTAGCGTTAAAAACCATATCACTCAGTCTTTTCAATCATTAAATTGTTTGAAGGCATTTCGAACCAATTCTCTTTTTGCATTTAAAACGCGACTTTCATGCATAACTTGCAATTGATCTATTGATGGTAACTATGCATTTTTTACCCTTAATGTCATATTTTTTTCGTCTCTTTTAGTCAGTAAATCATTCTAAATCAGTTCGAAAGAAATTCGGCCTTTAAACATGACTTTCGTGCGTAACTCGTAGTTGATCTATTGAAGGCAACAATGCATTAGTTTAGCCTTAAAGTCATGTCATTGAGACTCTTCTAGTCATTAATTCATTCTAAATTAATTCAAACGAATTCTATTTTTGCCCTTCAAACATTATTTTGTTAGGTGACTTGTAATTAATCTATTGAAGACAACAATGCATTATTTTCGGATTAAAAAGCATATGACTCAGTCTTTTCAATCATTAAATTTTTTGGAGGCACTTCGTACCAATTCTCTTTTTGCATTTAAAACGCGACTTTCGTGCATAACTTGCACTTGATCTATTGAAGGCGACTATTCATTTTTTAGCCTTAAAGTCATATTATTGCGTCTCTTTTAGTCAGTAAATCATTCTAAATCACTTCGTATGAAATTCTGCATTCGAACATGACTCTCGTGCATAACTTGCAGTTGATCTATTATGGGCAACAATGCATTTGTTTAGCCTTGAAGTCATGTCATTGAGTCTCTTCTAGTCATTAAATCATTCTAAATTAATTCGAACGAATTCTATTTTTGCCCTTCAAACATTATTTTCTTACGTGACTTGTAATTAATCTATTGAAGACAACAATGCATTATTTTAGCGTTAAAAAGCATATCACTTAGTCTTTTCAATCATTAAATTATTTGAAGGAACTTCGAACCAATTCTCTTTTTGCTTTTAGAATGCGACTTTCATGCATAACTTGTAATTGATCTATTGATGGCAACTATGCATTTTTTTAGCCTTAAAGTCATATTTTTGCGTCTCTTTTTGTCAATAAAGCATTCTAAATCACTACGAACGAAATTCGGCCTTTAAACATGACTTTCGTGCGTAACTTGCAGTTGATCTATTGAAGGCAACAATGCATTTGTTTAGCCTTAAAGTCATGTGACTGACTCTCTTCTGGTCATTAAATCATTCTAAATTAATTCGAACGAATTCTATTTTTGCCCTTCAAACATTATTTTCTTACATAACTTGTAATTAATCTATTAAAGACAACAATGCATTATTTTAGCGTTAAAAACCATATCACTCAGTCTTTTCAATCATTAAATTGTTTGATGGCACTTCGAACTAATTCTCTTTTTGCATTTAAAACGCGACTTTCGTGCATAACTTGCAATTGATCTATTGATCACAACTATGCATTTTTTAGCGTTAAATTCATATTTTTGCGTCTCTTTTAGTCAATAAATCATTCTAAATCAGTTCGAAAGAAATTCGGCCTTTAAACATGACTTTCGTGCGTAACTTGCAGTTGATCTATTGAAGGAAACAACGCATTTGTTTAGCCTTGAAGTCATGTCATTGAGTCTCTTCTAGTCATTAAATCATTCTAAATTAATGCGAAAGAATTCTATTTTTGCCCTTCAAACATTATTTTCTTACATAACTTGTAATTAATCTACTGAAGACAACAATGCATTATTTTAGCATTAAAAAGCATATGACTCAGTGTTTTCAATCATTAAATTGTTTGAAGGCACTTCGAACCAATTCTCTTTTTGCATTTAGAACGCGACTTTCATGCATAACTTGTAATTGATCTATTGATGGAAACTATGCATTTTTTTAGCCTTGAAGTCATATTTTTGCGTCTCTTTTTCTCAGTAAATCATTCTAAATCAGTTCGAAAGAAATTCGGCCTTTAAACATGACTTTCGTGCGTAACTTGTAGTTGATCTATTGATGGCAACAATGCATTAGTTTAGCCTTAAAGTCATGTCATTGAGTCACTTCTAGTCATTAAATCATTCTAAATTAATTCGAACGAATTCTATTTTTTCCCTTCAAACATTATTTTCTTACATAACTTGTAATTAATCTATTGAAGACAACAATGCATTATTTTAGGATTAAAAAGCATATGACTCAGTCTTTTCAATCATTAAAGTTTTCGGAGGCACTTCGTACCAATTCTCTTTTTGCATCTAAAACGCGACTTTCGTGCATAACTTGCACTTGATCTATTGAAGGCGACTATTCATTTTTTAGCCTTAAAGTCATATTATTGCGTCTCTTTTAGTCAGTAAATCATTCTAAATCACTTCGTATGAAATTCTGCATTCGAACATGACTCTCGTGCATAACTTGCAGTTGATCTATTATAGCCAACAATGAATTTGTTTAGCCTTGAAGTCATGTCATTGAGTCTCTTCTAGTCATTAAATCATTCTAAATTAATTCGAACGAATTCTATTTTTGCCCTTCAAACATTATTTTCTTACGTGACTTGTAATTAATCTATTGAAGACAACAATGCATTATTTTAGCGTTAAAAAGCATATCACTCAGTCTTTTCAATCATTAAATTGTTTGAAGGCACTTCGAACCAATTCTCTTTTTGCTTTTAGAACGCGACTTTCACGCATAACTTGCAATTGATCTATTGATGGGAACTATGCATTTTTTTAGCCTTAAAGTCATATTTTTGCGTCTCTTTTTGTCAGTAAATCGTTCTAAATCACTTCGAACGAAATTCGGCCTTTAAACATGACTTTCGTGTGTAACTTGCAGTTGATCTATTGAAGGCAACAATGCATTTGTTTAGCTTTAAAGTCATGTCATTGAGTCTCTTCTAGTCATTAAATCATTCTAAATTAATTCGAACGAATTCTATTTTTGCCCTTCAAACATTATTTTCTTACATAACTTGTAATTAATCTATTGAAGACAACAATGCATTATTTTAGGATTAAAAAGCATATGACTCAGTCTTTTCAATCATTAAATTTTTTGGAGACACTTCGTACCAATTCTCTTTCTGCATTTAAAACGCGACTTTCATGCATGACTTGCACTTGATCTATTGAAGGCGACTATTCATTTTTTAGCCTTAAAGTCATATTATTGCGTCTCTTTTAGTCAGTAAATCTTTCTAAATCACTTCGTATGAAATTCGGCATTCGAACATGACTCTCGTGCATAACTTGCAGTTGATCTATTATAGGCAACAATGCATTTGTTTAGCCTTGAAGTCATGTCATTGAGTCTCTTATAGTCATTAAATCATTCTAAATTAATTCGAATGAATTCTATTTTTCCCCTTCAAACATTATTTTCTTACGTGACTTGTAATTAATCTATTGAAGACAACAATGCATTATTTTAGCGTTAAAAAGCATAGCACTCAGTCTTTTCAATCATTAAATTGTTTGAAGGCACTTCGAACCAATTCTCTTTTTGCATTTAGAACGCGACTTTCATGCATAACTTGCAATTGATCTATTGATGGCAACTATGCATTTTTCTAGCCTTAAAGTCATATTTTTGCGTCTCTTTTTGTCAGTAAATCATTCTAAACCACTTCGAACGAAATTCGGCCTTTAAACATGACTTTCATGTGTAACTTGCAGTTGATCTATTGAAGGCAACAATGCATTTGTTTAGCTTTAAAGTCATGTCATTGAGTCTCTTCTAGTCATTAAATCATTCTAAATTAACTTGAACGAATTCTATTTTTGCCCTTCAAACATTATTTTCTTACATAACTTGTAATTAATCTATTGAAGACAACAATGCATTATTTTAGCATTAAAAAGCATATGCCTCAGTCTTTTCAATCATTAAATTGTTTGGAGGCACTTCGAACCAATTCTCTTTTTGCATTTAAAACGCGACTTTCATGCATAACTTGCACTTGATCTATTGAAGGTGACTATTCATTTTTTAACCTTAAAGTCATATTATTGCATCTCTTTGAGTCAATAAATCATTCCAAATCACTTCGATGGAAATCCGGCCTTTAAACATGACTTTCGTGCGTAACTTGCAGTTGATCTATTAAAGGCAACAATGCATTTGTTTAGCCTTGAAGTCATTTCATTGAGTCTCTTCTAGTCATTAAATCATTCTAAATTCATTCGAACGAATTCTATTTTTGCCCTTCAAACATTATTTTCTTACGTGACTTGTAATTAATCTATTGAAGACAACAATGCATTATTTGAGCATTAAAAAGCATATGACTCAGTCTTTTCAATGATTAAATTGTTTGAACGCACTTCGAACGAATTCTGCTTTTGCGTTTAAAGCGCGAGTTTCATGCATAACTTGCAATTGATCTATTGATGGCAACTATGCATTTTTTTAGCCTTAAAGTCATATTTTTGCGTCTCTTTTTCTCAGTAAATCATTCTAAATCAGTTCGAAAGAAATTCGGCCTTTAAACATGACTTTCGTGCGTAACTTGTAGTTGATCTATTGAAGGCAACAGTGCATTAGTTTAGCCTTAAAGTCATGTCATTGAGTCACTTCTAGTCATTAAATCATTCTAAATTAATTCGAACGAATTCTATTTTTGCCCTTCAAACATTATTTTCTTACGTGACTTGTAATTAATCTATTGAAGACAACAATGCATTATTTGAGCATTAAAAAGCATATGACTCAGTCTTTTGAATCATTAAATTGTTTGGAGGCACTTCGAACCAATTCTCTTTTTGCATTTGAAACGCGACTTTCATGCATAACTTGCACTTGATCTATTGAAGGCGACTATTCATTTTTTAGCCTTAAAGTCATATTATTGCATCTCTTTTAGTCAATAAATCATTCCAAATCACTTCGATGGAAATCCGGCCTTTAAACATGATTTTCGTGCGTAACTTGCAGTTGATCTATTTAAGGCAACAATGCATTTGTTTAGCCTTGAAGTCATTTCATTGAGTCTCTTCTAGTCATTAAATCATTCTAAATTAATTCGAACGAATTCTAATTTTGCCCTTCACACATTATTTTCTTACGTGACTTGTAATTAATCTATTGAAGACAACAATGCATTATTTGAGCATTAAAAAGCATATGACTCAGTCTTTTCAATGATTAAATTGTTTGAACGCACTTCGAACGAATTCTCCTTTTACGTTTAAAACGCGAGTTTCATGCATAACTTGCAATTGATCTATTGATGGCAACTATGCATTTTTTTAGCCTTAAAGTCATATTTTTGTGTCTCTTTTTGTCAGTAAATCATTCTAAATCACTTCGAACGAAATTCGGCCTTTCAACATGACTTTCGTGCGTAACTTACAGTTGATCTATTGAAGGCAACAATGCATTAGTTTAGCCTTAAAGTAATGTCATTGAGTCTCTTCTAGTCATTAAATCATTCTAAATTAACTCGAACGAATTCTATTTTTGCCCTTCAAACATTATTTTCTTACATAACTTGTAATTAATCTATTGAAGACAACAATGCATTATTTTAGCATTAAAAAGCATATGACTCAGTCTTTTCAATCATTAAATTGTTTGGAGGCACTTCGAACCAATTCTCTTTTTGCATTTAAAACGCGACTTTCATGCATAACTTGCACTTGATCTATTGAAGGCGACTATTCATTTTTTAGCCTTAAAGTCATATTATTGCGTCTCTTTTAGTCAGTAAATCATTCTAAATCATTTCGTATGAAATTCGGCATTCGAACATGACTCTCGTGCATAACTTGCAGTTGATCTATTATAGGCAACAATGCATTTGTTTAGCCTTGAAGTCATGTCATTGAGTCTCTTCTAGTCATTAAATCATTCTAAATTAATTCGAACGAATTCTATTTTTGCCCTTCAAACATTATTTTCTTACGTGACTTGTAATTAATCTATTGAAGACAACAATACATTATTTTAGCGTTAAAAAGCATATCACTGTGTCTTTTCAATCATTAAATTGTTTGAAGGCACTTCGAACCAATTCTCTTTTTGCATTTAGAACGCGGCTTTCAAGCATAACTTGCAATTGATCTATTGATGGCAACTATGCATTTTTTTAGCCTTAAAGTCATATTTTTGCGTCTCTTTTTCTCCGTAAATCATTCTAAATCAGTTCGAAAGAAATTCGGCCTTTAAACATGACTTTCTTGTGTAACTTGCAGTTGATCTTTTGAAGGCAACAATGCATTTGTTTAGCTTTAAAGTCATGTCATTGAGTCTCTTCTAGTCATTAAATCATTCTAAATTAACTTGAACGAATTCTATTTTTGCCCTTCATTCATTATTTTCTTACATAACTTGTAATTAATCTATTGAAGACAACAATGCATTATTTGAGAATTAAAAAGCATATAACTCAGTCTTTTCAATCATTAAATTGTTTGAAGGCACTTCGAACCAATTCTCTTTTTGCATTTAAAACGCGACTTTCATGCATAACTTGCACTTGATCTATTGAAGGCGACTATTCATTTTTTAGCCGTAAAGTCATATTATTGCGTGTCTTTCAGTCAGTAAATCATTCTAAATCACTTCGTATGAAATTCGGCATTCGAACATGACTCTCGTGCATAACTTGCAGTTGATCTATTATAGGCAACAATGCATTTGTTTAGCCTTGAAGTCATGTCATTGAGTCTCTTATAGTCATTAAATCATTCTAAATTAATTCGAACGAATTCTATTTTTGCCCTTCAAACATTATTTTCTTACGTGACTTGTAATTAATCTATTGAAGACAACAATGCTTTATTTTAGCGTTAAAAAGCATATCACTCAGTCCTTTCAATCATTAAATTGTTTGAAGGCACTTCGAACCAATTCTCTTTTTGCATTTAGAACGCGAGTTTCATGCATAACTTGCAATTGATCTATTGATGGTTACTATGCATTTTTTTAGCCTTAAAGTCATATTTTTGCGTCTCTTTTTCTCCGTAAATCATTCTCAATTACTTCGAACGAAATTCGGCCTTTAAACACGACTTTCGTGCGTAACTTGCAGTTGATCTATTGAAGGCAACAATGCATTTGTTTAGCCTTAAAGTCATGTCATTGAGTCTCTTCTAGTCATTAAATCATTCTAAATTAATTCGAACGAATTCTATTTTTGCCCTTCAAACATTATTTTCTTACGTAACTTGTAATTAATCTATTGAAGACAACAATGCATAATTTTAGCATGAAAAAGCATATCACTCAGTCTTTTCAATCATTAAATTGTTTGAAGGCACTTCGAACCAATTCTCTTTTTGCATTTAGAACGCCACGTTCATGCATAACTTGTAATTGATCTATTGATGCCAACTTTGCATTTTTTTTGCCTTGAAGTCATATTTTTGCGTCTCTTTTTCTCAGTAAATAATTCTAAATCACTTCGAACGAAATTCGGCCTCTAAACATGACTTTCATGCATAACTTGTAGTTGAGCTATTGAAGGCAAATATGCATTTTTTTAGCCTTAAAGTCATATTTTTGCGTCTCTTTTGGTCAGTAAATCATTCTAAATCACTTCGAACAAAATTCGGCCTTTAAACATGACTTTCGTGCGTAACTTACAGTTGATCTATTGAAGGCAACAATGCATTAGTTTAGCCTTAAATTCATGTCATTGAGTCTCTTCTAGTCATTAAATCATTTTAAATTAATTCGAACGAATTCTATTTTTGCCCTTCAAACATTATTTTCTTACATAACTTGTAATTAATATACTGAAGACAACAATGAATTATTTTAGCGTTAAAAAGCATATCACTCAATCTTTTCAATCATTAAATTGTTTGAACGCACTTCGAGCCAATTCTCCTTTTGCATTTAAAACGCGACTTTCATGCATAACTTGCAATTGATCTATTGATGGCAACTATGCATTTTTTTATCCTTAAAGTCATATTTTTGCGTCTCTTTTTCTCAGTAAATCATTCTAAATCAGTTCGAAAGAAATTCGGCCTTTAAACATGACTTTCGTGCGCAACTTGTAGTTGATCTATTGAAGGCAACAATGCATTAGTTTAGCCTTAAAGCCATGTCATTGAGACTCTTCTAGTCATTAAATCATTCTAAATTAATTCAAACGAATTCCATTTTTGCCCTTCAAACATTATTTTCTTACATAACTTGTAATTAATCTATTGAAGACAACAATGCATTATTTTAGCGTTAAAAAGCATATCACTCAGTCCTTTCAATCATTAAATTGTTTGAAGGCACTTCGAACCAATTCTCTTTTTGCATTTAGAACGCGAGTTTCATGCATAACTTGCAATTGATCTATTGATGGTTACTATGCATTTTTTTAGCCTTAAAGTCATATTTTTGCATCTCTTTTTCTCCGTAAATCATTCTCAATTACTTCGAACGAAATTCGGCCTTTAAACACGACTTTCGTGCGTAACTTGCAGTTGATCTATTGAAGGCAACAATGCATTTGTTTAGCCTTAAAGTCATGTCATTGAGTCTCTTCTAGTCATTAAATCATTCTAAATTAATTCGAACGAATTCTATTTTTGCCCTTCAAACATTATTTTCTTACGTAACTTGTAATTAATCTATTGAAGACAACAATGCATAATTTTAGCATGAAAAAGCATATCACTCAGTCTTTTCAATCATTAAATTGTTTGAAGGCACTTCGAACCAATTCTCTTTTTGCATTTAGAACGCCACGTTCATGCATAACTTGTAATTGATCTATTGATGCCAACTTTGCATTTTTTTTGCCTTGAAGTCATATTTTTGCGTCTCTTTTTCTCAGTAAATAATTCTAAATCACTTCGAACGAAATTCGGCCTCTAAACATGACTTTCATGCATAACTTGTAGTTGAGCTATTGAAGGCAAATATGCATTTTTTTAGCCTTAAAGTCATATTTTTGCGTCTCTTTTGGTCAGTAAATCATTCTAAATCACTTCGAACAAAATTCGGCCTTTAAACATGACTTTCGTGCGTAACTTACAGTTGATCTATTGAAGGCAACAATGCATTAGTTTAGCCTTAAATTCATGTCATTGAGTCTCTTCTAGTCATTAAATCATTCTAAATTAATTCAAACGAATTCTATTTTTGCCCTTCAAACATTATTTTCTTAGGTGACTTGTAATTAATCTATTGAAGACAACAATGCATTATTTTAGCATTAAAAAGCATATGACTCAGTCTTTTCAATCACTAAATTGTTTGGAGGCACTTCGAACCAATTCTCTTTTCGCATTTAAAACGCGACTTTCATGCATAACTTGCACTTGATCTATTGAAGGCGACTATTCATTTTTTAGCCTTAAAGTCATACTATTGCGTCTCTTTTAGTCAGTAAATCATTCTAAATCATTTCGTATGAAATTCGGCATTCGAACATGACTCTCGTGCATAACTTGCAGTTGATCTATTATAGGCAACAATGCATTTGTTTAGCCTTGAAGTCATGTCATTGAGTCTCTTCTAGTCATTAAATCATTCTAAATTAATTCGAACGAATTCTATTTTTGCCCTTCAAACATTATTTTCTTACGTGACTTGTAATTAATCTATTGAAGACAACAATACATTATTTTAGCGTTAAAAAGCATATCACTGTGTCTTTTCAATCATTAAATTGTTTGAAGGCACTTCGAACCAATTCTCTTTTTGCATTTAGAACGCGGCTTTCAAGCATAACTTGCAATTGATCTATTGATGGCAACTATGCATTTTTTTAGCCTTAAAGTCATATTTTTGCGTCTCTTTTTCTCCGTAAATCATTCTAAATCAGTTCGAAAGAAATTCGGCCTTTAAACATGACTTTCTTGTGTAACTTGCAGTTGATCTTTTGAAGGCAACAATGCATTTGTTTAGCTTTAAAGTCATGTCATTGAGTCTCTTCTAGTCATTAAATCATTCTAAATTAACTTGAACGAATTCTATTTTTGCCCTTCATTCATTATTTTCTTACATAACTTGTAATTAATCTATTGAAGACAACAATGCATTATTTGAGCATTAAAAAGCATATAACTCAGTCTTTTCAATCATTAAATTGTTTGAAGGCACTTCGAACCAATTCTCTTTTTGCATTTAAAACGCGACTTTCATGCATAACTTGCACTTGATCTATTGAAGGCGACTATTCATTTTTTAGCCGTAAAGTCATATTATTGCGTGTCTTTCAGTCAGTAAATCATTCTAAATCACTTCGTATGAAATTCGGCATTCGAACATGACTCTCGTGCATAACTTGCAGTTGATCTATTATAGGCAACAATGCATTTGTTTAGCCTTGAAGTCATGTCATTGAGTCTCTTATAGTCATTAAATCATTCTAAATTAATTCGAACGAATTCTATTTTTGCCCTTCAAACATTATTTTCTTACGTGACTTGTAATTAATCTATTGAAGACAACAATGCTTTATTTTAGCGTTAAAAAGCATATCACTCAGTCCTTTCAATCATTAAATTGTTTGAAGGCACTTCGAACCAATTCTCTTTTTGCATTTAGAACGCGAGTTTCATGTATAACTTGCAATTGATCTATTGATGGTTACTATGCATTTTTTTAGCCTTAAAGTCATATTTTTGCGTCTCTTTTTCTCCGTAAATCATTCTCAATTACTTCGAACGAAATTCGGCCTTTAAACACGACTTTCGTGCGTAACTTGCAGTTGATCTATTGAAGGCAACAATGCATTTGTTTAGCCTTAAAGTCATGTCATTGAGTCTCTTCTAGTCATTAAATCATTCTAAATTAATTCGAACGAATTCTATTTTTGCCCTTCAAACATTATTTTCTTACGTAACTTGTAATTAATCTATTGAAGACAACAATGCATAATTTTAGCATGAAAAAGCATATCACTCAGTCTTTTCAATCATTAAATTGTTTGAAGGCACTTCGAACCAATTCTCTTTTTGCATTTAGAACGCCACGTTCATGCATAACTTGTAATTGATCTATTGATGCCAACTTTGCATTTTTTTTGCCTTGAAGTCATATTTTTGCGTCTCTTTTTCTCAGTAAATAATTCTAAATCACTTCGAACGAAATTCGGCCTCTAAACATGACTTTCATGCATAACTTGCAGTTGAGCTATTGAAGGCAAATATGCATTTTTTTAGCCTTAAAGTCATATTTTTGCGTCTCTTTTGGTCAGTAAATCATTCTAAATCACTTCGAACAAATTTCGGCCTTTAAACATGACTTTCGTGCGTAACTTACAGTTGATCTATTGAAGGCAACAATGCATTAGTTTAGCCTTAAATTCATGTCATTGAGTCTCTTCTAGTCATTAAATCATTTTAAATTAATTCGAACGAATTCTATTTTTGCCCTTCAAACATTATTTTCTTACATAACTTGTAATTAATATACTGAAGACCACAATGAATTATTTTAGCGTTAAAAAGCATATCACTCAATCTTTTCAATCATTAAATTGTTTGAACGCACTTCGAGCCAATTCTCCTTTTGCATTTAAAACGCGACTTTCATGCATAACTTGCAATTGATCTATTGATGGCAACTATGCATTTTTTTATCCTTAAAGTCATATTTTTGCGTCTCTTTTTCTCAGTAAATCATTCTAAATCAGTTCGAAAGAAATTCGGCCTTTAAACATGACTTTCGTGCGCAACTTGTAGTTGATCTATTGAAGGCAACAATGCATTAGTTTAGCCTTAAAGCCATGTCATTGAGACTCTTCTAGTCATTAAATCATTCTAAATTAATTCAAACGAATTCTATTTTTGCCCTTCAAACATTATTTTCTTACATAACTTGTAATTAATCTATTGAAGACAACAATGCATTATTTTAGCATTAAAAAGCATATGACTCAGTCTTTTCAATCAATAAATTGTTTGGAGGCACTTCGAATCAATTCTCTTTTTGCATTTAAAACGCGACTTTCATGCATAACTTGCACTTGATCTATTGAAGGCGACTATTCATTTTTTAGCCTTAAAGTCATATTATTGCATCTCTTTTAGTCAGTAAATCATTCTAAATCACTTCGAAGGAAATCCGGCCTTTAAACATGACTTTCGTGCGTAACTTGCAGTTGATCTATTGAAGGCAACAATGCATTTGTTTAGCCTTGAAGTCATGTCATTGAGTCTCTTCTAGTCATTAAATCATTCTAAATTAATTCAAACGAATTCTATTTTTGCCCTTCAAACATTATTTTCTTAGGTGACTTGTACTTAATCTATTGAAGACAACAATGCATTATTTGAGCATTAAAAAGCATGTCACTCAGTCTTTTCAATCATTAAATTGTTTGAAGGCACTTCGAACCAATTCTCTTTTTGCATTTAGAACGCCACGTTCATGCATAACTTGTAATTGATCTATTGATGCCAACTTTGCATTTTTTTTGCCTTGAAGTCATATTTTTGCCTCTCTTTTTCTCAGTAAATAATTCTAAATCACATCGAACGAAATTCGGCCTTTAAACATGACTTTCATGCATAACTTGTAGTTGATCTATTGAAGGCAACTATCCATTTTTTTGGCCTTTAAGTCGTATTTTTGCGTCTCTTTTTGTTAGTAAATCATTCTTAATCACTTCGAACGAAATTCGGCCTTTAAACATGACTTTCGTGCGTAACTTACAGTTGATCTATTGAAGGCAACAATGCATTAGTTTAGCCTTAAATTCATGTCATTGAGTCTCTTCTAGTCATTAAATCATTCTAAATTAATTCAAACGAATTCTATTTTTGCCCTTCAAACATTATTTTCTTAGGTGACTTGTAATTAATCTATTGAAGACAACAATGCATTATTTGAGCATTAAAAAGCATATCACTCAGTCTTTTCAATCAATAAATTGTTTGAAGGCACTTCGAACCAATTCTCTTTTTGCATTTAGAACGCCACGTTCATGCATAACTTGTAATTGATCTATTGATGGCAACTATGCATTTTTTTAGCCTTGAAGTCATATTTTTGCGTCTCTTTTTTTCAGTAAATTATTCTAAATCACTTCGAACGAAATTCGGCCTCTAAACATGACTTTCATGCATAACTTGTAGTTGATCTATTGAAGGCAAATATGCATTTTTTTAGCATTAAAGTCATATTTTTGCGTCTCTTTTGGTCAGTAAATCATTCTAAATCACTTCGAACAAAATTCGGCCTTTAAACATGACTTTCGTGCGTAACTTACAGTTGATCTATTGAAGGCAACAATGCATTAGTTTAGCCTTAAATTCATGTCATTGAGTCTCTTCTAGTCATTAAATCATTTTAAATTAATTCGAACGAATTCTATTTTTGCCCTTCAAACATTATTTTCTTACATAACTTGTAATTAATCTACTGAAGACAACAATGCATTATTTTAGCGTTAAAAAGCATATCACTCAGTCTTTTCAATCATTAAATTTTTTAAACGCACTTCGAAGCAATTCTCCTTTTGCATTTAAAACGAGACTTTCATGCATAACTTGCAATTGATCTACTGATGGCAACTATGCATTTTTGTAGCCTTGAAGTCATATTTTTGCGTCTCTTTTTCTCAGTAAATCATTCTAAATCACTTCGAACGAAATTCGGCCTCTAAACATGACTTTCATGCATAACTTGTAGTTGATCTATTGCAGGAAACTATGCATTTTTTTAGCCTTAAAGTCATATTTTTGCGTCTCTTTTGGTCAGTAAATCATTCTAAATCACTTCGAACAAAATTCGGCCTTTAAACATGACTTTCGTGTGTATCTTACAGTTGATCTATTGAAGGCAACAATGCATTAGTTTAGCCTTAAATTCATGTCATTGAGTCTCTTCTAGTCATTAAATCATTCTAAATTAATTCGAACGAATTCTATTTTTGCCCTTCAAACATTATTTTCTTACATAACATGTAATTAATCTACTGAAGACAACAATGCATTATTTTAACGTTAAAAAGCATATCACTCAGTCTTTTCAATCATTAAATTTTTTAAACGCACTCCGAAGCAATTCTCCTTTTGCATTTAACACGAGACTTTCATGCATAGCTTGCAATTGATCTATTGATGGCAACTATGCATTTTTTTAGCCTTAAAGTCATATTTTTGCGTCACTTTTTGTCAGTAAATCATTCTCAATTACTTCGAACGAAATTCGGCCTTTAAACACGACTTTCGTGCGTAACTTGCAGTTGATCTATTGAAGGCAACAATGCATTTGTTTAGCCTTAAAGTCATGTCATTGAGTCTCTTCTAGTCATTAAATCATTCTAAATTAATTCGAACGAATTCTATTTTTGCCCTTCAAACATTATTTTCTTACGTAACTTGTAATTAATCTATTGAAGACAACAATGCATAATTTTAGCATGAAAAAGCATATGACTCAGTCTTTTCAATCATTAAATTGTTTGAAGGCACTTCGAACCAATTCTCTTTTTGCATTTAGAACGCGACTTTCATGCATAACTTGTAAGTGATCTATTGATGGCAACTATTCATTTTTTTTAGCCTTGAAGTCATATTTTTGCGTCTCTTTTTCTCAGTAAATCATTCTAAATCACTTCGAACGAAATTCGGCCTCTAAACATGACTTTCATGCATAACTTGTAGTTGATCTATTGAAGGCAACTATGCATTTTTTTAGCCTTGAAGTCATATTTTTGCATCTCTTTTAGTCAGTAAATCATTCTAAATCACTTCGAAGGAAATCCGGCCTTTAAACATGACTTTCGTGCGTAACTTGCAGTTGATCTATTGAAGGCAACAATGCATTTTTTTAGCCTTGAAGTCATGTCATTGAGTCTTTTCTAGTCATTAAATCATTCTAAATTAATTCAAACGAATTCTATTTTTGCCCTTCAAACATTATTTTCTTAGGTGACTTGTAATTAATCTATTGAAGACAACAATGCATTATTTGAGCATTAAAAAGCATGTCACTCAGTTTTTTCAATCATTAAATTGTTTGAAGGCACTTCGAACCAATTCTCTTTTTGCATTTAGAACGCCACGTTCATGCATAACTTGTAATTGATCTATTGATGCCAACTTTGCATTTTTTTTGCCCTGAAGTCATCTTTTTGCCTCTCTTTTTCTCAGTAAATAATTCTAAATCACATCGAACGAAATTCGGCCTTTAAACATGACTTTCATGCATAACTTGTAGTTGATCTATTGAAGGCAACTATCCATTTTTTTGGCCTTAAAGTCGTATTTTTGCGTCTCTTTTTGTTAGTAAATCATTCTAAATCACTTCGAACGAAATTCGGCCTTTAAACATGACTTTCGTGCGTAACTTACAGTTGATCTATTGAAGGCAACAATGCATTAGTTTAGCCTTAAATTCATGTCATTGAGTCTCTTCTAGTCATTAAATCATTCTAAATTAATTCGAACGAATTCTATTTTTGCCCTTCAAACATTATTTTCTTACGTAACTTGTAATTAATCTATTGAAGACAACAATGCATAATTTTAGCATGAAAAAGCATATCACTCAGTGTTTTCAATCATTAAATTGTTTGAAGGCACTTCGAACCAATTCTCTTTTTGCATTTAGAACGCCATGTTCATGCATAACTTGTAATTGATCTATTGATGGCAACTTTGCATTTTTTTTGCCTTGAAGTCATATTTTTGCGTCTCTTTTTCTCAGTAAATAATTCTAAATCACTCCGAACGAAATTCGGCCTTTAAAGATGACTTTCATGCATAACTTGTAGTTGATCTATTGAAGGCAACTATGCATTTTTTTAGCCTTAAAGTCATATTTTTGCGTCTCTTTTGGTCAGTAAATCATTCTAAATCACTACGAACAAAATTCGGCCTTTAAACATGACTTTCGTGCGTATCTTACAGTTGATCTATTGAAGGCAACAATGCATTAGTTTAGCCTTAAATTCATGTCATTGAGTCTCTTCTAGTCATTAAATCATTCTAAATTAATTCGAACGAATTCTATTTTTGCCCTTCAAACATTATTTTCTTACATAACATGTAATTAATCTACTGAAGACAACAATGCATTATTTTAACGTTAAAAAGCATATCACTCAGTCTTTTCAATCATTAAATTTTTTAAACGCACTTCGAAGCAATTCTCCTTTTGCATTTAAAACGAGACTTTCATGCATAGCTTGCAATTGATCTCTCGATGGCAACTATGCATTTTTTTAGCCTTAAAGTCATATTTTTGCGTCTCTTTTTGTCAGTAAATCATTCTCAATTACTTCGAACGAAATTCGGCCTTTAAACACGACTTTCGTGCGTAACTTGCAGTTGATCTATTGAAGGCAACAATGCCTTTTTTTTAGCCTAAAAGTCATGTCATTGAGTCTCTTCTAGTCATTAAATCATTCTAAATTAATTCGAACGAATTCTATTTTTGCCCTTCAAACATTATTTTCTTACATAACTTGTAATTAATCTATTGAAGACAACAATGCATAATTTTAGCATGAAAAAGCATATCACTCAGTCTTTTCAATCATTAAATTGTTTGAAGGCGCTTCGAACCAATTCTCTTTTTGCATTTAGAACGCCACGTTCATGCATAACTTGTAATTGATCTATTGATGGCAACTATGCATTTTTTTAGCCTTGAAGTCATATTTTTGCGTCTCTTTTTTTCAGTAAATTATTCTAAATCACTTCGAACGAAATTCGGCCTCTAAACATGACTTTCATGCATAACTTGTAGTTGATCTATTGAAGGCAAATATGCATTTTTTTAGCATTAAAGTCATATTTTTGCGTCTCTTTTGGTCAGTAAATCATTCTAAATCACTTCGAACAAAATTCGGCCTTTAAACATGACTTTCGTGCGTAACTTACAGTTGATCTATTGAAGGCAACAATGCATTAGTTTAGCCTTAAATTCATGTCATTGAGTCTCTTCTAGTCATTAAATCATTTTAAATTAATTCGAACGAATTCTATTTTTGCCCTTCAAACATTATTTTCTTACATAACTTGTAATTAATCTACTGAAGACAACAATGCATTATTTTAGCGTTAAAAAGCATATCACTCAGTCTTTTCAATCATTAAATTTTTTAAACGCACTTCGAAGCAATTCTCCTTTTGCATTTAAAACGAGACTTTCATGCATAACTTGCAATTGATCTACTGATGGCAACTATGCATTTTTGTAGCCTTGAAGTCATATTTTTGCGTCTCTTTTTCTCAGTAAATCATTCTAAATCACTTCGAACGAAATTCGGCCTCTAAACATGACTTTCATGCATAACTTGTAGTTGATCTATTGAAGGAAACTATGCATTTTTTTAGCCTTAAAGTCATATTTTTGCGTCTCTTTTGGTCAGTAAATCATTCTAAATCACTTCGAACAAAATTCGGCCTTTAAACATGACTTTCGTGTGTATCTTACAGTTGATCTATTGAAGGCAACAATGCATTAGTTTAGCCTTAAATTCATGTCATTGAGTCTCTTCTAGTCATTAAATCATTCTAAATTAATTCGAACGAATTCTATTTTTGCCCTTCAAACATTATTTTCTTACATAACATGTAATTAATCTACTGAAGACAACAATGCATTATTTTAACGTTAAAAAGCATATCACTCAGTCTTTTCAATCATTAAATTTTTTAAACGCACTCCGAAGCAATTCTCCTTTTGCATTTAACACGAGACTTTCATGCATAGCTTGCAATTGATCTATTGATGGCAACTATGCATTTTTTTAGCCTTAAAGTCATATTTTTGCGTCACTTTTTGTCAGTAAATCATTCTCAATTACTTCGAACGAAATTCGGCCTTTAAACACGACTTTCGTGCGTAACTTGCAGTTGATCTATTGAAGGCAACAATGCATTTGTTTAGCCTTAAAGTCATGTCATTGAGTCTCTTCTAGTCATTAAATCATTCTAAATTAATTCGAACGAATTCTATTTTTGCCCTTCAAACATTATTTTCTTACGTAACTTGTAATTAATCTATTGAAGACAACAATGCATAATTTTAGCATGAAAAAGCATATGACTCAGTCTTTTCAATCATTAAATTGTTTGAAGGCACTTCGAACCAATTCTCTTTTTGCATTTAGAACGCGACTTTCATGCATAACTTGTAAGTGATCTATTGATGGCAACTATTCATTTTTTTTAGCCTTGAAGTCATATTTTTGCGTCTCTTTTTCTCAGTAAATCATTCTAAATCACTTCGAACGAAATTCGGCCTCTAAACATGACTTTCATGCATAACTTGTAGTTGATCTATTGAAGGCAACTATGCATTTTTTTAGCCTTGAAGTCATATTTTTGCATCTCTTTTAGTCAGTAAATCATTCTAAATCACTTCGAAGGAAATCCGGCCTTTAAACATGACTTTCGTGCGTAACTTGCAGTTGATCTATTGAAGGCAACAATGCATTTGTTTAGCCTTGAAGTCATGTCATTGAGTCTTTTCTAGTCATTAAATCATTCTAAATTAATTCAAACGAATTCTATTTTTGCCCTTCAAACATTATTTTCTTAGGTGACTTGTAATTAATCTATTGAAGACAACAATGCATTATTTGAGCATTAAAAAGCATGTCACTCAGTTTTTTCAATCATTAAATTGTTTGAAGGCACTTCGAACCAATTCTCTTTTTGCATTTAGAACGCCACGTTCATGCATAACTTGTAATTGATCTATTGATGCCAACTTTGCATTTTTTTTGCCCTGAAGTCATCTTTTTGCCTCTCTTTTTCTCAGTAAATAATTCTAAATCACATCGAACGAAATTCGGCCTTTAAACATGACTTTCATGCATAACTTGTAGTTGATCTATTGAAGGCAACTATCCATTTTTTTGGCCTTAAAGTCGTATTTTTGCGTCTCTTTTTGTTAGTAAATCATTCTAAATCACTTCGAACGAAATTCGGCCTTTAAACATGACTTTCGTGCGTAACTTACAGTTGATCTATTGAAGGCAACAATGCATTAGTTTAGCCTTAAATTCATGTCATTGAGTCTCTTCTAGTCATTAAATCATTCTAAATTAATTCGAACGAATTCTATTTTTGCCCTTCAAACATTATTTTCTTACGTAACTTGTAATTAATCTATTGAAGACAACAATGCATAATTTTAGCATGAAAAAGCATATCACTCAGTGTTTTCAATCATTAAATTGTTTGAAGGCACTTCGAACCAATTCTCTTTTTGCATTTAGAACGCCATGTTCATGCATAACTTGTAATTGATCTATTGATGCCAACTTTGCATTTTTTTTGCCTTGAAGTCATATTTTTGCCTCTCTTTTTCTCAGTAAATAATTCTAAATCACTTCGAACGAAATTCGGCCTTTAAAGATGACTTTCATGCATAACTTGTAGTTGATCTATTGAAGGCAACTATGCATTTTTTTAGCCTTAAAGTCATATTTTTGCGTCTCTTTTGGTCAGTAAATCATTCTAAATGACTTCGAACGAAATTCGGCCTTTAAACATGACTTTCGTGCGTAACTTGCAGTTGATCTATTGAAGGCAACAATGCATTAGTTTAGCCTTAAATTCATGTCATTGAGTCTCTTCTAGTCATTAAATCATTCTAAATTAATTCGAACGAATTCTATTTTTGCCCTTCAAACATTATTTTCTTACGTAACATGTAATTAATCTACTGAAGACAACAATGCATTATTTTAACGTTAAAAAGCATATCACTCAGTCTTTTCAATCATTAAATTTTTTAAACGCACTTCGAAGCAATTCTCCTTTTGCATTTAAAACGAGACTTTCATGCATAGCTTGCAATTGATCTCTCGATGGCAACTATGCATTTTTTTAGCCTTAAAGTCATATTTTTGCGTCTCTTTTTGTCAGTAAATCATTCTCAATTACTTCGAACGAAATTCGGCCTTTAAACACGACTTTCGTGCGTAACTTGCAGTTGATCTATTGAAGGCAACAATGCCTTTTTTTTAGCCTAAAAGTCATGTCATTGAGTCTCTTCTAGTCATTAAATCATTCTAAATTAATTCGAACGAATTCTATTTTTGCCCTTCAAACATTATTTTCTTACATAACTTGTAATTAATCTATTGAAGACAACAATGCATAATTTTAGCATGAAAAAGCATATCACTCAGTCTTTTCAATCATTAAATTGTTTGAAGGCGCTTCGAACCAATTCTCTTTTTGCATTTAGAACGCCACGTTCATGCATAACTTGTAATTGATCTATTGATGCCAACTTTGCATTTTTTTTGCCTTGAAGTCATATTTTTGCGTATCTTTTTCTCAGTAAATAATTCTAAATCACTTCGAACGAAATTTGGCCTTTAAACATGACTTTCATGCATAACTTGTAGTTGATCTATTGAAGGCAACTATCTATTTTTTTAGCCTTAAAGTCATATTTTTGCGTCTCTTTTTGTCAGTAAATCATTCTAAATCACTTCGAACGAAATTCGGCCTTTAAACATGACTTTCGTGCGTAACTTGCAGTTGATCTATTGAAGGCAACAATGCATTAGTTTAGCCTTAAATTCATGTCATTGAGTCTCTTCTAGTCATTAAATCATTCTAAATTAATTCAAACGAATTCTATTTTTGCCCTTCAAACATTATTTTCTTACGTAACTTGTAATTAATCTATTGAAGACAACAATGCATAATTTTAGCATGAAAAAGCATATCACTCAGTGTTTTCAATCATTAAATTGTTTGAAGGCACTTCGAACCAATTCTCTTTTTGCATTTAGAACGCCATGTTCATGCATAACTTGTAATTGATCTATTGATGCCAACTTTGCATTTTTTTTGCCTTGAAGTCATATTTTTGCGTATCTTTTTCTCAGTAAATAATTCTAAATCACTTCGAACGAAATTCGGCCTTTAAACATGACTTTCATGCATAACTTGTAGTTGATCTATTGAAGGCAACTATCCATTTTTTTAGCCTTAAACTCATATTTTTGCGTCTCTTTTTGTCAGTAAATCATTCTAAATCACTTCGAATGAAATTCGGCCTTTAAACATGACTTTCGTGCGTAACTTGCAGTTGATCTATTGAAGGCAACAATGCATTTGTTAAGCGTTAAAGTCATGTCATTGAGTCTCTTGAAGTCATTAAATCATCCTAAATTAATTCGAACGAATTCTATTTTTGCCCTTCAAACATTATTTTCTTACGTAACTTGTAATTAATCTATTGAAGACAACAATGCATAATTTTACCATGAAAAAGCATATCACTCAGTCTTTTCAATCATTAAATTGTTTGAACGCACTTCGAACCAATTCTCTTTTTGCATTTAAAATGCGACTTTCATGCATAACTTGTAATTGATCTATTGATGCCAACTTTGCATTTTTTTTGCCTTGAAGTCATATTTTTGCGTCTCTTTTTCTCAGTAAATAATTCTAAATCACTTCGAACGAAATTCGGCCTTTAAACATGACTTTCATGCATAACCTGTAGTTGATCTATTGAAGGCAACTATCCATTTTTTTAGCCTTAAAGTCATATTTTTGCGTCTCTTTTTGTCAGTAAATCATTCTAAATCACTTCGAATGAAATTCGGCCTTTAAACATGACTTTCGTGCGTAACTTGCAGTTGATCTATTGAAGGCAACAATGCATTTGTTAAGCGTTAAAGTCATGTCATTGAGTCTCTTGAAGTCATTAAATCATCCTAAATTAATTCGAACGAATTCTATTTTTGCCCTTCAAACATTATTTTCTTACGTAACTTGTAATTAATCTATTGAAGACAACAATGCATAATTTTACCATGAAAAAGCATATCACTCAGTCTTTTCAATCATTAAATTGTTTGAACGCACTTCGAACCAATTCTCTTTTTGCATTTAAAATGCGACTTTCATGCATAACTTGCAATTGATCTATTGATGGCAACTATGCATTTGTTTAGCCTTGAAGTCATATTTTTGCGTCTCTTTTTCTCAGTAAATCATTCTAAATCACTTCCAACGAAATTCGGCATTTAAACATGACTTTCGTGCGTAACTTGTAGTTGATCTATTGAAGGCAACAATGCATTAGTTTAGCCTTAAATTCATGTCATTGAGTCTCTTCTAGTCATTAAATCATTCTAAATTAATTCGAACGAATTCTATTTTTGCCCTTCAAACATTATTTTCTTACATAACATGTAATTAATCTACTGAAGACAACAATGCATTATTTTAACGTTAAAAAGCATATCACTCACTCTTTTCAATCATTAAATTTTTTAAATGCACTCCGAAGCAATTCTCCTTTTGCATTTAACACGAGACTTTCATGCATAGCTTGCAATTGATCTATTGATGGCAACTATGCATTTTTTTAGCCTTAAAGTCATATTTTTGCGTCACTTTTTGTCAGTAAATCATTCTCAATTACTTCGAACGAAATTCGGCCTTTAAACACGACTTTCGTGCGTAACTTGCAGTTGATCTATTGAAGGCAACAATGCATTTGTTTAGCCTTAAAGTCATGTCATTGAGTCTCTTCTAGTCATTAAATCATTCTAAATTAATTCGAACGAATTCTATTTTTGCCCTTCAAACATTATTTTCTTACGTAACTTGTAATTAATCTATTGAAGACAACAATGCATAATTTTAGCATGAAAAAGCATATGACTCAGTCTTTTCAATCATTAAATTGTTTGAAGGCACTTCGAACCAATTCTCTTTTTGCATTTAGAACGCGACTTTCATGCATAACTTGTAAGTGATCTATTGATGGCAACTATTCATTTTTTTTAGCCTTGAAGTCATATTTTTGCGTCTCTTTTTCTCAGTAAATCATTCTAAATCACTTCGAACGAAATTCGGCCTCTAAACATGACTTTCATGCATAACTTGTAGTTGATCTATTGAAGGCAACTATGCATTTTTTTAACCTTGAAGTCATATTTTTGCGTCTCTTTTTGTCAGTAAATCATTCCAAATCACTTCGAACGAAATTCGGCCTTTAAACATGACTTTCGTGCATAACATGTAGTTGATCTATTGAAGGCAACTATCCATTTTTTTAGCCTTAAAGTCGTATTTTTGCGTCTCTTTTTGTTAGTAAATCATTCTAAATCACTTCGAACGAAATTCGGCCTTTAAACATGACTTTCGTGCGTAACTTACAGTTGATCTATCGAAGGCAACAATGCATTAGTTTAGCCTTAAATTCATGTCATTGAGTCTCTTCTAGTCATTAAATCATTCTAAATTAATTCAAACGAATTCTATTTTTGCCCTTCAAACATTATTTTCTTAGGTGACTTGTAATTAATCTATTGAAGACAACAATGCATTATTTGAGCATTAAAAAGCATATCACTCAGTCTTTTCAATCAATAAATTGTTTGAAGGCACTTCGAACCAATTCTCTTTTTGCATTTAGAACGCCACGTTCATGCATAACTTGTAATTGATCTATTGATGGCAACTATGCATGTTTTTAGCCTTGAAGTCATATTTTTGCGTCTCTTTTTCTCAGTAAATAATTCTAAATCACTTCGAACGAAATTCGGCCTCTAAACATGACTTTCATGCATAACTTGTAGTTGATCTATTGAAGGCAACTATCCATTTTTTTAGCCTTAAAGTCGTATTTTTGCGTCTCTTTTTGTTAGTAAATCATTCTAAATCACTTCGAACGAAATTCGGCCTTTAAACATGACTTTCGTGCGTAACTTACAGTTGATCTATCGAAGGCAACAATGCATTAGTTTAGCCTTAAATTCATGTCATTGAGTCTCTTCTAGTCATTAAATCATTTTAAATTAATTCGAACGAATTCTATTTTTGCCCTTCAAACATTATTTTCTTACATAACTTGTAATTAATCTACTGAAGACAACAATGCATTATTTTAGCGTTAAAAAGCATATCACTCAGTCTTTTCAATCATTAAATTTTTTAAATGCACTTCGAAGCAATTCTCCTTTTGCATTTAAAACGAGACTTTCATGCATAACTTGCAATTGATCTATTGATGGCAACTATGCATTTTTTTAGCCTTGAAGTCATATTTTTGCGTCTCTTTTTCTCAGTAAATCATTCTAAATCACTTCGAACGAAATTCGGCCTCTAAACATGACTTTCATGCATAACTTGTAGTTGATCTATTGAAGGCAACTATGCATTTTTTTAGCCTTGAAGTCATATTTTTGCGTCTCTTTTTGTCAGTAAATCATTCTAAATCACTTCGAACAAAATTCGGCCTTTAAACATGACTTTCGTGCGTATCTTACAGTTGATCTATTGAAGGCAACAATGCATTAGTTTAGCCTTAAATGCATGTCATTGAGTCTCTTCTTGTCATTAAATCATTCTAAATTAATTCGAACGAATTCTATTTTTGCCCTTCAAACATTATTTTCTTACATAACTTGTAATTAATCTACTGAAGACAACAATGCATTATTTTAACGTTAAAAAGCTAATCACTCAGTCTTTTCAATCATTAAATTTTTTAAATGCACTTCGAAGCAATTCTCCTTTTGCATTTAAAACGAGACTTTTATGCATAGCTTGCAATTGATCTATTGATGGCAACTATGCATTTTTTTAGCCTTAAAGTCATATTTTTGCGTCTCTTTTTGTCAGTAAATCATTCTCAATTACTTCGAACGAAATTCGGCCTTCAAACACGACTTTCGTGCGTAACTTGCAGTTGATCTATTGAAGGCAACAATGCATTAGTTTAGCCTTAAATTCATGTCATTGAGTCTCTTCTAGTCATTAAATCATTCTAAATTAATTCGAACGAATTCTATTTTTGCCCTTCAAACATTATTTTCTTACATAACATGTAATTAATCTACTGAAGACAACAATGCATTATTTTAACGTTAAAAAGCATATCACTCAGTCTTTTCAATCATTAAATTTTTTAAACGCACTCCGAAGCAATTCTCCTTTTGCATTTAACACGAGACTTTCATGCATAGCTTGCAATTGATCTATTGATGGCAACTATGCATTTTTTTAGCCTTAAAGTCATATTTTTGCGTCACTTTTTGTCAGTAAATCATTCTCAATTACTTCGAACGAAATTCGGCCTTTAAACACGACTTTCGTGCGTAACTTGCAGTTGATCTATTGAAGGCAACAATGCATTTGTTTAGCCTTAAAGTCATGTCATTGAGTCTCTTCTAGTCATTAAATCATTCTAAATTAATTCGAACGAATTCTATTTTTGCCCTTCAAACATTATTTTCTTACGTAACTTGTAATTAATCTATTGAAGACAACAATGCATAATTTTAGCATGAAAAAGCATATCACTCAGTCTTTTCAATCATTAAATTGTTTGAAGGCACTTCGAACCAATTCTCTTTTTGCATTTAGAACGCCACGTTCATGCATAACTTGTAATTGATCTATTGATGCCAACTTTGCATTTTTTTTGCCTTGAAGTCATATTTTTGCGTCTCTTTTTCTCAGTAAATAATTCTAAATCACTTCGAACGAAATTCGGCCTTTAAACATGACTTTCATGCATAACTTGTAGTTGATCTATTGAAGGCAACTATCCATTTTTTTAGCCTTAAAGTCATATTTTTGCGTCTCTTTTTGTCAGTAAATCATTCTAAATCACTTCGAACAAAATTCGGCCTTTAAACATGACTTTCGTGCGTAACTTGCAGTTGATCTATTGAAGGCAACAATGCATTTGTTAAGCGTTAAAGTCATGTCATTGAGTCTCTTCTAGTCATTAAATCATCCTAAATTAATTCGAACGAATTCTATTTTTGCCCTTCAAACATTATTTTCTTACGTAACTTGTAATTAATCTATTGAAGACAACAATGCATAATTTTAGCATTAAAAAGCATATGACTCAGTCTTTTCAATCATTAAATTGTTTGAAGGCACTTCGAACCAATTCTCTTTTTGCATTTAGAACGCGACTTTCATGCATAACTTGTAAGTGATCTATTGATGGCAACTATGCATTTTTTTTAGCCTTGAAGTCATATTTTTGCGTCTCTTTTTCTCAGTAAATCATTCTAAATCACTTCGAACGAAATTCGGCCTCTAAACATGACTTTCATGCATAACTTGTAGTTGATCTATTGAAGGCAACTATGCATTTTTTTAGCCTTGAAGTCATATTTTTGCATCTCTTTTAGTCAGTAAATCATTCTAAATCACTTCGAAGGAAATCCGGCCTTTAAACATGACTTTCGTGCGTAACTTGCAGTTGATCTATTGAAGGCAACAATGCATTTGTTTAGCCTTGAAGTCATGTCATTGAGTCTCTTCTAGTCATTAAATCATTCTAAATTAATTCAAACGAATTCTATTTTTGCCCTTCAAACATTATTTTCTTAGGTGACTTGTAATTAATCTATTGAAGACAACAATGCATTATTTGAGCATTAAAAAGCATGTCACTCAGTTTTTTCAATCATTAAATTGTTTGAAGGCACTTCGAACCAATTCTCTTTTTGCATTTAGAACGCCACGTTCATGCATAACTTGTAATTGATCTATTGATGCCAACTTTGCATTTTTTTTGCCTTGAAGTCATATTTTTGCCTCTCTTTTTCTCAGTAAATAATTCTAAATCACATCGAACGAAATTCGGCCTTTAAACATGACTTTCATGCATAACTTGTAGTTGATCTATTGAAGGCAACTATCCATTTTTTTGGCCTTAAAGTCGTATTTTTGCGTCTCTTTTTGTTAGTAAATCATTCTAAATCACTTCGAACGAAATTCGGCCTTTAAACATGACTTTCGTGCGTAACTTGCAGTTGATCTATTGAAGGCAACAATGCATTTGTTAAGCGTTAAAGTCATGTCATTGAGTCTCTTCTAGTCATTAAATCATCCTAAATTAATTCGAACGAATTCTATTTTTGCCCTTCAAACATTATTTTCTTACGTAACTTGTAATTAATCTATTGAAGACAACAATGCATAATTTTAGCATTAAAAAGCATATGACTCAGTCTTTTCAATCATTAAATTGTTTGAAGGCACTTCGAACCAATTCTCTTTTTGCATTTAGAACGCCATGTTCATGCATAACTTGTAATTGATCTATTGATGCCAACTTTGCATTTTTTTTGCCTTGAAGTCATATTTTTGCGTCTCTTTTTCTCAGTAAATAATTCTAAATCACTTCGAACGAAATTCGGCCTTTAAAGATGACTTTCATGCATAACTTGTAGTTGATCTATTGAAGGCAACTATGCATTTTTTTAGCCTGAAAGTCATATTTTTGCGTCTCTTTTGGTCAGTAAATCATTCTAAATCACTTCGAACAAAATTCGGCCTTTAAACATGACTTTCGTGCGTATCTTACAGTTGTTCTATTGAAGGCAACAATGCATTAGTTTAGCCTTAAATTCATGTCATTGAGTCTCTTCTAGTCATTAAATCATTCTAAATTAATTCGAACGAATTCTATTTTTGCCCTTCAAACATTATTTTCTTACATAACATGTAATTAATCTACTGAAGACAACAATGCATTATTTTAACGTTAAAAAGCATATCACTCAGTCTTTTCAATCATTAAATTTTTTAAACGCACTTCGAAGCAATTCTCCTTTTGCATTTAAAACGAGACTTTCATGCATAGCTTGCAATTGATCTATCGATGGCAACTATGCATTTTTTTAGCCTTAAAGTCATATTTTTGCGTCTCTTTTTGTCAGTAAATCATTCTCAATTACTTCGAACGAAATTCGGCCTTTAAACACGACTTTCGTGCGTAACTTGCAGTTGATCTATTGAAGGCAACAATGCCTTTTTTTTAGCCTAAAAGTCATGTCATTGAGTCTCTTCTAGTCATTAAATCATTCTAAATTAATTCGAACGAATTCTATTTTTGCCCTTCAAACATTATTTTCTTACATAACTTGTAATTAATCTATTGAAGACAACAATGCATAATTTTAGCATGAAAAAGCATATCACTCAGTCTTTTCAATCATTAAATTGTTTGAAGGCGCTTCGAACCAATTCTCTTTTTGCATTTAGAACGCCACGTTCATGCATAACTTGTAATTGATCTATTGATGCCAACTTTGCATTTTTTTTGCCTTGAAGTCATATTTTTGCGTATCTTTTTCTCAGTAAATAATTCTAAATCACTTCGAACGAAATTCGGCCTTTAAACATGACTTTCATGCATAACTTGTAGTTGATCTATTGAAGGCAACTATCCATTTTTTTAGCCTTAAAGTCATATTTTTGCGTCTCTTTTTGTCAGTAAATCATTCTAAATCACTTCGAACGAAATTCGGCCTTTAAACATGACTTTCGTGCGTAACTTGCAGTTGATCTATTGAAGGCAACAATGCATTAGTTTAGCCTTAAATTCATGTCATTGAGTCTCTTCTAGTCATTAAATCATTCTAAATTAATTCAAACGAATTCTATTTTTGCCCTTCAAACATTATTTTCTTACGTAACTTGTAATTAATCTATTGAAGACAACAGTGCATAATTTTAGCATGAAAAAGCATATCACTCAGTGTTTTCAATCATTAAATTGTTTGAAGGCACTTCGAACCAATTCTCTTTTTGCATTTAGAACGCCATGTTCATGCATAACTTGTAATTGATCTATTGATGCCAACTTTGCATTTTTTTTGCCTTGAAGTCATATTTTTGCGTATCTTTTTCTCAGTAAATAATTCTAAATCACTTCGAACGAAATTCGTCCTTTAAACATGACTTTCATGCATAACTTGTAGTTGATCTATTGAAGGCAACTATCCATTTTTTTAGCCTTAAAGTCATATTTTTGCGTCTCTTTTTGTCAGTAAATCATTCTAAATGACTTCGAACGAAATTCGGCCTTTAAACATGACTTTCGTGCGTAACTTGCAGTTGATCTATTGAAGGCAACAATGCATTTGTTAAGCGTTAAAGTCATGTCATTGAGTCTCTTCTAGTCATTAAATCATCCTAAATTAATTCGAACGAATTCTATTTTTGCCCTTCAAACATTATTTTCTTACGTAACTTGTAATTAATCTATTGAAGACAACAATGCATAATTTTAGCATGAAAAAGCATATCACTCAGTCTTTTCAATCATTAAATTGTTTGAACGCACTTCGAACCAATTCTCTTTTTGCATTTAGAACGCGACTTTCATGCATAACTTGTAATTGATCTATTGATGCCAACTTTGCATTTTTTTTGCCTTGAAGTCATATTTTTGCGTCTCTTTTTCTCAGTAAATAATTCTAAATCACTTCGAACGAAATTCGGCCTTTAAACATGACTTTCATGCATAACCTGTAGTTGATCTATTGAAGGCAACTATCCATTTTTTTAGCCTTAAAGTCATATTTTTGCGTCTCTTTTTGTCAGTAAATCATTCTAAATCACTTCGAATGAAATTCGGCCTTTAAACATGACTTTCGTGCGTAACTTGCAGTTGATCTATTGAAGGCAACAATGCATTTGTTAAGCGTTAAAGTCATGTCATTGAGTCTCTTGAAGTCATTAAATCATCCTAAATTAATTCGAACGAATTCTATTTTTGCCCTTCAAACATTATTTTCTTACGTAACTTGTAATTAATCTATTGAAGACAACAATGCATAATTTTAGCATGAAAAAGCATATCACTCAGTCTTTTCAATCATTAAATTGTTTGAACGCACTTCGAACCAATTCTCTTTTTGCATTTAAAATGCGACTTTCATGCATAACTTGCAATTGATCTATTGATGGCAACTATGCATTTGTTTAGCCTTGAAGTCATATTTTTGCGTCTCTTTTTCTCAGTAAATCATTCTAAATCACTTCCAACGAAATTCGGCATTTAAACATGACTTTCGTGCGTAACTTGTAGTTGATCTATTGAAGGCAACAATGCATTAGTTTAGCCTCAAAGTCGTGTCATTGAGTCTCTTCTAGTCATTAAATCAATCTAAATTAATTCGAACGAATTCTGTTTTTGCCCTTCAAACAATATTTTCTTACGTAACTTGTAATTAATCTATTGAAGACAACAATGCATAATTTTAGCATTAAAAAGCATATGACTCAGTCTTTTCAATCATTAAATTGTTTGAAGGCACTTCGAACCAATTCTCTTTTTCCATTTAGAACGCGACTTTCATGCATAACTTGTAATTGATCTATTGATGGCAACTATGCATTTTTTTAGCCTTGAAGTCATATTTTTGCGTCTCTTTTTGTCAGTAAATCATTCTAAATCACTTCGAACGAAATTCGGCCTCTAAACATGACTTTCATGCATAACTTGTAGTTGATCTATTGAAGGCAACTATGCATTAGTTTAGCCTTAAAGTCATGTCATTGAGTCTCTTCTAGTCATTAAATCAATCTAAATTAATTCGAACGAATTCTGTTTTTGCCCTTCAAACAATATTTTCTTACGTAACTTGTAATTAATCTATTGAAGACAACAATGCATAATTTTAGCATTAAAAAGCATATGACTCAGTCTTTTCAATCATTAAATTGTTTGAAGGCACTTCGAACCAATTCTCTTTTTGCATTTAGAACGCGACTTTAATGCATAACTTGTAATTGATCTATTGATGGCAACTATGCATTTTTTTAGCCTTGAAGTCATATTTTTGCGTCTCTTTTTGTCAGTAAATCATTCTAAATCACTTCGAACGAAATTCGGCCTCTAAACATGACTTTCATGCATAACTTGTAGTTGATCTATTGAAGGCAACTATGCATTTTTTTAGCCTTGAAGTCATATTTTTGCGTCTCTTTTTGTCAGTAAATCATTCTAAATCACTTCGAACAAAATTCGGCCTTTAAACATGACTTTCGTGCGTATCTTACAGTTGATCTATTGAAGGATACAATGCATTAGTTTAGCCTTAAATGCATGTCATTGAGTCTCTTCTTGTCATTAAATCATTCTAAATTAATTCGAACGAATTCTATTTTTGCCCTTCAAACATTATTTTCTTACATAACTTGTAATTAATCTACTGAAGACAACAATGCATTATTTTAACGTTAAAAAGCTAATCACTCAGTCTTTTCAATCATTAAATTTTTTAAATGCACTTCGAAGCAATTCTCCTTTTGCATTTAAAACGAGACTTTTATGCATAGCTTGCAATTGATCTATTGATGGCAACTATGCATTTTTTTAGCCTTAAAGTCATATTTTTGCGTCTCTTTTTGTCAGTAAATCATTCTCAATTACTTCGAACGAAATTCGGCCTTTAAACACGACTTTCGTGCGTAACTTGCAGTTGATCTATTGAAGGCAACAATGCATTAGTTTAGCCTTAAATTCATGTCATTGAGTCTCTTCTAGTCATTAAATCATTCTAAATTAATTCGAACGAATTCTATTTTTGCCCTTCAAACATTATTTTCTTACATAACATGTAATTAATCTACTGAAGACAACAATGCATTATTTTAACGTTAAAAAGCATATCACTCAGTCTTTTCAATCATTAAATTTTTTAAACGCACTCCGAAGCAATTCTCCTTTTGCATTTAACACGAGACTTTCATGCATAGCTTGCAATTGATCTATTGATGGCAACTATGCATTTTTTTAGCCTTAAAGTCATATTTTTGCGTCACTTTTTGTCAGTAAATCATTCTGAATTACTTCGAACGAAATTCGGCCTTTAAACACGACTTTCGTGCGTAACTTGCAGTTGATCTATTGAAGGCAACAATGCATTTGTTTAGCCTTAAAGTCATGTCATTGAGTCTCTTCTAGTCATTAAATCATTCTAAATTAATTCGAACGAATTCTATTTTTGCCCTTCAAACATTATTTTCTTACGTAACTTGTAATTAATCTATTGAAGACAACAATGCATAATTTTAGCATGAAAAAGCATATCACTCAGTCTTTTCAATCATTAAATTGTTTGAAGGCACTTCGAACCAATTCTCTTTTTGCATTTAGAACGCCACGTTCATGCATAACTTGTAATTGATCTATTGATGCCCACTTTGCATTTTTTTTGCCTTGAAGTCATATTTTTGCGTCTCTTTTTCTCAGTAAATAATTCTAAATCACTTCGAACGAAATTCGGCCTTTAAAGATGACTTTCATGCATAACTTGTAGTTGATCTATTGAAGGCAACTATCCATTTTTTTAGCCTTAAAGTCATATTTTTGCGTCTCTTTTTGTCAGTAAATCATTCTAAATCACTTCGAACAAAATTCGGCCTTTAAACATGACTTTCGTGCGTAACTTGCAGTTGATCTATTGAAGGCAACAATGCATTTGTTAAGCGTTAAAGTCATGTCATTGAGTCTCTTCTAGTCATTAAATCATCCTAAATTAATTCGAACGAATTCTATTTTTGCCCTTCAAACATTATTTTCTTACGTAACTTGTAATTAATCTATTGAAGACAACAATGCATAATTTTAGCATTAAAAAGCATATGACTCAGTCTTTTCAATCATTAAATTGTTTGAAGGCACTTCGAACCAATTCTCTTTTTGCATTTAGAACGCGACTTTCATGCATAACTTGTAAGTGATCTATTGATGGCAACTATGCATTTTTTTTAGCCTTGAAGTCATATTTTTGCGTCTCTTTTTTCAGTAAATCATTCTAAATCACTTCGAACGAAATTCGGCCTCTAAACATGACTTTCATGCATAACTTGTAGTTGATCTATTGAAGGCAACTATGCATTTTTTTAGCCTTGAAGTCATATTTTTGCATCTCTTTTAGTCAGTAAATCATTCTAAATCACTTCGAAGGAAATCCGGCCTTTAAACATGACTTTCGTGCGTAACTTGCAGTTGATCTATTGAAGGCAACAATGCATTTGTTTAGCCTTGAGGTCATGTCATTGAGTCTATTCTAGTCATTAAATCATTCTAAATTAATTCAAACGAATTCTATTTTTGCCCTTCAAACATTATTTTCTTAGGTGACTTGTAATTAATCTATTGAAGACAACAATGCATTATTTGAGCATTAAAAAGCATGTCACTCAGTTTTTTCAATCATTAAATTGTTTGAAGGCACTTCGAACCAATTCTCTTTTTGCATTTAGAACGCCACGTTCATGCATAACTTGTAATTGATCTATTGATGCCAACTTTGCATTTTTTTTGCCTTGAAGTCATATTTTTGCGTATCTTTTTCTCAGTAAATAATTCTAAATCACTTCGAACGAAATTCGGCCTTTAAACATGACTTTCATGCATAACTTGTAGTTGATCTATTGAAGGCAACTATCCATTTTTTTAGCCTTAAAGTCATATTTTTGCGTCTCTTTTTGTCAGTAAATCATTCTAAATCACTTCGAACGAAATTCGGCCTTTAAACATGACTTTCGTGCGTAACTTGCAGTTGATCTATTGAAGGCAACAATGCATTAGTTTAGCCTTAAATTCATGTCATTGAGTCTCTTCTAGTCATTAAATCATTCTAAATTAATTCAAACGAATTCTATTTTTGCCCTTCAAACATTATTTTCTTACGTAACTTGTAATTAATCTATTGAAGACAACAATGCATAATTTTAGCATGAAAAAGCATATCACTCAGTGTTTTCAATCATTAAATTGTTTGAAGGCACTTCGAACCAATTCTCTTTTTGCATTTAGAACGCCATGTTCATGCATAACTTGTAATTGATCTATTGATGCCAACTTTGCATTTTTTTTGCCTTGAAGTCATATTTTTGCGTATCTTTTTCTCAGTAAATAATTCTAAATCACTTCGAACGAAATTCGGCCTTTAAACATGACTTTCATGCATAACTTGTAGTTGATCTATTGAAGGCAACTATCCATTTTTTTAGCCTTAAAGTCATATTTTTGCGTCTCTTTTTGTCAGTATATCATTCTAAATGACTTCGAACGAAATTCGGCCTTTAAACATGACTTTCGTGCGTAACTTGCAGTTGATCTATTGAAGGCAACAATGCATTTGTTAAGCGTTAAAGTCATGTCATTGAGTCTCTTCTAGTCATTAAATCATCCTAAATTAATTCGAACGAATTCTATTTTTGCCCTTCAAACATTATTTTCTTACGTAACTTGTAATTAATCTATTGAAGACAACAATGCATAATTTTAGCATGAAAAAGCATATCACTCAGTCTTTTCAATCATTAAATTGTTTGAACGCACTTCGAACCAATTCTCTTTTTGCATTTAGAACGCGACTTTCATGCATAACTTGTAATTGATCTATTGATGCCAACTTTGCATTTTTTTTGCCTTGAAGTCATATTTTTGCGTCTCTTTTTCTCAGTAAATAATTCTAAATCACTTCGAACGAAATTCGGCCTTTAAACATGACTTTCATGCATAACCTGTAGTTGATCTATTGAAGGCAACTATCCATTTTTTTAGCCTTAAAGTCATATTTTTGCGTCTCTTTTTGTCAGTAAATCATTCTAAATCACTTCGAATGAAATTCGGCCTTTAAACATGACTTTCGTGCGTAACTTGCAGTTGATCTATTGAAGGCAACAATGCATTTGTTAAGCGTTAAAGTCATGTCATTGAGTCTCTTGAAGTCATTAAATCATCCTAAATTAATTCGAACGAATTCTATTTTTGCCCTTCAAACATTATTTTCTTACGTAACTTGTAATTAATCTATTGAAGACAACAATGCATAATTTTAGCATGAAAAAGCATATCACTCAGTCTTTTCAGTCATTAAATTGTTTGAACGCACTTCGAACCAATTCTCTTTTTGCATTTAAAATGCGACTTTCATGCATAACTTGCAATTGATCTATTGATGGCAACTATGCATTTGTTTAGCCTTGAAGTCATATTTTTGCGTCTCTTTTTCTCAGTAAATCATTCTAAATCACTTCCAACGAAATTCGGCATTTAAACATGACTTTCGTGCGTAACTTGTAGTTGATCTATTGAAGGCAACAATGCATTAGTTTAGCCTTAAAGTCGTGTCATTGAGTCTCTTCTAGTCATTAAATCAATCTAAATTAATTCGAACGAATTCTGTTTTTGCCCTTCAAACAATATTTTCTTACGTAACTTGTAATTAATCTATTGAAGACAACAATGCATAATTTTAGCATTAAAAAGCATATGACTCAGTCTTTTCAATCATTAAATTGTTTGAAGGCACTTCGAACCAATTCTCTTTTTGCATTTAGAACGCGACTTTCATGCATAACTTGTAATTGATCTATTGATGGCAACTATGCATTTTTTTAGCCTTGAAGTCATATTTTTGCGTCTCTTTTTGTCAATAAATCATTCTAAATCACTTCGAACGAAATTCGGCCTCTAAACATGACTTTCATGCATAACTTGTAGTTGATCTATTGAAGGCAACTATGCATTAGTTTAGCCTTAAAGTCATGTCATTTAGTCTCTTCTAGTCATTAAATCAATCTAAATTAATTCGAACGAATTCTGTTTTTGCCCTTCAAACAATATTTTCTTACGTAACTTGTAATTAATCTATTGAAGACAACAATGCATAATTTTAGCATTAAAAAGCATATGACTCAGTCTTTTCAATCATTAAATTGTTTGAAGGCACTTCGAACCAATTCTCTTTTTGCATTTAGAACGCGACTTTAATGCATAACTTGTAATTGATCTATTGATGGCAACTATGCATTTTTTTAGCCTTGAAGTCATATTTTTGGGTCTCTTTTTGTCAGTAAATCATTCTAAATCACTTTGAACGAAATTCGGCCTCTAAACATGACTTTCATGCATAACTTGTAGTTGATCTATTGAAGGCAACTATGCATTTTTTTAACCTTGAAGTCATATTTTTGCGTCTCTTTTTGTCAGTAAATCATTCCAAATCACTTCGAACGAAATTCGGCCTTTAAACATGACTTTCGTGCATAACTTGTAGTTGATCTATTGAAGGCAACTATCCATTTTTTTAGCCTTAAAGTCGTATTTTTGCGTCTCTTTTTGTTAGTAAATCATTCTAAATCACTTCGAACGAAATTCGGCCTTTAAACATGACTTTCGTGCGTAACTTACAGTTGATCTATCGAAGGCAACAATGCCTTAGTTTAGCCTTAAATTCATGTCATTGAGTCTCTTCTAGTCATTAAATCATTCTAAATTAATTCAAACGAATTCTATTTTTGCCCTTCAAACATTATTTTCTTAGGTGACTTGTAATTAATCTATTGAAGACAACAATGCATTATTTGAGCATTAAAAAGCATATCACTCAGTCTTTTCAATCAATAAATTGTTTGAAGGCACTTCGAACCAATTCTCTTTTTGCATTTAGAACGCCACGTTCATGCATAACTTGTAATTGATCTATTGATGGCAACTATGCATGTTTTTAGCCTTGAAGTCATATTTTTGCGTCTCTTTTTCTCAGTAAATAATTCTAAATCACTTCGAACGAAATTCGGCCTCTAAACATGACTTTCATGCATAACTTGTAGTTGATCTATTGAAGGCAACTATCCATTTTTTTAGCCTTAAAGTCGTATTTTTGCGTCTCTTTTTGTTAGTAAATCATTCTAAATCACTTCGAACGAAATTCGGCCTTTAAACATGACTTTCGTGCGTAACTTACAGTTGATCTATCGAAGGCAACAATGCATTAGTTTAGCCTTAAATTCATGTCATTGAGTCTCTTCTAGTCATTAAATCATTTTAAATTAATTCGAACGAATTCTATTTTTGCCCTTCAAACATTATTTTCTTACATAACTTGTAATTAATCTACTGAAGACAACAATGCATTATTTTAGCGTTAAAAAGCATATCACTCAGTCTTTTCAATCATTAAATTTTTTAAACGCACTTCGAAGCAATTCTCCTTTTGCATTTAAAACGAGACTTTCATGCATAACTTGCAATTGATCTATTGATGGCAACTATGCATTTTTTTAGCCTTGAAGTCATATTTTTGCGTCTCTTTTTCTCAGTAAATCATTCTAAATCACTTCGAACGAAATTCGGCCTCTAAACATGACTTTCATGCATAACTTGTAGTTGATCTATTGAAGGCAACTATGCATTTTTTTAGCCTTGAAGTCATATTTTTGCGTCTCTTTTTGTCAGTAAATCATTCTAAATCACTTCGAACAAAATTCGGCCTTTAAACATGACTTTCGTGCGTATCTTACAGTTGATCTATTGAAGGCAACAATGCATTAGTTTAGCCTTAAATGCATGTCATTGAGTCTCTTCTTGTCATTAAATCATTCTAAATTAATTCGAACGAATTCTATTTTTGCCCTTCAAACATTATTTTCTTACATAACTTGTAATTAATCTACTGAAGACAACAATGCATTATTTTAACGTTAAAAAGCTAATCACTCAGTCTTTTCAATCATTAAATTTTTTAAATGCACTTCGAAGCAATTCTCCTTTTGCATTTAAAACGAGACTTTTATGCATAGCTTGCAATTGATCTATTGATGGCAACTATGCATTTTTTTAGCCTTAAAGTCATATTTTTGCGTCTCTTTTTGTCAGTAAATCATTCTCAATTACTTCGAACGAAATTCGGCCTTTAAACACGACTTTCGTGCGTAACTTGCAGTTCATCTATTGAAGGCAACAATGCATTAGTTTAGCCTTAAATTCATGTCATTGAGTCTCTTCTAGTCATTAAATCATTCTAAATTAATTCGAACGAATTCTATTTTTGCCCTTCAAACATTATTTTCTTACGTAACTTGTAATTAATCTATTGAAGACAACAATGCATAATTTTAGCATGAAAAAGCATATCACTCAGTCTTTTCAATCATTAAATTGTTTGAAGGCACTTCGAACCAATTCTCTTTTTGCATTTAGAACGCCACGTTCATGCATAACTTGTAATTGATCTATTGATGCCAACTTTGCATTTTTTTTGCCTTGAAGTCATATTTTTGCGTCTCTTTTTCTCAGTAAATCATTCTAAATCACTTTGAACGAAATTCGGCCTTTAAACATGACTTTCATGCATAACCTGTAGTTGATCTATTGAAGGCAACTATCCATTTTTTTAGCCTTAAAGTCATATTTTTGCGTCTCTTTTTGTCAGTAAATCATTCTAAATCACTTCGAATGAAATTCGGCCTTTAAACATGACTTTCGTGCGTAACTTGCAGTTGATCTATTGAAGGCAACAATGCATTTGTTAAGCGTTAAAGTCATGTCATTGAGTCTCTTCAAGTCATTAAATCATCCTAAATTAATTCGAACGAATTCTATTTTTGCCCTTCAAACATTATTTTCTTACGTAACTTGTAATTAATCTATTGAAGACAACAATGCATAATTTTAGCATGAAAAAGCATATCACTCAGTCTTTTCAATCATTAAATTGTTTGAACGCACTTCGAACCAATTCTCTTTTTGCATTTAAAATGCGACTTTCATGCATAACTTGCAATTGATCTATTGATGGCAACTATGCATTTTTTTAGCCTTGAAGTCATATTTTTGCGTCTCTTTTTGTCAGTAAATCATTCTAAATCACTTCGAACGAAATTCGGCCGTTAAACATCACTTTCGTGCGTAACTTGCAGTTGATCTATTGAAGGCAACAATGCATTTGTTAAGCCTTAAAGTCATGTCATTGAGTCTCTTCAAGTCATTAAATCATCCTAAATTAATTCGAACGAATTCTATTTTTGCCCTTCAAACATTATTTTCTTACGTAACTTGTAATTAATCTATTTAAGACAACAATGCATAATTTTAGCATGAAAAAGCATATCACTCAGTCTTTTCAATCATTAAATTGTTTGAACGCACTTCGAACCAATTCTCTTTTTGCATTCAAAACGCGACTTTCATGCATAACTTGCAATTGATCTACTGAAGGGAACTATGCATTTTTTACCCTTAGAGTCATATTTTTGCGTCTCTTTTTGTCAGTAAATCATTCTAAATCACTTCGAACGAAATTTGGCCTTTAAAGATGACTTTCGTGCGTAACTTACAGTTGATCTATTGAAGGCAACAATGCATTAGTTTAGCCTTAAATTCATGTCATTGAGTCTCTTCTAGTCATTAAATCATTCTAAATTAATTCGAACGAATTCTATTTTTGCCCTTGAAACATTATTTTGTTACATAACTGGTAATTAATCTACTGAAGACAACAATGCATTATTTTAGCTTTAAAAAGCATATCACTCAGTCTTTTCAATCATTAAATTGTTTGAACGCACTTCGAACGAATTCTCCTTTTGAAATTTAAAACGCGACTTTCATGCATAACTTGCAATTGATCTATTAATGGCAACTATGCATTTTTTTAGCCTTAAAGTCATATTTTTGCGTCTCGTTTTGTCAGTAAATCATTCTAAATCATTTCGAACGAAATTCGGCCTTTAAACATGACTTTCGTGCGTAACTGGCAGTTGATCTACTGAAGGCAACAATGCATTTTTTAAGCCTTAAAGTCATGTCATTGAGTCTCTTCTAGTCATTAAATCATTCTAAATTAATTCGAACGAATTCTATTTTTGCCCTTCAAACATTATTTTCTTACTTAACTTGTAATTAATCTATTGAAGACAACAATGCATTATTTTAGCATTGAAAAGCATATGACTCAATCTTTTCAGTCATTAAATTGTTTGAAGGGACTTCGAACCAATTCTCTTTTTGCATTTAAAACGCGACTTTCATGCATAACTTGCAATTGATCTATTGATGGCAACTATGCATTTTTTAGCCTTAGAGTCATATTTTTGCGTCTCTTTTTGTCAGTAAATCATTCTAAATCACTTCGAACGAAATTCAGCCTTTAAACATGACTTTCGTGCGTAACTTGTAGTTGATCTATTGAAGGCAACAATGCATTAGTTTAGCCTTAAAGTCATGTCTTTGAGTCTCTTCTAGTCATTAAATCATTCTAAATTAATTCGAACGAATTCTATTTTTGCCCTTCAAACATTATTTTCTTACATAACTTGTAATTAATCTATTGAAGACAACAATGCATTATTTTAGCATTAAAAAGCATATGACTCTGTCTTTTCAATCATTAAATTGTTTGAAGGCACTTCGAACCAATTCTCTTTTTGCATTTAAAACGCGACTTTCATGCATAACTTGCAATTGATCTATTGATGGCAACTATGCATTTTTTAGCCTTAGAGTCATATTTTTGCGTCTCTTTTTGTCAGTAAATCATTCTAAATCACTTCGAACGAAATTGGGCCGTTAAACATGACTTTCGTGCGTAACTTGCAGTTGATCTATTGAACGCAACAATGCATTTGATAAGCCTTAAAGTCATGTCACTGAGTCTCTTCTAGTCATTAAATCATTCTAAATTAATTCGAACGAATTCCATTTTTGCCCTTCAAACATTATTTTCTTACATAACTTGTAATTAATCTATTGAGGACAACAATGCATTATTTTAGCATTAAAAAGCATATGACTCAGTCTTTTCAGTCATTAAATTGTTTGAAGGCACTTCGAACCAATTCTCTTTTTGCATTTAAAACGCGACTTTCATGCATAACTTGCAATTGATCTATTGATGGCAACTATGCATTTTTTAGCCTTAGAGTCATATTTTTGCGTCTCTTTTTGTCAGTAAATCATTCTCAATTACTTCGAACGAAATTCGGCCTTTAAACACGACTTTCGTGCCTAACTTGCAGTTGATCTATTGAAGGCAACAATGCCTTTTTTTTAGCCTAAAAGTCATGTCATTGAGTCTCTTCTAGTCATTAAATCATTCTAAATTAATTCGAACGAATTCTATTTTTGCCCTTCAAACATTATTTTCTTACATAACTTGTAATTAATCTATTGAAGACAACAATGCATAATTTTAGCATGAAAAAGCATATCACTCAGTCTTTTCAATCATTAAATTGTTTGAAGGCGCTTCGAACCAATTCTCTTTTTGCATTTAGAACGCCACGTTCATGCATAACTTGTAATTGATCTATTGATGGCAACTATGCATTTTTTTAGCCTTGAAGTCATATTTTTGCGTCTCTTTTTTTCAGTAAATTATTCTAAATCACTTCGAACGAAATTCGGCCTCTAAACATGACTTTCATGCATAACTTGTAGTTGATCTATTGAAGGCAAATATGCATTTTTTTAGCATTAAAGTCATATTTTTGCGTCTCTTTTGGTCAGTAAATCATTCTAAATCACTTCGAACAAAATTCGGCCTTTAAACATGACTTTCGTGCGTAACTTACAGTTGATCTATTGAAGGCAACAATGCATTAGTTTAGCCTTAAATTCATGTCATTGAGTCTCTTCTAGTCATTAAATCATTTTAAATTAATTCGAACGAATTCTATTTTTGCCCTTCAAACATTATTTTCTTACATAACTTGTAATTAATCTACTGAAGACAACAATGCATTATTTTAGCGTTAAAAAGCATATCACTCAGTCTTTTCAATCATTAAATTTTTTAAACGCACTTCGAAGCAATTCTCCTTTTGCATTTAAAACGAGACTTTCATGCATAACTTGCAATTGATCTACTGATGGCAACTATGCATTTTTGTAGCCTTGAAGTCATATTTTTGCGTCTCTTTTTCTCAGTAAATCATTCTAAATCACTTCGAACGAAATTCGGCCTCTAAACATGACTTTCATGCATAACTTGTAGTTGATCTATTGAAGGAAACTATGCATTTTTTTAGCCTTAAAGTCATATTTTTGCGTCTCTTTTGGTCAGTAAATCATTCTAAATCACTTCGAACAAAATTCGGCCTTTAAACATGACTTTCGTGTGTATCTTACAGTTGATCTATTGAAGGCAACAATGCATTAGTTTAGCCTTAAATTCATGTCATTGAGTCTCTTCTAGTCATTAAATCATTCTAAATTAATTCGAACGAATTCTATTTTTGCCCTTCAAACATTATTTTCTTACATAACATGTAATTAATCTACTGAAGACAACAATGCATTATTTTAACGTTAAAAAGCATATCACTCAGTCTTTTCAATCATTAAATTTTTTAAACGCACTCCGAAGCAATTCTCCTTTTGCATTTAACACGAGACTTTCATGCATAGCTTGCAATTGATCTATTGATGGCAACTATGCATTTTTTTAGCCTTAAAGTCATATTTTTGCGTCACTTTTTGTCAGTAAATCATTCTCAATTACTTCGAACGAAATTCGGCCTTTAAACACGACTTTCGTGCGTAACTTGCAGTTGATCTATTGAAGGCAACAATGCATTTGTTTAGCCTTAAAGTCATGTCATTGAGTCTCTTCTAGTCATTAAATCATTCTAAATTAATTCGAACGAATTCTATTTTTGCCCTTCAAACATTATTTTCTTACGTAACTTGTAATTAATCTATTGAAGACAACAATGCATAATTTTAGCATGAAAAAGCATATGACTCAGTCTTTTCAATCATTAAATTGTTTGAAGGCACTTCGAACCAATTCTCTTTTTGCATTTAGAACGCGACTTTCATGCATAACTTGTAAGTGATCTATTGATGGCAACTATTCATTTTTTTTAGCCTTGAAGTCATATTTTTGCGTCTCTTTTTCTCAGTAAATCATTCTAAATCACTTCGAACGAAATTCGGCCTCTAAACATGACTTTCATGCATAACTTGTAGTTGATCTATTGAAGGCAACTATGCATTTTTTTAGCCTTGAAGTCATATTTTTGCATCTCTTTTAGTCAGTAAATCATTCTAAATCACTTCGAAGGAAATCCGGCCTTTAAACATGACTTTCGTGCGTAACTTGCAGTTGATCTATTGAAGGCAACAATGCATTTGTTTAGCCTTGAAGTCATGTCATTGAGTCTTTTCTAGTCATTAAATCATTCTAAATTAATTCAAACGAATTCTATTTTTGCCCTTCAAACATTATTTTCTTAGGTGACTTGTAATTAATCTATTGAAGACAACAATGCATTATTTGAGCATTAAAAAGCATGTCACTCAGTTTTTTCAATCATTAAATTGTTTGAAGGCACTTCGAACCAATTCTCTTTTTGCATTTAGAACGCCACGTTCATGCATAACTTGTAATTGATCTATTGATGCCAACTTTGCATTTTTTTTGCCCTGAAGTCATCTTTTTGCCTCTCTTTTTCTCAGTAAATAATTCTAAATCACATCGAACGAAATTCGGCCTTTAAACATGACTTTCATGCATAACTTGTAGTTGATCTATTGAAGGCAACTATCCATTTTTTTGGCCTTAAAGTCGTATTTTTGCGTCTCTTTTTGTTAGTAAATCATTCTAAATCACTTCGAACGAAATTCGGCCTTTAAACATGACTTTCGTGCGTAACTTACAGTTGATCTATTGAAGGCAACAATGCATTAGTTTAGCCTTAAATTCATGTCATTGAGTCTCTTCTAGTCATTAAATCATTCTAAATTAATTCGAACGAATTCTATTTTTGCCCTTCAAACATTATTTTCTTACGTAACTTGTAATTAATCTATTGAAGACAACAATGCATAATTTTAGCATGAAAAAGCATATCACTCAGTGTTTTCAATCATTAAATTGTTTGAAGGCACTTCGAACCAATTCTCTTTTTGCATTTAGAACGCCATGTTCATGCATAACTTGTAATTGATCTATTGATGCCAACTTTGCATTTTTTTTGCCTTGAAGTCATATTTTTGCGTCTCTTTTTCTCAGTAAATAATTCTAAATCACTTCGAACGAAATTCGGCCTTTAAAGATGACTTTCATGCATAACTTGTAGTTGATCTATTGAAGGCAACTATGCATTTTTTTAGCCTTAAAGTCATATTTTTGCGTCTCTTTTGGTCAGTAAATCATTCTAAATCACTACGAACAAAATTCGGCCTTTAAACATGACTTTCGTGCGTATCTTACAGTTGATCTATTGAAGGCAACAATGCATTAGTTTAGCCTTAAATTCATGTCATTGAGTCTCTTCTAGTCATTAAATCATTCTAAATTAATTCGAACGAATTCTATTTTTGCCCTTCAAACATTATTTTCTTACATAACATGTAATTAATCTACTGAAGACAACAATGCATTATTTTAACGTTAAAAAGCATATCACTCAGTCTTTTCAATCATTAAATTTTTTAAACGCACTTCGAAGCAATTCTCCTTTTGCATTTAAAACGAGACTTTCATGCATAGCTTGCAATTGATCTCTCGATGGCAACTATGCATTTTTTTAGCCTTAAAGTCATATTTTTGCGTCTCTTTTTGTCAGTAAATCATTCTCAATTACTTCGAACGAAATTCGGCCTTTAAACACGACTTTCGTGCGTAACTTGCAGTTGATCTATTGAAGGCAACAATGCCTTTTTTTTAGCCTAAAAGTCATGTCATTGAGTCTCTTCTAGTCATTAAATCATTCTAAATTAATTCGAACGAATTCTATTTTTGCCCTTCAAACATTATTTTCTTACATAACTTGTAATTAATCTATTGAAGACAACAATGCATAATTTTAGCATGAAAAAGCATATCACTCAGTCTTTTCAATCATTAAATTGTTTGAAGGCGCTTCGAACCAATTCTCTTTTTGCATTTAGAACGCCACGTTCATGCATAACTTGTAATTGATCTATTGATGGCAACTATGCATTTTTTTAGCCTTGAAGTCATATTTTTGCGTCTCTTTTTTTCAGTAAATTATTCTAAATCACTTCGAACGAAATTCGGCCTCTAAACATGACTTTCATGCATAACTTGTAGTTGATCTATTGAAGGCAAATATGCATTTTTTTAGCATTAAAGTCATATTTTTGCGTCTCTTTTGGTCAGTAAATCATTCTAAATCACTTCGAACAAAATTCGGCCTTTAAACATGACTTTCGTGCGTAACTTACAGTTGATCTATTGAAGGCAACAATGCATTAGTTTAGCCTTAAATTCATGTCATTGAGTCTCTTCTAGTCATTAAATCATTTTAAATTAATTCGAACGAATTCTATTTTTGCCCTTCAAACATTATTTTCTTACATAACTTGTAATTAATCTACTGAAGACAACAATGCATTATTTTAGCGTTAAAAAGCATATCACTCAGTCTTTTCAATCATTAAATTTTTTAAACGCACTTCGAAGCAATTCTCCTTTTGCATTTAAAACGAGACTTTCATGCATAACTTGCAATTGATCTACTGATGGCAACTATGCATTTTTGTAGCCTTGAAGTCATATTTTTGCGTCTCTTTTTCTCAGTAAATCATTCTAAATCACTTCGAACGAAATTCGGCCTCTAAACATGACTTTCATGCATAACTTGTAGTTGATCTATTGAAGGAAACTATGCATTTTTTTAGCCTTAAAGTCATATTTTTGCGTCTCTTTTGGTCAGTAAATCATTCTAAATCACTTCGAACAAAATTCGGCCTTTAAACATGACTTTCGTGTGTATCTTACAGTTGATCTATTGAAGGCAACAATGCATTAGTTTAGCCTTAAATTCATGTCATTGAGTCTCTTCTAGTCATTAAATCATTCTAAATTAATTCGAACGAATTCTATTTTTGCCCTTCAAACATTATTTTCTTACATAACATGTAATTAATCTACTGAAGACAACAATGCATTATTTTAACGTTAAAAAGCATATCACTCAGTCTTTTCAATCATTAAATTTTTTAAACGCACTCCGAAGCAATTCTCCTTTTGCATTTAACACGAGACTTTCATGCATAGCTTGCAATTGATCTATTGATGGCAACTATGCATTTTTTTAGCCTTAAAGTCATATTTTTGCGTCACTTTTTGTCAGTAAATCATTCTCAATTACTTCGAACGAAATTCGGCCTTTAAACACGACTTTCGTGCGTAACTTGCAGTTGATCTATTGAAGGCAACAATGCATTTGTTTAGCCTTAAAGTCATGTCATTGAGTCTCTTCTAGTCATTAAATCATTCTAAATTAATTCGAACGAATTCTATTTTTGCCCTTCAAACATTATTTTCTTACGTAACTTGTAATTAATCTATTGAAGACAACAATGCATAATTTTAGCATGAAAAAGCATATGACTCAGTCTTTTCAATCATTAAATTGTTTGAAGGCACTTCGAACCAATTCTCTTTTTGCATTTAGAACGCGACTTTCATGCATAACTTGTAAGTGATCTATTGATGGCAACTATTCATTTTTTTTAGCCTTGAAGTCATATTTTTGCGTCTCTTTTTCTCAGTAAATCATTCTAAATCACTTCGAACGAAATTCGGCCTCTAAACATGACTTTCATGCATAACTTGTAGTTGATCTATTGAAGGCAACTATGCATTTTTTTAGCCTTGAAGTCATATTTTTGCATCTCTTTTAGTCAGTAAATCATTCTAAATCACTTCGAAGGAAATCCGGCCTTTAAACATGACTTTCGTGCGTAACTTGCAGTTGATCTATTGAAGGCAACAATGCATTTGTTTAGCCTTGAAGTCATGTCATTGAGTCTTTTCTAGTCATTAAATCATTCTAAATTAATTCAAACGAATTCTATTTTTGCCCTTCAAACATTATTTTCTTAGGTGACTTGTAATTAATCTATTGAAGACAACAATGCATAATTTTAGCATTAAAAAGCATGTCACTCAGTTTTTTCAATCATTAAATTGTTTGAAGGCACTTCGAACCAATTCTCTTTTTGCATTTAGAACGCCACGTTCATGCATAACTTGTAATTGATCTATTGATGCCAACTTTGCATTTTTTTTGCCCTGAAGTCATCTTTTTGCCTCTCTTTTTCTCAGTAAATAATTCTAAATCACATCGAACGAAATTCGGCCTTTAAACATGACTTTCATGCATAACTTGTAGTTGATCTATTGAAGGCAACTATCCATTTTTTTGGCCTTAAAGTCGTATTTTTGCGTCTCTTTTTGTTAGTAAATCATTCTAAATCACTTCGAACGAAATTCGGCCTTTAAACATGACTTTCGTGCGTATCTTACAGTTGATCTATTGAAGGCAACAATGCATTAGTTTAGCCTTAAATTCATGTCATTGAGTCTCTTCTAGTCATTAAATCATTCTAAATTAATTCGAACGAATTCTATTTTTGCCCTTCAAACATTATTTTCTTACGTAACATGTAATTAATCTACTGAAGACAACAATGCATTATTTTAACGTTAAAAAGCATATCACTCAGTCTTTTCAATCATTAAATTTTTTAAACGCACTTCGAAGCAATTCTCCTTTTGCATTTAAAACGAGACTTTCATGCATAGCTTGCAATTGATCTCTCGATGGCAACTATGCATTTTTTTAGCCTTAAAGTCATATTTTTGCGTCTCTTTTTGTCAGTAAATCATTCTCAATTACTTCGAACGAAATTCGGCCTTTAAACACGACTTTCGTGCGTAACTTGCAGTTGATCTATTGAAGGCAACAATGCCTTTTTTTTAGCCTAAAAGTCATGTCATTGAGTCTCTTCTAGTCATTAAATCATTCTAAATTAATTCGAACGAATTCTATTTTTGCCCTTCAAACATTATTTTCTTACATAACTTGTAATTAATCTATTGAAGACAACAATGCATAATTTTAGCATGAAAAAGCATATCACTCAGTCTTTTCAATCATTAAATTGTTTGAAGGCGCTTCGAACCAATTCTCTTTTTGCATTTAGAACGCCACGTTCATGCATAACTTGTAATTGATCTATTGATGCCAACTTTGCATTTTTTTTGCCTTGAAGTCATATTTTTGCGTATCTTTTTCTCAGTAAATAATTCTAAATCACTTCGAACGAAATTCGGCCTTTAAACATGACTTTCATGCATAACTTGTAGTTGATCTATTGAAGGCAACTATCTATTTTTTTAGCCTTAAAGTCATATTTTTGCGTCTCTTTTTGTCAGTAAATCATTCTAAATCACTTCGAACGAAATTCGGCCTTTAAACATGACTTTCGTGCGTAACTTGCAGTTGATCTATTGAAGGCAACAATGCATTAGTTTAGCCTTAAATTCATGTCATTGAGTCTCTTCTAGTCATTAAATCATTCTAAATTAATTCAAACGAATTCTATTTTTGCCCTTCAAACATTATTTTCTTACGTAACTTGTAATTAATCTATTGAAGACAACAATGCATAATTTTAGCATGAAAAAGCATATCACTCAGTGTTTTCAATCATTAAATTGTTTGAAGGCACTTCGAACCAATTCTCTTTTTGCATTTAGAACGCCATGTTCATGCATAACTTGTAATTGATCTATTGATGCCAACTTTGCATTTTTTTTGCCTTGAAGTCATATTTTTGCGTATCTTTTTCTCAGTAAATAATTCTAAATCACTTCGAACGAAATTCGGCCTTTAAACATGACTTTCATGCATAACTTGTAGTTGATCTATTGAAGGCAACTATCCATTTTTTTAGCCTTAAACTCATATTTTTGCGTCTCTTTTTGTCAGTAAATCATTCTAAATGACTTCGAACGAAATTCGGCCTTTAAACATGACTTTCGTGCGTAACTTGCAGTTGATCTATTGAAGGCAACAATGCATTTGTTAAGCGTTAAAGTCATGTCATTGAGTCTCTTCTAGTCATTAAATCATCCTAAATTAATTCGAACGAATTCTATTTTTGCCCTTCAAACATTATTTTCTTACGTAACTTGTAATTAATCTATTGAAGACAACAATGCATAATTTTAGCATGAAAAAGCATATCACTCAGTCTTTTCAATCATTAAATTGTTTGAACGCACTTCGAACCAATTCTCTTTTTGCATTTAGAACGCGACTTTCATGCATAACTTGTAATTGATCTATTGATGCCAACTTTGCATTTTTTTTGCCTTGAAGTCATATTTTTGCGTCTCTTTTTCTCAGTAAATAATTCTAAATCACTTCGAACGAAATTCGGCCTTTAAACATGACTTTCATGCATAACCTGTAGTTGATCTATTGAAGGCAACTATCCATTTTTTTAGCCTTAAAGTCATATTTTTGCGTCTCTTTTTGTCAGTAAATCATTCTAAATCACTTCGAATGAAATTCGGCCTTTAAACATGACTTTCGTGCGTAACTTGCAGTTGATCTATTGAAGGCAACAATGCATTTGTTAAGCGTTAAAGTCATGTCATTGAGTCTCTTGAAGTCATTAAATCATCCTAAATTAATTCGAACGAATTCTATTTTTGCCCTTCAAACATTATTTTCTTACGTAACTTGTAATTAATCTATTGAAGACAACAATGCATAATTTTACCATGAAAAAGCATATCACTCAGTCTTTTCAATCATTAAATTGTTTGAACGCACTTCGAACCAATTCTCTTTTTGCATTTAAAATGCGACTTTCATGCATAACTTGCAATTGATCTATTGATGGCAACTATGCATTTGTTTAGCCTTGAAGTCATATTTTTGCGTCTCTTTTTCTCAGTAAATCATTCTAAATCACTTCCAACGAAATTCGGCATTTAAACATGACTTTCGTGCGTAACTTGTAGTTGATCTATTGAAGGCAACAATGCATTAGTTTAGCCTTAAATTCATGTCATTGAGTCTCTTCTAGTCATTAAATCATTCTAAATTAATTCGAACGAATTCTATTTTTGCCCTTCAAACATTATTTTCTTACATAACATGTAATTAATCTACTGAAGACAACAATGCATTATTTTAACGTTAAAAAGCATATCACTCAGTCTTTTCAATCATTAAATATTTTAAATGCACTCCGAAGCAATTCTCCTTTTGCATTTAACACGAGACTTTCATGCATAGCTTGCAATTGATCTATTGATGGCAACTATGCATTTTTTTAGCCTTAAAGTCATATTTTTGCGTCACTTTTTGTCAGTAAATCATTCTCAATTACTTCGAACGAAATTCGGCCTTTAAACACGACTTTCGTGCGTAACTTGCAGTTGATCTATTGAAGGCAACAATGCATTTGTTTAGCCTTAAAGTCATGTCATTGAGTCTCTTCTAGTCATTAAATCATTCTAAATTAATTCGAACGAATTCTATTTTTGCCCTTCAAACATTATTTTCTTACGTAACTTGTAATTAATCTATTGAAGACAACAATGCATAATTTTAGCATGAAAAAGCATATGACTCAGTCTTTTCAATCATTAAATTGTTTGAAGGCACTTCGAACCAATTCTCTTTTTGCATTTAGAACGCGACTTTCATGCATAACTTGTAAGTGATCTATTGATGGCAACTATTCATTTTTTTTAGCCTTGAAGTCATATTTTTGCGTCTCTTTTTCTCAGTAAATCATTCTAAATCACTTCGAACGAAATTCGGCCTCTAAACATGACTTTCATGCATAACTTGTAGTTGATCTATTGAAGGCAACTATGCATTTTTTTAACCTTGAAGTCATATTTTTGCGTCTCTTTTTGTCAGTAAATCATTCCAAATCACTTCGAACGAAATTCGGCCTTTAAACATGACTTTCGTGCATAACTTGTAGTTGATCTATTGAAGGCAACTATCCATTTTTTTAGCCTTAAAGTCGTATTTTTGCGTCTCTTTTTGTTAGTAAATCATTCTAAATCACTTCGAACGAAATTCGGCCTTTAAACATGACTTTCGTGCGTAACTTACAGTTGATCTATCGAAGGCAACAATGCATTAGTTTAGCCTTAAATTCATGTCATTGAGTCTCTTCTAGTCATTAAATCATTCTAAATTAATTCAAACGAATTCTATTTTTGCCCTTCAAACATTATTTTCTTAGGTGACTTGTAATTAATCTATTGAAGACAACAATGCATTATTTGAGCATTAAAAAGCATATCACTCAGTCTTTTCAATCAATAAATTGTTTGAAGGCACTTCGAACCAATTCTCTTTTTGCATTTAGAACGCCACGTTCATGCATAACTTGTAATTGATCTATTGATGGCAACTATGCATGTTTTTAGCCTTGAAGTCATATTTTTGCGTCTCTTTTTCTCAGTAAATAATTCTAAATCACTTCGAACGAAATTCGGCCTCTAAACATGACTTTCATGCATAACTTGTAGTTGATCTATTGAAGGCAACTATCCATTTTTTTAGCCTTAAAGTCGTATTTTTGCGTCTCTTTTTGTTAGTAAATCATTCTAAATCACTTCGAACGAAATTCGGCCTTTAAACATGACTTTCGTGCGTAACTTACAGTTGATCTATCGAAGGCAACAATGCATTAGTTTAGCCTTAAATTCATGTCATTGAGTCTCTTCTAGTCATTAAATCATTTTAAATTAATTCGAACGAATTCTATTTTTGCCCTTCAAACATTATTTTCTTACATAACTTGTAATTAATCTACTGAAGACAACAATGCATTATTTTAGCGTTAAAAAGCATATCACTCAGTCTTTTCAATCATTAAATTTTTTAAACGCACTTCGAAGCAATTCTCCTTTTGCATTTAAAACGAGACTTTCATGCATAACTTGCAATTGATCTATTGATGGCAACTATGCATTTTTTTAGCCTTGAAGTCATATTTTTGCGTCTCTTTTTCTCAGTAAATCATTCTAAATCACTTCGAACGAAATTCGGCCTCTAAACATGACTTTCATGCATAACTTGTAGTTGATCTATTGAAGGCAACTATGCATTTTTTTAGCCTTGAAGTCATATTTTTGCGTCTCTTTTTGTCAGTAAATCATTCTAAATCACTTCGAACAAAATTCGGCCTTTAAACATGACTTTCGTGCGTATCTTACAGTTGATCTATTGAAGGCAACAATGCATTAGTTTAGCCTTAAATGCATGTCATTGAGTCTCTTCTTGTCATTAAATCATTCTAAATTAATTCGAACGAATTCTATTTTTGCCCTTCAAACATTATTTTCTTACATAACTTGTAATTAATCTACTGAAGACAACAATGCATTATTTTAACGTTAAAAAGCTAATCACTCAGTCTTTTCAATCATTATATTTTTTAAATGCACTTCGAAGCAATTCTCCTTTTGCATTTAAAACGAGACTTTTATGCATAGCTTGCAATTGATCTATTGATGGCAACTATGCATTTTTTTAGCCTTAAAGTCATATTTTTGCGTCTCTTTTTGTCAGTAAATCATTCTCAATTACTTCGAACGAAATTCGGCCTTCAAACACGACTTTCGTGCGTAACTTGCAGTTGATCTATTGAAGGCAACAATGCATTAGTTTAGCCTTAAATTCATGTCATTGAGTCTCTTCTAGTCATTAAATCATTCTAAATTAATTCGAACGAATTCTATTTTTGCCCTTCAAACATTATTTTCTTACATAACATGTAATTAATCTACTGAAGACAACAATGCATTATTTTAACGTTAAAAAGCATATCACTCAGTCTTTTCAATCATTAAATTTTTTAAACGCACTCCGAAGCAATTCTCCTTTTGCATTTAACACGAGACTTTCATGCATAGCTTGCAATTGATCTATTGATGGCAACTATGCATTTTTTTAGCCTTAAAGTCATATTTTTGCGTCACTTTTTGTCAGTAAATCATTCTCAATTACTTCGAACGAAATTCGGCCTTTAAACACGACTTTCGTGCGTAACTTGCAGTTGATCTATTGAAGGCAACAATGCATTTGTTTAGCCTTAAAGTCATGTCATTGAGTCTCTTCTAGTCATTAAATCATTCTAAATTAATTCGAACGAATTCTATTTTTGCCCTTCAAACATTATTTTCTTACGTAACTTGTAATTAATCTATTGAAGACAACAATGCATAATTTTAGCATGAAAAAGCATATCACTCAGTCTTTTCAATCATTAAATTGTTTGAAGGCACTTCGAACCAATTCTCTTTTTGCATTTAGAACGCCACGTTCATGCATAACTTGTAATTGATCTATTGATGCCAACTTTGCATTTTTTTTGCCTTGAAGTCATATTTTTGCGTCTCTTTTTCTCAGTAAATAATTCTAAATCACTTCGAACGAAATTCGGCCTTTAAACATGACTTTCATGCATAACTTGTAGTTGATCTATTGAAGGCAACTATCCATTTTTTTAGCCTTAAAGTCATATTTTTGCGTCTCTTTTTGTCAGTAAATCATTCTAAATCACTTCGAACAAAATTCGGCCTTTAAACATGACTTTCGTGCGTAACTTGCAGTTGATCTATTGAAGGCAACAATGCATTTGTTAAGCGTTAAAGTCATGTCATTGAGTCTCTTCTAGTCATTAAATCATCCTAAATTAATTCGAACGAATTCTATTTTTGCCCTTCAAACATTATTTTCTTACGTAACTTGTAATTAATCTATTGAAGACAACAATGCATAATTTTAGCATTAAAAAGCATATGACTCAGTCTTTTCAATCATTAAATTGTTTGAAGGCACTTCGAACCAATTCTCTTTTTGCATTTAGAACGCGACTTTCATGCATAACTTGTAAGTGATCTATTGATGGCAACTATGCATTTTTTTTAGCCTTGAAGTCATATTTTTGCGTCTCTTTTTCTCAGTAAATCATTCTAAATCACTTCGAACGAAATTCGGCCTCTAAACATGACTTTCATGCATAACTTGTAGTTGATCTATTGAAGGCAACTATGCATTTTTTTAGCCTTGAAGTCATATTTTTGCATCTCTTTTAGTCAGTAAATCATTCTAAATCACTTCGAAGGAAATCCGGCCTTTAAACATGACTTTCGTGCGTAACTTGCAGTTGATCTATTGAAGGCAACAATGCATTTGTTTAGCCTTGAAGTCATGTCATTGAGTCTCTTCTAGTCATTAAATCATTCTAAATTAATTCAAACGAATTCTATTTTTGCCCTTCAAACATTATTTTCTTAGGTGACTTGTAATTAATCTATTGAAGACAACAATGCATTATTTGAGCATTAAAAAGCATGTCACTCAGTTTTTTCAATCATTAAATTGTTTGAAGGCACTTCGAACCAATTCTCTTTTTGCATTTAGAACGCCACGTTCATGCATAACTTGTAATTGATCTATTGATGCCAACTTTGCATTTTTTTTGCCTTGAAGTCATATTTTTGCCTCTCTTTTTCTCAGTAAATAATTCTAAATCACATCGAACGAAATTCGGCCTTTAAACATGACTTTCATGCATAACTTGTAGTTGATCTATTGAAGGCAACTATCCATTTTTTTGGCCTTAAAGTCGTATTTTTGCGTCTCTTTTTGTTAGTAAATCATTCTAAATCACTTCGAACGAAATTCGGCCTTTAAACATGACTTTCGTGCGTAACTTGCAGTTGATCTATTGAAGGCAACAATGCATTTGTTAAGCGTTAAAGTCATGTCATTGAGTCTCTTCTAGTCATTAAATCATCCTAAATTAATTCGAACGAATTCTATTTTTGCCCTTCAAACATTATTTTCTTACGTAACTTGTAATTAATCTATTGAAGACAACAATGCATAATTTTAGCATTAAAAAGCATATGACTCAGTCTTTTCAATCATTAAATTGTTTGAAGGCACTTCGAACCAATTCTCTTTTTGCATTTAGAACGCCATGTTCATGCATAACTTGTAATTGATCTATTGATGCCAACTTTGCATTTTTTTTGCCTTGAAGTCATATTTTTGCGTCTCTTTTTCTCAGTAAATAATTCTAAATCACTTCGAACGAAATTCGGCCTTTAAAGATGACTTTCATGCATAACTTGTAGTTGATCTATTGAAGGCAACTATGCATTTTTTTAGCCTGAAAGTCATATTTTTGCGTCTCTTTTGGTCAGTAAATCATTCTAAATCACTTCGAACAAAATTCAGCCTTTAAACATGACTTTCGTGCGTATCTTACAGTTGATCTATTGAAGGCAACAATGCATTAGTTTAGCCTTAAATTCATGTCATTGAGTCTCTTCTAGTCATTAAATCATTCTAAATTAATTCGAACGAATTCTATTTTTGCCCTTCAAACATTATTTTCTTACATAACATGTAATTAATCTACAAAAGACAACAATGCATTATTTTAACGTTAAAAAGCATATCACTCAGTCTTTTCAATCATTAAATTTTTTAAACGCACTTCGAAGCAATTCTCCTTTTGCATTTAAAACGAGACTTTCATGCATAGCTTGCAATTGATCTATCGATGGCAACTATGCATTTTTTTAGCCTTAAAGTCATATTTTTGCGTCTCTTTTTGTCAGTAAATCATTCTCAATTACTTCGAACGAAATTCGGCCTTTAAACACGACTTTCGTGCGTAACTTGCAGTTGATCTATTGAAGGCAACAATGCCTTTTTTTTAGCCTAAAAGTCATGTCATTGAGTCTCTTCTAGTCATTAAATCATTCTAAATTAATTCGAACGAATTCTATTTTTGCCCTTCAAACATTATTTTCTTACATAACTTGTAATTAATCTATTGAAGACAACAATGCATAATTTTAGCATGAAAAAGCATATCACTCAGTCTTTTCAATCATTAAATTGTTTGAAGGCGCTTCGAACCAATTCTCTTTTTGCATTTAGAACGCCACGTTCATGCATAACTTGTAATTGATCTATTGATGCCAACTTTGCATTTTTTTTGCCTTGAAGTCATATTTTTGCGTATCTTTTTCTCAGTAAATAATTCTAAATCACTTCGAACGAAATTCGGCCTTTAAACATGACTTTCATGCATAACTTGTAGTTGATCTATTGAAGGCAACTATCCATTTTTTTAGCCTTAAAGTCATATTTTTGCGTCTCTTTTTGTCAGTAAATCATTCTAAATCACTTCGAACGAAATTCGGCCTTTAAACATGACTTTCGTGCGTAACTTGCAGTTGATCTATTGAAGGCAACAATGCATTAGTTTAGCCTTAAATTCATGTCATTGAGTCTCTTCTAGTCATTAAATCATTCTAAATTAATTCAAACGAATTCTATTTTTGCCCTTCAAACATTATTTTCTTACGTAACTTGTAATTAATCTATTGAAGACAACAATGCATAATTTTAGCATGAAAAAGCATATCACTCAGTGTTTTCAATCATTAAATTGTTTGAAGGCACTTCGAACCAATTCTCTTTTTGCATTTAGAACGCCATGTTCATGCATAACTTGTAATTGATCTATTGATGCCAACTTTGCATTTTTTTTGCCTTGAAGTAATATTTTTGCGTCTCTTTTTCTCAGTAAATAATTCTAAATCACTTCGAACGAAATTCGGCCTTTAAAGATGACTTTCATGCATAACTTGTAGTTGATCTATTGAAGGCAACTATGCATTTTTTTAGCCTGAAAGTCATATTTTTGCGTCTCTTTTGGTCAGTAAATCATTCTAAATCACTTCGAACAAAATTCGGCCTTTAAACATGACTTTCGTGCGTATCTTACAGTTGATCTATTGAAGGCAACAATGCATTAGTTTAGCCTTAAATTCATGTCATTGAGTCTCTTCTAGTCATTAAATCATTCTAAATTAATTCGAACGAATTCTATTTTTGCCCTTCAAACATTATTTTCTTACATAACATGTAATTAATCTACTGAAGACAACAATGCATTATTTTAACGTTAAAAAGCATATCACTCAGTCTTTTCAATCATTAAATTTTTTAAACGCACTCCGAAGCAATTCTCCTTTTGCATTTAACACGAGACTTTCATGCATAGCTTGCAATTGATCTATTGATGGCAACTATGCATTTTTTTAGCCTTAAAGTCATATTTTTGCGTCACTTTTTGTCAGTAAATCATTCTCAATTACTTCGAACGAAATTCGGCCTTTAAACACGACTTTCGTGCGTAACTTGCAGTTGATCTATTGAAGGCAACAATGCATTTGTTTAGCCTTAAAGTCATGTCATTGAGTCTCTTCTAGTCATTAAATCATTCTAAATTAATTCGAACGAATTCTATTTTTGCCCTTCAAACATTATTTTCTTACGTAACTTGTAATTAATCTATTGAAGACAACAATGCATAATTTTAGCATGAAAAAGCATATCACTCAGTCTTTTCAATCATTAAATTGTTTGAAGGCACTTCGAACCAATTCTCTTTTTGCATTTAGAACGCCACGTTCATGCATAACTTGTAATTGATCTATTGATGCCAACTTTGCATTTTTTTTGCCTTGAAGTCATATTTTTGCGTCTCTTTTTCTCAGTAAATAATTCTAAATCACTTCGAACGAAATTCGGCCTTTAAACATGACTTTCATGCATAACTTGTAGTTGATCTATTGAAGGCAACTATCCATTTTTTTAGCCTTAAAGTCATATTTTTGCGTCTCTTTTTGTCAGTAAATCATTCTAAATCACTTCGAACAAAATTCGGCCTTTAAACATGACTTTCGTGCGTAACTTGCAGTTGATCTATTGAAGGCAACAATGCATTTGTTAAGCGTTAAAGTCATGTCATTGAGTCTCTTCTAGTCATTAAATCATCCTAAATTAATTCGAACGAATTCTATTTTTGCCCTTCAAACATTATTTTCTTACGTAACTTGTAATTAATCTATTGAAGACAACAATGCATAATTTTAGCATTAAAAAGCATATGACTCAGTCTTTTCAATCATTAAATTGTTTGAAGGCACTTCGAACCAATTCTCTTTTTGCATTTAGAACGCGACTTTCATGCATAACTTGTAAGTGATCTATTGATGGCAACTATGCATTTTTTTTAGCCTTGAAGTCATATTTTTGCGTCTCTTTTTTCAGTAAATCATTCTAAATCACTTCGAACGAAATTCGGCCTCTAAACATGACTTTCATGCATAACTTGTAGTTGATCTATTGAAGGCAACTATGCATTTTTTTAGCCTTGAAGTCATATTTTTGCATCTCTTTTAGTCAGTAAATCATTCTAAATCACTTCGAAGGAAATCCGGCCTTTAAACATGACTTTCGTGCGTAACTTGCAGTTGATCTATTGAAGGCAACAATGCATTTGTTTAGCCTTGAGGTCATGTCATTGAGTCTATTCTAGTCATTAAATCATTCTAAATTAATTCAAACGAATTCTATTTTTGCCCTTCAAACATTATTTTCTTACGTAACTTGTAATTAATCTATTGAAGACAACAATGCATAATTTTAGCATGAAAAAGCATATCACTCAGTGTTTTCAATCATTAAATTGTTTGAAGGCACTTCGAACCAATTCTCTTTTTGCATTTAGAACGCCATGTTCATGCATAACTTGTAATTGATCTATTGATGCCAACTTTGCATTTTTTTTGCCTTGAAGTCATATTTTTGCGTATCTTTTTCTCAGTAAATAATTCTAAATCACTTCGAACGAAATTCGGCCTTTAAACATGACTTTCATGCATAACTTGTAGTTGATCTATTGAAGGCAACTATCCATTTTTTTAGCCTTAAAGTCATATTTTTGCGTCTCTTTTTGTCAGTAAATCATTCTAAATGACTTCGAACGAAATTCGGCCTTTAAACATGACTTTCGTGCGTAACTTGCAGTTGATCTATTGAAGGCAACAATGCATTTGTTAAGCGTTAAAGTCATGTCATTGAGTCTCTTCTAGTCATTAAATCATCCTAAATTAATTCGAACGAATTCTATTTTTGCCCTTCAAACATTATTTTCTTACGTAACTTGTAATTAATCTATTGAAGACAACAATGCATAATTTTAGCATGAAAAAGCATATCACTCAGTCTTTTCAATCATTAAATTGTTTGAACGCACTTCGAACCAATTCTCTTTTTGCATTTAGAACGCGACTTTCATGCATAACTTGTAATTGATCTATTGATGCCAACTTTGCATTTTTTTTGCCTTGAAGTCATATTTTTGCGTCTCTTTTTCTCAGTAAATAATTCTAAATCACTTCGAACGAAATTCGGCCTTTAAACATGACTTTCATGCATAACCTGTAGTTGATCTATTGAAGGCAACTATCCATTTTTTTAGCCTTAAAGTCATATTTTTGCGTCTCTTTTTGTCAGTAAATCATTCTAAATCACTTCGAATGAAATTCGGCCTTTAAACATGACTTTCGTGCGTAACTTGCAGTTGATCTATTGAAGGCAACAATGCATTTGTTAAGCGTTAAAGTCATGTCATTGAGTCTCTTGAAGTCATTAAATCATCCTAAATTAATTCGAACGAATTCTATTTTTGCCCTTCAAACATTATTTTCTTACGTAACTTGTAATTAATCTATTGAAGACAACAATGCATAATTTTAGCATGAAAAAGCATATCACTCAGTCTTTTCAATCATTAAATTGTTTGAACGCACTTCGAACCAATTCTCTTTTTGCATTTAAAATGCGACTTTCATGCATAACTTGCAATTGATCTATTGATGGCAACTATGCATTTGTTTAGCCTTGAAGTCATATTTTTGCGTCTCTTTTTCTCAGTAAATCATTCTAAATCACTTCCAACGAAATTCGGCATTTAAACATGACTTTCGTGCGTAACTTGTAGTTGATCTATTGAAGGCAACAATGCATTAGTTTAGCCTCAAAGTCGTGTCATTGAGTCTCTTCTAGTCATTAAATCAATCTAAATTAATTCGAACGAATTCTGTTTTTGCCCTTCAAACAATATTTTCTTACGTAACTTGTAATTAATCTATTGAAGACAACAATGCATAATTTTAGCATTAAAAAGCATATGACTCAGTCTTTTCAATCATTAAATTGTTTGAAGGCACTTCGAACCAATTCTCTTTTTCCATTTAGAACGCGACTTTCATGCATAACTTGTAATTGATCTATTGATGGCAACTATGCATTTTTTTAGCCTTGAAGTCATATTTTTGCGTCTCTTTTTGTCAGTAAATCATTCTAAATCACTTCGAACGAAATTCGGCCTCTAAACATGACTTTCATGCATAACTTGTAGTTGATCTATTGAAGGCAACTATGCATTAGTTTAGCCTTAAAGTCATGTCATTGAGTCTCTTCTAGTCATTAAATCAATCTAAATTAATTCGAACGAATTCTGTTTTTGCCCTTCAAACAATATTTTCTTACGTAACTTGTAATTAATCTATTGAAGACAACAATGCATAATTTTAGCATTAAAAAGCATATGACTCAGTCTTTTCAATCATTAAATTGTTTGAAGGCACTTCGAACCAATTCTCTTTTTGCATTTAGAACGCGACTTTAATGCATAACTTGTAATTGATCTATTGATGGCAACTATGCATTTTTTTAGCCTTGAAGTCATATTTTTGCGTCTCTTTTTGTCAGTAAATCATTCTAAATCACTTCGAACGAAATTCGGCCTCTAAACATGACTTTCATGCATAACTTGTAGTTGATCTATTGAAGGCAACTATGCATTTTTTTAGCCTTGAAGTCATATTTTTGCGTCTCTTTTTGTCAGTAAATCATTCTAAATCACTTCGAACAAAATTCGGCCTTTAAACATGACTTTCGTGCGTATCTTACAGTTGATCTATTGAAGGCAACAATGCATTAGTTTAGCCTTAAATGCATGTCATTGAGTCTCTTCTTGTCATTAAATCATTCTAAATTAATTCGAACGAATTCTATTTTTGCCCTTCAAACATTATTTTCTTACATAACTTGTAATTAATCTACTGAAGACAACAATGCATTATTTTAACGTTAAAAAGCTAATCACTCAGTCTTTTCAATCATTAAATTTTTTAAATGCACTTCGAAGCGATTCTCCTTTTGCATTTAAAACGAGACTTTTATGCATAGCTTGCAATTGATCTATTGATGGCAACTATGCATTTTTTTAGCCTTAAAGTCATATTTTTGCGTCTCTTTTAGTCAGTAAATCATTCTAAATCACTTCGAAGGAAATCCGGCCTTTAAACATGACTTTCGTGCGTAACTTGCAGTTGATCTATTGAAGGCAACAATGCATTTGTTTAGCCTTGAAGTCATGTCATTGAGTCTCTTCTAGTCATTAAATCATTCTAAATTAATTCAAACGAATTCTATTTTTGCCCTTCAAACATTATTTTCTTAGGTGACTTGTAATTAATCTATTGAAGACAACAATGCATTATTTGAGCATTAAAAAGCATGTCACTCAGTTTTTTCAATCATTAAATTGTTTGAAGGCACTTCGAACCAATTCTCTTTTTGCATTTAGAACGCCACGTTCATGCATAACTTGTAATTGATCTATTGATGCCAACTTTGCATTTTTTTTGCCTTGAAGTCATATTTTTGCCTCTCTTTTTCTCAGTAAATAATTCTAAATCACATCGAACGAAATTCGGCCTTTAAACATGACTTTCATGCATAACTTGTAGTTGATCTATTGAAGGCAACTATCCATTTTTTTGGCCTTAAAGTCGTATTTTTGCGTCTCTTTTTGTTAGTAAATCATTCTAAATCACTTCGAACGAAATTCGGCCTTTAAACATGACTTTCGTGCGTAACTTGCAGTTGATCTATTGAAGGCAACAATGCATTTGTTAAGCGTTAAAGTCATGTCATTGAGTCTCTTCTAGTCATTAAATCATCCTAAATTAATTCGAACGAATTCTATTTTTGCCCTTCAAACATTATTTTCTTACGTAACTTGTAATTAATCTATTGAAGACAACAATGCATAATTTTAGCATTAAAAAGCATATGACTCAGTCTTTTCAATCATTAAATTGTTTGAAGGCACTTCGAACCAATTCTCTTTTTGCATTTAGAACGCCATGTTCATGCATAACTTGTAATTGATCTATTGATGCCAACTTTGCATTTTTTTTGCCTTGAAGTCATATTTTTGCGTCTCTTTTTCTCAGTAAATAATTCTAAATCACTTCGAACGAAATTCGGCCTTTAAAGATGACTTTCATGCATAACTTGTAGTTGATCTATTGAAGGCAACTATGCATTTTTTTAGCCTGAAAGTCATATTTTTGCGTCTCTTTTGGTCAGTAAATCATTCTAAATCACTTCGAACAAAATTCGGCCTTTAAACATGACTTTCGTGCGTATCTTACAGTTGATCTATTGAAGGCAACAATGCATTAGTTTAGCCTTAAATTCATGTCATTGAGTCTCTTCTAGTCATTAAATCATTCTAAATTAATTCGAATGAATTCTATTTTTGCCCTTCAAACATTATTTTCTTACATAACATGTAATTAATCTACTGAAGACAACAATGCATTATTTTAACGTTAAAAAGCATATCACTCAGTCTTTTCAATCATTAAATTTTTTAAACGCACTTCGAAGCAATTCTCCTTTTGCATTTAAAACGAGACTTTCATGCATAGCTTGCAATTGATCTATCGATGGCAACTATGCATTTTTTTAGCCTTAAAGTCATATTTTTGCGTCTCTTTTTGTCAGTAAATCATTCTCAATTACTTCGAACGAAATTCGGCCTTTAAACACGACTTTCGTGCGTAACTTGCAGTTGATCTATTGAAGGCAACAATGCCTTTTTTTTAGCCTAAAAGTCATGTCATTGAGTCTCTTCTAGTCATTAAATCATTCTAAATTAATTCGAACGAATTCTATTTTTGCCCTTCAAACATTATTTTCTTACATAACTTGTAATTAATCTATTGAAGACAACAATGCATAATTTTAGCATGAAAAAGCATATCACTCAGTCTTTTCAATCATTAAATTGTTTGAAGGCGCTTCGAACCAATTCTCTTTTTGCATTTAGAACGCCACGTTCATGCATAACTTGTAATTGATCTATTGATGCCAACTTTGCATTTTTTTTGCCTTGAAGTCATATTTTTGCGTATCTTTTTCTCAGTAAATAATTCTAAATCACTTCGAACGAAATTCGGCCTTTAAACATGACTTTCATGCATAACTTGTAGTTGATCTATTGAAGGCAACTATCCATTTTTTTAGCCTTAAAGTCATATTTTTGCGTCTCTTTTTGTCAGTAAATCATTCTAAATCACTTCGAACGAAATTCGGCCTTTAAACATGACTTTCGTGCGTAACTTGCAGTTGATCTATTGAAGGCAACAATGCATTAGTTTAGCCTTAAATTCATGTCATTGAGTCTCTTCTAGTCATTAAATCATTCTAAATTAATTCAAACGAATTCTATTTTTGCCCTTCAAACATTATTTTCTTACGTAACTTGTAATTAATCTATTGAAGACAACAATGCATAATTTTAGCATGAAAAAGCATATCACTCAGTGTTTTCAATCATTAAATTGTTTGAAGGCACTTCGAACCAATTCTCTTTTTGCATTTAGAACGCCATGTTCATGCATAACTTGTAATTGATCTATTGATGCCAACTTTGCATTTTTTTTGCCTTGAAGTCATATTTTTGCGTATCTTTTTCTCAGTAAATAATTCTAAATCACTTCGAACGAAATTCGGCCTTTAAACATGACTTTCATGCATAACTTGTAGTTGATCTATTGAAGGCAACTATCCATTTTTTTAGCCTTAAAGTCATATTTTTGCGTCTCTTTTTGTCAGTAAATCATTCTAAATGACTTCGAACGAAATTCGGCCTTTAAACATGACTTTCGTGCGTAACTTGCAGTTGATCTATTGAAGGCAACAATGCATTTGTTAAGCGTTAAAGTCATGTCATTGAGTCTCTTCTAGTCATTAAATCATCCTAAATTAATTCGAACGAATTCTATTTTTGCCCTTCAAACATTATTTTCTTACGTAACTTGTAATTAATCTATTGAAGACAACAATGCATAATTTTAGCATGAAAAAGCATATCACTCAGTCTTTTCAATCATTAAATTGTTTGAACGCACTTCGAACCAATTCTCTTTTTGCATTTAGAACGCGACTTTCATGCATAACTTGTAATTGATCTATTGATGCCAACTTTGCATTTTTTTTGCCTTGAAGTCATATTTTTGCGTCTCTTTTTCTCAGTAAATAATTCTAAATCACTTCGAACGAAATTCGGCCTTTAAACATGACTTTCATGCATAACCTGTAGTTGATCTATTGAAGGCAACTATCCATTTTTTTAGCCTTAAAGTCATATTTTTGCGTCTCTTTTTGTCAGTAAATCATTCTAAATCACTTCGAATGAAATTCGGCCTTTAAACATGACTTTCGTGCGTAACTTGCAGTTGATCTATTGAAGGCAACAATGCATTTGTTAAGCGTTAAAGTCATGTCATTGAGTCTCTTGAAGTCATTAAATCATCCTAAATTAATTCGAACGAATTCTATTTTTGCCCTTCAAACATTATTTTCTTACGTAACTTGTAATTAATCTATTGAAGACAACAATGCATAATTTTAGCATGAAAAAGCATATCACTCAGTCTTTTCAATCATTAAATTGTTTGAACGCACTTCGAACCAATTCTCTTTTTGCATTTAAAATGCGACTTTCATGCATAACTTGCAATTGATCTATTGATGGCAACTATGCATTTGTTTAGCCTTGAAGTCATATTTTTGCGTCTCTTTTTCTCAGTAAATCATTCTAAATCACTTCCAACGAAATTCGGCATTTAAACATGACTTTCGTGCGTAACTTGTAGTTGATCTATTGAAGGCAACAATGCATTAGTTTAGCCTCAAAGTCGTGTCATTGAGTCTCTTCTAGTCATTAAATCAATCTAAATTAATTCGAACGAATTCTGTTTTTGCCCTTCAAACAATATTTTCTTACGTAACTTGTAATTAATCTATTGAAGACAACAATGCATAATTTTAGCATTAAAAAGCATATGACTCAGTCTTTTCAATCATTAAATTGTTTGAAGGCACTTCGAACCAATTCTCTTTTTCCATTTAGAACGCGACTTTCATGCATAACTTGTAATTGATCTATTGATGGCAACTATGCATTTTTTTAGCCTTGAAGTCATATTTTTGCGTCTCTTTTTGTCAGTAAATCATTCTAAATCACTTCGAACGAAATTCGGCCTCTAAACATGACTTTCATGCATAACTTGTAGTTGATCTATTGAAGGCAACTATGCATTAGTTTAGCCTTAAAGTCATGTCATTGAGTCTCTTCTAGTCATTAAATCAATCTAAATTAATTCGAACGAATTCTGTTTTTGCCCTTCAAACAATATTTTCTTACGTAACTTGTAATTAATCTATTGAAGACAACAATGCATAATTTTAGCATTAAAAAGCATATGACTCAGTCTTTTCAATCATTAAATTGTTTGAAGGCACTTCGAACCAATTCTCTTTTTGCATTTAGAACGCGACTTTAATGCATAACTTGTAATTGATCTATTGATGGCAACTATGCATTTTTTTAGCCTTGAAGTCATATTTTTGCGTCTCTTTTTGTCAGTAAATCATTCTAAATCACTTCGAACGAAATTCGGCCTCTAAACATGACTTTCATGCATAACTTGTAGTTGATCTATTGAAGGCAACTATGCATTTTTTTAGCCTTGAAGTCATATTTTTGCGTCTCTTTTTGTCAGTAAATCATTCTAAATCACTTCGAACAAAATTCGGCCTTTAAACATGACTTTCGTGCGTATCTTACAGTTGATCTATTGAAGGCAACAATGCATTAGTTTAGCCTTAAATGCATGTCATTGAGTCTCTTCTTGTCATTAAATCATTCTAAATTAATTCGAACGAATTCTATTTTTGCCCTTCAAACATTATTTTCTTACATAACTTGTAATTAATCTACTGAAGACAACAATGCATTATTTTAACGTTAAAAAGCTAATCACTCAGTCTTTTCAATCATTAAATTTTTTAAATGCACTTCGAAGCGATTCTCCTTTTGCATTTAAAACGAGACTTTTATGCATAGCTTGCAATTGATCTATTGATGGCAACTATGCATTTTTTTAGCCTTAAAGTCATATTTTTGCGTCTCTTTTTGTCAGTAAATCATTCTCAATTACTTCGAACGAAATTCGGCCTTTAAACACGACTTTCGTGCGTAACTTGCAGTTGATCTATTGAAGGCAACAATGCATTAGTTTAGCCTTAAATTCATGTCATTGAGTCTCTTCTAGTCATTAAATCATTCTAAATTAATTCGAACGAATTCTATTTTTGCCCTTCAAACATTATTTTCTTACATAACATGTAATTAATCTACTGAAGACAACAATGCATTATTTTAACGTTAAAAAGCATATCACTCAGTCTTTTCAATCATTAAATTTTTTAAACGCACTCCGAAGCAATTCTCCTTTTGCATTTAACACGAGACTTTCATGCATAGCTTGCAATTGATCTATTGATGGCAACTATGCATTTTTTTAGCCTTAAAGTCATATTTTTGCGTCACTTTTTGTCAGTAAATCATTCTGAATTACTTCGAACGAAATTCGGCCTTTAAACACGACTTTCGTGCGTAACTTGCAGTTGATCTATTGAAGGCAACAATGCATTTGTTTAGCCTTAAAGTCATGTCATTGAGTCTCTTCTAGTCATTAAATCATTCTAAATTAATTCGAACGAATTCTATTTTTGCCCTTCAAACATTATTTTCTTACGTAACTTGTAATTAATCTATTGAAGACAACAATGCATAATTTTAGCATGAAAAAGCATATCACTCAGTCTTTTCAATCATTAAATTGTTTGAAGGCACTTCGAACCAATTCTCTTTTTGCATTTAGAACGCCACGTTCATGCATAACTTGTAATTGATCTATTGATGCCAACTTTGCATTTTTTTTGCCTTGAAGTCATATTTTTGCGTCTCTTTTTCTCAATAAATAATTCTAAATCACTTCGAACGAAATTCGGCCTTTAAACATGACTTTCATGCATAACTTGTAGTTGATCTATTGAAGGCAACTATCCATTTTTTTAGCCTTAAAGTCATATTTTTGCGTCTCTTTTTGTCAGTAAATCATTCTAAATCACTTCGAACAAAATTCGGCCTTTAAACATGACTTTCGTGCGTAACTTGCAGTTGATCTATTGAAGGCAACAATGCATTTGTTAAGCGTTAAAGTCATGTCATTGAGTCTCTTCTAGTCATTAAATCATCCTAAATTAATTCGAACGAATTCTATTTTTGCCCTTCAAACATTATTTTCTTACGTAACTTGTAATTAATCTATTGAAGACAACAATGCATAATTTTAGCATTAAAAAGCATATGACTCAGTCTTTTCAATCATTAAATTGTTTGAAGGCACTTCGAACCAATTCTCTTTTTGCATTTAGAACGCGACTTTCATGCATAACTTGTAAGTGATCTATTGATGGCAACTATGCATTTTTTTTAGCCTTGAAGTCATATTTTTGCGTCTCTTTTTTCAGTAAATCATTCTAAATCACTTCGAACGAAATTCGGCCTCTAAACATGACTTTCATGCATAACTTGTAGTTGATCTATTGAAGGCAACTATGCATTTTTTTAGCCTTGAAGTCATATTTTTGCATCTCTTTTAGTCAGTAAATCATTCTAAATCACTTCGAAGGAAATCCGGCCTTTAAACATGACTTTCGTGCGTAACTTGCAGTTGATCTATTGAAGGCAACAATGCATTTGTTTAGCCTTGAGGTCATGTCATTGAGTCTATTCTAGTCATTAAATCATTCTAAATTAATTCAAACGAATTCTATTTTTGCCCTTCAAACATTATTTTCTTAGGTGACTTGTAATTAATCTATTGAAGACAACAATGCATTATTTGAGCATTAAAAAGCATGTCACTCAGTTTTTTCAATCATTAAATTGTTTGAAGGCACTTCGAACCAATTCTCTTTTTGCATTTAGAACGCCACGTTCATGCATAACTTGTAATTGATCTATTGATGCCAACTTTGCATTTTTTTTGCCTTGAAGTCATATTTTTGCGTATCTTTTTCTCAGTAAATAATTCTAAATCACTTCGAACGAAATTCGGCCTTTAAACATGACTTTCATGCATAACTTGTAGTTGATCTATTGAAGGCAACTATCCATTTTTTTAGCCTTAAAGTCATATTTTTGCGTCTCTTTTTTTCAGTAAATCATTCTAAATCACTTCGAACGAAATTCGGCCTTTAAACATGACTTTCGTGCGTAACTTGCAGTTGATCTATTGAAGGCAACAATGCATTAGTTTAGCCTTAAATTCATGTCATTGAGTCTCTTCTAGTCATTAAATCATTCTAAATTAATTCAAACGAATTCTATTTTTGCCCTTCAAACATTATTTTCTTACGTAACTTGTAATTAATCTATTGAAGACAACAATGCATAATTTTAGCATGAAAAAGCATATCACTCAGTGTTTTCAATCATTAAATTGTTTGAAGGCACTTCGAACCAATTCTCTTTTTGCATTTAGAACGCCATGTTCATGCATAACTTGTAATTGATCTATTGATGCCAACTTTGCATTTTTTTTGCCTTGAAGTCATATTTTTGCGTATCTTTTTCTCAGTAAATAATTCTAAATCACTTCGAACGAAATTCGGCCTTTAAACATGACTTTCATGCATAACTTGTAGTTGATCTATTGAAGGCAACTATCCATTTTTTTAGCCTTAAACTCATATTTTTGCGTCTCTTTTTGTCAGTAAATCATTCTAAATGACTTCGAACGAAATTCGGCCTTTAAACATGACTTTCGTGCGTAACTTGCAGTTGATCTATTGAAGGCAACAATGCATTTGTTAAGCGTTAAAGTCATGTCATTGAGTCTCTTCTAGTCATTAAATCATCCTAAATTAATTCGAACGAATTCTATTTTTGCCCTTCAAACATTATTTTCTTACGTAACTTGTAATTAATCTATTGAAGACAACAATGCATAATTTTAGCATGAAAAAGCATATCACTCAGTCTTTTCAATCATTAAATTGTTTGAACGCACTTCGAACCAATTCTCTTTTTGCATTTAGAACGCGACTTTCATGCATAACTTGTAATTGATCTATTGATGCCAACTTTGCATTTTTTTTGCCTTGAAGTCATATTTTTGCGTCTCTTTTTCTCAGTAAATAATTCTAAATCACTTCGAACGAAATTCGGCCTTTAAACATGACTTTCATGCATAACCTGTAGTTGATCTATTGAAGGCAACTATCCATTTTTTTAGCCTTAAAGTCATATTTTTGCGTCTCTTTTTGTCAGTAAATCATTCTAAATCACTTCGAATGAAATTCGGCCTTTAAACATGACTTTCGTGCGTAACTTGCAGTTGATCTATTGAAGGCAACAATGCATTTGTTAAGCGTTAAAGTCATGTCATTGAGTCTCTTGAAGTCATTAAATCATCCTAAATTAATTCGAACGAATTCTATTTTTGCCCTTCAAACATTATTTTCTTACGTAACTTGTAATTAATCTATTGAAGACAACAATGCATAATTTTAGCATGAAAAAGCATATCACTCAGTCTTTTCAGTCATTAAATTGTTTGAACGCACTTCGAACCAATTCTCTTTTTGCATTTAAAATGCGACTTTCATGCATAACTTGCAATTGATCTATTGATGGCAACTATGCATTTGTTTAGCCTTGAAGTCATATTTTTGCGTCTCTTTTTCTCAGTAAATCATTCTAAATCACTTCCAACGAAATTCGGCATTTAAACATGACTTTCGTGCGTAACTTGTAGTTGATCTATTGAAGGCAACAATGCATTAGTTTAGCCTTAAAGTCGTGTCATTGAGTCTCTTCTAGTCATTAAATCAATCTAAATTAATTCGAACGAATTCTGTTTTTGCCCTTCAAACAATATTTTCTTACGTAACTTGTAATTAATCTATTGAAGACAACAATGCATAATTTTAGCATTAAAAAGCATATGACTCAGTCTTTTCAATCATTAAATTGTTTGAAGGCACTTCGAACCAATTCTCTTTTTGCATTTAGAACGCGACTTTAATGCATAACTTGTAATTGATCTATTGATGGCAACTATACATTTTTTTAGCCTTGAAGTCATATTTTTGGGTCTCTTTTTGTCAGTAAATCATTCTAAATCACTTTGAACGAAATTCGGCCTCTAAACATGACTTTCATGCATAACTTGTAGTTGATCTATTGAAGGCAACTATGCATTTTTTTAACCTTGAAGTCATATTTTTGCGTCTCTTTTTGTCAGTAAATCATTCCAAATCACTTCGAACGAAATTCGGCCTTTAAACATGACTTTCATGCATAACTTGTAGTTGATCTATTGATGGCAACTATGCATTTTTTTTAGCCTTGAAGTCATATTTTTGCGTCTCTTTTTTCAGTAAATCATTCTAAATCACTTCGAACGAAATTCGGCCTCTAAACATGACTTTCATGCATAACTTGTAGTTGATCTATTGAAGGCAACTATGCATTTTTTTAGCCTTGAAGTCATATTTTTGCATCTCTTTTAGTCAGTAAATCATTCTAAATCACTTCGAAGGAAATCCGGCCTTTAAACATGACTTTCGTGCGTAACTTGCAGTTGATCTATTGAAGGCAACAATGCATTTGTTTAGCCTTGAGGTCATGTCATTGAGTCTATTCTAGTCATTAAATCATTCTAAATTAATTCAAACGAATTCTATTTTTGCCCTTCAAACATTATTTTCTTAGGTGACTTGTAATTAATCTATTGAAGACAACAATGCATTATTTGAGCATTAAAAAGCATGTCACTCAGTTTTTTCAATCATTAAATTGTTTGAAGGCACTTCGAACCAATTCTCTTTTTGCATTTAGAACGCCACGTTCATGCATAACTTGTAATTGATCTATTGATGCCAACTTTGCATTTTTTTTGCCTTGAAGTCATATTTTTGCGTATCTTTTTCTCAGTAAATAATTCTAAATCACTTCGAACGAAATTCGGCCTTTAAACATGACTTTCATGCATAACTTGTAGTTGATCTATTGAAGGCAACTATCCATTTTTTTAGCCTTAAAGTCATATTTTTGCGTCTCTTTTTGTCAGTAAATCATTCTAAATCACTTCGAACGAAATTCGGCCTTTAAACATGACTTTCGTGCGTAACTTGCAGTTGATCTATTGAAGGCAACAATGCATTAGTTTAGCCTTAAATTCATGTCATTGAGTCTCTTCTAGTCATTAAATCATTCTAAATTAATTCAAACGAATTCTATTTTTGCCCTTCAAACATTATTTTCTTACGTAACTTGTAATTAATCTATTGAAGACAACAATGCATAATTTTAGCATGAAAAAGCATATCACTCAGTGTTTTCAATCATTAAATTGTTTGAAGGCACTTCGAACCAATTCTCTTTTTGCATTTAGAACGCCATGTTCATGCATAACTTGTAATTGATCTATTGATGCCAACTTTGCATTTTTTTTGCCTTGAAGTCATATTTTTGCGTATCTTTTTCTCAGTAAATAATTCTAAATCACTTCGAACGAAATTCGGCCTTTAAACATGACTTTCATGCATAACTTGTAGTTGATCTATTGAAGGCAACTATCCATTTTTTTAGCCTTAAAGTCATATTTTTGCGTCTCTTTTTGTCAGTAAATCATTCTAAATGACTTCGAACGAAATTCGGCCTTTAAACATGACTTTCGTGCGTAACTTGCAGTTGATCTATTGAAGGCAACAATGCATTTGTTAAGCGTTAAAGTCATGTCATTGAGTCTCTTCTAGTCATTAAATCATCCTAAATTAATTCGAACGAATTCTATTTTTGCCCTTCAAACATTATTTTCTTACGTAACTTGTAATTAATCTATTGAAGACAACAATGCATAATTTTAGCATGAAAAAGCATATCACTCAGTCTTTTCAATCATTAAATTGTTTGAACGCACTTCGAACCAATTCTCTTTTTGCATTTAGAACGCGACTTTCATGCATAACTTGTAATTGATCTATTGATGCCAACTTTGCATTTTTTTTGCCTTGAAGTCATATTTTTGCGTCTCTTTTTCTCAGTAAATAATTCTAAATCACTTCGAACGAAATTCGGCCTTTAAACATGACTTTCATGCATAACCTGTAGTTGATCTATTGAAGGCAACTATCCATTTTTTTAGCCTTAAAGTCATATTTTTGCGTCTCTTTTTGTCAGTAAATCATTCTAAATCACTTCGAATGAAATTCGGCCTTTAAACATGACTTTCGTGCGTAACTTGCAGTTGATCTATTGAAGGCAACAATGCATTTGTTAAGCGTTAAAGTCATGTCATTGAGTCTCTTGAAGTCATTAAATCATCCTAAATTAATTCGAACGAATTCTATTTTTGCCCTTCAAACATTATTTTCTTACGTAACTTGTAATTAATCTATTGAAGACAACAATGCATAATTTTAGCATGAAAAAGCATATCACTCAGTCTTTTCAATCATTAAATTGTTTGAACGCACTTCGAACCAATTCTCTTTTTGCATTTAAAATGCGACTTTCATGCATAACTTGCAATTGATCTATTGATGGCAACTATGCATTTGTTTAGCCTTGAAGTCATATTTTTGCGTCTCTTTTTCTCAGTAAATCATTCTAAATCACTTCCAACGAAATTCGGCATTTAAACATGACTTTCGTGCGTAACTTGTAGTTGATCTATTGAAGGCAACAATGCATTAGTTTAGCCTCAAAGTCGTGTCATTGAGTCTCTTCTAGTCATTAAATCAATCTAAATTAATTCGAACGAATTCTGTTTTTGCCCTTCAAACAATATTTTCTTACGTAACTTGTAATTAATCTATTGAAGACAACAATGCATAATTTTAGCATTAAAAAGCATATGACTCAGTCTTTTCAATCATTAAATTGTTTGAAGGCACTTCGAACCAATTCTCTTTTTCCATTTAGAACGCGACTTTCATGCATAACTTGTAATTGATCTATTGATGGCAACTATGCATTTTTTTAGCCTTGAAGTCATATTTTTGCGTCTCTTTTTGTCAGTAAATCATTCTAAATCACTTCGAACGAAATTCGGCCTCTAAACATGACTTTCATGCATAACTTGTAGTTGATCTATTGAAGGCAACTATGCATTAGTTTAGCCTTAAAGTCATGTCATTGAGTCTCTTCTAGTCATTAAATCAATCTAAATTAATTCGAACGAATTCTGTTTTTGCCCTTCAAACAATATTTTCTTACGTAACTTGTAATTAATCTATTGAAGACAACAATGCATAATTTTAGCATTAAAAAGCATATGACTCAGTCTTTTCAATCATTAAATTGTTTGAAGGCACTTCGAACCAATTCTCTTTTTGCATTTAGAACGCGACTTTAATGCATAACTTGTAATTGATCTATTGATGGCAACTATGCATTTTTTTAGCCTTGAAGTCATATTTTTGCGTCTCTTTTTGTCAGTAAATCATTCTAAATCACTTCGAACGAAATTCGGCCTCTAAACATGACTTTCATGCATAACTTGTAGTTGATCTATTGAAGGCAACTATGCATTTTTTTAGCCTTGAAGTCATATTTTTGCGTCTCTTTTTGTCAGTAAATCATTCTAAATCACTTCGAACAAAATTCGGCCTTTAAACATGACTTTCGTGCGTATCTTACAGTTGATCTATTGAAGGCAACAATGCATTAGTTTAGCCTTAAATGCATGTCATTGAGTCTCTTCTTGTCATTAAATCATTCTAAATTAATTCGAACGAATTCTATTTTTGCCCTTCAAACATTATTTTCTTACATAACTTGTAATTAATCTACTGAAGACAACAATGCATTATTTTAACGTTAAAAAGCTAATCACTCAGTCTTTTCAATCATTAAATTTTTTAAATGCACTTCGAAGCGATTCTCCTTTTGCATTTAAAACGAGACTTTTATGCATAGCTTGCAATTGATCTATTGATGGCAACTATGCATTTTTTTAGCCTTAAAGTCATATTTTTGCGTCTCTTTTTGTCAGTAAATCATTCTCAATTACTTCGAACGAAATTCGGCCTTTAAACACGACTTTCGTGCGTAACTTGCAGTTGATCTATTGAAGGCAACAATGCATTAGTTTAGCCTTAAATTCATGTCATTGAGTCTCTTCTAGTCATTAAATCATTCTAAATTAATTCGAACGAATTCTATTTTTGCCCTTCAAACATTATTTTCTTACATAACATGTAATTAATCTACTGAAGACAACAATGCATTATTTTAACGTTAAAAAGCATATCACTCAGTCTTTTCAATCATTAAATTTTTTAAACGCACTCCGAAGCAATTCTCCTTTTGCATTTAACACGAGACTTTCATGCATAGCTTGCAATTGATCTATTGATGGCAACTATGCATTTTTTTAGCCTTAAAGTCATATTTTTGCGTCACTTTTTGTCAGTAAATCATTCTGAATTACTTCGAACGAAATTCGGCCTTTAAACACGACTTTCGTGCGTAACTTGCAGTTGATCTATTGAAGGCAACAATGCATTTGTTTAGCCTTAAAGTCATGTCATTGAGTCTCTTCTAGTCATTAAATCATTCTAAATTAATTCGAACGAATTCTATTTTTGCCCTTCAAACATTATTTTCTTACGTAACTTGTAATTAATCTATTGAAGACAACAATGCATAATTTTAGCATGAAAAAGCATATCACTCAGTCTTTTCAATCATTAAATTGTTTGAAGGCACTTCGAACCAATTCTCTTTTTGCATTTAGAACGCCACGTTCATGCATAACTTGTAATTGATCTATTGATGCCAACTTTGCATTTTTTTTGCCTTGAAGTCATATTTTTGCGTCTCTTTTTCTCAATAAATAATTCTAAATCACTTCGAACGAAATTCGGCCTTTAAACATGACTTTCATGCATAACTTGTAGTTGATCTATTGAAGGCAACTATCCATTTTTTTAGCCTTAAAGTCATATTTTTGCGTCTCTTTTTGTCAGTAAATCATTCTAAATCACTTCGAACAAAATTCGGCCTTTAAACATGACTTTCGTGCGTAACTTGCAGTTGATCTATTGAAGGCAACAATGCATTTGTTAAGCGTTAAAGTCATGTCATTGAGTCTCTTCTAGTCATTAAATCATCCTAAATTAATTCGAACGAATTCTATTTTTGCCCTTCAAACATTATTTTCTTACGTAACTTGTAATTAATCTATTGAAGACAACAATGCATAATTTTAGCATTAAAAAGCATATGACTCAGTCTTTTCAATCATTAAATTGTTTGAAGGCACTTCGAACCAATTCTCTTTTTGCATTTAGAACGCGACTTTCATGCATAACTTGTAAGTGATCTATTGATGGCAACTATGCATTTTTTTTAGCCTTGAAGTCATATTTTTGCGTCTCTTTTTTCAGTAAATCATTCTAAATCACTTCGAACGAAATTCGGCCTCTAAACATGACTTTCATGCATAACTTGTAGTTGATCTATTGAAGGCAACTATGCATTTTTTTAGCCTTGAAGTCATATTTTTGCATCTCTTTTAGTCAGTAAATCATTCTAAATCACTTCGAAGGAAATCCGGCCTTTAAACATGACTTTCGTGCGTAACTTGCAGTTGATCTATTGAAGGCAACAATGCATTTGTTTAGCCTTGAGGTCATGTCATTGAGTCTATTCTAGTCATTAAATCATTCTAAATTAATTCAAACGAATTCTATTTTTGCCCTTCAAACATTATTTTCTTAGGTGACTTGTAATTAATCTATTGAAGACAACAATGCATTATTTGAGCATTAAAAAGCATGTCACTCAGTTTTTTCAATCATTAAATTGTTTGAAGGCACTTCGAACCAATTCTCTTTTTGCATTTAGAACGCCACGTTCATGCATAACTTGTAATTGATCTATTGATGCCAACTTTGCATTTTTTTTGCCTTGAAGTCATATTTTTGCGTATCTTTTTCTCAGTAAATAATTCTAAATCACTTCGAACGAAATTCGGCCTTTAAACATGACTTTCATGCATAACTTGTAGTTGATCTATTGAAGGCAACTATCCATTTTTTTAGCCTTAAAGTCATATTTTTGCGTCTCTTTTTGTCAGTAAATCATTCTAAATCACTTCGAACGAAATTCGGCCTTTAAACATGACTTTCGTGCGTAACTTGCAGTTGATCTATTGAAGGCAACAATGCATTAGTTTAGCCTTAAATTCATGTCATTGAGTCTCTTCTAGTCATTAAATCATTCTAAATTAATTCAAACGAATTCTATTTTTGCCCTTCAAACATTATTTTCTTACGTAACTTGTAATTAATCTATTGAAGACAACAATGCATAATTTTAGCATGAAAAAGCATATCACTCAGTGTTTTCAATCATTAAATTGTTTGAAGGCACTTCGAACCAATTCTCTTTTTGCATTTAGAACGCCATGTTCATGCATAACTTGTAATTGATCTATTGATGCCAACTTTGCATTTTTTTTGCCTTGAAGTCATATTTTTGCGTATCTTTTTCTCAGTAAATAATTCTAAATCACTTCGAACGAAATTCGGCCTTTAAACATGACTTTCATGCATAACTTGTAGTTGATCTATTGAAGGCAACTATCCATTTTTTTAGCCTTAAACTCATATTTTTGCGTCTCTTTTTGTCAGTAAATCATTCTAAATGACTTCGAACGAAATTCGGCCTTTAAACATGACTTTCGTGCGTAACTTGCAGTTGATCTATTGAAGGCAACAATGCATTTGTTAAGCGTTAAAGTCATGTCATTGAGTCTCTTCTAGTCATTAAATCATCCTAAATTAATTCGAACGAATTCTATTTTTGCCCTTCAAACATTATTTTCTTACGTAACTTGTAATTAATCTATTGAAGACAACAATGCATAATTTTAGCATGAAAAAGCATATCACTCAGTCTTTTCAATCATTAAATTGTTTGAACGCACTTCGAACCAATTCTCTTTTTGCATTTAGAACGCGACTTTCATGCATAACTTGTAATTGATCTATTGATGCCAACTTTGCATTTTTTTTGCCTTGAAGTCATATTTTTGCGTCTCTTTTTCTCAGTAAATAATTCTAAATCACTTCGAACGAAATTCGGCCTTTAAACATGACTTTCATGCATAACCTGTAGTTGATCTATTGAAGGCAACTATCCATTTTTTTAGCCTTAAAGTCATATTTTTGCGTCTCTTTTTGTCAGTAAATCATTCTAAATCACTTCGAATGAAATTCGGCCTTTAAACATGACTTTCGTGCGTAACTTGCAGTTGATCTATTGAAGGCAACAATGCATTTGTTAAGCGTTAAAGTCATGTCATTGAGTCTCTTGAAGTCATTAAATCATCCTAAATTAATTCGAACGAATTCTATTTTTGCCCTTCAAACATTATTTTCTTACGTAACTTGTAATTAATCTATTGAAGACAACAATGCATAATTTTAGCATGAAAAAGCATATCACTCAGTCTTTTCAGTCATTAAATTGTTTGAACGCACTTCGAACCAATTCTCTTTTTGCATTTAAAATGCGACTTTCATGCATAACTTGCAATTGATCTATTGATGGCAACTATGCATTTGTTTAGCCTTGAAGTCATATTTTTGCGTCTCTTTTTCTCAGTAAATCATTCTAAATCACTTCCAACGAAATTCGGCATTTAAACATGACTTTCGTGCGTAACTTGTAGTTGATCTATTGAAGGCAACAATGCATTAGTTTAGCCTTAAAGTCGTGTCATTGAGTCTCTTCTAGTCATTAAATCAATCTAAATTAATTCGAACGAATTCTGTTTTTGCCCTTCAAACAATATTTTCTTACGTAACTTGTAATTAATCTATTGAAGACAACAATGCATAATTTTAGCATTAAAAAGCATATGACTCAGTCTTTTCAATCATTAAATTGTTTGAAGGCACTTCGAACCAATTCTCTTTTTGCATTTAGAACGCGACTTTAATGCATAACTTGTAATTGATCTATTGATGGCAACTATACATTTTTTTAGCCTTGAAGTCATATTTTTGGGTCTCTTTTTGTCAGTAAATCATTCTAAATCACTTTGAACGAAATTCGGCCTCTAAACATGACTTTCATGCATAACTTGTAGTTGATCTATTGAAGGCAACTATGCATTTTTTTAACCTTGAAGTCATATTTTTGCGTCTCTTTTTGTCAGTAAATCATTCCAAATCACTTCGAACGAAATTCGGCCTTTAAACATGACTTTCGTGCATAACTTGTAGTTGATCTATTGAAGGCAACTATCCATTTTTTTAGCCTTAAAGTCGTATTTTTGCGTCTCTTTTTGTTAGTAAATCATTCTAAATCACTTCGAACGAAATTCGGCCTTTAAACATGACTTTCGTGCGTAACTTACAGTTGATCTATCGAAGGCAACAATGCCTTAGTTTAGCCTTAAATTCATGTCATTGAGTCTCTTCTAGTCATTAAATCATTCTAAATTAATTCAAACGAATTCTATTTTTGCCCTTCAAACATTATTTTCTTAGGTGACTTGTAATTAATCTATTGAAGACAACAATGCATTATTTGAGCATTAAAAAGCATATCACTCAGTCTTTTCAATCAATAAATTGTTTGAAGGCACTTCGAACCAATTCTCTTTTTGCATTTAGAACGCCACGTTCATGCATAACTTGTAATTGATCTATTGATGGCAACTATGCATGTTTTTAGCCTTGAAGTCATATTTTTGCGTCTCTTTTTCTCAGTAAATAATTCTAAATCACTTCGAACGAAATTCGGCCTCTAAACATGACTTTCATGCATAACTTGTAGTTGATCTATTGAAGGCAACTATCCATTTTTTTAGCCTTAAAGTCGTATTTTTGCGTCTCTTTTTGTTAGTAAATCATTCTAAATCACTTCGAACGAAATTCGGCCTTTAAACATGACTTTCGTGCGTAACTTACAGTTGATCTATCGAAGGCAACAATGCATTAGTTTAGCCTTAAATTCATGTCATTGAGTCTCTTCTAGTCATTAAATCATTTTAAATTAATTCGAACGAATTCTATTTTTGCCCTTCAAACATTATTTTCTTACATAACTTGTAATTAATCTACTGAAGACAACAATGCATTATTTTAGCGTTAAAAAGCATATCACTCAGTCTTTTCAATCATTAAATTTTTTAAACGCACTTCGAAGCAATTCTCCTTTTGCATTTAAAACGAGACTTTCATGCATAACTTGCAATTGATCTATTGATGGCAACTATGCATTTTTTTAGCCTTGAAGTCATATTTTTGCGTCTCTTTTTCTCAGTAAATCATTCTAAATCACTTCGAACGAAATTCGGCCTCTAAACATGACTTTCATGCATAACTTGTAGTTGATCTATTGAAGGCAACTATGCATTTTTTTAGCCTTGAAGTCATATTTTTGCGTCTCTTTTTGTCAGTAAATCATTCTAAATCACTTCGAACAAAATTCGGCCTTTAAACATGACTTTCGTGCGTATCTTACAGTTGATCTATTGAAGGCAACAATGCATTAGTTTAGCCTTAAATGCATGTCATTGAGTCTCTTCTTGTCATTAAATCATTCTAAATTAATTCGAACGAATTCTATTTTTGCCCTTCAAACATTATTTTCTTACATAACTTGTAATTAATCTACTGAAGACAACAATGCATTATTTTAACGTTAAAAAGCTAATCACTCAGTCTTTTCAATCATTAAATTTTTTAAATGCACTTCGAAGCAATTCTCCTTTTGCATTTAAAACGAGACTTTTATGCATAGCTTGCAATTGATCTATTGATGGCAACTATGCATTTTTTTAGCCTTAAAGTCATATTTTTGCGTCTCTTTTTGTCAGTAAATCATTCTCAATTACTTCGAACGAAATTCGGCCTTTAAACACGACTTTCGTGCGTAACTTGCAGTTGATCTATTGAAGGCAACAATGCATTAGTTTAGCCTTAAATTCATGTCATTGAGTCTCTTCTAGTCATTAAATCATTCTAAATTAATTCGAACGAATTCTATTTTTGCCCTTCAAACATTATTTTCTTACGTAACTTGTAATTAATCTATTGAAGACAACAATGCATAATTTTAGCATGAAAAAGCATATCACTCAGTCTTTTCAATCATTAAATTGTTTGAAGGCACTTCGAACCAATTCTCTTTTTGCATTTAGAACGCCACGTTCATGCATAACTTGTAATTGATCTATTGATGCCAACTTTGCATTTTTTTTGCCTTGAAGTCATATTTTTGCGTCTCTTTTTCTCAGTAAATCATTCTAAATCACTTTGAACGAAATTCGGCCTTTAAACATGACTTTCATGCATAACCTGTAGTTGATCTATTGAAGGCAACTATCCATTTTTTTAGCCTTAAAGTCATATTTTTGCGTCTCTTTTTGTCAGTAAATCATTCTAAATCACTTCGAATGAAATTCGGCCTTTAAACATGACTTTCGTGCGTAACTTGCAGTTGATCTATTGAAGGCAACAATGCATTTGTTAAGCGTTAAAGTCATGTCATTGAGTCTCTTCAAGTCATTAAATCATCCTAAATTAATTCGAACGAATTCTATTTTTGCCCTTCAAACATTATTTTCTTACGTAACTTGTAATTAATCTATTGAAGACAACAATGCATAATTTTAGCATGAAAAAGCATATCACTCAGTCTTTTCAATCATTAAATTGTTTGAACGCACTTCGAACCAATTCTCTTTTTGCATTTAAAATGCGACTTTCATGCATAACTTGCAATTGATCTATTGATGGCAACTATGCATTTTTTTAGCCTTGAAGTCATATTTTTGCGTCTCTTTTTGTCAGTAAATCATTCTAAATCACTTCGAACGAAATTCGGCCGTTAAACATCACTTTCGTGCGTAACTTGCAGTTGATCTATTGAAGGCAACAATGCATTTGTTAAGCCTTAAAGTCATGTCATTGAGTCTCTTCAAGTCATTAAATCATCCTAAATTAATTCGAACGAATTCTATTTTTGCCCTTCAAACATTATTTTCTTACGTAACTTGTAATTAATCTATTTAAGACAACAATGCATAATTTTAGCATGAAAAAGCATATCACTCAGTCTTTTCAATCATTAAATTGTTTGAACGCACTTTGAACCAATTCTCTTTTTGCATTTAAAACGCGACTTTCATGCATAACTTGCAATTGATCTACTGAAGGGAACTATGCATTTTTTACCCTTAGAGTCATATTTTTGCGTCTCTTTTTGTCAGTAAATCATTCTAAATCACTTCGAACGAAATTTGGCCTTTAAAGATGACTTTCGTGCGTAACTTACAGTTGATCTATTGAAGGCAACAATGCATTAGTTTAGCCTTAAATTCATGTCATTGAGTCTCTTCTAGTCATTAAATCATTCTAAATTAATTCGAACGAATTCTATTTTTGCCCTTGAAACATTATTTTGTTACATAACTGGTAATTAATCTACTGAAGACAACAATGCATTATTTTAGCTTTAAAAAGCATATCACTCAGTCTTTTCAATCATTAAATTGTTTGAACGCACTTCGAACGAATTCTCCTTTTGAAATTTAAAACGCGACTTTCATGCATAACTTGCAATTGATCTATTAATGGCAACTATGCATTTTTTTAGCCTTAAAGTCATATTTTTGCGTCTCGTTTTGTCAGTAAATCATTCTAAATCATTTCGAACGAAATTCGGCCTTTAAACATGACTTTCGTGCGTAACTGGCAGTTGATCTACTGAAGGCAACAATGCATTTTTTAAGCCTTAAAGTCATGTCATTGAGTCTCTTCTAGTCATTAAATCATTCTAAATTAATTCGAACGAATTCTATTTTTGCCCTTCAAACATTATTTTCTTACTTAACTTGTAATTAATCTATTGAAGACAACAATGCATTATTTTAGCATTGAAAAGCATATGACTCAATCTTTTCAGTCATTAAATTGTTTGAAGGGACTTCGAACCAATTCTCTTTTTGCATTTAAAACGCGACTTTCATGCATAACTTGCAATTGATCTATTGATGGCAACTATGCATTTTTTAGCCTTAGAGTCATATTTTTGCGTCTCTTTTTGTCAGTAAATCATTCTAAATCACTTCGAACGAAATTCAGCCTTTAAACATGACTTTCGTGCGTAACTTGTAGTTGATCTATTGAAGGCAACAATGCATTAGTTTAGCCTTAAAGTCATGTCTTTGAGTCTCTTCTAGTCATTAAATCATTCTAAATTAATTCGAACGAATTCTATTTTTGCCCTTCAAACATTATTTTCTTACATAACTTGTAATTAATCTATTGAAGACAACAATGCATTATTTTAGCATTAAAAAGCATATGACTCTGTCTTTTCAATCATTAAATTGTTTGAAGGCACTTCGAACCAATTCTCTTTTTGCATTTAAAACGCGACTTTCATGCATAACTTGCAATTGATCTATTGATGGCAACTATGCATTTTTTAGCCTTAGAGTCATATTTTTGCGTCTCTTTTTGTCAGTAAATCATTCTAAATCACTTCGAACGAAATTGGGCCGTTAAACATGACTTTCGTGCGTAACTTGCAGTTGATCTATTGAACGCAACAATGCATTTGATAAGCCTTAAAGTCATGTCACTGAGTCTCTTCTAGTCATTAAATCATTCTAAATTAATTCGAACGAATTCCATTTTTGCCCTTCAAACATTATTTTCTTACATAACTTGTAATTAATCTATTGAGGACAACAATGCATTATTTTAGCATTAAAAAGCATATGACTCAGTCTTTTCAGTCATTAAATTGTTTGAAGGCACTTCGAACCAATTCTCTTTTTGCATTTAAAACGCGACTTTCATGCATAACTTGCAATTGATCTATTGATGGCAACTATGCATTTTTTAGCCTTAGAGTCATATTTTTGCGTCTCTTTTTGTCAGTAAATCATTCTAAATCACTTCGAACGAAATTCGGCCTTTAAACATGACTTTCGTGCATAACTTGCAGTTGATCTATTGAAGGCAACAATGCATTAGTTTAGCCTTAAATTCATGTCATTGAGTCTCTTCTAGTCATTATATCATTCTAAATTAATTCGAACGAATTCTATTTTTGCCCTTCAAACATTATTTTCTTACATAACTTGTAATTAATCTATTGAAGACAACAATGCATAATTTTAGCATTAAAAAGCATATGACTCTGTCTTTTCAATCATTAAATTGTTTGAAGGCACTTCGAACCAATTCACTTTTTGCATTTAAAACGCGACTTTCATGCATAACTTGCAATTGATCTATTGATGGCAACTATGCATTTTTTAGCCTTAGAGTCATATTTTTGCGTCTCTTTTTGTCAGTAAATCATTCTAAATCACTTCGAACGAAATTCGGCCTTTAAACATGACTTTCGTGCATAACTTGCAGTTGATCTATTGAAGGCAACAATGCATTTGTTTAGCCTTAAAGTCATGTCATTGAGTCTCTTCTAGTCATTAAATCATTCTAAATTAATTCGAACGAATTCTATTTTTGCCCCTCAAACATTATTTTCTTACGTAACTTGTAATTAATCTATTGAAGACAACAATGCATAATTTTAGCATTAAAAAGCATATGACTCAGTCTTTTCAATGATTAAATTGTTTGAACGCACTTCGAACCAATTCTCTTTTTGCTTTTAAAACGCGACTTTCATGCATAACTTGCAATTGATCTATTGATGGCAACTATGCATTTTTTTAGCCTTGAAGTCATATTTTTGCGTCTCTTTTTCTTAGTAAATCATTCTAAATCACTTCGAACGAAATTCGGCCGTTAAACCTGACATTCGTGCGTACCTTGCAGTTGATCTATTGAAGGCAACAATGCATTTGTTTAGCCTTAAAGTCATGTCATTGAGTCTCTTCTAGTCATTAAATCATTCTAAATTAATTCGAACGAATTCCATTTTTGCCCTTCAAACATTATTTTCTTACATAACTTGTAATTAATCTATTGAAGACAACAATGCATAATTTTAGCATTAAAAAGCATATGACTCAGTCTTTTCAATGATTAAATTGTTTGAAGGCACTTCGAACCAATTCTCTTTTTGCATTTAAAACGCGACTTTCATGCATAACTTGCAATTGCTCTATTGATGGCAACTATGCATTTTTTTAGCCTTGAAGTCATATTTTTGCGTCTCTTTTTGTCAGTAAATCATTCTAAATCACTTCGAACGAAATTCGGCCTTTAAACATGACTTTCGTGCATAACTTGCAGTTGATCTATTGAAGGCAACAATGCATTTGTTTAGCCTTAAAGTCATGTCATTGAGTCTCTTCTAGTCATTAAATCATTCTAAATTAATTCGAACGAATTCCATTTTTGCCCTTCAAACATTATTTTCTTACATAACTTGTAATTAATCTATTGAAGACAACAATGCATAATTTTAGCATTAAAAAGCATATGACTCTGTCTTTTCAATCATTAAATTGTTTGAAGGCACTTCGAACCAATTCACTTTTTGCATTTAAAACGCGACTTTCATGCATAACTTGCAATTGATCTATTGATGGCAACTATGCATTTTTTAGCCTTAGAGTCATATTTTTGCGTCTCTTTTTGTCAGTAAATCATTCTAAATCACTTCGAACGAAATTCGGCCTTTAAACATGACTTTCGTGCATAACTTGCAGTTGATCTATTGAAGGCAACAATGCATTTGTTTAGCCTTAAAGTCATGTCATTGAGTCTCTTCTAGTCATTAAATCATTCTAAATTAATTCGAACGAATTCCATTTTTGCCCTTCAAACATATTTTCTTACATAACTTGTAATTAATCTATTGGGGACAACAATGCATTATTTTAGCATTAAAAAGCATATGACTCAGTCTTTTCAGTCATTAAATTGTTTGAAGGCACTTCGAACCAATTCTCTTTTTGCATTTAAAACGCGACTTTCATGCATAACTTGCAATTGATCTATTGATGGCAACTATGCATTTTTTAGCCTTAGAGTCATATTTTTGCGTCTCTTTTTGTCAGTAAATCATTCTAAATCACTTCGAACGAAATTCGGCCATTAAACATGACTTTCGTGCGTAACTTGCTGTTGATCTATTGAAGGCAACAATGCATTTGTTAAGCCTTAAAGTCATGTCATTGAGTCCCTTCTAGTCATTAAATCATTCTAAATTAATTCGAACGAATTCTATTTTTTCCCTTCAAACAATATTTTCTTATGTAACTTGTAATTAATCTATTGAAGACAACAATGCATAATTTTAGCATTAAAAAGCATATGACTCAGTCTTTTCAATGATTAAATTGTTTGAAGGCACTTCGAACCAATTCTCTTTTTGCATTTAAAACGCGACTTTCATGCATAACTTGCAATTGCTCTATTGATGGCAACTATGCATTTTTTTAGCCTTGAAGTCATATTTTTGCGTCTCTTTTTGTCAGTAAATCATTCTAAATCACTTCGAACGAAATTCGGCCTTTAAACATGACTTTCGTGCATAACTTGCAGTTGATCTATTGAAGGCAACAATGCATTTGTTTAGCCTTAAAGTCATGTCATTGAGTCTCTTCTAGTCATTAAATCATTCTAAATTAATTCGAACGAATTCCATTTTTGCCCTTCAAACATTATTTTCTTACATAACTTGTAATTAATCTATTGAAGACAACAATGCATAATTTTAGCATTAAAAAGCATATGACTCTGTCTTTTCAATCATTAAATTGTTTGAAGGCACATCGAACCAATTCTCTTTTTGCATTTAAAACGCGACTTTCATGCATAACTTGCAATTGATCTATTGATGGGAACTATGCATTTTTTAGCCTTAGAGTCATATTTTTGCGTCTCTTTTTGTCAGTAAATCATTCTAAACTACTTCGAACGAAATTCGGCCTTTAAAGATGACTTTCGTGCGTAACTTACAGTTGATCTATTGAAGGCAACAATGCATTAGTTTAGCCTTAAATTCATGTCATTGAGTCTCTTCAAGTCATTAAATCATTCTAAATTAATTCGAACGAATTCTATTTTTGCCCTTCAAAAATTATTTTCTTACATAACTTGTAATTAATCTATTGAAGACAACAATGCATAATTTTAGCATTAAAAAGCATATGACTCTGTCTTTTCAATCATTAAATTGTTTGAAGGCACTTCGAACCAATTCTCTTTTTGCATTTAAAACGCGACTTTCATGCATAACTTGCAATTGATCTATTGATGGCAACTATGCATTTTTTAGCCTTAGAGTCATATTTTTGCGTCTCTTTTTGTCAGTAAATCATTCTAAATCACTTCGAACGAAATTCGGCCATTAAACATGACTTTCGGGCGTAACTTGCTGTTGATCTATTGAAGGCAACAATGCATTTGTTAAGCCTTAAAGTCATGTCATTGAGTCCCTTCTAGTCATTAAATCATTCTAAATTAATTCGAACGAATTCTATTTTTTCCCTTCAAACAATATTTTCTTATGTAACTTGTAATTAATCTATTGAAGACAACAATGCATAATTTTAGCATTAAAAAGCATATGACTCAGTCTTTTCAATCATTAAATTGTTTGAAGGCACTTCGAACCAATTCTCTTTTTGCATTTAAAACGCGACGTTCATGCATAACTTGCAATTGATCTATTGATGGCAACTATGCATTTTTTAGCCTTAGAGTCATATTTTTGCGTCTCTTTTTGTCAGTAAATCATTCTAACTCACTTTGAACGAAATTCGGCCATTAAACATGACTTTCGTGCGTAACTTAGAGTTGATCTATTGAAGGCAACAATGCATTAGTTTAGCCTTAAATTCATGTCATTGAGTCTCTTCTAGTCATTAAATCATTCTAAATTAATTCGAACGAATTCTATTTTTGCCCTTCAAACATTATTTCCTTACATAACTTGTAATTAATCTATTGAAGACAACAATGCATAATTTTAGCATTAAAAAGCATATGACTCTGTCTTTTCAATCATTAAATTGTTTGAAGGCACTTCGAACCAATTCTCTTTTTGCATTTAAAACGCGACTTTCATGCATAACTTGCAATTGATCTATTGATGGCAACTATGCATTTTTTAGCCTTAGAGTCAGATTTTTGCGTCTCTTTTTGTCAGTAAATCATTCTAAATCACTTCGAACGAAATTCGGCCATTAAACATGACTTTCGTGCGTAACTTGCTGTTGATCTATTGAAGGCAACAATGCATTTGTTAAGCCTTAAAGTCATGTCATTGAGTCCCTTCTAGTCATTAAATCATTCTAAATTAATTCGAACAAATTCTATTTTTGCCCTTCAAACTTTATTTTCTTACATAACTTGTAATTAATCTATTGAAGACAACAATGCATTATTTTAGCATTAAAAAGCATATGACTCAGTCTTGTCAATGATTAAATTGTTTGAAGGCACTTCGAACCAATTCTCTTTTTGCATTTAAAACGCAACTTTCATGCATAACTTGCAATTGATCTATTGATGGCAACTATGCATTTTTTAGCCTTAGAGTCATATTTTTGCATCTCTTTTTGTCAGTAAATCATTCCAAATCACTTCGAACGAAATTCGGCCTTTAAACATTACTTTCGTGGCTAACTTAGAGTTGATCTATTGAAGGCAACAATGCATTAGTTTAGCCTTAAATTCATGTCATTGAGTCTCTTCTAGTCATTAAATCATTCTAAATTAATTCGAACGAATTCTATTTTTGCCCTTCAAACATTATTTTCTTACATAACTGGTAATTAATCTACTGAAGACAACAATGCATTATTTTAGTGTTAAAAAGCATATCACTCAGTCTTTTCAATCATTAAATTGGTTGAACGCACTACGAACGAATTCTCCTTCTGCATTTAAAACGCGACTTTCATGCATAACTTGCAATTGATCTATTGATGGCAACTATGCATTTTTTTAGCCTTAAAGACATATTTTTGCGTCTCTTTTTGTCAGTAAATCATTCGAAATCACTACGAACGAAATTCGGCCTTTAAACATGACTTTCGTGCATAACTTGCAGTTGATCTATTGAAGGCAACAATGCATTTGTTTAGCCTTAAAGTCATGTCATTGAGTCTCTTCTAGTCATTAAATCATTCTAAATTAATTCGAACGAATTCTATTTTTGCCCTTCAAACATTATTTTCCTACGTAACTTGTAATTAATCTATTGAAGACAACAATGCATAATTTTAGCATTAAAAAGCATATGACTCAGTCTTTTCAATGATTAAATTGTTTGAACGCACTTCGAACCAATTCTCTTTTTGCTTTTAAAACGCGACTTTCATGCATAACTTGCAATTGATCTATTGATGGCAACTATGCATTTTTTTAGCCTTGAAGTCATATTTTTGCGTCTCTTTTTGTCAGTAAATCATTCTAAATCACTTCGAACGAAATTCGGCCTTTAAACATGACTTTCGTGGCTAACTTAGAGTTGATCTATTGAAGGCAACAATGCATTAGTTTAGCCTTAAATTCATGTCATTGAGTCTCTTCTAGTCATCAAATCATTCTAAATTAATTCGAACGAATTCTATTTTTGGCCTTCAAACATTATTTTCTTACGTAACTTGTAATTAATCTATTGAAGACGACAATGCATAATTTTAGCATTAAAAAGCATATGACTCAGTCTTTTCAATGATTAAATTGTTTGAAGGCACTTCGAACCAATTCTCTTTTTGCTTTTAAAACGCGACAGTCATGCATAACTTGCAATTGATCTATTGATGGCAACTATGCATTTTTTAGCCTTAGAGTCATATTTTTGCGTCTCTTTTTGTCAGTAAATAATTCTAAATCACTTCGAACGAAATTCGGCCGTTAAACATGACTTTCGTGCGTATCTTGCAGTTGATCTATTGAAGGCAACAATGCATTTGTTAAGCCTTAAAGTCATGTCATTGAGTCTCTTCTAGTTATTAAATCATTCTAAATTAATTCGAACGAATTCTATTTTTGCCCTTCAAACATTATTTTCTTACATAACTTGTAATTAATCTATTGAAGACAACAATGCATTATTATAGCATTAAAAAGCATATGACTCTGTCTTTTCAATCATTAAATTGTTTGAAGGCACTTCGAACCAATTCTCTTTTTGCATTTAAAACGCGACTTTCATGCATAACTTGCAATTGATCTATTGATGGCAACTATGCATTTTTTAGCCTTAGAGTCATATTTTTGCGTCTCTTTTTGTCAGTAAATCATTCTAAATCACTTCGAACGAAATTCGGCCATTAAACATGACTTTCGTGCGTAACTTGCTGTTGATCTATTGAAGGCAACAATGCATTTGTTAAGCCTTAAAGTCATGTCATTGAGTCCCTTCTAGTCATTAAATCATTCTAAATTAATTCGAACGAATTCTATTTTTGCCCTTCAAACTTTATTTTCTTACATAACTTGTAATTAATCTATTGAAGACAACAATGCATTATTTTAGCATTAAAAAGCATATGACTCAGTCTTTTCAATGATTAAATTGTTTGAAGGCACTTCGAACCAATTCTCTTTTTGCATTTAAAACGCGACTTTCATGCATAACTTGCAATTGATCTATTGATGGCAACTATGCATTTTTTAGCCTTAGAGTCATATTTTTGCGTCTCTTTTTGTCAGTAAATCATTCTAAATCACTTCGAACGAAATTCGGCCCTTAAACATGACTTTCGTGCGTAACTTGCTGTTGATCTATTGAAGGCAACAATGCAATTGTTAAGCCTTAAAGTCATGTCATTGAGTCCCTTCTAGTCATTAAATCATTCTAAATTAATTCGAACGAATTCTATTTTTGCCCTTCAAACTTTATTTTCTTACATAACTTGTAATTAATCTATTGAAGACAACAATGCATTATTTTAGCATTAAAAAGCATATGACTCAGTCTTTTCAATGATTAAATTGTTTGAAGGCACTTCGAACCAATTCTCTTTTTGCATTTAAAACGCGACTTTCATGCATAACTTGCAATTGATCTATTGATGGCAACTATGCATTTTTTAGCCTTAGAGTCATATTTTTGCGTCTCTTTTTGTCAGTAAATCATTCTAAATCACTTCGAACGAAATTCGGCCCTTAAACATGACTTTCGTGCGTAACTTGCTGTTGATCTATTGAAGGCAACAATGCAATTGTTAAGCCTTAAAGTCATGTCATTGAGTCCCTTCTAGTCATTAAATCATTCTAAATTAATTCGAACGAATTCTATTTTTGCCCTTCAAACATTATTTTCTTACATAACTTGTAATTAATCTATTGAAGACAACAATGCATTATTTTAGCATTAAAAAGCATATGACTCAGTCTTTTCAATGATTAAATTGTTTGAAGGCACTTCGAACCAATTCTCTTTTTGCATTTAAAACGCGACTTTCATGCATAACTTGCAATTGATCTATTGATGGCAACTATGCATTTTTTAGCCTTAGAGTCATATTTTTGCGTCTCTTTTTGTCAGTAAATCATTCTAAATCACTTCGAACGAAATTCGGCCATTAAACATGACTTTCGTGCGTAACTTGCTGTTGATCTATTGAAGGCAACAATGCATTTGTTAAGCCTTAAAGTCATGTCATTGAGTCCCTTCTAGTCATTAAATCATTCTAAATTAATTCGAACGAATTCTATTTTTGCCCTTCAAACTTTATTTTCTTACATAACTTGTAATTAATCTATTGAAGACAACAATGCATTATTTTAGCATTAAAAAGCATATGACTCAGTCTTTTCAATGATTAAATTGTTTGAAGGCACTTCGAACCAATTCTCTTTTTGCATTTAAAACGCGACTTTCATGCATAACTTGCAATTGATCTATTGATGGCAACTATGCATTTTTTAGCCTTAGAGTCATATTTTTGCGTCTCTTTTTGTCAGTAAATCATTCTAAATCACTTCGAACGAAATTCGGCCGTTAAACCTGACTTTCGTGCGTAACTTGCAGTTGATCTGTTGAAGGCAACAATGCATTTGTTAAGCCTTAAAGTCATGTCATTGAGTCCCTTCTAGTCATTAAATCATTCTAAATTAATTCGAACGAATTCTATTTTTGCCCTTCAAACTTTATTTTCTTACATAACTTGTAATTAATCTATTGGAGACAACAATGCATTATTTTAGCATTAAAAAGCATATGACTCAGTCTTTTCAATGATTAAATTGTTTGAAGGCACTTCGAACCAATTCTCTTTTTGCATTTAAAACGCGACTTTCATGCATAACTTGCAATTGATCTATTGATGGCAACTATGCATTTTTTTAGCCTTAAAGACATATTTTTGCGTCTCTTTTTGTCAGTAAATCATTCGAAATCACTACGAACGAAATTCGGCCTTTAAACATGACTTTCGTGCATAACTTGCAGTTGATCTATTGAAGGCAACAATGCATTTGTTTAGCCTTAAAGTCATGTCATTGAGTCTCTTCTAGTCATTAAATCATTCTAAATTAATTCGAACGAATTCTATTTTTGCCCCTCAAACATTATTTTCTTACGTAACTTGTAATTAATCTATTGAAGACAACAATGCATAATTTTAGCATTAAAAAGCATATGACTCAGTCTTTTCAATGATTAAATTGTTTGAACGCACTTCGAACCAATTCTCTTTTTGCTTTTAAAACGCGACTTTCATGCATAACTTGCAATTGATCTATTGATGGCAACTATGCATTTTTTTAGCCTTGAAGTCATATTTTTGCGTCTCTTTTTCTTAGTAAATCATTCTAAATCACTTCGAACGAAATTCGGCCGTTAAACCTGACATTCGTGCGTACCTTGCAGTTGATCTATTGAAGGCAACAATGCATTTGTTAAGCCTTAAAGTCATGTCATTGAGTCTCTTCTAGTCATTAAATCATTCTAAATTAATTCGAACGAATTCTATTTTTGCCCTTCAAACATTATTTTCATACATAACTTGTAATTAATCTATTGAAGACAACAATGCATTATTTTAGCATTAAAAAGCATATGACTCTGTCTTTTCAATCATTAAATTGTTTGAAGGCACTTCGAACCAATTCTCTTTTTGCATTTAAAACGCGACTTTCATGCATAACTTGCAATTGATCTATTGATGGCAACTATGCATTTTTTAGCCTTAGAGTCATATTTTTGCGTCTCTTTTTGTCAGTAAATCATTCTAAATCACTTCGAACGAAATTCGGCCATTAAACATGACTTTCGTGCGTAACTTGCTGTTGATCTATTGAAGGCAACAATGCATTTGTTAAGCCTTAAAGTCATGTCATTGAGTCCCTTCTAGTCATTAAATCATTCTAAATTAATTCGAACGAATTCTATTTTTGCCCTTCAAACTTTATTTTCTTACATAACTTGTAATTAATCTATTGAAGACAACAATGCATTATTTTAGCATTAAAAAGCATATGACTCAGTCTTTTCAATGATTAAATTGTTTGAAGGCACTTCGAACCAATTCTCTTTTTGCATTTAAAACGCGACTTTCATGCATAACTTGCAATTGATCTATTGATGGCAACTATGCATTTTTTAGCCTTAGAGTCATATTTTTGCGTCTCTTTTTGTCTGTAAATCATTCTAAATCACTTCGAACGAAATTCGGCCATTAAACATGACTTTCGTGCGTAACTTGCTGTTGATCTATTGAAGGCAACAATGCATTTGTTAAGCCTTAAAGTCATGTCATTGAGTCCCTTCTAGTCATTAAATCATTCTAAATTAATTCGAACGAATTCTATTTTTGCCCTTCAAACTTTATTTTCTTACATAACTTGTAATTAATCTATTGAAGACAACAATGCATTATTTTAGCATTAAAAAGCATATGACTCAGTCTTTTCAATGATTAAATTGTTTGAAGGCACTTCGAACCAATTCTCTTTTCGCATTTAAAACGCGACTTTCATGCATAACTTGCAATTGATCAATTGATGGCAACTATGCATTTTTTAGCCTTAGAGTCATATTTTTGCGTCTCTTTTTGTCAGTAAATCATTCTAAATCACTTCGAACGAAATTCGGCCGTTAAACATGACTTTCGTGCGTAACTTGCAGTTGATCTGTTGAAGGCAACAATGCATTTGTTAAGCCTTAAAGTCATGTCATTGAGTCCCTTCTAGTCATTAAATCATTCTAAATTAATTCGAACGAATTCTATTTTTGCCCTTCAAACTTTATTTTCTTACATAACTTGTAATTAATCTATTGGAGAGAACAATGCATTATTTTAGCATTAAAAAGCATATGACTCAGTCTTTTCAATGATTAAATTGTTTGAAGGCACTTCGAACCAATTCTCTTTTTGCATTTAAAACGCGACTTTCATGCATAACTTGCAATTGATCTATTGATGGCAACTATGCATTTTTTTAGCCTTAAAGACATATTTTTGCGTCTCTTTTTGTCAGTAAATCATTCGAAATCACTACGAACGAAATTCGGCCTTTAAACATGACTTTCGTGCATAACTTGCAGTTGATCTATTGAAGGCAACAATGCATTTGTTTAGCCTTAAAGTCATGTCATTGAGTCTCTTCTAGTCATTAAATCATTCTAAATTAATTCGAACGAATTCTATTTTTGCCCTTCAAACATTATTTTCTTACGTAACTTGTAATTAATCTATTGAAGACAACAATGCATAATTTTAGCATTAAAAAGCATATGACTCAGTCTTTTCAATGATTAAATTGTTTGAACGCACTTCGAACCAATTCTCTTTTTGCTTTTAAAACGCGACTTTGATGCATAACTTGCAATTGATCTATTGATGGCAACTATGCATTTTTTTAGCCTTGAAGTCATATTTTTGCGTCTCTTTTTCTCAGTAAATCATTCTAAATCACTTCGAACGAAATTCGGCCGTTAAACCTGACATTCGTGCGTAACTTGCAGTTGATCTATTGAAGGCAACAATGCATTTGTTAAGCCTTAAAGTCATGTCATTGAGTCTCTTCTAGTCATTAAATCATTCTAAATTAATTCGAACGAATTCTATTTTTGCCCTTCAAACATTATTTTCATACATAACTTGTAATTAATCTATTGAAGACAACAATGCATTATTTTAGCATTAAAAAGCATATGACTCTGTCTTTTCAATCATTAAATTGTTTGAAGGCACTTCGAACCAATTCTCTTTTTGCATTTAAAACGCGACTTTCATGCATAACTTGCAATTGATCTATTGATGGCAACTATGCATTTTTTAGCCTTAGAGTCATATTTTTGCGTCTCTTTTTGTCAGTAAATCATTCTAAATCACTTCGAACGAAATTCGGCCATTAAACATGACTTTCGTGCGTAACTTGCTGTTGATCTATTGAAGGCAACAATGCATTTGTTAAGCCTTAAAGTCATGTCATTGAGTCCCTTCTAGTCATTAAATCATTCTAAATTAATTCGAACGAATTCTATTTTTGCCCTTCAAACTTTATTTTCCTACATAACTTGTAATTAATCTATTGAAGACAACAATGCATTATTTTAGCATTAAAAAGCATATGACTCAGTCTTTTCAATGATTAAATTGTTTGAAGGCACTTCGAACCAATTCTCTTTTTGCATTTAAAACGCGACTTTCATGCATAACTTGCAATTGATCTATTGATGGCAACTATGCATTTTTTAGCCTTAGAGTCATATTTTTGCGTCTCTTTTTGTCAGTAAATCATTCTAAATCACTTCGAACGAAATTCGGCCTTTAAACATGACTTTCGTGGCTAACTTAGAGTTGATCTATTGAAGGCAACAATGCATTAGTTTAGCCTTAAATTCATGTCATTGAGTCTCTTCTAGTCATTAAATCATTCTAAATTAATTCGAACGAATTCTATTTTTGCCCTTCAAACATTATTTTCTTACGTAACTTGTAATTAATCTATTGAAGACAACAATGCATAATTTTAGCATTAAAAAGCATATGACTCAGTCTTTTCAATCATTAAATTGTTTGAACGCACTTCGAACCAATTCTCTTTTTGCTTTTAAAACGCGACTTTCATGCATAACTTGCAATTGATCTATTGATGGCAACTATGCATTTTTTTAGCCTTGAAGTCATATTTTTGCGTCTCTTTTTCTCAGTAAATCATTCTAAATCACTTCGAACGAAATTCGGCCTTTAAACATGACTTTCGTGCGTAACTTGTAGTTGATCTATTGAAGGCAACAAGGCATTAGTTTAGCCTTAAAGTCATGTCTTTGAGTCTCATCTAGTCATTAAATCATTCTAAATTAATTCGAACGAATTCTATTTTTGCCCTTCAAACATTATTTTCATACATAACTTGTAATTAATCTATTGAAGACAACAATGCATTATTTTAGCATTAAAAAGCATATGACTCAGTCTTTTCAATGATTAAATTGTTTGAAGGCACTTCGAACCAATTCTCTTTTTGCATTTAAAACACGACTTTCATGCATAACTTGCAATTGATCTATTGATGGCAACTATGCATTTTTTTAGCCTTAAAGACATATTTTTGCGTCTCTTTTTGTCAGTAAATCATTCGAAATCACTACGAACGAAATTCGGCCTTTAAACATGACTTTCGTGCATAACTTGCAGTTTATCTATTGAAGGCAACAATGCATTTGTTTAGCCTTAAAGTCATGTCATTGAGTCTCTTCTAGTCATTAAATCATTCTAAATTAATTCGAACGAATTCTATTTTTGCCCTTCAAACATTATTTTCTTACGTAACTTGTAATTAATCTATTGAAGACAACAATGCATAATTTTAGCATTAAAAAGCATATGACTCAGTCTTTTCAATGATTAAATTGTTTGAACGCACTTCGAACCAATTCTCTTTTTGCTTTTAAAACGCGACTTTCATGCATAACTTGCAATTGATCTATTGATGGCAACTATGCATTTTTTTAGCCTTGAAGTCATATTTTTGCGTCTCTTTTTCTCAGTAAATCATTCTAAATCACTTCGAATGAAATTCGGCCTTTAAACATGACTTTCGTGCGTAACTTGTAGTTGATCTATTGAAGGCAACAAGGCATTAGTTTAGCCTTAAAGTCATGTCTTTGAGTCCCTTCTAGTCATTAAATCATTCTAAATTAATTCGAACGAATTCTATTTTTGCCCTTCAAACTTTATTTTCCTACATAACTTGTAATTAATCTATTGAAGACAACAATGCATTATTTTAGCATTAAAAAGCATATGACTCAGTCTTTTCAATGATTAAATTGTTTGAATGCACTTCGAACCAATTCTCTTTTTGCATTTAAAACGCGACTTTCATGCATAACTTGCAATTGATCTATTGATGGCAACTATGCATTTTTTAGCCTTAGAGTCATATTTTTGCGTCTCTTTTTGTCAGTAAATCATTCTAAATCACTTCGAACGAAATTCGGCCTTTAAACATGACTTTCGTGGCTAACTTAGAGTTGATCTATTGAAGGCAACAATGCATTAGTTTAGCCTTAAATTCATGTCATTGAGTCTCTTCTAGTCATTAAATCATTCTAAATTAATTCGAATGAATTCTATTTTTGCCCTTCAAACATTATTTTCTTACATAACGGGTAATTAATCTACTGAAGACAACAATGCATTATTTTAGCGTTAAAAAGCATATCACTCAGTCTTTTCAATCATTAAATTGTTTGAACGCACTACGAACGAATTCTCCTTCTGCATTTAAAACGCGACTTTCATGCATAACTTGCAATTGATCTATTGATGGCAACTATGCATTTTTTTAGCCTTAAAGACATATTTTTGCGTCTCTTTTTGTCAGTAAATCATTCGAAATCACTTCGAACGAAATTCGGCCTTTAAACATGACTTTCGTGCATAACTTGCAGTTTATCTATTGAAGGCAACAATGCATTTGTTTAGCCTTAAAGTCATGTCATTGAGTCTCTTCTAGTCATTAAATCATTCTAAATTAATTCGAACGAATTCTATTTTTGCCCTTCAAACATTATTTTCTTACGTAACTTGTAATTAATCTATTGAAGACAACAATGCATAATTTTAGCATTAAAAAGCATATGACTCAGTCTTTTCAATGATTAAATTGTTTGAACGCACTTCGAACCAATTCTCTTTTTGCTTTTAAAACGCGACTTTCATGCATAACTTGCAATTGATCTATTGATGGCAACTATGCATTTTTTTAGCCTTGAAGTCATATTTTTGCGTCTCTTTTTCTCAGTAAATCATTCTAAATCACTTCGAACGAAATTCGGCCTTTAAACATGACTTTCGTGCGTAACTTGTAGTTGATCTATTGAAGGCAACAAGGCATTAGTTTAGCCTTAAAGTCATGTCTTTGAGTCTCTTCTAGTCATTAAATCATTCTAAATTAATTCGAACGAATTCTATTTTTGCCCTTCAAACATTATTTTCATACATAACTTGTAATTAATCTATTGAAGACAACAATGCATTATTTTAGCATTAAAAAGCATATGACTCAGTCTTTTCAATGATTAAATTGTTTGAAGGCACTTCGAACCAATTCTCTTTTTGCATTTAAAACGCGACTTTCATGCATAACTTGCAATTGATCTATTGATGGCAACTATGCATTTTTTTAGCCTTAAAGACATATTTTTGCGTCTCTTTTTGTCAGTAAATCATTCGAAATCACTACGAACGAAATTCAGCCTTTAAACATGACTTTCGTGCATAACTTGCAGTTGATCTATTGAAGGCAACAATGCATTTGTTTAGCCTTAAAGTCATGTCATTGAGTCTCTTCTAGTCATTAAATCATTCTAAATTAATTCGAACGAATTCTATTTTTGCCCTTCAAACATTATTTTCTTACGTAACTTGTAATTAATCTATTGAAGACAACAATGCATAATTTTAGCATTAAAAAGCATATGACTCAGTCTTTTCAATGATTAAATTGTTTGAACGCACTTCGAACCAATTCTCTTTTTGCTTTTAAAACGCGACTTTCATGCATAACTTGCAATTGATCTATTGATGGCAACTATGCATTTTTTTAGCCTTGAAGTCATATTTTTGCGTCTCTTTTTCTCAGTAAATCATTCTAAATCACTTCGAACGAAATTCGGCCGTTAAACCTGACATTCGTGCGTAACTTGCAGTTGATCTATTGAAGGCAACAATGCATTTGTTAAACCTTAAAGTCATGTCATTGAGTCTCTTCTAGTCATTAAATCATTCTAAATTAATTCGAACGAATTCTATTTTTGCCCTTCAAACATTATTTTCATACATAACTTGTAATTAATCTATTGAAGACAACAATGCATTATTTTAGCATTAAAAAGCATATGACTCTGTCTTTTCAATCATTAAATTGTTTGAAGGCACTTCGAACCAATTCTCTTTTTGCATTTAAAACGCGACTTTCATGCATAACTTGCAATTGATCTATTGATGGCAACTATGCATTTTTTAGCCTTAGAGTCATATTTTTGCGTCTCTTTTTGTCAGTAAATCATTCTAAATCACTTCGAACGAAATTCGGCCATTAAACATGACTTTCGTGCGTAACTTGCTGTTGATCTATTGAAGGCAACAATGCATTTGTTAAGCCTTAAAGTCATGTCATTGAGTCCCTTCTAGTCATTAAATCATTCTAAATTAATTCGAACGAATTCTATTTTTGCCCTTCAAACTTTATTTTCCTACATAACTTGTAATTAATCTATTGAAGACAACAATGCATTATTTTAGCATTAAAAAGCATATGACTCAGTCTTTTCAATGATTAAATTGTTTGAAGGCACTTCGAACCAATTCTCTTTTTGCATTTAAAACGCGACTTTCATGCATAACTTGCAATTGATCTATTGATGGCAACTATGCATTTTTTAGCCTTAGAGTCATATTTTTGCGTCTCTTTTTGTCAGTAAATCATTCTAAATCACTTCGAACGAAATTCGGCCTTTAAACATGACTTTCGTGGCTAACTTAGAGTTGATCTATTGAAGGCAACAATGCATTAGTTTAGCCTTAAATTCATGTCATTGAGTCTCTTCTAGTCATTAAATCATTCTAAATTAATTCGAATGAATTCTATTTTTGCCCTTCAAACATTATTTTCTTACATAACGGGTAATTAATCTACTGAAGACAACAATGCATTATTTTAGCGTTAAAAAGCATATCACTCAGTCTTTTCAATCATTAAATTGTTTGAACGCACTACGAACGAATTCTCCTTCTGCATTTAAAACGCGACTTTCATGCATAACTTGCAATTGATCTATTGATGGCAACTATGCATTTTTTTAGCCTTAAAGACATATTTTTGCGTCTCTTTTTGTCAGTAAATCATTCGAAATCACTTCGAACGAAATTCGGCCTTTAAACATGACTTTCGTGCATAACTTGCAGTTTATCTATTGAAGGCAACAATGCATTTGTTTAGCCTTAAAGTCATGTCATTGAGTCTCTTCTAGTCATTAAATCATTCTAAATTAATTCGAATGAATTCTATTTTTGCCCTTCAAACATTATTTTCTTACGTAACTTGTAATTAATCTATTGAAGACAACAATGCATAATTTTAGCATTAAAAAGCATATGACTCAGTCTTTTCAATGATTAAATTGTTTGAACGCACTTCGAACCAATTCTCTTTTTGCTTTTAAAACGCGACTTTCATGCATAACTTGCAATTGATCTATTGATGGCAACTATGCATTTTTTTAGCCTTGAAGTCATATTTTTGCGTCTCTTTTTCTCAGTAAATCATTCTAAATCACTTCGAACGAAATTCGGCCTTTAAACATGACTTTCGTGCGTAACTTGTAGTTGATCTATTGAAGGCAACAAGGCATTAGTTTAGCCTTAAAGTCATGTCTTTGAGTCTCTTCTAGTCATTAAATCATTCTAAATTAATTCGAACGAATTCTATTTTTGCCCTTCAAACATTATTTTCTTACATAACTTGTAATTAATCTATTGAAGACGACAATGCATTATTTTAGCATTAAAAAGCGTATGACTCAGTCTTTTCAGTCATTAAATTGTTTGAAGACACATCGAATCAATTCTCTTTTTGCATTTAAAACGCGACTTTCGTGCATAACTTGCAATTGATCTATTGATGGCAACTATGCATTTTTTAGCCTTAGAGTCATATTTTTGCGTCTCTTTTTGTCTGTAAATCATTCTAAATCACTTCGAACGAAATTCGGCCTTTAAACATGACTGTCGTGCGTAACTTACAGTTGATCTATTGAAGGCAACAATGCATTAGTTTAGCCTTAAATTCATGTCATTGAGTCTCTTCTAGTCATTAAATCATTCTAAATTAATTCGAACAAATTCTATTTTTGGCCTTCAAACATTATTTTCTTACGTAACTTGTAATTAATCTATTGAAGACAACAATGCATAATTTTAGCATTAAAAAGCATATGACTCAGTCTTTTCAATCATTAAATTGTTTGAAGGCACTTCGAACTAATTCTCTTTTTGCATTTAAAACGCGACTTTCATGTATAACTTGCAATTGATCTTTTGATAGCATTTATGCATTTTTTAGCCTTAGAGTCATATTTTTGCGTCTCTTTTTGTCAGTAAATCATTCTAAATCACTTCGAACGAAATTCGGCCTTTAAACATGACTTTCGTGCGTAACTTACAGTTGATCTATTGAAGGCAACAATGCATTAGTTTAGCCTTAAAGTCATGTCATTGAGTCTCTTCTAGTCACTAAATCATTCTAAATTAATTCGAACGAATTCTATTTTTGCCCTTCAGACATTATTTTCTTACATAACTTGTAATTAATCTATTGAAGACAACAATGCATTATTTTAGCATTAAAAAGCATATGACTCTGTCTTTTCAATCATTAAATTGTTTGAAGGCACTTCGAACCAATTCTCTTTTTGCATTTAAAACGCGACTTTCATGTATAACTTGCAATTGATCTATTGATGGCAACTATGCATTTTTTAGCCTTAGAGTCATATTTTTGCGTCCCTTTTTGTCAGTAAATCATTCTAAATCACTTCGAACGAAATTCGGCCTTTAAACATGACTTTCGTGCGTAACTTGCAGTTGATCTATTGAAGGCAACAATGCATTTGTTAAGCCTTAAAGTCATGTCATTGAGTCTCTTCTAGTCATTAAATCATTCTAAATTAATTCGAACGAATTCTATTTTTGCCTTTCAAACATTATTTTCTTACATAACTTGTAATTAATCTATTACAGACAACAATGCATTATTTTAGCATTAAAAAGCATATGACTCAGTCTTTTCAATCATTAAATTGTTTGAAGGCACTTCGAACCAATTCTCTTTTTGCATTTAAAACGCGACTTTCATGCATAACTTGCAATTGATCTATTGATGGCAACTATGCATTTTTTAGCCTTAGAGTCATATTTTTGCGTCTCTTTTTGTCAGTAAATCATTCTAAATCACTTCGAACGAAATTCGGCCTTTAAACATGACTTTCGTGCGTAACTTACAGTTGATCTATTGAAGGCAACAATGCATTAGTTTAGCCTTAAATTCATGTCATTGAGTCTCTTCTAGTCATTAAATCATTCTAAATTAATTCGAACGAATTCTATTTTTGCCCTTCAGACATTATTTTCTTACATAACTTGTAATTAATCTATTGAAGACAACAATGCATTATTTTAGCATTAAAAAGCATATGACTCTGTCTTTTCAATCATTAAATTGTTTGAAGGCACTACGAACCAATTCTCTTTTTGCTTTTAAAACGCGACTTTGATGCATAACTTGCAATTGCTCTATTGATGGGAACTATGCATTTTTTAGCCTTAGAGTCATATTTTTGCGTCTCTTTTTGTCAGTAAATCATTCTAAATCACTTCGAAGAAATTCGGCCTTTAAACATGACTTTCGTGCGTAACTTACAGTTGATCTATTGAAGGCAACAATGCATTAGTTTAGCCTTAAAGTCATGTCATTGAGTCTCTTCTAGTCATTAAACCATACTAAATTATTTCGAACGAATTCTATTTTTGCCCCTCAAACATTATTTTCTTACATAACTTGTAATTATTCTACTGAAGACAACAATGCATTATTTTAGCGTTAAAAAGAATATCACTCAATCTTTTCAATCATTAAATTGTTTGAACGCACTTCGAAGCAATTCTCCTTTTGCATTTAAAACGAGACTTTGATGCATAACTTGCAATTGATCTATTGATGGCGACTATGCATTTTTTTAGCCTTAAAGTCATATTTTTGCGTCTCTTTTTGTCAGTAAATCATTCAAAATCACTTCGAACGAAATTCGGCCTTTAAACATAACTTTCGTGTGTAACTTGCAGTTGATCTATTGAAAGCAACAATGCATTTGTTTAGCCGTAAAGTCATGTCATTGAGTCTCTTCTAGTCATTAAATCATTCTAAATTAATTCGAACGAATTCTATTTTTGCCCCTCAAGCATTATTTTCTTACATAACTTGTGATTATTCTACTGAAGACAACAATGCATTATTTTAGCGTTAAAAAGCATATCACTCAGTCTTTTCAATCATTAAATTGTTTGAACGCACTTCGAACGAATTCTCCTTTTGCATTTAAAACGCGACTTTCATGCATAACTTGCAATTGATCTATTAATGGCAACTATGCATTTTTTTAGCCTTAAAGTCATATTTTTGCGTCTCTTTTTGTCAGTAAATCATTCTAAATCACTTCGAACGAAATTTGGCCTTTAAACATGACTTTCGTGCGTAACTTGCAGTTGATCTATTGAAGGCAACAATGCATTTGTTAAGCCTTAAAGTCATGTCATTGAGTCTCTTCTAGTCATTAAATCATTCTGAATTAATTCGAACGAATTCTATTTTTGCCCTTCAAACAATATTTTCTTACTTAACTTGTAATTAATCTATCGAAGACAACAATGCATAATTTTAGCATTAAAAAGCATATGACTCAGTCTTTTCAATCATTAAATTGTTTGAAGGCACTTCGAACCAATTCTCTTTTTGCATTTAGAACGCGACTTTCGTGCATAACTTGTAATTGATCTATTGATGCCAACTATGCATTTTTTTAGCCTTAAAGTCATATTTTTGCGTCTCTTTTTGTCAGTAAATCATTCTAAATCACTACGAACGAAATTCGGCCTTTAAACATGACTTTCGTGCGTAACTTACAGTTGATCTATTCAAGGCAACAATGCATTAGTTTAGTCTTAAATTCATGTCATTGAGTCTCTTCTAGTCATTAAATCACTCTAAATTAATTCGAACGAATTCTATTTTTGCCCTTCAAATATTATTTTCTTACGTAACTTGTAATTAGTCTATTGAAGACAACAATGCATTATTTTAGCATTAAAAAGCATATCACTCAGTCTTTTCAATCAGTAAATTGTTTGAACGCAGTTCGAACGAATTCTCTTTTTGCATTTAAAACGCGACTTTCATGCATAACTTGCAATTGATCTATTGATGGCAACTATGCATTTTTTAGCCTTAGAGTCATATTTTTGCGTCTCTTTTTGTCAGTAAGTCATTATAAATCACTTCGAACGAAATGCGGCCTTTGAACATGACTTTCGTGCGTAACTTGCAGTTGATCTATTGAAGGCAACAATGCATTTGTTAAGCCTTAAAGTCATGTCATTGAGTCTCTTCTAGTCATTAAATCATTCTGAATTAATTCGAACGAATTCTATTTTTGCCCTTCAAACAATATTTTCTTACGTAACTTGTAATTAATCTATTGAAGACAACAACGCATAATTTTAGCATTAAAAAGCATATGACTCAGTCTTTTCAATCATTAAATTGTTTGAAGGCACTTCGAACCAATTCTCTTTTCGCATTTAGAACGCGACTTTCACGCATAACTTGTAATTGATCTATTGATGCCAACTATGCATTTTTTTAGCCTTAAAGTCATATTTTTGCGTCTCTTTTTGTCAGTAAATCATTCTAAATCACTACGAACGAAATTCGGCCTTTAAACATGACTTTCGTGCGTAACTTACAGTTGATCTATTCAAGGCAACAATGCATTAGTTTAGTCTTAAATTCATGTCATTGAGTCTCTTCTAGTCATTAAATCACTCTAAATTAATTCGAACGAATTCTATTTTTGCCCTTCAAATATTATTTTCTTACGTAACTTGTAATTAGTCTATTGAAGACAACAATGCATTATTTTAGCATTAAAAAGCATATCACTCAGTCTTTTCAATCAGTAAATTGTTTGAACGCAGTTCGAACGAATTCTCTTTTTGCATTTAAAACGCGACTTTCATGCATAACTTGCAATTGATCTATTGATGGCAACTATGCATTTTTTTAGCCTTAGAGTCATATTTTTGCGTCTCTTTTTGGCAGTAAATCATTCAAAATCACTTCGAACGAAATTCGGCCTTTACACATGACTTTCGTGCGTAACTTGCAGTTGATCTATTGAAGGCAACAATGCATTTGTTTAGACTTAAAGTCATGTCATTGAGTCTCTTCTAGTCATTAAATCATTCTGAATTAATTCGAACGAATTCTATTTTTGCCCTTCAAACAATATTTTCTTACGTAACTTGTAATTAATCTATCGAAGACAACAATGCATAATTTTAGCATTAAAAAGCATATGACTCAGTCTTTTCAATCATTAAATTGTTTGAAGGCACTTCGAACCAATTCTCTTTTTGCATTTAGAACGCGACTTTCGTGCATAACTTGTAATTGATCTATTGATGCCAACTATGCATTTTTTTAGCCTTAAAGTCATATTTTTGCGTCTCTTTTTGTCAGTAAATCATTCTAAATCACTACGAACGAAATTCGGCCTTTAAACATGACTTTCGTGCGTAACTTACAGTTGATCTATTCAAGGCAACAATGCATTAGTTTAGTCTTAAATTCATGTCATTGAGTCTCTTCTAGTCATTAAATCACTCTAAATTAATTCGAACGAATTCTATTTTTGCCCTTCAAATATTATTTTCTTACGTAACTTGTAATTAGTCTATTGAAGACAACAATGCGTTATTTTAGCATTAAAAAGCATATCACTCAGTCTTTTCAATCAGTAAATTGTTTGAACGCAGTTCGAACGAATTCTCTTTTTGCATTTAAAACGCGACTTTCATGCATAACTTGCAATTGATCTATTGATGGCAACTATGCATTTTTTAGCCTTAGAGTCATATTTTTGCGTCTCTTTTTGTCAGTAAGTCATTATAAATCACTTCGAACGAAATGCGGCCTTTGAACATGACTTTCGTGCGTAACTTGCAGTTGATCTATTGAAGGCAACAATGCATTTGTTAAGCCTTAAAGTCATGTCATTGAGTCTCTTCTAGTCATTAAATCATTCTGAATTAATTCGAACGAATTCTATTTTTGCCCTTCAAACAATATTTTCTTACGTAACTTGTAATTAATCTATTGAAGACAACAACGCATAATTTTAGCATTAAAAAGCATATGACTCAGTCTTTTCAATCATTAAATTGTTTGAAGGCACTTCGAACCAATTCTCTTTTCGCATTTAGAACGCGACTTTCACGCATAACTTGTAATTGATCTATTGATGCCAACTATGCATTTTTTTAGCCTTAAAGTCATATTTTTGCGTCTCTTTTTGTCAGTAAATCATTCTAAATCACTACGAACGAAATTCGGCCTTTAAACATGACTTTCGTGCGTAACTTACAGTTGATCTATTCAAGGCAACAATGCATTAGTTTAGTCTTAAATTCATGTCATTGAGTCTCTTCTAGTCATTAAATCACTCTAAATTAATTCGAACGAATTCTATTTTTGCCCTTCAAATATTATTTTCTTACGTAACTTGTAATTAGTCTATTGAAGACAACAATGCATTATTTTAGCATTAAAAAGCATATCACTCAGTCTTTTCAATCAGTAAATTGTTTGAACGCAGTTCGAACGAATTCTCTTTTTGCATTTAAAACGCGACTTTCATGCATAACTTGCAATTGATCTATTGATGGCAACTATGCATTTTTTTAGCCTTAGAGTCATATTTTTGCGTCTCTTTTTGGCAGTAAATCATTCAAAATCACTTCGAACGAAATTCGGCCTTTACACATGACTTTCGTGCGTAACTTGCAGTTGATCTATTGAAGGCAACAATGCATTTGTTTAGACTTAAAGTCATGTCATTGAGTCTCTTCTAGTCATTAAATCATTCTGAATTAATTCGAACGAATTCTATTTTTGCCCTTCAAACAATATTTTCTTACGTAACTTGTAATTAATCTATCGAAGACAACAATGCATAATTTTAGCATTAAAAAGCATATGACTCAGTCTTTTCAATCATTAAATTGTTTGAAGGCACTTCGAACCAATTCTCTTTTTGCATTTAGAACGCGACTTTCGTGCATAACTTGTAATTGATCTATTGATGCCAACTATGCATTTTTTTAGCCTTAAAGTCATATTTTTGCGTCTCTTTTTGTCAGTAAATCATTCTAAATCACTACGAACGAAATTCGGCCTTTAAACATGACTTTCGTGCGTAACTTACAGTTGATCTATTCAAGGCAACAATGCATTAGTTTAGTCTTAAATTCATGTCATTGAGTCTCTTCTAGTCATTAAATCACTCTTAATTAATTCGAACGAATTCTATTTTTGCCCTTCAAATATTATTTTCTTACGTAACTTGTAATTAGTCTATTGAAGACAACAATGCATTATTTTAGCATTAAAAAGCATATCACTCAGTCTTTTCAATCAGTAAATTGTTTGAACGCAGTTCGAACGAATTCTCTTTTTGCATTTAAAACGCGACTTTCATGCATAACTTGCAATTGATCTATTGATGGCAACTATGCATTTTTTAGCCTTAGAGTCATATTTTTGCGTCTCTTTTTGTCAGTAAGTCATTATAAATCACTTCGAACGAAATGCGGCCTTTGAACATGACTTTCGTGCGTAACTTGCAGTTGATCTATTGAAGGCAACAATGCATTTGTTAAGCCTTAAAGTCATGTCATTGAGTCTCTTCTAGTCATTAAATCATTCTGAATTAATTCGAACGAATTCTATTTTTGCCCTTCAAACAATATTTTCTTACGTAACTTGTAATTAATCTATTGAAGACAACAACGCATAATTTTAGCATTAAAAAGCATATGACTCAGTCTTTTCAATCATTAAATTGTTTGAAGGCACTTCGAACCAATTCTCTTTTCGCATTTAGAACGCGACTTTCACGCATAACTTGTAATTGATCTATTGATGCCAACTATGCATTTTTTTAGCCTTAAAGTCATATTTTTGCGTCTCTTTTTGTCAGTAAATCATTCTAAATCACTACGAACGAAATTCGGCCTTTAAACATGACTTTCGTGCGTAACTTACAGTTGATCTATTCAAGGCAACAATGCATTAGTTTAGTCTTAAATTCATGTCATTGAGTCTCTTCTAGTCATTAAATCACTCTAAATTAATTCGAACGAATTCTATTTTTGCCCTTCAAATATTATTTTCTTACGTAACTTGTAATTAGTCTATTGAAGACAACAATGCATTATTTTAGCATTAAAAAGCATATCACTCAGTCTTTTCAATCAGTAAATTGTTTGAACGCAGTTCGAACGAATTCTCTTTTTGCATTTAAAACGCGACTTTCATGCATAACTTGCAATTGATCTATTGATGGCAACTATGCATTTTTTTAGCCTTAGAGTCATATTTTTGCGTCTCTTTTTGGCAGTAAATCATTCAAAATCACTTCGAACGAAATTCGGCCTTTACACATGACTTTCGTGCGTAACTTGCAGTTGATCTATTGAAGGCAACAATGCATTTGTTTAGACTTAAAGTCATGTCATTGAGTCTCTTCTAGTCATTAAATCATTCTGAATTAATTCGAACGAATTCTATTTTTGCCCTTCAAACAATATTTTCTTACGTAACTTGTAATTAATCTATCGAAGACAACAATGCATAATTTTAGCATTAAAAAGCATATGACTCAGTCTTTTCAATCATTAAATTGTTTGAAGGCACTTCGAACCAATTCTCTTTTTGCATTTAGAACGCGACTTTCGTGCATAACTTGTAATTGATCTATTGATGCCAACTATGCATTTTTTTAGCCTTAAAGTCATATTTTTGCGTCTCTTTTTGTCAGTAAATCATTCTAAATCACTACGAACGAAATTCGGCCTTTAAACATGACTTTCGTGCGTAACTTACAGTTGATCTATTCAAGGCAACAATGCATTAGTTTAGTCTTAAATTCATGTCATTGAGTCTCTTCTAGTCATTAAATCACTCTTAATTAATTCGAACGAATTCTATTTTTGCCCTTCAAATATTATTTTCTTACGTAACTTGTAATTAGTCTATTGAAGACAACAATGCATTATTTTAGCATTAAAAAGCATATCACTCAGTCTTTTCAATCAGTAAATTGTTTGAACGCAGTTCGAACGAATTCTCTTTTTGCATTTAAAACGCGACTTTCATGCATAACTTGCAATTGATCTATTGATGGCAACTATGCATTTTTTTAGCCTTAGAGTCATATTTTTGCGTCTCTTTTTGGCAGTAAATCATTCAAAATCACTTCGAACGAAATTCGGCCTTTCAACATGACTTTCATGCGTAACTTGTAGTTGATCTATTGAAGGCAACAATGCATTAGTTTAGCCTTAAAGTCATGTCTTTGAGTCTCTTCTAGTCATTAAATCATTCTAAATTAATTCGAACGAATTCTATTTTTGCCCTTCAAACATTATTTTCTTACATAACTTGTAATTAATCTATTGAAGACAACAATGCATTATTTTAGCATTAAAAAGCATATGACTCTGTCTTTTCAATCATTAAATTGTTTGAAGGCACTTCGAACCAATTCTCTTTTTGCATTTAAAACGCGACTTTCATGCATAACTTGCAATTGATCTATTGATGGCAACTATGCATTTTTTAGCCTTAGAGTCATATTTTTGCGTCTCTTTTTGTCAGTAAGTCATTATAAATCACTTCGAACGAAATGCGGCCTTTGAACATGACTTTCGTGCGTAACTTGCAGTTGATCTATTGAAGGCAACAATGCATTTGTTAAGCCTTAAAGTCATGTCATTGAGTCTCTTCTAGTCATTAAATCATTCTGAATTAATTCGAACGAATTCTATTTTTGCCCTTCAAACAATATTTTCTTACGTAACTTGTAATTAATCTATTGAAGACAACAACGCATAATTTTAGCATTAAAAAGCATATGACTCAGTCTTTTCAATCATTAAATTGTTTGAAGGCACTTCGAACCAATTCTCTTTTCGCATTTAGAACGCGACTTTCACGCATAACTTGTAATTGATCTATTGATGCCAACTATGCATTTTTTTAGCCTTAAAGTCATATTTTTGCGTCTCTGTTTGTCAGTAAATCATTCTAAATCACTACGAACAAAATTCGGCCTTTAAACATGACTTTCGTGCGTAACTTACAGTTGATCTATTGAAGGCAACAATGAATTAGTTTAGCCTTAAATTCATGTCGTTGAGTCTCTTCTAGTCATTAAATCATTCTAAATTAATTTGAACGAATTCTATTTTTGCCCTTCAAGCATTATTTTCTTACATAACTTGTAATTAATCTATTGAAGACAACAATGCATTATTTTAGCGTTAAAAAACATATCACTCAGTCTTTTCAATCATTAAATTGTTTGAACGCACTTCGAAGCAATTCTCCTTTTGTTTTTAAAACGAGACTTTGATGCATAACTTGCAATTGATCTATTGATGGCAACTATGCATTTTTTGAGCCGTAAAGCCATATTTTTGCGTCTCTTTTTGTCAGTAAATCATTCTAAATCACTTCGAACGAAATTCGGCCTTTAAACATGACTTTCGTGCGTAACTTGACGTTGATCTATTGAAGGCAACAATGCATTAGTTTAGCCTTAAAGTCATGTCATTGAGTCTCTTCTAGACATTAAATCATTCTAAATTAATTCGAACGAATTCTATTTTTGCCCTTCAGACATTATTTTCTTACATAACTTGTAATTAATCTATTGAAGACAACAATGCATTATTTTAGCATTAAAAAGCATATGACTCTGTCTTTTCAATCATTAAATTGTTTGAAGGCACTACGAACCAATTCTCTTTTTGCTTTTAAAACGCGACTTTGATGCATAACTTGCAATTGCTCTATTGATGGGAACTATGCATTTTTTAGCCTTAGAGTCATATTTTTGCGTCTCTTTTTGTCAGTAAATCATTCTAAATCACTTCGAAGAAATTCGGCCTTTAAACATGACTTTCGTGCGTAACTTACAGTTGATCTATTGAAGGCAACAATGCATTAGTTTAGCCTTAAAGTCATGTCATTGAGTCTCTTCTAGTCATTAAACCATACTAAATTATTTCGAACGAATTCTATTTTTGCCCCTCAAACATTATTTTCTTACATAACTTGTAATTATTCTACTGAAGACAACAATGCATTATTTTAGCGTTAAAAAGAATATCACTCAATCTTTTCAATCATTAAATTGTTTGAACGCACTTCGAAGCAATTCTCCTTTTGCATTTAAAACGAGACTTTGATGCATAACTTGCAATTGATCTATTGATGGCGACTATGCATTTTTTTAGCCTTAAAGTCATATTTTTGCGTCTCTTTTTGTCAGTAAATCATTCAAAATCACTTCGAACGAAATTCGGCCTTTAAACATGACTTTCGTGTGTAACTTGCAGTTGATCTATTGAAAGCAACAATGCATTTGTTTAGCCGTAAAGTCATGTCATTGAGTCTCTTCTAGTCATTAAATCATTCTAAATTAATTCGAACGAATTCTATTTTTGCCCCTCAAGCATTATTTTCTTACATAACTTGTGATTATTCTACTGAAGACAACAATGCATTATTTTAGCGTTAAAAAGCATATCACTCAGTCTTTTCAATCATTAAATTGTTTGAACGCACTTCGAACGAATTCTCCTTTTGCATTTAAAACGCGACTTTCATGCATAACTTGCAATTGATCTATTAATGGCAACTATGCATTTTTTTAGCCTTAAAGTCATATTTTTGCGTCTCTTTTTGTCAGTAAATCATTCTAAATCACTTCGAACGAAATTTGGCCTTTAAACATGACTTTCGTGCGTAACTTGCAGTTGATCTATTGAAGGCAACAATGCATTTGTTAAGCCTTAAAGTCATGTCATTGAGTCTCTTCTAGTCATTAAATCATTCTGAATTAATTCGAACGAATTCTATTTTTGCCCTTCAAACAATATTTTCTTACTTAACTTGTAATTAATCTATCGAAGACAACAATGCATAATTTTAGCATTAAAAAGCATATGACTCAGTCTTTTCAATCATTAAATTGTTTGAAGGCACTTCGAACCAATTCTCTTTTTGCATTTAGAACGCGACTTTCGTGCATAACTTGTAATTGATCTATTGATGCCAACTATGCATTTTTTTAGCCTTAAAGTCATATTTTTGCGTCTCTTTTTGTCAGTAAATCATTCTAAATCACTACGAACGAAATTCGGCCTTTAAACATGACTTTCGTGCGTAACTTACAGTTGATCTATTCAAGGCAACAATGCATTAGTTTAGTCTTAAATTCATGTCATTGAGTCTCTTCTAGTCATTAAATCACTCTAAATTAATTCGAACGAATTCTATTTTTGCCCTTCAAATATTATTTTCTTACGTAACTTGTAATTAGTCTATTGAAGACAACAATGCATTATTTTAGCATTAAAAAGCATATCACTCAGTCTTTTCAATCAGTAAATTGTTTGAACGCAGTTCGAACGAATTCTCTTTTTGCATTTAAAACGCGACTTTCATGCATAACTTGCAATTGATCTATTGATGGCAACTATGCATTTTTTTAGCCTTAGAGTCATATTTTTGCGTCTCTTTTTGGCAGTAAATCATTCAAAATCACTTCGAACGAAATTCGGCCTTTACACATGACTTTCGTGCGTAACTTGCAGTTGATCTATTGAAGGCAACAATGCATTTGTTTAGACTTAAAGTCATGTCATTGAGTCTCTTCTAGTCATTAAATCATTCTGAATTAATTCGAACGAATTCTATTTTTGCCCTTCAAACAATATTTTCTTACGTAACTTGTAATTAATCTATCGAAGACAACAATGCATAATTTTAGCATTAAAAAGCATATGACTCAGTCTTTTCAATCATTAAATTGTTTGAAGGCACTTCGAACCAATTCTCTTTTTGCATTTAGAACGCGACTTTCGTGCATAACTTGTAATTGATCTATTGATGCCAACTATGCATTTTTTTAGCCTTAAAGTCATATTTTTGCGTCTCTTTTTGTCAGTAAATCATTCTAAATCACTACGAACGAAATTCGGCCTTTAAACATGACTTTCGTGCGTAACTTACAGTTGATCTATTCAAGGCAACAATGCATTAGTTTAGTCTTAAATTCATGTCATTGAGTCTCTTCTAGTCATTAAATCACTCTTAATTAATTCGAACGAATTCTATTTTTGCCCTTCAAATATTATTTTCTTACGTAACTTGTAATTAGTCTATTGAAGACAACAATGCATTATTTTAGCATTAAAAAGCATATCACTCAGTCTTTTCAATCAGTAAATTGTTTGAACGCAGTTCGAACGAATTCTCTTTTTGCATTTAAAACGCGACTTTCACGCATAACTTGCAATTGATCTATTGATGGCAACTATGCATTTTTTTAGCCTTAGAGTCATATTTTTGCGTCTCTTTTTGGCAGTAAATCATTCAAAATCACTTCGAACGAAATTCGGCCTTTAAACATGACTTTCGTGCGTAACTTACAGTTGATCTATTGAAGGCAACAATGCATTAGTTTAGCCTTAAAGTCATGTCATTGAGTCTCTTCTAGTCATTAAATCATTCTAAATTAATTCGAACGAATTCTATTTTAGCCCTTCAGACATTATTTTCTTACATAACTTGTAATTAATCTATTGAAGACAACAATGCATTATTTTAGCATTAAAAACCATATGACTCAGTCTTTTCAATCATTAAATTGTTTGAAGGCACTTCGAACCAATTCTCTTTTTGCATTTAAAACGCGACTTTCATGTATAACTTGCAATTGATCTATTGATGGCAACTATGCATTTTTTAGCCTTAGAGTCATATTTTTGTGTCTCTTTTTGTCAGTAAATCATTCTAAATCACTTCGAACGAAATTCGGCATTTAAACATGACTTTCGTGCGTAACTTGCAGTTGATCTATTGAAGGCAACAATGCATTTGTTAAGCCTTAAAGTCATGTCATTGAGTCTCTTCTACTCATTAAATCATTCTAAATTAATTCGAACGAATTCTGTTTTTGCCCTTCAAACATTATTTTCTTACATAACTTGTAATTAATCTATTACAGACAACAATGCATTATTTTAGCATTAAAAAGCATATGACTCAGTCTTTTCAATCATTAAATTGTTTGAAGGCTCTTCGAACCAATTCTCTTTTTGCATTTAAAACGCGACTTTCATGCATAACTTGCAATTGATCTATTGATGGCAACTATGCATTTTTTAGCCTTAGAGTCATATTTTTGCGTCTCTTTTTGTCAGTAAATCATTCTAAATCACTTCGAACGAAATTCGGCCTTTAAACATGACTTTCATGCGTAACTTACAGTTGATCTATTGAAGGCAACAATGCATTAGTTTAGCCTTAAAGTCATGTCATTGAGTCTCTTCTAGTCATTAAATCACTCTAAATTAATTCGAACGAATTCTATTTTTGCCCTTCAAACATTATTTTCTTACGTAACTTGTAATTAGTCTATTGAAGACAACAATGCATAATTTTAGCATTAAAAAGCATATCACTCAGTCTTTTCAATCATTAAATTGTTTGAACGCAGTTCGAACGAATTCTCCTTTTGCATTTAAAACGCGACTTTCATGCATAACTTGCAATTGATCTATTGATGGCAACTATGCATTTTTTAGCCTTAGAGTCATATTTTGGCGTCTCTTTTTGTCAGTAAATCATTCTAAATCACTTCGAACGAAATTCGGCCTTTAAACATGACTTTCGTGCGTAACTTGCAGTTGATCTATTGAAGGCAACAATGCATTTGTTAAGCCTTAAAGTCATGTCATTGAGTCTCTTCTAGTCATTAAATCATTCTGAATTAATTCGAACGAATTCTATTTTTGCCCTTCAAACAATATTTTCTTACTTAACTTGTAATTAATCTATCGAAGACAACAATGCATAATTTTAGCATTAAAAAGCATATGACTCAGTCTTTTCAATCATTAAATTGTTTGAAGGCACTTCGAACCAATTCTCTTTTTGCATTTAGAACGCGACTTTCGTGCATAACTTGTAATTGATCTATTGATGCCAACTATGCATTTTTTTAGCCTTAAAGTCATATTTTTGCGTCTCTTTTTGTCAGTAAATCATTCTAAATCACTACGAACGAAATTCGGCCTTTAAACATGACTTTCGTGCGTAACTTACAGTTGATCTATTCAAGGCAACAATGCATTAGTTTAGTCTTAAATTCATGTCATTGAGTCTCTTCTAGTCATTAAATCACTCTAAATTAATTCGAACGAATTCTATTTTTGCCCTTCAAACATTATTTTCTTACGTAACTTGTAATTAGTCTATTGAAGACAACAATGCATAATTTTAGCATTAAAAAGCATATCACTCAGTCTTTTCAATCATTAAATTGTTTGAACGCAGTTCGAACGAATTCTCCCTTTGCATTTAAAACGCGACTTTCATGCATAACTTGCAATTGATCTATTGATGGCAACTATGCATTTTTTAGCCTTAGAGTCATATTTTTGCGTCTCTTTTTGTCAGTAAATCATTCTAAATCACTTCGAACGAAATTCGGCCTTTAAACATGACTTTCGTGCGTAACTTACAGTTGATCTATTGAAGGCAACAATGCATTAGTTTAGCCTTAAAGTCATGTCATTGAGTCTCTTCTAGTCATTAAATCATTCTAAATTAATTCGAACGAATTCTATTTTTGCCCTTCAGACATTATTTTCTTACATAACTTGTAATTAATCTATTGAAGACAACAATGCATTATTTTAGCATTAAAAACCATATGACTCAGTCTTTTCAAGCATTAAATTGTTTGAAGGCACTTCGAACCAATTCTCTTTTTGCATTTCAAACGCGACTTTCATGTATAACTTGCAATTGATCTATTGATGGCAACTATGCATTTTTTAGCCTTAGAGTCATATTTTTGTGTCTCTTTTTGTCAGTAAATCATTCTAAATCACTTCGAACGAAATTCGGCATTTAAACATGACTTTCATGCGTAACTTGCAGTTGATCTATTGAAGGCAACAATGCATTTGTTTAGACTTAAAGTCATGTCATTGAGTCTCTTCTAGTCATTAAATCACTCTAAATTAATTCGAACGAATTCTATTTTTGCCCTTCAAACATTATTTTCTTACGTAACTTGTAATTAGTCTATTGAAGACAACAATGCATAATTTTAGCATTAAAAAGCATATCACTCAGTCTTTTCAATCATTAAATTGTTTGAACGCAGTTCGAACGAATTCTCCTTTTGCATTTAAAACGCGACTTTCATGCATAACTTGCAATTGATCTATTGATGGCAACTATGCATTTTTTAGCCTTAGAGTCATATTTTTGCGTCTCTTTTTGTCAGTAAATCATTCTAAATCACTTCGAACGAAATTCGGCCTTTAAACATGACTTTCGTGCGTAACTTGCAGTTGATCTATTGAAGGCAACAATGCATTTGTTAAGCCTTAAAGTCATGTCATTGAGTCTCTTCTAGTCATTAAATCATTCTGAATTAATTCGAACGAATTCTATTTTTGCCCTTCAAACAATATTTTCTTACTTAACTTGTAATTAATCTATCGAAGACAACAATGCATAATTTTAGCATTAAAAAGCATATGACTCAGTCTTTTCAATCATTAAATTGTTTGAAGGCACTTCGAACCAATTCTCTTTTTGCATTTAGAACGCGACTTTCGTGCATAACTTGTAATTGATCTATTGATGCCAACTATGCATTTTTTTAGCCTTAAAGTCATATTTTTGCGTCTCTTTTTGTCAGTAAATCATTCTAAATCACTACGAACGAAATTCGGCCTTTAAACATGACTTTCGTGCGTAACTTACAGTTGATCTATTCAAGGCAACAATGCATTAGTTTAGTCTTAAATTCATGTCATTGAGTCTCTTCTAGTCATTAAATCACTCTAAATTAATTCGAACGAATTCTATTTTTGCCCTTCAAACATTATTTTCTTACGTAACTTGTAATTAATCTATTACAGACAACAATGCATTATTTTAGCATTAAAAAGCATATGACTCAGTCTTTTCAATCATTAAATTGTTTGAAGGCTCTTCGAACCAATTCTCTTTTTGCATTTAAAACGCGACTTTCATGCATAACTTGCAATTGATCTATTGATGGCAACTATGCATTTTTTAGCCTTAGAGTCATATTTTTGCGTCTCTTTTTGTCAGTAAATCATTCTAAATCACTTCGAACGAAATTCGGCCTTTAAACATGACTTTCATGCGTAACTTACAGTTGATCTATTGAAGGCAACAATGCATTAGTTTAGCCTTAAAGTCATGTCATTGAGTCTCTTCTAGTCATTAAATCACTCTAAATTAATTCGAACGAATTCTATTTTTGCCCTTCAAACATTATTTTCTTACGTAACTTGTAATTAGTCTATTGAAGACAACAATGCATAATTTTAGCATTAAAAAGCATATCACTCAGTCTTTTCAATCATTAAATTGTTTGAACGCAGTTCGAACGAATTCTCCTTTTGCATTTAAAACGCGACTTTCATGCATAACTTGCAATTGATCTATTGATGGCAACTATGCATTTTTTAGCCTTAGAGTCATATTTTGGCGTCTCTTTTTGTCAGTAAATCATTCTAAATCACTTCGAACGAAATTCGGCCTTTAAACATGACTTTCGTGCGTAACTTGCAGTTGATCTATTGAAGGCAACAATGCATTTGTTAAGCCTTAAAGTCATGTCATTGAGTCTCTTCTAGTCATTAAATCATTCTGAATTAATTCGAACGAATTCTATTTTTGCCCTTCAAACAATATTTTCTTACTTAACTTGTAATTAATCTATCGAAGACAACAATGCATAATTTTAGCATTAAAAAGCATATGACTCAGTCTTTTCAATCATTAAATTGTTTGAAGGCACTTCGAACCAATTCTCTTTTTGCATTTAGAACGCGACTTTCGTGCATAACTTGTAATTGATCTATTGATGCCAACTATGCATTTTTTTAGCCTTAAAGTCATATTTTTGCGTCTCTTTTTGTCAGTAAATCATTCTAAATCACTACGAACGAAATTCGGCCTTTAAACATGACTTTCGTGCGTAACTTACAGTTGATCTATTCAAGGCAACAATGCATTAGTTTAGTCTTAAATTCATGTCATTGAGTCTCTTCTAGTCATTAAATCACTCTAAATTAATTCGAACGAATTCTATTTTTGCCCTTCAAACATTATTTTCTTACGTAACTTGTAATTAGTCTATTGAAGACAACAATGCATAATTTTAGCATTAAAAAGCATATCACTCAGTCTTTTCAATCATTAAATTGTTTGAACGCAGTTCGAACGAATTCTCCCTTTGCATTTAAAACGCGACTTTCATGCATAACTTGCAATTGATCTATTGATGGCAACTATGCATTTTTTAGCCTTAGAGTCATATTTTTGCGTCTCTTTTTGTCAGTAAATCATTCTAAATCACTTCGAACGAAATTCGGCCTTTAAACATGACTTTCGTGCGTAACTTACAGTTGATCTATTGAAGGCAACAATGCATTAGTTTAGCCTTAAAGTCATGTCATTGAGTCTCTTCTAGTCATTGAATCATTCTAAATTAATTCGAACGAATTCTATTTTTGCCCTTCAGACATTATTTTCTTACATAACTTGTAATTAATCTATTGAAGACAACAATGCATTATTTTAGCATTAAAAACCATATGACTCAGTCTTTTCAAGCATTAAATTGTTTGAAGGCACTTCGAACCAATTCTCTTTTTGCATTTAAAACGCGACTTTCATGTATAACTTGCAATTGATCTATTGATGGCAACTATGCATTTTTTAGCCTTAGAGTCATATTTTTGTGTCTCTTTTTGTCAGTAAATCATTCTAAATCACTTCGAACGAAATTCGGCATTTAAACATGACTTTCGTGCGTAACTTGCAGTTGATCTATTGAAGGCAACAATGCATTTGTTAAGCCTTAAAGTCATGTCATTGAGTCTCTTCTACTCATTAAATCATTCTAAATTAATTCGAACGAATTCTGTTTTTGCCCTTCAAACATTATTTTCTTACATAACTTGTAATTAATCTATTACAGACAACAATGCATTATTTTAGCATTAAAAAGCATATGACTCAGTCTTTTCAATCATTAAATTGTTTGAAGGCTCTTCGAACCAATTCTCTTTTTGCATTTAAAACGCGACTTTCATGCATAACTTGCAATTGATCTATTGATGGCAACTATGCATTTTTTAGCCTTAGAGTCATATTTTTGCGTCTCTTTTTGTCAGTAAATCATTCTAAATCACTTCGAACGAAATTCGGCCTTTAAACATGACTTTCATGCGTAACTTACAGTTGATCTATTGAAGGCAACAATGCATTAGTTTAGCCTTAAAGTCATGTCATTGAGTCTCTTCTAGTCATTAAATCACTCTAAATTAATTCGAACGAATTCTATTTTTGCCCTTCAAACATTATTTTCTTACGTAACTTGTAATTAGTCTATTGAAGACAACAATGCATAATTTTAGCATTAAAAAGCATATCACTCAGTCTTTTCAATCATTAAATTGTTTGAACGCAGTTCGAACGAATTCTCCTTTTGCATTTAAAACGCGACTTTCATGCATAACTTGCAATTGATCTATTGATGGCAACTATGCATTTTTTAGCCTTAGAGTCATATTTTTGCGTCTCTTTTTGTCAGTAAATCATTCTAAATCACTTCGAACGAAATTCGGCCTTTAAACATGACTTTCGTGCGTAACTTGCAGTTGATCTATTGAAGGCAACAATGCATTTGTTAAGCCTTAAAGTCATGTCATTGAGTCTCTTCTAGTCATTAAATCATTCTGAATTAATTCGAACGAATTCTATTTTTGCCCTTCAAACAATATTTTCTTACTTAACTTGTAATTAATCTATCGAAGACAACAATGCATAATTTTAGCATTAAAAAGCATATGACTCAGTCTTTTCAATCATTAAATTGTTTGAAGGCACTTCGAACCAATTCTCTTTTTGCATTTAGAACGCGACTTTCGTGCATAACTTGTAATTGATCTATTGATGCCAACTATGCATTTTTTTAGCCTTAAAGTCATATTTTTGCGTCTCTTTTTGTCAGTAAATCATTCTAAATCACTACGAACGAAATTCGGCCTTTAAACATGACTTTCGTGCGTAACTTACAGTTGATCTATTCAAGGCAACAATGCATTAGTTTAGTCTTAAATTCATGTCATTGAGTCTCTTCTAGTCATTAAATCACTCTAAATTAATTCGAACGAATTCTATTTTTGCCCTTCAAACATTATTTTCTTACGTAACTTGTAATTAGTCTATTGAAGACAACAATGCATAATTTTAGCATTAAAAAGCATATCACTCAGTCTTTTCAATCATTAAATTGTTTGAACGCAGTTCGAACGAATTCTCCCTTTGCATTTAAAACGCGACTTTCATGCATAACTTGCAATTGATCTATTGATGGCAACTATGCATTTTTTAGCCTTAGAGTCATATTTTTGCGTCTCTTTTTGTCAGTAAATCATTCTAAATCACTTCGAACGAAATTCGGCCTTTAAACATGACTTTCGTGCGTAACTTACAGTTGATCTATTGAAGGCAACAATGCATTAGTTTAGCCTTAAAGTCATGTCATTGAGTCTCTTCTAGTCATTGAATCATTCTAAATTAATTCGAACGAATTCTATTTTTGCCCTTCAGACATTATTTTCTTACATAACTTGTAATTAATCTATTGAAGACAACAATGCATTATTTTAGCATTAAAAACCATATGACTCAGTCTTTTCAAGCATTAAATTGTTTGAAGGCACTTCGAACCAATTCTCTTTTTGCATTTAAAACGCGACTTTCATGTATAACTTGCAATTGATCTATTGATGGCAACTATGCATTTTTTAGCCTTAGAGTCATATTTTTGTGTCTCTTTTTGTCAGTAAATCATTCTAAATCACTTCGAACGAAATTCGGCATTTAAACATGACTTTCGTGCGTAACTTGCAGTTGATCTATTGAAGGCAACAATGCATTTGTTAAGCCTTAAAGTCATGTCATTGAGTCTCTTCTACTCATTAAATCATTCTAAATTAATTCGAACGAATTCTGTTTTTGCCCTTCAAACATTATTTTCTTACATAACTTGTAATTAATCTATTACAGACAACAATGCATTATTTTAGCATTAAAAAGCATATGACTCAGTCTTTTCAATCATTAAATTGTTTGAAGGCTCTTCGAACCAATTCTCTTTTTGCATTTAAAACGCGACTTTCATGCATAACTTGCAATTGATCTATTGATGGCAACTATGCATTTTTTAGCCTTAGAGTCATATTTTTGCGTCTCTTTTTGTCAGTAAATCATTCTAAATCACTTCGAACGAAATTCGGCCTTTAAACATGACTTTCATGCGTAACTTACAGTTGATCTATTGAAGGCAACAATGCATTAGTTTAGCCTTAAAGTCATGTCATTGAGTCTCTTCTAGTCATTAAATCACTCTAAATTAATTCGAACGAATTCTATTTTTGCCCTTCAAACATTATTTTCTTACGTAACTTGTAATTAGTCTATTGAAGACAACAATGCATAATTTTAGCATTAAAAAGCATATCACTCAGTCTTTTCAATCATTAAATTGTTTGAACGCAGTTCGAACGAATTCTCCTTTTGCATTTAAAACGCGACTTTCATGCATAACTTGCAATTGATCTATTGATGGCAACTATGCATTTTTTAGCCTTAGAGTCATATTTTTGCGTCTCTTTTTGTCAGTAAATCATTCTAAATCACTTCGAACGAAATTCGGCCTTTAAACATGACTTTCGTGCGTAACTTGCAGTTGATCTATTGAAGGCAACAATGCATTTGTTAAGCCTTAAAGTCATGTCATTGAGTCTCTTCTAGTCATTAAATCATTCTGAATTAATTCGAACGAATTCTATTTTTGCCCTTCAAACAATATTTTCTTACTTAACTTGTAATTAATCTATCGAAGACAACAATGCATAATTTTAGCATTAAAAAGCATATGACTCAGTCTTTTCAATCATTAAATTGTTTGAAGGCACTTCGAACCAATTCTCTTTTTGCATTTAGAACGCGACTTTCGTGCATAACTTGTAATTGATCTATTGATGCCAACTATGCATTTTTTTAGCCTTAAAGTCATATTTTTGCGTCTCTTTTTGTCAGTAAATCATTCTAAATCACTACGAACGAAATTCGGCCTTTAAACATGACTTTCGTGCGTAACTTACAGTTGATCTATTCAAGGCAACAATGCATTAGTTTAGTCTTAAATTCATGTCATTGAGTCTCTTCTAGTCATTAAATCACTCTAAATTAATTCGAACGAATTCTATTTTTGCCCTTCAAACATTATTTTCTTACGTAACTTGTAATTAGTCTATTGAAGACAACAATGCATAATTTTAGCATTAAAAAGCATATCACTCAGTCTTTTCAATCATTAAATTGTTTGAACGCAGTTCGAACGAATTCTCCTTTTGCATTTAAAACGCGACTTTCATGCATAACTTGCAATTGATCTATTGATGGCAACTATGCATTTTTTAGCCTTAGAGTCATATTTTTGCGTCTCTTTTTGTCAGTAAATCATTCTAAATCACTTCGAACGAAATTCGGCCTTTAAACATGACTTTCGTGCGTAACTTACAGTTGATCTATTGAAGGCAACAATGCATTAGTTTAGCCTTAAAGTCATGTCATTGAGTCTCTTCTAGTCATTAAATCATTCTAAATTAATTCGAACGAATTCTATTTTTGCCCTTCAGACATTATTTTCTTACATAACTTGTAATTAATCTATTGAAGACAACAATGCATTATTTTAGCATTAAAAACCATATGACTCAGTCTTTTCAATCATTAAATTGTTTGAAGGCACTTCGAACCAATTCTCTTTTTGCATTTAAAACGCGACTTTCATGTATAACTTGCAATTGATCTATTGATGGCAACTATGCATTTTTTAGCCTTAGAGTCATATTTTTGTGTCTCTTTTTGTCAGTAAATCATTCTAAATCACTTCGAACGAAATTCGGCATTTAAACATGACTTTCGTGCGTAACTTGCAGTTGATCTATTGAAGGCAACAATGCATTTGTTAAGCCTTAAAGTCATGTCATTGAGTCTCTTCTACTCATTAAATCATTCTAAATTAATTCGAACGAATTCTGTTTTTGCCCTTCAAACATTATTTTCTTACATAACTTGTAATTAATCTATTACAGACAACAATGCATTATTTTAGCATTAAAAAGCATATGACTCAGTCTTTTCAATCATTAAATTGTTTGAAGGCTCTTCGAACCAATTCTCTTTTTGCATTTAAAACGCGACTTTCATGCATAACTTGCAATTGATCTATTGATGGCAACTATGCATTTTTTAGCCTTAGAGTCATATTTTTGCGTCTCTTTTTGTCAGTAAATCATTCTAAATCACTTCGAACGAAATTCGGCCTTTAAACATGACTTTCATGCGTAACTTACAGTTGATCTATTGAAGGCAACAATGCATTAGTTTAGCCTTAAAGTCATGTCATGGAGTCTCTTCTAGACATTAAATCATACTAAATTAATTCGAACGAATTCCATTTTTGCCCCTCAAACATTATTTTCTTACATACCTTGTAATTATTCTACTGAAGACAACAATGCATTATTTTAGCGTTAAAAAGAATATCACTCAGTCTTTTCAATTATTAAATTGTTTGATTGCACTTCGAAGCAATTCTCCTTTTGCCTTTAAAACGAGACTTTGATGCATAACTTGCAATTGATCTATTGATGGCAACTATGCATTTTTTTAGCCTTAAAGTCATATTTTTGCGTCTCTTTTTGTCAGTAAATCATTCAAAATCACTTCGAACGAAATTCGGCCTTTACACATGACTTTCGTGCGTAACTTGCAGTTGATCTATTGAAGGCAACAATGCATTTGTTTAGACTTAAAGTCATGTCATTGAGTCTCTTCTGGTCATCAAATCATTCTAAATTAATTCGAACGAATTCTATTTTTGCCCTTCAAACATTATTTTCTTACATAACTTGTAATTAATCTATTGAAGACAACAATGCATTATTTTAGCATTAAAAAGCATATGACTCAGTCTTTTTAATCATTAAATTGTTTGAAGGCACTTTGAACCAATTCTCTTTTTGCATTTAAAACCCGATTTTCATGCATAACTTGCAATTGATCTATTGATGGCAACTATGCATTTTTTAGCCTTAGAGTCATATTTTGGCATCTCTTTTTGTCAGTAAATCATTCTAAATCACTTCGAACGAAATTCGGCCTTTAAACATGACTTTCGTGCGTAACTTGTAGTTGATCTATTGAAGGCAACAATGCATTAGCTTAGCCTTCAAGTCATGTCATTGAGTCTCTTCTAGTCATTAAATCATTCTAAATTAATTCGAACGAATTCTATTTTTGCCCTTCAAACATTATTTTCTTACGTAACTTGTAATTAATCTATTGAAGACAACAATGCATTATTTTAGCATTAAAAAGCATATGACTCAGTCTTTTCAATCATTAAATTGTTTAAACGCACTTCGAGCCAATTCTCTTTTTGCATTTAAAATGCGACTTTCATGCATAACTTGCAATTGATCTATTGATGGCAACTATGCATTTTTTTAGCCTTGAAGTCATATTTTTGCGTCTCTTTTTCTCAGTAAATCATTCTAAATCACTTCGAACGAAATTCGGCCTTTAAACATGACTTTCGTGCATAACTTGTAGTTGATCTATTGAAGGCAACAATGCATTAGTTTAGCTTTCAAGTGATGTCATTGAGTCTCTTCTAGTCATTAAATCATTCTAAATTAATTCGAACGAATTCTATTTTTGCCCTTCAAACATTATTTTCTTACGTAACTTGTAATTAATCTATTGAAGACAACAATGCATTATTTTAGCATTAAAAAGCATATGACTCAGTCTTTTCAATCATTAAATTGTTTGAAGGCACCTCGAACCAATTCTCTTTTTGCATTTAAAACGTGACTTTCATGCATAACTTGCAATTGATCTATTGATGGCAACTATGCATTTTTTAGCCTTAGAGTCATATTTTTGCATCTCTTTTTGTCCGTAAATCATTCTAAATCACTTCGAACGAAATTCGGCCTTTAAACATGACTTTCGTGCGTAACTTGTAGTTGATCTATTGAAGGCAACAATGCATTTCTTAAGCCTTAAAGTCATGTCATTGAGTCTCTTCTAGTCATTAAATCATTCTAAATTAATTCGAACGAATTCTATTTTTGCCCTTCAAACATTATTTTCTTACGTAACTTGTAATTAATCTATTGAAGACAACAATGCATTATTTTAGCATTAAAAAGCATATGACTCAGTCTTTTCTATGATTAAATTGTTTGAACGCACTTCGAACCAATTCTCTTTTTGCATTTAAAATGCGACATTCATGCATAACTTGCAATTGATCTATTGATGGCAACTATGCATTTTTTTAGCCTTGAAGTCATATTTTTGCGTCTCTTTTTCTCAGTAAATCATTCTAAATCACTTCGAACGAAATTCGGCCTTTAAACATGACTTTCGTGCGTAACTTGTAGTTGATCAATTGAAGGCAACAATGCATTAGTTTAGTCTTAAAGTCATGTCATTGAGTCTCTTCTAGTCATTAAATCATTCTAAATTAATTCGAACGAATTCTATTTTTGCCCTTCAAACATTATTTTCTTACGTAACTTGTAATTAATCTATTGAAGACAACAATGCATAATTTTAGCATTAAAAAGCATACGACTCAGTCTTTTCAATGATTAAATTGTTTGAACGCACTTCGAACCAATTCTCTTTTTGCATTTAAAATGCGACATTCATGCATAACTTGCAATTGAGCTATTGATGGCAACTATGCATTTTTTTATCCATGAAGTCATATTTTTGCGTCTCTTTTTGTCAGTAAATCATTCTAAATCACTTCGAACGAAATTCGGCCTTTAAACATGACTTTCGTGCGTAACTTTTAGTTGATCTATTGATGGCAACAATGCATTAGTTTAGCCTTAAAGTCATGTCATTGAGTCTCTTCTAGTCATTAAATCATTCTAAATTAATTCGAAAGAATTCTATTTTTGCCCTTGAAACATTATTTTCTTACGTAACTTGTAATTAATCTATTGAAGACAACAATGCACAATTTTAGCATTAAAAAGCATATGACTCAGTCTTTTCAATGATTAAATTGTTTGAACGCACTTCGAACCAATTCTCCTTTTGCATTTAAAATGCGACTTTCATGCATAACTTGCAATTGATCTATTGATGGCAACTATGCATTTTTTTAGCCTGAAAGTCATATTTTTGCGTCTCTTTTTCTCAGTAAATCATTCTAAATCACTTGGAACGAAATTCGGCCTTTAAACATGACTTTCGTGCGTAACTTACAGTTGATCTATTGAAGGCAACAATGCATTAGTTTAGCCTTAAAGTCATGTCACTGAGGCTCTTCTAGTCATTAAATCATTCAAAATTAATTCGAACAAATTCTATTTTTGCCCTTCAAACGTTATTTTCTTACATAACTTGTAATTAATCTATTGAAGACAACAATGCATAATTTTAGCATTAAAAAGCATATGACTCAGTCTTTTCAATGATTAAATTGTTTGAACGCACTTCGGACCAATTCTCTTTTTGCATTTAAAACGCGACTTTCATGCATAACTTGCAATTGATCTATTGATGGCAACTATGCATTTTTTTAGCCTTGAAGTCATATTTTTGCGTCTCTTTTTCTTAGTAAATCATTCTAAATCACTTCGAACGAAATTCGGCATTTAAATATGACTTTCGTGCGTAACTTGTAGTTAATCTATTGAAGGCAACAATGCATAAGTTTGGCCTTAAAGTCATGTCATTGAGTCTCTTCTAGTCATTAAATCATTCTAAATTAATTCGAACGAATTCTATTTTTGCCCTTCAAACATTATTTTCTTACGTAACTTGTAATTAATCTATTGAAGACAACAATGCATTATTTTAGCATTAAAAAGCATATGACTCAGTCTTTTCAATCATTAAATTGTTTGAAGGCACCTCGAACCAATTCTCTTTTTGCATTTAAAACGTGACTTTCATGCATAACTTGCAATTGATCTATTGATGGCAACTATGCATTTTTTAGCCTTAGAGTCATATTTTTGCATCTCTTTTTGTCCGTAAATCATTCTAAATCACTTCGAACGAAATTCGGCCTTTAAACATGACTTTCGTGCGTAACTTGTAGTTGATCTATTGAAGGCAACAATGCATTTCTTAAGCCTTAAAGTCATGTCATTGAGTCTCTTCTAGTCATTAAATCATTCTAAATTAATTCGAACGAATTCTATTTTTGCCCTTCAAATATTATTTTCTTACTTAACTTGTAATTAATCTATTGAAGACAACAATGCATAATTTTAGCATTAAAAAGCATATGACTCAGTCTTTTCAATGATTAAATTGTTTAAACGCACTTCGAGCCAATTCTCTTTTTGCATTTAAAATGCGACTTTCATGCATAACTTGCAATTGATCTATTGATGGCAACTATGCATTTTTTTAGCCTTGAAGTCATATTTTTGCGTCTCTTTTTCTCAGTAAATCATTCTAAATCACTTCGAACGAAATTCGGCCTTTAAACATGACTTTCGTGCGTAACTTGTAGGTGATCTATTGAAGGCAACAATGCATTAGTTTAGCCTTCAAGTCATGTCATTGAGTCTCTTCTAGTCATTAAATCATTCTAAATTAATTCGAACGAATTCTATTTTTGCCCTTCAAACATTATTTTCTTACGTAACTTGTAATTAATCTATTGAAGACAACAATGCATAATTTTAGCATTAAAAAGCATATGACTCAGTCTTTTCAATGATTAAATTGTTGGAACGCACTTCGAACCAATTCTCCTTTTGCATTTAAAATGCGACTTTCATGCATAACTTGCAATTGATCTATTGATGGCAACTATGCATTGTTTTAGCCTGAAAGTCATATTTTTGCGTCTCTTTTTGTCAGTAAATCATTCTAAATCACTTCGAACGAAATTCGGCCTTTAAACATGACTTTCGTGCGTAACTTACAGTTGATCTATTGAAGGTAACAATGCATTAGTTTAGCCTTAAAGTCATGTCACTGAGTCTCTTCTAGTCATTAAATCATTCAAAATTAATTCGAACGAATTCTATTTTTGCCCTTCAAACATTATTTTCTTACATAACTTGTAATTAATCTATTGAAGACAACAATGCATTATTTTAGCATTAAAAAGCATATGACTCAGTCTTTTCAATCATTAAATTGTTTGAAGGCACTTCGAGCCAATTCTCTTTTTGCATTTAAAACGCGACTTTCATGCATAACTTGCAATTGATCTATTGATGGCAACTATGCATTTTTTTAGCCTTGAAGTCATATTTTTGCGTCTCTTTTTCTTAGTAAATCATTCTAAATCACTTCGAACGAAATTCGGCATTTAAATATGACTTTCGTGCGTAACTTGTAGTTAATCTATTGAAGGCAACAATGCATAAGTTTAGCCTTAAAGTCATGTCATTGAGTCTCTTCTAGTCATTAGATCATTCTAAATTAATTCGAACGAATTCTATTTTTTCCCTTCAAACATTATTATCTTACGTAACTTAATCTATTGAAGACAACAATGCATAATTTTAGCATTAAAAAGCATATGACTCAGTCTTTTCAACGATTAAATTGTTTGAACGCACTTCGAACCAATTCTCCTTTTGCATTTAAAACGCGACTTTCATGCATAACTTGCAATTGATCTATTGATGGCAACTATGCATTTTTTTAGCTTTAAAGTCATATTTTTGCGTCTCTTTTTGTCAGTAAATCATTCTAAATCACTTCGAACGAAATTCGGCCTTTAAAAACGACTTTCATGTGTAACATGCAGTTGATCTATTGAAGGCAACAATGCATTTGTTTAGCCTTAAAGTCATGTCATTGAGTCTCTTCTAGTCATTCAATCATTCTAAATTAATTCGAACGAATTCTATTTTCGCCCTTCAAACATTATTTTCTTACATAACTTGTAATTAATCTATTGAAGAGAACAATGCATTATTTTAGAGTTAAAAAGCATATCACTCAGTCCCTTCAATCATTAAATTGTTTGAACGCACTTCGAACCAGTTCTCCTTTTGTATTTAAAACGCGACTTTCATGCATCACTTGCAATTGATCTATTGATGGCAACTACGCATTTTTTTAGCCTTAAAGTCATATTTTTGCATCTCTTTTTGTCAGTAAATCATTCTAAATCACTTCGAACGAAATTCGGCCTTTAAACAATTTCTTTCGTGCATAACTTGCAGTTGATCTATTGAAGGCAACAATGCATTAGTTTAGCCTTAAAGTCATGTCATTGAGTCTCTTCTAGTCATTAAATCATTCTAAATTAATTCGAACGAATTCTATTTTTGCCGTTCAAACATTATTTTCTTACGTAACTTGTAATTAATCTATTGAAGACACTAATGCATTATTTTAGGGTTAAAAAGCATATGACTCAGTTTTTTCAATCATTAACTTGTTTGAAGGTACTTCGAACCAATTCTCATTTTGCATTTCAAAGGCGACTTTCATGCATAACTTGCAATTGATCTATTGATGGCAACTATGCATTTTTTAGCGTTAAAGTCATATTTTTGCGTCTCTTTTAGTCAGTAAATCATTCTAAATCACTTCGAACGAAATTCGGCCTTTAAACATGACTTTCGTGCGTAACTTGCAGTTGATCTATTGAAGGCAACAATGCATTTGTTTAGCCTTAAAGTCAAGTCATTGAGTCTCTTCTAGTCATTAAATCATTCTAAATTAATCCGAACGAATTCTATTTTTTCCCTTCAAACATTATTATCTTACGTAACTTAAAATTAATCTATTGAAGACAACAATGCATAATTTTAGCATTAAAAAGCATATGACTCAGTCTTTTCAATGATTAAATTGTGTGAACGCACTTCGAACCAGTTCTCTTTTTGCATTTAAAATGCGACTTTCATGCATAACTTGCAATTGATCTATTGATGGCAACTATGCATTTTTTTGCGTTAAAGTCATATTTTTGCGTCTCTTTTAGTCAGTAAATCATTCTAAATCACTTCCAACGAAATTCGGCCTTTAAACATGACTTTCGTGCGTAACTTGCAGTTGATCTATTGAAGGCAACAACGCATTTGTTTAGCCTTAAAGTCATGTCATTGAGTCTCTTCTAGTCATTAAATCATTCTAAATTAATTCGAACGAATTCTATTTTTGCCCTTCAAACATTATTTTCTTACATAACTTGTAATTAATCTATTGAAGACAACAATGCATTATTTTAGCGTTAAAAAGCATTTCACTCAGTCTTTTCAATCGTTAAATTATTTGAAGGCACTCCGAACCAATTCTCTTTTTGCAATTAGAACGTGACTTTCATGCATAACTTGTAATTGATCTATGGATGGCAACTATGCATTTTTTGGGCCTTAAAGTCATATTTTTGCGTCTCTTTTAGTCAGTAAATCATTCTAAATCACTTCGAACAAAATTCGGCCTTTAAACATGACTTTCGTGCGTAACTTGCAGTTGATCTATTGAAGGCAACAACGCATTTGTTTAGCCTTAAAGTCATGTCATTGAGTCTCTTCTAGTCATTAAATCATTCTAAATTAATTCGAACGAATTGTATTTTTGCCCTTCAAACATTATTTTCTTACATAACTTTTAATTAATCTATTGAAGAAAACAATGCATTATTTTAGCGTTAAAAAGCATATCACTCATTCTTTTCAATCGTTAAATTGTTTGAAGGCACTCCGAACCAATTCTCTTTTTGCATTTAGAACGCGACTTTCATGCATAACTTGTAATTGATCTATTGATGGCAACTATGCATTTTTTTAGCCTCAAAGTCATATTTTTGCGTCTCTTTTAGTCAGTAAATCATTCTAAATCACTTCGAACGAAAATCGGCCTTTAAACATGACTTTCGTGTGTAACTTACAGTTGATCTATTGAAGGCAACAATGCATTCGTTTAGTCTTAAATTCATGTCATTGAGTCTATTCTAGTCATTAAATCATTCTAAATTAATTCGAACGAATTCTATTTTTGCCCTTCAAACATTATTTTCTTACATAACTTGTAATTAATCTATTCAAGACAACAATGCATTACTTTAGCATTAAAAAGCATAGCACTCAGTCTTTTCAATCATTAAATTGTTTGAAGGCACTTAGAACCAATCCCTTTTTGCATTTAGAACGTGACTTTCATGCATAACTTGTAATTGATCTATTGATGACAACTATGCATTTTTTTAGCCTGAAAGTCGTATTTTTGCGTCTCTTTTTGTCAGTAAATCATTCTAAATCACTTCGAACGAAATTCGACCTTTAAACATGACTTTCGTGCGTAACTTGCAGTTGATCTATTGAAGGCAACAATGCATTTGTTAAGCCTTAAAGTCATGTCATTGAGTCTCTTCTAGTCATTAAATCATCCTAAATTAATTCGAACGAATTCTATTTTTGCCCTTCAAACATTATTTTCTTACGTAACTTGTAATTAATCTATTAAAGACAACAATGCATTATTTTAGCCTTAAAAAGCATATGACTCAGTCTTTTCAATCATTAACTTGTTTGAAGGCACTCCGAACCAATTCTCATTTTGCATTTAAAAGGCGACTTTCATGCATAACTTGCAATTGATCTACTGATGGCAACTATGCATTTTTTAGCGTTAAAGTCATATTTTTGCATCTCTTTTAGTCAGTAAATCATTCTAAATCACTTCGAACGTAATTCGGCCTTTAAACACGAATTTCGTGCGTAACTTGCAGTTGATCTATTGAAGGCAACAATGCATTTGTTTAGCCTTAAAGTCATGTCATTGAGTCTCTTCTAGTCATTAAATCATTCTAAATTAATTCGAACGAATTTTATTTTTGCCCTTCAAACATTATTTTCTTACGTAACTTGTAATTAATCTATAGAAGAGAACAATGCATAATTTTAGCATTAAAAAGCACATCACTCAGTCTTTTCAATGATTAAATTGTTTGAATGCACTTCGACCAATTCTCCTTTTGCATTTAAAATGCGACTTTCATGCATAACTTGCAATTGATCTATTGATGGCAACTATGCATTTTTTAGCGTTAAAGTCATATTTTTGCATCACTTTTAGTCAGTAAATCATTCTAAATCACTTCGAAGGAAATTCGGCCTTTAAACATGACTTTCGTGCATAACTTGCAGTTGATCTATTATAGGCAAGAATGCATTTGTTTAGCCTTAAAGTCATGTCACTGAGTCTCTTCTAATCATTAAATCATTCTAAATTAATTCGAACGAATTCTATTTTTGCCCTTCAAACATTATTATCTTACGTAACTTAAAATTAATCTACTGAAGACAACAATGCATTATTTTAGCGTTAAAAAGAATATCACTCAGTCTTTTCAATCATTAAATTGTTTGAACGCACTTCGAAGCAATTCTCCTTTTGCATTTAAAACGCGACTTTCATGCATAACTTGCAATTGATCTATTGATGGCAACTATGCATTTTTTTAGCCTTAAAGTCATATTTTTTCATCTCTTTTTGTCAGTAAATCATTCTGAATCACTTCGAACGAAATTCGGCCTTTAAACATGACTTTCGTGCGTAACTTGCAGTTGATCTGTTGAAGGCAACAATGCATTTGTTTAGCCTTAAAGTCATGTCACTGAGTCTCTTCTAATCATTAAATCATTCTAAATTAATTCGAACGAATTCTATTTTTGCCCTTCAAACATTATTATCTTACGTAACTTAAAATTAATCTACTGAAGACAACAATGCATTATTTTAGCGTTAAAAAGAATATCACTCAGTCTTTTCAATCATTAAATTGTTTGAACGCACTTCGAACCAATTCTCCTTTTGCATTTAAAACGCGACTTTCATGCATAACTTGCAATTGATCTATTGATGGCACCTATGCATTTTTTTAGCCTTAAAGTCATATTTTTGCGTCTCCTTTTGTCAGTAAATCATTCTGAATCACTTCGAACGAAATTCGGCCTTTAAACATGACTTTCGTGCGTAACTTACAGTTGATCTATTGAAGGCAAGAATGCATTTGTTTAGCCTAAATGTCATGTCACTGAGTCTCTTCTAGTCATTAAATCATTCTAAATTAATTCGAACGAATTCTATTTTTGCCCTTCAAACATTATTATCTTCCGTAACTTGTAATTAATCTATTGAAGACAACAATGCATAATTTTAGCATTAAAAAGCATATGACTCAGTCTTTCAATGATTAAATTGTTTGAACGCACTTCGAACCAATTCTCCTTTTGCATTTAAAACGCGACTTTCATGCATAACTTGCAATTGATCTATTGATGGCAACTATGCATTCTTTTTAGCCTTAAAGTCATATTTTTGCGTCTCTTTTTGTCAGTAAATCGTTCTAAATCACTTCGAACGAAATTCGGCCTTTAAACATGACTTTCGTGCATAACTTGCAGTTGATCTATTATAGGCAAGAATGCATTTGTTTAGCCTTAAAGTCATGTCACTGAGTCTCTTCTAATCATTAAATCATTCTAAATTAATTCGAACGAATTCTATTTTTGCCGTTCAAACATTATTATCTTATGTAACTTAAAATTAATCTACTGAAGACAACAATGCATTATTTTAGCGTTAAAAAGCATATGACTCAGTCTTTCAATGATTAAATTGTTAGAACGCACTTCGAACCAATTCTCCTTTTACATTTAAAACGCGGCTTTCATGCATAACTTGCAATTGATCTATTGATGGCAACGATGCATTTTTTTAGCCTTGAAGTCATATTTTTGCGTCTCTTTTTGTCAGTAAATCATTCTAAATCACTTCGAACGAAATTCGGCCTTTAAACATGACTTTCGTGCGTAACTTACAGTTGATCTATTGAAGGCAAGAATGCATTTGTTTAGCCTTAATGTCATGTCACTGAGTCTCTTCTAGTCATTAAATCATTCTAAATTAATTCGAACGAATTCTATTTTTGCCCTTCAAATATTATTATCTTCCGTAACTTGTAATTAATCTATGGAAGACAACAATGCATAATTTTAGCATTAAAAAGCATATGACTCAGTCTTTCAATGATTAAATTGTTTGAACGCACGTCGAACCAATTCTCCTTTTGCATTTAAAACGCGACTTTCATGCATAACTTGCAATTGATCTATTGATGGCACCTATGCAATTTTTTAGCCTTAAAGTCATATTTTTGCGTCTCTTTTTGTCAGTAAATCATTCTAAATCCCTTCGAACCAAATTCGGCCTTTAAACATGACTTTCGTGCGTAACTTGTAGTTGATCTATTGAAGGCAACAATGCATTAGCTTAGCCTTCAAGTCATGTCATTGAGTCTCTTCTAGTCATTAAATCATTCTAAATTAATTCGAACGAATTCTATTTTTGCCCTTCAAACATTATTTTCTTACATAACTTGTAATTAATCTATTGAAGACAACAATGCATTATTTTAGCGTTAAAAAGCGTATCACTCAGTCTTTTCAATCGTTAAATTGTTTGAAGGCACTCCGAACCAATTCTCTTTTTGCATTTAGAACGCGACTTTCATGCATAACTTGTAATTGATCTGTGGATGGCAACTATGCATTTTTTGGGCCTTAAAGTCATATTTTTGCGTCTCTTTTTGTCAGTAAATCATTCTCAATCACTTCGAACAAAATTCGGCCTTTCAACATGACTTTCGTGCGTAACTTGCAGTTGATCTATTGAAGGCAACAACGCATTTGTTTAGCCTTAAAGTCATGTCATTGAGTCTCTTCTAGTCATTAAATCATTCTAAATTAATTCGAACGAATTCTATTTTTGCCCTTCAAACATTATTTTCTTACATAACTTGTAATTAATCTATTGAAGAAAACAATGCATTATTTTAGCGTTAAAAAGCGTATCACTCAGTCTTTTAAATTATTAAATTGTTTGAACGCACTTCGAACCAATTCTCCTTTTGCATTTAAAACGCGACTTTCATGCATAACTTGTAATTGATCTATTGATGGCAACTATGTATTTTTTTTGCCTTAAAGTCATATTTTTGCATCTCTTTTTGTCAGTAAATCATTCTAAATCACTTCGAACGAAATTCGGCCTTTAAACATGTCTTTCGTGCGTAACTTGCAGTTGATCTATTGAAGGCAACAATGCATTAGTTTAGCCTTAAAGTCATGTCATTGAGTCTCTTCTAGTCATTAAATCATTCTAAATTAATTCGAACGAATTCTATTTTTGCCCTTCAAACATTATTTTCTTACATAACTTGTAATTAATCTATTGAAGACAACAATGGATTATTTTAGCGTTAAAAAGCATATCACTCAGTGTTTTCAATTATTAAATTGTTTGAACGCACTTCGAACCAATTCTCCTTTTGCATTTAAAACGCGACTTTCATGCATAACTTGCAATTGATCTATTGATGGCAACTATGCATTTTTTTAGCCTTAAAGTCATGTCATTGAGTCTCTTCTAGTCATTAAATCATTATAAATTAATTCGAACGAATTCTATTTTTGCCCTTCAAACATTATTATCTTACGTAACTTGTAATTAATCTATTGAAGACAACAATGCATAATTTTAGCATTAAAAAGAATATGACTCAGTCTTTCAATGATTAAATTGTTTGAACGCACTTCGAACCAATTCTCCTTTTGCATTTAAAACGCGACGTTCATGCATAACTTGCAATTGATTTATTGAGGGCAACTATGCATTTTTTTAGCATTAAAATCATATTTTTGCGTCTCTTTTTGTCAGTAAATCATTCTAAATCACTTCGAACGAAATTCGGCCTTTAAACATGACTTTCGTGCGTAACTTGCAGTTGATCTATTGAAGGCAACAATCCATTAGCTTAGCCTTCAAGTCATGTCATTGAGTCTCTTCTAGTCATTAAATCATTCTAAATTAATTCGAACGAATTCTATTTTTGCCCTTCAAACATTATTTTCTTACATAACTTGTAATTAATCTATTGAAGACAACAATGCATTATTTTAGCGTTAAAAAGCATATCACTCAGTCTTTTCAATCGTTAAATTCTTTGAAGGCACTCTGAACCAATTCTCTTTTTGCATTTAGAACGCGACTTTCATGCATAACTCGCAATTGATCTATTGATGGCAACTATGCATTTTTTTAGCCTCAAAGTCATATATTTGCGTCTCTTTTTGTCAGTAAATCATTCTAAATCACTTCGAACGAAATTCGGCCATTAAACATGACTTTCGTGCGTAACTTGCAGTTGATCTATTGAAGGCAACAATGCATTAGCTTAGCCTTCAAGTCATGTCATTGAGTCTCTTCTAGTCATTAAATCATTCTAAATTAATTCGAACGAATTCTATTTTTGCCCTTCAAACATTGTTTTCTTACATAACTTGTAATTAATCTATTGAAGACAACAATGCATTATTTTAGCGTTAAAAAGCATATAACTCAGTCTTTTCAATCGTTAAATTGTTTGAAGGCACTCTGAACCAATTCTCTTTTTGCATTTAGAACGCGACTTTCATGCATAACTCGCAATTGATCTATTGATGGCAACTATGCATTTTTTTAGCCTTAAAGTCATATTTTTGCGTCTCTTTTTGTCAGTAAATCATTCTAAATCACTTCGAACGAAATTCGGCCTTTCAACATGACTTTCGTGCGTAACTTGCAGTGGATCTATTGAAGGCAACAATGCATTAGTTTAGCCTTAAAGTCATGTCATTGAGTCTCTTCTAGTCATTAAATCATTCTAAATTAATTCGAACGAATTCTATTTTTGCCCTTCAAACATTATTTTCTTACGTAACTTGTAATTAATCTATTGAAGACAACAATGCATAATTTTAGCATTAAAAAGCATATGACTTAGTCTTTTCAATGATTAAATTGTTTGAACGCACTTCGAACCAATTCTCTTTTTTCATTTAAAACGCGACTTTCATGCATAACTTGTAATTGATCTATTGATGGCAACTATGCATATTTTTTGCCTTAAAGTCATATTTTTGCGTCTCTTTTTGTCAGTAAATCATTCTAAATCACTTCGAACGAAATTCGGCCTTTAAACATGTCTTTCGTGCGTAACTTGCAGTTGATCTATTGAAGGCAACAATGCATTAGTTTAGCCTTAAAGTCATGTCATTGAGTCTCTTCTAGTCATTAAATCATTCTAAATTAATTCGAACGAATTCTATTTTTGCCCTTCAAACATTATTTTCTTACATAACTTGTAATTAATCTATTGAAGACAACAATGGATTATTTTAGCGTTAAAAAGCATATCACTCAGTGTTTTCAATTATTAAATTGTTTGAACGCACTTCGAACCAATTCTCCTTTTGCATTTAAAACGCGACTTTCATGCATAACTTGCAATTGATCTATTGATGGCAACTATGCATTTTTTTAGCCTTAAAGTCATATTTTTGCATCTCTTTTTGTCAGTAAATCATTCTAAATCACTTCAAACGAAATTCGGCCTTTAAACATGACTTTCGTGCGTAACTTGCAGTTGATCTATTGAAGGCAACAATGCATTACTTTGGCCTTAAAGTCATGTCATTGAGTCTCTTCTAGTCATTAAATCATTATAAATTAATTCGAACGAATTCTATTTTTGCCCTTCAAACATTATTATCTTACGTAACTTGTAATTAATCTATTGAAGACAACAATGCATAATTTTAGCATTAAAAAGAATATGACTCAGTCTTTCAATGATTAAATTGTTTGAACGCACTTCGAACCAATTCTCCTTTTGCATTTAAAACGCGACGTTCATGCATAACTTGCAATTGATTTATTGAGGGCAACTATGCATTTTTTTAGCATTAAAATCATATTTTTGCGTCTCTTTTTGTCAGTAAATCATTCTAAATCACTTCGAACGAAATTCGGCCTTTAAACATGACTTTCGTGCGTAACTTGCAGTTGATCTATTGAAGGCAACAATCCATTAGCTTAGCCTTCAAGTCATGTCATTGAGTCTCTTCTAGTCATTAAATCATTCTAAATTAATTCGAACGAATTCTATTTTTGCCCTTCAAACATTATTTTCTTACATAACTTGTAATTAATCTATTGAAGACAACAATGCATTATTTTAGCGTTAAAAAGCATATCACTCAGTCTTTTCAATCGTTAAATTGTTTGAAGGCACTCTGAACCAATTCTCTTTTTGCATTTAGAACGCGACTTTCATGCATAACTCGCAATTGATCTATTGATGGCAACTATGCATTTTTTTAGCCTCAAAGTCATATTTTTGCGTCTCTTTTTGTCAGTAAATCATTCTAAATCACTTCGAACGAAATTCGGCCATTAAACATGACTTTCGTGCGTAACTTGCAGTTGATCTATTGAAGGCAACAATGCATTAGCTTAGCCTTCAAGTCATGTCATTGAGTCTCTTCTAGTCATTAAATCATTCTAAATTAATTCGAACGAATTCTATTTTTGCCCTTCAAACATTGTTTTCTTACATAACTTGTAATTAATCTATTGAAGACAACAATGCATTATTTTAGCGTTAAAAAGCATATAACTCAGTCTTTTCAATCGTTAAATTGTTTGAAGGCACTCTGAACCAATTCTCTTTTTGCATTTAGAACGCGACTTTCATGCATAACTCGCAATTGATCTATTGATGGCAACTATGCATTTTTTTAGCCTTAAAGTCATATTTTTGCGTCTCTTTTTGTCAGTAAATCATTCTAAATCACTTCGAACGAAATTCGGCCTTTCAACATGACTTTCGTGCGTAACTTGCAGTTGATCTATTGAAAGCAACAATGCATTAGCTTAGCCTTCAAGTCATGTCATTGAGTCTCTTCTAGTCATTAAATCATTCTAAATTATTTCGAACGAATTCTATTTTGGCCGTTCAAACATTATTATCTTACGTAACTTGTAATTAATCTATTGAAGACAACAATGCATAATTTTAGCATTAAAAAGCATATGACTCAGTCTTTCAATGATTAAATTGTTTGAACGCACGTCGAACCAATTCTCCTTTTGCATTTAAAACGCGACTTTCATGCATAACTTGCAATTGATCTATTGATGGCACCTATGCATTTTTTTAGCCTTAAAGTCATATTTTTGCGTCTCTTTTTGTCAGTAAATCATTCTGAATCACTTCGAACGAAATTCGGCCTTTAAACATGACTTTCGTGCGTAACTTACAGTTGATCTATTGAAGGCAAGAATGCATTTGTTTAGCCTTAATGTCATGTCACTGAGTCTCTTCTAGTCATTAAATCATTCTAAATTAATTCGAACGAATTCTATTTTTGCCCTTCAAACATTATTATGTTCCGTAACTTGTAATTAATCTATTGAAGACAACAATGCATAATTTTAGCATTAAAAAGCATATGACTCAGTCTTTCAATGATTAAATTGTTTGAACGCACTTCGAACCAATTCTCCTTTTGCATTTAAAACGCGACTTTCATGCATAACTTGCAATTGATCTATTGATGGCAACTATGCATTCTTTTTAGCCTTAAAGTCATATTTTTGCGTCTCTTTTTGTCAGTAAATCATTCTAAATCACTTCGAACGAAATTCGGCCTTTAAACATGACTTTCGTGCGTAACTTGCAGTTGATCTATTGAAAGCAACAATGCATTAGCTTAGCTTTCAAGTCATGTCATTGAGTCTCTTCTAGTCATTAAATCATTCTAAATTAATTCGAACGAATTCTATTTTTGCCCTTCAAACATTATTATCTTACGTAACTTGTAATTAATCTATTGAAGACAACAATGCATAATTTTAGCATTAAAAAGCATATGACTCAGTCTTTCAATGATTAAATTGTTAGAACGCATTTCGAACCAATTCTCCTTTTACATTTAAAACGCGGCTTTCATGCATAACTTGCAATTGATCTATTGATGGCAACGATGCATTTTTTTAGCCTTGAAGTCATATTTTTGCGTCTCTTTTTCTCAGTAAATCATTCTAAATCACTTCGAATCAAATTCGGCCTTTAAACATGACTTTCGTGCGTAACTTGCAGTTGATCTGTTGAAGGCAACAATGCATTAGCTTAGCCTTCAAGTCATGTCATTGAGTCTCTTCTAGTCATTAAATCATTCTAAATTATTTCGAACGAATTCTATTTTTGCCGTTCAAACATTATTATCTTACCTAACTTGTAATTAATCTATTGAGGACAACAATGCATAATTTTAGCATTACAAAGCATATGACTCAGTCTTTCAATGATTAAATTGTTTGAACGCACGTCGAACCAATTCTCCTTTTGCATTTAAAACGCGACTTTCATGCATAACTGGCAATTGATCTATTGATGGCACCTATGCATTTTTTTAGCCTTAAAGTCATATTTTTGCGTCTCTTTTTGTCAGTAAATCATTCTAAATCACTTCGAACGAAATTCGGCCTTTAAACATGACTTTCGTGCGTAACTTACAGTTGATCTATTGAGGGCAAGAATGCATTTGTTTAGCCTTAATGTCATGTCACTGAGTCTCTTCTAGTCATTAAATCATTCTAAATTAATTCGAACGAATTCTATTTTTGCCCTTCAAACATTATTATGTTCCGTAACTTGTAATTAATCTATTGAAGACAACAATGCATAATTTTAGCATTAAAAAGCATATGACTCAGTCTTTCAATGATTAAATTGTTTGAACGCACTTCGAACCAATTCTCCTTTTGCATTTAAAACGCGACTTTCATGCATAACTTGCAATTGATCTATTGATGGCAACTATGCATTCTTTTTAGCCTTAAAGTCATATTTTTGCGTCTCTTTTTGTCAGTAAATCATTCTAAATCACTTCGAACGAAATTCGGCCTTTAAAAATGACTTTCGTGCGTAACTTGCAGTTGATCTATTGAAAGCAACAATGCATTAGCTTAGCTTTCAAGTCATGTCATTGAGTCTCTTCTAGTCATTAAATCTTTCTAAATTAATTCGAACGAATTCTATTTTTGCCCTTCAAACATTATTATCTTACGTAACTTGTAATTAATCTATTGAAGACAACAATGCATAATTTTAGCATTAAAAAGCATATGACTCAGTCTTTCAATGATTAAATTGTTAGAACGCACTTCGAACCAATTCTCCTTTTACATTTAAAACGCAGCTTTCATGCATAACTTGCAATTGATCTATTGATGGCAACGATGCATTTTTTTCGCCTTGAAGTCATATTTTTGCGTCTCTTTTTCTCAGTAAATCATTCTAAATCCCTTCGAATCAAATTCGGCCTTTAAACATGACTTTCGTGCGTAACTTGCAGTTGATCTGTTGAAGGCAACAATGCATTAGTTTAGCCTTCAAGTCATGTCATTGAGTCTCTTCTAGTCATTAAATCATTCTAAATTATTTCGAACGAATTCTATTTTTGCCGTTCAAACATTATTATCTTACGTAACTTGTAATTAATCTATTGAGGACAACAATGCATAATTTTAGCATTACAAAGCATATGACTCAGTCTTTCAATGATTAAATTGTTTGAACGCACGTCGAACCAATTCTCCTTTTGCATTTAAAACGCGACTTTCATGCATAACTGGCAATTGATCTATTGATGGCACCTATGCATTTTTTTAGCCTTAAAGTCATATTTTTGCGTCTCTTTTTGTCAGTAAATCATTCTAAATCATTCGAACGAAATTCGGCCTTTAAACATGACTTTCGTGCGTAACTTACAGTTGATCTATTGAAGGCAAGAATGCATTTGTTTAGCCTTAATGTCATGTCACTGAGTCTCTTCTAGTCATTAAATCATTCTAAATTAATTCGAACGAATTCTATTTTTGCCCTTCAAACATTACTATCTTCCGTAACTTGTAATTAATCTATTGAAGACAACAATGCATAATTTTAGGATTAGAAAGCATATGACTCAGTCTTTCAATGATTAAATTGTTTGAACGCACGTCGAACCAATTCTCCTTTTGCATTTAAAACGCGACTTTCATGCATAACTTGCAATTGATCTATTGATGGCATCTATGCATTTTTTTAGCCTTAAAGTCATATTTTTGCATCTCTTTTTGTCAGTAAATCATTCTAAATCACTTCGAACGAAATTCGGCCTTTAAACATGACTTTCGTGCGTAACTTGCAGTTGATCTATTGAAGGCAACAATGCATTTGTTTAGCCTTAAAGTCATGTCATTGAGTCTCTTCTAGTCGTTAAATCATTCTAAATTAATTCGAACGAATTCTATTTTTGCCCTTAAAACATTATTTTCTTACATAACTTGTAATTAATCTATTGAAGACAACAATGCATTATTTTAGCGTTAAAAAGCATATCACTCAGTCTTTTCAATCTTTAAATTGTTTGAACGCACTTCGAACCAATTCTCCTTTTGCATTTAAAACGCGACTTTCATGCATAACTTGCAATTGATCTATTGATGGCAACTATGCATTTTTTTAGCCTTAAAGTCATATTTTTGCGTCTCTTTTGTCAGTAAATCATTCTGAATCACTTCGAACGAAATTCGGCCTTTAAACATGACTTTCGTGCGTAACTTGCAGTTGATCTATTGAAGGCAACAATGCATTTGTTTAACCTTAAAGTCATGTCATTGAGTCTCTTCTAGTCATTAAATCATTCTAAATTAATTCGAACGAATTCCATTTTAGCCCTTCAAACATTATTTTCTTACGTAACTTGTAATTAATCTATTGAAGACAACAATGCATAATTTTAGCATTAAAAAGCATATGACTCAGTCTTTTCAATGATTAAATTGTTTGAACACACTTCGAACCAATTCTGTTTTTGCATTTAAAACGCGACTTTCATGCATAACTTGCAATTGATCTATTGATGGCAACTATGCATTTTTTAGCGTTAAAGTCATATTTTTGCGTCTCTTTTAGTCAGTAAATCATTCTAAATCACTTCGAACGAAATTCGGCCTTTAAACATGACTTTCGTGCGTAACTTGCAGTTGATCTATTGAAGGCAACAATGCATTTGTTAAGCCTTAAAGTCATGTCATTGAGTCTCTTCTAGTCATTAAATCATTCTAAATTAATTCGAACGAATTCTATTTTTGCCCTTCAAATATTATTTTCTTACGTAACTTGTAATTAATCTATTGAACACAACAATGCATAATTTTAGCATTAAAAAGCATATGACTTAGTCTTTTCAATGATTAAATTGTTTGAATGCACTTCGAACCAATTCTCTTTTTTCATTTAAAATGCGACTTTCATGCATAACTTGCAATTCATCTATTGATGGAAACTATGCATTTTTTTAGCCTTGAAGTCATATTTTTGCGTCTCTTTTTCTCAGTAAATCATTCTAAATCACTTCGAATGAAATTCGGCCTTTAAACATGACTTTCGTGCATAACTTGTAGTTGATCTATTGAAGGCAACAATGCATTAGTTTAGCCTTAAAGTCATGTCATTGAGTCTCTTCTAGTCATTAAATCATTCTAAATTAATTCGAACGAATTCTATTTTTGCCCTTCAAACATTATTTTTTTACGTAACTTGTAATTAAAGTATTGAAGACAACAATGCATAATTTTAGCATTACAAAGCATATGACTCAGTCTTTCAATGATTAAATTGTTTGAACGCACGTCGAACCAATTCTCCTTTTGCATTTAAAACGCGACTTTCATGCATAACTTGCAATTGATCTATTGATGGCACCTATGCATTTTCTTAGCCTTAAAGTCATATTTTTGCGTCTCTTTTTGTCAGTAAATCATTCTAAATCACTTCGAACGAAATTCGGCCTTTAAACATGACTTTCGTGCGTAACTTACAGTTGATCTATTGAAGGCAAGAATGCATTTGTTTAGCCTTAATGTCATGTCACTGAGTCTCTTCTAGTCATTAAATCATTCTAAATTAATTCGAACGAATTCTATTTTTGCCCTTCAAACATTATTATCTTCCGTAACTTGTAATTAATCTATTGAAGACAACAATGCATAATTTTAGCATTAAAAAGCATATGACTCAGTCTTTCAATGATTAAATTGTTTGAACGCACGTCGAACCAATTCTCCTTTTGCATTTAAAACGCGACTTTCATGCATAACTTGCAATTGATCTATTGATGGCACCTATGCATTTTTTTAGCCTTAAAGTCATATTTTTGCATCTCTTTTTGTCAGTAAATCATTCTAAATCACTTCGAACGAAATTCGGCCTTTAAACATGACTTTCGTGCGTAACTTGCAGTTGATCTATTGAAGGCAATAATGCATTTGTTTAGCCTTAAAGTCATGTCATTGAGTCTCTTCTAGTCGTTAAATCATTCTAAATTAATTCGAACGAATTCTATTTTTGCCCTTCAAACATTATTTTCTTACATAACTTGTAATTAATCTATTGAAGACAACAATGCATTATTTTAGCGTTAAAAAGCATATCACTCAGTCTTTTCAATCTTTAAATTGTTTGAACGCACTTCGAACCAATTCTCCTTTTGCATTTAAAACGCGACTTTCATGCATAACTTGCAATTGATCTATTGATGGCACCTATGCATTTTTTTAGCCTTAAAGTCATATTTTTGCGTCTCTTTTTGTCAGTAAATCATTCTAAATCACTTCGAACGAAATTCGGCCTTTAAACATGACTTTCGTGCGTAACTTACAGTTGATCTATTGAAGGCAAGAATGCATTTGTTTAGCCTAAATGTCATGTCACTGAGTCTCTTCTAGTCATTAAATCATTATAAATTAATTCGAACGAATTCTATTTTTGCCCTTCAAACATTATTATCTTCCGTAACTTGTAATTAATCTATTGAAGACAACAATGCATAATTTTAGCATTAAAAAGCATATGACTCAGTCTTTCAATGATTAAATTGTTTGAACGCACTTCGAACCAATTCTCCTTTTGCATTTAAAACGCGACTTTCATGCATAACTTGCAATTGATCTATTGATGGCAACTATGCATTCTTTTTAGCCTTAAAGTCATATTTTTGCGTCTCTTTTTGTCAGTAAATCGTTCTAAATCACTTCGAACGAAATTCGGCCTTTAAACATGACTTTCGTGCATAACTTGCAGTTGATCTATTATAGGCAAGAATGCATTTGTTTAGCCTTAAAGTCATGTCACTGAGTCTCTTCTAATCATTAAATCATTCTAAATTAATTCGAACGAATTCTATTTTTGCCCTTCAAACATTATTATCTTATGTAACTTAAAATTAATCTACTGAAGACAACAATGCATTATTTTAGCGTTAAAAAGCATATGACTCAGTCTTTCAATGATTAAATTGTTAGAACGCACTTCGAACCAATTCTCCTTTTACATTTAAAACGCGGCTTTCATGCATAACTTGCAATTGATCTATTGATGGCAACGATGCATTTTTTTAGCCTTGAAGTCATATTTTTGCGTCTCTTTTTCTCAGTAAATCATTCTAAATCACTTCGAATCAAATTCGGCCTTTAAACATGACTTTCGTGCGTAACTTGCAGTTGATCTGTTGAAAGCAACAATGCATTAGCTTAGCCTTCAAGTCATGTCATTGAGTCTCTTCTAGTCATTAAATCATTCTAAATTATTTCGAACGAATTCTATTTTTGCCGTTCAAACATTATTATGTTACGTAAGTTGTAATTAATCTATTGAGGACAACAATGCATAATTTTAGCATTAAAAAGCATATGACTCAGTCATTCAATGATTAAATTGTTTGAACGCACGTCGAACCAATTCTCCTTTTGCATTTAAAACGCGACTTTCATGCATAACTTGCAATTGATCTATTGATGGCACCTATGCATTTTTTTAGCCTTAAAGTCATATTTTTGCGTCTCTTTTTGTCAGTAAATCATTCTAAATCACTTCGAACGAAATTCGGCCTTTAAACATGACTTTCGTGCGTAACTTACAGTTGATCTATTGAAGGCAAGAATGCATTTGTTTAGCCTTAATGTGATGTCACTGAGTCTCTTCTAGTCATTAAATCATTCTAAATTAATTCGAACGAATTCTATTTTTGCCCTTCAAATATTATTATCTTCCGTAACTTGTAATTAATCTATTGAAGACAACAATGCATAATTTTAGCATTAAAAAGCATATGACTCAGTCTTTCAATGATTAAATTGTTTGAACGCACGTCGAACCAATTCTCCTTTTGCATTTAAAACGCGACTTTCATGCATAACTTGCAATTGATCTATTGATGGCACCTATGCAATTTTTTAGCCTTAAAGTCATATTTTTGCGTCTCTTTTTGTCAGTAAATCATTCTAAATCCCTTCGAACCAAATTCGGCCTTTAAACATGACTTTCGGGCGTAACTTGTAGTTGATCTATTGAAGGCAACAATGCATTAGCTTAGCCTTCAAGTCATGTCATTGAGTCTCTTCTAGTCATTAAATCATTCTAAATTAATTCGAACGAATTCTATTTTTGCCCTTCAAACATTATTTTCTTACATAACTTGTAATTAATCTATTGAAGACAACAATGCATTATTTTAGCGTTAAAAAGCGTATCACTCAGTCTTTTCAATCGTTAAATTGTTTGAAGGCACTCCGAACCAATTCTCTTTTTGCATTTAGAACGCGACTTTCATGCATAACTTGTAATTGATCTATTGATGGCAACAATGTATTTTTTTTGCCTTAAAGTCATATTTTTGCATCTCTTTTTGTCAGTAAATCATTCTAAATCACTTCGAACGAAATTCGGCCTTTAAACATGTCTTTCGTGCGTAACTTGCAGTTGATCTATTGAAGGCAACAATGCATTAGTTTAGCCTTAAAGTCATGTCATTGAGTCTCTTCTAGTCATTAAATCATTCTAAATTAATTCGAACGAATTCTATTTTTGCCCTTCAAACATTATTTTCTTACGTAACTTGTAATTAATCTATTGAAGACAACAATGCATAATTTTAGCATTAAAAAGCATATGACTTAGTCTTTTCAATGATTAAATTGTTTGAACGCACTTCGAACCAATTCTCTTTTTTCATTTAAAACGCGACTTTCATGCATAACTTGTAATTGATCTATTGATGGCAACTATGCATATTTTTTGCCTTAAAGTCATATTTTTGCGTCTCTTTTTGTCAGTAAATCATTCTAAATCACTTCGAACGAAATTCGGCCTTTAAACATGTCTTTCGTGCGTAACTTGCAGTTGATCTATTGAAGGCAACAATGCATTAGCTTAGCCTTCAAGTCATGTCATTGAGTCTCTTCTAGTCATTAAATCATTCTAAATTAATTCGAACGAATTCTATTTTTGCCCTTCAAACATTATTTTCTTACATAACTTGTAATTAATCTATTGAAGACAACAATGCATTATTTTAGCGTTAAAAAGCGTATCACTCAGTCTTTTCAATCGTTAAATTGTTTGAAGGCACTCCGAACCAATTCTCTTTTTGCATTTAGAACGCGACTTTCATGCATAACTTGTAATTGATCTGTGGATGGCAACTATGCATTTTTTGGGCCTTAAAGTCATATTTTTGCGTCTCAGTTTTGTCAGTAAATCATTCTCAATCACTTCGAACAAAATTCGGCCTTTCAACATGACTTTCGTGCGTAACTTGCAGTTGATCTATTGAAGGCAACAACGCATTTGTTTAGCCTTAAAGTCATGTCATTGAGTCTCTTCTAGTCATTAAATCATTCTAAATTAATTCGAACGAATTCTATTTTTGCCCTTCAAACATTATTTTCTTACATAACTTGTAATTAATCTATTGAAGACAACAATGCATTATTTTAGCGTTAAAAAGCGTATCACTCAGTCTTTTAAATTATTAAATTGTTTGAACGCACTTCGAACCAATTCTCCTTTTGCATTTAAAACGCGACTTTCATGCATAACTTGTAATTGATCTATTGATGGCAACTATGTATTTTTTTTGCCTTAAAGTCATATTTTTGCATCTCTTTTTGTCAGTAAATCATTCTAAATCACTTCGAACGAAATTCGGCCTTTAAACATGTCTTTCGTGCGTAACTTGCAGTTGATCTATTGAAGGCAACAATGCATTAGTTTAGCCTTAAAGTCATGTCATTGAGTCTCTTCTAGTCATTAAATCATTCTAAATTAATTCGAACGAATTCTATTTTTGCCCTTCAAACATTATTTTCTTACATAACTTGTAATTAATCTATTGAAGACAACAATGGATTATTTTAGCGTTAAAAAGCATATCACTCAGTGTTTTCAATTATTAAATTGTTTGAACGCACTTCGAACCAATTCTCCTTTTGCATTTAAAACGCGACTTTCATGCATAACTTGCAATTGATCTATTGATGGCAACTATGCATTTTTTTAGCCTTAAAGTCATATTTTTGCATCTCTTTTTGTCAGTAAATCATTCTAAATCACTTCAAACGAAATTCGGCCTTTAAACATGACTTTCGTGCGTAACTTGCAGTTGATCTATTGAAGGCAACAATGCATTACTTTGGCCTTAAAGTCATGTCATTGAGTCTCTTCTAGTCATTAAATCATTATAAATTAATTCGAACGAATTCTATTTTTGCCCTTCAAACATTATTTTCTTACGTAACTTGTAATTAATCTATTGAAGACAACAATGCATAATTTTAGCATTAAAAAGAATATGACTCAGTCTTTCAATGATTAAATTGTTTGAACGCACTTCGAACCAATTCTCCTTTTGCATTTAAAACGCGACGTTCATGCATAACTTGCAATTGATTTATTGAGGGCAACTATGCATTTTTTTAGCATTAAAATCATATTTTTGCGTCTCTTTTTGTCAGTAAATCATTCTAAATCACTTCGAACGAAATTCGGCCTTTAAACATGACTTTCGTGCGTAACTTGCAGTTGATCTATTGAAGGCAACAATCCATTAGCTTAGCCTTCAAGTCATGTCATTGAGTCTCTTCTAGTCATTAAATCATTATAAATTAATTCGAACGAATTCTATTTTTGCCCTTCAAACATTATTTTCTTACGTAACTTGTAATTAATCTATTGAAGACAACAATGCATAATTTTAGCATTAAAAAGAATATGACTCAGTCTTTCAATGATTAAATTGTTTGAACGCACTTCGAACCAATTCTCCTTTTGCATTTAAAACGCGACGTTCATGCATAACTTGCAATTGATTTATTGAGGGCAACTATGCATTTTTTTAGCATTAAAATCATATTTTTGCGTCTCTTTTTGTCAGTAAATCATTCTAAATCACTTCGAACGAAATTCGGCCTTTAAACATGACTTTCGTGCGTAACTTGCAGTTGATCTATTGAAGGCAACAATCCATTAGCTTAGCCTTCAAGTCATGTCATTGAGTCTCTTCTAGTCATTAAATCATTCTAAATTAATTCGAACGAATTCTATTTTTGCCCTTCAAACATTATTTTCTTACATAACTTGTAATTAATCTATTGAAGACAACAATGCATTATTTTAGCGTTAAAAAGCATATCACTCAGTCTTTTCAATCGTTAAATTGTTTGAAGGCACTCTGAACCAATTCTCTTTTTGCATTTAGAACGCGACTTTCATGCATAACTCGCAATTGATCTATTGATGGCAACTATGCATTTTTTTAGCCTCAAAGTCATATTTTTGCGTCTCTTTTTGTCAGTAAATCATTCTAAATCACTTCGAACGAAATTCGGCCATTAAACATGACTTTCGTGCGTAACTTGCAGTTGATCTATTGAAGGCAACAATGCATTAGCTTAGCCTTCAAGTCATGTCATTGAGTCTCTTCTAGTCATTAAATCATTCTAAATTAATTCGAACGAATTCTATTTTTGCCCTTCAAACATTGTTTTCTTACATAACTTGTAATTAATCTATTGAAGACAACAATGCATTATTTTAGCGTTAAAAAGCATATAACTCAGTCTTTTCAATCGTTAAATTGTTTGAAGGCACTCTGAACCAATTCTCTTTTTGCATTTAGAACGCGACTTTCATGCATAACTCGCAATTGATCTATTGATGGCAACTATGCATTTTTTTAGCCTTAAAGTCATATTTTTGCGTCTCTTTTTGTCAGTAAATCATTCTAAATCACTTCGAACGAAATTCGGCCTTTCAACATGACTTTCGTGCGTAACTTGCAGTTGATCTGTTGAAGGCAACAATGCATTAGCTTAGCCTTCAAGTCATGTCATTGAGTCTCTTCTAGTCATTAAATCATTCTAAATTATTTCGAACGAATTCTATTTTGGCCGTTCAAACATTATTATCTTACGTAACTTGTAATTAATCTATTGAAGACAACAATGCATAATTTTAGCATTAAAAAGCATATGACTCAGTCTTTCAATGATTAAATTGTTTGAACGCACGTCGAACCAATTCTCCTTTTGCATTTAAAACGCGACTTTCATGCATAACTTGCAATTGATCTATTGATGGCACCTATGCATTTTTTTAGCCTTAAAGTCATATTTTTGCGTCTCTTATTGTCAGTAAATCATTCTGAATCACTTCGAACGAAATTCGGCCTTTAAACATGACTTTCGTGCGTAACTTACAGTTGATCTATTGAAGGCAAGAATGCATTTGTTTAGCCTTAATGTCATGTCACTGAGTCTCTTCTAGTCATTAAATCATTCTAAATTAATTCGAACGAATTCTATTTTTGCCCTTCAAACATTATTATGTTCCGTAACTTTTAATTAATCTATTGAAGACAACAATGCATAATTTTAGCATTAAAAAGCATATGACTCAGTCTTTCAATGATTAAATTGTTTGAACGCACTTCGAACCAATTCTCCTTTTGCATTTAAAACGCGACTTTCATGCATAACTTGCAATTGATCTATTGATGGCAACTATGCATTCTTTTTAGCCTTAAAGTCATATTTTTGCGTCTCTTTTTGTCAGTAAATCATTCTAAATCACTTCGAACGAAATTCGGCCTTTAAACATGACTTTCGTGCGTAACTTGCAGTTGATCTATTGAAAGCAACAATGCATTAGCTTAGCTTTCAAGTCATGTCATTGAGTCTCTTCTAGTCATTAAATCATTCTAAATTAATTCGAACGAATTCTATTTTTGCCCTTCAAACATTATTATCTTACGTAACTTGTAATTAATCTATTGAAGACAACAATGCATAATTTTAGCATTAAAAAGCATATGACTCAGTCTTTCAATGATTAAATTGTTAGAACGCATTTCGAACCAATTCTCCTTTTACATTTAAAACGCGGCTTTCATGCATAACTTGCAATTGATCTATTGATGGCAACGATGCATTTTTTTAGCCTTGAAGTCATATTTTTGCGTCTCTTTTTCTCAGTAAATCATTCTAAATCACTTCGAATCAAATTCGGCCTTTAAACATGACTTTCGTGCGTAACTTGCAGTTGATCTGTTGAAGGCAACAATGCATTAGCTTAGCCTTCAAGTCATGTCATTGAGTCTCTTCTAGTCATTAAATCATTCTAAATTATTTCGAACGAATTCTATTTTTGCCGTTCAAACATTATTATCTTACGTAACTTGTAATTAATCTATTGAGGACAACAATGCATAATTTTAGCATTACAAAGCATATGACTCAGTCTTTCAATGATTAAATTGTTTGAACGCACGTCGAACCAATTCTCCTTTTGCATTTAAAACGCGACTTTCATGCATAACTGGCAATTGATCTATTGATGGCACCTATGCATTTTTTTAGCCTTAAAGTCATATTTTTGCGTCTCTTTTTGTCAGTAAATCATTCTAAATCACTTCGAACGAAATTCGGCCTTTAAACATGACTTTCGTGCGTAACTTACAGTTGATCTATTGAGGGCAAGAATGCATTTGTTTAGCCTTAATGTCATGTCACTGAGTCTCTTCTAGTCATTAAATCATTCTAAATTAATTCGAACGAATTCTATTTTTGCCCTTCAAACATTATTATGTTCCGTAACTTGTAATTAATCTATTGAAGACAACAATGCATAATTTTAGCATTAAAAAGCATATGACTCAGTCTTTCAATGATTAAATTGTTTGAACGCACTTCGAACCAATTCTCCTTTTGCATTTAAAACGCGACTTTCATGCATAACTTGCAATTGATCTATTGATGGCAACTATGCATTCTTTTTAGCCTTAAAGTCATATTTTTGCGTCTCTTTTTGTCAGTAAATCATTCTAAATCACTTCGAACGAAATTCGGCCTTTAAACATGACTTTCGTGCGTAACTTGCAGTTGATCTATTGAAGGCAACAATCCATTAGCTTAGCCTTCAAGTCATGTCATTGAGTCTCTTCTAGTCATTAAATCATTATAAATTAATTCGAACGAATTCTATTTTTGCCCTTCAAACATTATTTTCTTACGTAACTTGTAATTAATCTATTGAAGACAACAATGCATAATTTTAGCATTAAAAAGAATATGACTCAGTCTTTCAATGATTAAATTGTTTGAACGCACTTCGAACCAATTCTCCTTTTGCATTTAAAACGCGACGTTCATGCATAACTTGCAATTGATTTATTGAGGGCAACTATGCATTTTTTTAGCATTAAAATCATATTTTTGCGTCTCTTTTTGTCAGTAAATCATTCTAAATCACTTCGAACGAAATTCGGCCTTTAAACATGACTTTCGTGCGTAACTTGCAGTTGATCTATTGAAGGCAACAATCCATTAGCTTAGCCTTCAAGTCATGTCATTGAGTCTCTTCTAGTCATTAAATCATTCTAAATTAATTCGAACGAATTCTATTTTTGCCCTTCAAACATTATTTTCTTACATAACTTGTAATTAATCTATTGAAGACAACAATGCATTATTTTAGCGTTAAAAAGCATATCACTCAGTCTTTTCAATCGTTAAATTGTTTGAAGGCACTCTGAACCAATTCTCTTTTTGCATTTAGAACGCGACTTTCATGCATAACTCGCAATTGATCTATTGATGGCAACTATGCATTTTTTTAGCCTCAAAGTCATATTTTTGCGTCTCTTTTTGTCAGTAAATCATTCTAAATCACTTCGAACGAAATTCGGCCATTAAACATGACTTTCGTGCGTAACTTGCAGTTGATCTATTGAAGGCAACAATGCATTAGCTTAGCCTTCAAGTCATGTCATTGAGTCTCTTCTAGTCATTAAATCATTCTAAATTAATTCGAACGAATTCTATTTTTGCCCTTCAAACATTGTTTTCTTACATAACTTGTAATTAATCTATTGAAGACAACAATGCATTATTTTAGCGTTAAAAAGCATATAACTCAGTCTTTTCAATCGTTAAATTGTTTGAAGGCACTCTGAACCAATTCTCTTTTTGCATTTAGAACGCGACTTTCATGCATAACTCGCAATTGATCTATTGATGGCAACTATGCATTTTTTTAGCCTTAAAGTCATATTTTTGCGTCTCTTTTTGTCAGTAAATCATTCTAAATCACTTCGAACGAAATTCGGCCTTTCAACATGACTTTCGTGCGTAACTTGCAGTTGATCTGTTGAAGGCAACAATGCATTAGCTTAGCCTTCAAGTCATGTCATTGAGTCTCTTCTAGTCATTAAATCATTCTAAATTATTTCGAACGAATTCTATTTTGGCCGTTCAAACATTATTATCTTACGTAACTTGTAATTAATCTATTGAAGACAACAATGCATAATTTTAGCATTAAAAAGCATATGACTCAGTCTTTCAATGATTAAATTGTTTGAACGCACGTCGAACCAATTCTCCTTTTGCATTTAAAACGCGACTTTCATGCATAACTTGCAATTGATCTATTGATGGCACCTATGCATTTTTTTAGCCTTAAAGTCATATTTTTGCGTCTCTTATTGTCAGTAAATCATTCTGAATCACTTCGAACGAAATTCGGCCTTTAAACATGACTTTCGTGCGTAACTTACAGTTGATCTATTGAAGGCAAGAATGCATTTGTTTAGCCTTAATGTCATGTCACTGAGTCTCTTCTAGTCATTAAATCATTCTAAATTAATTCGAACGAATTCTATTTTTGCCCTTCAAACATTATTATGTTCCGTAACTTTTAATTAATCTATTGAAGACAACAATGCATAATTTTAGCATTAAAAAGCATATGACTCAGTCTTTCAATGATTAAATTGTTTGAACGCACTTCGAACCAATTCTCCTTTTGCATTTAAAACGCGACTTTCATGCATAACTTGCAATTGATCTATTGATGGCAACTATGCATTCTTTTTAGCCTTAAAGTCATATTTTTGCGTCTCTTTTTGTCAGTAAATCATTCTAAATCACTTCGAACGAAATTCGGCCTTTAAACATGACTTTCGTGCGTAACTTGCAGTTGATCTATTGAAAGCAACAATGCATTAGCTTAGCTTTCAAGTCATGTCATTGAGTCTCTTCTAGTCATTAAATCATTCTAAATTAATTCGAACGAATTCTATTTTTGCCCTTCAAACATTATTATCTTACGTAACTTGTAATTAATCTATTGAAGACAACAATGCATAATTTTAGCATTAAAAAGCATATGACTCAGTCTTTCAATGATTAAATTGTTAGAACGCATTTCGAACCAATTCTCCTTTTACATTTAAAACGCGGCTTTCATGCATAACTTGCAATTGATCTATTGATGGCAACGATGCATTTTTTTAGCCTTGAAGTCATATTTTTGCGTCTCTTTTTCTCAGTAAATCATTCTAAATCACTTCGAATCAAATTCGGCCTTTAAACATGACTTTCGTGCGTAACTTGCAGTTGATCTGTTGAAGGCAACAATGCATTAGCTTAGCCTTCAAGTCATGTCATTGAGTCTCTTCTAGTCATTAAATCATTCTAAATTATTTCGAACGAATTCTATTTTTGCCGTTCAAACATTATTATCTTACGTAACTTGTAATTAATCTATTGAGGACAACAATGCATAATTTTAGCATTACAAAGCATATGACTCAGTCTTTCAATGATTAAATTGTTTGAACGCACGTCGAACCAATTCTCCTTTTGCATTTAAAACGCGACTTTCATGCATAACTGGCAATTGATCTATTGATGGCACCTATGCATTTTTTTAGCCTTAAAGTCATATTTTTGCGTCTCTTTTTGTCAGTAAATCATTCTAAATCACTTCGAACGAAATTCGGCCTTTAAACATGACTTTCGTGCGTAACTTACAGTTGATCTATTGAGGGCAAGAATGCATTTGTTTAGCCTTAATGTCATGTCACTGAGTCTCTTCTAGTCATTAAATCATTCTAAATTAATTCGAACGAATTCTATTTTTGCCCTTCAAACATTATTATGTTCCGTAACTTGTAATTAATCTATTGAAGACAACAATGCATAATTTTAGCATTAAAAAGCATATGACTCAGTCTTTCAATGATTAAATTGTTTGAACGCACTTCGAACCAATTCTCCTTTTGCATTTAAAACGCGACTTTCATGCATAACTTGCAATTGATCTATTGATGGCAACTATGCATTCTTTTTAGCCTTAAAGTCATATTTTTGCGTCTCTTTTTGTCAGTAAATCATTCTAAATCACTTCGAACGAAATTCGGCCTTTAAAAATGACTTTCGTGCGTAACTTGCAGTTGATCTATTGAAAGCAACAATGCATTCGCTTAGCTTTCAAGTCATGTCATTGAGTCTCTTCTAGTCATTAAATCTTTCTAAATTAATTCGAACGAATTCTATTTTTGCCCTTCAAACATTATTATCTTACGTAACTTGTAATTAATCTATTGAAGACAACAATGCATAATTTTAGCATTAAAAAGCATATGACTCAGTCTTTCAATGATTAAATTGTTAGAACGCACTTCGAACCAATTCTCCTTTTACATTTAAAACGCAGCTTTCATGCATAACTTGCAATTGATCTATTGATGGCAACGATGCATTTTTTTCGCCTTGAAGTCATATTTTTGCGTCTCTTTTTCTCAGTAAATCATTCTAAATCACTTCGAATCAAATTCGGCCTTTAAACATGACTTTCGTGCGTAACTTGCAGTTGATCTGTTGAAGGCAACAATGCATTAGCTTAGCCTTCAAGTCATGTCATTGAGTCTCTTCTAGTCATTAAATCATTCTAAATTATTTCGAACGAATTCTATTTTTGCCGTTCAAACATTATTATCTTATGTAACTTGTAATTAATCTATTGAGGACAACAATGCATAATTTTAGCATTACAAAGCATATGACTCAGTCTTTCAATGATTAAATTGTTTGAACGCACGTCGAACCAATTCTCCTTTTGCATTTAAAACGCGACTTTCATGCATAACTGGCAATTGATCTATTGATGGCACCTATGCATTTTTTTAGCCTTAAAGTCATATTTTTGCGTCTCTTTTTGTCAGTAAATCATTCTAAATCACTTCGAACGAAATGCGGCCTTTAAACATGACTTTCGTGCGTAACTTACAGTTGATCTATTGAAGGCAAGAATGCATTTGTTTAGCCTTAATGTCATGTCACTGAGTCTCTTCTAGTCATTAAATCATTCTAAATTAATTCGAACGAATTCTATTTTTGCCCTTCAAACATTATTATCTTCCGTAACTTGTAATTAATCTATTGAAGGCAACAATGCATAATTTTAGCATTAGAAAGCATATGACTCAGTCGTTCAATGATTAAATTGTTTGAACGCACGTCGAACCAATTCTCCTTTTGCATTTAAAACGCGACTTTCATGCATAACTTGCAATTGATCTATTGATGGCATCTATGCATTTTTTTAGCCTTAAAGTCATATTTTTGCATCTCTTTTTGTCAGTAAATCATTCTAAATCACTTCGAACGAAATTCGGCCTTTAAACATGACTTTCGTGCGTAACTTGCAGTTGATCTATTGAAGGCAACAATGCATTTGTTTAGCCTTAAAGTCATGTCATTGAGTCTCTTCTAGTCGTTAAATCATTCTAAATTAATTCGAACGAATTCTATTTTTGCCCTTAAAACATTATTTTCTTACATAACTTGTAATTAATCTATTGAAGACAACAATGCATTATTTTAGCGTTAAAAAGCATATCACTCAGTCTTTTCAATCTTTAAATTGTTTGAACGCACTTCGAACCAATTCTCCTTTTGCATTTAAAACGCGACTTTCATGCATAACTTGCAATTGATCTATTGATGGCAACTATGCATTTTTTTAGCCTTAAAGTCATATTTTTGCGTCTCTTTTGTCAGTAAATCATTCTGAATCACTTCGAACGAAATTCGGCCTTTAAACATGACTTTCGTGCGTAACTTGCAGTTGATCTATTGAAGGCAACAATGCATTTGTTTAACCTTAAAGTCATGTCATTGAGTCTCTTCTAGTCATTAAATCATTCTAAATTAATTCGAACGAATTCCATTTTAGCCCTTCAAACATTATTTTCTTACGTAACTTGTAATTAATCTATTGAAGACAACAATGCATAATTTTAGCATTAAAAAGCATATGACTCAGTCTTTTCAATGATTAAATTGTTTGAACACACTTCGAACCAATTCTGTTTTTGCAGTTAAAACGCGACTTTCATGCATAACTTGCAATTGATCTATTGATGGCAACTATGCATTTTTTAGCGTTAAAGTCATATTTTTGCGTCTCTTTTAGTCAGTAAATCATTCTAAATCACTTCGAACGAAATTCGGCCTTTAAACATGACTTTCGTGCGTAACTTGCAGTTGATCTATTGAAGGCAACAATGCATTAGTTTAGCCTTCAAGTCATGTCATTGAGTCTCTTCTAGTCATTAAATCATTCTAAATTAATTCGAACGAATTCTATTTTTGCCCTTCAAATATTATTTTCTTACGTAACTTGTAATTAATCTATTGAACACAACAATGCATAATTTTAGCATTAAAAAGCATATGACTTAGTCTTTTCAATGATTAAATTGTTTGAATGCACTTCGAACCAATTCTCTTTTTTCATTTAAAATGCGACTTTCATGCATAACTTGCAATTCATCTATTGATGGAAACTATGCATTTTTTTAGCCTTGAAGTCATATTTTTGCGTCTCTTTTTCTCAGTAAATCATTCTAAATCACTTCGAATGAAATTCGGCCTTTAAACATGACTTTCGTGCATAACTTGTAGTTGATCTATTGAAGGCAACAATGCATTAGTTTAGCCTTAAAGTCATGTCATTGAGTCTCTTCTAGTCATTAAATCATTCTAAATTAATTCGAACGAATTCTATTTTTGCCCTTCAAACATTATTTTTTTACGTAACTTGTAATTAAAGTATTGAAGACAACAATGCATAATTTTAGCATTACAAAGCATATGACTCAGTCTTTCAATGATTAAATTGTTTGAACGCACGTCGAACCAATTCTCCTTTTGCATTTAAAACGCGACTTTCATGCATAACTTGCAATTGATCTATTGATGGCACCCATGCATTTTTTTAGCCTTAAAGTCATATTTTTGCGTCTCTTTTTGTCAGTAAATCATTCTAAATCACTTCGAACGAAATTCGGCCTTTAAACATGACTTTCGTGCTTAACTTACAGTTGATCTATTGAAGGCAAGAATGCATTTGTTTAGCCTTAATGTCATGTCACTGAGTCTCTTCTAGTCATTAAATCATTCTAAATTAATTCGAACGAATTCTATTTTTGCCCTTCAAACATTATTATCTTCCGTAACTTGTAATTAATCTATTGAAGACAACAATGCATAATTTTAGCATTAAAAAGCATATGACTCAGTCTTTCAATGATTAAATTGTTTGAACGCACGTCGAACCAATTCTCCTTTTGCATTTAAAACGCGACTTTCATGCATAACTTGCAATTGATCTATTGATGGCACCTATGCATTTTTTTAGCCTTAAAGTCATATTTTTGCGTCTCTTTTTGTCAGTAAATCATTCTAAATCACTTCGAACGAAATTCGGCCTTTAAACATGACTTTCGTGCGTAACTTACAGTTGATCTATTGAAGGCAAGAATGCATTTGTTTAGCCTTAATGTCATGTCACTGAGTCTCTTCTAGTCATTAAATCATTCTAAATTAATTCGAACGAATTCTATTTTTGCCCTTCAAACATTATTATCTTCCGTAACTTGTAATTAATCTATTGAAGACAACAATGCATAATTTTAGCATTAAAAAGCATATGACTCAGTCTTTCAATGATTAAATTGTTTGAACGCACGTCGAACCAATTCTCCTTTTGCATTTAAAACGCGACTTTCATGCATAACTTGCAATTGATCTATTGATGGCACCTATGCATTTTTTTAGCCATAAAGTCATATTTTTGCATCTCTTTTTGTCAGTAAATCATTCTAAATCACTTCGAACGAAATTCGGCCTTTAAACATGACTTTCGTGCGTAACTTGCAGTTGATCTATTGAAGGCAACAATGCATTTGTTTAGCCTTAAAGTCATGTCATTGAGTCTCTTCTAGTCATTAAATCATTCTAAATTAATTCGAACGAATTCTATTTTTGCCCTTCAAACATTATTATCTTCCGTAACTTGTAATTAATCTATTGAAGACAACAATGCATAATTTTAGCATTAAAAAGCATATGACTCAGTCTTTCAATGATTAAATTGTTTGAACGCACGTCGAACCAATTCTCCTTTTGCATTTAAAACGCGACTTTCATGCATAACTTGCAATTGATCTATTGATGGCACCTATGCATTTTTTTAGCCTTAAAGTCATATTTTTGCATCTCTTTTTCTCAGTAAATCATTCTAAATCACTTCGAATGAAATTCGGCCTTTAAACATGACTTTCGTGCGTAACTTGCAGTTGATCTATTGAAGGCAACAATGCATTTGTTTAGCCTTAAAGTCATGTCATTGAGTCTCTTCTAGTCGTTAAATCATTCTAAATTAATTCGAACGAATTCTATTTTTGCCCTTCAAACATTATTTTCTTACATAACTTGTAATTAATCTATTGAAGACAACAATGCATTATTTTAGCGTTAAAAAGCATATCACTCAGTCTTTTCAATCTTTAAATTGTTTGAACGCACTCCGAACCAATTCTCCTTTTGCATTTAAAACGCGACTTTCATGCATAACTTGCAATTGATCTATTGATGGCACCTATGCATTTTTTTAGCCTTAAAGTCATATTTTTGCGTCTCTTTTTGTCAGTAAATCATTCTAAATCACTTCGAACGAAATTCGGCCTTTAAAAATGACTTTCGTGCGTAACTTACAGTTGATCTATTGAAGGCAAGAATGCATTTGTTTAGCCTTAATGTCATGTCACTGAGTCTCTTCTAGTCATTAAATCATTCTAAATTAATTCGAACGAATTCTATTTTTGCCCTTCAAACATTATTATCTTCCGTAACTTGTAATTAATCTATTGAAGACAACAATGCATAATTTTAGCATTAAAAAGCATATGACTCAGTCTTTTCAATGATTAAATTGTTTGAACGCACTTCGAACCAATTCTCCTTTTGCATTTAAAACGTGACTTTCATGCATAACTTGCAATTGATCTATTGATGGCAACTGAGCATTTTTTTAGCCTTAAAGTCATATTTTTGCGTCTCTTTTTGTCAGTAAATCATTCTGAATCACTTCGAACGAAATTCGGCCTTTAAACATGACTTTCGTGCGTAACTTGCAGTTGATCTATTGAAGGCAACAATGCATTTGTTTAGCCTTAAAGTCATGTCATTGAGTCCCTTCTAGTCATTAAATCATTCTAAATTAATTCGAACGAATTCCATTTTTGCCCTTCAAACATTATTTTCTTACATAACTTGTAATTAATCTATTGAAGACAACAATGCATAATTTGAGCATTAAAAAGCATATGACTCAGTCTTTTCAATGATTAAATTGTTTGAACGCACTTCGAACCAATTCTCTTTTTGCATTTAAAACGCGACTTTCTTGCATAACTTGCAATTGATCTATTGATGGCAACTATGCATTTTTTAGCGTTAAAGTCATATTTTTGCGTCTCTTTTTGTCAGTAAATCATTCTGAATCACTTCGAACGAAATTCGGCCTTTAAACATGACTTTCGTGCGTAACTTGCAGTTGATCTATTGAAGGCAACAATGCATTAGTTTAGCCTTCAAGTCATGTCATTGAGTCTCTTCTAGTCATTAAATCATTCTAAATTAATTCGAACGAATTCTATTTTTGCCCTTCAAATATTATTTTCTTACGTAACTTGTAATTAATCTATTGAACACAACAATGCATAATTTTAGCATTAAAAAGCATATGACTTAGTCTTTTCAATGATTAAATTGTTTGAATGCACTTCGAACCAATTCTCTTTTTTCATTTAAAATGCGACTTTCATGCATAACTTGCAATTCATCTATTGATGGAAACTATGCATTTTTTTAGCCTTGAAGTCATATTTTTGCGTCTCTTTTTCTCAGTAAATCATTCTAAATCACTTCGAATGAAATTCGGCCTTTAAACATGACTTTCGTGCATAACTTGTAGTTGATCTATTGAAGGCAACAATGCATTAGTTTAGCCTTAAAGTCATGTCATTGAGTCTCTTCTAGTCATTAAATCATTCTAAATTAATTCGAACGAATTCTATTTTTGCCCTTCAAACATTATTTTTTTACGTAACTTGTAATTAAAGTATTGAAGACAACAATGCATAATTTTAGCATTACAAAGCATATGACTCAGTCTTTCAATGATTAAATTGTTTGAACGCACGTCGAACCAATTCTCCTTTTCCATTTAAAACGCGACTTTCATGCATAACTTGCAATTGATCTATTGATGGCACCTATGCATTTTTTTAGCCTTAAAGTCATATTTTTGCATCTCTTTTTGTCAGTAAATCATTCTAAATCACTTCGAACGAAATTCGGCCTTTAAACATGACTTTCGTGCGTAACTTGCAGTTGATCTATTGAAGGCAACAATGCATTTGTTTAGCCTTAAAGTCATGTCATTGAGTCTCTTCTAGTCGTTAAATCATTCTAAATTAATTCGAACGAATTCTATTTTTGCCCTTCAAACATTATTATCTTCCATAACTTGTAATTAATCTATTGAAGACAACAATGCATTATTTTAGCGTTAAAAAGCATATCACTCAGTCTTTTCAATCTTTAAATTGTTTGAACGCACTTCGAACCAATTCTCCTTTTGCATTTAAAACGCGACTTTCATGCATAACTTGCAATTCATCTATTGATGGCACCTATGCATTTTTTTAGCCTTAAAGTCATATTTTTGCGTCTCTTTTTGTCAGTAAATCATTCTAAATCACTTCGAACGAAATTCGGCCTTTAAACATGACTTTCGTGCGTAACTTACAGTTGATCTATTAAAGGCAAGAATGCATTTGTTTAGCCTTAATGTCATGTCACTGAGTCTCTTCTAGTCATTAAATCATTCTAAATTAATTCGAACGAATTCTATTTTTGCCCTTCAAACATTATTATCTTCCGGAACTTGTAATTAATCTATTGAAGACAACAATGCATAATTTTAGCATTAAAAAGCATATGACTCAGTCTTTTCAATGATTAAATTGTTTGAACGCACTTCGAACCAATTCTCCTTCTGCATTTAAAACGTGACTTTCATGCATAACTTGCAATTGATCTATTGATGGCAACTATGCATTTTTTTAGCCTTAAAGTCATATTTTTGCGTCTCTTTTTGTCAGTAAATCATTCTGAATCACTTCGAACGAAATTCGGCCTTTAAACATGACTTTCGTGCGTAACTTGCAGTTGATCTATTGAAGGCAACAATGCATTTGTTTAGCCTTAAAGTCATGTCATTGAGTCTCTTCTAGTCATTAAATCATTCTAAATTAATTCGAACGAATTCCATTTTTGCCCTTCAAACATTATTTTCTTACGTAACTTGTAATTAATCTATTGAAGACAACAATGCATAATTTTAGCATTAAAAAGCATATGACTCAGTCTTTTCAATGATTAAATTGTTTGAACGCACGTCGAACCAATTCTCTTTTTGCATTTAAAACGCGACTTTCATGCATAACTTGCAATTGATCTATTGATGGCACCTATGCATTTTTTAGCGTTAAAGTCATATTTTTGCGTCTCTTTTAGTCAGTAAATCATTCTAAATCACTTCGAACGAAATTCGGCCTTTAAACATGACTTTCGTGCGTAACTTGCAGTTGATCTATTGAAGGCAACAATGCATTTGTTTAGCCTTAAAGTCATGTCATTGAGTCTCTTCTAGTCGTTAAATCATTCTAAATTAATTCGAACGAATTCTATTTTTGCCCTTCAAACATTATTTTCTTACATAACTTGTAATTAATCTATTGAAGACAACAATGCATTATTTTAGCGTTAAAAAGCATATCACTCAGTCTTTTCAATCTTTAAATTGTTTGAACGCACTTCGAACCAATTCTCCTTTTGCATTTAAAACGCGACTTTCATGCATAACTTGCAATTGATCTATTGATGGCACCTATGCATTTTTTTAGCCTTAAAGTCATATTTTTGCGTCTCTTTTTGTCAGTAAATCATTCTAAATCACTTCGAACGAAATTCGGCCTTTAAGCATGACTTTCGTGCGTAACTTACAGTTGATCTATTGAAGGCAAGAATGCATTTGTTTAGCCTTAATGTCATGTCACTGAGTCTCTTCTAGTCATTAAATCATTCTAAATTAATTCGAACGAATTCTATTTTTGCCCTTCAAACATTATTATCTTCCGGAACTTGTAATTAATCTATTGAAGACAACAATGCATAATTTTAGCATTAAAAAGCATATGACTCAGTCTTTTCAATGATTAAATTGTTTGAACGCACTTCGAACCAATTCTCCTTTTGCATTTAAAACGTGACTTTCATGCATAACTTGCAATTGATCTATTGATGGCAACTATGCATTTTTTTAGCCTTAAAGTCATATTTTTGCGTCTCTTTTTGTCAGTAAATCATTCTGAATCACTTCGAACGAAATTCGGCCTTTAAACATGACTTTCGTGCGTAACTTGCAGTTGATCTATTGAAGGCAACAATGCATTTGTTTAGCCTTAAAGTCATGTCATTGAGTCTCTTCTAGTCATTAAATCATTCTAAATTAATTCGAACGAATTCCATTTTTGCCCTTCAAACATTATTTTCTTACGTAACTTGTAATTTATCTATTGAAGACAACAATGCATAATTTTAGCATTAAAAAGCATATGACTCAGTCTTTTCAATGATTAAATTGTTTGAACGCACGTCGAACCAATTCTCTTTTTGCATTTAAAACGCGACTTTCATGCATAACTTGCAATTGATCTATTGATGGCACCTATGCATTTTTTAGCGTTAAAGTCATATTTTTGCGTCTCTTTTAGTCAGTAAATCATTCTAAATCACTTCGAACGAAATTCGGCCTTTAAACATGACTTTCGTGCGTAACTTGCAGTTGATCTATTGAAGGCAACAATGCATTTTTTTAGCCTTAAAGTCAAGTCATTGAGTCTCTTCTAGTCATTAAATCATTCTAAATTAATTCGAACGAATTCTGTTTTTTCCCTTCAAACATTATTTTCTTACATAACTTGTAATTAATCTATTGAAGACAACAATGCATTATTTTAGCGTTAAAAAGCATTTCACTCAGTCTTTTCAATCGTTAAATTATTTGAAGGCACTCCGAACCAATTCTCTTTTTGCAATTAGAACGTGACTTTCATGCATAACTTGTAATTGATCTATTGATGGCAACGATCCATTTTTTAGCGTTAAAGTCATATTTGTGCGCCTCTTTTAGTCAGTAACTCATTCTAAATCACTTCAAACGAAATTCGGCCTTTAAACATGACTTTCGTGCGTAACTTGCAGTTGATCTATTGAAGGCAACAACGCATTTGTTTAGCCTTAAAGTCAAGTCATTGAGTCTCTTCTAGTCATTAAATCATTCTAAATTAATTCGAACGAATTCTATTTTTGCCCTTCAAACATTATTTTCTTACATAACTTGTAATTAATCTATTGAAGATAACAATGCATTATTTTAGCGTTAAAAAGCGTATCACTCAGTCTTTTCAATCGTTAAATTGTTTGAAGGCACTCTGAACCAATTCTCTTTTTGCATTTAGAACGTGACTTTCATGCATAACTTGTAATTGATCTATGGATGGCAACTATGCATTTTTTGGGCCTTAAAGTCATATTTTTGCGTCTCTTTTAGTCAGTAAATCATTCTAAATCACTTCGAACAAAATTCGGCCTTTAAACATGACTTTCGTGCGTAACTTGCAGTTGATCTATTGAAGGCAACAACGCATTTGTTTAGCCTTAAAGTCATGTCATTGAGTCTCTTCTAGTCATTAAATCATTCTAAATTAATTCGAACGAATTCTATTTTTGCCCTTCAAACATTATTTTCTTACATAACTTGTAATTAATCTATTGAAGACAACAGTGCATTATTTTAGCGTTAAAAAGCATATCACTCAGTCTTTTCAATCGTTAAATTGTTTGAAGGCACTCCGAACCAATTCTCTTTTTGCATTTAGAACGCGACTTTCATGCATAACTTGTAATTGATCTATTGATGGCAACTATGCATTTCTTTAGCCTTAAAGTCATATTTTTGCGTCTCTTTTAGTCAGTAAATCATTCTAAATCACTTCGAACGAAAATCGGCCTTTAAACATGACTTTCGTGTGTAACTTACAGTTGATCTATTGAAGGCAACAATGCATTAGTTTAGTCTTAAATTCATGTCATTGAGTCTATTCTAGTCATTAAATCATTCTAAATTAATTCGAACGAATTCTATTTTTGCCCTCCAAACATTATTTTCTTACATAACTTGTAATTAATCTATTCAAGACAACAATGCATTACTTTAGCATTAAAAAGCATAGCACTCAGTCTTTTCAATCATTAAATTGTTTGAAGGCACTTAGAACCAATCCCTTTTTGCATTTAGAACGTGACTTTCATGCATAACTTGTAATCGATCTATTGATGACAACTATGCATTTTTTTAGCCTGAAAGTCATATTTTTGCGTCTCTTTTTGTCAGTAAATCATTCTAAATCACTTCGAATGAAATTCGACCTTTAAACATGACTTTCGTGCGTAACTTGCAGTTGATCTATTGAAAGCAACAATGCATTTGTTAAGCCTTAAAGTCATGTCATTGAGTCTCTTCTATTCATTAAATCATCCTAAATTAATTCGAACGAATTCTATTTTTGCCCTTCAAACATTATTTTCTTACGTAACTTGAAATTAATCTATTAAAGACAACATTGCATTATTTTAGCGTTAAAAAGCATATGACTCAGTCTTTTCAATCATTAACTTGTTTGAAGGCACTCCGAACCAATTCTCATTTTGCATTTAAAAGGCGATTTTCATGCATAACTTGCAATTGATCTACTGATGGCAACTATGCATTTTTTAGCGTTAAAGTCATATTTTTGCATCTCTTTTAGTCAATAAATCATTCTAAATCACTTCGAACGAAATTCAGCCTTTAAACATGACTTTCGTGCATAACTTGCAGTTTATCTATTGAAGGCAACAATGCATTAGTTTAGGCTTAAAGTCATGTCATTGAGTCTCTTCTAGTCATTAAATCATTCTAAATTAATTCGAACGAATTCTATTTTTGCCCTTCAAACATTATTTTCTTACATAACTTGTAATTAATCTATTGAAGACAACAATGCATTATTTTAGCGTTAAAAAGCATATGACTCAGTCTTTTCAATCATTAAATTGTTTGAAGGCACTTCGAATCAATTCTCTTTTTGCATTTAGAACGCGACTTTCATGCATAACCTGTAATTGATCTATTGATGGCAACTATGCATTTTTTTAGCCTTAAAGTCATATTTTTGCGTCTCTTTTAGTCAGTAAATGATCCTAAATCACTTCGAACGAAATTCATCCTTTAAACATGACTTTCGTGCGTAACTTGCAGTGATCTATTGAAGGCAACAATGCATTTGTTTAGCCTTAAAGTCTTGTCATTGAGTCTCTTCTAGTCATTAAATCATTCTAAATTAATTCGAACGAATTCTATTTTTGCCCTTCAAACATTATTATCTTACGTAACTTGTAATTAATCTATTGAAGACAACAATGCATTATTTTAGCATTCAAAAGCATATGACTCAGTCTTTCAATGATTAAATTGTTTGAACGCACTTCGAAGCAATTCTCCTTTTGCATTTAAAACGCGACTTTCATGCATAACTTGCAATTGATCTATTGATGGCAACTATGCATTTTTGTAGCCTTAAAGTCATATTTTTGCGTCTCTTTTAGTCAGTAAATCATTCTAAATCATTTCGAACGAAATTCGGCCTTTAAACATGACTTTCGTGCGTAACTTGCAGTTGATCTATTGAAGGCAACAATGCATTTGTTTAGCCTTAAAGTCATGTCATTGAGTCTCTTCTAGTCATTAAATCATTCTAAATTAATTCGAACGAATTCTATTTTTGCCCTTCAAACATTATTTTCTTACATAACTTGTAATTAATCTATTGAAGACAACAATGCATTATTTTAGAGTTAAAAAGCAAATGACTCAGTCTTTTCAATCATTAAATTGTTCGAAGGCACTTCGAACCAATTCTCTTTTTGTATTTAGAACGCGACTTTCGTGCATAACTTGCAATTGATCTATTGATGGCACCACGCATTTTTTAGCGTTGAAGTCATATTTTTGCGTCTCTTTTAGTCAGTAAATCATTCTAAATCACTTCGAACGAAATTCGGCCTTTAAACATGACTTTCATGCGTAACTTGCAGTTGATCTATTGAAGGCCACAATGCATTTGTTAAGGCTTAAAGTCATGTCATTCAGTCTCTTCTAGTCATTAAATCATTCTAAATTAATTCGACCGAATTCTATTTTTGCCCTTCAAACATTATTTTCTTACATAACTTGTAATTAATCTATTGAAGACAACAATGTATTATTTTAGCGTTAAAAAGCATATCACTCAGTCTTTTCAATCATTAAATTGTTTGAAGGCACTTCGAATCAATTCTCTTTTTGCATTTAGAACGCGACTTTCATGCATAACCTGTAATTGATCTATTGATGGCAACTATGCCTTTTTTTAGCCTTAAAGTCATATTTTTGCATCTCTTTTAGTCAGTAAATCATTCCAAATCACTTCGAACGAAATTCGGCCTTTAAACATGACTTTCGTGCGTAACTTGCAGTTGATCTATTGAAGGCAACAATGCATTAGTTTAGCCTTAAAGTCATGTCATTGAGTCTCTTCTAGTCATTAAATCATTCTAAATAAATTCGAACGAATTCTATTTTTGCCCTTCAAACATTATTTTCTTACATAACTTGTAATTAATCTATTGAAGACAACAATGCATTATTTTAGAGTTAAAAAGCAAATGACTCAGTCTTTTCAATCATTAAATTGTTTGAAGGCACTTCGAACCAATTCTCTTTTTGCATTTAGAACGCGACTTTCGTGCATAACTTGCAATTGATCTATTGATGGCACCATGCATTTTTTAGCGTTGAAGTCATATTTTTGCGTCCCTTTTAGTCAGTAAATAATTCTAAATCACTTCGTATGAAGTTCGGCATTCGAACATGACTTTCGTGCATAACTTACAGGTTATCTATTATAGGCAAGAATGCATTAGTTTAGCCTTAAAGTCATGTCATTGAGTCTCTTCTAGTCATTAAATCATTCTAAATTAATTCGAACGAATTCTGTTTTTGCCCTTCAAACATTATTTTCTTACATAACTTGTAATTAATGTATTGAAGACAACAATGCATAATTTTGGCATTAAAAAGCATATCACTCAGTCTTTTCAATCATTAAATTGTTTGAACGCACTTCGAATCAATTCTCTTTTTGCATTTAGAACGCGACTTTCATGCATAACCTGTAATTGATCTATTGATGGCAACTATGCATTTTTTTAGCCTTAAAGTCATATTTTTGCGTCTCTTTTAGTCAGTAAATCATTCTAAATCACTTCGAACGAAATTCAACCTTTAAACATGACTTTCGTGCGTAACTTGCAGTGATCTATTGAAGGCAACAATGCATTTGTTTAGCCTTAAAGTCATGTCATTGAGTCTCTTCTAGTCATTAAATCATTCTAAATTAATTCGAACGTATTCTATTTTCGCCCTTCAAACATTATTTTCTTACATAACTCGTAATTAATCTATTGAAGACAACAATGCATTATTTTAGCATTAAAAAGCATATGACTCAGTCTTTTCAATGATTAAATTGTTTGAACGCACTTCGAATCAATTCTTTTTTAGCATTTAGAACGCGACTTTGATGCATAACCTGTAATTGATCTATTGACGGCAACTATGCATTTTTTTAGCCTTAAAGTCATATTTTTGCGTCTCTTTTAGTCAGTAAATCATCCTAAATCACTTCAAACGAAATTCATCCTTTAAACATGACTTTCGTGCGTAACTTGCAGTGATCTATTGAAGGCAACAATGCATTTGTTTAGCCTTAAAGTCTTGTCATTGAGTCTCTTCTAGTCATTAAATCATTCTAAATTAATTCGAACGAATTCTATTTTTGCCCTTCAAACATTATTATCTTACGTAAATTGTAATTAATCTATTGAAGACAACAATGCATAATTTTAGCATTAAAAGCATATGACTCAGTCTTTCAATGATTAAATTGTTTGAACGCACTTCGAACCAATTCTCCTTTTGCATCTAAAACGCGACTTTCATGCATAACTTGCAATTGATCTATTGATGGCAACTATGCATTTTTGTAGCCTTAAAGTCATATTTTTGCGTGACTTTTGGTCAGTAAATCATTCTAAATCATTTCGAACGAAATTCGGCCTTTAAACATGACTTTCGTGCATAACTTGCAGTTGATCTATTGAAGGCAACAATGCATTAGTTTAGCCTTAAAGTCATGTCATTGAGTCTCTTCTAGTCATTAAATCATTCTAAATTAATTCGAACGAATTCTATTTTTGCCCTTCAAACATTATTTTCTTACATAACTTGTAATTAATCTATTGAAGACAACAATGCATTATTTTAGCATTCAAAAGCATATGACTCAGTCTTTCAATGATTAAATTGTTTGAACGCACTTCGAATCAATTCTTTTTTAGCATTTAGAACGCGACTTTGATGCATAACCTGTAATTGATCTATTGACGGCAACTATGCATTTTTTTAGCCTTAAAGTCATATTTTTGCGTCTCTTTTAGTCAGTAAATCATCCTAAATCACTTCAAACGAAATTCATCCTTTAAACATGACTTTCGTGCGTAACTTGCAGTGATCTATTGAAGGCAACAATGCATTTGTTTAGCCTTAAAGTCTTGTCATTGAGTCTCTTCTAGTCATTAAATCATTCTAAATTAATTCGAACGAATTCTATTTTTGCCCTTCAAACATTATTATCTTACGTAAATTGTAATTAATCTATTGAAGACAACAATGCATAATTTTAGCATTAAAAGCATATGACTCAGTCTTTCAATGATTAAATTGTTTGAACGCACTTCGAACCAATTCTCCTTTTGCATCTAAAACGCGACTTTCATGCATAACTTGCAATTGATCTATTGATGGCAACTATGCATTTTTGTAGCCTTAAAGTCATATTTTTGCGTGACTTTTAGTCAGTAAATCATTCTAAATCATTTCGAACGAAATTCGGCCTTTAAACATGACTTTCGTGCATAACTTGCAGTTGATCTATTGAAGGCAACAATGCATTAGTTTAGCCTTAAAGTCATGTCATTGAGTCTCTTCTAGTCATTAAATCATTCTAAATTAATTCGAACGAATTCTATTTTTGCCCTTCAAACATTATTATCTTACATAACTTGTAATTAATCTATTGAAGACAACAATGCATTATTTTAGTGTTAAAAAGCAAATGACTCAGTCTTTTCAATCATTAAATTGTTTGAAGGCACTTCGAACCAATTCTCTTTTTGCATTTAGAACGCGACTTTCGTGCATAACTTGCAATTGATCTATTGATGGCACCATGCATTTTTTAGCGTTGAAGTCATATTTTTGCGTCCCTTTTAGTCAGTAAATAATTCTAAATCTCTTCGTATGAAGTTCGGCATGCGAACATGACTTTCGTGCGTAACTTGCAGTTGATCTATTGAAGGCCACAATGCATTTGTTAAGGCTTAAAGTCCTGTCATTGAGTCTCTTCTAGTCATTAAATCATTCTAAATTAATTCGAACGAATTCTATTTTTGCCCTTCAAACATTATTATCTTACGTAAATTGTAATTAATCTATTGAAGACAACAATGCATAATTTTAGCATTAAAAAGCATATGACTCAGTCTTTCAATGATTAAATTGTTTGAACGCACTTCGAACCAATTCTCCTTTTGCATCTAAAATGCGACTTTCATGCATAACTTGCAATTGATCTATTGATGGAAACTATGCATTTTTGTAGCCTTAAAGTCATATTTTTGCGTCACTTTTAGACAGTAAATCATTCTAAATCATTTCGAACGAAATTCGGCCTTTAAACATGACTTTCGTGCGTAACTTGCAGTGATCTATTGAAGGCAACAATGCATTTGTTTAGCCTTAAAGTCTTGTCATTGAGTCTCTTCTAGTCATTAAATCATTCTAAATTAATTCGAACGAATTCTATTTTTGCCCTTGAAACATTATTATCTTACGTAACTTGTAATTAATCTATTGAAGACAACAATGGATAATTTTAGCATTAAAAAGCATATGACTCAGTCTTTCAATGATTAAATTGTTTGAACGCACTTCGAACCAATTCTCCTTTTGCATTTAAAACGCGACTTTCATGCATAACTTGCAATTGATCTATTGATGGCAACTATGCATTTTTGTAGCCTTAAAGTCATATTTTTGCGTCACTTTTAGTCAGTAAATCATTCTAAATCACTTCGAACGAAATTCGGCCTTTAAACATGACTTTCATGCGTAACTTGCAGTTGATCTATTGAAGGCCACAATGCATTTGTTAAGGCTTAAAGTCATGTCATTCAGTCTCTTCTAGTCATTAAATCATTCTAAATTAATTCGACCGAATTCTATTTTTGCCCTTCAAACATTATTTTCTTACATAACTTGTAATTAATCTATTGAAGACAACAATGTATTATTTTAGCGTTAAAAAGCATATGACTCAGTCTTTTCAATCATTAAATTGTTTGAAGGCACTTCGAATCAATTCTCTTTTTGCATTTAGAACGCGACTTTCATGCATAACCTGTAATTGATCTATTGATGGCAACTATGCCTTTTTTTAGCCTTAAAGTCATATTTTTGCATCTCTTTTAGTCAGTAAATCATTCTAAATCACTTCGAACGAAATTCGGCCTTTAAACATGACTTTCGTGCGTGACTTGCAGTTGATCTATTGAAGGCAACAATGCATTAGTTTAGCCTTAAAGTCATGTCATTGAGTCTCTTCTAGTCATTAAATCATTCTAAATTAATTCGAACGAATTCTATTTTTGCCCTTCAAACATTATTTTCTTACATAACTTGTAATTAATCTATTGAAGACAACAATGTATTATTTTAGCGTTAAAAAGCATATGACTCAGTCTTTTCAATCATTAAATTGTTTGAAGGCACTTCGAATCAATTCTCTTTTTGCATTTAGAACGCGACTTTCATGCATAACCTGTAATTGATCTATTGATGGCAACTATGCATTTTTTTAGCCTTAAAGTCATATTTTTGCGTCTCTTTTAGTCAGTAAATCATCCTAAATCACTTCGAACGAAATTCATCCTTTAAACATGACTTTCGTGCGTAACTTGCAGTGATCTATTGAAGGCAACAATGCATTTGTTTAGCCTTAAAGTCTTGTCATTGAGTCTCTTCTAGTCATTAAATCATTCTAAATTAATTCGAACGAATTCTATTTTTGCCCTTCAAACATTATTATCTTACGTAACTTGTAATTAATCTATTGAAGACAACAATGCATTATTTTAGCATTCAAAAGCATATGACTCAGTCTTTCAATGATTAAATTGTTTGAACGCACTTCGAAGCAATTCTCCTTTTGCATTTAAAACGCGACTTTCATGCATAACTTGCAATTGATCTATTGATGGCAACTATGCATTTTTGTAGCCTTAAAGTCATATTTTTGCGTCTCTTTTAGTCAGTAAATCATTCTAAATCATTTCGAACGAAATTCGGCCTTTAAACATGACTTTCGTGCGTAACTTGCAGTTGATCTATTGAAGGCAACAATGCATTTGTTTAGCCTTAAAGTCATGTCATTGAGTCTCTTCTAGTCATTAAATCATTCTAAATTAATTCGAACGAATTCTATTTTTGCCCTTCAAACATTATTTTCTTACATAACTTGTAATTAATCTATTGAAGACAACAATGCATTATTTTAGAGTTAAAAAGCAAATGACTCAGTCTTTTCAATCATTAAATTGTTTGAAGGCACTTCGAACCAATTCTCTTTTTGTATTTAGAACGCGACTTTCGTGCATAACTTGCAATTGATCTATTGATGGCACCATGCATTTTTTAGCGTTGAAGTCATATTTTTGCGTCTCTTTTAGTCAGTAAATCATTCTAAATCACTTCGAACGAAATTCGGCCTTTAAACATGACTTTCATGCGTAACTTGCAGTTGATCTATTGAAGGCCACAATGCATTTGTTAAGGCTTAAAGTCATGTCATTCAGTCTCTTCTAGTCATTAAATCATTCTAAATTAATTCGACCGAATTCTATTTTTGCCCTTCAAACATTATTTTCTTACATAACTTGTAATTAATCTATTGAAGACAACAATGCATAATTTTGGCATTAAAAAGCATATCACTCAGTCTTTTCAATCATTAAATTGTTTGAACGCACTTCGAATCAATTCTCTTTTTGCATTTAGAACGCGACTTTCATGCATAACCTGTAATTGATCTATTGATGGCAACTATGCATTTTTTTAGCCTTAAAGTCATATTTTTGCGTCTCTTTTAGTCAGTAAATCATTCTAAATCACTTCGAACGAAATTCATCCTTTAAACATGACTTTCGTGCGTAACTTGCAGTGATCTATTGAAGGCAACAATGCATTAGTTTAGCCTTAAAGTCATGTCATTGAGTCTCTTCTAGTCATTAAATCATTCAAAATTAATTCGAACGAATTCTATTTTTGCCCTTCAAACATTATTTTCTTACATAACTTGTAATTAATCTATTGAAGACAACAATGCATTATTTTAGCGTTAAAAAGCATATGACTCAGTCTTTTCAATCATTAAATTGTTTGAAGGCACTTCGAATCAATTCTCTTTTTGCATTTAGAACGCGACTTTCATGCATAACCTGTAATTGATCTATTGATGGCAACTATGCATTTTTTTAGCCTTAAAGTCATATTTTTGCGTCTCTTTTAGTCAGTAAATCATCCTAAATCACTTCGAACGAAATTCATCCTTTAAACATGACTTTCGTGCGTAACTTGCAGTGATCTATTGAAGGCAACAATGCATTTGTTTAGCCTTAAAGTCTTGTCATTGAGTCTCTTCTAGTCATTAAATCATTCTAAATTAATTCGAACGAATTCTATTTTTGCCCTTCAAACATTATTATCTTACGTAACTTGTAATTAATCTATTGAAGACAACAATGCATTATTTTAGCGTTAAAAAGCATATGACTCAGTCTTTCAATGATTAAATTGTTTGAACGCACTTCGAAGCAATTCTCCTTTTGCATTTAAAACGCGACTTTCATGCATAACTTGCAATTGATCTATTGATGGCAACTATGCATTTTTGTAGCCTTAAAGTCATATTTTTGCGTCTCTTTTAGTCAGTAAATCATTCTAAATCATTTCGAACGAAATTCGGCCTTTAAACATGACTTTCGTGCGTAACTTGCAGTTGATCTATTGAAGGCAACAATGCATTTGTTTAGCCTTAAAGTCATGTCATTGAGTCTCTTCTAGTCATTAAATCATTCTACATTAATTCGAACGAATTCTATTTTTGCCCTTCAAACATTATTTTCTTACATAACTTGTAATTAATCTATTGAAGACAACAATGCATTATTTTAGAGTTAAAAAGCAAATGACTCAGTCTTTTCAATCATCAAATTGTTTGAAGGCACTTCGAACCAATTCTCTTTTTGTATTTAGAACGCGACTTTCGTGCATAACTTGCAATTGATCTATTGATGGCACCATGCATTTTTTAGCGTTGAAGTCATATTTTTGCGTCTCTTTTAGTCAGTAAATCATTCTAAATCACTTCGAACGAAATTCGGCCTTTAAACATGACTTTCATGCGTAACTTGCAGTTGATCTATTGAAGGCCACAATGCATTTGTTAAGGCTTAAAGTCATGTCATTCAGTCTCTTCTAGTCATTAAATCATCCTAAATTAATTCGACCGAATTCTATTTTTGCCCTTCAAACATTATTTTCTTACATAACTTGTAATTAATCTATTGAAGACAACAATGCATAATTTTGGCATTAAAAAGCATATCACTCAGTCTTTTCAATCATTAAATTGTTTGAACGCACTTCGAATCAATTCTCTTTTTGCATTTAGAACGCGACTTTCATGCATAACCTGTAATTGATCTATTGATGGCAACTATGCATTTTTTTAGCCTTAAAGTCATATTTTTGCGTCTCTTTTAGTCAGTAAATCATTCTAAATCACTTCGAACGAAATTCATCCTTTAAACATGACTTTCGTGCATAACTTGCAGTGATCTATTGAAGGCAACAATGCATTAGTTTAGCCTTAAAGTCATGTCATTGAGTCTCTTCTAGTCATTAAATCATTCTAAATTAATTCGAACGAATTCTATTTTTGCCCTTCAAACATTATTTTCTTACATAACTTGTAATTAATCTATTGAAGACAACAATGCATTATTTTAGCGTTAAAAAGCATATGACTCAGTCTTTTCAATCATTAAATTGTTTGAAGGCACTTCGAATCAATTCTCTTTTTGCATTTAGAACGCAACTTTCATGCATAACCTGTAATTGATCTATTGATGGCAACTATGCCTTTTTTTAGCCTTAAAGTCATTTTTTTGCATCTCTTTTAGTCAGTAAATCATTCTAAATCACTTCGAACGAAATTCGGCCTTTAAACATGACTTTCGTGCGTAACTTGTAGTTGATCTATTGAAGGCAACAATGCATTAGTTTAGCCTTAAAGTCATGTCATTGAGACTCTTCTAGTCATTAAATCATTCTAAATTAATTCGAACGAATTCTATTTTTGCCCTTCAAACATTATTTTCTTACATAACTTGTAATTAATCTATTGAAGACAACAATGCATTATTTTAGAGTTAAAAAGCAAATGACTCAGTCTTTTCAATCATTAAATTGTTTGAAGGCACTTCGAACCAATTCTCTTTTTGCATTTAGAACGCGACTTTCGTGCATAACTTGCAATTGATCTATTGATGGCACCATGCATTTTTTAGCGTTGAAGTCATATTTTTGCGTCCCTTTTAGTCAGTAAATAATTCTAAATCACTTCGTATGAAGTTCGGCATTCGAACATGACTTTCGTGCATAACTTACAGGTTATCTATTATAGGCAAGAATGCATTAGTTTAGCCTTAAAGTCATGTCATTGAGTCTCTTCTAGTCATTAAATCATTCTAAATTAATTCGAACGAATTCTGTTTTTGCCCTTCAAACATTATTTTCTTACATAACTTGTAATTAATGTATTGAAGACAACAATGCATAATTTTGGCATTAAAAAGCATATCACTCAGTCTTTTCAATCATTAAATTGTTTGAACGCACTTCGAATCAATTCTCTTTTTGCATTTAGAACGCGACTTTCATGCATAACCTGTAATTGATCTATTGATGGCAACTATGCATTTTTTTAGCCTTAAAGTCATATTTTTGCGTCTCTTTTAGTCAGTAAATCATTCTAAATCACTTCGAACGAAATTCAACCTTTAAACATGACTTTCGTGCGTAACTTGCAGTGATCTATTGAAGGCAACAATGCATTTGTTTAGCCTTAAAGTCATGTCATTGAGTCTCTTCTAGTCATTAAATCATTCTAAATTAATTCGAACGTATTCTATTTTAGCCCTTCAAACATTATTTTCTTACATAACTTGTAATTAATCTATTGAAGACAACAATGCATTATTTTAGCATTAAAAAGCATATGACTCAGTCTTTTCAATGATTAAATTGTTTGAACGCACTTCGAATCAATTCTTTTTTAGCATTTAGAACGCGACTTTGATGCATAACCTGTAATTGATCTATTGATGGCAACTATGCATTTTTTTAGCCTTAAAGTCATATTTTTGCGTCTCTTTTAGTCAGTAAATCATCCTAAATCACTTCAAACGAAATTCATCCTTTAAACATGACTTTCGTGCGTAACTTGCAGTGATCTATTGAAGGCAACAATGCATTTGTTTAGCCTTAAAGTCTTGTCATTGAGTCTCTTCTAGTCATTAAATCATTCTAAATTAATTCGAACGAATTCTATTTTTGCCCTTCAAACATTATTATCTTACGTAAATTGTAATTAATCTATTGAAGACAACAATGCATAATTTTAGCATTAAAAAGCATATGACTCAGTCTTTCAATGATTAAATTGTTTGAACGCACTTCGAACCAATTCTCCTTTTGCATCTAAAACGCGACTTTCATGCATAACTTGCAATTGATCTATTGATGGCAACTATGCATTTTTGTAGCCTTAAAGTCATATTTTTGCGTCACTTTTAGTCAGTAAATCATTCTAAATCATTTCGAACGAAATTCGGCCTTTAAACATGACTTTCGTGCGTAACTTGCAGTTGATCTATTGAAGGCAACAATGCATTTGTTTAGCCTTAAAGTCTTGTCATTGAGTCTCTTCTAGTCATTAAATCATTCTAAATTAATTCGAACGAATTCTATTTTTGCCCTTGAAACATTATTATCTTACGTAACTTGTAATTAATCTATTGAAGACAACAATGCATAATTTTAGCATTAAAAAGCATATGACTCAGTCTTTCAATGATTAAATTGTTTGAACGCACTTCGAACCAATTCTCCTTTTGCATTTAAAACGCGACTTTCATGCATAACTTGCAATTGATCTATTGATGGCAACTATGCATTTTTGTAGCCTTAAAGTCATATTTTTGCGTCTCTTTTAGTCAGTAAATCATTCTAAATCATTTCGAACGAAATTCGGCCTTTAAACATGACTTTCGTGCATAACTTGCAGTTGATCTATTGAAGGCAACAATGCATTTGTTAAGGCTTAAAGTCATGTCATTCAGTCTCTTCTAGTCATTAAATCATTCTAAATTAATTCGACCGAATTCTATTTTTGCCCTTCAAACATTATTTTCTTACATAACTTGTAATTAATCTATTGAAGACAACAATGTATTATTTTAGCGTTAAAAAGCATATGACTCAGTCTTTTCAATCATTAAATTGTTTGAAGGCACTTCGAATCAATTCTCTTTTTGCATTTAGAACGCGACTTTCATGCATAACCTGTAATTGATCTATTGATGGCAACTATGCCTTTTTTTAGCCTTAAAGTCATATTTTTGCGTCTCCTTTAGTCAGTAAATCATTGTAAATCATTTCGAACGAAATTCGGCCTTTAAACATGACTTTCGTGCGTAACTTGCAGTTGATCTATTGAAGGCAACAATGCATTAGTTTAGGCTTAAAGTCATGTCATTGAGTCTCTTCTAGTCATTAAATCATTCTAAATTAATTCGAACGAATTCTATTTTTGCCCTTCAAACATTATTATCTTACGTAACTTGTAATTAATCTATTGAAGACAACAATGCATTATTTTAGAGTTAAAAAGCAAATGACTCAGTCTTTTCAATCATTAAATTGTTTGAAGGCACTTCGAACCAATTCTCTTTTTGTATTTAGAACGCGACTTTCGTGCATAACTTGCAATTGATCTATTGATGGCACCATGCATTTTTTAGCGTTGAAGTCATATTTTTGCGTCACTTTTAGTCAGTAAATCATTCTAAATCACTTCGAACGAAATTCGGCCTTTAAACATGACTTTCATGCGTAACTTGCAGTGGATCTATTGAAGGCCACAATGCATTTGTTAAGGCTTAAAGTCATGTCATTCAGTCTCTTCTCGTCATTAAATCATTCTAAATTAATTCGACCGAATTCTATTTTTGCCCTTCAAACATTATTTTCTTACATAACATGTAATTAATCTATTGAAGACAACAATGCATTATTTTAGAGTTAAAAAGCATATGACTCAGTCTTTTGAATCATAAAATTGTTTGAAGGCACTTCGAACCAATTCTCTTTTTGCATTTAGAACGCGACTTTCGTGCATAACTTGCAATTGATCTATTGATGGCACCATGCATTTTTTAGCGTTGAAGTCATATTTTTGCGTCCTTTTTAGTCAGTAAATAATTCTAAATCACTTCGTATGAAGTTCGGCATTCGAACATGACTTTCGTGCATAACTTACAGGTTATCTATTATAGGCAAGAATGCATTAGTTTAGCCTTAAAGTCATGTCATTGAGTCTCTTCTAGTCATCAAATCATTCTAAATTAATTCGAACGAATTCTATTTTTGCCCTTCAAACATTATTTTCTTACATAACTTGTAATTAATGTATTGAAGACAACAATGCATAATTTTAGCATTAAAAAGCATATCACTCAGTCTTTTCAACGATTAAATTGTTTGAACGCACTTCGAGCCAATTCTCCTTTTGCATTTAAAACGCGACTTTCATGCATAACTTGCAATTGATCTATTGATGGCAACTATGCATTTTTGTAGCCTTAAAGTCATATTTTTGCGTCTCTTTTTGTCAGTAAATCATTCTAAATCACTTCGAACGAAATTCGGCCTTTAAAAATGACTTTCGTGCGTAACTTGCAGTTGATCTATTGAAGGCAACAATGCATTAGTTTAGCCTTAAAGTCATGTCATTGAGTCTCTTCTAGTCATTAAATCATTCTAAATTAATTCCAACGAATTCTATTTTTGCCCTTCAAACATTATTTCCTTACATAACTTGTAATTAATCTATTGAAGACAACAATGCATTATTTTAGAGTTAAAAAGCAAATGACTCAGTCTTTTCAATCATTAAATTGTTTGAAGGCACTTCAAACCAATTCTCTTTTTGCATTTAGAACGCTACTTTCGTGCATAACTTGCAATTGATCTATTGATGGCACCATGCATTTTTTAGCGTTGAAGTCATATTTTTGCATCTCTTTTAGTCGGTAAATCATTCTAAATCACTTCGAACGAAATTCGGCCTTTAAACATGACTTTCGTGCGTAACTTGTAGTTGATCTATTGAAGGCAACAATGCATTAGTTTAGCCTTAAAGTCATGTCATTGAGTCTCTTCTAGTCATTAAATCATTCTAAATTAATTCGAACGAATTCAATTTTTGCCCTTCAAACATTATTTTCTTACATAACTTGTAATTAATCTATTGAAGACAACAATGCATTATTTTAGACTTAAAAAGCAAATGACTCAGTCTTTTCAATCATTAAATTGTTTGAAGGCACTTCGAACCAATTCTCTTTTTGCATTTAAAACGCGACTTTCGTGCATAACTTGCAATTGATCTATTGATGGCAACTATGCATTTTTTAGCGTTGAAGTCATATTTTTGCGTCTCTTTTAGTCAGTAAATCATTCTAAATCACTTCGAACGAAATTCATCCTTTAAAAATGACTTTCGTGCGTAACTTGCAGTTGATCTATTGAAGGCCACAATGCATTTGTTAAGGCTTAAAGTCATGTCATTCAGTCTCTTCTAGTCATTAAATCATTCTAAATTAATTCGACCGAATTCTATTTTTGCCCTTCAAACATTATTTTCTTACATAACTTGTAATTAATCTATTGAAGACAACAATGTATTATTTTAGCGTTAAAAAGCAGATGACTCAGTCTTTTCAATCATTAACTTGTTTGAAGGCACTTCGAATCAATTCTCTTTTTGCATTTAGAACGCGACTTTCGTGCATAACTTGCAATTGATCTATTGATGGCACCATGCATTTTTTAGCGTTGAAGTCATATTTTTGCATCTCTTTTAGTCGGTAAATCATTCTAAATCACTTCGAACGAAATTCGGCCTTTAAACATGACTTTCGTGCGTAACTTGTAGTTGATCTATTGAAGGCAACAATGCATTAGTTTAGCCTTAAAGTCATGTCATTGAGTCTCTTCTAGTCATTAAATCATTCTAAATTCATTCGAACGAATTCAATTTTTGCCCTTCAAACATTATTTTCTTACATAACTTGTAATTAATCTATTGAAGACAACAATGCATTATTTTAGAGTTAAAAAGCAAATGACTCAGTCTTTTCAATCATTAAATTGTTTGAAGGCACTTCGAACCAATTCTCTTTTTGTATTTAGAACGCGACTTTCGTGCATAACTTGCAATTGATCTATTGATGGCACCATGCATTTTTTAGCGTTGAAGTCATATTTTTGCGTCTCTTTTAGTCAGTAAATCATTCTAAATCACTTCGAACGAAATTCATCCTTTAAACATGACTTTCGTGCGTAACTTGCAGTTGATCTATTGAAGGCCACAATGCATTTGTTAAGGCTTAAAGTCATGTCATTCAGTCTCTTCTAGTCATTAAATCATTCTAAATTAATTCGACCGAATTCTATTTTTTCCCTTCAAACATTATTTTCTTACATAACTTGTAATTAATCTATTGAAGACAACAATGTATTATTTTAGCGTTAAAAAGCAGATGACTCAGTCTTTTCAATCATTAACTTGTTTGAAGGCACTTCGAATCAATTCTCTTTTTGCATTTAGAACGCGACTTTCATGCATAACCTGTAATTGATCTATTGATGGCAACTATGCATTTTTTTAGCCTTAAAGTCATATTTTTGCATCTCTTTTAGTCAGTAAATCATTCTAAATCACTTCGAACGAAATTCGGCCTTTAAACATGACTTTCGTGCGTAACTTGCAGTTGATCTATTGAAGGCAACAATGCATTAGTTTAGCCTTAAAGTCATGTCATTGAGTCTCTTCTAGTCATTAAATCATTCTAAATGAATTCGAACGAATTCTATTTTTACCCTTCAAACATTATTTTCTTACATAACTTGTAATTAATCTATTGAAGACAACAATGCATTATTTTAGAGTTAAAAAGCAAATGACTCAGTCTTTTCAATAATTAAATTGTTTGAAGGCACTTCGAACCAATTCTCTTTTTGCATTTAGAACGCGACTTTCGTGCATAACTTGCAATTGATCTATTGATGGCACCATGCATTTTTTAGCGTTGAAGTCATATTTTTGCATCTCTTTTAGTCAGTAAATCATTCTAAATCACTTCGAACGAAATTCGGCCTTTAAACATGACTTTCGTGCGTAACTTGTAGTTGATCTATTGAAGGCCACAATGCATTTGTTAAGGCTTAAAGTCATGTCATTCAGTCTCTTCTAGTCATTAAATCATTCTAAATTAATTCGACCGAATTCTATTTTTGCCCTTCAAACATTATTTTCTTACATAACTTGTAATTAATCTATTGAAGACAACAATGTATTATTTTAGCGTTAAAAAGCAGATGACTCAGTCTTTTCAATCATTAACTTGTTTGAAGGCACTTCGAATCAATTCTCTTTTTGCATTTCGAACGCGACTTTCGTGCATAACCTGCAATTGATCTATTGATGGCACCATGCATTTTTTAGCGTTGAAGTCATATTTTTGCGTCCTTTTTAGTCAGTAAATAATTCTAAATCACTTCGTATGAAGTTCGGCATTCGAACATGACTTTCGTGCATAACTTACAGGTTATCTATTATAGGCAACAATGCATTAGTTTAGCCTTAATGTCATGTCATTGAGTCTCTTCTAGTCATTAAATCATTCTAAATTAATTCGAACGAATTCTATTTTTGCCCTTCAAACATTATTTTCTTACATAACTTGTAATTAATGTATTGAAGACACCAATGCATAATTTTAGCATTAAAAAGCATATCACTCAGTCTTTTCAATCATTAAATTGTTTGAAGGCACTTCGAATCAATTCTCTTTTTGCATTTAGAACGCGACTTTCATGCATAACCTGTAATTGATCTATTGATAGCAACTATGCATTTTTTTAGCCTCAAAGTCATATTTTTGCATCTCTTTTAGTCAGTAAATCATTCTAAATCACTTCGAACGAAATTCGGCCTTTAAACATGACTTTCGTGCGTAACTTGCAGTGATCTATTGAAGGCAACAATGCATTTGTTTAGCCTTAAAGTCTTGTCATTGAGTCTCTTCTAGTCATTAAATCATTCTAAATTAATTCGAACGAATTCTATTTTTGCCCTTCAAACATTATTATCTTACGTAACTTGTAATTAATCTATTGAAGACAACAATGCATAATTTTAGCATTAAAAAGCATATGACTCAGTCTTTCAATGATTAAATTGTTTGAACGCACTTCGAACCAATTCTCCTTTTGCATTTAAAACGCGACTTTCATGCATAAATTGCAATTGATCTATTGATGGCAACTATGCATTTTTGTAGCCTTAAAGCCATATTTTTGCGTCTCTTTTAGTCAGTAAATCATTCTAAATCATTTCGAACGAAATTCGGCCTTTAAACATGACTTTCGTGCGTAACTTGCAGTTGATCTATTGAAGGCAACAATGCATTAGTTTAGCCTTAAAGTCATGTCATTGAGTCTCTTCTAGTCATTAAATCATTCTAAATTAATTCGAACGAATTCTATTTTTGCCCTTCAAACATTATTTTCTTACATAACTTGTAATTAATCTATTGAAGGCAACAATGCATTATTTTAGAGTTAAAAAGCAAATGACTCAGTCTTTTCAATCATTAAATTGTTTGAAGGCACTTCGAACCAATTCTCTTTTTGTATTTAGAACGCGACTTTCGTGCATAACTTGCAATTGATCTATTGATGGCACCATGCATTTTTTTGCGTTGAAGTCATATTTTTGCGTCTCTTTTAGTCAGTAAATCATTCTAAATCACTTCGAACGAAATTCGGCCTTTAAACATGACTTTCGTGCGTAACTTGCAGTTGATCTATTGAAGGCCACAATGCATTTGTTAAGGCTTAAAGTCATGTCATTCAGTCTCTTCTAGTCATTAAATCATTCTAAATTAATTCGACCGAATTCTATTTTTGCCCTTCAAACATTATTTTCTTACATAACTTGTAATTAATCTATTGAAGACAACAATGTATTATTTTAGCGTTAAAAAGCATATGACTCAGTCTTTTCAATCATTAAATTGTTTGAAGGCACTTCGAATCAATTCTCTTTTTGCATTTAGAACGCGACTTTCATGCATAACCTGTAATTGATCTATTGATGGCAACTATGCATTTTTTTAGCCTTAAAGTCATATTTTTGCATCTCTTTTAGTTAGTAAATCATTCTAAATCACTTCGAACGAAATTCGGCCTTTAAACATGACTTTCGTGCGTAACTTGCAGTTGATCTATTGAAGGCAACAATGCATTAGTTTAGCCTTAAAGTCATGTCATTGAGTCTCTTCTAGTCATTAAATCATTCTAAATTAATTCGAACGAATTCTATTTTTGCCCTTCAAACATTATTTTCTTACATAACTTGTAATTAATCTATTGAAGACAACAATGCATTATTTTAGAGTTAAAAAGCAAATACCTCAGTCTTTTTAATCATTAAATTGCTTGAAGGCACTTCGAACCAATTCTCTTTTTGCATTTAGAACGCGACTTTCGTGCATAACTTGCAATTGATCTATTGATGGCACCATGCATTTTTTAGCGTTGAAGTCATATTTTTGCGTCCCTTTTAGTCAGTAAATAATTCTAAATCACTTCGTATGAAGTTCGGCATTCGAACATGACTTTCGTGCATAACTTACAGGTTATCTATTATAGGCAAGAATGCATTAGTTTAGCCTTAAAGTCATGTCATTGAGTCTCTTCTAGTCATTAAATCATTCTAAATTAATTCGAACGAATTCTATTTTTGCCCTTCAAACATTATTTTCTTACATAACTTGTAATTAATGTATTGAAGACAACAATGCATAATTTTAGCATTAAAAAGCATATCACTCAGTCTTTTCAATCATTAAATTGTTTGAACGCACTTCGATTCAATTCTCTTTTTGCATTTAGAACGCGACTTTCATGCATAACCTGTAATTGATCTATTGATGGCAACTATGCATTTTTTTAGCCTTAAAGTCATATTTTTGCGTCTCTTTTAGTCAGTAAATCATTCTAAATCACTTCGAACGAAATTCATCCTTTAAACATGACTTTCGTGCGTAACTTGCAGTGATCTATTGAAGGCAATAATGCATTTGTTTAGCCTTAAAGTCATGTCATTGAGTCTCTTCTAGTCATCAAAAATCATTCTAAATTAATTCGAACGTATTCTATTTTCGCCCTCCAAACATTATTTTCTTACATAACTTGTAATTAATGTATTGAAGACAATAATGCATAATTTTAGCATTAAAAAGCATATCACTCAGTCTTTTCAATCATTAAATTGTTTGAACGCACTTCGAATCAATTCTCTTTTTGCATTTAGAACGCGACTTTCATGCATAACCTGTAATTGATCTATTGATGGCAACTATGCATTTTTTTGGCCTTAAAGTCATATTTTTGCGTCTCTTTTAGTCAGTAAATCATTCTAAATCACTTCAAACGAAATTCATCCTTTAAACATGACTTTCGTGCGTAACTTGCAGTGATCTATTGAAGGCAACAATGCATTTGTTTAGCCTTAAAGTCTTGTCATTGAGTCTCTTCTAGTCATTAAATCATTCTAAATTAATTCGAACGAATTCTATTTTTTCCCTTCAAACATTATTATCTTACGTAACTTGTAATTAATCTATTGAAGACAACAATGCATAATTTTAGCATTAAAAAGCATATGACTCAGTCTTTCAATGATTAAATTGTTTGAACGCACTTCGAACCAATTCTCCTTTTGCATTTAAAACGCGACTTCCATGCGTAACTTGCAATTGATCTATTGATGGCAACTATCCATTTTTGTAGCCTTAAAGTCATATTTTTGCGTCTCTTTTTGTCAGTAAATCATTCTAAATCACTTCGAACGAAATTCAGCCTTTAAACATGACTTTCGTGCGTAACTTGCAGTTGATCTATTGAAGGCAACAATGCATTTGTTTAGCCTTAAAGTCATGTCATTGAGTCTCTTCTAGTCATTAAATCATTCTAAATTAATTCGAACGAATTCTATTTTCGCCCTTCAAACATTATTTTCTTACATAACTTGTAATTAATCTATTGAAGACAACAATGCATTATTTTAGCATTAAAAAGCATATGACTCAGTCTTTTCAATGATTAAATTGTTTGAACGCACTTCGAACCAATTCTCCTTTTGCATTTAAAATGCGACTTTCATGCATAACTTGCAATTGATCTATTGATGGCAACTATGCATTTTTTTAGCCTTAAAGTCATATTTTTGCGTCTCTTTTTGTCAGTAAATCATTCTAAATGACTTCGAACGAAATTTGGCCTTTAAACATGACTTTCTTGCGTAACTTGCAGTTGATCTATTGAAGGCAACAATGCATTAGTTTGGCCTTAAAGTCATGTCATTGAGTCTCTTCTAGTCATTAAATCATTCCGAATTAATTCGAACGAATTCTATTTTTGCCCTTCAAACATTATTTTCTTACATAACTTGTAATTAATGTATTGAAGACCGCAATGTATAATTTTAGCATTAAAAAGCATATCACTCAGTCTTTTCAATCATTAAATTGTTTGAACGCACTTCGAATCAATTCTCTTTTTGCATTTAGAACGCGACTTTCATGCATAACCTGTAATTGATCTATTGATGGCAACTATGCCTTTTTTTAGCCTTAAAGTCATATTTTTGCGTCTCTTTTAGTTAGTAAATCATTCTAAATCACTTCGAACGAAATTCATCCTTTAAACATGACTTTCGTGCGTAACTTGCAGTGATCTATTGAAGGCAATAATGCATTTGTTTAGCCTTAAAGTCATGTCATTGAGTCTCTTCTAGTCATCAAAAATCATTCTAAATTAATTCGAACGTATTCTATTTTCGCCCTCCAAACATTATTTTCTTACATAACTTGTAATTAATGTATTGAAGACAACAATGCATAATTTTAGCATTAAAAAGCATATGACTTAGTCTTTTCAATGATTAAATTGTTTGAACGCACTTCGAACCAATTCTCCTTTTGCATTTAAAATGCGACTTTCATGCATAACTTGCAATTGATCTATTGATGGCAACTATGCATTTTTTTAGCCTTAAAGTCATATTTTTGCATCTCTTTTTGTCAGTAAATCATTCTAAATCACTTCGAACGAAATTCGGCCTTTAAACATGACTTTCGTGCGGAACTTGCAGTTGATCTATTGAAGGCAACAATGCATTTGTTTAGCCTTAAAGTCATGTCATTGAGTCTCTTCTAGTCACTAAATCATTCTAAATTAATTCGAACGAATTCTATTTTCGCCATTCAAACATTATTTTCTTACATAACTTGTAATTAATCTATTGAAGACAACAATGCATTATTTTAGCATTAAAAAGCATATGACTCAGTCTTTCAATGATTAAATTGTTTGAACGTACTTCGAACCAATTCTCCTTTTGCATTTAAAACGCGACTTTCATGCATAACTTGCAATTGATCTATTGATGGCAACTATGCATTTTTTTAGCCTTAAAGTCATATTTTTGCGTCTCTTTTTGTCAGTAAATCATTCTAAATCACTTCGAACGAAATTCGGCCTTTAAACATGACTTTCGTGCGTAACTTGCAGTTGATCTATTGAAGGCAACAATGCATTTGTTTAGCCTTAAAGTCATGTCATTGAGTCTCTTCTAGTCATTAAATCATTCTAAATTAATTCGAACGAATTCTATTTTCGCCCTTCAAACATTATTTTCTTACATAACTTGTAATTAATCTATTGAAGACAACAATGCATTATTTTAGCATTAAAAAGCATATGACTCAGTCTTTTCAATGATTAAATTGTTTGAACGCACTTCGAACCAATTCTCCTTTTGCATTTAAAATGCGACTTTCACGCATAACTTGCAATTGATCTATCGATGGCAACTATGCATTTTTTTAGCCTTAAAGTCATATTTTTGCATCTCTTTTAGTCAGTAAATCATTCTAAATCACTTCGAACGAAATTCGGCCTTTAAACATGACTTTCGTGCGTAACTTGCAATTGATCTATTGAAGGCCACAATGCATTTGTTAAGGCTTAAAGTCATGTCATTCAGTCTCTTCTAGTCATTAAATCATTCTAAATTAATTCGAACGAATTCTATTTTCGCCCTTCAAACATTATTTTCTTACATAACTTGTAATTAATCTATTGAAGACAACAATGCATAATTTTTGCATTAAAAAGCATATCACTCAGTCTTTTCAATCATTAAATTGTTTGAACGCACTTTGAACCAATTCTCCTTTTGCATTTAACACGCGACTTTCATGCATAACTTGCAATTCATCTATTGATGGCAACTATGCGTTTTTTTAGCCTTAAAGTCATATTTTTGCGTCTCTTTTAGTTAGTAAATCATTCTAAATCACTTCGAACGAAATTCATCCTTTAAACATGACTTTCGTGCGTAACTTGCAGTGATCTATTGAAGGCAATAATGCATTTGTTTAGCCTTAAAGTCATGTCATTGAGTCTCTTCTAGTCATTAAATCATTCTAAATTAATTCGAACGTACTCTATTTTCGCCCTTCAAACATTATTTTCTTACGTAACTTGTAATTAATGTATTGAAGACAACAATGCATAATTTTAGCATTAAAAAGCATATCACTCAGTCTTTTCAATCATTAAATTGTTTGAACGCACTTCGAATCAATTCTCTTTTTGCATTTAGAACGCGACTTTCATGCATAACCTGTAATTGATCTATTGATGGCAACTATGCATTTTTTAAGCCATAAAGTCATATTTATGCGTCTTTTTCAGTCTGTAAATCATTCTAAATCACTTCGAACGAAATTCGGCCTTTAAACATGACTTTCGTGCGTAACTTGCAGTTGATCTATTGACGGCAACAATGCATTTGTTTAGCCTTAAAGTCATGTCATTGAGTCTCTTCTAGTCATTAAATCATTCTAAATTAATTCGAACGAATTCTATTTTTGCCCTTCAAACATTATTATCTTACGTAACTTGTAATTAATCTATTGAAGACAACAATGCATAATTTTAGCATTAAAAAGCATATGACTCTGTCTTTCAATGATTAAATTGTTTGAACACACTTCGAACCAATTCTCCTTTTGCATTTAAAACGCGACTTTCATGCATAACTTGCAATTGTTCTATTGATGGCAACTATGCATTTTTGTAGCCTTAAAGTCATATTTTTGCGTCTCTTTTTGTCAGTAAATCATTCTAAATCACTTCGAACGAAATTCGGCCTTTAAACATGACTTTCGTGCGTAACTTGCAGTTGATCTATTGAAGGCAACAATGCATTAGTTTAGCCTTAAAGTCATGTCATTGAGTCTCTTCTAGTCATTAAATCATTCTAAATTAATTCGAACGAATTCTATTTTTTCCCTTCAAACATTATTTTCTTACATAACTTGTAATTAATGTATTGAAGACAACAATGCATAATTTTAGCATTAAAAAGCATATCACTCAGTCTTTTCAATCATTAAATTGTTTGAACGCACTTCGATTCAATTCTCTTTTTGCATTTAGAACGCGACTTTCATGCATAACCTGTAATTGATCTATTGATGGCAACTATGCATTTTTTTAGCCTTAAAGTCATATTTTTGCGTCTCTTTTAGTCAGTAAATCATTCTAAATCACTTCAAACGAAATTAATCCTTTAAACATGACTTTCGTGCGTAACTTGCAGTGATCTATTGAAGGCAACAATGCATTTGTTTAGCCTTAAAGTCATGTCATTGAGTCTCTTCTAGTCATTAAATCATTCTAAATTAATTCGAACGAATTCTATTTTCGCCCTTCAAACATTATTTTCTTACATAACTTGTAATTAATCTATTGAAGACAACAATGCATTACTTTAGCATTAAAAAGCATATGACTCAGTCTTTTCAATGATTAAATTGTTTGAACGCACTTCGAACCAATTCTCCTTTTGCATTTAAAATGTGACTTTCATGCATAACTTGCAATTGATCTATTGATGGCAACTATGCATTTTTTTAGCCTTAAAGTCATATTTTTGCATCTCTTTTTGTCAGTAAATCATTCTAATTCACTTCGAACGAAATTCGGCCTTTAAACATGACTTTCTTGCGTAACTTGCAGTTGATCTATTGAAGGCAACAATGCATTAGTTTGGCCTTAAAGTCATGTCATTGAGTCTCTTCTAGTCATTAAATCATTCTAAATTAATTCGAACGTATTCTATTTTCGCCCTTCAAACATTGTTTTCTTGCATAACTTGTAATTAATCTATTGAAGACAACAATGCATTATTTTAGCATTAAAAAGCATATGACTCGGTCTTTTCAATGATTAAATTGTTTGAAGGCACTTCGAACCAATTCTCATTTTGCATTTAAAATGCGACTTTCATGCATAACTTGCAATTGACCTATTGATGGCAACTATGCATTTTTTTAGCCTTAAAGTCATATTTTTGCGTCTCTTTTAGTCAGTAAATCATTCCAAATCACTTCGAACGAAATTCGGCCTTTAAACATGACTTTCGTGCGTAACTTGCAGTTGATCTATTGAAGGCAACAATGCATTTGTTTAGCCTTAAAGTCATGTCATTGAGTCTCCTCTAGTCATTAAATCATTCTAAATTAATTCGAACGAATTCTATTTTCGCCCTTGAAACATTATTTTCTTACATAACTTGTAATTAATCTATTGAAGACAACAATGCATTATTTTAGCATTAAAAAGCATATGACTCAGTCTTTTCAATGATTAAATTGTTTGAACGCACTTTGAACCAATTCTCCTTTTGCATTTAAAATGCGACTTTCATGCATAACTTGCAATTGATCTATCGATGGCAACTATGCATTTTTTTAGCCTTAAAGTCATATTTTTGCGTCTTTTTTAGTCAGTAAATCATTCTAAATCACTTCGAACGAAATTCGGCCTTTAAACATGACTTTCGTGCATAACATGCAGTTGATCTATTGAAGGCCACAATGCATTTGTTAAGGCTTAAAGTCATGTCATTCAGTCTCTTCTAGTCATTAAATCATTCTAAATTAATAAGAACGAATTCTATTTTCGCCCTTCAAACATTATTTTCTTACATAACTTGTAATTAAACTATTGAAGACAACAATGCATTATTTTAGCATTAAAAAGCATATGACTCAGTCTTTTCAATGATTAAATTGTTTGAAGGCACTTCGAACCAATTCTCCTTTTGCATTTAAAACGCGACTTTCATGCATAACTTGCAATTGATCTATTGATGGCAAGTATGCATTTTTTTAGCCTTAAAGTCATATTTTTGCATCTATTTTTGTCAGTAAATCATTCTAAATCGCTTCGAACGAAATTCAGCCTTTAAACATGACTTTCGTGCATAACTTGCAGTTGATCTATTGAAGGCAACAATGCATTTGTTTAGCTTTAATGTCATCTCACTGAGTCTCTTCTAGTCATTAAATCATTCTAAATTAATTCGAACGAATTCTATTTTTGCCCTTCAAACATTATTATCTTACGGAACTTGTAATTAATCTATTGAAGACAACAATGCATAATTTTAGCATTAAAAAGCATATGACTCAGTCTTTCAATGATTAAATTGTTTGAACGCACTTCGAACCAATTCTCCTTTTGCATTTAAAACGCGACTTTCATGCATAACTTGCAATTGATCTATTGATGGCAACTATGCATTTTTTTAGCCTTAAAGTCATATTTTTGCGTCTCTTTTTGTCAGTAAATCATTCTAAATCACTTCGAACGAAATTCGGCCTTTAAACATGACTTTCGTGCGTAACTTGCAGTTGATCTATTGAAGGCAACAATGCATTTGTTTAGCCTTAAAGTCATGTCATTGAGTCTCTTCTAGTCATTAAATCATTCTAAATTAATTCGAACGAATTCTATTTTCGCCATTCAAACATTATTTTCTTACATAACTTGTAATTAATCTATTGAAGACAACGATGCATTATTTTAGCATTAAAAAGCACATGACTCAGTCTTTTCAATGATTAAATTGTTTGAACGCACTTCGAACCAATTCTCCTTTTGCATTTAAAATGCGACTTTCATGCATAACTTGCAATTGATCTATTGATGGCAACGATGCATTTTTTTAGCCTTAAAGTCATATTTTTGCGTCTCTTTTTGTCAGTAAATCATTCTAAATCACTTCGAACGAAATTCGGCCTTTAAACATGACTTTCGTGCGTAACTTGCAGTTGATCTATTGAAGGCAACAATGCATTTGTTTAGCCTTAAAGTCATGTCATTGAGTCTCTTCTAGTCATTAAATCATTCTAAATTAATTCGAACGAATTCTATTTTCGCCCTTCAAACATTATTTTCTTACATAACTTGTAATTAATCTATTAAAGACAACAATGCATTATTTTAGCATTAAAGAGCATATGACTCAGTGTTTTCAATGATTAAATTGTTTGAACGCACTTCGAACCAATTCTCCTTTTGCATTTAAAATGCGACTTTCATGCATAACTTGCAATTGATCTATCGATGGCAACTATGCATTTTTTTAGCCTTAGAGTCATATTTTTGCGTCTCTTTTAGTCAGTAAATCATTCTAAATCACTTCGAACGAAATTCGGCCTTTAAACATGACTTTCGTGCGTAACTTGCAGTTGATCTATTGAAGGCCACAATGCATTTGTTAAGGCTTAAAGTCATGTCATTCAGTCTCTTCTAGTCATTAAATCATTCTAAATTAATTCGAACGAATTCTATTTTCGCTCTTCAAACATTATTTTCTTACATAACTTGTAATTAATCTATTGAAGACAACAATGCATAATTTTAGCATTAAAAAGCATATCACTCAGTCTTTTCAATCATTAAATTGTTTGAACGCACTTCGAACCAATTCTCCTTTTGCATTTAAAACGCGACTGTCATGCATAACTTGCAATTCATCTATTGATGGCAACTATGCGTTTTTTTAGCCTTAAAGTCATATTTTTGCGTCTCTTTTAGTCATTAAATCATTCTAAATTACTTCGAACGAAATTCGGCCTTTAAACATGACTTTCGTGCGTAACTTGCAGTTGATCTATTGAAGGCAACAATGCATTAGTTTAGCCTTAAAGTCATGTCATTGAATTTCTTCTAGTCATTAAATCATTCTAAATTAATTCGAACGTATTCTATTTTCGCCCTTCAAACATTATTTTCTTACATAACTTGTAATTAATCTATTGAAGACAACAATGCATTATTTTAGCATTAAAAAGCATATGACTCAGTCTTTTCAATGATTAAATTGTTTGAAGGCACTTCAAACCAATTCTCCTTTTGCATTTAAAACGCGACTTTCATGCATAACTTGCAATTGATCTATTGATGGCAACTATGCATTTTTTTAGCCTTAAAGTCATATTTTTGCATCTCTTTTTGTCAGTAAATCATTCTAAATCGCTTCGAACGAAATTCAGCCTTTAAACATGACTTTCGTGCATAACTTGCAGTTGATCTATTGAAGGCAACAATGCATTTGTTTAGCTTTAATGTCATCTCACTGAGTCTCTTCTAGTCATTAAATCATTCTAAATTAATTCGAACGAATTCTATTTTTGCCCTTCAAACATTATTTTCGCACATAACTTGTAATTAATCTATTGAAGACAACAATGCATTATTTTAGCGTTAAAAAGCATATCACTCAGTCTTTTCAATCGTTAAATTATTTGAAGGCACACTGAACCAATTCTCTTTTTGCATTTAGAACGCGACTTTCATGCTTAACTTGTAATTGATCTATTGATGCCGACTATGCATTTTTTTAGGCTTAAAGTCATATTTTTGAGTCTCTTTTTGTCTGTAAATCATTCTAAATCACTTTGAACGAAATTCGGCCTTTAAACATGACTTTCGTGCGTAACTTACAGTTGATCTATTGAAGGCAAGAATGCATTTGTTTAGCGTTAATGTCATGTCACTGAGTCTCTTCTAGTCATTAAATCATTCTAAATTAATTCGAACGAATTCTATTTTTGCCCTTCAAACATTATTTTCTCACATAACTTGTAATTAATCTATTGAAGACAACAATGCATTATTTTAGCGTTAAAAAGCATATCAGTCAGTCTTTTCAATCGTTAAATTATTTGAAGGCACTCTGAACCAATTATCTTTTTGCATTTAGAACGCGACTTTCATGCTTAACTTGTAATTGATCTATTGATGCCAACTATGCATTTTTTTAGCCTTAAAGTCATATTTTTGCGTCTCTTTTTGTCAGTAAATCATTCTAAATCACTTCGAACGAAATTCGGCCTTTAAACATGACTTTCGTGCGTAACTTGCAGTTGATCTATTGAAGGCAACAATCCATTAGTTTTGGCTTAAAGTCATGTCATTGAGTCTCTTCTAGTCATTAAATCATTCTAAATTAATTCGAACGAATTCTATTTTTGCCCTTCAAACATTATTTTCTTACATAACTTGTAATTAATCTATTGAAGACAACAATGTATTATTTTAGCGTTAAAAAGCATATGACTCAGTCTTTTCAATCATTAAATTGTTTGAAGGCACTTCGAACCAATTCTCTTTTTGCATTTAGAACGCGACTTTCGTGCATAACTTGCAATTGATCTATTAATGGCACCATGCATTTTTTAGCGTTGAAGTCATATTTTTGCGTCCCTTTTAGTCAGTAAATAATTCTAAATCACTTTGTATGAAATTCGGCATTCGAACATGACTTTCGTGCATAACTTACAGGTTATCTACTATAGGCAAGAATGCATTAGTTTAGCCGTAAAGTCATGTCATTGAGTCTCTTCTGGTCATTAAATCATTCTAAATTAATTCGAACGAATTCTATTTTTGCCCTTCAAACATTATTTTCTCACATAACTTGTAAGTAATCTATTGAAGACAACAATGCATTATTTTAGCGTTAAAAAGCATATCACTCAGTCTTTTCAATCGTTAAATTATTTGAAGGCACTCTGAACCAATTCTCTTTTTGCATTTAAAACGCGACTTTCGTGCATAACTTGCAATTGATCTATTGATGGCACCATGCATTTTTTAGCGTTGAAGTCAAATTTTTGCGTCCTTTTTAGTCAGTAAATAATTGTAAATCACTTCGTATGAAGTTCGGCATTCGAACATGACTTTCGTGCATAACTTACAGGTTATCTATTATAGGCAAGAATGCATTAGTTTAGCCTTAAAGTCATGTCATTGAGTCTCTTCTAGTCATCAAATCATTCTAAATTAATTCGAACGAATTCTATTTTTGCCCTTCAAACATTATTTTCTTACATAACTTGTAATTAATGTATTGAAGACAACAATGCATAATTTTAGCATTAAAAAGCATATGACTTAGTCTTTTCAATCATTAAATTGTTTGAACGCACTTCGAATCAATTCTCTTTTTGCATTTAGAACGCGACTTTCATGCATAACCTTTAATTGATCTATTGATGGCAACTATGCATTTTTTTAGCCTTAAAGCCATATTTTTGCGTCTCTTTTAGTCAGTAAATCATTCTAAATCACTTCGAACGAAATTCGGCCTTTAAACATGACTTTCGTGCATAACTTACAGGTTATCTATTATAGGCAAGAATGCATTTGTTTAGCCTTAAAGTCCTATCATTGAGTCTCTTCTAGTCATTAAATCATTCTAAATTAATTCGAACGAATTCTATTTTTGCCCTTCAAACATTATTTTCTCGCATAACTTGTAATTAATCTATTGAAGACAACAATGCATTATTTTAGCATTAAAAAGCATATGACTCAGTCTTTTCAATGATTAAATTGTTTGAACGCACTTCGAACCAATTCTCCTTTTGCATTTAAAAGGCGACTTTCATGTATAATTTGCAATTGATCTATTGATGGCAACTATGCATTTTTTTAGCCTTAAAGTCATATTTTTGCGTCTCTTTTTGTCAGTAAATTATTCTAAATCACTTCGAACGAAATTCGGCCTTTAAACATGACTTTCGTGCGTAACTTGCAGTTGATCTATTGAAGGCCACAATGCATTTGTTAAGGCTTAAAGTCATCTCATTCAGTCTCTTCTAGTCATTAAATCATTCTAAATTAATTCGAACGAATTCTATTTTTGCCCTTCAAACATTATTTTCTTACATAACTTGTAATTAATCTATTGAAGACAACAATGTATTATTTTAGCGTTAAAAAGCATATGACTCAGTCTTTTCAATCATTAAATTGTTTGAAGGCACTTCGAATCAATTCTCTTTTTGCATTTAGAACGCGACTTTCGTGCATAACTTGCAAATGATCTATTTATGGCACCGTGCATTTTTTAGCGTTGAAGTCATATTTTTGCGTCCCTTTTAGTCAGTAAATAATTCTAAATCACTTCGTATGAAATTCGGCATTCGAACATGACTTTCGTGCATAACTTACAGGTTATCTATTATTGGCAAGAATGCATTTGTTTAGCCTTAAAGTCATGTCATTGAGTCTCTTCTAGTCATTAAATCATTCTAAATTAATTCGAATGAATTCTATTTTTGCCCTTCAAACATTATTTTCTTACATAACTTGTAATTAATGTACTGAAGACAACGATGCATAATTTTAGCATTAAAAAGCATATCACTCAGTCTTTTCAATTATTAAATTGTTTGAACGCACTTCGAACCAATTCTCTTTTTGCATTTAGAACGCGACTTTCGTGCATAACTTGCAATTGATCTATTGATGGCACCATGCATTTTTTAGCGTTGAAGTCAAATTTTTGCGTCCTTTTTAGTCAGTAAATAATTCTAAATCACTTCGTATGAAGTTCGGCATTCGAACATGACTTTCGTGCATAACTTACAGGTTATCTATTATAGGCAAGAATGCATTAGTTTAGCCTTAAAGTCATGTCACCGAGTCTCTTCTAATCATTAAATCATTCTAAATTAATTCGAACGAATTCTATTTTTGCCCTTCAAACATTATTTTCTTAAATAACTTGTAATTAATGTATTGAAGACAACAATGCATAATTTTAGCGTTAAAAAGCACATGACTCAGTCTTTTCAATTATTAAATTGTTTGAAGGCACGTCAAACCAATTCTCTTTTTGCATGTAGAACGTGACTTTCATGCATAACTTGTAATTGATCTATTGATGACAACTATGCATTTTTTTAGCCTGAAAGTCATATTTTTGCGTCACTTTGTGTCAGTAAATCATTCTAAATCACTTCGAACCAAATTCGACCTTTAAACATGACTTTCGTGTGTAACTTGCAGTTGATCTATTGAAGGCAACAATGCATTTGTTTAGCCTTAAAGTCATGTCATTGAGTCTCTTCTAGTCATTAAATCATTCTAAATTAATTCGAACGAATTCTATTTTTGCCCTTCAAACATTATTTTCTTACGTAACTTGTAATTAATCTATTAAAGACAACAATGTATTATTTTAGCGTTAAAAAGCGTATCACTCAGTCTTTTCAATCATTAAATTGTTTGAAGGCACCTCGAACCAATTCCCTTTTTGCATTTAGAACGTGACTTTCATGCATAACTTGTAATTGATCTATTGATGACAACTATGCATTTTTTTAGCCATAAAGTCATATTTTTGCGTCTCTTTTAGTCAGTAAATCATTCTAAATCACTTCGAACAAAATTCGGCCTTTAAACATCACTTTCGTGCGTAACTTGCAGTTGATCTATTATAGGCAAGAATGCATTTGTTTAGCCTTAAAGTCATGTCACTGAGTCTCTTCTAGTTATTAAATCATTCTAAATTAATTCGAACGAATTCTATTTTTGCCCTTCAAACATTATTTTCTTACATATCTTGTAATTAATGTAATGAAGACAACAATGCATAATTTTAGCGTTAAAAAGCATATGACTCAGTCTTTTCAATCATTAAATTGTTTGAAGGCACTTCGAACCAATTCTCTTTTTGCATTTAGAACGCGACTTTCGTGCATAACTTGCAATTGATCTATTGATGGCACCATGCAATTTTTAGCGTTGAAGTCATATTTTTGCGTCTCTTTTTGTCAGTAAATCATTCTAAATCACTTCGAACGAAATTCGGCCTTTAAACAAGACTTTCGTGCGTAACTTGCAGTTGATCTATTGAAGGCAACAATGCATTAGTTTAGCCTTAACGTCATGTCATTGAGTCTCTTCTAGTCATTAAATCATTCTAAATTAATTCGAACGAATTCTATTTCTGCCCTTCAAACATTATTTTCTCACATAACTTGTAATTAATCTATTGAAGACAACAATACATTATTTTAGCGTTAAAAAGCATATGACTCAGTCTTTTCAATCATTAAATTGTTTGAAGGCACTTCGAACCAATTCTCTTTTTGCATTTAGAACGCGACTTTCGTGCATAACTTGCAATTGATCTATTGATGGCACCATGCATTTTTTAGCGTTGAAGTCAAATTTTTGCGTCCTTTTTAGTCAGTAAATAATTGTAAATCACTTCGTATGAAGTTCGGCATTCGAACATGACTTTCGTGCATAACTTACAGGTTATCTATTATAGGCAAGAATGCATTAGTTTAGCCTTAAAGTCATGTCATTGAGTCTCTTCTAGTCATCAAATCATTCTAAATTAATTCGAACGAATTCTATTTTTGCCCTTCAAACATTATTTTCTTACATAACTTGTAATTAATGTATTGAAGACAACAATGCATAATTTTAGCATTAAAAAGCATATGACTTAGTCTTTTCAATCATTAAATTGTTTGAACGCACTTCGAATCAATTCTCTTTTTGCATTTAGAACGCGACTTTCATGCATAACCTTTAATTGATCTATTGATGGCAACTATGCATTTTTTTAGCCTTAAAGCCATATTTTTGCGCCTCTTTTAGTCAGTAAATCATTCTAAATCACTTCGAACGAAATTCGGCCTTTAAACATGACTTTCGTGCATAACTTACAGGTTATCTATTATAGGCAAGAATGCATTTGTTTAGCCTTAAAGTCCTATCATTGAGTCTCTTCTAGTCATTAAATCATTCTAAATTAATTCGAACGAATTCTATTTTTGCCCTTCAAACATTATTTTCTCGCATAACTTGTAATTAATCTATTGAAGACAACAATGCATTATTTTAGCATTAAAAAGCATATGACTCAGTCTTTTCAATGATTAAATTGTTTGAACGCACTTCGAACCAATTCTCCTTTTGCATTTAAAAGGCGACTTTCATGTATAATTTGCAATTGATCTATTGATGGCAACTATGCATTTTTTTAGCCTTAAAGTCATATTTTTGCGTCTCTTTTTGTCAGTAAATTATTCTAAATCACTTCGAACGAAATTCGGCCTTTAAACATGACTTTCGTGCGTAACTTGCAGTTGATCTATTGAAGGCCACAATGCATTTGTTAAGGCTTAAAGTCATCTCATTCAGTCTCTTCTAGTCATTAAATCATTCTAAATTAATTCGAACGAATTCTATTTTTGCCCTTCAAACATTATTTTCTTACATAACTTGTAATTAATCTATTGAAGACAACAATGTATTATTTTAGCGTTAAAAAGCATATGACTCAGTCTTTTCAATCATTAAATTGTTTGAAGGCACTTCGAATCAATTCTCTTTTTGCATTTAGAACGCGACTTTCGTGCATAACTTGCAAATGATCTATTTATGGCACCGTGCATTTTTTAGCGTTGAAGTCATATTTTTGCGTCCCTTTTAGTCAGTAAATAATTCTAAATCACTTCGTATGAAATTCGGCATTCGAACATGACTTTCGTGCATAACTTACAGGTTATCTATTATTGGCAAGAATGCATTTGTTTAGCCTTAAAGTCATGTCATTGAGTCTCTTCTAGTCATTAAATCATTCTAAATTAATTCGAATGAATTCTATTTTTGCCCTTCAAACATTATTTTCTTACATAACTTGTAATTAATGTACTGAAGACAACGATGCATAATTTTAGCATTAAAAAGCATATCACTCAGTCTTTTCAATTATTAAATTGTTTGAACGCACTTCGAACCAATTCTCTTTTTGCATTTAGAACGCGACTTTCGTGCATAACTTGCAATTGATCTATTGATGGCACCATGCAATTTTTAGCGTTGAAGTCATATTTTTGCGTCCCTTTTAGTCAGTAAATAATTCTAAATCACTTCGTATGAAATTCGGCATTCGAACATGACTTTCGTGCATAACTTACAGGTTATCTATTATAGGCAAGAATGCATTAGAGTGGCCTTAAAGCCTTGTCATTGAGTCTCTTCTAGTCATTAAATCATTCTAAATTAATTCGAACGAATTCTATTTTTGCCCTTCAAACATTATTTTCTTACATAACTTGTAATTAATCTATTGAAGACAAAAATGCATTATTTTAGCGTTAAAAAGCATGTGACTCAGTCTTTTCAATCATTAAATTGTTTGAAGGCACTTCGAATCAATTCTCTTTTTGCATTTAGAACGCGACTTTCATGCATAACCTGTAATTGATCTATTGATGGCAACTATGCATTTTTTTAGCCTTAATGTCATATTTTTGCATCTCTTTTAGTCAGTAAATCATTCTAAATCACTTCGGACGAAATTCGGCCTTTAAACATGACTTTCGTGCGTAACTTGCAGTTGATCTATTATAGGCAAGAATGCATTTATTTAGCCTTAAAGTCATGTCACTGAGTCTCTTCTAGTTATTAAATCATTCTAAATTAATTCGAACGAATTCTATTTTTGCCCTTCAAACATTATTTTCTTAAATAACTTGTAATTAATGTATTGAAGACAACAATGCATAATTTTAGCGTTAAAAAGCACATGACTCAGTCTTTTCAATTATTAAATTGTTTGAAGGCACGTCAAACCAATTCTCTTTTTGCATGTAGAACGTGACTTTCATGCATAACTTGTAATTGATCTATTGATGACAACTATGCATTTTTTTAGCCTGAAAGTCATATTTTTGCGTCACTTTGTGTCAGTAAATCATTCTAAATCACTTCGAACCAAATTCGACCTTTAAACATGACTTTCGTGTGTAACTTGCAGTTGATCTATTGAAGGCAACAATGCATTTGTTTAGCCTTAAAGTCATGTCATTGAGTCTCTTCTAGTCATTAAATCATTCTAAATTAATTCGAACGAATTCTATTTTTGCCCTTCAAACATTATTTTCTTACGTAACTTGTAATTAATCTATTAAAGACAACAATGTATTATTTTAGCGTTAAAAAGCGTATCACTCAGTCTTTTCAATCATTAAATTGTTTGAAGGCACCTCGAACCAATTCCCTTTTTGCATTTAGAACGTGACTTTCATGCATAACTTGTAATTGATCTATTGATGACAACTATGCATTTTTTTAGCCATAAAGTCATATTTTTGCGTCTCTTTTAGTCAGTAAATCATTCTAAATCACTTCGAACAAAATTCGGCCTTTAAACATCACTTTCGTGCGTAACTTGCAGTTGATCTATTATAGGCAAGAATGCATTTGTTTAGCCTTAAAGTCATGTCACTGAGTCTCTTCTAGTTATTAAATCATTCTAAATTAATTCGAACGAATTCTATTTTTGCCCTTCAAACATTATTTTCTTACATATCTTGTAATTAATGTAATGAAGACAACAATGCATAATTTTAGCGTTAAAAAGCATATGACTCAGTCTTTTCAATCATTAAATTGTTTGAAGGCACTTCGAACCAATTCTCTTTTTCAATTTAGAACGTGACTTTCATGCATAACTTGTAATTGATCTATTGATGACAACTGTGCATTTTTTTAGCCTGAAACTCATATTTTTGCGTCAGTTTTTGTCAGTAAATCATTCTAAATCACTTCGAACGAAATTCGACCTTTAAACATGACTTTCGTGCGTAACTTGCAGTTGATCTATTGAAGGCAACAATGCATTTGTCTAGCCTCAAAGTCATGTCATTGAGTCTCTTCTAGTCATTAAATCATTCTAAATTAATTCGAACGAATTCTATTTTTGCCCTTCAAACATTATTTTCTTACGTAACTTGTAATTAATCTATTGAATACAACAATGCATAATTTTAGCATTAAAAAGCATATCACTCAGTCTTTTCAATCATTAAATTATTTGAACGCACTTCGAACCAATTCTCTTTTTGCATTTAGAACGTGACTTTCATGCATAACTTGTAATTGATCAATTGATGACAACTACGCATTTTTTTAGCCTGAAAGTCATATTTTTGCATCACTTTTTGTCAGTAAATCATTCTAAATCACTTCGAACGAAATTCGATCTTTAAACATGACTTTCGTGTGTAACTTGAGGTTGATCTATTGAAGGCAACAATGCATTTGTTTAGCCTTAAAGTCATGTCATTGAGTCTCTTCTAGTCATTAAATCATTCTAAATTAATTCGAACGAATTCTATTTTTGCCCTTCAAACCTTATTTTCTTACGTAACTTGTAAATAATCTATTAAAGACAACAATGTATTATTTTAGCGTTAAAAAGCATATCACTCAGTCTTTTCAATCATTAAATTGTTTGAAGGCACCTCGAACCAATTCCCTTTTTGCATTTAGAACGTGACTTTCATGCATAACTTGTAATTGATCTATTGATGACAACTATGCATTTTTTTAGCCATAAAGTCATATTTTTGCGTCTCTTTTAGTCAGTAAATCATTCTAAATCACTTCGAACAAAATTCGGCCTTTAAACATGACTTTCGTGCGTAACTTGCAGTTGATCTATTGTAGGCAAGAATGCATTTATTTAGCCTTAAAGTCATGTCACTGAGTCTCTTCTAGTTATTAAATCATTCTAAATTAATTCGAACGAATTCTATTTTTGCCCTTCAAACATTATTTTCTTACGTAACTTGTAATTAATCTATTAAAGACAACAATGTATTATTTTAGCGTTAAAAAGCGTATCACTCAGTCTTTTCAATCATTAAATTGTTTGAAGGCACCTCGAACCAATTCCCTTTTTGCATTTAGAACGTGACTTTCATGCATAACTTGTAATTGATCTATTGATGACAACTATGCATTTTTTTAGCCATAAAGTCATATTTTTGCGTCTCTTTTAGTCAGTAAATCATTCTAAATCACTTCGAACAAAATTCGGCCTTTAAACATGACTTTCGTGCGTAACTTGCAGTTGATCTATTGTAGGCAAGAATGCATTTATTTAGCCTTAAAGTCATGTCACTGAGTCTCTTCTAGTTATTAAATCATTCTAAATTAATTCGAACGAATTCTATTTTTGCCCTTCAAACATTATTTTCTTAAATAACTTGTAATTAATGTATTGAAGACAACAATGCATAATTTTAGCGTTAAAAAGCACATGACTCAGTCTTTTCAATTATTAAATTGTTTGAAGGCACTTCAAACCAATTCTCTTTTTGCATGTAGAACGTGACTTTCATGCATAACTTGTAATTGATCTATTGATGACAACTATGCATTTTTTTAGCCTGAAAGTCATATTTTTGCGTCACTTTGTGTCAGTAAATCATTCTAAATCACTTCGAACCAAATTCGACCTTTAAACATGACTTTCGTGTGTAACTTGCAGTTGATCTATTGAAGGCAACAATGCATTTGTTTAGCCTTAAAGTCATGTCATTGAGTCTCTTCTAGTCATTAAATCATTCTAAATTAATTCGAACGAATTCTATTTTTGCCCTTCAAACATTATTTTCTTACGTAACTTGTAATTAGTCTATTAAAGACAACAATGTATTATTTTAGCGTTAAAAAGCATATGACTCAGTCTTTTCTATCATTAAATTGTTTGAGGCACTTCGAATCAATTCTCTTTTTGCATTTAGAACGCGACTTTCATGCATAACTTGTAATTGATCTATTGATGGCAACTATGCATTTTTTTAGCCTTAAAGTCATATTTTTGCGTCTCTTTTAGTCAGTAAATCATTCTAAATCACTTCGAACAAAATTCGGCCTTTAAACATGACTTTCGAGCGTAACTTGCAGTTGATCTATTATAGGCAAGAATGCATTTGTTTAGCCTTAAAGTCATGTCACTGAGTCTCTTCTAGTTATTTAATCATTCTAAATTAATTCGAACGAATTCTATTTTTGCCCTTCAAACATTATTTTCTTACATAACTTGTAATTAATGTATTGAAGACAACAATGCATAATTTTAGCGTTAAAAAGCATATGACTCAGTCTTTTCAATCATTAAATTGTTTGAAGGCACTCCGAACCAATTCTCTTTTTGCATTTAGAACGCGACTTTCATGCATAACTTGTAATTGATCTATTGATGGCAACTATGCATTTTTTTAGCCTTAAAGTCATATTTTTGCGTCTCTTTTAGTCAGTAAATCATTCTAAATCACTTCGAACAAAATTCGGCCTTTAAACATGACTTTCGAGCGTAACTTGCAGTTGATCTATTATAGGCAAGAATGCATTTGTTTAGCCTTAAAGTCATGTCACTGAGTCTCTTCTAGTTATTTAATCATTCTAAATTAATTCGAACGAATTCTAATTTTGCCCTTCAAACATTATTTTCTTACATAACTTGTAATTAATGTATTGAAGACAATAATGCATAATTTTAGCGTTAAAAAGCATATCACTCAGTCTTTTCAATCATTAAATTGTTTGAAGGCACTCCGAACCAATTCTCTTTTTGCATTTAGAACGCGACTTTCATGCATAACTTGTAATTGATCTATTCATGGCAACTATGCATTTTTTTAGCCTTAAAGTCATATTTTTGCGTCTCTTTTTGTCAGTAAATCATTCTAAATCACTTCGAACGAAATTCGGCCTTTAAACATGACTTTCGTGCGTAACTTGCAGTTGATCTATTATAGGCAAGATTGCATTTGTTTAGCCTTAAAGTCATGTCACTGAGTCTCTTCTAGTTATTAAATCATTCTAAATTAATTCGAACGAATTCTATTTTTTGCCCTTCAAACATTATTTTCTTACATAACTTGTAATTAATGTATTGAAGACAACAATGCATAATTTTAGCGTTAAAAAGCATATCACTCAATCTTTTCAATCATTAAATTGTTTGAAGGCACTCCGAACCAATTCTCTTTTTGCATTTAGAACGCGACTTTCATGCATAACTTGTAATTGATCTATTGATGGCAACTACCCATTTTTTTAGCCTTAAAGTCATATTTTTCCGTCTCTTTTAGTCAGTAAATCATTCTAAATCACTTTGAACGAAATTCGGCCTTTAAACATGAATTTCGTGCGTAACTTGCAGTTGATCTATTGGAGGCAACAGTGCATTTGTTTAGCCTTAAAGTCATGTCATTGAGTCTCTTCTAGTCATTAAATCATTCTAAATTAATTCGAACGAATTCTATTTTTGCCCTTCAAACATTATTTTCTTACATAACTTGTAATTAATCTAGTGAAGACAACAATGTATTATTTTAGCGTTAAAAAGCATATCACTCAGTCTTTTCAATCAATAAATTGTTTGAAGGCACTTCGAACCAATTCTCTTTTTGCATTTAGAACGCGACTTTCATGCATAACTTGTAATTGATCTATTGAGGGCAACTATGCATTTTTTTAGCCTGAAAGTCATATTTTTGCGTCTCTTTTAGTCAGTAAATCATTCTAAATCACTTCCAACGAAATTCGGCCTTTAAACATGAATTTCATGCGTAACTTGCAGTTGATCTATTGAAGGCAACATTGCATTTGTTAAGCCTTAAAGTCATGTCATTGAGTCTCTTCTAGTCATTAAATCATTCTAAATTAATTCGAACGAATTCTATTTTCGCCCTTCAAACATTATTTTCTTACATAACTTGTAATTAATCTATTGAAGACAACAATGCATTATTTTAGCATTAAAAAGCATATGACTCAGTCTTTTCAATCATCAAATTGTTTGAAGGCACTTCGAATCAATTCTCTTTTTGCATTTAGAACGCGACTTTCATGCATAACTTGTAATTGATCTATTGATGCCAACTATGCATTTTTTTAGCCTTAAAGTCATATTTTTGCGTCTCTTTTAGTCAGTAAATCATTCCAAATCACTTCGAACAAAATTCGGCCTTTAAACATGACTTTCGTGCGTAACTTGCAGTTGATCTATTATAAGCAAGAATGCATTTGTTTAGCCTTAAAGTCATGTCACTGAGTCTCTTCTAGTTATTAAATCATTCTAAATTAATTCGAACGAATTCTATTTTTGCCCTTCAAACATTATTTTCTTACATAACTTGTAATTAATGTATTGAAGACAACAATGCATAATTTTAGCGTTAAAAAGCATATCACTCAGTCTTTTCAATCATTAAATTGTTTGAAGGCTCTCCGAACCAATTCTCTTTTTGCATTTTGAACGCGACTTCCATGCATAACTTGTAATTGATCTATTGATGGCAACTATGCATTTTTTTAGCCTTAAAGTCATATTTTTGCGTCTCTTTTAGTCAGTAAATCATTCTAAATCACTTCGAACGAAATTCGGCCTTTAAACATGAATTTCGTGCGTAACTTGCAGTTGATCTATTGAAGGCAACAATGCATTTGTTTAGCCTTAAAGTCATGTCATTGAGTCTCTTCTAGTCATTAAATCATTCTGAATTAATTCAAACGAATTCTATTTTCGCCCTTCAAACATTATTTTCTTACATAACTTGTAATGAATCTATTGAAGACAACAATGCATTATTTTAGCATTAAAAAGCATATGACTCAGTCTTTTCAATCGTTAAATTGTTTGAAGGCATTTCGAACCAGTTCTCTTTTTGCAATTAAAACGCGACTTTCGTCCATAACTTGCAATTGATCTATTGATGGCACCATGCATTTTTTAGCGTTGAAGTCATATTTTTGCGTCTCTTTTAGTCAGTAAATCATTCTAAATCACTTCGTATGAAATTCGGCATTCGAACATGACTTTCGTGCATAACTTGCAGTTGATCTATTATAGGCAAGAATGCATTTGTTTAGCCTTAAAGTCATGTCACTGAGTCTCTTCTAGTCATTGAATCATTCTAAATTAATTCGAACGAATTCTATTTTTGCCCTCCAAACATTATTTTCTTACATAACTTGTAATTAATCTATTCAAGACAACAATGCATTATTTTAGCATTAAAAAGCATATCACTCAGTCTTTTCAATCATTAAATTGTTTGAAGGCACTTCGAAAAAATTCTCTTTTTGCATTTAGAACGTGACTTTCATGCATAACTTGTAATTGATCTATTGATGACAACTATGCATTTTTTTAGCCTGAAAGTCATATTTTTGCGTCACTTTTTGTCAGTAAATCATTCTAAATCACTTCGAACGAAATTCGACCTTTAAACATGACGTTCGTGCCTAACTTGCAGTTGATCTATTGAAGGCAACAATGTATTTGTTTAGCCTTAAAGTCATGTCATTGAGTCTCTTCTAGTCATTAAATCATTCTAAATTAATTCGAACGAATTCTATTTTTGCCCTTCAAACATTATTTTCTTACGTAACATGTAAATAATCTATTAAAGACAACAATGTATTATTTTAGCGTTAAGAAGCATATCACTCAGTCTTTTCAATCATTAAATTGTTTGAAGGCACCTCGAACCAATTTCCTTTTTGCATTTAGAACGTGACTTTCATGCATAACTTGCAATTGATCTATTGATGACAACTATGCATTTTTTTAGCCTTAAAGTCATATTTTTGCGTCTCTTTTAGTCAGTAAATCATTCTAAATCACTTCGAACAAAATTCGGCCTTTAAACATGACTTTCGTGCGTAACTAGCAGTTGATCTATTATAGGCAAGAATGCATTTGTTTAGCCTTAAAGTCATGTCACTGAGTCTCGTCTAGTTATTAAATCATTCTAAATTAATTCGAACGAATTCTATTTTTGCCCCTCAAACATTATTTTCTTACGTAACTTGTAATTAATCTATTGAATACAACAATGCATAATTTTAGCATTAAAAAGCATATCACTCAGTCTTTGCAATCATTAAATTATTTGAACGCACTTCGAACCAATTCTCTTTTTGCATTTAGAGCGTGACTTTCATGCATAACTTGTAATTGATCTATTGATGACAACTACGCATTTTTTTAGCCTGAAAGTCATATTTTTGCATCACTTTTTGTCAGTAAATCATTCTAAATCACTTCGAACGAAATTCGACCTTTAAACATGACTTTCGTGTGTAACTTGCAGTTGATCTATTGAAGGCAACAATGCATTTGTTTAGCCTTAAAGTCATGTCATTGAGTCTCTTCTAGTCATTAAATCATTCTAAATTAATTCGAACGAATTCTATTTTTGCCCTTCAAACATTATTTTCTTACATAACTTGTAATTAATCTATTCAAGACAACAATGCATAATTTTAGCGTTAAAAAGCACATCACTCAGTCTTTTCAATCATTAAATTGTTTGAAGGCACTTCGAACCAATTCCCTTTTTGCATTTAGAACGTGACTTTCATGCATAACTTGTAATTGATCTATTGATGACAACTATGCATTTTTTTAGCCATAAAGTCATATTTTTGCGTCTCTTTTAGTCAGTAAATCATTCTAAATCACTTCGAACAAAATTCGGCCTTTAAACATGACTTTCGTGCGTAACTTGCAGTTGATCTATTATAGGCAAGAATGCATTTGTTTAGCCTTAAAGTCATGTCACTGAGTCTCTTCTAGTTATTAAATCATTCTAAATTAATTCGAACGAATTCTATTTTTGCCCTTCAAACATTATTTTCTTACATATCTTGTAATTAATGCATTGAAGACAACAATGCATAATTTTAGCGTTAAAAAGCATATGACTCAATCTTTTCAATCATTAAATTGTTTGAAGGCACTTCGAACCAATTCTCTTTTTCCATTTAGAACGTGACTTTCATGCATAACTTGTAATTGATCTATTGATGACAACTGTGCATTTTTTTAGCCTGAAAGTCATATTTTTGCGTCAGTTTTTGTCAGTAAATCATTCTAAATCACTTCGAACGAAATTCGACCTTTAAACATGACTTTCGTGCGTAACTTGCAGTTGATCTATTGAAGGCAACAATGCATTTGTTTAGCCTCAAAGTCATGTCATTGAGTCTCTTCTAGTCATTAAATCATTCTAAATTAATTCGAACGAATTCTATTTTTGCCCTTCAAACATTATTTTCTTACGTAACTTGTAATTAATCTATTGAATACAACAATGCATAATTTTAGCATTAAAAAGCATATCACTCAGTCTTTTCAATCATTAAATTATTTGAACGCACTTCGAACCAATTCTCTTTTTGCATTTAGAACGTGACTTTCATGCATAACTTGTAATTGATCTATTGATGGCAACTATGCATTTTTTTAGCCTTAAAGTCATATTTTTGCGTCTCTTTTAGTCAGTAAATCATTCTAAATCACTTCGAACAAAATTCGGCCTTTAAAATTGAATTTCATGCGTAACTTGGAGTTGATCTATTGAAGGCAACAATGCATTTGTTAAGCCTTAAAGTCATGTCATTGAGTCTCTTCTAGTCATTAAGTCATTCTAAATTAATTCGAACGAATTCTATTTTCGCCCTTCAAATATTATTTTCTTACATAACTTGTAATTAATCTATTAAAGACAACAATGCCTTATTTTAGCATTAAAAAGCATATGACTCAGTCTTTTCAATCATTAAATTGTTTGAAGGCACTTCGAACCAATTCTCTTTTTGCATTTAGAACGCGACTTTCGTGCATAACTTGCAATTGATCTATTGATGGCACCATGCATTTTTTAGCGTTGAAGTCATATTTTTGCGTCTCTTTTAGTCAGTAAGTAATTCTAAATCACTTCGTATGAAATTCGGCATTCGAACATGACTTTCATGCATAACTTACAGTTGATCTATTATAGGCAAGAATGCATTTGTTTAGCCTTAAAGTCATGTCACTGAGTCTCTTCTAGTTATTAAATCATTCTAAATTAATTCGAACGAATTCTATTTTTGCCCTTCAAACATTATTTTCTTAAATAACTTGTAATTAATGTATTGAAGACAACAATGCATAATTTTAGCGTTAAAAAGCACATGACTCAGTCTTTTCAATTATTAAATTGTTTGAAGGCACTTCGAACCAATTCTCTTTTTGCATGTAGAACGTGACTTTCATGCATAACTTGTAATTGATCTATTGATGACAACTATGCATTTTTTTAGCCTGAAAGTCATATTTTTGCGTCACTTTGTGTCAGTAAATCATTCTAAATCACTTCGAACCCAATTCGACCTTTAAACATGACTTTCGTGTGTAACTTGCAGTTGATCTATTGAAGGCAACAATGCATTTGTTTAGCCTTAAAGTCATGTCATTGAGTCTCTTCTAGTCATTAAATCATTCTAAATTAATTCGAACGAATTCTATTTTTGCCCTTCAAACATTATTTTCTTACGTAACTTGTAATTAGTCTATTAAAGACAACAATGTATTATTTTAGCGTTAAAAAGCATATGACTCAGTCTTTTCAATCATTAAATTGTTTGAGGCACTTCGAATCAATTCTCTTTTTGCATTTAGAACGCGACTTTCATGCATAACTTGTAATTGATCTATTGATGGCAACTATGCATTTTTTTAGCCTTAAAGTCATATTTTTGCGTCTCTTTTAGTCAGTAAATCATTCTAAATCACTTCGAACAAAATTCGGCCTTTAAACATGACTTTCGAGCGTAACTTGCAGTCTATCTATTATAGGCAAGAATGCATTTGTTTAGCCTTAAAGTCATGTCACTGAGTCTCTTCTAGTTATTTAATCATTCTAAATTAATTCGAACGAATTCTATTTTTGCCCTTCAAACATTATTTTGTTACATAACTTGTAATTAATGTATTGAAGACAACAATGCATAATTTTAGCGTTAAAAAGCATATCACTCAGTCTTTTCAATCATTAAATTGTTTGAAGGCACTCCGAACCAATTCTCTTTTTGCATTTAGAACGCGACTTTCATGCATAACTTGTAATTGATCTATTGATGGCAACTATGCATTTTTTTAGCCTTAAAGTCATATTTTTGCGTCTCTTTTAGTCAGTAAATCATTCTAAATCACTTCGAACAAAATTCGGCCTTTAAACATGACTTTCGAGCGTAACTTGCAGTCTATCTATTATAGGCAAGAATGCATTTGTTTAGCCTTAAAGTCATGTCACTGAGTCTCTTCTAGTTATTTAATCATTGTAAATTAATTCGAACGAATTCTATTTTTGCCCTTCAAACATTATTTTCTTACATAACTTGTAATTAATGTATTGAAGACAACAATGCATAATTTTAGCGTTAAAAAGCATATCACTCAGTCTTTTCAATCATTAAATTGTTTGAAGGCACTCCGAACCAATTCTCTTTTTGCATTTAGAACGCGACTTTCATGCATAACTTGTAATTGATCTATTGATGGCAACTATGCATTTTTTTAGCCTTAAAGTCATATTTTTGCGTCTCTTTTAGTCAGTAAATCATTCTAAATCACTCCGAACAAAATTCGGCCTTTAAACATGACTTTCGAGCGTAACTTGCAGTTGATCTATTATAGGCAAGAATGCATTTGTTTAGCCTTAAAGTCATGTCACTGAGTCTCTTCTAGTTATTTAATCATTCTAAATTAATTCGAACGAATTCTAATTTTGCCCTTCAAACATTATTTTCTTACATAACTTGTAATTAATGTATTGAAGACAACAATGCATAATTTTAGCGTTAAAAAGCATATCACTCAGTCTTTTCAATCATTAAATTGTTTGAAGGCACTCCGAACCAATTCTCTTTTTGCATTTAGAACGCGACTTTCATGCATAACTTGTAATTGATCTATTGATGGCAACTATGAATTTTTTTAGCCTTAAAGTCATATTTTTGCGTCTCTTTTTGTCAGTAAATCATTCTAAATCACTTCGAACGAAATTCGGCCTTTAAACATGACTTTCATGCGTAACTTGCAGTTGATCTATTATAGGCAAGAATGCATTTGTTTAGCCTTAAAGTCATGTCACTGAGTCTCTTCTAGTTATTTAATCATTCTAAATTAATTCGAACGAATTCTATTTTTTGCCCTTCAAACATTATTTTCTTACATAACTTGTAATTAATGTATTGAAGACAACAATGCATAATTTTAGCGTTAAAAAGCATATCACTCAATCTTTTCAATCATTAAATTGTTTGAAGGCACTCCGAACCAATTCTCTTTTTGCATTTAGAACGCGACTTTCATGCATAACTTGTAATTGATCTATTGATGGCAACTACCCATTTTTTTAGCCTTAAAGTCATATTTTTCCGTCTCTTTTAGTCAGTAAATCATTCTAAATCACTTTGAACGAAATTCGGCCTTTAAACATGAATTTCGTGCGTAACTTGCAGTTGATCTATTGGAGGCAACAATGCATTTGTTTAGCCTTAAAGTCATGTCATTGAGTCTCTTCTAGTCATTAAATCATTCTAAATTAATTCGAACGAATTCTATTTTTGCCCTTCAAACATTATTTTCTTACATAACTTGTAATTAATCTATTGAAGACAACAATGTATTATTTTAGCGTTAAAAAGCATATCACTCAGTCTTTTCAATCAATAAATTGTTTGAAGGCACTTCGAACCAATTCTCTTTTTGCATTTAGAACGCGACTTTCATGCATAACTTGTAATTGATCTATTGAGGGCAACTATGCATTTTTTTAGCCTGAAAGTCATTTTTTTGCGTCTCTTTTAGTCAGTAAATCATTCTAAATCACTTCGAACGAAATTCGACCTTTAAACATGAATTTCGTGCGTAACTTGCAGTTGATCTATTGAAGGCAACATTGCATTTGTTAAGCCTTAAAGTCATGTCATTGAGTCTCTTCTAGTCATTAAATCATTCTAAATTAATTCGAACGAATTCTATTTTCGCCCTTCAAACATTATTTTCTTACATAACTTGTAATTAATCTATTGAAGACAACAATGCATTATTTTAGCATTAAAAAGCATATGACTAAGTCATTTCAATCATTAAATTGTTTGAAGGCACTTCGAATCAATTCTCTTTTTGCGTTTAGAACGCGACTTTCATGCATAACTTGTAATTGATCTATTGAGGGCAACTATGCATTTTTTTAGCCTGAAAGTCATTTTTTTGCGTCTCTTTTAGTCTGTAAATCATTCTAACTCACTTCGAACAAAATTCGGCCTTTAAACATGAATTTCGTGCGTAACTTGCAATTGATCTATTGAAGGCAACATTGCATTTGTTAAGCCTTAAAGTCATGTCATTGAGTCTCTTCTAGTCATTAAATCATTCTAAATTAATTCGAACGAATTCTATTTTCGCCCTTCAAACATTATTTTCTTACATAACTTGTAATTAATCTATTTAAGACAACAATGCATTATTTTAGAATTAAAAAGCATATGACTCAGTCTTTTCAATAATTAAATTGTTTGAAGGCACTTCGAACTAGTTCTCTTTTTGCAATTAAAACGGGACTTTCATGCATAACTTGTAATTGATCTATTGAGGGCAAGTATGCATTTTTTTAGCCTGAAAGTCATATTTTTGCGTCTCTTTTAGTCAGTAAATCATTCTAAATCACTTCCAACGAAATTCGGCCTTTAAACATGAATTTCATGCGTAACTTGCAGTTGATCTATTGAAGGCAACATTGCATTTGTTAAGCCTTAAAGTCATGTCATTGAGTCTCTTCTAGTCATTAAATCATTCTAAATTAATTCGAACGAATTCTATTTTCGCCCTTCAAACATTATTTTCTTACATAACTTGTAATTAATCTATTGAAGACAACAATGCATTATTTTAGCATTAAAAAGCATATGACTCAGTCTTTTCAATCATCAAATTGTTTGAAGGCACTTCGAATCAATTCTCTTTTTGCATTTAGAACGCGACTTTCATGCATAACTTGTAATTGATCTATTGATGCCAACTATGCATTTTTTTAGCCTTAAAGTCATATTTTTGCGTCTCTTTTAGTCAGTAAATCATTCCAAATCACTTCGAACAAAATTCGGCCTTTAAACATGACTTTCGTGCGTAACTTGCAGTTGATCTATTATAAGCAAGAATGCATTTGTTTAGCCTTAAAGTCATGTCACTGAGTCTCTTCTAGTTATTAAATCATTCTAAATTAATTCGAACGAATTCTATTTTTGCCCTTCAAACATTATTTTCTTACATAACTTGTAATTAATGTATTGAAGACAACAATGCATAATTTTAGCGTTAAAAAGCATATCACTCAGTCTTTTCAATCATTAAATTGTTTGAAGGTACTCCGAACCAATTCTCTTTTTGCATTTTGAACGCGACTTCCATGCATAACTTGTAATTGATCTATTGATGGCAACTATGCATTTTTTTAGCCTTAAAGTCATATTTTTGCGTCTCTTTTAGTCAGTAAATCATTCTAAATCACTTCGAACGAAATTCGGCCTTTAAACATGAATTTCGTGCGTAACTTGCAGTTGATCTATTGAAGGCAACAATGCATTTGTTTAGCCTTAAAGTCATGTCATTGAGTCTCTTCTAGTCATTAAATCATTCTAAATTAATTCAAACGAATTCTATTTTCGCCCTTCAAACATTATTTTCTTACATAACTTGTAATTAATCTATTGAAGACAACAATGCATTATTTTAGCATTAAAAAGCATATGACTCAGTCTTTTCAATCGTTAAATTGTTTGAAGGCATTTCGAACCAGTTCTCTTTTTGCAATTAAAACGCGACTTTCGTCCATAACTTGCAATTGATCTATTGATGGCACCATGCATTTTTTAGCGTTGAAGTCATATTTTTGCGTCTCTTTTAGTCAGTAAATCATTCTAAATCACTTCGTATGAAATTCGGCATTCGAACATGACTTTCGTGCATAACTTGCAGTTGATCTATTATAGGCAAGAATGCATTTGTTTAGCCTTAAAGTCATGTCACTGAGTCTCTTCTAGTCATTGAATCATTCTAAATTAATTCGAACGAATTCTGTTTTTGCCCTCCAAACATTATTTTCTTACATAACTTGTAATTAATCTATTCAAGACAACAATGCATTATTTTAGCATTAAAAAGCATATCACTCAGTCTTTTCAATCATTAAATTGTTTGAAGGCACTTCGAAAAAATTCTCTTTTTGCATTTAGAACGTGACTTTCATGCATAACTTGCAATTGATCTATTGATGACAACTATGCATTTTTTTAGCCTGAAAGTCATATTTTTGCGTCACTTTGTGTCAGTAAATCATTCTAAATCACTTCGAACCAAATTCGACCTTTAAACATGACTTTCGTGTGTAACTTGCAGTGGATCTATTGAAGGCAACAATGCATTTGTTTAGCCTTAAAGTCATGTCATTGAGTCTCTTCTAGTCATTAAATCATTCTAAATTAATTCGAACGAATTCTATTTTTGCCCTTCAAACATTATTTTCTTACGTAACTTGTAATTAGTCTATTAAAGACAACAATGTATTATTTTAGCGTTAAAAAGCATATGACTCAGTCTTTTCAATCATTAAATTGTTTGAAGGCACATCGAATCAATTCTCTTTTTGCATTTAGAACGCGACTTTCATGCATAACTTGTAATTGATCTATTGATGGCAACTATGCATTTTTTTAGCCTTAAAGTCATATTTTTGCGTCTTTTTTAGTCAGTAAATCATTCTAAATCACTTCGAACAAAATTCGGCCTTTAAAATTGAATTTCGTGCGTAACTTGCAGTTGATCTATTGAAGGCAACAATGCATTTGTTAAGCCTTAAAGTCATGTCATTGAGTCTCTTCTAGTCATTAAATCATTCTAAATTAATTCGAACGAATTCTATTTTCGCCCTTCAAACATTATTTTCTTACATAACTTGTAATTAATCTATTGAAGACAACAATGCATTATTTTAGCATTAAAAAGCATATGACTCAGTCTTTTCAATCATTAAATTGTTTGAAGGCACTTCGAACCAATTCTCTTTTTGCATTTAGAACGCGACTTTCGTGCATAACTTGCAATTGATCTATTGATGGCACCATGCATTTTTTAGCATTGAAGTCATATTTTTGCGTCTCTTTTAGTCAGTAAGTAATTCTAAATCACTTCGTATGAAATTCGGCATTCGAACATGACTTTCGTGCATAACTTACAGTTGATCTATTATAGGCAAGAATGCATTTGTTTAGCCTTAAAGTCATGTCACTGAGTCTCTTCTAGTCATTAAATCATTCTGAATTAATTCGAACGAATTCTATTTTCGCCCTTCAAATATTATTTTCTTACATAACGTGTAATTAATCTATTGAAGACAGCAATGCATTATTTTAGCATTAAAAAGCATATCACTCAGGCTTTTCAATCATTAAATTGTTTGAAGGCACTTCGAACCAATTCTCTTTTTGCATTCAGAACGTGACTTTCAAGCATAACTTGTAATTGATCTATTGATGACAACTATGCATTTTTTTAGCATTAAAAAGCATATCACTCAGTCTTTTCAATCATTAAATTGTTTGAACGCACTTCGAACCAATTCTCCTTTTGCATTTAAAACGCGACTTTCATGCATAACTTGCAATTGATCTATTGATGGCAACTATGCTTTTTTTTAGCCTTAAAGTCATATTTTTGCGTCTCTTTTAGTCAGTAAATCATTCTAAATCTCTTCGAACGAAATTCGGCCTTTAAACATGACTTTCGTGCATAACTTGCAGTTGATCTATTGAAGGCAACAATGCATTTGTTAAGCCTTAAAGTCATGTCATTGCGTCTCTTCTAGTCATTAAATCATTCTAAATTAATTCGAACGAATTCTATTTTTGCCCTTCAAACATTTTTTTCTTACATAACTTGTAATTAATCTATTGAAGACAACAATGTATTATTTTAGCGTTAAAAAGCATATGACTCAGTCTTTTCAATCATTGAATTGTTTGAAGGGACTTCGAACCAATTCTCTTTTTGCATTTAGAACGCGACTTTCATGCATTACTTGCAATTGATCTATTGAGGGTAACTATGCATTTTTATAGCCTGAAAGTCATATTTTTGCGTCTCTTTTAGTCAGTAAATCATTCTAACTCACTTTGAACGAAATTCGGCCTTTAAAATTGAATTTCGTGCGTAACTTGCAGTTGATCTATTGAAGGCAACAATGCATTTGTTAAGCCTTAAAGTCATGTCATTGAGTCTCTTCTAGTCATTAAATCATTCTAAATTAATTCGAACGAATTCTATTTTCGCCCTTCAAACATTATTTTCTTACATAACTTGTAATTAATCTATTGAAGACAACAATGCATTATTTTAGCATTAAAAAGCATATGACTCAATCTTTTCAATCATTAAATTGTTTGAAGGCACTTCGAACCAATTCTCTTTTTGCATTTAGAACGCGACTTTCGTGCATAACTTGCAATTGATCTATTGATGGCACCATGCATTTTTTAGCGTTGAAGTCATATTTTTGCGTCTCTTTTAGTCAGTAAGTAATTCTAAATCACTTCGTTTGAAATTCGGCATTCGAACATGACTTTCGTGCATAACTTACAGTTGATCTATTATAGGCAAGAATGCATTTGTTTAGCCTTAAAGTCATGTCATTGAGTCTCTTCTAGTCATTAAATCATTCTGAATTAATTCGAACGAATTCTATTTTCGCCCTTCAAATATTATTTTCTTACATAACTTGTAATTAATCTATTGAAGACAACAATGCATTATTTTAGCATTAAAAAGCATATCACTCAGTTTTTTCAATAATTAATTTGTTTGAACGCACTTCGAACCAATTCTCTTTTTGCAATTAAAACGCGACTTTCGTCCATAACTTGCAATTGATCTATTGATGGCACCATGCATTTTTTAGCGTTTAAATCATATTTTTGCGTCTCTTTTAGTCAGTAAATCATTCTAAATCACTTCGTATGAAATTCGGCATTCGAACATGACTTTCGTGCATAACTTGCAGTTGATCTATTATAGGCAAGAATGCATTTGTTTAGCCTTAAAGTCATGTCACTGAGTCTCTTCTAGTCATTAAATCATTCTAAATTAATTCGAACGAATTCTATTTTTGCCCTTCAAACATTATTTTCTTACATAACGTGTAATTAATCTATTGAAGACAGCAATGCATTATTTTAGCATTAAAAAGCATATCACTCAGGCTTTTCAATCATTAAATTGTTTGAAGGCACTTCGAACCAATTCTCTTTTTGCATTCAGAACGTGACTTTCAAGCATAACTTGTAATTGATCTATTGATGACAACTATGCATTTTTTTAGCATTAAAAAGCATATCACTCAGTCTTTTCAATCATTAAATTGTTTGAACGCACTTCGAACCAATTCTCCTTTTGCATTTAAAACGCGACTTTCATGCATAACTTGCAATTGATCTATTGATGGCAACTATGCTTTTTTTTAGCCTTAAAATCATATTTTTGCGTCTCTTTTAGTCAGTAAATCATTCTAAATCTCTTCGAACGAAATTCGGCCTTTAAACATGACTTTCGTGCATAACTTGCAGTTGATCTATTGAAGGCAACAATGCATTTGTTAAGCCTTAAAGTCATGTCATTGCGTCTCTTCTAGTCATTAAATCATTCTAAATTAATTCGAACGAATTCTATTTTTGCCCTTCAAACATTTTTTTCTTACATAACTTGTAATTAATCTATTGAAGACAACAATGTATTATTTTAGCGTTAAAAAGCATATGACTCAGTCTTTTCAATCATTGAATTGTTTGAAGGGACTTCGAACCAATTCTCTTTTTGCATTTAGAACGCGACTTTGATGCATAACTTGCAATTGATCTATTGAGGGTAACTATGCATTTTTATAGCCTGAAAGTCATATTTTTGCGTCTCTTTTAGTCAGTAAATCATTCTAAATCACTTCGAACGAAATTCGGCCTTTAAAATTGAATTTCGTGCGTAACTTGCAGTTGATCTATTGAAGGCAACAATGCATTTGTTAAGCCTTAAAGTCATGTCATTGAGTCTCTTGTAGTCATTAAATCATTCTAAATTAATTCGAACGACTTCTATTTTCGCCCTTCAAACATTATTTTCTTACATAACTTGTAATTAATCTATTGAAGACAACAATGCATTATTTTAGCATTAAAAAGCATATGACTCAGTCTTTTCAATCATTAAATTGTTTGAAGGCACTTCGAACCAATTCTCTTTTTGCATTTAGAACGCGACTTTCGTGCATAACTTGCAATTGATCTATTGATGGCACCATGCATTTTTTAGCGTTGAAGTCATATTTTTGCGTCTCTTTTAGTCAGTAAATCATTCTAAATCACTTCGTATGAAATTCGGCATTCGAACATGACTTTCGTGCATAACTTGCAGTTGATCTATTATAGGCAAGAATGCATTTGTTTAGCCTTAAAGTCATGTCACTGAGTCTCTTCTAGTCATTGAATCATTCTAAATTAATTCGAACGAATTCTGTTTTTGCCCTCCAAACATTATTTTCTTACATAACTTGTAATTAATCTATTCAAGACAACAATGCATTATTTTAGCATTAAAAAACATATCACTCAGTCTTTTCAATCATTAAATTGTTTGAAGGCACTTCGAAAAAATTCTCTTTTTGCATTTAGAACGTGACTTTCATGCATAACTTGCAATTGATCTATTGATGACAACTATGCATTTTTTTAGCCTGAAAGTCATATTTTTGCGTCACTTTGTGTCAGTAAATCATTCTAAATCACTTCGAACCAAATTCGACCTTTAAACATGACTTTCGTGTGTAACTTGCAGTTGATCTATTGAAGGCAACAATGCATTTGTTTAGCCTTAAAGTCATGTCATTGAGTCTCTTCTAGTCATTAAATCATTCTAAATTAATTCGAACGAATTCTATTTTTGCCCTTCAAACATTATTTTCTTACGTAACTTGTAATTAGTCTATTAAAGACAACAATGTATTATTTTAGCGTTAAAAAGCATATGACTCAGTCTTTTCAATCATTAAATTGTTTGAAGGCACATCGAATCAATTCTCTTTTTGCATTTAGAACGCGACTTTCATGCATAACTTGTAATTGATCTATTGATGGCAACTACGCATTTTTTTAGCCTTAAAGTCATATTTTTGCGTCTTTTTTAGTCAGTAAATCATTCTAAATCACTTCGAACAAAATTCGGCCTTTAAAATTGAATTTCATGCGTAACTTGCAGTTGATCTATTGAAGGCAACAATGCATTTGTTAAGCCTTAAAGTCATGTCATTGAGTCTCTTCTAGTCATTAAATCATTCTAAATTAATTCGAACGAATTCTATTTTCGCCCTTCAAACATTATTTTCTTACATAACTTGTAATTAATCTATTGAAGACAACAATGCATTATTTTAGCATTAAAAAGCATATGACTCAGTCTTTTCAATCATTAAATTGTTTGAAGGCACTTCGAACCAATTCTCTTTTTGCATTTAGAACGCGACTTTCGTGCATAACTTGCAATTGATCTATTGATGGCACCATGCATTTTTTAGCATTGAAGTCATATTTTTGCGTCTCTTTTAGTCAGTAAGTAATTCTAAATCACTTCGTATGAAATTCGGCATTCGAACATGACTTTCGTGCATAACTTACAGTTGATCTATTATAGGCAAGAATGCATTTGTTTAGCCTTAAAGTCATGTCACTGAGTCTCTTCTAGTCATTAAATCATTCTGAATTAATTCGAACGAATTCTATTTTCGCCCTTCAAATATTATTTTCTTACATAACTTGTAATTAATCTATTGAAGACAACAATGCATTATTTTAGCATTAAAAAGCATATCACTCAGTCTTTTCAATAATTAATTTGTTTGAACGCACTTCGAACCAATTCTCTTTTTGCAATTAAAACGCGACTTTCGTGCATAACTTGCAATTGATCTATTGATGGCACCATGCATTTTTTAGCGTTTAAATCATATTTTTGCGTCTCTTTTAGTCAGTAAATCATTCTAAATCACTTCGTATGAAATTCGGCATTCGAACATGACTTTCGTGCATAACTTGCAGTTGATCTATTATAGGCAAGAATGCATTTGTTTAGCCTTAAAGTCATGTCACTGAGTCTCTTCTAGTCATTAAATCATTCTAAATTAATTCGAACGAATTCTATTTTTGCCCTTCAAACATTATTTTCTTACATAACGTGTAATTAATCTATTGAAGACAGCAATGCATTATTTTAGCATTAAAAAGCATATCACTCAGGCTTTTCAATCATTAAATTGTTTGAAGGCACTTCGAACCAATTCTCTTTTTGCATTCAGAACGTGACTTTCAAGCATAACTTGTAATTGATCTATTGATGACAACTATGCATTTTTTTAGCATTAAAAAGCATATCACTCAGTCTTTTCAATCATTAAATTGTTTGAACGCACTTCGAACCAATTCTCCTTTTGCATTTAAAACGCGACTTTCATGCATAACTTGCAATTGATCTATTGATGGCAACTATGCTTTTTTTTAGCCTTAAAGTCATACTTTTGCGTCTCTTTTAGTCAGTAAATCATTCTAAATCTCTTCGAACGAAATTCGGCCTTTAAACATGACTTTCGTGCATAACTTGCAGTTGATCTATTGAAGGCAACAATGCATTTGTTAAGCCATAAAGTCATGTCATTGCGTCTCTTCTAGTCATTAAATCATTCTAAATTAATTCGAACGAATTCTATTTTTGCCCTTCAAACATTTTTTTCTTACATAACTTGTAATTAATCTATTGAAGACAACAATGTATTATTTTAGCGTTAAAAAGCATATGACTCAGTCTTTTCAATCATTGAATTGTTTGAAGGGACTTCGAACCAATTCTCTTTTTGCATTTAGAACGCGACTTTGATGCATAACTTGCAATTGATCTATTGAGGGTAACTATGCATTTTTATAGCCTGAAAGTCATATTTTTGCGTCTCTTTTAGTCAGTAAATCATTCTAAATCACTTCGAACGAAATTCGGCCTTTAAAATTGAATTTCGTGCGTAACTTGCAGTTGATCTATTGAAGGCAACAATGCATTTGTTAAGCCTTAAAGTCATGTCATTGAGTCTCTTGTAGTCATTAAATCATTCTAAATTAATTCGAACGACTTCTATTTTCGCCCTTCAAACATTATTTTCTTACATAACTTGTAATTAATCTATTGAAGACAACAATGCATTATTTTAGCATTAAAAAGCATATGACTCAGTCTTTTCAATCATTAAATTGTTTGAAGGCACTTCGAACCAATTCTCTTTTTGCATTTAGAACGCGACTTTCGTGCATAACTTGCAATTGATCTATTGATGGCACCATGCATTTTTTAGCGTTGAAGTCATATTTTTGCGTCTCTTTTAGTCAGTAAATCATTCTAAATCACTTCGTATGAAATTCGGCATTCGAACATGACTTTCGTGCATAACTTGCAGTTGATCTATTATAGGCAAGAATGCATTTGTTTAGCCTTAAAGTCATGTCACTGAGTCTCTTCTAGTCATTGAATCATTCTAAATTAATTCGAACGAATTCTGTTTTTGCCCTCCAAACATTATTTTCTTACATAACTTGTAATTAATCTATTCAAGACAACAATGCATTATTTTAGCATTAAAAAACATATCACTCAGTCTTTTCAATCATTAAATTGTTTGAAGGCACTTCGAAAAAATTCTCTTTTTGCATTTAGAACGTGACTTTCATGCATAACTTGCAATTGATCTATTGATGACAACTATGCATTTTTTTAGCCTGAAAGTCATATTTTTGCGTCACTTTGTGTCAGTAAATCATTCTAAATCACTTCGAACCAAATTCGACCTTTAAACATGACTTTCGTGTGTAACTTGCAGTTGATCTATTGAAGGCAACAATGCATTTGTTTAGCCTTAAAGTCATGTCATTGAGTCTCTTCTAGTCATTAAATCATTCTAAATTAATTCGAACGAATTCTATTTTTGCCCTTCAAACATTATTTTCTTACGTAACTTGTAATTAGTCTATTAAAGACAACAATGTATTATTTTAGCGTTAAAAAGCATATGACTCAGTCTTTTCAATCATTAAATTGTTTGAAGGCACATCGAATCAATTCTCTTTTTGCATTTAGAACGCGACTTTCATGCATAACTTGTAATTGATCTATTGATGGCAACTACGCATTTTTTTAGCCTTAAAGTCATATTTTTGCGTCTTTTTTAGTCAGTAAATCATTCTAAATCACTTCGAACAAAATTCGGCCTTTAAAATTGAATTTCGTGCGTAACTTGCAGTTGATCTATTGAAGGCAACAATGCATTTGTTAAGCCTTAAAGTCATGTCATTGAGTCTCTTCTAGTCATTAAATCATTCTAAATTAATTCGAACGAATTCTATTTTCGCCCTTCAAACATTATTTTCTTACATAACTTGTAATTAATCTATTGAAGACAACAATGCATTATTTTAGCATTAAAAAGCATATGACTCAGTCTTTTCAATCATTAAATTGTTTGAAGGCACTTCGAACCAATTCTCTTTTTGCATTTAGAACGCGACTTTCGTGCATAACTTGCAATTGATCTATTGATGGCACCATGCATTTTTTAGCATTGAAGTCATATTTTTGCGTCTCTTTTAGTCAGTAAGTAATTCTAAATCACTTCGTATGAAATTCGGCATTCGAACATGACTTTCGTGCATAACTTACAGTTGATCTATTATAGGCAAGAATGCATTTGTTTAGCCTTAAAGTCATGTCACTGAGTCTCTTCTAGTCATTAAATCATTCTGAATTAATTCGAACGAATTCTATTTTCGCCCTTCAAATATTATTTTCTTACATAACTTGTAATTAATCTATTGAAGACAACAATGCATTATTTTAGCATTAAAAAGCATATCACTCAGTCTTTTCAATAATTAATTTGTTTGAACGCACTTCGAACCAATTCTCTTTTTGCAATTAAAACGCGACTTTCGTGCATAACTTGCAATTGATCTATTGATGGCACCATGCATTTTTTAGCGTTTAAATCATATTTTTGCGTCTCTTTTAGTCAGTAAATCATTCTAAATCACTTCGTATGAAATTCGGCATTCGAACATGACTTTCGTGCATAACTTGCAGTTGATCTATTATAGGCAAGAATGCATTTGTTTAGCCTTAAAGTCATGTCACTGAGTCTCTTCTAGTCATTAAATCATTCTAAATTAATTCGAACGAATTCTATTTTTGCCCTTCAAACATTATTTTCTTACATAACGTGTAATTAATCTATTGAAGACAGCAATGCATTATTTTAGCATTAAAAAGCATATCACTCAGGCTTTTCAATCATTAAATTGTTTGAAGGCACTTCGAACCAATTCTCTTTTTGCATTCAGAACGTGACTTTCAAGCATAACTTGTAATTGATCTATTGATGACAACTATGCATTTTTTTAGCATTAAAAAGCATATCACTCAGTCTTTTCAATCATTAAATTGTTTGAACGCACTTCGAACCAATTCTCCTTTTGCATTTAAAACGCGACTTTCATGCATAACTTGCAATTGATCTATTGATGGCAACTATGCTTTTTTTTAGCCTTAAAGTCATACTTTTGCGTCTCTTTTAGTCAGTAAATCATTCTAAATCTCTTCGAACGAAATTCGGCCTTTAAACATGACTTTCGTGCATAACTTGCAGTTGATCTATTGAAGGCAACAATGCATTTGTTAAGCCATAAAGTCATGTCATTGCGTCTCTTCTAGTCATTAAATCATTCTAAATTAATTCGAACGAATTCTATTTTTGCCCTTCAAACATTTTTTTCTTACATAACTTGTAATTAATCTATTGAAGACAACAATGTATTATTTTAGCGTTAAAAAGCATATGACTCAGTCTTTTCAATCATTGAATTGTTTGAAGGGACTTCGAACCAATTCTCTTTTTGCATTTAGAACGCGACTTTCATGCATTACTTGCAATTGATCTATTGAGGGTAACTATGCATTTTTATAGCCTGAAAGTCATATTTTTGCGTCTCTTTTAGTCAGTAAATCATTCTAAATCACTTCGAACGAAATTCGGCCTTTAAAATTGAATTTCGTGCGTAACTTGCAGTTGATCTATTGAAGGCAACAATGCATTTGTTAAGCCTTAAAGTCATGTCATTGAGTCTCTTCTAGTCATTAAATCATTCTAAATTAATTCGAACGAATTCTATTTTCGCCCTTCAAACATTATTTTCTTACATAACTTGTAATTAATCTATTGAAGACAACAATGCATTATTTTAGCATTAAAAAGCATATGACTCAGTCTTTTCAATCATTAAATTGTTTGAAGGCACTTCGAACCAATTCTCTTTTTGCATTTAGAACGCGACTTTCGTGCATAACTTGCAATTGATCTATTGATGGCACCATGCATTTTTTAGCATTGAAGTCATATTTTTGCGTCTCTTTTAGTCAGTAAGTAATTCTAAATCACTTCGTATGAAATTCGGCATTCGAACATGACTTTCGTGCATAACTTACAGTTGATCTATTATAGGCAAGAATGCATTTGTTTAGCCTTAAAGTCATGTCACTGAGTCTCTTCTAGTCATTAAATCATTCTGAATTAATTCGAACGAATTCTATTTTCGCCCTTCAAATATTATTTTCTTACATAACGTGTAATTAATCTATTGAAGACAGCAATGCATTATTTTAGCATTAAAAAGCATATCACTCAGGCTTTTCAATCATTAAATTGTTTGAAGGCACTTCGAACCAATTCTCTTTTTGCATTCAGAACGTGACTTTCAAGCATAACTTGTAATTGATCTATTGATGACAACTATGCATTTTTTTAGCATTAAAAAGCATATCACTCAGTCTTTTCAATCATTAAATTGTTTGAACGCACTTCGAACCAATTCTCCTTTTGCATTTAAAACGCGACTTTCATGCATAACTTGCAATTGATCTATTGATGGCAACTATGCTTTTTTTTAGCCTTAAAGTCATATTTTTGCGTCTCTTTTAGTCAGTAAATCATTCTAAATCTCTTCGAACGAAATTCGGCCTTTAAACATGACTTTCGTGCATAACTTGCAGTTGATCTATTGAAGGCAACAATGCATTTGTTAAGCCTTAAAGTCATGTCATTGCGTCTCTTCTAGTCATTAAATCATTCTAAATTAATTCGAACGAATTCTATTTTTGCCCTTCAAACATTTTTTTCTTACATAACTTGTAATTAATCTATTGAAGACAACAATGTATTATTTTAGCGTTAAAAAGCATATGACTCAGTCTTTTCAATCATTGAATTGTTTGAAGGGACTTCGAACCAATTCTCTTTTTGCATTTAGAACGCGACTTTCATGCATTACTTGCAATTGATCTATTGAGGGTAACTATGCATTTTTATAGCCTGAAAGTCATATTTTTGCGTCTCTTTTAGTCAGTAAATCATTCTAACTCACTTTGAACGAAATTCGGCCTTTAAAATTGAATTTCGTGCGTAACTTGCAGTTGATCTATTGAAGGCAACAATGCATTTGTTAAGCCTTAAAGTCATGTCATTGAGTCTCTTCTAGTCATTAAATCATTCTAAATTAATTCGAACGAATTCTATTTTCGCCCTTCAAACATTATTTTCTTACATAACTTGTAATTAATCTATTGAAGACAACAATGCATTATTTTAGCATTAAAAAGCATATGACTCAATCTTTTCAATCATTAAATTGTTTGAAGGCACTTCGAACCAATTCTCTTTTTGCATTTAGAACGCGACTTTCGTGCATAACTTGCAATTGATCTATTGATGGCACCATGCATTTTTTAGCGTTGAAGTCATATTTTTGCGTCTCTTTTAGTCAGTAAGTAATTCTAAATCACTTCGTTTGAAATTCGGCATTCGAACATGACTTTCGTGCATAACTTACAGTTGATCTATTATAGGCAAGAATGCATTTGTTTAGCCTTAAAGTCATGTCATTGAGTCTCTTCTAGTCATTAAATCATTCTGAATTAATTCGAACGAATTCTATTTTCGCCCTTCAAATATTATTTTCTTACATAACTTGTAATTAATCTATTGAAGACAACAATGCATTATTTTAGCATTAAAAAGCATATCACTCAGTTTTTTCAATAATTAATTTGTTTGAACGCACTTCGAACCAATTCTCTTTTTGCAATTAAAACGCGACTTTCGTCCATAACTTGCAATTGATCTATTGATGGCACCATGCATTTTTTAGCGTTTAAATCATATTTTTGCGTCTCTTTTAGTCAGTAAATCATTCTAAATCACTTCGTATGAAATTCGGCATTCGAACATGACTTTCGTGCATAACTTGCAGTTGATCTATTATAGGCAAGAATGCATTTGTTTAGCCTTAAAGTCATGTCACTGAGTCTCTTCTAGTCATTAAATCATTCTAAATTAATTCGAACGAATTCTATTTTTGCCCTTCAAACATTATTTTCTTACATAACGTGTAATTAATCTATTGAAGACAGCAATGCATTATTTTAGCATTAAAAAGCATATCACTCAGGCTTTTCAATCATTAAATTGTTTGAAGGCACTTCGAACCAATTCTCTTTTTGCATTCAGAACGTGACTTTCAAGCATAACTTGTAATTGATCTATTGATGACAACTATGCATTTTTTTAGCATTAAAAAGCATATCACTCAGTCTTTTCAATCATTAAATTGTTTGAACGCACTTCGAACCAATTCTCCTTTTGCATTTAAAACGCGACTTTCATGCATAACTTGCAATTGATCTATTGATGGCAACTATGCTTTTTTTTAGCCTTAAAATCATATTTTTGCGTCTCTTTTAGTCAGTAAATCATTCTAAATCTCTTCGAACGAAATTCGGCCTTTAAACATGACTTTCGTGCATAACTTGCAGTTGATCTATTGAAGGCAACAATGCATTTGTTAAGCCTTAAAGTCATGTCATTGCGTCTCTTCTAGTCATTAAATCATTCTAAATTAATTCGAACGAATTCTATTTTTGCCCTTCAAACATTTTTTTCTTACATAACTTGTAATTAATCTATTGAAGACAACAATGTATTATTTTAGCGTTAAAAAGCATATGACTCAGTCTTTTCAATCATTGAATTGTTTGAAGGGACTTCGAACCAATTCTCTTTTTGCATTTAGAACGCGACTTTGATGCATAACTTGCAATTGATCTATTGAGGGTAACTATGCATTTTTATAGCCTGAAAGTCATATTTTTGCGTCTCTTTTAGTCAGTAAATCATTCTAAATCACTTCGAACGAAATTCGGCCTTTAAAATTGAATTTCGTGCGTAACTTGCAGTTGATCTATTGAAGGCAACAATGCATTTGTTAAGCCTTAAAGTCATGTCATTGAATCTCTTGTAGTCATTAAATCATTCTAAATTAATTCGAACGACTTCTATTTTCGCCCTTCAAACATTATTTTCTTACATAACTTGTAATTAATCTATTGAAGACAACAATGCATTATTTTAGCATTAAAAAGCATATGACTCAGTCTTTTCAATCATTAAATTGTTTGAAGGCACTTCGAACCAATTCTCTTTTTGCATTTAGAACGCGACTTTCGTGCATAACTTGCAATTGATCTATTGATGGCACCATGCATTTTTTAGCGTTGAAGTCATATTTTTGCGTCTCTTTTAGTCAGTAAATCATTCTAAATCACTTCGTATGAAATTCGGCATTCGAACATGACTTTCGTGCATAACTTGCAGTTGATCTATTATAGGCAAGAATGCATTTGTTTAGCCTTAAAGTCATGTCACTGAGTCTCTTCTAGTCATTGAATCATTCTAAATTAATTCGAACGAATTCTGTTTTTGCCCTCCAAACATTATTTTCTTACATAACTTGTAATTAATCTATTCAAGACAACAATGCATTATTTTAGCATTAAAAAACATATCACTCAGTCTTTTCAATCATTAAATTGTTTGAAGGCACTTCGAAAAAATTCTCTTTTTGCATTTAGAACGTGACTTTCATGCATAACTTGCAATTGATCTATTGATGACAACTATGCATTTTTTTAGCCTGAAAGTCATATTTTTGCGTCACTTTGTGTCAGTAAATCATTCTAAATCACTTCGAACCAAATTCGACCTTTAAACATGACTTTCGTGTGTAACTTGCAGTTGATCTATTGAAGGCAACAATGCATTTGTTTAGCCTTAAAGTCATGTCATTGAGTCTCTTCTAGTCATTAAATCATTCTAAATTAATTCGAACGAATTCTATTTTTGCCCTTCAAACATTATTTTCTTACGTAACTTGTAATTAGTCTATTAAAGACAACAATGTATTATTTTAGCGTTAAAAAGCATATGACTCAGTCTTTTCAATCATTAAATTGTTTGAAGCCACATCGAATCAATTCTCTTTTTGCATTTAGAACGCGACTTTCATGCATAACTTGTAATTGATCTATTGATGGCAACTACGCATTTTTTTAGCCTTAAAGTCATATTTTTGCGTCTTTTTTAGTCAGTAAATCATTCTAAATCACTTCGAACAAAATTCGGCCTTTAAAATTGAATTTCGTGCGTAACTTGCAGTTGATCTATTGAAGGCAACAATGCATTTGTTAAGCCTTAAAGTCATGTCATTGAGTCTCTTCTAGTCATTAAATCATTCTAAATTAATTCGAACGAATTCTATTTTCGCCCTTCAAACATTATTTTCTTACATAACTTGTAATTAATCTATTGAAGACAACAATGCATTATTTTAGCATTAAAAAGCATATGACTCAGTCTTTTCAATCATTAAATTGTTTGAAGGCACTTCGAACCAATTCTCTTTTTGCATTTAGAACGCGACTTTCGTGCATAACTTGCAATTGATCTATTGATGGCACCATGCATTTTTTAGCATTGAAGTCATATTTTTGCGTCTCTTTTAGTCAGTAAGTAATTCTAAATCACTTCGTATGAAATTCGGCATTCGAACATGACTTTCGTGCATAACTTACAGTTGATCTATTATAGGCAAGAATGCATTTGTTTAGCCTTAAAGTCATGTCACTGAGTCTCTTCTAGTCATTAAATCATTCTGAATTAATTCGAACGAATTCTATTTTCGCCCTTCAAATATTATTTTCTTACATAACTTGTAATTAATCTATTGAAGACAACAATGCATTATTTTAGCATTAAAAAGCATATCACTCAGTCTTTTCAATAATTAATTTGTTTGAACGCACTTCGAACCAATTCTCTTTTTGCAATTAAAACGCGACTTTCGTGCATAACTTGCAATTGATCTATTGATGGCACCATGCATTTTTTAGCGTTTAAATCATATTTTTGCGTCTCTTTTAGTCAGTAAATCATTCTAAATCACTTCGTATGAAATTCAGCATTCGAACATGACTTTCGTGCATAACTTGCAGTTGATCTATTATAGGCAAGAATGCATTTGTTTAGCCTTAAAGTCATGTCACTGAGTCTCTTCTAGTCATTAAATCATTCTAAATTAATTCGAACGAATTCTATTTTTGCCCTTCAAACATTATTTTCTTACATAACGTGTAATTAATCTATTGAAGACAGCAATGCATTATTTTAGCATTAAAAAGCATATCACTCAGGCTTTTCAATCATTAAATTGTTTGAAGGCACTTCGAACCAATTCTCTTTTTGCATTCAGAACGTGACTTTCAAGCATAACTTGTAATTGATCTATTGATGACAACTATGCATTTTTTTAGCATTAAAAAGCATATCACTCAGTCTTTTCAATCATTAAATTGTTTGAACGCACTTCGAACCAATTCTCCTTTTGCATTTAAAACGCGACTTTCATGCATAACTTGCAATTGATCTATTGATGGCAACTATGCTTTTTTTTAGCCTTAATGTCATACTTTTGCGTCTCTTTTAGTCAGTAAATCATTCTAAATCTCTTCGAACGAAATTCGGCCTTTAAACATGACTTTCGTGCATAACTTGCAGTTGATCTATTGAAGGCAACAATGCATTTGTTAAGCCATAAAGTCATGTCATTGCGTCTCTTCTAGTCATTAAATCATTCTAAATTAATTCGAACGAATTCTATTTTTGCCCTTCAAACATTTTTTTCTTACATAACTTGTAATTAATCTATTGAAGACAACAATGTATTATTTTAGCGTTAAAAAGCATATGACTCAGTCTTTTCAATCATTGAATTGTTTGAAGGGACTTCGAACCAATTCTCTTTTTGCATTTAGAACGCGACTTTCATGCATTACTTGCAATTGATCTATTGAGGGTAACTATGCATTTTTATAGCCTGAAAGTCATATTTTTGCGTCTCTTTTAGTCAGTAAATCATTCTAAATCACTTCGAACGAAATTCGGCCTTTAAAATTGAATTTCGTGCGTAACTTGCAGTTGATCTATTGAAGGCAACAATGCATTTGTTAAGCCTTAAAGTCATGTCATTGAGTCTCTTCTAGTCATTAAATCATTCTAAATTAATTCGAACGAATTCTATTTTCGCCCTTCAAACATTATTTTCTTACATAACTTGTAATTAATCTATTGAAGACAACAATGCATTATTTTAGCATTAAAAAGCATATGACTCAGTCTTTTCAATCATTAAATTGTTTGAAGGCACTTCGAACCAATTCTCTTTTTGCATTTAGAACGCGACTTTCGTGCATAACTTGCAATTGATCAATTGATGGCACCATGCATTTTTTAGCGTTGAAGTCATATTTTTGCGTCTCTTTTAGTCAGTAAGTAATTCTAAATCACTTCGTTTGAAATTCGGCATTCGAACATGACTTTCGTGCATAACTTACAGTTGATCTATTATAGGCAAGAATGCATTTGTTTAGCCTTAAAGTCATGTCACTGAGTCTCTTCTAGTCATTAAATCATTCTGAATTAATTCGAACGAATTCTATTTTCGCCCTTCAAATATTATTTTCTTACATAACTTGTAATTAATCTATTGAAGACAACAATGCATTATTTTAGCATTAAAAAGCATATCACTCAGTCTTTTCAATAATTAATTTGTTTGAACGCACTTCGAACCAATTCTCTTTTTGCAATTAAAACGCGACTTTCGTCCATAACTTGCAATTGATCTATTGATGGCACCATGCATTTTTTAGCGTTTAAATCAAATTTTTGCATCTCTTTTAGTCAGTAAATCATTCTAAATCACTTCGTATGAAATTCGGCATTCGAACATGACTTTCGTGCATAACTTGCAGTTGATCTATTATAGGCAAGAATGCATTTGTTTAGCCTTAAAGTCATGTTACTGAGTCTCTTCTAGTCATTAAATCATTCTAAATTAATTCGAACGAATTCTATTTTCGCCCTTCAAACATTATTTTCTTACATAACGTGTAATTAATCTATTGAAGACAGCAATGCATTATTTTAGCATTAAAAAGCATATCACTCAGGCTTTTCAATCATTAAATTGTTTGAAGGCACTTCGAACCAATTCTCTTTTTGCATTCAGAACGTGACTTTCAAGCATAACTTGTAATTGATCTATTGATGACAACTATGCATTTTTTTAGCATTAAAAAGCATATCACTCAGTCTTTTCAATCATTAAATTGTTTGAACGCACTTCGAACCAATTCTCCTTTTGCATTTAAAACGCGACTTTCATGCATAACTTGCAATTGATCTATTGATGGCAACTATGCTTTTTTTTAGCCTTAAAGTCATATTTTTGCGTCTCTTTTAGTCAGTAAATCATTCTAAATCTCTTCGAACGAAATTCGGCCTTTAAACATGACTTTCGTGCATAACTTGCAGTTGATCTATTCAAGGCAACAATGCATTTGTTAAGCCTTAAAGTCATGTCATTGCGTCTCTTCTAGTCATTAAATCATTCTAAATTAATTCGAACGAATTCTATTTTTGCCCTTCAAACATTTTTTTCTTACATAACTTGTAATTAATCTATTGAAGACAACAATGTATTATTTTAGCGTTAAAAAGCATATGACTCAGTCTTTTCAATCATTGAATTGTTTGAAGGGACTTCGAACCAATTCTCTTTTTGCATTTAGAACGCGACTTTCATGCATAACTTGTAATTGATCTATTGAGGGTAACTATGCATTTTTATAGCCTGAAAGTCATATTTTTGCGTCTCTTTTAGTCAGTAAATCATTCTAAATCACTTCGAACGAAATTCGGCCTTTAAAATTGAATTTCGTGCGTAACTTGCAGTTGATCTATTGAAGGCAACAATGCATTTGTTAAGCCTTAAAGTCATGTCATTGAGTCTCTTCTAGTCATTAAATCATTCTAAATTAATTCGAACGAATTCTATTTTCGCCCTTCAAACATTATTTTCTTACATAACTTGTAATTAATCTATTGAAGACAACAATGCATTATTTTAGCATTAAAAAGCATATGACTCAGTCTTTTCAATCATTAAATTGTTTGAAGGCACTTCGAACCAGTTCTCTTTTTGCAATTAAAACGCGACTTTCATGCATAACTTGCAATTGATCTATTGATGGCACCATGCATTTTTTAGCGTTGAAGTCATATTTTTGCGTCTCTTTTAGTCAGTAAATCATTCTAAATCACTTCGTATGAAATTCGGCATTCGAACATGACTTTCGTGCATAACTTGCAGTTGATCTATTATAGGCAAGAACGCATTTGTTTAGCCTTAAAGTCATGTCACTGAGTCTCTTCTAGTTATTAAATCATTCTAAATTAATTCGAACGAATTCTATTTTTGCCCTTCAAACATTTTTCTCTTACATAACTTGTAATTAATCTATTCAAGACAACAATACATTATTTTAGCATTAAAAAGCATATCACTCAGTCTTTTCAATCATTAAATTGTTTGAAGGCACTTCGAACCAATTCTCTTTTTGCAATTAAAACGCGACTTTCGTGCATAACTTGCAATTGATCTATTGATGGCACCATGCATTTTTTAGCGTTGAAGTCATATTTTTGCGTCTCTTTTAGTCAGTAAATCATTCTAAATCACTTCGTATGAAATTCGGCAGTCGAACATGACTTTCGTGCATAACTTGCAGTTGATCTATTATAGGCAAGAATGCATTTGTTTAGCCTTAAAGTCATGTCACTGAGTCTCTTCTAGTTATTAAATCATTCTAAATTAATTCGAACGAATTCTATTTTTGCCCTTCAAACATTATTTTCTTACCTAACTTGTAATTAATCTATTGAAGACAACAATGTATTATTTTAGCGTTAAAAAGCATATCACTCAGTCTTTTCAATCATTAAATTGTTTGAACGCACTTCGAACCAATTGTCCTTTTGCATTTAAAACGCAACTTTCATGCATAACTTGCAATTGATCTATTGATGGCACCATGCATTTTTTAGCGTTGAAGTCATATTTTTGCGTCTCTTTTAGTCAGTAAATCATTCTAAATCACTTCAAACGACATTCGGCCTTTAAACATGACTTTCGTGCGTAACTTGCAGTTGATCTACTGAAGGCAACAATGCATTTGTTTAGCCTTAAAGTCATGTCATTGAGTCTCTTCTAGTCATAAAATGATTCTAAATTAATTCGAACGAATTCTATTTTTGCCCTTCACACATTATTTTCTTACCTAACTTGTAATTAATCTATTGAAGACAACAATGTATTATTTTAGCGTTAAAAAGCATATGACTCAGTCTTTTCAATCATTAAATTGTTTGAACGCACTTCGAACCAATTCTCCTTTTGCATTTAAAACGCGACTTTCATGCATAACTTGCAATTGATCTATTGATGGCAACTATGCATTTTTTTAGCCTTAAAGTCATATTTTTGCGTCTCTTTCAGTCAGTAAATCATTATAAATCTCTTCGAACGAAATTCGGCCTTTAAACATGACTTTCGTGCATAACTTGCAGTTGATCTACTGAAGGCAACAATGCATTTGTTAAGCCTTAAAGTCAGGTCATTGAGTCTCTTCTAGTCATTAAATCATTCTAAATTAATTCGAACGAATTCTATTTTTGCCCTTCAAACATTATTTTCTTACATAACTTGTAATTAATCTATTCAAGACAACAATGCATTATTTTAGCATTAAAAAGCATATCACTCAGTCTTTTAAATCATTAAATTGTTTGAAGGCACTTCGAACCAATTCTCTTTTTGCATTTAGAACGTGATTTTCATGTATAACTTGTAATTGATCTATTGAAGGTAACTATGCATTTTTATAGCCTGAAAGTAATATTTTTGCGTCTCTTTTAGTCAGTAAATCATTCTAAATCACTTCGAACGAAATTCGGCCTTTAAAATTGAATATCGTGCGTAACTTGCAGTTGATCTATTGAAGGCAACAATGCATTTGTTAAGCCTTAAAGTCATGTCATTGAGTCTCTTCTAGTCATTAAATCATTCTAAATTAATTCGAACGAATTCTATTTTCGCCCTTCAAACAGTATTTTCTTACATAACTTGTCATTAATCTATTGAAGACAACAATGCATTATTTTAGCATTAAAAAGCATATGACTCAGTCTTTTCAATCATTAAATTGTTTGAAGGCACTTCGAACCAGTTCTCTTTTTGCAATTAAAACGCGACTTTCGTGCATAACTTGCAATTGATCTATTGATGGCACCATGCATTTTTTAGCGTTGAAGTCATATTTTTGCGTCTCTTTTAGTCAGTAAATCATTTTAAATCACTTCGTATGAACTTCGGCATTCGAACATGACTTTCGTGCATAACTTGCAGTTGATCTATTATAGGCAGGAATGCATTTGTTTAGCCTTAAAGTCATGTCACTGAGTCTCTTCTAGTCATTAAATCATTCTAAATTAATTCGAACGAATTCTATTTTTGCCCTTCAAACTTTATTTTCTTACGTAACTTGTAATTAATCTATTCAAGAAAACAATGCATTATTTTAGCATTAAAAAGCATATCACTCAGTCTTTTAAATCATTAAATTGTTTGAAGGCACTTCGAACCAATTCTCTTTTTGCATTTAGAACGTGATTTTCATGCATAACTTGTAATTGATCAATTGATGACAACTATTTATTTTTTTAGCCTGAAAGTCATATTTTTGCGTCTCTTTTTGTCAGTAAATCGTTCGAAATCACTTCGAACGAAATTCGACCTTTAAACATGACTTTCATGCGTAACTTGTAGTTGATCTATTGAAGGCAACAATGCATTTGTTTAACCTTAAAGTCATGTCATTGAGTCTCTTCTAGTCATTAAATCATTCTAAATTAATTCGATCGAATTCTATTTTTGCCCTTCAAACATTATTTTCTTACGTAACTTGTATTTAATCTATTGAAGACAACAATGCATAATTTTAGCATTAAAAGGCATATCACTCAGTCTTTTAAATCATTAAATTATCTGAACGCACTTCGAACCAATTCTCCTTTTGCATTTAAAACGCAACTTTCATGCATAACTTGCAATTGATCTATTGATGGCAACTATGCATTTTTTTAGCCATAAAGTCATATTTTTGCGTCTCTTTTAGTCAGTAAATCATTCTAAATCACTTCGAACGAAATTCGGCCTTTAAACATGACTTTCGTGCGTAACTTGCAGTTGATCTATTGAAGGCAACAATGCATTTGTTAAGCCTTAAAGTCATGTCATTGAGTCTCTTCTAGTCATTAAATCATTCTAAATTAATTCGAACGAATTCTATTTCTGCCCTTCAAACATTTTTTTGTTACGTAACTTGTAATTAATCTATTGAAGACAACAATGTATTATTTTGGCGTTAAAAAGCATATGACTCAGTCTTTTCAATCATTAAATTGTTTGAAGGCACTTCGAATCAATTCTCCTTTTGCATTTAAAAAGCGACTTTCATGCATAACTTGCAATTGATCTATTGATGGCAACTATGCATTTTTTTAGCCATAAAGTCATATTTTTGCGTCTCTTTTAGTCAGTAAATCATTCTAAATAACTTCGAACGAAATTCGGCCTTTAAACATGACTTTCGTGCGTAACTTGCTGTTGATCTATTGAAGGCAACAATGGATTTGTTTAGCCTTCAAGTCATGTCATTGAGTCTCTTCTAGTCATTAAATCATTCTAAATTAATTCGAACGAATTCTATTTCTGCCCTTCAAACATTTTTTTCTTACGTAACTTGTAATTAATCTATTGAAGACAACAATGTATTATTTTAGCGTTAAAAAGCATATGACTCAGTCTTTTCAATCATTAAATTGTTTGAAGGCACTTCGAATCAATTCTCCTTTTGCATTTAAAACGCGACTTTCATGCATAACTTGCAATTTATCTATTGATGGCAATTATGCATTTTTTTAGCCTTAAAGTCATATTTTTGCGTCTCTTTTAGTCAGTAAATCATTCGAAATCACTTCGAACGAAATTCGGCCTTTAAACATGACTTTCGTGCGTAACTTGCAGTTGATCTATTGAAGGCAATAATGCATTTGTTTAGCCTTAAAGTCATGTCATTGAGTCTCTTCTAGTCATTAAATCATTCTAAATTAATTCGAACGAATTCTATTTCTGCCCTTCAAACATTTTTTTCTAACGTAACTTGTAATTAATCTATTGAAGACAACAATGTATTATTTTAGCGTTAAAAAGCATATGACTCAGTCTTTTCAATCATTAAATTGTTTGAAGGCACTTCGAACCAATTCTCTTTTTGCATTTAGAACGCGACTTTCATGCATAACTTGTAATTGATCTATTGATGGCAACTATGCATTTTTTTAGCCGTAAAGTCATATTTTTGCGTCTCTTTTAGTCAGTAAATCATTCTAAATCACTTCGAACGAAATTCGGCCTTTAAACATGAATTTCGTGCGTAACTTGCAGTTGATCTATTGAAGGCAACAATGCATTTGTTAAGCCTTAAAGTCATGTCATTTAGTCTCTTCTAGTCATTAAATGATTCTAAATTAATTCGAACGAATTCTATTCTCGCCCTTCAAACATTATTTTCTTACATAACGTGTAATTAATCTATTGAAGACAGCAATGCATTATTTTAGCATTAAAAAGCATATCACTCAGGCTTTTCAATCATTAAATTGTTTGAAGGCACTTCGAACCAATTCTCTTTTTGCATTCAGAACATGACTTTCAAGCATAACTTGTAATTGATCTATTGATGACAACTATGCATTTTTTTAGCATTAAAAAGCATATCACTCAGTCTTTTCAATCATTAAATTGTTTGAACGCACTTCGAACCAATTCTCCTTTTGCATTTAAAACGCGACTTTCATGCATAACTTGCAATTGATCTATTGATGGCAACTATGCTTTTTTTTAGCCTTAAAGTCATATTTTTGCGTCTCTTTTAGTCAGTAAATCATTCTAAATCTCTTCGAACGAAATTCGGCCTTTAAACATGACTTTCGTGCATAACTTGCAGTTGATCTATTCAAGGCAACAATGCATTTGTTAAGCCTTAAAGTCATGTCATTGCGTCTCTTCTAGTCATTAAATCATTCTAAATTAATTCGAACGAATTCTATTTTTGCCCTTCAAACATTTTTTTCTTACATAACTTGTAATTAATCTATTGAAGACAACAATGTATTATTTTAGCGTTAAAAAGCATATGACTCAGTCTTTTCAATCATTGAATTGTTTGAAGGGACTTCGAACCAATTCTCTTTTTGCATTTAGAATGCGACTTTGATGCATAACTTGCAATTGATCTATTGAGGGTAACTATGCATTTTTATAGCCTGAAAGTCATATTTTTGCGTCTCTTTTAGTCAGTAAATCATTCGAAATCACTTCGAACGAAATTCGGCCTTTAAACATGACTTTCGTGCGTAACTTGCAGTTGATCTATTGAAGGCAATAATGCATTTGTTTAGCCTTAAAGTCATGTCATTGAGTCTCTTCTAGTCATTAAATCATTCTAAATTAATTCGAACGAATTCTATTTCTGCCCTTCAAACATTTTTTTCTAACGTAACTTGTAATTAATCTATTGAAGACAACAATGTATTATTTTAGCGTTAAAAAGCATATGACTCAGTCTTTTCAATCATTAAATTGTTTGAAGGCACTTCGAACCAATTCTCTTTTTGCATTTAGAACGCGACTTTCATGCATAACTTGTAATTGATCTATTGATGGCAACTATGCATTTTTTTAGCCGTAAAGTCATATTTTTGCGTCTCTTTTAGTCAGTAAATCATTCTAAATCACTTCGAACGAAATTCGGCCTTTAAACATGAATTTCGTGCGTAACTTGCAGTTGATCTATTGAAGGCAACAATGCATTTGTTAAGCCTTAAAGTCATGTCATTTAGTCTCTTCTAGTCATTAAATGATTCTAAATTAATTCGAACGAATTCTATTCTCGCCCTTCAAACATTATTTTCTTACATAACGTGTAATTAATCTATTGAAGACAGCAATGCATTATTTTAGCATTAAAAAGCATATCACTCAGGCTTTTCAATCATTAAATTGTTTGAAGGCACTTCGAACCAATTCTCTTTTTGCATTCAGAACATGACTTTCAAGCATAACTTGTAATTGATCTATTGATGACAACTATGCATTTTTTTAGCATTAAAAAGCATATCACTCAGTCTTTTCAATCATTAAATTGTTTGAACGCACTTCGAACCAATTCTCCTTTTGCATTTAAAACGCGACTTTCATGCATAACTTGCAATTGATCTATTGATGGCAACTATGCTTTTTTTTAGCCTTAAAGTCATATTTTTGCGTCTCTTTTAGTCAGTAAATCATTCTAAATCTCTTCGAACGAAATTCGGCCTTTAAACATGACTTTCGTGCATAACTTGCAGTTGATCTATTCAAGGCAACAATGCATTTGTTAAGCCTTAAAGTCATGTCATTGCGTCTCTTCTAGTCATTAAATCATTCTAAATTAATTCGAACGAATTCTATTTTTGCCCTTCAAACATTATTTTCTTACGTAACTTGTAATTAATCTATTGAAGACAACAATGCATAATTTTAGCATTAAAAAGCATATCACTCAGTCTTTTCAATCATTAAATTGTTTGAACGCACTTCGAACCAATTCTCCTTTTGCATTTAAAACGCGACTTTCATGCATAACTTGCAAATGATCTATTGATGGCAACTATGCATTTTTTTTGCCTTAAAGTCATATTTTTGCGTCTCTTTTTGTCAGTAAATCATTCTAAATCACTTCGAACGAAATTCGGCCTTTAAACATGACTTTCGTGCGTAACTTGCAGTTGATCTATTGAAGGCAACAATGCATTTGTTTAGCCTTAAAGTCATGTCATTGAGTCTCGTCTAGTCATTAAATCATTCTAAATTAATTCGAACGAATTCTATTTCTGCCCTTCAAACATTTTTTTCTAACGTAACTTGTAATTAATCTATTGAAGACAACAATGTATTATTTTAGCGTTAAAAAGCATATGACTCAGTCTTTTCAATCATTAAATTGTTTGAAGGCACTTCGAACCAATTCTCTTTTTGCATTTAGAACGCGACTTTCATGCATAACTTGTAATTGATCTATTGATGGCAACTATGCATTTTTTTAGCCGTAAAGTCATATTTTTGCGTCTCTTTTAGTCAGTAAATCATTCTAAATCACTTCGAACGAAATTCGGCCTTTAAACATGAATTTCGTGCGTAACTTGCAGTTGATCTATTGAAGGCAACAATGCATTTGTTAAGCCTTAAAGTCATGTCATTTAGTCTCTTCTAGTCATTAAATGATTCTAAATTAATTCGAACGAATTCTATTCTCGCCCTTCAAACATTATTTTATTACATAACGTGTAATTAATCTATTGAAGACAGCAATGCATTATTTTAGCATTAAAAAGCATATCACTCAGGCTTTTCAATCATTAAATTGTTTGAAGGCACTTCGAACCAATTCTCTTTTTGCATTCAGAACGTGACTTTCAAGCATAACTTGTAATTGATCTATTGATGACAACTATGCAGTTTTTTAGCATTAAAAAGCATATCACTCAGTCTTTTCAATCATTAAATTGTTTGAACGCACTTCGAACCAATTCTCCTTTTGCATTTAAAACGCGACTTTCATGCATAACTTGCAATTGATCTATTGATGGCAACTATGCTTTTTTTTAGCCTTAAAGTCATATTTTTGCGTCTCTTTTAGTCAGTAAATCATTCTAAATCTCTTCGAACGAAATTCGGCCTTTAAACATGACTTTCGTGCATAACTTGCAGTTGATCTATTGAAGGCAACAATGCATTTGTTAAGCCTTACAGTCATGTCATTGCGTCTCTTCTAGTCATTAAATCATTCTAAATTAATTCGAACGAATTCTATTTTTGCCCTTCAAACATTTTTTTCTTACATAACTTGTAATTAATCTATTGAAGACAACAATGTATTATTTTAGCGTTAAAAAGCATATGACTCAGTCTTTTCAATCATTGAATTGTTTGAAGGGACTTCGAACCAATTCTCTTTTTGCATTTAGAATGCGACTTTGATGCATAACTTGCAATTGATCTATTGAGGGTAACTATGCATTTTTATAGCCTGAAAGTCATGTTTTTGCGTCTCTTTTAGTCAGTAAATCATTCTAAATCACTTCGAACGAAATTCGGCCTTTAAAATTGAATTTCGTGCGTAACTTGCAGTTGATCTATTGAAGGCAACAATGCATTTGTTAAGCCTTAAAGTCATGTCATTGAGTCTCTTCTAGTCATTAAATCATTCTAAATTAATTCGAACGACTTCTATTTTTGCCCTTCACACATTATTTTCTTACCTAACTTGTAATTAATCTATTGAAGACAACAATGTATTATTTTAGCGTTAAAAAGCATATCACTCAGTCTTTTCAATCATTAAATTGTTTGAACGCACTTCGAACCAATTCTCCTTTTGCATTTAAAACGCGACTTTCATGCATAACTTGCAATTGATCTATTGATGGCAACTATGCATTTTTTTAGCCTTAAAGTCATATTTTTGCGTCTCTTTCAGTCAGTAAATCATTATAAATCTCTTCGAACGAAATTCGGCCTTTAAACATGACTTTCGTGCATAACTTGCAGTTGATCTACTGAAGGCAACAATGCATTTGTTAAGCCTTAAAGTCAGGTCATTGAGTCTCTTCTAGTCATTAAATCATTCTAAATTAATTCGAACGAATTCTATTTTTGCCCTTCAAACATTATTTTCTTACATAACTTGTAATTAATCTATTCAAGACAACAATGCATTATTTTAGCATTAAAAAGCATATCACTCAGTCTTTTAAATCATTAAATTGTTTGAAGGCACTTCGAACCAATTCTCTTTTTGCATTTAGAATGTGATTTTCATGCATAACTTGTAATTGATCTATTGAATGTAACTATGCATTTTTATAGCCTGAAAGTAATATTTTTGCGTCTCTTTTAGTCAGTAAATCATTCTAAATCACTTCGAACGAAATTCGGCCTTTAAAATTGAATATCGTGCGTAACTTGCAGTTGATCTATTGAAGGCAACAATGCATTTGTTAAGCCTTAAAGTCATGTCATTGAGTCTCTTCTAGTCATTAAATCATTCTAAATTAATTCGAACGAATTCTATTTTCGCCCTTCAAACAGTATTTTCTTACATAACTTGTCATTAATCTATTGAAGACAACAATGCATTATTTTAGCATTAAAAAGCATATGACTCAGTCTTTTCAATCATTAAATTGTTTGAAGGCACTTCGAACCAGTTCTCTTTTTGCAATTAAAACGCGACTTTCGTGCATAACTTGCAATTGATCTATTGATGGCACCATGCATTTTTTAGCGTTGAAGTCATATTTTTGCGTCTCTTTTAGTCAGTAAATCATTTTAAATCACTTCGTATGAACTTCGGCATTCGAACATGACTTTCGTGCATAACTTGCAGTTGATCTATTATAGGCAGGAATGCATTTGTTTAGCCTTAAAGTCATGTCACTGAGTCTCTTCTAGTCATTTAATCATTCTAAATTAATTCGAACGAATTCTATTTTTGCCCTTCAAACTTTATTTTCTTACATAACTTGTAATTAATCTATTCAAGAAAACAATGCATTATTTTAGCATTAAAAAGCATATCACTCAGTCTTTTAAATCATTAAATTGTTTGAAGGCACTTCGAACCAATTCTCTTTTTGCATTTAGAATGTGATTTTCATGCATAACTTGTAATTGATCAATTGATGACAACTATTTATTTTTTTAGCCTGAAAGTCATATTTTTGCGTCTCTTTTTGTCAGTAAATCGTTCGAAATCACTTCGAACGAAATTCGACCTTTAAACATGACTTTCATGCGTAACTTGTAGTTGATCTATTGAAGGCAACAATGCATTTGTTTAACCTTAAAGTCATGTCATTGAGTCTCTTCTAGTCATTAAATCATTCTAAATTAATTCGATCGAATTCTATTTTTGCCCTTCAAACATTATTTTCTTACGTAACTTGTATTTAATCTATTGAAGACAACAATGCATAATTTTAGCATTAAAACGCATATCACTCAGTCTTTTAAATCATTAAATTATCTGAACGCACTTCGAACCAATTCTCCTTTTGCATTTAAAACGCAACTTTCATGCATAACTTGCAATTGATCTATTGATGGCAACTATGCATTTTTTTAGCCATAAAGTCATATTTTTGCGTCTCTTTTAGTCAGTAAATCATTCTAAATCACTTCCAACGAAATTCGGCCTTTAAACATGACTTTCGTGCGTAACTTGCAGTTGATCTATTGAAGGCAACAATGCATTTGTTAAGCCTGAAAGTCATGTCATTGAGTCTCTTCTAGTCATTAAATCATTCTAAATTAATTCGAACGAATTCTATTTCTGCCCTTCAAACATTTTTTTGTTACGTAACTTGTAATTAATCTATTGAAGACAACAATGTATTATTTTAGCGTTAAAAAGCATATGACTCAGTCTTTTCAATCATTAAATTGTTTGAAGGCACTTCGAATCAATTCTCCTTTTGCATTTAAAAAGCGACTTTCATGCATAACTTGCAATTGATCTATTGATGGCAACTATGCATTTTTTTAGCCATAAAGTCATATTTTTGCGTCTCTTTTAGTCAGTAAATCATTCTAAATAACTTCGAACGAAATTCGGCCTTTAAACATGACTTTCGTGCGTAACTTGCTGTTGATCTATTGAAGGCAACAATGGATTTGTTTAGCCTTCAAGTCATGTCATTGAGTCTCTTCTAGTCATTAAATCATTCTAAATTAATTCGAACGAATTCTATTTCTGTCCTTCAAAAATTTTTTTCTTACGTAAATTGTAAGTAATCTATTGAAGACAACAATGCATTATTTTAGCATTAAAAAGCATATGACTCAGTCTTTTCAATCATTAAATTGTTTGAAGGAACTTCGAATCAATTCTCCTTTTGCATTTAAAACGCGACTTTCATGCATAACTTGCAATTTATCTATTGATGGCAACTATGAATTTTTTTAGCCTTATAGTCATATTTTTGCGTCTCTTTTAGTTAGTAAATCATTCTAAATCACTTCGAACGAAATTCGGCCTTTAAACATGACTTTCGTGCGTAACTTGCAGTTGATCTATTGAAGGCAACAATGCATTTGTTTAGCCTTAAAGTCATGTCATTGAGTCTCTTCTAGTCATTAAATCATTCTAAATTAATTCGAACGAATTCTATTTCTGCCCTTCAAACATTTTTTTCTTACGTAACTTGTAATTAATCTATTGAAGACAACAATGTATTATTTTAGCGTTAAAAAGCATATGACTCAGTCTTTTCAATCATTAAATTGTTTGAAGGCACTTCGAACCAATTCTCTTTTTGCATTTAGAACGCGACTTTCATGCATAACTTGTAATTGATCTATTGAGGGTAACTATGCATTTTTATAGCCTGAAAGTCATATTTTTGCGTCTCTTTTAGTCAGTAAATCATTCTAAATCAATTCGAACGAAATTCGGCCTTTAAAATTGAATTTCGTGCGTAACTTGCAGTTGATCTATTGAAGGCAACAATGCATTTGTTAAGCCTTAAAGTCATGTCATTGAGTCTCTTCTAGTCATTAAATCATTCTAAATTAATTCGAACGAATTCTATTTCTGCCCTTCAAACATTATTTTCTTACGTAACTTGTAATTAATCTATTGAAGACAACAATGTATTATTTTAGCGTTAAAAAGCATATGACTCAGTCTTTTCAATCATTAAATTGTTTGAAGGCACTTCGAACCAATTCTCTTTTTGCATTTAGAACGCGACTTTCATGCATAACTTGTAATTGATCTATTGAGGGTAACTATGCATTTTTATAGCCTGAAAGTCATATTTTTGCGTCTCTTTTAGTCAGTAAATCATTCTAAATCACTTCGAACAAAATTCGGCCTTTAAAATTGAATTTCGTGCGTAACTTGCAGTTGATCTATTGAAGGCAACAATGCATTTGTTAAGCCTTAAAGTCATGTCATTGAGTCTCTTCTAGTCATTAAATCATTCTAAATTAATTCGAACGAATTCTATTTTCGCCCTTCAAACATTATTTTCTTACATAACTTGTAATTAATCTATTGAAGACAACAGTGCATAATTTTAGCATTAAAAAGCATATCACTCAGTCTTTTCAATCATTAAATTATTTGAACGCACTTCGAACCAATTCTCCTTTTGCATTTAAAACGCGACTTTCATGCATAACTTGCAATTGATCTATTGATGGCAACTATGCATTTTTTTAGCCTTAAAGTCATATTTTTGCGTCTCTTTTAGTCAGTAAATCATTCTAAAGCACTTCGAACGAAATTCGGCCTTTAAACATGACTTTCGTGCGTAACTTGCAGTTTATCTATTGAATGCAACAATGCATTAGTTTAGGCTTAAAGTCATGTCATTGAGTCTCTACTAGTCATTAAATCATTCTAAATTAAGTCGAACGAATTCTATTTTTGCCCTTCAAAAATTATTTTCGTACATAACTTGTAATTAATCTATTCAAGACAACAATGCATTATTTTAGCATTAAAAAGCATATCACTCAGTCTTTTAAATCATTAAATTCTTTGAAGGCACTTCGAACAAATTCTCTTTTTGCATTTAGAACGTGATTTTCATGCATAACTTGTAATTGATCTATTGATGACAACTATTTATTTTTTTAGCCTGAAAGTCATATTTTTGCGTCTCTTTTTGTCAGTAAATGATTCTAAATCACTTCGAACGAAATTCGACCTTTAAACATGACTTTCATGCGTAACTTGTAGTTGATCTATTGAAGGCAACAATGCATTTGTTTAGCCTTAAAGTCATGTCATTGAGTCTCTTCTAGTCATTAAATCATTCTAAATTAATTCGAGGGAATTCTATTTTTGCCCTTCAAACATTATTTTCTTACATAACTTGTAATTAGTCTATTGAAGACAACAATGTATTATTTTAGTGTTAAAAAGCATATGACTCAGTCTTTTCAATCATTAAATTGTTTGAACGGACTTCGAACCAATTCTCCTATTGCATTTAGAACGTGACTTTCATGCATAACTTGCAATTGATCTATTCATGGCAACTATGCATTTTTATAGCCTGAAAGTAATATTTTTGCGTCTCTTTTAGTCAGTAAATCATTCTAAATCACTTCGAACGAAATTCGGCCTTTAAAATTGAATATCGTGCGTAACTTGCAGTTGATCTATTGAAGGCAACAATGCATTTGTTAAGCCTTAAAGTCATGTCATTGAGTCTCTTCTAGTCATTAAATCATTCTAAATTAATTCGAACGAATTCTATTTTCGCCCTTCAAACATTATTTTCTTACATAACTTGTCATTAATCTATTGAAGACAACAATGCATTATTTTAGCATTAAAAAGCATATGACTCAGTCTTTTCAATCATTAAATTGTTTGAAGGCACTTCGAACCAGTTCTCTTTTTGCAATTAAAACGCGACTTTCGTGCATAACTTGCAATTGATCTATTGATGGCAACTATGCATTTTTTTAGCCATAAAGTCATATTTTTGCGTCTCTTTTAGTCAGTAAATCATTCTAAATCACTTCGAACGAAATTCGGCCTTTAAAATTGAATATCGTGCGTAACTTGCAGTTGATCTATTGAAGGCAACAATGCATTTGTTAAGCCTTAAAGTCATGTCATTGAGTCTCTTCTAGTCATTAAATCATTCTAAATTAATTCGAACGAATTCTATTTTCGCCCTTCAAACAGTATTTTCTTACATAACTTGTCATTAATCTATTGAAGACAACAATGCATTATTTTAGCATTAAAAAGCATATGACTCAGTCTTTTCAATCATTAAATTGTTTGAAGGCACTTCGAACCAGTTCTCTTTTTGCAATTAAAACGCGACTTTCGTGCATAACTTGCAATTGATCTATTGATGGCACCATGCATTTTTTAGCGTTGAAGTCATATTTTTGCGTCTCTTTTAGTCAGTAAATCATTTTAAATCACTTCGTATGAACTTCGGCATTCGAACATGACTTTCGTGCATAACTTGCAGTTGATCTATTATAGGCAGGAATGCATTTGTTTAGCCTTAAAGTCATGTCACTGAGTCTCTTCTAGTCATTAAATCATTCTAAATTAATTCGAACGAATTCTATTTTTGCCCTTCAAACTTTATTTTCTTACATAACTTGTAATTAATCTATTCAAGAAAACAATGCATTATTTTAGCATTAAAAAGCATATCACTCAGTCTTTTAAATCATTAAATTGTTTGAAGGCACTTCGAACCAATTCTCTTTTTGCATTTAGAACGTGATTTTCATGCATAACTTGTAATTGATCAATTGATGACAACTATTTATTTTTTTAGCCTGAAAGTCATATTTTTGCGTCTCTTTTTGTCAGTAAATCATTCGAAATCACTTCGAACGAAATTCGACCTTTAAACATGACTTTCATGCGTAACTTGTAGTTGATCTATTGAAGGCAACAATGCATTTGTTTAACTTTAAAGTCATGTCATTGAGTCTCTTCTAGTCCTTAAATCATTCTAAATTAATTCGATCGAATTCTATTTTTGCCCTTCAAACATTATTTTCTTACGTAACTTGTATTTAATCTATTGAAGACAACAATGCATAATTTTAGCATTAAAAAGCATATCACTCAGTCTTTTAAATCATTAAATTATCTGAACGCACTTCGAACCAATTCTCCTTTTGCATTTAAAACGCAACTTTCATGCATAACTTGCAATTGATCTATTGATGGCAACTATGCATTTTTTTAGCCATAAAGTCATATTTTTGCGTCTCTTTTAGTCAGTAAATCATTCTAAATCACTTCGAACGAAATTCGGCCTTTAAACATGACTTTCGTGCTTAACTTGCAGTTGATCTATTGAAGGCAACAATGCATTTGTTAAGCCTTAAAGTCATGTCATTGAGTCTCTTCTAGTCATTAAATCATTCTAAATTAATTCGAACGAATTCTATTTCTGCCCTTCAAACATTTTTTTGTTACGTAACTTGTAATTAATCTATTGAAGACAACAATGTATTATTTTAGCGTTAAAAAGCATATGACTCAGTCTTTTCAATCATTAAATTGTTTGAAGGCACTTCGAATCAATTCTCCTTTTGCATTTAAAACGCGACTTTCATGCATAACTTGCAATTGATCTATTGATGGCAACTATGCATTTTTTTAGCCATAAAGTCATATTTTTGCGTCTCTTTTAGTCAGTAAATCATTCTAAATAACTTCGAACGAAATTCGGCCTTTAAACATGACTTTTGTGCGTAACTTGCTGTTGATCTATTGAAGGCAACAATGGATTTGTTTAGCCTTCAAGTCATGTCATTGAGTCTCTTCTAGTCATTAAATCATTCTAAATTAATTCGAACGAATTCTATTTCTGCCCTTCAAACATTTTTTTCTTACGTAACTTGTAATTAATCTATTGAAGACAACAATGTATTATTTTAGCGTTAAAAAGCATATGACTCAGTCTTTTCAATCATTAAATTGTTTGAAGGCACTTCGAATCAATTCTCCTTTTGCATTTAAAACGCGACTTTCATGCATAACTTGCAATTTATCTATTGATGGCAACTATGCATTTTTTTAGCCTTAAAGTCATATTTTTGCGTCTCTTTTAGTCAGTAAATCATTCGAAATCACTTCGAACGAAATTCGACCTTTAAACATGACTTTCGTGCGTAACTTGCAGTTGATCTATTGAAGGCAATAATGCATTTGTTTAGCCTTAAAGTCATGTCATTGAGTCTCTTCTAGTCATTAAATCATTCTAAATTAATTCGAACGAATTCTATTTCTGCCCTTCAAACATTTTTTTCTAACGTAACTTGTAATTAATCTATTGAAGACAACAATGTGTTATTTTAGCGTTAAAAAGCATATGACTCAGTCTTTTCAATCATTAAATTATTTGAAGGCACTTCGAACCAATTCTCTTTTTGCATTTAGAACGCGACTTTCATGCATAACTTGTAATTGATCTATTGATGGCAACTATGCATTTTTTTAGCCTTAAAGTCATATTTTTGCGTCTCTTTTAGTCAGTAAATCATTCTAAATCACTTCGAACGAAATTCGGCCTTTAAACATGAATTTCGTGCGTAACTTGCAGTTGATCTATTGAAGGCAACAATGCATTTGTTAAGCCTTAAAGTCATGTCATTTAGTCTCTTCTAGTCATTAAATGATTCTAAATTAATTCGAACGAATTCTATTCTCGCCCTTCAAACATTATTTTCTTACATAACTTGTAATTAATCTATTGAAGACAACAATGCATTATTTTAGCATTAAAAAGCATATGACTCAGTCTTTTCAATCATTAAATTGTTTGAAGGCACTTCGAACGAATTCTCTTTTTGCAATTAAAACGCGACTTTCGTGCATAACTAGCAATTGATCTATTGATGGCACCATGCATTTTTTAGCGTTGAAGTCATATTTTTGCATCTTTTTTAGTCAGTAAATCGTTCTAAATCACTTCGTATGAAATTCGGCATTCGAACATGACTTTCATGCATAACTTGCAGTCGATCTATTGAAGGCAACAATGCATTTGTTTAGCCTTAAAGTCATGTCATTGAGTCTCTTCTAGTCATTAAATCATTCTAAATTAATTCGAACGAATTCTATTTTTGCCCTTCAAACATTATTATCTTACGTAACTTGTAATTAATCTATTGAAGACAACAATGCATAATTTTAGCATTAAAAAGCATATCACTCAGTCTTTTCAATCATTAAATTATTTGAACGCACTTCGAACCAATTCTCCTTTTGCATTTAAAACGCGACTTTCATGCATAACTTGCAATTGATCTATTGATGGCAACTATGCATTTTTTTAGCCTTAAAGTCATATTTTTGCGTCTCTTTTAGTCAGTAAATCATTCTAAATCACCTCGAACGAAATTCGGCCTTTAAACATGACTTTCGTGCGTAACTTGCAGTTGATCTATTGCAGGCAACAATGCATTTGTTTAGCCTTAAAGTCATGTCATTGAGTCTCTTCTAGTCATTAAATCATTCTAAATTAATTCGAACGAATTCTATTTCTGTCCTTCAAACATTTTTTTCTTACGTAAATTGTAAGTAATCTATTGAAGACAACAATGCATTATTTTAGCATTAAAAAGCATATGACTCAGTCTTTTCAATCATTAAATTGTTTGAAGGAACTTCGAATCAATTCTCCTTTTGCATTTAAAACGCGACTTTCATGCATAACTTGCAATTTATCTATTGATGGCAACTATGAATTTTTTTAGCCTTATAGTCATATTTTTGCATCTCTTTTAGTTAGTAAATCATTCTAAATCACTTCGAACGAAATTCGGCCTTTAAACATGACTTTCGTGCGTAACTTGCAGTTGATCTATTGAAGGCAACAATGCATTTGTTTAGCCTTAAAGTCATGTCATTGAGTCTCTTCTAGTCATTAAATCATTCTAAATTAATTCGAACGAATTCTATTTCTGCCCTTCAAACATTTTTTTCTTACGTAACTTGTAATTAATCTACTGAAGACAACAATGTATTATTTTAGCGTTAAAAACCATATGACTCAGTCTTTTCAATCATTAAATTGTTTGAAGGCACTTCGAACCAATTCTCTTTTTGCATTTAGAACGCGACTTTCATGCATAACTTGTAATTGATCTATTGAGGGTAACTATGCATTTTTATAGCCTGAAAGTCATATTTTTGCGTCTCTTTTAGTCAGTAAATCATTCTAAATCACTTCGAACGAAATTCGGCCTTTAAAATCGAATTTCGTGCGTAACTTGCAGTTGATCTATTGAAGGCAACAATGCATTTGTTAAGCCTTAAAGTCATGTCATTGAGTCTCTTCTAGTCATTAAATCATTCTAAATTAATTCGAACGAATTCTATTTTCGCCCTTCAAACATTATTTTCTTACATAACTTGTAATTAATCTATTGAAGACAACAGTGCATAATTTTAGCATTAAAAAGCATATCACTCAGTCTTTTCAATCATTAAATTATTTGAACGCACTTCGAACCAATTCTCCTTTTGCATTTAAAACGCGACTTTCATGCATAACTTGCAATTGATCTATTGATGGCAACTATGCATTTTTTTAGCCTTAAAGTCATATTTTTGCGTCTCTTTTAGTCAGTAAATCATTCTAAATCACCTCGAACGAAATTCGGCCTTTAAACATGACTTTCGTGCGTAACTTGCCGTTGATCTATTGCAGGCAACAACGCATTTGTTTAGCCTTAAAGTCATGTCATTGAGTCTCTTCTAGTCATTAAATCATTCTAAATTAATTCGAACGAATTCTATTTCTGTCCTTCAAACATTTTTTTCTTACGTAAATTGTAAGTAATCTATTGAAGACAACAATGCATTATTTTAGCATTAAAAAGCATATGACTCAGTCTTTTCAATCATTAAATTGTTTGAAGGAACTTCGAATCAATTCTCCTTTTGCATTTAAAACGCGACTTTCATGCATAACTTGCAATTTATCTATTGATGGCAACTATGAATTTTTTTAGCCTTATAGTCATATTTTTGCGTCTCTTTTAGTTAGTAAATCATTCTAAATCACTTCGAACGAAATTCGGCCTTTAAACATGACTTTCGTGCGTAACTTGCAGTTGATCTATTGAAAGCAACAATGCATTTGTTTAGCCTTAAAGTCATGTCATTGAGTCTCTTCTAGTCATTAAATCATTCTAAATTAATTCGAACGAATTCTATTTCTGCCCTTCAAACATTTTTTTCTTACGTAACTTGTAATTAATCTACTGAAGACAACAATGTATTATTTTAGCATTAAAAACCATATGACTCAGTCTTTTCAATCATTAAATTGTTTGAAGGCACTTCGAACCAATTCTCTTTTTGCATTTAGAACGCGACATTCATGCATAACTTGTAATTGATCTATTGAGGGTAACTATGCATTTTTATAGCCTGAAAGTCATATTTTTGCGTCTCTTTTAGTCAGTAAATCATTCTAAATCACTTCGAACGAAATTCGGCCTTTAAAATTGAATTTCGTGCGTAACTTGCAGTTGATCTATTGAAGGCAACAATGCATTTGTTAAGCCTTAAAGTCATGTCATTGAGTCTCTTCTAGTCATTAAATCATTCTAAATTAATTCGAACGAATTCTATTTTCGCCCTTCAAACATTATTTTCTTACATAACTTGTAATTAATCTATTGAAGACAACAGTGCATAATTTTAGCATTAAAAAGCATATCACTCAGTCTTTTCAATCATTAAATTATTTGAACGCACTTCGAACCAATTCTCCTTTTGCATTTAAAACGCGACTTTCATGCATAACTTGCAATTGATCTATTGATGGCAACTATGCATTTTTTTAGCCTTAAAGTCATATTTTTGCGTCTCTTTTAGTCAGTAAATCATTCTAAATCACTTCGAACGAAATTCGGCCTTTAAACATGACTTTCGTGCGTAACTTGCAGTTTATCTATTGAAGGCAACAATGCATTAGTTTAGGCTTAATGTCATGTCATTGAGTCTCTACTAGTCATTAAATCATTCTAAATTAATTCGAACGAATTCTATTTTTGCCCTTCAAAAATTATTTTCGTACATAACTTGTAATTAATCTATTCAAGACAACAATGCATTATTTTAGCATTAAAAGGCATATCACTCAGTCTTTTAAATCATTAAATTGTTTGAAGGCACTTCGAACAAATTCTCTTTTTGCATTTAGAACGTGATTTTCATGCATAACTTGTAATTGATCTATTGATGACAACTATTTATTTTTTTAGCCTGAAAGTCATATTTTTGCGTCTCTTTTTGTCAGTAAATGATTCTAAATCACTTCGAACGAAATTCAACCTTTAAACATGACTTTCAGGCGTAACTTGTAGTTGATCTATTGAAGGCAACAATGCATTTGTTTAGCCTTAAAGTCATGTCATTGAGTCTCTTCTAGTCATTAAATCATTCTAAATTAATTCGAGGGAATTCTATTTTTGCCCTTCAAACATTATTTTCTTACATAACTTGTAATTAGTCTATTAAAGACAACAATGTATTATTTTAGCGTTAAAAAGCATATGACTCAGTCTTTTCAATCATTAAATTGTTTGAACGCACTTCGAACCAATTCTCCTTTTGCATTTAAAACGCGACTTTCATGCATAACTTGCAATTGATCTATTGATGGCAACTATGCATTTTTTTAGCCTTAAAGTCATATTTTTGCGTCTCTTTTAGTCAGTAAATCATTCTAAATCACTTCGAACGAAATTCGGCCTTTAAACATGACTTTCGTGCGTAACTTGCAGTTTATCTATTGAAGGCAACAATGCATTAGTTTAGGCTTAATGTCATGTCATTGAGTCTCTACTAGTCATTAAATCGTTCTAAATTAATTCGAACGAATTCTATTTTTGCCCTTCAAAAATTATTTTCGTACATAACTTGTAATTAATCTATTCAAGACAACAATGCATTATTTTAGCATTAAAAGGCATATCACTCAGTCTTTTAAATCATTAAATTGTTTGAAGGCACTTCGAACAAATTCTCTTTTTGCATTTAGAACGTGATTTTCATGCATAACTTGTAATTGATCTATTGATGACAACTATTTATTTTTTTAGCCTGAAAGTCATATTTTTGCGTCTCTTTTTGTCAGTAAATGATTCTAAATCACTTCGAACGAAATTCGACCTTTAAACATGACTTTCAGGCGTAACTTGCCGTTGATCTATTGCAGGCAACAATGCATTTGTTTAGCCTTAAAGTCATGTGATTGAGTCTCTTCTAGTCATTAAATCATTCTAAATTAATTCGAACGAATTCTATTTCTGTCCTTCAAACATTTTTTTCTTACGTAAATTGTAAGTAATCTATTGAAGACAACAATGCATTATTTTAGCATTAAAAAGCATATGACTCAGTCTTTTCAATCATTAAATTGTTTGAAGGAACTTCGAATCAATTCTCCTTTTGCATTTAAAACGCGACTTTCATGCATAACTTGCAATTTATCTATTGATGGCAACTATGAATTTTTTTAGCCTTATAGTCATATTTTTGCATCTCTTTTAGTTAGTAAATCATTCTAAATCACTTCGAACGAAATTCGGCCTTTAAACATGACTTTCGTGCGTAACTTGCAGTTGATCTATTGAAGGCAACAATGCATTTGTTTAGCCTTAAAGTCATGTCATTGAGTCTCTTCTAGTCATTAAATCATTCTAAATTAATTCGAACGAATTCTATTTCTGCCCTTCAAACATTTTTTTCTTACGTAACTTGTAATTAATCTACTGAAGACAACAATGTATTATTTTAGCGTTAAAAACCATATGACTCAGTCTTTTCAATCATTAAATTGTTTGAAGGCACTTCGAACCAATTCTCTTTTTGCATTTAGAACGCGACTTTCATGCATAACTTGTAATTGATCTATTGAGGGTAACTATGCATTTTTATAGCCTGAAAGTCATATTTTTGCGTCTCTTTTAGTCAGTAAATCATTCTAAATCACTTCGAACGAAATTCGGCCTTTAAAATCGAATTTCGTGCGTAACTTGCAGTTGATCTATTGAAGGCAACAATGCATTTGTTAAGCCTTAAAGTCATGTCATTGAGTCTCTTCTAGTCATTAAATCATTCTAAATTAATTCGAACGAATTCTATTTTCGCCCTTCAAACATTATTTTCTTACATAACTTGTAATTAATCTATTGAAGACAACAGTGCATAATTTTAGCATTAAAAAGCATATCACTCAGTCTTTTCAATCATTAAATTATTTGAACGCACTTCGAACCAATTCTCCTTTTGCATTTAAAACGCGACTTTCATGCATAACTTGCAATTGATCTATTGATGGCAACTATGCATTTTTTTAGCCTTAAAGTCATATTTTTGCGTCTCTTTTAGTCAGTAAATCATTCTAAATCACCTCGAACGAAATTCGGCCTTTAAACATGACTTTCGTGCGTAACTTGCCGTTGATCTATTGCAGGCAACAATGCATTTGTTTAGCCTTAAAGTCATGTCATTGAGTCTCTTCTAGTCATTAAATCATTCTAAATTAATTCGAACGAATTCTATTTCTGTCCTTCAAACATTTTTTTCTTACGTAAATTGTAAGTAATCTATTGAAGACAACAATGCATTATTTTAGCATTAAAAAGCATATGACTCAGTCTTTTCAATCATTAAATTGTTTGAAGGAACTTCGAATCAATTCTCCTTTTGCATTTAAAACGCGACTTTCATGCATAACTTGCAATTTATCTATTGATGGCAACTATGAATTTTTTTAGCCTTATAGTCATATTTTTGCGTCTCTTTTAGTTAGTAAATCATTCTAAATCACTTCGAACGAAATTCGGCCTTTAAACATGACTTTCGTGCGTAACTTGCAGTTGATCTATTGAAAGCAACAATGCATTTGTTTAGCCTTAAAGTCATGTCATTGAGTCTCTTCTAGTCATTAAATCATTCTAAATTAATTCGAACGAATTCTATTTCTGCCCTTCAAACATTTTTTTCTTACGTAACTTGTAATTAATCTACTGAAGACAACAATGTATTATTTTAGCATTAAAAACCATATGACTCAGTCTTTTCAATCATTAAATTGTTTGAAGGCACTTCGAACCAATTCTCTTTTTGCATTTAGAACGCGACATTCATGCATAACTTGTAATTGATCTATTGAGGGTAACTATGCATTTTTATAGCCTGAAAGTCATATTTTTGCGTCTCTTTTAGTCAGTAAATCATTCTAAATCACTTCGAACAAAATTCGGCCTTTAAAATTGAATTTCGTGCGTAACTTGCAGTTGATCTATTGAAGGCAACAATGCATTTGTTAAGCCTTAAAGTCATGTCATTGAGTCTCTTCTAGTCATTAAATCATTCTAAATTAATTCGAACGAATTCTATTTTCGCCCTTCAAACATTATTTTCTTACATAACTTGTAATTAATCTATTGAAGACAACAGTGCATAATTTTAGCATTAAAAAGCATATCACTCAGTCTTTTCAATCATTAAATTATTTGAACGCACTTCGAACCAATTCTCCTTTTGCATTTAAAACGCGACTTTCATGCATAACTTGCAATTGATCTATTGATGGCAACTATGCATTTTTTTAGCCTTAAAGTCATATTTTTGCGTCTCTTTTAGTCAGTAAATCATTCTAAATCACTTCGAACGAAATTCGGCCTTTAAACATGACTTTCGTGCGTAACTTGCAGTTTATCTATTGAAGGCAACAATGCATTAGTTTAGGCTTAATGTCATGTCATTGAGTCTCTACTAGTCATTAAATCATTCTAAATTAATTCGAACGAATTCTATTTTTGCCCTTCAAAAATTATTTTCGTACATAACTTGTAATTAATCTATTCAAGACAACAATGCATTATTTTAGCATTAAAAGGCATATCACTCAGTCTTTTAAATCATTAAATTGTTTGAAGGCACTTCGAACAAATTCTCTTTTTGCATTTAGAACGTGATTTTCATGCATAACTTGTAATTGATCTATTGATGACAACTATTTATTTTTTTAGCCTGAAAGTCATATTTTTGCGTCTCTTTTTGTCAGTAAATGATTCTAAATCACTTCGAACGAAATTCGACCTTTAAACATGACTTTCAGGCGTAACTTGTAGTTGATCTATTGAAGGCAACAATGCATTTGTTTAGCCTTAAAGTCATGTCATTGAGTCTCTTCTAGTCATTAAATCATTCTAAATTAATTCGAGGGAATTCTATTTTTGCCCTTCAAACATTATTTTCTTACATAACTTGTAATTAGTCTATTGAAGACAACAATGTATTATTTTAGCGTTAAAAAGCATATGACTCAGTCTTTTCAATCATTAAATTGTTTGAACGCACTTCGAACCAATTCTCCTTTTGCATTTAAAACGCGACTTTCATGCATAACTTGCAATTGATCTATTGATGGCAACTATGCATTTTTTTAGCCTTAAAGTCATATTTTTGCGTCTCTTTTAGTCAGTAAATCATTCTAAATCACTTCGAACGAAATTCGGCCTTTAAACATGACTTTCGTGCGTAACTTGCAGTTTATCTATTGAAGGCAACAATGCATTAGTTTAGGCTTAATGTCATGTCATTGAGTCTCTACTAGTCATTAAATCGTTCTAAATTAATTCGAACGAATTCTATTTTTGCCCTTCAAAAATTATTTTCGTACATAACTTGTAATTAATCTATTCAAGACAACAATGCATTATTTTAGCATTAAAAGGCATATCACTCAGTCTTTTAAATCATTAAATTGTTTGAAGGCACTTCGAACAAATTCTCTTTTTGCATTTAGAACGTGATTTTCATGCATAACTTGTAATTGATCTATTGATGACAACTATTTATTTTTTTAGCCTGAAAGTCATATTTTTGCGTCTCTTTTTGTCAGTAAATGATTCTAAATCACTTCGAACGAAATTCGACCTTTAAACATGACTTTCAGGCGTAACTTGTAGTTGATCTATTGAAGGCAACAATGCATTTGTTAAGCCTTAAAGTCATGTCATTGAGTCTCTTCTAGTCATTAAATCATTCTAAATTAATTCGAACGAATTCTATTTTCGCCCTTCAAACATTATTTTCTTACATAACTTGTAATTAATCTATTGAAGACAACAATGCATTATTTTAGCATTAAAAAGCATATGACTCAGTCTTTTCAATCATTAAATTGTTTGAAGGCACTTCGAACCAATTCTCTTCTTGCAATTAAAACGCGACTTTCGTGCATAACTTGCAATTGATCTATTGATGGCACCATGCATTTTTTAGCGTTGAAGTCATATTTTTGCGTCTCTTTTAGTCAGTAAATCATTCTAAATCACTTCATATGAAATTCGGCATTCGAACATGACTTTCGTGCATAACTTGCAGTTGATCTATTATAGGCAGGAATGCATTTGTTTAGCCTTAAAGTCATGTCACTGAGTCTCTTCTAGTCATTAAATCATTCTAAATTAATTCGAACGAATTCTATTTTTGCCCTTCAAACATTATTTTCTTACATAACTTGTAATTAATCTATTCAAGACAACAATGCATTATTTTAGCATTAAAAAGCATATCACTCAGTCTTTTAAATCATTAAATTGTTTGAAGGCACTTCGAACAAATTCTCTTTTTGCATTTAGAACGTGATTTTCATGCATAACTTGTAATTGATCTATTGATGACAACTATTTATTTTTTTAGCCTGAAAGTCATATTTTTGCCTCTCTTTTTGTCAGTAAATGATTCTAAATCACTTCGAACGAAATTCGACCTTTAAACATGACTTTCATGCGTAACTTGTAGTTGATCTATTGAAGGCAACAATGCATTTGTTTAGCCTTAAAGTCATGTCATTGAGTCTCTTCTAGTTATTAAATCATTCTAAATTAATTCGATCGAATTCTATATTTGCCCTTCAAACATTATTTTCTTACGTAACTTGTATTTAATCTATTGAAGACAACAATGCATAATTTTAGCATTAAAAAGCATATCACTCAGTCTTTTCAATCATTAAATTATTTGAAGGCACTTCGAACCAATTCTCCTTTTGCATTTAAAAAGCAACTTTCATGCATAACTTGCAATTGATCTATTGATGGCAACTATGCATTTTTTTAGCCATAAAGTCATATTTTTGCGTCTCTTTTAGTCAGTAAATCATTCTAAATCACTTCGAACGAAATTCGGCCTTTAAACATGACTTTCGTGCGTAACTTGCAGTTGATCTATTGAAGGCAACAATGCATTTGTTAAGCCTTAAAGTCATGTCATTGAGTCTCTTCTAGTCATTAAATCATTCTAAATTAATTCGAACGAATTCTATTTCTGCTCTTCAAACATTTTTTTCTTACGTAACTTGTAATTAATCTATTGAAGACAACAATGTATTATTTTAGCGTTAAAAAGCATATGACTCAGTCTTTTCAATCATTAAATTGTTTGAAGGCACTTCGAATCAATTCTCCTTTTGCATTTAAAACGCGACTTTCATGCATAACTTGCAATTTATCTATTGATGGCAACTATGCATTTTTTTAGCCTTAAAGTCATATTTTTGCGTCTCTTTTAGTCAGTAAATCATTCTAAATAACTTCGAACGAAATTCGGCCTTTAAACAAGACTTTCGTGCGTAACTTGCAGTTGATCTATTGCAGGGAACAATGCATTTGTTTAGCCTTCAAGTCATGTCATTGAGTCGCTTCTAGTCATTAAATCATTCTAAATTAATTCGAACGAATTCTATTTCTGCCCCTCAAACATTTTTTTCTTACGTAAATTGTAAGTAATCTATTGAAGACAACAATGTATTATTTTAGCATTAAAAAGCATATGACTCAGTCTTTTCAATCATTAAATTGTTTGAAGGAACTTCGAATCAATTCTCCTTTTGCATTTAAAACGCGACTTTCATGCATAACTTGCAATTTATCTATTGATGGCAACTATGAATTTTTTTAGCCTTATAGTCATCTTTTTGCGTCTCTTTTAGTTAGTAAATCATTCTAAATCAGTTCGAACGAAATTCGGCCTTTAAACATGACTTTCGTGCGTAACTTGCAGTTGATCTATTGAAGGCAACAATGCATTTGTTTAGCCTTAAAGTCATGTCATTGAGTCTCTTCTAGTCATTAAATCATTATAAATTAATTCGAACAAATTCTATTTCTGCCCTTCAAACTTTTTTTTCTTCCCTAACTTGTAATTAATCTATTGAAGACAACAATGTATTATTTTAGCGTTAAAAAGCATATGACTCAGTCTTTTCAATCATTAAATTGTTTGAAGGCACTGCGAATCAATTCTCCTTTTGCATTTAAAACGCGAGTTTCATGCATAACTTGCAATTTATCTATTGATGGCAACTATGCATTTTTTTAGCCTTAAAGTCATATTTTTTCGTCTCTTTTAGTCAGTAAATAATTCTAAATAACTTCAAATGAAATTCGGCCTTTAAACTTGACTTTCGTGCGTAACTTGCAGTTGATCTATTGAAGGCAACAGTGCATTTGTTTAGCCTTAAAGTCATGTCATTGAGTCTCTTCTAGTCATTAAATCATTCTAAATTAATTCGAGGGAATTCTATTTTTGCCCTTCAAACATTATTTTCTTACATAACTTGTAATTAGTCTATTGAAGACAACAATGTATTATTTTAGCGTTAAAAAGCATATGACTCAGTCTTTTCAATCATTAAATTGTTTGAAGTCACTTCGAACCAATTCTCCTTTTGCATTTAAAACGCAACTTTCATGCATAACTTGCAATTGATCTATTGATGGCAACTATGCATTTTTTTAGCCATAAAGTCGTATTTTTGCGTCTCTTTTAGTCAGTAAATCATTCTAAATCACTTCGAACGAAATTCGGCCTTTAAACATGACTTTCGTGCGTAACTTGCAGTTGATCTATTGAAGGCAACAATGCATTTGTTAAGCCTTAAAGTCATGTCACTGAGTCTCTTCTAGTCATTAAATCATTCTAAATTAATTCGAACGAATTCTATTTCTGCTCTTCAAACATTTTTTTCTTACGTAACTTGTAATTAATATATTGAAGGCAACAATGTATTATTTTAGCGTTAAAAAGCATATGACTCAGTCTTTTCAATCATTAAATTGTTTGAAGGCACTTCGAATCAATTCTCCTTTTGCATTTAAAACGCGACTTTCATGCATAACTTGCAATTTATCTATTGATGGCAACTATGCATTTGTTTAGCCTTAAAGTCATGTCATTGAGTCGCTTCTAGTCATTAAATCATTCTAAATTAATTCGAACGAATTCTATTTCTGCCCCTCAAACATTTTTTTCTTACGTAAATTGTAAGTAATCTATTGAAGACAACAATGTATTATTTTAGCATTAAAAAGCATATGACTCAGTCTTTTAAATCATTAAATTGTTTGAAGGAACTTCGAATCAATTCTCCTTTTGCATTTAAAACGCGACTTTCATGCATAACTTGCAATTTATCTATTGATGGCAACTATGAATTTTTGTAGCCTTATAGTCATCTTTTTGCGTCTCTTTTAGTTAGTAAATCATTCTAAATCACTTCGAACGAAATTCGGCCTTTAAACATGACTTTCGTGCGTAACTTGCAGTTGATCTATTGAAGGCAACAATGCATTTGTTTAGCCTTAAAGTCATGTCATTGAGTCTCTTCTAGTCATTAAATCATTCTAAATTAATTCGAACGAATTCTATTTCTGCCCTACAAACATTTTTTTCTTACGTAACTTGTAATTAATCTATTGAAGACAACAATGTATTATTTTAGCGTTAAAAAGCATTTGACTCAGTCTTTTCAATCATTAAATTGTTTGAAGGCACTGCGAATCAATTCTCCTTTTGCATTTAAAACGCGACTTTCATGCATAACTTGCAATTTATCTATTGATGGCAACTATGCATTTTTTTAGCCTTAAAGTCATATTTTTGCGTCTCTTTTAGTCAGTAAATAATTCTAAATAACTTCGAACGAAATTCGGCCTTTCAACTTGACTTTCGTGCGTAACTTGCAGTTGATCTATTGAAGGCAACAGTGCATTTGTTTAGCCTTAAAGTCATGTCAGTGAGTCTCTTCTAGTCATTAAATCATTCTAAATTAATTCGAACGAATTCTATTTCTGCCCTTCAAACATTTTTTTCTTACCTAACTTGTAATTAATCTATTGAAGACAACAATGTATTATTTTAGCATTAAAAAGCATATGACTCAGTCTTTTCAATCATTAAATTGTTTGAACGAACTTCGAATCAATTCTCCTTTTGCATTTAAAACGCGACTTTCATGCATAACTTGCAATTTATCTATTGATGGCAACTATGAATTTTTGTAGCCTTATAGTCATCTTTTTGCGTCTCTTTTAGTTAGTAAATCATTCTAAATCACTTCGAACGAAATTCGGCCTTTAAACATGACTTTCGTGCGTAACTTGCAGTTGATCTATTGAAGGCAACAATGCATTTGTTTAGCCTTTAAGTCATGTCATTGAGTCTCTTCTAGTCATTAAATCATTCTAAATTAATTCGAGGGAATTCTATTTTTGCCCTTCAAACATTATTTTCTTACATAACTTGTAATTAGTCTATTGAAGACAACAATGTATTATTTTAGCGTTAAAAAGCATACGACTCAGTCTTTTCAATCATTAAATTGTTTGAAGGCACTCCGAACCAATTCTCCTTTTGCATTTAAAACGCCACTTTCATGCATAACTTGCAATTGATCTATTGATGGCAACTATTTATTTTTTTAGCCATAAAGTCATATTTTTGCGTCTCTTTTAATCAGTAAATCATTCTAAATCACTTCGAACGAAATTCGGCCTTTAAACATGACTTTCAGGCGTAACTTGCAGTTGATCTATTGAAGGCAACAATGCATTTGTTAAGCCTTAAAGTCATGTCATTGAGTCTCTTGTAGTCATTAAATCATTCTAAATTAATTCGAACGAATTCTATTTCCGCCCTTCAAACATTTTTTTCTTTCGTAACTTGTAGTTAATCTATTGAAGACAACAATGCATTATTTTAGCAATAAAAAGCATATCACTCAGTCTTTTCAATCATTAAATTGTTTGAAGGCACTTCGAATCAATTCTCTTTTTGCATTTAAAACGCGACTTTTGTGCATAACTTGCAATTGATCTATTGATGGCAACTATGCCTTTTTTAGCGTTCAAGTCATATTTTTGCGGCTCTAATAGTCAGTAAATCATTCTAAATCACTTCGAACGAAATTCGATCTTTAAACATGACTTTCATGCGTAACTTGGAGTTGATCTATTGAAGGCAACAATGCATTTGTTTAGCCTTAAAGTCATGTCATTGAGTCTCTTCTAGTCATTAAATCATTCTAAATTAATTCGAATGAATTCTATTTTTGGCCTTCAAACATTATTTTCTTACGTAACTTGTATTTAATCTATTGAAGACAACAATGCATAATTTTAGCATTAAAAAGCATATCACTCAGTCTTTTCAATCATTAAATTATTTGAACGCACTTCGAACCAATTCTCTTTTTGCATTTAGAACGCGACTTCCATGCATAACTTGTAATTGATCTATTGATGGCAACTATGCATTTTTTTAGCCTTAAAGTCATATTTTTGCATCTCTTTTAGTCAGTAAATCATTCTAAATCACTTCGAACGAAATTCGGCCTTTAAACATGAATTTCGTGCGTAACTTGCAGTTGATCTATTGAAGGCAACAATGCATTTGTTAAGCCTTAAAGTCATGTCATTTAGTCTCTTCTACTCATTAAATTATTCTAAATTAATTCGAACGAATTCTATTCTCGCCCTTCAAACATTATTTTCTTACATAACTTGTAATTAATCTATTGAAGACAACAATGCATTATTTTTGCATTAAAAAGCATATGACTCAGTCTTTTCAATCATTAAATTGTTTGAAGGCACTTCGAACGAATTCTCTTTTTGCAATTAAAACGCGACTTTCGTGCATAACTAGCAATTGATCTATTGATGGCACCATGCATTTTTTAGCGTTGAAGTCATATTTTTGCGTCTCTTTTAGTCAGTAAATCATTCTAAATCACTTCGTATGAAATTCGGCATTCGAACATGACTTTCATGCATAACTTGCAGTCGATCTATTGAAGGCAACAATGCATTTGTTTAGCCTTAAAGTCATGTCATTGAGTCTCTTCTTGTCATTAAATCATTCTAAATTAATACGAACGAATTCTATTTTTGCCCTTCAAACATTATTTTCTTACATAACTTGTAATTAATCTATTGAAGACAACGATGCATTATTTTAGCATTAAAAAGCATATCACTCAGTCTTTTCAATCATTAAATTATTTGAAGGCACTTCGAATCAATTCTCTTTTCGCATTTCGAACGCGACTTTCATGCATAACTTGTAATTGATCTATTGATGGCAACTATGCATTTTTTTAGCCTTAAAGTCATATTTTTGCGTCTCTTTTAGTCAGTAAATCATTCTAAATCACTTCAAACGAAATTCGGCCTTTAAACATGACTTTCGTGCGTAACTTGTAGTTGATCTATTGAAGGCAACAATGCATTTGTTTAGCCTTAAAGTCATGTCATTGAGTCTCTTCTAGTCATTAAATCATTCTAAATTAATTCGAACGAATTCTATTTTCGCCCTTCAAACATTATTTTCTTACATAAATTGTAATTAATCTATTGAAGACAACAATGCATTATTTTAGTATTAAAAAGCATATGACTCAGTCTTTTCAATCATTAAATTGTTTGAAGGCACTTCGAACGAATTCTCATTTTGCAATTAAAACGCGACTTTCGTGCATAACTAGCAATTGATCTATTGATGGCACCATGCATTTTTTAGCGTTGAAGTCATATTTTTGCATATCTTTTAGTCAGTAAATCATTCTAAATCGCTTCATATGAAATTCGGCATTCGAACATGACTTTCGTGCATAACTTGCAGTTGATCTATTATAGGCAAGAATGCATTCGTTTAGACATAAAGTCATGTCCGTGAGTCTCTTCTAGTCATAAAATCATTATAAATTAATTCGAACGAATTCTATTTTTCCCCTTCAAACATTATTTTCTTACGTAACTTGTATTTAATCTATTGAAGACAACAATGCATGATTTTAGCATTAAAAAGCATATCACTCAGTCTTTTCAATCATTAAATTGTTTGAACGCACTTCGAACCGATTCTCCTTTTGCATTTAAAACGCGACTTTCATGCATAACTTGCAATTGATCTATTGATGGCAACTATGCATTTTTTTAGCCTTAAAGTCATATTTTTGCGTCTCTTTTAGTCAGTAAATCATTCTAAATCACTTAGAACGAAATTCGGCCTTTTAACATGACTTTCGTGCGTAACTTGCAGTTGATCTATTGAAGGCAACAATGCATTTGTTAAGCCTTCAAGTCATGTCATTGAGTCTCTTCTTGTCATTAAATCATTCTAAATTAATTCGAACGAATTCTATTTTTGCCCTTCAAACATTATTTTCTTACATAACTTGTAATTAATCTATTGAAGAGAACGATGCATTATTTTAGCATTAAAAAGCATATCACTCAGTCTTTTCAATCATTAAATTATTTGAACGCACTTCGAATCAATTCTCTTTTTGCATTTAGAACGCGACTTTCATGCATAACTTGTAATTGATCTATTGATGGCAACTATGCATTTTTTTAGCCTTATAGTCATCTTTTTGCGTCTCTTTTAGTTAGTAAATCATTCTAAATCAGTTCGAACGAAATTCGGCCTTTAAACATGACTTTCGTGCGTAACTTGTAGTTGATCTATTGAAGGCAACAATGCATTTGTTTAGCCTTAAAGTCGTGTCATTGAGTCTCTTCTAGTCATTAAATCATTCTAAATTCATTCGAACGAATTCTATTTTTGCCCTTCAAACATTATTTTCTTACATAACTTGTAATTAATCTATTGAAGACAACAATGCATTATTTTAGCGTTAAAAAGCATATCACTCAGTCTCTTCAATCATTAAATTGTTTGAACGCACTTCGAACCAATTCTCCTTTTGCATTTAAAACGCCACTTTCATGCATAACTTGCAATTGATCTATTGATGGCAACTATGCATTTTTTTAGCCATAAAGTCATATTTTTGCGTCTCTTTTAATCAGTAAATCATTCTAAATCACTTCGAACGAAATTCGGCCTTTAAACATGACTTTCAGGCGTAACTTGCAGTTGATCTATTGAAGGCAACAATGCATTTGTTAAGCCTTAAAGTCATGTCATTGAGTCTCTTGTAGTCATTAAATCATTCTAAATTAATTCGAACGAATTCTATTTCTGCCCTTCAAACATTTTTTTCTTACGTAACTTGCAGTTAATCTATTGAAGACAACAATGCATTATTTTAGCAATAAAAAGCATATCACTCAGTCTTTTCAATCATTAAATTGTTTGAAGGCACTTCGAACCAATTCTCTTTTTGCATTTAAAACGCGACTTTTGTGCATAACTTGCAATTGATGTATTGATGGCAACTATGCCTTTTTTAGCGTTCAAGTCATATTTTTGCGGCTCTAATAGTCAGTAAATCATTCTAAATCACTTCTAACGAAATTCGATCTTTAAACATGACTTTCATGCGTAACTTGGAGTTGATCTATTGAAGGCAACAATGCATTTGTTTAGCCTTAAAGTCATGTCATTGAGTCTCTTCTAGTCATTAAATCATTCTATATTAATTCGAACGAATTCTATTTTTGCCCTTCAAACATTATTTTCTTACATAACTTGTAATTAATCTATTGAAGACAACAATGTATTATTTTAGCATTAAAAAGCATATGGCTCAGTCTTTTCAATCATTAAATTGTTTGAAGGCACTTCGAACCAATTCTCTTTTTGCATTTAAAATGCGAATTTCATGAATAACTTGCAATTGATCTATTGATGGCAACTATGCATTTTTTTAGCCTTAAAGTCATATTTTTGCATCTCTTTTAGTCAGTAAATCATTCTAAATCACTTCGTATCAAATTCGGCATTCGAACATGACTTTCGTGCATAACTTGCAGTTGATCTATTGAAGGCAAGAATGCATTTGTTTAGCCTTAAAGTCATGTCATTGAGTCTCTTCTAGTCATTAAATCATTCTAAATTAATTCGAACGAATTCTATTTTTGCCTTTCAAACATTATTTTCTTACATAACTTGTAATTAATCTATTGAAGACAACAATGCATTATTTTAGCATTAAAAACCATATGACTCAGTCTTTTCAATCATTACATTGTTTGAAGGCACTTCGAACCAATTCTCTTTTTGCATTTAGAATGCGACTTTCATGCATAACTTGTAATTGATCTATTGATGGCAACTATGCATTTTTTTAGCCTTAAAGTCATATTTTTGCGTCTCTTTTAGTCAGTAAATCATTCTAAATCACTTCAAACGAAATTCAGCCTTTAAACATGACTTTCGTGCGTAACTTGCGGTTGATCTATTGAAGGCAACAATGCATTAGTTTAGCCTTAAAGTCATGTCATTGAGTCTCTTCTAGTCATTAAATCATTCTAAATTAATTCGAACGATTTCTATTTTTGCACTTCAAACATTTTTTTGTTACGTAACTTGTAATTAATCTATTGAAGACAACAATGCGTTATTTTAGCGTTAAAAAGCATATGACTCAGTCTTTTCAATCATTAAATTGTTTGAAGGCACCTCGAACCAATTCTCTTTTTGCATTTAGAACGCGACTTTCATGCATAACTTGCAATTGATCTAGTGATGGCAACTATGCATTTTATTAGCCTTAAAGTCATATTTTTGCGTCTGTTTTAGTCAGTAAATCATTCTAAATCACTTCGAACGAAATTCGGCCTTTAAACATGACTTTCGTGCGTAACTTGCAGTTGATCTATTGAGGGCAACAATGCATTTGTTTAGCCTTAAAGTCATGTCATTGAGTCACTTCTAGTCATTAAATCATTCTAAATTAATTCGAACGAATTCAATTTTTGCCCTTCAAACATTATTTTCTTACGTAACTTGTAATAAATCTATTGAAGACAACAATGCATAATTTTAGCGTTAAAAAGCATATGACTCAGTCTTTTCAATCATTAAATTGTTTGAAGGCACTTCGAACCAATTCTCTTTTTGCATTTAAAACGCGACTTTCATGCATAACTTGCAATTGATCTATTGATGGCAACTATGCATTTTTTTAGCCTTAAAGTCATATTTTTGCGTCTCTTTTAGTCAGTAAATCATTCTAAATCACTTCGAACGAAATTCGGCCTTTAAACATGACTTTCGTGCATAACTTGCAGTTGATCTATTCAAGGCAACAATGCATTAGTTTAGCCTTAAAGTCATGTCATTGAGTCACTTCTAGTCATTAAATCATTCTAAATTAATTCGAACGAATTCTATTTTTGCCCTTCAAACATTATTTTCTTACGTAACTTGTAATTAATCTATTGAAGAGAACAATGCATAATTTTAGGATTAAAAAGCACATCACTCAGTCTTTTTAATCATTAAATTGTTTGAACGCACTTCGAACCAATTCTCCTATTGCATTTAGAACGTGACTTTCATGCATAACTTGTAATTGATCTATTGATGGCAACTATGCATTTTTTTAGCCTTGAAGTCATATTTTTACGTCTCTTTTAGTCAGTAAATCATTCTAAATCACTTCGAACGAAATTCAGCCTTTAAACATGACTTTCGTGCGTAACTTGCAGTTGATCTATTGAGGGCAACAATGCATTTGTTTAGCCTTAAAGTCATGTCATTGAGTCACTTCTAGTCATTAAATCATTCTAAATTAATTCGAACGAATTCAATTTTTGCCCTTCAAACATTATTTTCTGACATAACTTGTAATTAATCTATTGAAGACAACAATGCATTATGTTAGCGTTAAAAAGCATATGACTCAGTCTTTTCAATCATTAAATTGTTTGAACGCACTTCGAACCAATTCTCTTTTTGCATTTAGAACGCGACTGTCATGCATAACTTGTAATTGATCTATTGATGGCAACTATGCATTTTTTTAGCCTTAACGTCATATTTTTGCGTCTCTTTTAGTCAGTAAATCATTCTAAATCACTTCGAACGAAATTCGGCCTTTAAACATGACTTTCGTGCATAACTTGCAGTTGATCTATTCAAAGCAACAATGCATTTGTTTAGCCTTAAAGTCATGTCATTGAGTCACTTCTAGTCATTAAATCATTCTAAATTAATTCGAACGAATTCTATTTTTGCCCTTCAAACATTATTTTCTTACGTAACTTGTAATTAATCTATTGAAGAGAACAATGCATAATTTTAGGATTAAAAAGCATATCACTCAGTCTTTTTAATCATTAAATTGTTTGAATGCACTTCGAACCAATTCTCTTTTTGCATTTAGAACGCGACTGTCATGCATAACTTGCAATTGATCTATTGATGGCAACTATGCATTTTTTTATCCTTAAAGTCATATTTTTGCGTCTGTTTTAGTCAGTAAATCATTCTAAATCACTTCGAACGAAATTCGGCCTTTAAACATGACTTTCGTGCGTAACTTGCAGTTGATCTATTGAGGGCAACAATGCATTTGTTTAGCCTTAAAGTCATGTCATTGAGTCACTTCTAGTCATTAAATCATTCTAAATTAATTCGAACGAATTCAATTTTTGCCCTTCAAACATTATTTTCTTACGTAACTTGTAATAAATCTATTGAAGACAACAATGCATAATTTTAGCGTTAAAAAGCATATGACTCAGTCTTTTCAATCATTAAATTGTTTGAAGGCACTTCGAACCAATTCTCTTTTTGCATTTAAAACGCGACTTTCATGCATAACTTGCAATTGATCTATTGATGGCAACTATGCATTTTTTTAGCCTTAAAGTCATATTTTTGCGTCTCTTTTAGTCAGTAAATCATTCTAAATCACTTCGAACGAAATTCGGCCTTTAAACATGACTTTCGTGCATAACTTGCAGTTGATCTATTCAAGGCAACAATGCATTAGTTTAGCCTTAAAGTCATGTCATTGAGTCACTTCTAGTCATTAAATCATTCTAAATTAATTCGAACGAATTCTATTTTTGCCCTTCAAACATTATTTTCTTACGTAACTTGTAATTAATCTATTGAAGAGAACAATGCATAATTTTAGGATTAAAAAGCACATCACTCAGTCTTTTTAATCATTAAATTGTTTGAACGCACTTCGAACCAATTCTCCTATTGCATTTAGAACGTGACTTTCATGCATAACTTGTAATTGATCTATTGATGGCAACTATGCATTTTTTTAGCCTTGAAGTCATATTTTTACGTCTCTTTTAGTCAGTAAATCATTCTAAATCACTTCGAACGAAATTCAGCCTTTAAACATGACTTTCGTGCGTAACTTGCAGTTGATCTATTGAGGGCAACAATGCATTTGTTTAGCCTTAAAGTCATGTCATTGAGTCACTTCTAGTCATTAAATCATTCTAAATTAATTCGAACGAATTCAATTTTTGCCCTTCAAACATTATTTTCTGACATAACTTGTAATTAATCTATTGAAGACAACAATGCATTATGTTAGCGTTAAAAAGCATATGACTCAGTCTTTTCAATCATTAAATTGTTTGAACGCACTTCGAACCAATTCTCTTTTTGCATTTAGAACGCGACTGTCATGCATAACTTGTAATTGATCTATTGATGGCAACTATGCATTTTTTTAGCCTTAACGTCATATTTTTGCGTCTCTTTTAGTCAGTAAATCATTCTAAATCACTTCGAACGAAATTCGGCCTTTAAACATGACTTTCGTGCATAACTTGCAGTTGATCTATTCAAAGCAACAATGCATTTGTTTAGCCTTAAAGTCATGTCATTGAGTCACTTCTAGTCATTAAATCATTCTAAATTAATTCGAACGAATTCTATTTTTGCCCTTCAAACATTATTTTCTTACGTAACTTGTAATTAATCTATTGAAGAGAACAATGCATAATTTTAGGATTAAAAAGCATATCACTCAGTCTTTTTAATCATTAAATTGTTTGAATGCACTTCGAACCAATTCTCTTTTTGCATTTAGAACGCGACTGTCATGCATAACTTGCAATTGATCTATTGATGGCAACTATGCATTTTTTTATCCTTAAAGTCATATTTTTGCGTCCCTTTTAGTCAGTAAATCATTCTAAATCACTTCGAACGAAATTCAGCCTTTAAACATGACTTTCATGCGTAACTTGCAGTTTATCTATTGAAGGCAACAATGCATTAGTTTAGGCTTAAAGTCATGTCATTGAGTCTCTACTAGTCATTAAATCATTCTAAATTAATTCGAACGCATTCTATTTTTGCCCTTCAAAAATTATTTTCGTACATAACTTGTAATTAATCTATTGAAGACAACAATGCATTATCTTAGCGTTAAAAAGCATATCACTCAGTCTTTTCAATCATTAAATTGTTTGAACGCACTTCGAACCAATTCTCCTTTTGCATTTAAAACGCGACTTTCATGCATAACTTGCAATTGATCTATTGATGGCAACTATGCATTTTTTTAGCCTTAAAGTCATATTTTTGCATCTCTTTTAGTCAGTAAATCATTCTAAATCACTACGAACGAAATTCGGCCTTTAAACATGACTTTCGTGCGTAACTTGCAGTTGATCTATTGAAGGCAACAATGCATTTGTTTAGCCTTAAAGTCATGTCATTGAGTCTCTTCTAGTCATTAAATCATTCTAAATTAATTCGAACGAATTCAATTTTTGCCCTTCAAACATTATTTTCTTACATAACTTGTAATTAATCTATTGAAGACAACAATGCATTATGTTAGCGTTAAAAAGCATATGACTCAGTCTTTTCAATCATTAAATTGTTTGAAGGCACTTCGAACCAATTCTCTTTTTGCATTTAGAACGCGACTATCATGCATAACTTGTAATTGATCTATTGATGGCAACTATGCATTTTTTTACCCTTAAAGTCATGTTTTTGCGTCTCTTTTAGTCAGTAAATCATTCTAAATCACTTCGAACGAAATTCGGCCTTTAAACATGACTTTCGTGCATAACTTGCAGTTGATCTATTCAAGGCAACAATGCATTAGTTTAGCCTTAAAGTCATGTCATTGAGTCACTTCTAGTCATTAAATCATTCTAAATTAATTCGAACGAATTCTATTTTTGCCCTTCAAACATTATTTTCTTACGTAACTTGTAATTAATCTATTGAAGAGAACAATGCATAATTTTAGGATTAAAAAGCACATCACTCAGTCTTTTTAATCATTAAATTGTTTGAACGCACTTCGAACCAATTCTCCTATTGCATTTAGAACGTGACTTTCATGCATAACTTGTAATTGATCTATTGATGGAAACTATGCATTTTTTTATCCTTGAAGTCATATTTTTGCGTCTCTTTTAGTCAGTAAATCATTCTAAATCACTTCGAACGAAATTCAGTCTTTAAACATGACTTTCGTGCGTAACTTGCAGTTGATCTATTCAAGGCAACAATGCATTTGTTTAGGCTTAAAGTCATGTCATTGAGTCTCTTCTAGTCATTAAATCATTCTAAATTAATTCGAACAAATTCTCTTTTTTTCCTTCAAACATTATTTTCTAACATAACTTGTAATTAATCTATTGAAGACAACAATGCATTATTTTAGCGTTAAAAAGCATAGCACTCAGTCTTTTTAATCATTAAATTGTTTGAACGCACTTCGAACCAATTCTCTTTTTGCATTTAGAACGCGACTGTCATGCATAACTTGCAATTGATCTATTGATGGCAACTATGCATTTTTTAATCCTTAAAGTCATATTTTTGCGTCTCTTTTAGTCAGTAAATCATTCTAAATCACTTCGAACGAAATTCAGCCTTTAAACATGACTTTCGTGCGTAACTTGCAGTTTATCTATTGAAGGCAACAATGCATTAGTTTAGGCTTAAAGTCATGTCATTGAGTCTCTACTAGTCATTAAATCATTCTAAATTAATTCGAACGAATTCTATTTTTGCCCTTCAAAAATTATTTTCGTACATAACTTATAATTAATCTATTGAAGACAACAATGCATTATTTTAGCATTAAAAAGCATATCACTCAGTCTTTTCAATCATTAAATTGTTTGAACGCACTTCGAACCAATTCTCCTTTTGCATTTAAAACGCGACTTTCATGCATAACTTGCAATGGATCTATGGATGGCAACTATGCATTTTTTTACCCTTAAAGTCATATTTTTGCATCTCTTTTAGTCAGTAAATCATTCTAAATCACTTCAAACGAAATTCAGCCTTTAAACATGACTTTCGTGCGTAACTTGCCGTTTATCTATTGAAGGCAACAATGCATTAGTTTAGGCTTAAAGTCATGTCATTGAGTCACTTCTAGTCATTAAATCATTCTAAATTAATTCGAACGAATTCTATTTTTGCCCTTCAAACATTATTTTCTTACGTAACTTGTAATTAATCTATTGAAGAGAACAATGCATAATTTTAGGATTAAAAAGCACATCACTCAGTCTTTTTAATCATTAAATTGTTTGAACGCACTTCGAACCAATTCTCCTATTGCATTTAGAACGTGACTTTCATGCATAACTTGTAATTGATCTATTGATGGAAACTATGCATTTTTTTATCCTTGAAGTCATATTTTTGCGTCTCTTTTAGTCAGTAAATCATTCTAAATCACTTCGAACGAAATTCAGTCTTTAAACATGACTTTCGTGCGTAACTTGCAGTTGATCTATTCAAGGCAACAATGCATTTGTTTAGGCTTAAAGTCATGTCATTGAGTCTCTTCTAGTCATTAAATCATTCTAAATTAATTCGAACAAATTCTATTTTTTTCCTTCAAACATTATTTTCTAACATAACTTGTAATTAATCTATTGAAGACAACAATGCATTATTTTAGCGTTGAAAAGCATAGCACTCAGTCTTTTTAATCATTAAATTGTTTGAACGCACTTCGAACCAATTCTCTTTTTGCATTTAGAACGCGACTGTCATGCATAACTTGCAATTGATCTATTGATGGCAACTATGCATTTTTTAATCCTTAAAGTCATATTTTTGCGTCTCTTTTAGTCAGTAAATCATTCTAAATCACTTCGAACGAAATTCAGCCTTTAAACATGACTTTCGTGCGTAACTTGCAGTTTATCTATTGAAGGCAACAATGCATTAGTTTAGGCTTAAAGTCATGTCATTGAGTCTCTACTAGTCATTAAATCATTCTAAATTAATTCGAACGAATTCTATTTTTGCCCTTCAAAAATTATTTTCGTACATAACTTGTAATTAATCTATTGAAGACAACAATGCATTATTTTAGCATTAAAAAGCATATCACTCAGTCTTTTCAATCATTAAATTGTTTGAACGCACTTCGAACCAATTCTCCTTTTGCATTTAAAACGCGACTTTCATGCATAACTTGCAATGGATCTATGGATGGCAACTATGCATTTTTTTACCCTTAAAGTCATATTTTTGCATCTCTTTTAGTCAGTAAATCATTCTAAATCACTTCAAACGAAATTCAGCCTTTAAACATGACTTTCGTGCGTAACTTGCCGTTTATCTATTGAAGGCAACAATGCATTAGTTTAGGCTTAAAGTCATGTCATTGAGTCTCTTCTAGTCATTAAATCATTCTAAATTAATTCGAACGAATTCTATTTTTGCCCTTCAAACATTATTTTCTTACGTAACTTGTAATTAATCTATTGAAGAGAACAATGCATAATTTTAGGATTAAAAAGCACATCACTCAGTCTTTTTAATCATTAAATTGCTTGAACGCACTTCGAACCAATTCTCCTATTGCATTTAGAACGTGACTTTCATGCATAACTTGTAATTGATCTATTGATTGAAACTATGCATTTTTTTATCCTTGAAGTCATATTTTTGCGTCTCTTTTAGTCAGTAAATCATTCTAAATCACTTCGAACGAAATTCAGCCTTTAAACATGACTTTCGTGCGTAACTTGCAGTTGATCTATTGAAGGCAACAATGCATTTGTTTAGGCTTAAAGTCATGTCATTGAGTCTCTTCTAGTCATTAAATCATTCTAAATTAATTCGAACAAATTCTATTTTTGTCCTTCAAACATTATTTTCTAACATAACTTGTAATTAATCTATTGAAGACAACAATGCATTATTTTAGCGTTAAAAAGCATATCACTCAGTCTTTTTAATCATAAAATTGTTTGAACGCACTTCGAACCAATTCTCTTTTTGCATTTAGAACGCGACTGTCATGCATAACTTGCAATTGATCTATTGATGGCAACTATGCATTTTTTTATCCTTAAAGTCATATTTTTGCGTCTCTTTTAGTCAGTAAATCATTCTAAATCACTTCGAACGAAATTCAGCCTTTAAACAAGACTTTCGTGCGTAACTTGCAGTTTATCTATTGAAGGCAACAATGCATTAGTTTAGGCTTAAAGTCATGTCATTGAGTCTCTACTAGTCATTAAATCATTCTAAATTAATTCGAACGAATTCTATTTTTGCCCTTCAAAAATTATTTTCGTACATAACTTGTAATTAATCTATTGAAGACAACAATGCATTATTTTAGCGTTAAAAAGCATATCACTCAGTCTTTTCAATCATTAAATTGTTTGAACGCACTTCGAACCAATTCTCCTTTTGCATTTAAAAGGCGACTTTCATGCATAACTTGCAATTGATCTATTGATGGAAACTATGCATTTTTTTAGCCTTAAAGTCATATTTTTGCATCTCTTTTAGTCAGTAAATCATTCTAAATCACTTCGAACGAAATTCGGCCTTTAAACATGACTTTCGTGCGTAACTTGCAGTTTATCTATTGAAGGCAACAATGCATTTGTTTAGCCTTAAAGTCATGTCATTGAGTCTGTTCTAGGCATTAAATCATTCTAAATTCATTCGAACGAATTCTATTTTTGCCCTTCAAACATTATTTTCTTACGTAACTTGTAATTAATCTATTGAAGACAACAATGCATTATTTTAGCGTTAAAAAGCGTATGACTCAGTCTTTTCAATCATTAAATTGTTTGAAGGCACTTCGAACCAATTCTCTTTTTGCATTTAGAACGCGACTTTCATGCATAACTTGCAATTGATCTATTTATGGCAACTATGCATTTTTTTATCCTTAAAGTCATATTTTTGCGTCTCTTTTAGTCAGTAAATCATTCTAAATCATTTCAAACGAAATTCGGCCTTCAAACATGACTTTCGTGCGTAACTTGCAGTTGATCTATTGAAGGCAACAATGCATTTGTTTTGCCTTAAAGTCATGTCATTGAGTCTGTTCTAGTCATTACATCATTCTAAATTCATTCAAACGAATTCTATTTTTGCCCTTCAAACATTATTTTTTTACGTAACTTGTAATTAATCTATTGAAGAGAACAATGCATAATTTTAGCATTAAAAAGCACATCACTCAGTCTTTTCAATCATTAAATTGTTTGAACGCACTTCAAACCAATTCTCCTTTTGCATTTAGAACGCGACTTTCATGCATAACTTGCAATTGATCTATTGATGGCAACTATGCATTTTTTTATCCTTAAAGTCATATTTTTGCGTCTCTTTTAGTCAGTAAATCATTCTAAATCACTTCGAACGAAATTCAGCCTTTAAACATGACTTTCGTGCGTAACTTGCAGTTTATCTATTGAAGGCAACAATGCATTAGTTTAGGCTTAAAGTCATCTCATTGAGTCTCTTCTAGTCATTAAATCATTCTAAATTAATTCGAACGAATTCTATTTTTGCCCTTCAAAAATTATTTTCGTACATAACTTGTAATTAATCTATTGAAGACAACAATGCATTATTTTAGCGTTGAAACGCATATCACACAGTCTTTTCAATCATTAAATTGTTTGAACGCACTTCGAACCAATTCTCCTTTTGCATTTAAAACGCGACTTTCATGCATAACTTGCAATTGATCTATTGATGGCAACTATGCATTTTTTTAGCCTTAAAGTCATATTTTTGCATCTCTTTTAGTCAGTAAATCATTCTAAATCACTGCGAATGAAATTCGGCCTTTAAACATGACTTTCGTGCGTAACTTGCAGTTGATCTATTGAAGGCAACAATGCATTTGTTTAGCCTTAAAGTCATGTCATTGAGTCTGTTCCAGTCATTAAATCATTCTAAATTCATTCGAACGAATTCTATTTTAGCCCTTCAAACATTATTTTCTTACGTAACTCGTAATTAATCTATTGAAGAGAACAATGCATAATTTTAGCATTAAAAAGCACATCACTCAGTCTTTTCAATCATTAAATTATCTGAACGCACTTCGAACCAATTCTCCTATTGCATTTACAACGTGACTTTCATGCATAACTTGTAATTGATCTATTGATGGAAACTATGCATTTTTTTATCCTTAAAGTCATATTTTTGAGTCTCTTTTAGTCAGTAAATCATTCTAAATCACTTCGAACGAAATTCAGCCTTAAAACATGACTTTCGTGCGTAACTCGCAGTTGATTTATTGAAGGCAACAATGCATTTGTTTAGCCTTAAAGTCATGTCATTGAGTAACTTCTAGTCATTAAATCATTCTAAATTAATTCGAACATATTCAATTTTTGCCCTTCAAACATTATTTTCTTACATAACTTGTAATTAATCTATTGAAGACAACAATGCATTATTTTAGCGTTAAAAAGCATATGACTCAGTCTTTTCAATCATTAAATTGTTTGAAGGCACTTCGAACCAATTCTCTTTTTGCACTTAGATCGCGACTTTCATGCATAACTTGTAATTTATCTATTGATGGCAACTACGCATTTGTTTAGCCTTAAAGTCATGTCATTGAGTCTCTTCTAGTCATTAAATCATTCTAAATTAATTCGAACGAATTGTATTTTTGCCATTCAAACATTATTTTCTTACGTAACTTGTAATTAATCTATTGAAGACAACAATGCATAATTTTAGCATTAAAAAGCATATCACTCAGTCTTTTCAATCATTAAATTGTTTGAACGCACTTCGAACCAATTCTCCTTTTGCATTTAGAACGCGACTTTCATGCATAACTTGCAATTGATCTATTGATGGCAACTATGCATTTTTTTAGCCTTAAAGTCATATTTTTGCGTCTCTTTTAGTCAGTAAATCATTATAAATCACTTCGAACGAAATTCGGCCTTTAAACATGACTTTCATGCGTAACTTGCAGTTGATCAATTGAAGGCAACAATGCATTTGTTTAGCCCTAAAGTCATGTCATTGAGCCTCTTCTAGTCATTAAATCATTCTAAATTAATTCGAACGAATTCTATTTTTGCCCTTCAAACATTATTTTCTTACATAACTTGTCATTAATCTATTGAAGACAACAGTGCATTATTTTAGCGTTAAAAAGCATATCACTCAGTCTTTTCAATCATTAAATTGTTTGAACGCACTTCGAACCAATTCCCCTTTTGCATTTAAAACGCGACTTTCATGCATAACTTGCAATTGATCTATTGATGGAAACTATGCATTTTTTTATCCTTAAAGTCATATTTTTGAGTCTCTTTTAGTCAGTAAATCATTCTAAATCACTTCGAACGAAATTCAGCCTTAAAACATGACTTTCGTGCGTAACTCGCAGTTGATCTATTGAAGGCAACAATGCATTTCTTTAGCCTTAAAGTCATGTCATTGAGTCACTTCTAGTCATTAAATCATTCTAAATTAATTCGAACATATTCAATTTTTGCCCTTCAAACATTATTTTCTTACATAACTTGTAATTAATCTATTGAAGACAACAATGCATTATTTTAGCGTTAAAAAGCATATCACTCAGTCTTTTCACTCATTAAATTGTTTGAACGCACTTCGAACCAATTCTCCTTTTGCATTTAAAATGCAACTTTCATGCATAACTTGCAATTGATCTATTGATGGCAACTATGCATTTTTTTATCCTTAAAGTCATATTTTTGCGTCTCTTTTAGTCAGTAAATCATTCTAAATCACCTCAAACGAAATTCGGCCTTTAAACATGACTTTCGTGTGTAACTTGCAGTTGATCTATTGAAGGCAACAATGCATTTGTTTAGCCTTAAAGTCATGTCATTGAGTCTGTTCTAGTCATTAAATCATTCTAAATTCATTCGAATGAATTCTATTTTTGCCCTTCAAACATTATTTTCTTACATAACTTGTAATTAATCTATTGAAGACAACAATGCATTATTTTAGGGTTAAAAAGCATATCACTCAGTCTTTTCAATCATTAAATTGTTTCAACGCACTTCGAACCAATTCTCCTTTTGCATTTAAAACGCGACTTTCATGCATAACTTGCAATTGATCTATTGATGGCAACTATGCATTTTTTTAGCCTTAAAGTCATATTTTTGCGTCTCTTTTAGTCAGTAAATCATTCTAAATCACTTCGAATGAAATTCGGCCTTTAAACATGACTTTCGTGCGTAACTTGCAGTTGATCTATTGAAGGCAACAATGCATTTGTTTAGCCTTAAAGTCATGTCATTGAGTCACTTCTAGTCATTAAATCATTCTAACTTAATTCGAACGAATTCAATTTTTGCCCTTCAAACATTATTTTCTTGCATAACTTGTAATTAATCTATTGAAGACAACAATGCATTATTTTAGCGTGAAAAAGCATATGACTCAGTCTTTTCAATCATTAAATTGTTTGAAGGCACTTCGAACCAATTTTCTTTTTGCATTTAGAACGCGACTTTCATGCATAACTTGTAATTGATCTATTGATGGCAACTATGCATTTTTTTAGCCTTAAAGTCATATTTTTGCGTCTCTTTTTGTCAGTAAATCATTCTAAATCACTTCGAACGAAATTCGGCCTTTAAATATGACTTTCGTGCGTAACTTGCAGTTGATCTATTGAAGGCAACAATTCATTTGTTTAGCCTTAAAGTCATGTCATTGAGTCTCTTCTAGTCATTGAATCATTCTAAATTAATTCGAGCGAATTCTATTTTTGCCCTTCAAACATTATTTTCTTACATAACTTGTAATTAATCTATTGAAGACAAAAATGCATAATTTTAGCATTAAAAAGCATATCACTCAGTCTTTTCAATCATTAAATTGTTTGGACGCACTTCGAACCAATTCTCCTTTTGCATTCAAAACGCGACTTTCATGCATAACTTGCAATTGATCTATTGATGGCAACTATGCATTTTTTTAGCCTTAAAGTCATATTTTTGCGTCTGTTTTAGTCAGTAAATCATTCTAAATCACTTCGAACGAAATTCGGCCTTTAAACATGACTTTCGTGCGTAAGTTGCAGTTGATCTATTGAAGGCAACAATGCATTTGTTTAGCCTTAAAGTCATGTCATTGAGTCACTTCTAGTCGTTAAATCATTCTAAATTAATTCGAACGAATTCAATTTTTGCCCTTCAAACATTATTTTCTTACATAACTTGTAATTAATCTATTGAAGAAAAAAATGCATTATTTTAGCGTTAAAAAGCATATGACTCAGTCTTTTCAATCATTAAATTGTTTCAACGCACTTCGAACCAATTCTCTTTTTGCATTTAGAACGCGACTTTCATGGATAACTTGTAATTGATCTATTGATGGCAACTATGCATTTTTTTAGCCTTAAAGTCATATTTTTGCGTCTGTTTTAGTCAGTAAATCATTCTAAATCACTTCGAACGAAATTCGGCCTTTAAACATGACTTTCGTGCGTAACTTGCAGTTGATCTATTCAAGGCAACAATGTATTTGTTTAGCCTGAAAGTCATGTCATTGAGTCTCTTCTAGTCATTAAATCATTCTAAATTAATTCGAACGAATTCAATTTTTGCCCTCCAAACATTATTTTCTTACGTAACTTGTAATTAATCTATTGAAGAGAACAATGCATAATTTTAGCATTAAAAAGCACATCACTCAGTCTTTTCAATCATTAAATTGTTTCAACGCACTTCGAACCAATTCTCCTTTTGCATTTAAAATGCGACTTTCATGCATAACTTGCAATTGATCTATTGATGGCAACTATGCATTTTTTATCCTTAAAGTCATATTTTTGCGTCTCTTTTTGTTAGTAAATCATTCTAAATCACTTCGAACGAAATTCGGGCTTTAAACATGACTTTCGTGCGTAACTTGCAGTTGATCTATTGAAGGTAACAATGCATTAGTTTAGCCTTAAAGTCATGTCATTGAGTCACTTCTAGTCATTAAATCATTCTAACTTAATTCGAACGAATTCAATTTTTGCCCTTCAAACATTATTTTCTTGCATAACTTGTAATTAATCTATTGAAGACAACAATGCATTATTTTAGCGTGAAAAAGCATATGACTCAGTCTTTTCAATCATTAAATTGTTTGAAGGCACTTCGAACCAATTTTCTTTTTGCATTTAGAACGCGACTTTCATGCATAACTTGTAATTGATCTATTGATGGCAACTATGCATTTTTTTAGCCTTAAAGTCATATTTTTGCGTCTCTTTTTGTCAGTAAATCATTCTAAATCACTTCGAACGAAATTCGGCCTTTAAATATGACTTTCGTGCGTAACTTGCAGTTGATCTATTGAAGGCAACAATTCATTTGTTTAGCCTTAAAGTCATGTCATTGAGTCTCTTCTAGTCATTGAATCATTCTAAATTAATTCGAGCGAATTCTATTTTTGCCCTTCAAACATTATTTTCTTACATAACTTGTAATTAATCTATTGAAGACAAAAATGCATAATTTTAGCATTAAAAAGCATATCACTCAGTCTTTTCAATCATTAAATTGTTTGGACGCACTTCGAACCAATTCTCCTTTTGCATTCAAAACGCGACTTTCATGCATAACTTGCAATTGATCTATTGATGGCAACTATGCATTTTTTTAGCCTTAAAGTCATATTTTTGCGTCTGTTTTAGTCAGTAAATCATTCTAAATCACTTCGAACGAAATTCGGCCTTTAAACATGACTTTCGTGCGTAAGTTGCAGTTGATCTATTGAAGGCAACAATGCATTTGTTTAGCCTTAAAGTCATGTCATTGAGTCACTTCTAGTCGTTAAATCATTCTAAATTAATTCGAACGAATTCAATTTTTGCCCTTCAAACATTATTTTCTTACATAACTTGTAATTAATCTATTGAAGAAAAAAATGCATTATTTTAGCGTTAAAAAGCATATGACTCAGTCTTTTCAATCATTAAATTGTTTCAACGCACTTCGAACCAATTCTCTTTTTGCATTTAGAACGCGACTTTCATGGATAACTTGTAATTGATCTATTGATGGCAACTATGCATTTTTTTAGCCTTAAAGTCATATTTTTGCGTCTGTTTTAGTCAGTAAATCATTCTAAATCACTTCGAACGAAATTCGGCCTTTAAACATGACTTTCGTGCGTAACTTGCAGTTGATCTATTCAAGGCAACAATGTATTTGTTTAGCCTTAAAGTCATGTCATTGAGTCTCTTCTAGTCATTAAATCATTCTAAATTAATTCGAACGAATTCAATTTTTGCCCTCCAAACATTATTTTCTTACGTAACTTGTAATTAATCTATTGAAGAGAACAATGCATAATTTTAGCATTAAAAAGCACATCACTCAGTCTTTTCAATCATTAAATTGTTTCAACGCACTTCGAACCAATTCTCCTTTTGCATTTAAAATGCGACTTTCATGCATAACTTGCAATTGATCTATTGATGGCAACTATGCATTTTTTATCCTTAAAGTCATATTTTTGCGTCTCTTTTTGTTAGTAAATCATTCTAAATCACTTCGAACGAAATTCGGGCTTTAAACATGACTTTCGTGCGTAACTTGCAGTTGATCTATTGAAGGTAACAATGCATTAGTTTAGCCTTAAAGTCATGTCATTGAGTCTCTTCCAGTCATTAAATCATTCTAAATTAATTCGAGCGAATTCTATTTTTGCCCTTCAAACATTATTTTCTTACATAACTTGTAATTAATCTATTGAAGACAACAATGCATTATTTTAGCGTTAAAAAGCATATGACTCAGTCTTTTCAATCATTAAATTGTTCGAAGGAACTTCGAACCAATTCTCTTTTTGCATTTAGAACGCGACTTTCATGGATAACTTGCAGTTGATCTATTGATGGCAACTATGCATTTTTTTAGCCTTAAAGTCATATTTTTGCGTCTGTTTTAGTCAGTAAATCATTCTAAATCACTTCGAACGAAATTCGGCCTTTAAACATGACTTTCGTGCGTAACTTGCAGTTGATCTATTGAAGGCAACAGTGCATTTGTTTAGCCTTAAAGTCATGTCATTGAGTCACTTGTAGTCATTAAATCATTCTAAATTAATTCGAACGAATTCAATTTTTGCCCTTCAAACATTATTTTCTTACATAACTTGTAATTAATCTATTGAAGACAACAATGCATTATTTTAGCGTTAAAAAGCATATGACTCAGTCTTTTCAATCATTAAATTGTTTGAAGGCACTTCGAACCAATTCTCTTTTTGCATTTAGAACGCGACTTTCATGGATAACTTGCAATTGATCTATTGATGGCAACTATGCATTTTTTTAGCCTTAAAGTCATATTTTTGCGTCTCTTTTTGTCAGTAAATCATTCTAAATCACTTCGAATGAAATTTGGCCTTTAAACATGACTTTCGTGCGTAACTTGCAGTTGATCTATTGAAGGCAACAATGCATTTGTTTAGCCTTATAGTCGTGTCATTGAGTCACTTCTAGTCATTAAATCATTCTAAATTAATTCGAACGAATTCAATTTTTGCCCTTCAAACATTATTTTCTTACATAACTTGTAATTAATCTCTTGAAGACAACAATCCATTATTTTAGCGTTAAAAAGCATATGACTCAGTCGTTTCAATCATTAAATTGTTTCAACGCACTTCGAACCAATTCTCTTTTTGCATTTAGAACGCGACTTTCATGGATAACTTGCAGTTGATCTATTGATGGCAACTATGCATTTTTTTAGCCTTAAAGTCATATTTTTGCGTCTGTTTTAGTCAGTAAATCATTCTAAATCACTTCGAACGAAATTCGGCCTTTAAACATGACTTTCGTGCGTAACTTGCAGTTGATCTATTGAAGGCAACAATGCATTTGTTTAGCCTTAAAGTCATGTCATTGAGTCACTTCTAGTCGTTAAATCATTCTAAATTAATTCGAACGAATTCAATTTTTGGCCTTCAAACATTATTTTCTTACATAACTTGTAATTAATCTATTGAAGAAAAAAATGCATTATTTTAGCGTTAAAAGGCATATGACTCAGTCTTTTCAATCATTAAATTGTTTGAACGCATTTCGAACCAATTCTCTTTTTGCATTTACAACGCGACTTTCATGGATAACTTGTAATTGATCTATTGATGGCAACTGTGCATTTTTTTAGCCTTAAAGTCATATTTTTGCGTCTGTTTTAGTCAGTAAATCATTCTAAATCACTTCGAACGAAATTCGGCCTTTAAACATGACTTTCGTGCGTAACTTGCAGTTGATCTATTCAAGGCAACAATGTATTTGTTTAGCCTTAAAGTCATGTCATTGAGTCTCTTCTAGTCATTAAATCATTCTAAATTAATTCGAACGAATTCAATTTTTGCCCGTCAAACATTATTTTCTTACGTAACTTGTAATTAATCTATTGAAGAGAACAGTGCATAATTTTAGCATTAAAAAGCATATGACTCAGTCTTTTCAATCATTAAATTGTTTCAACGCACTTCGAGCCAATTCTCTTTTTGCATTTAGAACGCGACTTTCATGGATAACTTGTAATTGATCAATTGATGGCAACTATGCATTTTTTTAGCCTTAAAGTCATATTTTTGCGTCTCTTTTTGTCAGTAAATCATTCTAAATCACTTCGAACGAAATTCGGCCTTTAAACATGACTTTCATGTTTAACTTGCAGTTGATCTATTGAAGGGAACAATGCATTTGTTTAGCCTTAAAGTCATGTCACTGAGTCTCTTCTAGTAATTAAATCATTCTAAATTAATTCGAACGAATTCTATTTTTGCCCTTCAAACATTATTTTCTTACATAACTTGTAATTAATCTATTGAAGACGACAATGCATTATTTTAGCGTTAAAAAGCATATCACTCAGTCTTTTCAATCATTAAATTGTTTGAAGGACTTCGAACCAATTTTCCTTTTGCATTTAAAACGCGACTTTCATGCATAACTTGCAATTGATCTATCGATGGCAACTATGCATTTTTTTAACCTTAAAGTCATATTTTTGCGTCGCTTTTAGTCAGTAAATCATTCTAAATCACTTCGAACGAAATTCGGCCTTTAAACATGACTTTCGTGCGTAACTTGCAGTTGATCTATTGCAGACAACAATGCATTTGTTTAGCCTTACAGTCGTGTCATTGAGTCACTTCTAGTCATTAAATCATTCTAAATTAATTCGAACGAATTCAATTTTTGCCCTTCAAACATTATTTTCTTACATAACCTGTAATTAATCTCTTGAAGACAACAATCCATTATTTTAGCGTTAAAAAGCATATGACTCAGTCTTTTCAATCATTAAATTGTTTGAACGCACTTCGAACCAATTCTCTTTTTGCATTTAGAACGCGACTTTCATGCATAACTTGCAATTGATCTATTGAGGGCAACTATGCATTTTTTTAGCCTTAAAGTCATATTTTTGCGTCTCTTTTAGTCAGTAAATCATTCTAAATCACTTCGAACAAAATTCGGCCTTTCAACATGACTTTGGTGCGTAACTTGCAGTTGATCTATTCAAGGCAACAATGTATTTGTTTAGCCTTAAAGTCATGTCATTGAGTCTCTTCTAGTCATTAAATCATTCTAAATTAATTCGAACGAATTCAATTTTTGCCCTTCAAACATTATTTTCTTACGTAACTTGTAATTATTCTATTGAAGAGAACAGTGCATAATTTTAGCGTTAAAAATCATATGACTCAGTCGTTTCAATCATTAAATTGTTTCAACGCACTTCGAACCAATTCTCTTTTTGCATTTAGAACGCGACTTTCATGCATAACTTGCAATTGATCTATTGAGGGCAACTATGCATTTTTTTAGCCTTAAAGTCATATTTTTGCGTCTCTTTTAGTGAGTAAATCATTCTAAATCACTTCGAACAAAATTCGGCCTTTCAACATGACTTTGGTGCGTAACTTCCAGTTGATCTATTGAAGGCAACAATGCATTAGTTTAGCCTTAAAGTCATGTCATTGAGTCTCTTCTAGTCATTAAATCATTCTAAATTAATTCGAACGAATTCAATTTTTGCCGTTCAAACATTATTTTCTTACGTAACTTGTAATTAATCTATTGAAGAGAACAGTGCATAATTTTAGCGTTAAAAATCATATGACTCAGTCGTTTCAATCATTAAATTGTTTCAACGCACTTCGAACCAATTCTCTTTTTGCATTTAGAACGCGACTTTCATGCATAACTTGCAATTGATCTATTGAGGGCAACTATGCATTTTTTTAGCCTTAAAGTCATATTTTTGCGTCTCTTTTAGTCAGTAAATCATTCTAAATCACTTCGAACAAAATTCGGCCTTTCAACATGACTTTGGTGCGTAACTTCCAGTTGATCTATTGAAGGCAACAATGCATTAGTTTAGCCTTAAAGTCATGTCATTGAGTCTCTTCTAGTCATTAAATCATTCTAAATTAATTCGAACGAATTCAATTTTTGCCGTTCAAACATTATTTTCTTACGTAACTTGTAATTAATCTATTGAAGAGAACAGTGCATAATTTTAGCGTTAAAAAGCATATGACTCAGTCGTTTCAATCTTTAAATTGTTTCAACGCACTTCGAACCAATTCTCTTTTTGCATTTAGAACGCGACTTTCATGGATAACTTGTAATTGATCTATCGATGGCAACTATGCATTTTTTTAACCTTAAAGTCATATTTTTGCGTCTCTTTTAGTCAGTAAATCATTCTAAATCACTTCGAACGAAATTCGGCCTTTAAACATGACTTTCGTGCGTAACTTGCAGTTGATCTATTGCAGACAACAATGCATTTGTTTAGCCTTACAGTCGTGTCATTGTGTCACTTCTAGTCATTAAATCATTCTAAATTAATTCGAACGAATTCAATTTTTGCCCTTCAAACATTATTTTCTTACGTAACTTGTAATTAATCTCTTGAAGACAACAATCCATTATTTTAGCGTTAAAAAGCATATGACTCAGTCTTTTCAATCATTAAATTGTTTCAACGCACTTCGAACCAATTCTCTTTTTGCATTTAGAACGCGACTTTCATGCATAACTTGCAATTGATCTATCGATGGCAACTATGCATTTTTTTAACCTTAAAGTCATATTTTTGCGTCTCTTTTAGTCAGTAAATCATTCTAAATCACTTCGAACAAAATTCGGCCTTTAAACATGACTTTCGTGCGTAACTTGCAGTTGATCTATTGAAGGCAACAATGCATTTGTTTAGCCTTAAAGTCATGTCATTGAGTCTCATCTAGTCATTAAATCATTCTAAATTAATTCGAACGAATTCAATTTTTGCCGTTCAAACATTATTTTCTTACGTAACTTGTAATTAATCTATTGAAGAGAACAGTGCATAATTTTAGCTTTAAAAAGCATATGAGTCAGTCGTTTCAATCATTAAATTGTTTCAACGCACTTCGAACCAATTCTCTTTTTGCATTTAGAACGCGACTTTCATGGATAACTTGTAATTGATCTATTGATGGCAACTATGCATTTTTTTAGCCTTAAAGTCATATTTTTGCGTCGCTTTTAGTCAGTAAATCATTCTAAATCACTTCGAACGAAATTCGGCCTTCAAACATGACTTTCATGAGTAACTTGCAGTTGATCTATTGCAGACAACAATGCATTTGTTTAGCCTTACAGTCGTGTCATTGAGTCACTTCTAGTCATTAAATCATTCTAAATTAATTCAAACGAATTCAATTTTTGCCCTTCAAACATTATTTTCTTTCCGTAACTTGTAATTAATCTATTGAAGAGAACAATGCATAATTTTATCATTAAAAAGCACATCACTCAGTCTTTTCAATCATTAAATTGTTTCAACGCACTTCGAACCAATTCTCCTTTTGCATTTAAAACGCGACTTTCATGCATAACTTGCAATTGATCTACTGATGGCAACTATTCCTTTTTTTAGCCTTAAAGTCATATTTTTGCGTCTCTTTTTGTCAGTAAATCATTCTAAATCACTTCGAACGAAATTCGGCTTTTAAACATGACTTTCGTGCGTAACTTGCAGTTGATCTATTGAAGGCAACAATGCATTAGTTTAGCCTTAAAGTCATGTCATTGAGTCTCTTCTAGTCATTAAATCATTCTAAATTAATTCGAACGAATTCAATTTTTGCCGTTCAAACATTATTTTCTTACGTAACTTGTAATTAATCTATTGAAGAGAACAGTGCATAATTTTAGCGTTAAAAAGCATATGACTCAGTCGTTTCAATCATTAAATTGTTTCAACGCACTTCGAACCAATTCTCTTTTTGCATTTAGAACGCGACTTTCATGGATAACTTGTAATTGATCTATCGATGGCAACTATGCATTTTTTTAACCTTAAAGTCATATTTTTGCGTCTCTTTTAGTCAGTAAATCATTCTAAATCACTTCGAACAAAATTCGGCCTTTAAACATGACTTTCGTGCGTAACTTGCAGTTGATCTATTGAAGACAACAATGCATTTGTTTAGCCTTATAGTCGTGTCATTGAGTCACTTCTAGTCATTAAATCATTCTAAATTAATTCGAACGAATTCAATTTTTGCCCTTCAAACATTATTTTCTTACATAACTTATAATTAATCTCTTGAAGACAACAATCCATTATTTTAGCGTTAAAAAGCATATGACTTAGTCTTTTCAATCATTAAATTGTTTGACCGCACTTCGAACCAATTCTCTTTTTGCATTTAGACTGCGACTTTCATGCATAACTTGCAATTGATCTACTGATGGCAACTATTCCTTTTTTTAGCCTTAAAGTCATATTTTTGCGTCTCTTTTTGTCAGTAAATCATTCTAAATCACTTCGAACGAAATTCGGCCTTTAAACATGACTTTCGTGCGTAACTTGCAGTTGATCTATTGAAGGCAACAATGCATTAGTTTAGCCTTAAAGTCATGTCATTGAGTCTCTTCTAGTCATTAAATCATTCTAAATTAATTCGAACGAATTAAATTTTTGCCTTTCAAACATTATTTTCTTACGTAACTTGTAATTAATCTATTGAAGAGAACAGTGCATAATTTTAGCGTTAAAAAGCATATGACTCAGTCGTTTCAATCATTAAATTGTTTCAACGCACTTCGAACCAATTCTCTTTTTGCATTTAGAACGCGACTTTCATGGATAACTTGTAATTGAATTATTTTCTTACGTAACTTGTAATTAATCTATTGAAGAGAACAATGCATAATTTTAGCATTAAAAAGCACATCACTCAGTCTTTTCAATCATTAAATTGTTTCAACGCACTTCGAACCAATTCTCCTTTTGCATTTAAAACGCGACTTTCATGCATAACTTGCAATTGATCTACTGATGGCAACTATTCCTTTTTTTAGCCTTAAAGTCATATTTTTGCGTCTCTTTTTGTTAGTAAATCATTCTAAATCACTTCGAACGAAATTCGGCTTTTAAACATGACTTTCGTGCGTAACTTGCAGTTGATCTATTGAAGGCAACAATGCATTAGTTTAGCCTTAAAGTCATGTCATTGAGTCTCTTCTAGTCATTAAATCATTCTAAATTAATTCGAACGAATTCAATTTTTGCCGTTCAAACATTATTTTCTTACGTAACTTGTAATTAATCTATTGAAGAGAACAGTGCATAATTTTAGCGTTAAAAAGCATATGACTCAGTCGTTTCAATCATTAAATTGTTTCAACGCACTTCGAACCAATTCTCTTTTTGCATTTAGAACGCGACTTTCATGGATAACTTGTAATTCATCTATTGATGGCAACTATGCATTTTTTTAGCCTTAAAGTCATATTTTTGCGTCGCTTTTAGTCAGTAAATCATTCTAAATCACTTCGAACGAAATTCGGCCTTCAAACATGACTTTCATGCGTAACTTGCAGTTGATCTATTGCAGACAACAATGCATTTGTTTAGCCTTACAGTCGTGTCATTGAGTCACTTCTAGTCATTAAATCATTCTAAATTAATTCAAACGAATTCAATTTTTGCCCTTCAAACATTATTTTCTTACGTAACTTGTAATTAATCTATTGAAGAGAACAATGCATAATTTTAGCATTAAAAAGCACATCACTCAGTCTTTTCAATCATTAAATTGTTTCAACGCACTTCGAACCAATTCTCCTTTTGCATTTAAAACGCGACTTTCATGCATAACTTGCAATTGATCTACTGATGGCAACTATTCCTTTTTTTAGCCTTAAAGTCATATTTTTGCGTCTCTTTTTGTCAGTAAATCATTCTAAATCACTTCGAACGAAATTCGGCCTTTAAACATGACTTTCGTGCGTAACTTGCAGTTGATCTATTGAAGGCAACAATGCATTAGTTTAGCCTTAAAGTCATGTCATTGAGTCTCTTCTAGTCATTAAATCATTCTAAATTAATTCGAACGAATTCAATTTTTGCCGTTCAAACATTATTTTCTTACGTAACTTGTAATTAATCTATTGAAGAGAACAGTGCATAATTTTAGCGTTAAAAAGCATATGACTCAGTCGTTTCAATCATTAAATTGTTTCAACGCACTTCGAACCAATTCTCTTTTTGCATTTAGAACGCGACTTTCATGGATAACTTGTAATTGATCTATCGATGGCAACTATGCATTTTTTTAACCTTAAAGTCATATTTTTGCGTCTCTTTTAGTCAGTAAATCATTCTAAATCACTTCGAACAAAATTCGGCCTTTAAACATGACTTTCGTGCGTAACTTGCAGTTGATCTATTGAAGACAACAATGCATTTGTTTAGCCTTATAGTCGTGTCATTGAGTCACTTCTAGTCATTAAATCATTCTAAATTAATTCGAACGAATTCAATTTTTGCCCTTCAAACATTATTTTCTTACATAACTTGTAATTAATCTCTTGAAGACAACAATCCATTATTTTAGCGTTAAAAAGCATATGACTTAGTCTTTTCAATCATTAAATTGTTTGAACGCACTTCGAACCAATTCTCTTTTTGCATTTAGAACGCGACTTTCATGCATAACTTGCAATTGATCTACTGATGGCAACTATTCCTTTTTTTAGCCTTAAAGTCATATTTTTGCGTCTCTTTTTGTCAGTAAATCATTCTAAATCACTTCGAACGAAATTCGGCCTTTAAACATGACTTTCGTGCGTAACTTGCAGTTGATCTATTGAAGGCAACAATGCATTAGTTTAGCCTTAAAGTCATGTCATTGAGTCTCTTCTAGTCATTAAATCATTCTAAATTAATTCGAACGAATTAAATTTCAGCCCTTCAAACATTATTTTCTTACGTAACTTGTAATTAATCAATTGAAGAGAACAGTGCATAATTTTAGCGTTAAAAAGCATATGACTCAGTCGTTTCAATCATTAAATTGTTTGAACGCACTTCGAACCAATTCTCTTTTTGCATTTAGAACGCGACTTTCATGCATAACTTGCAATTGATCTACTGATGGCAACTATTCCTTTTTTTAGCCTTAAAGTCATATTTTTGCGTCTCTTTTTGTCAGTAAATCATTCTAAATCACTTCGAACGAAATTCGGCCTTTAAACATGACTTTCGTGCGTAACTTGCAGTTGATCTATTGAAGGCAACAATGCATTAGTTTAGCCTTAAAGTCATGTCATTGAGTCTCTTCTAGTCATTAAATCATTCTAAATTAATTCGAACGAATTAAATTTTTGCCTTTCAAACATTATTTTCTTACGTAACTTGTAATTAATCTATTGAAGAGAACAGTGCATAATTTTAGCGTTAAAAAGCATATGACTCAGTCGTTTCAAACATTAAATTGTTTCAACGCACTTCGAACCAATTCTCTTTTTGCATTTAGAACGCGACTTTCATGGATAACTTGTAATTGAATTATTTTCTTACGTAACTTGTAATTAATCTATTGAAGAGAACAATGCATAATTTTAGCATTAAAAAGCACATCACTCAGTCTTTTCAATCATTAAATTGTTTCAACGCACTTCGAACCAATTCTCCTTTTGCATTTAAAATGCGACTTTCATGCATAACTTGTAATTGATCTATCGATGGCAACTATGCATTTTTTTAACCTTAAAGTCATATTTTTGCGTCTCTTTTAGTCAGTAAATCATTCTAAATCACTTCGAACGAAATTCGGCCTTTAAACATGACTTTCGTGCGTAACTTGCAGTTGATCTATTGAAGGCAACAATGCATTAGTTTAGCCTTAAAGTCATGTCATTGAGTCACTTCTAGTCATTAAATCATCCTAAATTAATTCGAACGAATTCAATTTTTGCCCTTTAAACATTATTTTCTTACATAACTTGTAATTAATCTATCAAAGACAACAATTCATTATTTTAGCGTTAAAAAGCATATGACTCAGTTTTTTCAATCATTAAATTGTTTGAAGGCACTTCGAACCAATTCTCTTTTTGCATTTAGAACGCGACTTTCGTGCGTAACTTGCAGTTGATCTATTGAAGGCAACAATGTATTTGTTTAGCCTTAAAGTCATGTCATTGAGTCTCCTCTAGTCATTAAATCACTCTAAATTAATTCGAACGAATTCAATTTTTGACCTTCAAACATTATTTTCTTACGTAACTTGTAATTAATCTATTGAAGAGAACAATGCATAATTTTAGCATTAAAAAGCACATCACTCAGTCTTTTCAATCATTAAATTGTTTCAACGCAATTCGAACCAATTCTCCTTTTGCATTTAAAATGCGACTTTCATGCATAACTTGCAATTGATCTATTGATGGCAACTATGCATTTTTTATCCTTAAAGTCATATTTTTGCATCTCTTTCCGTCAGTAAATCATTCTAAATCACTTTGAACGAAATTCGGCCTTTAAACAAGACTTTCGTGCGTAACTTGCAGTTGATCTATTGAAGGCAACAATGCATAAGTTTAGCCTTAAAGTCATGTCATTGAGTCTCTTCTAGTCATTAAATCACTCTAAATTAATTCGAACGAATTCAATTTTTGCCCTCCAAACATTATTTTCTTACATAACTTGCAATTAATCTATTAAAGAAAAAAATGCATTATTTTAGCGTTAAAAAGCATATGACTCAGTCTTTTCAATCATTAAATTGTTTGAAGGCACTTCGAACCAATTCTCCTTTTGCATTTAAAACGCGACTTTCATGCATAACTTGCAATTGATCTATTGACGGCAACTATGCATTTTTTTATCCTTAAAGTCATATTTTTGCGTCTCTTTTAGTCAGTAAATCATTCTAAATCACTTCGAACGAAATTCGGCCTTTAAACATGACTTTCGTGCGTAACTTGCAGTTGATCTATTCAAGGCAACAATGCATTTGTTTAGCCTTAAAGTCATATCATTGAGTCTCTTCTAGTCATTAAATCATTCTAAATTAATTCGAACGAATTCAATTTTTGCCCTTCAAACATTATTTTCTTACATAACTTGTAATTAATCTCTTGAAGACAACAATCCATTATTTTAGCGTTAAAAAGCATATGACTCAGTCTTTTCAATCATTAAATTGTTTGAAGGCACTTCGAACCAAGTCTATTTTTGCATTTAGAACGCGACTTTCATGCATAACTTGCAATTGATCTATTGATGGAAACTATGCATTTTTTTAGCCTTAAAGTCATATTTTTGCGTCTCTTTTTGTCAGTAAATCATTCTAAATCACTTCGAACGAAATTCGGCCTTTAAACATGACTTTCGTGCGTAACTTGCAGTTGATCTATTGAAGGCAACAATGCATTTGTTTAGCCTTAAAGTCATGTCATTGAGTCACTTCTAGTCATTAAATCATTCTAAATTAATTCGAACGAATTCAATTTTTGCCCTTCAAACATTATTTTCTTACATAACTTGTAATTAATCTCTTGAAGACAACAATCCATTATTTTAGCGTTAAAAAGCATATGACTCAGTCTTTTCAATCATTAAATTGTTTGAACGCACTTCGAACCAATTCTCCTTTTGCATTTAAAACGCGACTTTCATGCATAACTTGCAATTGATCTATTGATGGCAACTATGCATTTTTTTAGCCTTAAAGTCATATTTTTGCGTCTCTTTTAGTCAGTAAATCATTCTAAATCACTTCGAACGAAATTCGGCCTTTAAACTTGACTTTCGTGCGTAACTTGCAGTTGATCTATTGAAGGCAACAATGCATTTGTTTAGCCTTAAAGTCATGTGATTGAGTCTCTTCTAGTCATTAAATCATTCTAAATTAATTCGAACGAATTCAATTTTTGCCCTTCAAACATTATTTTCTTACATAACTTGTAATTAATCTCTTGAAGACAACAATCCATTATTTTAGCGTTAAAAAGCATATGACTCAGTCTTTTCAATCATTAAATTGTTTGAATTCACTTCGATCCAATTCTCCTTTTGCATTTAAAACGCGACTTTCATTCATAACTTGCAATTGATCTATTGACGGCAACTATGCATTTTTTTATCCTTAAAGTCATATTTTTGCGTCTCTTTTAGTCAGTAAATCATTCTAAATCACTTCGAACGAAATTCGGCCTTTAAACTTGACTTTCGTGCGTAACTTGCAGTTGATCTATTGAAGGCAACAATGCGTTTGTTTAGCCTTAAAGTCATGTGATTGAGTCTCTTCTAGTCATTAAATCATTCTAAATTAATTCGAACGAATTCAATTTTTGCCCTTCAAACATTATTTTCTTACGTAACTTGTAATTAATCTATTGAAGACAACAATGCATTATTTTAGCGTTAAAAAGCATATCACTCAGTCTTTTCAATCATTAAATTGTTTGAATGCACTTCGAATCAATTCTCCTTTTGCATTTAAAACGCGACTTTCATGCATAACTTGCAGTTGATCTATTGACGGAAACTATGCATTTTTTTAGCCTTAAAGTCATATTTTTGCATCTCTTTCAGTCAGTAAATCATTCTAAATCACTTCGAACGAAATTCGCCTTTAAACATGACTTTCGTGCGTAACTTGCAGTTGATCTATTGAAGGCAACAATGCATTTGTCTAGCCTTAAAGTCATGTCATTGAGTCACTTCTAGTCATTAAATCATTCGAAATTAATTCGAACGAATTCAATTTTTGCCCTTCAAACATTATTTTCTTACATAACTTGTAATTAATCTCTTGAAGACAACAATCCATTATTTTAGCGTTAAAAAGCATATGACTCAGTCTTTTCAATCATTAAATTGTTTGAAGGCACTTCGAACCAATTCTCTTTTTGCATTTAGAACGCGACTTTCATGGATAACTTGTAATTGAATTATTTTCTTACGTAACTTGTAATTAATCTATTGAAGAGAACAATGCATAATTTTAGCATTAAAAAGCACATCACTCAGTCTTTTCAATCATTAAATTGTTTCAACGCACTTCGAACCAATTCTCCTTTTGCATTTAAAACGCGACTTTCATGCATAACTTGCAATTGATCTACTGATGGCAACTATTCCTTTTTTTGGCCTTAAAGTCATATTTTTGCGTCTCTTTTTGTTAGTAAATCATTCTAAATCACTTCGAACGAAATTCGGCTTTTAAACATGACTTTCGTGCGTAACTTGCAGTTGATCTATTGAAGGCAACAATGCATTAGTTTAGCCTTAAAGTCATGTCATTGAGTCTCTTCTAGTCATTAAATCATTCTAAATTAATTCGAACGAATTCAATTTTTGCCGTTCAAACATTATTTTCTTACGTAACTTGTAATTAATCTATTGAAGAGAACAGTGCATAATTTTAGCGTTAAAAAGCATATGACTCAGTCGTTTCAATCATTAAATTGTTTCAACGCACTTCGAACCAATTCTCTTTTTGCATTTAGAACGCGACTTTCATGGATAACTTGTAATTGATCTATTGATGGCAACTATGCATTTTTTTAGCCTTAAAGTCATATTTTTGCGTCGCTTTTAGTCAGTAAATCATTCTAAATCACTTCGAACGAAATTCGGCCTTCAAACATGACTTTCATGCGTAACTTGCAGTTGATCTATTGCAGACAACAATGCATTTGTTTAGCCTTACAGTCGTGTCATTGAGTCACTTCTAGTCATTAAATCATTCTAAATTAATTCAAACGAATTCAATTTTTGCCCTTCAAACATTATTTTCTTACGTAACTTGTAATTAATCTATTAAAGAGAACAATGCATAATTTTAGCATTAAAAAGCACATCACTCAGTCTTTTCAATCATTAAATTGTTTCAACGCACTTCGAACCAATTCTCCTTTTGCATTTAAAACGCGACTTTCATGCATAACTTGCAATTGATCTACTGATGGCAACTATTCCTTTTTTTAGCCTTAAAGTCATATTTTTGCGTCTCTTTTTGTCAGTAAATCATTCTAAATCACTTCGAACGAAATTCGGCCTTTAAACATGACTTTCGTGCGTAACTTGCAGTTGATCTATTCAAGGCAACAATGCATTTGTTTAGCCTTAAAGTCATATCATTGAGTCTCTTCTAGTCATTAAATCATTCTAAATTAATTCGAACGAATTCAATTTTTGCCCTTCAAACATTATTTTCTTACATAACTTGTAATTAATCTCTTGAAGACAACAATCCATTATTTTAGCGTTAAAAAGCATATGACTCAGTCTTTTCAATCATTAAATTGTTTGAAGGCACTTCGAACCAAGTCTATTTTTGCATTTAGAACGCGACTTTCATGCATAACTTGCAATTGATCTATTGATGGAAACTATGCATTTTTTTAGCCTTAAAGTCATATTTTTGCGTCTCTTTTTGTCAGTAAATCATTCTAAATCACTTCGAACGAAATTCGGCCTTTAAACATGACTTTCGTGCGTAACTTGCAGTTGATCTATTGAAGGCAACAATGCATTTGTTTAGCCTTAAAGTCATGTCATTGAGTCACTTCTAGTCATTAAATCATTCTAAATTAATTCGAACGAATTCAATTTTTGCCCTTCAAACATTATTTTCTTACATAACTTGTAATTAATCTCTTGAAGACAACAATCCATTATTTTAGCGTTAAAAAGCATATGACTCAGTCTTTTCAATCATTAAATTGTTTGAACGCACTTCGAACCAATTCTCCTTTTGCATTTAAAACGCGACTTTCATGCATAACTTGCAATTGATCTATTGATGGCAACTATGCATTTTTTTAGCCTTAAAGTCATATTTTTGCGTCTCTTTTAGTCAGTAAATCATTCTAAATCACTTCGAACGAAATTCGGCCTTTAAACTTGACTTTCGTGCGTAACTTGCAGTTGATCTATTGAAGGCAACAATGCATTTGTTTAGCCTTAAAGTCATGTGATTGAGTCTCTTCTAGTCATTAAATCATTCTAAATTAATTCGAACGAATTCAATTTTTGCCCTTCAAACATTATTTTCTTACATAACTTGTAATTAATCTCTTGAAGACAACAATCCATTATTTTAGCGTTAAAAAGCATATGACTCAGTCTTTTCAATCATTAAATTGTTTGAATTCACTTCGATCCAATTCTCCTTTTGCATTTAAAACGCGACTTTCATTCATAACTTGCAATTGATCTATTGACGGCAACTATGCATTTTTTTATCCTTAAAGTCATATTTTTGCGTCTCTTTTAGTCAGTAAATCATTCTAAATCACTTCGAACGAAATTCGGCCTTTAAACTTGACTTTCGTGCGTAACTTGCAGTTGATCTATTGAAGGCAACAATGCGTTTGTTTAGCCTTAAAGTCATGTGATTGAGTCTCTTCTAGTCATTAAATCATTCTAAATTAATTCGAACGAATTCAATTTTTGCCCTTCAAACATTATTTTCTTACGTAACTTGTAATTAATCTATTGAAGACAACAATGCATTATTTTAGCGTTAAAAAGCATATCACTCAGTCTTTTCAATCATTAAATTGTTTGAATGCACTTCGAATCAATTCTCCTTTTGCATTTAAAACGCGACTTTCATGCATAACTTGCAGTTGATCTATTGACGGAAACTATGCATTTTTTTAGCCTTAAAGTCATATTTTTGCATCTCTTTCAGTCAGTAAATCATTCTAAATCACTTCGAACGAAATTCGGCCTTTAAACATGACTTTCGTGCGTAACTTGCAGTTGATCTATTGAAGGCAACAATGCATTTGTCTAGCCTTAAAGTCATGTCATTGAGTCACTTCTAGTCATTAAATCATTCGAAATTAATTCGAACGAATTCAATTTTTGCCCTTCAAACATTATTTTCTTACATAACTTGTAATTAATCTCTTGAAGACAACAATCCATTATTTTAGCGTTAAAAAGCATATGACTCAGTCTTTTCAATCATTAAATTGTTTGAAGGCACTTCGAACCAATTCTCTTTTTGCATTTAGAACGCGACTTTCATGCATAACTTGCAATTGATCTATTGATGGCAACTATGCATTTTTTTAGCCTTAAAGTCATATTTTTGCGTCTCTTTTCGTCAGTAAATCATTCTAAATCACTTCGAACGAAATTCGGCCTTTAAACATGACTTTCGTGCGTAACTTGCAGTTGATCTATTGAAGGCAACAATGCATTTGTTTAGCCTTAAAGTCATGTCATTGAGTCACTTCTAGTCATTAAATCATTCTAAATTAATTCGAACGAAGTCAATTTTTGCCCTTCAAACATTATTTTCTTACTTAACTTGTAATTAATCTCTTGAAGACAACAATCCATTATTTTAGCGTTAAAAAGCATATGACTCAGTCTTTTCAATCATTAAATTGTTTGAAGTCACTTCGAACCAATTCTTTTTTTGCATTTAGAACGCGACTTTCATGCATAACTTGTAATTAATCTATTGATGGCAACTATGCATTTTTTTAGCCTTAAAGTCATATTTTTGCGTCTGTTTTAGTCAGTAAATCATTCTAAATCACTTCGAACAAAATTCGGCCTTTAAACATGACTTTCGTGCGTAACTTGCAGTTGATCTATTGAAGGCAACAATGCATTTGTTTAGCCTTAAAGTCATGTCATTGAGTCACTTCTAGTCATTAAATCATTCTAAATTAATTCGAACGAATTCAATTTTTGCCCTTCAAACATTATTTTCTTACTTAACTTGTAATTAATCTCTTGAAGACAACAATCCATTATTTTAGCGTTAAAAAGCATATGACTCAGTCTTTTCAATCATTAAATTGTTTGAAGGCACTTCAAACCAATTCTCTTTTTGCATTTAGAACGCGACTTTCATGGATAACTTGTAATTAATCTATTGATGGCAACTATGCATTTTTTTAGCCTTAAAGTCATATTTTTGCGTCTGTTTTAGTCAGTAAATCATTCTAAATCACTTCGAACGAAATTCGGCCTTTAAACATGACTTTCGTGCGTAACTTGCAGTTGATCTATTGAAGGCAACAATGCGTTTGTTTAGCCTTAAAGTCATGTCATTGAGTCTCTTCTAGTCATTAAATCATTCTAAATAAATTCGAACGAATTCAATTTTTGCCCTTCAAACATTATTTTCTTACATAACTTGTAATTAATCTCTTGAAGACAACAATCCATTATTTTAGCGTTAAAAAGCATATGACTCAGTCTTTTCAATCATTAAATTGTTTGAATGCACTTCAAACCAATTCTCTTTTTGCATTTAGAACGCGACTTTCATGGATAACTTGTAATTAATCTATTGATGGCAACTATGCATTTTTTTAGCCTTAAAGTCATATTTTTGCGTCTGTTTTAGTCAGTAAATCATTCTAAATCACTTCGAACGAAATTCGGCCTTTAAACATGACTTTCGTGCGTAACTTGCAGTTGATCTATTGAAGGCAACAATGTATTTGTTTAGCCTTAAAGTCACGTCATTGAGTCTCTTCTAGTCATTAAATCATTCTAAATTAATTCGAACGAATTCAATTTTTGCCCTTCAAACATTATTTTCTCACATAACTTGTAATTAATCTCTTGAAGACAACAATCCATTATTTTAGCGTTAAAAAGCATATGACTCAGTCTTTTCAATCATTAAATAATGGGAAGGCACTTCGAACCAATTCTCTTTTTGCATTTAGAACGCGACGTTCATGCATAACTTGTAATTGATCTATTGATGGCAACTATGCATTTTTTTAGCCTTAAAGTCATATTTTTGCGTCTCTTTTTGTCAGTAAATCATTCTAAATCACTTCGATCGAAATTCGGCCTTTAAACATGACTTTCGTGCGTAACTTGCAGTTGATCTATTGAAGGCAACAATGCATTTGTTTAGCCTTAAAGTCATGTCATTGAGTCACTTCTAGTCATTAAATCATTCTAAACTAATTCGAACGAATTCAATTTTTGCCCTTCAAACATTATTTTCTTACGTAACTTGTAATTAATCTATTGAAGACAACAATGCATTATTTTAGCGTTAAAAAGCGTATCACTCAGTCTTTTCAATCATTAAATTGTTTGAATGCACTTCGAACCAATTCTCCTTTTGCATTTAAAACGTGACTTTCATGCATAACTTGCAATTGATCTATTGACGGCAACTATGCATTTTTTTATCCTTAAAGTCATATTTTTGCGTCTCTTTAAGTCATTAAATCATTCTAAATCACTTTGAACGAAATTCGGCCTTTAAACATGACTTTCGTGCGTAACTTGCAGTTGATCTATTGAAGGAAACAATGCATTTGTTTAGCCTTAAAGTCATGTCATTGAGTCACTTCTGGTCATTAAATCATTCTAAATTAATTCGAACGAATTCAATTTTTGCTCTTCAAACATTATTTTCTTACATAACTTGTAATTAATCTCTTGAAGACAACAATCCATTATTTTAGCGTTAAAAAGCATATGACTCAGTCTTTTCAATCATTAAATTGTTTGAAGGCACTTCGAACCAATTCTCTTTTTGCATTTAGAACGCGACTTTCATGCATAACTTGTAATAGATCTATTGATGGCAACTATGCATTTTTTTAGCCTTAAAGTCATATTTTTGCGTCTCTTTTAGTCAGTAAATCATTCTAAATCACTTCGATCGAAATTCGGCCCTTAAACATGACTTTCGTGCGTAACTTGCAGTTGATCTATTGAAGGCAACAATGCGTTTGTTTAGCGTTAAAGTCATGTGATTGAGTCTCTTCTAGTCATTAAATCATTCTAAATTAATTCGAACGAATTCAATTTTTGCCCTTCAAACATTATTTTCTTACGTAACTTGTAATTAATCTATTGAAGACAACAATGCATTATTTTAGCGTTAAAAAGCATATCACTCAGTCTTTTCAATCATTAAATTGTTTGAATGCACTTCGAACCAATTCTCCTTTTGCATTTAAAACGTGACTTTCATGCATAACTTGCAATTGATCTATTGACGGCAACTATGCATTTTTTTATCCTTAAAGTCATATTTTTGCGTCTCTTTAAGTCATTAAATCATTCTAAATCACTTTGAACGAAATTCGGCCTTTAAACATGACTTTCGTGCGTAACTTGCAGTTGATCTATTGAAGGAAACAATGCATTTGTTTAGCCTTAAAGTCATGTCATTGAGTCACTTCTAGTCATTAAATCATTCTAAATTAATTCGAACGAATTCAATTTTTGCTCTTCAAACATTATTTTCTTACATAACTTGTAATTAATCTCTTGAAGACAACAATCCATTATTTTAGCGTTAAAAAGCATATGACTCAGTCTTTTCAATCATTAAATTGTTTGAAGGCACTTCGAACCAATTCTCTTTTTGCATTTAGAACGCGACTTTCATGCATAACTTGTAATTGATCTATTGATGTCAACTATGCATTTTTTTAGCCTTAAAGTCATATTTTTGCGTCTCTTTTAGTCAGTAAATCATTCTAAATCACTTCGAACGAAATTCGGCCTTTAAACATGACTTTCGTGCGTAACTTGCAGTTGATCTATTGAAGGCAACAATGCGTTTGTTTAGCCTTAAAGTCATGTCATTGAGTCTCTTCTAGTCATTAAATCATTCTAAATTAATTCGAACAAATTCAATTTTAGCCCTTCAAACATTATTTTCTTACGTAACTTGTAATTAATCTATTGAAGACAACAATGCATTATTTTAGCGTTAAAAAGCATATCACTCAGTCTTTTCAATCATTAAATTGTTTGAATGCACTTCAAACCAATTCTCTTTTTGCATTTAGAACGCGACTTTCATGGATAACTTGTAATTAATCTATTGATGGCAACTATGCATTTTTTTAGCCTTAAAGTCATATTTTTGCGTCTGTTTTAGTCAGTAAATCATTCTAAATCACTTCGAACGAAATTCGGCCTTTAAACATGACTTTCGTGCGTAACTTGCAGTTGATCTATTGAAGGCAACAATGTATTTGTTTAGCCTTAAAGTCACGTCATTGAGTCTCTTCTAGTCATTAAATCATTCTGAATTAATTCGAACGAATTCAATTTTTGCCCTTCAAACATTATTTTCTCACATAACTTGTAATTAATCTCTTGAAGACAACAATCCATTATTTTAGCGTTAAAAAGCATATGACTCAGTCTTTTCAATCATTAAATAATGGGAAGGCACTTCGAACCAATTCTCTTTTTGCATTTAGAACGCGACGTTCATGCATAACTTGTAATTGATCTATTGATGGCAACTATGCATTTTTTTAGCCTTAAAGTCATATTTTTGCGTCTCTTTTAGTCAGTAAATCATTCTAAATCACTTCGAACGAAATTCGGCCTTTAAACATGACTTTCGTGCGTAACTTGCAGTTGATCTATTGAAGGCAACAATGCATTTGTTTAGCCTTAAAGTCATGTCATTGAGTCACTTCTAGTCATTAAATCATTCTAAATTAATTCGAACGAATTCAATTTTTGCCCTTCAAACATTATTTTCTTACATAACTTGTAATTAATCTCTTGAAGACAACAATCCATTATTTTAGCGTTAAAAAGCATATGACTCAGTCTTTTCAATCATTAAATTGTTTGAAGGCACTTCGAACCAATTCTCTTTTTGCATTTAGAATGCGACTTTCATGCATAACTTGTAATTGATCTATTGATGGCAACTATGCATTTTTTTAGCCTTAAAGTCATATTTTTGCGTCTCTTTTAGTCAGTAAATCATTCTAAATCACTTCGAACGAAATTCGGCCTTTAAACATGACGTAACTTGCAGTTGATCTATTGAAGGCAACAATGCGTTTGTTTAGCCTTAAAGTCATGTGATTGAGTCTCTTCTACTCATTAAATCATTCTAAATTAATTCGAACGAATTCAATTTTTGCCCTTCAAACATTATTTTCTTACGTAACTTGTAATTAATCAATTGAAGAGAACAATGCATAATTTTAGCATTAAAAAGCACATCACTCAGTCTTTTCAATTATTAAATCGTTTGAATGCACTTCGAACCAATTCTCCTTTTGTATTTAAAACGTGACTTTCATGCATAACTTGCAATTGATCTATTGACGGCAACTATGCATTTTTTTAGCCTTAAAGTCATATTTTTGCGTCTCTTTTTGTCAGTAAATCATTCTAAATCACTTCAAACGAAATTCGGCTTTTAAACATGACTTTCGTGCGTAACTTGCAGTTGATCTATTGAAGGCAACAATGCATTAGTTTAGCCTTAAAGTCATGTCATTGAGTCTCTTCTAGTCATTAAATCATTCTAAATTAATTCGAACGAATTCTATTTTTGCCCTTCAAACAATACTTTCTTACATAACTTGTAATTAATCTATTGAAGACAACAATGCATAATTTTAACATCAAAAAGCATATCACTCAGTCTTTTCAATCATTAAATTGTTTGAAGGCACTTCGAACCAATTCTCTTTTTGCATTTAGAACGTGACTTTCATGCATAACTTGTAATTGATCTATTGATGGCAACTATGCATTTTTTTAGCCTTAAAGTCATATTTATGCGTCTTTTTCAGTCTGTAAATCATTCTAAATCACTTCGAACGAAATTCGGCCTTTAAACATGACTTTCGTGCGTAACTTGCAGTTGATCTATTGAAGGCAACAATGCATTTGTTTAGCCTTAAAGTCATGTCATTGAGTCTCTTCTAGTCATTAAATCATTCTAAATTAATTCGAACGAATTCTATTTTTGCCCTTCAAACATTATTTTCTTACGTAACTTGTAATTAATCTATTGAAGACAACAATGCATAATTTTAACATTAAAAAGCATATCACTCAGTCTTTTCAATCATTAAATTGTTTGAACGCACTTCGAACCAATTCTCCTTTTGCATTTAAAACGCGACTTTCATGCATAACTTGCAATTGATCTATTGATGGCAACTATGCATTTTTTTTGCCTTAAAGTCATATTTTTGCGTCTCTTTTAGTCAGTAAATTATTCTAAATCACTTCGAACGAAATTCAGCCTTTAAACATGACTTTCGTGCATAACTTGCAATTGATCTATTGAAGGCAACAATGCGTTAGTTTAGGCTTAAAGTCATGTCATTGAGTCTCTTCTAGTCATTAAATCATTCTAAATTAATTCGAACGAATTCTACTTTTGCCCTTCAAACGTTATTTTCGTACATAACTTGTAATTAATCTATTGAAGACAACAATGCATTATTTTAGCGTTAAAAAGCATATCACTCAGTCATTTCAATCATTAAATTGTTTGAACGCACTCCGAACCAATTCTCCTTTTGCATTTAAAACGTGACTTTCATGCATAACTTGCAATTGATCTATTGATGGCAACTATGCATTTTTTTAGCCTTAAAGTCATATTTTTGCGTCTCTTTTAGTCAGTAAATTATTCTAAATCACTTCGAATGAAATTCAGCCTTTAAACATGACTTTCGTGCAGAACTTGCAGTTTATCTATTGAAGGCAACAATGCGTTAGTTTAGGCTTAAAGTCATGTCATTGAGTCTCTTCTAGTCATTAAATCATTCTAAATTAATTCGAACGAATTCTATTTTTGCCCTTCAAATATTATTTTCGTACATAACTTGTAATTAATCTATTGAAGACAACAATGCATTATTTTAGCGTTAAAAAGCATATCACTCAGTCATTTCAATCATTAAATTGTTTGAACGCACTTCGAACCAATTCTCCTTTTGCATTTAAAATGCGACTTTCATGCATAACTTGCAATTGATCTATTGATGGCAACTATGCATTTTTTTAGCCTTAAAGTCATATTTTTGCGTCTCTTTTAGTCAGTAAATCATTCTAAATCACTTCGAACGAAATTCGGCCTTTAAACATGACTTTCGTGCGTAACTTGCAGTTTATCTATTGAAGGCAACAATGCGTTAGTTTAGGCTTAAAGTCATGTCATTGAGTCTCTTCTAGTCATTAAATCATTGTAAATTAATTGGAACGAATTCTATTTTTGCCCTTCAAACATTATTTTCGTACATAACTTGTAATTAATCTGTTGAAGACAACAATGCATTATTTTAGCGTTAAAAAGCATATCACTCAGTCATTTCAATCATTAAATTGTTTGAACGCACTTCGAACCAATTCTCCTTTTGCATTTAAAACTCGACTTTCATGCATAACTTGCAATTGATCTATTGATGGCAACTATGCATTTTTTTAGCCTTAAAGTCATATTTTTGCGTCTCTTTTAGTCAGTAAATCATTATAAATCACTTCGAACGAAATTCGGCCTTTAAACATGACTTTCGTGCATAACTTGCAGTTGATCTATTCAAGGCAACAATGCATTAGTTTAGCCTTATAGTCATGTCATTGAGTCACTTCTAGTCATTAAATCATTCTAAATTAATTCGAACGAATTCAATTTTTGCCCTTCAAACATTATTTTCTTACATAACTTGTAATTAATCTATTGAAGACAACAATGCATTATTTTAGCATTTAAAAGCATATGACTTAGTCTTTTCAATCATTAAATTGTTTGAAGGCACTTCGAACCAATTCCCTTTTTGCATTTAGAACGTGACTTTCATGCATAACTTGTAATTGATCTATTGATGGCAACTACGCATTTTTTTAGCCTTAGAGTCATATTTAGGCATCTCTTTCAGTCAGTAAATCATTCTAAATCACTTCAAACGAAATTCGGCCTTTAAACATGACTTTCGTGCGTAACTTGCAGTTGATCTATTGAAAGCAACAATCCATTTGTTTAGCCTTAAAGTCATGTCATTGAGTCTCTTCTAGTCATTAAATCATTCTAAATTAATTCGAACGAATTCTATTTTTGCCCTTCAAACATTATTTTCTTACATAACTTGTAATTAATCTATTGAAGACAACAATGCATTATTTTAGCGTTAAAAAGCATATCACTCAGTCAATTCAATCATTAAATTGTTTGAACGCACTTCGAACCAATTCTCCTTTTGCATTTAAAACGCGACTTTCATGCATAACTTGCAATTGATCTATTGATGGCAACTATGCATTTTTTTAGCCTTAAAGTCATATTTTTGCGTGTCTCTTTTAGTTAGTAAATAATTCTAAATCACTTCGAACGAAATTCGGCCTTTAAACATGACTTTCGTGCGTAACTTGCAGTTGATCTATTGAAGGCAACAATGCGTTTGTTTAGCCTTAAAGTCATGTCATTGAGTCACTTCTACTCATTAAATCATTCTAAATAAATTCGAACGAATTCAATTTTTGCCCTTCAAACATTATTTTCTTACATAACTTGTAATTAATCTATTGAAGACAACAATGCATCATTTTAGCATTTAAAAGCATATGACTCAGTCTTTTCAATCATTAAATTGTTTGAAGGCACTTCGAACCAATTCTCTTTTTGCATTTAGAACGTGACTTTCACGCATAACTTGTAATTGATCTATTGATGGCAACTATGCATTTTTTTAGCCTTAAAGTCATATTTTTGCGTCTCTTTTAGTCAGTAAATCATTCTAAATCACTTCGAATGAAATTCGGCCTTTAAACATGACTTTCGTGCGTAACTTGCAGTTGATCTATTGAAGGCAACAATGCGTTTGTTTAGCGTTAAAGTCATGTGATTGAGTCTCTTCTAGTCATTAAATCATTCTAAATTAATTCGAACGAATTCAATTTTTGCCCTTCAAACATTATTTTCTTACGTAACTTGTAATTAATCTATTGAAGACAACAATGCATTATTTTAGCGTTAAAAAGCATATCACTCAGTCTTTTCAATCATTAAATTGTTTGAATGCACTTCGAACCAATTCTCCTTTTGCTTTTAAAACGCGACTTTCATGCATAACTTGCAATTGATCTATTGACGGCAACTATGCATTTTTTTATCCTTAAAGTCATATTTTTGCGTCTCTTTTAGTCAGTAAATCATTCTAAATCACTTTGAACGAAATTCGACCTTTAAACATGACTTTCGTGCGTAACTTGCAGTTGATCTATTGAAGGCAACAATGCATTTGTTTAGCCTTAAAGTCATGTCATTGAGTCACTTCTAGTCATTAAATCATTCTAAATTAATTCGAACGAATTCAATTTTTGCCCTTCAAACATTATTTTCTTGCATAACTTGTAATTTATCTCTTGAAGACAACAATCCATTATTTTAGCGTTAAAAAGCATATGACTCAGTCTTTTCAATCATTAAATTGTTTGAAGGCACTTCGAACCAATTCTGTTTTTGCATTTAGAACGCGACTTTCATGCATAACTTGTAATTGATCTATTGATGGCAACTATGCATTTTTTTAGCCTTAAAGTCAAATTTTTGCGTCTCTTTTAGTCAGTAAATCATTCTAAATCACTTCGAACGAAATTCGGCCTTTAAACATGACTTTCGTGCGTAACTTGCAGTTGATCTATTGAAGGCAACAATGCGTTTGTTTAGCCTTAAAGTCATGTGATTGAGTCTCTTCTAGTAATTATATCATTCTAAATTAATTCGAACGAATTCAATTTTTGCCCTTCAGACATTATTTTCTTACGTAACTTGTAATTAATCTATTGAAGACAACAATGCATTATTTTAGCGTTAAAAAGCATATCACTCAGTCTTTTCAATCATTAAATTGTTTGAAGGCACTTCGAACCAATTCTCTTTTTGCATTTAGAACGCGACTTTCATGCATAACTTGCAATTGATCTATTGACGGCAACTATGCATTTTTTTATCCTTAAAGTCATATTTTTGCGTCTCTTTTAGTCAGTAAATCATTCTAAATCACTTTGAACGAAATTCGGCCTTTAAACATGACTTTCGTGCGTAACTTGCAGTTGAGATATTGAAGGCAACAATGCGTTTGTTTGGCCTTAAAGTCATGTCATTGAGTCTCTTCTAGTCATTAAATCATTCTAAATTAATTAGAACGAATTCAATTTTTGCCCTTCAAACATTATTTTCTTACGTAACTTGTAATTAATCTATTGAAGAGAACAATGCATAATTTTAGCATTAAAAAGCACATCACTCAGTGTTTTCAATCATTAAATTGTTTGAACGCACTTCGAACCAATTCTCCTTTTGCATTTAAAACGCGACTTTCATGCATAACTTGCAATTGATCTATTGATGGCAACTATGCATTTTTTTAGCCTTAAAGTCATATTTTTGCATCTCTTTTAGTCAGTAAATTATTCTAAATCACTTCGAACGAAATTCAGCCTTTAAACATGACTTTCGTGCATAACTTGCAGTTTATCTATTGAAGGCAACAATGCATTAGTTTAGGCTTAAAGTCATGTCATTGAGTCTCTTCTAGTCATTAAATCCTTCTAAATTAATTCGAACGAATTCTATTTTTGCCCTTCAAACATTATTTTCGTACATAACTTGTAATTAGTCTATTGAAGACAACAATGCATTATTTTAGCGTTAAAAAGCATGTCACTCAGTGATTTCAATCATTAAATTGTTTGAACGCACTTCGAACCAATTCTCCTTTTGCAATTAAAACGCGACTTTCATGCATAACTTGCAATTGATCTATTGATGGCAACTATGCATTTTTTTAGCCTTAAAGTCATATTTTTGCGTCTCTTTTAGTCAGTAAATCATTCTAAATCACTTCGAACGAAATTCGGCGTTTAAACATGACTTTCTTGTGTAACTTGCAGCTGATCTATTGAAGGCAACAATGCATTTGTTTAGCCTTGAAGTCATGTCCTTGAGTCTCTTCTAGTCATTAAATCATTCTAAATTAATTCGACCGAATTCAATTTTTGCCCTTCAAACATTATTTTCTTATGTAACTTGTAATCAATCTATTGAAGAGAACAATGCATAATTTTAGCATTAAAAAGCACATCACTCAGTCTTTTCAATCATTAAATTGTTTGAATGCACTTCGAACCAATTCTCCTTTTGCATTTAAAACGCGACTTTCATGCATAACTTGCAATTGATCTATTGATGGCAACTATGCTTTTTTTTTGCCTTAAAGTCATATTTTTGCGTCTCTTTTTGTCAGTAAATCATTCTAAATCACTTCGAACGAAATTCGGCCTTTAAACATGACTTTCGTGCGTAAGTTGCAGTTGATCTATTGAAGGCAACAATGCATTTGTTTAGCCTTAAAGTCATGTCATTGAGTCTCTTCTAGTCATTAAATCATTCTAAATTAATTCGAACGAATTCAATTTTTGCCCTTCAAACATTATTTTCTTACGTAACTTGTAATTAATCTATTGAAGAGAACAATGCATAATTTTAGCGTTAAAAAGCACATCACTCAGTCTTTTCAATCATTAAATTGTTTGAACGCACTTCGAACCAACTCTCCTTTTGCATTTAAAACGCGACTTTCATGCATAACTTGCAATTGATCTATTGACGGCAACTATGCATTTTTTTATCCTTAAAGTCATATTTTTGCGTCTCTTTTAGTCAGTAAATCATTCTAAATCACTTTGAACGAAATTCGGCCTTTAAACATGACTTTCGTGCGTAACTTGCAGTTGATCTATTGAAGGCAACAATGCATTTGTTTAGCCTTAAAGTCATGTCATTGAGTCAATTCTAGTCATTAAATCATTCTAAATTAATTCGAACGAATTCAATTTTTGCCCTTCAAACATTATTTTCTTGCACAACTTGTAATTTATCTCTTGAAGACAACAATCCATTATTTTAGCGTTAAAAAGCATATGACTCAGTCTTTTCAATCATTAAATTGTTTGAAGGCACTTCGAACCAATTCTGTTTTTGCATTTAGAACGCGACTTTCATGCATAACTTGTAATTGATCTATTGATGGCAACTATGCATTTTTTTAGCCTTAAAGTCAAATTTTTGCGTCTCTTTTAGTCAGTAAATCATTCTAAATCACTTCGAACGAAATTCGGCCTTTAAACATGACTTTCGTGCGTAACTTGCAGTTGATCTATTGAAGGCAACAATGCATTTGTTTAGCCTTAAAGTCATGTGATTGAGTCTCTTCTAGTAATTATATCATTCTAAATTAATTCGAACAAATTCAATTTTTGCCCTTCAGACATTATTTTCTTACGTAACTTGTAATTAATCTATTGAAGACAACAATGCATTATTTTAGCGTTAAAAAGCATATCACTCAGTCTTTTCAATCATTAAATTGTTTGAATGCACTTCTAACCAATTCTCCTTTTGCATTTAAAACGCGACTTTCATGCATAACTTGCAATTGATCTATTGACGGCAACTATGCATTTTTTTATCCTTAAAGTCATATTTTTGCGTCTCTTTTAGTCAGTAAATCATTCTAAATCACTTTGAACGAAATTCGGCCTTTAAACATGACTTTCGTGCGTAACTTGCAGTTGAGATATTGAAGGCAACAATGCGTTTGTTTGGCCTTAAAGTCATGTCATTGAGTCTCTTCTAGTCATTAAATCATTCTAAATTAATTAGAACGAATTCAATTTTTGCCCTTCAAACATTATTTTCTTACGTAACTTGTAATTAATCTATTGAAGAGAACAATGCATAATTTTAGCATTAAAAAGCACATCACTCAGTGTTTTCAATCATTAAATTGTTTGAACGCACTTCGAACCAATTCTCCTTTTGCATTTAAAACGCGACTTTCATGCATAACTTGCAATTGATCTATTGATGGCAACTATGCATTTTTTTAGCCTTAAAGTCATATTTTTGCATCTCTTTTAGTCAGTAAATTATTCTAAATCACTTCGAACGAAATTCAGCCTTTAAACATGACTTTCGTGCATAACTTGCAGTTTATCTATTGAAGGCAACAATGCATTAGTTTAGGCTTAAAGTCATGTCATTGAGTCTCTTCTAGTCATTAAATCATTCTAAATTAATTCGAACGAATTCAATTTTTGCCCTTCAAACATTATTTTCTTACGTAACTTGTAATTAATCTATTGAAGAGAACAATGCATAATTTTAGCGTTAAAAAGCACATCACTCAGTCTTTTCAATCATTAAATTGTTTGAACGCACTTCGAACCAACTCTCCTTTTGCATTTAAAACGCGACTTTCATGCATAACTTGCAATTGATCTATTGACGGCAACTATGCATTTTTTTAGCCTTAAAGTCATATTTTTGCGTCTCTTTTAGTCATTAAATCATTCTAAATCACTTCGAACGAAATTCGGCCTTTAAACATGACTTTCGTGCATAACTTGCAGTTGATCTATTCAAGGCAACAATGCATTAGTTTAGCCTTAAAGTCATGTCATTGAGTCACTTCTAGTCATTAAATCATTCTAAATTAATTCGAACGAATTCAATTTTTGCCCTTCAAACATTATTTTCTTACATAACTTGTAATTAATCTATTGAAGACAACAATGCATTATTTTAGCATTAAAAAGCATATGACTCAGTCTTTTCAATCATTAAATTGTTTGAACGCACTTCGAACCAATTCTCCTTTCGCAATTAAAACGCGACTGTCATGCATAACTTGCAATTGATCTATTGATGGCAACTATGCATGTTTTTAGCCTTAAAGTCATATTTTTGCGTCTCTTTTAGTCAGTAAATTATTCTAAATCACTTCGAACGAAATTCAGCCTTTAAACATGACTTTCGTGCATAACTTGCAGTTTATCTATTGAAGGCAACAATGCATTAGTTTAGGCTTAAAGTCATGTCATTGAGTCTCTTCTAGTCATTAAATCATTCTAAATTAATTCGAACGAATTCTATTTTTGCCCTTCAAACATTATTTTCTTACATAACTTGTAATTAATCTATTGAAGACAACAATGCATTATTTTAGCCTTAAAAAGCATATGACTCAGTCTTTTCAATCATTAAATTGTTTCAAGGCACTTCGAACCAATTCTCTTTTTGCATTTAGAACGTGACTTTCATGCATAACTTGTAATTGATCTATTGATCGCAACTATGCATTTTTTTAGCCATAAAGTCATATTTATGCGTCTTTTTCAGTCTGTAAATCATTCTAAATCACTTCGAACGAAATTCGGCCTTTAAACATGACTTTCGTGCGTAACTTGCAGTTGATCTATTGACGGCAACAATGCATTTGTTTAGCCTTAAAGTCATGTCATTGAGTCTCTTCTAGTCATTAAATCATTCTAAATTAATTCGAACGAATTCTATTTTTGCCCTTCAAACATTATTTTCTTACGTAACTTATAATTAATCTATTGAAGACAACAATGCATAATTTTAGCATTAAAAAGCATATCACTCAGTCTTTTCAATCATTAAATTGTTTGAACGCACTTCGAACCAATTCTCCTTTTGCATTTAAAACGCGACTTTCATGCATAACTTGCAATTGATCTATTGATGGCAACTATGCATTTTTTTTGCCTTAAAGTCATATTTTTGCGTCTCTTTTTGTCAGTAAATCATTCTAAATCACTTCGAACGAAATTCGGCCTTTAAACATGACTTTCGTGCGTAACTTGCAGTTGATCTATTGAAGGCAACAATGCATTTGTTTAGCCTTAAAGTCATGTCATTGAGTCTCTTCTAGTCATTAAATCATTCTAAATTAATTCGAACGAATTCAATTTTTGCCCTTCAAACATTATTTTCTTACGTAACTTGTAATTAATCTATTGAAGAGAACAATGCATAATTTTAGCGTTAAAAAGCACATCACTCAGTCTTTTCAATCATTAAATTGTTTGAACGCACTTCGAACCAACTCTCCTTTTGCATTTAAAACGCGACTTTCATGCATAACTTGCAATTGATCTATTGACGGCAACTATGCATTTTTTTAGCCTTAAAGTCATATTTTTGTGTCTCTTTTAGTCACTAAATCATTCTAAATCACTTCGAACGAAATTCGGCCTTTAAACATAACTTTCGTGCGTAACTTGCAGTTGATCTATTGAAGGCAACAATGCATTTGTTTAGCCTTAAAGTCATGTCATTGAGTCTCTTCTAGTCATTAAATCATTCTAAATTAATTCGAACGAATTCTATTTTTGCCCTTCAAACATTATTTTCTTACGTAACTTGTAATTAATCTATTGAAGACAACAATGCATAATTTTAGCATTAAAAAGCATATCACTCAGTCTTTTCAATCATTAAATTGTTTGAACGCACTTCGAACCAATTCTCCTTTTGCATTTAAAACGCGACTTTCATGCATAACTTGCAATTGATCTATTGATGGCAACTATGCATTTTTTTTGCCTTAAAGTCATATTTTTGCGTCTCTTTTTGTCAGTAAATCATTCTAAATCACTTCGAACGAAATTCGGCCTTTAAACATGACTTTCGTGCGTAACTTGCAGTTGATCTATTGAAGGCAACAATGCATTTGTTTAGCCTTAAAGTCATGTCATTGAGTCTCTTCTAGTCATTAAATCATTCTAAATTAATTCGAACGAATTCAATTTTTGCCCTTCAAACCTTATTTTCTTACGTAACTTGTAATTAATCTATTGAAGAGAACAATGCATAATTTTAGCGTTAAAAAGCACATCACTTAGTCTTTTCAATCATTAAATTGTTTGAACGCACTTCGAACCAACTCTCCTTTTGCATTTAAAACGCGACTTTCATGCATAACTTGCAATTGATCTATTGACGGCAACTATGCATTTTTTTAGCCTTAAAGTCATATTTTTGCGTCTCTTTTAGTCATTAAATTATTCTAAATCACTTCGAACGAAATTCGGCCTTTAAACATGACTTTCGTGCATAACTTGCAGTTGATCTATTCAAGGCAACAATGCATTAGTTTAGCCTTAAAGTCATGTCATTGAGTCACTTCTAGTCATTAAATCATTCTAAATTAATTCGAACGAATTCAATTTTTGCCCTTCAAACATTATTTTCTTACATAACTTGTAATTAATCTATTGAAGACAACAATGCATTATTTTAGCATTAAAAAGCATATGACTCAGTCTTTTCAATCATTAAATTGTTTGAACGCACTTCGAACCAATTCTCCTTTCGCAATTAAAACGCGACTGTCATGCATAACTTGCAATTGATCTATTGATGGCAACTATGCATTTTTTTAGCCTTAAAGTCATATTTTTGCGTCTCTTTTAGTCAGTAAATTATTCTAAATCACTTCGAACGAAATTCAGCCTTTAAACATGACTTTCGTGCATAACTTGCAGTTTATCTATTGAAGGCAACAATGCATTAGTTTAGGCTTAAAGTCATGTCATTGCGTCTCTTCTAGTCATTAAATCATTCTAAATTAATTCGAACGAATTCTATTTTTGCCCTTCAAACATTATTTTCTTACATAACTTGTAATTAATCTATTGAAGACAACAATGCATTATTTTAGCCTTAAAAAGCATATCACTCAGTCTTTTCAATCATTAAATTGTTTGAAGGCACTTCGAACCAATTCTCTTTTTGCATTTAGAACGTGACTTTCATGCATAACTTGTAATTGATCTATTGATGGCAACTATGCATTTTTTTAGCCTTAAAGTCATATTTATGCGTCTTTTTCAGTCTGTAAATCATTCTAAATCACTTCGAACGAAATTCGGCCTTTAAACATGACTTTCGTGCGTAACTTGCAGTTGATCTATTGACGGCAACAATGCATTTGTTTAGCCTTAAAGTCATGTCATTGAGTCTCTTGTAGTCATTAAATCATTCTAAATTAATTCGAACGAATTCTATTTTTGCCCTTCAAACATTATTTTCTTACGTAACTTATAATTAATCTATTGAAGACAACAATGCATAATTTTAGCATTAAAAAGCATATCACTCAGTCTTTTCAATCATTAAATTGTTTGAACGCACTTCGAACCAATTCTCCTTTTGCATTTAAACCGCGACTTTCATGCATAACTTGCAATTGATCTATTGATGGCAACTATGCATTTTTTTTGCCTTAAAGTCATATTTTTGCGTCTCTTTTTGTCAGTAAATCATTCTAAATCACTTCGAACGAAATTCGGCCTTTAAACATGACTTTCGTGCGTAACTTGCAGTTGATCTATTGAAGGCAACAATGCATTTGTTTAGCCTTAAAGTCATGTCATTGAGTCTCTTCTAGTCATTAAATCATTCTAAATTAATTCGAACGAATTCAATTTTTGCCCTTCAAACATTATTTTCTTACATAACTTGTAATTAATCTATTGAAGACAACAATGCATTATTTTAGCATTAAAAAGCATATGACTCAGTCTTTTCAATCATTAAATTGTTTGAACGCACTTCGAACCAACTCTCCTTTCGCAATTAAAACGCGACTGTCATGCATAACTTGCAATTGATCTATTGATGGCAACTATGCATTTTTTTAGCCTTAAAGTCATATTTTTGCGTCTCTTTTAGTCAGTAAATTATTCTAAATCACTTCGAACGAAATTCAACCTTTAAACATGACTTTCGTGCATAACTTGCAGTTTATCTATTGAAGGCAACAATGCATTAGTTTAGGCTTAAAGTCATGTCATTGCGTCTCTTCTAGTCATTAAATCATTCTAAATTAATTCGAACGAATTCTATTTTTGCCCTTCAAACATTATTTTCTTACATAACTTGTAATTAATCTATTGAAGACAACAATGCATTATTTTAGCCTTAAAAAGCATATCACTCAGTCTTTTCAATCATTAAATTGTTTGAAGGCACTTCGAACCAATTCTCTTTTTGCATTTAGAACGTGACTTTCATGCATAACTTGTAATTGATCTATTGATGGCAACTATGCATTTTTTTAGCCTTAAAGTCATATTTATGCGTCTTTTTCAGTCTGTAAATCATTCTAAATCACTTCGAACGAAATTCGGCCTTTAAACATGACTTTCGTGCGTAACTTGCAGTTGATCTATTGATGGCAACAATGCATTTGTTTAGCCTTAAAGTCATGTCATTGAGTCTCTTGTAGTCATTAAATCATTCTAAATTAATTCGAACGAATTCTATTTTTGCCCTTCAAACATTATTTTCTTACGTAACTTATAATTAATCTATTGAAGACAACAATGCATAATTTTAGCATTAAAAAGCATATCACTCAGTCTTTTCAATCATTAAATTGTTTGAACGCACTTCGAACCAATTCTCCTTTTGCATTTAAAACGCGACTTTCATGCATAACTTGCAATTGATCTATTGATGGCAACTATGCATTTTTTTTGCCTTAAAGTCATATTTTTGCGTCTCTTTTTGTCAGTAAATCATTCTAAATCACTTCGAACGAAATTCGGCCTTTAAACATGACTTTCGTGCGTAACTTGCAGTTGATCTATTGAAGGCAACAATGCATTTGTTTAGCCTTAAAGTCATGTCATTGAGTCTCTTCTAGTCATTAAATCATTCTAAATTAATTCGAACGAATTCAATTTTTGCCCTTCAAACATTATTTTCTTACGTAACTTGTAATTAATCTATTGAAGAGAACAATGCATAATTTTAGCGTTAAAAAGCACATCACTCAGTCTTTTCAATCATTAAATTGTTTGAACGCACTTCGAACCAACTCTCCTTTTGCATTTAAAACGCAACTTTCATGCATAACTTGCAATTGATCGATTGACGGCAACTATGCATTTTTTTAGCCTTAAAGTCATATTTTTGCGTCTCTTTTAGTCATTAAATCATTCTAAATCACTTCGAACGAAATTCGGCCTTTAAACATGACTTTCGTGCGTAACTTGCAGTTGATCTATTGAAGGCAACAATGCATTTGTTTAGCCTTAAAGTCATGTCATTGAGTCTCTTGTAGTCATTAAATCATTCTAAATTAATTCGAACGAATTCTATTTTTGCCCTTCAAACATTATTTTCTTACGTAACTTGTAATTAATCTATTGAAGACAACAATGCATAATTTTAGCATTAAAAAGCATATCACTCAGTCTTTTCAATCATTAAATTGTTTGAACGCACTTCGAACCAATTCTCCTTTTGCATTTAAAACGTGAGTTTCATGCATAACTTGCAATTGATCTATTGATGGCAACTATGCATTTTTTTTGCCTTAAAGTCATATTTTTGCGTCTCTTTTTGTCAGTAAATCATTCTAAATCACTTCGAACGAAATTCGGCCTTTAAACATGACTTTCGTGCGTAACTTGCAGTTGATCTATTGAAGGCAACAATGCATTTGTTTAGCCTTAAAGTCATGTCATTGAGTCTCTTCTAGTCATTAAATCATTCTAAATTAATTCGAACGAATTCAATTTTTGCCCTTCAAACATTATTTTCTTACGTAACTTGTAATTAATCTATTGAAGAGAACAATGCATAATTTTAGCGTTAAAAAGCACATCACTTAGTCTTTTCAATCATTAAATTGTTTGAACGCACTTCGAACCAACTCTCCATTTGCATTTAAAACGCAACTTTCATGCATAACTTGCAATTGATCGATTGACGGCAACTATGCATTTTTTTAGCCTTAAAGTCATATTTTTGCGTCTCTTTTAGTCATTAAATTATTCTAAATCACTTCGAACGAAATTCGGCCTTTAAACATGACTTTCGTGCGTAACTTGCAGTTGATCTATTGATGGCAACAATGCATTTGTTTAGCCTTAAAGTCATGTCATTGAGTCTCTTGTAGTCATTAAATCATTCTAAATTAATTCGAACGAATTCTATTTTTGCCCTTCAAACATTATTTTCTTACGTAACTTATAATTAATCTATTGAAGACAACAATGCATAATTTTAGCATTAAAAAGCATATCACTCAGTCTTTTCAATCATTAAATTGTTTGAACGCACTTCGAACCAATTCTCCTTTTGCATTTAAAACGCGACTTTCATGCATAACTTGCAATTGATCTATTGATGGCAACTATGCATTTTTTTTGCCTTAAAGTCATATTTTTGCGTCTCTTTTTGTCAGTAAATCATTCTAAATCACTTCGAACGAAATTCGGCCTTTAAACATGACTTTCGTGCGTAACTTGCAGTTGATCTATTGAAGGCAACAATGCATTTGTTTAGCCTTAAAGTCATGTCATTGAGTCTCTTCTAGTCATTAAATCATTCTAAATTAATTCGAACGAATTCAATTTTTGCCCTTCAAACATTATTTTCTTACGTAACTTGTAATTAATCTATTGAAGAGAACAATGCATAATTTTAGCGTTAAAAAGCACATCACTCAGTCTTTTCAATCATTAAATTGTTTGAACGCACTTCGAACCAACTCTCCTTTTGCATTTAAAACACAACTTTCATGCATAACTTGCAATTGATCGATTGACGGCAACTATGCATTTTTTTAGCCTTAAAGTCATATTTTTGCGTCTCTTTTAGTCATTAAATTATTCTAAATCACTTCGAACGAAATTCGGCCTTTAAACATGACTTTCGTGCATAACTTGCAGTTGATCTATTCAAGGCAACAATGCATTAGTTTAGCCTTAAAGTCATGTCATTGAGTCACTTCTAGTCATTAAATCATTCTAAATTAATTCGAACGAATTCAATTTTTGCCCTTCAAACATTATTTTCTTACATAACTTGTAATTAATCTATTGAAGACAACAATGCATTATTTTAGCATTAAAAAGCATATGACTCAGTCTTTTCAATCATTAAATTGTTTGAACGCACTTCGAACCAATTCTCCTTTCGCAATTAAAACGCGACTGTCATGCATAACTTGCAATTGATCTATTGATGGCAACTATGCATTTTTTTAGCCTCAAAGTCATATTTTTGCGTCTCTTTTAGTCAGTAAATTATTCTAAATCACTTCGAACGAAATTCAGCCTTTAAACATGACTTTCGTGCATAACTTGCAGTTTATCTATTGAAGGCAACAATGCATTAGTTTAGGCTTAAAGTCATGTCATTGCGTCTCTTCTAGTCATTAAATCATTCTAAATTAATTCGAACGAATTCAATTTTTGCCCTTCAAACATTATTTTCTTACGTAACTTGTAATTAATCTATTGAAGAGAACAATGCATAATTTTAGCGTTAAAAAGCACATCACTTAGTCTTTTCAATCATTAAATTGTTTGAACGCACTTCGAACCAACTCTCCTTTTGCATTTAAAACGCGACTTTCATGCATAACTTGCAATTGATCTATTGACGGCAACTATGCATTTTTTTAGCCTTAAAGTCATATTTTTGCGTCTCTTTTAGTCATTAAATTATTCTAAATCACTTCGAACGAAATTCGGCCTTTAAACATGACTTTCGTGCATAACTTGCAGTTGATCTATTCAAGGCAACAATGCATTAGTTTAGCCTTAAAGTCATGTCATTGAGTCACTTCTAGTCATTAAATCATTCTAAATTAATTCGAACGAATTCAATTTTTGCCCTTCAAACATTATTTTCTTACATAACTTGTAATTAATCTATTGAAGACAACAATGCATTATTTTAGCATTAAAAAGCATATGACTCAGTCTTTTCAATCATTAAATTGTTTGAACGCACTTCGAACCAATTCTCCTTTCGCAATTAAAACGCGACTGTCATGCATAACTTGCAATTGATCTATTGATGGCAACTATGCATTTTTTTAGCCTTAAAGTCATATTTTTGCGTCTCTTTTAGTCAGTAAATTATTCTAAATCACTTCGAACGAAATTCAGCCTTTAAACATGACTTTCGTGCATAACTTGCAGTTTATCTATTGAAGGCAACAATGCATTAGTTTAGGCTTAAAGTCATGTCATTGCGTCTCTTCTAGTCATTAAATCATTCTAAATTAATTCGAACGAATTCTATTTTTGCCCTTCAAACATTATTTTCTTACATAACTTGTAATTAATCTATTGAAGACAACAATGCATTATTTTAGCCTTAAAAAGCATATCACTCAGTCTTTTCAATCATTAAATTGTTTGAAGGCACTTCGAACCAATTCTCTTTTTGCATTTAGAACGTGACTTTCATGCATAACTTGTAATTGATCTATTGATGGCAACTATGCATTTTTTTAGCCTTAAAGTCATATTTATGCGTCTTTTTCAGTCTGTAAATCATTCTAAATCACTTCGAACGAAATTCGGCCTTTAAACATGACTTTCGTGCGTAACTTGCAGTTGATCTATTGACGGCAACAATGCATTTGTTTAGCCTTAAAGTCATGTCATTGAGTCTCTTGTAGTCATTAAATCATTCTAAATTAATTCGAACGAATTCTATTTTTGCCCTTCAAACATTATTTTCTTACGTAACTTATAATTAATCTATTGAAGACAACAATGCATAATTTTAGCATTAAAAAGCATATCACTCAGTCTTTTCAATCATTAAATTGTTTGAACGCACTTCGAACCAATTCTCCTTTTGCATTTAAAACGCGACTTTCATGCATAACTTGCAATTGATCTATTGATGGCAACTATGCATTTTTTTTGCCTTAAAGTCATATTTTTGCGTCTCTTTTTGTCAGTAAATCATTCTAAATCACTTCGAACGAAATTCGGCCTTTAAACATGACTTTCGTGCGTAACTTGCAGTTGATCTATTGAAGGCAACAATGCATTTGTTTAGCCTTAAAGTCATGTCATTGAGTCTCTTCTAGTCATTAAATCATTCTAAATTAATTCGAACGAATTCAATTTTTGCCCTTCAAACATTATTTTCTTACATAACTTGTAATTAATCTATTGAAGACAACAATGCATTATTTTAGCATTAAAAAGCATATGACTCAGTCTTTTCAATCATTAAATTGTTTGAACGCACTTCGAACCAACTCTCCTTTCGCAATTAAAACGCGACTGTCATGCATAACTTGCAATTGATCTATTGATGGCAACTATGCATTTTTTTAGCCTTAAAGTCATATTTTTGCGTCTCTTTTAGTCAGTAAATTATTCTAAATCACTTCGAACGAAATTCAACCTTTAAACATGACTTTCGTGCATAACTTGCAGTTTATCTATTGAAGGCAACAATGCATTAGTTTAGGCTTAAAGTCATGTCATTGCGTCTCTTCTAGTCATTAAATCATTCTAAATTAATTCGAACGAATTCTATTTTTGCCCTTCAAACATTATTTTCTTACATAACTTGTAATTAATCTATTGAAGACAACAATGCATTATTTTAGCCTTAAAAAGCATATCACTCAGTCTTTTCAATCATTAAATTGTTTGAAGGCACTTCGAACCAATTCTCTTTTTGCATTTAGAACGTGACTTTCATGCATAACTTGTAATTGATCTATTGATGGCAACTATGCATTTTTTTAGCCTTAAAGTCATATTTATGCGTCTTTTTCAGTCTGTAAATCATTCTAAATCACTTCGAACGAAATTCGGCCTTTAAACATGACTTTCGTGCGTAACTTGCAGTTGATCTATTGATGGCAACAATGCATTTGTTTAGCCTTAAAGTCATGTCATTGAGTCTCTTGTAGTCATTAAATCATTCTAAATTAATTCGAACGAATTCTATTTTTGCCCTTCAAACATTATTTTCTTACGTAACTTATAATTAATCTATTGAAGACAACAATGCATAATTTTAGCATTAAAAAGCATATCACTCAGTCTTTTCAATCATTAAATTGTTTGAACGCACTTCGAACCAATTCTCCTTTTGCATTTAAAACGCGACTTTCATGCATAACTTGCAATTGATCTATTGATGGCAACTATGCATTTTTTTTGCCTTAAAGTCATATTTTTGCGTCTCTTTTTGTCAGTAAATCATTCTAAATCACTTCGAACGAAATTCGGCCTTTAAACATGACTTTCGTGCGTAACTTGCAGTTGATCTATTGAAGGCAACAATGCATTTGTTTAGCCTTAAAGTCATGTCATTGAGTCTCTTCTAGCCATTAAATCATTCTAAATTAATTCGAACGAATTCAATTTTTGCCCTTCAAACATTATTTTCTTACGTAACTTGTAATTAATCTATTGAAGAGAACAATGCATAATTTTAGCGTTAAAAAGCACATCACTCAGTCTTTTCAATCATTAAATTGTTTGAACGCACTTCGAACCAACTCTCCTTTTGCATTTAAAACGCAACTTTCATGCATAACTTGCAATTGATCGATTGACGGCAACTATGCATTTTTTTAGCCTTAAAGTCATATTTTTGCGTCTCTTTTAGTCATTAAATCATTCTAAATCACTTCGAACGAAATTCGGCCTTTAAACATGACTTTCGTGCGTAACTTGCAGTTGATCTATTGAAGGCAACAATGCATTTGTTTAGCCTTAAAGTCATGTCATTGAGTCTCTTGTAGTCATTAAATCATTCTAAATTAATTCGAACGAATTCTATTTTTGCCCTTCAAACATTATTTTCTTACGTAACTTGTAATTAATCTATTGAAGACAACAATGCATAATTTTAGCATTAAAAAGCATATCACTCAGTCTTTTCAATCATTAAATTGTTTGAACGCACTTCGAACCAATTCTCCTTTTGCATTTAAAACGTGAGTTTCATGCATAACTTGCAATTGATCTATTGATGGCAACTATGCATTTTTTTTGCCTTAAAGTCATATTTTTGCGTCTCTTTTTGTCAGTAAATCATTCTAAATCACTTCGAACGAAATTCGGCCTTTAAACATGACTTTCGTGCGTAACTTGCAGTTGATCTATTGAAGGCAACAATGCATTTGTTTAGCCTTAAAGTCATGTCACTGAGTCTCTTCTAGTCATTAAATCATTCTAAATTAATTCGAACGAATTCAATTTTTGCCCTTCAATCATTATTTTCTTACGTAACTTGTAATTAATCTATTCAAGAGAACAATGCATAATTTTAGCGTTAAAAAGCACATCACTCAGTCTTTTCAATCATTAAATTGTTTGAACGCACTTCGAACCAACTCTCCTTTTGCATTTAAAACGCGACTTTCATGCATAACTTGCAATTGATCTATTGACGGCAACTATGCATTTTTTTAGCCTTAAAGTCATATTTTTGCGTCTCTTTTAGTCATTAAATCATTCTAAATCACTTCGAACGAAATTCGGCCTTTAAACATGACTTTCGTGCGTAACTTGCAGTTGATCTATTGAAGGCAACAATGCATTTGTTTAGCCTTAAAGTCATGTCATTGAGTCTCTTCTAGTCATTAAATCATTCTAAATTAATTCGAACGAATTCTATTTTTGCCCTTCAAACATTATTTTCTTACGTAACTTGTAATTAATCTATTGAAGACAACAATGCATAATTTTAGCATTAAAAAGCATATCACTCAGTCTTTTCAATCATTAAATTGTTTGAACGCACTTCGAACCAATTCTCCTTTTGCATTTAAAACGCGACTTTCATGCATAACTTGCAATTGATCTATTGATGGCAACTATGCATTTTTTTTGCCTTAAATTCATATTTTTGCGTCTCTTTTTGGCAGTAAATCATTCTAAATCACTTCGAACGAAATTCGGCCTTTAAACATGACTTTCGTGCGTAACTTGCAGTTGATCTATTGAAGGCAACAATGCATTTGTTTAGCCTTAAAGTCATGTCATTGAGTCTCTTCTAGTCATTAAATCATTCTAAATTAATTCGAACGAATTCAACTTTTGCCCTTCAATCATTATTTTCTTACGTTACTTGTAATTAATCTATTGAAGAGAACAATGCATAATTTTAGCGTTAAAAAGCACATCACTCCGTCTTTTCAATCATTAAATTGTTTGAACGCACTTCGAACCAACTCTCCTTTTGCATTTAAAACGCGACTTTCATGCATAACTTGCAATTGATCTATTGACGGCAACTATGCATTTTTTTAGCCTTAAAGTCATATTTTTGCGTCTCTTTTAGTCATTAAATCATTCTAAATCACTTCGAACGAAATTCGGCCTTTAAACATGACTTTCGTGCGTAACTTGCAGTTGATCTATTGAAGGCAACAATGCATTTGTTTAGCCTTAAAGTCATGTCATTGAGTCTCTTCTAGTCATTAAATCATTCTAAATTAATTCGAACGAATTCTATTTTTGCCCTTCAAACATTATTTTCTTACGTAACTTGTAATTAATCTATTGACGACAACAATGCATAATTTTAGCATTAAAAAGCATATCACTCAGTCTTTTCAATCATTAAATTGTTTGAACGCACTTCAAACCAATTCTCCTTTTGCATTTAGAACGTGACTTTCATGCATAACTTGTAATTGATCTATTGATGGCAACTATGCATTTTTTTTGCCTTAAAGTCATATTTTTGCGTCTCTTTCAGTCAGTAAATCATTCTAAATCACTTCGAACGAAATTCGGCCTTTAAATATGACTTTCGTGCGTAACTTGCAGTTGATCTATTGAAGGCAACAATGAATTTGTTTAGCCTTAAAGTCATGTCATTGAGTCTCTTCTAGTCATTAAATCATTCTAAATTAATTCGAACGAATTCTATTTTTTCCCTTCAAACATTATTTTCTTACGTAACTTGTAATTAATCTATTGAAGACAACAATGCATAATTTTAGCATTAAAAAGCATACCACTCAGTCTTTTCAATCATTAAATTGTTTGAACGCACTTCGAACCAACTCTCCTTTTGCATTTAAAACGCGACTTTCATGCATAACTTGCAATTGATCTATTGACGGCAACTATGCATTTTTTTAGCCTTAAAGTCATATTTTTGCGTCTCTTTTAGTCATTAAATCATTCTAAATCACTTCGAACGAAATTCGGCCTTTAAACATGACTTTCGTGCGTAACTTGCAGTTGATCTATTGAAGGCAACAATGCATTTGTTTAGCCTTAAAGTCATGTCATTGAGTCTCTTCTAGTCATTAAATCATTCTAAATTAATTCGAACGAATTCTATTTTTGCCCTTCAAACATTATTTTCTTACGTAACTTGTAATTAATCTATTGAAGACAACAATGCATAATTTTAGCATTAAAAAGCATATCACTCAGTCTTTTCAATCATTAAATTGTTTGAACGCACTTCGAACCAATTCTCCTTTTGCATTTAAAACGCGACTTTCATTCATAACTTGCAATTGATCTATTGATGGCAACTATGCATTTTTTTTGCCTTAAAGTCATATTTTTGCGTCTCTTTTTGTCAGTAAATCATTCTAAATCACTTCGAACGAAATTCGGCCTTTAAACATGACTTTCGTGCGTAACTTGCAGTTGATCTATTGAAGGCAACAATGCATTTGTTTAGCCTTAAAGTCATGTCATTGAGTCTCTTCTAGTCATTAAATCATTCTAAATTAATTCGAACGAATTCTATTTTTGCCCTTCAAACATTATTTTCTTACGTAACTTGTAATTAATCTATTGAAGACAACAATGCATAATTTTAGCATTAAAAAGCATATGACTCAGTCTTTTCAATCATTAAATTGTTTGAAGGCACTTCGAACCAATTCTCTTTTTGCATTTAGAACGTGACTTTCATGCATAACTTGTAATTGATCTATTGATGGCAACTATGCATTTTTTTACCCTTAAAGTCATATTTATGCGTCTCTTTCAGTCTGTAAATCATTCTAAATCACTTCGAACGAAATTCGGCCTTTAAACATGACTTTCGTGCGTAACTTGCAGTTGATCTATTGAAGGCAACAATGCATTTGTTTAGCCTTAAAGTCATGTCATTGAGTCTCTTCTAGTCATTAAATCATTCTAAATTAATTCGAACGAATTCTATTTTTGCCCTTCAAACATTATTTTCTTATGTAACTTGTAATTAATCTATTGAAGACAACAATGCATAATTTTAGCATTAAAAAGCATATCACTCAGTCTTTTCAATAATTAAATTGTTTGAACGCACTTCGAACCAATTCTCCTTTTGCATTTAAAACGCGACTTTCATGCATAACTTGCAATTGATCTATTGATGGCAACTATGCATTTTTTTTGCCTTAAAGTCATATTTTTGCGTCTCTTTTTGTCAGTAAATCATTCTAAATCACTTCGAACGAAATTCGGCCTTTAAACATGACTTTCGTGCGTAACTTGCAGTTGATCTGTTGAAGGCAACAATGCATTTGTTTAGCCTTAAAGTCATGTCATTGAGTCTCTTCTAGTCATTAAATCATTCTAAATTAATTCGAACGAATTCTATTTTTGCCCTTCAAACATTATTTTCTTACGTAACTTGTAATTAATCTATTGAAGACAACAATGCATAATTTTAGCATTAAAAAGCATATGACTCAGTCTTTTCAATCATTAAATTGTTTGAAGGCACTTCGAACCAATTCTCTTTTTGCATTTAGAACGTGACTTTCATGCATAACTTGTAATTGATCTATTGATGGCAACTATGCATTTTTTTAGCCTTAAAGTCATATTTATGCGTCTCTTTCAGTCAGTAAATCATTCTAAATCACTCCGAACGAAATTCGGCCTTTAAATATGACTTTTGTGCGTAACTTGCAGTTGATCTATTGAAGGCAACAATGCATTTGTTTAGCCTTAAAGTCATGTCATTGAGTCTCTTCTAGTCATTAAATCATTCTAAATTAATTCGAACGAATTCTATTTTTGCCCTTCAAACATTATTTTCTTACGTAACTTGTAATTAATCTATTGAAGACAACAATGGATAATTTTAGCATTAAAAAGCATATCACTCAGTCTTTTCAATTATTAAATTGTTTGAACGCACTTCGAACCAATTCTCCTTTTGCATTTAAAACGCGACTTTCATGCATAACTTGCAATTGATCTATTGATGGCAACTATGCATTTTTTTTAGCCTTAAAGTCATATTTTTGCGTCTCTTTTAGTCAGTAAATCATTATAAATCACTTCGAACGAAATTCGGCCTCTAAACATGACTTTCGTGCATAACTTGCAGTTGATCTATTCAAGGCAAAAATGCATTAGTTTAGCCTTAAAGTCATGTCATTGAGTCACTTCTAGTCATTAAATCATTCTAAATTAATTCGAACGAACTCAATTTTTGCCCTTCAAAAATTATTTTCTTACATAACTTGTAATTAATCTATTGAAGACAACAATGCATTATTTTAGCATTAAAAAGCATATGACTCAGTCTTTTCAATCATTAAATTGTTTGAAGGCACTTCGAACCAATTCTCTTTTTGCATTTAGAACGTGACTTTCATGCATAACTTGTAATTGATCTATTGATGGCAACTATGCATTTTTTTAGCCTTAAAGTCATATTTATGCGTCTCTTTCAGTCAGTAAATCATTCTAAATCACTCCGAACGAAATTCGGCCTTTAAATATGACTTTTGTGCGTAACTTGCAGTTGATCTATTGAAGGCAACAATGCATTTGTTTAGCCTTAAAGTCATGTCATTGAGTCTCTTCTAGTCATTAAATCATTCTAAATTAATTCGAACGAATTCTATTTTTGCCCTTCAAACATTATTTTCTTACGTAACTTGTAATTAATCTATTGAAGACAACAATGCATAATTTTAGCATTAAAAAGCATATCACTCAGTCTTTTCAATTATTAAATTGTTTGAACGCACTTCGAACCAATTCTCCTTTTGCATTTAAAACGCGACTTTCATGCATAACTTGCAATTGATCTATTGATGGCAACTATGCATTTTTTTTAGCCTTAAAGTCATATTTTTGCGTCTCTTTTAGTCAGTAAATCATTATAAATCACTTCGAACGAAATTCGGCCTCTAAACATGACTTTCGTGCATAACTTGCAGTTGATCTATTCAAGGCAAAAATGCATTAGTTTAGCCTTAAAGTCATGTCATTGAGTCACTTCTAGTCATTAAATCATTCTAAATTAATTCGAACGAACTCAATTTTTGCCCTTCAAAAATTATTTTCTTACATAACTTGTAATTAATCTATTGAAGACAACAATGCATTATTTTAGCATTAAAAAGCATATGACTCAGTCTTTTCAATCATTAAATTGTTTGAAGGCACTTCGAACCAATTCTCTTTTTGCATTTAGAACGTGACTTTCATGCATAACTTGTAATTGATCTATTGATGGCAACTATGCATTTTTTTAGCCTTAAAGTCATATTTATGCATCTCTTTCAGTCTGTAAATCATTCTAAATCACTTCGAACGAAATTCGGCCTTTAAACATGACTTTCGTGCGTAACTTGCAGTTGATCTATTGAAGGCAACAATGCATTTGTTTAGCCTTAAAGTCATGTCATTGAGTCTCTTGTAGTCATTAAATCATTCTAAATTAATTCGAACGAATTCTATTTTTGCCCTTCAAACATTATTTTCTTACGTAACTTGTAATTAATCTATTGAAGACAACAATGCATAATTTTAGCATTAAAAAGCATATCACTCAGTCTTTTCAATCATTAAATTGTTTGAACGCACTTCGAACCAATTCTCCTTTTGCAATTAAAACGCGACTTTCATGCATAACTTGCAATTGATCTATTGATGGCAACTATGCATTTTTTTAGCCTTAAAGTCATATTTTTGCATCTCTTTTAGTCAGTAAATTATTCTAAATCACTTCGAACGAAATTCAGCCTTTAAACATGACTTTCGTGCATAACTTGCAGTTTATCTATTGAAGGCAACAATGCATTAGTTTAGGCTTAAAGTCATGTCATTGAGTCTCTTCTAGTCATTAAATCATTCTAAATTAATTCGAACGAATTCTATTTCTGCCCTTCAAACATTATTTTCTTACATAACTTGTAATTAATCTATTAAAGACAACAATGCATTATTTTAGCATTAAAAAGCATATGACTCAGTCTTTTCAATCATTAAATTGTTTGAAGGCACTTCGAACCAATTCTCTTTTTGCATTTAGAACGTGACTTTCATGCATAACTTGTAATTGATCTATTGATGGCAACTATGCATTTTTTTAGCCTTAAAGTCATATTTATGTGTCTCTTTCAGTCTGTAAATCATTCCAAATCACTTCGAACGAAATTCGGCTTTTAAACATGACTTTCATGCGTAACTTGCAGTTGATCTATTGAAGGCAACAATGCATTTGTTTAGCCTTAAAGTCATGTCATTGAGTCTCTTCTAGTCATTAAATCATTCTAAATTAATTCGAACGAATTCTATTTTTGCCCTTCAAACATTATTTTCTTACGTAACTTGTAATTAATCTATTGAAGACAACAATGCATAATTTTAGCATTAAACTGCATATCACTCAGTCTTTTCAATCATTAAATTGTTTGAACGCACTTCGAACCAATTCTCCTTTTGCATTTAAAACGCGACTTTCATGCATAACTTGCAATTGATCTATTGATGGCAACTATGCATTTTTTTTGCCTTAAAGTCATATTTTTGCGTCTCTTTTAGTCAGTAAATTATTCTAAATCACTTCGAACGAAATTAAGCCTTTAAACATGACTTTCGTGCATAACTTGCAGTTTATCTATTGAAGGCAACAATGCATTAGTTTAGGCTTAAAGTCATGTCATTGAGTCTCTTCTAGTCATTAAATCATTCTAAATTAATTCGAACGAATTCTATTTTTGCCCTTCAAACGTTATTTTCGTACATAACTTGTAATTAATCTATTGAAGACAACAATGCATTATTTTAGCGTTGAAAAGCATATCACTCAGTCATTTCAATAATTAAATTGTTTGAACGCACTTCGAACCAATTCTCCTTTTGCATTTAAAACGCGACTTTCATGCATAACTTGCAATTGATCTATTGATGGCAACTATGCATTTTTTTAGCCTTAAAGTCATATTTTTGCGTCTCTTTTAGTCAGTAAATCATTCTAAATCACTTCGAACGAAATTCGGCCTTTAAACATGACTTTCGTGCGTAACTTGCAGTTTATCTATTGAAGGCAACAATGCGTTAGTTTAGGCTTAAAGTAATGTCATTGAGTCTCTTCTAGTCATTAAATCATTCTAAATTAATTCGAACGAATTCTATTTTTGCCCTTCAAACATTATTTTCGTACATAACTTGTAATTAATCTATTGAAGACAACAATGCATTATTTTAGCGTTAAAAAGCATATCACTCAGTCATTTCAATCATCAAATTGTTTGAACGCACTTCGAACCAATTCTCCTTTTGCATTTAAAACGCGACTTTCATGCATAACTTGCAATTGATCTATTGATGGCAACTACGCATTTTTTTAGCCTTAAAGTCATATTTTTGCGTCTCTTTTAATCAGTAAATCATTCTAAATCACTTCGAACGAAATTCGGCCTTTAAACATGACTTTCGTGCGTAACTTGCAGTTGATCTATTGAAGGCAACAATGCATTTGTTTAGCCTTAAAGTCATGTCATTGAGTCTCTTCTAGTCATTAAATCATTCTAAATTAATTCGAACGAATTCAATTTTTGCCCTTCAAACATTATTTTCTTACGTAACTTGTAATTAATCTATTGAAGAGAACAATGCATAATTTTAGCATTAAAAAGCACATCACTCAGTCTTTTCAATCATTAAATTGTTTGAACGCACTTCGAACCAGTTCTCCTTTTGCATTTAAAACGCGACTTTCATGCATAACTTGCAATTGATCTATTGATGGCAACTATGCATTTTTTTAGCCTTAAAGTCATATTTTTCCGTCTCTTTTAGTCATTAAATCATTATAAATCACTTCGAACGAAATTCGGCCTTTAAACATGACTTTCGTGCATAACTTGCAGTTGATCTATTCAAGGCAACAATGCATTAGTTTAGCCTTATAGTCATGTCATTGAGTCACTTCTAGTCATTAAATCATTCTAAATTAATTCGAACGAATTCAATTTTTGCCCTTCAAACATTATTTTCTTACATAACTTGTAATTAATCTATTGAAGACAACAATGCATTATTTTAGCATTTAAAAGCATATGACTCAGTCTTTTCAATCATTAAATTGTTTGAAAGCACTTCGAACCAATTCTCTTTTTGCATTTAGAACGTGACTTTCATGCATAACTTGTAATTGATCTATTGATGGCAACTATGCATTTTTTTAGCCTTAAAGTCATATTTATGCGTCTCTTTCAGTCAGTAAATCATTCTAAATCACTTCAAACGAAATTCGGCCTTTAAACATGACTTTCGTGCGTAACTTGCAGTTGATCTATTGAAGGCAACAATCCATTTGTTTAGCCTTAAAGTCATGTCATTGAGTCTCTTCTAGTCATTAAATCATTCTAAATTAATTCGAACGAATTCAATTTTTGCCCTTCAAACATTATTTTCTTACGTAACTTGTAATTAATCTATTGAAGAGAACAATGCATAATTTTAGCATTAAAAAGCACATCACTCAGTCTTTTCAATCATTAAATTGTTTGAACGCACTTCGAACCAGTTCTCCTTTTGCATTTAAAACGCGACTTTCATGCATAACTTGCAATTGATCTATTGATGGCAACTATGCATTTTTTTAGCCTTAAAGTCATATTTTTCAGTCTCTTTTAGTCAGTAAATCATTATAAATCACTTCGAACGAAATTCGGCCTTTAAACATGACTTTCGTGCATAACTTGCAGTTGATCTATTCAAGGCAACAATGCATTAGTTTAGCCTTATAGTCATGTCATTGAGTCACTTCTAGTCATTAAATCATTCTAAATTAATTCGAACGAATTCAATTTTTGCCCTTCAAACATTATTTTCTTACATAACTTGTAATTAATCTATTGAAGACAACAATGCATAATTTTAGCATTAAAAAGCATATCACTCAGTCTTTTCAATCATTAAATTGTTTGAACGCACTTCGAACCAATTCTCCTTTTGCATTTAAAACGCGACTTTCATGCATAACTTGCAATTGATCTATTGATGGCAACTATGCATTTTTTTAGCCTTAAAGTCATTTTTTTGCGTCTCTTTTAGTCAGTAAATCATTCTAAATCACTTCGAACGAAATTCGGCCTTTAAACATGAATTTCGTGCATAACTTGTAGTTGATCTATTGAAGGCAACAATGGATTTGTTTAGCCTGAAAGTCATGTCATTGAGTCTCTTCTAGTCATTAAATCATTCTAAATTAATTCGAACGAATTCAATTTTTGCCCTTCAAACATTATTTTCTTACGTAACTTGTAATTAATCTATTGAAGAGAACAATGCATAATTTTAGCATTAAAAAGCACATCACTCAGTCTTTTCAATCATTAAATTGTTTGAACGCACTTCGAACCATTTCTCCTTTTGCATTTAAAACGCGACTTTCATGCATAACTTGCAATTGATCTATTGATGGCAACTATGCATTTTTTTAGCCTTAAAGTCATATTTTTCCGTCTCTTTTAGTCAGTAAATCATTATAAATCACTTCGAACGAAATTCGGCCTTTAAACATGACTTTCGTGCATAACTTGCAGTTGATCTATTCAAGGCAACAATGCATTAGTTTAGCCTTATAGTCATGTCATTGAGTCACTTCTAGTCATTAAATCATTCTAAATTAATTCGAACGAATTCAATTTTTGCCCTTCAAACATTATTTTCTTACATAACTTGTAATTAATCTACTGAAGACAACAATGCATTATTTTAGCCTTAAAAAGCATATCACTCAGTCATTTCAATCATTAAATTGTTTGAACGCACTTCGAACCAATTCTCCTTTTGCATTTAAAACGCGACTTTCATGCATAACTTGCAATTGATCTATTGATGGCAACTATGCATTTTTTTAGCCTTAAAGTCATATTTTTGCGTCTCTTTTAGTCAGTAAATCATTCTAAATCACTTCGAACGAAATTCGGCCTTTAAACATGACTTTCGTGCGTAACTTGCAGTTGATCTATTGAAGGCAACAATGCATTTGTTTAGCCTTAAAGTCATGTCATTGAGTCACTTCTACTCATTAAATCATTCTAAATTAATTCGAACGAATTCAATTTTTGCCCTTCAAACATTATTTTCTTACATAACTTGTAATTAATCTATTGAAGACAACAATGCATAATTTTAGCATTAAAAAGCATATCACTCAGTCTTTTCAATCATTAAATTGTTTGAACGCACTTCGAACCAATTCTCCTTTTGCATTTAAAACGCGACTTTCATGCATAACTTGCAATTGATCTATTGATGGCAACTATGCATTTTTTTAGCCTTAAAGTCATTTTTTTGCGTCTCTTTTAGTCAGTAAATCATTCTAAATCACTTCGAACGAAATTCGGCCTTTAAACATGAATTTCGTGCGTAACTTGCAGTTGATCTATTGAAGGCAACAATGGATTTGTTTAGCCTGAAAGTAATGTCATTGAGTCTCTTCTAGTCATTAAATCATTCTAAATTAATTCGAACGAATTCTATTTTTGCCCTTCAAACATTATTTTCTTACGTAACTTGTAATTAATCTCTTGAAGACAACAATCCATTATTTTAGCGTTAAAAAGCATATGACTCAGTCTTTTCAATCATTAAATTGTTTGAAGGCACTTCGAACCAATTCTATTTTTGCATTTAGAACGCGACTTTCATGCATAACTTGTAATTGATCTATTGATGGCAACTATGCATTTTTTTAGCCTTAAAGTCATATTTTTGCGTCTCTTTTAGTCAGTAAATCATTCTAAATCACTTCGAACGAAATTCGGCCTTTAAACATGACTTTCGTGCGTAACTTGCAGTTGATCTATTGAAGGCAACAATGCATTTGTTTAGCCTTAAAGTCATGTCATTGAGTCTCTTCTAGTCATTAAATCATTCTAAATTAACTCGAACGAATTCTATTTTTGCCCTTCAAACATTATTTTCTTACGTAACTTGTAATTAATCTATTGAAGACAACAATGCATAATTTTAGCATTAAAAAGCATATCACTCAGTCTTTTCAATCATTAAATTGTTTGAACGCACTTCGAACCAATTCTCCTTTTGCATTTAAAACGCGACTTTCATGCATAACTTGCAATTGATCTATTGATGGCAACTATGCATTTTTTTAGCCTTAAAGTCATATTTTTGCGTCTCTTTTAGTCAGTAAATCATTCTAAATCACTTCGAACGAAATTCGGCCTTTAGACATGAATTTCGTGCATAACTTGCAGTTGATCTATTGAAGGCAACAATGGATTTGTTTAGCCTGAAAGTCATGTCATTGAGTCTCTTCTAGTCATTAAATCATTCTAAATTAATTCGAACTAATTCTATTTTTGCCCTTCAAACATTATTTTGTTACGTAACTTGTAATTAATCTATTGAAGACAACAATGCATTATTTTAGCGTTAAAAAGCATATCACTCAGTCATTTCAATCATTAAATTGTTTGAACGCACTTCGACCCAATTCTCCTTTTGCATTTAAAACGCGACTTTCATGCATAACTTGCAATTGATCTATTGATGGCAACTATGCATTTTTTTAGCCTTAAAGTCATATTTTTGCGTCTCTTTTAGTCAGTAAATCATTCTAAATCACTTCGAACGAAATTCGGCCTTTAAACATGACTTTCGTGCATAACTTGCAGTTGATCTATTCAAGGCAACAATGCATTAGTTTAGCCTTATAGTCATGTCATTGAGTCACTTCTAGTCATTAAATCATTCTAAATTAATTCGAACGAATTCAATTTTTGCCCTTCAAACATTATTTTCTTACATAACTTGTAATTAATCTAGTGAAGACAACAATGCATTATTTTAGCGTTAAAAAGCATATCACTCAGTCATTTCAATCATTAAATTGTTTGAACGCACTTCGAACCAATTCTCCTTTTGCATTTAAAACGCGACTTTCATGCATAACTTGCAACTGATCTATTGATGGCAACTATGCATTTTTTTAGCCTTAAAGTCATATTTTTGCGTCTCTTTTAGTTAGTAAATCATTCTAAATCACTTCGAACGAAATTCGGCCTTTAAACATGACTTTCGTGCGTAACTTGCAGTTGATCTGTTGAAGGCAACAATGCATTTGTTTAGCCTTAAAGTCATGTCATTGAGTCACTTCTACTCATTAAATCATTCTAAATTAATTCGAACGAATTCAATTTTTGCCCTTCAAACATTATTTTCTTACATAACTTGTAATTAATCTATTGAAGACAACAATGCATTATTTTAGCGTTCAAAAGAATATGACTCAGTCTTTTCAATCATTAAATTGTTTGAAGGCACTTCGAATCAATTCCCTTTTTGCATTTAGAACGCGACTTTCATGCATAACTTGTAATTGATCTATTGATGGCAAGTATGCATTTTTTTAGCCTTAAAGTCATATTTTTGCGTCTCTTTTAGTCAGTAAATCATACTAAATCACTACGAACGAAATTCGGCCTTTAAACATGAATTTCGTGCATAACCTGCAGTTGATCTATTGAAGGCAACAATGCATCTGTTTAGCCTGAAAGTCATGTCATTGAGTCTGTTCTAGTCATTAAATCATTCTAAATTAATTCGAACGAATTCAATTTTTGCCCTTCAAACATTATTTTCTTACATAACTTGTAATTAATCTATTGAAGAGAACAATGCATAATTTTAGCATTAAAAAGCACATCACTCAGTGTTTTCAATCATTAAATTGTTTGAACGCACTTCGAACCAATTCTCCTTTTGCATTTAAAACGCGACTTTCATGCATAACTTGCAATTGATCTATTGATGGCAACTATGCATTTTTTTAGCCTTAAAGTCATATTTTTGCGTCTCTTTTAGTCAGTAAATCATTCTAAATCACTTCGAACAAAATTCGGCCTTTAAACATGACTTTCATGCGTAACTTGCAGTTTATCTATTGAAGGCAACAATGTGTTAGTTTAGGCTTAAAGTCATGTCACTGAGTCTCTTCTAGTCATTAAATCGTTCTAAATTAATTCGAACGAATTCTATTTTTGCCCTTCAAACATTATTTTCTTACGTAACTTGTAATTAATCTATTGAAGAGAACAATGCATAATTTTAGCATTAAAAAGCAGATCACTCAGTCTTTTCAATCATTAAATTGTTTGAACGCACTTCGAACCAATTCTCCTTTTGCATTTAAAACGCGAATTTCATGCATAACTTGCAATTGATCTATTGATGGCAACTATGCATTTTTTTAGCCTTAAAGTCATATTTTTGCGTCTCTTTTAGTCAGTAAATCATTCTAAATCACTTCGAACGAAATTCGGCCTTTAAACATGACTTTCGTGCGTAACTTGCAGTTGATCTATTGAAGGCAACAATGCATTTGTTTAGCCTTAAAGTCATGTCATTGAGTCTCTTCTAGTCATTAAATCATTCTAAATTAATTCGAACGAATTCTATTTTTGCCCTTCAAACATTATTTTCTTACGTAACTTGTAATTAATCTATTGAAGACAACAATGCATAATTTTAGCATTAAAAAGCATATCACTCAGTATTTTCAATCATTAAATTGTTTGAACGCACTTCGAACCAATTCACTTTTTGCATTTAAAACGCGACTTTCATGCATAACTTGCAATTGATCTATTGATGGCAACTATTCATTTTTTAGCGTTAAAGTCAAATTTTTGCGTCTCTTTTTGTCAGTAAATCATTCTAAATCACTTCGAACGAAATTCGGCCTTTAAACATGACTTTCGTGCGTAACTTGCAGTTGATCTATTGAAGGCAACAATGCATTTGTTTAGCCTTAAAATCAAGTCACTGAGTCTCTTCTAGTCATTAAATCATTCTAAATTAATTCGAACGAATTCTGTTTTCGCCCTTTAAACATTATTTTCTTACATAACTTGTAATTAATCTATTCAAGACGACAATGCATTATTTTAGCGTTAAAAAGCATATCACTCAGTCTTTTCAATAATTAAACTGTTTGAAGGCACTTGGAACCAATTCTCTTTTTGCATTTAGAATGCGACTTTCATGCATAACTTGTAATTGATCTATTGATGGCAACTATGCATTTTTTTAGCCTTAAAGTCATATTTTTGCGTCTCTTTTAGTCAGTAAATCATTCTAAATCACTTCGAACGAAATTCGGCCTTTAAACATGACTTTCGTGCGTAACTTGCAGTTGATCTATTGAAGGCAACAATGCATTTGTTTAGCCTTAAAGTCATGTCATTGAGTCTGTTCTAGTCATTAAATCATTCTAAATTAATTCGAACGAATTCTATTTTTGCCCTTCAAACATTATTTTCTTACGTAACTTGTAATTAATCTATTGAAGAGAACAATGCATAATTTCAGCATTAAAAAGCACATCACTCAGTCTTTTCAATCATTAAATTGTTTGAACGCACTTCGAACCAATTCTCCTTTTGCATTTAAAACGCGACTTTCATGCATAACTTGCAATTGATCTATTGATGGCAACTATGCATTTTTTTGCGTCTCTTTTAGTCAGTAAATCATTCTAAATCACTTCGAACGAAATTCGGCCTTTAAACATGACTTTCGTGCGTAACTTGCAGTTGATCTATTGAAGGCAACAATGCATTTGTTTAGCCTTAAAGTCATGTCATTGAGTCTCTTCTAGTCATTAAATCATTCTAAATTAATTCGAACGAATTCAATTTTTGCCCTTCAAACATTATTTTCTTACGTAACTTGTAATTAATCTATTGAAGAGAACAATGCATAATTTTAGCGTTAAAAAGCACATCACTTAGTCTTTTCAATCATTAAATTGTTTGAACGCACTTCGAACCAACTCTCCTTTTGCATTTAAAACGCGACTTTCATGCAGAACTTGCAATTGATCTATTGACGGCAACTATGCATTTTTTTAGCCTTAAAGTCATATTTTTGCGTCTCTTTTAGTCATTAAATTATTCTAAATCACTTCGAACGAAATTCGGCCTTTAAACATGACTTTCGTGCATAACTTGCAGTTGATCTATTGAAGGCAACAATGCATTTGTTTAGCCTTAAAGTCATGTCATTGAGTCTCTTCTAGTCATTAAATCATTCTAAATTAATTCGATCGAATTCTATTTTTGCCCTTCAAACATTATTTTCTTACGTAACTTGTATTTAATCTATTGAAGACAACAATGCATTATTTTAGCATTAAAAAGCATATGACTCAGTCTTTTCAATCATTAAATTGTTTGAACGCACTTCGAACCAATTCTCCTTTCGCAATTAAAACGCGACTGTCATGCATAACTTGCAATTGATCTATTGATGGCAACTATGCATTTTTTTAGCCTTAAAGTCAAATTTTTGCGTCTCTTTTTGTCAGTAAATCATTCTAAATCACTTCGAACGAAATTCGGCCTTTAAACATGACTTTCGTGCGTAACTTGCAGTTGATCTACTGAAGGCAACAATGCATTTGTTTAGCCTTAAAGTCATGTCATTGAATCACTTCTACTCATTAAATCATTCTAAATTAATTCGAACGAATTCAATTTTTGCCCTTCAAACATTATTTTCTTACGTAACTTGTAATTAATCTATTGAAGAGAACAATGCATAATTTTAGCGTTAAAAAGCACATCACTTAGTCTTTTCAATCATTAAATTGTTTGAACGCACTTCGAACCAACTCTCCTTTTGCATTTAAAACGCGACTTTCATGCATAACTTGCAATTGATCTATTGACGGCAACTATGCATTTTTTTAGCCTTAAAGTCATATTTTTGCGTCTCTTTTAGTCATTAAATTATTCTAAATCACTTCGAACGAAATTCGGCCTTTAAACATGACTTTCGTGCATAACTTGCAGTTGATCTATTCAAGGCAACAATGCATTAGTTTAGCCTTAAAGTCATGTCATTGAGTCTCTTCTAGTCATTAAATCATTCTAAATTAATTCGAACGAATTCTATTTTTGCCCTTCAAACATTATTTTCTTACGTAACTTGTAATTAATCTATTGAAGACAACAATGCATTATTTTAGCGTTAAAAAGAATATGACTCAGTCTTTTCAATCATTAAATTGTTTGAACGCACTACGAACCAATTCTCCTTTTGCATTTAAAACGCGACTTTCATGCATAACTTGCAATTGATCTATTGATGGCAACTATGCATTTTTTTAGCCTTAAAGTCATATTTTTGCGTCTCTTTTAGTCAGTAAATCATTCTAAATCACTTCGAACGAAATTCGGCCTTTAAACATGACTTTCGTGCGTAACTTGCAGTTGATCTATTGAAGGCAACAATGCATTTGTTTAGCCTTAAAGTCATGTCATTGAGTCTGTTCTAGTCATTAAATCATTCTAAACTAATTCGAACGAATTCAATTTTTGCCCTTCAAACATTATTTTCTTACATAACTTGTAATTAATCTATTGAAGAGAACAATGCATAATTTTAGCATTAAAAAGCACATCACTCAGTGTTTTCAAACATTAAATTGTTTGAACGCACTTCGAACCAATTCTCCTTTTCCATTTAAAACGCGACTTTCATGCATAACTTGCAATTGACCTATTGATGGCAACTATTCATTTTTTAGCGTTAAAGTCAAATTTTTGCGTCTCTTTTTCTCAGTAAATCATTCTAAATAACTTCGAACGAAATTCGGCCTTTAAACATGACTTTCGTGCGTAACTTGCAGTTGATCTATTGAAGGCAACATTGCATTTGTTTAGCCTTAAAATCATGTCACTGAGTCTCTTCTAGTCATTAAATCATTCTAAATTAATTCGAACGAATTCTGTTTTCGCCCTTTAAAAATTATTTTCTTACATAACTTGTAATTAATCTATTCAAGACGACAATGCATTATTTTAGCGTTAAAAAGCATATCACTCAGTCTTTTCAATAATTAAACTGTTTGAAGGCACTTGGAACCAATTCTCTTTTTGCATTTAGAACGCGACTTTCATGCATAACTTGTAATTGATCTATTGATGGCAACTATGCATTTTTTTAGCATTAAAGTCATATTTTTGCGTCTCTTTTAGTCAGTAAATCATTCAAAATCACTTCGAGCGAAATTCGGCCTTTAAACATGACTTTCGTGCGTAACTTGCAGTTGATCTATTGAAGGCAACAATGCATTTGTTTAGCCTTAAAGTCATGTCATTGAGTCTCTTCTAGTCATTAAATCATTCTAAATTAATTCGAACGAATTCTATTTTTGCCCTTCAAACATTATTTTCTTACGTAACTTGTAATTAATCTATTGAAGACAACAATGCATAATTTTAGCATTAAAAAGCATATCACTCAGTCTTTTCAATCATTAAATTGTTTGAACGCACTTCGAACCAATTCTCTTTTTGCATTTAAAACGCGACGTTCATGCATAACTTGCAATTGATCTATTGATGGCAACTATTCATTTTTTAGCGTTAAACTCATATTTTTGCGTCTCTTTTAGTCAGTAAATCATTCTAAATCACTTCGAACGAAATTCGGCCTTTAAACATGACATTCGTGCGTAACCCGCAGTTGATCTATTGAAGGCAACAATGCATTTCTTTAGCATTAAAGTCATGTCACTGAGTCTCTTCTAGTCATTAAATCATTCTCAATTAATTCGAACGAATTCTATTTTTGCCCTTCAAACATTATTTTCTTACATAACTTGTAATTAATCTATTGAACACGACAATGCATTATTTTAGCGTTAAAAAGCATATCACTCAGTCTTTTCAATCATTAAATTGTTTGAAGGACTTCGAACCAATTCTCTTTTTGCATTTAGAACGCGACTTTCATTCATAACTTGTAACTGATCTATTGATAGCAACTATGCATTTTTTAGCGTGAAACTCATATTTTTGCGTCTCTTTTAGTCAGTAAATCATTCTAAATCACTTCGAACGAAATTCGGCCTTTAAACATGACATTCGTGCGTAACCCGCAGTTGATCTATTGAAGGCAACAATGCATTTGTTTAGCCTTAAAGTCATGTCACTGAGTCTCTTCTAGTCATTAAATCATTCTAAATTAATTCGAACGACTTCTATTTTTGCCCTTCAAACATTATTTTCTTATATAACTTGTAATTAATCTATTGAAGAGAACAATGCATAATTTTAGCATTAAAAAGCATATCACTCAGTCTTTTGAATCATTAAATTGTTTGAAGGCTCTTCGAACCAATTCTCTTTTTGCATTTAAAACGCGACTTTCATGCATAACTTGCAATTGATCTATTGATGGCAACTATGCATTTTGTAGCGTTAAAGTCAAATTTTTGCGTCTCTTTTTGTCAGTAAATCATTCTAAATCACTTCGAACGAAATTCGGCCTTTAAACATGACTTTCGTGCGTAACTTGCAGTTGATCTATTGAAGGCAACATTGGATTTGTTTAGCCTTAAAGTCTTGTCACTGAGTCTCTTCTAGTCATTAAATCATTCTAAATTAATTCGAACGAATTCTATTTTTGCCCTTCAAATATTATTTTCTAACATAACTTGTAATTAATCTATTCAAGACAACAATGCATTATTTTAGCACTAAAAAGCATATCACTCAGTCTTTTCAATCATTAAATTGTTTGAAGGCACTTGGAACCAATTCTCTTTTTGCATTTAGAACGCGACTTTCATGCATAACTTGTAATTGATCTATTGATGGCAACTATGCCTTTTTTTAGCCTTAAAGACATATTTTTGCGTCTCTTTTTGTCAGTAAATCATTCTAAATCACTTCGAACGAAATTCGGCCTTTAAACATGACTTTCGTGCGTAACTTGCAGTTGATCTATTGAAGGCAACAATGCATTTGTTTAGCCTTAAAGTCATGTCACCGAGTCTCTTCTAGTCATTAAATCATTCTGAATTAATTCGAACGAATTCTATTTTCGCCCTTCAAACATTATTTTCTTATATAACTTGTAATTAATCTATTGAAGAGAACAATGCATAATTTTAGCATTAAAAAGCATATCACTCAGTCTTTTGAATCATTAAATTGTTTGAAGGCTCTTCGAACCAATTCTCTTTTTGCATTTAAAACGCGACTTTCATGCATAACTTGCAATTGATCTATTGATGGCAACTATGCATTTTGTAGCGTTAAAGTCAAATTTTTGCGTCTCTTTTAGTCAGTAAATCATTCTAAATCACTTCGAACGAAATTCGGCCTTTAAACATGACTTTCGTGCGTAACTTGCAGTTGATCTATTGAAGGCAACAATGCATTTGTTTAGCCTTAAAGTCATGTCACTGAGTCTCTTCTAGTCATTAAATCATTCTAAATTAATTTGAACGAATTCTATTTTTGCCCTTCAAACATTATTTTCTTACATAACTTGCAATTAATCTACTGAATAAAACAATGCATTATTTTAGCATTAAAAAGCATATCACTCAGTCTTTTCAATCTATAAATTGTTTGAAGGCACTTCGAACCAATTCTCTTTTTGCATTTAGAATGCGACTTTCATGCATAACTTGTAATTGATCTATTGATGGCAACTATGCCTTTTTTTAGCCTTAAAGACATATTTTTGCGTCTCTTTTTGTCAGTAAATCATTCTAAATCACTTCGAACGAAATTCGGCCTTTAAACATGACTTTCGTGCGTAACTTGCAGTTGATCTATTGAAGGCAACAATGCATTTGTTTAGCCTTAAAGTCATGTCACCGTGTCTCTTCTAGTCATTCAATCATTCTGAATTAATTCGAATGAATTCTGTTTTTGCCCTTCAAACATTATTTTCTTACATAACTTGTAATTAATCTATTGAAGACGACAATGTATTATTTTAGCGTTAAAAAGCATATCACTCAATCTTTTCAATCATTAAATTGTGTGAAGGACTTCGAACCAATTCTCTTTTCGCATTTAGAACGCGACTTTCATGCATAACTTGTAATTGATCTATTGATGGCAACTATGCATTTTTTTAGCCTTAAAGTCATATTTTTGCGTCTCTTTTAGTCAGTAAACAATTCTAAATAACTTCGAACGAAATTCGGCCTTTAAACATGACTTTCGTGCGTAACTTGCAGTTGATCTATTGAAGGCAACAATGCATTTGTTTAGCCTTAAAGTCATGTCATTGAGTCACTTCTACTCATTAAATCATTCTAAATTAATTCGAACGAATTCAATTTTTGCCCTTCAAACATTATTTTCTTACATAACTTGTAATTAATCTATTGAAGACAACAATGCATTATTTTAGCGTTAAAAAGAATATGACTCAGTCTTTTCAATCATTAAATTGTTTGAACGCACTTCGAACCAATTCTCCTTTTGCATTTAAAACGCGACTTTCATGCATAACTTGCAATTGATCTATTGATGGCAACTATGCATTTTTTTAGCCTTAAAGTCATATTTTTGCGTCTCTTTTAGTCAGTAAATCATTCTAAATCACTTCGAACGAAATTCGGCCTTTAAACATGACTTTCGTGCGTAACTTGCAGTTGATCTATTGAAGGCAACAATGCATTTGTTTAGCCTTAAAGTCATGTCATTGAGTCACTTCTACTCATTAAATCATTCTAAATTAATTCGAACGAATTCAATTTTTGCCCTTCAAACATTATTTTCTTACATAACTTGTAATTAATCTATTGAAGACAACAATGCATTATTTTAGCGTTAAAAAGAATATGACTCAGTCTTTTCAATCATTAAATTGTTTGAACGCACTTCGAACCAATTCTCCTTTTGCATTTAAAACGCGACTTTCATGCATAACTTGCAATTGATCTATTGATGGCAACTATGCATTTTTTTAGCATTAAAGTCATATTTTTGCGTCTCTTTTAGTCAGTAAATCATTCAAAATCACTTCGAGCGAAATTCGGCCTTTAAACATGACTTTCGTGCGTAACTTGCAGTTGATCTATTGAAGGCAACAATGCATTTGTTTAGCCTTAAAATCATGTCATTGGGTCTCTTCTAGTCATTAAATCATTCTAAATTAATTCGAACGAATTCTATGTTTGCCCTTCAAACATTATTTTCTTACATAACTTGTAATTAATCTATTGAAGAGAACAATGCATAATTTTAGCATTAAAAAGCACATCACTCAGTGTTTTCAATCATTAAATTGTTTGAACGCACTTCGAACCAATTCTCCTTTTGCATTTAAAACGCGACTTTCATGCATAACTTGCAATTGATCTATTGATGGCAACTATTCATTTTTTAGCGTTAAAGTCAAATTTTTGCGTCTCTTTTTGTCAGTAAATCATTCTAAATCACTTCGAACGAAATTCGGCCTTTAAACATGACTTTCGTGCGTAACTTGCAGTTGATCTATTGAAGGCAACATTGCATTTGTTTAGCCTTAAAATCATGTCACTGAGTCTCTTCTAGTCATTAAATCATTCTAAATTAATTCGAACGAATTCTGTTTTCGCCCTTTAAACATTATTTTCTTACATAACTTGTAATTAATCTATTCAAGACGACAATGCATTATTTTAGCGTTAAAAAGCATATCACTCAGTCTTTTCAATAATTAAACTGTTTGAAGGCACTTGGAACCAATTCTCTTTTTGCATTTAGAACGCGACTTTCATGCATAACTTGTAATTGATCTATTGATGGCAACTATGCATTTTTTTAGCATTAAAGTCATATTTTTGCGTCTCTTTTAGTCAGTAAATCATTCAAAATCACTCCGAGCGAAATTCGGCCTTTAAACATGACTTTCGTGCGTAACTTGCAGTTGATCTATTGAAGGCAACAATGCATTTGTTTAGCCTTAAAGTCATGTCATTGGGTCTCTTCTAGTCATTAAATCATTCTAAATTAATTCGAACGAATTCTATTTTTGCCCTTCAAACATTATTTTCTTACGTAACTTGTAATTAATCTATTGAAGACAACAATGCATAATTTTAGCATTAAAAAGCATATCACTCAGTCTTTTCAATCATTAAATTGTTTGAACGCACTTCGAACCAATTCTCTTTTTGCATTTAAAACGCGACGTTCATGCATAACTTGCAATTGATCTATTGATGGCAACTATTCATTTTTTAGCGTTAAAGTCAAATTTTTGCGTCTCTTTTTGTCAGTAAATCATTCTAAATCACTTCGAACGAAATTCGGCATTTAAACATGACTTTCGTGCGTAACTTGCAGTTGATCTATTGAAGGCAACAATGCATTTGTTTAGCCTTAAAATCATGTCACTGAGTCTCTTCTAGTCATTAAATCATTCTAAATTAATTCGAACGAATTCTGTTTTCGCCCTTTAAACATTATTTTCTTACATAACTTGTAATTAATCTATTCAAGACGACAATGCATTATTTTAGCGTTAAAAAGCATATCACTCAGTCTTTTCAATAATTAAACTGTTTGAAGGCGCTTGGAACCAATTCTCTTTTCGCATTTAGAATGCGACTTTCATGCATAACTTGTAATTGATCTATTGATGGCAACTATGCATTTTTTTAGCCTTAAAGTCATATTTTTGCGTCTCTTTTAGTCAGTAAATCATTCTAAATCACTTCGAACGAAATTCGGCCTTTAAACATGACTTTCGTGCGTAACTTGCAGTTGATCTATTGAAGGCAACAATGCATTTGTTTAGCCTTAAAGTCATGTCATTGAGTCACTTCTACTCATTAAATCATTCTAAATTAATTCGAACGAATTCAATTTTTGCCCTTCAAACATTATTTTCTTACATAACTTGTAATTAATCAATTGAAGACAACAATGCATTATTTTAGCGTTAAAAAGAATATGACTCAGTCTTTTCAATCATTAAATTGTTTGAAGGCACTTCGAATCAATTCTCTTTTTGCATTTAGAACGCGACTTCCATGCATAACTTGTAATTGATCTATTGATGGCAACTATGCATTTTTTAGCGTTAAAGTCAAATTTTTGCGTCTCTTTTTGTCAGTAAATCATTCTAAATCACTTCGAACGAAATTCGGCCTTTAAACATGAGTTTCGTGCGTAACTTGCAGTTGATCTATTGAAGGCAACAATGCATTTATTTAGCCTTAAAATCATGTCACTGAGTCTCTTCTAGTCATTAAATCATTCTAAATTAATTCGAACGAATTCTGTTTTCGCCCTTTAAACATTATTTTCTTACATAACTTGTAATTAATCTATTCAAGACGACAATGCATTATTTTAGCGTTAAAAAGCATATCACTCAGTCTTTTCAATAATTAAACTGTTTGAAGGCACTTGGAACCAATTCTCTTTTTGCATTTAGAATGCGACTTTCATGCATAACTTGTAATTGATCTATTGATGGCAACTATGCATTTTTTTAGCCTTAAAGTCATATTTTTGCGTCTCTTTTAGTCAGTAAATCATTCTAAATCACTTCGAACGAAATTCGGCCTTTAAACATGACTTTCGTGCGTAACTTGCAGTTGATCTATTGAAGGCAACATTGGATTTGTTTAGCCTTAAAGTCTTGTCACTGAGTCTCTTCTAGTCATTAAATCATTCTAAATTAATTCGAACGAATTCTATTTTTGCCCTTCAAATATTATTTTCTAACATAACTTGTAATTAATCTATTCAAGACAACAATGCATTATTTTAGCACTAAAAAGCATATCACTCAGTCTTTTCAATCATTAAATTGTTTGAAGGCACTTGGAACCAATTCTCTTTTTGCATTTAGAACGCGACTTTCATGCATAACTTGTAATTGATCTATTGATGGCAACTATGCCTTTTTTTAGCCTTAAAGACATATTTTTGCGTCTCTTTTTGTCAGTAAATCATTCTAAATCACTTCGAACGAAATTCGGCCTTTAAACATGACTTTCGTGCGTAACTTGCAGTTGATCTATTGAAGGCAACAATGCATTTGTTTAGCCTTAAAGTCATGTCACCGAGTCTCTTCTAGTCATTAAATCATTCTGAATTAATTCGAACGAATTCTATTTTCGCCATTCAAACATTATTTTCTTACATAACTTGAAATTAATCTATTGAAGACGACAATGCATTATTTTAGCATTAAAAAGCATATCACTCAGTCTTTTCAATCATTAAATTGTTTGAAGGACTTCGAACCAATTCTCTTATTGCATTTAAAACGCGACTTTCATGCATAACTTGCAATTGATATATTGATAGCAACTATGCATTTTTTAGCGTTAAACTCATATTTTTGCGTCTCTTTTAGTCAGTAAATCATTCTAAATCACTTCGAACGAAATTCAGCCTTTAAACATGACTTTCAAGCGTTACCCGCAGTTGATCTATTGAAGGCAACAATGTATTTATTTAGCCTTAAAGTCATGTCACTGAGTCTCTTCTAGTCATTAAATCATTCTAAATTAATTTGAACGAATTCTATTTTTGCCCTTCAAACATTATTTTCTTACATAACTTGCAATTAATCTACTGAATAAAACAATGCATTATTTTAGCATTAAAAAGCATATCACTCAGTCTTTTCAATCTATAAATTGTTTGAAGGCACTTCGAACCAATTCTCTTTTTGCATTTAGAACGCGACTTTCATGCATAACTTGTAATTGATCTATTGATGGCAACTATGCCTTTTTTTAGCCTTAAAGTCATATTTTTCCGTCTCTTTTAGTCAGTAAATCATACTAAATCACTTCGAACGAAATTCGGCCTTTAAAGATGAATTTCGTGCATAACCTGCAGTTGATCTATTGAAGGCAACAATGCATTTGTTTAGCCTGAAAGTCATGTCATTGAGTCTGTTCTAGTCATTAAATCATTCTAAATTAATTCGAACGAATTCAATTTTTGCCCTTCAAACATTATTTTCTTACATAACTTGTAATTAATCTATTGAAGAGAACAATGCATAATTTTAGCATTAAAAAGCACATCACTCAGTGTTTTCAATCATTAAATTGTTTGAACGCACTTCGAACCAATTCTCCTTTTGCATTTAAAACGCGACTTTCATGCATAACTTGCAATTGATCTATTGATGGCAACTATTCATTTTTTAGCGTTAAAGTCAAATTTTTGCGTCTCTTTTTGTCAGTAAATCATTCTAAATCACTTCGAACGAAATTCGGCCTTTAAACATGACTTTCGTGCGTAACTTGCAGTTGATCTATTGAAGGCAACATTGCATTTGTTTAGCCTTAGAGTCATGTCATTGAGTCACTTCTACTCATTAAATCATTCTAAATTAATTCGAACGAATTCAATTTTTGCCCTTCAAACATTATTTTCTTACATAACTTGTAATTAATCTATTGAAGACAACAATGCATTATTTTAGCGTTAAAAAGAATATCACTCAGTCTTTTCAATCATTAAATTGTTTGAACGCACTTCGAACCAATTCTCCTTTTGCATTTAAAACGCGACTTTCATGCATAACTTGCAATTGATCTATTGATGGCAACTATGCATTTTTTTAGCCTTAAAGTCTTATTTTTGCGTCTCTTTTAGTCAGTAAATCATTCTAAATCACTTCGAACGAAATTCGGCCTTTAAACATGACTTTCGTGCGTAACTTGCAGTTGATCTATTGAAGGCAACAATGCATTTGTTTAGCCTTAAAGTCATGTCATTGAGTCACTTCTACTCATTAAATCATTCTAAATTAATTCGAACGAATTCAATTTTTGCCCTTCAAACATTATTTTCTTACATAACTTGTAATTAATCTATTGAAGACAACAATGCATTATTTTAGCGTTAAAAAGAATATGACTCAGTCTTTTCAATCATTAAATTGTTTGAACGCACTTCGAACCAATTCTCCTTTTGCATTTAAAACGCGACTTTCATGCATAACTTGCAATTGATCTATTGATGGCAACTATGCATTTTTTTAGCATTAAAGTCATATTTTTACGTCTCTTTTAGTCAGTAAATCATTCAAAATCACTTCGAGCGAAATTCGGCCTTTAAACATGACTTTCGTGCGTAACTTGCAGTTGATCTATTGAAGGCAACAATGCATTTGTTTAGCCTTAAAGTCATGTCATTGGGTCTCTTCTAGTCATTAAATCATTCTAAATTAATTCGAACGAATTCTATGTTTGCCCTTCAAACATTATTTTCTTACATAACTTGTAATTAATCTATTGAAGAGAACAATGCATAATTTTAGCATTAAAAAGCACATCACTCAGTGTTTTCAATCATTAAATTGTTTGAACGCACTTCGAACCAATTCTCCTTTTGCATTTAAAACGCGACTTTCATGCATAACTTGCAATTGATCTATTGATGGCAACTATTCATTTTTTAGCGTTAAAGTCAAATTTTTGCGTCTCTTTTTGTCAGTAAATCATTCTAAATCACTTCGAACGAAATTCGGCCTTTAAACATGACTTTCGTGCGTAACTTGCAGTTGATCTATTGAAGGCAACATTGCATTTGTTTAGCCTTAAAATCATGTCACTGAGTCTCTTCTAGTCATTAAATCATTCTAAATTAATTCGAACGAATTCTGTTTTCGCCCTTTAAACATTATTTTCTTACATAACTTGTAATTAATCTATTCAAGACGACAATGCATTATTTTAGCGTTAAAAAGCATATCACTCAGTCTTTTCAATAATTAAACTGTTTGAAGGCACTTGGAACCAATTCTCTTTTTGCATTTAGAACGCGACTTTCATGCATAACTTGTAATTGATCTATTGATGGCAACTATGCATTTTTTTAGCATTAAAGTCATATTTTTGCGTCTCTTTTAGTCAGTAAATCATTCAAAATCACTCCGAGCGAAATTCGGCCTTTAAACATGACTTTCGTGCGTAACTTGCAGTTGATCTATTGAAGGCAACAATGCATTTGTTTAGCCTTAAAGTCATGTCATTGGGTCTCTTCTAGTCATTAAATCATTCTAAATTAATTCGAACGAATTCTATTTTTGCCCTTCAAACATTATTTTCTTACGTAACTTGTAATTAATCTATTGAAGACAACAATGCATAATTTTAGCATTAAAAAGCATATCACTCAGTCTTTTCAATCATTAAATTGTTTGAACGCACTTCGAACCAATTCTCTTTTTGCATTTAAAACGCGACGTTCATGCATAACTTGCAATTGATCTATTGATGGCAACTATTCATTTTTTAGCGTTAAAGTCAAATTTTTGCGTCTCTTTTTGTCAGTAAATCATTCTAAATCACTTCGAACGAAATTCGGCCTTTAAACATGACTTTCGTGCGTAACTTGCAGTTGATCTATTGAAGGCAACAATGCATTTGTTTAGCCTTAAAATCATGTCACTGAGTCTCTTCTAGTCATTAAATCATTCTAAATTAATTCGAACGAATTCTGTTTTCGCCCTTTTAACATTATTTTCTTACATAACTTGTAATTAATCTATTCAAGACGACAATGCATTATTTTAGCGTTAAAAAGCATATCACTCAGTCTTTTCAATAATTAAACTGTTTGAAGGCGCTTGGAACCAATTCTCTTTTCGCATTTAGAATGCGACTTTCATGCATAACTTGTAATTGATCTATTGATGGCAACTATGCATTTTTTTAGCCTTAAAGTCATATTTTTGCGTCTCTTTTAGTCAGTAAATCATTCTAAATCACTTCGAACGAAATTCGGCCTTTAAACATGACTTTCGTGCGTAACTTGCAGTTGATCTATTGAAGGCAACAATGCATTTGTTTAGCCTTAAAGTCATGTCATTGAGTCACTTCTACTCATTAAATCATTCTAAATTAATTCGAACGAATTCAATTTTTGCCCTTCAAACATTATTTTCTTACATAACTTGTAATTAATCAATTGAAGACAACAATGCATTATTTTAGCGTTAAAAAGAATATGACTCAGTCTTTTCAATCATTAAATTGTTTGAAGGCACTTCGAATCAATTCTCTTTTTGCATTTAGAACGCGACTTTCATGCATAACTTGTAATTGATCTATTGATGGCAACTATGCATTTTTTAGCGTTAAAGTCAAATTTTTGCGTCTCTTTTTGTCAGTAAATCATTCTAAATCACTTCGAACGAAATTCGGCCTTTAAACATGACTTTTGTGCGTAACTTGCAGTTGATCTATTGAAGGCAACAATGCATTTGTTTAGCCTTAAAATCATGTCACTGAGTCTCTTCTAGTCATTAAATCATTCTAAATTAATTCGAACGAATTCTGTTTTCGCCCTTTAAACATTATTTTCTTACATAACTTGTAATTAATCTATTCAAGACGACAATGCATTATTTTAGCGTTAAAAAGCATATCACTCAGTCTTTTCAATAATTAAACTGTTTGAAGGCACTTGGAACCAATTCTCTTTTTGCATTTAGAATGCGACTTTCATGCATAACTTGTAATTGATCTATTGATGGCAACTATGCATTTTTTTAGCCTTAAAGTCATATTTTTGCGTCTCTTTTAGTCAGTAAATCATTCTAAATCACTTCGAACGAAATTCGGCCTTTAAACATGACTTTCGTGCGTAACTTGCAGTTGATCTATTGAAGGCAACATTGGATTTGTTTAGCCTTAAAGTCTTGTCACTGAGTCTCTTCTAGTCATTAAATCATTCTAAATTAATTCGAACGAATTCTATTTTTGCCCTTCAAATATTATTTTCTAACATAACTTGTAATTAATCTATTCAAGACAACAATGCATTATTTTAGCACTAAAAAGCATATCACTCAGTCTTTTCAACCATTAAATTGTTTGAAGGCACTTGGAACCAATTCTCTTTTTGCATTTAGAACGCGACTTTCATGCATAACTTGTAATTGATCTATTGATGGCAACTATGCCTTTTTTTAGCCTTAAAGACATATTTTTGCGTCTCTTTTTGTCAGTAAATCATTCTAAATCACTTCGAACGAAATTCGGCCTTTAAACATGACTTTCGTGCGTAACTTGCAGTTGATCTATTGAAGGCAACAATGCATTTGTTTAGCCTTAAAGTCATGTCACCGAGTCTCTTCTAGTCATTAAATCATTCTGAATTAATTCGAACGAATTCTATTTTCGCCATTCAAACATTATTTTCTTACATAACTTGAAATTAATCTATTGAAGACGACAATGCATTATTTTAGCATTAAAAAGCATATCACTCAGTCTTTTCAATCATTAAATTGTTTGAAGCACTTCGAACCAATTCTCTTATTGCATTTAAAACGCGACTTTCATGCATAACTTGCAATTGATATATTGATAGCAACTATGCATTTTTTAGCGTTAAACTCATATTTTTGCGTCTCTTTTAGTCAGTAAATCATTCTAAATCACTTCGAACGAAATTCAGCCTTTAAACATGACTTTCAAGCGTTACCCGCAGTTGATCTATTGAAGGCAACAATGTATTTATTTAGCCTTAAAGTCATGTCACTGAGTCTCTTCTAGTCATTAAATCATTCTAAATTAATTTGAACGAATTCTATTTTTGCCCTTCAAACATTATTTTCTTACATAACTTGCAATTAATCTACTGAATAAAACAATGCATTATTTTAGCATTAAAAAGCATATCACTCAGTCTTTTCAATCTATAAATTGTTTGAAGGCACTTCGAACCAATTCTCTTTTTGCATTTAGAACGCGACTTTCATGCATAACTTGTAATTGATCTATTGATGGCAACTATGCCTTTTTTTAGCCTTAAAGACATATTTTTGCGTCTCTTTTTGTCAGTAAATCATTCTAAATCACTTCGAACGAAATTCGGCCTTTAAACATGACTTTCGTGCGTAACTTGCAGTTGATCTATTGAAGGCAGCAATGCATTTGTTTAGCCTTAAAGTCATGTCACCGTGTCTCTTCTAGTCATTCAATCATTATGAATTAATTCGAATGAATTCTGTTTTTGCCCTTCAAACATTATTTTCTTACATAACTTGTAATTAATCTATTGAAGACGACAATGTATTATTTTAGCGTTAAAAAGCATATCACTCAATCTTTTCAATCATTAAATTGTGTGAAGGACTTCGAACCAATTCTCTTTTCGCATTTAGAACGCGACTTTCATGCATAACTTGTAATTGATCTATTGATGGCAACTATGCATTTTTTTAGCCTTAAAGTCATATTTTTGCGTCTCTTTTAGTCAGTAAACCATTCTAAATAACTTCGAACGAAATTCGGCCTTTAAACATGACTTTCGTGCGTAACTTGCAGTTGATCTATTGAAGGCAACAATGCATTTGTTTAGCCTTAAAATCATGTCACTGAGTCTCTTCTAGTCATTAAATCATTCTAAATTAATTCGAACGAATTCTGTTTTCGCCCTTTAAACATTATTTTCTTACATAACTTGTAATTAATCTATTCAAGACGACAATGCATTATTTTAGCGTTCAAGAGAATATCACTCAGTCTTTTCAATAATTAAACTGTTTGAAGGCACTTGGAACCAATTCTCTTTTTGCATTTAGAACGCGACTTTCATGCATAACTTGTAATTGATCTATTGATGGCAACTATGCATTTTTTTAGCCTTAAAGTCATATTTTTGCATCTCTTTTAGTCAGTAAATCATTCTAAATCACTTCGAACGAAATTCGGCCTTTAAACATGACTTTCGTGCGTAACTTAGAGTTGATCTATTGAAGGCAACAATGCATTTGTTTAGCCTTAAAGTCATGTCACTGAGTCTCTTCTAGTCATTAAATCATTCTAAATTAATTCGAACGAATTCTATTTTTGCCCTTCAAACATTATTTTCTTACATAACTTGTAATTAATCTATTGAAGACAACAATGCATTATTTTAGCATTAAAAAGCATATCACTCAGTCTTTTCAATCAATAAATTGTTTGAAGGCTCTTCGAACCAATTCTCTTTTTGCATTTAAAACGCGACTTTCATGCATAACTTGCAATTGATCTATTGATGGCAACTATGCATTTTTTAGCCTTAAAGTCATATTTTTGCGTCTCTTTTTGTCAGTAAATCATTCTAAATCACTTCGAGCGAAATTCGGCCTTTAAACATGACTTTCGTGCGTAACTTGCAGTTGATCTATTGAATGCAACAATGCATTTGTTTAGCCTTAAAGTCATGTCACTGAGTCTCTTCTAGTCATTAAATCATTCTGAATTAATTCGAACGAATTCTATTTTCGCCCTTCAAACTTTATTTTCTTACATAACTTGTAATTAATCTATTGAACACGACAATGCATTATTTTAGTGTTAAAAAGCATATCACTCAGTCTTTTCAATCATTAAATTGTTTGAAGGCACTTCGAACCAATTCTCTTTTTGCATTTAGAACGCGACTTTCATGCATAACTTGTAATTGATCTATTGATGGCAACTATGCATTTTTTTAGCCTTAAAGTCATATTTTTTCGTCTCTTTTAGTCAGTAAATCATTCTAAATCACTTCGAACGAAATTCGGCCTTTAAACATGACTTTCGTGCGTAACTTAGAGTTGATCTATTGAAGGCAACAATGCATTTGTTTAGCCTTAAAGTCATGTCACTGAGTCTCTTCTAGTCATTAAATCATTCTAAATTAATTCGAACGAATTCTATTTTTGCCCTTCAAACATTATTTTCTTACATAACTTGTAATTAATCTATTGAAGACAAAAATGCATTATTTTAGCATTAAAAAGCATATCACTCAGTCTTTTCAATCAATAAATTGTTTGAAGGCTCTTCGAACCAATTCTCTTTTTGCATTTAAAACGCGACTTTCATGCATAACTTGCAATTGATCTATTGATGGCAACTATGCATTTTTTAGCCTTAAAGTCATATTTTTGCGTCTCTTTTTGTCAGTAAATCATTCTAAATCACTTCGAACGAAATTCGGCCTTTAAACATGACTTTCGTGCGTAACTTGCAGTTGATCTATTGAATGCAACAATGCATTTGTTTAGCCTTAAAGTCATGTCACTGAGTCTCTTCTAGTCATTAAATCATTCTGAATTAATTCGAACGAATTCTATTTTCGCCCTTCAAACTTTATTTTCTTACATAACTTGTAATTAATCTATTGAACACGACAATGCATTATTTTAGTGTTAAAAAGCATATCACTCAGTCTTTTCAATCATTAAATTGTTTGAAGGACTTCGAACCAATTCTCTTTTTGCATTTAGAACGCGACTTTCATGCATAACTTGTAATTGATCTATTGATGGCAACTATGCATTTTTTTAGCCTTAAAGTCATATTTTTTCGTCTCTTTTAGTTAGTAAATCATTCTAAATCACTTCGAACGAAATTCGGCCTTTAAACATGACTTTCGTGCGTAACTTGCAGTTGATCTATTGAATGCAACAATGCATTTGTTTAGCCTTAAAGTCATGTCACTGAGTCTCTTCTAGTCATTAAATCATTCTGAATTAATTCGAACGAATTCTATTTTCGCCCTTCAAACATTATTTTCTTACATAACTTGTAATTAATCTATTGAAGACGACAATGCATTATTTTAGCGTTAAAAAGCATATCACTCAGTCTTTTCAATCATTAAATTGTTTGAAGGACTTCGAACCAATTCTCTTTTTGCATTTAAAACGCGACTTTCATGCATAACTTGCAATTGATATATTGATAGCAACTATGCATTTTTTAGCGTTAAACTCATATTTTTGCGTCTCTTTTCGTCAGTAAATCATTCTAAATCACTTCGAACGAAATTCGGCCTTTAAACATGACTTTCGTGCGTAACTTGCAGTTCATCTATTGAAGGCAACAATGCATTTGTTTAGCCTTAAAGTCATGTCATTGAGTCACTTCTAGTCTAATAATCATTCTGAATTAATTCGAACGAATTCTATTTTTGCCTTTCAAACATTATTTTCTTACATAACTTGTAATTAATCTATTGAAGACGACAATGCATTATTTTAGCGTTAAAAAGCATATCACTCAGTCTTTTCAATCATTAAATTGTTTGAACGCACTTCGAACCAATTCTCTTTTTGTATTTAAAACGCGACTTTCATGCATAACTTGCAATTGATCTATTGATGGCAACTATTCATTTTTTAGCGTTAAAGTCAAATTTTTGCGTCTCTTTTTGTCAGTAAATCATTCTAAATCACTTCGAACGAAATTCGGCCTTTAAACATGACTTTCGTGCGTAACTTGCAGTTGATCTATTGAAGGCAACAATGCATTTGTTTAGCCTTAAAGTCATGTCACTGAGTCTCTTCTAGTCATTAAATCATTCTGAATTAATTCGAACGAATTCTATTTTCGCCCTTCAAACATTATTTTCTTACATAACTTGTAATTAATCTATTCAAGACGACAATGCATTATTTTAGCGTTAAAAAGCATATCACTCAGTCTTTTCAATCATTAAATTGTTTGAAGGACTTCGAACCAATTCTCTTTTTGCATTTAAAACGCGACTTTCATGCATAACTTGCAATTGATATATTGATAGCAACTATGCATTTTTTAGCGTTAAACTCATATTTTTGCGTCTCTTTTCGTCAGTAAATCATTCTAAATCACTTCGAACGAAATTCGGCCTTTAAACATGACTTTCGTGCGTAACTTGCAGTTCATCTATTGAAGGCAACAATGCATTTGTTTAGCCTTAAAGTCATGTCATTGAGTCACTTCTAGTCTAATAATCATTCTGAATTAATTCGAACGAATTCTATTTTTGCCTTTCAAACATTATTTTCTTACATAACTTGTAATTAATCTATTGAAGACGACAATGCATTATTTTAGCGTTAAAAAGCATATCACTCAGTCTTTTCAATCATTAAATTGTTTGAACGCACTTCGAACCAATTCTCTTTTTGTATTTAAAACGCGACTTTCATGCATAACTTGCAATTGATCTATTGATGGCAACTATTCATTTTTTAGCGTTAAAGTCAAATTTTTGCGTCTCTTTTTGTCAGTAAATCATTCTAAATCACTTCGAACGAAATTCGGCCTTTAAACATGACTTTCGTGCGTAACTTGCAGTTGATCTATTGAAGGCAACAATGCATTTGTTTAGCCTTAAAGTCATGTCACTGAGTCTCTTCTAGTCATTAAATCATTCTAAATTAATTCGAACGAATTCTGTTTTCGCCCTTCAAACATTATTTTCTTACATAACTTGTAATTAATCTATTCAAGACGACAATGCATTATTTTAGCGTTAAAAAGCATATCACTCAGTCTTTTCAATAATTAAACTGTTTGAAGGCACTTGGAACCAATTCTCTTTTTGCATTTAGAACGCGACTTTCATGCATAACTTGTAATTGATCTATTGATGGCAACTATGCATTTTTTTAGCCTTAAAGTCATATTTTTGCGTCTCTTTTTGTCAGTAAATCATTCTAAATCACTTCGAACGAAATTCGGCCTTTAAACATGACTTTCGTGTTTAACTTGCAGTTGATCTATTGAAGGGAACAATGCATTTGTTTAGCCTTAAAGTCATGTCACGGAGTCTCTTCTAGTCATTAAATCATTCTAAATTAATTCGAACGAATTCTGTTTTTGCCCATCAAACATTATTTTCTTACATAACTTGTAATTAATCTATTGAAGACGACAATGCATTATTTTAGCGTTAAAAAGCATATCACTCAGTCTTTTCAATCATTAAATTGTTTGATGGACTTCGAACCAATTCTCTTTTTGCATTTAGAACGCGACTTTCATGCATAACTTGTAATTGATCTATTGATGGCAACTATGCATTTTTTTAGCCTTAAAGTCATATTTTTTCGTCTCTTTTAGTCAGTAAATCATTCTAAATCACTTCGAACGAAATTCGGCCTTTAAACATGACTTTCGTGCGTAACTTAGAGTTGATCTATTGAAGGCAACAATGCATTTGTTTAGCCTTAAAGTCATGTCACTGAGTCTCTTCTAGTCATTAAATCATTCTAAATTAATTCGAACGAATTCTATTTTTGCCCTTCAAACATTATTTTCTTACATAACTTGTAATTAATCTATTGAAGACAAAAATGCATTATTTTAGCATTAAAAAGCATATCACTCAGTCTTTTCAATCAATAAATTGTTTGAAGGCTCTTCGAACCAATTCTCTTTTTGCATTTAAAACGCGACTTTCATGCATAACTTGCAATTGATCTATTGATGGCAACTATGCATTTTTTAGCCTTAAAGTCATATTTTTGCGTCTCTTTTTGTCAGTAAATCATTCTAAATCACTTCGAACGAAATTCGGCCTTTAAACATGACTTTCGTGCGTAACTTGCAGTTGATCTATTGAATGCAACAATGCATTTGTTTAGCCTTAAAGTCATGTCACTGAGTCTCTTCTAGTCATTAAATCATTCTGAATTAATTCGAACGAATTCTATTTTCGCCCTTCAAACTTTATTTTCTTACATAACTTGTAATTAATCTATTGAACACGACAATGCATTATTTTAGTGTTAAAAAGCATATCACTCAGTCTTTTCAATCATTAAATTGTTTGAAGGACTTCGAACCAATTCTCTTTTTGCATTTAGAACGCGACTTTCATGCATAACTTGTAATTGATCTATTGATGGCAACTATGCATTTTTTTAGCCTTAAAGTCATATTTTTTCGTCTCTTTTAGTCAGTAAATCATTCTAAATCACTTCGAACGAAATTCGGCCTTTAAACATGACTTTCGTGCGTAACTTGCAGTTGATCTATTGAATGCAACAATGCATTTGTTTAGCCTTAAAGTCATGTCACTGAGTCTCTTCTAGTCATTAAATCATTCTGAATTAATTCGAACGAATTCTATTTTCGCCCTTCAAACATTATTTTCTTACATAACTTGTAATTAATCTATTGAAGACGACAATGCATTATTTTAGCGTTAAAAAGCATATCACTCAGTCTTTTCAATCATTAAATTGTTTGAAGGACTTCGAACCAATTCTCTTTTTGCATTTAAAACGCGACTTTCATGCATAACTTGCAATTGATATATTGATAGCAACTATGCATTTTTTAGCGTTAAACTCATATTTTTGCGTCTCTTTTCGTCAGTAAATCATTCTAAATCACTTCGAACGAAATTCGGCCTTTAAACATGACTTTCGTGCGTAACTTGCAGTTCATCTATTGAAGGCAACAATGCATTTGTTTAGCCTTAAAGTCATGTCATTGAGTCACTTCTAGTCTAATAATCATTCTGAATTAATTCGAACGAATTCTATTTTTGCCTTTCAAACATTATTTTCTTACATAACTTGTAATTAATCTATTGAAGACGACAATGCATTATTTTAGCGTTAAAAAGCATATCACTCAGTCTTTTCAATCATTAAATTGTTTGAAGGACTTCGAACCAATTCTCTTTTTGCATTTAAAACGCGACTTTCATGCATAACTTGCAATTGATATATTGATAGCGACTATTCATTTTTTAGCGTTAAACTCATATTTTTGCGTCTCTTTTAGTCAGTAAATCATTCTAAATCACTTCGAACGAAATTCGGCCTTTAAACATGACATTCGTGCGTAACCCGCAGTTGATCTATTGAAGGCAACAATGCATTTGTTTAGCATTAAAGTCATGTCACTGAGTCTCTTCTAGTCATTAAATCATTCTCAATTAATTCGAACGAATTCTATTTTTGCCCTTCAAACATTATTTTCTTACATAACTTGTAATTAATCTATTGAACACGACAATGCATTATTTTAGCGTTAAAAAGCATATCACTCAGTCTTTTCAATCATTAAATTGTTTGAAGGACTCCGAACCAATTCTCTTTTTGCATTTAGAACGCGACTTTCATGCATAACTTGTAACTGATCTATTGATAGCAACTATGCATTTTTTAGCGTGAAACTCATATTTTTGCGTCTCTTTTAGTCAGTAAATCATTCTAAATCACTTCGAACGAAATTCGGCCTTTAAACATGACATTCGTGCGTAACCCGCAGTTGATCTATTGAAGGCAACAATGCATTTGTTTAGCCTTAAAGTCATGTCACTGAGTCTCTTCTAGTCATTAAATCATTCTAAATTAATTCGAACGAATTCTATTTTTGCCCTTCAAACATTATTTTCTTATATAACTTGTAATTAATCTATTGAAGAGAACAATGCATAATTTTAGCATTAAAAAGCATATCACTCAGTCTTTTGAATCATTAAATTGTTTGAAGGCTCTTCGAACCAATTCTCTTTTTGCATTTAAAACGCGACTTTCATGCATAACTTGCAATTGATCTATTGATGGCAACTATGCATTTTGTAGCGTTAAAGTCAAATTTTTGCGTCTCTTTTTGTCAGTAAATCATTCTAAATCACTTCGAACGAAATTCGGCCTTTAAACATGACTTTCGTGCGTAACTTGCAGTTGATCTATTGAAGGCAACATTGGATTTGTTTAGCCTTAAAGTCTTGTCACTGAGTCTCTTCTAGTCATTAAATCATTCTAAATTAATTCGAACGAATTCTATTTTTGCCCTTCAAATATTATTTTCTAACATAACTTGTAATTAATCTATTCAAGACAACAATGCATTATTTTAGCACTAAAAAGCATATCACTCAGTCTTTTCAATCATTAAATTGTTTGAAGGCACTTGGAACCAATTCTCTTTTTGCATTTAGAACGCGACTTTCATGCATAACTTGTAATTGATCTATTGATGGCAACTATGCCTTTTTTTAGCCTTAAAGACATATTTTTGCGTCTCTTTTTGTCAGTAAATCATTCTAAATCACTTCGAACGAAATTCGGCCTTTAAACATGACTTTCGTGCGTAACTTGCAGTTGATCTATTGAAGGCAACAATGCATTTATTTAGCCTTAAAGTCATGTCACTGAGTCTCTTCTAGTCATTAAATCATTCTAAATTAATTTGAACGAATTCTATTTTTGCCCTTCAAACATTATTTTCTTACATAACTTGCAACTAATCTACTGAATAAAACAATGCATTATTTTAGCATTAAAAAGCATATCACTCAGTCGTTTCAATCTATAAATTGTTTGAAGGCACTTCGAACCAATTCTCTTTTTGCATTTAGAACGCGACTTTCATGCATAACTTGTAATTGATCTATTGATGGCAACTATGCATTTTTTTAGCCTTAAAGTCATATTTTTGCGTCTCTTTTTATCAGTAAATCATTCTAAATCACTTCGAACGAAATTCGGCCTTTAAACATGACTTTCGTGCGTAACTTGCAGTTCATCTATTGAAGGCAACAATGCATTTCTTTAGCCTTAAAGTCATGTCAATGAGTCTCTTCTAGTCATTAAATCATTCTTAATTAATTCGAACGAATTCTATTTTTGCCTTTCAAACATTATTTTCTTTCATAACTTGTAATTAATCTATTGAAGACGACAATGCATTATTTTAGCGTTAAAAAGCATATCACTCAGTCTTTTCAATCATTAAATTGTTTGAAGGACTTCGAACCAATTCTCTTTTTGCATTTAAAACGCGACTTTCATGCATAACTTGCAATTGATATATTGATAGCAACTATGCATTTTTTAGCGTTAAACTCATATTTTTGCGTCTCTTTTAGTCACTAAATCATTCTAAATCACTTCGAACGAAATGCGGCCTTTAAACATGACATTCGTGCGTAACCCGCAGTTGATCTATTGAAGGCAACAATGCATTTGTTTAGCATTAAAGTCATGTCACTGAGTCTCTTCTAGTCATTAAATCATTCTCAATTAATTCGAACGAATTCTATTTTTGCCCTTCAAACATTATTTTCTTACATAACTTGTAATTAATCTATTGAACACGACAATGCATTATTTTAGCGTTAAAAAGCATATCACTCAGTCTTTTCAATCATTAAATTGTTTGAAGGACTTCGAACCAATTCTCTTTTTGCATTTAGAACGCGACTTTCATGCATAACTTGTAATTGATCTATTGATAGCAACTATGCATTTTTAAGCGTGAAACTCATATTTTTGCGTCTCTTTTAGTCAGTAAATCATTCTAAATCACTTCGAACGAAATTCGGCCTTTAAACATGACATTCGTGCGTAACCCGCAGTTGATCTATTGAAGGCAACAATGCATTTGTTTAGCCTTAAAGTCATGTCACTGAGTCTCTTCTAGTCATTAAATCATTCTAAATTAATTCGAACGAATTCTATTTTTGCCCTTCAAACATTATTTTCTTATATAACTTGTAATTAATCTATTCAAGACAACAATGCATTATTTTAGCATTAAAAAGCATATCACTCAGTCTTTTGAATCATTAAATTGTTTGAAGGCTCTTCGAACCAATTCTCTTTTTGCATTTAAAACGCGACTTTCATGCATAACTTGCAATTGATCTATTGATGGCAACTATGCATTTTTTAGCGTTAAAGTCAAATTTTTGCGTCTCTTTTTGTCAGTAAATCATTCTAAATCACTTCGAACGAAATTCGGCCTTTAAACATGACTTTCGTGCGTAACTTGCAGTTGATCTATTGAAGGCAACATTGCATTTGTTTAGCCTTAAAGTCATGTCACTCAGTCTCTTCTAGTCATTCAATCATTCTGAATTAATTCGAATGAATTCTTTTTTTGCCCTTCAAACATTATTTTCTTATATAACTTGTAATTAATCTATTCAAGACAACAATGCATTATTTTACCATTAAAAAGCATATCACTCAGTCTTTTCAATCATTAAATTGTTTGAAGGCACTTGGAACCAATTCTCTTTTTGCATTTAAAACGCGACTTTCATGCATAACTTGCAATTGATCTATTGATGGCAACTATGCATTTTTTAGCGTTAAAGTCAAATTTTTGCGTCTCTTTTTGTCAGTAAATCATTCTAAATCACTTCGAACGAAATTCGGCCTTTAAACATGACTTTCGTGCGTAACTTGCAGTTGATCTATTGAAGGCAACATTGCATTTGTTTAGCCTTAAAGTCATGTCACTGAGTCTCTTCTAGTCATTAAATCATTCTGAATTAATTCGAACGAATTCTATTTTCGCCCTTCAAACATTATTTTCTTACATAACTTGTAATTAATCTATTGAAGACGACAATGCATTATTTTAGCATTAAAAAGCATATCACTCAGTCTTTTCAATCATTAAATTGTTTGAAGGACTTCGAACCAATTCTCTTATTGCATTTAAAACGCGACTTTCATGCATAACTTGCAATTGATATATTGATAGCAACTATGCATTTTTTAGCGTTAAACTCATATTTTTGCGTCTCTTTTAGTCAGTAAATCATTCTAAATCACTTCGAACGAAATTCAGCCATTAAACATGACTTTCAAGCGTTACCCGCAGTTGATCTATTGAAGGCAACAATGCATTTATTTAGCCTTAAAGTCATGTCACTGAGTCTCTTCTAGTCATTAAATCATTCTAAATTAATTCGAACGAATTCTATTTTTGCCCTTCAAACATTATTTTCTTACATAACTTGCAATTAATCTACTGAATAAAACAATGCATTATTTTAGCACTAAAAAGCATATCACTCAGTCTTTTCAATCTATAAATTGTTTGAAGGCACTTCGAACCAATTCTCTTTTTGCATTTAGAACGCGACTTTCATGCATAACTTGTAATTGATCTATTGTTGGCAACTATGCCTTTTTTTAGCCTTAAAGACATATTTTTGCGTCTCTTTTTGTCAGTAAATCATTCTAAATCACTTCGAACGAAATTCGGCCTTTAAACATGACTTTCGTGCGTAACTTGCAGTTTATCTATTGAAGGCAACAATGCATTTGTTTAGCCTTAAATTCATGTCACTCAGTCTCTTCTAGTCATTCAATCATTCTGAATTAATTTGAATGAATTCTTTTTTTGCCCTTCAAACATTATTTTCTTATATAACTTGTAATTAATCTATTCAAGACAACAATGCATTATTTTACCATTAAAAAGCATATCACTCAGTCTTTTCAATCATTAAATTGTTTGAAGGCACTTGGAACCAATTCTCTTTTTGCATTTAAAACGCGACTTTCATGCATAACTTGCAATTGATCTATTGATGGCAACTATGCATTTTTTAGCGTTAAAGTCAAATTTTTGCGTCTCTTTTTGTCAGTAAATCATTCTAAATCACTTCGAACGAAATTCGGCCTTTAAACATGACTTTCGTGCGTAACTTGCAGTTGATCTATTGAAGGCAACATTGCATTTGTTTAGCCTTAAAGTCATGTCACTGAGTCTCTTCTAGTCATTAAATCATTCTGAATTAATTCGAACGAATTCTGTTTTTGCCCTTCAAACATTATTTTCTTACATAAAATGTAATTAATCTATTCAAGACAACAATGCATTATTTTAGCACTAAAAAGCATATCACTCAGTCTTTTCAATCATTAAATTGTTTGAAGGCACTTCGAACCAATTCTCTTTTTGCATTTAGAACGCGACTTTCATGCATAACTTGTAATTGATCTATCGATGGCAACTATGCATTTTTTTAGCCTTAAAGTCATATTTTTGCGTCTCTTTTTGTCAGTAAATCATTCTAAATCACTTCGAACGAAATTCGGCCTTTAAACATGACTTTCGTGCGTAACTTGCAGTTGATCTATTGAAGGCAACAATGCATTTGTTTAGCCTTAAAGTCATGTCACCGAGTCTCTTCTAGTCATTAAATCATTCTGAATTAATTCGAACGAATTCTATTTTCGCCCTTCAAACATTATTTTCTTACATAACTTGTAATTAATCTATTGAAGACGACAATGCATTATTTTAGCATTAAAAAGCATATCACTCAGTCTTTTCAATCATTAAATTGTTTGAAGGACTTCGAACCAATTCTCTTATTGCATTTAAAACGCGACATTCATGCATAACTTGCTATTGATATATTGATGGCAACTATGTATTTTTTTAGCCTTAAAGTCATATTTTTGCGTCTCTTTTAGTCAGTAAATCATTCTAAATCACTTCGAACGAAATTCGGCCTTTAAACATGACTTTCGTGCGTCACTTGTAGTTGATCTATTGAAGGCAACAATGCATTTGTTTAGCCTTACAATCATGTCACTGAGTCTCTTCTAGTCATTAAATCATTCTGAATTAATTCGAACGAATCTATTTTCGCCCTTCAAACATTATTTTCTTACATAACTTGTAATTAATCTATTGAAGACGACAATGCATTATTTTAGCGTTAAAAAGCATATCACTCAGTCTTTTCAATCATTAAATTGTTTGAAGGACTTCGAACCAATTCTCTTTTTGCATTTAGAACGCGACTTCCATGCATAACTGGCAATTGATATATTGATAGCATCTATGCATTTTTTAGCGTTAAACTCATATTTTTGCGTCTCTTTTTGTCAGTAAATCATTTTAAATCACTTCGAACGAAATTCAGCCTTTCAACATGACTTTCGTGCGTCACTTAGAGTTGATCTATTGAAGGCAACAATGCATTTGTTTAGCCTTAAAGTCATGTCACTGAGTCTCTTCTAGTCATTAAATCATTCTAAATTAATTCGAACGAATTCTATTTTTGCCCTTCAAACATTATTTTCTTACATAACTTGCAATTAATCTACTGAATAAACAATGCATTATTTTAGCATTAAAAACCATATCACTCAGTCTTTTCAATCATTAAATTGTTTGAAGGCACTTCAAACGAATTCTACTTTTGTTTTTAAAACACGACTTTCATGCATAACTTGCAATTGATCTATTGATGGCAACTATGCATTTTTTTAGCCTTAAAGTCAAATTTTTGCGTCTCTTTTTGTCAGTAAATCATTCTAAATCACTTCGAACGAAATTCGGCCTTTAAACATGACTTTCGTGCGTAACTTGCAGTTGATCTATTGAAGGCAACAATGCATTTGTTTAGCCTTAAAGTCATGTCACTGAGTCTCTTCTAGTCATTAAATCATTCTAAATTAATTCGAACGAATTCTGTTTTCGCCCTTCAAACATTATTTTCTTACATAACTTGTAATTAATCTATTGAACACGACAATGCATTATTTTAGCGTTAAAAAGCATATCACTCAGTCTTTTCAATCATTAAATTGTTTGAAGGACTTCGAACGAATTCTCTTTTTGCATTTAGAACGCGACTTTCATGCATTACTTGTAATTGATCTATTGATAGCAACTATGCATTTTTTAGCGTGAAACTCATATTTTTGCGTCTCTTTTAGTCAGTAAATCATTCTAAATCACTTCGAACGAAATTCGGCCTTTAAACATGACATTCGTGCGTAACCCGCAGTTGATCTATTGAAGGCAACAATGCATTTGTTTAGCCTTAAAGTCATGTCACTGAGTCTCTCCTAGTCATTAAATCATTCTAAATTAATTCGAACGAATTCTATTTTTGCGCTTCAAACATTATTTTCTTATATAACTTGTAATTAATCTATTCAAGACAACAATGCATTATTTTAGCATTAAAAAGCATATCACTCAGTCTTTTGAATCATTAAATTGTTTGAAGGCTCTTCGAACCAATTCTCTATTTGCATTTAAAACGCGACTTTCATGCATAACTTGCAATTGATCTATTGATGGCAACTATGCATTTTTTTAGCCTTAAAGTCATATTTTTGCGTCTTTTTTAGTCAGTAAACCATTCTAAATAACTTCGAACGAAATTCGGCCTTTAAACATGACTTTCGTGCGTAACTTGCAGTTGATCTATTGAAGGCAACATTGGATTTGTTTAGCCTTAAAGTCATGTCACTGAGTCTCTTCTAGTCATTAAATCATTCTGAATTAATTCGAACGAATTCTGTTTTTGCCCTTCAAACATTATTTTCTTACATAACTTGTAATTAATCTATTCAAGACAACAATGCATTATTTTAGCACTAAAAAGCATATCACTCAGTCTTTTCAATCATTAAATTGTTTGAAGGCACTTCGAACCAATTCTCTTTTTGCATTTAGAACGCGACTTTCATGCATAACTTGTAATTGATCTATTGATGGCAACTATGCCTTTTTTTAGCCTTAAAGTCATATTTTTGCGTCTCTTTTTGTCAGTAAATCATTCTAAATCACTTCGAACGAAATTCGGCCTTTAAACATGACTTTCGTGCGTAACTTGCAGTTGATCTATTGAAGGCAACAATGCATTTGTTTAGCCTTAAAGTCATGTCACTGAGTCTCTTCTAGTCATTAAATCATTCTAAATTAATTCGAACGAATTCTGTTTTCGCCCTTCAAACATTATTTTCTTACATAACTTGTAATTAATCTATTCAAGACGACAATGCATTATTTTAGCGTTAAAAAGCATATCACTCAGTCTTTTCAATAATTAAACTGTTTGAAGGCACTTGGAACCAATTCCCTTTTTGCATTTAGAACGTGACTTTCATGCATAACTTGTAATTGATCTATTGATGGCAACTATGCATTTTTTTAGCCTTAAAGTCATATTTTTGCGTCTCTTTTAGTCAGTAAATCATTCTGAATCACTTCGAACGAAATTCGGCCTTTCAACATGACTTTCGTGCGTAACTTGCAGTTGATCTATTGAAGGCAACAATGCATTTGTTTAGCCTTAAAGTCATGTCATTGAGTCTCTTCTAGTCATTAAATCATTCTAAATTAATTCGAACGAATTCTATTTTTGCCCTTCAAACATTATTTTCTTACGTAACTTGTAATTAATCTATTGAAGAGAACAATGCATAATTTTAGCATTAAAAAGCACATCACTCAGTCTTTTCAATCATTAAATTGTTTGAACGCACTTCGAACCAATTCTCCTTTTGCATTTAAAACGCGACTTTCATGCATGACTTGCAATTGATCTATTGATGGCAACTATGCATTTTTTTAGCCTTAAAGTCATATTTTTTCGTCTCTTTTAGTCAGTAAATCATTCTAAATCACTTCGAACGAAATTCGGCCTTTAAACATGACTTTCGTGCGTAACTTAGAGTTGATCTATTGAAGGCAACAATGCATTTGTTTAGCCTTAAAGTCATGTCACTGAGTCTCTTCTAGTCATTAAATCATTCTAAATTAATTCGAACGAATTCTATTTTTGCCCTTCAAACATTATTTTCTTACATAACTTGTAATTAATCTATTGAAGACGACAATGCATTATTTTAGCGTTAAAAAGCATATCACTCAATCTTTTCAATCATTAAATTGTGTGAAGGACTTCGAACCAATTCTCTTTTCGCATTTAGAACGCGACTTTCATGCATAACTTGTAATTGATCTATTGATGGCAACTATGCATTTTTTTAGCCTTAAAGTCATATTTTTGCGTCTCTTTTAGTCAGTAAACCATTCTAAATAACTTCGAACGAAATTCGGCCTTTAAACATGACTTTCGTGCGAAACTTACAGTTGATCTATTGAAGGCAACAATGCATTTGTTTAGCCTTAAAGTCTTGTCACTGAGTCTCTTCTAGTCATTAAATCATTCTAAATTAATTCGAACGAATTCTATTTTTGCCCTTCAAACATTATTTTCTAACATAACTTGTAATTAATCTATTCAAGACAACAATGCATTATTTTAGCGTTAAAAAGCATATCACTCAATCTTTTCAATCATTAAATTGTGTGAAGGACTTCGAACCAATTCTCTTTTCGCATTTAGAACGCGACTTTCATGCATAACTTGTAATTGATCTATTGATGGCAACTATGCATTTTTTTAGCCTTAAAGTCATATTTTTGCGTCTCTTTTAGTCAGTAAACCATTCTAAATAACTTCGAACGAAATTCGGCCTTTAAACATGACTTTCGTGCGTAACTTGCAGTTGATCTATTGAAGGCAACATCGGATTTGTTTAGCCTTAAAGTCATGTCACTGAGTCTCTTCTAGTCATTAAATCATTCTGAATTAATTCGAACGAATTCTGTTTTTGCCCTTCAAACATTATTTTCTTACATAACTTGTAATTAATCTATTCAAGACAACAATGCATTATTTTAGCACTAAAAAGCATATCACTCAGTCTTTTCAATCATTAAATTGTTTGAAGGTACTTCGAACCAATTCTCTTTTTGCATTTAGAACGCGACTTTCATGGATAACTTGTAATTGATCTATTGATGGCAACTATGCATTTTTTTAGCCTTAAAGTCATATTTTTGCGTCTCTTTTAGTCAGTAAATCATTCTAAATCACTTCGAACAAAATTCGGCCTTTAAACATGACTTTCGTGCGTAACTTGCAGTTGATCTATTGAAGGCAACAATGCATTTGTTTAGCCTTAAAGTCATGTCATTGAGTCTCTTCTAGTCATTAAATCATTCTAAATTAATTCGAACGAATTCTATTTTTGCCCTTCAAACATTATTTTCTTACGTAACTTGTAATTAATCTATTGAAGAGAACAATGCATTATTTTAGCATTAAAAAGCATATCACTCAGTCTTTTGAATCATTAAATTGTTTGAAGGCTCTTCGAACCAATTCTCTATTTGCATTTAAAACGCGACTTTCATGCATAACTTGCAATTGATCTATTGATGGCAACTATGCATTTTTTTAGCCTTAAAGTCATATTTTTGCGTCTTTTTTAGTCAGTAAACCATTCTAAATAACTTCGAACGAAATTCGGCCTTTAAACATGACTTTCGTGCGTAACTTGCAGTTGATCTATTGAAGGCAACATTGGATTTGTTTAGCCTTAAAGTCATGTCACTGAGTCTCTTCTAGTCATTAAATCATTCTGAATTAATTCGAACGAATTCTGTTTTTGCCCTTCAAACATTATTTTCTTACATAACTTGTAATTAATCTATTCAAGACAACAATGCATTATTTTAGCACTAAAAAGCATATCACTCAGTCTTTTCAATCATTAAATTGTGTGAAGGACTTCGAACCAATTCCCTTTTTGCATTTAGAACGTGACTTTCATGCATAACTTGTAATTGATCTATTGATGGCAACTATGCATTTTTTTAGCCTTAAAGTCATATTTTTGCGTCTCTTTTAGTCAGTAAATCATTCTAAATCACTTCGAACGAAATTCGGCCTTTAAACATGACTTTCGTGCGTAACTTGCAGTTGATCTATTGAAGGCAACAATGCATTTGTTTAGCCTTAAAGTCATGTCATTGAGTCTCTTCTAGTCATTAAATCATTCTAAATTAATTCGAACGAATTCTATTTTTGCCCTTCAAACGTTATTTTCTTACGTAACTTGTAATTAATCTATTGAAGAGAACAATGCATAATTTTAGCATTAAAAAGCACATCACTCAGTCTTTTCAATCATTAAATTGTTTGAACGCACTTCGAACCAATTCTCCTTTTGCATTTAAAACGCGACTTTCATGCATGACTTGCAATTGATCTATTGATGGCAACTATGCATTTTTTTAGCCTTAAAGTCATATTTTTTCGTCTCTTTTAGTCAGTAAATCATTCTAAATCACTTCGAACGAAATTCGGCCTTTAAACATGACTTTCGTGCGTAACTTAGAGTTGATCTATTGAAGGCAACAATGCATTTGTTTAGCCTTAAAGTCATGTCACTGAGTCTCTTCTAGTCATTAAATCATTCTAAATTAATTCGAACGAATTCTATTTTTGCCCTTCAAACATTATTTTCTTACATAACTTGTAATTAATCTATTGAAGACGACAATGCATTATTTTAGCGTTAAAAAGCATATCACTCAATCTTTTCAATCATTAAATTGTGTGAAGGACTTCGAACCAATTCTCTTTTCGCATTTAGAACGCGACTTTCATGCATAACTTGTAATTGATCTATTGATGGCAACTATGCATTTTTTTAGCCTTAAAGTCATATTTTTGCGTCTCTTTTAGTCAGTAAACCATTCTAAATAACTTCGAACGAAATTCGGCCTTTAAACATGACTTTCGTGCGAAACTTACAGTTGATCTATTGAAGGCAACAATGCATTTGTTTAGCCTTAAAGTCTTGTCACTGAGTCTCTTCTAGTCATTAAATCATTCTAAATTAATTCGAACGAATTCTATTTTTGCCCTTCAAACATTATTTTCTAACATAACTTGTAATTAATCTATTCAAGACAACAATGCATTATTTTAGCGTTAAAAAGCATATCACTCAATCTTTTCAATCATTAAATTGTGTGAAGGACTTCGAACCAATTCTCTTTTCGCATTTAGAACGCGACTTTCATGCATAACTTGTAATTGATCTATTGATGGCAACTATGCATTTTTTTAGCCTTAAAGTCATATTTTTGCGTCTCTTTTAGTCAGTAAACCATTCTAAATAACTTCGAACGAAATTCGGCCTTTAAACATGACTTTCGTGCGTAACTTGCAGTTGATCTATTGAAGGCAACATCGGATTTGTTTAGCCTTAAAGTCATGTCACTGAGTCTCTTCTAGTCATTAAATCATTCTGAATTAATTCGAACGAATTCTGTTTTTGCCCTTCAAACATTATTTTCTTACATAACTTGTAATTAATCTATTCAAGACAACAATGCATTATTTTAGCACTAAAAAGCATATCACTCAGTCTTTTCAATCATTAAATTGTTTGAAGGTACTTCGAACCAATTCTCTTTTTGCATTTAGAACGCGACTTTCATGGATAACTTGTAATTGATCTATTGATGGCAACTATGCATTTTTTTAGCCTTAAAGTCATATTTTTGCGTCTCTTTTAGTCAGTAAATCATTCTAAATCACTTCGAACAAAATTCGGCCTTTAAACATGACTTTCGTGCGTAACTTGCAGTTGATCTATTGAAGGCAACAATGCATTTGTTTAGCCTTAAAGTCATGTCATTGAGTCTCTTCTAGTCATTAAATCATTCTAAATTAATTCGAACGAATTCTATTTTTGCCCTTCAAACATTATTTTCTTACGTAACTTGTAATTAATCTATTGAAGAGAACAATGCATAATTTTAGCATTAAAAAGCACATCACTCAGTCTTTTCAATCATTAAATTGTTTGAACGCACTTCGAACCAATTCTCCTATTGCATTTAAAACGCGACTTTCATGCATAACTTGCAATTGATCTATTGATGGCAACTATGCATTTTTTTAGCCTTAAAGTCATATTTTTTCGTCTCTTTTAGTCAGTAAATCATTCTAAATCACTTCGAACGAAATTCGGCCTTTAAACATGACTTTCGTGCGTAACTTAGAGTTGATCTATTGAAGGCAACAATGCATTTGTTTAGCCTTAAAGTCATGTCACTGAGTCTCTTCTAGTCATTAAATCATTCTAAATTAATTCGAACGAATTCTATTTTTGCCCTTCAAACATTATTTTCTTACATAACTTGTAATTAATCTATTGAAGACGACAATGCATTATTTTAGCGTTAAAAAGCATATCACTCAATCTTTTCAATCATTAAATTGTGTGAAGGACTTCGAACCAATTCTCTTTTCGCATTTCGAACGCGACTTTCATGCATAACTTGTAATTGATCTATTGATGGCAACTATGCATTTTTTTAGCCTTAAAGTCATATTTTTGCGTCTCTTTTAGTCAGTAAACCATTCTAAATAACTTCGAACGAAATTCGGCCTTTAAACATGACTTTCGTGCGAAACTTACAGTTGATCTATTGAAGGCAACAATGCATTTGTTTAGCCTTAAAGTCTTGTCACTGAGTCTCTTCTAGTCATTAAATCATTCTAAATTAATTCGAACGAATTCTATTTTTGCCCTTCAAACATTATTTTCTAACATAACTTGTAATTAATCTATTCAAGACAACAATGCATTATTTTAGCGTTAAAAAGCATATCACTCAATCTTTTCAATCATTAAATTGTGTGAAGGACTTCGAACCAATTCTCTTTTCGCATTTAGAACGCGACTTTCATGCATAACTTGTAATTGATCTATTGATGGCAACTATGCATTTTTTTAGCCTTAAAGTCATATTTTTGCGTCTCTTTTAGTCAGTAAACCATTCTAAATAACTTCGAACGAAATTCGGCCTTTAAACATGACTTTCGTGCGAAACTTACAGTTGATCTATTGAAGGCAACAATGCATTTGTTTAGCCTTAAAGTCTTGTCACTGAGTCTCTTCTAGTCATTAAATCATTCTAAATTAATTCGAACGAATTCTATTTTTGCCCTTCAAACATTATTTTCTTACATAACTTGTAATTAATCTATTGAAGACGACAATGCATTATTTTAGCGTTAAAAAGCATATCACTCAATCTTTTCAATCATTAAATTGTGTGAAGGACTTCGAACCAATTCTCTTTTCGCATTTCGAACGCGACTTTCATGCATAACTTGTAATTGATCTATTGATGGCAACTATGCATTTTTTTAGCCTTAAAGTCATATTTTTGCGTCTCTTTTAGTCAGTAAACCATTCTAAATAACTTCGAACGAAATTCGGCCTTTAAACATGACTTTCGTGCGAAACTTACAGTTGATCTATTGAAGGCAACAATGCATTTGTTTAGCCTTAAAGTCTTGTCACTGAGTCTCTTCTAGTCATTAAATCATTCTAAATTAATTCGAACGAATTCTATTTTTGCCCTTCAAACATTATTTTCTAACATAACTTGTAATTAATCTATTCAAGACAACAATGCATTATTTTAGCGTTAAAAAGCATATCACTCAATCTTTTCAATCATTAAATTGTGTGAAGGACTTCGAACCAATTCTCTTTTCGCATTTAGAACGCGACTTTCATGCATAACTTGTAATTGATCTATTGATGGCAACTATGCATTTTTTTAGCCTTAAAGTCATATTTTTGCGTCTCTTTTAGTCAGTAAACCATTCTAAATAACTTCGAACGAAATTCGGCCTTTAAACATGACTTTCGTGCGTAACTTGCAGTTGATCTATTGAAGGCAACATTGGATTTGTTTAGCCTTAAAGTCATGTCGCTGAGTCTCTTCTAGTCATTAAATCATTCTGAATTAATTCGAACGAATTCTGTTTTTGCCCTTCAAACATTATTTTCTTACATAACTTGTAATTAATCTATTCAAGACAACAATGCATTATTTTAGCACTAAAAAGCATATCACTCAGTCTTTTCAATCATTAAATTGTTTGAAGGTACTTCGAACCAATTCTCTTTTTGCATTTAGAACGCGACTTTCATGCATAACTTGTAATTGATCTATTGATGGCAACTATGCATTTTTTTAGCCTTAAAGTCATATTTTTGCGTCTCTTTTAGTCAGTAAATCATTCTAAATCACTTCGAACAAAATTCGGCCTTTAAACATGACTTTCGTGCGTAACTTGCAGTTGATCTATTGAAGGCAACAATGCATTTGTTTAGCCTTAAAGTCATGTCATTGAGTCTCTTCTAGTCATTAAATCATTCTAAATTAATTCGAACGAATTCAATTTTTGCCCTTCAAACATTATTTTCTTACGTAACTTGTAATTAATCTATTGAAGAGAACAATGCATAATTTTAGCATTAAAAAGCACATCACTCAGTCTTTTCAATCATTAAATTGTTTGAACGCACTTCGAACCAATTCTCCTATTGCATTTAAAACGCGACTTTCATGCATAACTTGCAATTGATCTATTGATGGCAACTATGCATTTTTTTAGCCTTAAAGTCATATTTTTTCGTCTCTTTTAGTCAGTAAATCATTCTAAATCACTTCGAACGAAATTCGGCCTTTAAACATGACTTTCGTGCGTAACTTAGAGTTGATCTATTGAAGGCAACAATGCATTTGTTTAGCCTTAAAGTCATGTCACTGAGTCTCTTCTAGTCACTAAATCATTCTAAATTAATTCGAACGAATTCTATTTTTGCCCTTCAAACATTATTTTCTTACATAACTTGTAATTAATCTATTGAAGACGACAATGCATTATTTTAGCGTTAAAAAGCATATCACTCAATCTTTTCAATCATTAAATTGTGTGAAGGACTTCGAACCAATTCTCTTTTCGCATTTAGAACGCGACTTTCATGCATAACTTGTAATTGATCTATTGATGGCAACTATGCATTTTTTTAGCCTTAAAGTCATATTTTTGCGTCTCTTTTAGTCAGTAAACCATTCTAAATAACTTCGAACGAAATTCGGCCTTTAAACATGACTTTCGTGCGAAACTTACAGTTGATCTATTGAAGGCAACAATGCATTTGTTTAGCCTTAAAGTCTTGTCACTGAGTCTCTTCTAGTCATTAAATCATTCTAAATTAATTCGAACGAATTCTATTTTTGCCCTTCAAACATTATTTTCTAACATAACTTGTAATTAATCTATTCAAGACAACAATGCATTATTTTAGCACTAAAAAGCATATCACTCAGTCTTTTCAATCATTAAATAGTTTGAAGGCACTTGGAACCAATTCTCTTTTTGCATTTAGAACGCGACTTTCATGCATAACTTGTAATTGATCTATTGATGGCAACTATGCATTTTTTTAGCCTTAAAGTCATATTTTTGCGTCTCTTTTTGTCAGTAAATCATTCTAAATCACTTCGAACGAAATTCGGCCTTTAAACATGACTTTCGTGCGTAACTTGCAGTTCATCTATTGAAGGCAACAATGCATTTGTTTAGCATTAAAGTCATGTCACTGAGTCTCTTCTAGTCATTAAATCATTCTCAATTAATTCGAACGAATTCTATTTTTGCCCTTCAAACATTATTTTCTTACATAACTTGTAATTAATCTATTGAACACGACAATGCATTATTTTAGCGTTAAAAAGCTTATCACTCAGTCTTTTCAATCATTAAATTGTTTGAAGGACTTCGAACGAATTCTCTTTTTGCATTTAGAACGCGACTTTCATGCATAACTTGTAATTGATCTATTGATAGCAACTATGCATTTTTTAGCGTGAAACTCATATTTTTGCGTCTCTTTTAGTCAGTAAATCATTCTAAATCACTTCGAATGAAATTCGGCCTTTAAACATGACGTTCGTGCGTAACCCGCAGTTGATCTATTGAAGGCAACAATGCATTTGTTTAGCCTTAAAGTCATGTCACTGAGTCTCTTCTAGTCATTAAATCATTCTAAATTAATTCGAACGAATTCTATTTTTGCGCTTCAAACATTATTTTCTTATATAACTTGTAATTAATCTATTGAAGACGACAATGCATTATTTTAGCGTTAAAAAGCATATCACTCAATCTTTTCAATCATTAAATTGTGTGAAGGACTTCGAACCAATTCCCTTTTTGCATTTAGAACGTGACTTTCATGCATAACTTGTAATTGATCTATTGATGGCAACTATGCATTTTTTTAGCCTTAAAGTCATATTTTTGCGTCTCTTTTAGTCAGTAAATCATTCTAAATCACTTCGAACGAAATTCTGCCTTTAAACATGACTTTCGTGCGTAACTTGCAGTTGATCTATTGAAGGCAACAATGCATTTGTTTAGCCTTAAAGTCATGTCATTGAGTCTCTTCTAGTCATTAAATCATTCTAAATTAATTCGAACGAATTCTATTTTTGCCCTTCAAACATTATTTTCTTACGTAACTTGTAATTAATCTATTGAAGAGAACAATGCATAATTTTAGCATTAAAAAGCACATCACTCAGTCTTTTGAATCATTAAATTGTTTGAACGCACTTCGAACCAATTCTCCTTTTGCATTTAAAACGCGACTTTCATGCATGACTTGCAATTGATCTATTGATGGCAACTATGCATTTTTTTAGCCTTAAAGTCATATTTTTTCGTCTCTTTTAGTCAGTAAATCATTCTAAATCACTTCGAACGAAATTCGGCCTTTAAACATGACTTTCGTGCGTAACTTAGAGTTGATCTATTGAAGGCAACAATGCATTTGTTTAGCCTTAAAGTCATGTCACTGAGTCTCTTCTAGTCATTAAATCATTCTAAATTAATTCGAACGAATTCTATTTTTGCCCTTCAAACATTATTTTCTTACATAACTTGTAATTAATCTATTGAAGACGACAATGCATTATTTTAGCGTTAAAAAGCATATCACTCAATCTTTTCAATCATTAAATTGTGTGAAGGACTTCGAACCAATTCTCTTTTCGCATTTAGAACGCGACTTTCATGCATAACTTGTAATTGATCTATTGATGGCAACTATGCATTTTTTTAGCCTTAAAGTCAAATTTTTGCGTCTCTTTTAGTCAGTAAACCATTCTAAATAACTTCGAACGAAATTCGGCCTTTAAACATGACTTTCGTGCGAAACTTACAGTTGATCTATTGAAGGCAACAATGCATTTGTTTAGCCTTAAAGTCTTGTCACTGAGTCTCTTCTAGTCATTAAATCATTCTAAATTAATTCGAACGAATTCTATTTTTGCCCTTCAAACATTATTTTCTAACATAACTTGTAATTAATCTATTCAAGACAACAATGCATTATTTTAGCGTTAAAAAGCATATCACTCAATCTTTTCAATCATTAAATTGTATGAAGGACTTCGAACCAATTCTCTTTTCGCATTTAGAACGCGACTTTCCTGCATAACTTGTAATTGATCTATTGATGGCAACTATGCATTTTTTTAGCCTTAAAGTCATATTTTTGCGTCTCTTTTAGTCAGTAAACCATTCTAAATAACTTCGAACGAAATTCGGCCTTTAAACATGACTTTCGTGCGTAACTTGCAGTTGATCTATTGAAGGCAACATTGGATTTGTTTAGCCTTAAAGTCATGTCACTGAGTCTCTTCTAGTCATTAAATCATTCTAAATTAATTCGAACGAATTCTATTTTTGCCCTTCAAACATTATTTTCTTACATAACTTGTAATTAATCTATTCAAGACAACAATGCATTATTTTAGCACTAAAAAGCATATCACTCAGTCTTTTCAATCATTAAATTGTTTGAAGGTACTTCGAACCAATTCTCTTTTTGCATTTAGAACGCGACTTTCATGCATAACTTGTAATTGATCTATTGATGGCAACTATGCATTTTTTTAGCCTTAAAGTCATATTTTTGCGTCTCTTTTAGTCAGTAAATCATTCTAAATCACTTCGAACAAAATTCGGCCTTTAAACATGACTTTCGTGCGTAACTTGCAGTTGATCTATTGAAGGCAACAATGCATTTGTTTAGCCTTAAAGTCATGTCATTGAGTCTCTTCTAGTCATTAAATCATTCTAAATTAATTCGAACGAATTCTATTTTTGCCCTTCAAACATTATTTTCTTACGTAACTTGTAATTAATCTATTGAAGAGAACAATGCATAATTTTAGCATTAAAAAGCACATCACTCAGTCTTTTCAATCATTAAATTGTTTGAACGCACTTCGAACCAATTCTCCTATTGCATTTAAAACGCGACTTTCATGCATAACTTGCAATTGATCTATTGATGGCAACTATGCATTTTTTTAGCCTTAAAGTCATATTTTTTCGTCTCTTTTAGTCAGTAAATCATTCTAAATCACTTCGAACGAAATTCGGCCTTTAAACATGACTTTCGTGCGTAACTTAGAGTTGATCTATTGAAGGCAACAATGCATTTGTTTAGCCTTAAAGTCATGTCACTGAGTCTCTTCTAGTCATTAAATCATTCTAAATTAATTCGAACGAATTCTATTTTTGCCCTTCAAACATTATTTTCTTACATAACTTGTAATTAATCTATTGAAGACGACAATGCATTATTTTAGCGTGAAAAAGCATATCACTCAATCTTTTCAATCATTAAATTGTGTGAAGGACTTCGAACCAATTCTCTTTTCGCATTTCGAACGCGACTTTCATGCATAACTTGTAATTGATCTATTGATGGCAACTATGCATTTTTTTAGCCTTAAAGTCATATTTTTGCGTCTCTTTTAGTCAGTAAATCATTCTAAATCACTTCGAACGAAATTCGGCCTTTAAACATGACTTTCGTGCGTAACTTGCAGTTGATCTATTGAAGGCAACAATGCATTTGTTTAGCCTTAAAGTCATGTCATTGAGTCTCTTCTAGTCATTAAATCATTCTAAATTAATTCGAACGAATTCTATTTTTGCCCTTCAAACATTATTTTCTTACGTAACTTGTAATTAATCTATTGAAGAGAACAATGCATAATTTTAGCATTAAAAAGCACATCACTCAGTCTTTTCAATCATTAAATTGTTTGAACGCACTTCGAACCAATTCTCCTTTTGCATTTAAAACGCGACTTTCATGCATGACTTGCAATTGATCTATTGATGGCAACTATGCATTTTTTTAGCCTTAAAGTCATATTTTTTCGTCTCTTTTAGTCAGTAAATCATTCTAAATCACTTCGAACGAAATTCGGCCTTTAAACATGACTTTCGTGCGTAACTTAGAGTTGATCTATTGAAGGCAACAATGCATTTGTTTAGCCTTAAAGTCATGTCACTGAGTCTCTTCTAGTCATTAAATCATTCTAAATTAATTCGAACGAATTCTATTTTTGCCCTTCAAACATTATTTTCTTACATAACTTGTAATTAATCTATTCAAGACAACAATGCATTATTTTAGCACTAAAAAGCATATCACTCAGTCTTTTCAATCATTAAATTGTTTGAAGGTACTTCGAACCAATTCTCTTTTTGCATTTAGAACGCGACTTTCATGCATAACTTGTAATTGATCTATTGATGGCAACTATGCATTTTTTTAGCCTTAAAGTCATATTTTTGCGTCTCTTTTAGTCAGTAAATCATTCTAAATCACTTCGAACAAAATTCGGCCTTTAAACATGACTTTCGTGCGTAACTTGCAGTTGATCTATTGAAGGCAACAATGCATTTGTTTAGCCTTAAAGTCATGTCATTGAGTCTCTTCTAGTCATTAAATCATTCTAAATTAATTCGAACGAATTCTATTTTTGCCCTTCAAACATTATTTTCTTACGTAACTTGTAATTAATCTATTGAAGAGAACAATGCATAATTTTAGCATTAAAAAGCACATCACTCAGTCTTTTGAATCATTAAATTGTTTGAACGCACTTCGAACCAATTCTCCTTTTGCATTTAAAACGCGACTTTCATGCATGACTTGCAATTGATCTATTGATGGCAACTATGCATTTTTTTAGCCTTAAAGTCATATTTTTTCGTCTCTTTTAGTCAGTAAATCATTCTAAATCACTTCGAACGAAATTCGGCCTTTAAACATGACTTTCGTGCGTAACTTAGAGTTGATCTATTGAAGGCAACAATGCATTTGTTTAGCCTTAAAGTCATGTCACTGAGTCTCTTCTAGTCATTAAATCATTCTAAATTAATTCGAACGAATTCTATTTTTGCCCTTCAAACATTATTTTCTTACATAACTTGTAATTAATCTATTGAAGACGACAATGCATTATTTTAGCGTTAAAAAGCATATCACTCAATCTTTTCAATCATTAAATTGTGTGAAGGACTTCGAACCAATTCTCTTTTCGCATTTAGAACGCGACTTTCATGCATAACTTGTAATTGATCTATTGATGGCAACTATGCATTTTTTTAGCCTTAAAGTCAAATTTTTGCGTCTCTTTTAGTCAGTAAACCATTCTAAATAACTTCGAACGAAATTCGGCCTTTAAACATGACTTTCGTGCGAAACTTACAGTTGATCTATTGAAGGCAACAATGCATTTGTTTAGCCTTAAAGTCTTGTCACTGAGTCTCTTCTAGTCATTAAATCATTCTAAATTAATTCGAACGAATTCTATTTTTGCCCTTCAAACATTATTTTCTAACATAACTTGTAATTAATCTATTCAAGACAACAATGCATTATTTTAGCGTTAAAAAGCATATCACTCAATCTTTTCAATCATTAAATTGTGTGAAGGACTTCGAACCAATTCTCTTTTCGCATTTAGAACGCGACTTTCATGCATAACTTGTAATTGATCTATTGATGGCAACTATGCATTTTTTTAGCCTTAAAGTCATATTTTTGCGTCTCTTTTAGTCAGTAAACCATTCTAAATAACTTCGAACGAAATTCGGCCTTTAAACATGACTTTCGTGCGTAACTTGCAGTTGATCTATTGAAGGCAACATTGGATTTGTTTAGCCTTAAAGTCATGTCACTGAGTCTCTTCTAGTCATTAAATCATTCTGAATTAATTCGAACGAATTCTGTTTTTGCCCTTCAAACATTATTTTCTTACATAACTTGTAATTAATCTATTCAAGACAACAATGCATTATTTTAGCACTAAAAAGCACATCACTCAGTCTTTTCAATCATTAAATTGTTTGAAGGTACTTCGAACCAATTCTCTTTTTGCATTTAGAACGCGACTTTCATGCATAACTTGTAATTGATCTATTGATGGCAACTATGCATTTTTTTAGCCTTAAAGTCATATTTTTGCGTCTCTTTTAGTCAGTAAATCATTCTAAATCACTTCGAACAAAATTCGGCCTTTAAACATGACTTTCGTGCGTAACTTACAGTTGATCTATTGAAGGCAACAATGCATTTGTTTAGCCTTAAAGTCTTGTCACTGAGTCTCTTCTAGTCATTAAATCATTCTAAATTAATTCGAACGAATTCTATTTTTGCCCTTCAAACATTATTTTCTAACATAACTTGTAATTAATCTATTCAAGACAACAATGCATTATTTTAGCGTTAAAAAGCATATCACTCAATCTTTTCAATCATTAAATTGTGTGAAGGACTTCGAACCAATTCTCTTTTCGCATTTCGAACGCGACTTTCATGCATAACTTGTAATTGATCTATTGATGGCAACTATGCATTTTTTTAGCCTTAAAGTCATATTTTTGCGTCTCTTTTAGTCAGTAAACCATTCTAAATAACTTCGAACGAAATTCGGCCTTTAAACATGACTTTCGTGCGAAACTTACAGTTGATCTATTGAAGGCAACAATGCATTTGTTTAGCCTTAAAGTCTTGTCACTGAGTCTCTTCTAGTCATTAAATCATTCTAAATTAATTCGAACGAATTCTATTTTTGCCCTTCAAACATTATTTTCTAACATAACTTGTAATTAATCTATTCAAGACAACAATGCATTATTTTAGCGTTAAAAAGCATATCACTCAATCTTTTCAATCATTAAATTGTGTGAAGGACTTCGAACCAATTCTCTTTTCGCATTTAGAACGCGACTTTCATGCATAACTTGTAATTGATCTATTGATGGCAACTATGCATTTTTTTAGCCTTAAAGTCATATTTTTGCGTCTCTTTTAGTCAGTAAACCATTCTAAATAACTTCGAATGAAATTCGGCCTTTAAACATGACTTTCGTGCGTAACTTGCAGTTGATCTATTGAAGGCAACATTGGATTTGTTTAGCCTTAAAGTCATGTCACTGAGTCTCTTCTAGTCATTAAATCATTCTGAATTAATTCGAACGAATTCTGTTTTTGCCCTTCAAACATTATTTTCTTACATAACTTGTAATTAATCTATTCAAGACAACAATGCATTATTTTAGCACTAAAAAGCATATCACTCAGTCTTTTCAATCATTAAATTGTTTGAAGGTACTTCGAACCAATTCTCTTTTTGCATTTAGAACGCGACTTTCATGCATAACTTGTAATTGATCTATTGATGGCAACTATGCATTTTTTTAGCCTTAAAGTCATATTTTTGCGTCTCTTTTAGTCAGTAAATCATTCTAAATCACTTCGAACAAAATTCGGCCTTTAAACATGACTTTCGTGCGTAACTTGCAGTTGATCTATTGAAGGCAACAATGCATTTGTTTAGCCTTAAAGTCATGTCATTGAGTCTCTTCTAGTCATTAAATCATTCTAAATTAATTCGAACGAATTCTATTTTTGCCCTTCAAACATTATTTTCTTACGTAACTTGTAATTAATCTATTGAAGAGAACAATGCATAATTTTAGCATTAAAAAGCACATCACTCAGTCTTTTCAATCATTAAATTGTTTGAACGCACTTCGAACCAATTCTCCTATTGCATTTAAAACGCGACTTTCATGCATAACTTGCAATTGATCTATTGATGGCAACTATGCATTTTTTTAGCCTTAAAGTCATATTTTTTCGTCTCTTTTAGTCAGTAAATCATTCTAAATCACTTCGAACGAAATTCGGCCTTTAAACATGACTTTCGTGCGTAACTTAGAGTTGATCTATTGAAGGCAACAATGCATTTGTTTAGCCTTAAAGTCATGTCACTGAGTCTCTTCTAGTCACTAAATCATTCTAAATTAATTCGAACGAATTCTATTTTTGCCCTTCAAACATTATTTTCTTACATAACTTGTAATTAATCTATTGAAGACGACAATGCATTATTTTAGCGTTAAAAAGCATATCACTCAATCTTTTCAATCATTAAATTGTGTGAAGGACTTCGAACCAATTCTCTTTTCGCATTTAGAACGCGACTTTCATGCATAACTTGTAATTGATCTATTGATGGCAACTATGCATTTTTTTAGCCTTAAAGTCATATTTTTGCGTCTCTTTTAGTCAGTAAACCATTCTAAATAACTTCGAACGAAATTCGGCCTTTAAACATGACTTTCGTGCGAAACTTACAGTTGATCTATTGAAGGCAACAATGCATTTGTTTAGCCTTAAAGTCTTGTCACTGAGTCTCTTCTAGTCATTAAATCATTCTAAATTAATTCGAACGAATTCTATTTTTGCCCTTCAAACATTATTTTCTAACATAACTTGTAATTAATCTATTCAAGACAACAATGCATTATTTTAGCACTAAAAAGCATATCACTCAGTCTTTTCAATCATTAAATAGTTTGAAGGCACTTGGAACCAATTCTCTTTTTGCATTTAGAACGCGACTTTCATGCATAACTTGTAATTGATCTATTGATGGCAACTATGCATTTTTTTAGCCTTAAAGTCATATTTTTGCGTCTCTTTTTGTCAGTAAATCATTCTAAATCACTTCGAACGAAATTCGGCCTTTAAACATGACTTTCGTGCGTAACTTGCAGTTCATCTATTGAAGGCAACAATGCATTTGTTTAGCATTAAAGTCATGTCACTGAGTCTCTTCTAGTCATTAAATCATTCTCAATTAATTCGAACGAATTCTATTTTTGCCCTTCAAACATTATTTTCTTACATAACTTGTAATTAATCTATTGAACACGACAATGCATTATTTTAGCGTTAAAAAGCATATCACTCAGTCTTTTCAATCATTAAATTGTTTGAAGGACTTCGAACGAATTCTCTTTTTGCATTTAGAACGCGACTTTCATGCATAACTTGTAATTGATCTATTGATAGCAACTATGCATTTTTTAGCGTGAAACTCATATTTTTGCGTCTCTTTTAGTCAGTAAATCATTCTAAATCACTTCGAACGAAATTCGGCCTTTAAACATGACGTTCGTGCGTAACCCGCAGTTGATCTATTGAAGGCAACAATGCATTTGTTTAGCCTTAAAGTCATGTCACTGAGTCTCTTCTAGTCATTAAATCATTCTAAATTAATTCGAACGAATTCTATTTTTGCGCTTCAAACATTATTTTCTTATATAACTTGTAATTAATCTATTCAAGACAACAATGCATTATTTTAGCATTAAAAAGCATATCACTCAGTCTTTTGAATCATTAAATTGTTTGAAGGCTCTTCGAACCAATTCTCTATTTGCATTTAAAACGCGACTTTCATGCATAACTTGCAATTGATCTATTGATGGCAACTATGCATTTTGTAGCGTTAAAGTCAAATTTTTGCGTCTCTTTTAGTCAGTAAATCATTCTAAATCACTTCGAACGAAATTCGGCCTTTAAACATGACTTTCGTGCGTAACTTGCAGTTGATCTATTGAAGGCAACATTGGATTTGTTTAGCCTTAAAGTCATGTCACTGAGTCTCTTCTAGTCATTAAATCATTCTGAATTAATTCGAACGAATTCTGTTTTTGCCCTTCAAACATTATTTTCTTACACAACTTGTAATTAATCTATTCAAGACAACAATGCATTATTTTAGCACTAAAAAGCATATCACTCAGTCTTTTCAATCATTAAATTGTTTGAAGGCACTTCGAACCAATTCTCTTTTTGCATTTAGAAGGCGACTTTCATGCATAACTTGTAATTGATCTATTGATGGCAACTATGCATTTTTTTAGCCTTAAAGTCATATTTTTGCGTCTCTTTTATTCAGTAAATCATTCTAAATCACTTCGAACGAAATTCGGCCTTTAAACATGACTTTCGTGCGTAACTTGCAGTTGATCTATTGAAGGCAACAATGCATTTCTTTAGCCTTCAAGTCATGTCATTGAGTCTCTTCTAGTCATTAAATCATTCTAAATTAATTCGAACGAATTCTATTTTTGCCCTTCAAACATTATTTTCTTACGTAACTTGTAATTAATCTATTGAAGAGAACAATGCATAATTTTAGCATTAAAAAGCACATCACTCAGACTTTTCAATCATTAAATTGTTTGAACGCACTTCGAACCAATTCTCCTTTTGCATTTAAAACGCGACTTTCATGCATAACTTGCAATTGATCTATTGATGGCAACTATGCATTTTTTTAGCCTTAAAGTCATATTTTTTCGTCTCTTTTAGTCAGTAAATCATTCTAAATCACTTCGAACGAAATTCGGCCTTTAAACATGACTTTCGTGCGTAACTTAGAGTTGATCTATTGAAGGCAACAATGCATTTGTTTAGCCTTAAAGTCATGTCACTGAGTCTCTTCTAGTCATTAAATCATTCTAAATTAATTCGAACGAATTCTATTTTTGCCCTTCAAACATTATTTTCTTACATAACTTGTAATTAATCTATTGAAGACGACAATGCATTATTTTAGCGTTAAAAAGCATATCACTCAATCTTTTCAATCATTAAATTGTGTGAAGGACTTCGAACCAATTCTCTTTTCGCATTTAGAACGCGACTTTCATGCATAACTTGTAATTGATCTATTGATGGCAACTATGCATTTTTTTAGCCTTAAAGTCATATTTTTGCGTCTCTTTTAGTCAGTAAACCATTCTAAATAACTTCGAACGAAATTCGGCCTTTAAACATGACTTTCGTGCGTAACTTGCAGTTGATCTATTGAAGGCAACATTGGATTTGTTTAGCCTTAAAGTCATGTCACTGAGTCTCTTCTAGTCATTAAATCATTCTGAATTAATTCGAACGAATTCTGTTTTTGCCCTTCAAACATTATTTTCTTACATAACTTGTAATTAATCTATTCAAGACAACAATGCATTATTTTAGCACTAAAAAGCATATCACTCAGTCTTTTCAATCATTAAATTGTTTGAAGGCACTTCGAACCAATTCTCTTTTTGCATTTAGAACGCGACTTTCATGCATAACTTGTAATTGATCTATTGATGGCAACTATGCCTTTTTTTAGCCTTAAAGTCATATTTTTGCGTCTCTTTTTGTCAGTAAATCATTCTAAATCACTTCGAACGAAATTCGGCCTTTAAACATGACTTTCGTGCGTAACTTGCAGTTGATCTATTGAAGGCAACAATGCATTTGTTTAGCCTTAAAGTCATGTCACTGAGTCTCTTCTAGTCATTAAATCATTCTAAATTAATTCGAACGAATTCTGTTTTCGCCCTTCAAACATTATTTTCTTACATAACTTGTAATTAATCTATTCAAGACGACAATGCATTATTTTAGCGTTAAAAAGCATATCACTCAGTCTTTTCAATAATTAAACTGTTTGAAGGCACTTGGAACCAATTCCCTTTTTGCATTTAGAACGTGACTTTCATGCATAACTTGTAATTGATCTATTGATGGCAACTATGCATTTTTTTAGCCTTAAAGTCATATTTTTGCGTCTCTTTTAGTCAGTAAATCATTCTAAATCACTTCGAACGAAATTCGGCCTTTCAACATGACTTTCGTGCGTAACTTGCAGTTGATCTATTCAAGGCAACAATGCATTTGTTTAGCCTTAAAGTCATGTCATTGAGTCTCTTCTAGTCATTAAATCATTCTAAATTAATTCGAACGAATTCTATTTTTGCCCTTCAAACATTATTTTCTTACGTAACTTGTAATTAATCTATTGAAGAGAACAATGCATAATTTTAGCATTAAAAAGCACATCACTCAGTCTTTTCAATCATTAAATTGTTTGAACGCACTTCGAACCAATTCTCCTTTTGCATTTAAAACGCGACTTTCATGCATGACTTGCAATTGATCTATTGATGGCAACTATGCATTTTTTTAGCCTTAAAGTCATATTTTTTCGTCTCTTTTAGTCAGTAAATCATTCTAAATCACTTCGAACGAAATTCGGCCTTTAAACATGACTTTCGTGCGTAACTTAGAGTTGATCTATTGAAGGCAACAATGCATTTGTTTAGCCTTAAAGTCATGTCACTGAGTCTCTTCTAGTCATTAAATCATTCTAAATTAATTCGAACGAATTCTATTTTTGCCCTTCAAACATTATTTTCTTACATAACTTGTAATTAATCTATTGAAGACGACAATGCATTATTTTAGCGTTAAAAAGCATATCACTCAATCTTTTCAATCATTAAATTGTGTGAAGGACTTCGAACCAATTCCCTTTTTGCATTTAGAACGTGACTTTCATGCATAACTTGTAATTGATCTATTGATCGCAACTATGCATTTTTTTAGCCTTAAAGTCATATTTTTGCGTCTCTTTTAGTCAGTAAATCATTCTAAATCACTTCGAACGAAATTCGGCCTTTAAACATGACTTTCGTGCGTAACTTGCAGTTGATCTATTGAAGGCAACAATGCATTTGTTTAGCCTTAAAGTCATGTCATTGAGTCTCTTCTAGTCATTAAATCATTCTAAATTAATTCGAACGAATTCTATTTTTGCCCTTCAAACATTATTTTCTTACGTAACTTGTAATTAATCTATTGAAGAGAACAATGCATAATTTTAGCATTAAAAAGCACATCACTCAGTCTTTTCAATCATTAAATTGTTTGAACGCACTTCGAACCAATTCTCCTTTTGCATTTAAAACGCGACTTTCATGCATGACTTGCAATTGATCTATTGATGGCAACTATGCATTTTTTTAGCCTTAAAGTCATATTTTTTCGTCTCTTTTAGTCAGTAAATCATTCTAAATCACTTCGAACGAAATTCGGCCTTTAAACATGACTTTCGTGCGTAACTTAGAGTTGATCTATTGAAGGCAACAATGCATTTGTTTAGCCTTAAAGTCATGTCACTGAGTCTCTTCTAGTCATTAAATCATTCTAAATTAATTCGAACGAATTCTATTTTTGCCCTTCAAACATTATTTTCTTACATAACTTGTAATTAATCTATTGAAGACGACAATGCATTATTTTAGCGTTAAAGAGCATATCACTCAATCTTTTCAATCATTAAATTGTGTGAAGGACTTCGAACCAATTCTCTTTTCGCATTTAGAACGCGACTTTCATGCATAACTTGTAATTGATCTATTGATGGCAACTATGCATTTTTTTAGCCTTAAAGTCATATTTTTGCGTCTCTTTTAGTCAGTAAACCATTCTAAATAACTTCGAACGAAATTCGGCCTTTAAACATGACTTTCGTGCGAAACTTACAGTTGATCTATTGAAGGCAACAATGCATTTGTTTAGCCTTAAAGTCTTGTCACTGAGTCTCTTCTAGTCATTAAATCATTCTAAATTAATTCGAACGAATTCTATTTTTGCCCTTCAAACATTATTTTCTAACATAACTTGTAATTAATCTATTCAAGACAACAATGCATTATTTTAGCACTAAAAAGCATATCACTCAGTCTTTTGAATCATTAAATTGTTTGAAGGCTCTTCGAACCAATTCTCTTTTTGCATTTAAAACGTGACTTTCATGCATGACTTGCAATTGATCTATTGATGGCAACTATGCATTTTGTAGCGTTAAAGTCAAATTTTTGCGTCTCTTTTTGTCAGTAAATCATTCTAAATCACTTCGAACGAAATTCGGCATTTAAACATGACTTTCGTGCGTAACTTGCAGTTGATCTATTGAAGGCAACATTGGATTTGTTTAGCTTTAAAGTCATGTCACTGAGTCTCTTCTAGTCATTAAATCATTCTGAATTAATTCGAACGAATTCTGTTTTTGCCCTTCAAACATTATTTTCTTACATAACTTGTAATTAATCTATTCAAGACAACAATGCATTATTTTAGCACTAAAAAGCATATCACTCAGTCTTTTCAATCATTAAATTGTTTGAAGGCACTTCGAACCAATTCTCTTTTTGCATTTAGAACGCGACTTTCATGCATAACTTGTAATTGATCTATTGATGGCAACTATGCATTTTTTTAGCCTTAAAGTCATATTTTTGCGTCTCTTTTAGTCAGTAAATCATTCTAAATCACTTCGAATGAAATTCGGCCTTTAAACATGACTTTCGTGCGTAACTTGCAGTTGATCTATTGAAGGCAACAATGCATTTGTTTAGCCTTAAAGTCATGTCATTGAGTCTCTTCTAGTCATTAAATCATTCTAAATTAATTCGAACGAATTCTATTTTTGCCCTTCAAACATTATTTTCTTACGTAACTTGTAATTAATCTATTGAAGAGAACAATGCATAATTTTAGCATTAAAAAGCACATTACTCAGTCTTTTCAATCATTAAATTGTTTGAACGCACTTCGAACCAATTCTCCTATTGCATTTAAAACGCGACTTTCATGCATAACTTGCAATTGATCTATTGATGGCAACTATGCATTTTTTTAGCCTTAAAGTCATATTTTTTCGTCTCTTTTAGTCAGTAAATCATTCTAAATCACTTCGAACGAAATTCGGCCTTTAAACATGACTTTCGTGCGTAACTTAGAGTTGATCTATTGAAGGCAACAATGCATTTGTTTAGCCTTAAAGTCATGTCACTGAGTCTCTTCTAGTCATTAAATCATTCTAAATTAATTCGAACGAATTCTATTTTTGCCCTTCAAACATTATTTTCTTACATAACTTGTAATTAATCTATTGAAGACGACAATGCATTATTTTAGCGTTAAAAAGCATATCACTCAATCTTTTCAATCATTAAATTGTGTGAAGGACTTCGAACCAATTCTCTTTTCGCATTTCGAACGCGACTTTCATGCATAACTTGTAATTGATCTATTGATGGCAACTATGCATTTTTTTAGCCTTAAAGTCATATTTTTGCGTCTCTTTTAGTCAGTAAACCATTCTAAATAACTTCGAACGAAATTCGGCCTTTAAACATGACTTTCGTGCGAAACTTACAGTTGATCTATTGAAGGCAACAATGCATTTGTTTAGCCTTAAAGTCTTGTCACTGAGTCTCTTCTAGTCATTAAATCATTCTAAATTAATTCGAACGAATTCTATTTTTGCCCTTCAAACATTATTTTCTAACATAACTTGTAATTAATCTATTCAAGACAACAATGCATTATTTTAGCACTAAAAAGCATATCACTCAGTCTTTTGAATCATTAAATTGTTTGAAGGCTCTTCGAACCAATTCTCTTTTTGCATTTAAAACGCGACTTTCATGCATAACTTGCAATTGATCTATTGATGGCAACTATGCATTTTGTAGCGTTAAAGTCAAATTTTTGTGTCTCTTTTTGTCAGTAAATCATTCTAAATCACTTCGAACGAAATTCGGCCTTTAAACATGACTTTCGTGCGTAACTTGCAGTTGATCTATTGAAGGCAACATTGGATTTGTTTAGCTTTAAAGTCATGTCACTGAGTCTCTTCTAGTCATTAAATCATTCTGAATTAATTCGAACGAATTCTGTTTTTGCCCTTCAAACATTATTTTCTTACATAACTTGTAATTAATCTATTGAAGACGACAATGCATTATTTTAGCGTTAAAAAGCATATCACTCAGTCTTTTCAATCATTAAATTGTGTGAAGGACTTCGAACCAATTCTCTTTTCGCATTTAGAACGCGACTTTCATGCATAACTTGTAATTGATCTATTGATGGCAACTATGCATTTTTTTAGCCTTAAAGTCATATTTTTGCGTCTCTTTTAGTCAGTAAACCATTCTAAATAACTTCGAACGAAATTCGGCCTTTAAACATGACTTTCGTGCGTAACTTGCAGTTGATCTATTGAAGGCAACATTGGATTTGTTTAGCCTTAAAGTCATGTCACTGAGTCTCTTCTAGTCATTAAATCATTCTGAATTAATTCGAACGAATTCTGTTTTTGCCCTTCAAACATTATTTTCTTACATAACTTGTAATTAATCTATTCAAGACAACAATGCATTATTTTAGCACTAAAAAGCATATCACTCAGTCTTTTCAATTATTAAATTGTTTGAAGGCACTTCGAACCAATTCTCTTTTTGCATTTAGAACGCGACTTTCATGCATAACTTGTAATTGATCTATTGATGGCAACTATGCCTTTTTTTTAGCCTTAAAGTCATATTTTTGCGTCTCTTTTTGTCAGTAAATCATTCTAAATCACTTCGAACGAAATTCGGCCTTTAAACATGACTTTCGTGCGTAACTTGCAGTTGATCTATTGAAGGCAACAATGCATTCGTTTAGCCTTAAAGTCATGTCAATGAGTCTCTTCTAGTCATTAAATCATTCTGAATTAATTCGAACGAATTCTATTTTTGCCTTTCAAACATTACTTTCTTACATAACTTGTAATTAATCTATTGAAGACGACAATGCATTATTTTAGCGTTAAAAAGCATATCACTCAGTCTTTTCAATAATTAAATTGTGTGAAGGCACTTGGAACCAATTCCCTTTTTGCATTTAGAACGTGACTTTCATGCATAACTTGTAATTGATCTATTGATGGCAACTATGCATTTTTTAGCCTTAAAGTCATATTTTTGCGTCTCTTTTAGTCAGTAAATCATTCTAAATCACTTCGAACGAAATTCGGCCTTTAAACATGACTTTCGTGCGTAACCCGCAGTTGATCTATTGAAGGCAACAATGCATTTGTTTAGCATTAAAGTCATGTCACTGAGTCTCTTCTAGTCATTAAATCATTCTCAATTAATTCGAACGAATTCTATTTTTGCCCTTCAAACATTATTTTCTTACGTAACTTGTAATTAATCTATTGAAGACGACAATGCATTATTTTAGCGTTAAAAAGCATATGACTCAGTCTTTTCAATCATTAAATTGTTTGAACGCACTTCGAACCAATTCTCCTTTTGCATTTAAAACGCGACTTTCATGCATGACTTGCAATTGATCTATTGATGGCAACTATGCATTTTTTTAGCCTTAAAGTCATATTTTTTCGTCTCTTTTAGTCAGTAAATCATTCTAAATCACTTCGAACGAAATTCGGCCTTTAAACATGACTTTCGTGCGTAACTTAGAGTTGATCTATTGAAGGCAACAATGCATTTGTTTAGCCTTAAAGTCATGTCACTGAGTCTCTTCTAGTCATTAAATCATTCTAAATTAATTCGAACGAATTCTATTTTTGCCCTTCAAACATTATTTTCTTACATAACTTGTAATTAATCTATTGAAGACGACAATGCATTATTTTAGCGTTAAAAAGCATATCACTCAATCTTTTCAATCATTAAATTGTGTGAAGGACTTCGAACCAATTCCCTTTTTGCATTTAGAACGTGACTTTCATGCATAACTTGTAATTGATCTATTGATGGCAACTATGCATTTTTTTAGCCTTAAAGTCATATTTTTGCGTCTCTTTTAGTCAGTAAATCATTCTAAATCACTTCGAACGAAATTCGGCCTTTAAACATGACTTTCGTGCGTAACTTGCAGTTGATCTATTGAAGGCAACAATGCATTTGTTTAGCCTTAAAGTCATGTCATTGAGTCTCTTCTAGTCATTAAATCATTCTAAATTAATTCGAACGAATTCTATTTTTGCCCTTCAAACATTATTTTCTTACGTAACTTGTAATTAATCTATTGAAGAGAACAATGCATAATTTTAGCATTAAAAAGCACATCAGTCAGTCTTTTCAATCATTAAATTGTTTGAACGCACTTCGAACCAATTCTCCTTTTGCATTTAAAACGCGACTTTCATGCATGACTTGCAATTGATCTATTGATGGCAACTATGCATTTTTTTAGCCTTAAAGTCATATTTTTTCGTCTCTTTTAGTCAGTAAATCATTCTAAATCACTTCGAACGAAATTCGGCCTTTAAACATGACTTTCGTGCGTAACATAGAGTTGATCTATTGAAGGCAACAATGCATTTGTTTAGCCTTAAAGTCATGTCACTGAGTCTCTTCTAGTCATTAAATCATTCTAAATTAATTCGAACGAATTCTATTTTTGCCCTTCAAACATTATTTTCTTACATAACTTGTAATTAATCTATTGAAGACGACAATGCATTATTTTAGCGTTAAAAAGCATATCACTCAATCTTTTCAATCATTAAATTGTGTGAAGGACTTCGAACCAATTCTCTTTTCGCATTTAGAACGCGACTTTCATGCATAACTTGTAATTGATCTATTGATGGCAACTATGCATTTTTTTAGCCTTAAAGTCATATTTTTGCGTCTCTTTTAGTCAGTAAATCATTCTAAATCATTTCGAACGAAATTCAGCCTTTAAACATGACTTTCAAGCGTTACCCGCCGTTGATCTATTGAAGGCAACAATGCATTTATTTAGCCTTAAAGTCATGTCACTGAGTCTCTTCTAGTCATTAAATCATTCTAAATTAATTCGAACGAATTCTATTTTTGCCCTTCAAACATTATTTTCTTACATAACTTGCAATTAATCTACTGAATAAAACAATGCATTATTTTAGCATTAAAAGCATATCACTCAGTCTTTTCAATCTATAAATTGTTTGAAGGCACTTCGAACCAATTCTCTTTTTGCATTTAGAACGCGACTTTCATGCATAACTTGTAATTGATCTATTGATGGCAACTATGCATTTTTTTAGCCTTAAAGTCATATTTTTGCGTCTCTTTTATTCAGTAAATCATTCTAAATCACTTCGAACGAAATTCGGCCTTTAAACATGACTTTCGTGCGTAACTTGCAGTTGATCTATTGAAGGCAACAATGCATTTCTTTAGCCTTCAAGTCATGTCATTGAGTCTCTTCTAGTCATTAAATCATTCTAAATTAATTCGAACGAATTCTATTTTTGCCCTTCAAACATTATTTTCTTACGTAACTTGTAATTAATCTATTGAAGAGAACAATGCATAATTTTAGCATTAAAAAGCACATCACTCAGACTTTTCAATCATTAAATTGTTTGAACGCACTTCGAACCAATTCTCCTTTTGCATTTAAAACGCGACTTTCATGCATAACTTGCAATTGATCTATTGATGGCAACTATGCATTTTTTTAGCCTTAAAGTCATATTTTTTCGTCTCTTTTAGTCAGTAAATCATTCTAAATCACTTCGAACGAAATTCGGCCTTTAAACATGACTTTCGTGCGTAACTTAGAGTTGATCTATTGAAGGCAACAATGCATTTGTTTAGCCTTAAAGTCATGTCACTGAGTCTCTTCTAGTCATTAAATCATTCTAAATTAATTCGAACGAATTCTATTTTTGCCCTTCAAACATTATTTTCTTACATAACTTGTAATTAATCTATTGAAGACGACAATGCATTATTTTAGCGTTAAAAAGCATATCACTCAATCTTTTCAATCATTAAATTGTGTGAAGGACTTCGAACCAATTCTCTTTTCGCATTTAGAACGCGACTTTCATGCATAACTTGTAATTGATCTATTGATGGCAACTATGCATTTTTTTAGCCTTAAAGTCATATTTTTGCGTCTCTTTTAGTCAGTAAACCATTCTAAATAACTTCGAACGAAATTCGGCCTTTAAACATGACTTTCGTGCGTAACTTGCAGTTGATCTATTGAAGGCAACATTGGATTTGTTTAGCCTTAAAGTCATGTCACTGAGTCTCTTCTAGTCATTAAATCATTCTGAATTAATTCGAACGAATTCTGTTTTTGCCCTTCAAACATTATTTTCTTACATAACTTGTAATTAATCTATTCAAGACAACAATGCATTATTTTAGCACTAAAAAGCATATCACTCAGTCTTTTCAATCATTAAATTGTTTGAAGGCACTTCGAACCAATTCTCTTTTTGCATTTAGGACGCGACTTTCATGCATAACTTGTAATTGATCTATTGATGGCAACTATGCCTTTTTTTAGCCTTAAAGTCATATTTTTGCGTCTCTTTTTGTCAGTAAATCATTCTAAATCACTTCGAACGAAATTCGGCCTTTAAACATGACTTTCGTGCGTAACTTGCAGTTGATCTATTGAAGGCAACAATGCATTCGTTTAGCCTTAAAGTCATGTCAATGAGTCTCTTCTAGTCATTAAATCATTCTGAATTAATTCGAACGAATTCTATTTTTGCCTTTCAAACATTACTTTCTTACATAACTTGTAATTAATCTATTGAAGACGACAATGCATTATTTTAGCGTTAAAAAGCATATCACTCAGTCTTTTCAATAATTAAATTGTTTGAAGGCACTTGGAACCAATTCCCTTTTTGCATTTAGAACGTGACTTTCATGCATAACTTGTAATTGATCTATTGATGGCAACTATGCATTTTTTAGCCTTAAAGTCATATTTTTGCGTCTCTTTTAGTCAGTAAATCATTCTAAATCACTTCGAACGAAATTCGGCCTTTAAACATGACTTTCGTGCGTAACCCGCAGTTGATCTATTGAAGGCAACAATGCATTTGTTTAGCATTAAAGTCATGTCACTGAGTCTCTTCTAGTCATTAAATCATTCTCAATTAATTCGAACGAATTCTATTTTTGCCCTTCAAACATTATTTTCTTACGTAACTTGTAATTAATCTATTGAAGACGACAATGCATTATTTTAGCGTTAAAAAGCATATGACTCAGTCTTTTCAATCATTAAATTGTTTGAACGCACTTCGAACCAATTCTCCTTTTGCATTTAAAACGCGACTTTCATGCATGACTTGCAATTGATCTATTGATGGCAACTATGCATTTTTTTAGCCTTAAAGTCATATTTTTTCGTCTCTTTTAGTCAGTAAATCATTCTAAATCACTTCGAACGAAATTCGGCCTTTAAACATGACTTTCGTGCGTAACTTAGAGTTGATCTATTGAAGGCAACAATGCATTTGTTTAGCCTTAAAGTCATGTCACTGAGTCTCTTCTAGTCATTAAATCATTCTAAATTAATTCGAACGAATTCTATTTTTGCCCTTCAAACATTATTTTCTTACATAACTTGTAATTAATCTATTGAAGACGACAATGCATTATTTTAGCGTTAAAAAGCATATCACTCAATCTTTTCAATCATTAAATTGTGTGAAGGACTTCGAACCAATTCCCTTTTTGCATTTAGAACGTGACTTTCATGCATAACTTGTAATTGATCTATTGATGGCAACTATGCATTTTTTTAGCCTTAAAGTCATATTTTTGCGTCTCTTTTAGTCAGTAAATCATTCTAAATCACTTCGAACGAAATTCGGCCTTTAAACATGACTTTCGTGCGTAACTTGCAGTTGATCTATTGAAGGCAACAATGCATTTGTTTAGCCTTAAAGTCATGTCATTGAGTCTCTTCTAGTCATTAAATCATTCTAAATTAATTCGAACGAATTCTATTTTTGCCCTTCAAACATTATTTTCTTACGTAACTTGTAATTAATCTATTGAAGAGAACAATGCATAATTTTAGCATTAAAAAGCACATCAGTCAGTCTTTTCAATCATTAAATTGTTTGAACGCACTTCGAACCAATTCTCCTTTTGCATTTAAAACGCGACTTTCATGCATGACTTGCAATTGATCTATTGATGGCAACTATGCATTTTTTTAGCCTTAAAGTCATATTTTTTCGTCTCTTTTAGTCAGTAAATCATTCTAAATCACTTCGAACGAAATTCGGCCTTTAAACATGACTTTCGTGCGTAACATAGAGTTGATCTATTGAAGGCAACAATGCATTTGTTTAGCCTTAAAGTCATGTCACTGAGTCTCTTCTAGTCATTAAATCATTCTAAATTAATTCGAACGAATTCTATTTTTGCCCTTCAAACATTATTTTCTTACATAACTTGTAATTAATCTATTGAAGACGACAATGCATTATTTTAGCGTTAAAAAGCATATCACTCAATCTTTTCAATCATTAAATTGTGTGAAGGACTTCGAACCAATTCTCTTTTCGCATTTAGAACGCGACTTTCATGCATAACTTGTAATTGATCTATTGATGGCAACTATGCATTTTTTTAGCCTTAAAGTCATATTTTTGCGTCTCTTTTAGTCAGTAAATCATTCTAAATCATTTCGAACGAAATTCAGCCTTTAAACATGACTTTCAAGCGTTACCCGCCGTTGATCTATTGAAGGCAACAATGCATTTATTTAGCCTTAAAGTCATGTCACTGAGTCTCTTCTAGTCATTAAATCATTCTAAATTAATTCGAACGAATTCTATTTTTGCCCTTCAAACATTATTTTCTTACATAACTTGCAATTAATCTACTGAATAAAACAATGCATTATTTTAGCATTAAAAGCATATCACTCAGTCTTTTCAATCTATAAATTGTTTGAAGGCACTTCGAACCAATTCTCTTTTTGCATTTAGAACGCGACTTTCATGCATAACTTGTAATTGATCTATTGATGGCAACTATGCATTTTTTTAGCCTTAAAGTCATATTTTTGCGTCTCTTTTATTCAGTAAATCATTCTAAATCACTTCGAACGAAATTCGGCCTTTAAACATGACTTTCGTGCGTAACTTGCAGTTGATCTATTGAAGGCAACAATGCATTTCTTTAGCCTTCAAGTCATGTCATTGAGTCTCTTCTAGTCATTAAATCATTCTAAATTAATTCGAACGAATTCTATTTTTGCCCTTCAAACATTATTTTCTTACGTAACTTGTAATTAATCTATTGAAGAGAACAATGCATAATTTTAGCATTAAAAAGCACATCACTCAGACTTTTCAATCATTAAATTGTTTGAACGCACTTCGAACCAATTCTCCTTTTGCATTTAAAACGCGACTTTCATGCATGACTTGCAATTGATCTATTGATGGCAACTATGCATTTTTTTAGCCTTAAAGTCATATTTTTTCGTCTCTTTTAGTCAGTAAATCATTCTAAATCACTTCGAACGAAATTCGGCCTTTAAACATGACTTTCGTGCGTAACATAGAGTTGATCTATTGAAGGCAACAATGCATTTGTTTAGCCTTAAAGTCATGTCACTGAGTCTCTTCTAGTCATTAAATCATTCTAAATTAATTCGAACGAATTCTATTTTTGCCCTTCAAACATTATTTTCTTACATAACTTGTAATTAATCTATTGAAGACGACAATGCATTATTTTAGCGTTAAAAAGCATATCACTCAATCTTTTCAATCATTAAATTGTGTGAAGGACTTCGAACCAATTCTCTTTTCGCATTTAGAACGCGACTTTCATGCATAACTTGTAATTGATCTATTGATGGCAACTATGCATTTTTTTAGCCTTAAAGTCATATTTTTGCGTCTCTTTTAGTCAGTAAATCATTCTAAATCATTTCGAACGAAATTCAGCCTTTAAACATGACTTTCAAGCGTTACCCGCCGTTGATCTATTGAAGGCAACAATGCATTTATTTAGCCTTAAAGTCATGTCACTGAGTCTCTTCTAGTCATTAAATCATTCTAAATTAATTCGAACGAATTCTATTTTTGCCCTTCAAACATTATTTTCTTACATAACTTGCAATTAATCTACTGAATAAAACAATGCATTATTTTAGCATTAAAAGCATATCACTCAGTCTTTTCAATCTATAAATTGTTTGAAGGCACTTCGAACCAATTCTCTTTTTGCATTTAGAACGCGATTTTCATGCATAACTTGTAATTGATCTATTGATGGCAACTATGCCTTTTTTTAGCCTTAAAGTCATATTTTTGCGTCTCTTTTTGTCAGTAAATAATTCTAAATCACTTCGAACGAAATTCGGCCTTTAAACATGACTTTCGTGCGTAACTTGCAGTTGATCTATTGAAGGCAACAATGCATTTGTTTAGCCTTAAAGTCTTGTGACTGAGTCTCTTTTAGTCATTCAATCATTCTGAATTAATTCGAATGAATTCTGTTTTTGCCCTTCAAACATTATTTTCTTATATAACTTGTAATTAATCTATTCAAGACAACAATGCATTATTTTAGCATTAAAAAGCATATCACTCAGTCTTTTCAATCATTAAATTGTTTGAAGGCATTTGGAACCAATTCTCTTTTTGCATTTAAAATGCAACTTTCATGCATAACTTGCAATTGATCTATTGATGGCAACTATGCATTTTTTAGCGTTAAAGTCAAATTTTTGCGTCTCTTTTTGTCAGTAAATCATTCTAAATCACTTCGAACGAAATTCGGCCTTTAAACATGACTTTCGTGCGTAACTAGCAGTTGATCTATTGAAGGCAACATTGCATTTGTTTAGCCTTAAAGTCATGTCACTGAGTCTCTTCTAGTCATTAAATCATTCTGAATTAATTCGAACGAATTCTGTTTTTGCCCTTCAAACATTATTTTCTTACATAACTTGTAATTAATCTATTGAAGACGACAATGCATTATTTTAGCATTAAAAAGCATATCACTCAGTCTTTTCAATCATTAAATTGTTTGAAGGACTTCGAACCAATTCTCTTATTGAATTTAAAACGCGACTTTCATGCATAACTTGCAATTGATATATTGATAGCAACTATGCATTTTTTAGCGTTAAACTCATATTTTTGCGTCTCTTTTAGTCAGTAAATCATTCTAAATCACTACGAACGAAATTCAGCCTTTAAACATGACTTTCAAGCGTTACCCGCAGTTGATCTATTGAAGGCAACAATGCATTTGTTTAGCCTTAAAGTCTTGTGACTGAGTCTCTTCTAGTCATTCAATCATTCTGAATTAATTCGAATGAATTCTGTTTTTGCCCTTCAAACATTATTTTCTTATATAACTTGTAATTAATCTATTCAAGACAACAATGCATTATTTTAGCATTAAAAAGCATATCACTCAGTCTTTTCAATCATTAAATTGTTTGAAGGCACTTGGAACCAATTCTCTTTTTGCATTTAGAACGCGACTTTTATGCATAACTTGTAATTGATATATTGATGGCAACTATGCATTTTTTTAGCCTTAAAGTCATATTTTTGCGTCTCTTTTTGTCAGTAAATCATTTTAAATCACTTCAAACGAAATTCGGCCTTTAAAGATGACTTTCGTGCGTAACTTGTAGTTGATCTATTGAAGTCAACAATGCATTTCTTTAGCCTTACAGTCATGTCACTGAATCTCTTCTAGTCATTAAATCATTCTGAATTAATTCGAACGAATTCTATTTTCGCCCTTCAAACATTATTTTCTTACATAACATGTAATTAATCTATTGAAGACGACAATGCATTATTTTAGCGTTAAAAAGCATATCACTCAGTCTTTTCAATGATTAAATTGTTTGAAGGACTTCGAACCAATTCTCTTTTTGCATTTAAAACGCGACTTTCATGCATAACTGGCAATTGATATATTGACAGCAACTATGCATTTTTTAGCGTTAAACTCATATTTTTGCGTCTCTTTTTGTCAGTAAATCATTCTAAATCACTTCGAACGAAATTCGGAATTTAAACATGACTTTCGTGCGTAACTTGCAGTTGATCTATTGAAGGCAACAATGCATTTGTTTAGCCTTAAAGTCATGTCACTGAGTCTCTTCTAGTCATTAAATCATTCTAAATTAATTCGAACGAATTCTATTTTTGCCCTTCAAACATTATTTTCTTACATAACTTGTAATTAATCTATTGAAGACGACAATGCATTATTTTAGCGTTAAAAAGCATATCACTCAGTCTTTTCAATCATTAAATTGTTTGAAGGCACTTGGAACCAATTCTCTTTTTGCAATTAGAACGCGACTTTCATGCACAACTTGTAATTGATCTATTGATGGCAACTATGCATTTTTTTAGCCTTAAAGTCATATTTTTGCGTCTCTTTTTGTCAGTAAATCATTCTAAATCACTTCGAACGAAATTCGGCCTTTAAATATGACTTTCGTGCGTCACTTGCAGTTGATCTATTGAAGGCAACAATGCAATTGTTTATCCTTACAGTCATGTCACTGAGTCTCTTCTAGTCATTAAATCATTCTGAATTAATTCGAACGAATTCTATTTTCGCCCTTCAAACATTATTTTCTTACATAACTTGTAATTAATCTATTGAAGACAACAATGCATTATTTTAGCGTTAAAAAGCATATCACTCAGTCTTGTCAATGATTAAATTGTTTGAAAGACTTCGAACCAATTCTCTTTTGGCATTTAGAACGCGACTTCCATGCATAACTTGCAATTGATATATTGATAGCATCTATGCATTTTTTAGCGTCAAACTCATATTTTGGCGTCTCTTTTAGTCAGTAAATCATTCTAAATCACTTCGAACGAAATTCAGCCTTTCAACATGACTTTCGTGCGTAACCCGCAATTGATCTATTGAAGGCAACAATGCATTTGTTTAGCCTTAAAGTCATGTCACTGAGTCTCTTCTAGTCATTAATCATTCTAAATTAATTCGAACGAATTCTATTTTTGCCCTTCAAACATTATTTTCTTACATAACTTGCAATTAATCTACTGAATAAAATAATGCATTATTTTAGCATTAAAAAGCATATCACTCAGTCTTTTCAATCATTAAATTGTTTGAAGGCACTTCGAACCAATTCTACTTTTGTTTTTAAAACGCGACTTTCATTCATAACTTGCAATTGATATATTGATAGCAACTATGCATTTTTTAGCGTTAAAGTCATATTTTTGCGTCTCTTTTAGTCAGTAAATCATTCTAAATCACTTCGATCGAAATTCGGCCTTTAAACATGACATTCGTGCGTAACCCGCAGTTGATCTATTGAAGGGAACAATGCATTTGTTTAGCCTTAAAGTCTTGTCACTGAGTCTCTTCTAGTCATTAAATCATTCTAAACTAATTCGAACGAATTCTATTTTTGCCCTTCAAACATTATTTTCTTACATAACTTGTAATTAATCTATTGAAGACAACAATGCATTATTTTAGCGTTAAAAAGCATATGACTCTGTCTTTTCAATCATTAAATTGTTTGAAGGCTCTTCGAACCAATTGTCTTTTTGCATTTAAACCGCGACTTTCATGCATAACTTGCAATTGATCTATTGATGGCACCTATGCATGTTTTAGCCTTAAAGTCATATTTTTGTGTCTCTTTTAGTCAGTAAATCATTCTAAATCACTTCGAACAAAATTCGGCCTTAAAACATGACTTTCGTGCGTAACTTGCAGTTGATCTATTGAAGGCAACAATGCATTTGTTTATCCTTAAAGTCGTGTCACTGAGTCCCTTCTAGTCATTAAATCATTCCTAATTAATTCGAACGAATTCTATTTTCTCCCTTCAAACATTATTTTCTTACATAACTTGTAATTAATCTATTGAAGACAACAATGCATTATTTTAGCATTAAAAAGCATATGACTCAGTCTTTTCAATCATTAAATTGTTTGAAGGCACATGGAACCAATTCTCTTTGTGCATTTAGAACGCGACTTTCATGCATAACTTGCAATTGATCTATTGATGGCAACTATGCATTTTTTAGCCTTAAAGTCATATTTTTGCGTCTCTGTTAGTCAGTAAATCATTCTAAATCACTTCGAACGAAATTCGGCCGTTAAACACGACATTCGTGCGTAACCCGCAATTGATCTATTGGAGGCAACAATGAATTTGTTTAGCCTTAAAGTCTTGTCACTGGGTCTTTTCTAGTCATTAAATCATTCTGAATTAATTCGAACGAATTATATTTTCGCCCTTCAAACATTATTTTCTTACATAACTTGTAATTAATCTATTGAAGACAACAATGCATTATTTTAGCATTAAAAAGCATATCACTCAGTCTTTTCAATCATTAAATTGTTTGAAGGACTTCGAACCAATTCTCTTTTTGCATTTAAAACGCGACTTTCATGCATAACTTGCAATTGATATATTGATAGCAACTATGCAGTTTTTAGCGTTAAACTCATGTTTTTGCGTCTCTTTTAGTCAGTAAATCATTCTAAATCACTTCGAACGAAATTCGGCCTTTAAACATGACATTCGTGCGTAACCCGCAGTTGATCTATTGAAGGCAACAATGCATTTGTTTAGCGTTAAAGGCTTGTGACTGAGTCTCTTCTAGTCATTCAATCATTCTGAATTAATTCGAATGAATTCTGTTTTTGCCTTTCAAACATTATTTTCTTATATAACTTGTAATTAATCTATTCAAGACAACAATGCATTATTTTAGCATTAAAAAGCATATCACTCAGTCTTTTCAATCATTAAATTGTTTGAAGGCACTTGGAACCAATTCTCTTTTTGCATTTAGAACGCGACTTTCATGCATAACTTGTAATTGATCTATTGATGGCAACTATGCATTTTTTTAGCCTTAAAGTCATATTTTTGCGTCTCTTTTTGTCAGTAAATCATTCTAAATCACTTCGAACGAAATTCGGCCTTTAAACATGACTTTCGTGCGTCACTTGCAGTTGATCTATTGAAGGCAACAATGCATTTGTTTAGCCTTACAGTCATGTCACTGAGTCTCTTCTAGTCATTAAATCATTCTGAATTAATTCGAACGAATTCTATTTTCGCCCTTCAAACATTATTTTCTTGCATAACTTGTAATTAATCTATTGAAGACGACAATGCATTATTTAAGCGTTAAAAAGCATATCACTCAGTCTTGTCAATGATTAAATTGTTTGAAAGACTTCGAACCAATTCTCTTTTGGCATTTAGAACGCGACTTCCATGCATAACTTGCAATTGATATATTGATAGCATCTATGCATTTTTTAGCGTCAAACTCATATTTTGGCGTCTCTTTTAGTCAGTAAATCATTCTAAATCACTTCGAACGAAATTCAGCCTTTCAACATGACTTTCGTGCGTAACCCGCAATTGATCTATTGAAGGCAACAATGCATTTGTTTAGCCTTAAAGTCATGTCACTGAGTCTCTTCTAGTCATTAATCATTCTAAATTAATTCGAACGAATTCTATTTTTGCCCTTCAAACATTATTTTCTTACATAACTTGCAATTAATCTACTGAATAAAATAATGCATTATTTTAGCATTAAAAAGCATATCACTCAGTCTTTTCAATCATTAAATTGTTTGAAGGCACTTCGAACCAATTCTACTTTTGTTTTTAAAACACGACTTTCATGCATAACTTGCAATTGATCTATTGATGGCAACTATGCATTTTTTTAGCCTTAAAGTCATATTTTTGCGTCTCTTTTTGTCAGTAAATCATTCTAAATCACTTCGAACGAAATTCGGCCTTTAAACATGACTTTCGTGCGTAACTTGCAGTTCATCTATTGAAGGCCACAATGCATTTGTTTAGCCTTAAAGTCAAGTCACGGAGTCTCTTCTAGTCATTAAATCATTCTGAATTAATTCAAACGAATTCTATTTTCGCCCTTCAAACATTATTTTCTTACATAACTTGTAATTAATCTATTGAAGACGACAATGCATTATTTTAGCGTTAAAAAGCATATCACTCAGTCTTTTCAATCATTACATTGTTTGAAAGACTTCGAACAAATTCTCTTTTTGCATTTAAAACGCGACTTTCATGCATAACTTGCAATTGATATATTGATAGCAACTATGCATTTTTTAGCGTTAAACTCATATTTTTGCGTCTCTTTTAGTCAGTAAATCATTCTAAATCACTTCGAACGAAATTCAGCCTTTAAACATGACTTTCGTGCGTAACCCGTAATTGATCTATTGAAGGCAACAATGCATTTGTTTAGCCTTAAAGTCATGTCACTGAGTCTCTTCTAGTCATTAAATCATTCTAAATTAATTCGAACGAATTCTATTTTTCCCCTTCAAACATTATTTTCTTACATAACTTGCAATTAATCTACTGAATAAAACAATGCATTATTTTAGCATTATAAAGCAAATCACTCAGTCTTTTCAATCATTAAATTGTTTAAAGGCACGTCGAACCAATTCTATTTTTGTTTTTAAAACACGACTTTCATGCATAACTTGCAATTGATCTATTGATGGCAACTATGCATTTTTCAGCCCTAAAGTCATATTTTTGCGTCTCTTTTTGTCAGTAAATCATTCTAAATCACTTCGAACGAAATTCGGCCTTTAAACATGACTTTCGTGCGTAACTTGCAGTTCATCTATTGAAGGCAACAATGCATTTGTTTAGCCATAAAGTCATGTCACCGAGTCTCTTCTAGTCATTAAATCATTCTGAATTAATTCGAACGAATTCTATTTTCGCTCTTCAAACATTATTTTCTTACATAACTTGTAATTAATTTATTGAAGACGACAATTCATTATTTTAGTGTTAAAAAGCATATCACTCAGTCTTTTCAATCATTAAATTGTTTGAAGGACTTCGAACCAATTCTCTTTTTGCATTTAAAACGCGACTTTCATGCATAACTTGCAATTGATATATTGATAGCAACTATGCATTTTTTAGCGTTAAAGTCATATTTTTGCGTCTCTTTTAGTCAGTAAATCATTCTAAATCACTTCGAACGAAATTCGGCCTTTAAACATGACATTCGTGCGTAACCCGCAATTGATCTATTGAAGGCAACAATGCATTTGTTTAGCCTTAAAGTCATGTCACTGAGTCTCTTCTAGTCATTAAATCATTCTAAATTAATTCGAACGAATTCTATTTTTGCCCTTCAAACATTATTTTCTTACATAACTTGTAATTAATCTATTGAAGACAACAATGCATTATTTTAGCATTAAAAAGCATATCACTCAATCTTTTCAATAATTAAATTGTTTGAAGGCACTTCGAACCAATTCTCTTTTTGCAATTAAAACGAGAATTTCGTGCATAACTTGCAATTCATCTATTGATGGAACCTACGCATTTTTTACCATTAAAGTCATATTTTTGCGTCTCTTTTAGTCAGTAAATCATTCTAAATCACTTCGAACGAAATTCAGCCTTTAAACATGACTTTCGTGCGTAACCCGCAATTGATCTATTGAAGGCAACAATGCATTTGTTTAGCCTTAAAGTCTTGTGACTGAGTCTCTTCTAGTCATTCAATCATTCTGAATTAATTCGAATGAATTCTGTTTTTGCCCTTCAAACATTATTTTCTTACATAACTCGTAATTAATCTATTCAAGACAACAATGCATTATTTTAGCATGAAAAAGCATATCACTCAGTCTTTTCAACCATTAAATTGTTTGAAGGCACTTTGAACCAATTCTCCTTTTGCATTTAGAACGCGACTTTCATGCATAACTTGTAATTGATCTATTGATGGCAACTATGCATTTTTTTAGCCTTAAAGTCATATTTTTGCATCTCTTTTTGTCAGTAAATCATTTTAAATCACTTCGAACGAAATTCGGCATTTAAACATGACTTTCGTGCGTAACTTGCAGTTGATCTATTGAAGGCAACAATGCATTTGTTTAGCCTTAAAGTCATGTCACCGAGTCTCTTCTAGTCATTAAATCATTCTGAATTAATTCGAACGAATTCTATTTTTGCCCTTCAAACATTATTTTCTTACATAACTTGTAATTAATCTATTCAAGACAACAATGCATTATTTTAGCATTAAAAAGCATATCACTCAGTCTTTTCAATAATTAAATTGTTTGAAGGCACTTCGAACCAATTTTCTTTTCGCAATTAAAACGCGACTTTCGTGCATAACTTGCAATTCATTTATTGATGGCACCTATGCATTTTTTACCCTTAAAAGTCATATTTTTGCGTCTCTTTTAGTCAGTAAATCATTCTAAATCACTTCGAACGAAATTCAGCCTTTAAACATGACTTTCGTGCGTAACCCGCAGTTGATCTATTGAAGGCAACAATGCAATTGTTTAGCCTTAAAGTCATGTCACTGAGTCTCTTCTAGTCATTAAATCATTCTAAATTAATTCGAACGAATTCTATTTTTGCCCTTCAAACATTATTTTCTTACATAACTTGTAATTAATCTATTCAAGACAACAATGCATTATTTTAGCATTAAAAAGCTTATCACTCAGTCTTTTCAACCATTAAATTGTTTGAAGGCACTTTGAACCAATTCTCTTTTTGCATTTAGAACGCGACTTTCGTGCATAACTTGCAATTGATCTATTGATGGCACCATGCATTTTTTAGCGTTGAAGTCATATTTTTGCATCTCTTTTAGTCAGTAAATCATTCTAAATCACTTCGTATGAAATTCAGCCTTTAAACATGACATTCGTGCGTAACCCGCAGTTGATCTATTAAAGGCAACAATGCCTTTGTTTAGCCTTAAAGTCTTGTCACTGAGTCTCTTCTAGTCATTAAATCATTCTTAATTAATTCGAACGAATTCTATTTTCGCCCTTCCAACATTATTTTCTTACATAACCTGTAATTAATCTGTTGAAGACAACAATGCATTATTTTGGCATTAAAAAGCATATGACTCAGTCTTTTCAATCTTTAAATTGTTTGAAGGCACATCGAACCAATTGTCTTTTTGCATTTAAAACGCGACTTTCATGCATAACTTGCAATTGATATATTGATAGCAACTATGCATTTTTTAGCGTTAAAGTCATATTTTTGCGTCTCTTTTAGTCAGTAAATCATTCTAAATCACTTCGATCGAAATTCGGCCTTTAAACATGACATTCGTGCGTAACCCGCAGTTGATCTATTGAAGGGAACAATGCATTTGTTTAGCCTTAAAGTCTTGTCACTGAGTCTCTTCTAGTCATTAAATCATTCTAAACTAATTCGAACGAATTCTATTTTTGCCCTTCAAACATTATTTTCTTACATAACTTGTAATTAATCTATTGAAGACAACAATGCATTATTTTAGCGTTAAAAAGCATATGACTCTGTCTTTTCAATCATTAAATTGTTTGAAGGCTCTTCGAACCAATTGTCTTTTTGCATTTAAACCGCGACTTTCATGCATAACTTGCAATTGATCTATTGATGGCACCTATGCATGTTTTAGCCTTAAAGTCATATTTTTGTGTCTCTTTTAGTCAGTAAATCATTCTAAATCACTTCGAACAAAATTCGGCCTTAAAACATGACTTTCGTGCGTAACTTGCAGTTGATCTATTGAAGGCAACAATGCATTTGTTTATCCTTAAAGTCGTGTCACTGAGTCCCTTCTAGTCATTAAATCATTCCTAATTAATTCGAACGAATTCTATTTTCTCCCTTCAAACATTACTTTCTTACATAACTTGTAATTAATCTATTGAAGACAACAATGCATTATTTTAGCATTAAAAAGCATATGACTCAGTCTTTTCAATCATTAAATTGTTTGAAGGCACATGGAACCAATTCTCTTTGTGCATTTAGAACGCGACTTTCATGCATAACTTGCAATTGATCTATTGATGGCAACTATGCATTTTTTAGCCTTAAAGTCATATTTTTGCGTCTCTGTTAGTCAGTAAATCATTCTAAATCACTTCGAACGAAATTCGGCCGTTAAACACGACATTCGTGCGTAACCCGCAGTTGATCTATTGGAGGCAACAATGAATTTGTTTAGCCTTAAAGTCTTGTCACTGGGTCTTTTCTAGTCATTAAATCATTCTGAATTAATTCGAACGAATTATATTTTCGCCCTTCAAACATTATTTTCTTACATAACTTGTAATTAATCTATTGAAGACAACAATGCATTATTTTAGCATTAAAAAGCATATCACTCAGTCTTTTCAATCATTAAATTGTTTGAAGGACTTCGAACCAATTCTCTTTTTGCATTTAAAACGCGACTTTCATGCATAACTTGCAATTGATATATTGATAGCAACTATGCAGTTTTTAGCGTTAAACTCATGTTTTTGCGTCTCTTTTAGTCAGTAAATCATTCTAAATCACTTCGAACGAAATTCGGCCTTTAAACATGACATTCGTGCGTAACCCGCAGTTGATCTATTGAAGGCAACAATGCATTTGTTTAGCGTTAAAGGCTTGTGACTGAGTCTCTTCTAGTCATTCAATCATTCTGAATTAATTCGAATGAATTCTGTTTTTGCCTTTCAAACATTATTTTCTTATATAACTTGTAATTAATCTATTCAAGACAACAATGCATTATTTTAGCATTAAAAAGCATATCACTCAGTCTTTTCAATCATTAAATTGTTTGAAGGCACTTGGAACCAATTCTCTTTTTGCATTTAGAACGCGACTTTCATGCATAACTTGTAATTGATCTATTGATGGCAACTATGCATTTTTTTAGCCTTAAAGTCATATTTTTGCGTCTCTTTTTGTCAGTAAATCATTCTAAATCACTTCGAACGAAATTCGGCCTTTAAACATGACTTTCGTGCGTCACTTGCAGTTGATCTATTGAAGGCAACAATGCATTTGTTTAGCCTTACAGTCATGTCACTGAGTCTCTTCTAGTCATTAAATCATTCTGAATTAATTCGAACGAATTCTATTTTCGCCCTTCAAACATTATTTTCTTGCATAACTTGTAATTAATCTATTGAAGACGACAATGCATTATTTAAGCGTTAAAAAGCATATCACTCAGTCTTGTCAATGATTAAATTGTTTGAAAGACTTCGAACCAATTCTCTTTTGGCATTTAGAACGCGACTTCCATGCATAACTTGCAATTGATATATTGATAGCATCTATGCATTTTTTAGCGTCAAACTCATATTTTGGCGTCTCTTTTAGTCAGTAAATCATTCTAAATCACTTCGAACGAAATTCAGCCTTTCAACATGACTTTCGTGCGTAACCCGCAATTGATCTATTGAAGGCAACAATGCATTTGTTTAGCCTTAAAGTCATGTCACTGAGTCTCTTCTAGTCATTAATCATTCTAAATTAATTCGAACGAATTCTATTTTTGCCCTTCAAACATTATTTTCTTACATAACTTGCAATTAATCTACTGAATAAAATAATGCATTATTTTAGCATTAAAAAGCATATCACTCAGTCTTTTCAATCATTAAATTGTTTGAAGGCACTTCGAACCAATTCTACTTTTGTTTTTAAAACACGACTTTCATGCATAACTTGCAATTGATCTATTGATGGCAACTATGCATTTTTTTAGCCTTAAAGTCATATTTTTGCGTCTCTTTTTGTCAGTAAATCATTCTAAATCACTTCGAACGAAATTCGGCCTTTAAACATGACTTTCGTGCGTAACTTGCAGTTCATCTATTGAAGGCCACAATGCATTTGTTTAGCCTTAAAGTCAAGTCACGGAGTCTCTTCTAGTCATTAAATCATTCTGAATTAATTCAAACGAATTCTATTTTCGCCCTTCAAACATTATTTTCTTACATAACTTGTAATTAATCTATTGAAGACGACAATGCATTATTTTAGCGTTAAAAAGCATATCACTCAGTCTTTTCAATCATTACATTGTTTGAAAGACTTCGAACAAATTCTCTTTTTGCATTTAAAACGCGACTTTCATGCATAACTTGCAATTGATATATTGATAGCAACTATGCATTTTTTAGCGTTAAACTCATATTTTTGCGTCTCTTTTAGTCAGTAAATCATTCTAAATCACTTCGAACGAAATTCAGCCTTTAAACATGACTTTCGTGCGTAACCCGTAATTGATCTATTGAAGGCAACAATGCATTTGTTTAGCCTTAAAGTCATGTCACTGAGTCTCTTCTAGTCATTAAATCATTCTAAATTAATTCGAACGAATTCTATTTTTCCCCTTCAAACATTATTTTCTTACATAACTTGCAATTAATCTACTGAATAAAACAATGCATTATTTTAGCATTATAAAGCAAATCACTCAGTCTTTTCAATCATTAAATTGTTTAAAGGCACGTCGAACCAATTCTATTTTTGTTTTTAAAACACGACTTTCATGCATAACTTGCAATTGATCTATTGATGGCAACTATGCATTTTTCAGCCCTAAAGTCATATTTTTGCGTCTCTTTTTGTCAGTAAATCATTCTAAATCACTTCGAACGAAATTCGGCCTTTAAACATGACTTTCGTGCGTAACTTGCAGTTCATCTATTGAAGGCAACAATGCATTTGTTTAGCCATAAAGTCATGTCACCGAGTCTCTTCTAGTCATTAAATCATTCTGAATTAATTCGAACGAATTCTATTTTCGCTCTTCAAACATTATTTTCTTACATAACTTGTAATTAATTTATTGAAGACGACAATTCATTATTTTAGTGTTAAAAAGCATATCACTCAGTCTTTTCAATCATTAAATTGTTTGAAGGACTTCGAACCAATTCTCTTTTTGCATTTAAAACGCGACTTTCATGCATAACTTGCAATTGATATATTGATAGCAACTATGCATTTTTTAGCGTTAAAGTCATATTTTTGCGTCTCTTTTAGTCAGTAAATCATTCTAAATCACTTCGAACGAAATTCGGCCTTTAAACATGACATTCGTGCGTAACCCGCAATTGATCTATTGAAGGCAACAATGCATTTGTTTAGCCTTAAAGTCATGTCACTGAGTCTCTTCTAGTCATTAAATCATTCTAAATTAATTCGAACGAATTCTATTTTTGCCCTTCAAACATTATTTTCTTACATAACTTGTAATTAATCTATTGAAGACAACAATGCATTATTTTAGCATTAAAAAGCATATCACTCAATCTTTTCAATAATTAAATTGTTTGAAGGCACTTCGAACCAATTCTCTTTTTGCAATTAAAACGCGAATTTCGTGCATAACTTGCAATTCATCTATTGATGGAACCTACGCATTTTTTACCATTAAAGTCATATTTTTGCGTCTCTTTTAGTCAGTAAATCATTCTAAATCACTTCGAACGAAATTCAGCCTTTAAACATGACTTTCGTGCGTAACCCGCAATTGATCTATTGAAGGCAACAATGCATTTGTTTAGCCTTAAAGTCTTGTGACTGAGTCTCTTCTAGTCATTCAATCATTCTGAATTAATTCGAATGAATTCTGTTTTTGCCCTTCAAACATTATTTTCTTACATAACTCGTAATTAATCTATTCAAGACAACAATGCATTATTTTAGCATGAAAAAGCATATCACTCAGTCTTTTCAACCATTAAATTGTTTGAAGGCACTTTGAACCAATTCTCCTTTTGCATTTAGAACGCGACTTTCATGCATAACTTGTAATTGATCTATTGATGGCAACTATGCATTTTTTTAGCCTTAAAGTCATATTTTTGCATCTCTTTTTGTCAGTAAATCATTTTAAATCACTTCGAACGAAATTCGGCATTTAAACATGACTTTCGTGCGTAACTTGCAGTTGATCTATTGAAGGCAACAATGCATTTGTTTAGCCTTAAAGTCATGTCACCGAGTCTCTTCTAGTCATTAAATCATTCTGAATTAATTCGAACGAATTCTATTTTTGCCCTTCAAACATTATTTTCTTACATAACTTGTAATTAATCTATTCAAGACAACAATGCATTATTTTAGCATTAAAAAGCATATCACTCAGTCTTTTCAATAATTAAATTGTTTGAAGGCACTTCGAACCAATTCTCTTTTCGCAATTAAAACGCGACTTTCGTGCATAACTTGCAATTCATTTATTGATGGCACCTATGCATTTTTTACCCTTAAAAGTCATATTTTTGCGTCTCTTTTAGTCAGTAAATCATTCTAAATCACTTCGAACGAAATTCAGCCTTTAAACATGACTTTCGTGCGTAACCCGCAGTTGATCTATTGAGGGCAACAATGCAATTGTTTAGCCTTAAAGTCATGTCACTGAGTCTCTTCTAATCATTAAATCATTCTAAATTAATTCGAACGAATTCTATTTTTGCCCTTCAAACATTATTTTCTTACATAACTTGTAATTAATCTATTCAAGACAACAATGCATTATTTTAGCATTAAAAAGCATATCACTCAGTCTTTTCAACCATTAAATTGTTTGAAGGCACTTTGAACCAATTCTCTTTTTGCATTTAGAACGCGACTTTCGTGCATAACTTGCAATTGATCTATTGATGGCACCATGCATTTTTTAGCGTTGAAGTCATATTTTTGCATCTCTTTTAGTCAGTAAATCATTCTAAATCACTTCGTATGAAATTCAGCCTTTAAACATGACATTCGTGCGTAACCCGCAGTTGATCTATTAAAGGCAACAATGCCTTTGTTTAGCCTTAAAGTCTTGTCACTGAGTCTCTTCTAGTCATTAAATCATTCTTAATTAATTCGAACGAATTCTATTTTCGCCCTTCCAACATTATTTTCTTACATAACCTGTAATTAATCTGTTGAAGACAACAATGCATTATTTTGGCATTAAAAAGCATATGACTCAGTCTTTTCAATCTTTAAATTGTTTGAAGGCACATCGAACCAATTGTCTTTTTGCATTTAAAACGCGACTTTCATGCATAACTTGCAATTGATATATTGATAGCAACTATGCATTTTTTAGCGTTAAAGTCATATTTTTGCGTCTCTTTTAGTCAGTAAATCATTCTAAATCACTTCGATCGAAATTCGGCCTTTAAACATGACATTCGTGCGTAACCCGCAGTTGATCTATTGAAGGGAACAATGCATTTGTTTAGCCTTAAAGTCTTGTCACTGAGTCTCTTCTAGTCATTAAATCATTCTAAACTAATTCGAACGAATTCTATTTTTGCCCTTCAAACATTATTTTCTTACATAACTTGTAATTAATCTATTGAAGACAACAATGCATTATTTTAGCGTTAAAAAGCATATGACTCTGTCTTTTCAATCATTAAATTGTTTGAAGGCTCTTCGAACCAATTGTCTTTTTGCATTTAAACCGCGACTTTCATGCATAACTTGCAATTGATCTATTGATGGCACCTATGCATGTTTTAGCCTTAAAGTCATATTTTTGTGTCTCTTTTAGTCAGTAAATCATTCTAAATCACTTCGAACAAAATTCGGCCTTAAAACATGACTTTCGTGCGTAACTTGCAGTTGATCTATTGAAGGCAACAATGCATTTGTTTATCCTTAAAGTCGTGTCACTGAGTCCCTTCTAGTCATTAAATCATTCCTAATTAATTCGAACGAATTCTATTTTCTCCCTTCAAACATTATTTTCTTACATAACTTGTAATTAATCTATTGAAGACAACAATGCATTATTTTAGCATTAAAAAGCATATGACTCAGTCTTTTCAATCATTAAATTGTTTGAAGGCACATGGAACCAATTCTCTTTGTGCATTTAGAACGCGACTTTCATGCATAACTTGCAATTGATCTATTGATGGCAACTATGCATTTTTTAGCCTTAAAGTCATATTTTTGCGTCTCTGTTAGTCAGTAAATCATTCTAAATCACTTCGAACGAAATTCGGCCGTTAAACACGACATTCGTGCGTAACCCGCAGTTGATCTATTGGAGGCAACAATGAATTTGTTTAGCCTTAAAGTCTTGTCACTGGGTCTTTTCTAGTCATTAAATCATTCTGAATTAATTCGAACGAATTATATTTTCGCCCTTCAAACATTATTTTCTTACATAACTTGTAATTAATCTATTGAAGACAACAATGCATTATTTTAGCATTAAAAAGCATATCACTCAGTCTTTTCAATCATTAAATTGTTTGAAAGACTTCGAACCAATTCTCTTTTTGCATTTAAAACGCGACTTTCATGCATAACTTGCAATTGATATATTGATAGCAACTATGCAGTTTTTAGCGTTAAACTCATGTTTTTGCGTCTCTTTTAGTCAGTAAATCATTCTAAATCACTTCGAACGAAATTCGGCCTTTAAACATGACATTCGTGCGTAACCCGCAGTTGATCTATTGAAGGCAACAATGCATTTGTTTAGCGTTAAAGGCTTGTGACTGAGTCTCTTCTAGTCATTCAATCATTCTGAATTAATTCGAATGAATTCTGTTTTTGCCTTTCAAACATTATTTTCTTATATAACTTGTAATTAATCTATTCAAGACAACAATGCATTATTTTAGCATTAAAAAGCATATCACTCAGTCTTTTCAATCATTAAATTGTTTGAACGCACTTCGAACCAATTCTCTTTTTGCATTTAGAACGCGACTTTCATGCATAACTTGTAATTGATCTATTGATGGCAACTATGCATTTTTTTAGCCTTAAAGTCATATTTTTGCGTCTCTTTTTGTCAGTAAATCATTCTAAATCACTTCGAACGAAATTCGGCCTTTAAACATGACTTTCGTGCGTCACTTGCAGTTGATCTATTGAAGGCAACAATGCATTTGTTTAGCCTTACAGTCATGTCACTGAGTCTCTTCTAGTCATTAAATCATTCTGATTTAATTCGAACGAATTCTATTTTCGCCCTTCAAACATTATTTTCTTGCATAACTTGTAATTAATCTATTGAAGACGACAATGCATTATTTAAGCGTTAAAAAGCATATCACTCAGTCTTGTCAATGATTAAATTGTTTGAAGGACTTCGAACCAATTCTCTTTTTGCATTTAAAACGCGACTTCCATGCATAACTGGCAATTGATATATTGATAGCATCTATGCATTTTTTAGCGTTAAACTCATATTTTTGCGTCTCTTTTAGTCAGTAAATCATTCTAAATCACTTTGAATGAAATTCAGCCTTTCAACATGACTTTCGTGCGTAACCCGCAATTGATCTATTGAAGGCAACAATGCATTTGTTTAGCCTTAAAGTCATGTAACTGAGTCTCTTCTAGTCATTAATCATTCTAAATTAATTCGAACGAATTCTATTTTTGCCCTTCAAACATTATTTTCTTACATAACTTGCAATTAATCTACTGAATAAAACAATGCATTATTTTAGCATTAAAAAGCATATCACTCAGTCTTTTCAATCATTAAATTGTTTGAAGGCACTTCGAACCAATTCTACTTTTGTTTTTAAAACACGACTTTCATGCATAACTTGCAATTGATCTATTGATGGCAACTATGCATTTTTTTAGCCTTAAAGTCATATTTTTGCGTCTCTTTTTGTCAGTAAATCATTCTAAATCACTTCGAACGAAATTCGGCGTTTAAACATGACTTTCGTGCGTAACTTGCAGTTCACCTATTGAAGGCCACAATGCATTTGTTTAGCCTTAAAGTCATGTCACTGAGTCTCTTCTAGTCATTAAATCATTCTGAATGAATTCAAACGAATTCTATTTTCGCCCTTCAAACATTATTTTCTTACATAACTTGTAATTAATCTATTGAAGACGACAATGCATTATTTTTGCGTTAAAAAGCATATCACTCAGTCTTTTCAATCATTAAATTGTTTGAAGGACTTCGAACCAATTCTCTTTTTGCATTTAAAACGCGACTTTCATGCATAACTTGCAATTGATATATTGATAGCAACTATGCATTTTTTAGCGTTAAACTCATATTTTTGCGTCTCTTTTAGTCAGTAAATCATTCTAAATAACTTCGAACGAAATTCAGCCTTTAAACATGACTTTCGTGCGTAACCCGCAATTGATCTATTGAAGGCAACAATGCATTTGTTTAGCCTTAAAGTCATGTCACTGAGTCTCTTCTAGTCATTAAATCATTCTAAATTAATTCGAACGAATTCTATTTTTCCCCTTCAAACATTATTTTCTTACATAACTTGCAATTAATCTACTGAATAAAACAATGCATTATTTTAGCATTAAAAAGCATATCACTCAGTCTTTTCAATCATAAAATTGTTTGAAGGCACGTCGAACCAATTCTATTTTTGTTTTTAAAACACGACTTTCATGCATAACTTGCAATTGATCTATTGATGGCAACTATGCATTTTTCAGCCCTAAAGTCATATTTTTGCGTCTCTTTTTGTCAGTAAATCATTCTAAATCACTTCGAGCGAAATTCGGCCTTTAAACATGACTTTCGTGTGTAACTTGCAGTTCATCTATTGAAGGCAACAATGCATTTGTTTAGCCTTAAAGTTATGTCACCGAGTCTCTTCTAGTCATTAAATCATTCTGAATTAATTCGAACGAATTCTATTTTCGCCCTTCCAACATTATTTTCTTACATAACTTGTAATTAATCTGTTGAAGACAACAATGCATTATTTTAGCATTAAAAAGCATATGACTCAGTCTTTTCAATCTTTAAATTGTTTGAAGGCACATCGAACCAATTGTCTTTTTGCATTTAAAACGCGACTTTCATGCATAACTTGCAATTGATATATTGATAGCAACTATGTATTTTTTAGCGTTAAAGTCATATTTTTGCGTCTCTTTTAGTCAGTAAATCATTCTAAATCACTTCGAACGAAATTCGGACTTTAAACATGACATTCGTGCGTAACCCGCAGTTCATCTATTAAAGGCAACAATGCCTTTGTTTAGCCTTAAAGTCTTGTCACTGAGTCTCTTCTAGTCATTAAATCATTCTTAATTAATTCGAACGAATTCTATTTTCGCCCTTCCAACATTATTTTCTTACATAACTTGTAATTAATCTATTGAAGACAACAATGCATTATTTTAGCATTAAAAAGCATATCACTTAGTCTTTTCAATAATTAAATTGTTTGAAGGCACTTCGAACCAATTCTCTTTTCGCAATTAAAACGCGACTTTCGTGCATAACTTGCAATTCATTTATTGATGGCACCTATGCATTTTTTACCCTTAAAAGTCATATTTTTGCGTCTCTTTTAGTCAGTAAATCATTCTAAATCACTTCGAACGAAATTCAGCCTTTAAACATGACTTTCGTGCGTAACCCGCAGTTGATCTATTAAAGGCAACAATGCCTTTGTTTAGCCTTAAAGTCTTGTCACTGAGTCTCTTCTAGTCATTAAATCATTCTTAATTAATTCGAAGGAATTCTATTTTCGCCCTTCCAACATTATTTTCTTACATAACTTGTAATTAATCTGTTGAAGACAACAATGCATTATTTTAGCATTAAAAAGCATATGACTCAGTCTTTTCAATCTTTAAATTGTTTGAAGGCACATCGAACCAATTGTCTTTTTGCATTTAAAACGCGACTTTCATGCATAACTTGCAATTGATATATTGATAGCAACTATGCATTTTTTAGCTTTAAAGTCATATTTTTGCGTCTCTTTTAGTTAGTAAATCATTCTAAATCACTTCGATCGAAATTCGGCCTTTAAACATGACATTCGTGCGTAACCCGCAGTTGATCTATCGAAGGGAACAATGCATTTGTTTAGCCGTAAAGTCTTGTCACTGAGTCTCTTCTAGTCATTAAATCATTCTAAACTAATTCGAACGAATTCTATTTTTGCCCTTCAAACATTATTTTCTTACATAACTTGTAATTAATCTATTGAAGACAACAATGCATTATTTTAGCGTTAAAAAGCATATGACTCTGTCTTTTCAATCATTAAATTGTTTGAAGGCTCTTCGAACCAATTCTCTTTTTGCATTTAAACCGCGAGTTTCATGCATAACTTGCAATTGATCTATTGATGGCACCTATACATGTTTTAGCCTTAAAGTCATATTTTTGTGTCTCTTTTAGTCAGTAAATCATTCTAAATCACTTCGAACAAAATTCGGCCTTAAAACATGACTTTCGTGCGTAACTTGCAGTTGATCTATTGAAGGCAACAATGCATTTATTTATCCTTAAAGTCGTGTCACTGAGTCCCTTCTAGTCATTAAATCATTCTGAATTAATTCGAACGAATTCTATTTTCTCCCTTCAAACATTATTTTCTTACATAACTTGTAATTAATCTATTGAAGACAACAATGCATTATTTTAGCATTAAAAAGCATATGACTCAGTCTTTTCAATCATAAAATTGTTTGAAGGCACATGGAACCAATTCTATTTTTGTTTTTAAAACACGACTTTCATGCATAACTTGCAATTGATCTATTGATGGCAACTATGCATTTTTCAGCCCTAAAGTCATATTTTTGCGTCTCTTTTTGTCAGTAAATCATTCTAAATCACTTCGAACGAAATTCAGCCATTAAACATGACTTTCGTGCGTAACCCGCAGTTGATCTATTGAAGGCAACAATGCATTTGTTTAGCCTTAAAGTCTTGTCACTGAGTCTCTTCTAGTCATTAAATCATTCTGAATTAATTCGAACGAATTCCATTTTCGCCCTTCAAACCTTATTTTCTTACATAACTTGTAATTAATCTATTGAAGACAACAATGCATTATTTTAGCATTAAAAAGCATATCACTCAGTCTTTTCAATCATTAAATTGTTTGAAGGCACTTTGAACCAATTCTGTTTTTGCATTTACAACGCGACTTTCATGCATAACTTGTAATTGATCTATTGATGGCAACTATGCATTTTTTTAGCCTTAAAGTCATATTTTTGCGTCTGTTTTAATCAGTAAATCATTCTAAATCACTTCGAACGAAATTCAGCCTTTAAACATGACTTTCGTGCGTACCCCGCAGTTGATCTATTGAAGGCAACAATGCATTTCTTTAGCCTTAAAGTCTTGTCACTGAGTCTCTTCTAGTCATTAAATCATTCTGAATTAATTCGAACGAATTCTATTTTCGCCCTTCGAACATTATTTTCTTACATAACTTGTAATTAATCTATTGAAGACAACAATGCATTATTTTAGCATTAAAAAGCATACGATTCAGTCTTTTCAATCATTAAATTGTTTGAAGGCTCTTCGAACCAATTCTCTTTTTGCATTTAAAATGCGACTTTCATGCATAACTTGCAATTGATCTATTGATGGCACCTATGCATTTTTTCCCCTTAAAGTCATATTTTTGCATCTCTTTTAGTCAGTAAATCATTCTAAATCAATTCGAACGAAATTCAGCCTTTAAACATGACTTTCGTGCGTAACCCGCAGTTGATCTATTGAAGGCAACAATGCATTTGTTTAGCCTTAAAGTCATGTCACTGAGTCTCTTCTAGTCATTAAATCATTCTAAATTAATTCGAACGAATTCTATTTTTGCCCTTCAAACATTATTTTCTTACATAACTTGTTATTAACCTATTGAAGACAACAATGCATTATTTCAGCGTTAAAAAGCATATCACTCTGTCTTTTCAATCATTAAATTGTTTGAAGGCACATCGAACCAATTCTCTTTCTGCATTTAGAACGGGACTTTCATGCATAACTTGCAATTGATCTATTGATGGCACCTATTCATTTTTTACCTTTAAAGTCATATTTTTGGGTCTCTTTTAGTCAGTAAATTATTCTAAATCACTTCGAACGAAATTGAGCCTTTAAACATGACTTTCGTGCGTAACCCGCAGTTGATCTATTGAAGCCAACAATGCATTTCTTTAGCCTTAAAGTCTTGTCACAGAGTCTCTTCTAGTCATTAAATCATTCTGAATTAATTCGAACGAATTCCATTTTCGCCCTTCAAACCTTATTTTCTTACATAACTTGTAATTAATCTATTGAAGACAACAATGCATTATTTTAGCATTAAAAAGCATGTGACTCAGTCTTTTCAACCATTAAATTGTTTGAAGGCACTTTGAACCAATCCTCTTTTTGCATTTAGAACGCGACTTTCATGCATAACTTGTAATTGATCTATTGATGGCAACTATGCATTTTTTTAGCCTTAAAGTCATATTTTTGCGTCTCTTTTAGTCAGTAAACCATTCTAAATCACTTCGAACGAAATTCGGCCTTTAAACATGACTTTCGTGCGTAACTTGCAGTTGATCTATTGAAGGCAACAATGCGTTTGTTTAGCCTTAAAGTCATGTCATTGAGTCTCTTCTAGTCATTAAATCATTCTAAATTAATTCGAACGAATTCTATTTTTGCCCTTCAAACATTATTTTCTTACATAACTTGTTATTAATCTATTCAAGACAACAATGCATTATTTTAGCATTAAAAAGCATATCACTCAGTCTTTTCAACCATTAAATTGTTTGAAGGCACTTTGAACCAATCCTCTTTTTGCATTTAGAACGCGACTTTCATGCATAACTTGTAATTGATCTATTGATGGCAACTATGCATTTTTTTAGCCTTAAAGTCATATTTTTGCATCTCTTTTTGTCAGTAAATCATTTTAAATCACTTCGAACGAAATTCGGCATTTAAACATGACTTTCGTGCGTAACTTGCAGTTGATCTATTGAAGGCAACAATGCATTTGTTTAGTCTTAAAGTCATGTCACTGCGTCTCTTCTAGTCATTAAATCATTCTAAATTAATTCGAACGAATTCTATTTTTGCCCTTCAAACATTATTTTCTTACATAACTTGTAATTAATCTATTGAAGACAACAATGCATTATTTTAGCATTAAAAAGCATATCACTCAGTCTTTTCAATCATTAAATTGTTTGAAGGCACATCGAACCAATTCTCTTTCTGCATTTAGAACGGGACTTTCATGCATAACTTGCAATTGATCTATTGATGGCACCTATTCATTTTTTACCTTTAAAGTCATATTTTTGGGTCTCTTTTAGTCAGTAAATTATTCTAAATCACTTCGAACAAAATTGAGCCTTTAAACATGACTTTCGTGCGTAACCCGCAGTTGATCTATTGAAGGCAACAATGCATTTCTTTAGCCTTAAAGTCTTGTCACAGAGTCTCTTCTAGTCGTTAAATCATTCTGAATTAATTCGAACGAATTCTATTTTCGCCCTTCGAACATTATTTTCTTACATAACTTGTAATTAATCTATTGAAGACAACAATGCATTATTTTAGCATTAAAAAGCATACGATTCAGTCTTTTCAATCATTAAATTGTTTGAAGGCTCTTCGAACCAATTCTCTTTTTGCATTTAAAATGCGACTTTCATGCATAACTTGCAATTGATCTATTGATGGCACCTATGCATTTTTTCCCCTTAAAGTCATATTTTTGCGTCTCTTTTAGTCAGTAAATCATTCTAAATCAATTCGAACGAAATTCAGCCTTTAAACATGACTTTCGTGCGTAACCCGCAGTTGATCTATTGAAGGCAACAATGCATTTGTTTAGCCTTAAAGTCATGTCACTGAGTCTCTTCTAGTCATTAAATCATTCTAAATTAATTCGAACGAATTCTATTTTTGCCCTTCAAACATTATTTTCTTACATAACTTGTTATTAACCTATTGAAGACAACAATGCATTATTTCAGCGTTAAAAAGCATATCACTCTGTCTTTTCAATCATTAAACTGTTTCAAGGCTCTTCGAACCAATTCTCTTTTTGCATTTAGAACGCGACTTTCATGCATAACTTGTAATTGATCTATTGATGGCAACTATGCATTTTTTTGGCCTTAAAGTCATATTTTTGCGTCTGTTTTAATCAGTAAATCATTCTAAATCACTTCGAACGAAATTCAGCCTTTAAACATGACTTTCGTGCGTAACCCGCAGTTGATCTATTGAAGGCAACAATGCATTTGTTTAGCCTTAAAGTCTTGTCACTGAGTCTCTTCTAGTCATTAAATCATTCTGAATTAATTCGAACGAATTCCATTTTCGCCCTTCAAACATTATTTTCTTATATAACTTTTAATTAATCTATTGAAGACAACAATGCATTATTGTAGCATTAAAAAGCATATGACTCAGTCTTTTCAATCATTAGATTGTTTGAAGGCACATCGAACCAATTCTCTTTTTGCATTTAGAATGCGACTTTCATGCATAACTTGTAATTGATCTATCGATGGCAACTATGCATTTTTTACCCTTGAAGTCATATTTTTGCGTCTCATTTTGTCAGTAAATCATTCTAAATCACTTCGAACCAAATTCGGCCTTTAAACATGACTTTCGTGCGTAACCCGCAGTTGATCTATTGAAGGCAACAATGCATTTGTTTAGCCTTAAAGTCATGTCACTGAGTCTCTTCTAGTCATTAAATCATTCTAGATTAATTCGAACGAATTCTATTTTCTCCCTTCAAACATTATTTTCTTACATAACTTGTAATTAATCTATTGAAGACGACAATGCATTATTTTAGCATTAAAAAGCATATCACTCAGTCTTTTCAATCAGTAAATTGTTTGAAGGCACTTTGAACCAATCCTCTTTTTGCATTTAGAACGCGACTTTCATGCATAACTTGTAATTGATCTATTGATGGCAACTATGCATTTTTTTAGCCTTAAAGTCATATTTTTGCGTCTCTTTTAGTCAGTAAACCATTCTAAATCACTTCGAACGAAATTCGGCCTTTAAACATGACTTTCGTGCGTAACTTGCAGTTGATCTATTGAAGGCAACAATGCGTTTGTTTAGCCTTAAAGTCATGTCATTGAGTCTCTTCTAGTCATTAAATCATTCTAAATTAATTCGAACGAATTCTATTTTTGCCCTTCAAACATTATTTTCTTACATAACTTGTTATTAATCTATTCAAGACAACAATGCATTATTTTAGCATTAAAAAGCATATCACTCAGTCTTTTCAACCATTAAATTGTTTGAAGGCACTTTGAACCAATCCTCTTTTTGCATTTAAACCGCGACTTTCATGCATAACTTGTAATTGATCTATTGATGGCAACTATGCATTTTTTTAGCCTTAAAGTCATATTTTTGCATCTCTTTTTCTCAGTAAATCATTTTAAATCACTTCGAACGAAATTCGGCATTTAAACATGACTTTCGTGCGTAACTTGCAGTTGATCTATTGAACGCAACAATGCATTTGTTTAGTCTTAAAGTCATGTCACTGCGTCTCTTCTAGTCATTAAATCATTCTAAATTAATTCGAACGAATTCTATTTTTGCCCTTCAAACATTATTTTCTTACATAACTTGTAATTAATCTATTGAAGACAACAATGCATTATTTTAGCATTAAAAAGCATATCACTCAGTCTTTTCAATCATTAAATTGTTTGAAGGCACATCGAACCAATTCTCTTTCTGCATTTAGAACGGGACTTTCATGCATAACTTGCAATTGATCTATTGATGGCACCTATTCATTTTTTACCTTTAAAGTCATATTTTTGGGTCTCTTTTAGTCAGTAAATTATTCTAAATCACTTCGAACGAAATTGAGCCTTTAAACATGACTTTCGTGCGTAACCCGCAGTTGATCTATTGAAGGCAACAATGCATTTCTTTAGCCTTAAAGTCTTGTCACAGAGTCTCTTCTAGTCATTAAATCATTCTGAATTAATTCGAACGAATTCTATTTTCGCCCTTCGAACATTATTTTCTTACATAACCTGTAATTAATCTATTGAAGACAACAATGCATTATTTTAGCATTAAAAAGCATTCGATTCAGTCTTTTCAATCATTAAATTGTTTGAAGGACTTCGAACCAATTTTCCTTTTGCATTTAGAATGCGACTTTCATGCATAACTTGTAATTGATCTATTGATGGCAACTATGCATTTTTTACCCTTAAAGTCATATTTTTGCGTCTCATTTTGTCAGTAAATCATTCTAAATCATTTCGAACGAAATTCGGCCTTTAAACATGACTTTCATGCGTAACTTGCAGTTGATCTATTGAAGGCAACAATGCATTTGTTTAGCCTTAAAGTCATGTCACTGAGTCTCTAGTCATTAAATCATTCTAAATTAATTCGAACGAATTCTATTTTTGCCCTTCATACATTATTTTCTTACATAACTTGTAATTAATCTATTCAAGACAACAATGCATTATTTTAGCATTAAAAAGCATATGACTCAGTCTTTTCAATCAATAAATTGTTGGAATGACTTCGAACCAATTTTTTTTTTGCATTTAGAATGCGACTTTCATGCATAACTTGCAATTGATCTATTGATGGCAACTATGCATTTTTTTGGCCTTAAAGTCATATTTTTGCGTCTGTTTTAATCAGTAAATCATTCTAAATCACTTCGAACGAAATTCAGCCTTTAAACATGACTTTCGTGCGTAACCCGCAGTTGATCTATTGAAGGCAACAATGCATTTGTTTAGCCTTAAAGTCTTGTCACTGAGTCTCTTCTAGTCATTAAATCATTCTGAATTAATTCAAACGAATTCCATTTTCGCCCTTCAAACATTATTTTCTTACATAACTTGTAATTAATCTATCGAAGACAACAATGCATTATTTTAGCATTAAAAAGCATATGACTCAGTCTTTTCAATCATTAGATTGTTTGAAGGCACATCGAACCAATTCTCTTTTTGCATTTAGAATGCGACTTTCATGCATAACTTGTAATTGATCTATCGATGGCAACTATGCATTTTTTACCCTTGAAGTCATATTTTTGCGTCTCATTTTGTCAGTAAATCATTCTAAATCACTTCGAACGAAATTCGGCCTTTAAACATGATATTCGTGCGTAACCCGCAGTTGATCTATTGAAGGCAACAATGCATTTGTTTAGCCTTAAAGTCATGTCACTGAGTCTCTTCTAGTCATTAAATCATTCTAAATTAATTCGAACGAATTCTATTTTCTCCCTTCAAACATTATTTTCTTACATAACTTGTAATTAATCTATTGAAGACGACAATGCATTATTTTAGCATTAAAAAGCATATCACTCAGTCTTTTCAATCAGTAAATTTTTGGAAGGCACTTGGAACCAATTCTCTTTTTGCATTTAGAATGCGACTTTCATGCATAACTTGTAATTGATCTATTGATGGCAACTATGCATTTTTTACCCTTAAAGTCATATTTTTGCGTCTCATTTTGTCAGTAAATCATTCTAAATCACTTCGAACGAAATTCGGCCTTTAAACATGACTTTCATGCGTAACTTGCAGTTGATCTATTGAAGGCAACAATGCATTTGTTTAGCCTTAAAGTCATGTCACTGAGTCTCTAGTCATTAAATCATTCTAAATTAATTCGAACGAATTCTATTTTTGCCCTTCATACATTATTTTCTTACATAACTTGTAATTAATCTATTCAAGACAACAATGCATTATTTTAGCATTAAAAAGCATATAACTCAGTCTTTTCAATCAATAAATTGTTGGAATGACTTCGAACCAATTTTTTTTTTGCATTTAGAACGCGACTTTCATGCATAACTTGTAATTGATCTATTGATGGCAACTATGCACTTTTTTGGCCTTAAAGTCATATTTTTGCGTCTCTTTTTGTCAGTAAATCATTCTAAATCACTTCGAACGAAATTCGGCCTTTAAACATGACTTTCGTGCGTAACTTGCAGTTGATCTATTGAAGGCAACAATGCATTTGTTTTGCCTTAAAGTCATGTCACTAAGTCTCTTCTAGTCATTAAATCATTCTAAATTAATTCGAATGAAATTCGGCCTTTAAACATGACTTTCGTGCGTAACTTGCAGTTGATCTATTGAAGGCAACAATGCATTTGTTTTGCCTTAAAGTCATGTCACTAAGTCTCTTCTAGTCATTAAATCATTCCAAATTAATTCGAACGAATTCTATTTTCGCCCTTCAAACATTCTTTTCTTACATAACTTGTAATTAATCTATTGAAGACAACAATGCATTATTTTAGCGTTAAAAAGCATATCAATCTGTCTTTTCAATCATTAAATTGTTTGAAGGCTCTTCGAACCAATTCTCTTTTTGCGTTTAAAACGCGACTTTCATGCATAACTTGTAATTGATCTATTGATGGCGGCAACTATGCATTTTTTTAGCCATAAAGTCATATTTTTGCGTCTGTTTTAATCAGTAAATCATTCTAAATCACTTCGAACGAAATTCAGCCTTTAAACATGACTTTCGTGCGTAACCCGCAGTTGATCTATTGAAGGCAACAATGCATTTGTTTCGCCTTAAAGTCATGTCATTGAGTCTCTTCTAGTCATTAAATCATTCTAAATTAATTCGAACGAATTCTATTTTCGCCCTTCAAACATTCTTTTCTTACATAACTTGTAATTAATCTATTGAAGACAACAATGCATTATTTCAGCGTTAAAAAGCATATCAATCTGTCTTTTCAATCATTAAATTGTTTGAAGGCTCTTCGAACCAATTCTCTTTTTGCGTTTAAAACGCGACTTTCATGCATAACTTGTAATTGATCTATTGATGGCGGCAACTATGCATTTTTTTAGCCTTAAAGTCATATTTTTGCGTCTGTTTTAATCAGTAAATCATTCTAAATCACTTCGAACGAAATTCAGCCTTTAAACATGACTTTCGTTCGTAACCCGCAGTTGATCTATTGAAGGCATGCCTTAAAGTCATGTCATTGAGTCTCTTCAAGTCATTAAATCATTCTAAATTAATTCGGACGAATTCTATTTTTGCCCTTCAATCATTATTTTCTTACATAACTTGTAATTAATCTATTGAAGACAACAATGGATTATTTTAGCATTAAAAAGCATACGACTCAGTCTTTTCAATCATTAAATTGTTTAAAGGCTCTTGGGACCAATTCTCTTTTTGCATTTAAAACGCGACTTTCATGCATAACTTGCAATTGATCTATTGATGGCAACTATGCATTTTTTAGCCTTAAAGTCATATTTTTGCGTCTCTTTTTGTCAGTAAATCATTCTAAATCACTTCGAACGAAATTCGGCCTTTAAACATGACTTTCGTGCGTAACTTGCAGTTGATCTATTGAAGGCAACCATGCATTTGTTTTGCCTTAAAGTTATGTCACTAAGTCTCTTCTAGTCATTAAATCATTCTAAATTAATTCGAACGAATTCTATTTTTGCCCTTCAAACATTATTTTCTTACATAACTTGTAATTAATCTATTCAAGACAACAATGCATTATTTTAGCATTAAAAAGCATATCACTTAGTCGTTTCAATCAATAAATTGTTTGAATGACTTCGAACCAATTTTTTTTTTGCATTTAGAACGCGACTTTCATGCATAACTTGTAATTGATCTATTCATGGCAACTATGCACTTTCTTAGCCTTAAAGTCATATTTTTGCGTCGCTTTTTGTTAGTAAATCATTCTAAATCACTTCGAACGAAATTCGGCCTTTAAACATGACTTTCGTGCGTAACCCGCAGTTGATCTATTAAAGGGAACAATTCATTTGTTTAGCCTTAAAGTCTTGTCACTGAGTCTCTTCTAGTCATTCTATCATTCTGAATTAATTCGAACGAATTCTATTTTCGCCCTTCAAACATTATGTTCTTACATAACTTGTAATTAATCTATTGAAGACAACAATGCATTATTTTAGCATTAAAAAGCATATGACTCAGTCTTTTCAATCATTAAATTGTTTGAAGGCACATCGAACCAATTCTCTTTTTGCATTTAGAACGCGAATTTCATGCATAACTTGCAATTGATCTATTGATGGCAACTATGCATTTTTTACCCTTAAAGTCATATTTTTGCGTCTCTTTTAGTCAGTAAATCATTCTAAATCACTTCGAACGAAATTCAGCCTTTAAACATGACTTTCGTGCGTAACCCGCAGTTGATCTATTGAAGGCAACAATGCATTTAGTTAGCCTTAAAGTCTTGTCACTGAGTCTCTTCTAGTCATTAAATCATTCTGAATTAATTCGAACAAATTCTATTTTCGCCCTTCAAACATTATTTTCTTACATAACTTGTAATTAATCTATTGAAGACAACAGTGCATTATTTTAGCGTTAAAAAGCATATCACTCAGTCTTTTCAATCATTAAATTGTTTGAAAGCACTTGGAACGAATTCTCTTTTTGCATTTAGAACGCGACTTTCATGTATAACTTGTAATTGATCTATTGATGGCAACTATGCATTTTTTTAGCCTTAAAGTCATATTTTTGCGTCTCTTTTAGTCAGTAAATCATTCTAAATCACTTCGAACGAAATTCGGCCTTTAAACATGACTTTCGTGCGTAACCCGCAGTTAATCTATTGAAGGCAACAATGCATTTGTTTAGCCTTAAAGTCATGTCACTGAGTCTCTTCTAGTCAATAAATCATTCTAAATTAATTCGAACGAATTCTATTTTTGCCCTTCAAACATTATTTTCTTACATAACTTGTAATTAATCTATTGAAGACGACAATGCATTATTTTAGCGTTAAAAAGCATATCACTCTGTCTTTTCAATCATTAAATTGTTTGAAGGCTCTTCGATCCAATTCTCTTTTTGCATTTAAAACGCGACTTTCATGCATAACTTGCAATTGATCTATTCATGGCAACTATGCATTTTTTTAGCCTTAAAGTCATATTTTTGCGTCTCTTTTAGTCAGTAAATCATTCTAAATCACTTCGAACGAAATTCAGCCTTTAAACATGACTTTCGTGCGTAACCCGCAGTTGATCTATTGAAGGCAACAATGCATTTGTTAAGCCTTAAAGTCTTGTCACTGAGTCTCTTAAAGTCATTAAATCATTCTGAATTAATTCGAACGAATTCTATTTTCGCCCTTCAAACATTATTTTCTTACATAACTTGTAATTAATCTATTGAAGACAACAATGCATTATTTTAGCATTAAAAAGCATATGACTCAGTCTTTTCAATCATTAAATTTTTTGAAGGCTCTTCGAACCAATTCTCTTTTTGAATTTAGAACGCGACTTTCATGCATAACTTGTAATTGATCGATTGATGGCAACTATGCATTTTTTTAGCCTGAAAGTCATATTTTTGCGTCTCTTTTAGTCAGTAAATCATTCTAAATCAATTCGAACGAAATTCAGCCTTTAAACATGACTTTCGTGCGTAACCCGCAGTTGATCTATTGAAGGCAACAATGCATTTGTTTAGCCTTAAAGTCATGTCACTGAGTCTCTTCTAGTCATTAAATCATTCTAAATTAATTCGAACGAATTCTATTTTTGCCCTTCAAACATTATTTTCTTACATAACTTGTTATTAACCTATTGAAGACAACAATGCATTATTTCAGCGTTAAAAAGCATATCACTCTGTCTTTTCAATCATTAAACTGTTTCAAGGCTCTTCGAACCAATTCTCTTTTTGCATTTAGAACGCGACTTTCATGCATAACTTGTAATTGATCTATTGATGGCAACTATGCATTTTTTTGGCCTTAAAGTCATATTTTTGCGTCTGTTTTAATCAGTAAATCATTCTAAATCACTTCGAACGAAATTCAGCCTTTAAACATGACTTTCGTGCGTAACCCGCAGTTGATCTATTGAAGGCAACAATGCATTTGTTTAGCCTTAAAGTCTTGTCACTGAGTCTCTTCTAGTCATTAAATCATTCTGAATTAATTCGAACGAATTCCATTTTCGCCCTTCAAACATTATTTTCTTACATAACTTGTAATTAATCTATTGAAGACAACAATGCATTATTTTAGCATTAAAAAGCATATGACTCTGTCTTTTCAATCATTAAATTGTTTGAAGGCTCTTCGAACCAATTCTCTTTTTGCATTTAAAACGCGACTTTCATGCATAACTTGCAATTGATCTATTGATGGCAACTATGCATTTTTTTGGCCTTAAAGTCATATTTTTGCGTCTGTTTTAATCAGTAAATCATTCTAAATCACTTCGAACGAAATTCAGCCTTTAAACATGACTTTCGTGCGTAACCCGCAGTTGATCTATTGAAGGCAACAATGCATTTGTTTGGCCTTAAAGTCTTGTCACTGAGTCTCTTCTAGTCATTAAATCATTCTGAATTAATTCGAACGAATTCCATTTTCGCCCTTCAAACATTATTTTCTTACATAACTTGTAATTAATCTATTGAAGACAACAATGCATTATTTTAGCATTAAAAAGCATATGACTCAGTCTTTTCAATCATTAGATTGTTTGAAGGCACATCGAACCAATTCTCTTTTTGCATTTAGAATGCGACTTTCATGCATAACTTGTAATTGATCTATCGATGGCAACTATGCATTTTTTACCCTTGAAGTCATATTTTTGCGTCCCATTTTGTCAGTAAATCATTCTGAATCACTTCGAACGAAATTCGGCCTTTAAACATGACTTTCGTGCGTAACCCGCAGTTGATCTATTGAAGGCAACAATGCATTTGTTTAGCCTTAAAGTCATGTCACTGAGTCTCTTCTAGTCATTAAATCATTCTAAATTAATTCGAACGAATTCTATTTTCTCCCTTCAAACATTATTTTCTTACATAACTTGTAATTAATCTATTGAAGACGACAATGCATTATTTTAGCATTAAAAAGCATATCGCTTAGTCTTTTCAATCAGTAAATTTTTGGAAGGCACTTGGAACCAATTCTCTTTTTGCATTTAGAATGCGACTTTCATGCATAACTTGTAATTGATCTATTGATGGCAACTATGCATTTTTTACCCTTAAAGTCATATTTTTGCGTCTCATTTTGTCAGTAAATCATTCTAAATCACTTCGAACGAAATTCGGCCTTTAAACATGACTTTCATGCGTAACTTGCAGTTGATCTATTGAAGGCAACAATGCATTTGTTTAGCCTTAAAGTCATGTCACTGAGTCTCTAGTCATTAAATCATTCTAAATTAATTCGAACGAATTCTATTTTTGCCCTTCATACATTATTTTCTTACATAACTTGTAATTAATCTATTCAAGACAACAATGCATTATTTTAGCATTAAAAAGCATATGACTCAGTCTTTTCAATCAATAAATTGTTGGAATGACTTCGAACCAATTTTTTTTTTGCATTTAGAACGCGACTTTCATGCATAACTTGTAATTGATCTATTGATGGCAACTATGCACTTTTTTGGCCTTAAAGTCATATTTTTGCGTCTCTTTTTTGGCCTTAAAGTCATATTTTTGCGTCTCTTTTTGTCAGTAAATCATTCTAAATCACTTCGAACGAAATTCGGCCTTTAAACATGACTTTCGTGCGTAACTTGCAGTTGATCTATTGAAGGCAACAATGCATTTGTTTTGCCTTAAAGTCATGTCAATAAGTCTCTTCTAGTCATTAAATCATTCTAAATTAATTCGAACGAATTCTATTTTCGCCCTTCAAACATTCTTTTCTTACATAACTGGTAATTAATCTATTGAAGACAACAATGCATTATTTTAGCGTTAAAAAGCATATCAATCTGTCTTTTCAATCATTAAATTGTTTGAAGGCTCTTCGAACCAATTCTCTTTTTGCGTTTAAAACGCGACTTTCATGCATAACTTGTAATTGATCTATTGATGGCGGCAACTATGCATTTTTTTAGCCATAAAGTCATATTTTTGCGTCTGTTTTAATCAGTAAATCATTCTAAATCACTTCGAAGGAAATTCAGCCTTTAAACATGACTTTCGTGCGTAACCCGCAGTTGATCTATTGAAGGCAACAATGCATTTGTTTCGCCTTAAAGTCATGTCATTGAGTCTCTTCTAGTCATTAAATCATTCTAAATTAATTCGAACGAATTCTATTTTCGCCCTTCAAACATTCTTTTCTTACATAACTTGTAATTAATCTATTGAAGACAACAATGCATTATTTCAGCGTTAAAAAGCATATCAATCTGTCTTTTCAATCATTAAATTGTTTGAAGGCTCTTCGAACCAATTCTCTTTTTGCGTTTAAAACGCGACTTTCATGCATAACTTGTAATTGATCTATTGATGGCGGCAACTATGCATTTTTTTAGCCTTAAAGTCATATTTTTGCGTCTGTTTTAATCAGTAAATCATTCTAAATCACTTCGAACGAAATTCAGCCTTTAAACATGACTTTCGTGCGTAACCCGCAGTTGATCTATTGAAGGCAACAATGCATTTGTTTCGCCTTAAAGTCATGTCATTGAGTCTCTTCTAGTCATTAAATCATTCTAAATTAATTCGAACGAATTCTATTTTCGCCCTTCAAACATTCTTTTCTTACATAACTTGTAATTAATCTATTGAAGACAACAATGCATTATTTCAGCGTTAAAAAGCATATCAATCTGTCTTTTCAATCATTAAATTGTTTGAAGGCTCTTCGAACCAATTCTCTTTTTGCGTTTAAAACGCGACTTTCATGCATAACTTGTAATTGATCTATTGATGGCGGCAACTATGCATTTTTTTAGCCTTAAAGTCATATTTTTGCGTCTGTTTTAATCAGTAAATCATTCTAAATCACTTCGAACGAAATTCAGCCTTTAAACATGACTTTCGTGCGTAACCCGCAGTTGATCTATTGAAGGCAACAATGCATTTGTTTCGCCTTAAAGTCATGTCATTGAGTCTCTTCAAGTCATTAAATCATTCTAAATTAATTCGGACGAATTCTATTTTTGCCCTTCAATCATTATTTTCTTACATAACTTGTAATTAATCTATTGAAGACAACAATGGATTATTTTAGCATTAAAAAGCATACGACTCAGTCTTTTCAATCATTAAATTGTTTAAAGGCTCTTGGGACCAATTCTCTTTTTGCATTTAAAACGCGACTTTCATGCATAACTTGCAATTGATCTATTGATGGCAACTATGCATTTTTTAGCCTTAAAGTCATATTTTTGCGTCTCTTTTTGTCAGTAAATCATTCTAAATCACTTCGAACGAAATTCGGCCTTTAAACATGACTTTCGTGCGTAACTTGCAGTTGATCTATTGAAGGCAACAATGCATTTGTTTTGCCTTAAAGTTATGTCACTAAGTCTCTTCTAGTCATTAAATCATTCTAAATTAATTCGAACGAATTCTATTTTTGCCCTTCAAACATTATTTTCTTACATAACTTGTAATTAATCTATTCAAGACAACAATGCATTATTTTAGCATTAAAAAGCATATCACTTAGTCGTTTCAATCAATAAATTGTTTGAATGACTTCGAACCAATTTTTTTTTTGCATTTAGAACGCGACTTTCATGCATAACTTGTAATTGATCTATTCATGGCAACTATGCACTTTCTTAGCCTTAAAGTCATATTTTTGCGTCGCTTTTTGTCAGTAAATCATTCTAAATCACTTCGAACGAAATTCGGCCTTTAAACATGACTTTCGTGCGTAACCCGCAGTTGATCTATTAAAGGGAACAATTCATTTGTTTAGCCTTAAAGTCTTGTCACTGAGTCTCTTCTAGTCATTCTATCATTCTGAATTAATTCGAACGAATTCTATTTTCGCCCTTCAAACATTATGTTCTTACATAACTTGTAATTAATCTATTGAAGACAACAATGCATTATTTTAGCATTAAAAAGCATATGACTCAGTCTTTTCAATCATTAAATTGTTTGAAGGCACATCGAACCAATTCTCTTTTTGCATTTAGAACGCGAATTTCATGCATAACTTGCAATTGATCTATTGATGGCAACTATGCATTTTTTACCCTTAAAGTCATATTTTTGCGTCTCTTTTAGTCAGTAAATCATTCTAAATCACTTCGAACGAAATTCAGCCTTTAAACATGACTTTCGTGCGTAACCCGCAGTTGATCTATTGAAGGCAACAATGCATTTAGTTAGCCTTAAAGTCTTGTCACTGAGTCTCTTCTAGTCATTAAATCATTCTGAATTAATTCGAACGAATTCTATTTTCGCCCTTCAAACATTATTTTCTTACATAACTTGTAATTAATCTATTGAAGACAACAATGCATTATTTTAGCATTAAAAAGCATATGACTCAGTCTTTTCAATCATTAAATTTTTTGAAGGCTCTTCGAACCAATTCTCTTTTTGGATTTAAAACGCAACTTTCATGCATAACTTGCAATTGATCTATTGATCGCAACTATGCATTTTTTAGCGTTAAAATCATATTTTTGCGTCTCTTTTTGTCAGTAAATCATTCTAAATCACTTCGAACGAAATTCGGCCTTTAAACATGACTTTCGTGCGTAACCCGCAGTTGATCTATTGAAGGCAACAATGCATTTGTTTAGCCTTAAAGTCTTGTCACTGAGTCTCTTCTAGTCATTAAATCATTCTAAATTAATTCGAACGAATTCTATTTTCGCCCTTCAAACATTATTTTCTTACATAACTTGTAATTAATCTATTGAAGACAACAATGCATTATTTTAGCATTAAAAAGCATATGACTCAGTCTTTTCAATCATTAAATTGTTTGAAGGCACATCGAACCAATTCTCTTTCTGCATTTAGAACGCGACTTTCATGCATAACTTGCAACTGATCTATTGATGGCACCTACGCATTTTTTACCCTTAAAGTCATATATTTGCGTCTCTTTTAGTCAGTAAATCATTCTAAATCACTTCGAACGAAATTCGGCCTTTAAACATGACTTTCGTGCGTAACCCGCAGTTGATCTATTGAAGGCAACAATGCATTTGTTTAGCCTTCAAGTCTTGTCACTGAGTCTCTTCTAGTCATTAAATCATTCTAAATTAATTCGAACGAATTCTATTTTTGCCCTTCAAACATTATTTTCTTACATAACTTGTAATTAATCTATTGAAGACGACAATGCATTATTTTAGCGTTAAAAAGCATATCACTCTGTCTTTTCAATCATTAAATTGTTTGAAGGCTCTTCGAACCAATTCTCTTTTTGCATTTAAAACGCGACTTTCATGCATAACTTGCAATTGATCTATTGATGGCAACTATGCATTTTTTTCCCTTAAAGTCATATTTTTGCGTCTCTTTTAGTCAGTAAATCATTCTAAATCACTTCGACCGAAATTCAGCCTTTAAACATGACTTTCGTGCGTAACCCACAGTTGATCTATTGAAGGCAACAATGCATTTGTTTAGCCTTAAAGTCTTGTCACTGAGTCTCTTCTAGTCATTCAATCATTCTAAATTAATTCGAACGAATTCTATTTTCACCCTTCAAACATTATTTTCTTACATAACTTGTAATTAATCTATTGAAGACAACAATGCATTATTTTAGCATTAAAAACCATATGACTCAGTCTTTTCAATCATTAAATTGTTTGAAGGCACATCGAACCAATTCTCTTTTTGCATTTAAAACGCGACTTTCATGCATAACTTGCAATTGATCTATTGATGGCAACTATGCATTTTTTAGCGTTACAGTCATATTTTTGCGTCTCTTTTAGTCAGTAAATCATTCTAAATCACTTCGAACGAAATTCAACCTTTAAACATGACTTTCGTGCGTAAGCCGCAGTTGATCTATTGAAGGCAACAATGCATTTGTTTAGCCTTAAAGTCTTGTCACTGAGTCTCTTCTAGTCATTAAATCATTCTGAATTAATTCAACGAATTCTATTTTCGCCCTTAAAACATTATTTTCTTACATAACTTGTAATTAATCTATTGAAGACAACAATGCATTATTTTAGCATTAAAAAGCATATGACTCAGTCTTTTCAATCATTAAATTGTTTGAAGGCACATCGAACCAATTCTCTTTCTGCATTTAGAACGCGACTTTCATGCATAACTTGCAACTGATCTATTGATGGCACCTACGCATTTTTTACCCTTAAAGTCATATATTTGCGTCTCTTTTAGTCAGTAAATCATTCTAAATCACTTCGAACGAAATTCGGCCTTTAAACATGACTTTCGTGCGTAACCCGCAGTTGATCTATTGAAGGCAACAATGCATTTGTTTAGCCTTCAATTCTTGTCACTGAGTCTCTTCTAGTCATTAAATCATTCTAAATTAATTCGAACGAATTCTATTTTTGCCCTTCAAACATTATTTTCTTACATAACTTGTAATTAATCTATTGAAGACGACAATGCATTATTTTAGCGTTAAAAAGCATATCACTCTGTCTTTTCAATCATTAAATTGTTTGAAGGCTCTTCGAACCAATTCTCTTTTTGCATTTAAAACGCGACTTTCATGCATAACTTGCAATTGATCTATTGATGGCAACTATGCATTTTTTTCCCTTAAAGTCATATTTTTGCGTCTCTTTTAGTCAGTAAATCATTCTAAATCACTTCGACCGAAATTCAGCCTTTAAACATGACTTTCGTGCGTAACCCACAGTTGATCTATTGAAGGCAACAATGCATTTGTTTAGCCTTAAAGTCTTGTCACTGAGTCTCTTCTAGTCATTCAATCATTCTAAATTAATTCGAACGAATTCTATTTTCGCCCTTCAAACATTATTTTCTTACATAACTTGTAATTAATCTATTGAAGACAACAATGCATTATTTTAGCATTAAAAAGCATATGACTCAGTCTTTTCAATCATTAAATTGTTTGAAGGCACATCGAACCAATTCTCTTTCTGCATTTAGAACGCGACTTTCATGCATAACTTGCAATTGATCTATTGATGGCAACTATGCATTTTTTAGCGTTAAAGTCATATTTTTGCGTCTCTTTTTGTCAGTAAATCATTCTAAATCACTTCGAACGAAATTCGGCCTTTAAACATGACTTTCGTGCGTAACCCGCAGTTGATCTATTGAAGGCAACAATGCATTTGTTTAGCCTTAAAGTCTTGTCACTGAGTCTCTTCTAGTCATTAAATCATTCTAAATTAATTCGAACGAATTCTACTTCTGCCCTTCAAACATTATTTTCTTATATAACTTGTAATTAATCTATGGAAGACAACAATGCATTATTTTAGCGTTAAAAAGCATATCACTCTGTCCTTTCAATCATTAAATTGTTTGAAGGCTCTTCGAACCAATTCTCTTTTCGCATTTAAAACGCGACTTTCATGCATAACTTGCAATTGATCTATTGATGGCAACTATGCATTTTTTAGCGTTAAAGTCATATTTTTGCGTCTCTTTTTGTCAGTAAATCATTCTAAATCACTTCGAACGAAATTCGGCCTTTAAACATTACTTTCGTGCGTAACCCGCAGTTGATCTATTGAAGGCAACAATGCATTTGTTTAGCCTTAAAGTCTTGTCACTGAGTCTCTTCTAGTCATTAAATCATTCTAAATTAATTCGAACGAATTCTACTTCTGCCCTTCAAACATTATTTTCTTATATAACTTGTAATTAATCTATGGAAGACAACAATGCATTATTTTAGCGTTAAAAAGCATATCACTCTGTCCTTTCAATCATTAAATTGTTTGAAGGCTCTTCGAAGCAATTCTCTTTTTGCATTTAAAACGCGACTTTCATGCATAACTTGCAATTGATCTATTGATGGCACCTATGCATTTTTTACCCTTAAAGTCATATTTTTGCGTCTCTTTTAGTCAGTAAATCATTCTAAATCACTTCGAACGAAATTCAGCCTCTAAACATGACTTTCGTGCGTAACCCGCAGTTGATCTATTGAAGGCAACAATGCATTTGTTTAGCCTTAAAGTCTTGTCACTGAGTCTCTTCTAGTCATTAAATCATTCTGAATTAATTCGAACGAATTCTATTTTCGCCCTTCAAACATTATTTTCTTACATAACTTGTAATTAATCTATTGAAGACAACAATGCATTATTTTAGCATTAAAAAGCATATGACTCAGTCTTTTCAATCATTAAATTGTTTGAAGGCTCTTCGAACCAATTCTCTTTTTGCATTTAAAACGCGACTTTCATGCATAACTTGCAATTGATCTATTGGTGGCACCTATGCATTTTTGACCCTTAAAGTCATATTTTTGCGTCTCTTTTAGTCAGTAAATCATTCTAAATCACTTCGAACGAAATTGAGCCTTTAAACATGACTTTCGTGCGTAACCCGCAGTTGATCTATTCAAGGCAACAATGCATTTGTTTAGCCTTAAAGTCTTGTCACTGAGTCTCTTCTAGTCATTAAATCATTCTGAATTAATTCGAACGAATTCTATTTTCGCCCTTAAAACATTATTTTCTTACATAACTTGTAATTAATCTATTGAAGACAACAATGCATTATTTTAGCATTAAAAAGCATATGACTCAGTCTTTTCAATCATTAAATTGTTTTAAGGCTCTTCGAACCAATTCTGTTTTCGCATTTAAAACGCGACTTTCATGCATAACTTGCAATTGATCTATTGATGGCAACTATGCATTTTTTAGCGTTAAAGTCATATTTTTGCGTCTCTTTTTGTCAGTAAATCATTCTAAATCACTTCGAACGAAATTCGGCCTTTAAACATGACTTTCGTGCGTAACCCGCAGTTGATCTATTGAAGGCAACAATGCATTTGTTTAGCCTTAAAGTCTTGTCACTGAGTCTCTTCTAGTAATTAAATCATTCTGAATTAATTTGAACGAATTGTATTTTCGCCCTTCAAACATTATTTTCTTACATAACTTGTAATTAATCTATTGAAGACAACAATGCATTATTTTAGCATTAAAAAGCATATGACTCAGTCTTTTCAATCATTAAATTGTTTGAAGGCACATCGAACCAATTCTCTTTCTGCATTTAGAACGCGACTTTCATGCGTAACTTGCAGCTGATCTATTGATGGCACCTACGCATTTTTTACCCTTTAAGTCATATTTTTGCGTCTCTTTTAGTCAGTAAATCATTCTAAATCACTTCGAACGAAATTCACCCTTTAAACATGACTTTCGTGCGTAACCCGCAGTTGATCTATTGTAGGCAATAATGCATTTGTTTAACCTTAAAGTCTTGTCACTGAGTCTCTTCTAGTCATTAAATCATTCTGAATTAATTCGAACGAATTCTATTTTCGCCCTTCAAACATTATTTTCTTACATAACTTGTAATTAATCTATTGAAGACAACAATGCATTATTTTAGCATTAAAAAGCATATGACTCAGTCTTTTCAATCATTAAATTGTTTGAAGGCTCTTCGAACCAATTCTCTTTTTGCATTTAAAACGCGACTTTCATGCATAACTTGCAATTGATCTATTGGTGGCACCTATGCATTTTTTACCCTTAAAGTCATATTTTTGCGTCTCTTTTAGTCAGTAAATCATTCTAAATCACTTCGAACGAAATTGAGCCTTTAAACATGACTTTCGTGCGTAACCCGCAGTTGATCTATTCAAGGCAACAATGCATTTGTTTAGCCTTAAAGTCTTGTCACTGAGTCTCTTCTAGTCATTAAATCATTCTGAATTAATTCGAACGAATTCTATTTTCGCCCTTAAAACATTATTTTCTTACATAACTTGTAATTAATCTATTGAAGACAACAATGCATTATTTTAGCATTAAAAAGCATATGACTCAGTCTTTTCAATCATTAAATTGTTTTAAGGCTCTTCGAACCAATTCTCTTTTCGCATTTAAAACGCGACTTTCATGCATAACTTGCAATTGATCTATTGATGGCAACTATGCATTTTTTAGCGTTAAAGTCATATTTTTGCGTCTCTTTTTGTCAGTAAATCATTCTAAATCACTTCGAACGAAATTCGGCCTTTAAACATGACTATCGTGCGTAACCCGCAGTTGATCTATTGAAGGCAACAATGCATTTGTTTAGCCTTAAAGTCTTGTCACTGAGTCTCTTCTAGTCATTAAATCATTCTAAATTAATTCGAACGAATTCTATTTCTGCCCTTCAAACATTATTTTCTTATATAACTTGTAATTAATCTATGGAAGACAACAATGCATTATTTTAGCGTTAAAAAGCATATCACTCTGTCCTTTCAATCATTAAATTGTTTGAAGGCTCTTCGAAGCAATTCTCTTTTTGCATTTAAAACGCGACTTTCATGCATAACTTGCAATTGATCTATTGATGGCACCTATGCATTTTTTACCCTTAAAGTCATATTTTTGCGTCTCTTTACGTCAGTAAATCATTCTAAATCACTTCGAACGAAATTCAGCCTCTAAACATGACTTTCATGCGTAACCCGCAGTTGATCTATTGAAGGCAACAATGCATTTGTTTAGCCTTAAAGTCTTGTCACTGAGTCTCTTCTAGTCATTAAATCATTCTGAATTAATTCGAACGAATTCTATTTTCGCCCTTCAAACATTATTTTCTTACATAACTTGTAATTAATCTATTGAAGACAACAATGCATTATTTTAGCATTAAAAAGCATATGACTCAGTCTTTTCAATCATTAAATTGTTTGAAGGCTCTTCGAACCAATTCTCTTTTTGCATTTAAAACGCGACTTTCATGCATAACTTGCAATTGATCTATTGATGGCACCTACGCATTTTTTACCCTTAAAGTCATATTTTTGCGTCTCTTTTAGTCAGTAAATCATTCTAAATCACTTCGAACGAAATTCACCCTTTAAACATGACTTTCGTGCGTAACCCGCAGTTGATCTATTGAAGGCAACAATGCATTTGTTTAGCCTTAAAGTCTTGTCACTGAGTCTCTTCTAGTCATTAAATCATTCTGAATTAATTCGAACGAATTCTATTTTCGCCCTTCAAACATTATTTTCTTACATAACTTGTAATTAATCTATTGAAGACAACAATGCATTATTTTAGCATTAAAAACCATATGACTCAGTCTTTTCAATCATTAAATTGTTTGAAGGCACATCGAACCAATTCTCTTTTTGCATTTAAAACGCGACTTTCATGCATAACTTGCAATTGATCTATTGATGGCACCTATGCATTTTTTAGCCTTAAAGTCATATTTTTGCGTCTCTTTTAGTCAGTAAATCATTCTAGATCACTTCGAACGAAATTCAGCCTTTAAACATGACTTTCGTGTGTAACCCGCAGTTGATCTATTCAAGGCAACAATGCATTTGTTTAGCCTTAAAGTCTTGTCACTGAGTCTCTTCTAGTCATTAAATCATTCTGAATTAATTCGAACGAATTCTATTTTCGCCCTTAAAACATTATTTTCTTACATAACTTGTAATTAATCTATTGAAGACAACAATGCATTATTTTAGCATTAAAAAGCATATGACTCAGTCTTTTCAATCATTAAATTGTTTGAAGGCACATCGAACCAATTCTCTTTCTGCATTTAGAACGGGACTTTCATGCATAACTTGCAATTGATCTATTGATGGCACCTATGCATTTTTTACCCTTAAAGTCATATTTTTGGGTCTCTTTTAATCAGTAAATTATTCTAAATCACTTCAAACGAAATTGAGCCTTTAAACATGACTTTCGTGCGTAACCCGCAGTTGATCTATTCAAGGCAACAATGCATTTGTTTAGCCTTAAAGTCTTGTCACTGAGTCTCTTCTAGTTATTAAATCATTCTGAATTAATTCGAACGAATTGTATTTTCGCCCTTGAAACATTATTTTCTTACATAACTTGTAATTAATCTATTGAAGACAACAATGCATTATTTTAGCATTAAAAAGCATATGACTCAGTCTTTTCAATCATTAAATTTTTTGAAGGCACATCGAACCAATTCTCTTTCTGCATTTAGAACGCGACTTTCATGCATAACTTGCAACTGATCTATTGATGGCACCTACGCATTTTTTACCCTTAAAGTCATATTTTTGCGTCTCTTTTAGTCAGTAAATCATTCTAAATCACTTCGAACGAAATTCACCCTTTAAACATGACTTTCGTGCGTAACCCGCAGTTGATCTATTGTAGGCAATAATGCATTTGTTTAGCCTTAAAGTCTTGTCACTGAGTCTCTTCTAGTCATTAAATCATTCTGAATTAATTCGAACGAATTCTATTTTCGCCCTTCAAACATTATTTTCTTACATAACTTGTAATTAATCTATTGAAGACAACAATGCATTATTTTAGCATTAAAAAGCATATGACTCAGTCTTTTCAATCATTAAATTGTTTGAAGGCTCTTCGAACCAATTCTCTTTTTGCATTTAAAACGCGACTTTCATGCATAACTTGCAATTGATCTATTGATGGCACCTACGCATTTTTTACCCTTAAAGTCATATTTTTGCGTCTCTTTTAGTCAGTAAATCATTCTAAATCACTTCGAACGAAATTCACCCTTTAAACATGACTTTCGTGCGTAACCCGCAGTTGATCTATTGAAGGCAACAATGCATTTGTTTAGCCTTAAAGTCTTGTCACTGAGTCTCTTCTAGTCATTAAATCATTCTGAATTAATTCGAACGAATTCTATTTTCGCCCTTCAAACATTATTTTCTTACATAACTTGTAATTAATCTATTGAAGACAACAATGCATTATTTTAGCATTAAAAACCATATGACTCAGTCTTTTCAATCATTAAATTGTTTGAAGGCACATCGAACCAATTCTCTTTTTGCATTTAAAACGCGACTTTCATGCATAACTTGCAATTGATCTATTGATGGCACCTATGCATTTTTTAGCCTTAAAGTCATATTTTTGCGTCTCTTTTAGTCAGTAAATCATTCTAGATCACTTCGAACGAAATTCAGCCTTTAAACATGACTTTCGTGTGTAACCCGCAGTTGATCTATTCAAGGCAACAATGCATTTGTTTAGCCTTAAAGTCTTGTCACTGAGTCTCTTCTAGTCATTAAATCATTCTGAATTAATTCGAACGAATTCTATTTTCGCCCTTAAAACATTATTTTCTTACATAACTTGTAATTAATCTATTGAAGACAACAATGCATTATTTTAGCATTAAAAAGCATATGACTCAGTCTTTTCAATCATTAAATTGTTTGAAGGCACATCGAACCAATTCTCTTTCTGCATTTAGAACGGGACTTTCATGCATAACTTGCAATTGATCTATTGATGGCACCTATGCATTTTTTACCCTTAAAGTCATATTTTTGGGTCTCTTTTAATCAGTAAATTATTCTAAATCACTTCAAACGAAATTGAGCCTTTAAACATGACTTTCGTGCGTAACCCGCAGTTGATCTATTCAAGGCAACAATGCATTTGTTTAGCCTTAAAGTCTTGTCACTGAGTCTCTTCTAGTCATTAAATCATTCTGAATTAATTCGAACGAATTCTATTTTCGCCCTTAAAACATTATTTTCTTACATAACTTGTAATTAATCTATTGAAGACAACAATGCATTATTTTAGCATTAAAAAGCATATGACTCAGTCTCTTCAATCATTAAATTGTTTTAAGGCTCTTCGAACCAATTCTCTTTTCGCATTTAAAACGCGACTTTCATGCATAACTTGCAATTGATCTATTGATGGCAACTATGCATTTTTTAGCGTTAAAGTCATATTTTTGCGTCTCTTTTTGTCAGTAAATCATTCTAAATCACTTCGAACGAAATTCACCCTTTAAACATGACTTTCGTGCGTAACCCGCAGTTGATCTATTGTAGGCAATAATGCATTTGTTTCACCTTAAAGTCTTGTCACTGAGTCTCTTCTAGTCATTACATCATTCTGAATTAATTCGAACGAATTCTATTTTCGCCCTTCAAACATTATTTTCTTACATAAATTGTAATTAATCTATTGAAGACAACAATGCATTATTTTAGCATTACAAACCATATGACTCAGTCTTGTCAATCATTAAATTGTTTGAAGGCTCTTCGAACCAATTCTCTTTTTGTATTTAAAACACGACTTTCATGCATAACTTCCAATTGATCTATTGATGGCACCTATGCAATTTTTACCCTTAAAGTCATATTTTTGGGTCTCTTTTAGTCACTAAATCATTCTAAATCACTTCGAACGAAATTGAGCCTTTAAACATGACTTTCGTGCGTAACCCGCAGTTGATCTATTGAAGGCAACAATGCATTTGTTTAGCCTTAAAGTCTTGTCACTGAGTCTCTTCTAGTCATTAAATCATTCTGAATTAATTCGAACGAATTCTATTTTCGCCCTTCAAACATTATTTTCTTACATAACTTGTAATTAATCTATTGAAGACAACAATGCATTATTTTAGCATTAAAAAGCATATGACTCAGTCTTTTCAATCATTAAATTTTTTGAAGGCTCTTCGAACCAATTCCCTTTTTGCATTTAGAACGCGACTTTCATGCATAACTTGTAATTGATCGATTGATGGCAACTATGCATTTTTTTAGCCTGAAAGTCATATATTTGCGTCTCTTTTAGTCAGTAAATCATTCTAAATCACTTCGAACGAAATTCAACCTTTAAACATGACTTTCGTGCGTAAGCCGCAGTTGATCTATTGAAGGCAACAATGCATTTGTTTAGCCTTAAAGTCTTGTCACTGAGTCTCCTCTAGTCATTAAATCATTCTAAATTAATTCGAACAAATTCTATTTTTGCCCTTCAAACATTATTTTCTTACAGAACTTGTAATTAATCTATTGAAGACGACAATGCATTATTTTAGCGTTAAAAAGCATATCACTCAGTCTTTTCAATCATTAAATTGTTTTAAGGCTCTTCGAACCAATTCTCTTTTCGCATTTAAAACGCGTCTTTCATGCATAACTTGCAATTGATCTATTGATGGCAACTATGCATTTATTAGCGTTAAAGTCATATTTTTGCGTCTCTTTTTGTCAGTAAATCATTCTAAATCACTTCGAACGAAATTCGGCCTTTAAACATGACTTTCGTGCGTAACCCGCAGTTGATCTATTGAAGGCAAAAATGCATTTGTTTAGCCTTCAAGTCTTGTCACTGAGTCTCTTCTAGTCATTAAATCATTCTAAATTAATTCGAACGAATTCTATTTTTGCCCTTCAAACATTATTTTCTTACATAACTTGTAATTAATCTATTGAAGACGACAATGCATTATTTTAGCGTTAAAAAGCATATCACTCTGTCTTTTCAATCATTAAATTGTTTGAAGGCTCTTCGAACAAATTCTCTTTTTGCATTTAAAACGCGACTTTCATGCATAACTTGCAATTGATCTATTGATGGCAACTATGCATTTTTTTCCCTTAAAGTCATATTTTTGCGTCTCTTTTAGTCAGTAAATCATTCTAAATCACTTCGACCGAAATTCAGCCTTTAAACATGACTTTCGTGCGTAACCCACAGTTGATCTATTGAAGGCAACAATGCATTTGTTTAGCCTTAAAGTCTTGTCACTGAGTCTCTTCTAGTCATTCAATCATTCTAAATTAATTCGAACGAATTCTATTTTCGCCCTTCAAACATTATTTTCTTACATAACTTGTAATTAATCTATTGAAGACAACAATGCATTATTTTAGCATTAAAAACCATATGACTCAGTCTTTTCAATCATTAAATTGTTTGAAGGCACATCGAACCAATTCTCTTTTTGCATTTAAAACGCGACTTTCATGCATAACTTGCAATTGATCTATTGATGGCAACGATGCATTTTTTAGCGTTAAAGTCATATTTTTGCGTCTCTTTTTGTCAGTAAGTCATTCTAAATCACTTTGAACGAAATTCGGCCTTTAAACAAGACTTTCGTGCGTAACTTGCAGTTGATCTATTGAAGGCAACAATGCATTTGTTTAGCCTTAAAGTCATGTCACTAAGTCTCTTCTAGTCAATAAATCATTCTAAATTAATTCGAACGATTTCTATTTTTGCCCTTCAAACATTATTTTCTTACATAACTTGTAATTAATCTATTCAAGACAACAATGCATTATTTTAGCATTAAAAAGCATATCACTCAGTCTTTTCAATCATTAAATTGTTTGAAGGCACTTTGAACCAATTCTCTTTTTGCATTTAGAACGCGACTTTCATGCATAACTTGTAATTGATATATTGATGGCAACTATGCATTTTTTTAGCCTTAAAGTCATATTTTTGCGTCTCTTTTAGTCAGTAAATCATTCTAAATCACTTCGAACGAAATTCGGCCTTTAAACATGACTTTCGTGCGTAACCCGCAGTTGATCTATTGAAGGCAACAATGCATTTGTTTAGCCTTCAAGTCTTGTCACTGAGTCTCTTCTAGTCATTAAATCATTCTAAATTAATTCGAACGAATTCTATTTTCGCCCTTCAAACATTATTTTCTTACATAACTTGTAATTAATCTATTGAAGACAACAGTGCATAATTTTAGCATTAAAAAGCATATCACTCAGTCTTTTCAATCATTAAATTATTTGAACGCACTTCGAACCAATTCTCCTTTTGCATTTAAAACGCGACTTTCATGCATAACTTGCAATTGATCTATTGATGGCAACTATGCATTTTTTTAGCCTTAAAGTCATATTTTTGCGTCTCTTTTAGTCAGTAAATCATTCTAAATCACCTCGAACGAAATTCGGCCTTTAAACATGACTTTCGTGCGTAACTTGCCGTTGATCTATTGCAGGCAACAATGCATTTGTTCAGCCTTAAAGTCTTGTCACTGAGTCTCTTCTAGTCATTAAATCATTCTGAATTAATTCGAACGAATTCTATTTTCGCCCTTCAAACATTATTTTCTTACATAAATTGTAATTAATCTATTGAAGACAACAATGCATTATTTTAGCATTAAAAAGCATATGACTCAGTCTTGTCAATCATTAAATTGTTTGAAGGCTCTTCGAACCAATTCTCTTTTTGTATTTAAAACACGACTTTCATGCATAACTTCCAATTGATCTATTGATGGCACCTATGCAATTTTTACCCTTAAAGTCATATTTTTGGGTCTCTTTTAGTCAGTAAATCATTCTAAATCACTTCGAACGAAATTGAGCCTTTAAACATGACTTTCGTGCGTAACCCGCAGTTGATCAATTGAAGGCAACAATGCATTTGTTTAGCCTTAAAGTCTTGTCACTGAGTCTGTTCTAGTCATTAAATCATTCTGAATTAATTCGAACGAATTCTATTTTCGCCCTTCAAACATTATTTTCTTACATAAATTGTAATTAATCTATTGAAGACAACAATGCATTATTTTAGCATTACAAACCATATGACTCAGTCTTGTCAATCATTAAATTGTTTGAAGGCTCTTCGAACCAATTCTCTTTTTGTATTTAAAACACGACTTTCATGCATAACTTCCAATTGATCTATTGATGGCACCTATGCAATTTTTACCCTTAAAGTCATATTTTTGGGTCTCTTTTAGTCAGTAAATCATTCTAAATCACTTCGAACGAAATTGAGCCTTTAAACATGACTTTCGTGCGTAACCCGCAGTTGATCAATTGAAGGCAACAATGCATTTGTTTAGCCTTAAAGTCTTGTCACTGAGTCTTTTCTAGTCATTAAATCATTTTGAATTAATTCGAACGAATTCTATTTTCGCCCTTCAAACATTATTTTCCTACATAACTTGTAATTAATCTATTGAAGACAATAATGCATTATTTTAGCATTAAAAAGCATATGACTCAGTCTTTTCAATCATTAAATTGTTTGAAGGCTCTTCGAACGAAATCTCTTTTTGCATTTAAAACGCGACTTTCATGCATAACTTGCAATTGATCTATTGATGGCACCTATGCATTTTTTAGCCTTAAAGTCATATTTTTGCGTCTCTTTTAGTCAGTAAATCATTCTAAATCAGTTCGAACGAAATTCAGCCTTTAAACATGACTTTCGTGTGTAACCCGCAGTTGATCTATTGAAGGCAACAATGCATTTGTTTAGCCTTGAAGTGTTGTCACTGAGTCTCCTCTAGTCATTAAATCATTCTAAATTAATTCGAATGAATTCTATTTCTGCCCTTCAAACATTATTTTCTTATATAACTTGTAATTAATCTATTGAAGACAACAATGCATTATTTTAGCGTTAAAAAGCATATCACTCTGTCCTTTCAATCATTAAATTGTTTGAAGGCTCTTCGAAGCAATTCTCTTTTTGCATTTAAAACGCGACTTTCATGCATAACTTGCAATTGATCTATTGATGGCACCTATGCATTTTTTACCCTTAAAGTCATATTTTTGCGTCTCTTTTAGGCAGTAAATCATTCTAAATCACTTCGAACGAAATTCAGCCTTTAAACATGACTTTCATGCGTAACCCGCAGTTGATCTATTGAAGGCAACAATGCATTTGTTTAGCCTTAAAGTCTTGTCACTGAGTCTCTTCTAGTCATTAAATCATTCTGAATTAATTCGAACGAATTCTATTTTCGCCCTTCAAACATTATTTTCTTACATAACTTGTAATTAATTTATTGAAGACAACAATGCATTATTTTAGCATTAAAAACCATATGACTCAGTCTTTTCAATCATTAAATTGTTTGAAGGCACATCGAACCAATTCTCTTTTTGCATTTAAAACGCGACTTTCATGCATAACTTGCAATTGATCTATTGATGGCACCTATGCATTTTTTAGCCTTAAAGTCATATTTTTGCGTCTCCTTTAGTCAGTAAATCATTCTAGATCACTTCGAACGAAATTCAGCCTTTAAACATGACTTTCGTGTGTAACCCGCAGTTGATCTATTGAAGGCAACAATGCATTTGTTTAGCCTTAAAGTCTTGTCACTGAGTCTCTTCTAGTCATTAAATCATTCTGAATTAATTCGAACGAATTCTATTTTCACCCTTCAAACATTATTTTCTTACATAACTTGTAATTAATCTATTCAAGACAACAATGCATTATTTTAGCATTAAAAAGCATATGACTCAGTCTTTTCAATCATTAAATTGTTTGAAGGCACATCGAACCAATTCTCTTTCTGCATTTAGAACGCGACTTTCATGCATAACTTGCAATTGATCTATTGATGGCACCTATGCATTTTTTACCCTTAAAGTCATATTTTTGCGTCTCTTTTAGTCAGTAAATCATTCTAAATCACTTCGAACGAAATTCAGCCTTTAAACATGACTTTCGTGCGTAACCCGCAATTGATCTATTGAAGGGAACAATGCATTTGTTTAGCCTTAAAGTCTTGTCACTGAGTCTCTTCTAGTCATTAAATCATTCTGAATTAATTCGAACGAATTCTATTTTCGCCCTTCAAACATTATTTTCTTATATAACTTGTAATTAATGTATTGAAGACAACAATGCATTATTTTACCATTAAAATGCATATGACTCAGTCTTTTCAATCATTAAATTGTTTGATGGCACATCGAGCCAATTCTCTTTTTGCATTTAGAACGCGACTTTAATGCATAACTTGCAATTGATCTATTGATGGCACCTATGCATTTTTTTCCCTTAAAGTCATATTTTTGGGTCTTTTTTAGTCAGTAAATCATTCTAAATCACTTCGAACGAAATTCTGCCTTTAAACATGACATTCGTGTGTAACCCGCAGTTGATCTATTGAAGGCAACAATGCATTTGTTTAGCCTTAAAGTCTTGTCACTGAGTCTCTTCTGGTCATTAAATCATTCTAAATCACTTCGAACGAAATTCTGCCTTTAAACATGACTTTCGTGTGTAACCCACAGTTGATCTATTGAAGGCAACAATGCATTTGTTTAGCCTTAAAGTCTTGTCACTGAGTCTCTTCTAGTCATTAAATCATTCTGAATTAATTAGAACGAATTCTATTTTCGCCCTTCAAACATTATTTTCTTACATAACTTGTAATTAATCTATTGAAGACAACAATGCATTGTTTTAGCATTACAAACCATATGACTCAGTCTTTTCAATCATTAAATTGTTTGAAGGCTCTTCGAACCAATTCTCTTTTTGCATTTAAAACGCGACTTTCATGCATAACTTGCAATTGATCTATTGATGGCACCTATGCATTTTTTACCCTTAAAGTCATATTTTTGCGTCTCTTTTAGTCAGTAAATCAATCTAAATCACTTCGAACGAAATTCAGCCTTTAAACATGACTTTCATGCGTAACCCGCAGTTGATCTATTGAAGGCAACAATGCATTTGTTTAGCCTTAAAGTCTTGTCACTGAGTCTCTTCTAGTCATTAAATCATTCTGAATTAATTCGAACGAAATCTATTTTCGCCCTTCAAACATTATTTTCTTACATAAATTGTAATTAATCTATTGAAGACAACAATGCATTATTTTAGCATTACAAACCATATGACTCAGTCTTTTCAATCATTAAATTGTTTGAAGGCTCTTCGAACCAATTCTCTTTTTGTATTTAAAACACGACTTTCATGCATAACTTCCAATTGATCTATTGATGGCACCTATGCAATTTTTACCCTTAAAGTCATATTTTTGGGTCTCTTTTAGTCAGTAAATCATTCTAAATCACTTCGAACGAAATTGAGCCTTTAAACATGACTTTCGTGCGTAACCCGCAGTTGATCAATTGAAGGCAACAATGCATTTGTTTAGCCTTAAAGTCTTGTCACTGAGTCTCTTCTAGTCATTAAATCATTTTGAATTAATTCGAACGAATTCTATTTTCGCCCTTCAAACATTATTTTCCTACATAACTTGTAATTAATCTATTGAAGACAATAATGCATTATTTTAGCATTAAAAAGCATATGACTCAGTCTTTTCAATCATTAAATTGTTTGAAGGCTCTTCGAACGAAATCTCTTTTTGCATTTAAAATGCGACTTTCATGCATAACTTGCAATTGATCTATTGATGGCACCTATGCATTTTTTACCCTTAAAGTCATATTTTTGCGTCTCTTTTAGTCAGTAAATCATTCTAAATCACTTCGAACGAAATTCAGCCTTTAAACATGACTTTCATGCGTAACCCGCAGTTGATCTATTGAAGGCAACAATGCATTTGTTTAGCCTTAAAGTCATGTCACTGAGTCTCTTCTAGTCATTAAATCATTCTAAATTAATTCGAACGAATTCTATTTTTGCCCTTCAAACATTATTTTCTTACATAACTTGTAATTAATCTATTCAAGACAACAATGCATTATTTTAGCATTAAAAAGCATATGACTCAGTCTTTTCAATCATTAAATTGTTTGAAGGCACTTTGAAACAATTCTCTTTTTGCATTTAGAACGCGACTTTCATGCATAACTTGCAATTGATCTATTGATGGCAACTATGCATTTTTTTAGCCTTAAAGTCATATTTTTGCGTCTCTTTTCGTTAGTAAATCATTCTAAATCACTTCGAACGAAATTCAGCCTTTAAACATGACTTTCTTGCGTAACTTGTAGTTGATCTATTGAAGGCAACAATGCATTTGTTTAGCCTTAAAGTCATGTCACTGAGTCTCTTCTAGTCATTAAATCATTCTAAATTAATTCGAACGAATTCTATTTTTGCACTTCAAACATTATTTTCTTACATAACTTGTAATTAATCTATTGAAGACGACAATGCACTATTTTAGCGTTAAAAAGCATATCACTCGGTCTTTTCAATCACTAAATTGTTTGAAGGCACGTCGAACCAATTCTCTTTTTGCATTTAGAACGCGACTTTCATGCATAACTGGCAATTGATCTATTGATGGCACCTATGCATTTTTTACCCTTAAAGTCATATTTTTGCTTCTCTTTTAGTCAGTAAATCATTGTAAATCACTTCGAACGAAATTCAGCCTTTAAACATGACTTTCGTGCGTAACCCGCAGTTGATCTATTGCAGGCAACAATGCATTTGTATAGCCTTAAAGTCATGTCACTGAGTCTCTTCTAGTCATTAAATCATTCTAAATTAATTCGAACGAATTCTATTTTCGCCCTTCAAACATTATTTTCTTACATAACTTGTAATTGATCTATTCAAGACAACAATGCATTATTTTAGCATTAACAAGCATATCACTCAGTCTTTTCAATCATTAAATTATTTGAAGGCATTTTGAACCAATTATCTTTTTGCATTTGGAACGCGACTTTCATGCATAACTTGTGATTGATCTATTGATGGCACCTATGCATTTTTTTAGCCTTAAAGTCATATTTTTGCGTCTCTTTTAGTCAGTAAATCATTCTAAATCACTTCGAACGAAATTCGGCCTTTAAACATGACTTTTGTCTGTAACTTGCAGCTGATCTATTGAAGGCTACAATGCATTTGTTTAGCCTTAAAGTCATGTCACTGAGTCTCTTCTAGTCATTAAATCATTCTAAATTAATTCATACGAATTCTATTTTTCCCCTTCAAACATTATTTTCTTACATAACTTGTAATTAATCTATTGATGACGACAATGCACTATTTTAGCGTTAAAAAGCATATCACTCGGTCTTTTCAATCATTAAATTGTTTGAAGGCACGTCGAACCAATTCTCTTTTTGCATTTAGAACGCGACTTTCATGCATAACTGGCAATTGATCTATTGATGGCACCTATGCATTTTTTACCCTTAAAGTCATATTTTTGCTTCTCTTTTAGTCAGTAAATCATTGTAAATCACTTCGAACGAAATTCAGCCTTTAAACATGACTTTCGTGCGTAACCCGCAGTTGATCTATTGCAGGCAACAATGCATTTGTATAGCCTTAAAGTCATGTCACTGAGTCTCTTCTAGTCATTAAATCATTCTAAATTAATTCGAATGAATTCTATTTTCGCCCTTCAAACATTATTTTCTTACATAACTTGTAATTGATCTATTCAAGACAACAATGCATTATTTTAGCATTAACAAGCATATCACTCAGTCTTTTCAATCATTAAATTATTTGAAGGCATTTTGAACCAATTATCTTTTTGCATTTGGAACGCGACTTTCATGCATAACTTGTGATTGATCTATTGATGGCACCTATGCATTTTTTTAGCCTTAAAGTCATATTTTTGCGTCTCTTTTAGTCAGTAAATCATTTTAAATCACTTCGAACGAAATTCGGCCTTTAAACATGACTTTTGTCCGTAACTTGCAGCTGATCTATTGAAGGCTACAATGCATTTGTTTAGCCTTAAAGTCATGTCACTGAGTCTCTTCTAGTCATTAAATCATTCTAAATTAATTCATACGAATTCTATTTTTCCCCTTCAAACATTATTTTCTTACATAACCTGTAATTAATCTATTGAAGACAACAATGCATTATTTTAGCGTTAAAAAGCATATCACTCAGTCTTTTCAATCATTAAATTGTTTGAAGGCACTTCGAACCAATTCTCTTTTTGCATTTAGAACGCGACTTTCATGCATAACTTGTAATTGATCTATTGATGGCACCTATGCATTTTTTACCCTTAAAGTCATATTTTTGCGTCTCCTTTTGTCACTAAAATCATTCTGAATCACTTCGAACAAAATTCGGCCTTTAAACATGACTTTCGTGCGTAACTTGCAGTTGATCTATTGAAGGCAACAATGCATTTGTTTAGCCTTGAAGTCATGTCAATGAGTCTCTTCTAGTCATTAAATCATTCTAAATTAATTCGAACGAATTCTATTTTTGCCCTTCAAACATTATTTTCTTACATAACTTGTAATTAATCTATTGAAGACGACAATGGTTTATTTTAGCGTTAAAAAGCATATCACTCAGTCTTTTCAATCATTAAATTGTTTGAAGGACTTCGAACCAATTCTCTTTTTGCATTTAGAACGCGACTTTCATGCATAACTTGCAATTGATCTATTGATGGCAACTTTGCATTTTTTAGCGTTCAAGTCATATTTTTGCGTCTCTTTTTGTCAGTAAATCATTCTAAATCACTTCGAACGAAATTCGGCCTTTAAACATGACTTTCGTGCGTAACCCGCAGTTGATCTATTGAAGGCAACAATGCATTTGTTTAGCCTTAAAGTCATGTCACTGAGTCTCTTCCAGTCATTAAATCATTCTAAATTAATTCGAACGAATTCTATTTTTGCACTTCAAACATTATTTTCTTACATAACTTGTAATTAATCTATTGAAGACGACAATGCACTATTTTAGCGTTAAAAAGCATATCACTCAGTCTTTTCAATCATTAAATTGTTTGAAGGCACGTCGAACCAATTCTCTTTTTGCATTTAGAACGCGACTTTCATGCATAACTTGCAATTGATCTATTGATGGCACCTAAGCATTTTTTACCCTTAATATCATATTTTTGTGTCTCATTTAGTCAGTAAATCATTGTAAATCAGTTCGAACGAAATTCAGCCTTTAAACATGACTTTCGTGCGTAACCCGCAGTTGACTATTGAAGGCAACAATGCATTTGTTTAGCCTTAAAGTCATATCACTGACTCTCTTCTAGTCATTAAATCATTCTAAATTAATTCGAACGAATTCTATTTTTGCACTTCAAACATTATTTTCTTACATAACTTGTAATTAATCTATTGAAGACGACAATGCACTATTTTAGCGTTAAAAAGCATATCACTCAGTCTTTTCAATCATTAAATTGTTTGAAGGCACTTCGAACCAATTCTCTTTTTGCATTTAGAACGCGACTTTCATGCATAACTTGCAATTGATCTATTGATGGCACCTATGCATTTTTTACACTTAAAGTCATATTTTTGCGTCTCTTTTAGTCAGTAAATCATTGTAAATAACTTCGAACGAAATTCAGCATTTAAACATGACTTTCGTGCGTAACCCGCAGTTGATCTATTGAAGGCAACAATGCATTTGTTTAGCCTTAAAGTCATGTCACTGAGTCTCTTCTAGTCATTAAATCATTCTAAATTAATTCGAACGAATTCTATTTTTGCCCTTCAAACATTTTTTTCTTACATAACTTGTAATTAATCTATTGAAGACAACAATGCATTATTTTACCGTTAAAAAGCATATCACTCTGTCTTTTCAATCATTAAATTGTTTGAGGCTCTTCGAACCAATTCTATCTTTGCATTTAAAACGCGACTTTCATGCATAAGTTGCAATTGATCTATTGATGGCAACTATGCATTTTTTAGCCGTAAAGTCATATTTTTGCGTCTCTTTTTGTCAGTAAATCATTCTAAATCACTTCGAACGAAATTCGGCCTTTAAACATGACTTTTGTCCGTAACATGCAGTTGATCTATTGAAGGCAACAATGCATTTGTTTAGCCTTAAAGTCATGTCACTGAGTCTCTTCTAGTCATTAAATCATTCTAAATTAATTCGAACTAATTCTATTTTTGCCCTTTTGAACATTATTTTCTTACATAACCTGTAATTAATCTATTGGAGGCAACAATGCATTATTTTAGCGTTAAAAAGCATATCACTCAGTCTTTTCAATCATTAAATTGTTTGAAGGACTTCAAACCAATTCTCTTTTTGCATTTAGAACGCGACTTTCATTCATAACTTGCAATTGATCTATTGATGGCAAGTATACATCTTTTAGCGTTAAAGTCATATTTTTGCGTCTCTTTTTCTCAGTAAATCATTCTAAATCACTTCGAACGAAATTCGGCCTTTAAACATGACTTTCGTGCGTAACTTGCAGTTGATCTATTGAAGGCAACAATGCATTTGTTTAGCCTTAAAGTCATGTCACTGAGTCTCTTCTAGTCATTAAATCATTCTAAATTAATTCGAACGAATTCCATTTTTGCACTTCAAACATTATTTTCTTACATAACTTGTAATTAATCTATTGAAGACAGATATGCACTATTTTAGCGTTAAAAAGAATATCACTCAGTCTTTTCAATCATTAAATTGTTTGAAGGCACTTCGAACCAATTCTCTTTTTGGATTTAGAACGCGACTTTCATGCATAACTTGCAATTGATCTATTGATGGCACCTATGCATTTTTTACCCTTAAAGTCATATTTTTGCGTCTCTTTTAGTCAGTAAATCATTCTAAATCACTTCGAACGAAATTCAGCCTTTAAACATGACTTTCGTGTTTAACCCGCAGTTGATCTATTGAAGGCAACAATGCATTTGTTTAGCCTTAAAGTCATGTCACTGAGTCTCTTCTAGTCATTGAAACATTCTAAATTAATTCGAACGAATTCTACTTTTGCCCTTCAAACATTATTTTCTTACATAACTTGTAATTAATCTATTGAAGACAACAATGCATTATTTTTGCGTTAAAAAGCATATCACTCTGTCTTTTCAATCATTAAATTGTTTGAAGGCTCTTCGAACCAATTCTATTTTTGCATTTAAAACGCGACTTTCATGCATAACTTGCAATTGATCTATTGATGGCAACTATGTATTTTTTAGCGTTAAAGTCATATTTTCGCATCTCTTTTTGTCAGTAAATCATTCTAATTCACTTCGAACGAAATTCGGCCTTTAAACATGACTTTTGTTCGTAACTTGCAGTTGATCTATTGAAGGCAACAATGCATTTGTTTTGCCTTAAAGTCATGTCACTGAGTCTCTTCTAGTCATTAAATCATTCTAAATTAATTCGAACTAATTCTATTTTTGCCCTTCAAAAATTATTTTCTTACATAACCTGTAATTAATCTATTGAAGACAACAATGCATTATTTTAGCGTTAAAAAGCATATCACTCAGTCTTTTCAATCATTAAATTGTTTCAAGGCACTTCGAACCAATTCTCTTTTTGCATTTACAACGCGAATTTCATGCATAACTTGTAATTGATCTATTGATGGCAACTAAGCATTTGTTTAGACTTAAAGTCATATTTTTGCGTCTCTTTTTGTCAGTAAATCATTCTAAATCACTTCGAACGAAATTCGGCCTTTAAACATGACTTTCGTGCGTAACTTGCAGTTGATCTATTGAAGGCAACAATGCATTTGTTTAGCCTTAAAGTCATGTCACTGAGTCTCTTCGAATCATTAAATCATTCTAAATTAATTCGAACGAATTCTATTTTTGCCCTTCAAACATTATTTTCTTACATAACTTGTAATTAATCTATTGAAGACGACAATGCATTATTTTAGCGTTAAAAAGCAAATCACTCAGTCTTTTCAATCATTAAATTGTTTGAAGGACTTCGAAACAATTCTCTTTTTGCATTTAGAACGCGACTTTCATGCATAACTTGCAATTGATCTATTGATGGCAACTATGCATTTTTTAGCGTTAAAGTCATATTTTTGCGTCTCTTTTTGTCAGTAAATCATTCTAAATCACTTCGAACGAAATTTGGCCTTTAAACATGACTTTCGTGCGTAACTTGCAGTTGATCTATTGAAGGCAACAATGCATTTGTTTAGCCTTAAAGTCATGTCATTGAGTCTCTTCTAGTCATTAAATCATTCTAAATTAATTCGAATGAATTCTATTTTTGCCCTTCAAACATTATTTTCTTACATAACCTGTAATTAATCTATTGAAGACAACAATGCATTATTTTAGCGTTGAAAAGCATATCACTCTGTCTTTTCAATCATTAAATTGTTTGAAGGCTCTTCGAAGCAATTCTATTTTTGCATTTAGAATGCGACTTTCATGCATAACTTGTAATTGATCTATTGATGGCAACTATGCATTTTTTTAGCCTTAAATTCATATTTTTCCGTCTCTTTTTGTCTGTAAATCATTTTAAATCACTCCGAACGAAATTCGGCCTTTAAACATGACTTTCGTGCGTAACTTGCAGTTGATCTATTGAAGGCAACAATGCATTTGTTTAGCCTTAAAGTCATGTCACTGAGTCTCTTCTAGTCATTAAATCATTCTAAATTAATTCGAACGAATTCTATTTTTTCCCTTCAAACATTATTTTCTTACATAACTTGTAATTAATCTTTTGAAGACAACAATGCATTATTTTAGCGTTAAAAAGCATATCACTCTGTCTTTTCAATCATTAAATTGTTTGAAGGCTCTTCGAAGCAATTCTATTTTTGCATTTAAAACGCGACTTTCATGCATAACTTGCAATTGATCTATTGATGGCAACTATGCATTTTTTAGCCTTAAAGTCATATTTTTGCGTCTCTTTTTGTCAGTAAATCATTCTAAATCACATCGAACAAAATTCGGCCTTTAAACATGACTTTCGTGCGTAACTTGCAGTTGATCTATTGAAGGCAACAATGCATTTGTTTAGCCTTAAAGTCATATCACTGAGTCTCTTCTAGTCATTAAATCATTCTAAATTAATTCGAACGAATTCTATTTTTGCCCTTCAAACATTATTTTCTTACATAACTTGTAATTTATCTATTGAAGACAACAATGCATAATTTTAGCATTAAAAAGCATATCACTCAGTCTTTTCAATCATTAAATTGTTTGAAGGCACTTCGAACCAATTCTCGTTTTGCATTTAAAACGCCACTTTCATGCATAACTTGCACTTGATCTATTGAAGGCGACTATTCATTTTTTAGCCTTAAAGTCATATTATTGCGTCTCTTTCAATCAGTAAATCATTCTAAATCACTTCGAACGAAATTCGGCCTTTAAGCATGACTTTCGTGCGTAACTTGCAGTTGATCTATTGAAGGCAACAATGCATTTGTTTAGCCTTAAAGTCATGTCACTGAGTCTCTTCTAGTCATTAAATCATTCTACATTAATTCGAACGAATTCTATTTTTGCCCTTCAAACATTATTTTCTTACATAACTTGTAATTAATCTATTGAAGACGACAATGCACTATTTTAGCGTTAAAAAGCATATCACTCAGTCTTTTCAATCATTAAATTGTTTGAAGGACTTCGAACCAATTCTCTTTTTGCATTTAGAACGCGACTTTCATGCATAACTTGCAATTGATCTATTGATGGCAACTATGCATTTTTTAGCCTTCAATTCATATTTTCCGTCTCTTTTTGTCAGTAAATCATTCTAAATCACTTTGAACGAAATTCGGCCTTTAAACATGACTTTCGTGCGTAACATGCAGTTGATCTATTGAAGGCAACAATGCATTTGTTTAGCCTTAAAGTCATGTCACTGAGTCTCTTCTAGTCATTAAATCATTCTAAATTAATTCGAACGAATTCTATTTTTGCCCTTCAAACATTATTTTCTTACATAACTTGTAATTAATCTATTGAAGACGACAATGCACTATTTTAGCGTTAAAATGCATATCACTCAGTCTTTTCAATCTTTAAATTGTTTGAAGGACTTCGAACCAATTCTCTTTTTGCATTTAGAACGCGACTTTCATGCATAACTTGCAATTGATCTATTGATGGCAACTATGCATTTTTTTGCCTTAAAGTCATATTTTTGCGTCTCTTTTTCTCAGTAAATCATTCTGAATCACATCGAACGAATTTCGGCCTTTAAACATGACTTTTGTGCGTAACTTGCAAATGATCTATTGAAGGCAACTATGCATTTTTTAGCCTTAAAGTCGTATAATTGCGTCTCTTTCAGTCATTAAATCATTCTCAATCACTTCGAACAAACTTCACACTTTAAACATGACTTCCATGCATAACTTGCACTTTATCTACTGAAAGCAACAATGCAATTGTTTAGCCTTATTGTCATGTCATTGAGTCTCTTGTAGTGATTAAATCCTTCAAAATAAATTGGAACGAATTATACTTTCGCGCTTCAAACCTTATTTTCTTATATGACTTGCAATTAATCTATTACGGACAACAATGCATTATTTTTACCAAAAAAAGCATGTCATTCAGTCTTTTCATATCATTAAATTATTTGAAAGCATGTCGAACCAATTCTATTTTTGCACTTAAAACCCGACTTTCGTGCATAACTTGCAAATGATCTATTGAAGGCAACTATGCATTTTTTTTAGGCTTAAAGTCGTATGATTGCGTCTCTTTCAGTCATTAAATCATTCTAAATCACTTAAAACGAACTTCACACTTTAAACATGACTTCCATGCATAACTTGCACTTGATCTATTGAAGGCAACAATGCAATTGTTTAGCCTTAAAATCATGTCATTGAGTCTCTTGTAGTGATTAAGTCATTCTAAATAAATTCGAACAAATTCTATTTTCTTCTTTCAAACGTGATTTTCTTACATAACTTGCAATTCATTTATTGCAGACAACGATGCATTATTTTAGGCTGAAAAAGCATATCATTCAGTCTTTTCATATCATTAAATTATTTGAAAGCACGTCGAACCAATTCTATTTTTGCATTTAAAACACGACTTTCGTGCATAACTTGCAAATGATCTATTGAAGGCAACTATGCATTTTTTTAGCCTTAAAGTCGTATAATTGCGTCTCTTTCAGTCATTAAATCATTCTAAATCACTTCGAACAAACTTCACACTTTAAACATGACTTCCATGCATAACTTGCAGTTGATCTATTGAAGGCAACAATGCAATTGTTTAGCCTTAAAATCATGTCATTGAGTCTCTTGTAGTGATTAAATCCTTCAAAATAAATTGGAACGAATTCTACTTTCGCCTTTTAAACATGATTTTCTTATATAACTTGCAATTAATTTATTGCAGACAACAATGCATTATTTTTGCCTTAAAAAGCCTATTATTCTGTCTTTTCATATCATTAAATTATTTGAAAGCACGTCGAACGAATTATATTTTTGCATTTAAAACACGACTTTCATGCATAACTTGCAAATGATCTATTGAAGGCACCTATGCATTTTTTTAGACTTAAAGTCGTATAATTGCGTCTCTTTCAGTCATTAAATCATTCTAAATCACTTCGAACGAAATTCGCATTTTAAACATGAATTTCGTGCATAACTTGCACTTGATCTATTGTAGGCAACAATGCATGTGTTTAGCCTTAAAATAATGTCATTGAGTCTCTTGTAGTGATTAAGTTATTCTAAATAAATTCGAACGAATTCTGTTTTCGCTCTTCAAACATGATTTTCTTACATAACTTACAAATAATCTTTTGCAGACAACAATGCATTATTTTAGCCTTAAAATGCATATCATTCAGTCTTTTCATATCATTATATTATTTGAAAGCACATCGAACGAATTCTATTTTTCCAATTAAAACACGACTTTCATGCATAACTTGCAAATGATCTATTGATGGCAACTATGAATTTTTTTAGACTTAAAGTCGTATAATTGCGTCTCTTTCAGCCATTAAATAATTCTAAATCACTTCGAACAAAATTCGCATTTTAAACATGAATTTCGTGCATAACTTGCACTTGATCTATTGTAGGCAACAATGCATTTGTTTAGCCTTAAAATCATCTCATTGAGTCTCTTGTAGTGATTAAGTCATTCTAAATAAATTCGAATGAATTCTATTTTCGCCCGACAAACATGATTTTCTTATAAAACCTGCAAATTATCTTTCGCAGACAACAATGCATTATTTTAGCCTCAAAATGCATATCATTAAGTCTTTTCATATCATTATATTATTTGAAAGCACATCGAACCAATTCTATTTTTGCATTTAAAACACGACTTTCATGCATAACTTGCAAATGATCTATTGATGGCAACTATGAATTTTTTTAGACTTAAAGTCGTATAATTGCGTCTCTTTCGGCCATTAAATCATTCTAAATCACTTCGAACGAAATTCGCATTTTAAACATGAATTTCGTGCAACACTTGCACTTGATCTATTGTAGGCAACAATGGATTTGTTTAGCCTTAAAATCATGTCATTGAGTCTCTTGTACTGATTAAATCATTCTAAATTAATTCGAAGAAATTCGATTTTCGCCCTTCAAACATGATTTTCTTACATAACTTGCAATTAATCTATTGCAGACAACGATGCATGATTTTAGCCTGAAAAAGCATATCATTTAGTCTTTTCATATCATTAAATTATTTGAAAGCACGTCGAACCAATTATATTTTTGCATTTAAAACACGACTTTCGTGCATAACTTGCAAAAGATCTATTGAAGGCAACTATGCATTTTTTTAGACTTAAAGTCGTATAATTGCGTCTCTTTCAGTCATTAAATCATTCTAAATCACTTCGTACGAAATTCGCATTTTAAACATAAATTTCGTGCATAACTTGCACTTGATCTATTGTAGGCAACAATGCATTTGTTTAGCCTTAAAATCATGTCATTGAGTCTCTTGTAGTGATTAAGTCATTCTAAATAAATTCGAACAAATTCTAGTTTCGCCCTTCAAACACGATTTTCTTACATAACTTGCAAATAATCTATTGCAGACAACAGTGCATTATTTTAGCCTGAAAAAGCATATCATTTAGTCTTTTCATATCGATAAATTATTTGAAAGCACGCTGAACCATTCTATTTTTCCATTTAAAACACGACTTTCATGCATAACTTGCAAATGATCTATTGAAGGCAAATATGCATTTTTTTAGCCTTAAAGTCGTATAATTACGTCTCTTTCAACCATTAAATAATTCTAAATCACTTCGAACAAAATTCGCATTTTAAACATGAATTTCGTGCATAACTTGCACTTGATCTATTGTAGGCAACAATGCATTTGTTTAGCCTTAAAATCATGTCATTGAGTCTCTTGTAGTGATTAAGTCATTCTAAATAAATTCGAACGAATTCTATTTTCGCCCGACAAACATGATTTTCTTATATAACTTGCAAATTATCTTTTGCAGACAACAATGCATTATTTTAGCCTTAAAATGCATATCATTCAGTCTTTTCATATCATTATATTATTTGAAAGCACATCGAACGAATTCTATTTTTGCATTTCAAACACGACTTTCATGCATAACTTGCAAATGATCTATTGATGGCAACTATGAATTTTTTTAGACTTAAAGTCGTATAATTGCGTCTCTTTCAGCCATTAAATAATTCTAAATCACTTCGAACAAAATTCGCATTTTAAACATGAATTTCGTGCATAACTTGCACTTGATCTATTGTAGGCAACAATGGATTTGTTTAGCCTTAAAATCATGTCATTGAGTCTCTTGTACTGATTAAATCATTCTAAATTAATTCGAACGAATTCGATTTTCGCCCTTCGAACATGATTTTCTCACATAACTTGCAATTAATTTGTTGCAGACAACGATGCATGATTTTAGCCTGAAAAAGCATATCATTTAGTCTTTTCATATCATTAAATTATTTGAAAGCACGTCGAACCAATTATATTTTTGCATTTAAAACACGACTTTCGTGCATAACTTGCAAAAGATCTATTGAAGGCAACTATGCATTTTTTTAGACTTAAAGTCATATAACTGCGTCTCTTTCAGTCATTAAATCATTCTAAATCACTTGGAACGAAATTCGCATTTTAAACATGAATTTCGTGCATAACTTGCACTTGATCTATTGTAGGCAACAATGCATTTGTTTAGCGTTAAAATCATGTCATTGAGTCTCCTGTAGTGATTAAGTCATTCTAAATAAATTCGAACGGATTCTATTTTCTCCTTTCAAACGTGATTTTCTTACATAACTTGCAATTCATCTATTGCAGACAACGATGCATTATTTTAGCCTGAAAGAGCATATCATTCAGTCTTTTCATATCATTAAATTATTTGACAGCACGTCGAACCAATTCTATTTTTGCATTTAAAACACGTCTTTCGTGCATAACTTGCAAATGATCTATTTAAAGGCAACTATGCATTTTTATAGCCTTAACGTCGTATAATTGCGTCTCTTTCAGTCCTTAAATCATTCTAAATCACTTCGAACAAACTTTACACTTTAAACATGACTTCCATGCATAACTTGCAGTTGATCTATTGAAGGCAACAATGCAATTGTTTAGCCTTAAAATCATGTCATTGAGTCTCTTGTAGTGATTAAGTCATTCTAAATAAATTGGAACGAATTCTACTTTCGCCTTTTAAACATGATTTTCTTATATAACTTGCAAATAATCTATTGCGGACAACAGTGCATTATTTTAGCCTTAAAATGCATATCGTTCAGTCTTTTCATATCATTATATTATTTGAAAGTAGATCAAACCATTCTATTTTTGCATTAAAACACGACTTTCATGCATAACTTGCAAATGATCTATTGAAGGCAACTATGCATTTTTTTAGACTTAAGGTCATATAATTGCGTCTCTTTCAGTCATTAACTCATTCTAAATCACTTGGAACGAAATTCGCATTTTAAACATGAATATCGTGCATAACTTGCACTTGATCTATTGTAGGCAACAATGCATTTGTTTAGCGTGAAAATCATGACATTGAGTCTCTTGTACTGATTAAATCATTCTAAATTAATTCGAACAAATTCTATTTTTGCCCTTCAAACATCATTTTCTTACATAACTTGCAATTAATCTATTGCAGACAATGATGCATTATTTTAGCCGGAAAAAGCATATCATTTAGTCTTTTCATATCATTAAATTATTTGACAGCACGTCGAACCAATTCTATTTTTGCATTTAAAACACTACTTTCATGCATAACTTGCAAATGATCTATTGAAGGCAACTATGCATTTTTTTAGCCTTAAAGTCGTATAATTGCGCCTCTTTCAGTCATTAAATCATTCTAAATCACTTCGAACAAACTTCACCCTTTAAACACGAGTTCCATGCATAACTTGCACTTGATCTATTGAAGGCAACAATGCAATTGTTTAGCCTTAAAATCATGTCATTGAGTCTCTTGTAGTGATTACATCCTTGAAAATAAATTGGAACGAATTCTACTTTCGCCCTTCAAACATCATTTTCTTATATGACTTGCAATTAATCTATTGCTGACAACAATGCACTATTTTTGCTTAAAAAAGCATATCATTCAGTCTTTTCATATCATTAAATTATTTGAAAGCACGTCGAGCCAATTCTATTTGTGCACTTAAAACACGACTTTCGTGCATAACTTGCAAATGATCTATCGAAGGCAACTATGCATTTTTTTAGGCTTAAAGTCGTATGATTGCGCCTCTTTCAGTCATTAAATCATTCTAAATCACTTCGAACGAACTTCACACTTTAAACATGACTTCCATGCATAACTTGAACTTGATCTATTGAAGGCAACAATGCAATTGTTTAGCCTTAAAATCATGTCATTGAGTCTCTTGTAGTGATTAAGTCATTCTAAATAAATTCGAACGAATTCTATTTTCTCCTTTCAAACGTGATTTTCTTACATAACTTGCAATTCATCTATTGCAGACAACGATGCATTATTTTAGCTGGAAAAAGCATATCATTTAGTCTTTTCATCTCATTAAATTATTTGAAAGCACGTCGAACCAATTCTATTTTTGCACTTAAAACACGACTATCGTGCATAACTTGCAAATGATCTATTGAAGGTAACTTTGCATTTTTTTAGCCTTAAAGTCGTATAACTGCGTCTCTTTCAGTCATTAAATCATTCTAAATCACTTCGAACATACTTCACACTTTAAACACGAGTTCCATGCATAACTTGCACTTGATCTATTGAAGGCAACAATGCAATTGTTTAGCCTTAAAATCATGTCATTGAGTCTCTTGTAGTTATTACATTCTTGAAAATAAATTGGAACGAATTCTACTTTCGCCCTTCAAACATCATTTTCTTATATGACTTGCAATTAATCTATTGCCGACAACAATGCATTATTTTTGCTTAAAAAAGCATATCATTCAGTCTTTTCATATCATTAAATTATTTGAAAGCACGTCGAGCCAATTCTATTTGTGCACTTAAAACACGACTTTCGTGCATAACTTGCAAATGATCTATCGAAGGCAACTATGCATTTTTTTAGGCTTAAAGTCATATGATTGCGCCTCTTTCAGTCATTAAATCATTCTAAATCACTTCGAACGAACTTCACACTTTAAACATGACTTCCATGCATAACTTGAACTTGATCTATTGAAGGCAACAATGCAATTGTTTAGCCTTAAAATCATGTCATTGAGTCTCTTGTAGTGATTAAGTCATTCTAAATAAATTCGAACGAATTCTATTTTCTCTTTTCAAACGTGATTTTCTTACATAACTTGCAATTCATCTATTGCAGACAACGATGCATTATTTTAGCTGGAAAAAGCATATCATTTAGTCTTTTCATATCATTAAATTATTTGAAAGCACGTCGAACCAATTCTATTTTTGCACTTAAAACACGACTATCGTGCATAACTTGCAAATGATCTATTGAAGGTAACTTTGCATTTTTTTAGCCTTAAAGTCGTATAACTGCGTCTCTTTCAGTCATTAAATCATTCTAAATCACTTCGAACAAACTTCACACTTTAAACATGACTTCCATGCATAACTTGCAGTTGATCTATTGAAGGCAACAATGCAATTGTTTAGCCGTAAAATCATGTCATTGAGTCTCTTGTAGTGATTAAGTCATTCTAAATAAATTCGAACGAATTCGAATTTCTCCTCTGAAACGTGATTTTCTTACATAACTTGCAATTCATCTATTGCAGACAACGATTCATGATTTTAGCCTGAAAAAGCATATCATTCAGTCTTTTCATATCATTAAATTATTTGAAAGCACGCCGAACGAATTCTACTTTTGCATTTAAAACACGACTTTCGTGCATAACTTGGAAATGATCTATTGAAGGCAAATATGCATTTTTTTTTAGCCTTAAAGTCGTATAATTGCGTCTCTTTCAGTCACTAAATCATTCTAAATCACTTCGAACGAAATTCGCATTTTAAACATGAATTTCGTGCAGAACATGCACTTGATCTATTGTAGGCAACAATGCATTTGTTTAGCCTTAAAATCATGTCATTGAGTCTCTTGTAGTGATTAAGTCATTCTAAATAAATTCGAACGAATTCTATTTTCGCCCTTCAAACATGATTTTCTTACATAACTTGCAAATAATCTATTGCAGACAACAGTGCATTATTTTAGCCTTAAAATGCATATCATTTAGTCTTTTCATATCATTATATTATTTGAAAGCACGCCGAACCAATTCTATTTTTGCATTTAAACACGACTTTCATACATAACTTGCAAATGATCTATTGAAGGCAACTATGCATTTTTTTAGACTTAAAGTCATATAATTGCGTCTCCTTCAGTCATTAAATCATTCTAAATCACTTGGAACGAATAATCGCATTTTAAACATGAATTTCATGCATAACTTGCACTTGATCTATTGTAGGCAACAATGCATTTATTTAGCGTTAAAATCATGTCATTGAGTCTTTTGTACTGATTAAATCATTCTAAATTAATTCGAACGAATTCTATTTTTGCCCTTCAAACATCATTTTCTTACATAACTTGCAATTAATCTATTGCAGACAACGATGCATTATTTTAGCCGGAAAAAGCATATCATTTAGTCTTTTCATATCATTAAATTATTTGAAAGCACGTCGAACCAATTCTATTTTTGCATTTAAAACACGACTTTCATGCATAACTTGCAAATGATCTATTGAAGGCAACTATGCATTTTTTTAGCCATAAAATCGTATAATTGCGCCTCTTTGAGTCATTAAATCATTCTAAATCACTTCGAACAAACTTCACACTTTAAACACGACTTCCATGCATAACTTGCACTTGATCTATTGAAGGCAACAATGCAATTGTTTAGCCTTAAAATCATGTCATTGAGTCTCTTGTAGTGATTACATCCTTGAAAATAAATTGGAACGAATTCTACTTTCGCCCTTCAAACATCATTTTCTTATATGACTTGCAATTAATCTATTGCCGACAACAATGCATTATTTTAGCCTTAAACTGCATATCGTTCAGTCTTTCCATATCATTATATTATTTGAAAGCAGATCAAACCATTCTATTTTTGCATTAAAACATGACTTTCATGCATAACTTGCAAATGATCTATTGAAGGCAACTATGCATTTTTTTAGGCTTAAAGTCGTATGATTGCACCTCTTTCAGTCATTAAATCATTCTAAATCACTTCGAACGAACTTCACACTTTAAACATGACTTCCATGCATAACTTGAACTTGATCTATTGAAAGCAACAATGCAATTGTTTAGCCTTAAAATCATGTCATTGAGTCTCTTGTAGTGATTAAGTCATTCTAAATAAATTCGAACGAATTCTATTTTCTCCTTTCAAACGTGATTTTCTTACATAACTTGCAATTCATCTATTGCAGACAACGATGCATTATTTTAGCCGGAAAAAGCATATCATTTAGTCTTTTCATATCATTAAATTATTTGAAAGCACGCCGAACCAATTCTATTTTTGCATTTAAACACGACTTTCATACATAACTTGCAAATGATCTATTGAAGGCAACTATGCATTTTTTTAGACTTAAAGTCATATAATTGCGTCTCCTTCAGTCATTAAATCATTCTAAATCACTTGGAACGAATAATCGCATTTTAAACATGAATTTCATGCATAACTTGCACTTGATCTATTGTAGGCAACAATGCATTTATTTAGCGTTAAAATCATGTCATTGAGTCTTTTGTACTGATTAAATCATTCTAAATTAATTCGAACGAATTCTATTTTTGCCCTTCAAACATCATTTTCTTACATAACTTGCAATTAATCTATTGCAGACAACGATGCATTATTTTAGCCGGAAAAAGCATATCATTTAGTCTTTTCATATCATTAAATTATTTGAAAGCACGTCGAACCAATTCTATTTTTGCATTTAAAACACGACTTTCATGCATAACTTGCAAATGATCTATTGAAGGCAACTATGCATTTTTTTAGCCATAAAATCGTATAATTGCGCCTCTTTGAGTCATTAAATCATTCTAAATCACTTCGAACAAACTTCACACTTTAAACACGACTTCCATGCATAACTTGCACTTGATCTATTGAAGGCAACAATGCAATTGTTTAGCCTTAAAATCATGTCATTGAGTCTCTTGTAGTGATTACATCCTTGAAAATAAATTGGAACGAATTCTACTTTCGCCCTTCAAACATCATTTTCTTATATGACTTGCAATTAATCTATTGCCGACAACAATGCATTATTTTAGCCTTAAACTGCATATCGTTCAGTCTTTCCATATCATTATATTATTTGAAAGCAGATCAAACCATTCTATTTTTGCATTAAAACATGACTTTCATGCATAACTTGCAAATGATCTATTGAAGGCAACTATGCATTTTTTTAGGCTTAAAGTCGTATGATTGCACCTCTTTCAGTCATTAAATCATTCTAAATCACTTCGAACGAACTTCACACTTTAAACATGACTTCCATGCATAACTTGAACTTGATCTATTGAAAGCAACAATGCAATTGTTTAGCCTTAAAATCATGTCATTGAGTCTCTTGTAGTGATTAAGTCATTCTAAATAAGTTCGAACGAATTCTATTTTCTCCTTTCAAACGTGATTTTCTTACATAACTTGCAATTCATCTATTGCAGACAACGATGCATTATTTTAGCCGGAAAAAGCATATCATTTAGTCTTTTCATATCATTAAATTATTTGAAAGCACGTCGAACCAATTCTATTTTTGCACTTAAAACACGACTATCGTGCATAACTTGCAAATGATCTATTAAAGGTAACTTTGCATTTTTTTAGCCTTAAAGTCGTATAATTGCGTCTCTTTCAGTCATTAAATCATTCTAAATCACTTCGAACAAACTTCACACTTTAAACATGACTTCCATGCATAACTTGCACTTGATCTATTGAAGGCAACAATGCAACTGTTTAGCCTTAAAATCATGTCATTGAGTCTCTTCTCGTCGTTAAATCATTCTAAATTAAGTCGAACGAATTCTATTTTCTCCTTTGAAACGTGATTTTCTTACATAACTTGCAATTCATCTATTGCAGACAACGATGCATGATTTTAGCCCGAAAAAGCATATCATTCAGTCTCTTCATATCATTAAATTATTTGAAAGCACGCCCAACGAGTTCTACTTTTGCATTTAAAACACGACTTTCGTGCATAACTTGGAAATGATCTATTGAAGGCAAATATGCATTTTTTTTAGCCTTAAAGTCGTATGATTGCGTCTCTTTCAGTCATTAAATCATTCTAAATCACTTCGAACGAAATTCGCATTTTAAACATGAATTTCGTGCATAACTTGCACTTGATCTATTGTAGGCAACAATGCATTTTTTTAGCCTTAAAATCATGTCACTGAGTCTCTTGTAGTGATTAAGTCATTCTAAATAAATTCGAACGAATTCTATTTTTGCACGACAAACATGATTTTCTTACATAACCTGCAAATCATCTTTTGCAGACAACGATGCATTATTTTAGCCTGAAAAAGCATATCATTTAGTCTTTTCATCTCATTATATTATTTGAAAGCACATCGAACCAATTCTATTTTTGCATTTAAAACACGACTTTCATGCATAACTTGCAAATGATCTATTGAAGGCAACTATGCATTTTTTTAGCCTTAAAGTCGTATAATTGCGTCTCTTTCAGTCATTAAATCATTCTAAATCACTTCGAACGAACTTCACACTTTAAACATGACTTCCATGCATAACTTGCACTTGATCTATTGAAGGCAACAATGCAATTGTTTAGCCTTAAAATCATGTCATTGAGTCTCTTGTAGTGATTAAGTCATTCTAAATAAATTCGAACGAATTATATTTTCTCCTTTCAAACGTGATTTTCTTACATAACTTGCAATTCATCTATTGCAGACAACGATGCATTATTTTAGCCTGAAAAAGCATATCATTAAGTCTTTTCATATCATTAAATTATTTGAAAGCACGTCAAACCAATTCTATTTTTGCATTTAAAACACGACTTTCGTGCATAACTTGCAAATGATCTATTGAAGGCAACTATGCATTTTTTTAGCCTTAAAGTCGTATAATTGCGTCTCTTTCAGTCATTAAATCATTCTAAATCACTTCGAACAAACTTCACACTTTAAACATGACTTCCATGCGTAACTTACAGTTGATCTATTGAAGGCAACAATGCAATTGTTTAGCCTTAAAATCATGTCATTGAGTCTCTTGTAGTGATTAAGTCATTCTAAATAAATTGGAACGAATTCTACTTTCGCCTTTTAAACATGATTTTCTTATATAACTTGCAAATAATCTATTGCGGACAACAGTGCATTATTTTAGCCTTAAACTGCATATCGTTCAGTCTTTCCATATCATTATATTATTTGAAAGCAGATCAAACCATTCTATTTTTGCATTAAAACATGACTTTCATGCATAACTTGCAAATGATCTATTGAAGGCAACTATGCATTTTTTTAGGCTTAAAGTCGTATGATTGCGTCTCTTTCAGTCATTAAATCATTCTAAATCACTTGGAACGAACTTCACACTTTAAACATGACTTCCATGCATAACTTACACTTGATCTATTGAAGGCAACAATGCGTTTGTTTAGCCTTCAAATCATGTCATTGAGTCTCTTGTACTGATTAAGTCATTCTAAATAAATTCGAACGAATTATATTTTCTCCTTTCAAACGTGATTTTCTTACATAACTTGCAATTCATCTATTGCAGACAACGATGCATTATTTTAGCCTGAAAAAGCATATCATTAAGTCTTTTCATATCATTAAATTATTTGAAAGCACGTCAAACCAATTCTATTTCTGCATTTAAAACACGACTTTCGTGCATAACTTGCAAATGATCTATTGAAGGCAACTATGCATTTTTTTAGACTTAAAGTCGTATAATTGCGTCTCTTTCAGTCATTAAATCATTCTAAATCACTTCGAACAAACTTCAAACTTTAAACATGACTTCCATGCATAACTTGCAGTTGATCTATTGTAGGCAACAATGCATTTGTTTAGCCTTAAAATCATGTCATTGAGTCTCTTGTAGTGATTAAGTCATTCTAAATAAATTCGAACGAATTCTATTTTCGCCCTTCAAACATGATTTTCTTACATAACTTGCAATTAATCTATTGCAGACAACGATGCATTATGTTTGCCTAAAAAAGCATATCATTCAGTCTTTTCATATCATTAAATTATTTGAAAGCACGTCGAACGAATTCTATTTTTGCATTTAAAACACGACTTTCATGCATAACTTGCAAATGATCTATTGAAGGCAACTATGCATTTTTTTAGGCTTAAAGTCGTATGATTGCGTCTCTTTCAGTCATTAAATCATTCTAAATCACTTCGAACAAACTTCACACTTTAAACATGACTTCCATGCGTAACTTGCAGTTGATCTATTGAAGGCAACAATGCAATTGTTTAGCCTTAAAATCATGTCATTGAGTCCCTTGTAGTGATGAAGTCATTCCAAATAAATTTGAACGAATTCTACTTTCTCCTTTCAAACGTGATTTTCTTACATAACTTGCAATTCACCTATTGCAGACAACGATGCATTATTTTAGCCTGAAAAAGCATATCATTTAGTCTTTTCATATCATTAAATTATTTGAAAGCACGTCGAACCAATTCTATTTTTGCATTTAAAACACGACTTTCATGCATAACTTGCAAATGATCTATTGAAGGCAACTATGCATTTTTTTAGACTTAAAGTCGTATAATTGCGTCTCTTTTAGTCATTAAATCATTCTAAATCACTTCGAACGAAATTCGCATTTTAAACATGAATTTCGTGCATAACTTGCACTTGATCTATTGTAGGCTACAATGCATTTGTTTAGCCTGAAAATCATGTCATTGAGTCTCTTGTACTGATTAAATCATTCTAAATTAATTCGAACGAATTCGATTTTCGCCCTTTAAACATAATTTTCTTACATAACTTGCAATTAATCTACTGCAGACAACGATGCATTATTTTAGCCTGAAAAAGCATATCATTCAGTCTTTTCATATCATTAAATTATCTGAAAGCACGTCGAACCAATTCTATTTTTGCATTTAAAACACGACTTTCATGGATAACTTGCAAATGATCTATTGCAGGCAACTATGCATTTTTTTAACCTTAAAGTCGTATAATTGCGTCTCTTTCAGTCATTAAATCATTCTAAATCACTTCGAACGAACTTCACACTTTAAACATGACTTCCATGCATAACTTGCACTTGATCTATTGAAGGCAACAATGCAATTGTTTAGCCTTAAAATCATGTCATTGAGTCTCTTGTAGTGATTAAGTCATTCTAAATAAATTCGAACGAATTATATTTTCTCCTTTCAAACGTGATTTTCTTACATAACTTGCAATTCATCTATTGCAGACAACGATGCATTATTTTAGCCTGAAAAAGCATATCATTAAGTCTTTTCATATCATTAAATTATTTGAAAGCACGTCAAACCAATTCTATTTTTGCATTTAAAACACGACTTTCGTGCATAACTTGCAAATGATCTATTGAAGGCAACTATGCATTTTTTTAGCCTTAAAGTCGTATAATTGCGTCTCTTTCAGTCATTAAATCATTCTAAATCACTTCGAACAAACTTCACACTTTAAACATGACTTCCATGCGTAACTTACAGTTGATCTATTGAAGGCAACAATGCAATTGTTTAGCCTTAAAATCATGTTATTGAGTCTCTTGTAGTGATTAAGTCATTCTAAATAAATTTGAACGAATTCTATTTTCTCCTTTCAAACGTGATTTTCTTACATAACTTGCAATTCACCTATTGCAGACAACGATGCATTATTTTAGCCTGAAAAAGCATATCATTTAGTTTTTTCATATCATTAAATTATTTGAAAGCACGTCGAACCAATTCTATTTTTGCATTTAAAACACGACTTTCGTGCATAACTTGCAAATGATCTATTGAAGGCAACTATGCATTTTTTTAGCCTTAAAGTCGTATAATTGCGTCTCTTTCAGTCATTAAATCATTCTAAATCACTTCGAACAAACTTCACACTTTAAACATGACTTCCATGCGTAACTTACAGTTGATCTATTGAAGGCAACAATGCAATTGTTTAGCCTTAAAATCATGTCATTGAGTCTCTTGTAGTGATTAAGTCATTCTAAATAAATTGGAACGAATTCTACTTTCGCCTTTTAAACATGATTTTCTTATATAACTTGCAAATAATCTATTGCGGACAACAGTGCATTATTTTAGCCTTAAACTGCATATCGTTCAGTCTTTCCATATCATTATATTATTTGAAAGCAGATCAAACCATTCTATTTTTGCATTAAAACATGACTTTCATGCATAACTTGCAAATGATCTATTGAAGGCAACTATGCATTTTTTTAGACTTAAAGTCGTATAATTGCGTCTCTTTCAGTCACTAAATCATTCTAAATCACTTCGAACGAAATTCGCATTTTAAACATGAATTTCGTGCCTAACTTGCACTTGATCTATTGTAGGCTACAATGCGTTTGTTTAGCCTTCAAATCATGTCATTGAGTCTCTTGTACTGATTAACTCATTCTAAATTAATTCGAACGAATTCGATTTTCGCCCTTCAAACATAATTTTCTTACATAACTTGCAATTAATCTATTGCAGACAACGATGCATTATTTTAGCCTGAAAAAGCATATCATTTAGTCTTTTCATATCATTAAATTATCTGAAAGCACGTCGAACCAATTCTATTTTTGCATTTAAAATACGACTTTCTTGCATAACTTGCAAATGATCTATTGAAGGCAACTATGCATTTTTTTAGCCTTAAAGTCGTATAATTGCGTCTCTTTCAGTCATAAAATCATTCAAAATCACTTCGAACAAACTTCACACTTTAAACATGACTTCCATGCATAACTTGCACTTGATTTATTGAAGGCAAGAATGCAATTGTTTAGCCTTAAAATCATGTCATTGAGTCTCTTGTACTGATTAAATCATTCTAAATTAATTCGAACGAATTCGATTTTCGCCCTTCAAACATGATTTTCTTACATAACTTGCAATTAATCTATTGCAGACAACGATGCATTATTTTAGCCTGAAAAAGCAAATCATTCAGTCTTTTCATATCATTAAATTATTTGAAAGCACGTCGAACGAATTCTATTTTTGCATTTAAAACACGACTTTCATGCATAACTTGCAAATGATCTATTGAAGGCAAATATGCATTTTTTTAGCCTTAAAGTCGTATAATTGCGTCTCTTTCAGTCATAAAATCATTCAAAATCACTTCGAACAAACTTCACACTTTAAACATGACTTCCATGCATAACTTGCACTTGATTTATTGAAGGCAAGAATGCAATTGTTTAGCCTTAAAATCATGTCATTGAGTCTCTTGTACTGAATAAATCATTCTAAATTAATTCGAACGAATTCGATTTTCGCCCTTCAAACATGATTTTATTACATAACTTGCAATTAATCTATTGCAGACAACGATGCATTATTTTAGCCTGAAAAAGCATATCATTCAGTCTTTTCATATCATTAAATTATTTGAAAGCACGTCGAACGAATTCTATTTTTGCATTTAAAACACGACTTTCATGCATAACTTGCAAATGATCTATTGAAGGCAACTATGCATTTTTTTAGCCTTAAAGTCGTATAATTGCGTCGCTTTTAGTCATTAAATCATTCTAAATCACTTCGAACAAACTTCACACTTTAAACATGACTTCCATGCGTAACTTACAGTTGATCTATTGAAGGCAACAATGCAATTGTTTAGCCTTAAAATCATGTTATTCAGTCTCTTGTAGTGATTAAGTCATTCTAAATTAATCTGAACGAATTCGATTTTCGCCCTTCAAACATGATTTTCGTACATAACTTGCAATTAATCTATTGCAGACAACGATGCATTATTTTAGCCTGAAAAAGCATATCATTTAGTCTTTTCATATCATTGAATTATTCAAAAGCGCGTCTAACCAATTCTATTTTTGCATTTAAAACACGACTTTCGTGCATAACTTGCAAATGATCTATTGAAGGCAACTATGCATTTTTTTAGACTTAAAGTCGTATAATTGCGTCTCTTTCAGTCATTAAATAATTCTAAATCACTTCGAACGAAATTCGCATTTTAAACATGAATTTCGTGCATAACTTGCACTTGATCTATTGAAGGAAACAATGCATTTGTTTAGCCCTAAAATCATGTAATTGAGTCTCCTGTACTGATTCAATCATTCTAAATTAATTCGAACGAATTCGATTTTCGCCCTTCAAACATGATTTTCTTACATAACTTGCAATTAATCTATTGCAGACAACGATGCATTATTTTAGCCTGAAAAAGCATATCATTCAGTCTTTTCATATCATTAAATTATTTGAAAGCACGTCGAACGAATTCTATTTTTGCATTTAAAACACGACTTTCATGCATAACTTGCAAATGATCTATTGAAGGCAAATATGCATTTTTTTAGCCTTAAAGTCGTATAATTGCGTCTCTTTCAGTCATAAAATCATTCAAAATCACTTCGAACAAACTTCACACTTTAAACATGACTTCCATGCATAACTTGCACTTGATTTATTGAAGGCAAGAATGCAATTGTTTAGCCTTAAAATCATGTCATTGAGTCTCTTGTACTGAATAAATCATTCTAAATTAATTCGAACGAATTCGATTTTCGCCCTTCAAACATGATTTTATTACATAACTTGCAATTAATCTATTGCAGACAACGATGCATTATTTTAGCCTGAAAAAGCATATCATTCAGTCTTTTCATATCATTAAATTATTTGAAAGCACGTCGAACGAATTCTATTTTTGCATTTAAAACACGACTTTCATGCATAACTTGCAAATGATCTATTGAAGGCAACTATGCATTTTTTTAGCCTTAAAGTCGTATAATTGCGTCGCTTTTAGTCATTAAATCATTCTAAATCACTTCGAACAAACTTCACACTTTAAACATGACTTCCATGCGTAACTTACAGTTGATCTATTGAAGGCAACAATGCAATTGTTTAGCCTTAAAATCATGTTATTCAGTCTCTTGTAGTGATTAAGTCATTCTAAATTAATCTGAACGAATTCGATTTTCGCCCTTCAAACATGATTTTCGTACATAACTTGCAATTAATCTATTGCAGACAACGATGCATTATTTTAGCCTGAAAAAGCATATCATTTAGTCTTTTCATATCATTGAATTATTCAAAAGCGCGTCTAACCAATTCTATTTTTGCATTTAAAACACGACTTTCGTGCATAACTTGCAAATGATCTATTGAAGGCAACTATGCATTTTTTTAGACTTAAAGTCGTATAATTGCGTCTCTTTCAGTCATTAAATAATTCTAAATCACTTCGAACGAAATTCGCATTTTAAACATGAATTTCGTGCATAACTTGCACTTGATCTATTGAAGGAAACAATGCATTTGTTTAGCCCTAAAATCATGTAATTGAGTCTCCTGTACTGATTCAATCATTCTAAATTAATTCGAACGAATTCGATTTTCGCCCTTCAAACATGATTTTCTTACATAACTTGCAATTAATCTATTGCAGACAACGATGCATTATTTTAGCCTGAAAAAGCATATCATTCAGTCTTTTCATATCATTAAATTATTTGAAAGCACGTCGAACGAATTCTATTTTTGCATTTAAAACACGACTTTCGTGCATAACTTGCAAATGATCTATTGAAGGCAACTATGCATTTTTTTAGACTTAAAGTCGTATAATTGCGTCTCTTTTAGTCATTAAATCATTCTAAATCACTTCGAACGAAATTCGCATTTTAAACATGAATTTCGTGCATAACTTGCACTTGATCTATTGTAGGCTACAATGCATTTGTTTAGCCTGAAAATCATGTCATTGAGTCTCTTGTACTGATTAAATCATTCTAAATTAATTCGAACGAATTCGATTTTCGCCCTTTAAACATAATTTTCTTACATAACTTGCAATTAATCTACTGCAGACAACGATGCATTATTTTAGCCTGAAAAAGCATATCATTCAGTCTTTTCATATCATTAAATTATCTGAAAGCACGTCGAACCAATTCTATTTTTGCATTTAAAACACGACTTTCATGGATAACTTGCAAATGATCTATTGCAGGCAACTATGCATTTTTTTAACCTTAAAGTCGTATAATTGCGTCTCTTTCAGTCATTAAATCATTCTAAATCACTTCGAACGAACTTCACACTTTAAACATGACTTCCATGCATAACTTGCACTTGATCTATTGAAGGCAACAATGCAATTGTTTAGCCTTAAAATCATGTCATTGAGTCTCTTGTAGTGATTAAGTCATTCTAAATAAATTCGAACGAATTATATTTTCTCCTTTCAAACGTGATTTTCTTACATAACTTGCAATTCATCTATTGCAGACAACGATGCATTATTTTAGCCTGAAAAAGCATATCATTAAGTCTTTTCATATCATTAAATTATTTGAACGCACGTCAAACCAATTCTATTTTTGCATTTAAAACACGACTTTCGTGCATAACTTGCAAATGATCTATTGAAGGCAACTATGCATTTTTTTAGCCTTAAAGTCGTATAATTGCGTCTCTTTCAGTCATTAAATCATTCTAAATCACTTCGAACAAACTTCACACTTTAAACATGACTTCCATGCGTAACTTACAGTTGATCTATTGAAGGCAACAATGCAATTGTTTAGCCTTAAAATCATGTTATTGAGTCTCTTGTAGTGATTAAGTCATTCTAAATAAATTTGAACGAATTCTATTTTCTCCTTTCAAACGTGATTTTCTTACATAACTTGCAATTCACCTATTGCAGACAACGATGCATTATTTTAGCCTGAAAAAGCATATCATTTAGTTTTTTCATATCATTAAATTATTTGAAAGCACGTCGAACCAATTCTATTTTTGCATTTAAAACACGACTTTCGTGCATAACTTGCAAATGATCTATTGAAGGCAACTATGCATTTTTTTAGCCTTAAAGTCGTATAATTGCGTCTCTTTCAGTCATTAAATCATTCTAAATCACTTCGAACAAACTTCACACTTTAAACATGACTTCCATGCGTAACTTACAGTTGATCTATTGAAGGCAACAATGCAATTGTTTAGCCTTAAAATCATGTCATTGAGTCTCTTGTAGTGATTAAGTCATTCTAAATAAATTGGAACGAATTCTACTTTCGCCTTTTAAACATGATTTTCTTATATAACTTGCAAATAATCTATTGCGGACAACAGTGCATTATTTTAGCCTTAAACTGCATATCGTTCAGTCTTTCCATATCATTATATTATTTGAAAGCAGATCAAACCATTCTATTTTTGCATTAAAACATGACTTTCATGCATAACTTGCAAATGATCTATTGAAGGCAACTATGCATTTTTTTAGACTTAAAGTCGTATAATTGCGTCTCTTTCAGTCACTAAATCATTCTAAATCACTTCGAACGAAATTCGCATTTTAAACATGAATTTCGTGCCTAACTTGCACTTGATCTATTGTAGGCTACAATGCGTTTGTTTAGCCTTCAAATCATGTCATTGAGTCTCTTGTACTGATTAACTCATTCTAAATTAATTCGAACGAATTCGATTTTCGCGCTTCAAACATAATTTTCTTACATAACTTGCAATTAATCTATTGCAGACAACGATGCATTATTTTAGCCTGAAAAAGCATATCATTTAGTCTTTTCATATCATTAAATTATCTGAAAGCACGTCGAACCAATTCTATTTTTGCATTTAAAATACGACTTTCTTGCATAACTTGCAAATGATCTATTGAAGGCAACTATGCATTTTTTTAGCCTTAAAGTCGTATAATTGCGTCTCTTTCAGTCATAAAATCATTCAAAATCACTTCGAACAAACTTCACACTTTAAACATGACTTCCATGCATAACTTGCACTTGATTTATTGAAGGCAAGAATGCAATTGTTTAGCCTTAAAATCATGTCATTGAGTCTCTTGTACTGATTAAATCATTCTAAATTAATTCGAACGAATTCGATTTTCGCCCTTCAAACATGATTTTCTTACATAACTTGCAATTAATCTATTGCAGACAACGATGCATTATTTTAGCCTGAAAAAGCAAATCATTCAGTCTTTTCATATCATTAAATTATTTGAAAGCACGTCGAACGAATTCTATTTTTGCATTTAAAACACGACTTTCATGCATAACTTGCAAATGATCTATTGAAGGCAAATATGCATTTTTTTAGCCTTAAAGTCGTATAATTGCGTCTCTTTCAGTCATAAAATCATTCAAAATCACTTCGAACAAACTTCACACTTTAAACATGACTTCCATGCATAACTTGCACTTGATTTATTGAAGGCAAGAATGCAATTGTTTAGCCTTAAAATCATGTCATTGAGTCTCTTGTACTGAATAAATCATTCTAAATTAATTCGAACGAATTCGATTTTCGCCCTTCAAACATGATTTTATTACATAACTTGCAATTAATCTATTGCAGACAACGATGCATTATTTTAGCCTGAAAAAGCATATCATTCAGTCTTTTCATATCATTAAATTATTTGAAAGCACGTCGAACGAATTCTATTTTTGCATTTAAAACACGACTTTCATGCATAACTTGCAAATGATCTATTGAAGGCAACTATGCATTTTTTTAGCCTTAAAGTCGTATAATTGCGTCGCTTTTAGTCATTAAATCATTCTAAATCACTTCGAACAAACTTCACACTTTAAACATGACTTCCATGCGTAACTTACAGTTGATCTATTGAAGGCAACAATGCAATTGTTTAGCCTTAAAATCATGTTATTCAGTCTCTTGTAGTGATTAAGTCATTCTAAATTAATCTGAACGAATTCGATTTTCGCCCTTCAAACATGATTTTCGTACATAACTTGCAATTAATCTATTGCAGACAACGATGCATTATTTTAGCCTGAAAAAGCATATCATTTAGTCTTTTCATATCATTGAATTATTCAAAAGCGCGTCTAACCAATTCTATTTTTGCATTTAAAACACGACTTTCGTGCATAACTTGCAAATGATCTATTGAAGGCAACTATGCATTTTTTTAGACTTAAAGTCGTATAATTGCGTCTCTTTCAGTCATTAAATAATTCTAAATCACTTCGAACGAAATTCGCATTTTAAACATGAATTTCGTGCATAACTTGCACTTGATCTATTGAAGGAAACAATGCATTTGTTTAGCCCTAAAATCATGTAATTGAGTCTCCTGTACTGATTCAATCATTCTAAATTAATTCGAACGAATTCGATTTTCGCCCTTCAAACATGATTTTCTTACATAACTTGCAATTAATCTATTGCAGACAACGATGCATTATTTTAGCCTGAAAAAGCATATCATTCAGTCTTTTCATATCATTAAATTATTTGAAAGCACGTCGAACGAATTCTATTTTTGCATTTAAAACACGACTTTCATGCATAACTTGCAAATGATCTATTGAAGGCAAATATGCATTTTTTTAGCCTTAAAGTCGTATAATTGCGTCTCTTTCAGTCATAAAATCATTCAAAATCACTTCGAACAAACTTCACACTTTAAACATGACTTCCATGCATAACTTGCACTTGATTTATTGAAGGCAAGAATGCAATTGTTTAGCCTTAAAATCATGTCATTGAGTCTCTTGTACTGATTAAATCATTCTAAATTAATTCGAACGAATTCGATTTTCGCCCTTCAAACATGATTTTATTACATAACTTGCAATTAATCTATTGCAGACAACGATGCATTATTTTAGCCTGAAAAAGCATATCATTCAGTCTTTTCATATCATTAAATTATTTGAAAGCACGTCGAACGAATTCTATTTTTGCATTTAAAACACGACTTTCATGCATAACTTGCAAATGATCTATTGAAGGCAACTATGCATTTTTTTAGCCTTAAAGTCGTATAATTGCGTCGCTTTTAGTCATTAAATCATTCTAAATCACTTCGAACAAACTTCACACTTTAAACATGACTTCCATGCGTAACTTACAGTTGATCTATTGAAGGCAACAATGCAATTGTTTAGCCTTAAAATCATGTTATTCAGTCTCTTGTAGTGATTAAGTCATTCTAAATTAATTCGAACGAATTCGATTTTCGCCCTTCAAACATGATTTTCTTACATAACTTGCAATTAATCTATTGCAGACAACGATGCATTATTTTAGCCTGAAAAAGCATATCATTTATTCTTTTCATATCATTAAATTATTTGAAAGCACGTCGAACCAATTCTATTTTTGCATTTAAAACACGGCTTTCGTGCATAACTTGCAAATGATCTATTGAAGGCAACTATGCATTTTTTTAGACTTAAAGTCGTATAATCGCGTCTCTTTCAGTCATTAAATAATTCTAAATCACTTCGAACGAAATTCGCATTTTAAACATGAATTTCGTGCATAACTTGCACTTGATCTATTGAAGGAAACAATGCATTTGTTTAGCCCTAAAATCATGTAATTGAGTCTCCTGTACTGATTCAATCATTCTAAATTAATTCGAACGAATTCGATTTTCGCCTTTCAAACATGATTTTCTTAGATAACTTGCAATTAATCTATTGCAGACAACGATGCATTATTTTAGCCTGAAAAAGCATATCATTCAGTCTTTTCATATCATTAAATTATTTGAAAGCACGTCGAACGAATTCTATTTTTGCATTTAAAACACGGCTTTCATGCATAACTTGCAAATGATCTATTGAAGGCAACTATGCATTTTTTTAGCCTTAAAGTAGTATAATTGCGTCTCTTTCAGTCATAAAATCATTCAAAATCACTTCGAACAAACTTCACACTTTAAACATGACTTCCATGCATAACTTGCACTTGATTTATTGAAGGCAAGAATGCAATTGTTTAGCCTTAAAATCATGTCATTGAGTCTCTTGTACTGATTAAATCATTCTAAATTAATTCGAACGAATTCGATTTTCGCCCTTCAAACATGATTTTCTTACATAACTTGCAATTAATCTATTGCAGACAACGATGCATTATTTTAGCCTGAAAAAGCATATCATTTAGTCTTTTCATATCATTAAATTATTTGAAAGCACGTCGAACCAATTCTATTTTTGCATTTAAAACACGACTTTCGTGCATAACTTGCAAATGATCTATTGAAGGCAACTATGCATTTTTTTAGACTTAAAGTCGTATAATCGCGTCTCTTTCAGTCATTAAATAATTCTAAATCACTTCGAACGAAATTCGCATTTTAAACATGAATTTCGTGCATAACTTGCACTTGATCTATTGAAGGAAACAATGCATTTGTTTAGCCCTAAAATCATGTAATTGAGTCTCCTGTACTGATTCAATCATTCTAAATTAATTCGAACGAATTCGATTTTCGCCTTTCAAACATGATTTTCTTAGATAACTTGCAATTAATCTATTGCAGACATTAATGCATTATTTTAACCTTAAAAAGCCTACCATTCAGTCTTTTCATATCATTAAATTATTTGAAAGCACATCGAACGAATTCTATTTTTGTATTTAAAACACGACTTTCATGCATAACTTGCAAATGATCTATTGAAGGCAACTATACATTTTGTTAGCCTTAAAGTCGTATAATTGCGTCTCTTTCAGTCATTAAATCATTCTAAATCACTTCGACCGAACTTCACACTTTAAACATGACTTCCATGCATAACTTGCACTTGATCTATTGAAGGCAACAATGTATTTGTTTAGCCATAAAATCATGTCATTGAGTCTCTTGTAGTGATTAAGTCATTCTAAATAAATTCGAACGAATTCTATTTTCGCCTTTCAAACATGATTTTCTTACATAACTTGCAATTAATCTATTGCAGACAACGATGCATTATTTTTGCCAGAAAAAGCATATCATTTAGTCTTTTCATATCATTAAATTATCTGAAAGCACGTCGAACCAATTCTATTTTTGCATTTAAAACACGGCTTTCGTGCATAACTTGCAAATGATCTATTGAAGGCAACTATGCATTTTTTTAGACTTAAAGTCATATAATCGCGTCTCTTTCAGTCATTAAATAATTCTAAATCACTTCGAACGAAATTCGCATTTTAAACATGAATTTCGTGCATAACTTGCACTTGATCTATTGAAGGAAACAATGCATTTGTTTAGCCCTAAAATCATGTAATTGAGTCTCCTGTACTGATTCAATCATTCTAAATTAATTCGAATGAATTCGATTTTCGCCTTTCAAACATGATTTTCTTATATAACTTGCAATTAATCTATTGCAGACAATAATGCATTATTTTAACCTTAAAAAGCCTACCATTCAGTCTTTTCATATCATTAAATTATTTGAAAGCACATCAAACGAATTCTATTTTTGCATTTAAAACACGACTTTCATGCATAACTTGCAAATGATCTATTGAAGGCAACTATACATTTTTTTAGCCTTAAAGTCGTATAATTGCGTTTCTTTCAGTCATTAAATCATTCTAAATCACTTCGAACGAACTTCACACTTTAAACATGACTTCCATGCATAACTTGCACTTGATCTATTGAAGGCAACAATGTATTTGTTTAGCCATAAAATCATGCCATTGAGTCTCTTGGAGTGATTAAGTCATTCTAAATAAATTCGAACGAATTCTATTTTCGCCTTTCAAACATGATTTTCTTACATAACTTGCAATTAATCTATTGCAGACAACGATGCATTATTTTTGCCAGAAAAAGCATATCATTTAGTCTTTTCATATCATTAAATTATCTGAAAGCACGTCGAACCAATTCTATTTTTGCATTTAAAACACGGCTTTCGTGCATAACTTGCAAATGATCTATTGAAGGCAACTATGCATTTTTTTAGACTTAAAGTCGTATAATTGCGTCTCTTTCAGTCATTAAATCATTCTAAATCACTTCGAACGAAATTCGCATTTTAAACATGACTTCCATGCATAACTTGCACTTGATCTATTGAAGGCAACAATGCATTTGTTTAGCCCTAAAATCATGTAATTGAGTCTCCTGTACTGATTAAATCATTCTAAATTAATTCGAACGAATTCGATTTTCGCCCTTCAAACATGATTTTCTTACATAACTTGCAATTAATCTATTGCAGACAACGATGCATTATTTTAGCCTGAAAAAGCATATCATTTATTCTTTTCATATCATTAAATTATTTGAAAGGACGTCGAACCAATTCTATTTTTGCATTTAAAACACGACTTTCGTGCATAACTTGCAAATGATCTATTGAAGGCAACTATGCATTTTTTTAGGCTTAAAGTCATATGATTGCGTCTCTTTCAGTCATTAAATCATTCTAAATCACTTCGAACAAACTTCACACTTTAAACATGACTTCCATGCATAACTTGCACTTGATCTATTGAAGGCAACAATGCAATTGTTTAGCCTTAAAATCACGTCATTGAGTCTCTTGTAGTGATTAAGTCATTCTAAATAAATTCGAACGAATTCTATATTCTCCTTTCAAATGTGATTTTCTTACATGACTTGCAAATAATCTTTTGCAGACAACAGTGCATTATTTTAGCTTAAAAAAGCATATCATTCAGTCTTTTCATATCATTAAATTATTTGAAAGCACGTTGAACCAATTCTTTTTTTGCATTTAAAACACGACTTTCATGCATAACTTGCAAATGACCTATTGAAGGCAACTATGCATTTTTTTAGACTTAAAGTAGTATAATTGCATCTCTTTCAGTCATTAAATCATTCTAAATCACTTCGAACGAAATTCGCATTTTAAACATGAATATCGTGCATAACTTGCACTTGATCTATTGTAGGCAACAATGCAATTGTTTAGCCTTAAAATCATGTCATTGAGTCTCTTGTACTGATTAAATCATTCTAAATTAATTCGAACGAATTCGATTTTCGCCCTTCAAACATGATTTTCTTACATAACTTGCAATTCATCTATTACGGACAACGATGCATTATTTTAGCCTGAAAAAGCATATCATTTAGTCTTTTCATATCGTCAAATTATTTGAAAGCACGTCGAACCAATTCTATTTTTGCATTTAAAACACGACTTTCATGCATAACTTGCAAATGATCTATTGAAGGCAACTATGCATTTTTTAGATTTAAAGTCGTATAATTGCGTCTCTTTCAGTCATTAAATAATTCTAAATCACTTCGAACGAAATTCGCATTTTAAACATGAATTTCGTGCAGAACTTGCACTTGATCTATTATAGGCAACAATGCATTTGTTTAGCCACAAAATCATGTCATTGAGTCTCTTGTAGTGATTAAGTAATTCTAAATAAATTTGAACGAATTCTATTTTCTCCTTTCAAACGTGATTTTCTTATATAACTTGGAATTAATCTACTGCAGACAACGATGCATTATTTTTGCCTGAAAAAGCCTATCATTCAGTCTTTTCATATCATTAAATTATTTGAAAGCACGTCGAACCAATTCTATTTTTGCATTTAAAACACGACTTTCATGCATAATTTTCAAATGATCTATTAAAGGCAACTATGCATTTTTTTTGACTTAAAGTCGTATAATTGCGTCTCTTTCACACATTAAATAATTCTAAATCACTTCGAACGAAATTCGTAATTTAAACATGAATTTCGTGCATAACTTGCACTTGATCTATTGTAGGAAACAATGCATTTGTTTAGCCTTAAAATCATGTTATTAAGTCTCTTGTAGTGATTAAATCCTTCAAAATAAATTGGAACTAATTCTAGTTTCGCCCTTCAAACATGATTTTCTTATATGACTTGCAATTAATCTATTGCAGACAACAATGCATTATTTTTGCTTAAAAAAGCATATCATTCAGTGTTTTCATATCATTAAATTATTTGAAAGCACGTCGAACCAATTCTATTTTTGCATTTAAAACATGACTTTCATGCATAACTTGCAAATGACCTATTGAAGGGAACTATGCATTTTTTTAGACTTAAAGTAGTATAATTGCGTCTCTTTCAGTCATTAAATCATTCTAAATCACTTCGAACGAAATTCGCTTTTCAAACATGAATATCGTGCATAGCTTGCACTTGATCTATTGTAGGCAACAATGCATTGGTTTGGCCTTAAAATCATGTAATTGAGTCTCTTGTACTGATTAAATCATACTAAATTAATTCGAACGAATTCGATTTTCGCCCTTCAAACATGATTTTCTTACATAACTTGCAATTAATCTATTGCAGACAACGATGCATTATTTTAGCCTGAAAAAGCATATGATTTAGTCTTTTAATATCATTAAATTTTTTGAAAGCACGTCGAACCAATTCTATTTTTGCATTTAAAACACGACTTTCGTGCATAACTTGCAAATGATCTATTGAAGGCAACTATGCATTTTTTTAGGCTTAAAGTCATATGATTGCGTCTCTTTCAGTCATTAAATCATTCTAAATCACTTCGAACGAAATTCGCATTTTAAACATGACTTCCATGCATAACTTGCACTTGATCTATTGAAGGCAACAATGCATTTGTTTAGCCCTAAAATCATGTAATTGAGTCTCCTGTACTTATTAAATCATTCTAATTTAATTCGAACGAATTCGATTTTCGCCCTTCAAACAGGATTTTCTTACATAACTTGCAATTCATCTATTGCAGACAACGATGCATTATTTTAGCCTGAAAAAGCATATCATTTAGTCTTTTCATATCATTAAATTATTTAAAAGCGCGTCTAACCAATTCTATTTTTGCATTTAAAACACGACTTTCGTGCATAACTTGCAAATGATCTATTGAAGGCAACTATGCATTTTTTTAGCCTTAAAGTCGTATAATTGCGTCTCTTTCAGTCATTAAATCATTTTAAATGACTTCGAACGAAATTCGCATTTTAAACATGACTTCCATGCATAACTTGCACTTGATCTATTGAAGGCAACAATGCATTTGTTTAGCCCTAAAATCATGTAATTGAGTCTCTTGTACTGATTAAATCATTCTAAATTAATTCGAACGAATTCGATTTTCGCCCTTCAAACATGATTTTCTTACATAACTTGCAATTAATCTATTGCAGACAACGATGCATTATTTTAGCCTGAAAAAGCATATCATTTATTCTTTTCATATCATTAAATTATTTGAAAGCACGTCGAACCAATTCTATTTTTGCATTTAAAACACGACTTTCGTGCATAACTTGCAAATGATCTATTGAAGGCAACTATGCATATTTTTAGCCTTAAAGTCATATAATTGCGTCTCTTTCAGTCATTAAATCATTCTAAATCACTTCGAACGAAATTCGCATTTTAAACATGACTTCCATGCATAACTTGCACTTGATCTATTGAAGGCAACAATGCATTTGTTTAGCCCTAAAATCATGTAATTGAGTCTCCTGTACTTATTAAATCATTCTAATTTAATTCGAACGAATTCGATTTTCGCCCTTCAAACAGGATTTTCTTACATAACTTGCAATTAATCTATTGCAGACAACGATGCATTATTTTAGCCTGAAAAAGCATATCATTTATCCTTTTCATATCATTAAATTATTTGAAAGCACGTCGAACCAATTCTATTTTTGCATTTAAAACACGACTTTCGTGCATAACTTGCAAAGGATCTATTGAAGGCAACTATGCATTTTTTTAGGCTTAAAGTCATATGATTGCGTCTCTTTCAGTCATTAAATCATTCTAAATCACTTCGAACAAACTTCACACTTTAAACATGACTTCCATGCATAACTTGCACTTGATCTATTGAAAGCAACAATGCAATTGTTTAGCCTTAAAATCATGTCATTGAGTCTCTTGAGTGATTAAGTCATTTTAAATCAATTCGAACGAATTCTATTTTCTCCTTTCAAACGTGATTTTCTTACATATCTTGCAATTCATCTATTGCAGACAACGATGCATTATTTTAGCCTGAAAAAGCATATCATTTATTCTTTTCATATCATTAAATTATTTGAAAGCACGTCGAACCAATTCTATTTTCGCATTTAAAACACGACTTTCGTGCATAACTTGCAAATGATCTATTGAAGGCAACTATACATTTTTTTAGCCTTAAAGTCGTATAATTGCGTCTCTTTCAGTCATTAAATCATTCTAAATCACTTCGAACAAACTTCACACTTTAAACATGACTTCCATGCATAACTTGCAGTTGATCTATTGAAGGCAACAATGCAATTGTTTAGCCCTAAAATCATGTCATTGCGTCTCTTATAGTGATTAAGTCATTCTAAATAAATTCGAACGAATTCTATTTTCTCCTTTCAAACGTGATTTTCTTACATATATTGCAATTCATCTATTGCAGACAACGATGCATTATTTTAGCCTGAAAAAGCATATCATTTAGTCTTTTCATATCATTTAATTATTTGAAAGCACGTCGAACCAATTCTATTTTTGCATTTAAAACACGACTTTCATGCATAACTTGCAAATGATCTATTGAAGGCAACTATGCATTTTTTTAGCCTTAAAGTCGTATAATTGCGTCTCTTTCAGTCATTAAATCATTCTAAATCACTTCGAACAAACTTCACACTTTAAACATGACTTCCATGCATAACTTGCAGTTGATCTATTGAAGGCAACAATGCAATTGTTTAGCCCCAAAATCATGTCATTGCGTCTCTTATAGTGATTAAGTCATTCTAAATAAATTTGAACGAATTCTATTTTCTCCTTTCAAACGTGATTTTCTTACATAACTTGCAATTCACCTATTGCAGACAACGATGCATTATTTTAGCCTGAAAAAGCATATCATTTAGTCTTTTCATATCATTAAATTATTTGAAAGCACGTCGAACCAATTCTATTTTTGCATTTAAAACACGACTTTCATGCATAACTTGCAAATGATCTATTGAAGGCAACTATGCATTTTTTTAGACTTAAAGTCGTATAATTGCGTCTCTTTTAGTCATTAAATCATTCTAAATCACTTCGAACGAAATTCGCATTTTAAACATGAATTTCGTGCATAACTTGCACTTGATCTATTGTAGGCTACAATGCATTTGTTTAGCCTGAAAATCATGTCATTGAGTCTCTTGTACTGATTAAATCATTCTAAATTAATTCGAACGAATTCGATTTTCGCCCTTCAAACATAATTTTCTTACATAACTTGCAATTAATCTACTGCAGACAACGATGCATTATTTTTGCCTGAAAAAGCATATCATTCAGTCTTTTCATATCATTAAATTATCTGAAAGCACGTCGAACCAATTCTATTTTTGCATTTAAAACACGACTTTCATGGATAACTTGCAAATGATCTATTGCAGGCAACTATGCATTTTTTTAACCTTAAAGTCGTATAATTGCGTCTCTTTCAGTCATTAAATCATTCTAAATCACTTCGAACGAACTTCACACTTTAAACATGACTTCCATGCATAACTTGCACTTGATCTATTGAAGGCAACAATGCAATTGTTTAGCCTTAAAATCATGTCATTGAGTCTCTTGTAGTGATTAAATCCTTCAAAATAAATTCGAACGAATTCTATTTTCGCCCTTCAAACATGATTTTCTTATATGACTTGCAATTAATCTATTGCAGACAACAATGCATTATTTTTGCCTAAAAAAGCATATCATTCAGTGTTTTCATATCATTAAATTATTTGAAAGCACGTCGAACCAATTCTATTTTTGCATTTAACAAACGACTTTCGTGCATAACTTGCAAATGATCTATTGAAGGCAACTATGCATTTTTTTAGACTTAAAGTCGTATAATCGCGTCTCTTTCAGTCATTAAATCATTCTAAATCACTTCGAACGAAATTCGCATTTTAAACATGAATTTCGTGCATAACTTGCACTTGATCTATTATAGGCAACAATGCATTTGTTTAGCCATAAAATCATGTCATTGGGTCTCTTGTAGTGAATAAGTCATTCTAAATAAATTCGAACGAATTCTATATTCTCCTTTCAAACGTGATTTTCTTACATAACATGCAATTCATCTATTGCAGACAACGATGCATTATTTTAGCCTGAAAAAGCATTTCATTTAGTCTTTTTATATCATTAAATTATTTAAAAGCGCGTCGAACCAATTGTATTTTTGCATTTAAAACACGACTTTCGTGCATAACTTGCAAATGATCTATTGAAGGCAACTATGCATTTTTTTAGCCTTAAAGTCGTATAATTGCGTCTCTTTCAGTCATTAAATCATTCTAAATCACTTCGAACGAAATTTGCATTTTAAACATGACTTCCATGCATAACTTGCACTTGATCTATTGAAGGCAACAATGCATTTGCTTAGCCCTAAAATCATGTAATTGAGTCTCCTGTACTGATTAAATCATTCTAAATTAATTCGAACGAATTCGATTTTCGCCCTTCAAACATGATTTTCTTACATAACTTGCAATTAATCTATTGCAGACAACGATGCATTATTTTAGCCTGAAAAAGCATATCATTTATTCTTTTCATATCATTAAATTATTTGAAAGCACGTCGAACCAATTCTATTTTTGCAATTAAAACACGACTTTCATGGATAACTTGCAAATGATCTATTGCAGGCAACTATGCATTTTTTTAACCTTAAAGTCGTATAATTGCGTCTCTTTCAGTCATTAAATCATTCTAAATCACTTCGAACGAACTTCACACTTTAAACATGACTTCCATGCATAACTTGCACTTGATCTATTGAAGGCAACAATGCAATTGTTTAGCCTTAAAATCATGTCATTGAGTCTCTTGTAGTGATTAAATCCTTCAAAATAAATTCGAACGAATTCTATTTTCGCCCTTTAAACATGATTTTCTTATATGACTTGCAATTAATCTATTGCAGACAACAATGCATTATTTTTGCCTAAAAAAGCATATCATTCAGTGTTTTCATATCATTAAATTATTTGAAAGCACGTCGAACCAATTCTATTTTTGCATTTAAAACAGGACTTTCATGCATAACTTGCAAATGATCTATTGAAGGCAACTATGCATTTTTTTAGGCTTAAAGTCATATGATTGCATCTCTTTCAGTCATTAAATCATTCTAAATCACTTCGAACGAACTTCACACTTTAAACATGACTTCCATGCATAACTTGCACTTGATCTATTGAAGGCAACAATGCAATTGTTTAGCCTTAAGATCATGTCATTGAGTCTCTTGTAGTGATTAAATCCTTCAAAATAAATTGGAACGAATTCTACTTTCGCCCTTCAAAGTTCATTTTCTTATATGACTTGCAATTAATCTATTGCAGACAACAATGCATTATTTTTGCCTAAAAAAGCATATCATTCAGTCTTTTCGTATCATTAAATTATTTGAAAGCACGTCGAACGAATTCTATTTTTGCATTTAAAACACGACTTTCATGCATAACTTGCAAATGATCTATTGAAGGCAACTATGCATTTTTTTAGACTTAAAGTCATATAATTGCGTCTCTTTCAGTCATTAAATAATTCTAAATCATTTCGAACGAAATTCGCATTTTAAACTTGAATTTCGTGCATAACTTGCACTTGATCTATTATTGGCAACAATGCATTTGTTTAACCATAAAATCATGTCATTGAGTCTCTTGTAGTGATTAAGTCATTCTAAATAAATTCGAACGAATTCTGTTTTCCCATTTCAAACAAGATTACATAACTTGCAATTCATCTATTGCAGACAACGATGCATTATTTTAGCCTGAAAAAGCATATCGTTTAGTCTTTTCATATCATTAAATTATTTGAAAGCACGTCGAACCTATTCTATTTTTGCATTTCAAACACGACTTTCGTTCATAACTTGCAAATGATCTATTGAAGGCAACTATGCATTTTTTTAGCCTTAATGTCGTATAATTGCGTCTCTTTCAGTCATTAAATCATTCTAAATCACATCGAACAAACTTCACACTTTAAGCATGACTTCCGTGCATAACTTGCAGTTGATCTATTGAAGGCAACAATGCAATTGTTTAGCCTTAAAATCATGTCATTGAGTCTCTTGTAGTGATTAAATCCTTCAAAATAAATTGGAACGAATTCTACTTTGGCCTTTTAACCATGATTTTCTTATATAACTTGCAATTAATCTATTGCAGACAACAACGCATTATTTTAACCTTAAAAAGCCTGTCATTCAGTCTTTTCATATCATTAAATTATTTGAAAGCACGTCGAACGAATTCTATTTTTGCATTTAAAACAGGACTTTCATGCATAACTTGCAAATGATCTATTGAAGGCAACTATGCATTTTTTTAGCCTTAAAGTCGTAGAATTGCGTCTCTTTCAGTCATTAAATCATTCTAAATCACTCCGAACGAATTTCGCATTTGAAACATGAATTTCGTGCATAACTTGCACTTGATATATTGTAGGCAATAATGCATTTGTTTAGCCTTAAAATCACATCATTGAGTCTCTTGTACTGATTAAATCATTCTAAATTAATTCGAACGAATTCGATTTTCGCCCTTCAAACATGATTTTCTTACATAACTTGCAATTAATCTATTGCAGACAACGATGCATTATTTTAGCCTGAAAAAGCATATCATTTATTCTTTTCATATCATTAAATTATTTGAAAGCACGTCGAACCAATTCTATTTTTGCATTTAAAACACGACTTTCGTGCATAACTTGCAAATGATCTATTGAAGGCAACTACGCATTTTTTAGCCCTAAAGTCGTAGAATTGCATCTCTTTCAGTCATTAAATTATTCTAAATCACTTCGAACAAACTTCACATTTTAAACATGACTTCCATGCATAACTTGCAGTTGATCTATTGAAGGCAACAATGCAATTGTTTAGCCTTAAAATCATGTCATTGAGTCTCTTGTAGTGATTAAATCCTTCAAAATAAATTGGAACGAATTCTACTTTCGCCCTTCAAAGTTCATTTTCTTATATGACTTGCAATTAATCTATTGCAGACAACAATGCATTATTTTTGCCTAAAAAAGCATATCATTCAGTCTTTTCGTATCATTAAATTATTTGAAAGCACGTCGAACGAATTCTATTTTTGCATTTAAAACACGACTTTCATGCATAACTTGCAAATGATCTATTGAAGGCAACTATGCATTTTTTTAGACTTCAGGTCATATAATTGCGTCTCTTTCAGTCATTAAATAATTCTAAATCACTTCGAACGAAATTCGCATTTTAAACATGAATTTCGTGCATAACTTGCACTTGATCTATTGAAGGCAACAATGCAATTGTTTAGCCTTAAAATCACGTCATTGAGTCTCTTGTACTGATTAAATCATTCTAAATTAATTCGAACGAATTCGATTTTCGCCCTTCAAACATGATTTTCTTACATAACTTGCAATTAATCTATTGCAGACAACAATGCATTATTTTAGCCTTAAAAAGCCTATCCTTCAGTCTTTTCATATCATTAAATTATTTGAAAGCACGTCGACCGAATTCTATTTTTGCATTTAAAACACGACTTTCATGCATAACTTGCAAATGATCTATTGAAGTCAACTATGCATTTTTTTAGGCTTAAAGTTGTATGATTGCATCTCTTTCAATCATTAAATCATTCTAAATCACTTCGAACGAACTTCACACTTTAAACATGAATTCCGTGCATAACTTGCACTTGATCTATTGAAGGCAACAATGCAATTGTTTAGCCTTAAAATCATGTCATTGAGTCTCTTGTAGTGATTAAATCCTTCAAAATAAATTGGAACGAATTCTACTTTCGCCTTTTAACCATGATTTTCTTATATAACTTGCAATTAATCTATTGCAGACAACAATGCATTATTTTAACCTTAAAAAGCTTGTCATTCAGTCTTTTCATATCAGTAAATTATTTGAAAGCACGTCGAACGAATTCTATTTTTGCATTTAAAACACGACTTTCATGCATAACTTGCAAATGATCTATTGAAGGCAACTATGCATTTTTTTAGCCTTAAAGTCGTAGAATTGCGTCTCTTTCAGTCATTAAATCATTCTAAATCACTTCGAACGAATTTCGCAATTGAAACATGAATTTCGTGCATAACTTGCACTTGATATATTGTGGGCAATAATGCATTTGTTTAGCCTTAAAATCACGTCATTCAGTCTCTTGTACTGATTAAATCATTCTAAATTAATTCGAACGAATTCGATTTTCGCCCTTCAAACATGATTTTCTTACATAACATGCAATTAATCTATTGCAGACAACGATGCATTATTTTAGCCTGAAAAAGCATATCATTCATTCTTTTCATATCATTAAATTATTTGAAAGCATGTCGAACCAATTCTATTTTTGCATTTAAAACACGACTTTCGTGCATAACTTGCAAATGATCTATTGAAGGCAACTACGCATTTTTTTAGCCTTAAAGTCGTATAATTGCGTCTCTTTCAGTCATTAAATCATTCTAAATCACTACGAACGAAATTCACACTTTAAACATGACATCCATGCATAACTTGCAGTTGATCTATTGAAGGCAACAATGCAATTGTTTAGCCTTAAAATCATGTCATTGACTCTCTTGTAGTGATTAAATCCTTCAAAATAAATTGGAACGAATTCTACTTTCGCCCTTCAAAGTTCATTTTCTTATATGACTTGGAATTAATCTATTGCAGACAACAATGCATTATTTTTGCCTAAAAAAGCATATCATTCAGTCTTTTCGTATCATTAAATTATTTGAAAGCACGTCGAACGAATTCTATTTTTGCATTTAAAACACGACTTTCATGCATAACTTGCAAATGATCTATTGAAGGCAACTATGCATTTTTTTAGCCTTAAAGTCGTAGAATTGCGTCTCTTTCAGTCATTAAATCATTCTAAATCACTCCGAACGAATTTCGCATTTGAAACATGAATTTCGTGCATAACTTGCACTTGATATATTGTAGGCAATAATGCATTTGTTTAGCCTTAAAATCACGTCATTGAGTCTCTTGTACTGATTAAATCATTCTAAATTAATTCGAACGAATTCGATTTTCGCCCTTCAAACATGATTTTCTTACATAACTTGCAATTAATCTATTGCAGACAACGATGCATTATTTTAGCCTGAAAAAGCATATCATTTATTCTTTTCATATCATTAAATTATTTGAAAGCACGTCGAACCAATTCTATTTTTGCATTTAAAACACGACTTTCGTGCATAACTTGCAAATGATCTATTGAAGCAAACTATGCATTTTTTTAGCCTTAAAGTCGTATAATTGCGTCTCTTTCAGTCATTAAATCATTCTAAATCACTTCGAACAAACTTCACATTTTAAACATGACTTCCATGCATAACTTGCAGTTGATCTATTGAAGGCAACAATGCAATTGTTTAGCCTTAAAATCATGTCATTGACTCTCTTGTAGTGATTAAATCCTTCAAAATAAATTGGAATGAATTCTACTTTCGCCTTTTAAACATGATTTTCTTATATAACTTGCAATTAATCTATTGCAGACAACAACGCATTATTTTAGCCTTAAAAAGCCTATCATTCAGTCTTTTCATATCATTAAATTATTTGAAAGCACGTCGAACGAATTCTATTTTTCCATTTAAAACACGACTTTCATGCATAACTTGCAAATGATCTATTGAAGGCAACTATGCATTTTTTTAGGCTTAAAGTCGTATAATTGTGTCTCTTTCAGTCATTGAATAATTCTAAATTACTTCGAACGAAATTTGCATTTTAAACATGAATTTCGTGCAGAACTTGCACTTGATCTATTATAGTCAACAATGCATTTGTTTTGCCATAAAATCATGTCATTGAGTCTCTTGTAGTGATTAAGTAATTCTGAATAAATTCGAATGAATTCTATTTTCGCCTTTCAAACACGATTTTCTTACATAACTTGCAATTAATCTATTGCAGACAACAATGCATTATTTTAGCCTTAAAAAGCCTATCATTCAGTCTTTTCATATCATTAAATTATTTGAAAGCACGTCGACCGAATTCTATTTTTGCATTTAAAACACGACTTTCATGCATAACTTGCAAATGATCTATTGAAGTCAACTATGCATTTTTTTAGGCTTAAAGTTGTATGATTGCATCTCTTTCAATCATTAAATCATTCTAAATCACTTCGAACGAACTTCACACTTTAAACATGAATTCCGTGCATAACTTGCACTTGATCTATTGAAGGCAACAATGCAATTGTTTAGCCTTAAAATCATGTCATTGAGTCTCTTGTACGGATTAAATCATTCTATATTAATTCGAACGAATTCGATTTTCGCCCTTCAAACACGATTTTCTTACATAAATTGCAATTAATCTATTGCAGACAACGATGCATTATTTTAGCCTGAAAAAGAATATCATTTATTCTTTTCATATCATTAAATTATTTGAAAGCACGTCGAACCAATTCTATTTTTGCATTTAAAACACGACTTTCGTGCATAACTTGCAAATGATCTATTGAAGGCAACTATGCATTTTTTTAGCCTTAAAGTCGTATAATTGCGTCTCTTCCAGTCATTAAATCATTCTCAATCACTTCGAACAAACTTCACACTTTAAACATGACGTCCATGCATAACTTGCAGTTGATCTATTGAAGGCAACAATGCAATTGTTTAGCCTTAAAATCATGTCATTGAGTCTCTTGTAGTGATTAAGTCATTCTAAATAAATTCGAACGAATTCTATTTTCTCCTTTCACACGTGATTTTCTTACATAACTTGCAATTAATCTATTGCAGACAACGATGCATTATTTTAGCCTGAAAAAGCATATCATTTATTCTTTTCATATCATTAAATTATTTGAAAGCACGTCGAACGAATTCTATTTTTCCATTTAAAACACGACTTTCATGCATAACTTGCAAATGATCTGTTGAAGGCAACTATGCATTTTTTTAGGCTTAAAGTCGTATAATTGTGTCTCTTTCAGTCATTGAATAATTCTAAATCGCTTCGAACGAAATTTGCATTTTAAACATGAATTTCGTGCAGAACTTGCACTTGATCTATTATAGTCAACAATGCATTTGTTTTGCCATAAAATCATGTCATTGAGTCTCTTGTAGTGATTAAGTAATTCTGAATAAATTCGAATGAATTCTATTTTCGCCTTTCAAACACGATTTTCTTACATAACTTGCAATTAATCTATTGCAGACAACGATGCATTATTTTAGCCTGAAAAAGCATATCATTTATTCTTTTGATATCATTAAATTATTTGAAAGCACGTCGAACCAATTCTATTTTTGCATTTAAAACACGACTTTCGTGCACAACTTGCACATGATCTATTGAAGGGAACTATGCATTTTTTTAGACTTAAAGTCGTATAATTGCGTCTCATTCAGTCATTAAATAATTCTAAATCACTTCGAACGAAATTCGCATTTTAAACATGAATTTCGTGCATAACTTGCACTTGATCTATTATAGGCAACAATGCATTATTTAGCCATAAAATCATGTCATTGAGTCTTTTGTAGTGATTAAGTCATTCTAAATAAATTCGAACGAATTCTATTTTCGCCTTTCAAACATAATTTTCTTAAATTCTATTTTCGCCTTTCAAACATGATTTTCTTACATAACTTGCAATTAATCTATTGCAGACAACGATGCATTATTTTAGCCAGAAAAAGCATATCATTCAGTCTTTTCATATCATTAAATTATTTGAAAGCACGTCGAACCAATTCTATTTTTGCATTTAAACACGACTTTCGTGCATAACTTGCAAATGATCTATTGAAGGCAACTATGCATTTTTTTAGCCTTAAAGTCGTATAATTGCGTCTCTTTCAGTCATTAAATCATTCTCAATCACTTCGAACAAACTTCACACTTTAAACATGACGGCCATGCATAACTTGCAGTTGATCTATTGAAGGCAACAATGCAATTGTTTAGCCTTAAAATCATGTCATTGAGTCTCTTGTAGTGATTAAGTCATTCTAAATAAATTCGAACGAATTCTATTTTCTCCTTTCAAACGTGATTTTCTTACATATCTTGCAATTCATCTATTGCAGACAACGATGCATTATTTTAGCCTGAAAAAGCATATCATTCAGTCTTTTCATATCATTCAATTATTTGAAAGCACATCGAACTAATTCTATTTATGCATTTAAAACACGACTTTCGTGCATAACCTGCAAATGATCTATTGAAGGCAACTATACATTTTTTTAGCCTTAAAGTCGTATATTTGCATCTCTTTTAGTCATTAAATCATTCTTAATCACTTCGGACGAAATTCGCATTTTAAACATGAATTTCGTGCATAACTTGCACTTGATCTATTGTAGGCAACAATGCATTTGTTTAGCCTTACAATCATGTAATTGAGTCTCTTGTACTGATTAAATCATTCTAAATTAATTCGAACGAATTCGATTTTCGCCCTTTAAACATGATTTTCTTACATAACTTGCAATTAATCTATTGCAGGCAACGATGCATTATTTTAGCCTGAAAAAGCATATCATTTATTCTTTTCATATCATTAAATTATTTGAAAGCACGTCGAACCCATTCTATTTTTGCATTTAAAACACGACTTTCATGCATAACTTGCAAATGATCTATTGAAGGCAACTATGCATTTTTTTATCCTTAAAGTCGTATAATTGCGTCTCTTTCAGTCATTATATCATTCTAAATCACTACGAATGAAATTCACACTTTAAACATGACATCCATGCATAACTTGCAGTTGATCTATTGAAGGCAACAATGCAATTGTTTAGCCGTAAAATCATGTCATTGACTCTCTTGTAGTGATTAAATCCTTCAAAATAAATTGGAATGAATTCTACTTTCGCCTTTTAAACATGATTTTCTTATATAACTTGCAATTAATCTATTGCAGACAACAACGCATTATTTTAGCCTTAAAAAGCTTATCATTCAGTCTTTTCATATCATTAAATTATTTGAAAGCACGTCGAACCAATTCTATTTTTGCATTTAAAACACGACTTTCGTGCATAACTTACAAATGATCTATTGAAGGCAACTATGCATTTTTTTAGCCTTAAAGTCGTATAATTGCGTCTCTTTCAGTCATTAAATCATTCTCAATCACTTCGAACAAACTTCACACTTTAAACATGACTTCCGTGCATAACTTGCACTTGCTCTATTGAAGGCAACAATGCAATTGTTTAGCCTTAAAATCACGTCATTGAGTCTCTTGTACTGATTAAATCATTCTAAATTAATTCGAACGAATTCGATTTTCGCCCTTCAAACATGATTTTCTTACATAACTTGCAATTAATCTATTGTAGACAACAATGCATTATTTTAGTCTTAAAAAGCCTATCATTCAGTCTTTTCATATCATTAAATTCTTTGGAAGCACGTCGAACGAATTCTATTTTTGCATTTAAAACACGACTTTCATGCATAACTTGCAAATGATCTACTGAAGGCAACTATGCATTTTTTTAGGCTTAAAGTTGTATGATTGCATCTCTTTCAATCATTAAATCATTCTAAATCACTTCGAACGAACTTCACACTTTAAACATGACTTCCGTGCATAACTTGCACTTGCTCTATTGAAGGCAACAATGCAATTGTTTAGCCTTAAAATCACGTCATTGAGTCTCTTGTACTGATTAAATCATTCTAAATTAATTCGAACGAATTCGATTTTCGCCCTTCAAACATGATTTTCTTACATAACTTGCAATTAATCTATTGTAGACAACAATGCATTATTTTAGTCTTAAAAAGCCTATCATTCAGTCTTTTCATATCATTAAATTCTTTGGAAGCACGTCGAACGAATTCTATTTTTGCATTTAAAACACGACTTTCATGCATAACTTGCAAATGATCTACTGAAGGCAACTATGCATTTTTTTAGGCTTAAAGTTGTATGATTGCATCTCTTTCAATCATTAAATCATTCTAAATCACTTCGAACGAACTTCACACTTTAAACATGAGTTCCGTGCATAACTTGCACTTGATCTATTGAAGGCAACAATGCAATTGTTTAGCCTTAAAATCATGTCATTGAGTCTCTTGTACTGATTAAATCATTCTAAATTAATTCGAACGAATTCGATTTTCGCCCTTCAAACACGATTTTCTTACATATATTGCAATTAATCTATTGCAGACAACGATGCATTATTTTAGCCTTAAAAAGCCTATCATTCAGTCTTTTTATATCATTAAATTATTTGAAAGCACGTCGAACGAATTCTATTTTTGCATTTAAAACACGACTTTCATGCATAACTTGCAAATGATCTATTGAAGGCAACTATGCATTTTCTTAGGCTTAAAGTCGTATAATTTCGTCTCTTTCAGTCATTAAATCATTCTAAATCACTTCGAACGAACTTCACACTTTAAACATGACTTCCATGCATAACTTGCAGTTGATCTATTGAGGGCAACAATGCAATTGTTTAGCCTTAAAATCATGTCATTGAGTCTCTTGTAGTGATTAAATCCTTCAAAATAAATTTGAACGAATTCTATTTTCGCCCTTCAAACATGATTTTCTTATATGACTTGCAATTAATCTATTGCAGACAACAATGCATTACTTTTGCCTAAAAAAGCATATCATTCAGTCTTTTCATATCATTAAATTATTTGAAAGCACGTCGAACCAATTCTATTTTTCCATTTAAACACGACTTTCGTGCATAACTTGCAAATGATCTATTGAAGGCAACTATGCATTTTTTTAGGCTTAAAGTCGTATAATTGTGTCTCTTTCAATCATTGAATAATTCTAAATCACTTCGAACGAAATTTGCATTTTAAACATGAATTTCGTGCAGAACTCGCACTTGATCTATTATAGTCAACAATGCATTTGTTTTGCCATAAAATCATGTCATTGAGTCTCTTGCAGTGATTAAGTCATTCTGAATAAATTCGAATGAATTCTATTTTCGCCTTTCAAACACGATTTTCTTACATAACTTGCAATTAATCTATTGCAGACAACGATGCATTATTTTAGCCTGAAAAAGCATATCATTTATTCTTTTGATATCATTAAATTATTTGAAAGCACGTCGAACCAATTCTATTTTTGGATTTAAAACACGACTTTCGTGCACAACTTGCACATGATCTATTGAAGGCAACTATGCATTTTTTTAGACTTAAAGTCGTATAATTGCGTCTCATTCAGTCATTAAATAATTCTAAATCACTTCGAACGAAATTCGCATTTTAAACATGAATTTCGTGCATAACTTGCACTTGATCTATTATAGGCAACAATGCATTTGTTTAGCCATAAAATCATGTCATTGAGTCTTTTGTAGTGATTAAGTCATTCTAAATAAATTCGAACGAATTCTATTTTCGCCTTTCAAACATGATTTTCTTAAATTCTATTTTCGCCTTTCAAACATGATTTTCTTACATAACTTGCAATTAATCTATTGCAGACAACGATGCATTATTTTAGCCAGAAAAAGCATATCATTCAGTCTTTTCATATCATTAAATTATTTGAAAGCACGTCGAACCAATTCTATTTTTGCATTTAAAACACGACTTTCGTGCATAACTTACAAATGATCTATTGAACGCAACTATGCATTTTTTTAGCCTTAAAGTCGTATAATTGCGTCTCTTTCAGTCATTAAATCATTCTCAATCACTTCGAACAAACTTCACACTTTAAACATGACGTCCATGCATAACTTGCAGTTGATCTATTGAAGGCAACAATGCAATTGTTTAGCCTTAAAATCATGTCATTGAGTCTCTTGTAGTGATTAAGTCATTCTAAATAAATTCGAACGAATTCTATTTTCTCCTTTCAAACGTGATTTTCTTACATAACTTGCAATTCATCTATTGCAGACAACGATGCATTATTTTAGCCTGAAAAAGCATATCATTCAGTCTTTTCATATCATTCAATTATTTGAAAGCACGTCGAACTAATTCTATTTTTGCATTTCAAACACGACTTTCGTGCATAACCTGCAAATGATCTATTGAAGGCAACTATACATTTTTTTAGCCTTAAAGTCGTATATTTGCATCTCTTTTAGTCATTAAATCATTCTTAATCACTTCGGACGAAATTCGCATTTTAAACATGAATTTCGTGCATAACTTGCACTTGATCTATTGTAGGCAACAATGCATTTGTTTAGCCTTACAATCATGTAATTGAGTCTCTTGTACTGATTAAATCATTCTAAATTAATTCGAACGAATTCGATTTTCGCCCTTTAAACATGATTTTCTTACATAACTTGCAATTAATCTATTGCAGGCAACGATGCATTATTTTAGCCTGAAAAAGCATATCATTTATTCTTTTCATATCATTAAATTATTTGAAAGCACGTCGAACCCATTCTATTTTTGCATTTAAAACACGACTTTCATGCATAACTTGCAAATGATCTATTGAAGGCAACTATGCATTTTTTTATCCTTAAAGTCGTATAATTGCGTCTCTTTCAGTCATTATATCATTCTAAATCACTACGAATGAAATTCACACTTTAAACATGACATCCATGCATAACTTGCAGTTGATCTATTGAAGGCAACAATGCAATTGTTTAGCCTTAAAATCATGTCATTGACTCTCTTGTAGTGATTAAATCCTTCAAAATAAATTTGGAATGAATTCTACTTTCGCCTTTTAAACATGATTTTCTTATATAACTTGCAATTAATCTATTGCAGACAACAACGCATTATTTTAGCCTTAAAAAGCCTATCATTCAGTCTTTTCATATCATTAAATTATTTGAAAGCACGTCGAACGAATTCTATTTTTCCATTTAAAACACGACTTTCATGCATAACCTGCAAATGATCTATTGAAGGCAACTATGCATTTTTTTAGGCTTAAAGTCGTATAATTTCGTCTCTTTCAATCATTAAATCATTCTCAATCACTTCGAACAAACTTCACACTTTAAACATGACGGCCATGCATAACTTGCAGTTGATCTATTGAAGGCAACAATGCAATTGTTTAGCCTTAAAATCATGTCATTGAGTCTCTTGTACTGATTAAATCATTCTAAATTAATTCGAACGAATTCGATTTTCGCCCTTCAAACACGATTTTCTTACATAAATTGCAATTAATCTATTGCAGACAAAGATGCATTATTTTAGCCTGAAAAAGCATATCATTTATTCTTTTCATATCATTAAATTATTTGAAAGCACGTCGAACCAATTCTATTTTTGCATTTAAAACACGACTTTCGTGCATAACTTGCAAATGATCTATTGAAGGCAACTATGCATTTTTTTAGCCTTAAAGTCGTATAATTGCGTCTCTTTCAGCCATTAAATCATTCTAAATCACTTCGAACAAACTTCACACTTTAAACATGACTTCCATGCATAACTTGCAGTTGATCTATTGAAGGCAACAATGCAATTGTTTAGCCTTAAAATCATGTCATTGAGTCTCTTGTAGTGATTAAGTCATTCTAAATAAATTCGAACGAATTCTATTTTCTCCTTTCAAACGTGATTTTCCTACATATCTTGCAATTCATCTATTGCAGACAACGATGCATTATTTTAGTCTGAAAAAGCATATCATTTAGTCTTTTCATATCATTCAATTATTTGAAAGCACATCGAACCAATTCTATTTTTGCATTTAAAACACAACTTTCGTGCATAACTTGCAAATGATCTATTGAAGGCAACTATGCATTTTCTTAGGCTTAAAGTCGTATAATTTCGTCTCTTTCAGTAATTAAATCATTCTAAATCACTTCGAACCAACTTCACACTTTAAACATGACTTCCATGCATAACTTGCAGTTGATCTATTGAAGGCAACAATGCAATTGTTTAGCCTTAAAATCATGTCATTGAGTCTCTTGTAGTGATTAAATCTTTCAAAATAAATTTGAACGAATTCGATTTTCGCCCTTCAAACATGATTTTCTTATATGACTTGCAATTAATCTATTGCAGACAACAATGCATTACTTTTGCCTAAAAAGGCATATCATTCAGTCTTTTCATATCATTAAATTATTTGAAAGCACGTCGAACCAATTCTATTTTTCCATTTAAACACGACTTTCGTGCATAACTTGCAAATGATCTATTGAAGGCAACTATGCATTTTTTTAGGCTTAAAGTCGTATAATTGTGTCTCTTTCAGTCATTAAATAATTCTAAATCACTTCGAACGAAATTCGCATTTTAAACATGAATTTCGTGCATAACTTGCACTTGATCTATTATAGGCAACAATGCATTTGTTTAGCCATAAAATCATGTCATTGAGTCTCTTGTAGTGATTAAGTCATTCTAAATAAATTCGAACGAATTCTGTTTTCCCCTTTCAAACATGATTTTCTTACATAACTTGCAATTCATCTATTGCAGACAACGATGCATTATTTTAGCCTGAAAAAGCATATCATTCAGTCTTTTCATATCATTCAATTATTTGAAAGCACGTCGAACTAATTCTATTTTTGCATTTCAAACACGACTTTCGTGCATAACCTGCAAATGATCTATTGAAGGCAACTATACATTTTTTTAGCCTTAAAGTCGTATAATTGCGTCTCTTTTAGTCATTAAATCATTCTTAATCACTTCGAACGAAATTCGCATTTTAAACATGAATTTCGTGCATAACTTGCACTTGATCTATTGTAGGCAACAATGCATTTGTTTAGCCTTACAATCATGTAATTGAGTCTCTTGTACTGATTAAATCATTCTAAATTAATTCGAACGAATTCGATTTTCGCCCTTCAAACATGATTTTCTTACATAACTTGCAATTAATCTATTGCAGACAACGATGCATTATTTTAGCCAGAAAAAGCATATCATTTATTCTTTTTATATCATTAAATTATTTGAAAGCACGTCGAACCCATTCTATTTTTGCATTTAAAACACGACTTTCATGCATAACTTGCAAATGATCTATTGAAGGCAACTATGCATTTTTTTATACTTAAAATCGTATAATTGCGTCTCTTTCAGTCATTAAATCATTCTAAATCACTACGAATGAAATTCACACTTTAAACATGACATCCATGCATAACTTGCAGTTGATCTATTGAAGGCAACAATGCAATTGTTTAGCCTTAAAATCATGTCATTGACTCTCTTGTAGTGATTAAATCCTTCAAAATAAATTTGGAATGAATTCTACTTTTGCCTTTTAAACATGATTTTCTTATATAACTTGCAATTAATCTATTGCAGACAACAACGCATTATTTTAGCCTTAAAAAGCCTATCATTCAGTCATTTCATATCATTAAATTATTTGAAAGCACGTCGAACGAATTCTATTTTTCCATTTAAAACACGACTTTCATGCATAACCTGCAAATGATCTATTGAAGGCAACTATGCATTTTTTTAGGCTTAAAGTCGTATAATTTCGTCTCTTTCAATCATTAAATCATTCTCAATCACTTCGAACAAACTTCACACTTTAAACATGACGGCCATGCATAACTTGCAGTTGATCTATTGAAGGCAACAATGCAATTGTTTAGCCTTAAAATCATGTCATTGAGTCTCTTGTACTGATTAAATCATTCTAAATTAATTCGAACGAATTCGATTTTCGCCCTTCAAACACGATTTTCTTACATAAATTGCAATTAATCTATTGCAGACAAAGATGCATTATTTTAGCCTGAAAAAGCATATCATTTATTCTTTTCATATCATTAAATTATTTGAAAGCACGTCGAACCAATTCTATTTTTGCATTTAAAACACGACTTTCGTGCATAACTTGCAAATGATCTATTGAAGGCAACTATGCATTTTTTTAGCCTTAAAGTCGTATAATTGCGTCTCTTTCAGCCATTAAATCATTCTAAATCACTTCGAACAAACTTCACACTTTAAACATGACTTCCATGCATAACTTGCAGTTGATCTATTGAAGGCAACAATGCAATTGTTTAGCCTTAAAATCATGTCATTGAGTCTCTTGTAGTGATTAAGTCATTCTAAATAAATTCGAACGAATTCTATTTTCTCCTTTCAAACGTGATTTTCCTACATATCTTGCAATTCATCTATTGCAGACAACGATGCATTATTTTAGTCTGAAAAAGCATATCATTTAGTCTTTTCATATCATTCAATTATTTGAAAGCACATCGAACCAATTCTATTTTTGCATTTAAAACACAACTTTCGTGCATAACTTGCAAATGATCTATTGAAGGCAACTATGCATTTTCTTAGGCTTAAAGTCGTATAATTTCGTCTCTTTCAGTAATTAAATCATTCTAAATCACTTCGAACCAACTTCACACTTTAAACATGACTTCCATGCATAACTTGCAGTTGATCTATTGAAGGCAACAATGCAATTGTTTAGCCTTAAAATCATGTCATTGAGTCTCTTGTAGTGATTAAATCTTTCAAAATAAATTTGAACGAATTCTATTTTCGCCCTTCAAACATGATTTTCTTATATGACTTGCAATTAATCTATTGCAGACAACAATGCATTACTTTTGCCTAAAAAGGCATATCATTCAGTCTTTTCATATCATTAAATTATTTGAAAGCACGTCGAACCAATTCTATTTTTCCATTTAAACACGACTTTCGTGCATAACTTGCAAATGATCTATTGAAGGCAACTATGCATTTTTTTAGGCTTAAAGTCGTATAATTGTGTCTCTTTCAGTCATTAAATAATTCTAAATCACTTCGAACGAAATTCGCATTTTAAACATGAATTTCGTGCATAACTTGCACTTGATCTATTATAGGCAACAATGCATTTGTTTAGCCATAAAATCATGTCATTGAGTCTCTTGTAGTGATTAAGTCATTCTAAATAAATTCGAACGAATTCTGTTTTCCCCTTTCAAACATGATTTTCTTACATAACTTGCAATTCATCTATTGCAAACAACGATGCATTATTTTAGCCTGAAAAAGCATATCGTTTAGTCTTTTCATATCATTAAATTATTTGAAAGCACGTCGAACCTATTCTATTTTTGCATTTCAAACACGACTTTCGTGCATAACTTGCAAATGATCTATTGAAGGCAACTATGCATTTTTTTAGCCTTAAAGTCGTATAATTGCGTCTCTTTCAGTCATAAATCATTCTAAATCACTTCGAACAAACTTCACACTTTAAACATGACTTCCATGCATAACTTGCAGTTGATCTATTGAAGGCAACAATGCAATTGTTTAGCCTTAAAATCATGTCATTGAGTCTCTTGTAGTGATTAAGTCATTCTAAATAAATTCGAACGAATTCTATTTTCTCCTTTCAAACGTGATTTTCTTACATATCTTGCAATTCATCTATTGCAGACAACGATGCATTATTTTAGCCTGAAAAAACATATCATTTAGTCTTTTCATATCATTCAATTATTTGAAAGCACATCGAACCAATTCTATTTTTGCATTTAAATCACAACTTTCGTGCATAACTTGCAAATGATCTATTGAAGGCAACTATGCATTTTCTTAGGCTTAAAGTCGTATAATTTCGTCTCTTTCAGTAATTAAATCATTCTAAATCACTTCGAACCAACTTCACACTTTAAACATGACTTCCATGCATAACTTGCATGTTGATCTATTGAAGGCAACTATGCATTTTTTTAGGCTTAAAGTCGTATAATTGTGTCTCTTTCAGTCATTAAATAATTCTAAATCACTTCTAACGAAATTCGCATTTTAAACATGAATTTCGTGCATAACTTGCACTTGATCTATTATAGGCAACAATGCATTTGTTTAGCCATAAAATCATGTCATTGAGTCTTTTGTAGTGATTAAGTCATTCTAAATAAATTCGAACGAATTCTATTTTCGCCTTTCAAACATGATTTTCTTAAATTCTATTTTCGCCTTTCAAACATGATTTTCTTACATAACTTGCAATTAATATATTGTAGACAACGATGCATTATTTTAGCCAGAAAAAGCATATCATTCAGTCTTTTCATATCATTAAATTATTTGAAAGCACGTCGAACCAATTCTATTTTTGCATTTAAAACACGACTTTCGTGCATAACTTGCAAATGATCTATTGAAGGCAACTATGCATTTTTTTAGCCTTAAAGTCGTATAATTGCGTCTCTTTCAGTCATTAAATCATTCTCAATCACTTCGAACAAACTTCACACTTTAAACATGACGTCCATGCATAACTTGCAGTTGATTTATTGAAGGCAACAATGCAATTGTTTAGCCTTAAAATCATGTCATTGAGTCTCTTGTAGTGATTAAGTCATTCTAAATAAATTCGAACGAATTCTATTTTCTCCTTTCAAACGTGATTTTCTTACATAACTTGCAATTCATCTATTGCAGACAACGATGCATTATTTTAACCTTAAAAAGCCTGTCATTCAGTCTTTTCATATCAGTAAATTTTTTGAAAGCACGTCGAACGAATTCTATTTTTGCAGTTAAAACACGACTTTCATGCATAACTTTCAAATGATCTATTGAAGGCAACTATGCATTTTTTTAGCCTTAAAGTCGTAGAATTGCGTCTCTTTCAGTCATTAAATCATTCTAAATCACTTCGAACGAATTTCGCAATTGAAACATGAATTTCGTGCATAACTTGCACTTGATATATTGTAGGAAATAATGCATTTGTTTAGCCTTAAAATCACGTCATTGAGTCTCTCGTACTGATTAAATCATTCTAAATTAATTCGAACGAATTCGATTTTCGCCGTTCAAACATGATTTTCCTACATAACTTGCAATTAATCTATTGCAGACAACGATGCATTATTTTAGCCTGAAAAAGCATATCATTCATTCTTTTCATATCATTAAATTATTTGAAAGCACGTCGAACCAATTCTATTTTTGCATTTAAAACACGACTTTCGTGCATAACTTGCAAATGATCTATTGAAGGCAACTATGCATTTTTTTAGCCTTAAAGTCGTATAATTGCGTCTCTTTCAGTCATTAAATCATTCTAAATCACTACGAACGAAATTCACACTTTAAACATGACATCCATGCATAACTTGCAGTTGATCTATTGAAGGCAACAATGCAATTGTTTAGCCTTAAAATCATGTCATTGAGTCTCTTGTAGTGATTAAGTCATTCTAAATAAATTCGAACGAATTCTATTTTCTCCTTTCAAACGTGATTTTCTTACATAACTTGCAATTCATCTATTGCAGACAACGATGCATTATTTTAGCCTGAAAAAGCATATCATTCAGTCTTTTCATATCATTAAATTATTTGAAAGCACGTCGAACCAATTTGATTTTTGCATTTAAAACACGACTTTCGTGCATAACTTGCAAATGATCTATTGAAGGCAACTATGCATTTTTTTAGCCTTAAAGTCGTATAATTGCGTCTCTTTCAGTCATTAAATCATTCTCAATCACTTCGAACAAACTTCACACTTTAAACATGACTTCCGTGCATAACTTGCACTTGATCTATTGAAGGCAACAATGCAATTGTTTAGCCTTAAAATCACGTCATTGAGTCTCTTGTACTGATTAAATCATTCTAAATTAATTCGAACGAATTCGATTTTCGCCCTTCAAACATGATTTTCTTACATAACTTGCAATTAATCTATTACAGACAACAATGCATTATTTTAGCCTTAAAAAGCCTATCATTCAGTCTTTTCATATCATTAAATTATTTGAAAGCACGTCGACCGAATTCTATTTTTGCATTTAAAACACGACTTTCATGCATAACTTGCAAATGATCTATTGAAGGCAACTATGCATTTTTTTAGGCTTAAAGTTGTATGATTGCATCTCTTTCAATCAATAAATCATTCTAAATCACTTCGAACGAACTTCACACTTTAAACATGAGTTCTGTGCATAACTTGCACTTGATCTATTGAAGGCAACAATGCAATTATTTAGCCTTAAAATCATGTCATTGAGTCTCTTGTACTGATTAAATCATTCTAAATTAATTCGAACGAATTAGATTTTCGCCCTTCAAACACGATTTTCTTACATAAATTGCAATTAATCTATTGCAGACAAAGATGCATTATTTTAGCCTGAAAAAGCATATCATTTATTCTTTTCATATCATTAAATTATTTGAAAGCACGTCGAACCAATTCTATTTTTGCATTTAAAACACGACTTTCGTGCATAACTTGCAAATGATCTATTGAAGGCAACTATGCATTTTTTTAGCCTTAAAGTCGTATAATTGCGTCTCTTTCAGCCATTAAATCATTCTAAATCACTTCGAACAAACTTCACACTTTAAACATGACTTCTATGCATAACTTGCAGTTGATCTATTGAAGGCAACAATGCAATTGTTTAGCCTTAAAATCATGTCATTGAGTCTCTTGTAGTGATTAAGTCATTCTAAATAAATTCGAACGAATTCTATTTTCTCCTTTCAAACGTGATTTTCTTACATATCTTGCAATTCATCTATTGCAGACAACGATGCATTATTTTAGCCTAAAAAAGCATATCATTTAGTCTTTTCATATCATTCAATTATTTGAAAGCACATCGAACCAATTCTATTTTTGCATTTAAAACACAACTTTCGTGCATAACTTGCAAATGATCTATTGAAGGCAACTATGCATTTTCTTAGGCTTAAAGTCGTATAATTTCGTCTCTTTCAGTCATTAAATCATTCTAAATCACTTCGAACGAACTTCACACTTTAAACATGACTTCCATGCATAACTTGCAGTTGATCTATTGAAGGCAACAATGCAATTGTTTAGCCTTAAAATCATGTCATTGAGTCTCTTGTAGTGATTAAATCCTTCAAAATAAATTTGAACGAATTCTATTTTCGCCCTTCAAACATGATTTTCTTATATGACTTGCAATTAATCTATTGCAGACAACAATGCATTACTTTTGCCTAAAAAAGCATATCATTCAGTCTTTTCATATCATTAAATTATTTGAAAGCACGTTGAACCAATTCTATTTTTCTATTTAAACACGACTTTCGTGCATAACTTGCAAATGATCTATTGAAGGCAACTATGCATTTTTTTAGGCTTAAAGTCGTATAATTGTGTCTCTTTCAGTCATTGAATAATTCTAAATCACTTCGAACGAAATTTGCATTTTAAACATGAATTTCGTGCAGAACTTGCACTTGATCTATTATAGTCAACAATGCATTTGTTTTGCCATAAAATCATGTCATTGAGTCTCTTGTAGTGATTAAGTCATTCTGAATAAATTCGAATGAATTCTATTTTCGCCTTTCAAACACGATTTTCTTACATAACTTGCAATTAATCTATTGCAGACAACGATGCATTATTTTAGCCTGAAAAAGCATATCATTTATTCTTTTGATATCATTAAATTATTTGAAAGCACGTCGAACCAATTCTATTTTTGCATTTAAAACACGACTTTCGTGCACAACTTGCACATGATCTATTGAAGGCAACTATGCATTTTTTTAGACGTAAAGTCGTATAATTGCGTCTCATTCAGTCATTAAATAATTCTAAATCACTTCGAACGAAATTCGCATTTTAAACATGAATTTCGTGCATAACTTGCCCTTGATCTATTATAGGCAACAATGCATTTGTTTAGCCATAAAATCATGTCATTGAGTGTTTTGTAGTGATTAAGTCATTCTAAATAAATTCGAACGAATTCTATTTTCGCCTTTCAAACATGATTTTCTTAAATTCTATTTTCGCCTTTCAAACATGATTTTCTTACATAACTTGCAATTAATCTATTGCAGACAACGATGCATTATTTTAGCCAGAAAAAGCATATCATTCAGCCTTTTCATTTCATTAAATTATTTGAAAGCACATCGAACCAATTCTATTTTTGCATTTAAAACACGACTTTCGTGCATAACTTGCAAATGATCTGTTGAAGGCAACTATGCATTTTTTTAGCCTTAAGGTCGTATAATTGCGTCTCTTTCAGTTATTAAATCATTCTCAATCACTTCGAACAAACTTCACACTTTAAACATGACGTCCATGCATAACTTGCAGTTGATCTGTTGAAGGCAACAATGCAATTGTTTAGCCTTAAAATCATGTCATTGAGTCTCTTGTAGTGATTAAGTCATTCTAAATAAATTCGAACGAATTCTATTTTCTCCTTTCAAACGTGATTTTCTTACATATCTTGCAATTCATCTATTGCAGACAACGATGCATTATTTTAGCCTGAAAAAGCATATCATTTAGTCTTTTCATATCATTCAATTATTTGAAAGCACATCGAACCAATTCTATTTTTGCATTTAAAACACAACTTTCGTGCATAACTTGCAAATGATCTATTGAAGGCAACTATGCATTTTCTTAGGCTTAAAGTCGTAGAATTTCGTCTCTTTCAGTCATTAAATCATTCTAAATCACTTCGAACGAACTTCACACTTTAAACATGACTTCCATGCATAACTTGCAGTTGATCTATTGAAGGCAACAATGCAATTGTTTAGCCTTAAAATCATGTCATTGAGTCTCTTGTAGTGATTAAATCCTTCAAAATAAATTTGAATGAATTCTATTTTCGCCCTTCAAACATGATTTTCTTATATGACTAGCAATTAATCTATTGCAGACAACAATGCATTACTTTTGCCTAAAAAAGCATATCATTCAGTCTTTTCATATCATTCAATTATTTGAAAGCACGTCGAACCAATTCTATCTTTCCATTTAAACACGACTTTCGTGCATAACTTGCAAATGATCTATTGAAGGCAACTATGCATTTTTTTAGGCTTAAAGTCGTATAATTGTGTCTCTTTCAGTCATTGAATAATTCTAAATCACTTCGAAAGAAATTTGCATTTTAAACATGAATTTCGTGCAGAACTTGCACTGATCTATTATAGTCAACAATGCATTTGTTTTTCCATAAAATCATGTCATTGAGTCTCTTGTAGTGATTAAGTCATTCTGAATAAATTCGAATGAATTCTATTTTCGCCTTTCAAACACGATTTTCTTACAGAACTTGCAATTAATCTATTGCAGACAATGATGCATTATTTTAGCCTGAAAAAGCATATCATTTATTCTTTTGATATCATTAAATTATTTGAAAGCACGTCGAACCAATTCTATTTTTGCATTTAAAACATGACTTTCGTGCACAACTTGCACATGATCTATTGAAGGCAACTATGCATTTTTTTAGACTTAAAGTCGTATAATTGCGTCTCATTCAGTCATTAAATAATTCTAAATCACTTCGAACGAAATTCGCATTTTAAACATGAATTTCGTGCATAACTTGCACTTGATCTATTATAGGCAACAATGCATTTGTTTAGCCATAAAATCATGTCATTGAGTGTTTTGTAGTGATTAAGTCATTCTAAATAAATTCGAACGAATTCTATTTTCGCCTTTCAAACATGATTTTCTTAAATTCTATTTTCGCCTTTCAAACATGATTTTCTTACATAACTTGCAATTAATCGATTGCAGACAACGATGCATTATTTTAGCCAGAAAAAGCATATCATTCAGTCTTTTCATATCATTAAATTATTTGAAAGCACGTCGAACCAATTCTATTTTTGCATTTAAAACACGACTTTCGTGCATAACTTGCAAATGATCTATTGAGGGCAACTATGCATTTTTTTAGCCTTAAAGTCGTATAATTGCGTCTCTTTCAGTCATTAAATCATTCTCAATCACTTCGAACAAACTTCACACTTTAAACATGACGTCCATGCATAACTTGCAGTTGATCTATTGAAGGCAACAATGCAATTGTTTAGCCTTAAAATCATGTCATTGAGTCTCTTGTAGAGATTAAGTCATTCTAAATAAATTCGAACGAATTCTATTTTCTCCTTTCAAACGTGATTTTCTTACATAACTTGCAATTCATCTATTGCAGACAACGATGCATTATTTTGGCCTGAAAAAGCATATCATTCAGTCTTTTCATATCATTAAATTCTTTGAATGCACGTCGAACCAATTTGATTTTTGCATTTAAAACACGACTTTCGTGCATAACTTGGAAATGATCTATTGAAGGCAACTATGCATTTTTTTAGCCTTAAAGTCGTATAATTGCGTCTCTTTCAGCCATTAAATCATTCTAAATCACTTCGAACAATCTTCACACTTTAAACATGACTTCCATGCATAACTTGCAGTTGATCTATTGAAGGCAACAATGCAATTGTTTAGCCTTAAAATCATGTCATTGAGTCTCTTGTAGTGATTAAGTCATTCTAAATAAATTCGAACGAATTCTATTTTCTCCTTTCAAACGTGATTTTCTTACATATCTTGCAATTCATCTATTGCAGACAACGATGCATTATTTTAGCCTGAAAAAGCATATCATTTAGTCTTTTCATATCATTCAATTATTTGAAAGCACATCGAACCAATTCTATTTTTGCATTTAAAACACAACTTTCGTGCATAACTTGCAAATGATCTATTGAAGGCAACTATGCATTTTCTTAGGCTTAAAGTCGTATAATTTCGTTTCGTTCAGTCATTAAATCATTCTAAATCACTTCGAACGAACTTCACACTTTAAACATGACTTCCATGCATAACTTGCAGTTGATCTATTGAAGGCAACAATGCAATTGTTTAGCCTTAAAATCATGTCATTGAGTCTCTTGTAGTGATTAAATCCTTCAAAATAAATTTGAACGAATTCTATTTTCGCCCTTCAAACATGATTTTCTTATATGACTTGCAATTAATCTATTGCAGACAACAATGCATTACTTTTGCCTAAAAAAGCATATCATTCAGTCTTTTCATATCATTAAATTATTTGAAAGCACGTCGAACCAATTCTATTTTTCCATTTAAACACGACTTTCGTGCATAACTTGCAAATGATCTATTGAAGGCAACTATGCATTTTTTTAGGCTTAAAGTCGTATAATTGTGTCTCTTTCAGTCATTGAATAATTCTAAATCACTTCGAACGAAATTCGCATTTTAAACGTGAATTTCGTGTAGAACTTGCACTTGATCTATTATAGTCAACAATGCATTTGTTTTGCCATAAAATCATGTCATTGAGTCTCTTGTAGTGATTAAGTCATTCTAAATAAATTCGAATGAATTCTATTTTCGCCTTTCAAACACGATTTTCTTACATAACTTGCAATTAATCTATTGCAGACAACGATGCATTATTTTAGCCTGAAAAAGCATATCATTTATTCTTTTGATATCATTAAATTATTTGAAAGCACGTCGAACCGATTCTATTTTTGCATTTAAAACACGACTTTCGTGCACAACTTCCAAATGATCTATTGAAGGCAACTATGCATTTTTTTAGACTTAAAGTCGTATAATTGCGTCTCTTTCAGTCATTAAATAATTCTAAATCACTTCGAACGAAATTCGCATTTTAAACATGAATTTCGTGCATAACTTGCACTTGATCTATTATAGGCAACAATGCATTTGTTTAGCCATAAAATCATGTCATTGAGTCTTTTGTAGTGATTAAGTCATTCTAAATAAATTCGAACGAATTCTATTTTCGCCTTTCAAACATGATTTTCTTAAATTCTATTTTCGCCTTTCAAACATGATTTTCTTACATAACTTGCAATTAATCTATTGCAGACAACGATGCATTATTTTAGCCAGAAAAAGCATATCATTCAGTCTTTTCATATCATTAAATTATTTGAAAGCACGTCGAACCAATTCTGTTTTTGCATTTAAAACACGACTTTCGTGCATAACTTGTAAATGATCTACTGAAGGCAACTATGCATTTTTTTAGCCTTAAAGTCGTATAATTGTGTCTCTTTCAATCATTAAATCATTCTAAATCACTTTGAACAAACTTCCCACTTTAAACATGACTTCCATGCATAACTTGCAGTTGATCTATTGAAGGCAACAATGCAATTGTTTAGCATTAAAATCATATCATTGAGTCTCTTGTAGTGATTAAGTCATTCTAAATAAATTCGAACGAATTCTATTTTCTCCTTTCAAATGTGATTTTCTTACATAACTTGCAATTCATCTATTGCAGACAACGATGCATTATTTTAGCCTGAAAAAGCATATCATTCAGTCTTTTCATATCATTCAATTATTTGAAAGCACGTCGAACCAATTCTATTTTTGCAATTAAAACACGACTTTCGCGCATAACCTGCAAATGATCTATTGAAGGCAAGTATACATTTTTTTAGCCTTAAAGTCGTATAATTGCGTCTCTTTTAGTCATTAAATCATTCTCAATCACTTCGAACGAAATTCGCATTTTAAACATGAATTTCGTGAATAACTTGCACTTGATCTATTGTAGGTAACAATGCATTTGTTTAGCCTTAAAATCACGTCATTGAGTCTCTTGTACTGATTAAATCATTCTAAATTAATTCGAACGAATTCGATTTTCGCCATTCAAACATGATTTTCTTACATAACTTGCAATTAATCTATTGCAGACAACAATGCATTATTTTAGCCTTAAAAAGCCTATCATTCAGTCTTTTCAGATCATTAAATTATTTGAAAACATGTCGAACGAATTCTATTTTTGCATTTAAAACACGACTTTCATGCATAACTTGCAAATGATCTATTGAAGGCAACTATGCATTTTTTTTGGCTTAAAGTCGTATAATTGCGTCTCTTTCAGTCATTAAATCATTCTAAATCACTTCGAACAAACTTCACACTTTAAACATGACTTCCTTGCATAACTTGCAGTTGATCTATTGAAGGCAACAATGCAATTGTTTAGCCTTAAAATCATGTCATTGAGTCTCCTGTAGTGATTAAATCCTTCAAAATAAATTGGAACGAATTCTACTTTCGCCCTTCAAACATGATTTTCCTATATAACTTGCAATTATTCTATTGCAGACAAGAATGCATTATTTTGGCCAAAAAAAGCATATCATTCAGTCTTTTCATATCATTAAATTATTTAAAAGCACGTCGAACCAATTCTATTTTTGTATTTAACACACGAGTTTCACGCATAACTCGCAAATGATCTATTGAAGGCAACTATGAATTTTTTTAGACTTAAAGTCGTATAATTGCGTCTCTTTCAGTCATTAAATCATTCTAAATCACTTCGAATGAAATTCGCATTTTAAACATGAATTTCGTGCAGAATTTGCACTTGATCTATTGTAGGCAACAATGCATTTGTTTAGCCTTAAAATCATGTCATTGAGTCTCTTGTAGTGATTAAGTCATTCTAAATAAATTCGAACGAATTCTATTTTCGCCCTTCGAACATGATTTTCTGACATAAATTGCAAATAATCTTTTGCAGACAACGATGCATTATTTTAGCCTGAAAAAGCATATCATTTAGTCTTTCCATATCATTAAATTATTTGAAAGCACGTCGAACCAATTCTATTTTTCCATTTGAAACACGACTTTCATGCATAACTTGTAAATGATCTAATGAAGGCAACTATGAATTTTTTTACACTTAAAGTCGTATAATTGCGTCTCTTTCAGTCCTTAAATCATTCTAAATCACTTCGAACGAAATTCGCATTTTAAACATCAATTTCGTGTAGAACTTGCACTTGATCTATTGTAGGCAACAATGCATTTGTTTAGGCTTAAAATCATGTCATTGAATCTCTTATAGTGATTAAGTCATTCTAAATAAATTCGAACGAATTCGATTTTCGCTCTTCAATCATGATTTTCTTACATAACTTGCAATTAATCTATTACAGACAACGATGCATTGTTTTAGCCTGAAAAAGAATATCATTTAGTCTTTTCATATCATTAAATTATTTGAAAGCACATCGACCCATTCTATTTTTGCATTTAAAACACGATTTTCATGCATAACTTGCAAATGATCTATTGAAGGCAACTATGCATTTTTTTAGAATTAAAGTCGTATAATTGCGTCTCTTTCAGTCATTAAATCATTCTAAATCACTTCGAACAAACTTCACACTTTAAACATGACTTCCATGCATAACTTGCAGTTGATATATTGAAGGCAACAATGCAATTGTTTAGCCTTAAAATCATGTCATTGAGTCTCCTATAGTGATTAAATCCTTTAAAATAAATTGGAACGAATTCTTTTTTCGCCCTTCAAACATGATTTTCTTATATAACTTGCAATTAATCTATTGCAGACAAGAATGCATTATTTTGGCCAAAAAAAGCATATCATTTAGTCTTTTCATATCATTAAATTATTTGAAAGCACGTCGAACCAATTCTATTTTTCCATTTAAAACACGACTTTCATGCATAACTTGTAAATGATCTATTGAAGGCAACTATGAATTTTTTTAGACTTAAACTCGTATAATTGCGTCTCTTTCTGTCATTAAATAGTTCTAAATCACTTCGAACGAAATTCGCATTTTAAACATGAATTTCGTGCATAACTTGCACTTGATCTATTGTAGGTAACAATGCATTTGTTTAGCCTTAAAATCATGTCATTGAGTCTCTTGTAGTGATTAAGTCATTCTAAATAAATTCGAACGAATTCTATTTTCGCCCTTCAAACATGATTTTCTGACATAAATTGCAAATAATCTTTTGCAGACAACAATGCATTATTTTGGCCAAAAAAAGCATATCATTCAGTCTTTTCATATCATTAAATTATTTGAAAGTACGTCGAACCAATTCTATTTTTCCATTTAAAACACGACTTTCATGCATAACTTGTAAATGATCTATTGAAGGCAACTATGAATTTTTTTAGACTTAAAGTCGTATAATTGCGTCTCTTTCTGTCATTAAATCGTTCTAAATCACTTCGAACGAAATTCGCATTTTAAACATGAATTTCGTGCATAACTTGCACTTGATCTATTGTAGGTAACAATGCATTTGTTTAGCCTTAAAATCATGTCATTGAGTCTCTTGTAGTGATTAAGTCATTCTAAATAAATTCGAACGAATTCTATTTTCGCCCTTCAAACATGATTTTCTGACATAAATTGCAAATAATCTTTTGCAGACAACAATGCATTATTTTGGCCAAAAAAAGCATATCATTCAGTCTTTTCATATCATTAAATTATTTGAAAGTACGTCGAACCAATTCTATTTTTCCATTTAAAACACGACTTTCATGCATAACTTGTAAATGATCTATTGAAGGCAACTATGAATTTAGACTTAAAGTCGTATAATTGCGTCTCTTTCTGTCATTAAATCGTTCTAAATCACTTCGAACGAAATTCGCATTTTAAACATGAATTTCGTGCATAACTTGCACTTGATCTATTGTAGGTAACAATGCATTTGTTTAGCCTTAAAATCATGTCATTGAGTCTCTTGTAGTGATTAAGTCATTCTAAATAAATGGGAACGAATTCTACTTTCGCCCTTCAAACATGATTTTCTTATATGACTTGCAATTTATCTATTGCAGACAACAATACATTATTTTTTGCCTAAAAAAGCATATCATTCAGTCTTTTCATATCATTAAATTATTTGAAAGCACGTCGAACCAATTCTATTTTTGCATTTAAGACACGACTTTCATGCATAACTTGCAAATGATCTATTGAAGGCAACTATGAACTTTTTTACACTTAAAGTCGGATAATTGCATCTCTTTCAGTCATTAAATCATTCTAAATCACTTCGAACGAACTTCGCACTTTAAACATGACTTCCATGCATAACTTGCACTTGATCTATTGAAGGCAACAATGCAATTGTTTAGCCTTAAAATCATGTCATTGAGTCTCCTGTAGTGATTAAATCCGTCAAAATAAATTGGAACGAATTCTACTTTCGCCCTTCAAAGATGATTTTCTTATATAACTTGCAATTAATCTATTGTAGACAAGAATGCATTATTTTGGGCCGAAAAAGCATATCATTCACTCTTTTCATATCATTAAATTATTTGAAAGCACGTCGAACCAATTCTATTTTTGCATTTAAAACACGACTTTCATGCATAACTTGCAAATGATCTGTTGAAGGCAACTATGTATTTTCTTAGACTTAAAGTCGTATAATTGCGTCTCTTTCAGTCATTAAATCATTCTAAATCACTTCGAACAAACTTCACACTTTAAACATGACTTCCTGGCATAACTTGCAGTTGATCTATTGAAGGCAACAATGCAATTGTTTAGCCTTAAAATCATGTCATTGAGTCTCCTGTAGTGATTAAATCCTTCAAAATAAATTGGAACGAATTCTACTTTTGCCCTTCAAACATGATTTTCTTATATAACTTGCAATTAATCTATTGCAGACAAGAATGCATTATTTTGGCCAAAAAAAGCATATCATTCAGTCTTTTCATATCATTAAATTATTTAAAAGCACGTCGAACCAATTCTATTTTTGTATTTAAAACACGACTTTCATGCATAACTCGCAAATGATCTATTGAAGGCAACTATGAATTTTTTTAGACTTAAAGTCGTATAATTGCGTCTCTTTCTGTCATTAAATCATTCTAAATCACTTCGAACGAAATTCGTATTTTAAACATGAATTTCTTGCATAATTTGCACTTGATCTATTGTAGGCAACAATGCATTTGTTTAGCCTTAAAATCATGTCATTGAGTCTCTTGTAGTGATTAAGTCATTCTAAATAAATTCGAACGAATTCTATTTTCGCCCTTCAAACATGATTTTCTGACATAAATTGCAAATAATCTTTTGCAGACAACGATGCATTATTTTAGCCTGAAAAAGCATATCATTTAGTCTTTCCATATCATTAAATTATTTGAAAGCACGTCGAACCAATTCTATTTTTGCATTTAAAACACGACTTTCGTGCATAACTTGCAAATGATCTATTGAAGGCAACTATGCATTATTTTAGACTTAAAGTCGTATAATTGCGTCTCTTTCAGTCATTAAATCATTCTAATTCACTTCGAACGAACTTCACACTTTAAACATTACTTCCATGCATAACTCGCAAGTAATCTATTAAAGGCAACAATGCAATTGTTTAGCCTTAAAATTATGTCATTGAGTCTCTTGTAGTGATTAAATCCTTCAAAATAAATTGGAACGAATTCTACTTTCGCCCTTCAAACATGATTTTCTTATATGACTTGCAATTTATCTATTGCAGACAACAATGCATTATTTTTGCCTAAAAAAGCATATCATTCAGTCTTTTCATATCATTAAATTATTTGAAAGCACGTCGAACCAATTCTATTTTTCCATTTGAAACACGACTTTCATGCATAACTTGTAAATGATCTATTAAAGGCAACTATGAATTTTTTTAGACTTAAAGTCGTATAATTGCGTCTCTTTCAGTCATTAAATCATTCTAAATCACTTCGAACGAAATTCGCATTTTAAACATCAATTTCGTGTAGAACTTGCACTTGATCTATTGTAGGCAACAATGCATTTGTTTACGCTTAAAATCATGTCATTGAATCTCTTATAGTGATTAAGTCATCCTAAATAAATTCGAACGAATTCGATTTTCGCTCTTCAATCATGATTTTCTTACATAACTTGCAATTAATCTATTACAGACAACGATGCATTGTTTTAGCCTGAAAAAGCATATCATTTAGTCTTTTCATATCATTAAATTATTTGAAAGCACATCGAACCATTCTATTTTTGCATTTAAAACACGACTTTCATGCATAACTTGCAAATGATCTATTGAAGGCAACTATGCATTTTTTTAGACTTAAAGTCGTATAATTGCGTCTCTTTCAGTCATTAAATCATTCTAAATCACTTCGAACAAACTTCACACTCTAAACATGACTTCCATGCATAACTTGCATTTGATATATGGAAGGCAACAATGCAATTGTTTAGCCTTAAAATCATGTCATTGAATCTCCTATAGTCATTAAATCCTTTAAAATAAATTGGAACGAATTCTTTTTTCGCCGCTCAAACATGATTTTCTTATATAACTTGCAATTAATCTATTGCAGACAAGAATGCATTATTTTGGCCAAAAAAAGCATATCATTCAGTCTTTTCATATCATTAAATTATTTGAAAGCATGTCGAACCAATTCTATTTTTCCATTTAAAACACGACTTTCATGCATAACTTGTAAATGATCTATTGAAGGCAACTATGAATTTTTTTAGCGTTAAAGTCGTATACTTGCGTCTCTTTCAGTCATTAAATCATTCTAAATCTCTTCGAACGAACTTCACACTTTAAACATTACTTCCATGCATAACTTGCAGTTAATCTATTAAAGGCAACAATGCAATTGTTTAGCCTTAAAATTATGTCATTGAGTCTCTTGTAGTGAATAAATCCTTTAAAATAAATTGGAACCAATTCTACTTTCGCCCTTCAAACATGATTTTCTTATATAACTTGCAATTAATCTATTGCAAACAAAAATGCATTATTTTGGCCAAAAAAAGCATATGATTCAGTCTTTTCATATCATTAAATTATTTGAAAGCACGTCGAACCAATTCTATTTTTGTATTTAAAACACGACTTTCATGCATAACTCGCAAATGATCTATTGAAGGCAACTATGAATTTTTTTAGACTTAAAGTCGTATAATTGCGTCTCTTTCTGTCATTAAATCATTCTAAATCACTTCGAACGAAATTCGCATTTTAAACATGAATTTCGTGCACAACTTGCACTTGATCTATTGTAGGCAACAATGCATTTGTTTAGCCTTAAAATCATGTCATTGAGTGTCTTGTAGTGATTAAGTCATTCTAAATAAATTGGAACGAATTCTACTTTCGCCCTTCCAAGATGATTTTCTTATATAATTTGCAATTAATCTATTGTAGACAAAAATGCATTATTTTGGGCAAAAAAAGCATATCATTCACTCTTTTCGTATCATTAAATTATTTGAAAGCACGTCGAACCAATTCTATTTTTGCATTTAAAACACGACTTTCATGCATAACTTCCAAATGATCTATTGAAGGCAACTACGAACTTTTTTACACTTAAAGTTGTATAATTGCATCTCTTTCAGTCATTAAATCATTCTAAATCACTTGGAACGAACTTCACACTTTAAACATGACTTCCATGCATAACTTGCACTTGATCTATTGAAGGCAACAATGCAATTGTTTAGCCTTAAAATCATGTCATTGAGTCTCCTGTAGTGATTAAATCCGTCAAAATAAATTGGAACGAATTCTATTTTCGCCCTTCAAACATGATTTTCTTACATAAATTGCAAATAATCTTTTGAGGACAACGATGCATTATTTTAGCCTGAAAAAGCATATCATTTAGTCTTTCCATATCGTTAAATTATTTGAAAGCATGTCGAACCAATTCTATTTTTCCATTTAAAACACGACTTTCGTGCATAACTTGCAAATGATCTATTGAAGGCAACTATGCATTTTTTTAGCCTTAAAGTCGTATACTTGCGTCTCTTTCAGTCATTAAATCATTCTAAATCTCTTCGAACGAACTTCACACTTTAAACATTACTTCCATTCATAACTTGCAGTTAATCTATTAAAGGCAACAATGCAATTGTTTAGCCTTAAAAATATGTCATTGAGTCTCTTGTAGTGATTAAATCCTTCAAAATAAATTGGAACGAATTCTGCTTTCGCCCTTCAAACATGATTTTCCTATATGACTTGCAATTTATCTATTGCAGACAACAATACATTATTTTTGCCTAAAAAAGCATATCATTCAGTCTTTTCATATCATTAAATTATTTGAAAGCACGTCGAACCAATTCTATTTTTGCATTTAAGACACGACTTTCATGCATAACTTGCAAATGATCTATTGAAGGCAACTACGAACTTTTTTACACTTAAAGTTGTATAATTGCATCTCTTTCAGTCATTAAATCATTCTAAATCACTTGGAACGAACTTCACACTTTAAACATGACTTCCATGCATAACTTGCACTTGATCTATTGAAGGCAACAATGCAATTGTTTAGCCTTAAAATCATGTCATTGAGTCTCCTGTAGTGATTAAATCCGTCAAAATAAATTGGAACGAATTCTACTTTCGCCCTTCCAAGATGATTTTCTTATATAATTTGCAATTAATCTATTGTAGACAAAAATGCATAATTTTGGGCAAAAAAAGCATATCATTCACTCTTTTCGTATCATTAAATTATTTGAAAGCACGTCGAACCAATTCTATTTTTGCATTTAAAACACGACTTTCATGCATAACTTCCAAATGATCTGTCGAAGGCAACTATGTATTTTTTTAGACTTAAAGTCGTATAATTGCGTCTGTTTCAGTCATTAAATCATTCTAAATCACTTCGAACGAACTTCGCCCTTTAAACATGACTTCCATGCATAACTTGCACTTAATCTATTGAAGGCAACAATGCAATTGTTTAGCCTTAAAATCATGTCATTGAGTCTCCTGTAGTGATTAAATCCGTCAAAATAAATTGGAACGAATTCTACTTTCGCCCTTCTAAGATGATTTTCTTATATAACTTGCAATTAATCTATTGTAGACAAGAATGCATTATTTTGGGCAAAAAAAGCATATCATTCACTCTTTTCGTATCATTAAATTATTTGAAAGCACGTCGAACTAATTCTATTTTTGCATTTAAAACACGACTTTCATGCATAACTTCCAAATGATCTGTCGAAGGCAACTATGTATTTTTTTAGACTTAAAGTCGTATAATTGCGTCTCTTTCAGTCATTAAATCATTCTAAATCACTTCAAACAAACTTCACACTTTAAACATGACTTCCTTGCATACCTTGCAGTTGATCTATTGAAGGCAACAATGCAATTGTTTAGCCTTAAAATCATGTCATTGAGTCTCCTGTAGTGATTAAATCCTTCAAAATAAATTGGAACGAATTCTACTTTTGCCCTTCAAACATGATTTTCTTATATAACTTGCAATTATTCTATTGCAGACAAGAATGCATTATTTTGGCCAATAAAAGCATATCATTCAGTCTTTTCATATCATTAAATTATTTGAAAGCACGTCGAACCAATTCTATTTTTGCATTTAAAACACGACTTTCATGCATAACTTGCAAATGATCTATTGAAGGCAACTATGAATTTTGTTAGACTTAAAGTCGTATAATCGCGTCTCTTTCAGTCATTAAATCATTCTAAATCACTTCGAACGAAATTCGCATTTTAAACATGAATTTCGTGCATAACTTGCACTTGATCTATTGTAGGAAACAATGCATTTGTTTAGCCTTAAAATCATGTAATTGAGTCTTTTGTACTAATTAAATCATTCTAAATTAATTCGAACGAATTCGATTTTCGCCCTTCAAACATGATTTTCTTACATAACTTGCAATTAATCTATTGCAGACAACGATGCACTATTTTAGCCTGAAAAAGCATATCATTTAGTCTTTTCATATCATTAAATTATTTGAAAGCACATCGAACCATTCTATTTTTGCATTTAAAACACGACTTTCATGCATAACTTGCAAATGATCTATTGAAGGCAACTATGCATTTTTTTAGACTTAAAGTCGTATAATGGCGTCTCTTTCAGTCATTAAATCATTCTAAATCACTTCGAACAAACATCACACTTTAAACATGACTTCCATGCATAACTTGCAGTGTACATATTGAAGGCAACAATGCAATTGTTTAGCCTTAAAATCATGTCATTGAGTCTCCGATAGTGATTAAATCCTTTAAAATAATTTGGAACGAATTCTTTTTTCGCCCTTGAAACATGATTTTCTTATATAACTTGCAATTAATCTATTGCAGACAAGAATGCATTATTTTGGCCAAAAAAAGCATATCATTCAGTCTTTTCATATCATTAAATTATTTAAAAGCACGTCGAACCAATTCTATTTTTGTATTTAAAACACGAGTTTCATGCATAACTCGCAAATGATCTATTGAAGGCAAATATGAATTTTTTTAGACTTCAAGTCATATAATTGCGTCTCTTTCAGTCATTAAATCATTCTAAATCACTTCGAATGAAATTCGCATTTTAAACATGAATTTCGGGCATAATTTGCACTTGATCTATTGTAGGCAAGAATGCATTTGTTTAGCCTTAAAATCATGTCATTGAGTCTCTTGTAGTGATTAAGTCATTCTAAATAAATTCGAACGAATTCTATTTTCGCCCTTCAAACATGATTTTCTGACATAAATTGCAAATAATCTTTTGCAGACAACGATGCATTATTTTAGCCTGAAAAAGCATATCATTTAGTCTTTCCATATCATTAAATTATTTGAAAGCACGTCGAACCAATTCTAATTTTGCATTTAAAAGACGACTTTCGTGCATAACTTGCAAATGATCTATTGAAGGCAACTATGCATTATTTTAGACTTAAAGTCATATAATTGCGTCTCTTTCAGTCATTAAATCATTCTAATTCACTTCGAATGAACTTCACACTTTAAGCATTGCTTCCATGCATAACTTGCAGTTAATCTATTAAAGGCAACAATGCAATTGTTTAGCCTTAAAATTATGTCATTGAGTCTCTTGTAGTGATTAAATCCTTCAAAATAAATTGGAACGAATTCTACTTTCGCCCTTCAAACATGATTTTCTTATATGACTTGCAATTTATCTCTTGCAGACAACAATGCATTATTTTTGCCTAAAAAAGCATATCATTCAGTCTTTTCATATCATTAAATTATTTGAAAGCACGTCGAACCAATTCTAATTTTGCATTTAAAACACGACTTTCGTGCATAACTTGCAAATGATCTATTGAAGGCAACTATGCATTATTTTAGACTTAAAGTCATATAATTGCGTCTCTTTCAGTCATTAAATCATTCTAATTCACTTCGAACGAACTTCACACTTTAAACATTACTTCCATGCATAACTTGCAGTGAATCTATTAAAGGCAACAATGCAATTGTTTAGCCTTAAAATTATGTCATTGAGTCTCTTGTAGTGATTAAATCCTTCAAAATAAATTGGAACGAATTCTACTTTCGCCCTTCAAACATGATTTTCTTATATGACTTGCAATTTATCTATTGCAGACAACAATGCATTATTTTTGCTTAAAAAAGCATATCATTCAGTCTTTTCATATCATTAAATTATTTGAAAGCACGTCGAACCAATTCTATTTTTCCATTTGAAACACGACTTTCATGCATAACTTGTAAATGATCTATTGAAGGCAACTATGAATTTTTTTAGACTTAAAGTCGTATAATTGCGTCTCTTTCAGTCATTAAATCATTCTAAATCACTTCGAACGAAATTCGCATTTTAAACATCAATTTCATGCATAACTCGCACTTGATCTATTGTAGGAAACAATGCATTTGTTTAGGCTTAAAATCATGTCATTGAATCTCTTATAGTGATTAAGTCATTCTAGATAAATTCGAACGAATTCGATTTCCGCTCTTCAATCATGATTTTCTTACATAACTTGCAATTAATCTATTACAGACAACGATGCATTATTTTATCCTGAAAAAGCATATCATTTAGTCTTTTCATATCCTTAAATTATTTGAAAGCAGATCGAACCATTTTTTTTTTGCATTTAAAACACGACTTTCATGCATAACTTGCAAATGATCTATTGAAGGCAACTATGCATTTTGTTGGACTTAAAGTCGTATAATTGCGTCTCTTTCAGTCCTTAAATCATTCTAAATCACTTCGAACAAACTTCACACTTTAAACATGACTTCCATGCATAACTTGCAGTTGATATATTGAAGGCAACAATGCAATTGTTTAGCCTTAAAATCATGTCGTTGAGTCTCCTATAGTGATTAAATCCTTTAAAATAAATTGGAACGAATTCTTTTTTCGCCCTTCAAACATGATTTTCTTATATAACTTGCAATTAATCTATTGCAGACAAGAATGCATTATTTTGGCCAAAAAAAGCATATCATTCAGTCTTTTCATATCATTAAATTATTTGAAAGCACATCGAAGCAATTCTATTTTTCCATTTAAAACACGACTTTCATGCATAACTTGTAAATGATCTATTGAAGGCAACTATGAATTTTTTTAGACTTAAAGTCGTATAATTGCGTCTCTTTCTGTCATTAAATCATTCTAAATCACTTCGAACGAAATTCGCATTTTAAACATGAATTTCGTGCATAATTTGCACTTGATCTATTGTAGGCAAGAATGCATTTGTTTAGCCTTAAAATCATGTCATTGAGTCTCTTGTAGCGATTAAGTCATTCTAAATAAATTCGAACGAATTCTATTTTCGCCCTTCAAACATGATTTTCTGACATAAATTGCAAATATCTCATTATTTTAGCCTGAAAAAGCATATCATTTAGTCTTTCCATATCATTAAATTATTTGAAAGCACGTCGAACCAATTCTAATTTTGCATTTAAAACACGACTTTCGTGCATAACTTGCAAATGATCTATTGAAGGCAACTATGCATTATTTTAGACTTAAAGTCATATAATTGCGTCTCTTTCAGTCATTAAATCATTCTAATTCACTTCGAACGAACTTCACACTTTAAACATTACTTCCATGCATAACTTGCAGTTAATCTATTAAAGGCAACAATGCAATTGTTTAGCCTTAAAATTATGTCATTGAGTCTCTTGTAGTGATTAAATCCTTCAAAATAAATTGGAACGAATTCTACTTTCGCCCTTCAAACATGATTTTCTTATATAACTTGCAATTAATCTATTGCAGACAAAAATGCATTATTTTGGCCAAAAAAAGCATATCATTCAGTCTTTTCATATCATTAAATTATTTAAAAGCACGTCGAACCAATTCTATTTTTGTATTTAAAACACGAGTTTCATGCATAACTCGCAAATGATCTATTGAAGGCAACTATGAATTTTTTTAGACTTAAAGTCATATGATTGCGTCTCTTTCTGTCATTAAATCATTCTTAATCACTTCGAACGAAATTCGCATTTTAAACATGAATTTCATGCACAACTTGCACTTGATCTATTGTAGGCAACAATGCAGTTGTTTAGCCTTAAAATCATGTCATTGAGTGTCTTGTAGTGATTAAGTCATTCTAAATAAATTCGAACGAATTCTATTTTCGCCCTTCAAACATGATTTTCTTACATAAATTGCAAATAATCTTTTGCAGACAACGATGCATTATTTTAGCCTGAAAAAGCATATCATTTAGTCTTTCCATATCATTAAATTATTTGAAAGCATGTCGAACCAATTCTACTTTTGCATTTAAAATAAGACTTTCGTGCATAACTTGCAAATGATCTATTGAAGGCAACTATGAACTTTTTTACCCTTAAAGTCGTATAATTGCATCTCTTTCAGTCATTAAATCATTCTAAATCACTTCGAACGAACTTCGCACTTTAAACATGACTTCCATGCATAACTTGCACTTGATCTATTGAAGGCACCAATGCAATTGTTTAGCCTTAAAATCATGTCATTGAGTCTCCTGTAGTGATTAAATCCGTCAAAATAAATTGGAACGAATTCTACTTTCGCCCTTCAGAGATGATTTTCTTATATAACTTGCAATTAATCTATTGTAGACAAGAACGCATTATTTTGGGCAAAAAAAGCATATCATTCACTCTTTTCATATCATTAAATTATTTGAAAGCACGTCGAACCAATTCTATTTTTGCATTTAAAACACGACTTTCATGCATAACTTGCAAATGATCTGTTGAAGGCAACTATGTATTTTTTTAGACTTAAAGTCGTATAATTGCGTCTCTTTCAGTCATTAAATCATTCTAAATCACTTCGAACAAACTTCACACTTTAAACATGACTTCCATGCATAACTTGCAGTTGATATATTGAAGGCAACAATGCAATTGTTTAGCCTTAAAATCATGTCATTGAGTCTCTTGTAGTGATTAAATCCTTTAAAATAAATTGGAACGAATTCTACTTTCACCTTTCAAACATGATTTTCTTATATAACTTGCAATTAATCTATTGCAGACAAAAATGCATTATTTTGGCCAAAAAAAGCATATCATTCAGTCTTTTCATATCATTAAATTATTTGAAAGTACGTCGAACCAATTCTATTTTTGTATTTAAAACACGACTTTCATGCATAACTTGCAAATGATCTATTGAAGGCAACTATGCATTTTTTTAGACTTAAAGTCGTATAATTGCGTCTCTTTCAGTCATTAAATCATTCTAAATCACTTCGAACGAAATTCGCATTTTAAACATGAATTTCGTGCATAACTTGCACTTGATCTATTGTAGGCAACAATGCATTCGTTTAGCCTTAAAATCATGTCATTGAGTCTCTTGTAGTGATTAAGTCATTCTAAATAAATTCGAACGAATTCTATTTTCGCCCTTCAAACATGATTTTCTTACACAACTTGCAAATAATCTATTGCAGACAACAGTGCATTATTTTAGAATTAAAATGCATATCATTCAGTCTTTTCATATCATTATATTATTTGAAAGCACATCGAACCAATTCTATTTTTGCATTTAAAACACGACTTTCATGCATAACTTGCAAATGATTTATTGAAGGCAACTTTGAATTTTTTTAGACTTAAAGTCGTATATTTGCGTCTCTTTCAATCATTAAATCATTCTAAATCACTTCGAACGAAATTCGCATTTTAAACATGAATTTCGTGCATAACTTGCACTTGATCTATTGAAGGCAACAATACAATTGTTTAGCCTTAAAATCATGTCATTAAGTCTCCTGTAGTGATTAAATCCTTCAAAATAAATTGGAACGAATTCTACTTTCGCCCTTCAAACATGATTTTCTTATATACCTTGCAATTAATCTATTGCAGACAACAATGCATTATTTTGGCCTAAAAAAGCATATCATTCAGTCTTTTCATTCCACTAAATTATTTGAAAGCACGTCGAACCAATTCTATTTTTGCATTAAAAACACGACTTTCATGCATAACTTGCAAATGATCTATTGAAGGCAACTATGAATTTTTTCAGACTTAAAGTCGTAGAATTGCGCCTCTTTCAGTCATTAAATCATTCTAAATCACTTCGAACGAATTTCGCCTTTTAAACATGAATTTCGTGCATAACTTGCACTTCATATATTGCAGGCAATAATGCAATTGTTTAGCCTTAAAATTATGTCATTGAGTCTCTTGTAGTGATTAAGTCATTCTAAATAAATTGGAACGAATTCTACTTTCGCCCTTCAAACATGATTTTCTCATATAAATTGCAATTAATCTATTGCAGACAAAAATGCATTATTTTGGCCAAAAAAAGCATATCATTCAGTCTTTTCATATCATTAAATTATTTAAAAGCACGTCGAACCAATTCTATTTTTGTATTTAAAACACGAGTTTCATGCATAACTCGCAAATGATCTATTGAAGGCAACTATGAATTTTTTTAGACTTAAAGTCGTATGATTGCGTCTCTTTCTGTCATTAAATCATTCTAAATCACTTCGAATGAAATTCGCATTTTAAACATGAATTTCATGCACAACTTGCACTTGATCTATTGTAGGCAACAATGCAGTTGTTTAGCCTTAAAATCATGTCATTGAGTGTCTTGTAGTGATTAAGTCATTCTAAATAAATTCGAACGAATTCTATTTTCGCCCTTCAAACATGATTTTCTTACATAAATTGCAAATAATCTTTTGCAGACAACGATGCATTATTTTAGCCTGAAAAAGCATATCATTTAGTCTTTCCATATCATTAAATTATTTGAAAGCATGTCGAACCAATTCTACTTTTGCATTTAAAATAAGACTTTCGTGCATAACTTGCAAATGATCTATTGAAGGCAACTATGAACTTTTTTACCCTTAAAGTCGTATAATTGCATCTCTTTCAGTCATTAAATCATTCTAAATCACTTCGAACGAACTTCGCACTTTAAACATGACTTCCATGCATAACTTGCACTTGATCTATTGAAGGCACCAATGCAATTGTTTAGCCTTAAAATCATGTCATTGAGTCTCCTGTAGTGATTAAATCCGTCAAAATAAATTGGAACGAATTCTACTTTCGCCCTTCAGAGATGATTTTCTTATATAACTTGCAATTAATCTATTGTAGACAAGAACGCATTATTTTGGGCAAAAAAAGCATATCATTCACTCTTTTCATATCATTAAATTATTTGAAAGCACGTCGAACCAATTCTATTTTTGCATTTAAAACACGACTTTCATGCATAACTTGCAAATGATCTGTTGAAGGCAACTATGTATTTTTTTAGACTTAAAGTCGTATAATTGCGTCTCTTTCAGTCATTAAATCATTCTAAATCACTTCAAACAAACTTCACACTTTAAACATGACTTCCATGCATAACTTGCAGTTGATATATTGAAGGCAACAATGCAATTGTTTAGCCTTAAAATCATGTCATTGAGTCTCTTGTAGTGATTAAATCCTTTAAAATAAATTGGAACGAATTCTACTTTCGCCCTTCAAACATGATTTTCTTATATAACTTGCAATTAATCTATTGCAGACAAAAATGCATTATTTTGGCCAAAAAAAGCATATCATTCAGTCTTTTCATATCATTAAATTATTTGAAAGTACGTCGAACCAATTCTATTTTTGTATTTAAAACACGACTTTCATGCATAACTTGCAAATGATCTATTGGAGGCAACTATGCATTTTTTTAGACTTAAAGTCGTATAATTGCGTCTCTTTCAGTCATTAAATCATTCTAAATCACTTCGAACGAAATTCGCATTTTAAACATGAATTTCGTGCATAACTTGCACTTGATCTATTGTAGGCAACAATGCATTCGTTTAGCCTTAAAATCATGTCATTGAGTCTCTTGTAGTGATTAAGTCATTCTAAATAAATTCGAACGAATTCTATTTTCGCCCTTCAAACATGATTTTCTTACACAACTTGCAAATAATCTATTGCAGACAACAGTGCATTATTTTAGAATTAAAATGCATATCATTCAGTCTTTCCATATCATTAAATTATTTGAAAGCACGTCGAACCAATTCTATTTTTGCATTTAAAACACGACTTTCGTGCATAACTTGCAAATGATCTATTGAAGGCAACTATGCATTATTTTAGACTTAAAGTCGTATAATTGCGTCTCTTTCAGTCATTAAATCATTCTAATTCACTTCGAACGAACTTCACACTTTAAACATTACTTCCATGCATAACTTGCAGTTAATCTATTAAAGGCAACAATGCAATTGTTTAGCCTTAAAATTATGTCATTGAGTCTCTTGTAGTGATTAAATCCTTCAAAATAAATTGGAACGAATTCTACTTTCGCCCTTCAAACATGATTTTCTTATATGACTTGCAATTTATCTATTGCAGACAACAATGCATAATTTTTGCCTAAAAAAGCATATCATTCAGTCTTTTCATATCATTAAATTATTTGAAAGCACGTCGAACCAATTCTATTTTTCCATTTGAAACACGACTTTCATGCATAACTTGTAAATGATCTATTGAAGGCAACTATGAATTTTTTTAGACTTAAAGTCGTATAATTGCGTCTCTTTCAGTCATTAAATCATTCTAAATCACTTCGAACGAAATTCGCATTTTAAACATCAATTTCGTGTAGAACTTGCACTTGATCTATTGTAGGCAACAATGCATTTGTTTAGGCTTAAAATCATGTCATTGAATCTCTTGTAGTGATTAAGTCATTCTAAATAAATTCGAACGAATTCTATTTTCGCCCTTCAAACATGATTTTCTGACATAAATTGCAAATAATCTTTTGCAGACAACAATGCATTATTTTTGCCTAAAAAAGCATATCATTCAGTCTTTTCATATCATTATATTATTTGAAAGCACGTCGAACCAATTCTATTTTTCCATTTAAAACACGACTTTCATGCATAACTTGTAAATGATCTATTGAAGGCAACTATGAATTTTTTTAGCCTTAAAGTCGTATACTTGCGTCTCTTTCAGTCATTAAATCATTCTAATTCACTTCGAACGAACTTCACACTTTAAACATTACTTCCATGCATAACTTGCAGTTAATCTATTAAAGGCAACAATGCAATTGTTTGGCCTTAAAATTATGTCATTGAGTCTCTTGTAGTGATTAAATCCTTCAAAATAAATTGGAACGAATTCTACTTTCGCCCTTCAAACATGATTTTCTTATATGACTTGCAATTTATCTATTGCAGACAACAATGCATAATTTTTGCCTAAAAAAGCATATCATTCAGTCTTTTCATATCATTAAATTATTTGAAAGCTCGTCGAACCAATTCTATTTTTCCATTTGAAACACGACTTTCATGCATAACTTGTAAATGATCTATTGAAGGCAACTATGAATTTTTTTAGATTTAAAGTCGTATAATTGCGTCTCTTTCAGTCATTAAATGATTCTAAATCACTTCGAACAAAATTCGCATTTTAAACATCAATTTCGTGCAGAACTTGCACTTGATCTGTTGTAGGCAACAATGCATTTGTTTAGCCTTAAAATCACGTCATTGAGTCTCTTGTAGTGATTAAGTCATTCTAAATAAATTCGAACGAATTCTATTTTCGCCCGTCAAACATGATTTTCTGACATAAATTGCAAATAATCTTTTGCAGACAACGATGCATTATTTTAGCCAGAAAAAGCATATCATTTAGTCTTTCCATATCATTAAATTATTTGAAAGCACGTCGAACCAATTCTATTTTTGCATTTAAAACACGACTTTCGTGCATAACTTGCAAATGATCTATTGAAGGCAACTATGCATTATTTTAGACTTAAAGTCGTATAATTGCGTCTCTTTCAGTCATTAAATCATTCTAATTCACTTCGAACGAACTTCACACTTTAAACATTACTTCCATGCATAACTTGCAATTAATCTATTAAAGGCAACAATGCAATTGTTTAGCCTTAAAATTATGTCATTGAGTCTCTTGTAGTGAATAAATCCTTCAAAATAAATTGGAACGAATTCTTTTTTCGCCCTTCAAACATGATTTTCTTATATAACTTGCAATTAATCTATTGCAGACAAGAATGCATTATTTTGGCCAAAAAAAGCATATCATTCAGTCTTTTCATATCATTAAATTATTTGAAAGCACGTCGAACCAATTCTATTTTTCCATTTAAAACACGACTTTCATGCATAACTTGTAAATGATCTATTGAAGGCAACTCTGAATTTTTTTAGACTTAAAGTCGTATGATTGCGTCTCTTTCTGTCATTAAATCATTCTAAATCACTTCGAACGAAATTCGCATTTTAAACATGAATTTCGTGCACAACTTGCACTTGATCTATTGTAGGCAACAATGCATTTGTTTAGCCTTAAAATCATGTCATTGAGTGTCTTGTAGTGATTAAGTCATTCTAAATAAATTCGAACGAATTCTATTTTCGCCCTTCAAACATGATTTTCTTACATAAATTGCAAATAATCTTTTGTAGACAATGATGCATTATTTTAGCCTGAAAAAGCATATCATTTAGTCTTTCCATATCATTAAATTATTTGAAAGCATGTCGAACCAATTCTATTTTTGCATTTAAAACACGACTTTCGTGCATAACTTGCAAATGATCTATTGAAGGCAACTATGAACTTTTTTACACTTAAAGTCGTATAATTGCATCTCTTTCAGTCATTAAATCATTCTAAATCACTTCGAACGAACTTCGCACTTTAAACATGACTTCCACGCATAACTTGCACTTGATCTATTGAAGGCAACAATGCAATTGTTTAGCCTTAAAATCATGTCATTGAGTCTCCTGTAGTGATTAAATCCGTCAAAATAAATTGGAACGAATTCTACTTTCGCCCTTCAAAGATGATTTTCTTATATAACTTGCAATTAATCTATTGTAGACAAGAATGCATTATTTTGGGCAAAAAAAGCATATCATTCACTCTTTTCATATCATTAAATTATTTGAAAGCACGTCGAACCAATTCTATTTTTGCATTTAAAACACGACTTTCATGCATAACTTGCAAATGATCTGTTGAAGGCAACTATGTATTTTTTTAGACTTAAAGTCGTATAATTGCGTCTCTTTCAGTCATTAAATCATTCTAAATCACTTCGAATGAAATTCGCATTTTAAATATGAATTTCGTGCAGAACTTGCACTTGATCTATTGTAGGCAACAATGCATTTGTTTAGCCTTAAAATCATGTCATTCAGTCTCTTGTACTGATTAAATCATTCTAAATTAATTCGAACGAATTCGATTTTCGCCCTTCAAACATGATTTTATTATATACCTTGCAATTAATCTATTGCAGACAACAATGCGTTATTTTGGCCTAAAAAAGCATATCATTCGGTCTTTTCATATCATTAAATTATTTGAAAGCACGTCGAACCAATTCTATTTTTGCATTTAAAACACGACTTTCATGCATAACTTGCAAACGATCTATTGAAGGCAACTATGTATTTTTTTAGACTTAAATTCGTATAATTGCGTCTCTTTCAGTCATTAAATCATTCTAAATCACTTCGAACGAAATTTGCATTTTAAACATGAATTTCGTGCAGAACTTGCACTTGATCTATTGTAGGCAACAATGCATTTGTTTAGCCTTAAAATCATGTCATTGAGTCTCCTGTAGTGATTAAATCCTTCAAAATAAATTGGAACGAATTCTTTTTTCGCCCTTCAAACATGATTTTCTTATATAACTTGCAATTAATCTATTGCAGACAAGAATGCATTATTTTGGCGAAAAAAAGCATATCATTCAGTCTTTTCATATCATTAATTTATTTGAAAGCACGTCGAACCAATTCTATTTTCGTATTTAAAACACGAGGTTCATGCATAACTCGCAAATGATCTATTGAAGGCAAGTATGAATTTTTTTAGACTTAAAGTCGTAGAATTGCGTCTCTTTCAGTCATTAAATCATTCTAAATCACTTCGAACGAATTTCGCCTTTTAAACATGAATTTCGTGCATAACTTACACTTCATATATTGTAGGCAATAATGCATTTGTTTAGCCTTAAAATCATGTCATTGAGTCTCTTGTACTGATTAAATTATTCTAAATTAATTCGAACGAATTCGATTTTCGCCCTTCAAACATGATTTTCTTACATAAGTTGCAATTAATCTATTGCAGACAACGATGCATTATTTTAGCCTGAAAAAGCATATCATTTAGTCTTTTCATATCATTAAATTATTTGAAAACACGTCGAACCAATTTTATTTTTGCATTTAAAACACGACTTTCGTGCATAACTTGCAAATGATCTATTGAAGGCAACTATACATTTTTTTATCCTTAAAGTCGTATAATTGCGTCTCTTTCAGTCATTATATCATTCTAAATCACTTGGAACGAACTTCACACTTTAAACATGACTTCCATGCATAACTTGCACTTGATCTATTGAAGGCAACAATGCAATTGTTTCGCCTTAAAATCATGTCATTGAGTCTCCTGTAGTGATTAAATCCTTCAAAATAAGTTGGAACGAATACTACTTTCGCCCTTCAAACATGATTTTCTTATATAAGTTGCAATTAATCTATTGGAGACAAGAATGCATTATTTTGGCCAAAAAAAGCATATCATTCAGTCTTTTCATATCATTCAATTATTTGAAAGCATGTCGAACCAATTCTATTTTTGCATTTAAAACACGACTTTCATGCATAACTTGCACTTGATCTATTGAAGGCAACAATGCAATTGTTTAGCCTTAAAATCATGTCATTGAGTCTCCTGTAGTGATTAAATCCGTCAAAATAAATTGGAACGAATTCTACTTTCGCCCTTCAAAGATGATTTTCTTATATAACTTGCAATTAATCTATTGTAGACAAGAATGCATTATTTTGGGCAAAAAAAGCATATCATTCACTCTTTTCATATCATTAAATTATTTGAAAGCACGTCGAACCAATTCTATTTTTGCATTTAAAACACGACTTTCATGCATAACTTGCAAATGATCTGTTGAAGGCAACTATGTATTTTTTTAGACTTAAAGTCGTATAATTGCGTCTCTTTCAGTCATTAAATCATTCTAAATCACTTCGAACGAAATTCGCATTTTAAATATGAATTTCGTGCAGAACTTGCACTTGATATATTGTAGGCAATAATGCATTTGTTTAGCCTTAAAATCACGTCATTGAGTCTCTTGTACTGATTAAATCATTCTAAATAAATTCGAACGAATTCTATTTTCGCCCTTCAAACATGATTTTCTTACACAACTTGCAAATAATCTATTGCAGACAACAGTGCATTATTTTAGAATTAAAATTCATATCATTCAGTCTTTTCATATCATTATATTATTTGAAAGCACATCGAACAAATTCTATTTTTGCATTTAAAACAGGAGTTTCATGCATAACTTGCAAATGATCAATTGAAGGCAACTATGCATTTTTTTAGACTTAAAGTCGTATAATTGCATCTTTTTCAGTCATTAAATCATTCTAAATCACTTCGAACGAAATTCGCATTTTAAACATTAATTTCGTGCATAACTTGCACTTGATCTATTGTAGGCAACGATGCATTTGTTTAGCCTTAAAATCATGTCATTGAGTCTCTTGTACTGATTAAATCATTCTAAATTAATTCGAACGATTTCGATTTTCGCCCTTCAAACATGATTTTCTTACATAAGTTGCAATTAATCTATTGCAGACAACGATGCATTATTTTAGCCTGAAAAAGCATATCATTTAGTCTTTTCATATCATTAAATTATTTGAAAGCACGTCGAACCAATTCTATTTTTGCATTTAAAACACGACTTTCGTGCATAACTTGCAAATGATCAATTGAAGGCAACTATGCATTTTTTTAGCCTTAAAGTCGTATAATTGCGTCTCTTTCAGTCATTAAATCATTCTAAATCACTTTGAACGAACGTCACACTTTAAACATGACTTCCAAGCATAACTTGCACTTGATCTATAGAAGGCAACAATGCAATTGTTTAGCCTTAAAATCATGTCATTGAGTCTCCTGTAGTGATTAAATCCGTCAAAATAAATTGGAACGAATTCTACTTTCGCCCTTCAAACATGATTTTCTTATATAACTTGCAATTAATCTATTGCAGACAAGAATGCATTATTTTGGCCAAAAAAAGCATATCATTCACTATTTTCATATCATTAAATTATTTGAAAGCATGTCGAACCAATTCTATTTTTGCATTTAAAACACGACTTTCATGCATAACTTGCAAATGATCTATTGAAGGCAACTATGTATTTTTTTAGACTTAAATTCGTATAATTGCGTCTCTTTCAGTCATTAAATCATTCTAAATAATTTCGAACGAAATTCGCATTTTAAACATGAATTTCATGCAGAACTTGCACTTGATCTATTGTAGGCAACAATGCCTTTGTTTAGCCTTAAAATCATGTCATTGAGTCTCTTGTACTGATTAAATCATTCTAAATTAATTCGAACGAATTCGATTTTCGCCCTTCAAACATGATTTTCTTACACAACTTGCAAATAATCTATTGCAGACAACAGTGCATTATTTTAGAATTAAAATGCATATCATTCAGTCTTTTCATATCAGTATATTATTTGAAAGCACATCGAACCAATTCTATTTTTGCATTTAAAACACGACTTTCATGCATAACTTGTAAATGATCTATTGAAGGCAACTCTGAATTTTTTTAGACTTAAAGTCGTATGATTGCGTCTCTTTCTGTCATTAAATCATTCTAAATCACTTCGAACGAAATTCGCATTTTAAACATGAATTTCGTGCACAACTTGCACTTGATCTATTGTAGGCAACAATGCATTTGTTTAGCCTTAAAATCATGTCATTGAGTGTCTTGTAGTGATTAAGTCATTCTAAATAAATTCGAACGAATTCTATTTTCGCCCTTCAAACATGATTTTCTGACATAAATTGCAAATAATCTTTTGCAGACAACGATGCATTATTTTAGCCAGAAAAAGCATATCATTTAGTCTTTCCATATCATTAAATTATTTGAAAGCACGTCGAACCAATTCTATTTTTGCATTTAAAACACGACTTTCGTGCATAACTTGCAAATGATCTATTGAAGGCAACTATGCATTATTTTAGACTTAAAGTCGTATAATTGCGTCTCTTTCAGTCATTAAATCATTCTAATTCACTTCGAACGAACTTCACACTTTAAACATTACTTCCATGCATAACTTGCAATTAATCTATTAAAGGCAACAATGCAATTGTTTAGCCTTAAAATTATGTCATTGAGTCTCTTGTAGTGAATAAATCCTTCAAAATAAATTGGAACGAATTCTTTTTTCGCCCTTCAAACATGATTTTCTTATATAACTTGCAATTAATCTATTGCAGACAAGAATGCATTATTTTGGCCAAAAAAAGCATATCATTCAGTCTTTTCATATCATTAAATTATTTGAAAGCACGTCGAACCAATTCTATTTTTCCATTTAAAACACGACTTTCATGCATAACTTGTAAATGATCTATTGAAGGCAACTCTGAATTTTTTTAGACTTAAAGTCGTATGATTGCGTCTCTTTCTGTCATTAAATCATTCTAAATCACTTCGAACGAAATTCGCATTTTAAACATGAATTTCGTGCACAACTTGCACTTGATCTATTGTAGGCAACAATGCATTTGTTTAGCCTTAAAATCATGTCATTGAGTGTCTTGTAGTGATTAAGTCATTCTAAATAAATTCGAACGAATTCTATTTTCGCCCTTCAAACATGATTTTCTTACATAAATTGCAAATAATCTTTTGTAGACAATGATGCATTATTTTAGCCTGAAAAAGCATATCATTTAGTCTTTCCATATCATTAAATTATTTGAAAGCATGTCGAACCAATTCTATTTTTGCATTTAAAACACGACTTTCGTGCATAACTTGCAAATGATCTATTGAAGGCAACTATGAACTTTTTTACACTTAAAGTCGTATAATTGCATCTCTTTCAGTCATTAAATCATTCTAAATCACTTCGAACGAACTTCGCACTTTAAACATGACTTCCACGCATAACTTGCACTTGATCTATTGAAGGCAACAATGCAATTGTTTAGCCTTAAAATCATGTCATTGAGTCTCCTGTAGTGATTAAATCCGTCAAAATAAATTGGAACGAATTCTACTTTCGCCCTTCAAAGATGATTTTCTTATATAACTTGCAATTAATCTATTGTAGACAAGAATGCATTATTTTGGGCAAAAAAAGCATATCATTCACTCTTTTCATATCATTAAATTATTTGAAAGCACGTCGAACCAATTCTATTTTTGCATTTAAAACACGACTTTCATGCATAACTTGCAAATGATCTGTTGAAGGCAACTATGTATTTTTTTAGACTTAAAGTCGTATAATTGCGTCTCTTTCAGTCATTAAATCATTCTAAATCACTTCGAATGAAATTCGCATTTTAAATATGAATTTCGTGCAGAACTTGCACTTGATCTATTGTAGGCAACAATGCATTTGTTTAGCCTTAAAATCATGTCATTCAGTCTCTTGTACTGATTAAATCATTCTAAATTAATTCGAACGAATTCGATTTTCGCCCTTCAAACATGATTTTATTATATACCTTGCAATTAATCTATTGCAGACAACAATGCGTTATTTTGGCCTAAAAAAGCATATCATTCGGTCTTTTCATATCATTAAATTATTTGAAAGCACGTCGAACCAATTCTATTTTTGCATTTAAAACACGACTTTCATGCATAACTTGCAAACGATCTATTGAAGGCAACTATGTATTTTTTTAGACTTAAATTCGTATAATTGCGTCTCTTTCAGTCATTAAATCATTCTAAATCACTTCGAACGAAATTTGCATTTTAAACATGAATTTCGTGCAGAACTTGCACTTGATCTATTGTAGGCAACAATGCATTTGTTTAGCCTTAAAATCATGTCATTGAGTCTCCTGTAGTGATTAAATCCTTCAAAATAAATTGGAACGAATTCTTTTTTCGCCCTTCAAACATGATTTTCTTATATAACTTGCAATTAATCTATTGCAGACAAGAATGCATTATTTTGGCGAAAAAAAGCATATCATTCAGTCTTTTCATATCATTAATTTATTTGAAAGCACGTCGAACCAATTCTATTTTCGTATTTAAAACACGAGGTTCATGCATAACTCGCAAATGATCTATTGAAGGCAAGTATGAATTTTTTTAGACTTAAAGTCGTAGAATTGCGTCTCTTTCAGTCATTAAATCATTCTAAATCACTTCGAACGAATTTCGCCTTTTAAACATGAATTTCGTGCATAACTTACACTTCATATATTGTAGGCAATAATGCATTTGTTTAGCCTTAAAATCATGTCATTGAGTCTCTTGTACTGATTAAATTATTCTAAATTAATTCGAACGAATTCGATTTTCGCCCTTCAAACATGATTTTCTTACATAAGTTGCAATTAATCTATTGCAGACAACGATGCATTATTTTAGCCTGAAAAAGCATATCATTTAGTCTTTTCATATCATTAAATTATTTGAAAACACGTCGAACCAATTTTATTTTTGCATTTAAAACACGACTTTCGTGCATAACTTGCAAATGATCTATTGAAGGCAACTATACATTTTTTTATCCTTAAAGTCGTATAATTGCGTCTCTTTCAGTCATTATATCATTCTAAATCACTTGGAACGAACTTCACACTTTAAACATGACTTCCATGCATAACTTGCACTTGATCTATTGAAGGCAACAATGCAATTGTTTCGCCTTAAAATCATGTCATTGAGTCTCCTGTAGTGATTAAATCCTTCAAAATAAGTTGGAACGAATACTACTTTCGCCCTTCAAACATGATTTTCTTATATAAGTTGCAATTAATCTATTGGAGACAAGAATGCATTATTTTGGCCAAAAAAAGCATATCATTCAGTCTTTTCATATCATTCAATTATTTGAAAGCATGTCGAACCAATTCTATTTTTGCATTTAAAACACGACTTTCATGCATAACTTGCACTTGATCTATTGAAGGCAACAATGCAATTGTTTAGCCTTAAAATCATGTCATTGAGTCTCCTGTAGTGATTAAATCCGTCAAAATAAATTGGAACGAATTCTACTTTCGCCCTTCAAAGATGATTTTCTTATATAACTTGCAATTAATCTATTGTAGACAAGAATGCATTATTTTGGGCAAAAAAAGCATATCATTCACTCTTTTCATATCATTAAATTATTTGAAAGCACGTCGAACCAATTCTATTTTTGCATTTAAAACACGACTTTCATGCATAACTTGCAAATGATCTGTTGAAGGCAACTATGTATTTTTTTAGACTTAAAGTCGTATAATTGCGTCTCTTTCAGTCATTAAATCATTCTAAATCACTTCGAACGAAATTCGCATTTTAAATATGAATTTCGTGCAGAACTTGCACTTGATATATTGTAGGCAATAATGCATTTGTTTAGCCTTAAAATCACGTCATTGAGTCTCTTGTACTGATTAAATCATTCTAAATAAATTCGAACGAATTCTATTTTCGCCCTTCAAACATGATTTTCTTACACAACTTGCAAATAATCTATTGCAGACAACAGTGCATTATTTTAGAATTAAAATTCATATCATTCAGTCTTTTCATATCATTATATTATTTGAAAGCACATCGAACAAATTCTATTTTTGCATTTAAAACAGGAGTTTCATGCATAACTTGCAAATGATCAATTGAAGGCAACTATGCATTTTTTTAGACTTAAAGTCGTATAATTGCATCTTTTTCAGTCATTAAATCATTCTAAATCACTTCGAACGAAATTCGCATTTTAAACATTAATTTCGTGCATAACTTGCACTTGATCTATTGTAGGCAACGATGCATTTGTTTAGCCTTAAAATCATGTCATTGAGTCTCTTGTACTGATTAAATCATTCTAAATTAATTCGAACGATTTCGATTTTCGCCCTTCAAACATGATTTTCTTACATAAGTTGCAATTAATCTATTGCAGACAACGATGCATTATTTTAGCCTGAAAAAGCATATCATTTAGTCTTTTCATATCATTAAATTATTTGAAAGCACGTCGAACCAATTCTATTTTTGCATTTAAAACACGACTTTCGTGCATAACTTGCAAATGATCAATTGAAGGCAACTATGCATTTTTTTAGCCTTAAAGTCGTATAATTGCGTCTCTTTCAGTCATTAAATCATTCTAAATCACTTTGAACGAACGTCACACTTTAAACATGACTTCCAAGCATAACTTGCACTTGATCTATAGAAGGCAACAATGCAATTGTTTAGCCTTAAAATCATGTCATTGAGTCTCCTGTAGTGATTAAATCCGTCAAAATAAATTGGAACGAATTCTACTTTCGCCCTTCAAACATGATTTTCTTATATAACTTGCAATTAATCTATTGCAGACAAGAATGCATTATTTTGGCCAAAAAAAGCATATCATTCACTATTTTCATATCATTAAATTATTTGAAAGCATGTCGAACCAATTCTATTTTTGCATTTAAAACACGACTTTCATGCATAACTTGCAAATGATCTATTGAAGGCAACTATGTATTTTTTTAGACTTAAATTCGTATAATTGCGTCTCTTTCAGTCATTAAATCATTCTAAATAATTTCGAACGAAATTCGCATTTTAAACATGAATTTCATGCAGAACTTGCACTTGATCTATTGTAGGCAACAATGCCTTTGTTTAGCCTTAAAATCATGTCATTGAGTCTCTTGTACTGATTAAATCATTCTAAATTAATTCGAACGAATTCGATTTTCGCCCTTCAAACATGATTTTCTTACACAACTTGCAAATAATCTATTGCAGACAACAGTGCATTATTTTAGAATTAAAATGCATATCATTCAGTCTTTTCATATCAGTATATTATTTGAAAGCACATCGAACCAATTCTATTTTTGCATTTAAAACACGACTTTCATGCATAACTTGCAAATGATCTATTGAAGGCAACTATGCATTTTTTTAGACTTAAAGTCGTATAATTGCGTCTCTTTCAGTCATTAAATCATTCTAAATCACTTCGAACCAAATTCGCATTTTAAACATTAATTTCGTGCATAACTTGCACTTGATCTATTGTAGGCAACAATGCATTTGTTTACCCTTAAAATCATGTCATTGAGTCTCTTGTAGTGATTAAGTCATTCTAAATAAATTCGAACGAATTCTATTTTCGCCCTTCAAACATGATTTTCTTACACAACTTGCAAATAATCTATTGCAGACAACAGTGCATTATTTTAGAATTAAAATTCATATCATTCAGTCTTTTCATATCATTATATTATTTGAAAGCACATCGAACAAATTCTATTTTTGCATTTAAAACAGGAGTTTCATGCATAACTTGCAAATGATCAATTGAAGGCAACTATGCATTTTTTTAGACTTAAAGTCGTATAATTGCATCTTTTTCAGTCATTAAATCATTCTAAATCACTTCGAACGAAATTCGCATTTTAAACATTAATTTCGTGCATAACTTGCACTTGATCTATTGTAGGCAACAATGCATTTGTTTAGCCTTAAAATCATGTCATTGAGTCTCTTGTACTGATTAAATCATTCTAAATTAATTCGAACGATTTCGATTTTCGCCCTTCAAACATGATTTTCTTACATAACTTGCAATTAATCTATTGCAGACAACGATGCATTATTTTAGCCTGAAAAAGCATATCATTTAGTCTTTTCATATCATTAAATTATTTGAAAGCACGTCGAACCAATTCTATTTTTGCATTTAAAACACGACTTTCGTGCATAACTTGCAAATGATCAATTGAAGGCAACTATGCATTTTTTTAGCCTTAAAGTCGTATAATTGCGTCTCTTTCAGTCATTAAATCATTCTAAATCACTTTGAACGAACGTCACACTTTAAACATGACTTCCATGCATAACTTGCACTTGATCTACAGAAGGCAACAATGCAATTGTTTAGCCTTAAAATCATGTCATTGAGTCTCCTGTAGTGATTAAATCCTTCAAAATAAATTGGAACGAATTCTACTTTCGCCCTTCAAACATGATTTTCTTATATAACTTGCAATTAATCTATTGCAGACAAGAATGCATTATTTTGGCCAAAAAAAGCATATCATTCAGTCTTTTCATATCATTAAATTATTTGAAAGCACGTCGAACCAATTCTATTTTTGCATTTAAAACACGACTTTCATGCATAACTTGCAAATGATCTATTGAAGGCAACTATGTATTTTTTTAGACTTAAATTCGTATAATTGCGTCTCTTTCAGTCATTAATATATTCTAAATCACTTCGAACGAAATTCGCATTTTAAACATGAATTTCGTGCAGAACTTGCACTTGATCTATTGTACGCAATATTGCCTTTGTTTAGCCTTAAAATCATGTCATTGAGTCTCTTGTACTGATTAAATCATTCTAAATTAATTCGAACGAATTCGATTTTCGCCCTTCAAACATGATTTTCTTACACAACTTGCAAATAATCTATTGCAGACAACACTGCATTATTTTAGAATTAAAATGCATATCATTCAGTCTTTTCATATCATTAAATTATTTGAAAGCACGTCGAACCAATTCTATTTTTGCATTTAAAACACGACTTTCATGCATAACTTGCAAATGATCTATTGAAGGCAACTATGTATTTTTTTAGACTTATATTCGTATAATTGCGTCTCTTTCAGTCATTAATACATTCTAAATCACTTCGAACGAAATTCGCATTTTAAACATGAATTTCGAGCAGAACTTGCACTTGATCTATTGTAGGCAACTATGCATTTGTTAAGCCTTAAAATCATGTCATTGAGTCTCTTGTACTGATTAAATCATTCTAAATTAATTCGAACGAATTCGATTTTCGCCCTTCAAACATGATTTTCTTACATAACTTGCAATTAATCTATTGCAGACAACGATGCATTATTTTAGCCTGAAAAAGCATATCATTTAGTCTTTTCATATCATTAAATTATTTGAAAGCACGTCGAACCAATTCTATTTTTGCATTTAAAACACGACTTTCGTGCATAACTTGCAAATGATCAATTGAAGGCAACTATGCATTTTTTTAGCCTTAAAGTCGTATAATTGCGTCTCTTTCAGTCATTAAATCATTCTAAATCACTTTGAACGAACGTCACACTTTAAACATGACTTCCAAGCATAACTTGCACTTGATCTATAGAAGGCAACAATGCAATTGTTTAGCCTTAAAATCATGTCATTGAGTCTCCTGTAGTGATTAAATCCTTCAAAATAAATTGGAACGAATTCTACTTTCGCCCTTCAAACATGATTTTCTTATATAACTTGCAATTAATCTATTGTAGACAAGAATGCATTATATTGGCCAAAAAAAGCATATCATTCAGTCTTTTCATATCATTAAATTATTTGAAAGCACGTCGAACCAATTCTATTTTTGCATTTAAAACACGACTTTCATGCATAACTTGCAAATGATCTATTGAAGGCAACTATGTATTTTTTTAGACTTAAATTCGTATAATTGCGTCTCTTTCAGTCATTAATACATTCTAAATCACTTCGAACGAAATTCGCATTTTAAACATGAATTTCGTGCAGAACTTGCACTTGATCTATTGTAGGCAATATTGCCTTTGTTTAGCCTTAAAATCATGTCATTGAGTCTCGTGTACTGATTAAATCATTCTAAATTAATTCGAACGAATTCTATTTTCGCCCTTCAAACATGATTTTCTTACACAACTTGCAAATAATCTATTGCAGACAACACTGCATTATTTTAGAATTAAAATGCATATCATTCAGTCTTTTCATATCATTATATTATTTGAAAGCACATCGAACCAATTCTATTTTTGCATTTAAAATACGACTTTCATGCATAACTTGCAAATGATCTATTGAAGGCAACTATGCATTTTTTTAGACTTACAGTCGTATAATTGCGTCTCTTTCAATAATTAAATCATTCTAAATCACTTCGAACCAAATTTGCATTTTAAACATGAATTTCGTGCATAACTTGCACTTGATCTATTGTAGGCAACAATGCATTTGTTAAGCCTTAAAATCATGTCATTGAGTCTCTTGTACTGATTAAATCATTCTAAATTAATTCGAACGAATTCGATTTTCGCCCTTCAAACATGATTTTCTTACATAACTTGCAATTAATCTATTGCAGACAACGATGCATTATTTTAGCCTGAAAAAGCATATCATTTAGTCTTTTCATATCATTAAATTATTTGAAAGCACGTCGAACCAATTCTATTTTTGCATTTAAAACACGACTTTCGTGCATAACTTGCAAATGATCAATTGAAGGCAACTATGCATTTTTTTAGCCTTAAAGTCGTATAATTGCGTCTCTTTCAGTCATTAAATCATTCTAAATCACTTTGAACGAACGTCACACTTTAAACATGACTTCCAAGCATAACTTGCACTTGATCTATAGAAGGCAACAATGCAATTGTTTAGCCTTAAAATCATGTCATTGAGTCTCCTGTAGTGATTAAATCCTTCAAAATAAATTGGAACGAATTCTACTTTCGCCCTTCAAACATGATTTTCTTATATAACTTGCAATTAATCTATTGTAGACAAGAATGCATTATATTCGCCAAAAAAAGCATATCATTCAGTCTTTTCATATCATTAAATTATTTGAAAGCACGTCGAACCAATTCTATTTTTGCATTTAAAACACGACTTTCATGCATAACTTGCAAATGATCTATTGAAGGCAACTATGTATTTTTTTAGACTTAAATTCGTATAATTGCGTCTCTTTCAGTCATTAATACATTCTAAATCACTTCGAACGAAATTCGCATTTTAAACATGAATTTCGTGCAGAACTTGCACTTGATCTATTGTAGGCAATATTGCCTTTGTTTAGCCTTAAAATCATGTCATTGAGTCTCGTGTACTGATTAAATCATTCTAAATTAATTCGAACGAATTCTATTTTCGCCCTTCAAACATGATTTTCTTACACAACTTGCAAATAATCTATTGCAGACAACACTGCATTATTTCAGAATTAAAATGCATATCATTCAGTCTTTTCATATCATTATATTATTTGAAAGCACATCGAACCAATTCTATTTTTGCATTTAAAATACGACTTTCATGCATAACTTGCAAATGATCTATTGAAGGCAACTATGCATTTTTTTAGACTTACAGTCGTATAATTGCGTCTCTTTCAGTAATTAAATCATTCTGAATCACTTCGAACCAAATTTGCATTTTAAACATGAATTTCGTGCATAACTTGCACTTGATCTATTGTAGGCAACAATGCATTTGTTAAGCCTTAAAATCATGTCATTGAGTCTCTTGTACTGATTAAATCATTCTAAATTAATTCGAACGAATTCGATTTTCGCCCTTCAAACATGATTTTCTTACATAACTTGCAATTAATCTATTGCAGACAACGATGCATTATTTTAGCCTGAAAAAGCATATCATTTAGTCTTTTCATATCATTAAATTATTTGAAAGCACGTCGAACCAATTCTATTTTTGCATTTAAAACACGACTTTCGTGCATAACTTGCAAATGATCAATTGAAGGCAACTATGCATTTTTTTAGCCTTAAAGTCGTATAATTGCGTCTCTTTCAGTCATTAAATCATTCTAAATCACTTTGAACGAACGTCACACTTTAAACATGACTTCCAAGCATAACTTGCACTTGATCTATAGAAGGCAACAATGCAATTGTTTAGCCTTAAAATCATGTCATTGAGTCTCCTGTAGTGATTAAATCCTTCAAAATAAATTGGAACGAATTCTACTTTCGCCCTTCAAACATGATTTTCTTATATAACTTGCAATTAATCTATTGTAGACAAGAATGCATTATATTGGCCAAAAAAAGCATATCATTCAGTCTTTTCATATCATTAAATTATTTGAAAGCACGTCGAACCAATTCTATTTTTGCATTTAAAACACGACTTTCATGCATAACTTGCAAATGATCTATTGAAGGCAACTATGTATTTTTTTAGACTTAAATTCGTATAATTGCGTCTCTTTCAGTCATTAATACATTCTAAATCACTTCGAACGAAATTCGCATTTTAAACATGAATTTCGTGCAGAACTTGCACTTGATCTATTGTAGGCAATATTGCCTTTGTTTAGCCTTAAAATCATGTCATTGAGTCTCTTGTACTGATTAAATCATTCTAAATTAATTCGAACGAATTCTATTTTCGCCCTTCAAACATGATTTTCTTACACAACTTGCAAATAATCTATTGCAGACAACACTGCATTATTTTAGAATTAAAATGCATATCATTCAGTCTTTTCATATCATTATATTATTTGAAAGCACATCGAACCAAATCTATTTTTGCATTTAAAATACGACTTTCATGCATAACTTGCAAATGATCTATTGAAGGCAACTATGCATTTTTTTAGACTTACAGTCGTATAATTGCGTCTCTTTCAGTAATTAAATCATTCTAAATCACTTCGAACCAAATTTGCATTTTAAACATGAATTTCGTGCATAACTTGCACTTGATCTATTGTAGGCAACAATGCATTTGTTAAGCCTTAAAATCATGTCATTGAGTCTCCTGTAGTGATTAAGTCATTCTAAATAAATTCGAACGAATTCTATTTTCGCCCTTCAAACATGATTTTCTTACACAACTTGCAAATAATCTATTGCAGACAACAGTGCATTATTTTAGAATTAAAATGCATATCATTCAGTCTTTTCATATCATTATATTATTCGAAAGCACATCGAACCAATTCTATTTTTGCATTTAAAACACGAGTTTCATGCATAACTTGCAAATGATCCATTGAAGGCAACTATGCATTTTTTTAGACTTAAAGTCGTATAATTGCATCTCTTTCAGTCATTAAATCATTCTAAATCACTTCGAACCAAATTCGCATTTTAAACATCAGTTTCGTGCATAACTTGCACTTGATCTATTGTAGGCAACAATGCATTTGTTTAGCCTTAAAATCATGTCATTGAGTCTCTTGTACTGATTAAATCATTCTAAATTAATTCGAACGAATTCGATTTTTGGCCTTTAAACATGATTTTCTTACATAACTTGCAATTAATCTATTGCAGACAACGATGCATTATTTTAGCCTGAAAAAGCATATCATTTAGCCTTTTCATATCATTAAATTATTTGAAAGCACGTCGAACCAATTCTATTTTTGCATTTAAAACACGACTTTCGTGCATAACTTGCAAATGATCTATTGAAGGCAACTATGCATTTTTTTAGCCTTAAAGTCGTATAATTGCGTCTCTTCCAGTCATTAAATAATTCTAAATCACTTCGAACGTACTTCACACTTTAAACATGACTTCCATGCATAACCTGCAGTTGATCTATTGAAGGTACCAATACAATTGTTTAGCCTTAAAATCATGTCATTAAGTCTTCTGTAGTGATTAAATCCTTCAAAATAAATTGGAACGAATTCTACTTTCGCCCTTCAAACATGATTTTCTTACATACCTTGCAATTAATCTATTGCAGACAACAATGCGTTATTTTGGCCTAAAAAAGCATATCATTCAGTCTTTTCATATCATTAAATTATTTGAAAGCACGTCGAACCAATTCTGTTTTGGCATTTAAAACACGACTTTCATGCATAACTTGCAAATGATCTATTGAAGGCAACTATGAATTTTTTTAGAGTTAAAGTCGTATAATTGCGTCTCTTTCAGTCATTAAATCATTCTAAATCACTTCGAACCAAATTCGCCTTTTAAACATGAATTTCGTGCAGAACTTGCACTTGATCTATTGTAGGCAATATTGCCTTTGTTTAGCCTTAAAATCATGTCATTGAGTCTCTTGTACTGATTAAATCATTCTAAATTAATTCGAACGAATTCGATTTTCGCCCTTCAAACATGATTTTCTTACACAACTTGCAAATAATCTATTGCAGACAACAGTGCATTATTTTAGAATTAAAATGCATATCATTCAGTCTTTTCATATCATTATATTATTTGAAAGCACATCGAACCAATTCTATTTTTGCATTTAAAACATGAATTTCATGCATAACTTGCAAATGATCTATTGAAGGCAACTATGAATTTTTTTAGACTTAAAGTCGTATAATTGCGTCTCTTTCAGTCATTAAATCATTCTAAATCACTTCGAACCAAATTCGCATTTTAAACATGAATTTCGTGCATAACTTGCACTTGATCTATTGTAGGCAACAATGCATTTGATTAGCCTTAAAATCATGTCATTGAGTCTCTTGTACTGATTAAATCATTCAAAATTAATTCGAACGAATTCGATTTTCGCCCTTCAAACATGATTTTCTTACATAACTTGCAATTAATCTATTGCAGACAAGAATGCATTATTTTGGCCTAAAAAAGCATATCATTCAGTCTTTTCATATCATTAAATTATTTGAAAGCACGTCGAACCAATTCTATTTTTGCATTTAAAACACGACTTTCATGCATAACTTGCAAATGATCTATTGAAGGCAACTATGTATTTTTTTAGACTTATATTCGTATAATTGCGTCTCTTTCAGTCATTAATACATTCTAAATCACTTCGAACGAAATTCGCATTTTAAACATGAATTTCGAGCAGAACTTGCACTTGATCTATTGTAGGCAACAATGCATTTGTTTAGCCTTAAAATCATGTCATTGAGTCTCTTGTACTGATTAAATCATTCTAAATTAATTCGAACGAATTCGATTTTCGCCCTTCAAACATGATTTTCTTACATAACTTGCAATTAATCTATTGCTGACAACGATGCATTATTTTAGCCTGAAAAAGCATATCATTTAGTCTTTTCATATCATTAAATTATTCGAAAGCACGTCGAACCAATTCTATTTTTGCATTTAAAACACGACTTTCATGCATAACTTGCAAATGATCTATTGAAGGCAACTATGAATTTTTTTAGACTTAAAGTCGTATAATTGCGTCTCTTTCAGTCATTAAATCATTCTAAATCACTTCGAACCAAATTCGCATTTTAAACATGAATTTCGTGCATAACTTGCACTTGATCTATTGTAGGCAACAATGCATTTGTTTAGCCTTAAAATCATGTCATTGAGTCTCTTGTAGTGATTAAGTCATTCTAAATAAATTCGAACGAATTCTATTTTCGCCCTTCAAACATGATTTTCTTACACAACTTGCAAATAATCTATTCCAGACAACAGTGCATTATTTTAGAATTAAAATGCATATCATTCAGTCTTTTCATATCATTATATTATTTGAAAGGACATCGAACCAATTCTATTTTTGCATTTAAAACACGAGTTTCATGCATAACTTGCAAATGCTCTATTGAAGGCAACTATGCATTTTTTTAGACTTAAAGTCATATAATTGCATCTCTTTCAGTCATTAAATCATTCTAAATCACTTCGAACCAAATTCGCATTTTAAACATCAATTTCGTGCATAACCTGCACTTGATCTATTGTAGGCAACAATCCATTTGTTTAGCCTTAAAATAATGTCATTGAGTCTCTTGTACTGATTAAATCATTCTAAATTAATTCGAACGAATTCGATTTTCGCCCTTCAAACTTGATTTTCTTACATAACTTGCAATTAATCTATTGCTGACAACGATGCATTATTTTAGCCTGAAAAAGCATATCATTTAGTCTTTTCATATCATTAAATTATTCGAAAGCACGTCGAACCAATTCTATTTTTGCATTTAAAACACGACTTTCTTGCATAACTTGCAAATGATCTATTGAAGGCAACTATGCATTTTTTTAGCCTTAAAGTCGTATAATTGCGTCTCTTCCAGTCATTAAATAATTCTAAATCACTTCGAACGTACTTCACACTTTAAACATGACTTCCATGCATAACTTGCAGTTGATCTATTGAAGGCAACAATACAATTGTTTAGCCTTAAAATCATGTCATTATGTCTCCTGTAGTGATTAAATCCTTCAAAATAAATTGGAACGATTTCTACTTTCGCCCTTCAAACATGATTTTCTTACACAACTTGCAAATAATCTATTGCAGACAACAATGCATTATTTTAGAATTAAAATGCATATCATTCAGTCTTTTCATATCATTATATTATTTGAAAGCACATCGAACCAATTCTATTTTTGCATTTAAAACATGAGTTTCATGCATAACTTGCAAATGATCTATTGAAGGCAACTATGCATTTTTTTAGCCTTAAAGTCGTATAACTGCGTCTCTTCCAGTCATTAAATAATTCTAAATCACTTCGAACGTACTTCACACTTTAAACATGACTTCCATGCATAACTTGCAGTTGATCTATTGAAGGCAACAATACAATTGTTTAGCCTTAAAATCATGTCATTAAGTCTCCTGTAGTGATTAAATCCTTCAAGATAAATTGGAACGAATTCTACTTTCGCCCTTCAAACATGATTTTCTTACATACCTTGCAATTAATCTATTGCAGACAACAATGCGTTATTTTGGCCTAAAAAAGCATATCATTCAGTCTTTTCATATCTTTAAATTATTTGAAAGCACGTCGAACCAATTCTATTTTTGCATTTAAAACACGACTTTCATGCATAACTTGCAAATGATCTATTGAAGGCAACTATGAATTTTTTTAGACTTAAAGTCGTAGAATTGCGACTCTTTCAGTCATTAAATCATTCTAAATCACTTCGAACGAAATTCGCATTTTAAACATGAATTTCGTGCATAACTTGCACTTGATCTACTGTAGGCAACAATGCCTTTGTTTAGCCTTAAAATCATGTCATTGAGTCTCTTGTACTGATTAAATCATTCTAAATTAATTCGAACGAATTCGATTTCGCCCTTCAAACATGATTTTCTTACATAACTTGCAATTAATCTATTGCAGACAACGATGCATTATTTTAGCCTGAAAAAGCATATCATTTAGTCTTTTCATATCATTAAATTATTTGAAAGCACGTCGAACCAATTCTATTTTTGCATTTAAAACACGACTTTCGTGCATAACTTGCAAATGATCAATTGAAGGCAACTATGCATTTTTTTAGCCTTAAAGTCGTATAATTGCGTCTCTTTCAGTCATTAAATCATTCTAAATCACTTTGAACGAACGTCACACTTTAAACATGACTTCCATGCATAACTTGCACTTGATCTATAGAAGGCAACAATGCAATTGTTTAGCCTTAAAATCATGTCATTGAGTCTCCTGTAGTGATTAAATCCTTCAAAATAAATTGGAACGAATTCTACTTTCGCCCTTCAAACATGATTTTCTTATATAACTTGCAATTAATCTATTGCAGACAAGAATGCATTATTTTGGCAAAAAAAAGCATATCATTCAGTCTTTTCATATCATTAAATTATTTGAAAGCACGTCGAACCAATTCTATTTTTGCATTTAAAACACGACTTTCATGCATAACTTGCAAATGATCTATTGAAGGCAACTATGTATTTTTTTAGACTTAAATTCGTATAATTGCGTCTCTTTCAGTCATTAATACATTCTAAATCACTTCGAACGAAATTCGCATTTTAAACATGAATTTCGTGCAGAACTTGCACTTGATCTATTGTAGGCAATATTGCCTTTGTTTAGCCTTAAAATCATGTCATTGAGTCTCTTGTACTGATTAAATCATTCTAAATTAATTCGAACGAGTTCGATTTTCGCCCTTCAAACATGATTTTCTTACACAACTTGCAAATAATCTATTGCAGACAACAGTGCATTATTTTAGAATTAAAATGCATATCATTCAGTCTTTTCATATCATTATATTATTTGAAAGCACATCGAACCAATTCTATTTTTGCATTTAAAACACGAGTTTCATGCATAACTTGCAAATGATCTATTGAAGGCAACTATGTATTTTTTTAGACTTATATTCGTATAATTGCGTCTCTTTCAGTCATTAATACATTCTAAATCACTTCGAACGAAATTCGCATTTTAAACATGAATTTCGAGCAGAACTTGCACTTGATCTATTGTAGGCAACTATGCATTTGTTAAGCCTTAAAATCATGTCATTGAGTCTCTTGTACTGATTAAATCATTCTAAATTAATTCGAACGAATTCGATTTCCGCCCTTCAAACATGATTTTCTTACACAACTTGCAAATAATCTATTGCAGACAACATTGCATTATTTTAGAATTAAAATGCATATCATTCAGTCTTTTCATATCATTATATTATTTGAAAGCACATCGAACCAATTCTATTTTTGCATTTAAAACACGACTTTCATGCATAACTTGCAAATGATCTATTGAAGGCAACTATGCATTTTTTAGGACTTAAAGTCGTATAATTGCGTCTCTTTCAGTCATTAAATCATTCTAAATCACTTCGAACCAAATTCGCATTTTAAACATGAATTTCGTGCATAACTTGCACTTGATCTATTGTAGGCAACAATGCATTTGTTTAGCCTTAAAATCATGTCATTGAGTCTCTTGTACTGATTAAATCATTCTAAATTAATTCGAACGAATTCGATTTCCCCCCTTCAAACATGATTTTCTTACACAACTTGCAAATAATCTATTGCAGACAACAGTGCATTATTTTAGAATTAAAATGCATATCATTCAGTCTTTTCATATCATTATATTATTTGAAAGCACATCGAACCAATTCTATATTTGCATTTAAAACATCAGTTTCATGCATAACTTGCAAATGATCTATTGAAGGCAACTATGCATTTTTTTAGCCTTAAAGTCGTATAATTGCGTCTCTTCCAGTCATTAAATAATTCTAATTCACTTCGAACGTACTTCACACTTTAAACATGACTTCCATGCATAACTTGCAGTTGATCTATTGAAGGCAACAATACAATTGTTTAGCCTTAAAATCATGTCATTATGTCTCCTGTAGTGATTAAATCCTTCAAAATAAATTGGAACGATTTCTACTTTCGCCCTTCAAACATGATTTTCTTACACAACTTGCAAATAATCTATTGCAGACAACAATGGATTATTTTAGAATTAAAATGCATATCATTCAGTCTTTTCATATCATTATATTATCTGAAAGCACATCGAACCAATTCTATTTTTGCATTTAAAACATGAGTTTCATGCATAACTTGCAAATGATCTATTGAAGGTAACTATGCATTTTTTTAGCCTTAAAGTCGTATAACTCCTTCTCTTCCAGTCATTAAATAATTCTAAATCACTTCGAACGTACTTCACACTTTAAACATGACTTCCATGCATAACTTGCAGTTGATCTATTGAAGGCAACAATACAATTGTTTAGCCTTAAAATCATGTCATTAAGTCTCCTGTAGTGATTAAATCCTTCAAGATAAATTGGAACGAATTCTACTTTCGCCCTTCAAACATGATTTTCTTACATACCTTGCAATTAATCTATTGCAGACAACAATGCGTTATTTTGGCCTAAAAAAGCATATCATTCAGTCTTTTCATATCTTTAAATTATTTGAAAGCACGTCGAACCAATTCTATTTTTGCATTTAAAACACGACTTTCATGCATAACTTGCAAATGATCTATTGAAGGCAACTATGAATTTTTTTAGACTTAAAGTCGTAGAATTGCGACTCTTTCAGTCATTAAATCATTCTAAATCACTTCGAACGAAATTCGCATTTTAAACATGAATTTCGTGCATAACTTGCACTTGATCTACTGTAGGCAACAATGCCTTTGTTTAGCCTTAAAATCATGTCATTGAGTCTCTTGTACTGATTAAATCATTCTAAATTAATTCGAACGAATTCGATTTCGCCCTTCAAACATGATTTTCTTACATAACTTGCAATTAATCTATTGCAGACAACGATGCATTATTTTAGCCTGAAAAAGCATATCATTTAGTCTTTTCATATAATTAAATTATTTGAAAGCACGTCGAACCAATTCTATTTTTGCATTTAAAACACGACTTTCGTGCATAACTTGCAAATGATCAATTGAAGGCAACTATGCATTTTTTTAGCCTTAAAGTCGTATAATTGCGTCTCTTTCAGTCATTACATCATTCTAAATCACTTTGAACGAACGTCACACTTTAAACATGACTTCCATGCATAACTTGCACTTGATCTATAGAAGGCAACAATGCAATTGTTTAGCCTTAAAATCATGTCATTGAGTCTCCTGTAGTGATTAAATCCTTCAAAATAAATTGGAACGAATTCTACTTTCGCCCTTCAAACATGATTTTCTTATATAACTTGCAATTAATCTATTGCAGACAAGAATGCATTATTTTGGCAAAAAAAAGCATATCATTCAGTCTTTTCATATCATTAAATTATTTGAAAGCACGTCGAACCAATTCTATTTTTGCATTTAAAACACGACTTTCATGCATAACTTGCAAATGATCTATTGAAGGCAACTATGTATTTTTTTAGACTTAAATTCGTATAATTGCGTCTCTTTCAGTCATTAATACATTCTAAATCACTTCGAACGAAATTCGCATTTTAAACATGAATTTCGTGCAGAACTTGCACTTGATCTATTGTAGGCAATATTGCCTTTGTTTAGCCTTAAAATCATGTCATTGAGTCTCTTGTACTGATTAAATCATTCTAAATTAATTCGAACGAGTTCGATTTTCGCCCTTCAAACATGATTTTCTTACACAACTTGCAAATAATCTATTGCAGACAACAGTGCATTATTTTAGAATTAAAATGCATATCATTCAGTCTTTTCATATCATTATATTATTTGAAAGCACATCGAACCAATTCTATTTTTGCATTTAAAACACGAGTTTCATGCATAACTTGCAAATGATCTATTGAAGGCAACTATGCATTTTTTAGGACTTAAAGTCGTATAATTGCGTCTCTTTCAGTCATTAAATCATTCTAAATCAGTTCGAACCAAATTCGCATTTTAAACATGAATTTCGTGCATAACTTGCACTTGATCTATTGTAGGCAACAATGCATTTGTTTAGCCTTAAAATCATGTCATTGAGTCTCTTGTACTGATTAAATCATTCTAAATTAATTCGAACGAATTCGATTTCCGCCCTTCAAACATGATTTTCTTACACAACTTGCAAATAATCTATTGCAGACAACAGTGCATTATTTTAGAATTAAAATGCATATCATTCAGTCTTTTCATATCATTATATTATTTGAAAGCACATCGAACCAATTCTATTTTTGCATTTAAAACATCAGTTTCATGCATAACTTGCAAATGATCTATTGAAGGCAACTATGCATTTTTTTAGCCTTAAAGTCGTATAATTGCGTCTCTTCCAGTCATTAAATAATTCTAAATCACTTCGAACGTACTTCACACTTTAAACATGACTTCCATGCATAACTTGCAGTTGATCTATTGAAGGCAACAATACAATTGTTTAGCCTTAAAATCATGTCATTAAGTCTCCTGTAGTGATTAAATCCTTCAAAATAAATTGGAACGAATTCTATTTTCGCCCTTCAAACATGATTTTCTTACACAACTTGCAAATAATCTATTGCAGACAACAGTGCATTATTTTAGAATTAAAATGCATATCATTCAGTCTTTTCATATCATTATATTATTTGAAAGCACATCGAACCAATTCTATTTTTGCATTTAAAACACGACTTTCATGCATAACTTGCAAATGATCTATTGAAGGCAACTATGCATTTTTTAGGACTTAAAGTCGTATAATTGCGTCTCTTTCAGTCATTAAATCATTCTAAATCACTTCGAACCAAATTCGCATTTTAAACATGAATTTCGTGCATAACTTGCACGAGATCTATTGTAGGCAACAATGCATTTGTTTAGCCTTAAAATCATGTCATTGAGTCTCTTGTACTGATTAAATCATTCTAAATTAATTCGAACGAATTCGATTTCCGCCCTTCAAACATGATTTTCTTACACAACTTGCAAATAATCTATTGCAGACAACAGTGCATTATTTTAGAATTAAAATGCATATCATTCAGTCTTTTCATATCATTATATTATTTGAAAGCACATCGAACCAATTCTATTTTTGCATTTAAAACACGAGTTTCATGCATAACTTGCAAATGATCTATTGAAGGCAACTATGCATTTTTTAGGACTTAAAGTCGTATAATTGCGTCTCTTTCAGTCATTAAATCATTCTAAATCACTTCGAACCAAATTCGCATTTTAAACATGAATTTCGTGCATAACTTGCACTTGATCTATTGTAGGCAACAATGCATTTGTTTAGCCTTAAAATCATGTCATTGAGTCTCTTGTACTGATTAAATCATTCTAAATTAATTCGAACGAATTCGATTTCCGCCCTTCAAACATGATTTTCTTACACAACTTGCAAATAATCTATTGCAGACAACAGTGCATTATTTTAGAATTAAAATGCATATCATTCAGTCTTTTCATATCATTATATTATTTGAAAGCACATCGAACCAATTCTATTTTTGCATTTAAAACATCAGTTTCATGCATAACTTGCAAATGATCTATTGAAGGCAACTATGCATTTTTTTAGCCTTAAAGTCGTATAATTGCGTCTCTTCCAGTCATTAAATAATTCTAAATCACTTCGAACGTACTTCACACTTTAAACATGACTTCCATGCATAACTTGCAGTTGATCTATTGAAGGCAACAATACAATTGTTTAGCCTTAAAATCATGTCATTAAGTCTCCTGTAGTGATTAAATCCTTCAAAATAAATTGGAACGATTTCTACTTTCGCCCTTCAAACATGATTTTCTTACATACCTTGCAATTAATCTATTGCAGACAACAATGCGTTATTTTGGCCTAAAAAAGCATATCATTCAGTCTTTCCATATCATTAAATTATTTGAAAGCACGTCGAACCAATTCTATTTTTGCATTTAAAACACGACTTTCATGCATAACTTGCAAATGATCTATTGAAGGCAACTATGAATTTTTTTAGACTTAAAGTCGTAGAATTACGTCTCTTTTAGTCATTAAATCATTCTAAATCACTTCGAACGAAATTCGCATTTTAAACATGAATTTCATGCAGAACTTGCACTGGATCTATTGTAGGCAACAATGCCTTTGTTTAGCCTTAAAATCATGTCATTGAGTCTCTTCTACTGATTAAATCATTCTAAATTAATTCGAACGAATTCGATTTCCGCCCTTCAAACATGATTTTCTTACACAACTTGCAAATAATCTATTGCAGACAACAGTGCATTATTTTAGAATTAAAATGCATATCATTCAGTCTTTTCATATCATTATATTATTTGAAAGCACATCGAACCAATTCTATTTTTGCATTTAAAACACGACTTTCATGCATAACTTGCAAATGATCTATTGAAGGCAACTATGCATTTTTTTAGGACTTAAAGTCGTATAATTGCGTCTCTTTCAGTCATTAAATCATTCTAAATCACTTCGAACCAAATTCGCATTTTAAACATGAATTTCGTGCATAACTTGCACGAGATCTATTGTAGGCAACAATGCATTTGTTTAGCCTTAAAATCATGTCATTGAGTCTCTTGTACTGATTAAATCATTCTAAATTAATTCGAACGAATTCGATTTCCGCCCTTCAAACATGATTTTCTTACACAACTTGCAAATAATCTATTGCAGACAACAGTGCATTATTTTAGAATTAAAATGCATATCATTCAGTCTTTTCATATCATTATATTATTTGAAAGCACATCGAACCAATTCTATTTTTGCATTTAAAACACGACTTTCATGCATAACTTGCAAATGATCTATTGAAGGCAACTATGCATTTTTTAGGACTTAAAGTCGTATAATTGCGTCTCTTTCAGTCATTAAATCATTCTAAATCACTTCGAACCAAATTCGCATTTTAAACATGAATTTCGTGCATAACTTGCACTTGATCTATTGTAGGCAACAATGCATTTGTTTAGCCTTAAAATCATGTCATTGAGTCTCTTGTAGTGATTAAGTCATTCTAAATAAATTCGAACGAATTCTATTTTCGCCCTTCAAACATGATTTTCTTACACAACTTGCAAATAATCTATTGCAGACAACAGTGCATTATTTTAGAATTAAAATGCATATCATTCAGTCTTTTCATATCATTATATTATTTGAAAGCACATCGAACCAATTCTATTTTTGCATTTAAAACATGAGTTTCATGCATAACTTGCAAATGATCTATTGAAGGCAACTATGCATTTTTTTAGCCTTAAAGTCGTATAATTGCGTCTCTTCCAGTCATTAAATCATTCTAAATCACTTCGAACGAAATTCGCATTTTAAACATGAATTTCGTGCATAACTTGCACTTGATATATTGTAGGCAACAATGCATTTGTTTAGCCTTAAAATCATGTCATTGAGTCTCTTGTACTGATTAAATCATTCTAAATTAATTCGAACGAATTCGATTTTCGCCCTTCAAACATGATTTTCTTACATAACTTGCAATTAATCTATTGCAGACAACGATGCATTATTTTAGCCTGAAAAAGCATATCATTTAGTCTTTTCATATAATTAAATTATTTGAAAGCACGTCGAACCAATTCTATTTTTGCATTTAAAACACGACTTTCGTGCATAACTTGCAAATGATCAATTGAAGGCAACTATGCATTTTTTTAGCCTTAAAGTCGTATAATTGCGTCTCTTTCAGTCATTAAATCATTTTAAATATCTTTGAACGAACGTCACACTTTAAACATGACTTCCATGCATAACTTGCACTTGATCTATAGAAGGCAACAATGCAATTGTTTAGCCTTAAAATCATGTCATTGAGTCTCCTGTAGTGATTAAATCCTTCAAAATAAATTGGAACGAATTCTACTTTCGCCCTTTAAACATGATTTTCTTGTATAACTTGCAATTAATCTATTGCAGACAAGAATGCATTATTTTGGCAAAAAAAAGCATATCATTCAGTCTTTCCATATCATTAAATTATTTGAAAGCACGTCGAACCAATTCTATTTTTGCATTTAAAACACGACTTTCATGCATAACTTGGAAATGATCTATTGAAGGCAACTATGTATTTTTTTAGACTTAAATTCGTATAATTGCGTCTCTTTCAGTCATTAATACATTCTAAATCACTTCGAACGAAATTCGCATTTAAACATGAATTTCGTGCAGAACTTGCACTTGATCTATTGTAGGCAATATTGCCTTTGTTTAGCCTTAAAATCATGTCATTGAGTCTCTTGTACTGATTAAATCATTCTAAATTAATTCGAACGAGTTCGATTTTCGCCCTTCAAACATGATTTTCTTACACAACTGGCAAATAATCTATTGCAGACAACAGTGCATTATTTTAGAATTAAAATGCATATCATTCAGTCTTTTCATATCATTATATTATTTGAAAGCACATCGAACCAATTCTATTTTTGCATTTAAAACACGAGTTTCATGCATAACTTGCAAATGCTCTATTGAAGGCAACTATGCATTTTTTAGGACTTAAAGTCGTATAATTGCGTCTCTTTCAGTCATTAAATCATTCTAAATCACTTCGAACCAAATTCGCATTTTAAACATGAATTTCGTGCATAACTTGCACTTGATCTATTGTAGGCAACAATGCATTTGTTTAGCCTTAAAATCATGTCATTGAGTCTCTTGTAGTGATTAAGTCATTCTAAATAAATTCGAACGAATTCTATTTTTCGCCCTTCAAACATGATTTTCTTACACAACTTGCAAATAATCTATTGCAGACAACAGTGCATTATTTTAGAATTAAAATGCATATCATTCAGTCTTTTCATATCATTATATTATTTGAAAGCACATCGAACCAATTCTATTTTTGCATTTAAAACACGACTTTCATGCATAACTTGCAAATGATCTATTGAAGGCAACTATGCATTTTTTAGGACTTAAAGTCGTATAATTGCGTCTCTTTCAGTCATTAAATCATTCTAAATCACTTCGAACCAAATTCGCATTTTAAACATGAATTTCGTGCATAACTTGCACTTGATCTATTGTAGGCAACAATGCATTTGTTTAGCCTTAAAATCATGTCATTGAGTCTCTTATAGTGATTAAGTCATTCTAAATAAATTCGAACGAATTCCATTTTCGCCCTTCAAACATGATTTTCTTACATAAATTGCAAATAATCTTTTGCAGGCAACGATGCATTATTTTAGCCTGAAAAAGCATATCATATAGTCTTTTCACGTCATTAAATTATTTGAAAGCACGTCGAACCAATTCTATTTTTGCATTTAAAACACGACTTTCGTGCATAACTTGCAAATGATCTATTGAAGGCAACTATGCATTTTTTTAGCCTTAAAGTCGTATAATTGTGTCTCTTTCAGTCATTAAATCATTCTAAATCACTTCGAACGAACTTCACAGTTTAAACATGACTTCCATGCATAACTTGCAGTTAATCTATTAAAGGCAACAATGCATTTGTTTAGCCTTAAAATCATGTCATTGAGTCTCCGGTACTGGTTAAATCATTCTAAATTAATTCGAATGAATTCGATTTTCGCCCTTCAAACATGATTTTCTTACATAACTTGCAATTAATCTATTGCAGACAACGATGCATTATTTTAGCCTGAAAAAGCATATCATTTAGCCTTTTCATATCATTAAATTATTTGAAAGCACATCGAACCAATTCTATTTTTGCATGTAAAACACGACTTTCAAGCATAACTTGCAAATGATCTATTGAAGGCAAGTATGTATTTTTTTAGACTTAAAGTCGTATAATTGCGTCTCTTTCAGTTATTAAATATATCTAAATCACTTCGAACGAAATTTGCATTTTAAACATGAATTTCGTGCATAACTTGCACTTGATCTATTGTAGGCAACATTGCATTTGTTTAGCCTTAAAATCATGTCATTGAGTCTCTTGTACTGATTAAATCATTCAAAATTAATTCGAACGAATTCGATTTTCGCCCTTCAAACATGATTTTCTTACATAACTTGCAATTAATCTATTGCAGACAACGATGCATTATTTTAGCCTGAAAAAGCATATCATTTCGCCTTTTCATATCATTAAATTATTTGAAAGCACGTCGAACCAATTCTATTTTTGCATTTAAAACACGACTTTCGTGCATAACTTGCAAATGATCTATTGAAGGCAACAATGCATTTTTTTAGCCTTAAAGTCGTATAATTGCGTCTCTTCCAGTCATTAAATCGTTCTAAATCGCTCCGAACGAACTTCACACTTTAAACGTGACTTCCATGCATAACTTGCAGTTAATCTATTAAAGGCAACAATGCATTTGTTTAGCCTTAAAATCATGTCATTGAGTCTCCTGTACTGGTTAAATCATTCTAAATTTATTCGAATGAATTCGATTTTCGCCCTTCAAACATGATTTTCTTACATAACTTGCAATTAATCTATTGCAGACAACGATGCATTATTTTAGGCTGAAAAAGCATATCATTTAGCCTTTTCATATGATTAAATTATTAGAAAGCACATCGAACCAATTCTATTTTTGCATGTAAAACACGACTTTCAAGCATAACTTGCAAATGATCTATTGAAGGCAACTATGTATTTTTTTAGACTTAAAGTCGTATAATTGCGTCTCTTTTAGTTATTAAATATATCTAAATCACTTCGAACGAAATTCACATTTTAAACATGAATTTCGTGCATAACTTGCACTTGATCTATTGAAGGCAACAATGCAATTGTTTAGCGTTAAAATCATGTCATTAAGTCTCTTGAAGTGATTAAATCCTTCAAAATAAATTGGAACGAATTCTACTTTCGCCCTTCAAACATGATTTTCTTACATAACTTGCAATTAATCTATTGCAGACAACGATGCATTATTTTAGCCTAAAAAAGCATATCATTTAGCCTTTTCATATCATTAAATTATTTGAAAGCACGTCGAACCAATTCTATTTTTGCATTTAAAACACGACTTTCGTGCATAACTTGCAAATGATCTATTGAAGGCAACTATGCATTTTTTTATACTTAAATTTGTATAATTGCGTCTCTTTCAGTTATTAAATCATTCTAAATCACTTCGAACGAAATTCGCATTTTAAACATGAATTTTGTGCATAACTTGCACTTGATCTATTGTAGGCAACAATGCATTTGTTTAGCCTTAAAATCATGTCATTGAGTCTCTTGTACTGATTAAATCATTCAAAATTAATTCGAACGAATTCGATTTTCGCCCTTCAAACATGATTTTCTTACATAACTTGCAATTAATCTATTGCAGACAACGATGCATTATTTTAGCCTGAAAAAGCATATCATTTAGTCTTTTCATATAATTAAATTATTTGAAAGCACGTCGAACCAATTCTATTTCTGCATTTAAAACACGACTTTCGTGCATAACTTGCAAATGATCAATTGAAGGCAACTATGCATTTTTTTAGCCTTAAAGTCGTATAATTGCGTCTCTTTCAGTCATTAAATCATTCTAAATCACTTTGAACGAACGTCACACTTTAAACATGACTTCCATGCATAACTTGCACTTGATCTATAGAAGGCAACAATGCAATTGTTTAGCCTTAAAATCATGTCATTGAGTCTCCTGTAGCGATTAAATCCTTCAAAATAAATTGGAACGAATTCTACTTTCGCCCTTTAAACATGATTTTCTTGTATAACTTGCAATTAATCTATTGCAGCCAAGAATGCATTATTTTGGCAAAAAAAAGCATATCATTCAGTCTTTTCATATCATTAAATTATTTGAAAGCACGTCGAACCAATTCTATTTTTGCATTTAAAACACGACTTTCATGCATAACTTGGAAATGATCTATTGAAGGCAACTATGTATTTTTTTAGACTTAAATTCGTATAATTGCGTCTCTTTCAGTCATTAATACATTCTAAATCACTTCGAACGAAATTCGCATTTTAAACATGAATTTCGTGCAGAACTTGCACTTGATCTATTGTAGGCAATATTGCCTTTGTTTAGCCTTAAAATCATGTCATTGAGTCTCTTGTACTGATTAAATCATTCTAAATTAATTCGAACGAGTTCGATTTTCGCCCTTCAAACATGATTTTCTTACACAACTGGCGAATAATCTATTGCAGACAACAGTGCATTATTTTAGAATTAAAATGCATATCATTCAGTCTTTTCATATCATTATATTATTTGAAAGCACATCGAACCAATTCTATTTTTGCATTTAAAACACGAGTTTCATGCATAACTTGCAAATGCTCTATTGAAGGCAACTATGCATTTTTTAGGACTTAAAGTCGTATAATTGCGTCTCTTTCAGTCATTAAATCATTCTAAATCACTTCGAACCAAATTCGCATTTTAAACATGAATTTCGTGCATAACTTGCACTTGATCTATTGTAGGCAACAATGCATTTGTTTAGCCTTAAAATCATGTCATTGAGTCTCTTGTAGTGATTAAGTCATTCTAAATAAATTCGAACGAATTCTATTTTTCGCCCTTCAAACATGATTTTCTTACACAACTTGCAAATAATCTATTGCAGACAACAGTGCATTATTTTAGAATTAAAATGCATATCATTCAGTCTTTCATATCATTATATTATTTGAAAGCACATCGAACCAATTCTATTTTTGCATTTAAAACACGACTTTCATACATAACTTGCAAATGATCTATTGAAGGCAACTATGCATTTTTTAGGACTTAAAGTCGTATAATTGCGTCTCTTTCAGTCATTAAATCATTCTAAATCACTTCGAACCAAATTCGCATTTTAAACATGAATTTCGTGCATAACTTGCACTTGATCTATTGTAGGCAACAATGCATTTGTTTAGCCTTAAAATCATGTCATTGAGTCTCTTATAGTGATTAAGTCATTCTAAATAAATTCGAACGAATTCCATTTTCGCCCTTCAAACATGATTTTCTTACATAAATTGCAAATAATCTTTTGCAGGCAACGATGCATTATTTTAGCCTGAAAAAGCATATCATATAGTCTTTTCACGTCATTAAATTATTTGAAAGCACGTCGAACCAATTCTATTTTTGCATTTAAAACACGACTTTCGTGCATAACTTGCAAATGATCTATTGAAGGCAACTATGCATTTTTTTAGCCTTAAAGTCATATAATTGTGTCTCTTTCAGTCATTAAATCATTCTAAATCACTTCGAACGAACTTCACAGTTTAAACATGACTTCCATGCATAACTTGCAGTTAATCTATTAAAGGCAACAATGCGTTTGTTTAGCCTTAAAATCATGTCATTGAGTCTCCGGTACTGGTTAAATCATTCTAAATTAATTCGAATGAATTCGATTTTCGCCCTTCAAACATGATTTTCTTACATAACTTGCAATTAATCTATTGCAGACAACGATGCATTATTTTAGCCTGAAAAAGCATATCATTTAGCCTTTTCATATCATTAAATTATTTGAAAGCACATCGAACCAATTCTATTTTTGCATGTAAAACACGACTTTCAAGCATAACTTGCAAATGATCTATTGAAGGCAAGTATGTATTTTTTTAGACTTAAAGTCGTATAATTGCGTCTCTTTCAGTTATTAAATATATCTAAATCACTTCGAACGAAATTTGCATTTTAAACATGAATTTCGTGCATAACTTGCACTTGATCTATTGTAGGCAACAATGCATTTGTTTAGCCTTAAAATCATGTCATTGAGTCTCTTGTACTGATTAAATCATTCAAAATTAATTCGAACGAATTCGATTTTCGCCCTTCAAACATGATTTTCTTACATAACTTGCAATTAATCTATTGCAGACAACGATGCATTATTTTAGCCTGAAAAAGCATATCATTTCGCCTTTTCATATCATTAAATTATTTGAAAGCACGTCGAACCAATTCTATTTTTGCATTTAAAACACGACTTTCGTGCATAACTTGCAAATGATCTATTGAAGGCAACAATGCATTTTTTTAGCCTTAAAGTCGTATAATTGCGTCTCTTCCAGTCATTAAATCGTTCTAAATCACTCCGAACGAATTTCACACTTTAAACGTGACTTCCATGCATAACTTGCAGTTAATCTATTAAAGGCAACAATGCATTTGTTTAGCCTTAAAATCATGTCATTGAGTCTCCTGTACTGGTTAAATCATTCTAAATTAATTCGAATGAATTCGATTTTCACCCTTCAAACATGATTTTCTTACATAACTTGCAATTAATCTATTGCAGACAACGATGCATTATTTTAGGCTGAAAAAGCATATCATTTAGCCTTTTCATATGATTAAATTATTTGAAAGCACATCGAACCAATTCTATTTTTGCATGTAAAACACGACTTTCAAGCATAACTTGCAAATGATCTATTGAAGGCAACTATGTATTTTTTTAGACTTAAAGTCGTATAATTGCGTCTCTTTTCGTTATTAAATATATCTAAATCACTTCGAACGAAATTCGCATTTTAAACATGAATTTCGTGCATAACTTGCACTTGATCTATTGAAGGCAACAATGCAATTGTTTAGCGTTAAAATCATGTCATTAAGTCTCTTGTAGTGATTAAATCCTTCAAAATAAATTGGAACGAATTCTACTTTCGCCCTTCAAACATGATTTTCTTACATAACTTGCAATTAATCTATTGCAGACAACGATGCATTATTTTAGCCTGAAAAAGCATATCATTTAGCCTTTTCATATCATTAAATTATTTGAAAGCACGTCGAACCAATTCTATTTTTGCATTTAAAACACGACTTTCGTGCATAACTTGCAAATGATCTATTGAAGGCAACTATGCATTTTTTTATACTTAAATTCGTATAATTGCGTCTCTTTCAGTTATTAAATCATTCTAAATCACTTCGAACGAAATTCGCATTTTAAACATGAATTTTGTGCATAACTTGCACTTGATCTATTGTAGGCAACAATGCATTTGTTTAGCCTTAAAATCATGTCATTGAGTCTCTTGTACTGATTAAATCATTCAAAATTAATTCGAACGAATTCGATTTTCGCCCTTCAAACATGATTTTCTTACATAACTTGCAATTAATCTATTGCAGACAACGATGCATTATTTTAGCCTGAAAAAGCATATCATTTAGTCTTTTCATATCATTAAATTATTTGAAAGCACGTCGAACCAATTCTATTTTTGCATTTAAAACACGACTTTCGTGTATAACTGCCAAATGATCAATTGAAGGCAACCATGCAGTTTTTTAGCCTTAAAGTCGTATAATTGGGTCTCTTTCAGTCATTAAATCATTCTAAGTCACTTCGAACGAACTTCACATTTTAAACATGACTTCCATGCATAACTTGCACTTGGTCTATTGAAGGCAACAATGCAATTGTTTAGCCTTAAAATCATGTCATTGAGTCTCCTGTAGCGATTAAATCATTCAAAATAAATCGGAACGAATTCTACTTTCGCCCTTCAAACAAGATTTTCTTATATAACTTGCATTTAATCTATTGCAGACAAGAATGCATTATTTTGGCCAAAAAAAGCATATCATTCAGTCTTTTCGTATCATTAAATTATTTGAAAGCACGTCGAACCAATTCTATTTTTGCATTTAAAACACGAGTTTCATGCATAACTTGCAAATGCTCTATTGAAGGCAACTATGCATTTTTTAGGACTTAAATTCGTATAATTGCGTCTCTTTCAGTCATTAAATCATTCTAAATCACTTCGAACCAAATTCGCATTTTAAACATGAATTTCGTGCATAACTTGCACTTGATCTATTGTAGGCAACAATGCATTTGTTTAGCCTTAAAATCATGTCGTTGAGTCTCTTGTAGTGATTAAGTCATTCTAAATAAATTCGAACGAATTCTATTTTTCGCCCTTCAAACATGATTTTCTTACACAACTTGCAAATAATCTATTGCAGACAACAGTGCATTATTTTAGAATTAAAATGCATATCATTCAGTCTTTTCATATCATTATATTATTTGAAAGCACATCGAACCAATTCTATTTTTGCATTTAAAACATGAGTTTCATGCATAACTTGCAAATGATCTATTGAAGGCAACTATGTATTTTTTTAGCCTTAAAGTCGTATAATTGCGTCTCTTCCAGTCATTAAATAATTCTAAATCACTTCGAACGTACTTCACACTTTAAACATGACTTCCATTCATAACTTGCAGTTGATCTATTGAAGGCAACAATACAATTGTTTAGCCTTAAAATCATGTCATTAAGTCTCCTGTAGTGATTAAATCCTTCAAAATAAATTGGAACGATTTCTACTTTCGCCCTTCAAACATGATTTTCTTACATACCTTGCAATTAATCTATTGCAGACAACAATGCGTTATTTTGGCCTAAAAAAGCATGTCATTCAGTCTTTTCATATCATTAAATTATTTGAAAGCACGTCGAACCAATTCTATTTTTGCATTTAAAACACGACTTTCATGCATAACTTGCAAATGATCTATTGAAGGCAACTATGAATTTTTTTAGACTTAAAGTCGTAGAATTACGTCTCTTTCAGTCATTAAATCATTCTAAATCACTTCGAACGAAATTCGCATTTTAAACATGAATTTCGTGCATAACTTGCACTTGATCTATTGTAGGCAACAATGCATTTGTTTAGCCTTAAAATCATGTCATTGAGTCTCTTGTACTGATTAAATCATTCAAAATTAATTCGAACGAATTCGATTTTCGCCCTTCAAACATGATTTTCTTACATAACTTGCAATTAATCTATTGCAGACAACGATGCATTATTTTAGGCTGAAAAAGCATATCATTTAGCCTTTTCATATCATTAAATTATTTGAAAGCACATCGAACCAATTCTATTTTTGCATTTAAAACACGGCTTTCATGCATAACTTGCAAATGATCTATTGAAGGCAACTATGCATTTTTTTAGACTTAAAGTCGTATAATTGCGTCTCTTTCAGTAATTAAATCATTCTAAATCACTTCGAACCAAATTTGCATTTTAAACATGAATTTCGTGCATAACTTGCACTTGATCTATTGTAGGCAACAATGCATTTGTTTAGCCTTAAAATCATGTCATTGAGTCTCTTGTAGTGATTAAGTCATTCTAAATAAATTCGAACGAATTCTATTTTCGCCCTTCAAACATGATTTTCTTACACAACTTGCAAATAATCTATTGCAGACAACAGTGCATTATTTTAGAATTAAAATGCATATCATTCAGTCTTTTCATATCATTATATTATTTGAAAGGACATCGAACCAATTCTATTTTTGCATTTAAAACACGAGTTTCATGCATAACTTGCAAATGCTCTATTGAAGGCAACTATGCATTTTTTTAGACTTAAAGTCGTATAATTGCATCTCTTTCAGTCATTAAATCATTCTAAATCACTTCGAACCAAATTCGCATTTTAAACATCAATTTCGTGCATAACCTGCACTTGATCTATTGTAGGCAACAATGCATTTGTTTAGCCTTAAACTCATGTATTGAGTCTCTTGTACTGATTAAATCATTCTAAATTAATTCGAACGAATTCGATTTTTGCCCTTTAAACATGATTTTCTTACATAACTTGCAATTAATCTATTGCAGACAACGATGCATTATTTTAGCCTGAAAAAGCATATCATTTAGCCTTTTCATATCATTAAATTATTTGAAAGCACGTCGAACCAATTCTATTTTTGCATTTAAAACACGAGTTTCATGCATAACTTGCAAATGCTCTATTGAAGGCAACTATGCATTTTTTAGGACTTAAATTCGTATAATTGCGTCTCTTTCAGTCATTAAATCATTCTAAATCACTTCGAACCAAATTCGCATTTTAAACATGAATTTCGTGCATAACTTGCACTTGATCTATTGTAGGCAACAATGCATTTGTTTAGCCTTAAAATCATGTCGTTGAGTCTCTTGTAGTGATTAAGTCATTCTAAATAAATTCGAACGAATTCTATTTTTCGCCCTTCAAACATGATTTTCTTACACAACTTGCAAATAATCTATTGCAGACAACAGTGCATTATTTTAGAATTAAAATGCATATCATTCAGTCTTTTCATATCATTATATTATTTGAAAGCACATCGAACCAATTCTATTTTTGCATTTAAAACATGAGTTTCATGCATAACTTGCAAATGATCTATTGAAGGCAACTATGTATTTTTTTAGCCTTAAAGTCGTATAATTGCGTCTCTTCCAGTCATTAAATAATTCTAAATCACTTCGAACGTACTTCACACTTTAAACATGACTTCCATTCATAACTTGCAGTTGATCTATTGAAGGCAACAATATAATTGTTTAGCCTTAAAATCATGTCATTAAGTCTCCTGTAGTGATTAAATCCTTCAAAATAAATTGGAACGATTTCTACTGTCGCCCTTCAAACATGATTTTCTTACATACCTTGCAATTAATCTATTGCAGACAACAATGCGTTATTTTGGCCTAAAAAAGCATGTCATTCAGTCTTTTCATATCATTAAATTATTTGAAAGCACGTCGAACCAATTCTATTTTTGCATTTAAAACACGACTTTCATGCATAACTTGCAAATGATCTATTGAAGGCAACTATGAATTTTTTTAGACTTAAAGTCGTAGAATTACGTCTCTTTCAGTCATTAAATCATTCTAAATCACTTCGAACGAAATTCGCATTTTAAACATGAATTTCGTGCATAACTTGCACTTGATCTATTGTAGGCAACAATGCATTTGTTTAGCCTTAAAATCATGTCATTGAGTCTCTTGTACTGATTAAATCATTCAAAATTAATTCGAACAAATTCGATTTTCGCCCTTCAAACATGATTTTCTTACATAACTTGCAATTAATCTATTGCAGACAACGATGCATTATTTTAGGCTGAAAAAGCATATCATTTAGCCTTTTCATATCATTAAATTATTTGAAAGCACATCGAACCAATTCTATTTTTGCATTTAAAACACGGCTTTCATGCATAACTTGCAAATGATCTATTGAAGGCAACTATGCATTTTTTTAGACTTAAAGTCGTATAATTGCGTCTCTTTCAGTAATTAAATCATTCTAAATCACTTCGAACCAAATTTGCATTTTAAACATGAATTTCGTGCATAACTTGCACTTGATCTATTGTAGGCAACAATGCATTTGTTTAGCCTTAAAATCATGTCATTGAGTCTCTTGTAGTGATTAAGTCATTCTAAATAAATTCGAACGAATTCTATTTTCGCCCTTCAAACATGATTTTCTTACACAACTTGCAAATAATCTATTGCAGACAACAGTGCATTATTTTAGAATTAAAATGCATATCATTCAGTCTTTTCATATCATTATATTATTTGAAAGGACATCGAACCAATTCTATTTTTGCATTTAAAACACGAGTTTCATGCATAACTTGCAAATGCTCTATTGAAGGCAACTATGCATTTTTTTAGACTTAAAGTCGTATAATTGCATCTCTTTCAGTCATTAAATCATTCTAAATCACTTCGAACCAAATTCGCATTTTAAACATCAATTTCGTGCATAACCTGCACTTGATCTATTGTAGGCAACAATGCATTTGTTTAGCCTTAAACTCATGTATTGAGTCTCTTGTACTGATTAAATCATTCTAAATTAATTCGAACGAATTCGATTTTTGCCCTTTAAACATGATTTTCTTACATAACTTGCAATTAATCTATTGCAGACAACGATGCATTATTTTAGCCTGAAAAAGCATATCATTTAGCCTTTTCATATCATTAAATTATTTGAAAGCACGTCGAACCAATTCTATTTTTGCATTTAAAACACGAGTTTCATGCATAACTTGCAAATGCTCTATTGAAGGCAACTATGCATTTTTTAGGACTTAAATTCGTATAATTGCGTCTCTTTCAGTCATTAAATCATTCTAAATCACTTCGAACCAAATTCGCATTTTAAACATGAATTTCGTGCATAACTTGCACTTGATCTATTGTAGGCAACAATGCATTTGTTTAGCCTTAAAATCATGTCGTTGAGTCTCTTGTAGTGATTAAGTCATTCTAAATAAATTCGAACGAATTCTATTTTTCGCCCTTCAAACATGATTTTCTTACACAACTTGCAAATAATCTATTGCAGACAACAGTGCATTATTTTAGAATTAAAATGCATATCATTCAGTCTTTTCATATCATTATATTATTTGAAAGCACATTGAACCAATTCTATTTTTGCATTTAAAACATGAGTTTCATGCATAACTTGCAAATGATCTATTGAAGGCAACTATGTATTTTTTTAGCCTTAAAGTCGTATAATTGCGTCTCTTCCAGTCATTAAATAATTCTAAATCACTTCGAACGTACTTCACACTTTAAACATGACTTCCATTCATAACTTGCAGTTGATCTATTGAAGGCAACAATACAATTGTTTAGCCTTAAAATCATGTCATTAAGTCTCCTGTAGTGATTAAATCCTTCAAAATAAATTGGAACGATTTCTACTTTCGCCCTTCAAACATGATTTTCTTACATACCTTGCAATTAATCTATTGCAGACAACAATGCGTTATTTTGGCCTAAAAAAGCATGTCATTCAGTCTTTTCATATCATTAAATTATTTGAAAGCACGTCGAACCAATTCTATTTTTGCATTTAAAACACGACTTTCATGCATAACTTGCAAATGATCTATTGAAGGCAACTATGAATTTTTTTAGACTTAAAGTCGTAGAATTACGTCTCTTTCAGTCATTAAATCATTCTAAATCACTTCGAACGAAATTCGCATTTTAAACATGAATTTCGTGCATAACTTGCACTTGATCTATTGTAGGCAACAATGCATTTGTTTAGCCTTAAAATCATGTCATTGAGTCTCTTGTACTGATTAAATCATTCAAAATTAATTCGAACGAATTCGATTTTCGCCCTTCAAACATGATTTTCTTACATAACTTGCAATTAATCTATTGCAGACAACGATGCATTATTTTAGGCTGAAAAAGCATATCATTTAGCCTTTTCATATCATTAAATTATTTGAAAGCACATCGAACCAATTCTATTTTTGCATTTAAAACACGGCTTTCATGCATAACTTGCAAATGATCTATTGAAGGCAACTATGCATTTTTTTAGACTTAAAGTCGTATAATTGCGTCTCTTTCAGTAATTAAATCATTCTAAATCACTTCGAACCAAATTTGCATTTTAAACATGAATTTCGTGCATAACTTGCACTTGATCTATTGTAGGCAACAATGCATTTGTTTAGCCTTAAAATCATGTCATTGAGTCTCTTGTAGTGATTAAGTCATTCTAAATAAATTCGAACGAATTCTATTTTCGCCCTTCAAACATGATTTTCTTACACAACTTGCAAATAATCTATTGCAGACAACAGTGCATTATTTTAGAATTAAAATGCATATCATTCAGTCTTTTCATATCATTATATTATTTGAAAGGACATCGAACCAATTCTATTTTTGCATTTAAAACACGAGTTTCATGCATAACTTGCAAATGCTCTATTGAAGGCAACTATGCATTTTTTTAGACTTAAAGTCGTATAATTGCATCTCTTTCAGTCATTAAATCATTCTAAATCACTTCGAACCAAATTCGCATTTTAAACATCAATTTCGTGCATAACCTGCACTTGATCTATTGTAGGCAACAATGCATTTGTTTAGCCTTAAACTCATGTATTGAGTCTCTTGTACTGATTAAATCATTCTAAATTAATTCGAACGAATTCGATTTTTGCCCTTTAAACATGATTTTCTTACATAACTTGCAATTAATCTATTGCAGACAACGATGCATTATTTTAGCCTGAAAAAGCATATCATTTAGCCTTTTCATATCATTAAATTATTTGAAAGCACGTCGAACCAATTCTATTTTTGCATTTAAAACACGACTTTCATGCATAACTTGCAAATGCTCTATTGAAGGCAACTATGCATTTTTTAGGACTTAAATTCGTATAATTGCGTCTCTTTCAGTCATTAAATCATTCTAAATCACTTCGAACCAAATTCGCATTTTAAACATGAATTTCGTGCATAACTTGCACTTGATCTATTGTAGGCAACAATGCATTTGTTTAGCCTTAAAATCATGTCGTTGAGTCTCTTGTAGTGATTAAGTCATTCTAAATAAATTCGAACGAATTCTATTTTTCGCCCTTTAAACATGATTTTCTTACACAACTTGCAAATAATCTATTGCAGACAACAGTGCATTATTTTAGAATTAAAATGCATATCATTCAGTCTTTTCATATCATTATATTATTTGAAAGCACATCGAACCAATTCTATTTTTGCATTTAAAACATGAGTTTCATGCATAACTTGCAAATGATCTATTGAAGGCAACTATGTATTTTTTTAGCCTTAAAGTCGTATAATTGCGTCTCTTCCAGTCATTAAATAATTCTAAATCACTTCGAACGTACTTCACACTTTAAACATGACTTCCATTCATAACTTGCAGTTGATCTATTGAAGGCAACAATACAATTGTTTAGCCTTAAAATCATGTCATTAAGTCTCCTGTAGTGATTAAATCCTTCAAAATAAATTGGAACGATTTCTACTTTCGCCCTTCAAACATGATTTTCTTACATACCTTGCAATTAATCTATTGCAGACAACAATGCGTTATTTTGGCCTAAAAAAGCATGTCATTCAGTCTTTTCATATCATTAAATTATTTGAAAGCACGTTGAACCAATTCTATTTTTGCATTTAAAACACGACTTTCATGCATAACTTGCAAATGATCTATTGAAGGCAACTATGAATTTTTTTAGACTTAAAGTCGTAGAATTACGTCTCTTTCAGTCATTAAATCATTCTAAATCACTTCGAACGAAATTCGCATTTTAAACATGAATTTCGTGCATAACTTGCACTTGATCTATTGTAGGCAACAATGCATTTGTTTAGCCTTAAAATCATGTCATTGAGTCTCTTGTACTGATTAAATCATTCAAAATTAATTCGAACGAATTCGATTTTCGCCCTTCAAACATGATTTTCTTACATAACTTGCAATTAATCTATTGCAGACAACGATGCATTATTTTAGGCTGAAAAAGCATATCATTTAGCCTTTTCATATCATTAAATTATTTGAAAGCACATCGAACCAATTCTATTTTTGCATTTAAAACACGGCTTTCATGCATAACTTGCAAATGATCTATTGAAGGCAACTATGCATTTTTTTAGACTTAAAGTCGTATAATTGCGTCTCTTTCAGTAATTAAATCATTCTAAATCACTTCGAACCAAATTTGCATTTTAAACATGAATTTCGTGCATAACTTGCACTTGATCTATTGTAGGCAACAATGCATTTGTTTAGCCTTAAAATCATGTCATTGAGTCTCTTGTAGTGATTAAGTCATTCTAAATAAATTCGAACGAATTCTATTTTCGCCCTTCAAACATGATTTTCTTACACAACTTGCAAATAATCTATTGCAGACAACAGTGCATTATTTTAGAATTAAAATGCATATCATTCAGTCTTTTCATATCATTATATTATTTGAAAGGACATCGAACCAATTCTATTTTTGCATTTAAAACACGAGTTTCATGCATAACTTGCAAATGCTCTATTGAAGGCAACTATGCATTTTTTTAGACTTAAAGTCGTATAATTGCATCTCTTTCAGTCATTAAATCATTCTAAATCACTTCGAACCAAATTCGCATTTTAAACATCAATTTCGTGCATAACCTGCACTTGATCTATTGTAGGCAACAATGCATTTGTTTAGCCTTAAACTCATGTATTGAGTCTCTTGTACTGATTAAATCATTCTAAATTAATTCGAACGAATTCGATTTTTGCCCTTTAAACATGATTTTCTTACATAACTTGCAATTAATCTATTGCAGACAACGATGCATTATTTTAGCCTGAAAAAGCATATCATTTAGCCTTTTCATATCATTAAATTATTTGAAAGCACGTCGAACCAATTCTATTTTTGCATTTAAAACACGACTTTCATGCATAACTTGCAAATGCTCTATTGAAGGCAACTATGCATTTTTTAGGACTTAAATTCGTATAATTGCGTCTCTTTCAGTCATTAAATCATTCTAAATCACTTCGAACCAAATTCGCATTTTAAACATGAATTTCGTGCATAACTTGCACTTGATCTATTGTAGGCAACAATGCATTTGTTTAGCCTTAAAATCATGTCGTTGAGTCTCTTGTAGTGATTAAGTCATTCTAAATAAATTCGAACGAATTCTATTTTTCGCCCTTCAAACATGATTTTCTTACACAACTTGCAAATAATCTATTGCAGACAACAGTGCATTATTTTAGAATTAAAATGCATATCATTCAGTCTTTTCATATCATTATATTATTTGAAAGCACATCGAACCAATTCTATTTTTGCATTTAAAACATGAGTTTCATGCATAACTTGCAAATGATCTATTGAAGGCAACTATGTATTTTTTTAGCCTTAAAGTCGTATAATTGCGTCTCTTCCAGTCATTAAATAATTCTAAATCACTTCGAACGTACTTCACACTTTAAACATGACTTCCATTCATAACTTGCAGTTGATCTATTGAAGGCAACAATACAATTGTTTAGCCTTAAAATCATGTCATTAAGTCTCCTGTAGTGATTAAATCCTTCAAAATAAATTGGAACGATTTCTACTTTCGCCCTTCAAACATGATTTTCTTACATACCTTGCAATTAATCTATTGCAGACAACAATGCGTTATTTTGGCCTAAAAAAGCATGTCATTCAGTCTTTTCATATCATTAAATTATTTGAAAGCACGTCGAACCAATTCTATTTTTGCATTTAAAACACGACTTTCATGCATAACTTGCAAATGATCTATTGAAGGCAACTATGAATTTTTTTAGACTTAAAGTCGTAGAATTACGTCTCTTTCAGTCATTAAATCATTCTAAATCACTTCGAACGAAATTCGCATTTTAAACATGAATTTCGTGCATAACTTGCACTTGATCTATTGTAGGCAACAATGCATTTGTTTAGCCTTAAAATCATGTCATTGAGTCTCTTGTACTGATTAAATCATTCAAAATTAATTCGAACGAATTCGATTTTCGCCCTTCAAACATGATTTTCTTACATAACTTGCAATTAATCTATTGCAGACAACGATGCATTATTTTAGGCTGAAAAAGCATATCATTTAGCCTTTTCATATCATTAAATTATTTGAAAGCACATCGAACCAATTCTATTTTTGCATTTAAAACACGGCTTTCATGCATAACTTGCAAATGATCTATTGAAGGCAACTATGCATTTTTTTAGACTTAAAGTCGTATAATTGCGTCTCTTTCAGTAATTAAATCATTCTAAATCACTTCGAACCAAATTTGCATTTTAAACATGAATTTCGTGCATAACTTGCACTTGATCTATTGTAGGCAACAATGCATTTGTTTAGCCTTAAAATCATGTCATTGAGTCTCTTGTAGTGATTAAGTCATTCTAAATAAATTCGAACGAATTCTATTTTCGCCCTTCAAACATGATTTTCTTACACAACTTGCAAATAATCTATTGCAGACAACAGTGCATTATTTTAGAATTAAAATGCATATCATTCAGTCTTTTCATATCATTATATTATTTGAAAGGACATCGAACCAATTCTATTTTTGCATTTAAAACACGAGTTTCATGCATAACTTGCAAATGCTCTATTGAAGGCAACTATGCATTTTTTTAGACTTAAAGTCGTATAATTGCATCTCTTTCAGTCATTAAATCATTCTAAATCACTTCGAACCAAATTCGCATTTTAAACATCAATTTCGTGCATAACCTGCACTTGATCTATTGTAGGCAACAATGCATTTGTTTAGCCTTAAACTCATGTATTGAGTCTCTTGTACTGATTAAATCATTCTAAATTAATTCGAACGAATTCGATTTTTGCCCTTTAAACATGATTTTCTTACATAACTTGCAATTAATCTATTGCAGACAACGATGCATTATTTTAGCCTGAAAAAGCATATCATTTAGCCTTTTCATATCATTAAATTATTTGAAAGCACGTCGAACCAATTCTATTTTTGCATTTAAAACACGACTTTCATGCATAACTTGCAAATGATCTATTGAAGGCAACTATGAATTTTTTTAGACTTAAAGTCGTAGAATTGCGTCTCTTTCAGTCATTAAATCATTCTAAATCACTTCGAACGAAATTCGCATTTTAAACATGAATTTCGTGCATAACTTGCACTTGATCTATTGTAGGCAACAATGCATTTGTTTAGCCTTAAAATCATGTCATTGAGTCTGTTGTACTGATTAAATCATTCTAAACAAATTCGAACGAATTCGATTTTCGCCCTTCAAACATGATTTTCTTACATAACTTGCAATTAATCTATTGCAGACAACGATGCATTATTTTAGCCTGAAAAAGCATATCATTTAGTCTTTTCATATCATTAAATTATTTGAAAGCACGTCGAACCAATTCTATTTTTGCATTTAAAACACGACTTTCATGCATAACTTGCAAATGATCAATTGAAGGCAACTATGCATTTTTTTAGCCTTAAAGTCGTATAATTGCGTCTCTTTCAGTCATGAAATCATTTTAAATCACTTTGAACGAACGTCACACTTTAAACATGACTTCCATGCATAACTTGCACTTGATCTATAGAAGGCAACAATGCAATTGTTTAGCCTTAAAATCATGTCATTCAGTCTCCTGAGTGATTAAATCCTTCAAAATAAATTGGAACGAATTCTACTTTCGCCCTTCAAACATGATTTTCTCATATAACTTGCAATTAATCTATTGCAGACAAGAATGCATTATTTTGGCCCAAAAAAGCATATCATTCACTCTTTTCATATCATTAAATTACTTGAAAGCATGTCGAACCAATTCTATTTTTGCATTTAAAACACGACTTTCATGCATAACTTGCAAATGATCTATTGAAGGCAACTATGCATTTTTTTAGACTTAAAGTCGTATAATTGCGTCTCTTTCAGTCATTAAATCATTCTAATTCACTTCGAATGAAATTCGCATTTTAAACATGAATTTCGTGCATAACATGCACTTGATCTATTGTAGGCAACAATGCATTTGTTTAGCCTTAAAATCATGTCATTGAGTCTCTTGTAGTGATTAAGTCATTCTAAATAAATTCGAACGAATTCTATTTTCGCCCTTCAAACATGATTTTCTTACACAACTTGCAAATAATCTATTGCAGACAACAGTGCATTATTTTAGAATTAAAATGCATATCATTCAGTCTTTTCATATCATTATATTATTTGAAAGGACATCGAACCAATTCTATTTTTGCATTTAAAACACGAGTTTCATGCATAACTTGCAAATGCTCTATTGAAGGCAACTATGCATTTTTTTATACTTAAAGTCGTATAATTGCATCTCTTTCAGTCATTAAATCATTCTAAATCACTTCGAACCAAATTCGCATTTTAAACATCAATTTCGTGCATAACCTGCACTTGATCAATTGTAGGCAACAATGCATTTGTTTAGCCTTAAAATCATGTATTGAGTCTCTTGTACTGATTAAATCATTCTAAATTAATTCGAACGAATTCGATTTTTGCCCTTTAAACATGATTTTCTTACATAACTTGCAATTAATCTATTGCAGACAACGATGCATTATTTTAGCCTGAAAAAGCATATCATTTAGCCTTTTCATATCATTAAATTATTTGAAAGCACGTCGAACCAATTCTATTTTTGCATTTAAAACACGACTTTCATGCATAACTTGCAAATGATCTATTGAAGGCAACTATGAATTTTTTTAGACTTAAAGTCGTAGAATTGCGTCTCTTTCAGTCATTAAATCATTCTAAATCACTTCGAACGAAATTCGCATTTTAAACATGAATTTCGTGCATAACTTGCACTTGATCTATTGTAGGCAACAATGCATTTGTTTAGCCTTAAAATCATGTCATTGAGTCTGTTGTACTGATTAAATCATTCTAAACAAATTCGAACGAATTCGATTTTCGCCCTTCAAACATGATTTTCTTACATAACTTGCAATTAATCTATTGCAGACAACGATGCATTATTTTAGCCTGAAAAAGCATATCATTTAGTCTTTTCATATCATTAAATTATTTGAAAGCACGTCGAACCAATTCTATTTTTGCATTTAAAACACGACTTTCATGCATAACTTGCAAATGATCAATTGAAGGCAACTATGCATTTTTTTAGCCTTAAAGTCGTATAATTGCGTCTCTTTCAGTCATGAAATCATTTTAAATCACTTTGAACGAACGTCACACTTTAAACATGACTTCCATGCATAACTTGCACTTGATCTATAGAAGGCAACAATGCAATTGTTTAGCCTTAAAATCATGTCATTCAGTCTCCTGAGTGATTAAATCCTTCAAAATAAATTGGAACGAATTCTACTTTCGCCCTTCAAACATGATTTTCTCATATAACTTGCAATTAATCTATTGCAGACAAGAATGCATTATTTTGGCCCAAAAAAGCATATCATTCACTCTTTTCATATCATTAAATTACTTGAAAGCATGTCGAACCAATTCTATTTTTGCATTTAAAACACGACTTTCATGCATAACTTGCAAATGATCTATTGAAGGCAACTATGCATTTTTTTAGACTTAAAGTCGTATAATTGCGTCTCTTTCAGTCATTAAATCATTCTAATTCACTTCGAATGAAATTCGCATTTTAAACATGAATTTCGTGCATAACATGCACTTGATCTATTGTAGGCAACAATGCATTTGTTTAGCCTTAAAATCATGTCATTGAGTCTCTTGTAGTGATTAAGTCATTCTAAATAAATTCGAACGAGTTCTATTTTCGCCGTTCAAACATGATTTTCTCACACAACTTGCAAATAATCTATTGCAGACAACAGTGCATTATTTTAGAATTAAAATGCATATAATTCAGTCTTTTCATATCATTATATTATTTGAAAGCACATCGAACAAATTCTATTTTTGCATTTAAAACACGAGTTTCATGCATAACTTGCAAATGCTCTATTGAAGGCAACTATGCATTTTTTTAGACTTAAAGTCGTATAATTGCATCTCTTTCAGTCATTAAATCATTCTAAATCACTTCGAACCAAATTCGCATTTTAAACATCAATTTCGTGCATAACCTGCACTTGATCTATTGTAGGCAACAATGCATTTGTTTAGCCTTAAACTCATGTATTGAGTCTCTTGTACTGATTAAATCATTCTAAATTAATTCGAACGAATTCGATTTTTGCCCTTTAAACATGATTTTCTTACATAACTTGCAATTAATCTATTGCAGACAACGATGCATTATTTTAGCCTGAAAAAGCATATCATTTAGCCTTTTCATATCATTAAATTATTTGAAAGCACGTCGAACCAATTCTATTTTTGCATTTAAAACACGAGTTTCATGCATAACTTGCAAATGCTCTATTGAAGGCAACTATGCATTTTTTAGGACTTAAATTCGTATAATTGCGTCTCTTTCAGTCATTAAATCATTCTAAATCACTTCGAACCAAATTCGCATTTTAAACATGAATTTCGTGCATAACTTGCACTTGATCTATTGTAGGCAACAATGCATTTGTTTAGCCTTAAAATCATGTCGTTGAGTCTCTTGTAGTGATTAAGTCATTCTAAATAAATTCGAACGAATTCTATTTTTCGCCCTTCAAACATGATTTTCTTACACAACTTGCAAATAATCTATTGCAGACAACAGTGCATTATTTTAGAATTAAAATGCATATCATTCAGTCTTTTCATATCATTATATTATTTGAAAGCACATCGAACCAATTCTATTTTTGCATTTAAAACATGAGTTTCATGCATAACTTGCAAATGATCTATTGAAGGCAACTATGTATTTTTTTAGCCTTAAAGTCGTATAATTGCGTCTCTTCCAGTCATTAAATAATTCTAAATCACTTCGAACGTACTTCACACTTTAAACATGACTTCCATTCATAACTTGCAGTTGATCTATTGAAGGCAACAATACAATTGTTTAGCCTTAAAATCATGTCATTAAGTCTCCTGTAGTGATTAAATCCTTCAAAATAAATTGGAACGATTTCTACTTTCGCCCTTCAAACATGATTTTCTTACATACCTTGCAATTAATCTATTGCAGACAACAATGCGTTATTTTGGCCTAAAAAAGCATGTCATTCAGTCTTTTCATATCATTAAATTATTTGAAAGCACGTCGAACCAATTCTATTTTTGCATTTAAAACACGACTTTCATGCATAACTTGCAAATGATCTATTGAAGGCAACTATGAATTTTTTTAGACTTAAAGTCGTAGAATTACGTCTCTTTCAGTCATTAAATCATTCTAAATCACTTCGAACGAAATTCGCATTTTAAACATGAATTTCGTGCATAACTTGCACTTGATCTATTGTAGGCAACAATGCATTTGTTTAGCCTTAAAATCATGTCATTGAGTCTCTTGTACTGATTAAATCATTCAAAATTAATTCGAACGAATTCGATTTTCGCCCTTCAAACATGATTTTCTTACATAACTTGCAATTAATCTATTGCAGACAACGATGCATTATTTTAGGCTGAAAAAGCATATCATTTAGCCTTTTCATATCATTAAATTATTTGAAAGCACATCGAACCAATTCTATTTTTGCATTTAAAACACGGCTTTCATGCATAACTTGCAAATGATCTATTGAAGGCAACTATGCATTTTTTTAGACTTAAAGTCGTATAATTGCGTCTCTTTCAGTAATTAAATCATTCTAAATCACTTCGAACCAAATTTGCATTTTAAACATGAATTTCGTGCATAACTTGCACTTGATCTATTGTAGGCAACAATGCATTTGTTTAGCCTTAAAATCATGTCATTGAGTCTCTTGTAGTGATTAAGTCATTCTAAATAAATTCGAACGAATTCTATTTTCGCCCTTCAAACATGATTTTCTTACACAACTTGCAAATAATCTATTGCAGACAACAGTGCATTATTTTAGAATTAAAATGCATATCATTCAGTCTTTTCATATCATTATATTATTTGAAAGGACATCGAACCAATTCTATTTTTGCATTTAAAACACGAGTTTCATGCATAACTTGCAAATGCTCTATTGAAGGCAACTATGCATTTTTTTAGACTTAAAGTCGTATAATTGCATCTCTTTCAGTCATTAAATCATTCTAAATCACTTCGAACCAAATTCGCATTTTAAACATCAATTTCGTGCATAACCTGCACTTGATCTATTGTAGGCAACAATGCATTTGTTTAGCCTTAAACTCATGTATTGAGTCTCTTGTACTGATTAAATCATTCTAAATTAATTCGAACGAATTCGATTTTTGCCCTTTAAACATGATTTTCTTACATAACTTGCAATTAATCTATTGCAGACAACGATGCATTATTTTAGCCTGAAAAAGCATATCATTTAGCCTTTTCATATCATTAAATTATTTGAAAGCACGTCGAACCAATTCTATTTTTGCATTTAAAACACGACTTTCATGCATAACTTGCAAATGATCTATTGAAGGCAACTATGAATTTTTTTAGACTTAAAGTCGTAGAATTGCGTCTCTTTCAGTCATTAAATCATTCTAAATCACTTCGAACGAAATTCGCATTTTAAACATGAATTTCGTGCATAACTTGCACTTGATCTATTGTAGGCAACAATGCATTTGTTTAGCCTTAAAATCATGTCATTGAGTCTGTTGTACTGATTAAATCATTCTAAACAAATTCGAACGAATTCGATTTTCGCCCTTCAAACATGATTTTCTTACATAACTTGCAATTAATCTATTGCAGACAACGATGCATTATTTTAGCCTGAAAAAGCATATCATTTAGTCTTTTCATATCATTAAATTATTTGAAAGCACGTCGAACCAATTCTATTTTTGCATTTAAAACACGACTTTCATGCATAACTTGCAAATGATCAATTGAAGGCAACTATGCATTTTTTTAGCCTTAAAGTCGTATAATTGCGTCTCTTTCAGTCATGAAATCATTTTAAATCACTTTGAACGAACGTCACACTTTAAACATGACTTCCATGCATAACTTGCACTTGATCTATAGAAGGCAACAATGCAATTGTTTAGCCTTAAAATCATGTCATTCAGTCTCCTGAGTGATTAAATCCTTCAAAATAAATTGGAACGAATTCTACTTTCGCCCTTCAAACATGATTTTCTCATATAACTTGCAATTAATCTATTGCAGACAAGAATGCATTATTTTGGCCCAAAAAAGCATATCATTCACTCTTTTCATATCATTAAATTACTTGAAAGCATGTCGAACCAATTCTATTTTTGCATTTAAAACACGACTTTCATGCATAACTTGCAAATGATCTATTGAAGGCAACTATGCATTTTTTTAGACTTAAAGTCGTATAATTGCGTCTCTTTCAGTCATTAAATCATTCTAATTCACTTCGAATGAAATTCGCATTTTAAACATGAATTTCGTGCATAACATGCACTTGATCTATTGTAGGCAACAATGCATTTGTTTAGCCTTAAAATCATGTCATTGAGTCTCTTGTAGTGATTAAGTCATTCTAAATAAATTCGAACGAATTCTATTTTCGCCCTTCAAACATGATTTTCTTACACAACTTGCAAATAATCTATTGCAGACAACAGTGCATTATTTTAGAATTAAAATGCATATCATTCAGTCTTTTCATATCATTATATTATTTGAAAGGACATCGAACCAATTCTATTTTTGCATTTAAAACACGAGTTTCATGCATAACTTGCAAATGCTCTATTGAAGGCAACTATGCATTTTTTTATACTTAAAGTCGTATAATTGCATCTCTTTCAGTCATTAAATCATTCTAAATCACTTCGAACCAAATTCGCATTTTAAACATCAATTTCGTGCATAACCTGCACTTGATCAATTGTAGGCAACAATGCATTTGTTTAGCCTTAAAATCATGTATTGAGTCTCTTGTACTGATTAAATCATTCTAAATTAATTCGAACGAATTCGATTTTTGCCCTTTAAACATGATTTTCTTACATAACTTGCAATTAATCTATTGCAGACAACGATGCATTATTTTAGCCTGAAAAAGCATATCATTTAGCCTTTTCATATCATTAAATTATTTGAAAGCACGTCGAACCAATTCTATTTTTGCATTTAAAACACGACTTTCATGCATAACTTGCAAATGATCTATTGAAGGCAACTATGAATTTTTTTAGACTTAAAGTCGTAGAATTGCGTCTCTTTCAGTCATTAAATCATTCTAAATCACTTCGAACGAAATTCGCATTTTAAACATGAATTTCGTGCATAACTTGCACTTGATCTATTGTAGGCAACAATGCATTTGTTTAGCCTTAAAATCATGTCATTGAGTCTGTTGTACTGATTAAATCATTCTAAACAAATTCGAACGAATTCGATTTTCGCCCTTCAAACATGATTTTCTTACATAACTTGCAATTAATCTATTGCAGACAACGATGCATTATTTTAGCCTGAAAAAGCATATCATTTAGTCTTTTCATATCATTAAATTATTTGAAAGCACGTCGAACCAATTCTATTTTTGCATTTAAAACACGACTTTCATGCATAACTTGCAAATGATCAATTGAAGGCAACTATGCATTTTTTTAGCCTTAAAGTCGTATAATTGCGTCTCTTTCAGTCATTAAATCATTTTAAATCACTTTGAACGAACGTCACACTTTAAACATGAGTTCCATGCATAACTTGCACTTGATCTATAGAAGGCAACAATGCAATTGTTTAGCCTTAAAATCATGTCATTCAGTCTCCTGAGTGATTAAATCCTTCAAAATAAATTGGAACGAATTCTACTTTCGCCCTTCAAACATGATTTTCTCATATAACTTGCAATTAATCTATTGCAGACAAGAATGCATTATTTTGGCCCAAAAAAGCATATCATTCACTCTTTTCATATCATTAAATTACTTGAAAGCATGTCGAACCAATTCTATTTTTGCATTTAAAACACGACTTTCATGCATAACTTGCAAATGATCTATTGAAGGCAACTATGCATTTTTTTAGACTTAAAGTCGTATAATTGCGTCTCTTTCAGTCATTAAATCATTCTAATTCACTTCGAATGAAATTCGCATTTTAAACATGAATTTCGTGCATAACTTGCACTTGATCTATTGTAGGCAACAATGCATTTGTTTAGCCTTAAAATCATGTCATTGAGTCTCTTGTAGTGATTAAGTCATTCTAAATAAATTCGAACGAGTTCTATTTTCGCCGTTCAAACATGATTTTCTCACACAACTTGCAAATAATCTATTGCAGACAACAGTGCATTATTTTAGAAATAAAATGCATATAATTCAGTCTTTTCATATCATTATATTATTTGAAAGCACATCGAACAAATTCTATTTTTGCATTTAAAACACAACTTTCATGCATAACTTGCAAATGATCTATTGAAGGCAACTATGCATTTTTTTAGTCTTAAAGTTGTATAATTGCGTCTCTTTCAGTCATTAAATCATTCTAAATCACTTCGAATGAAATTCGCATTTTAAACATGAATTTCGTGCATAACTTGCACTTGATCTATTGTAGGCAACAATGCATTTGTTTAGCCTTAAAATCATGTCATTGAGTCTCTTGTAGTGATTAAGTCATTCTAAATAAATTCTAACCAGTTCTATTTTCGCCCTTCAAACATGATTTTCTTACACAACTTGCAAATAATCTATTGCAGACAACAGTGCATTATTTTAGAATTAAAATGCATATAATTCAGTCTTTTCATATCATTATATTATTTGAAAGCACATCGAACCAATTCTATTTTCGCATTTAAAACACGACTTTCATGCATAACTTGCAAATGATTTATTGAAGGCAACTATGCATTTTTTTAGACTTAAAGTCGTATAATTGCGTCTCTTTCAGTCATTAAATCATTCTAAATCACTTCGAATGAAATTCGCATTTTAAACATGAATTTCGGGCATAACTTGCACTTGATCTATTGTAGGCAACAATGAATTTGTTTAGCCTTAAAATCATGTCATTGAGTCTCTTGTAGTGATTAAGTCATTCTAAATAAATTCGAACGAATTCTATTTTCGCCCTTCAAACATGATTTTCTTACATAAATTGCAAATAATCTTTTGCAGACAACGATGCATTATTTTAGCCTGAAAAAGCATATCATTTAGTCTTTTCATGTCATTAAATTATTTGAAAGCACGTCGAACCAATTCTATTTTTGCATTTATAACACGACTTTCGTGCATAACTTGCAAATGATCTATTGATGGTAACTATGCATTTTTTTAGCCTTAAAGTCGTCTAATTGTGTCTCTTTCAGTCATTAAATCATTCTAAATCACTTCGAACGAACTTCACAGTTTAAACATGACTTCCATGCATAACTTGCAGTTAATCAATTAAAGGCAACAATGCATTTGTTTAGCCTTAAAATCATGTCATTGAGTCTCCTGTACTGGTTAAATCATTCTAAATTAATTCGAATGAATTCGATTTTCGCCCTTCAAACATGATTTTCTTACATAACTTGCAATTAATCTATTGCAGACAACGATGCATTATTTTAGCCTGAAAAAGCATATCATTTAGCCTTTTCATATCATTAAATTATTTGAAAGCACATCGAACCAATTCTATTTTTGCATGTAAAAACGACTTTCAAGCATAACTTGCAAATGGTCTATTGAAGGCAACTATGTATTTTTTTTAGACTTAAAGTCGTATAATTGTGTCTCTTTCAGTTATTAAATATATCTAAATCACTTCGAACGAAATTCGCATTTTAAACATGAATTTCATGCATAACTTGCGCTTGATCTATTGTAGGCATCAATGCATTTGTTTAGCCTTAAAATCATGTCATTGAGTCTCTTGTACTGATTAAATCATTCTAAATTAATTCGAAAGAATTCGATTTTCGCCCTTCAAACATGATTTTCTTACATAACTTGCAATTAATCTATTGCAGACAACGATGCATTATTTTAGCCTGAAAAAGCATATCATTTAGTCTTTTCATATCATTAAATTATTTGAAAGCACGTCGAACCAATTCTATTTTTGCATTTAAAACACGACTTTCGTGCATAACTTGCAAATGATCAATTGAAGGCAACCATGTAGTTTTTTAGCCTTAAAGTCGTATAATTGCGTCTCTTTCAGTCATTAAATCATTCTAAGTCACTTCGAACGAACTTCACATTTTAAACATGACTTCCATGCATAACTTGCACTTGATCTATTGAAGGCAACAATGCAATTGTTTAGCCTTAAAATCATGTCATTGAGTCTCCTGTAGTGATTAAATCCTTCAAAATAAATCGGAATGAATTCTACTTTCGCCCTTCAAACAAGATTTTCTTATATAACTTGCAATTAATCTATTGCAGACAAGAATGCATTATTTTGGCCAAAAAAAGCATATCATTCAGTCTTTTAATAGCATTAAATTATTTGAAAGCACGTCGAACCAATGCTATTTTTGCATTTGAAACACGACTTTCATGCATAACTTGCAAATGATCTATTGAAGGCAACTATGTATTTTTTTAGACTTAAAGTCGTATAATTGCGTCTCTTTCAGTCATTAAATCATTCTACATCACTTCGAACGAAATTCGCATTTTAAACATGAATTTCAGGCAGAACTTGCACTTGATCTATTGTAGGCAACAATGCATTTGTTTAGCCTTAAAATTATGTCATTGAGTCTCTTGTAGTGATTAAGTCATTCTAAATAAATTCGAACGAATTCTATTTTCGCCCTTCAAACATGATTTTCTTACGCAACTTGGAAATAATCTATTGCAGACAATAGTGCATTATTTTAGAATTAAAATGCATATAATTCAGTCTTTTCATATCATTATATTATTTGAAAGCACATCGAACCAATTCTATTTTTGCATTTAAAACATGACTTTCATGCATAACTTGCAAATGATCTATTGAAGGCAACTATGCATTTTTTTAGACTTAAAGTCGTATAATTGTGTCTCTTTCAGTCATTAAATCATTCTACATCACTTCGAATGAAATTCGCATTTTAAACATGAATTTCGTGCATAACTTCCACTTGATCTATTGTAGGCAACAATGCATTTGTTTAGCCTTAAAATCATGTCATTGAGTCTCTTGTAGTGATTAAGTCATTCTAAATAAATTCGAACGAGTTCTATTTTCGCCCTTCAAACATGATTTTCTTACACAACTTGCAAATAATCTATTGCAGACAACAGTGCATTATTTTAGAATTAAAATGCATATAATTCAGTCTTTTCATATCATTATATTATTTGAAAGCACATCGAACCAATTCTATTTTTGTATTTAAAACACGACTTTCATGCATAACTTGCAAATGATCTATTGAAGGCAACTATGCATTTTTTTAGACTTAAAGTCGTATAATAGCATCTCTTTCAGTCATTAAATTATTCTAAATCACTTCGAACCAAATTCGCATTTTAAACATGAATTTCGTGCATAACTTGCACTTGATCTATTGTAGGCAACAATGCATTTGTTTAGCCTTAAAATCATGTCATTGAGTCTCTTGTAGTGATTAAGTCATTCTAAATAAATTCGAACGAATTCTATTTTTCGCCCTTCAAACATGATTTTCTTACACAACTTGCAAATAATCTATTGCAGACAACAGTGCATTATTTTAGAATTAAAATGCATATCATTCAGTCTTTTCATATCATTATATTATTTGAAAGCACATCGAACCAATTCTATTTTTGCATTTAAAACACGACTTTCATGCATAACTTGCAAATGATCTATTGAAGGCAACTATGCATTTTTTAGGACTTAAAGTCGTATAATTGCGTCTCTTTCAGTCATTAAATCATTCTAAATCACTTCGAACCAAATTCGCATTTTAAACATGAATTTCGTGCATAACTTGCACTTGATCTATTGTAGGCAACAATGCATTTGTTTAGCCTTAAAATCATGTCATTGAGTCTCTTATAGTGATTAAGTCATTCTAAATAAATTCGAACGAATTCCATTTTCGCCCTTCAAACTTGATTTTCTTACATAAATTGCAAATAATCTTTTGCAGGCAACGATGCATTATTTTAGCCTGAAAAAGCATATCATATAGTCTTTTCACGTCATTAAATTATTTGAAAGCACGTCGAACCAATTCTATTTTTGCATTTAAAACACGACTTTCGTTCATAACTTGCAAATGATCTATTGAAGGCAACTATGCATTTTTTTAGCCTTAAAGTCGTATAATTGTGTCTCTTTCAGTCATTAAATCATTCTAAATCACTTCGAACGAACTTCACAGTTTAAACATGACTTCCATGCATAACTTGCAGTTAATCTATTAAAGGCAACAATGCATTTGTTTAGCCTTAAAATCATGTCATTGAGTCTCCGGTACTGGTTAAATCATTCTAAATTAATTCGAATGAATTCGATTTTCGCCCTTCAAACATGATTTTCTTACATAACTTGCAATTAATCTATTGCAGACAACGATGCATTATTTTAGCCTGAAAAAGCATATCATTTAGCCTTTTCATATCATTAAATTATTAGAAAGCACATCGAACCAATTCTATTTTTGCATGTAAAACACGACTTTCAAGCATAACTTGCAAATGATCTATTGAAGGCAAGTATGTATTTTTTTAGACTTAAAGTCGTATAATTGCGTCTCTTTCAGTTATTAAATATATCTAAATCACTTCGAACGAAATTTGCATTTTAAACATGAATTTCGTGCATAACTTGCACTTGATCTATTGTAGGCAACAATGCATTTGTTTAGCCTTAAAATCATGTCATTGAGTCTCTTGTACTGATTAAATCATTCAAAATTAATTCGAACGAATTCGATTTTCGCCCTTCAAACATGATTTTCTTACATAACTTGCAATTAATCTATTGCAGACAACGATGCATTATTTTAGCCTGAAAAAGCATATCATTTCGCCTTTTCATATCATTAAATTATTTGAAAGCACGTCGAACCAATTCTATTTTTGCATTTAAAACTCGACTTTCGTGCATAACTTGCAAATGATCTATTGAAGGCAACAATGCATTTTTTTAGCCTTAAAGTCGTATAATTGCGTCTCTTCCAGTCATTAAATCGTTCTAAATCACTCCGAACGAACTTCACACTTTAAACGTGACTTCCATGCATAACTTGCAGTTAATCTATTAAAGGCAAAAATGCATTTGTTTAGCCTTAAAATCATGTCATTGAGTCTCCTGTACTGGTTAAATCATTCTAAATTAATTCGAATGAATTCGATTTTCGCCCTTCAAACATGATTTTCTTCCATAACTTGCAATTAATCTATTGCAGACAACGATGCATTATTTTAGCCTGAAAAAGCATATCATTTAGCCTTTTCATATCATTAAATTATTTGAAAGCACATCGAACCAATTCTATTTTTGCATGTAAAAACGACTTTCAAGCATAACTTGCAAATGGTCTATTGAAGGCAACTATGTATTTTTTTTAGACTTAAAGTCGTATAATTGTGTCTCTTTCAGTTATTAAATATATCTAAATCACTTCGAACGAAATTCGCATTTTAAACATGAATTTCATGCATAACTTGCGCTTGATCTATTGTAGGCATCAATGCATTTGTTTAGCCTTAAAATCATGTCATTGAGTCTCTTGTACTGATTAAATCATTCTAAATTAATTCGAAAGAATTCGATTTTCGCCCTTCAAACATGATTTTCTTACATAACTTGCAATTAATCTATTGCAGACAACGATGCATTATTTTAGCCTGAAAAAGCATATCATTTAGTCTTTTCATATCATTAAATTATTTGAAAGCACGTCGAACCAATTCTATTTTTGCATTTAAAACACGACTTTCGTGCATAACTTGCAAATGATCAATTGAAGGCAACCATGTAGTTTTTTAGCCTTAAAGTCGTATAATTGCGTCTCTTTCAGTCATTAAATCATTCTAAGTCACTTCGAACGAACTTCACATTTTAAACATGACTTCCATGCATAACTTGCACTTGATCTATTGAAGGCAACAATGCAATTGTTTAGCCTTAAAATCATGTCATTGAGTCTCCTGTAGTGATTAAATCCTTCAAAATAAATCGGAATGAATTCTACTTTCGCCCTTCAAACAAGATTTTCTTATATAACTTGCAATTAATCTATTGCAGACAAGAATGCATTATTTTGGCCAAAAAAAGCATATCATTCAGTCTTTTAATAGCATTAAATTATTTGAAAGCACGTCGAACCAATGCTATTTTTGCATTTGAAACACGACTTTCATGCATAACTTGCAAATGATCTATTGAAGGCAACTATGTATTTTTTTAGACTTAAAGTCGTATAATTGCGTCTCTTTCAGTCATTAAATCATTCTACATCACTTCGAACGAAATTCGCATTTTAAACATGAATTTCAGGCAGAACTTGCACTTGATCTATTGTAGGCAACAATGCATTTGTTTAGCCTTAAAATTATGTCATTGAGTCTCTTGTAGTGATTAAGTCATTCTAAATAAATTCGAACGAATTCTATTTTCGCCCTTCAAACATGATTTTCTTACGCAACTTGGAAATAATCTATTGCAGACAATAGTGCATTATTTTAGAATTAAAATGCATATAATTCAGTCTTTTCATATCATTATATTATTTGAAAGCACATCGAACCAATTCTATTTTTGCATTTAAAACATGACTTTCATGCATAACTTGCAAATGATCTATTGAAGGCAACTATGCATTTTTTTAGACTTAAAGTCGTATAATTGTGTCTCTTTCAGTCATTAAATCATTCTACATCACTTCGAATGAAATTCGCATTTTAAACATGAATTTCGTGCATAACTTCCACTTGATCTATTGTAGGCAACAATGCATTTGTTTAGCCTTAAAATCATGTCATTGAGTCTCTTGTAGTGATTAAGTCATTCTAAATAAATTCGAACGAGTTCTATTTTCGCCCTTCAAACATGATTTTCTTACACAACTTGCAAATAATCTATTGCAGACAACAGTGCATTATTTTAGAATTAAAATGCATATAATTCAGTCTTTTCATATCATTATATTATTTGAAAGCACATCGAACCAATTCTATTTTTGTATTTAAAACACGACTTTCATGCATAACTTGCAAATGATCTATTGAAGGCAACTATGCATTTTTTTAGACTTAAAGTCGTATAATAGCATCTCTTTCAGTCATTAAATTATTCTAAATCACTTCGAACCAAATTCGCATTTTAAACATGAATTTCGTGCATAACTTGCACTTGATCTATTGTAGGCAACAATGCATTTGTTTAGCCTTAAAATCATGTCATTGAGTCTCTTGTAGTGATTAAGTCATTCTAAATAAATTCGAACGAATTCTATTTTTCGCCCTTCAAACATGATTTTCTTACACAACTTGCAAATAATCTATTGCAGACAACAGTGCATTATTTTAGAATTAAAATGCATATCATTCAGTCTTTTCATATCATTATATTATTTGAAAGCACATCGAACCAATTCTATTTTTGCATTTAAAACACGACTTTCATGCATAACTTGCAAATGATCTATTGAAGGCAACTATGCATTTTTTAGGACTTAAAGTCGTATAATTGCGTCTCTTTCAGTCATTAAATCATTCTAAATCACTTCGAACCAAATTCGCATTTTAAACATGAATTTCGTGCATAACTTGCACTTGATCTATTATAGGCAACAATGCATTTGTTTAGCCTTAAAATCATGTCATTGAGTCTCTTATAGTGATTAAGTCATTCTAAATAAATTCGAACGAATTCCATTTTCGCCCTTCAAACATGATTTTCTTACATAAATTGCAAATAATCTTTTGCAGGCAACGATGCATTATTTTAGCCTGAAAAAGCATATCATATAGTCTTTTCACGTCATTAAATTATTTGAAAGCACGTCGAACCAATTCTATTTTTGCATTTAAAACACGACTTTCGTTCATAACTTGCAAATGATCTATTGAAGGCAACTATGCATTTTTTTAGCCTTAAAGTCGTATAATTGTGTCTCTTTCAGTCATTAAATCATTCTAAATCACTTCGAACGAACTTCACAGTTTAAACATGACTTCCATGCATAACTTGCAGTTAATCTATTAAAGGCAACAATGCATTTGTTTAGCCTTAAAATCATGTCATTGAGTCTCCGGTACTGGTTAAATCATTCTAAATTAATTCGAATGAATTCGATTTTCGCCCTTCAAACATGATTTTCTTACATAACTTGCAATTAATCTATTGCAGACAACGATGCATTATTTTAGCCTGAAAAAGCATATCATTTAGCCTTTTCATATCATTAAATTATTAGAAAGCACATCGAACCAATTCTATTTTTGCATGTAAAACACGACTTTCAAGCATAACTTGCAAATGATCTATTGAAGGCAAGTATGTATTTTTTTAGACTTAAAGTCGTATAATTGCGTCTCTTTCAGTTATTAAATATATCTAAATCACTTCGAACGAAATTTGCATTTTAAACATGAATTTCGTGCATAACTTGCACTTGATCTATTGTAGGCAACAATGCATTTGTTTAGCCTTAAAATCATGTCATTGAGTCTCTTGTACTGATTAAATCATTCAAAATTAATTCGAACGAATTCGATTTTCGCCCTTCAAACATGATTTTCTTACATAACTTGCAATTAATCTATTGCAGACAACGATGCATTATTTTAGCCTGAAAAAGCATATCATTTCGCCTTTTCATATCATTAAATTATTTGAAAGCACGTCGAACCAATTCTATTTTTGCATTTAAAACTCGACTTTCGTGCATAACTTGCAAATGATCTATTGAAGGCAACAATGCATTTTTTTAGCCTTAAAGTCGTATAATTGCGTCTCTTCCAGTCATTAAATCGTTCTAAATCACTCCGAACGAACTTCACACTTTAAACGTGACTTCCATGCATAACTTGCAGTTAATCTATTAAAGGCAAAAATGCATTTGTTTAGCCTTAAAATCATGTCATTGAGTCTCCTGTACTGGTTAAATCATTCTAAATTAATTCGAATGAATTCGATTTTCGCCCTTCAAACATGATTTTCTTCCATAACTTGCAATTAATCTATTGCAGACAACGATGCATTATTTTAGCCTGAAAAAGCATATCATTTAGCCTTTTCATATCATTAAATTATTTGAAAGCACATCGAACCAATTCTATTTTTGCATGTAAAACACGACTTTCAAGCATAACTTGCAAATGATCTATTGAAGGCAACTATGTATTTTTTTAGACTTAAAGTCGTATAATTGCGTCTCTTTTAGTTATTAAATATATCTAAATCACTTCGAACGAAATTCGCATTTTAAACATGAATTTCGTGCATAACTTGCACTTGATCTATTGAAGGCAACAATGCAATTGTTTAGCGTTAAAATCATGTCATTAAGTCTCTTGTAGTGATTAAATCCTTCAAAATAAATTGGAACGAATTCTACTTTCGCCCTTCAAACATGATTTTCTTACATAACTTGCAATTAATCTATTGCAGACAACGATGCATTATTTTAGCCTGAAAAAGCATATCATTTAGCCTTTTCATATCATTAAATTATTTGAAAGCACGTCGAACCAATTCTATTTTTGCATTTAAAACACGACTTTCGTGCATAACTTGCAAATGATCTATTGAAGGCAACTATGCATTTTTTTATACTTAAATTCGTATAATTGCGTCTCTTTCAGTTATTAAATCATTCTAAATCACTTCGAACGAAATTCGCATTTTAAACATGAATTTTGTGCATAACTTGCACTTGATCTATTGTAGGCAACAATGCATTTGTTTAGCCTTAAAATCATGTCATTGAGTCTCTTGTACTGATTAAATCATTCAAAATTAATTCGAACGAATTCGATTTTCGCCCTTCAAACATGATTTTCTTACATAACTTGCAATTAATCTATTGCAGACAACGATGCATTATTTTAGCCTGAAAAAGCATATCATTTAATCTTTTCATATCATTAAATTATTTGAAAGCACGTCGAACCAATTCTATTTTTGCATTTAAAACACGACTTTCGTGTATAACTGCCAAATGATCAATTGAAGGCAACCATGCAGTTTTTTAGCCTTAAAGTCGTATAATTGCGTCTCTTTCAGTCATTAAATCATTCTAAGTCACTTCGAACGAACTTCACATTTTAAACATGACTTCCATGCATAACTTGCACTTGGTCTATTGAAGGCAACAATGCAATTGTTTAGCCTTAAAATCATGTCATTGAGTCTCCTGTAGCGATTAAATCCTTCAAAATAAATCGGAACGAATTCTACTTTCGCCCTTCAAACAAGATTTTCTTATATAACTTGCATTTAATCTATTGCAGACAAGAATGCATTATTTTGGCCAAAAAAAGCATATCATTCAGTCTTTTCGTATCATTAAATTATTTGAAAGCACGTCGAACCAATTCTATTTTTGCATTTAGAAGACGACTTTCATGCATAACTTGCAAATGATCTATTGAAGGCAACTATGTATTTTTTTAGACTTAAAGTCGTATAATTGCGTCTCTTTCAGTCATTAAATCATTCTAAATCACATCGAACGAAATTCGCATTTTAAACATGAATTTCAGGCAGAACTTGCACTTGATCTATTGTAGGCAACAATGCATTTCTTTAGCCTTAAAATTATGTCATTGAGTCTCTTGTAGTGATTAAGTCATTCTAAATAAATTCGAACGAATTCTATTTTTGCCCTTCAAACACGATTTTCTTACACAACTTGCAAATAATCTATTGCAGACAACAGTGCCTTATTTTAGAATTAAAATGCATATAATTCAGTCTTTTTATATCATTATATTATTTGAAAGCACATCGAACCAATTCTATTTTTGCATTTAAAACACGAATTTCATGCATAACTTGCAAATGATCTATTGAAGGTAACTATGCATTTTTTTAGACTTAAAGTCGTATAATTGCGTCTCTTTCAGTCATTAAATCATTCTAAATCACTTCGAATGAAATTCGCATTTTAAACATGAATTTCGTGCATAACTTGCACTTGATCTATTGAAGGCAACAATGCATTTATTTAGCCTTAAAATCATGTCATTGAGTCTCTTGTAGTGATTAAGTCATTCTAAGTAAATTCGAACGAATTCTATTTTCGCCCTTCAAACATGATTTTCTTACATAAATTGCAAATAATCTTTTGCAGACAAACGATGCATTATTTTAGCCTGAAAAAGCATATCATTTAGTCTTTTCATGTCAGTAAATTATTTGAAAGCACGTCGAACCAATTCGATTTTTACATTTAAAACACGACTTTCGTGCATAACTTGCAAATGATCTATTGAAGGCAACTATGCATTTTTTTAGCCTTAAAGTCGTATAATTGTGTCTCTTTCAGTCATTAAATCATTCTAAATCACTACGAACGAACTTCACAGTTTAAACATGACTTCCATGCATAACTTGCAGTTAATCTATTAAAGGCAACAATGCATTTGTTTAGCCTTAAAATCATGTCATTGAGTCTCCTGTACTGATTAAATCATTCTAAATTAATTTGAATGAATTCGATTTTCGCCCTTCAAACATGATTTTCTTACATAACTTGCAATTAATCTATTGCAGACAACGATGCATTATTTTAGCCTGAAAAAGCATATCATTTAGCCTTTTCATATCATTAAATTATTAGAAAGCATGTCGAGCCAATTCGAATTTTGCATTTAAAACACGACTTTCGTGCATAACTTGCAAATGATCTATTGAAGGCAACTATGCATTTTTTTAAACTTAAATTCGTATAATTGCGTCTCTTTCAGTCATTAAATCATTCTAAATCACTTCAAACGAAATTCGCATTTTAAACATGAATTTCGTGCATAACTTGCACTTGATCTATTGTAGGCAACAATGCATTTGTTTAGCCTTAAAATCATGTCATTGAGTCTCTTGTACTGATTAAATCATTCTAAATTAATTCGAACGAATTCGATTTTCGCCCTTCAAACATGATTTTCTTACATAACTTGCAATTAATCTATTGCAGACAACGATGCATTATTTTAGCCTGAAAAAGCATATCATTTCGCCTTTTCATATCACTAAAATCTTTGAAAGCACGTCGAACCAATTCTATTTTTGCATTTAAAACTCGACTTTCGTGCATAACTTGCAAATGATCTATTGAAGGCAACTATGCATTTTTTTAGACTTAAAGTCGTATAATTGCGTCTCTTCCAGTCATTAAATCATTCTAAATCACTTCGAACGAACTTCACACTTTAAACATGACTTCCATGCATAACTTGCAGTTAATCTATTAAAGGCAACAATGCATTTGTTTAGCCTTAAAATCATGTCATTGAGTCTCCTGTACTGATTAAATCATTCTAAATTAATTCGAATGAATTCGATTTTCGCCCTTCAAACATGATTTTCTTACATAACTTGCAATTAATCTATTGCAGACAACGATGCATTATTTTAGCCTGAAAAAGCATATCATTTAGCCTTTTCATATCATTAAATTATTAGAAAGCATGTCGAGCCAATTCGAATTTTGCATTTAAAACACGACTTTCGTGCATAACTTGCAAATGATCTATTGAAGGCAACTATGCATTTTTTTAAACTTAAATTCGTATAATTGCGTCTCTTTCAGTCATTAAATCATTCTAAATCACTTCAAACGAAATTCGCATTTTAAACATGAATTTCGTGCATAACTTGCACTTGATCTATTGTAGGCAACAATGCATTTGTTTAGCCTTAAAATCATGTCATTGAGTCTCTTGTACTGATTAAATCATTCTAAATTAATTCGAACGAATTCGATTTTCGCCCTTCAAACATGATTTTCTTACATAACTTGCAATTAATCTATTGCAGACAACGATGCATTATTTTAGCCTGAAAAAGCATATCATTTCGCCTTTTCATATCACTAAATTCTTTGAAAGCACGTCGAACCAATTCTATTTTTGCATTTAAAACTCGACTTTCGTGCATAACTTGCAAATGATCTATTGAAGGCAACTATGCATTTTTTTAGACTTAAGGTCGTATAATTGCGTCTCTTCCAGTCATTAAATCATTCTAAATCACTTCGAACGAACTTCACACTTTAAACATGACTTCCATGCATAACTTGCAGTTAATCTATTAAAGGCAACAATGCATTTGTTTAGCCTTAAAATCATGTCATTGAGTCTCCTGTACTGATTAAATCATTCTAAATTAATTCGAATGAATTCGATTTTCGCCCTTCAAACATGATTTTCTTACATAACTTGCAATTAATCTATTGCAGACAACGATGCATTATTTTAGCCTGAAAAAGCATATCATTTAGCCTTTTCATATCATTAAATTATTTGAAAGCACGTCGAACCAATTCTATTTTTGCATTTAAAACACGACTTTCGTGCATAACTTGCAAATGATCTATTGAAGGCAACTATGCATTTTTTTATACTTAAATTCGTATAATTGCGTCTCTTTCAGTTATTAAATCATTCTAAATCACTTCGAACGAAATTCGCATTTTAAACATGAATTTTGTGCATAACTTGCACTTGATCTATTGTAGGCAACAATGCATTTGTTTAGCCTTAAAATCATGTCATTGAGTCTCTTGTACTGATTAAATCATTCAAAATTAATTCGAACGAATTCGATTTTCGCCCTTCAAACATGATTTTCTTACATAACTTGCAATTAATCTATTGCAGACAACGATGCATTATTTTAGCCTGAAAAAGCATATCATTTAATCTTTTCATATCATTAAATTATTTGAAAGCACGTCGAACCAATTCTATTTTTGCATTTAAAACACGACTTTCGTGTATAACTGCCAAATGATCAATTGAAGGCAACCATGCAGTTTTTTAGCCTTAAAGTCGTATAATTGCGTCTCTTTCAGTCATTAAATCATTCTAAGTCACTTCGAACGAACTTCACATTTTAAACATGACTTCCATGCATAACTTGCACTTGGTCTATTGAAGGCAACAATGCAATTGTTTAGCCTTAAAATCATGTCATTGAGTCTCCTGTAGCGATTAAATCCTTCAAAATAAATCGGAACGAATTCTACTTTCGCCCTTCAAACAAGATTTTCTTATATAACTTGCATTTAATCTATTGCAGACAAGAATGCATTATTTTGGCCAAAAAAAGCATATCATTCAGTCTTTTCGTATCATTAAATTATTTGAAAGCACGTCGAACCAATTCTAGTTTTGCATTTAAAAGACGACTTTCATGCATAACTTGCAAATGATCTATTGAAGGCAACTATGTATTTTTTTAGACTTAAAGTCGTATAATTGCGTCTCTTTCAGTCATTAAATCATTCTAAATCACTTCGAATGAAATTCGCATTTTAAACATGAATTTCAGGCAGAACTTGCACTTGATCTATTGTAGGCAACAATGCATTTCTTTAGCCTTAAAATTATGTCATTGAGTCTCTTGTAGTGATTAAGTCATTCTAAATAAATTCGAACGAATTCTATTTTTGCCCTTCAAACACGATTTTCTTACACAACTTGCAAATAATCTATTGCAGACAACAGTGCCTTATTTTAGATTTAAAATGCATATAATTCAGTCTTTTTATATCATTATATTATTTGAAAGCACATCGAACCAATTCTATTTTTGCATTTAAAACACGAATTTCATGCATAACTTGCAAATGATCTATTGAAGGTAACTATGCATTTTTTTAGACTTAAAGTCGTATAATTGCGTCTCTTTCAGTCATTAAATCATTCTAAATCACTTCGAATGAAATTCGCATTTTAAACATGAATTTCGTGCATAACTTGCACTTGATCTATTGAAGGCAACAATGCATTTATTTAGCCTTAAAATCATGTCATTGAGTCTCTTGTAGTGATTAAGTCATTCTAAATAAATTCGAACGAATTCTATTTTTCGCCCTTCAAACATTATTTTCTTACACAACTTGCAAATAATCTATTGCAGACAACAGTGCATTATTTTAGAATTAAAATGCATATAATTCAGTCTTTTTATATCATTATATTATTTGAAAGCACATCGAACCAATTCTATTTTTGCATTTAAAACACGAATTTCATGCATAACTTGCAAATGATCTATTGAAGGTAACTATGCATTTTTTTAGACTTAAAGTCGTATAATTGCGTCTCTTTCAGTCATTAAATCATTCTAAATCACTTCGAATGAAATTCGCATTTTAAACATGAATTTCGTGCATAACTTGCACTTGATCTATTGAAGGCAACAATGCATTTATTTAGCCTTAAAATCATGTCATTGAGTCTCTTGTAGTGATTAAGTCATTCTAAGTAAATTCGAACGAATTCTATTTTCGCCCTTCAAACATGATTTTCTTACATAAATTGCAAATAATCTTTTGCAGACAAACGATGCATTATTTTAGCCTGAAAAAGCATATCATTTAGTCTTTTCATGTCAGTAAATTATTTGAAAGCACGTCGAACCAATTCGATTTTTACATTTAAAACACGACTTTCGTGCATAACTTGCAAATGATCTATTGAAGGCAACTATGCATTTTTTTAGCCTTAAAGTCGTATAATTGTGTCTCTTTCAGTCATTAAATCATTCTAAATCACTACGAACGAACTTCACAGTTTAAACATGACTTCCATGCATAACTTGCAGTTAATCTATTAAAGGCAACAATGCATTTGTTTAGCCTTAAAATCATGTCATTGAGTCTCCTGTACTGATTAAATCATTCTAAATTAATTCGAATGAATTCGATTTTCGCCCTTCAAACATGATTTTCTTACATAACTTGCAATTAATCTATTGCAGACAACGATGCATTATTTTAGCCTGAAAAAGCATATCATTTAGCCTTTTCATATCATTAAATTATTAGAAAGCATGTCGAGCCAATTCGAATTTTGCATTTAAAACACGACTTTCGTGCATAACTTGCAAATGATCTATTGAAGGCAACTATGCATTTTTTTAAACTTAAATTCGTATAATTGCGTCTCTTTCAGTCATTAAATCATTCTAAATCACTTCAAACGAAATTCGCATTTTAAACATGAATTTCGTGCATAACTTGCACTTGATCTATTGTAGGCAACAATGCATTTGTTTAGCCTTAAAATCATGTCATTGAGTCTCTTGTACTGATTAAATCATTCTAAATTAATTCGAACGAATTCGATTTTCGCCCTTCAAACATGATTTTCTTACATAACTTGCAATTAATCTATTGCAGACAACGATGCATTATTTTAGCCTGAAAAAGCATATCATTTCGCCTTTTCATATCACTAAATTCTTTGAAAGCACGTCGAACCAATTCTATTTTTGCATTTAAAACTCGACTTTCGTGCATAACTTGCAAATGATCTATTGAAGGCAACTATGCATTTTTTTAGACTTAAAGTCGTATAATTGCGTCTCTTCCAGTCATTAAATCATTCTAAATCACTTCGAACGAACTTCACACTTTAAACATGACTTCCATGCATAACTTGCAGTTAATCTATTAAAGGCAACAATGCATTTGTTTAGCCTTAAAATCATGTCATTGAGTCTCCTGTACTGATTAAATCATTCTAAATTAATTCGAATGAATTCGATTTTCGCCCTTCAAACATGATTTTCTTACATAACTTGCAATTAATCTATTGCAGACAACGATGCATTATTTTAGCCTGAAAAAGCATATCATTTAGCCTTTTCATATCATTAAATTATTAGAAAGCATGTCGAGCCAATTCGAATTTTGCATTTAAAACACGACTTTCGTGCATAACTTGCAAATGATCTATTGAAGGCAACTATGCATTTTTTTAAACTTAAATTCGTATAATTGCGTCTCTTTCAGTCATTAAATCATTCTAAATCACTTCAAACGAAATTCGCATTTTAAACATGAATTTCGTGCATAACTTGCACTTGATCTATTGTAGGCAACAATGCATTTGTTTAGCCTTAAAATCATGTCATTGAGTCTCTTGTACTGATTAAATCATTCTAAATTAATTCGAACGAATTCGATTTTCGCCCTTCAAACATGATTTTCTTACATAACTTGCAATTAATCTATTGCAGACAACGATGCATTATTTTAGCCTGAAAAAGCATATCATTTCGCCTTTTCATATCACTAAATTCTTTGAAAGCACGTCGAACCAATTCTATTTTTGCATTTAAAACTCGACTTTCGTGCATAACTTGCAAATGATCTATTGAAGGCAACTATGCATTTTTTTAGACTTAAGGTCGTATAATTGCGTCTCTTCCAGTCATTAAATCATTCTAAATCACTTCGAACGAACTTCACACTTTAAAATTGACTTCCATGCATAACTTGCAGTTAATCTATTAAAGGCAACAATGCATTTGTTTAGCCTTAAAATCATGTCATTGAGTCTCCTGTACTGATTAAATCATTCTAAATTAATTCGAATGAATTCGATTTTCGCCCTTCAAACATGATTTTCTTACATAACTTGCAATTAATCTATTGCAGACAACGATGCATTATTTTAGCCTGAAAAAGCATATCATTTAGCCTTTTCATATCATTAAATTATTAGAAAGCATGTCGAGCCAATTCGAATTTTGCATTTAAAACACGACTTTCGTGCATAACTTGCAAAGGATCTATTGAAGGAAACTATGCATTTTTTTAGACTTAAATTCGTATAATTGCGTCTCTTTCAGTCATTAAATCATTCGAAATCACTTCGAACGAAATTCGCATTTTAAACATGAATTTGGTGCAGAACTTGCACTTTATCTATTGTACGCAACAATGCATTTGTTTAGCCTTAAAATCATGTCATTGAGTCTCTTGTAGTGATTAATTCATTCTAAATAAATTCGAACGATTTCTATTTTCGCCCTTCAAACATGATTTTCTTACACAACTTGCAAATAATCTATTGCAGACAACAGTGCATTATTTTAGAATTAAAATGCATATAATTCAGTCTTTTCATATCATTATATTATTTGAAAGCACATCGAACCAATTCTATTTTTGCATTTAAAACACGAATTTCATGCATAACTTGCAAATGATCTATTGAAGGCAACTATGCATTTTTTTAGACTTAAAGTCGTATAATTGCGTGTCTTTCAATCATTAAATCATTCTAAATCACTTCGAACGAAATTCGCATTTTAAATATGAATTTCATGCATAACTTGCACTTGATCTATTGTAGGCAACAATGCATTTGTTTAGCCTTAAAATCATGTCATTGAGGCTCTTGTACTGATTAAATCATTCTAAATAAATTCGAACGAATTCGATTTTTGCCCTTCAAACATGATTTTCTTACATAACTTGCAATTAATCTATTGCAGACAACGATGCATTATTTTAGCCCGAAAAAGCATATCATTTAGCCTTTTCATATAATTAAATTATTTGAAAGCACGTCGAACCAATTCTATTTTTGCATTTAAAACTCGACTTTCGTGCATAACTTGCAAATGATCTATTCAAGGCAACTATGCATTTTTTTAGCTTTAAAGTCGTATAATTGCGTCTCTTCCAGTCATTAAATCATTCTAAATCACTTCGAACGAACTTCACACTTTAAACATGACTTCTATGCATAACTTGCAGTTGATCTATTGAAGGCAACAATGGAATTGTTTAGCCTTAAAATCATATCATTAAGTCTCTTGTAGTGATTAAATCCTCCAAAATAAATTGGAACGAATTCTACTTTCGCCCTTCAAACATGATTTTCTTACATAACTTGCAATTAATCTATTGCAGACAACGATGCATTATTTTAGCCTGAAAAAGCATATCATTTAGCCTTTTCATATCATTAAATTATTTGAAAGCACGTCAAACCAATTCTATTTTTGCATGTAAAACACGACTTTCATGCATAACTTGTAAATGATCTATTGAAGGCACCTAAGCATTTTTTTAGACTTAAAGCCGTATAATTGCGTCTCTTTCAGTCATTAAATCATTCTAAATCACTTTGAACGAAATTCGCATTTTAAACATGAATTTCGTGCATAACTTGCACTTGATCTATTGTAGGCAACAATGCATTTGTTTGGCCTTAAAATCATGTCATTGAGTCTCCTGTAGTGATTAAATCATTCTAAATAAATTCGTACGAATTCGATTTTCGCCCTTCAAACATGATTTTCTTACATAACTTGCAATTAATCTATTGCAGACAACGATGCATTATTTTAGCCTGAAAAAGCATATGATTTAGTCTTTTCATATCATTAAATTATTTGAAAGCACGTCGAACCAATTCTATTTTTGCATTTAAAACACGACTTTCGTGCATAACTTGCAAATGATCTATTGAAGGCAACTATGCATTTTTTTAGACTTAAATTCGTATAATTGCGTCTCTTTCAGTCATTAAATCATTCTAAATCACTTCGAACGAAATTCGCATTTTAAACATGAATTTCGTGCATAACTTGAAGTTGATCTATTGAAGGCAACAATGCAATTGTTTAGCCTTAAAATCATGTCATTAAGTCTCTTGTAGTGATTAAATCCTTCAAAATAGATTGGAACGAATTCTACTTTCGCCCTTCAAACATGATTGTTACATAACTTGCAATTAATCTATTGCAGACAACAATGAATTATTGTTGCCTAAAAAAGCATATCATTCAGTCTTTTCATATCATTATATTATTTGAAAGCACATCAAACCAATTCTATTTTTGCATGTAAAACACGACTTTCATGCATAACTTGTAAATGATCTATTGAAGGCACCTATGAATTTTTTTAGACTTAAAGTCGTATAATTGCGTCTCTTTCAGTCATTAAATCATTCTAAATCACTTGGAACGAAATTCGCATTTTAAACATGAATTTCGTACATAACTTGCACTTGATCTATTGTAGGCAACAATGCATTTGTTTGGCCTTAAAATCATGTCATTGAGTCTCCTGTACTGATTAAATCATTCTAAATAAATTCGTACGAATTCGATTTTCGCCCTTCAAACATGATTTTCTTACATAACTTGCAATTAATCTATTGCAGACAACGATGCATTATTTTAGCCTGAAAAAGCATATCATTTAGTCTTTTCATATCATTAAATTATTTGAAAGCACGTCGAACCAATTCTATTTTTGCATTTAAAACACGACTTTCGTGCATAACTTGTAAATGATCTATTGAAGGCAACTATGTATTTTTTTAGCCTTAAACTCGTATGATTGCGTCTCTTTCACTCATTAAATCATTCTGAATCACTTCGAAGGAACTTCACACTTTAAACATGACTTCCATGCATAACTTGCAGTTAATCTATTAAAGGCAACAATGCATTTGTTTAGCCTTAAAATCATGTCATTGAGTCTCCTGTACTGATTAAATCATTCTAAATTAATTCGAACGAATTCGATTTTCGCCCTTCAAACATGATTTTCTTACATAACTTGCAATTAATCTATTGCAGACAACGATGCATTATTTTAGCCTGAAAAAGCATATCATTCAGTATTTTCATATCATTAAATTATTTGAAAGCACGTCGAACCAATTCTATTTTTGCATTTAAAACACGACTTTCGTGCATAACTTGCAAATGATCTAATGAAGCCAACAATGCATTTTTTTAGCCTTAAAGTCGTATGATTGCATCTCTTTCAGTCATTAAATCATTCTGAATCACTTCGAATGAACTTCAAACTTTAAACATGACTTCCATGCAGAACTTGCACTTGATCTATTGTAGGCAACAATGCATTTGTTTAGCCTTAAAATCATGTCATTGAGTCTCTTGTAGTGATTAAGTCATTCTAAATAAATGCGAACGAATTCTATTTTCGCCCTTCAAACATGATTTTCTTACACAACTTGCAAATAATCTATTGCAGACGACAGTGCATTATTTTAGAATTAAAATGCATATCATTCAGTCTTTTCATATCATTATATTATTTGAAAGAACATCGAACCAATTCTATTTTTGCATTTAAAACACGACTTACATGCATAACTTGCAAATGATCTATTGAAGGCAACTATGCATTTTTTTTAGACATAAAGTCGTATAATTGCGTTTCTTTCAGTCATTAAATCATTCTAAATCACTTCGAATGAAATTCGCATTTTAAACATGACTTCCATGCATAACTTGCAGTTGATCTATTGAAGGCAAAAATGCAATTGTTTAGCCTTAAAATCATGTCATTAAGTCTCTTGTAGTGATTAAATCCTTCAAAATAAATTGGAACGAATTCTACTTTCGCTCTTCAAACATGATTTTCTTATATACCTTGCAATTAATCTATTGCAGACAACAATGCATTATTTTGGCCTAAAAAAGCATATCATTCAGTCTTTTCATATCATTAAATTATTTGAAAGCACGTCAAACTAATTCTATTTTTGCATTTAAAACACAACTTTCATGCATAACTTGCAAATGATCTATTGAAGGCAACTATGCATTTTTTTAGACTTAAATTCGTATAATTGCGTCTCTTTCAGTCATTAAATCATTCTAAATCACTTCGATCAAAATTCGCATTTTAAACTTGAATTTGGTGCAGAACTTGCACTTGATCTATTGTAGGCAACAATGCATTTGTTTAGCCTTAAAATCATGTCATTGAGTCTTTTGTAGTGATTAAGTCATTCTAAATAAATTCGAACGAATTCTACTTTCGCCCTTCAAACATGATTTTCTTATATGACTTGCAATTAATCTATTGCAGACAACAATGCATCATTGTTGCCTAAAAAAGCATATCATTCAGTCTTTTGATATCATTAAATTATTTGAAAGCAAGTCGAACCAATTCTATTTTTACATTTAAAACGCGACTTTCATGCATAACTTGCAAATGATCTATTGAAGGCAACTATGCCTTCTTTTAGATTCAAAGTCGTATAATTGCGTTTGTTTCAGTTATTAAATCATTCTAAATCACTCCGAACGAAATTCGCATTTTAAACATGAATTTCGTGCATAACTTGCTCTTGATCTATTGTAGGCAACAATGCATTTGTCTAGCCTTAAAATCATGTCATTGAGTCTCTAGTACTGATTAAATCATTCTAAATAAATTCGAACGAATTCGATTTTCGCCCTTCAAACATGATTTTCTTACATAACTTGCAATTAATCTATTGCAGACAACGATGCATTATTTTAGCCTGAAAAAGCATATCATTTAGTCTTTTCATATCATTAAATTATTTGAAAGCACGTCAAACCAATTCTATTTTTGCATTTAAAACACGACTTTCGTGCATAACTTGCAAATGATCTATTGAAGGCAACTATGCATTTTTTTAGCCTTAAAGTCGTATAATTGCGTCTCTTTCAGTCATTAAATCATTCTAAATCACTTCGAACGAACTTCACACTTTAAACATGACTTCCATGCATAGCTTGCACTTGATCTATTGAAGGCAACAATGCAATTGTTTAGCCTTAAAATCATGTCATTAAGTCTCTTGTAGTGATTAAATCCTTCAAAATAAATTGGAACGAATTCTACTTTCGCCGTTCAAACAAGATTTTCGTATATACCTTGCAATTAATCTATTGCAGACAACAATGCATTATTTTGGCCTAAAAAAGAATATCATTCAGTCTTTTCATATCATTACATTATTTTGAAGCACGTCAAACCAATTTTATTTTTGCATTTAAAACACGACTTTCGTGCATAACTTGCAAATGATCTATTGAAGGCAACTATGCATTTTTTTAGACTTAAAGTCGTATGATTGCGTCTCTTTCAGTCATTAAATCATTCTGAATCACTTCGAATGAACTTCACACTTTAAACATGAGTTCCATGCATAACTTGCAGTTGATCTATTGAAAGCAACAATGCAATTGTTTAGCCTTAAAATCATGTCATTGAGTCTCTTGTAGTGATTAAGTCATTCTAAATAAATTCGAACGAATTCTATTTTCGCCTTTCAAACGTGATTTTCTTACATAACTTGCGATTCATCTATAGCAGACAACGATTCATTATTTTAGCCTGAAAAAGCATATAATTTAGTCTTTTCATATCATTAAATTATTTGAAAGCACGTCGAGCCAATTCTATTTTTGCATTTAAAACACGACTTTCGTGCATAACTTGGAAATGATCTATTGAAGGCAACTATGCATTTATTTAGACTTAAATTTGTATAATTGCGTCTCTTTCAGTCATTAAATCATTCTAAATAACTTTGAACGAACTTCACACTTTAAACATGACTTCCATGCATAACTTGCACTTGATCTATTGAAGGCAACAAATGCAATTGTTTAGCCTTAAAATCATGTCATTGAGTCTCTTGTAGTGATTAAATCCTTCAAAATAAATTGGAACGAATTCTACTTTCGCCTTTTAAACATGATTTTCTTATATAACTTGCAATTAATCTATTCCAGACAACGATACATTATTTTAGCCTTAAAAAGCCTATCATTCAGTCTTTTCATATCATTAAATTATTTGGAAGCACGTCGAACCAATTCTATTTTTGCATTTAAAACACGACTTTCGTGGATAACTTGCAAATGATCTATTGAAGGCAACTATGCATTTTTTTAGCCTTAAAGTCGTATGATTGCGTCTCTTTCAGTCATTAAATCATTCTGAATCACTTCGAATGAACTTCACACTTTAAACATGACTTCCATGCATAACTTGCAGTTGATCTATTGAAGGCAACAATGCAATTGTTTAGCCTTAAAATCATGTCATTGAGTCTCTTGTAGTGATTAAGTCATTCTAAATAAATTCGAACGAATTCTATTTTCGCCTTTCAAACGTTATTTTCTTACATAACTTGCAATTCATCTATAGCAGACAACGATGCATTATTTTAGCCTGAAAAAGCATATCATTTAGTCTTTTCATATCATTAAATTATTTGAAAGCACGTCGAACCAATTCTATTTTTGCATTTAAAACACGACTTTCGTGCATAACTTGCAAATGATCTATTGAAGGCAACTATGCATTTTTTTAGACTTTAATTCGTATAATTGCGTCTCTTTCAGTCATTAAATCATTCTAAATCACATCGAACGAACTTCACACTTTAAACCTGACTTCCATGCATAACTTGCACTTGATCTATTGAAGGCAACAATGCAATTGTTTAGCCTTAAAATCATGTCATTGAGTCTCTTGTAGTGATTAAATCCTTCAAAATAAATTGGAACGAATTCTACTTTCGCCTTTTAAACATGATTTTCTTATATAACCTGCAATTAATCTATTCCAGACAACGATGCATTATTTTAGCCTTAAAAAGCCTATCATTCAGTCTTTTCATATCAATAAATTATTTGAAAGCACGTTGAACCAATTCTATTTTTGCATTTAAAACACGACTTTCGTGCATAACTTGCAAATGATCTATTGAAGGCAACTATGCATTTTTTTTAGACTTAAATTCGTATAATTGCGTCTCTTTCAGTCATTAAATCATTTTAAATCACTTCGAACGAACTTCACACTTTAAACATGACTTCCATGCATAACTTGCACTTGATCTGTTAAAGGCAACAATGCAATTGTTTAGCCTTAAAATCATGTCATTGAGTCTCTTGTAGTGATTAAATCCTTCAAAATAAATTGGAACGAATTCTACTTTCGCCGTTCAAACATGATTTTCTTATATACCTTGCAATTAATCTATGGCGGACAACAATGCATTATTTTGGCCTAAAAAAGAATATCATTCAGTCTTTTCATATCATTAAATTATTTGAAAGCACGTCGAACCAATTCTATTTTTACATTTAAAACACGACTTTCGTGCATAACTTGCAAATGATCTATTGAAGGCAACTATGCATTTTTTTAGACTTAAATTCGTATAATTGCGTCTCTTTCAGTCATTAAATCATTCTAAATCACTTCGAACGAAATTCGCATTTTAAACATGAATTTCGTGCATAACTTGAAGTTGATCTATTGAAGGCAACAATGCAATTGTTTAGCCTTAAAATCATGTCATTAAGTCTCTTGTAGTGATTAAATCCTTCAAAATAGATTGGAACGAATTCTACTTTCGCGCTTCAAACATGATTGTTACATAACTTGCAATTAATCTATTGCAGACAACAATGCATTATTGTTGCCTAAAAAAGCATATCATTCAGTCTTTTCATATCATTAAATTATTTGAAAGCAAGTCGAACCAATTCTATTTTTACATTTAAAACACGACTTTCATGCATAACTTGCAAATGATCTATTGAAGGCAACTATGCCTTCTTTTAGATTTAAAGTCGTATAATTGCGTTTGTTTCAGTCATTAAATCATTCTAAATCACTTTGAACGAAATTCGTATTTTAAACATGAATTTCGTGCATAACTTGCACTTGATCTATTGTAGGCAACAATGCATTTGTTTAGCCTTAAAATCATGTCATTGAATCTCTTGTGGTGATTAAAGCATTCTGAATTAATTCGAACGAATTCTATTTTCACCCTTCAAACATGATTTTCTTACATAACTTGCAACTAATCTATTGCACACAACAATGCATTATTTTAGCCATAAAAAGCATATCATTCAGTCTTTTCATATCATTAAATTATTTGAAAGCACGTCGAACCAATTCTATTTTTGCAATTAAGACACGACCTTCGTGCATAACTTGCCATTGATCAATTCAAGGCAACTATGCATTTTTATTTCCTTAAAGTCTTATTATTGCATCTCTTTTGGTCATTAAATTATTCTAAATCACTTCGAACGAAATTCGCTCTTTAAACATGACTTTCGAACACAACTTGCCATTGATTAATTGAAGGCAACAATGCAATGCATTTGTTTAGCCTTAAAATCAATTCATTGAGTCTCTTCTTGTCATGAAATCATTCTAAATTAATTCGAACGAATTCGATTTTCATCCTTCAAACATGATTTTCTTACATAACTTGCAATTAATCTATTGCAGAGAACGATGCATTATTTCAGCCTTAAAAAGCATATCATTTAGTGTTTTCAGACCATTAAATTATTTGAAAGCATGTCGAACCAACTCTATTTTTGCATTTAAAACTCGACTTTCATGCATAACTTGCAATTGATCTATTGAAGGCAACTATGCATTTTTTTAGCCTTAAAGTCATACGATTGCATCTCTTTTGGTCATTAAATGATTCTAAATCACTTCGAACGAAATTCGCACTTTAAACATGACTTCCGTGCATAACTTGCAGTTGATTTATTGAAGGCAACAATGCATTTGTTTAGCCTTAAAATCATGTCATTGAGTCTCTTGTAGTGATTAAATCATTCTAAATTAATTCGAACGAATTCTATTTTTCACCCTTCAAACATGATTTTCTTACAAAACTTGCAATTAATCTTTTGCAGACAACAATGCATTATTTTAGCCTTAAAAAACATATCATTCAGTCTTTTCAAATCATTAAATTATTTGAAAGCAATTCGATTCTATTTTTGCATTTAAAACACGACTTTCATGCATAACTTGCAATTGATCTATTGAAAGCAACTATGCATTTTTTTAGCCTTAAAGTCATATCATTGCATCTCTTTTTGTCATTATATCATTCTAAATCACTTCGAATGAAATTCAACCTTTAAACATGACTTTCGAGCATAACTTGCCGTTGATCGATTCAAGGCAACAATGCATTTGTTTAGCCTTAAAATCATTTCATTGAGTCTCTTGTAGTCATGAAATCATTCTAAATTAATTCGAACGAATTCTATTTTCGCCCTTCAAACATGATTTTCTTACATAACTTGCAATTAACCTATTGAAGACAACAATGCATTCCTTTAGCCTTAAAAAGCATGTCATTCAGTCTTTTCATGTCATTAAATTGTTTGAAAGCACTTCGAACCAATTCTATATTTGCATTTAAAACACGACTTTCATGCATAACTTGCAATTGATCTATTGAAGGCAACTATGCATTTTTATAGCCTTAAAATCATTTCATTGAATCTCTTGTAGTCAAGAAATCATTATAAATTAATTCAAACGAATTCTATTTCCGCCATTCAAACGTGATTCTCTTACATAACTTGCAATTAATTTATTGAACACAACAATGCATTCCTTTAGCCATAAAAAGCATATCATTCAGTCTTTTCATATCATTAAATTATTTGAAAGCACGTTGAACCAATTCTATTTTTGCATTTAAGACACGACCTTCGTGCATAACTTGCCATTGATCAATTCAAGGCAACTATGCATTTTTATTGCCTTAAAGTCTTATTATTGCATCTCTTTTGGTCATTAAATCATTCTAAATCACTTCGAACGAAATTCGCTCTTTAAACAAGACTTTCGAACACAACTTGCCATTGATTAATTGAAGGCAACAATGCAATGCATTTGTTTAGCCTTAAAATCAATTCATTGAGTCTCTTCTTGTCATGAAATCATTCTAAATTAATTCGAACGAATTCGATTTTCATCCTTCAAACATGATTTTCTTACATAACTTGCAATTAATCTATTGCAGACAACGATGCATTATTTCAGCCTTAAAAAGCATATCATTTACTGTTTTCAGACCATTAAATTATTTGAAAGCATGTCGAACCAACTCTATTTTTGCATTTAAAACTCGACTTTCATGCATAACTTGCAATTGATCTATTGAAGGCAACTATGCATTTTTTTAGCCTTAAAGTCATACGATTGCATCTCTTTTGGTCATTAAATGATTCTAAATCACTTCGAACGAAATTCGCACTTTAAACATGACTTCCGTGCATAACTTGCAGTTGATTTATTGAAGGCAACAATGCATTTGTTTAGCCTTAAAATCATGTCATTGAGTCTCTTGTAGTGATTAAATCATTCTAAATTAATTCGAACGAATTCTATTTTTCACCCTTCAAACATGATTTTCTTACATAACTTGCAATTAATCTATTGCAGACAACAATGCATTATTTTAGCCTTAAAAAGCATATCATTTAGTCTTTTCAAATCATTAAATTATTTGAAAGCAATTCGATTCTATTTTTGCATTTAAAACACGACTTTCATGCATAACTTGCAATTGATCTATTGAAAGCAACTATGCATTTTTTTAGCCTTAAAGTCATATCATTGCATCTCTTTTTGTCATTATATCATTCTAAATCACTTCGAATGAAATTCAACCTTTAAACATGACTTTCGAGCATAACTTGCCGTTGATCGATTCAAGGCAACAATGCATTTGTTTAGCCTTAAAATCATTTCATTGAGTCTCTTGTAGTCATGAAATCATTCTAAATTAATTCGAACGAATTCTATTTTCGCCCTTCAAACATGATTTTCTTACATAACTTGCAATTAACCTATTGAAGACAACAATGCATTCCTTTAGCCTTAAAAAGCATGTCATTCAGTCTTTTCATGTCATTAAATTGTTTGAAAGCACTTCGAACCAATTCTATATTTGCATTTAAAACACGACTTTCATGCATAACTTGCAATTGATCTATTGAAGGCAACTATGCATTTTTATAGCCTTAAAAATAATTTCATTGAATCTCTTGTAGTCAAGAAATCATTATAAATTAATTCAAACGAATTCTATTTCCGCCATTCAAACGTGATTCTCTTACATAACTTGCAATTAATCTATTGAACACAACGATGCATTCCTTTAGCCATAAAAAGCATATCATTCAGTCTTTTCATATCATTAAATTATTTGAAAGCACGTTGAACCAATTCTATTTTTGCATTTAAGACACGACCATCGTGCATAACTTGCCATTGATCTATTCAAGGCAACTATGCATTTTTATAGCCTTAAAGTCTTATTATTGCATCTCTTTTGGTCATTAAATCATTCTAAATCACTTCGAACGAAATTCGCTCTTTAAACATGACTTTCGACCACAACTTGCCGTTGATTGATTGAAGGCAACAATGCAATGCATTTGTTTAGCCTTAAAATCATTTCATTGAGTCTCTTCTAGTCATGAAATCATTCTAAATTAATTCAAACGAATTCGATTTTCACCCTTCAAACATTATTTTCTTACATAACTTGCAATTAATCTATTGCAGACAACGATGCATTACTTTAGCCTTAAAAGGCATATCATTTAGTCTTTTCATACCATTAAATTATTTGAGAGCACGTCGAACCAATTCTATTTTTGCATTTAAAACTCGACTTTCATGCATAACTGGCAAATGATCTATTGAAGGCAACTATGCCTTCGTTTAGATTTAAAGTCGTATAATTGCATTTGTTTCAGTCATTAAATCATTCTAAATCACATCGAATGAAATTTGCATTTTCAACATGACTTCCGTGCATAACTTGTAGTTGATCTATTGAAGGCAACAATACATTTGTTTAGCCTTAAAATCATGTCATTGAGTCTCTTGTAGTGATTAAATCATTCTAAATTAATTGGAACGAATTCTATTTTCGCCCTTCAAACATGATTTTCTTACATAACTTGCAATTAATCTATTGCAGACAACAATGCATTATTTTAGCCATAAAAAGCATATCATTCAGTCTTTTCAAATCATTAAATTATTTGAAAGCACTTCAAGGCAATTCTATTTTTGCATTTAAAACACGACTTTCATGCATAACTTGCAATTGATCTATTGAAGGAAACTATGCATTTTTTTAGCCTTAAAGTCATATCATTGCATCTCTTTTGGCCATTATATCATTCTAAATCACTTCGAATGAAATTCAACCTTTAAACATGACTTTCGAGCATAACTTGCCCTTGATCGATTCAAGGCAACAATGCATTTGTTTAGCCTTAAAATCATTTCATTGAGTCTCTTGTAGTCATGAAATCATTCTAAATTAATTCGAATGAATTCTATTTTCGCCCTTCAAACATGATTTTCTTACATAACTTGCAATTAACCTATTGAAGACAACAATGCATTCCTTTAGCCTTAAAAAGCATGTCATTCAGTTTTTTCATGTCATTAAATTGTTTGAAAGCACTTCGAACCAATTCTATATTTGCATTTAAAACACAACTTTCATGCATAACTTGCAATTGATCTATTGAAGGCAACTATGCATTCTTATAGCCTTAAAATCATTTCATTGAGTCTCTTGTAGTCAGGAAATCATTATAAATTAATTCAAACGAATTCTATTTCCGCCCTTCAAACATGATTTTCTTACATAACTTGCAATTAATCTATTGAACACAACAATGCATTCCTTTAGCCTTAAAAAGCATGTCATTCAGTTTTTTCATATCATTAGATTATTTGAAAGCACGTCGAACCATTTCTATTTTTGCATTTAAAACACGACTTTCATGCATAACTTGCAATTGATCTATTGAGCGCACCTATGCATTTTTTAGCCTGAAAGACATATTATTGCATCTCTTTTGGTCATTAAATCATTCTAAATGACTTCGAACGAAATTCGCCCTTTAAACATGACTTTCGAGCATGACTTGCCATTGATCGATTCAAGGCAACAATGCATTTGTTTAGCCTTAAAATCATTTCATTGAGTCTCTTGTAGTCATGAAATCATTCTAAATTAATTCGAACGAATTCTATTTTCGCCCTTCAAACATGATTTTCTTACATAACTTGCAATTAACCTATTGAAGACAACAATGCATTCCTTTAGCCTTAAAAAGCATGTCATTCAGGCTTTTCATGTCATTAAATTGTTTGAAAGCACTTCGAACCAATTCTATATTTGCATTTAAAACACGACTTTCATGCATAACTTGCAAATGATCTATTGAAGAAAACTATGCGTTTTTTTAGCCTTAAAGTCGTATTACTGCATCTCTTTTAGTCATGAAATTATTAAACATGACTTTCGTGCATAACTTGCAGTTCATCTATTGAAGGCAACAATGCATTTGTTTAGCCTTAAAATCATGTCATTGAGTCTCTTGTAGTGATAAAATCATTGTAAATTACTTCGAACGAATTCGATTTTCGCCCTTCAAACATGATTTTCTTACATAACTTGCAATTAATCTATTGCAGACAACAATGCATTATTTTAGCCTTAAAAAGCATTTTCTTCAAGTTATGTAAGAAAATAATGTTTGAAGGGCGAAAATAGAATTCGTTCGAATTAATTTAGATTGATTTAATGACTAGAAGAGACTCAATGACATGACTTCAAGGCTAAACAAATGCATTGTTGCCTTCAATAGATCAACTGCAAGTTACGCACGAAAGTCATGTTTAAAGGCCGAATTTCGTTCGAAGTGATTTAGAATGATTTACTGACTAAAAGAGACGCAAAAATATGACTTTAAGGCTTAAAAAATGCATAGTTGCCATCAATAGATCAATTGCAAGTTATGCATGAAAGTCGCGTTGTAAATGCAAAAAGAGAATTGGTTCGAAGTGCCTTCAAACAATTTATTGATTGAAAAGAATGAGTCATATGCTTTTTAATGCTAAAATAATGCATTGTTGTTTTCAATAGATTAATTACAAGTTATGTAAGAAAATATGTGTTTGAAGGGCGAAAATAGAATTCGTTCGAATTAATTTAGAATGATTTAATGACTAGAAGAGACTCAGTGACATGAATTTAAGGCTAAACAAATGCATTGTTGCCAATAGTATATCAACTGCAAGTTATGCACAAAAGTCATGTTTAAATGCCGAATTTCATACGAAGTGATTTAGAAAGATTTAATGACTAAAAGAGACGCAAAAATATGACTTTAAGGGTAATAAAATGCATAGTTGCCATCAATAGATCAATTGCAAATTATGCATGAAAGTTGCGTTTTAAATGCAAAAAGAGAATTGGTTCGAAGTTCCTTGAAACTATTTAATGATTGAAAAGACTGAGTCATATGCTTTTTAATGCGAAAATAATGCATTGTTTTCTTCAATAGATTAATTACAAGTTATGTAAGAAAATAATGTTTGAAGGGCACAAATAGAATTTGTTCGAATTAATTTAGAATGATTTAATGACTAGAAGAGACTCAGTGACATGACTTTAAGGCTAAACAAATGCATTGTTGCCTATAGTAGATCAACTGCAAGTTATGCACGAAAGTCATGTTTAAATGCTGAATTTCATACGAAGTGATTTAGAATGATTTACTGACTAAAAGAGACGCAAAAATATGACTTTCAGGGTAAAAAAATGCATAGTGGCCATCAATAGATCAATTGCAAATTATGCATGAAAGTTGCGTTTAAAATGCAAAAAGGGAATTGGTTCGAACTGCCTTCAAACAATTTAATGATTGAAAAGACTGAGTGATATGCTTTTTAATGCGAAAATAATGCATTGTTTTCTTCAATAGATTAATTACAAGTTATGTAAGAAAATAATGTTTGAAGGCCGCAAATAGAATTTTTTCGAATTAATTTAGAATGATTTAATGACTAGAAGAGACTCAGTGACATGACTTTAAGGCTAAACAAATGCATTGTTGCCTATAGTAGATCAACTGCAAGTTATGCACGAAAGTCATGTTTAAATGCCGAATTTCATACGAAGTGATTTAGAATGATTTAATGACTAAACGAGACGCAAATATATGACTTTAAGGCTAAAAAAATGCATAGTAGCCATCAATAGATCAATTGCAAATTATGCATGAAAGTTGCATTTTAAATGCAAAAAGAGAACTGGTTCGAAGTTCCTTCAAACAATTTAATGATTGAAAAGACTGAGTGATATGCTTTTTAATGCGAAAATAATGTATTGTTTTCTTCAATAGATTTATTACAAGTTATGTAAGAAAATAATGTTTGAAGGGCGCAAATAGAATTTTTTCGAATTAATTTAGAATGATTTAATGACTAGAAGAGAGTCAGTGACATGACTTTAAGGCTAAACAAATGCATTGTTGCCTATAGTAGATCAACTGCAAGTTATGCACGAAAGTCATGTTTAAATGCTGAATTTCATACGAAGTGATTTAGAATGATTTACTGACTAAAAGAGACGCAAAAATATGACTTTAAGGGTAAAAAAATGCATAGTGGCCATCAATAGATCAATTGCAAATTATGCATGAAAGTTGCGTTTAAAATGCAAAAAGAGAATTGGTTCGAACTGCCTTCAAACAATTTAATGATTGAAAAGACTGAGGGATATGCTTTTTAATGCGAAAATAATGCATTGTTTTCTTCAATAGATTAATTACAAGTTATGTAAGAAAATAATGTTTGAAGGCCGCAAATAGAATTTTTTCGAATTAATTTAGAATGATTTAATGACTAGAAGAGACTCAGTGACATGACTTTAAGGCTAAACAAATGCATTGTTGCCTATAGTAGATCAACTGCAAGTTATGCACGAAAGTCATGTTTAAATGCCGAATTTCATACGAAGTGATTTAGAATGATTTAATGACTAAACGAGACGCAAAAATATGACTTTAAGGGTAAAAAAATGCATAGTGGCCATCAATAGATCAATTGCAAATTATGCATGAAAGTTGCATTTTAAATGCAAAAAGAGAATTGGTTCGAAGTGCCTTCAAACAATTTAATGATTGAAAAGACTGAGTGATATGCTTTTTAATGCGAAAATAATGCATTGTTTTCTTCAATAGATTAATTACAAGTTATGTAAGAAAATAAAGTTTGAAGGGCGCAAATAGAATTTTTTCGAATTAATTTAGAATGATTTAATGACTAGAAGAGACTCAGTGACATGACTTTAAGGCTAAACAAATGCATTGTTGCCTATAGTAGATCAACTGCAAGTTATGCACGAAAGTCATGTTTAAAGGCCGAAATTCGTTCGAAGTGATTTAGAATGATTTACTGAAAAAAAGATATGCAAAAATATGACTTTAAGGGTAAAAAAATGCATAGTTGCCATCAATAGATCAATTACAAGTTATGCATGAAAGTCGCGTTCTAAATACAAAAAGAGAATTCGTTCGAAGTGCCTTCAAACAATTTAATGATTGAAAAGACTGAGTCATATGCTTTTTAATGCTAAAATAATGCATTGTTGTCTTCATTATATTAATTACAAGTTATGTAAGAAAATAATGTTTGAAGGGCGATAATAGAATTCGTTTGGATTAATTTAGAATGATTTAATGACTAGAAGAGACTCAGTGACATGACCTTCAGGCTAAACAAATGCATTGTTGCCTATAATAGATCAACTGCAAGTTATGCACGAAAGTCATGTTTAAATGCCGAATTTCATACGAACTAATTTAATAAGATTTACTGACTAAAAGAGACGCAAAAATATGACTTTAAGGCTAAAAAAATGCATAGTTGCCATCAATAGATCAATTGCAAGTTATGCATGAAAGCCACGTTCAAAATACAAAAAGAGAATTCGTTCGAAGTGCCTTCAAACAATTTAATGATTGAAAAGACTGAGTCATATGGTTTTTATTGCTAAAATAATGCATTGTTGTTTTCAATAGATTAATTACAAGTTATGTAAGAAAATAATGTTTGTAGGGCGAAAATAGAATTCGTTCGAATTAATTTAGAATGATTTAATGACTAGAAGAGACTCAGTGACATGACCTTAAGGCTAAACAAATGCATTGCTGCCTATAATAGATCAACTGCAAGTTATGCACGAAAGTCATGTTTAAATGCCGAATTTCATACGAAGTGATTTAGAATGATTTATTGACTAAAAGAGACGCAAAAATATGACATTAAGGCTAAAAATATGCATAGTTGCCATCAATAGATCGATTGCAAGTTATGCCTGAAAGCCACGTTCAAAATACAAAAACAGAATTGGTTCGAAGTGCCTTCAAACAATTTAATGATTGAAAAGACTGAGTCATATGCTTTTTAATGCTAAAATAATGCACTGTTGTTTCCAATAGATTAGTTACAAGTTATGTAAGAAAATAATGTTCGAAGGGCGAAAATAGAATTCGTTTGAATTAATTTAGAATGATTTAATGACTAGAAGAGACTCAGTGACATGAATTTAAGGCTAAACAAATGCATTGTTGCCTATAGTAGATCAACTGCAAGTTATGCACAAAAGTCATGTTTAAATGCCGAATTTCATATGAAGTGATTTAGAAAGATTTAATGACTAAAAGAGACGCAAAAATATGACTTTAAGGGTAAAAAAATGCATAGTTGCCATCAATTGATCAATTGCAAATTATGCATGAAAGTTGCATTTTAAATGCAAAAAGAGAATTGGTTCGAAGTGCCTTCAAACAATTTAATGATTGAAAAGACTGAGTGATATGCTTTTTAATGCGAAAATAATGCATTGTTTTCTTCAATAGATTAATTACAAGTTATGTAAGAAAATAATGTTTCAAGGGCGCAAATAGAATTCGTTCGAATTAATTTAGAATGATTTAATGACTAGAAGAGACTCAGTGACATGACTTTAAGGCTAAACAAATGCATTGTTGCCTATAGTAGATCAACTACACGTTATGCACGAAAGTCATGTTTAAATGCCGAATTTCGTTCTAAGTGATTTAGAATGATTTACTGACTAAAAGAGACGCAAAAATATGACTTTAAGGCTAAAAAAATGCATAGTTGCCATCAATAGATCAATTACAAGTTATGCATGAAAGTCGCGTTCTAAATGCAAAAAGAGAATTGGTTCGAAGTGCCTTCAAACAATTTAATGATTGAAAAGACTGAGTCATAAGCTTTTTAATGCTAAAATAATGCATTGTTGTTTTCAATAGATTAATTACAAGTTATGTAAGAAAATAATGTTTGAAGGGCGAAAATAGAATTCGTTCGAATTAATTTACAATGATTTAATGACTAGAAGAGACTCAGTGACATGACTTTAAGGCTAAACAAATGCATTGTTGCCTATAGTAGATCAACTGCAAGTTATGCACGAAAGTCATGTTTAAATGCTGAATTTCATACGAAGTGATTTAGAATGATTTACTGACTAAAAGAGACGCAAAAATATGACTTTCAGGGTAAAAAAATGCGTAGTGGCCATCAATAGATCAATTGCAAATTATGCATGAAAGTTGCGTTTAAAATGCAAAAAGAGAATTGGTTCGAACTGCCTTCAAACAATTTAATGATTGAAAAGACTGAGTGATATGCTTTTTAATGCGAAAATAATGCATTGTTTTCTTCAATAGATTAATTACAAGTTATGTAAGAAAATAATGTTTGAAGGCCGCAAATAGAATTTTTTCGAATTAATTTAGAATGATTTAATGACTAGAAGAGACTCAGTGACATGACTTTAAGGCTAAACAAATGCATTGTTGCCTATAGTAGATCAACTGCAAGTTATGCACGAAAGTCATGTTTAAAGGCCGAAATTCGTTCGAAGTGATTTAGAATGATTTACTGAAAAAAAGATATGCAAAAATATGACTTTAAGGGTAAAAAAATGCATAGTTGCCATCAATAGATCAATTACAAGTTATGCATGAAAGTCGCGTTCTAAATACAAAAAGAGAATTCGTTCGAAGTGCCTTCAAACAATTTAATGATTGAAAAGACTGAGTCATATGCTTTTTAATGCTAAAATAATGCATTGTTGTCTTCATTATATTAATTACAAGTTATGTAAGAAAATAATGTTTGAAGGGCGATAATAGAATTCGTTTGGATTAATTTAGAATGATTTAATGACTAGAAGAGACTCAGTGACATGACCTTCAGGCTAAACAAATGCATTGTTGCCTATAATAGATCAACTGCAAGTTATGCACGAAAGTCATGTTTAAATGCCGAATTTCATACGAACTAATTTAATAAGATTTACTGACTAAAAGAGACGCAAAAATATGACTTTAAGGCTAAAAAAATGCATAGTTGCCATCAATAGATCAATTGCAAGTTATGCATGAAAGCCACGTTCAAAATACAAAAAGAGAATTCGTTCGAAGTGCCTTCAAACAATTTAATGATTGAAAAGACTGAGTCATATGGTTTTTATTGCTAAAATAATGCATTGTTGTTTTCAATAGATTAATTACAAGTTATGTAAGAAAATAATGTTTGTAGGGCGAAAATAGAATTCGTTCGAATTAATTTAGAATGATTTAATGACTAGAAGAGACTCAGTGACATGACCTTAAGGCTAAACAAATGCATTGCTGCCTATAATAGATCAACTGCAAGTTATGCACGAAAGTCATGTTTAAATGCCGAATTTCATACGAAGTGATTTAGAATGATTTATTGACTAAAAGAGACGCAAAAATATGACATTAAGGCTAAAAATATGCATAGTTGCCATCAATAGATCGATTGCAAGTTATGCCTGAAAGCCACGTTCAAAATACAAAAACAGAATTGGTTCGAAGTGCCTTCAAACAATTTAATGATTGAAAAGACTGAGTCATATGCTTTTTAATGCTAAAATAATGCACTGTTGTTTCCAATAGATTAGTTACAAGTTATGTAAGAAAATAATGTTCGAAGGGCGAAAATAGAATTCGTTTGAATTAATTTAGAATGATTTAATGACTAGAAGAGACTCAGTGACATGAATTTAAGGCTAAACAAATGCATTGTTGCCTATAGTAGATCAACTGCAAGTTATGCACAAAAGTCATGTTTAAATGCCGAATTTCATATGAAGTGATTTAGAAAGATTTAATGACTAAAAGAGACGCAAAAATATGACTTTAAGGGTAAAAAAATGCATAGTTGCCATCAATTGATCAATTGCAAATTATGCATGAAAGTTGCATTTTAAATGCAAAAAGAGAATTGGTTCGAAGTGCCTTCAAACAATTTAATGATTGAAAAGACTGAGTGATATGCTTTTTAATGCGAAAATAATGCATTGTTTTCTTCAATAGATTAATTACAAGTTATGTAAGAAAATAATGTTTCAAGGGCGCAAATAGAATTCGTTCGAATTAATTTAGAATGATTTAATGACTAGAAGAGACTCAGTGACATGACTTTAAGGCTAAACAAATGCATTGTTGCCTATAGTAGATCAACTACACGTTATGCACGAAAGTCATGTTTAAATGCCGAATTTCGTTCTAAGTGATTTAGAATGATTTACTGACTAAAAGAGACGCAAAAATATGACTTTAAGGCTAAAAAAATGCATAGTTGCCATCAATAGATCAATTACAAGTTATGCATGAAAGTCGCGTTCTAAATGCAAAAAGAGAATTGGTTCGAAGTGCCTTCAAACAATTTAATGATTGAAAAGACTGAGTCATAAGCTTTTTAATGCTAAAATAATGCATTGTTGTTTTCAATAGATTAATTACAAGTTATGTAAGAAAATAATGTTTGAAGGGCGAAAATGGAATTCGTTCGAATTAATTTACAATGATTTAATGACTAGAAGAGACTCAGTGACATGACTTTAAGGCTAAACAAATGCATTGTTGCCTATAGTAGATCAACTGCAAGTTATGCACGAAAGTCATGTTTAAATGCTGAATTTCATACGAAGTGATTTAGAATGATTTACTGACTAAAAGAGACGCAAAAATATGACTTTCAGGGTAAAAAAATGCGTAGTGGCCATCAATAGATCAATTGCAAATTATGCATGAAAGTTGCGTTTAAAATGCAAAAAGAGAATTGGTTCGAACTGCCTTCAAACAATTTAATGATTGAAAAGACTGAGTGATATGCTTTTTAATGCGAAAATAATGCATTGTTTTCTTCAATAGATTAATTACAAGTTATGTAAGAAAATAATGTTTGAAGGCCGCAAATAGAATTTTTTCGAATTAATTTAGAATGATTTAATGACTAGAAGAGACTCAGTGACATGACTTTAAGGCTAAACAAATGCATTGTTGCCTATAGTAGATCAACTGCAAGTTATGCACGAAAGTCATGTTTAAATGCCGAATTTCATACGAAGTGATTTAGAATGATTTAATGACTAAACGAGACGCAAAAATATGACTTTAAGGGTAAAAAAATGCATAGTGGCCATCAATTGATCAATTGCAAATTATGCATGAAAGTTGCATTTTAAATGCAAAAAGAGAATTGGTTCGAAGTGCCTTCAAACAATTTAATGATTGAAAAGACTGAGTGATATGCTTTTTAATGCGAAAATAATGCATTGTTTTCTTCAATAGATTAATTACAAGTTATGTAAGAAAATAATGTTTGAAGGGCGCAAATAGAATTTTTTCGAATTAATTTAGAATGATTTAATGACTAGAAGAGACTCAGTGACATGACTTTAAGGCTAAACAAATGCATTGTTGCCTATAGTAGATCAACTGCAAGTTATGCACGAAAGTCATGTTTAAAGGCCGAAATTCGTTCGAAGTGATTTAGAATGATTTACTGAAAAAAAGATATGCAAAAATTGACTTTAAGGCTAAAAAAATGCATAGTTGCCATCAATAGATCAATTACAAGTTATGCATGAAAGTCGCGTTCTAAATACAAAAAGAGAATTCGTTCGAAGTGCCTTCAAACAATTTAATGATTGAAAAGACTGAGTCATATGCTTTTTAATGCTAAAATAATGCATTGTTGTCTTCATTATATTAATTACAAGTTATGTAAGAAAATAATGTTTGAAGGGCGATAATAGAATTCGTTTGGATTAATTTAGAATGATTTAATGACTAGAAGAGACTCAGTGACATGACCTTCAGGCTAAACAAATGCATTGTTGCCTATAATAGATCAACTGCAAGTTATGCACGAAAGTCATGTTTAAATGCCGAATTTCATACGAACTAATTTAATAAGATTTACTGACTAAAAGAGACGCAAAAATATGACTTTAAGGCTAAAAAAATGCATAGTTGCCATCAATAGATCAATTGCAAGTTATGCATGAAAGCCACGTTCAAAATACAAAAAGAGAATTCGTTCGAAGTGCCTTCAAACAATTTAATGATTGAAAAGACTGAGTCATATGGTTTTTATTGCTAAAATAATGCATTGTTGTTTTCAATAGATTAATTACAAGTTATGTAAGAAAATAATGTTTGTAGGGCGAAAATAGAATTCGTTCGAATTAATTTAGAATGATTTAATGACTAGAAGAGACTCAGTGACATGACCTTAAGGCTAAACAAATGCATTGCTGCCTATAATAGATCAACTGCAAGTTATGCACGAAAGTCATGTTTAAATGCCGAATTTCATACGAAGTGATTTAGAATGATTTATTGACTAAAAGAGACGCAAAAATATGACATTAAGGCTAAAAATATGCATAGTTGCCATCAATAGATCGATTGCAAGTTATGCCTGAAAGCCACGTTCAAAATACAAAAACAGAATTGGTTCGAAGTGCCTTCAAACAATTTAATGATTGAAAAGACTGAGTCATATGCTTTTTAATGCTAAAATAATGCACTGTTGTTTCCAATAGATTAGTTACAAGTTATGTAAGAAAATAATGTTCGAAGGGCGAAAATAGAATTCGTTCGAATTAATTTAGAATGATTTAATGACTAGAAGAGACTCAGTGACATGACTTTAAGGCTAAACAAATCCATTGTTGCCTATAGTAGATCAACTACACGTTATGCACGAAAGTCATGTTTAAATGCCGAATTTCATACGAAGTGATTTAGAAAGATTTACTGACTAAAAGAGACGCAAAAATATGACTTTAAAGCTAAAAAAATGCATAGTTGCCATCAATAGATCAATTGCAAGTTATGCATGAAAGTTACGTTCAAAATACAAAAAGAGAATTCGTTCGAAGTGCCTTCAAACAATTTAATGATTGAAAAGACTGAGTCATATGCTTTTTACTGCTAAAATAATGCATTGTTGTTTTCAATAGATTAATTACAAGTTATGTAAGAAAATAATGTTTGTAGGGCGAAAATAGAATTCGTTCGAATTAATTTAGAATGATTTAATGACTAGAAGAGACTCAGTGACATGACCTTAACGCTAAACAAATGCATTGTTGCCTATAATAGATCAACTGCAAGTTATGGACGAAAGTCATGTTTAAATGCCGAATTTCATACGAAGTGATTTAGAATGATTTACAGACTAAAAGAGACGCAAAAATATGACTTTAAGGCTAAAAATATGCATAGTTGCCATCAATAGATCAATTGCAAGTTATATGCATGAAAGCCACGTTCAAAATACAAAAAGAGAATTCGTTCGAAGTGCCTTCAAACAATTTAATGATTGAAAAGACTGAGTCATATGCTTTTTAATGCTAAAATAATGCACTGTTGTTTTTAATAGATTAATTACAAGTTATGTAAGAAAATAATGTTTGTAGGGCGATAATAGAATTCGTTCGGATTAATTTAGAATGATTTAATGACTAGAAGAGACTCAGTGACATGACCTTAACGCTAAACAAATGCATTGTTGCCTATAATAGATCAACTGCAAGTTATGGACGAAAGTCATGTTTAAATGCCGAATTTCATACGAAGTGATTTAGAATGATTTACAGACTAAAAGAGACGCAAAAATATGACTTTAAGGCTAAATATATGCATAGTTGCCATCAATAGATCAATTGCAAGTTATGCATGAAAGCCACGTTCAAAATACAAAAAGAGAATTCGTTCGAAGTGCCTTCAAACAATTTAATGATTGAAAAGACTGAGTCATATGCTTTTTAATGCTAAAATAATGCACTGTTGTTTCCAATACATTAATTACAAGTTATGTAAGAAAATAATGTTTGAAGGGCGAAAATAGAATTCGTTCGAATTAATTTAGAATGATTTAATGACTAGAAGAGACTCAGTGACATGACCTTAAGGCTAAACAAATGCATTGTTGCCTATAATAGATCAACTGCAAGTTATGCACGAAAGTCATGTTTAAATGCCGAATTTCATACGAAGTGATTTAGAATGATTTATTGACTAAAAGAGACGCAAAAATATGACATTAAGGCTAAAAAAATGCATAGTTGCCATCAATAGATCGATTGCAAGTTATGCGTGAAAGCCACGTTCAAAATACAAAAACAGAATTGGTTCGAAGTGCCTTCAAACAATTTAATGATTGAAAAGACTGAGTCATATGGTTTTTATTGCTAAAATAATGCATTGTTGTTTTCAATAGATTAATTACAAGTTATGTAAGAAAATAATGTTTGTAGGGCGAAAATAGAATTCGTTCGAATTAATTTAGAATGATTTAATGACTAGAAGAGACTTAGTGACATGACCTTAAGGCTAAACAAATGCATTGTTGCCTATAATAGATCAACTGCAAGTTATGCACGAAAGTCATCTTCAAATGCCGAATTTCATACGAAGTGATTTAGAAAGATTTACTGACTAAAAGAGACGCAAAAATATGACTTTAAAGCTAAAAAAATGCATAGTTGCCATCAATAGATCAATTGCAAGTTATGCATGAAAGCTACGTTCAAAATACAAAAAGAGAATTCGTTCGAAGTGCCTTCAAACAATTTAATGATTGAAAAGACTGAGTCATATGCTTTTTATTGCTAAAATAATGCATTGTTGTTTTCAATAGATTAATTACAAGTTATGTAAGAAAATAATGTTTGTAGGGCGAAAATAGAATTCGTTCGAATTAATTTAGAATGATTTAATGACTAGAAGAGACTCAGTGACATGACCTTAACGCTAAACAAATGCATTGTTGCCTATAATAGATCAACTGCAAGTTATGGACGAAAGTCATGTTTAAATGCCGAATTTCATACGAAGTGATTTAGAATGATTTACAGACTAAAAGAGACGCAAAAATATGACTTTAAGGCAAAAAATATGCATAGTTGCCATCAATAGATCAATTGCAAGTTATTCATGAAAGCCACGTTCAAAATACAAAAAGAGAATTCGTTCGAAGTGCCTTCAAACAATTTAATGATTGAAAAGACTGAGTCATATGCTTTTTAATGCTAAAATAATGCACTGTTGTTTTCAATAGATTAATTACAAGTTATGTAAGAAAATAATGTTTGTAGGGCGAAAATAGAATTCGTTCGAATTAATTTAGAATGATTTAATGACTAGAAGAGACTCAGTGACATGACCTTAACGCTAAACAAATGCATTGTTGCCTATAATAGATCAACTGCAAGTTATGGACGAAAGTCATGTTTAAATGCCGAATTTCATACGAAGTGATTTAGAATGATTTACAGACTAAAAGAGACGCAAAAATATGACTTTAAGGCTAAAAATATGCATAGTTGCCATCAATAGATCAATTGCAAGTTATTCATGAAAGCCATGTTCAAAATACAAAAAGAGAATTCGTTCGAAGTGCCTTCAAACAATTTAATGATTGAAAAGACTGAGTCATATGCTTTTTAATGCTAAAATAATGCACTGTTGTTTCCAATACATTAATTACAAGTTATGTAAGAAAATAATGTTTGAAGGGCGAAAATAGAATTCGTTCGAATTAATTTAGAATGATTTAATGACTAGAAGAGACTCAGTGACATAACCTTAAGGCTAAACAAATGCATTGTTGCCTATAATAGATCAACTACAAGTTATGCACGGAAGTCATGTTTAAATGCCGAATTTCATACGAAGTGATTTAATAAGATTTACTGACTAAAAGAGACGCAAAAATATGACTTTAAGGCTAAAAAAATGCATAGTTGCCATCAATAGATCAATTGCAAGTTATGCATGAAAGCCACGTTCAAAATACAAAAAGAGAATTCGTTCGAAGTGCCTTCAAACAATTTAATGATTGAAAAGACTGAGTCATATGGTTTTTATTGCTAAAATAAAGCATTGTTGTTTTCAATAGATTAATTACAAGTTATGTAAGAAAATAATGTTTGTAGGGCGAAAATAGAATTCGTTCGAATTAATTTAGAATGATTTAATGACTAGAAGAGACTCAGTGACATGACCTTAACGCTAAACAAATGCGTTGTTGCCTATAATAGATCAACTGCAAGTTATGCACGAAAGTCACGTTTAAATGCCGAATTTCATACGAAGTGATTTAGAATGATTTATTTGACTAAAAGAGACGCAAAAATATGACTTTAAGGCTAAAAATATGCATAGTTGCCATCAATAGATCAATTGCAAGTTATGCATGAAAGCCACGTTCAAAATACAAAAAGCGAATTGGTTCGAAGTGCCTTCAAACAATTTAATGATTGAAAAGACTGAGTCATATGCTTTTTATTGCTAAAATAATGCATTGTTGTTTTCAATAGATTAATTACAAGTTATGTAAGAAAATAATGTTTGTAGGGCGAAAATAGAATTCGTTCGAATTAATTTAGAATGATTTAATGACTAGAAGAGACTCAGTGACATGACCTTAACGCTAAACAAATGCATTGTTGCCTATAATAGATCAACTGCAAGTTATGGACGAAAGTCATGTTTAAATGCCGAATTTCATACGAAGTGATTTAGAATGATTTACAGACTAAAAGAGACGCAAAAATATGACTTTAAGGCTACAAATATGCATAGTTGCCATCAATAGATCAATTGCAAGTTATTCATGAAAGCCACGTTTAAAATACAAAAAGAGAATTCGTTCGAAGTGCCTTCAAACAATTTAATGATTGAAAAGACTGAGTCATATGCTTTTTAATGCTAAAATAATGCACTGTTGTTTCCAATACATTAATTACAAGTTATGTAAGAAAATAATGTTTGAAGGGCGAAAATAGAATTCGTTCGAATTAATTTAGAATGATTTAATGACTAGAAGAGACTCAGTGACATGACCTTAAGGCTAAACAAATGCATTGTTGCCTATAATAGATCGACAGCAAGTTATGCACGAAAGTCATGTTTAAATGCCGAATTTCATACGAAGTGATTTAGAAAGATTTATTGACTAAAAGAGACGCAAAAATATGACATTAAGGCTAAAAAAATGCATAGTTGCCATCAATAGATCGATTGCAAGTTATGCGTGAAAGCCACGTTCAAAATACAAAAACAGAATTGGTTCGAAGTGCCTTCAAACAATTTAATGATTGAAAAGACTGAGTCATATGCTTTTTATTGCTAAAATAATGCATTGTTCTTTTCAATAGATTAATTACAAGTTATGTAAGAAAATAATGTTTGTAGGGCGAAAATAGAATTCGTTCGAATTAATTTAGAATGATTTAATGACTAGAAGAGACTCAGTGACATGACCTTAACGCTAAACAAATGCATTGTTGCCTATAATAGATCAACTGCAGGTTATGGACGAAAGTCATGTTTAAATGCCGAATTTCATACGAAGTGATTTAGAATGATTTACAGACTAAAAGAGACGCAAAAATATGACTTTAAGGCTAAAAATATGCATAGTTGCCATCAATAGATCAATTGCAAGTTATGCATGAAAGCCACGTTCAAAATACAAAAAGAGAATTCGTTCGAAGTGCCTTCAAACAATTTAATGATTGAAAAGACTGAGTCATATGCTTTTTAATGCTAAAATAATGCACTGTTGTTTGCAATACATTAATTACAAGTTATGTAAGAAAATAATGTTTGAAGGGCGAAAATAGAATTCGTTCGAATTAATTTAGAATGATTTAATGACTAGAAGAGACTCAGTGACATGACCTTAAGGCTAAACAAATGCATTGTTGCCTATAATAGATCGACAGCAAGTTATGCACGAAAGTCATGTTTAAATGCCGAATTTCATACGAAGTGATTTAGAAAGATTTACTGACTAAAAGAGACGCAAAAATATGACTTTAAGGCTTAAAAAATGCATAGTTGCCATCAATAGATCAATTGCAAGTTATGCATGAAAGTCGCGTTCAAAATACAAAAAGAGAATTGGTTCGAAGTGCCTTCAAACAATTTAATGATTGAAAAGACTGAGTCATATGCTTTTTAATGCTAAAATACTGCATTGTTGTTTTCATTAGATTAATTACAAGTTATGTAAGAAAATAATGTTTGTAGGGCGAATATAGAATTCGTTCGAATTAATTTAGAATCATTTAATGACTAAAAGAGACTCAGTGACATGACTTTAAGGCTAAACAAATGCATTGTTGCCTATAGTAGATCAACTGTAAGTTATGCACGAAAGTCATGTTTAAATGCCGAATTTCATACGAAGTGAATTAAAAAGATTTAATGACTAAAAGAGACGCAAAAATATGACTTTAAGGGTAAAAAAATGCATAGTTGCCATCAATTGATTAATTGCAAATTATGCATGAAAGTTGCGTTTTAAATGCAAAAAGAGAATTGGTTCGAAGTGCCTTCAAACAATTTAATGATTGAAAAGACTGAGTGATATGCTTTTGAATGCGAAAATAATGCATTGTTTTCTTCAATAGATTAATTACAAGTTATGTAAGAAAATAATATTTGAAGGGCGATAATAGAATTCGTTCGAATTAATTTAGAATGATTTAATGACTAGAAGAGACTCAGTAACATGACTTCAAGGCTAAACAAATGCATTGTTCCCTATAATAGATCAACTGTAAGTTATGCACGAAAGTCATGTTTAAATGCCGAATTTCACACGAAGTGATTTAGAATGATTTACTGACTAAAAGAGACGCAAAAATATGACTTTAAGGCTAAAAAAATGCATAGTTGCCATCAATAGATCAATTGCAAGTTATGCATGAAAGCCACGTTCAAAATACAAAAAGAGAATTCGTTCGAAGTGCCTTCAAACAATTTAATGATTGAAAAGACTGAGTCATATGGTTTTTATTGCTAAAATAATGCATTGTTGTTTTCAATAGATTAATTACAAGTTATGTAAGAAAATAATGTTTGTAGGGCGAAAATAGAATTCGTTCGAATTAATTTAGAATGATTTAATGACTAGAAGAGACTCAGTGACATGACCTTAAGGCTAAACAAATGCATTGTTGCCTATAATAGATCTACTGCAAGTTATGCACGAAAGTCATGTTTAAATGCCGAATTTCATACGAAGTGATTTAGAAAGATTTACTGACTAAAAGAGACGCAAAAAAATGACTTTAAAGCTAAAAAAATGCATAGTTGCCATCAATAGATCAATTGCAAGTTATGCATGAAAGCTACGTTCAAAATACAAAAAGAGAATTCGTTCGACGTGCCTTCAAACAATTTAATGATTGAAAAGACTGAGTCATATGCTTTTTATTGCTAAAATAATGCATTGTTTTCTTCAATAGATTAATTACAAGTTATGTAAGAAAATAATATTTGAAGGGCGATAATAGAATTTGTTCGAATTAATTTAGAATGATTTAATGACTAGAAGAGACTCAGTAACATGACTTCAAGGCTAAACAAATGCATTGTTCCCTATAATAGATCAACTGTAAGTTATGCACGAAAGTCATGTTTAAATGCCGAATTTCACACGAAGTGATTTAGAATGATTTACAGACTAAAAGAGACGCAAAAATATGACTTTAAGGCTAAAAATATGCATAGTTGCCATCAATAGATCAATTGCAAGTTATGCATGAAAGCCACGTTCAAAATACAAAAAGAGAATTCGTTCGAAGTGCCTTCAAACAATTTAATGATTGAAAAGACTGAGTCATATGGTTTTTATTGCTAAAATAATGCATTGTTGTTTTCAATAGATTAATTACAAGTCATGTAAGAAAATAATGTTTGTAGGGCGAAAATAGAATTCGTTCGAATTAATTTAGAATGATTTAATGACTAGAAGAGACTCAGTGACATGACTTTAAGGCTAAACAAATGCATTGTTGCCTTCAATAGATCAACTGCAAGTTACGCACGAAAGTCATGTTTAAAGGCCGAAATTCATTCGAAGTGATTTAGAATGATTTACTGAAAAAAAGACACTCAAAAATATGACTTTAAAGCTAAAAAAATGCATAGTTGCCATCAATAGATCAATTACAAGTTATGCATGAAAGTCGCGTTCTAAATGCAAAAAGAGAATTGGTTCGAAGTGCCTTCAAACAATTTAATGATTGAAAAGACTGAGTCATAAGCTTTTTAATGCTAAAATAATGCATTGTTGTTTTCAATAGATTAATTACAAGTTATGTAAGAAAATAATGTTGGAAGGGCGAAAATAGAATTCGTTCGAATTAATTTAGAATGATTTAATGACGAGAAGAGACTCAGTGACATGACCTTAACGCTAAGCAAATGCATTGTTGCCTATAATAGATCAACTGCAAGTTATGCACGAAAGTCACGTTTAAATGCCGAATTTCATACGAAGTGATTTAGAATGATTTACTGAAAAAAAGATATGCAAAAATATGACTTTAAGGCTAAAAAAATGCATAGTTGCCATAAATAGATCAATTACGCGAAAATAATGCATTGTTGTCTTCATTATATTAATTACAAGTTATGTAAGAAAATAATGTTTGAAGGGCGATAATAGAATTCGTTTGGATTAATTTAGAATGATTTAATGACTAGAAGAGACTCAGTAACATGACTTCAAGGCTAAACAAATGCATTGTTGCCTATAATAGATCAACTGCAAGTTACGCACGAAAGTCATGTTTAAATGCCGAATTTCATGCGAAGTGATTTAGAAAGATGTAATGACTAAAAGAGACGCAAAAATATGACTTTAAGGCTTAAAAAATACATAGTTGCCATCAATAGATCAATTGCAAATTATGCATGAAAGTTGCGTTCTAAATGCAAAAAGAGAATTGATTCGAAGTGCCTTCAAACAATTTAGTGATTGAAAAGACTGAGTGATATGCTTTTTAATGCGAAAATAATGCATTGTTTTCTTCAATAGATTAAATACAAGTTATGTAAGAAAATAAAGTTCGAAGGGCGCAAATAGAATTTGTTCGAATTAATTAAGAATGATTTAATGACTAGAAGAGACTCAGTGACATGACTTTAAGGCTAAAGAAATGCATTGTTGCCTATAGTAGATCAACTACAAGTTATGCACGAAAGTCATGTTTAAATGCCGAATTTCATACGAAGTGATTTAGAAAGATTTACTGACTAAAAGAGACGCAAAAATATGACTTTGAGGCTAAAAAAATGCATAGTTGCCATCAATAGATCAATTGCAAGTTATGCATGAAAGCCACGTTCAAAATACAAAAAGAGAATTGGTTCAAAGTGCCTTCAAACAATTTAATGATCGAAAAGACTGAGTCATATGCTTTTTATTGCTAAAATAATGCATTGGTGTTTTCAATAGATTAATTACAAGTTATGTAACAAATAATGTTTGTAGGGCGAAAATAGAATTCGTTCGAATTAATTTAGAATGATTTAATGACTAGAAGAGACTCAGTGACATGACCTTAAGGCTAAACAAATGCATTGTTGCCTATAATAGATCAACTGCAAGTTATGCACGAAAGTCATGTTTAAATGCCAAATTTCATACGAAGTGATTTAGAATGATTTACTGACTAAAAGAGATGCAAAAATATGACTTTAAGGCTAAAAATATGCATAGTTGCCATCAATAGATCAATTGCAAGTTATGCATGAAAGCCACGTTCAAAATACAAAAAGAGAATTGGTTCGAAGTGCCTTCAAACAATTTAATGATTGAAAAGACTGAGTCATATGCTTTTTAATGCTAAAATAATGCACTGTTGTTTCCAATAGATTAATTACAAGTTATGTAAGAAAATAATGTTTGAAGGGCGAAAATAGAATTCGTTCGAATTAATTTAGAATGATTTAATGACTAGAAGAGACTCAGTGACATGACCTTAAGGCTAAACAAATGCATTGTTGTCTATAATAGATCAACTGCAAGTTATGCACGAAAGTCATGTTTAAATGCCGAATTTCATACGAAGTGATTTAGAAAGGTTTAATGACTAAAAGAGACGCAAAAATAAGACTTTTAGGGTAAAAAAATGCATTGTTGCCATTAATTGATCAATTGCAAATTATGCTTGAAAGTTGCGTTTTAAATGCAAAAAGAGAATTGGTTCGAAGTGCCTTCAAACAATTTAATAATGGAAAAGACTGAGTGATATGCTTTTTAATGCGAAAATATTGCATTGTTTTCTTCAATAGATTAGTTACAAGTTATGTAAGAAAATAATGTTTGAAGGGCGCAAATAGAATTTGTTCGAATTAATTTAGAATGATTTAATGACTAGAAGAGACTCAGTGACATGACTTTAAGGCTAAACAAATGCATTGTTGCCTTCAATAGATCAACTGCAAGTTACGCACGAAAGTCATGTTTAAAGGCCGAAATTCGTTCGAAGTGATTTAGAATGATTTACTGAAAAAAAGAGACGCAAAAATATGACTTTAAAGCTAAAAAAACGCATAGTTGCCATCAAAATATCAATTACAAGTTATGCATGAAAGTCGCGTTCTAAATGCAAAAACATAATTGGTTCGAAGTGCCTTCAAGCAATTTAATGATTGAAAAGACTGAGTCATATTCTTTTTAATGCTAAAATAATGCGTTGTTATTTTCAATAGATTAATTACAAGTTATGAAAGAAAACAATGTTTGACGGGCGAAAGTAGAATTCGTTCGAATTAATTTAGAATGATTTAATGACTAGAAGAGACTCAGTGACATGACTTTAAGGCTAAACAAATGCATTGTTGCCTATAGTAGATCAACTGCAAGTTATGCACGAAAGTCATGTTTAAATGCCGAATTTCATACGAAGTGATTGAGAAAGATTTAATGACTAAAAGAGACGAAAAAATATGACTTTAAGGGTAAAAAAATGCATAGTTGCCATTAATTGATCAATTGCAAATTATGCTTGAAAGTTGCGTTTTAAATGCAAAAAGAGAATTGGTTCGAAGTGCCTTCAAACAATTTAATGATGGAAAAGACTGAGTCATATGCTTTTTAATGCGAAAATATTGCATTGTTTTCTTCAATAGATTAATTACCAGTTATGTAAGAAAATAATGTTTGAAGGGCGCAAATAGAATTTGTTCGAATTAATTTAGAATGATTTAATGACTAGAAGAGACTCAGTGACATGATTTTAAGGCTAAACAAATGCATTTGCCTTCAATAGATCAACTCCAAGTTACGCACGAAAGTCATGTTTAATGGCCGAAATTCGTTCGAAGTGATTTAGAATGATTTACTGAAAAAAAAGATATGCAAAAATATGACTTTAAGGCTAAAAAAATGCATAGTTGCCATCAATAGATCAATTAGAAGTTATGCATGAAAGTTGCGTTCAAAATACAAAAAGAGAATTCGTTCGAAGTGCCTTCAAACAATTTAATGATTGAAAAGACTGAGTCATATGCTTTTTAATGCTAAAATAATGCATTGTTGTCTTCATTATATTAATTACAAGTTATGTAAAAAAATAATGTTTGAAGGGCGATAATAGAATTCGTTTGGATTAATTTAGAATGATTTAATGACTAGAAGAGACTCAGTAACATGACTTCAAGGCTAAACAAATGCATTGTTGCCTATAATAGATCAACTGCAAGTTACGCACGAAAGTCATGTTTAAATGCCGAATTTCATGCGAAGTGATTTAGAAAGATGTAATGACTAAAAGAGACGCAAAAATATGAGTTTAAGGCTTAAAAAATGCATAGTTGGCATCAATAGATCAATTGCAAATTATGCATGAAAGTTGCGTTCTAAATGCAAAAAGAGAATTGGTTCGAAGTGCCTTCAAACAATTTAGTGATTGAAAAGACTGAGTGATATGCTTTTTAATGCGAAAATAATGCATTGTTTTCTTCAATAGATTAAATACAAGTTATGTAAGAAAATAAAGTTCGAAGGGCGCAAATAGAATTTGTTTGAATTAATTTAGAATGATTTAATGACTAGAAGAGACTCAGTGACATGACTTTAAGGCTAAACAAATGCATTGTTGCCTATAGTAGATCAACTACAAGTTATGCACAAAAGTCATGTTTAAATGCCGAATTTCATACGAAGTGATTTAGAAAGATTTAATGACTAAAAGAGACGCAAAAATATGACTTTAAGTGTAAAAAAATGCATAGTTGCCATCAATAGATCAATTGCAAATTATGCATGAAAGTTGCATTTTAAATGCAAAAAGAGAATTGGTTCGAAGTGCCTTCAAACAATTTAATGATTGAAAAGACTGAGTGATATGCTTTTTAATGCGAAAATAATGCATTGTTTTCTTCAATAGATTAATTACAAGTTATGTAAGAAAATAATGTTTGAAGGGCGCAAATAGAATTTGTTCGAACTAATTTAGAATGATTTAATGACTAGAAGAGACTCAGTGACATGACTTTAAGGCTAAACAAATGCATTGTTGCCTTCAATAGATCAACTGCAAGTTATGCACGAAAGTCATGTTTAAAGGCCGAAATTCGTTCGAAGTGATTTAGAATGATTTACTGAAAAAAAGAGACGCAAAAATATGACTTTAAAGCTAAAAAAATGCATAGTTGCCATCAAAATATCAATTACAAGTTATGCATGAAAGTCGCGTTCTAAATGCAAAAACAGAATTGGTTCGAAGTGCCTTCAAGCAATTTAATGATTGAAAAGACTGAGTCATATTCTTTTTAATGCTAAAATAATGCGTTGTTGTTTTCAATAGATTAATTACAAGTTATGTAAGAAAACAATGTTTGACGGGCAAAAGTAGAATTCGTTCGAATTAATTTAGAATGATTTAATGACTAGAAGAGACTCAGTGACATGACTTTAAGGCTAAACAAATGCATTGTTGCCTATAGTAGATCAACTGCAAGTTATGCACGAAAGTCATGTTTAAATGCCGAATTTCATACGAAGTGATTTAGAAAGATTTAATGGCTAAAAGAGACGCAAAAATATGACTTTAAGGCTTAAAAAATGCAAAGTTGCCATCAATAGATCAATTGCAAGTTATGCATGAAAGTCACGTTCTAAATGCAAAAAGGGAATTGGTTCTAAGTGCCTTCAAACAATTTAATGTTTGAAAAGACTGAGTGATATGCTTTTTAATGCGAAAATAATGCATTGTTTTTTTTAATAGATTAATTACCAGTTATGTAAGAAAATAATGTTTGAAGGGCGCAAATAGAATTTGTTCGAATTAATTTAGAATGATTTAATGACTAGAAGAGACTCAGTGACATGATTTTAAGGCTAAACAAATGCATTGTTGCCTATAGTAGATCAACTGCAAGTTATGCACGAAAGTCATGTTTAAATGCCGAATTTCATACGAAGTGATTTTGAATGATTAACTGACTAAAAGAGACGCAAAAATATGAATTTAAGGCTTAAAAAAATGCATTGTTGCCATCAATAGATCAATTGCATGTTATGCATGAAAGTCGCGTTCTAAATGCAAAAAGAGAATTGGTTCGAAGTGCCTTCAAACAATTTAATGATTGAAAAGACTGAGTCATATGCTTTTTAATGCTAAAATAATGCATTGTTGTTTTCAATAGATTAATTACAAGTTATGTAAGAAAATAATGTTTGAAGGGCGAAAATAGAATTCGTTCGAATTAATTTAGAATGATTTAGTAACTAGAAGAGACTCAGTGACATGACTTTAAGGCTAAAGAAATGCATTGTTGCCTATAGTAGATCAACTGCAAGTTACGCACGAAAGTCGTGTTTAAATGCCGAATTTCATACGAAGTGATTTACAAAGATTTAATGACTATAAGAGACGCAAATATAAGACTTTAAGGGTAAAAAAATGCATAGTTGCCATCAATTGATCAATTGCAAATTATGCAAGAAAGTTGCGTTTTAAATGCAAAAAGAGAATTTGTTCGAAGTGCCTTCAAACAATTTAATGATTGAAAAGACTGAGTGATATGCTTTTTAATGCGAAAATAATGCATTGTTTTCTTCGATAGATTAATTACAAGTTATGTAAGAAAATAATGTTTCAAGGGCGCAAATAGAATTTGTTCGAATTAATTTAGAATGATTTAATGACTAGAAGAGACTCAGTGACATGACTTTAAGGCTAAACAAATGCATTGTTGCCTTCAATAGATCAACTGCAAGTTACGCACGAAAGTCATGTTTAAAGGCCGAAATTCGTTCGAAGTGATTTAGAATGATTTCCTGAAGAAAACAGACGCAAAAATATGACTTTAAAGCTAAAAAAATGCATAGTTGCCATCAATAGATCAATTACAAGTTAAGCATGAAAGTCGCGTTCTAAATGCAAAAAGAGAATTGGTTCGAAGTGCCTTCAAACAATTTAATGATTGAAAAGACTGAGTGATATACTTTTTATTGTTAAAATAATGCATTGTTGCCTTCAATAGATTAATTACGAGTTATGTAAGAAAATAATGTTTGAAGGGCGATAATAGAATTCGTTCGAATTAATTTAGAATGATTTAATGACTAGAAGAGACTCAGTAACATGACTTCAAGGCTAAACAAATGCATTGTTCCCTATAATAGATCAACTGTAAGTTATGCACGAAAGTCATGTTTAAATGCCGAATTTCATACGAAGTGATTTAGAATGATTTACTGACTAAAAGAGACGCCAAAATATGACTTTATGGCTTAAAAAATGCATAGTTGCCATCAATAGATCAATTCCAAGTTATGCATGAAAGTCGCGTTCCAAATGCAAAAAGAGAATTGGTTCGAAGTGCCTTCAAACAATTTAATGATTGAAAAGACTGAGTCATATGCTTTTTAATGCTAAAATAATGCATTGTGGTTTTCAATAGATTAATTACAAGTTATGTAAGAAAATAATGTTTGAAGGGCGAAAGTAGAATTTGTTCGAATTAATTTAGAATGATTTAATGACTAGAAGAGACTCAGTGACATGACTTTAAGGCTAAACAAATGCATTGTTGCCTATAGTAGATCAACTGCAAGTTATGCACGAAAGTCATGTGCAAATGCCGAATTTCATACGAAGTGATTTATAAAGATTTAATGGCTAAAAGAGACGCAAAAATATGACTTTAAGGCTAAAAAAATGCATAGTTGCCATCAATAGATCAATTACAAGTTATGCATGAAAGCCGCGTTCTAAATACAAAAAGAGAATTGGTTTGAAGTGCCTTCAAACAATTTAATGATTGAAAACACTGAGTCATATGCTTTTTAATGCTAAAATAATGCATTGTTGTTTTCAATAGATTAATTACAAGTTATGTAAGAAAATAATGTTTGAAGGGCGAAAATAGAATTCGTTCGAATAAATTTAGAATGATTTAATGACTAGAAGAGACTCAGTGACATGACCTTAAGGCTAAACAAATGCATTGTTGCCTATAATAGATCAACTGCAAGTTATGCACGAAAGTCATGTTTAAATGCCGAATTTCATACGAAGTGATTTAGAAAGATTTACTGACTGAAAGAGACGCAAAAATATGACTTTAAGGCTTAAAAAATGCAAAGTTGCCATCAATAGATCAATTGCAAGTTATGCATGAAAGTCGCGTTCTAAATGCAAAAAGGGAATTGGTTCTAAGTGCCTTCAAACAAGTTAATGTTTGAAAAGACTGAGTGATATGCTTTTTAATGCGAAAATAATGCATTGTTTTCTTCAATAGATTAATTACCAGTTATGTAAGAAAATAATGTTTGAAGGGCGCAAATAGAATTTGTTCGAATTAATTTAGAATGATTTAATGACTAGAAGAGACTGAGACATGATTTTAAGGCTAAACAAATGCATTGTTGCCTATAGTAGATCAACTGCAAGTTATGCACGAAAGTCATGTTTAAATGCCGAATTTCATACGAAGTGATTTAGAATGATTAACTGACTAAAAGAGACGCAAAAATATGACTTTAAGGCTTAAAAAATGCATTGTTGCCATCAATAGATCAATTGCATGTTATGCATGATAGTCGCGTTCTAAATGCAAAAAGAGAATTGGTTCGAAGTGCCTTCAAACAATTTAATGATTGAAAAGACTGAGTCATATGCTTTTTAATGCTAAAATAATGCATTGTTGTTTTCAATAGATTAATTACAAGTTATGTAAGAAAATAATGTTTGAAGGGCGAAAATAGAATTCGTTCGAATTAATTTAGAATGATTTAGTGACTAGAAGAGACTCAGTGACATGACTTTAAGGCTAAAGAAATGCATTGTTGCCTATAGTAGATCAACTGCAAGTTATGCACGAAAGTCGTGTTTAAATGCCGAATTTCATACGAAGTGATTTACAAAGATTTAATGACTATAAGAGACGCAAATATAAGACTTTAAGGGTAAAAAAATGCATAGTTGCCATCAATTGATCAATTGCAAATTATCAAGAAAGTTGCGTTTTAAATTCAAAAAGAGAATTTGTTCGAAGTGCCTTCAAACAATTTAATGATTGAAAAGACTGAGTGATATGCTTTTTAATGCGAAAATAATGCATTGTTTTCTTCGATAGATTAATTACAAGTTATGTAAGAAAATAATGTTTGAAGGGCGCAAATAGAATTTGTTCGAATTAATTTAGAATGATTTAATGACTAGAAGAGACTCAGTGACATGACTTTAAGGCTAAACAAATGCATTGTTGCCTTCAATAGATCAACTGCAAGTTACGCACGAAAGTCATGTTTAAAGGCCGAAATTCGTTCGAAGTGATTTAGAATGATTTACTGAAAAAAAGATGTCTGTCTGAGATCGTGCCTAGCCAGGCAGTTCATCAGGAGCTGCTATCAGAGACGCAAAAATATGGCTTTAAGGGTAAAAAAATGCATAGTTGCCATCAATAGATCAATTGCAAATTATGCATGAAAGTTGCGTTCTAAATGCAAAAAGAGAATTGGTTCGAAGTGCCTTGAAACAATTTAGTGATTGAAAAGACTGAGTGATATGCTTTTTAATGCGAAAATAATGCATTGTTTTCTTCAATAGATAAAATACAAGTTATGTAAGAAAATAATGTTTGAAGGGCGATAATAGAATTCGTTCGAATTAATTTAGAATGATTTAATGACTAGAAGAGACTCAGTAACATGACTTCAAGGCTAAACAAATGCATTGTTCCCTATAATAGATCAACTGTAAGTTATGCACGAAAGTCATGTGCAAATGCCGAATTTCATACGAAGTGATTTAGAAAGATTTAATGACTAAAAGAGACACAAAAATAAGACTTTAAGGGTCAAAAAATGCATAGTTGCTATCAATTGATCAATTGCAAATTATGCATGAAAGTTGCGTTTTAAAGGCAAAAAGAGAATTGGTTCGAAGTGCCTTCAAACAATTTAATGATCGAAAAGACTGAGTCATATGCTTTTTAATGCTAAAATAATGCATTGTTGTTTTCGATAGATTAATTACAAGTTATGTAAGAAAATAATGTTTGAAGGGTGAAAGTAGAATTCGGTCGAATTAATTTAGAATGATTTAATGACTAGAAGAGACTCAGTGACATGACTTTAAGGCTAAAGAAATGCATTGTTGCCTATAGTAGATCAACTGCAAGTTATGCACGAGAGTCATGTTTAAATGCCGAATTTCATACGAAGTGATTTAGAAAGATTTAATGACTAAAAGAGACGCAAAAATAAGACTTTAAGGGTCAAAAAATGCATAGTTGCCATCAATTGATCAATTGCAAATTATGCCTGAAAGTTGCGTTTTAAAGGCAAAAAGAGAATTGGTTCGAAGTGCCTTCAAACAATTTAATGATTGAAAAGACTGAGTGATATGCTTTTTAATGCAAAAATAATGCATTGTTTTCTTCAATAGATTAATTACAAGTTATGTAAGAAAATAATGTTTAAAGGGCGCAAATAGAATTTGTTCGAATTAATTTAGAATGATTTAATGACTAGAAGAGACTCAGTGACATCACTTTAAGGCTAAACAAATGCATTGTTGCCTTCAATAGATCAACTGCAAGTTACGCACGAAAGTCATGTTTAAAGGCCGAAATTCGTTCGAAGTGATTTAGAATGATTTACTGAAAAAAAGAGACGCAAAAATATGACTTTAAGGCTAAAAAAATGCATAGTTGCCATCAATAAATCAATTACAGGTTATGCATGAAAGCCGCGTTCTAAATACAAAAAGAGAATTGGTTAGAAGTGCCTTCAAACAATTTAATGATTGAAAAGACTGAGTCATATGCTTTTTAATGCTAAAATAATGCATTGTTGTTTTCAATAGATTAATTACAAGTTATGTAAGAAAATAATGTTTGAAGGGCGAAAATAGAATTCGTTCGAATTAATTTAGAATGATTTAATGACTAGAAGAGACTCAGTGACATGACCTTAAGGCTAAACAAATGCATTGTTGCCTATAATAGATCAACTGCAAGTTATGCACGAAAGTCATGTTTAAATGCCGAATTTCATACGAAGTGATTTAGAAAGATTTACTGACCAAAAGAGACGGAAAAATATGACTTTAAGGCTAAAAAAATGCATAGTTGCCATCAATAGATCAATTGCAAGTTTTGCATGAAAGCCACGTTCAAAATACAAAAAGAGAATTGGTTCGAAGTGCCTTCAAACAATTTAATGATTGAAAAGACTGAGTCATATGCTTTTTATTGCTAAAATAATGCATTGTTGTTTTCAATAGATTAATTACAAGTTATGTAAGAAAATAACGTTTGTAGGGCGAAAATAGAATTCGTTCGAATTAATTTAGAATGATTTAATGACTAGAAGAGACTCAGTGACATGACCTTAAGGCTAAACAAATGCATTGTTGCCTATAATAGATCAACTGCAAGTTATGCACGAAAGTCATGTTTAAATGCCGAATTTCATACGAAGTGATTTAGAAAGATTTACTGACTAAAAGAGACGGAAAAATATGACTTTAAGGCTAAAAAAATGCATAGTTGCCATCAATAGATCAATTGCAAGTTTTGCATGAAAGCCACGTTCAAAATACAAAAAGAGAATTGGTTCGAAGTGCCTTCAAACAATTTAATGATTGAAAAGACTGAGTCATATGCTTTTTATTGCTAAAATAATGCATTGTTGTTTTCAATAGATTAATTACAAGTTATGTAAGAAAATAACGTTTGTAGGGCGAAAATAGAATTCGTTCGAATTCATTTAGAATGATTTAATGACTAGAAGAGACTCAGTGACATGACCTTAAGGCTAAACAAATGCATTGTTACCTATAATAGATCAACTGCAAGTTATGCACGAAAGTCATGTTTAAATGCCGAATTTCATACGAAGTGATTTAGAAAGATTTACTGACTAAAAGAGACGGAAAAATATGACTTTAAGGCTAAAAAAATGCATAGTTGCCATCAATAGATCAATTGCAAGTTTTGCATGAAAGCCACGTTCAAAATACAAAAAGAGAATTGGTTCGAAGTGCCTTCAAACAATTTAATGATTGAAAAGACTGAGTCATATGCTTTTTATTGCTAAAATAATGCATTGTTGTTTTCAATAGATTAATTACAAGTTATGTAAGAAAATAACGTTTGTAGGGCGAAAATAGAATTCGTTCGAATTGATTTAGAATGATTTAATGACTAGAAGAGACTCAGTGACATGACCTTAAGGCTAAACAAATGCATTGTTGCCTATAATAGATCAACTGCAAGTTATGCACGAAAGTCATATTTAAATGCCGAATTTCATACGAAGTGATTTAGAATGATTTACTGACTAAATAGACGCAAAAATATGATTTTAAGGCTTAAAAAATGCATAGGTGCCATCAATAGATCAATTGCAAGTTATGCATGAAAGTCGCGTTCTAAATGCAAAAAGAGAATTGATTCGAAGTGCCTTCAAAGAATTTAATGATTGAAAAGACTGAGTCATATGCTTTTAAATGCTAAAATAATGCATTGTTGTTTCCAATAGATTAATTACAAGTTATGTAAGAAAATAATGTTTGAAGGGCGAAAATAGAATTCGTTCGAATTAATTTAGAATGATTTAATGACTAGAAGAGACTCAGTGACATGACTTTAAGGCTAAACAAATGCATTGTTGCCTATAGTAGATCAACTGCAAGTTATGCACGAAAGTCATGTTTAAATGCCGAATTTCATACGAAGTGATTTAGAAAGATTTAATGACTAAAAGAGACACAAAAATAAGACTTTAAGGGTCAAAAAATGCATAGTTGCTATCAATTGATCAATTGCAAATTATGCATGAAAGTTGCGTTTTAAAGGCAAAAAGAGAATTGGTTCGAAGTGCCTTCAAACAATTTAATGATCGAAAAGACTGAGTCATATGCTTTTTAATGCTAAAATAATGCATTGTTGTTTTCGATAGATTAATTACAAGTTATGTAAGAAAATAATGTTTGAAGGGTGAAAGTAGAATTCGGTCGAATTAATTTAGAATGATTTAATGACTAGAAGAGACTCAGTGACATGACTTTAAGGCTAAACAAATGCATTGTTGCCTATAGTAGATCAACTGCAAGTTATGCACGAGAATCATGTTTAAATGCCGAATTTCATACGAAGTGATTTAGAAAGATTTAATGACTAAAAGAGACGCAAAAATAAGACTTTAAGGGTCAAAAAATGCATAGTTGCCATCAATTGATCAATTGCAAATTATGCCTGAAAGTTGCGTTTTAAAGGCAAAAAGAGAATTGGTTCGAAGTGCCTTCAAACAATTTAATGATTGAAAAGACTGAGTGATATGCTTTTTAATGCAAAAATAATGCATTGTTTTCTTCAATAGATTAATTACAAGTTATGTAAGAAAATAATGTTTAAAGGGCGCAAATAGAATTTGTTCGAATTAATTTAGAATGATTTAATGACTAGAAGAGACTCAGTGACATGACTTTAAGGCTAAACAAATGCATTGTTGCCTTCAATAGATCAACTGCAAGTTACGCACGAAAGTCATGTTTAAAGGCCGAAATTCGTTCGAAGTGATTTAGAATGATTTACTGAAAAAAAGAGACGCAAAAATATGACTTTAAGGCTAAAAAAATGCATAGTTGCCATCAATAAATCAATTACAGGTTATGCATGAAAGCCGCGTTCTAAATACAAAAAGAGAATTGGTTAGAAGTGCCTTCAAACAATTTAATGATTGAAAAGACTGAGTCATATGCTTTTTAATGCTAAAATAATGCATTGTTGTTTTCAATAGATTAATTACAAGTTATGTAAGAAAATAATGTTTGAAGGGCGAAAATAGAATTCGTTCGAATTAATTTAGAATGATTTAATGACTAGAAGAGACTCAGTGACATGACCTTAAGGCTAAACAAATGCATTGTTGCCTATAATAGATCAACTGCAAGTTATGCACGAAAGTCATGTTTAAATGCCGAATTTCATACGAAGTGATTTAGAAAGATTTAATGACTAAAAGAGACGCAAAAATATGACTTTAAGTGTAAAAAAATGCATAGTTGCCATCAATAGATCAATTGCAAATTATGCATGAAAGTTGCGTTCTAAATGCAAAAAGAGAATTGGTTCGAAGTGCCTTCAAACAATTTAGTGATTGAAAAGCCTGAGTGATATGCTTTTTAATGCGAAAATAATGCATTGTTTTCTTCAATAGATTAAATACAATTTATGTAAGAAAATAATGTTTAAAGGGCGCAAATAGAATTTGTTCGAATTAATTTAGAATGATTTAATGACTAGAAGAGACTCAGTGACATGACTTTAAGGCTAAACAAATGCATTGTTGCCTTCAATAGATCAACTGCAAGTTACGCACGAAAGTCATGTTTAAATGCCGAATTTCATACGAAGTGATTTAGAAAGATTTACTGACTAAAAGAGACGCGAAAATATGACTTTAAGGCTTAAAAAATGCATAGTTGCCATCAATAGATCGATTGCAAGTTATGCATGAAAGTCGCGTTCTAAATGCAAAAAGAGAATTGGTTCGAAGTGCCTTCAAACAATTTAATGATTGAAAAGACTGAGTCACATGCTTTTTAATGCTAAAATAATGCATTGATGTCTTCATTATACTAATTACAAGTTATGTAAGAAAATAATGTTTGAAGGGCGATAATAGAATTCGTTCGAATTAATTTAGAATGATTTAATGACTAGAAGAGACTCAGTAACATGACTTCAAGGCTAAACAAATGCATTGTTGCCTATAATAGATCAACTGCAAGTTATGCACGAAAGTCATGTTTAAATGCCGAATTTCATACGAAGTGATTTAGAAAGATTTAATGGCTAAAAGAGACGCAAAAATATGGCTTTAAGGGTAAAAAAATGCATAGTTGCCATCAATAGATCAATTGCAAATTATGCATGAAAGTTGCGTTCTAAATGCAAAAAGAGAATTGGTTCGAAGTGCCTTGAAACAATTTAGTGATTGAAAAGACTGAGTGATATGCTTTTTAATGCGAAAATAATGCATTGTTTTCTTCAATAGATTAAATACAAGTTATGTAAGAAAATAAAGTTCGAAGGGCGCAAATAGAATTTGTTCGAATTAATTTAGAATGATTTAATGACAAGAAGAGACTCAGTGACATGACTTTATGGCTAAACAAGTGCCTTGTTGCCTATAGTAGATCAACAACAAGTTATGCACGGAAGTCATGTTTAAATGCCGAATTTCATACGAAGTGATTTAGAAAGATTTAATGACTAAAAGAGACGCGAAAATATGACTTTAAGGCTTAAAAAATGCATAGTTGCCATCAATAGATCGATTGCAAGTTATGCATGAAAGTCGCGTTCTAAATGCAAAAAGAGAATTGGTTCGAAGTGCCTTCAAACAATTTAATGATTGAAAAGACTGAGTCATATGCTTTTTAATGCTAAAATAATGCATTGTTGTCTTCATTATATTAATTACAAGTTATGTACGAAAATAATGTTTGAAGGGCGATAATAGAATTCGTTCGAATTAATTTAGAATGATTTAATGACTAGAAGAGACTCAGTAACATGACTACAAGGCTAAACAAATGCATTGTTGCCTATAATAGATCAACTGCAAGTTATGCACGAAAGTCATGTTTAAATGCCGAATTTCATACGAAGTGATTTAGAAAGATTTAATGACTAAAAGAGACGCAAAAATATGGCTTTAAGGGTAAAAAAATGCATAGTTGCCATCAATAGATCAACTGCAAATTATGCATGAAAGTTGCGTTCTAAATGCAAAAAGAGAATTGGTTCGAAGTGCCTTGAAACAATTTAGTGATTGAAAAGACTGAGTGATATGCTTTTTAATGCGAAAATAATGCATTGTTTTCTTCAATAGATTAAATACAAGTTATGTAAGAAAATAAAGTTCGAAGGGCGCAAATAGAATTTGTTCGAATTAATTTAGAATGATTTAATGACTAGAAGAGACTCAGTGACATGACTTTAAGGCTAAACAAATGCATTGTTGCCTATAGTAGATCAACTACAAGTTATGCACGAAAGTCATGTTTAAATGCCGAATTTCATACGAAGTGATTTAGAAAGATTTAATGACTAAAAGAGACGCGAAAATATGACTTTAAGGCTTAAAAAATGCATAGTTGCCATCAATAGATCGATTGCAAGTTATGCATGAAAGTCGCATTCTAAATGCAAAAAGAGAATTGGTTCGAAGTGCCTTCAAACAATTTAATGATTGAAAAGACTGAGTCATATGCTTTTTAATGCTAAAATAATGCATTGTTGTCTTCATTATACTAATTACAAGTTATGTAAGAAAATAATGTTTGAAGGGCGATAATAGAATTCGTTCGAATTAATTTAGAATGATTTAATGACTAGAAGAGACTCAGTAACATGACTTCAAGGCTAAACAAATGCATTGTTGCCTATAATAGATCAACTGCAAGTTATGCACGAAAGTCATGTTTAAATGCCGAATTTCATACGAAGTGATTTAGAAAGATTTAATGACTAAAAGAGACGCAAAAATATGGCTTTAAGGTTAAAAAAATGCATAGTTGCCATCAATAGATCAATTGCAAATTATGCGTGAAAGTTGCGTTCTAAATGCAAAAAGAGAATTTGTTCGAAGTGCCTTGAAACAATTTAGTGATTGAAAAGACTGAGTGATATGCTTTTTAATGCGAAAATAATGCATTGTTTTCTTCAATAGATTAAATACAAGTTATGTAAGAAAATAAAGTCGAAGGGCGCAAATAGAATTTGTTCGAATTAATTTAGAATGATTTAATGACTAGAAGAGACTCAGTGACATGACTTTAAGGCTAAACTAATGCATTGTTGCCTATAGTAGATCAACTACAAGTTATGCACGAAAGTCATGTTTAAATGCCGAATTTCATACGAAGTGATTTAGAAAGATTTACTGACTAAAAGAGACGCAAAAATATGACTTGAAGGGTAAAAAAATGCATAGTTGCCATCAGCAGATCAATTGCAAATTATGCATGAAAGTTGCGTTTTAAATGCAAAAAGAGAATTCGTTCGAAGTGCCTCCAAACAATTTAATGATTGAAAAGACTGAGTGATATGCTTTTTAATGCGAAAATAATGCATTATTTTCTTCAATAGATTAAATACAAGTTATGTAAGAAATTAAAGTTCGAAGGGCGCATGTAGAATTTGTTTGAATTAATTTAGAATGATTTCATGACAAGAAGAGACTCAGTGACATGACTTTATGGCTAAACAAGTGCCTTGTTGCCTATAGTAGATCAACAACAAGTTATGCACGAAAGTCATGTTTAAATGCCGAATTTCATACGAAGTGATTTAGAAAGATTTAATGACTAAAAGAGACGCGAAAATATGACTTTAAGGCTTAAAAACTGCATAGTTGCCATCAATAGATCGATTGCAAGTTATGCATGAAAGTCGCGTTCTAAATGCAAAAAGAGAATTGGTTCGAAGTGCCTTCAAACAATTTAATGATTGAAAAGACTGAGTCATATGCTTTTTAATGCTAAAATAATGCATTGTTGTCTTCATTATATTAATTACAAGTTATGTAAGAAAATAATGTTTGAAGGGCGATAATAGAATTCGTTCGAATTAATTTAGAATGATTTAATGACTAGAAAAGACTCAGTAACATGACTTCAAGGCTAAACAAATGCATTGTTGCCTATAATAGATCAACTGCAAGTTATGCACGAAAGTCATGTTTAAATGCCGAATTTCATACGAAGTGATTTAGAAAGATTTAATGACTAAAAGAGACGCAAAAATATGACTTTAAGGCTAAAAAAATGCATAGTTGCCATCAATAGATCAATTGCAAATTATACATGAAAGTTGCGTTCTAAATGCAAAAAGAGAATTGGTTCGAAGTCCCCTCAAACAATTTAGTGATTGAAAAGACTGAGTGATATGCTTTTTAATGCGAAAATAATGCATTGTTTTCTTCAATAGATTAAATACAAGTTATGTAAGAAAATAAAGTTCGAAGGGCGCAAATAGAATTTGTTCGAATTAATTTAGAATGATTTAATGACTAGAAGAGACTCAGTGACATGACTTTAAGGCTAAACAAATGCATTGTTGCCTATAGTAGATCAACTACAAGTTATGCACGAAAGTCATGTTTAAATGCCGAATTTCATACCAAGTGATTTAGAAATATTTACTGACTAAAAGAGACGCGAAAATATGACTTTAAGGGTAAAAAAATGCATAGTTGCCATCAATTGATCAATTGCAAATTATGCATGAAAGCAGCGTTTTAAATGCAAAAAGAGAATTGGTTCGAAGTGCCTTCAAACAATTTAATCATTGAAAAGACTGAGTGATATGCTTTTGAATGCGAAAATAATGCAATGTTTTCTTCAATAGATTAATTACAAGGTATGTAAGAAAAAAATGATTGAAGTGCGCAAATAGAATTTGTTCGAATTAATTTAGAATGATTTAATGACTAGAAGAGACTCAGTGACATGACTTTAAGGCTAAACAAATGCATTGTTGGCTTCAATGGATCAACTGCAAGTTACGCACGAAAGTCATGTTTAAAGGCCGAAATTCGTTCGAAGTGATTTAGAATGATTTACTGAAAAATAGAGACGCAAAAATATGACTTTAAGGCTAAAAAAATGCATAGTTGCCATCAATAGATCAATTACAAGTTATGCATGAAAGTCGCGTTCTAAATGCAAAAAGAGAATTGGTTCGAAGTGCCTTCAAACAATTTTATGGTTGAAAAGACTGAGTGATATGCTTTTTAATGCGAAAATAATGCATTGTTTTCTTCAATAGATTAATTACAAGTTATGTAAGAAAATAATGTTTGAAGGGCGCAAATAGAATTTGTTCGAATTAATTTAGAATGATTTAATGACTAGAAGAGACTCAGTGACATGACTTTAAGGCTAAACAAATGCATTGTTGCCTTCAATAGATCAACTGCAAGTTACGCACGAAAGTCATGTTTAAAGGCCGAAATTCGTTCGAAGTGATTTAGAATGATTTACTGTAAAAAAGAGACGCAAAAAATATGACTTTAAAGCTAAGAAAATGCATAGTTGCCATCAATAGATCAATTACAAGTTATTCATGAAAGTCGCGTTTTAAATGCAAAAACAGAATTGGTTCGAAGTGCCTTCAAGCAATTTAATGATTGAAAAGACTGAGTCATATGCTTTTTAATGCTAAAATAATGCATTGTTGTTTTCAATATATTAATTACAAGTTATGTAAGAAAATAATGTTTGACGGGCGAAAGTAGAATTCATTTGAATTAATTTAGAATGATTTAATGACTAGAAGAGACTCGGTGACATGACTTTAAGGCTAAACAAATGCATTGTTGCCTATAGTAGATCAACTGCAAGTTATGCACAAAAGTCATGTTTAAATGCCGAATTTCATACGAAGTGATTTAGAAAGATTTAATGGCTAAAAGAGACGCAAAAATATGACTTTAAGGCTTAAAAAATGCATAGTTGCCATCAATAGATCAATTGCAAGTTATGCATGAAAGTCGCGTTCTAAATGCAAAAAGGGAATTGGTTCGAAGTGCCTTCAAACAATTTAATGATTGAAAAGATTGAGTGATATGCTTTTTAATGCGAAAATAATGCATTGTTTTCTTCAATAGATTAATTACAAGTTATGTAAGGAAATAATGTTTGAAGGGCGTAAATAGAATTTGTTCGAATTAATTTAGAATGATTTAATGACTAGAAGAGACTCAGTGACATGACTTTAAGGCTAAACAAATGCGTTGTTGCCTATAGTAGATCAACTGCAAGTTATGCACGAAAGTCATGTTTAAAGGCCGAATTTCGTTCGAAGTGATTTAGAATGATTTACTGACAAAAAGAGACGCAAAAATATGACTTTAAGGCTAAAAAAATGCATAGTTGCCGTCAATAGATCAATTGCAAGTTATGAATGAAAGTCGCGTTCTAAATGCAAAAAGGGAATTGGTTCGAAGTGCCTTCAAACAATTTAATGATTGAAAAGAATGAGTGATATGCTTTTTAATGCGAAAATAATGCATTGTTTTCTTCAATAGATTAATTACAAGTTATGTAAGAAAATAATATTTGAAGGGCGATAATAGAATTCGTTCGAATTAATTTAGAATGATTTAATGACTAGAAGAGACTCAGTGACATGACCTTAACGCTAAACAAATGCATTGTTGCCTATAATAGATCAACTGCAGGTTATGGACGAAAGTCATGTTTAAATGCCGAATTTCATACGAAGTGATTTAGAATGATTTACAGACTAAAAGAGACGCAAAAATATGACTTTAAGGCTAAAAATATGCATAGTTGCCATCAATTGATCAATTGCAAATTATGCATGAAAGTTGCGTTTTAAATGCAAAAAGAGAATTGGTTCGAAGTGCCTTCAAACAATTTAATGATTGAAAAGACTGAGTGATATGCTTTTGAATGCGAAAATAATGTATTGTTTTCTTCAATAGATTAATTACAAGTTATGTAAGAAAATAATGTTTGAAGGGCGCAAATAGGATTTGGTCGAATTAATTTAGAATGATTTAATGACTAGAAGAGACTCAGTGACATGACTTTAAGGCTAAACAAATGCATTGTTGCCTTCAATAGATCAACTGCAAGTTACGCACGAAAGTCATGTTTAAAGTCCGAAATTCGTTCGAAGTGATTTAGAAAGATTTAATGGCTAAAAGAGACGCAAAAATATGACTTTAAAGCTTAAAAAATGCATAGTTGCCATCAATAGATCAATTGCAAGTTATCCATGAAAGTCGAGTTCTAAATGCAAAAAGAGAATTGGTTCGAAGTGCCTTCAAACAATTTAATGATCGAAAAGACTGAGTCATATGCTTTTTAATGCTAAAATAATGCATTGTTGTTTTCAATAGATTAATTACAAGTTAAGTAAGAAAATAATGTTTGAAGGGCGAAAATAGAATTCATTCAAATTAATTTAGAATGATTTAATGACTAGAAGAGACTCAGTGACATGACTTTAAGGCTAAACAAATGCATTGTTGCCTATAGTAGATCAGCTGCAAGTTATGCACGAAAGTCATGTTTAAATGCCGAATTTCATACAAAGTGATTTAGAAAGATTTAATGACTAAAAGAGACGCAAAAATATGACTTTAAGGCTTAAAAAAATGCTTAGTTGCCATCAATAGATCAATTGCAAGTTATGCATGAAAGCCGCGCTGTAAATGCAAAAAGAGAATTCGTTCGAAGTGACTTCAAACAATTTCATGATCGAAAAGACTGAGTCATATGCTTTTTAGTGCTAAGATAATGCATTGTTGTTTTCAATAGATTAATTCCAAGTTATGTAAGAAAATAATGTTTGAAGGGCGAAAGTAGAATTCGTTCGAATTAATTTAGAATGATTTAATGACTAGAAGAGACTTAGTGACATGACTTTAAGGCTCAACAAATGCATTGTTGCCTAGAGTAGATCAACTCCAAGTTATGCACGAAAGTCATGTTTAAATGCCGAATTTCATACGAAGTGATTTAGAAAGATTTAATGACTAAAAGAGACGCAAAAATAAGACTTTAAGGGTTAAAAAATGCATAGTTGCCATCAATTAATCAATTGCAAATTATGCATGAAAGTTGCGTTCTAAATGCAAAAAGTGAATTGGTTCGAAGTGCCTTCAAACAATTTTATGATTGAAAAGGCTGAGTGATATGCTTTTTAATGCGAAAATAATGCATTGTTTTCTTCCATAGATTAATTACAAGTTATGTAAGAAAATAATGTTTGATGGGCGCAAATAGAATTTGTTCGAATTAATTTAGAATGATTTAATGACTAGAAGAGACTCAGTGACATGACTTTAAGGCTAAACAAATGCATTGTTGCCTTCAATAGATCAACTGCAAGTTACGCGCGAAAGTCATGTTTAAAGGCGGCAATTCGTTCGAAGTGATTTAGAATGATTTACTGTAAAAAAGAGACGCAAAAAATATGACTTTAAAGCTAAGAAAATGCATAGTTGCCATCAATAGATCAATTACAAGTTATTCATGAAAGTCGCGTTCTAAATGCAAAAACAGAATTGGTTCGAAGTGCCTTCAAGCAATTTAATGATTGAAAAGACTGAGTCATATGCTTTTTAATGCTAAAATAATGCATTGTTGTTTTCAATAGATTAATTACAAGTTATGTAAGAAAATAATGTTTGACGGGCGAAAGTAGAATTCGTTCGAATTAATTTAGAATGATTTAATGACTAGAAGAGACTCAGTGACATGACTTTAAGGCTAAACAAATGCATTGTTGCCTAGAGTAGATCAACTGCAAGTTATGCACGAAAGTCATGTTTAAATGCCGAATTTCATACGAAGTGATTTAGAAAGATTTAATGGCTAAAAGAGATGCAAAAATATGACTTTAAGCCTTAAAAAATGCATAGTTGCCATCAATTAATCAATTGCAAATTATGCATGAAAGTTGCGTTCTAAATGCAAAAAGTGAATTGGTTCGAAGTGCCTTCAAACAATTTTATGATTGAAAAGGCTGAGTGATATGCTTTTTAATGCGAAAATAATGCATTGTTTTCTTCCATAGATTAATTACAAGTTATGTAAGAAAATAATGTTTGATGGGCGCAAATAGAATTTGTTCGAATTAATTTAGAATGATTTAATGACTAGAAGAGACTCAGTGACATGACTTTAAGGCTAAACAAATGCATTGTTGCCTTCAATAGATCAACTGCAAGTTACGCGCGAAAGTCATGTTTAAAGGCCGAAATTCGTTCGAAGTGATTTAGAATGATTTACTGTAAAAAAGAGACGCAAAAAATATGACTTTAAAGGTAAGAAAATGCATAGTTGCCATCAATAGATCAATTACAAGTTATTCATGAAAGTCGCGTTCTAAATGCAAAAACAGAATTGGTTCGAAGTGCCTTCAAGCAATTTAATGATTGAAAAGACTGAGTCATATGCTTTTTAATGCTAAAATAATGCATTGTTGTTTTCAATAGATTAATTACAAGTTATGTAAGAAAATAATGTTTGACGGGCGAAAGTAGAATTCGTTCGAATTAATTTAGAATGATTTAATGACTAGAAGAGACTCAGTGACATGACTTTAAGGCTAAACAAATGCATTGTTGCCTAGAGTAGATCAACTGCAAGTTATGCACGAAAGTCATGTTTAATTGCCGAATTTCATACGAAGTGATTTAGAAAGATTTAATGGCTAAAAGAGATGCAAAAATATGACTTTAAGCCTTAAAAAATGCATAGTTGCCATCAATAGATCAATTACAAGTTATGCATGAAAATCGCGTTCTATATGCAAAAAGAGAATTGGTTCGAAGTGCATTCAAACAATTTAATGATTGAAAAGACTGAGTGATATGCTTTTTAATGCTAAAATAATGCATTGTTGTCTTCAATAGATTAATTACAAGTTATGTAAGAAAATAATATTTGAAGGGCGATAATAGAATTCATTCGAATTAATTTAGAATGATTTAATGACTAGAAGAGACTCAGTGACATGACTTTAAGGCTAAACAAATGCATTGTTGCCTATAGTAGATCAACTGCAAGTTATGCACGAAAGTCATGTTTAAATGCCGAATTTCATACGAAGTGATTTAGAAAGATTTAATGACTAAAAGAGATGCAAAAATATGACTTTAAGGGTAAAAAAATGCATAGTTGCCATCAATTGATCAATTGCAAATTATGCATAAAAGTTGCGTTTTAAATGCAAAAAGAGAATTGGTTCGAAGTGCCTTCAAACAATTTAATGATTGAAAAGACTGAGTGATATGCTTTTGAAGGCGAAAATAATGTATTGTTTTCTTCAATAGATTAATTACAAGTTATGTAAGAAAATAATGATTGAAGGGCGCAAATAGGATTTGTTCGAATTAATTTAGAATGATTTAATGACTAGAAGAGACTCAGTGACATGACTTTAAGGCTAAACAAATGCATTGTTGCCTATAGTAGATCAACTACAAGTTATGCACGAAAGTCATGTTTAAATTCCGAATTTCATACGAAGTGATTTAGAAAGATTTAATGACTAAAAGAGACGCGAAAATATGACTTTAAGGCTTAAAAAATGCATTGTTGCCATCAATAGATCGATTGCAAGTTATGCATGAAAGTCGCGTGCTAAATGCAAAAAGAGAATTGGTTCGAAGTGCCTTCAAACAATTTAATGATTGAAAAGACTGAGTCATATGCTTTTTAATGCTAAAATACTGCATTGTTGTCTTCATTATACTAATTACAAGTTATGTAAGAAAATAATGTTTGAAGGGCGATAATAGAATTCGTTCGAATTAATTTAGAATGATTTAATGACTAGAAGAGACTCAGTGACATGACTTTAAGGCTAAACAAATGCATTGTTGCCTTCAATAGATCAACTGCAAGTTACGCACGAAAGTCATGTTTAAAGGCCGAAATTCGTTCGAAGTGATTTAGAAAGATATAATGGCTAAAAGAGACCCAAAAATATGACTTTAAAGCTTAAAAAATGCATAGTTGCCATCAATAGATCAATTGCAAGTTATGCTTGAAAGTCGAGTTCTAAATGCAAAAAGAGAATTGGTTCGAAGTGCCTTCAAACAATTTAATGATTGAAAAGACTGAGTGATATGCTTTTGAATGCGAAAATAATGTATTGTTTTCTTCAATAGATTAATTACAAGTTATGTAAGAAAATAATGATTGAAGGGCGCAAATAGGATTCGTTCGAATTAATTTAGAATGATTTAATGACTAGAAGAGACTCAGTGACATGACTTTAAGGCTAAACAAATGCATTGTTGCCTATAGTAGATCAACTGCAAGTTATGCACGAAAGTCATGTTTAAATGCCGAATTTCATACGAAGTGATTTAGAAAGATTTAATGACTAAAAGAGACGCGAAAATATGACTTTAAGCCTTAAACCATGCAGAGTTGCCATCAATAGATCAATTGCAAGTTATGCATGAAAGTCGCGTTCTAAATGCAAAAAGAGAATTGGTCCGAAGTGCTTTCAAACAATTTAATGATTGAAAAGACTGAGTCATATGCTTTTTAATGCTAAAATAATGCATTGTTGTTTTCAATAGATTAATTACAAGTTATGTAAGAAAATAATGTTTGAAGGGCGAAAATAGAATTCGTTGGAATTAATTTAGAATGATTTAATGACTAGAAGAGACTCAGTGACATGACTTTAAGGCTAAACAAATGCATTGTCGCCTATAGTAGATCAACTGCAAGTTATGCACGAAAGTCATGTTTAAATGCCGAATTTCATACGAAGTGATTTAGAAAGATTTAATGACTAAAAGAGACGCGAAAATATGACTTTAAGGGTAAAAGAATGCATAGTTGCCATCAATAGATCAATTGCAAGTTATGCATGAAAGTCGCGTTCTAGATGCAAAAAGAGAATTGGTTCAAAGTGCCTTCAAACAATTTAATGATTGAAAACACTGAGTGATATGCTTTTTAATGCGAAAATAATGCATTGTTTTCTTCAATAGATTAATTACAAGTAATGTAAGAAAATAATGTTTGAAGGGCGAAAATAGAATTCGTTCGAATTAATTTAGAATGATTTAATGACTAGAAGAGACTCAGTGACATGACTTTAAGGCTAAACAAATGCATTGTCGGCTATAGTAGATCAACTGCAAGTTATGCACGAAAGTCATGTTTAAATGCCGAATTTCATACGAAGTGATTTAGAAAGATTTAATGACTAAAAGAGACGCGAAAATATGACTTTAAGGCTTAAACAATGCATAGTGGCCATCAATAGATCAATTGCAAGTTATGCATGAAAGTCGCGTTCTAAATGCAAAAAGAGAATTGGTTCGAAGTGCCTTCAAACAATTTAATGATTGAAAAGACTGAGTCATATGCTTTTTAATGCTAAAATAATGCATTGTTGTTTTCAATAGATTAATTACAAGTTATGTAAGAAAATAATGTTTGAAGGGCGAAAATAGAATTCGTTCGAATTAATTTAGAATGATTTAATGACTAGAAGAGACTCAATGACATGACTTTAAGGCTAAACAAATGCATTGTTGCCTATAATAGATCAACTGCAATTTATGCACGAAAGTCATGTTTAAATGCCGAATTTCATACGAAGTGATTTAGAAAGATTTATTGACTAAAAAAGACGCAAAAATATGACTTTAAGGGTAAAAAAATGCATAGTTGCCATCAATTGATCAATTGCAAATTATGCATGAAACCAGCGTTTTAAATGCAAAAAGAGAATTGGTTCGAAGTGCCTTCAAACAATTTAATGACTGAAAAGACTGAGTGATATGCTTTTGAATGCGAAAATAATGCAATGTTTTCTTCAATAGATTAATTACAAGTTATGTAAGAAAATAATGATTGAAGGGCGCAAATAGAATTTGTTCGAATTAATTTAGAATGATTTAATGACTAGAAGAGACTCAGTGACATGACTTTAAGGCTAAACAAATGCATTGTTGCCTTCAATGGATCAACTGCAAGTTACGCACGAAAGTCATGTTTAAAGGCCGAAATTCGTTCGAAGTGATTTAGAATGATTTACTGAAAAATAGAGACGTAAAAATATGACTTTAAGGCTAAAAAAATGCATAGTTGCCATCAATAGATCAATTACAAGTTATGCATGAAAGTCGAGTTCTAAATGCAAAAAGATAATTGGTTCGAAGTGCCTTCAAACAATTTAATGATCGAAAAGACTAAGTCATATGCTTTTTAATGCTAAAATAATGCATTGTTGTTTTCAATAGATTAATTACAAGTTATGTAAGAAAATAATGTTTGAAGGGCGAAAATAGAATTCATTCAAATTAATTTAGAATGATTTAATGACTAGATGAGACTCAGTGACATGACTTTAAGGCTAAACAAATGCATTGTTGCCTATAGTATATCAGCTGCAAGTTATGCACGAAAGTCATGTTTAAATGCCGAATTTCATACGAAGTGATTTAGAAAGATTTAATGACTAAAAGAGATGCAAAAATATGACTTTAAGGCTTAAAAAAATGCTTAGTTGCCATCAATACATCAATTGCAAGTTATGCATGAAAGTCGCGCTGTAAATGCAAAAAGAGAATTCGTTCGAAGTGACTTCAAACAATTTCATGATCGAAAAGACTGAGTCATATGCTTTTTAGTGCTAAGATAATGCATTGTTGTTTTCAATAGATTAATTACAAGTTATGTAAGAAAATAATGTTTGAAGGGCGAAAGTAGAATTCGTTCGAATAAATTTAGAATGATTTAATGACTAGAAGAGACTCAGTGACATGACTTTAAGGCTCAACAAATGCATTGTTGCCTAGAGTAGATCAACTCCAAGTTATGCACGAAAGTCATGTTTAAATACCGAATTTCATACGATGTGATTTAGAATGATTTACTGAAAAAAAGAGACGCAAAAATATGACTTTAAAGCTAAAAAAATGCATAGTTGCCATCAATAGATCAATTACAAGTTATGCATGAAAGTCGCCTTCTAAATGCAAAAACAGAATTGGTTCGAAGTGCCTTCAAGCAATTTAATGATTGAAAAGACTGAGTCATATGTTTTTTAATGCTAAAATAATGCATTGTTGTTTTCAATAGATTAATTACAAGTTATGTAAGAAAATAATGTTTGACGGGCGAAAGTAGAATTTGTTCGAATTAATTTAGAATGATTTAATGACTAGAAGAGACTCAGTGACATGACTTTAAGGCTAAACAAATGCATTGTTGCCTATAGTAGATCAACTGCAAGTTATGCACGAAAGTCATGTTTAAAAGCCGAATTTCATACGAAGTGATTTAGAATGATTTACTGACTAAAAGAGACGCAAAAATATGACTTTAAGGCTTAAAAAATGCATAGTTGCCATCAATAGATCAATTGCATGTTATGCATGAAAGTCGCGTTCTAAATGCAAAAAGAGAATTGGTTCGAAGTGCCTTCAAACAATTTAATGATTGAAAAGACTGAGTCATTTGCTTTTTAATGCTAAAATAATGCATTGTTGTTTTCAATAGATTAATTACAAATTATGTAAGAAAATAATGTTTGAAGGGCGATAATAGAATTCGTTCGAATTAATTTAGAATGATTTAATGACTAGAAGAGACTCAGTAACATGACTTCAAGGCTAAACAAATGCATTGTTGCCTATAATAGATCAACTGCAAGTTATGCACGAAAGTCATGTTTAAATGCCGAATTTCATACGAAGTGCTTTAGAAAGATTTAATGACTAGAAGAGACGCAAAAATATGACTTTAAGGGTAAAAAAATGCATAGTTGCCATCAATAGATCAATTGCAAATTATGCATGAAAGTTGCGTTCTAAATGCAAAAAGAGAATTGCTTCGAAGTGCCTTCAAACAATTTAGTGATTGAAAAGACTGAGTGATATGCATTTTAATGCGAAAATAATGCATTGTTTTCTTCAATAGATTAAATACAAGTTATGTAAGAAAATAAAGTTCGAAGGGAGCAAATAGAATTTGTTCGAATTAATTTAGAATGATTTAATGACTAGAAGAGACTCAGTGACATGACTTTAAGGCTAGACAAATGCATTGCCTATAGTAGATCAACTGCAAGTTATGCACGAAAGTCATGTCTAAATGCCGAATTTCATACGAAGTGCTTTAGAAAGATTTAATGACTAAAAGAGACGCAAAAATATGACTTTAAGGGTAAAAAAATGCATAGTTGCCATCAATAGATCAATTGCAAATTATGCATGAAAGTTGCGTTCTAAATGCAAAAAGAGAATTGCTTCGAAGTGCCTTCAAACAATTTAGTGATTGAAAAGACTGAGTGATATGCATTTTAATGCGAAAATAATGCATTGTTTTCTTCAATAGATTAAATACAAGTTATGTAAGAAAATAAAGTTCGAAGGGAGCAAATAGAATTTGTTCGAATTAATTTAGAATGATTTAATGACTAGAAGAGACTCAGTGACATGACTTTAAGGCTAGACAAATGCATTGTTGCCTTCAATAGATCAACTGCAAGTTACGCACGAAAGTCATGTTTAAAGGCCGAAATTCGTTCGAAGTGATTTAGAAAGATTTAATGGCTAAAAGAGACGCAAAAATATGACTTTAAAGCTTAAAAAATGCATAGTTGCCATCAATAGATTAATTGCAAGTTATGCATGAATGTCGAGTTCTAAATGCAAAAAGAGAATTGGTTCGAAGTGCCTTCAAACAATTTAATGATCGAAAAGACTGAGTCATATGCTTTTTAATGCTAAAATAATGCATTGTTGTTTTCAATAGATTAATTACAAGTTATGTAAGAAAATAATGTTTGAAGGGCGAAAATAGAATTCATTCAAATTAATTTAGAATGATTTAATGACTAGAAGAGACTCAGTGACATGACTTTAAGGCTAAACAAATGCATTGTTGCCTATAGTAGATCAGCTGCAAGTTATGCACGAAAGTCATGTTTAAATGCCGAATTTCATACGAAGTGATTTAGAAAGATTTAATGACTAAAAGAAACGCAAAAATATGACTTTAAGGCTTAAAAAAATGCTTAGTTGCCATCAATAGATCAATTGCAAGTTATGCATGAAAGTCGCGCTGTAAATGCAAAAAGAGAATTCGTTCGAAGTGACTTCAAACAATTTCATGATCGAAAAGACTGAGTCATATGCTTTTTAATGCTAAGATAATGCATTGTTGTTTTCAATAGATTAATTACAAGTTATGTAAGAAAATAATGTTTGAAGGGCGAAAGTAGAATTCGTTCGAATTAATTTAGAATGATTTAATGACTAGAAGAGACTCAGTGACATGACTTTAAGGCTCAACAAATGCATTGTTGCCTAGAGTAGATCAACTCCAAGTTATGCACGAAAGTCATGTTTAAATGCCGAATTTCATACGAAGTGATTTAGAAAGATTTAATGACTAAAAGAGACGCAAAAATAAGACTTTAAGGGTAAAAAAATGCATAGTTGCCATCAATTGATCAATTGCAAATTATGCATGAAAGTTGCGTTCTAAATGCAAAAAGTGAATTGGTTCGAAGTGCCTTCAAACAATTTTATGATTGAAAAGGCTGAGTGATATGCTTTTTAATGCGAAAATAATGCATTGTTTTCTTCCATAGATTAATTACAAGTTATGTAAGGAAATAATGTTTGAAGGGCGTAAATAGAATTTGTTCGAATTAATTTAGAATGAGTTAATGACAAGAAGAGACTCAGTGACATGAGTTTAAGGCTAAACAAATGCATTGTTGCCTTCAATAGATCAACTGCAAGTTACGCACGAAAGTCATGTTTGAAGGCCGAAATTCATTCGAAGTGATTTAGAATGATTTACTGTAAAAAAGAGACGCAAAAATATGACTTTAAAGCTAAAAAAATGCATAGTTGCCATCAATAGATCAATTACAAGTTATGCATGAAAGTCGCCTTCTAAATGCAAAAACAGAATTGGTTCGAAGTTCCTTCAAGCAATTTAATGATTGAAAAGACTGAGTCATATGCTTTTTAATGCTAAAATAATGCATCGTTGTTTTCAATAGATTAATTACAAGTTATGTAAGAAAATAATGTTTGACGGGCGAAAGTAGAATTCGTTCGAATTAATTTAGAATGATTTAATGACTAGAAGAGACTCAGTGACATGACTTTAAGGCTAAACAAATGCATTGTTGCCTAGAGTAGATCAACTGCAAGTTATGCACGATAGTCATGTTTAAATGCCGAATTTCATACGAAGTGATTTAGAAAGATTTAATGGCTAAAAGAGATGCAAAAATATGACTTTAAGCCTTAAAAAATGCATAGTTGCCATCAATAGATCAATTACAAGTTATGCATGAAAATCGCGTTATATATGCAAAAAGAGAATTGGTTCGAAGTGCCTTCAAACAATTTAATGATTGAAAAGACTGAGTGATATGCTTTTTAATGCTAAAATAATGCATTGTTGTCTTCAATAGATTAATTACAAGTTATGTAAGAAAATAATATTTGAAGGGCGATAATAGAATTCGTTCGAATTAATTTAGAATGATTTAATGACTAGAAGAGACTCAGTGACATGACTTTAAGGCTAAACAAATGCATTGTTGCCTATAGTAGATCAACTGCAAGTTATGCACGAAAGTCATGTTTAAATGCCGAATTTCATACGAAGTGATTTAGAATGATTTACTGATTAAAAGAGATGCAAAAATATGTCTTTAAGGCTTAAAAAATGCATAGTTGCCATCAATAGATCAATTGCATGTTATGCATGAAAGTCGAGTTCTAAATGCAAAAAGAGAATTGGTTCGAAGTGCCTTCAAACAATTTAATGATTGAAAAGACTGAGTCATTTGCTTTTTAATGCTAAAATAATGCATTGTTGTTTTCATTAGATTAATTACAAGTTATGTAAGAAAACAATGTTTGAAGGGCGATAATAGAATTCGTTCGAATTAATTTAGAATGATTTAATGACTAGAAGAGACTCAGTAACATGACTTCAAGGCTAAACAAATGCATTGTTGCCTATAATAGATCAACTGCAAGTTATGCACGAAAGTCATGTTTAAATGCCGAATTTCATACGAAGTGCTTTAGAAAGATTTAATGACTAAAAGAGACTCAAAAATATGACTTTAAGGGTAAAAAAATGCATAGTTGCCATCAATAGATCAATTGCAAATTATGCATGAAAGTTGCGTTCTAAATGCAAAAAGAGAATTGCTTCGAAGTGCCTTCAAACAATTTAGTGATTGAAAAGACTGAGTGATATGCATTTTAATGCGAAAATAATGCATTGTTTTCTTCAATAGATTAAATACAAGTTATGTAAGAAAATAAAGTTCGAAGGGAGCAAATAGAATTTGTTCGAATTAATTTAGAATGATTTAATGACTAGAAGAGACTCAGTGACATGACTTTAAGGCTAGACAAATGCATTGTTGCCTATAGTAGATCAACTACAAGTTATGCACGAAAGTCATGTTTAAATGCCGAATTTCATACAAAGTTATTTAGAAAGATTTACTGACTAAACGAGACGCAAAAATATGACTTTAAGGGTAAAAAAATGCATTGTTGCCATCAATAGATCAATTGCAAATTATGCATGAAAGTTGCGTTTTAAATGCAAAAAGAGAATTGGTTCGAAGTGCCTTCAAACAATTTAATGATTGAAAAGACTGAGTCATATGCTTTTTAATGCTGAAATAATGCATTGTTGTTTTCAATAGATTAATTACAAGTTATGTAAGAAAATAATGTTTGAAGGGCGAAAATAGAATTCGTTCGAATTAATTTAGAATCATTTAATGACTAGAAGAGACTCAGTGACATGACTTTAAGGTTAAACAAATGCATTGTTGCCTATAGTAGATCAACTGCAAGTTATGCACGAAAGTCATGTTTAAATGCCGAATTTCATACGAAGTGATTTAGAAAGATTTAATGACTAAAACAGATGCAAAAATATGACTTTAAGGCTTAAAAAATGCATTGTTGCCATCAATAGATCAATTACAAGTTATGCATGAAAGTCGCGTTCTAAATGAAAAAAGAGAATTGGTTCGAAGTGCCATCAAACAATTTAATGATCGAAAAGACTGAGTCATATGCTTTTTAATGCTAAAATAATGCATTGTTGTTATCAATAGATTAATTACAAGTTATGTAAGAAAATGATGTTAAAAGGGCGAAAATAGAATTCGTTCGAATTAATTTAGAATGATTTAATGACTAGAAGAGACTCAGTGACATGACTTTAAGGCTCAACAAATGCATTGTTGCCTAGAGTAGATCAACTCCAAGTTATGCACGAAAGTCATGTTTAAATGCCGAATTTCATACGAAGTGATTTAGAAAGATTTAATGACTAAAAGAGACGCAAAAATAAGACTTTAAGGGTAAAAAAATGCATAGTTGCCATCAATTGATCAATTGCAAATTATGCAAGAAAGTTGCGTTTTAAATGCAAAAAGAGAATTTGTTCGAAGTGCCTTCAAACAATTTAATGATTGAAAAGACTGAGTGATATGCTTTTTAATGCTAAAATAATGCATTGTTTTCTTCGATAGATTAATTACAAGTTATGTAAGAAAATAAAGTTTGAAGGGCGATAATAGAATTCGTTTGAATTAATTTAGAATGATTTAATGACTAGAAGAGACTCAGTAACATGACTTCAAGGCTAAACAAATGCATTGTTGCCTATAATAGATCAACTGCAAGTTATGCACGAAAGTCATGTTTAAATGCCGAATTTCATACGAAGTGATTTAGAAAGATTTAATGACTAAAAGAGACGCAAAAATATGACTTTAAGGGTAAAAAAATGCATAGGTGCCATCAATAGATCAATTGCAAATTATGCAAGAAAGTTGCGTTTTAAATGCAAAAAGAGAATTGGTTCGAAGTGCCTTCAAACAATTTAATGATTGAAAAGACTGAGTCATATGCTTTGTAGTGCTAAAATAATGCATTGTTGTTTTCAATAGATTAATTACAAGTTATGTAAGAAAATAATGTTTGAAGGGCGAAAGTAGAATTCGTTCGAATTAATTTAGAATGATTTAATGACTACAAGAGACTCAGTGACATGACTTTAAGGCTAAACAAATGCGTTGTTGCCCATAGTAGATCAACTGCAAGTTATGCACGAAAGTCATGTTTAAAGGCCGAATTTCATTCGAAGTGATTTAGATTGATTTACTGACGAAAAGAGACGCAAAAATATGACTTTAAGGCTAAAAAAATGCATAGTTGCCATCAATAGATCAATTACAAGTTATGCATGAAAGTCGCGTTCTAAATGCAAAAAGAGAATTGGTTCGAAGTGCCATCAAACAATTTAATGATTGAAAAGACTGAGTGATATGCTTTTTAATGCTAAAATAATGCATTGTTGTCTTCAATAGATTAATTACAAGTTATGTAAGAAAATAATGTTTGAAGGGCGATAATAGAATTCGTTCGAATTAATTTAGAATGATTTAATGATTAGAAGAGACTCAGTAACATGACTTCAAGGCTAAACAAATGCATTGTTGCCTATAATAGATCAACTGCAAGTTATGCACGAAAGTCATGTTTAAATGCCGAATTTCATACGAAGTGATTTAGCAAGATTTAATGACTAAAAGAAACGCAAAAATAAGACTTTAAGGGTAAAAAAATGCATAGTTGCCATCAATTGATCAATTGCAAATTATGCATGAAAGTTGCGTTTTCAATGCAAAAAGAGAATTTGTTCGCAGTGCCTTCAAACAATTTAATGATTGAAAAGACTGAGTGATATGCTTTTTAATGCGAAAATAATGCATTGTTTTCTTCAATAGATTAATTACAAGGTATGTAAGAAAATAATGTTTGAAGGGCGCAAATAGAATTTGTTCGAATTAATTTAGAATGATTTAATGACTAGAAGAGACTCAGTGACATGACTTTAAGGCTAAACAAATCCATTGTTGCCTTCAATAGATCAACTGCAAGTTACCCACGAAAGTCATGTTTAAAGACCGAAATTCGTTCGAAGTGATTTAGAATGATTTACTGGAAAAAAGAGACGCAAAAATATGACTTTAAGGCTAAATAAATGCATAGTTGCCATCAATAGATCAATTACAAGTTATGCATGAAAGTCGCGTTCTAAATGCAAGAAGAGAATTGGTTCGAAGTGCCTTCAAACAATTTAATGATTGAAAAGACTGTGTGATATGCTTTTTAATGCTAAAATAATGCATTGTTGTCTTTAATAGATTAATGACAAGTTATGTAAGAAAAGAATGTTTGAAGGGCGATAATAGAATTCGTTCGAATTAATTTCGAATGATTTAATGACTAGAAGAGACTCAGTGACATGACTTTAAGGCTAAACAAATGCATCATTGCCTTGAATAGATCAACTGCAATTTACGCACGAAAGTCATGTTTAAAGGCCGAAATTCGTTCGAAGTGATTTAGAATGATTTACTGACAAAAAGAGACGCAAAAGTATGACTTTAAGGCTAAAAAAATGCATAGTTGCCATCAATAGATCAATTACAGGTTATGCATGAAAGTCCCGTTCTAAATTCAAAAAGAGAATTGGTTCGAAGTGCCTTCAAACAATTTAATGATTGAAAAGACTGAGTCATATGCTTTTTAATGCTAAAATAATGCATTGTTGTATTCAATAGATTAATTACAAGTTATGTAAGAAAATAATGTTTGAAGGGCGAAAGTAGAATTCGTTCGAATTAATTTAGAATGATTTAATGACTAGAAGAGACTCAGTGACATGACTTTAAGGCTAAACAAATGCATTGTTGCCTTCAATAGATCAACTGCAAGTTACGCACGAAAGTCATGTTTAAAGACCGAAATTCGTTCCAAGTGATTTAGAATGATTTACTGAAAAAAACAGACGCAAAAATATGACTTTAAGGCTAAATAAATGCATAGTTGCCATCAATAGATCAATTACTAGTTATGCATGAAAGTCGCGTTCTAAATGCAAAAAGAGAATTGGTTCGAAGTGCCTTCAAACAATTTAATGATCGAAAAGACTGAGTCATATGCTTTTTAATGCTAAAATAATGCATTGTCGTCTTCAATAGATTAATTACAAGTTATGTAAGAAAATAATATTTGAAGGGCGATAATAGAATTCGTTCGAATTAATTTAGAATGATTTACTGACTAGAAGAGACTCAGTAACATGACTTCAAGGCTAAAAAAATGCATAGTTGCCATCAATAGATCAATTACAAGTTACGCATGAAAATCGCGTTCTAAATGCAAAAAGAGAATTGGTTCGAAGTGCCTTCAAACAATTTAATGATTGAAAAGACTGAGTGATATGCTTTTTAATGCGAATATAATGCATTGTTTTCTTCAATAGATTAATTACAAGTTATGTAAGAAAATAATGTTTGAAGGGCGCAAATAGCATTTGTTCGAATTAATTTAGAATGATTTAATGACTAGAAGAGACTCAGTGACATGAATGTAAGGCTAAACAAATGCATTGTTGCCTTCAATAGATCAACTGCAAGTTACGCACGAAAGTCATGTTTAAAGGCCGAAATTCGTTCGAAGTGATTTAGAATGATTTACTGAAAAAAAGAGACGCAAAAATATGACTTTAAGGCTAAAAAAATGCATAGTTGCCATCAATAGATCAATTACAAGTTATGCATGAAAGTCGCGTTCTAAATTGAAAAAGAGAATTGGTTCGAAGTGCCTTCAAACAATTTAATGATTGAAAAGACTGAGTCATATGCTTTTTAATGCTAAAATAATGCATTGTTGTATTCAATAGATTAATTACAAGTTATGTAAGAAAATAATGTTTGAAGGGCGAAAGTAGAATTCGTTCGAATTAATTTAGAATGATTTAATGACTAGAAGAGACTCAGTGACATGACTTTAAGGCTAAACAAATGCATTGTTGCCTTCAATAGATCAACTGCAAGTTGCGCACGAAAGTCATGTTTAAAGGCTGAAATTCGTTCGAAGTGATTTAGAAAGATTTACTGACAAAAAGAGACGCAAAAATAGGACTTTAAGGCTAAAAAAATGCATAGTTGCCATCAATAGATCAATTACAGGTTATGCATGAAAGTCGCGTTCCAAATTCAAAAAGAGAATTGGTTTGAAGTGCCTTCAAACAATTTAATGATTGAAAAGACGAGTCATATGCTTTTTAATGCTAAAATAATGCATTGTTGTTTTCAATAGATTAATTACAAGTTATGTAAGAAAATAATGTTTGAAGGGCGAAAGTAGAATTCGTTCGAATTAATTTAGAATGATTTAATGACTACAAGAGACTCAGTGACATGACTTTAAGGCTAAACAAATGCGTTGTTGCCCATAGTAGATCAACTGCAAGTTATGCACGAAAGTCATGTTTAAATGCCGAATTTCATACGAAGTTATTTAGAAAGATTTAATGGCTAAAAGAGACGCAAAAATATGACTTTAAGCCTTAAAAAATGCATAGTTGCCATCAATAGATCAATTGCAAGTTATGCATGAAAGTCGCGTTCTAAATGCAAAAAGAGAATTGGTTCGAAGTGCCTTCAAACAATTTAATGATTGAAAAGACTGAGTGATATGCTTTTTAATGCTAAAATAATGCATTGTTGTCTTCAACAGATTAATTACAAGTTATGTAAGAAAATAATATTTGAAGGGCGATAATAGAATTCGTTCGAATTAATTTAGAATGATTTAATGACTAGAAGAGACTCAGTGGCATGACCTTAAGGCTAAACAAATGCATTGCTGCCTATATTAGATCAACTGCAAGTTATGCACGAAAGTCATGTTTAAATGCCGAATTTCATACGAAGTGATTTAGAAAGATTTAATGACTAAAAGGGACGCAAAAATAACACTTTAAGGCTAAAAAAATGCATAGTTGCCATCAATAGATCAATTACAAGTTATGCATGAAAATCGCGTTCTAAATGCAAAAAGAGAATTGTTTCGAAGTGCCTTCAAACAATTTAATGATTGAAAAGACTGAGCGATACGCTTTTTCATGCTAAAATAATGCATTGTTGTCTTCAATAGATTAATTACAAGTTATGTAAGAAAATAATGTTTGAAGGGCGAAAGTAGAATTCGTTCGAATTAATTTAGAATGATTTAATGACTAGAAGAGACTTAGTGACATGACCTTAAGGCTAAACAAATGCATTGTTGCCTATTATAGATCAACTGCAAGTTATGCACGAAAGTCATGTTTAAATGCCGAATTTCATACGAAGTGATTTAGAAAGATTTACTCACTAAAAGAGACGCAAAAATATGACTTTAAGGGTAAAAAAATGGATAGTTGCCATCAATTGATCAATTGCAAATTATGCATGAAAGTTGCGTTTTAAATGCAAAAAGAGAATTTGTTCGAAGTGCCATCAAACAATTTAATGATTGAAAAGACTGAGTGATATGCTTTTTAATGCTAAAATAATGCATTGTTGTCTTCAATAGATTAATTACAAGTTATGTAAGAAAATAATGTTTGAAGGGCGATAATAGAATTCGTTCGAATTAATTTCGAATGATTTAATGACTAGAAGAGACTCAGTGACATGACTTTAAGGCTAAACAAATGCATTGTTGCCTTCAATAGATCAACTGCAAGTTGCGCACGAAAGTCATGTTTAAAGGCCGAAATTCGTTCGAAGTGATTTAGAATGATTTACTGACAAAAAGAGATGCAAAAATATGTCTTTATGGCTAAAAAAATGCATAGTTGCCATCAATAGATCAATTACAGGTTATGCATGAAAGTCGCGTTCCAAATTCAAAAAGAGAATTGGTTCGAAGTGCCTTCAAACAATTTAATGATTGAAAAGACTGAGTGATATGCTTTTTAATGCTAAAATAATGCATTGTTGTCTTCAATAGATTAATTACAAGTTATGTAAGAAAATAATGTTTGAAGGGCGATAATAGAATTCGTTCGAATTAATTTAGAATGATTTACTGACTAGAAGAGACTCAGTAAGATGACTTCAAGGCTAAAAAAATGCATAGTTGCCATCAATAGATCAATTACAAGTTACGCATGAAAATCGCGTTCTAAATGCAAAAAGAGAATTGGTTCGAAGTGCCTTCAAACAATTTAATGATTGAAAAGACTGAGTGATATGCTTTTTAATGCGAATATAATGCATTGTTTTCTTCAATAGATTAATTACAAGTTATGTAAGAAAATAATGTTTGAAGGGCGCAAATAGAATTTGTTCGAATTAATTTAGAATGATTTAATGACTAGAAGAGACTCAGTGACATGAATGTAAGGCTAAACAAATGCATTGTTGCCTTCAATAGATCAACTGCAAGTTACGCACGAAAGTCATGTTTAAAGGCCGAAATTCGTTCGAAGTGATTTAGAATGATTTACTGAAAAAAAGGGACGCAAAAATATGACTTTAAGGCTAAAAAAATGCATAGTTGCCATCAATAGATCAATTACAAGTTATGCATGAAAGTCGCGTTCTAAATGCAAAAAGAGAATTGGTTCGAAGTGCCATCAAACAATTTAATGATTGAAAAGACTGAGTGATATGCTTTTTAATGCTAAAATAATGCATTGTTGTCTTCAATAGATTAATTACAAGTTATGTAAGAAAATAATGTTTGAAGGGCGATAATAGAATTCGTTCGAATTAATTTCGAATGATTTAATGACTAGAAGAGACTCAGTGACATGACTTTAAGGCTAAACAAATGCATCGTTGCCTTCAATAGATCAACTGCAATTTACGCACGAAAGTCATGTTTAAAGGCTGAAATTCGTTCGAAGTGATTTAGAATGATTTACTGACAAAAAGAGACGCAAAAATATGACTTTAAGGCTAAAAAAATGCATAGTTGCCATCAATAGATCAATTACAGGTTATGCATGAAAGTCGCGTTCTAAATTCAAAAAGAGAATTGGTTCGAAGTGCCTTCAAACAATTTAATGTTTCAAAAGATTTAGTCATATGCTTTTTAATGCTAAAATAATGCATTGTTGTATTCAATAGATTAATTACAAGTTATGTAAGAAAATAATGTTTGAAGGGCGAAAGTAGAATTCGTTCGAATTAATTTAGAATGATTTAATGACTAGAAGAGACTCAGTGACATGACTTTAAGGCTAAACAAATGCATTGTTGCCTTCAATAGATCAACTGCAAGTTACGCACGAAAGTCATGTTTAAAGGCCGAAATTCGTTCGAAGTGATTTAGAATGATTTACTGACAAAAAGAGACGCAAAAATATGACTTTAAGGCTAAAAAAATGCATAGTTGCCATCAATAGATCAATTACAGGTTATGCATGAAAGTCGCGTTCCAAATTCAAAAAGAGAATTGGTTTGAAGTGCCTTCAAACAATTTAATGATTGAAAAGACGAGTCATATGCTTTTTAATGCTAAAATAATGCATTGTTGTTTTCAATAGATTAATTACAAGTTATGTAAGAAAATAATGTTTGAAGGGCGAAAGTAGAATTCGTTCGAATTAATTTAGAATGATTTAATGACTAGAAGAGACTCAGTGACATGACTTTAAGGCTAAACAAATGCGTTGTTGCCCATAGTAGATCAACTACAAGTTATGCACGAAAGTCATGTTTAAATGCCGAATTTCATACGAAGTGATTTAGAAAGATTTAATGGCTAAAAGAGACGCAAAAATATGACTTTAAGCCTTAAAAAATGCGTAGTTGCCATCAATAGATCAATTGCAAGTTATGCATGAAAGTCGCGTTCTAAATGCAAAAAGAGAATTGGTTCGAAGTGCCTCCAAACAATTTAATGATTGAAAAGACTGAGTGATATGCTTTTTAATGCTAAAATAATGCATTGTTGTCTTCAATAGATTAATTACAAGTTATGTAAGAAAATAATATTTGAAGGGCGATAATAGAATTTGTTCGAATTAATTTAGAATGATTTCATGACTAGAAGAGACTCAGTGGCATGACCTTAAGGCTAAACAAATGCATTGCTGCCTATACTAGATCAACTGCAAGTTATGCGCGAAAGTCATGTTTAAGTGCCGAATTTCATACGAAGTGATTTAGAAAGATTTAATGACTAAAAGGGACGCAAAAATAAGACTTTAAGGCTAAAAAAATGCATAGTTGCCATCAATAGATCAATTACAAGTTATGCATGAAAATCGCGTTCTAAATGCAAAAAGAGAATTGGTTCGAAGTGCCTTCAAACAATTTAATGATTGAAAAGACTGAGTGATACGCTTTTTCATGCTAAAATAATGCATTGTTGTCTTCAATAGATTAATTACAAGTTATGTAAGAAAATAATGTTTGAAGGGCGAAAATAGAATTCATTCGAATTAATTTAGAATGATTTAATGACTAGAAGAGACTTAGTGACATGACCTTAAGGCTAAACAAATGCATTGTTGCCTATAATAGATCAACTGCAAGTTATGCACGAAAGTCATGTTTAAATGCCGAATTTCATACGAAGTGATTTAGAAAGATTTACTCACTAAAAGAGACGCAAAAATATGACTTTAAGGGTAAAAAAATGCATAGTTGCCATCAATTGATCAATTGCAAATTAAGCATGAAAGTTGCGTTTTAAATGCAAAAAGAGAATTTGTTCGAAGTGCCATCAAACAATTTAATGACTGAAAAGACTGAGTGATATGCTTTTTAATGCTAAAATAATGCATTGTTGTCTTCAATAGACTAATTACAAGTTATGTAAGAAAATAATGTTTGAAGGGCGATAATAGAATTCGTTCGAATTAATTTCGAATGATTTAATGACTAGAAGAGACTCAGTGACATGACTTTGAGGCTAAACAAATGCATCGTTGCTTTCAATAGATCAACTGCAATTTACGCACGAAAGTCATGTTTAAAGGCCGAAATTCGTTCGAAATGATTTAGAATGATTTACTGACAAAAAGAGATGCAAAAATATGACTTTAAGGCTAAAAAAATGCATAGTTGCCATCAATAGATCAATTACAGGTTATGCATGAAAGTCGCGTTCCAAATTCAAAAAGAGAATTGGTTCGAAGTGCCTTCAAACAATTTAATGATTGAAAAGACTGAGTGATATGCTTTTTAATGCGAAAATAATGCATTGTTTTCTTCAATAGATTAATTACAAGTTATGTAAGAAAATAATGTTTGAAGGGCGCAAATAGAATTTGTTCGAATTAATTTAGAATGATTTAATGACTAGAAGAGACTCAGTGACATGACTTTAAGGCTAAACAAATGCATTGTTGCCTTCAATAGATCAACTGCAAGTTACGCACGAAAGTCATGTTTAAAGACCGAAATTCGTTCGAAGTGATTTAGAATGATTTACTGAAAAAAAGGGACGCAAAAATATGACTTTAAGGGTAAAAAAATGGATAGTTGCCATCAATTGATCAATTGCAAATTATGCATGAAAGTTGCGTTTTAAATGCAAAAAGAGAATTTGTTCGAAGTGCCATCAAACAATTTAATGATTGAAAAGACTGAGTGATATGCTTTTTAATGCTAAAATAATGCATTGTTGTCTTCAATAGATTAATTACAAGTTATGTAAGAAAATAATGTTTGAAGGGCGATAATAGAATTCGTTCGAATTAATTTCGAATGATTTAATGACTAGAAGAGACTCAGTGACATGACTTTAAGGCTAAACAAATGCATTGTTGCCTTCAATAGATCAACTGCAAGTTGCGCACGAAAGTCATGTTTAAAGGCCGAAATTCGTTCGAAGTGATTTAGAATGATTTACTGACAAAAAGAGATGCAAAAATATGACTTTATGGCTAAAAAAATGCATAGTTGCCATCAATAGATCAATTACAGGTTATGCATGAAAGTCGCGTTCCAAATTCAAAAAGAGAATTGGTTCGAAGTGCCTTCAAACAATTTAATGATTGAAAAGACTGAGTGATATGCTTTTTAATGCTAAAATAATGCATTGTTGTCTTCAATAGATTAATTACAAGTTATGTAAGAAAATAATGTTTGAAGGGCGATAATAGAATTCGTTCGAATTAATTTAGAATGATTTACTGACTAGAAGAGACTCAGTAAGATGACTTCAAGGCTAAAAAAATGCATAGTTGCCATCAATAGATCAATTACAAGTTACGCATGAAAATCGCGTTCTAAATGCAAAAAGAGAATTGGTTCGAAGTGCCTTCAAACAATTTAATGATTGAAAAGACTGAGTGATATGCTTTTTAATGCGAATATAATGCATTGTTTTCTTCAATAGATTAATTACAAGTTATGTAAGAAAATAATGTTTGAAGGGCGCAAATAGAATTTGTTCGAATTAATTTAGAATGATTTAATGACTAGAAGAGACTCAGTGACATGAATGTAAGGCTAAACAAATGCATTGTTGCCTTCAATAGATCAACTGCAAGTTACGCACGAAAGTCATGTTTAAAGGCCGAAATTCGTTCGAAGTGATTTAGAATGATTTACTGAAAAAAAGGGACGCAAAAATATGACTTTAAGGCTAAAAAAATGCATAGTTGCCATCAATAGATCAATTACAAGTTATGCATGAAAGTCGCGTTCTAAATGCAAAAAGAGAATTGGTTCGAAGTGCCATCAAACAATTTAATGATTGAAAAGACTGAGTGATATGCTTTTTAATGCTAAAATAATGCATTGTTGTCTTCAATAGATTAATTACAAGTTATGTAAGAAAATAATGTTTGAAGGGCGATAATAGAATTCGTTCGAATTAATTTCGAATGATTTAATGACTAGAAGAGACTCAGTGACATGACTTTAAGGCTAAACAAATGCATCGTTGCCTTCAATAGATCAACTGCAATTTACGCACGAAAGTCATGTTTAAAGGCTGAAATTCGTTCGAAGTGATTTAGAATGATTTACTGACAAAAAGAGACGCAAAAATATGACTTTAAGGCTAAAAAAATGCATAGTTGCCATCAATAGATCAATTACAGGTTATGCATGAAAGTCGCGTTCTAAATTCAAAAAGAGAATTGGTTCGAAGTGCCTTCAAACAATTTAATGTTTCAAAAGATTTAGTCATATGCTTTTTAATGCTAAAATAATGCATTGTTGTATTCAATAGATTAATTACAAGTTATGTAAGAAAATAATGTTTGAAGGGCGAAAGTAGAATTCGTTCGAATTAATTTAGAATGATTTAATGACTAGAAGAGACTCAGTGACATGACTTTAAGGCTAAACAAATGCATTGTTGCCTTCAATAGATCAACTGCAAGTTACGCACGAAAGTCATGTTTAAAGGCCGAAATTCGTTCGAAGTGATTTAGAATGATTTACTGACAAAAAGGGACGCAAAAATATGACTTTAAGGCTAAAAAAATGCATAGTTGCCATCAATAGATCAATTACAGGTTATGCATGAAAGTCGCGTTCCAAATTCAAAAAGAGAATTGGTTTGAAGTGCCTTCAAACAATTTAATGATTGAAAAGACGAGTCATATGCTTTTTAATGCTAAAATAATGCATTGTTGTTTTCAATAGATTAATTACAAGTTATGTAAGAAAATAATGTTTGAAGGGCGAAAGTAGAATTCGTTCGAATTAATTTAGAATGATTTAATGACTAGAAGAGACTCAGTGACATGACTTTAAGGCTAAACAAATGCGTTGTTGCCCATAGTAGATCAACTACAAGTTATGCACGAAAGTCATGTTTAAATGCCGAATTTCATACGAAGTGATTTAGAAAGATTTAATGGCTAAAAGAGACGCAAAAATATGACTTTAAGCCTTAAAAAATGCGTAGTTGCCATCAATAGATCAATTGCAAGTTATGCATGAAAGTCGCGTTCTAAATGCAAAAAGAGAATTGGTTCGAAGTGCCTCCAAACAATTTAATGATTGAAAAGACTGAGTGATATGCTTTTTAATGCTAAAATAATGCATTGTTGTCTTCAATAGATTAATTACAAGTTATGTAAGAAAATAATATTTGAAGGGCGATAATAGAATTTGTTCGAATTAATTTAGAATGATTTCATGACTAGAAGAGACTCAGTGGCATGACCTTAAGGCTAAACAAATGCATTGCTGCCTATACTAGATCAACTGCAAGTTATGCGCGAAAGTCATGTTTAAGTGCCGAATTTCATACGAAGTGATTTAGAAAGATTTAATGACTAAAAGGGACGCAAAAATAAGACTTTAAGGCTAAAAAAATGCATAGTTGCCATCAATAGATCAATTACAAGTTATGCATGAAAATCGCGTTCTAAATGCAAAAAGAGAATTGGTTCGAAGTGCCTTCAAACAATTTAATGATTGAAAAGACTGAGTGATACGCTTTTTCATGCTAAAATAATGCATTGTTGTCTTCAATAGATTAATTACAAGTTATGTAAGAAAATAATGTTTGAAGGGCGAAAATAGAATTCATTCGAATTAATTTAGAATGATTTAATGACTAGAAGAGACTTAGTGACATGACCTTAAGGCTAAACAAATGCATTGTTGCCTATAATAGATCAACTGCAAGTTATGCACGAAAGTCATGTTTAAATGCCGAATTTCATACGAAGTGATTTAGAAAGATTTACTCACTAAAAGAGACGCAAAAATATGACTTTAAGGGTAAAAAAATGCATAGTTGCCATCAATTGATCAATTGCAAATTAAGCATGAAAGTTGCGTTTTAAATGCAAAAAGAGAATTTGTTCGAAGTGCCATCAAACAATTTAATGACTGAAAAGACTGAGTGATATGCTTTTTAATGCTAAAATAATGCATTGTTGTCTTCAATAGACTAATTACAAGTTATGTAAGAAAATAATGTTTGAAGGGCGATAATAGAATTCGTTCGAATTAATTTCGAATGATTTAATGACTAGAAGAGACTCAGTGACATGACTTTGAGGCTAAACAAATGCATCGTTGCTTTCAATAGATCAACTGCAATTTACGCACGAAAGTCATGTTTAAAGGCCGAAATTCGTTCGAAATGATTTAGAATGATTTACTGACAAAAAGAGATGCAAAAATATGACTTTAAGGCTAAAAAAATGCATAGTTGCCATCAATAGATCAATTACAGGTTATGCATGAAAGTCGCGTTCCAAATTCAAAAAGAGAATTGGTTCGAAGTGCCTTCAAACAATTTAATGATTGAAAAGACTGAGTGATATGCTTTTTAATGCGAAAATAATGCATTGTTTTCTTCAATAGATTAATTACAAGTTATGTAAGAAAATAATGTTTGAAGGGCGCAAATAGAATTTGTTCGAATTAATTTAGAATGATTTAATGACTAGAAGAGACTCAGTGACATGACTTTAAGGCTAAACAAATGCATTGTTGCCTTCAATAGATCAACTGCAAGTTACGCACGAAAGTCATGTTTAAAGACCGAAATTCGTTCGAAGTGATTTAGAATGATTTACTGAAAAAAAGAGACGCAAAAATATGACTTTAAGGCTAAATAAATGCATAGTTGCCATCAATAGATCAATTACAAGTTATGCATGAAAGTCGCGTTCTAAATGCAAAAAGAGAATTGGTTCGAAGTGCCTTCAAACAATTTAATGATTGAAAAGACTGAGTGATATGCTTTTTAATGCTAAAATAATGCATTGTTGTCTTCAAAAGATTAACTACAAGTTATGTAAGAAAATAATGTTTGAAGGGCGATAATAGAATTCGTTCGAATTAATTTAGAATGATTTACTGACTAGAAGAGACTCAGTAACATGACTTCAAGGCTAAAAAAATGCATAGTTGCCATCAATAGATCAATTACAAGTTACGCATGAAAATCGCGTTCTAAATGCAAAAAGAGAATTGGTTCGTAGTGCCTTCAACCAATTTAATGATTGAAAAGACTGAGTGATATGCTTTTTAATGCGAATATAATACATTGTTTTCTTCAATAGATTAATTACAAGTTATGTAAGAAAATAATGTTTGAAGGGCGCAAATAGAATTTGTTCGAATTAATTTAGAATGATTTAATGACTAGAAGAGAGTCAGTGACATGAATGTAAAGCTAAACAAATGCATTGTTGCCTTCAATAGATCAACTGCAAGTTACGCACGAAAGTCATGTTTAAAGGCCGAAATTCGTTCGAAGTGATTTAGAATGATTTACTGACAAAAAGAGATGCAAAAATATGACTTTAAGGCTAAAAAAATGCATAGTTGCCATCAATAGATCAATTACAGGTTATGCATGAAAGTCGCGTTCCAAATTCAAAAAGAGAATTGGTTCGAAGTGCCTTCAAACAATTTAATGATTGAAAAGACTGAGTGATATGCTTTTTAATGCTAAAATAATGCATTGTTGTCTTCAATAGATTAATTACAAGTTATGTAAGAAAATAATGTTTGAAGGGCGAAAATAGAATTCATTCGAATTAATTTAGAATGATTTAATGACTAGAAGAGACTTAGTGACATGACCTTAAGGCTAAACAAATGCATTGTTGCCTATAATAGATCAACTGCAAGTTATGCACGAAAGTCATGTTTAAATGCCGAATTTCATACGAAGTGATTTAGAAAGATTTACTCACTAAAAGAGACGCAAAAATATGACTTTAAGGGTAAAAAAATGCATAGTTGCCATCAATTGATCAATTGCAAATTAAGCATGAAAGTTGCGTTTTAAATGCAAAAAGAGAATTTGTTCGAAGTGCCATCAAACAATTTAATGATTGAAAAGACTGAGTGATATGCTTTTTAATGCTAAAATAATGCATTGTTGTCTTCAATACATTAATTACAAGTTATGTAAGAAAATAATGTTTGAAGGGCGATAATAGAATTCGTTCGAATTAATTTCGAATGATTTAATGACTAGAAGAGACTCCGTGACATGACTTTAAGGCTAAACAAATGCATCGTTGCCTTCAATAGATCAACTGCAATTTACGCACGAAAGTCATGTTTAAAGGCTGAAATTCGTTCGAAGTGATTTAGAATGATTTACTGACAAAAAGAGACGCAAAAATATGACTTTAAGGCTAAAAAAATGCATAGTTGCCATCAATAGATCAATTACAGGTTATGCATGAAAGTCGCGTTCTAAATTCAAAAAGAGAATTGGTTCGAAGTGCCTTCAAACAATTTAATGATTGAAAAGACTGAGTGATATGCTTTTTAATGCTAAAATAATGCATTGTTGTATTCAATAGATTAATTACAAGTTATGTAAGAAAATAATGTTTGAAGGGCGAAAGTAGAATTCGTTCGAAGTAATTTAGAATGATTTAATGACTAGAAGAGACTCAGTGACATGATTTTAAGGCTAAACAAATGCATCGTTGCCTTCAATAGATCAACTGCAATTTACGCACGAAAGTCATGTTTAAAGGCTGAAATTCGTTCGAAGTGATTTAGAATGATTTACTGACAAAAAGAGACGCAAAAATATGATTTTAAGGCTAAAAAAATGCATAGTTGCCATCAATAGATCAATTACAGGTTATGCATGAAAGTCGCGTTCCAAATTCAAAAAGAGAATTGGTTCGAAGTGCCTTCAAACAATTTAATAATTGAAAAGACGAGTCATCTGCTTTTTAATGCTAAAATAATGCATTGTTGTTTTCAATAGATTAATTACAAGTTATGTAAGAAAATAATGTTTGAAGGGCGAAAGTAGAATTCGTTCGAATTAATTTAGAATGATTTAATGACTAGAAGAGACTCAGTGACATGACTTTAAGGCTAAACAAATGCGTTGTTGCCTATAGTAGATCAACTGCAAGTTATGCACGAAAGTCATGTTTAAATGCCGAATTTCATACGAAGTGATTTAGAATGATTTACTGAAAAAAACAGACGCAAAAATATGACTTTAAGGCTAAATAAATGCATAGTTGCCATCAATAGATCAATTACTAGTTATGCATGAAAGTCGCGTTCTAAATGCAAAAAGAGAATTGGTTCGAAGTGCCTTCAAACAATTTAATGATCGAAAAGACTGAGTCATATGCTTTTTAATGCTAAAATAATGCATTGTCGTCTTCAATAGATTAATTACAAGTTATGTAAGAAAATAATGTTTGAAGGGCGAAAATAGAATTCATTCGAATTAATTTAGAATGATTTAATGACTAGAAGAGACTCAGTGACATGACCTTAAGGCTAAACAAATGCATTGTTGCCTATAATAGATCAACTGCAAGTTATGCACGAAAGTCATGTTTAAATGCCGAATTTCATACGAAGTGATTTAGAAAGATTTACTCACTAAAAGAGACGCAAAAATATGACTTTAAGGGTAAAAAAATGCATAGTTGCCATCAATTGATCAATTGCAAATTATGCATGAAAGTTGCGTTTTAAATGCAAAAAGAGAATTTGTTCGAAGTGCCTTCAAACAATTTAATGATTGAAAAGACTGAGTGATATGCTTTTTAATGCGAAAATAATGCATAGTTTTCTTCAATAGATTAATTACAAGTTATGTAAGAAAATAATGTTTGAAGGGCGCAAATAGAATTTGTTCGAATTAATTTAGAATGATTTAATGACTAGAAGAGACTCAGTGACATGACTTTAAGGCTAAACAAAGGCATTGTTGCCTTCAATAGATCAACTGCAAGTTACGCACGAAAGTCATGTTTAAAGACCGAAATTCGTTCCAAGTGATTTAGAATGATTTACTGAAAAAAAGAGACGCAAAAATATGACTTTAAGGCTAAATAAATGCATAGTTGCCATCAATAGATCAATTACAAGTTATGCATGAAAGTCGCGTTCTAAATGCAAAAAGAGAATTGGTTCGAAGTGCCTTCAAACAATTTACTGATTGAAAAGACTGAGTGATATGCTTTTTAATGCTAAAATAATGCATTGTTGTCTTCAATAGATTAACTACAAGTTATGTAAGAAAATAATGTTTGAAGGGCGATAATAGAATTCGTTCGAATTAATTTAGAATGATTTACTGACTAGAAGAGACTCAGTAACATGACTTCAAGGCTAAAAAAATGCATAGTTGCCATCAATAGATCAATTACAAGTTACGCATGAAAATCGCGTTCTAAATGCAAAAAGAGAATTGGTTCGAAGTGCCTTCAAACAATTTAATGATTGAAAAGACTGAGTGATATGCTTTTTAATGCGAATATAATGCATTGTTTTCTTCAATAGATTAATTACAAGTTATGTAAGAAAATAATGTTTGAAGGGCGCAAATAGAATTTGTTCGAATTAATTTAGAATGATTTAATGACTAGAAGAGACTCAGTGACATGACTTTAAGGCTAAACAAATGCATTGTTGCCTTCAATAGATCAACTGCAAGTTACGCACGAAAGTCATGTTTAAAGACCGAAATTCGTTCGAAGTGATTTAGAATGATTTACTGAAAAAAAGAGACGCAAAAATATGACTTTAAGGCTAAATAAATGCATAGTTGCCATCAATAGATCAATTACAAGTTATGCATGAAAGTCGCGTTCTAAATGCAAAAAGAGAATTGGTTCGAAGTGCCTTCAAACAATTTAATGATTGAAAAGACTGAGTGATATGCTTTTTAATGCTAAAATAATGCATTGTTGTCTTCAATAGATTAACTACAAGTTATGTAAGAAAATAATGTTTGAAGGGCGATAATAGAATTCGTTCGAATTAATTTAGAATGTTTTACTGACTAGAAGAGACTCAGTAACATGACTTCAAGGCTACAAAAATGCATAGTTGCCATCAATAGATCAATTACAAGTTACGCATGAAAATCGCGTTCTAAATGCAAAAACAGAATTGGTTCGAAGTGCCTTCAACCAATTTAATGATTGAAAAGACTGAGTGATATGCTTTTTAATGCGAATATAATGCATTGTTTTCTTCAATAGATTAATTACAAGTTATATAAGAAAATAATGTTTGAAGGGCGCAAATACAATTTGTTCGAATTAATTTAGAATGATTTAATGACTAGAAGAGAGTCAGTGACATGAATGTAAAGCTAAACAAATGCATTGTTGCCTTCAATAGATCAACTGCAAGTTACGCATGAAAGTCATGTTTAAAGGCCGAAATTCGTTCGAAGTGATTTAGAATGATTTACTGACAAAAAGAGACGCAAAAATAGGACTTTAAGGCTAAAAAAATGCATAGTTGCCATCAATAGATCAATTACAGGTTATGCATGAAAGTCGCGTTCCAAATTCAAAAAGAGAATTGGTTCGAAGTGCCTTCAAACAATTTAATGATTGAAAAGACGAGTCATCTGCTTTTTAATGCTAAAATAATGCATTGTTATTTTCAATAGATTAATTACGAGTTATGTAAGAAAATAATGTTTGAAGGGCGAAAATAGAATTCATTCGAATTAATTTAGAATGATTTAATGACTAGAAGAGACTCAGTGACATGACCTTAAGGCTAAACAAATGCATTGTTGCCTATAATAGATCAACTGCAAGTTATGCACGAAAGTCATGTTTAAATGCCGAATTTCATACGAAGTGATTTAGAAAGATTTACTCACTAAAAGAGACGCAAAAATATGACTTTAAGGGTAAAAAAATGCATAGTTGCCATCAATAGATCAATTGCAAATTATGCATGAAAGTTGCGTTTTAAATGCAAAAAGAGAATTTGTTCGAAGTGCCTTCAAACAATTTAATGATTGAAAAGACTGAGTGATATGCTTTTTAATGCGAAAATAATGCATAGTTTTCTTCAATAGATTAATTACAAGTTATGTAAGAAAATAATGTTTGAAGGGCGCAAATAGAATTTGTTCGAATTAATTTAGAATGATTTAATGACTAGAAGAGACTCAGTGACATGACTTTAAGGCTAAACAAATGCATTGTTGCCTTCAATAGATCAACTGCAAGTTACGCACGAAAGTCATGTTTAAAGGCTGAAATTCGTTCGAATTGATTCAGAATGATTTACTGAAAAAAAGAGATGCAAAAATATGACTTTAAGGCTAAAAAAATGCATAGCTGCCATCAATTGATCAATTGCAAATTATGCAAGAAAGTTTCGTTTTAAATGCAAAAAGAGTATTGGTTCGAAGTGCCTTCAAACAATTTATTGATCGAAAAGACTGAGTGATATGGTTTTTAATGCTAAAATAATGCATTGTTGTCTTCAATAGATTAATTACAAGTTATGTAAGAAAATATTGTTTGAAGGGCGATAATAGAATTCGTTCGAATTAATTTAGAATGATTTACTGACTAGAAGAGACTCAGTAACATGACTTCAAGGCTAAAAAAATGCATAGTTGCCATCAATAGATCAATTACAAGTTACGTATGAAAATCGCGTTCTACATGCAAAAAGAGAATTGGTTCGAAGTGCCTTCAAACAATTTATTGATTGACGAGACTGAGTGATATGCTTTTTAATGTGAATATAATGCATTGTTTTCTTCAATAGATTAATTACAAGTTATGTAAGAAAATAATGTTTGAAGGGCGCAAATAGAATTTGTTCGAATTAATTTAGAATGATTTAATGACTAGAAGAGACTCAGTGACATGAATGTAAGGCTAAACAAATGCATTGTTGCCTTCAATAGATCAACTGCAAGTTACGCACGAAAGTCATGTTTAAAGGCCGAAATTCGTTCGAAGTGATTTAGAATGATTTACTGACAAAAAGAGACGCAAAAATAGGACTTTAAGGCTAAAAAAATGCATAGTTGCCATCAATAGATGAATTACAGGTTATGCATGAAAGTCGCGTTCCAAATTCAAAAAGAGAATTGGTTCGAAGTGCCTTCAAACAATTTAATGATTGAAAAGACGAGTTATATGCTTTTTAATGCTAAAATAATGCATTGTATTTTTCAATAGATTAATTACAAGTTATGTAAGAAAATAATGTTTGAAGGGCAAAAATAGAATTCGTTCGAATTAATTTAGAATGATTTAATGACTAGAAGAGACTCAGTGACATGACCTTAAGGCTAAACAAAAGCATTCTTGCCTATAATAGATCAACTGCAAGTTATGCACGAAAGTCATGTTTAAATGCCGAATTTCATACGAAGTGATTTAGAATGATTTACTGACTAAAAGAGACGCAAAAAAGGACTTTGAGGCTAAAAAAATGCATAGTTGCCATCAATAGATCAATTGCAAGTTATGCATGAAAGCCACGTTCAAAATACAAAAAGAGAATTGGTTCGAAGTGCCTTCAAACAATTTATTGATCGAAAAGACTGAGTCATATCCTTTTTAATGCGAAAATAATGCCTTGTTTTCTTTGATAGATTAATTACAAGTTATGTAAGAAAATAATGTTTGAAGGGCGAAAATAGAATTCGTTCGAATTAATTTAGAATGATTTAATGACTAGAAGAGACTCAGTGACATGACTTTAAGGCTAAACAAATGCAATGTTGCCTATAGTAGATCAACTGCAAGTTATGGACGAAAGTCATGTTTAAATGCCGAATTTCATACGAAGTGATTTAGAATGATTTACTGACTATAAGAGACGCAAAAAAAAGACTTTAAGGGTAAAAAAATTGCATAGTTGCCATCAATTGATCAATTGCAAATTATGCGAGAAAGTTGCGTTTTAAATGCAAAAAGAGAATTTGTTCGAAGTGCCTTCAAACAATTTAATGACTGAAAAGACTGAGTCATATGCTCTTTAATGCGAAAATAATGGATTGTTTTCTTCGATAGATTAATTACAAGTTATGTAAGAAAATAATGTTTGAAGGGCGAAAATAGAATTCGTTCGAATTAATTTAGAATGATTTAGTGACTAGAAGAGACTCAGTGACATGACTTTAAGGCTAAAGAAAGGCATTGTTGCCTATTGTAGATCAACTGCAAGTTATGCACGAAAGTCATGTTTAAATGCCGAATTTCATACGAAGTGATTTAGAAAGATTTAATGACTAAAAGAGACGCAAAAATATGACTTTAAGGGTAAAAAAATGCACAGTTGCCATCAATAGATCAATTGCAAATTATGCATGAAAGTTGCGTTCTAAATGCAAAAAGAGAATTGGTTCGAAGTGCCTTCAAACAATTTAGTGATTGAAAAGACTGAGTCATATGCTTTTTAATGCTAAAATAATGCATTGTTTTCTTCAATAGATTAAATACAAGTTATGTAAGAAAATAAAGTTCGAAAGGCGCAAATAGAATTTGTTCGAATTAATTTAGAATGATTTAATGACTAGAAGAGACTCAGTGACATGACTTTAAGGCTAAACAAATGCATTGTTGCCTATAGTAGATCAACTACAAGTTATGCACGAAAGTCATGTTTAAATGCCGAATTTCATACAAAGTTATTTAGAAAGATTTACTGACTAAAAGAGATGCAAAAATATGACTTTAAGGGTAAAAAAATGCATTGTTGCCATCAATAGCTCAATTGCAAATTATGCATGAAAGTTGCGTTTTAAATGCAAAAAGAGAACTGGTTCGAAGTGCCTTCAAACAATTTAATGATTGAAAAGACTGAGTGATATGCTTTTTAATGCGAAAATCATGCATTGTTTTCTTCAATAGATTAAATACAAGTTATTTAAGAAAATAAAGTTCGAAGGGCGCAAATAGAATTTGTTCGAATTAATTTAGAATGATTTAATGACTAGAAGAGACTCAGTGACATGACTTTAAGGCTAAACAAATGCATTGTTGTTTATAGTAGATCAACTACAAGTTATGCACGAAAGTCATGTTTAAATGCCGAATTTCATACAAAGTTATTTAGAAAGATTTACTGACTAAAAGAGACGCAAAAATATGACTTTAAGGGTAAAAAAATGCATTGTTGCCATCAATAGATCAATTGCAAATTATGCATGAAAGTTGCGTTTTAAATGCAAAAAGAGAATTGGTTCGAAGTGCCTTCAAACAATTTAATGATTGAAAAGACTGAGTGATATGCTTTTTAATGCGAAAATAATGCATTGTTTTCTTTAATAGATTAAATACAAGTTATTTAAGAAAATAAAGTTCGAAGGGCGCAAATAGAATTTGTTCGAATTAATTTAGAATGATTTAATGACTAGAAGAGACTCAGTGACATGACTTTAAGGCTAAACAAATGCATTGTTGCCTATAGTAGATCAACTACAAGTTATGCATGAAAGTCATGTTTAAATGCCGAATTTCATACGAAGTGATTTAGAATGATTTACTGACTATAAGAGACGCAAAAATAAGACTTTAAGGGTAAAAAAATGCATAGTTGCCATCAATTCATCAATTGCAAATTATGCAAGAAAGTTGCGTTTTAAATGCAAAAAGAGAATTTGTTCGAAATGCCTTCAAACAATTTAATGATTGAAAAGACAGAGTGATATGCTTTTTAATGCGAAAATAATGCATTGTTGTCTTCAATAGATTAATTACAAGTTATGTAAGAAAATAATGTTTGAAAGGCAAAAATAGAATTCGTTCGAATTAATTTAGAATGATTTAATGATTAGAAGAGACTCAGTGACATGACTTTAAGGCTAAACAAATGCATTGTTGCCTATAGTAGATCAACTACAAGTTATGCACGAAAGTCATGTTTAAATGCCGAATTTCGTACAAAGTTATTTAGAAAGATTTACTGACTAAAAGAGACGCAAAAATATGACTTTAAGGCTTAAAAAAGGCATAGTTGCCATCAATAGATCAATTGCAAATTATGCATGAAAGTTGCGTTTTAAATGCAAAAAGAGAATTGGTTCGAAGTGCCTTCAAACAATTTAATGATTGAAAAGACGAGTCATCTGCTTTTTAATGCTAAAATAATGCATTGTTGTTTTCAATAGATTAATTACAAGTTATGTAAGAAAATAATGTTTGAAGGGCGAAAGTAGAATTCGTTCGAATTAATTTAGAATGATTTAATGACTAGAAGAGACTCAGTGACATGACTTTAAGGCTAAACAAATGCATTGTTGCCTATAGTAGATCAACTGCAAGTTATGCACGAAAGTCATGTTTAAATGCCGAATTTAATACGAAGTGATTTAGAAAGATTTAATGACTAAAAGAGACGCAAAAATAAGACTTTAAGGGTAAAAAAATGCATAGTTGCCATCAATTGATCAATTGCAAATTATGCATGAAAGTTGCGTTGTAAATGCAAAAAGAGAATTGGTTCGAAGTGCCTTCAAACAATTTAATGATTGAAACGACTGAGTGATATGCTTTTTAATACGAAAATAATGCATTGTTTTCTTCAATAGATTAATTACAAATTATGTAAGAAAATAATGTTTGAAGGGCGCAAATAGAATTTGTTCGAATTAATTTAGAATGATTTAATGACTAGAAGAGACTCAGTGACATGACTTTAAGGCTAAACAAATGCATTGTTGCCTTCAATAGATAAACTGCAAGTTACGCACGAAAGTCATGTTTAAAGACCGAATTTCGTTCGAAGTGATTTAGAATGATTTACTGACAAAAAGAGACGCAAAAATATGACTTTAAGGCTAAAAAAATGCATAGTTGCCATCAATAGATCAATTACAAGTTATGCATGAAAATCGCGTTCTAAATGCAAAAAGAGAATTGGTTCGAAGTGCCTTCAAGAAATTTAATGATTGAAAAGACTGAGTGATACGCTTTTTCATGCTAAAATAATGCATTGTTGTCTTCAATAGATTAATTACAAGTTATGTATGAAAATAATATTCGAAGGGCGATAATAGAATTCGTTCGAATTAATTTAGAATGATTTAATGACTAGAAGAGACTCAGTGACATGACTTTAAGGCTAAGCAAATGCATTGTTGCCTATAGTAGATCAACTGCAAGTTATGCACGAAACTTATGTTTAAATGCCGAATTTCATACGAAGTGATTTAGAAAGATTTAATGACTAAAAGAGACGCAAGAATATGACTTTAAGGCTTAAAAAATGCATAGTTGCCATCAATAGATCAATTGCAAGTTATGCATGAAAGTCGCGTTTTAAATGCAAAAAGAGAATTGGTTCGAAGTGCCTTCAAACAATTTAATGATTGAAAAGACTGAGTGATATGCTTTTTAATGCGAAAATAATGCATTGTTTTCTTCAATAGATTAATTACAAGTTATGTAAGAAAATAATGTTTGAAGGGAACATATAGAATTTGTTCGAATTAATTTAGAATGATTTAATGACTAGAAGAGACTCAGTGACATGACTTTAAGGCTAAACAAATGCATTGTTGCCTTCAATAGATCAATGGCAAGTTACGCACGAAAGTCATGTTTAATGGCCAAATTTCGTTCGAAGTGATTTAGAATGATTTACTGACAAAAAGAGACGCAAAAATATGACTTTAAGGCTAAAAAAATGCATAGTTGCCATCAATAGATCAATTACAAGTTATGCATGAAAATCACGCTCTAAATGCAAAAAGAGAATTGGTTCGAAGTGCCTTCAAACAATTTAATGATTGAAAAGACTGAGTGATACGCTTTTTCATGCTAAAATAATGCATTGTTGTCTTCAATAGATTAATTACAAGTTATGTAAGAAAATAATATTTGAAGGGCGATAATAGAATTCGTTCGAATTAATTTAGAATGATTTAATGACTAGAAGAGACTCAGTGACATGACTTTAAGGCTAAACAAATGCATTGTTGCCTATAGTAGATCAACTGCAAGTTATGCACGAAAGTCATGTTTAAATGCCGAATTTCATACGAAGTGATTTAGAAAGATTTAATGACTAAAAGAGACGCAAAAATATGACTTTAAGGCTTAAAAAATGCATAGTTGCCATCAATAGATCAATTGCAAGTTATGCATGAAAGTCGCATTCTAAATGCAGAAAGAGAATTGGTTCGAAGTGCCTTCAAACAATTTAATGATTGAAAAGACTGAGTGATATGCTTTTTAATGCTAAAATAATGCATTGTTTTCTTCAATAGATTAATTACAAGTTATGTAAGAAAATACTGTTTGAAGGGCGCAAATAGAATTTGTTCGAATTAATTTAGAATGATTTAATGACTAGAAGAGACTCAGTGACTTGACTTTAAGGCTAAACAAATGCATTGTTGCCTTCAATAGATCAACTGCAAGTTACGCACGAAAGTCATGTTTAGAGGCCAAATTTCGTTCGAAGTGATCTAGAATGATTTACTGACAAAAAGAGACGCAAAAATATGACTTTAAGGCTAAAAAAATGCATAGTTGCCATGAATAGATCAATTACAAGTTATGCACGAAAATCGCGCTCTAAATGCAAAAAGAGAATTGGTTCGAAGTGCCTTCAAACAATTTAATGATTGAAAAGACTGAGTGATACGCTTTTTCATGCTAAAATAATGCATTGTTGTCTTCAATAGATTAATTACAAGTTATGTAAGAAAATAATATTTGAAGGGCGATAATAGAATTCGTTCGAATTAATTTAGAATGATTTAATGACTAGAAGAGACTCAGTGACATGACCTTAAGGCTAAACAAATGCATTGTTGCCTATAATAGATCAACTGCAAGTTATGCACGAAAGTCATGTTTAAATGCCGAATTTCATACGAAGTGATTTAGAAAGATTTACTGACTAAAAGAGATGCAAAAATATGACATTAAGGCTAAAAAAATGCATAGTTGCCATCAATAGATCAATTGCAAGTTATGCATGAAAGCCACGTTCAAAATACAAAAAGAGAATTGGTTCGAAGTGCCTTCAAAAGATTTAATCATTTAAAAGACTGAGTCATATGCTTTTTAATGCTAAAATAATGCACTGTTGTTTCCAATAGATTAATTACAAGTTATGTAAGAAAATAAAGTTTGAAGGGCGAAAATAGAATCCGTTCGAATTAATTTAGAATGATTTAATGACTAGAAGAGACTCAGTGACATGACCTTAAGGCTAAACAAATGCATTGTTGCCTATAATAGGTCAACTGCAAGTTATGCACGAAAGTCATTTTTAAATGCCGAATTTCATACGAAGTGATTTAGAATGATTTACTGACTAAAAGACACGCAAAAATATGACTTTAAGGCTTAAAATATGCATAGTTGCCATCAATAGATCAATTGCAAGTTATGCATGAAAGCCACGTTCAAAATACAAAAAGAGTATTGGTTCGAGGTGCCTTCAAACAACATAATGATTGAAAAGACTGAGTCATATGCTTTTTAATGCTAAAATAATGCATTGTTGTTTTCAATAGATTAATTACAAGTTGTGTAAGAAAATAATGTTTGAAGGGCGAAAATAGAATTCGTTCGAATTAATTTATAATGATTTAATGACTAGAAGAGACTCAGTGACATGACTTTAAGGCTAAACAAATGCATTGTTGCCTATAGTAGATCAACTGCAAGTCATGCACGAAAGTCATGTTTAAATGCCGAAATTCATACGAAGTGATTTAGAAAGATTTAATGACTAAAAGAGACGCAAAAATAAGACTTTAAGGGTAAAAAAATGCATAGTTGCCATCAATTGATCAATTGCAAATTATGCTTGAAAGGTGCGTTTGAAATGCAAAAACAGAATTGGTTCGAAGTGCCTTCAAACAATTTAATGATTGAAAAGACTGAGTGATATGCTTTTTAATGCGAAAATAATGCATCGTTTTCTTCAATAGATTAATTACAAGTTATGTAAGAAAATAATGTTTTAAGGGCGATAATAGAATTCGTTCGAATTAATTTAGAATGATTTAATGACTAGAAGAGACTCAGTCACATGACTTCAAGGCTAAACAAATGCATTGTTGCCTATAATAGATCAACTGCAAGTTATGCACGAAAGTCATGTTTAAATGCCGAATTTCATACGAAGTGATTTAGAAAGATTTAATGACTAAAAGAGACGCAAAAATATGATTTTAAGGCTTAAAAAATGCATAGTTGCCATCAATAGATCAATTGCAAGTTATGCATGAAAGTCGAGTTCTAAATGCAAAAAGAGAATTGGTTCGAAGTGCCTTCAAACAATTTAATGATCGAAAAGACTGAGTCATATGCTTTTTAATGCTAAAATAATGCATTGTTGTTTTCAATAGATTAATTACAAGTTATGTAAGAAAATAATGTCTGAAGTGCGAAAATAGAATTCGTCCGAATTAATTTAGAATGATTTAATGACTAGAAGAGACTCAGTGACTTGACCTTAAGGCTAAACAAATGCATTGTTGCCTATAGTAGATCAACTGCAAGTTATGCACGAGAGTCATGTTTAAATGCCAAATTTCATACGAAGTGATTTTGAAAGATTTAATGACTAAAAGAGACGCAGAAATATGACTTTAAGGCTTACAAAATGCATAGTTGGCATCAATAGATCAATTGCAAGTTATGCATGAAAGTCGAGTTCTAAATGCAAAAAGAGAATTGGTTCGAAGTGCCTTCAAACAATTTAATGATTGAAAAGACTGAGTCATATGCTTTTTAATGCTAAAATAATGCATTGTTGTTTTCAATAGATTAATTACAAGTTACGTAAGAAAATAATGTTTGAAGGGCGAAAGTAGAATTCGTTCGAATTAATTTAGAATGATTTAATGACTAGAAGAGACTCACTAACATGACTTTAAGGCTAAACAAATGCATTGTTGCCTATAGTAGATCAACTGCAAGTTATGCACGAAAGTCATGTTTAAATGCCGAATTTCATACGAAGTGATTTAGAAAGATTTAATGCCTAAAAGAGACGCAAAAATATGACTTTAAGGCTAAAAAAATGCATAGTTGCGGTCAACAGATCAATTACAAGTTATGCATGAAAATCGCGTTCTAAATGCAAAAAGGGAATTGGTTCGAAGTTCCTTCAAACAATTTAATGATTGAAAAGACTGAGTCATATGCTTTTTAATGCTAAAATAATGCATTGTTGTCTTCAATAGATTAATTACAAATTATGTAAGAAAATAATATTTGAAGGGCGATAACAGAATTCGTTCGAATTAATTTAGAATGATTTAATGACTAGAAGAGACTCAGTGACATGACTTTAAGGCTAAACAAATGCATTGTTGCCTATTGATAGGTCAACTGCAAGTTATGCACGAAAGTCATGTTTAAATGCCGAATTTCATACGAAGTGATTTAGAAAGATTTAATGACTAAAAGAGACGCAAAAATATGATTTTAAGGCTTAAAAAATGCATAGTTGCCATCAATAGATCAATTGCAAGTTATGCATGAAAGTCGAGTTCTAAATGCAAAAAGAGAATTGGTTCGAAGTGCCTTCAAACAATTTAATGATCGAAAAGACTGAGTCATATGCTTTTTAATGCTAAAATAATGCATTGTTGTTTTCAATAGATTAATTACAAGTTATGTAAGAAAATAATGTCTGAAGTGCGAAAATAGAATTCGTCCGAATTAATTTAGAATGATTTAATGACTAGAAGAGACTCAGTGACTTGACCTTAAGGCTAAACAAATGCATTGTTGCCTATAGTAGATCAACTGCAAGTTATGCACGAGAGTCATGTTTAAATGCCGAATTTCATACGAAGTGATTTTGAAAGATTTAATGACTAAAAGAGACGCAGAAATATGACTTTAAGGCTTACAAAATGCATAGTTGGGATCAATAGATCAATTGCAAGTTATGCATGAAAGTCGAGTTCTAAATGCAAAAAGAGAATTGGTTCGAAGTGCCTTCAAACAATTTAATGATTGAAAAGACTGAGTCATATGCTTTTTAATGCTAAAATAATGCATTGTTGTTTTCAATAGATTAATTACAAGTTACGTAAGAAAATAATGTTTGAAGGGCGAAAGTAGAATTCGTTCGAATTAATTTAGAATGATTTAATGACTAGAAGAGACTCACTAACATGACTTTAAGGCTAAACAAATGCATTGTTGCCTATAATAGGTCAACTGCAAGTTATGCACGAAAGTCATGTTTAAATGCCGAATTTCATACGAAGTGATTTAGAAAGATTTAATGACTAAAAGAGACGCAAAAATATGATTTTAAGGCTTAAAAAATGCATAGTTGCCATCAATAGATCAATTGCAAGTTATGCATGAAAGTCGAGTTCTAAATGCAAAAAGAGAATTGGTTCGAAGTGCCTTCAAACAATTTAATGATCGAAAAGACTGAGTCATATGCTTTTTAATGCTAAAATAATGCATTGTTGTTTTCAATAGATTAATTACAAGTTATGTAAGAAAATAATGTCTGAAGTGCGAAAATAGAATTCGTCCGAATTAATTTAGAATGATTTAATGACTAGAAGAGACTAAGTGACATGACTTTAAGGCTAAACAAATCCATTGTTGCCTATAGTAGATCAACTGCAAGTTATGCACGAAAGTCATGTTTAAATGCCGAATTTCATACGAAGTGATTTAGAATGATTTACTGACTAAAAGGCACGCAAAAATATGACTTTAAGGCTTAAAAAATGCATAATTGCCATCAATAGATCAATTGCAAGTTATGCATGAAAGTCGAGTTCTAAATGCAAAAAGAGAATTGGTTCGAAGTGCCTTCAAACAATTTAATGATCGAAAAGACTGAGTCATATGCTTTTTAATGCTAAAATAATGCATTGTTGTTTTCAATAGATTAATTACAAGTTATGTAAGAAAATAATGTTTGAAGGGCGAAAATAGAATTCGTTCGAATTAATTTAGAATGATTTAATGACTTGGAGAGACTCAGTGAGATGACTTTAAGGCTAAACAAATGCATTGTTGCCTATAGTAGATCAACTGCAAGTTATGCACGAAAGTCATGTTTAAATGCCGAATTTCATACGAAGTGATTTAGAAAGATTTAATGACTAAAAGAGACGCAAAAATATGACTTTAAGGGTATAAAAATGCATAGTTGCCATCAATAGATCAATTGCAAGTTATGCATGAAAGTCGCGTTTTAAATGCAAAAAGAGAATTGGTTCGAAGTGCCTTCAAACAATTTAATGATTGAAAAGACTGAGTGATATGCTTTTTAATGCTAAAATAATGCATTGTTGTTTTCAATAGATTAATTACAAGTTATGTAAGAAAATAATGTTTGAAGGGCGAAAGTAGAATTCGTTCGAATTAATTTAGAATGATTTAATGACTAGAAGAGACTCACTAACATGACTTTAAGGCTAAACAAATGCATTGTTGCCTATAGTAGATCAACTGCAAGTTATGCACGAAAGTCATGTTTAAATGCCGAATTTCATACGAAGTGATTTAGAAAGATTTAATGCCTAAAAGAGACGCAAAAATATGACTTTAAGGGTATAAAAATGCATAGTTGCCATCAATAGATCAATTGCAAGTTATGCATGAAAGTCGCGTTTTAAATGCAAAAAGAGAATTGGTTCGAAGTGCCTTCAAACAATTTAATGATTGAAAACACTGAGTGATATGCTTTTTAATGCTAAAATAATGCATTGTTGTTTTCAATAGATTAATTACAAGTTATGTAAGAAAATAATGTTTGAAGGGCGAAAATAGAATTCGTTCGAATTAATTTAGAATGATTTAATGACTAGAAGAGACTCAGTGACATGACCTTAAGGCTAAACAAAAGTATTGTTGCCTATAATAGATCAACAGCAAGTTATGCACGAAAGTCATGTTTAAATGCCGAATTTCATACGAAGTGATTTAGAATGATTTACTGACTAAAAGAGATGCAAAAATATGACTTTAAGGCTAAAAAAATTCATAGTTTCCACCAATAGATCAATTGCAAGTTATCCATGAAAGCCACGTTCAAAATACAAAAAGGGAATTTGTTCGAAGTGCCTTCAAACAATTTAATGATTGAAAAGACTGAGTCATATGCTTTTTAATGCTAAAATAATGCATTGTTGTTTTCAATAGATTAATTACAAGTTATGTTAGAAAATAATGTTTGAAGGGCGAAAATAGAATTCGTTCGAATTAATTTAGAATGATTTAATGACTAGAAGAGACTCAGTGACATGACCTTAAGGCTAAACAAATGCATTGTTGCCTATAGTAGATCAACTGCAAGTTATGCACGAGAGTCATGTTTAAATGCCGGATTTCATACGAAGTGATTTGGAATGATTTACTGACTAAAAGAGATGCAAAAATATGACTTTAAGGCTAAAAAAAATGCATAGTTGCCATCAATAGATCAATTGGAAGTTATGCATGAAAGTCGAGTTCTAAATGCAAAAGGAGAATTGGTTCGAAGTGCCTTGAAACAATTTAATGATTGAAAAGACTGAGTCATATGCTTTTTAATGCTAAAATAATGCATTGTTGTTTTCAGTAGATTAATTACAAGTTATGTTAGAAAATAATGTTTGAAGGGCGAAAATAGAATTCGTTCGAATTAATTTAGAATGATTTAATGACTAGAAGAGACTCAGTGACATGACCTTAAGGCTAAACAAATGCATTGTTGCCTATAGTAGATCAACTGCAAGTTATGCACGAGAGTCATGTTTAAATGCCGAATTTCATACGAAGTGATTTAGAAAGATTTAATGACTAAAAGAGACGCAGAAATATGACTTTAAGGGTAAAAGAATGCATAGTTGCCATCAATAGATCAATTGCAAGTTATGCATGAAAGTCGCTTTCTAGATGCAAAAAGAGAATTGGTTCAAAGTGCCTTCAAACAATTTAATGATTGAAAACACTGAGTGATATGCTTTTTAATGCTAAAATAATGCATTGTTTTCTTCAATAGATTAATTACAAGTAATGTAAGAAAATAATGTTTGAAGGGCGAAAATAGAATTCGTTCGAATTAATTTAGAATGATTTAATGACTAGAAGAGACTCAGTGACATGACCTTAAGGCTAAACAAATGCATTATTGCCTATAATAGATCAACTGCAAGTTATGCACGAAAGTCTTGTTTAAATGCCGAATTTCAAACGAAGTGATTTAGAATGATTTACTGACTAAAAGAGATGAAAAAATATGACTTTAAGGCTAAAAAAATGCATAGTTTCCATCAATAGATCAATTGCAAGTTATGCATGAAAGCCACGTTCAAAATACAAAAAGGGAATTGGTTCGAAGTGCCTTCAAACAATTTAATGATTGAAAAGACTGAGTCATATGCTTTTTAATGCTAAAATAATGCATTGTTGTTTTCAATAGATTAATTACAAGTTACGTAAGAAAATAATGTTTGAAGGGCGAAAATAGAATTCGTTCGAACTAATTTAGAATGATTTAATGACTAGAAGAGACTCAGTGACATGACCTTAAGGCTAAACAAATGCATTGTTGCCTATAATAGATCAACTGCAAGTTATGCACGAAAGTCATGTTTAAAGGCCGAATTTGGTTCGAAGTGATTTAGAATGATTTACTGACTAGAAGAGACGTAAAAATATGCCTTTAAGGCAAAAAAAATGCATAGTTGCCATCAATAGATCAATTGCAAGTTATGCATGAAAGTCGCATTCTAAATACAAAAAGAGAATTGGTTCGAAGTGCCTTCAAACAATTTAATGATTGAAAAGACTGAGAGATATGCTTTTTAATGCTAAAATAATGCATTGTTGTCTTCAATAGATTTAATTACAAGTTATGTAAGAAAATAATGTTTGAAGGGCGCAAATAGAATTCTTTCGAATTAATTTAGAATGATTTAATGACTAGAAGAGACTCAGTGACTTTACTTTAAGGCAAAAAAAATGCATTGTTCCCTATTATAGATCAACTGCAAGTTATGCACGAAAGTCATGTTTAAAGGCCGAATTTGGTTCGAAGTGATTTAGAATGATTTACAGACTAGAAGAGACGCAAAAATATGCCTTTAAGGCAAAAAAAATACATAGTTGCCATCAATAGATCAATTGCAAGTTATGCATGAAAGTCGCGATCTAAATACAAAAAGAGAATTGGTTCGAAGTGCCTTCAAACAATTTAACGATTGAAAAGTCTGAGTATATGCTTTTTAATGCTAAAATAATGCATTGTTGTCTTCAATAGATTAATTACAAGTTATGTAAGAAAATAATGTTTGAAGGGCGATAATAGAATTCGTTCGAATTAATTTAGAATGATTTAATGACTAGAAGAGACTTAGTGACATGACTTCAAGGCTAAACAAATGCATTGTTGCCTTCAATTAATCAACTGCAAGTTCCGCACAAAAATCAGATTTAAAGGCCGAATTTGGTTCGAAGTGATTTAGAAAGATTTAATGACTAAAAGAGACGCAAAAATATGACTTTAAGGATTAAAAAAATGCATAGTTGCCATCAATAGATCAATTGCAAATTATGCATGAAAGGTGCGTTTTAAATGCAAAAAGAGAATTGGTCCGAAGTGCCTTCAAAAAATTTAATGATTGAAAAGACTGAGTGGTATGCTTTTTAATGCGAAAATAATGCATTGTTTTCTTCAATAGATTAATTACAAGTAATGTAAGAAATTAATGTTTGAAGGGCACAAATAGAATTCGTTCGAATTAATTTAGAATGATTTAATGAGTAGAAGAGACTCAGTGACATGACTTTAAGGCTAAACAAATGCATTGTTGCCTTCAATAGATCAACTGCAAGTTACGCACAAAAGTCATGTTTAAAGGCCGCATTTTGTCTGAAGTGATTTAGAATGATTTACTGACAAAAAGAGACGCAAAAATATGACTTTAAGGCTAAAAAATGCATAGTTGCCATCAATAGATCAATTGCAATTTATGCATGAAAGTCGCGTTCTAAATACAAAAAGAGAATTGGTTCGAAGTGTCTCCAAACATTTTAATGATTGGAAAGATTGAGTGATGTGCTTTTTAATGCTAAAATAATGCATTGTTGTCTTCAATAGATTAATTTAAAGTTATGTAAGAAAATAATGTTTGAAGGGCGCAAATAGAATTCGTTCGAATTAATTTAGAACGATTTAATGACTAGAAGAGACTCAGTGACATTAGTTTAAGGCAAAAAAAGTGCATTGTTCCCTATTATTGATCACCTGCAAGTTATGCACGAAAGTGATGTTTAAAGGCCGAATTTGGTTCGAAGTGATTTAGAATAATTTACTGACTAGAAGAGACGCAAAAATATGACTTTAAGGTTAAAAAAATGCATAGTTTCCGTCAATAGATCAATTGCAATTTAGAGATGAAAGTCGCGTTCTAAATACAAATAGAGAATTGGTTCGAAGTGCCTTCAAACAATTTAATGATTGAAAAGACTGAGTGATATGCTTTTTAATGCTAAACTAATGCATTGTTGTTTTCAATAGATTAATTACAAGTTACGTAAGAAAATAATGTTTGAAGGGCGAAAATAGAATTCGTTCGAACTAATTTAGAATGATTTAATGACTAGAAGAGACTCAGTGACATGACCTTAAGGCTAAACAAATGCATTGTTGCCTATAATAGATCAACTGCAAGTTATGCACGAAAGTCATGTTTAAAGGCCGAATTTGGTTCGAAGTGATTTAGAATGATTTACTGACTAGAAGAGACGTAAAAATATGCCTTTAAGGCAAAAAAAATGCATAGTTGCCATCAATAGATCAATTGCAAGTTATGCATGAAAGTCGCATTCTAAATACAAAAAGAGAATTGGTTCGAAGTGCCTTCAAACAATTTAATGATTGAAAAGACTGAGAGATATGCTTTTTAATGCTAAAATAATGCATTGTTGTCTTCAATAGATTAATTACAAGTTATGTAAGAAAATAATGTTTGAAGGGCGAAAATAGAATTCGTTCGAATTTATTTAGAATGATTTAATGACTAGAAGAGACTTAGTGACATGACTTTAAGGCTAAACAAATGCATTGTTGCCTATAATAGATCAACTGCAAGTTATGCACGAAAGTCATGTTTAAAGGCCGAATTTGGTTCGAAGTGATTTAGAATGAATTACTGACTAGAAGAGACGCAAAAATATGACTTTAAGTCTAAAAAAATGCATAGTTGCCATCAATAGATCAATTCCAAGTAATGCATGAAAGTGGCGTTCAAAATACAAAAAGGGAATTGGTTCGAAGTGCCTTCAAACAATTTAATGATTGAAAAGACTGAGTGATATGCTTTTTAATGCAAAAATAATGCATTGTTGTCTTCAATAGATTAATTACAAGTTATTTAAGAAAATAATGTTTGGAGGGCCAAAATAGAATTCGTTCGCATTAATTTAGAATGATTTAATGACTAGAAGAGACTCAGTGACATGACTTCAAGGCTAAACAAATGCATTGTTGCCTTTAATTAATCAACTCCAAGTTCCGCACAAAAATCATGTTTAAAGGCCGAATTTCGTTCGAAGTGATTTAGAAAGATTTAATGACTAAAAGAGACGCAAAAATATGACTTTAAGGATTAAAAAATGCATAGTTGCCATCAATAGATCAATTGCAAGTTATGCATGAAAGTCACGTTTTAAATACAAAAAGAGAATTGGTTCGAAGTGTCTCCAAACAATTTAATGATTGGAAAGACTGAGTGATGTGCTTTTTAATGCTAAAATAATGCATTGTTGTCTTCAATAGATTTAATTACAAGTTATGTAAGAAAATAATGTTTGAAGGGCGCAAATAGAATTCTTTCGAATTAATTTAGAATGATTTAATGACTAGAAGAGACTCAGTGACTTTACTTTAAGGCAAAAAAAATGCATTGTTCCCTATTATAGATCAACTGCAAGTTATGCACGAAAGTGATGTTTAAAGGCCGAATTTGGTTCTAAGTGATTTAGAAAGATTTAATGACTAAAAGAGACGCAAAAATATGACTTTAAGGGTAAAAAAATGCATAGTTGCCATCAATAGATCAATTGCAAGTTATGCATGAAAACCACGTTCAAAATACAAAAAGAGAATTGGTTCGAAGTGCCTTCAAACAATTTAATGATTGAAAAGACTGAGTCATATCCTTTTTAATGCTAAAATAATGCATTGTTGTTTTCAATAGATTAATTACAAGTTATGTAAGAAAATAATGTTTGAATGCGAAAATAGAATTCGTTTGAATTAATTTAGAATGATTTAATGACTAGAAGAGACTCAGTAACATGACTTCAAGGCTAAACAAATGCATTGTTGCCTATAATAGATCAACTGCAAGTTATGCACGAAAGTCATGTTTAAATGCCGAATTTCATACGAAGTGATTTAGAATGATTTACAGACAAAAGGAGACGCAAAAATATGACTTTAAGGGTAACAAAATGCATAGTTGCCATCAATAGATCAATTGCAAGTTATGCATGAAAGCCAGGTTCAAAATACAAAAAGAGAATTGGTTCGAAGTGCCTTCCAACAATTTAATGATTGAAAAGACTGAGTCATATGCTTTTTAATGCTAAAATAATGCATTGTTGTCTTCAATAGATTAATTACATGTTATGTAAGAAAATAATGTTTGAAGGGCGATAATAGAATTCGTTCGAATTAATTTAGAATGATTTAATACCTAGAAGAGACTCAGTGACATGACTTCAAGGCTAAACAAATGAATTGTTGCCTTCAATAGATCAACTGCAAGTTCTGCACGAAAATCATGTTTAAAGGCCGTATTTCGTTCGAAGTTATTTAGAAAGATTTAATGACTAAAAGAGACGCCAAAATATGACTTTACGGATTAAAAAAATGCGTAGTTGCCATCAATAGATCAATTGCAAGTTATGCATGAAAGTTGCGTTTTAAATGCAAAAAGAGAATTGGTTCGAAGTGCCTTCAAACAACTTAATGATTGAAAAGACTGAGTGATATGCTTTTTAATGCGAAAATAATGCATTGTTGTCTTCAATAGATTAATTACAAGTTATGTAAGAAAATAATGTTTGAAGGGCGCAAATAGAATTCGTTCGAATTAATTTAGAATGATTTAATGACTAGAACAGACTCAATGACATTACTTTAAGGCAAAAAAAATGCATTGTTCCCTATTATAGATCAACTGCAAGTTATGCACGAAAGTGATGTTTAAAGGCCGAATTTGGTTCGAAGTAATTTAGAATGATTTACTGACTAGAAGAGACGCAAAAATATGACTTTAAGGGTACGAAAATGCATAGTTGCCATCAATAGATCAATTGCAAGTTATGCATGAAAGTCGCGTTTTAAATGCAAAAAGAGAATTGGTTCGAAGTGCCTTCAAACAATTTAATGATTGAAAAGACTGAGTGATATGCTTTTTAATGCTAAAATAATGCATTGTTGTTTTCGATAGATTAATTACAAGTTATGTAAGAAAATAATGTTTGAAGGGCGAAAATAGAATTCGTTCGAATTAATTTAGAATGATTTAATGACTAGAAGTGACTCAGTGACATGACTTTAAGGCTAAAGAAATGCATTGTTGCCTATAGTAGATCAACTGCAAGTTATGCACGAAAGTCATGTTTAAATGCCGAATTTCATACGAAGTGATTTAAAAAGATTTAATGACTAAAGGAGACGCAAAAATATGACTTTAAGGGTAAAAAAATGCATAGTTGCCATCAATAGATCAATTGCAAGTTATGCATGAAAACCACGTTCAAAATACAAAAAGAGAATTGGTTCGAAGTGCCTTCAAACAATTTAATGATTGAAAAGACTGAGTCATATGCTTTTTAAAACTAAAATAATGCATTGTTGTCTTCAATAGATTAATTACATGTTATGTAAGAAAATAATGTTTGAAGGGCGATAATAGAATTCGTTCGAATTAATTTCGAATGATTTAATGACTAGAAGAGACTCAGTGACATGACTTCAAGGCTAAACAAATGCATTGTTGCCTTCAATAGATCAACTGCAAGTTACGCACGAAAGTCATGTTTAAAGGCCGAATTTCGTTCGAAGTGATTTAGAATGATTTACTGACAAAAAGAGATGCAAAAATATGATTTTAAGGCTAAAAAGTGCATAGTTGCCATCAATAGATCAATTGCAAGTTATGCATGAAAGTCGCGTTTAAAATGCAGAAAGAGAATTGGTTCGAAGTGCCTTCAAACAATTTAATGATTGAAAAGACTGAGTGATATGCTTTTTAACGCTTGAATAATGCATTGTGGTCTTCAATAGATTAATTACAAGTTATGTAAGAAAATAATGTTTGAAGGGCAAAAATAGAATTCGTTCCAATTAATTTAGAATGATTAAATGACTAGAAGAGACTCAATGACATGACTTTAAGGCTAAACAAATGCATTGTTGCCTTCAATAGATCAACTGCAAGTTACGCACGAAAGTCATGTTTAAAGGCCGCATTTCGTCCGAAGTGATTTAGAATGATTAATTGACAAAAAGAGACGCAAAAATATGACTTTAAGGCTAAAAAACTGCATAGTTGCCATCAATAGATCAATTACAAGTTATGCATGAAAGTCGCATTCTAAATGCAAAAAGAGAATTGGTTCGAAGTGCCTTCAAACAATTTAATAATTGAAAATACTGAGGGATATACTTTTTAATGCGAAAATAATGCATTGTTGTCTTCAATAGATTAATTACAAGTTATGTAAGAAAATAATGTTTGAAGGGCGATAATAGAATTCATTCGAATTAATTTAGAATGATTTAATGACTAGAAGGGACTCAGTGACATGACTTTAAGGCTAAAGAAATGCATTGTTGCCTATAGTAGATCAACTGCAAGTTATGCACGAAAGTCATGTTTAAATGCCGAATTTCTTACGAAGTGATTTTGAAAGATTTAATGACTAAAAGAGACGCAAAAATATGACTTTAAGGGTAAAAAAATGCATAGTTACCATCAATAGATCAATTGCAAGTTATGCATGAAAACCACGTTCAAAATACAAAAAGAGAATTGGTTCGAAGTGCTTTCAAACAATTTAATGATTGAAAAGACTCAGTCATATGCTTTTTAATGCTAAAATAATGCATTGTTGTCTTCAATAGATTAATTACAAGTTATGTAAGAAAATAATGTTTGAAGGGCGAAAATAGAATTCATTCGAATTAATTTAGAATGATTTAATGACTAGAAAAGACTTAGTGACATGACTTTAAGGCTAAACAAATGCATTGTTGCCTTCAATAGATCAACTACAAGTTATGCACGAAAGTCATGTTTAAAGGCCGAATTTCGTTCGAAGTGATTTAGAAACATTTAATGACTAAACGATACGCAAAAATGCGACTTTCGGTGTGAAAAAATGCACAGTTACCATCAATAGATCAATTGAAAATTATGCATGAAAGTTGCGTTTTAAATGCAAAAAGAGAATTGGTTGGAAGTGCCTTCAAACAATTTAATGATTGAAAAGCCTGAGTAAGTAATGCTAAAATAATGCATTGTTTTCTTCAATAGATTAATTACAAGTTATGTAAGAAAGTAAAGTTTGAAGGGCGATAATAGAATTCGTTCGAACTAATTTAGAATGATTTAATGACTAGAAGAGACTCAGTAACATGACTTCAAGGCTAAACAAATGCATTGTTGCCTATAATAGATCAACTGCAAGTTATGCACGAAAGTCATGTTTAAAGGCCGAATTTCGTTCGAAGTGATTTAGAAAGATTTAATGACTAAAAGATACGCAAAAATACGACATTCAGTGTAAAAAAATGCATAGTTGCCATCAATAGATCAATTGAAAATTATGCATGAAAGTTGCGTTTTAAATGCAAAAAGAGAATTGGTTGGAAGTGCCTTCGAACAATTTAATGATTGAAAAGCCTGAGTAAGTAATGCTAAAATAATGCATTGTTTTCTTCAGTAGATTAATTACAAGTTATGTAAGAAAATAAAGTTTGAAGGGCGATAATAGAATTCGTTGGAATTAATTTAGAATGATTTAATGACTAGAAAAGACTCAGTAACATGACTTCAAGGCTAAACAAATGCATTGTTGCCTATAATAGATCAACTGCAGGTTATGCACGAAAGTCATTTTTAAAGGCCGAATTTCGTTCGAAGTGATTTAGAATGATTTACTGACTAGAAGAGACGCAAAAATATGACTTTAAGGTTAAAAAAATGCAAAGTTGCCATCAATAGATCAATTGCAAGTTATGCATGAAAGTCGCATTCTAAATACAAAAAGAGAATTGGTTCGAAGTGCCTTCAAACAATTTAATGATTGAAAAGCCTGAGTGAGTAATGCTAAAATAATGCATTGTTGTCTTCAATAGATTAATTACAAGTTATGTAAGAAAATAATGTTTGAAGGGCGAAAATAGAATTCGTTCGAATTAATTTAGAACGATTTAATGACTAGAAAAGACTTAGTGACATGACTTTAAGGCTAAACAAATGCATTGTTGCCTTCAATAGATCAACTGCAAGTTATGCACGAAAGTCATGTTTAAAGGCCGAATTTCGTTCGAAGTGATTTAGAAAGATTTAATGATTAAAAGATACGCAAAAATATGACTTTCAGGGTAAAAAAATGCATAGTTGCAATCAATAGATCAATTGAAAATTATGCATGAAAGTTGCGTTTTAAATGCAAAAAGAGAATTGGTTGGAAGTGCCTTCAAACAATTTAATGATTAAAAAGCCTCAGTGAGTAATGCTAAAATAATGCATTTTTGTCTTCAATAGATTAATTACAAGTTATGTAAGAAAATAATATTTGAAGGGCGATAATAGAATTCGTTCGAATTAATTTAGAATGATTTAATGACTAGAAGAGACTCAGTAACATGACTTCAAGGCTACACAAATGCATTGTTGCCTATAATAGATCAACTGCAAGTTATGCACGAAAGTCATTTTTAAAGGCCGAATTTCGTTCGAGGTGATTTAGAATGATTTACTGACTAGAAAAAACGCAAAAATATGACTTTAAGGCTTAAAAAATGCAAAGTTGTCATCAATAGATCAATTGCAAGTTATGCATGAAAGTCGCATTCTAAATACAAAAAGAGAATTTGTTCGAAGTGCCTTCAGACAATTTAATGATTGAAAAGACTGATTGATATGCTTTTTAATGCTAAAATAATGCATTGTTGTCTTCAATAGATTAATTACAAGTTATGTAAGAAAATAATATTTGAAGGGTGAAAATAGAATTCGTTCGAATTAATTTCGATTGATTTAATGACTAGAAAAGACTCAGTGACATGACTTCAAGGCTACACAAATGCATTGTTGCCTATAATAGATCAACTGCAAGTTATGCACGAAAGTCATTTTTAAAGGCCGAATTTCGTTCGAGGTGATTTAGAATGATTTACTGACTAGAAAAAACGCAAAAATATGACTTTAAGGCTAAAAAAATGCAAAGTTGTCATCAATAGATCAATTGCAAGTTATGCATGAAAGTCGCATTCTAAATACAAAAAGAGAATTTGTTCGAAGTGCCTTCAGACAATTTAATGATTGAAAAGACTGAGTGATATGCTTTTTAATGCTAAAATAATGCATTGTTGTCTTCAATAGATTAATTACAAGTTATGTAAGAAAATAATATTTGAAGGGTGAAAATAGAATTCGTTCGAATTAATTTCGATTGATTTAATGACTAGAAAAGACTCAGTGACATGACTTCAAGGCTAAACAAATGCATTGTTGCCTTCAATAGATGAAATGCAAGTTACGCACGAAAGTCATGTTTAGAGGCCGAATTTCGTCCGAAGTGATTTAGAATGATTTACTGACTAAAAGAGACGCAAAAATATGACTTTAAGGCTAAAAAAATGCATAGTTGCCATCAATAGATCAATTCCAAGTTATGCATGAAAGTCGCGTTCTAAATGCAAAAACAGAATTGGTTCGAACTGCCTCCAAACAATTTAATGATTGAAAAGACTGAGTCATATGCTTTTTAATGCTAAAATAATGCATTGTTGTCTTCAATAGATTAATTACAAGTTATGTAAGAAAATAATGTTTGAAGGGCGCAAATAGAATTCGTTCGAATTCATTTAGAATGATTTAATGACTAGAAGAGACTCAGTGACATGACCTCAAGGCTAAACAAATGCATTGTTGCCTTCAATAGATCAACTGCAAGTTACGCACGAAACTCATGTTTAAAGGCCGAATTTCGTTCGAAGTGATTTAGAATGATTTACTGACTAAAAGAGATGCAAAAATATGATTTTAAGGCTAAAAAATGCATAGTTGCCATCAATAGATCAATTGCAGGTTATGCGTGAAAGACGCGTTTTAAATGGAAAAAGAGAATTGGTTCGAAGTGCCTTCAAACAATTTAATGATTGAAAAGACTGAGTGATATGCTTTTTAACGCTAAAATAATGCATTGTTGTCTTCAATCGATTAATTACAAGTTATGTAAGAAAATAATGTTTGAAGGGCGCAAATAGAATTCGTTCGAATTCATTTAGAATGATTTAATGACGAGAAGAGACTCAGTGACATGACTTCAAGGCTAAATAAATGCATTGTTGCCTTCAATAGATCAACTGCAAGTTACACACGAAAGTCATGTTTAAAGGCCGAATTTCGTTCGAAGTGATTTAGAATGATTTACTGACTAAAAGAGACGCAAAAATATGATTTTAAGGCTAAAAAATGCATAGTTGCCATCATTAGATCAATTGCCAGTTATGCATGAAAGTCGCGTTTTAAATGCAAAAAGAGAATTGGTTCGAAGTGCCTTCAAACAATTTAATGATTGAAAAGACTGAGTGATATGCTTTTTAACGCTAAAATAATGCATTGTTGTCTTCAATAGATTAATTACAAGTTATGTAAGAAAATAATGCTTGAAGGGCAAAAATAGAATTCGTTCGAATTAATTTAGAATGATTTAATAACTAGAAGAGACTCAATGACATGAGTTTAAGGCTAAACAAATGCATTGTTGCCTTCAATAGATCAACTGCAAGTTACGCACGAAAGTCATGTTTAAAGGCCGCATTTCGTCCGAAGTGATTTGGAATGATTTACTGACTAAAAAAGACGCAAAAATATGACTTTAAGGCTCAAAAAATGCATAGTTTCCATCAATAGATCAATTGCAAATTATGCATGAAAGCCGCATTCCAAATGCAAAAAGGGAATTGGTTCGAAGTGCCTTCAAACAATTTAATGATTGAAAAGACTGAGTGATATGCTTTTTAATGCTAAAATAATGCATTGTTGTCTTCAATAGATTAATTACATGTTATGTAAGAAAATAATGTTTGAAGGGCGATAATAGAATTCGTTCCAATTAATTTAGAATGATTTAATGATTAGAAGAGACTCAGTGACATGACTTCAAGGCTAAACAAATGCATTGTTGCCTTCAATAGATCAACTGCAAGTTACGCACGAAAGTCATGTTTAAAGGCCGAATATCGTTCGAAGTGATTTAGAATGATTTACTGACTAAAAGAGAGGCAAAAATATGATTTTAAGGCTAAAAAATGCATAGTTGCCATCATTAGATCAATTGCAGGTTATGCATAAAAGTCGCGTTTTAAATGCAAAAAGAGAATTGGTTCGAAGTGCCTTCAAACAATTTAATAATTGAAAAGACTGAGTGATATGCTTTTTAACGCTAAAATAATGCATTGTTGTCTTCAATAGATTAAGTACAAGTTATGTAAGAAAATAATGTTTGAAGGGCAAAAATAGAATTCGTTCGAATTAATTTAGAATGATTTAATGACTAGAAGAGACTCAATGACATGACTTTAAGGCTAAACAAATGCATTGTTGCCTTCAATAGATCAACTGCAAGCTACGCACGAAAGTCATGTTTAAAGGCCGAATTTCGTTCGAAGTGATTTAGAATGATTTACTGGCAAAAAGAAACGCAAAAATATGACTTTAAGGCTAAAAAAATGCATAGTTGCCATGAATAGATCAATTGCAAGTTATGCATGAAAGTCGCGTTTTAAATGCAAAAAGAGAATTGGTTCGAAGTGCCTTCAAACAATTTAATGATTGAAAAGACTGAGTGATATGCTTTTTAACGCTAAAATAATGCATTGTTGTCTTCAATAGATTAATTACAAGTTATGTAAGAAAATAATGTTTGAAGGGCAAAAATAGAATTTGTTCGAATTAATTTAGAATGATTTAATGACTAGAAGAGACTCAATGACATGACTTTAAGGCTAAAGAAATGCATTGTTGCCTTCAATAGATCAACTGCAAGTTACGCAAGAAAGTCATGTTTAAAGTCCACATTTCATCCGAAGTGATTTAGAATGATTTACTGACTAAAAAAGATGCAAAAATATGACTTTAAGGCTAAAAAAATGCATAGTTGTCATCAATAGATCAATTGCAAGTTATGCATGAAAGCCACGTTCAAAATACAAAAAGAGAATTGGTTCGAAGTGCCATCAAACAGTTTAATGATTGAAAAGACTGAGTCATATGCTTTTTAATGCTAAAATAATGCATTGTTCTTTTCAATAGATTAAGTACAAGTTATGTAAGAAAATAATGTTTGAAGGGCAAAAATAGAATTCGTTCGAATTAATTTAGAATGATTTAATGACTAGAAGAGACTCAGTGACATGACTTCAAGGCTAAACAAATGCATTGTTGCCTTCAATATGTCAACTGCAAGCTACGCACGAAAGTCATGTTTAAAGGCCGAATTTTGTTCGAAGTGATTTACAATGATTTACTGACTAAAAGAGACGCAAAAATATGATTTTAAGGCTAAAAAATGCATAGTTGCCATCAATAGATCAATTGCAAGTTATGCATGAAAGTCAAGTTTTAAATGCAAAAAGAGAATTGGTTCGAAGTGCCTTCAAACAATTTAATGATTGAAAAGACTGAATGATATGCTTTTTAACGCTAAAATAATGCATTGTTGTCTTCAATAGATTAATTACAAGTTATGTAAGAAAATAATGTTTGAAGGGCAAAAATAGAATTCGTTCGAATTAATTTAGAATGATTTAATGACTAGAAGAGACTCAATGACATGACTTTAAGGCTAAACAAATGCATTGTTGCCTTCAATAGATCAACTGCAAGTTACGCACGAAAGTCATTTTTAAAGGCCGCATTTCGTCCGAAGTGATTTAGAACGATTTACTGACTAAAAGAGACGCGAAAATATGACTTTAAGGCTAAAAAAATGCATAGTTGCCATCAATAGATCAATTACAAGTTATGCATGAAAGTCGCGTTCTAAATGCAAAAAGAGAATTGGTTCGAAGTGCCTTCAAATAATTTAATAATTGAAAAGACTGAGTGATATACTTTTTAATGCTAAAATAATGCATTGTTGTCTTCAATAGATTAATTACAACTTTTGTAAGAAAATAATGTTTGAAGGGCGATAATAGAATTCGTTCGAATTAATTTAGAATTATTTAATGACTAGAAGAGACTCAGTGACATGACTTCAAGGCTAAACAAATACATCGTTGCCTATAATAGATCAACTGCAAGTTAGGCACGAAAGTCATGTTTAAATGCTGAATTTCATACGAAGTGATTTAGAATGATTTACTGACTAAAAGAGATGCAAAAATATGAGTTTAAGGCTAAAAAAATGCATAGTTGTCATCAATAGATCAATTGCAAGTTATGCAAGAAAGCCACGTTCAAAATACAAAAAGGGAATTGGTTCGAAGTGCCTTCAAACAATTTAATGATTGAAAAGACTGAGTCATATGCTTTTTAATGCTAAAATAATGCATTGTTGTCTTCAATAGATTAATTACATGTTATGTAAGAAAATAATGTTTGAAGGGCGATAATAGAATTCGTTCGAATTAATTTAGAATGATTTAATGACTAGAAGAGACTCAGTGACATGACTTCAAGGCTAAACAAATGCATTGTTGCCTTCAATATGTCAACTGCAAGCTACGCACGAAAGTCATGTTTAAAGGCCGAATTTTGTTCGAAGTGATTTACAATGATTTACTGACTAAAAGAGACGCAAAAATATGATTTTAAGGCTAAAAAATGCATAGTTGCCATCAATAGATCAATTGCAAGTTATGCATGAAAGTCGCGTTTTAAATGCAAAAAGAGAATTGGTTCGAAGTGCCTTCAAACAATTTAATGATTGAAAAGACTGAGTGATATGCTTTTTAACGCTAAAATAATGCATTGTTGTCTTCAATAGATTAATTACAAGTTATGTAAGAAAATAATGTTTGAAGGGCAAAAATAGAATCCGTTCGAATTAATTTAGAATGATTTAATGACTAGAAGAGACTCAGTGACATGACTTCAAGGCTAAACAAATGCATTGTTGCCCTCAATAGATCAACTGCAAGTTACGCACGAAAGTCATGTCTAAAGGCCGAATTTGGTTCGACGTGATTTAGAATGATTTACTGACTAAAAGAGACGCAAAAATATGATTTTAAGGCTAAAAAATGCATAGTTGAAATCAATAGATCAATTGCAAGTTATGCATGAAAGTCGCGTTTTAAATGCAAAAAGAGAATTGGTTCGAAGTGCCTTCAAACAATTTAATGATTGAAAAGACTGAGTGATAAGCTTTTTAACGCTAAAATACTGCATTGTTGTCTTCAATAGATTAATTACAAGTTATGTAAGAAAATAATGTTTGAACGGCGCAAATAGAATTCGTTCGAATTCATTTAGAATGATTTAATGACTAGAAGAGACTCAGTGACATGACATCAAGGCTAAACAAATGCATTGTTGCCTTCAATAGATCAACTGCAAGTTACGCACGAAAGTCATGTTTAAAGGCCGAATTTGGTTCGACGTGATTTTGAATGATTTACTGACTAAAAGAGACGCAAAAATATGATTTTAAGGCTAAAAAATGCATAGTTGCCATCAATAGATCAATTGCAAGTTATGCATGAAAGTCGCGTTTTAAATGCAAAAAGAGAATTGGTTCGAAGTGCCTTCAAACAATTTAATGATTGAAAAGACTGAGTGATAAGCTTTTTAACGCTAAAATACTGCATTGTTGTCTTCAATAGATTAATTACAAGTTATGTAAGAAAATAATGTTTGAACGGCGCAAATAGAATTCGTTCGAATTCATTTAGAATGATTTAATGACTAGAAGAGACTCAGTGACATGACTTCAAGGCTAAACAAATGCATTGTTGCCTTCAATAGATCAACTGCAAGTTACGCACGAAAGTCATGTTTAAAGGCCGAATTTGGTTCGACGTGATTTTGAATGATTTACTGACTAAAAGAGACGGAAAAATATGATTTTAAGGCTAAAAAATGCACAGTTGCCATCAATAGATCAATTGCAAGTTATGCATGAAAGTCGCGTTTTAAATGCAAAAAGAGAATTGGTTCGAAGTGCCTTCAAACAATTTAATGATTGAAAAGACTGAGTGACATGTTTTTTAACGCTAAAATAATGCATTGTTGTCTTCAATAGATTAATTACAAGTTATGTAAGAAAATAATGTTTGAAGGGCAAAAATAGAATTCGTTCGAATTAATTTAGAATGATTTAATGACTAGAAGAGACTCAATGACATGACTTTAAGGCTAAACAAATGCATTGTTGCCTTCAATAGATCAACTGCAAGTTACGCACGAAAGTCATGTTTAAAGGCCGAATTTGGTTCGAAGTGATTTAGAATGATTTACTGACAAAAAGAGACGCAAAAATTTGACTTTAAGGCTAAAAAAATGCATAGTTTCCATCAATAGATCAATTGGAAATTATGCATCAGGGCCGCGTTCTAAATGCAAAAAGGGAATTGGTTCGAAGTGACTTCAAAAAATTTAATGATTGAAAACACTGAGTGATATGCTTTTTAACGCTAAAATAATGCATTGTTGTCTTCAATAGATTAATACAAGTTATGTAAGAAAATAATGTTTGAATGGCGAAAATAGAATTCGTTCGAATTAATTTAGAATGATTTTATGGCTAGAAGAGACTCAATGCCAAGACTTTAAAGCAAAACAAATGCACTTTAAGGCTAAACAAATGCATTGTTGCCTTCAATAGATCAATTGTAAGTTATGCACGAAAGTCATGTTTAAAGGCCGAATTTCATTCGAAGTGATTTAGAATGATTTATTGACTAAAACCGACACAAAAATATGACTTTTAGGTAAAACAAATGCATAGTTGCCTTCAATAGATCAATTGCAAGTTATATATGAAAATCGTGTCTTAAATGCACAAATAGAATTGGTTCAAAGTGCTTCCAAATAATTTAATGATATGAAAAGACTGAATGATATGCTTTTTATGGCTAAAACTATGCATTGTTGTCTTCAATAGATTAATTGCAAGTTATGTAAGAAAATCATGTTTGAAGAGCGAAAATAGAATTCGTCCGACTTAATTTAGAATGATTGAACGACTAGAAGAGACTCATTGACATGACTTTAAGGCTAAATAAATGCATTGTTGCCTTCAATAGATCAACTGCAAGTTATGCATGAAAGTCATGTTTGAAGGCCGAATTTCGATCGAAGTGATTTAGAATGATTTACTGACTAAAAGAGACGCAAAAATATGATTTTAAGGCTAAAAAAATGCATAGTTGCTTTCAATAGATCAATTGCAAGTTATGCTGAAAGTCGTGTCTTAAATGCACAAATAGAATTGGTTCGAAGTGCTTCCAAACAATTTAATGATATGAAAACACTGAATGATATGCTTTTTAAGGCTAAAATAATGCATTGTTGTCTTCAATAGATTAATTGCAAGTTATGTAAGAAAATCATGTTTGAAGGGCGAAAATAGAATTCGTTCGACTTAATTTAGAATGATTTAACGACTAGAAGAGACTCACTGACATGACTTTAAGGCTAAACAAATGCATTGTTGCCTTCAATAGATCAACTGCAAGTTACGCACGAAAGTCATGTTTAAAGGCCGCATTTCGATCGAAGTGATTTAGAATGATTTACTGACTAAAAGAGACGCAAAAATATGATTTTAAGGCTAAAAAATGCATAGTTGAAATCAATAGATCAATTGCAAGTTATGCATGAAAGTCGCGTTTTAAATGCAAAAAGAGAATTGGTTCGAAGTGCCTTCAAACAATTTAATGATTGAAAAGACTGAGTGATAAGCTTTTTAACGCTAAAATAATGCATTGTTGTCTTCAATAGATTAATTACAAGTTATGTAAGAAAATAATGTTTGAAGGGCGCAAATAGAATTCGTTCGAATTCATTTAGAATGATTTAATGACTAGAAGAGACTCAGTGACATGACTTCAAGGCTAAACAAATGCATTGTTGCTTTCACTAGATCAACTGCAAGTTACGCACGAAAGTCATGTTTAAAGGCCGAATTTGGTTCGACGTGATTTAGAATGATTTACTGACTAAAAGAGACGCAAAAATATGATTTTAAGGCTAAAAAATGCATAGTTGCCATCAATAGATCAATTGCAAGTTATGCATGAAAGTCGCGTTTTAAATGCAAAAAGAGAATTGGTTCGAAGTGCCTTCAAACAATTTAATGATTGAAAAGACTGAGTGACATGTTTTTTAACGGTAAAATAATGCATTGTTGTCTTCAATAGATTAATTACAAGTTTTGTAAGAAAATATCGTTTGAAGGGCAAAAATAGAATTTGTTCGAATTAATTTAGAATGATTTAATGACTAGAAGAGACTCAATGACATGACTTTAAGGCTAAACAAATGCATTGTTGCCTTCAATAGATCAACTGCAAGTTACGCACGAAAGTCATGTTTAAAGGCCGCATTTCGGCCGAAGTGATTTAGAATGATTTACTGACTAAAAAAGACCCAAAAATATGACTTTAAGGCTAAAAAAATGCATAGTTTCCATCAATAGATCAATTGCAAATTATGCATGAAAGCCGCGTTCTAAATGCAAAAAGGGAATTGTTTCGAAGTGCCTCCAAACAATTTAATGATTGAAAAGACTGAGTGATATGCTTTTTAAAGCTAAAATAATGCATTGTTGTCTTCAATAGATTAATTACATGTTATGTAAGAAAATAATGTTTGAAAGGCGATAATAGAATTCGTTCGAATTAAATTTAGAATGATTTAATGACTAGAAGAGACTCAGTGACATCACTTCAAGGCTAAACAAATGCATTGTTGCCTTCAATAAATCAACTGCAAGTTACGCACGAAAGTCATGTTTAAAGGCCGAATTTCGTTCGAAGTGATTTAGAATGATTTACTGACTAAAAGAGACACAAAAATATGATTTTAAGGCTAAAAAATGCGTAGTTGCCATCAATAGATCAATTGCAAGTTATGCACGAAAGTCGCGTTTTAAATGCAAAAAGAGAATTGGTTCGAAATGCCTTCAAACAATTTAATGATTGAAAAGACTGAGTGATATGCTTTTTAACGCTAAAATAATGCATTGTTGTCTTCAATAGATTAATTACAAGTTATGTAAGAAAATAATGTTTGAAGGGCCCAAATAGAATTCGTTCGAATTCATTTAGAATGATTTAATGACTACAAGAGACTCAATGACATGAATTCAAGGCTAAACAAATGCTTTGTTGCCTTCAATAGATCAACTGCAAGTTACGCACGAAAGTCATGTTTAAAGGCCGAATTTCGTTCGAAGTGATTTAGAATGATTTACTGACTAAAAGAGACGCAAAAATATGATTTTAAGGCTAAAAAATGCATAGTTGCCATCAATAGATCAATTGCAAGTTATGCATGAAAGTCGCGTTTTAAATGCAAAAAGAGAATTGGTTCGAAGTGCCTTCAAACAATTTAATGATTGAAAAGACTGAGTGATATGCTTGTTAACGCTAAAATAATGCATTGTTGTCTTCAATAGATTAATTACAAGTTATGTAAGAAAATATTGTTTGAAGGGCAAAAATAGAATTCGTTCGAATTAATTTAGAATGATTTAATGACTAGAAGAGACTCAATGACATGACTTTAAGGCTAAACAAATGCATTGTTGCCTTCAATAGATCAACTGCAAGTTACGCACGAAAGTCATGTTTAAAGGCCGCATTTCGTCCGAAGTGATTTAGAATGATTTACTGACTAAAAAAGACGCAAAAATATGACTTTAAGGCTAAAAAAATGCATAGTTTCCATCAATAGATCAATTGCAAATTATGCATGAAAGGCGCGTTCTAAATGCAAAAAGGGAATTGTTTCGAAGTGCCTTCAAACAACTTAATGATTGAAAAGACTGAGTGATATGCTTTTTAAAGCTAAAATAATGCATTGTTGTCTTCAATAGATTAATTACATGTTATGTAAGAAAATAATGTTTGAAGGGCGATAATAGAATTCGTTCGAATTAATTTAGAATGATTTAATGACTAGAAGAGACTCAGTGACATGACTTCAAGGCTAAAGAAATGCATTGTTGCCTTCAATAGATCAACTGCAAGTTACGCACGAAAGTCATGTTTAAAGGCCGAATTTCGATCGAAGTGATTTAGAATGATTTACTGACTAAAAGAGACGCAAAAATATGATTTTAAGGCTAAAAAAATGCATAGTTGCTTTCAATAGATCAATTGCAAGTTATGCTGAAAGTCGTGTCTTAAATGCACAAATAGAATTGGTTCGAAGTGCTTCCAAACAATTTAATGATATGAAAACACTGAATGATATGCTTTTTAAGGCTAAAATAATGCATTGTTGTCTTCAATAGATTAATTGCAAGTTATGTAAGAAAATCATGTTTGAAGGGCGAAAATAGAATTCGTTCGACTTAATTTAGAATTATTTAATGACTAGAAGAGACTCAGTGACATGACTTCAAGGCTAAACAAATGCATTGTTGCCTTCAATAGATCAACTGCAAGTTACGCACGAAAGTCATGTTTAAAGGCCGAATTTCGTTCGAAGTGATTTAGAATGATTTACTGACTAAAAGAGACGCAAAAATATGATTTTAAGGCTAAAAAATGCATAGTTGCCATCAATAGATCAATTGCAAGTTATGCATGAAAGTCGCGTTTTAAATGCAAAAAGAGAATTGGTTCGAAGTGCCTTCAAACAATGTAATGATTGAAAAGACTGAGTGATATGCTTGTTAACGCTAAAATAATGCATTGTTGTCTTCAATAGATTAATTACAAGTTATGTAAGAAAATATTGTTTGAAGGGCCAAAATAGAATTCGTTCGAATTAATTTAGAATGATTTAATGACTAGAAGAGACTCAATGACATGACTTTAAGGCTAAACAAATGCATTGTTGCCTTCAATAGATCAACTGCAAGTTACGCACGAAAGTCATGTTTAAAGGCCGCATTTCGTCCGGAGTAATTTAGAATGATTTACTGACTAAAAAAGACGCAAAAATATGACTTTAAGGCTAAAAAAATGCATAGTTTCCATCAATAGATCAATTGCAAATTATGCATGAAAGGCGCGTTCTAAATGCAAAAAGGGAATTGTTTCGAAGTGCCTTCAAACAACTTAATGATTGAAAAGACTGAGTGATATGCTTTTTAAAGCTAAAATAATGCATTGTTGTCTTCAATAGATTAATTACATGTTATGTAAGAAAATAATGTTTGAAGGGCGATAATAGAATTCGTTCGAATTAATTTAGAATGATTTAATGACTAGAAGAGACTCAGTGACATGACTTCAAGGCTAAACAAATGCATTGTTGCCTTCAATAGATCAACTGCAAGTTACGCACGAAAGTCATGTTTAAAGGCCGAATTTCGTTCGAAGTGATTTAGAATGATTTACTGACTAAAAGAGACGCAAAAATATGATTTTAAGGCTAAAAAATGCGTAGTTTCCATCAATAGATCAATTGCAAATTATGCATGAAAGCCGCGTTCTAAATGGCAAAAAGGGAATTGGTTCGAAGTGCCTTCAAACAATTTAATGATTGAAAAGACTGAGTGATATGCTTTTTAATGCTAAAATAATGCATTGTCGTCTTCAATAGATTAATTACATGTTATGTAAGAAAATAATGTTTGAAGGGCGATAATAGAATTCGTTCGAATTAATTTAGAATGATTTAATAACTAGAAGAGACTCAGTGACATGACTTCAAGGCTAAACAAATGCATTGTTGCCTTCAATAGATCAACAGCAAGTTACGCACAAAAGTCATGTTTAAAGGCCGAATTTCGTTCGAAGTGATTTAGAATGATTTACTGACTAAAAGAGACGCAAAAATATGATTTTAAGGCTAAAAAATGCATAGTTGCCATCAATAGATCAATTGCAAGTTATGCATGAAAGTCGCGTTTTAAATGCAAAAAGAGAATTGGTTCGAAGTGCCTTCAAACAATTTAATGATTGAAAAGACTGAGTGATATGCTTTTTAAAGCTAAAATAATGCATTGTTGTCTTCAATAGATTAATTACATGTTATGTAAGCAAATAATGTTTGAAGGGCGATAATAGAATTCGTTCGAATTAATTTAGAATGTTTTAATGACTAGAAGAGACTCAGTGACATGACTTCAAGGCTAAAGAAATGCATTGTTGCCTTCAATAGATCAACTGCAAGTTACGCACGAAAGTCATGTTTAAAGGCCGAATTTCGTTCGAAGTGATTTAGAATGATTTACTGACTAAAAGAGACACAAAAATATGATTTTAAGGCTAAAAAATGCGTAGTTGCCATCAATAGATCAATTGCAAGTTATGCACGAATGTCGCGTTTTAAATGCAAAAAGAGAATTGGTTCGAAATGCCTTCAAACAATTTAATGATTGAAAAGACTGAGTGATATGCTTTTTAACGCTAAAATAATGCATTGTTGTCTTCAATAGATTAATTACAAGTTATGTAAGAAAATAATGTTTGAAGGGCGCAAATAGAATTCGTTCGAATTCATTTAGAATGATTTAATGACTACAAGAGACTCAATGACAAGACTTCAAGGCTAAACAAATGCTTTGTTGCCTTCAATAGATCAACTGCAAGTTACGCACGAAAGTCATGTTTAAAGGCCGAATTTCGTTCGAAGTGATTTAGAATGATTTACTGACTAAAAGAGACGCAAAAATATGATTTTAAGGCTAAAAAATGCATAGTTGCCATCAATAGATCAATTGCAAGTTATGCATGAAAGTCGCGTTTTAAATGCAAAAAGAGAATTGGTTCGAAGTGCCTTCAAACAATTTAATGATTGAAAAGACTGAGTGATATGCTTGTTAACGCTAAAATAATGCATTGTTGTCTTCAATAGATTAATTACAAGTTATGTAAGAAAATATTGTTTGAAGGGCAAAAATAGAATTCGTTCGAATTAATTTAGAATGATTTAATGACTAGAAGAGACTCAATGACATGACTTTAAGGCTAAACAAATGCATTGTTGCCTTCAATAGATCAACTGCAAGTTACGCACGAAAGTCATGTTTAAAGGCCGCATTTCGTCCGAAGTGATTTAGAATGATTTACTGACTAAAAAAGACGCAAAAATATGACTTTAAGGCTAAAAAAATGCATAGTTTCCATCAATAGATCAATTGCAAATTATGCATGAAAGGCGCGTTCTAAATGCAAAAAGGGAATTGTTTCGAAGTGCCTTCAAACAACTTAATGATTGAAAAGACTGAGTGATATGCTTTTTAAAGCTAAAATAATGCATTGTTGTCTTCAATAGATTAATTACATGTTATGTAAGAAAATAATGTTTGAAGGGCGATAATAGAATTCGTTCGAATTAATTTAGAATGATTTAATGACTAGAAGAGACTCAGTGACATGACTTCAAGGCTAAAGAAATGCATTGTTGCCTTCAATAGATCAACTGCAAGTTACGCACGAAAGTCATGTTTAAAGGCCGAATTTCGTTCGAAGTGATTTAGAATGATTTACTGACTAAAAGAGACGCAAAAATATGATTTTAAGGCTAAAAAATGCGTAGTTTCCATCAATAGATCAATTGCAAATTATGCATGAAAGCCGCGTTCTAAATGGCAAAAAGGGAATTGGTTCGAAGTGCCTTCAAACAATTTAATGATTGAAAAGACTGAGTGATATGCTTTTTAATGCTAAAATAATGCATTGTCGTCTTCAATAGATTAATTACATGTTATGTAAGAAAATAATGTTTGAAGGGCGATAATAGAATTCGTTCGAATTAATTTAGAATGATTTAATAACTAGAAGAGACTCAGTGACATGACTTCAAGGCTAAACAAATGCATTGTTGCCTTCAATAGATCAACAGCAAGTTACGCACAAAAGTCATGTTTAAAGGCCGAATTTCGTTCGAAGTGATTTAGAATGATTTACTGACTAAAAGAGACGCAAAAATATGATTTTAAGGCTAAAAAATGCATAGTTGCCATCAATAGATCAATTGCAAGTTATGCATGAAAGTCGCGTTTTAAATGCAAAAAGAGAATTGGTTCGAAGTGCCTTCAAACAATTTAATGATTGAAAAGACTGAGTGATATGCTTGTTAACGCTAAAATAATGCATTGTTGTCTTCAATAGATTAATTACAAGTTATGTAAGAAAATATTGTTTGAAGGGCAAAAATAGAATTCGTTCGAATTAATTTAGAATGATTTAATGACTAGAAGAGACTCAATGACATGACTTTAAGGCTAAACAAATGCATTGTTGCCTTCAATAGATCAACTGCAAGTTACGCACGAAAGTCATGTTTAAAGGCCGCATTTCGTCCGAAGTGATTTAGAATGATTTACTGACTAAAAAAGACGCAAAAATATGACTTTAAGGCTAAAAAAATGCATAGTTTCCATCAATAGATCAATTGCAAATTATGCATGAAAGGCGCGTTCTAAATGCAAAATGGGAATTGTTTCGAAGTGCCTTCAAACAACTTAATGATTGAAAAGACTGAGTGATATGCTTTTTAAAGCTAAAATAATGCATTGTTGTCTTCAATAGATTAATTACATGTTATGTAAGAAAATAATGTTTGAAGGGCGATAATAGAATTCGTTCGAATTAATTTAGAATGATTTAATGACTAGAAGAGACTCAGTGACATGACTTCAAGGCTAAAGAAATGCATTGTTGCCTTCAATAGATCAACTGCAAGTTACGCACGAAAGTCATGTTTAAAGGCCGAATTTCGATCGAAGTGATTTAGAATGATTTACTGACTAAAAGAGACGCAAAAATATGATTTTAAGGCTAAAAAAATGCATAGTTGCTTTCAATAGATCAATTGCAAGTTATGCTGAAAGTCGTGTCTTAAATGCACAAATAGAATTGGTTCGAAGTGCTTCCAAACAATTTAATGATATGAAAACACTGAATGATATGCTTTTTAAGGCTAAAATAATGCATTGTTGTCTTCAATAGATTAATTGCAAGTTATGTAAGAAAATCATGTTTGAAGGGCGAAAATAGAATTCGTTCGACTTAATTTAGAATGATTTAATGACTAGAAGAGACTCAGTGACATGACTTCAAGGCTAAACAAATGCATTGTTGCCTTCAATAGATCAACTGCAAGTTACGCACGAAAGTCATGTTTAAAGGCCGAATTTCGTTCGAAGTGATTTAGAATGATTTACTGACTAAAAGAGACGCAAAAATATGATTTTAAGGCTAAAAAATGCATAGTTGCCATCAATAGACCAATTGCAAGTTATGCATGAAAGTCGCGTTTTAAATGCAAAAAGAGAATTAGTTCGAAGTGCCTTCAAACAATGTAATGATTGAAAAGACTGAGTGATATGCTTGTTAACGCTAAAATAATGCATTGTTGTCTTCAATAGATTAATTACAAGTTATGTAAGAAAATATTGTTTGAAGGGCCAAAATAGAATTCGTTCGAATTAATTTAGAATGATTTAATGACTAGAAGAGACTCAATGACATGACTTTAAGGCTAAACAAATGCATTGTTGCCTTCAATAGATCAACTGCAAGTTACGCACGAAAGTCATGTTTAAAGGCCGCATTTCGTCCGGAGTGATTTAGAATGATTTACTGACTAAAAAAGACGCAAAAATATGACTTTAAGGCTAAAAAAATGCATAGTTTCCATCAATAGATCAATTGCAAATTATGCATGAAAGGCGCGTTCTAAATGCAAAAAGGGAATTGTTTCGAAGTGCCTTCAAACAACTTAATGATTGAAAAGACTGAGTGATATGCTTTTTAAAGCTAAAATAATGCATTGTTGTCTTCAATAGATTAATTACATGTTATGTAAGAAAATAATGTTTGAAGGGCGATAATAGAATTCGTTCGAATTAATTTAGAATGATTTAATGACTAGAAGAGACTCAGTGACATGACTTCAAGGCTAAACAAATGCATTGTTGCCTTCAATAGATCAACTGCAAGTTACGCACGAAAGTCATGTTTAAAGGCCGAATTTCGTTCGAAGTGATTTAGAATGATTTACTGACTAAAAGAGACGCAAAAATATGATTTTAAGGCTAAAAAATGCGTAGTTTCCATCAATAGATCAATTGCAAATTATGCATGAAAGCCGCGTTCTAAATGGCAAAAAGGGAATTGGTTCGAAGTGCCTTCAAACAATTTAATGATTGAAAAGACTGAGTGATATGCTTTTTAATGCTAAAATAATGCATTGTCGTCTTCAATAGATTAATTACATGTTATGTAAGAAAATAATGTTTGAAGGGCGATAATAGAATTCGTTCGAATTAATTTAGAATGATTTAATAACTAGAAGAGACTCAGTGACATGACTTCAAGGCTAAACAAATGCATTGTTGCCTTCAATAGATCAACAGCAAGTTACGCACAAAAGTCATGTTTAAAGGCCGAATTTCGTTCGAAGTGATTTAGAATGATTTACTGACTAAAAGAGACGCAAAAATATGATTTTAAGGCTAAAAAATGCATAGTTGCCATCAATAGATCAATTGCAAGTTATGCATGAAAGTCGCGTTTTAAATGCAAAAAGAGAATTGGTTCGAAGTGCCTTCAAACAATTTAATGATTGAAAAGACTGAGTGATATGCTTTTTAAAGCTAAAATAATGCATTGTTGTCTTCAATAGATTAATTACATGTTATGTAAGCAAATAATGTTTGAAGGGCGATAATAGAATTCGTTCGAATTAATTTAGAATGTTTTAATGACTAGAAGAGACTCAGTGACATGACTTCAAGGCTAAAGAAATGCATTGTTGCCTTCAATAGATCAACTGCAAGTTACGCACGAAAGTCATGTTTAAAGGCCGAATTTCGTTCGAAGTGATTTAGAATGATTTACTGACTAAAAGAGACACAAAAATATGATTTTAAGGCTAAAAAATGCGTAGTTGCCATCAATAGATCAATTGCAAGTTATGCACGAATGTCGCGTTTTAAATGCAAAAAGAGAATTGGTTCGAAATGCCTTCAAACAATTTAATGATTGAAAAGACTGAGTGATATGCTTTTTAACGCTAAAATAATGCATTGTTGTCTTCAATAGATTAATTACAAGTTATGTAAGAAAATAATGTTTGAAGGGCGCAAATAGAATTCGTTCGAATTCATTTAGAATGATTTAATGACTACAAGAGACTCAATGACAAGACTTCAAGGCTAAACAAATGCTTTGTTGCCTTCAATAGATCAACTGCAAGTTACGCACGAAAGTCATGTTTAAAGGCCGAATTTCGTTCGAAGTGATTTAGAATGATTTACTGACTAAAAGAGACGCAAAAATATGATTTTAAGGCTAAAAAATGCATAGTTGCCATCAATAGATCAATTGCAAGTTATGCATGAAAGTCGCGTTTTAAATGCAAAAAGAGAATTGGTTCGAAGTGCCTTCAAACAATTTAATGATTGAAAAGACTGAGTGATATGCTTGTTAATGCTAAAATAATGCATTGTTGTCTTCAATAGATTAATTACAAGTTATGTAAGAAAATATTGTTTGAAGGGCCAAAATAGAATTCGTTCGAATTAATTTAGAATGATTTAATGACTAGAAGAGACTCAATGACATGACTTTAAGGCAAAACAAATGCATTGTTGCCTTCAATAGATCAACTGCAAGTTACGCACGAAAGTCATGTTTAAAGGCCGCATTTCGTCCGAAGTGATTTAGAATGATTTACTGACTAAAAAAGACGCAAAAATATGACTTTAAGGCTAAAAAAATGCATAGTTTCCATGAATAGATCAATTGCAAATTATGCATGAAAGGCGCGTTCTAAATGCAAAAAGGGAATTGTTTCGAAGTGCCTTCAAACAACTTAATGATTGAAAAGACAGAGTGTTATGCTTTTTAAAGCTAAAATAATGCATTGTTGTCTTCAATAGATTAATTACATGTTATGTAAGAAAATAATGTTTGAAGGGCGATAATAGAATTCGTTCGAATTAATTTAGAATGATTTAATGACTAGAAGAGACTCAGTGACATGACTTCAAGGCTAAACAAATGCATTGTTGCCTTCAATAGATCAACTGCAAGTTACGCACGAAAGTCATGTTTAAAGGCCGAATTTCGTTCGAAGTGATTTAGAATGATTTACTGACTAAAAGAGACGCAAAAATATGATTTTAAGGCTAAAAAATGCATAGTTGCCATCAATAGATCAATTGCAAGTTATGCATGAAAGTCGCGTTTTAAATGCAAAAAGAGAATTGGTTCGAAGTGCCTTCAAACAATTTAATGATTGAAAAGACTGAGTGATATGCTTGTTGACGCTAAAATAATGCATTGTTGTCTTCAATAGATTAATTACAAGTTATGTAAGAAAATATTGTTTGAAGGGCCAAAATAGAATTCGTTCGAATTAATTTAGAATGATTTAATGACTAGAAGAGACTCAATGACATGACTTTAAGGCAAAACAAATGCATTGTTGCCTTCAATAGATCAACTGCAAGTTACGCACGAAAGTCATGTTTAAAGGCCGCATTTCGTCCGAAGTGATTTAGAATGATTTACTGACTAAAAAAGACGCAAAAATATGACTTTAAGGCTAAAAAAATGCATAGTTTCCATCAATAGATCAATTGCAAATTATGCATGAAAGGCGCGTTCTAAATGCAAAAAGGGAATTGTTTCGAAGTGCCTTCAAACAACTTAATGATTGAAAAGACTGAGTGATATGCTTTTTAAAGCTAAAATAATGCATTGTTGTCTTCAATAGATTAATTACATGTTATGTAAGAAAATAATGTTTGAAGGGCGATAATAGAATTCGTTCGAATTAATTTAGAATGATTTAATGACTAGAAGAGACTCAGTGACATGACTTCAAGGCTAAACAAATGCATTGTTGCCTTCAATAGATCAACTGCAAGTTACGCACGAAAGTCATGTTTAAAGGCCGAATTTCGTTCGAAGTGATTTAGAATGATTTACTGACTAAAAGAGACGCAAAAATATGATTTTAAGGCTAAAAAATGCATAGTTTCCATCAATAGATCAATTGCAAATTATGCATGAAAGTCGCGTTTTAAATGCAAAAAGAGAATTGGTTCGAAGTGCCTTCAAACAATTTAATGATTGAAAAGACTGAGTGATATGCTTGTTAACGCTAAAATAATGCATTGTTGTCTTCAATAGATTAATTACAAGTTATGTAAGAAAATATTGTTTGAAGGGCCAAAATAGAATTCGTTCGAATTAATTTAGAATGATTTAATGACTAGAAGAGACTCAATGACATGACTTTAAGGCAAAACAAATGCATTGTTGCCTTCAATAGATCAACTGCAAGTTACGCACGAAAGTCATGTTTAAAGGCCGCATTTCGTCCGTAGTGATTTAGAATGATTTACTGACTAAAAAAGACGCAAAAATATGACTTTAAGGCTAAAAAAATGCATAGTTTCCATCAATAGATCAATTGCAAATTATGCATGAAAGGCGCGTTCTAAATGCAAAAAGGGAATTGTTTCGAAGTGCCTTCAAACAACTTAATGATTGAAAAGACTGAGTGATATGCTTTTTAAAGCTAAAATAATGCATTGTTGTCTTCAATAGATTAATTACATGTTATGTAAGAAAATAATGTTTGAAGGGCGATAATAGAATTCGTTCGAATTAATTTAGAATGATTTAATGACTAGACGAGACTCAGTGACATGACTTCAAGGCTAAACAAATGCATTGTTGCCTTCAATAGATCAACTGCAAGTTACGCACGAAAGTCATGTTTAAAGGCCGAATTTCGTTCGAAGTGATTTAGAATGATTTACTGACTAAAAGAGATGCAAAAATATGATTTTAAGGCTAAAAAATGCGTAGTTTCCATCAATAGATCAATTGCAAATTATGCATGAAAGCCGCGTTCTAAATGGCAAAAAGGGAATTGGTTCGAAGTGCCTTCAAACAATTTAATGATTGAAAAGACTGAGTGATATGCTTTTTAATGCTAAAATAATGCGTTGTTGTCTTCAATAGATTAATTACATGTTATGTAAGAAAATAATGTTTGAAGGGCCAAAATAGAATTCGTCCGAATTAATTTAGAATGATTTAATGACTAGAAGAGACTCAATGACATGACTTTAAGGCTAAACAAATGCATTGTTGCCTTCAATAGATCAACTGCAAGTTACGCACGAAAGTCATGTTTAAAGGCCGAATTTGGTTCGAAGTGATTTAGAATGATTTACTGACTAGAAGAGACACAAAAATATGATTTTAAGGCTAAAAAATGCATAGTTGCCATCAATAGATCAATTGCAAGTTATGCATGAAAGTCGCGTTTTAAATGCAAAAAGAGAATTGGTTCGAAGTGCCTTCAAACAATTTAATGATTGAAAAGACTGAGTGATATGCTTGTTGACGCTAAAATAATGCATTGTTGTCTTCAATAGATTAATTACAAGTTATGTAAGAAAATATTGTTTGAAGGGCCAAAATAGAATTCGTTCGAATTAATTTAGAATGATTTAATGACTAGAAGAGACTCAATGACATGACTTTAAGGCAAAACAAATGCATTGTTGCCTTCAATAGATCAACTGCAAGTTACGCACGAAAGTCATGTTTAAAGGCCGCATTTCGTCCGAAGTGATTTAGAATGATTTACTGACTAAAAAAGACGCAAAAATATGACTTTAAGGCTAAAAAAATGCATAGTTTCCATCAATAGATCAATTGCAAATTATGCATGAAAGGCGCGTTCTAAATGCAAAAAGGGAATTGTTTCGAAGTGCCTTCAAACAACTTAATGATTGAAAAGACTGAGTGATATGCTTTTTAAAGCTAAAATAATGCATTGTTGTCTTCAATAGATTAATTACAAGTTATGTAAGAAAATAATGTTTGAAGGGCGATAATAGAATTCGTTCCAATTAATTTAGAATGATTTAATGATTAGAAGAGACTCAGTGACATGACTTCAAGGCTAAACAAATGCATTGTTGCCTTCAATAGATCAACTGCAAGTTGCGCACGAAAGTCATGTTTAAAGGCCGAATTTCGTTCGAAGTGATTTAGAATGATTTACTGACGAAAAAAGACGCAAAAATATGATTTTAAGGCTAAAAAATGCATAGTTGCCATCAATAGATCAATTGCAAGTTATGCATGAAAGTCGCGTTTTAAATGCAAAAAGAGAATTGGTTCGAAGTGCCTTCAAACAATTTAATGATTGAAAAGACTGTGTGATATGCTTTTTAACGCTAAAATAATGCATTGTTGTCTTCAATAGATTAATTACAAGTTATGTAAGAAAATAATGTTTGAAGGGCGCAAATAGAATTCGTTCGAATTCATTTAGAATGATTTAATGACTAGAAGAGACTCAGTGACATGACTTCAAGGCTAAACAAATGCATTGTTGCCTTCAATAGATCAACTGCAAGTTACGCACGAAAGTCATGTTTAAAGGCCGAATTTCGTTCGAAGTGATTTAGAATGATTTACTGACTAAAAGAGACGCAAAAATATGATTTTAAGGCTAAAAAATGCATAGTTGCCATCAATAGATCAATTGCAAGTTATGCATGAAAGTCGCGTTTTAAATGCAAAAAGAGAATTGGTTCGAAGTGCTTTCAAACAATTTAATGATTGAAAAGACTGAGTGATATGCTTGTTAACGCTAAAATAATGCATTGTGGTCTTCAATAGATTAATTACAAGTTATGTAAGAAAATATTGTTTGAAGGGCAAAAATAGTATTCGTTCGAATTAATTTAGAATGATTTAATGACTAGAAGAGACTCAATGACAGGACTTTAAGGCTAAACAAATGCATTGTTGCCTTCAATAGATCAACTGCAAGTTACGCACGAAAGTCATGTTTAAAGGCCGCATTTCGTCAGAAGTGATTTAGAATGATTTACTGACTAAAAAAGATGCAAAAATATGACTTTAAGGCTAAAAAAATGCATAGTTTCCATCAATAGATCAATTGCAAATTATGCATGAAAGGCGCGTTCTAAATGCATAAAGGGAATTGTTTCGAAGTGCCTTCAAACAACTTAATGATTGAAAAGACTGAGTGATATGCTTTTTAAAGCTAAAATAATGCATTGTTGTCTTCAATAGATTAATTACACGTTATGTAAGCAAATAATGTTTGAAGGGCGATAATAGAATTCGTTCGAATTAATTTAGAATGTTTTAATGACTAGAAGAGACTCAGTGACATGACTTCAAGGCTAAAGAAATGCATTGTTGCCTTCAATAGATCAACTGCAAGTTACGCACGAAAGTCATGTTTAAAGGCCGAATTTCGTTCGAAGTGATTTAGAATAATTTACTGACTAAAAGAGACACAAAAATATGATTTTAAGGCTAAAAAATGCGTAGTTGCCATCAATAGATCAATTGCAAGTTATGCACGAATGTCGCGTTTTAAATGCAAAAAGAGAATTGGTTCGAAATGCCTTCAAACAATTTAATGATTGAAAAGACTGAGTGATATGCTTTTTAACGCTAAAATAATGCATTGTTGTCTTCAATAGATTAATTACAAGTTATGTAAGAAAATAATGTTTGAAGGGCGCAAATAGAATTCGTTCGAATTCATTTAGAATGATTTAATGACTACAAGAGACTCAATGACAAGACTTCAAGGCTAAACAAATGCTTTGTTGCCTTCAATAGATCAACTGCAAGTTATGCACGAAAGTCATGTTTAAAGGCCGAATTTCGTTCGAAGTGATTTAGAATGATTTACTGACTAAAAGAGACGCAAAAATATGATTTTAAGGCTAAAAAATGCATAGTTGCCATCAATAGATCAATTGCAAGTTATGCATGAAAGTCGCGTTTTAAATGCAAAAAGAGAATTGGTTCGAAGTGCCTTCAAACAATTTAATGATTGAAAAGACTGAGTGATATGCTTGTTAACGCTAAAATAATGCATTGTTGTCTTCAATAGATTAATTACAAGTTATGTAAGAAAATATTGTTTGAAGGGCCAAAATAGAATTCGTTCGAATTAATTTAGAATGATTTAATGACTAGAAGAGACTCAATGACATGACTTTAAGGCTAAACAAATGCATTGTTGCCTTCAATAGATCAACTGCAAGTTACGCACGAAAGTCATGTTTAAAGGCCGCATTTCGTCCGAAGTGATTTAGAATGATTTACTGACTAAAAAAGACGCAAAAATATGACTTTAAGGCTAAAAAAATGCATAGTTTCCATCAATAGATCAATTGCAAATTATGCATGAAAGGCGCGTTCAAAATGCAAAAAGGGAATTGTTTCGAAGTGCCTTCAAACAACTTAATGATTGAAAAGACTGAGTGATATGCTTTTTAAAGCTAAAATAATGCATTGTTGTCTTCAATAGATTAATTACATGTTATGTAAGAAAATAATGTTTGAAGGGCGATAATAGAATTCGTTCGAATTAATTTAGAATGATTTAATGACTAGAAGAGACTCAGTGACATGACTTCAAGGCTAAACAAATGCATTGTTTCCTTCAATAGATCAACTGCAAGTTACGCACGAAAGTCATGTTTAAAGGCCGAATTTCGTTCGAAGTGATTTAGAATGATTTACTGACTAAAAGAGACGCAAAAATATGATTTTAAGGCTAAAAAATGCATAGTTGCCATCAATAGATCAATTGCAAGTTATGCATGAAAGTCGCGTTTTAAATGCAAAAAGAGAATTGGTTCGAAGTGGTTTCAAACAATTTAATGATTGAAAAGACTGAGTGATATGCTTGTTAACGCTAAAATAATGCATTGTTGTCTTCAATAGATTAATTACAAGTTATGTAAGAAAATATTGTTTGAAGGGCAAAAATAGAATTCGTTCGAATTAATTTAGAATGATTTAATGACTAGAAGAGACTCAATGACAGGACTTTAAGGCTAAACAAATGCATTGTTGCCTTCAATAGATCAACTGCAAGTTACGCACGAAAGTCATGTTTAAAGGCCGCATTTCGTCCGAAGTGATTTAGAATGATTTACTGACTAAAAAAGATGCAAAAATATGACTTTAAGGCTAAAAAAATGCATAGTTTCCATCAATAGATCAATTGCAAATTATGCATGAAAGGCGCGTTCTAAATGCATAAAGGGAATTGTTTCGAAGTGCCTTCAAACAACTTAATGATTGAAAAGACTGAGTGATATGCTTTTTAAAGCTAAAATAATGCATTGTTGTCTTCAATAGATTAATTACATGTTATGTAAGCAAATAATGTTTGAAGGGCGATAATAGAATTCGTTCGAATTAATTTAGAATGTTTTAATGACTAGAAGAGACTCAGTGACATGACTTCAAGGCTAAAGAAATGCATTGTTGCCTTCAATAGATCAACTGCAAGTTACGCACGAAAGTCATGTTTAAAGGCCGAATTTCGTTCGAAGTGATTTAGAATGATTTACTGACTAAAAGAGACACAAAAATATGATTTTAAGGCTAAAAAATGCGTAGTTGCCATCAATAGATCAATTGCAAGTTATGCACGAATGTCGCGTTTTAAATGCAAAAAGAGAATTGGTTCGAAATGCCTTCAAACAATTTAATGATTGAAAAGACTGAGTGATATGCTTTTTAACGCTAAAATAATGCATTGTTGTCTTCAATAGATTAATTACAAGTTATGTAAGAAAATAATGTTTGAAGGGCGCAAATAGAATTCGTTCGAATTCATTTAGAATGATTTAATGACTACAAGAGACTCAATGACAAGACTTCAAGGCTAAACAAATGCTTTGTTGCCTTCAATAGATCAACTGCAAGTTACGCACGAAAGTCATGTTTAAAGGCCGAATTTCGTTCGAAGTGATTTAGAATGATTTACTGACTAAAAGAGACGCAAAAATATGATTTTAAGGCTAAAAAATGCATAGTTGCCATCAATAGATCAATTGCAAGTTATGCATGAAAGTCGCGTTTTAAATGCAAAAAGAGAATTGGTTCGAAGTGCCTTCAAACAATTTAATGATTGAAAAGACTGTGTGATATGCTTTTTAACGCTAAAATAATGCATTGTTGTCTTCAATAGATTAATTACAAGTTATGTAAGAAAATAATGTTTGAAGGGCGCAAATAGAATTCGTTCGAATTCATTTAGAATGATTTAATGACTAGAAGAGACTCAGTGACATGACTTCAAGGCTAAACAAATGCATTGTTGCCTTCAATAGATCAACTGCAAGTTACGCACGAAAGTCATGTTTAAAGGCCGAATTTCGTTCGAAGTGATTTAGAATGATTTACTGACTAAAAGAGACGCAAAAATATGATTTTAAGGCTAAAAAATGCATAGTTGCCATCAATAGATCAATTGCAAGTTATGCATGAAAGTCGCGTTTTAAATGCAAAAAGAGAATTGGTTCGAAGTGCTTTCAAACAATTTAATGATTGAAAAGACTGAGTGATATGCTTGTTAACGCTAAAATAATGCATTGTGGTCTTCAATAGATTAATTACAAGTTATGTAAGAAAATATTGTTTGAAGGGCAAAAATAGAATTCGTTCGAATTAATTTAGAATGATTTAATGACTAGAAGAGACTCAATGACAGGACTTTAAGGCTAAACAAATGCATTGTTGCCTTCAATAGATCAACTGCAAGTTACGCACGAAAGTCATGTTTAAAGGCCGCATTTCGTCAGAAGTGATTTAGAATGATTTACTGACTAAAAAAGATGCAAAAATATGACTTTAAGGCTAAAAAAATGCATAGTTTCCATCAATAGATCAATTGCAAATTATGCATCAAAGGCGCGTTCTAAATGCATAAAGGGAATTGTTTCGAAGTGCCTTCAAACAACTTAATGATTGAAAAGACTGAGTGATATGCTTTTTAAAGCTAAAATAATGCATTGTTGTCTTCAATAGATTAATTACACGTTATGTAAGCAAATAATGTTTGAAGGGCGATAATAGAATTCGTTCGAATTAATTTAGAATGTTTTAATGACTAGAAGAGACTCAGTGACATGACTTCAAGGCTAAAGAAATGCATTGTTGCCTTCAATAGATCAACTGCAAGTTACGCACGAAAGTCATGTTTAAAGGCCGAATTTCGTTCGAAGTGATTTAGAATGATTTACTGACTAAAAGAGACACAAAAATATGATTTTAAGGCTAAAAAATGCGTAGTTGCCATCAATAGATCAATTGCAAGTTATGCACGAATGTCGCGTTTTAAATGCAAAAAGAGAATTGGTTCGAAATGCCTTCAAACAATTTAATGATTGAAAAGACTGAGTGATATGCTTTTTAACGCTAAAATAATGCATTGTTGTCTTCAATAGATTAATTACAAGTTATGTAAGAAAATAATGTTTGAAGGGCGCAAATAGAATTCGTTCGAATTCATTTAGAATGATTTAATGACTACAAGAGACTCAATGACAAGACTTCAAGGCTAAACAAATGCTTTGTTGCCTTCAATAGATCAACTGCAAGTTATGCACGAAAGTCATGTTTAAAGGCCGAATTTCGTTCGAAGTGATTTAGAATGATTTACTGACTAAAAGAGACGCAAAAATATGATTTTAAGGCTAAAAAATGCATAGTTGCCATCAATAGATCAATTGCAAGTTATGCATGAAAGTCGCGTTTTAAATGCAAAAAGAGAATTGGTTCGAAGTGCCTTCAAACAATTTAATGATTGAAAAGACTGAGTGATATGCTTGTTAACGCTAAAATAATGCATTGTTGTCTTCAATAGATTAATTACAAGTTATGTAAGAAAATATTGTTTGAAGGGCCAAAATAGAATTCGTTCGAATTAATTTAGAATGATTTAATGACTAGAAGAGACTCAATGACATGACTTTAAGGCTAAACAAATGCATTGTTGCCTTCAATAGATCAACTGCAAGTTACGCACGAAAGTCATGTTTAAAGGCCGCATTTCGTCCGAAGTGATTTAGAATGATTTACTGACTAAAAAAGACGCAAAAATATGACTTTAAGGCTAAAAAAATGCATAGTTTCCATCAATAGATCAATTGCAAATTATGCATGAAAGGCGCGTTCAAAATGCAAAAAGGGAATTGTTTCGAAGTGCCTTCAAACAACTTAATGATTGAAAAGACTGAGTGATATGCTTTTTAAAGCTAAAATAATGCATTGTTGTCTTCAATAGATTAATTACATGTTATGTAAGAAAATAATGTTTGAAGGGCGATAATAGAATTCGTTCGAATTAATTTAGAATGATTTAATGACTAGAAGAGACTCAGTGACATGACTTCAAGGCTAAACAAATGCATTGTTTCCTTCAATAGATCAACTGCAAGTTACGCACGAAAGTCATGTTTAAAGGCCGAATTTCGTTCGAAGTGATTTAGAATGATTTACTGACTAAAAGAGACGCAAAAATATGATTTTAAGGCTAAAAAATGCATAGTTGCCATCAATAGATCAATTGCAAGTTATGCATGAAAGTCGCGTTTTAAATGCAAAAAGAGAATTGGTTCGAAGTGGTTTCAAACAATTTAATGATTGAAAAGACTGAGTGATATGCTTGTTAACGCTAAAATAATGCATTGTTGTCTTCAATAGATTAATTACAAGTTATGTAAGAAAATATTGTTTGAAGGGCAAAAATAGAATTCGTTCGAATTAATTTAGAATGATTTAATGACTAGAAGAGACTCAATGACAGGACTTTAAGGCTAAACAAATGCATTGTTGCCTTCAATAGATCAACTGCAAGTTACGCACGAAAGTCATGTTTAAAGGCCGCATTTCGTCCGAAGTGATTTAGAATGATTTACTGACTAAAAAAGATGCAAAAATATGACTTTAAGGCTAAAAAAATGCATAGTTTCCATCAATAGATCAATTGCAAATTATGCATGAAAGGCGCGTTCTAAATGCATAAAGGGAATTGTTTCGAAGTGCCTTCAAACAACTTAATGATTGAAAAGACTGAGTGATATGCTTTTTAAAGCTAAAATAATGCATTGTTGTCTTCAATAGATTAATTACATGTTATGTAAGCAAATAATGTTTGAAGGGCGATAATAGAATTCGTTCGAATTAATTTAGAATGTTTTAATGACTAGAAGAGACTCAGTGACATGACTTCAAGGCTAAAGAAATGCATTGTTGCCTTCAATAGATCAACTGCAAGTTACGCACGAAAGTCATGTTTAAAGGCCGAATTTCGTTCGAAGTGATTTAGAATGATTTACTGACAAAAAGAGACACAAAAATATGATTTTAAGGCTAAAAAATGCGTAGTTGCCATCAATAGATCAATTGCAAGTTATGCACGAATGTCGCGTTTTAAATGCAAAAAGAGAATTGGTTCGAAATGCCTTCAAACAATTTAATGATTGAAAAGACTGAGTGATATGCTTTTTAACGCTAAAATAATGCATTGTTGTCTTCAATAGATTAATTACAAGTTAAGTAAGAAAATAATGTTTGAAGGGCGCAAATAGAATTCGTTCGAATTCATTTAGAATGATTTAATGACTACAAGAGACTCAATGACAAGACTTCAAGGCTAAACAAATGCTTTGTTGCCTTCAATAGATCAACTGCAAGTTACGCACGAAAGTCATGTTTAAAGGCCGAATTTCGTTCGAAGTGATTTAGAATGATTTACTGACTAAAAGAGACGCAAAAATATGATTTTAAGGCTAAAAAATGCATAGTTGCCATCAATAGATCAATTGCAAGTTATGCACGAATGTCGCGTTTTAAATGCAAAAAGAGAATTGGTTCGAAATGCCTTCAAACAATTTAATGATTGAAAAGACTGAGTGATATGCTTTTTAACGCTAAAATAATGCATTGTCAGTCTTCAATAGATTAATTACAAGTTATGTAAGAAAATATTGTTTGAAGGGCAAAAATAGAATTCGTTCGAATTAATTTAGAATGATTTAATGACTAGAAGAGACTCAATGACAGGACTTTAAGGCTAAACAAATGCATTGTTGCCTTCAATAGATCAACTGCAAGTTACGCACGAAAGTCATGTTTAAAGGCCGCATTTCGTCCGAAGTGATTTAGAATGATTTACTGACTAAAAAAGATGCAAAAATATGACTTTAAGGCTAAAAAAATGCATAGTTTCCATCAATAGATCAATTGCAAATTATGCATGAAAGGCGCGTTCTAAATGCATAAAGGGAATTGTTTCGAAGTGCCTTCAAACAACTTAATGATTGAAAAGACTGAGTGATATGCTTTTTAAAACTAAAATAATGCATTGTTGTCTTCAATAGATTAATTACATGTTATGTAAGCAAATAATGTTTGAAGGGCGATAATAGAATTCGTTCGAATTAATTTAGAATGTTTTAATGACTAGAAGAGACTCAGTGACATGACTTCAAGGCTAAAGAAATGCATTGTTGCCTTCAATAGATCAACTGCAAGTTACGCACGAAAGTCATGTTTAAAGGCCGAATTTCGTTCGAAGTGATTTAGAATGATTTACTGACTAAAAGAGACACAAAAATATGATTTTAAGGCTAAAAAATGCGTAGTTGCCATCAATAGATCAATTGCAAGTTATGCACGAATGTCGCGTTTTAAATGCAAAAAGAGAATTGGTTCGAAATGCCTTCAAACAATTTAATGATTGAAAAGACTGAGTGATATGCTTTTTAACGCTAAAATAATGCATTGTTGTCTTCAATAGATTAATTACAAGTTATGTAAGAAAATAATGTTTGAAGGGCGCAAATAGAATTCGTTCGAATTCATTTAGAATGATTTAATGACTACAAGAGACTCAATGACAAGACTTCAAGGCTAAACAAATGCTTTGTTGCCTTCAATAGATCAACTGCAAGTTACGCACGAAAGTCATGTTTAAAGGCCGAATTTCGTTCGAAGTGATTTAGAATGATTTACTGACTAAAAGAGACGCAAAAATATGATTTTAAGGCTAAAAAATGCATAGTTGCCATCAATAGATCAATTGCAAGTTATGCACGAATGTCGCGTTTTAAATGCAAAAAGAGAATTGGTTCGAAATGCCTTCAAACAATTTAATGATTGAAAAGACTGAGTGATATGCTTTTTAACGCTAAAATAATGCATTGTTGTCTTCAATAGATTAATTACAAGTTATGTAAGAAAATAATGTTTGAAGGGCGCAAATAGAATTCGTTCGAATTAATTTAGAATGATTTAATGACTAGAAGAGACTCAGTGACATGACTTCAAGGCTAAACAAATGCATTGTTGCCTTCAATAGATCAACTGCAAGTTACGCACGAAAGTCATGTTTAAAGGCCGAATTTCGTTCGAAGTGATTTAGAATGATTTACTGACTAAAAGAGACGCAAAAATATGATTTTAAGGCTAAAAAATGCATAGTTGCCATCAATAGATCAATTGCAAGTTATGCATGAAAGTCGCGTTTTAAATGCAAAAAGAGAATTGGTTCGAAGTGCTTTCAAACAATTTAATGATTGAAAAGACTGAGTGATATGCTTTTTAAAGCTAAAATAATGCATTGTGGTCTTCAATAGATTAATTACAAGTTATGTAAGAAAATATTGTTTGAAGGGCAAAAATAGAATTCGTTCGAATTAATTTAGAATGATTTAATGACTAGAAGAGACTCAATGACATGACTTCAAGGCTAAACAAATGCATTGTTGCCTTCAATAGATCAACTGCAAGTTACGCACGAAAGTCATGTTTAAAGGCCGCATTTCGTTCGAAGTGATTTAGAATGATTTACTGACTAAAAAAGATGCAAAAATATGACTTTAAGGCTAAAAAATGCGTAGTTTCCATCAATAGATCAATTGCAAATTATGCATGAAAGCCGCGTTCTAAATGGCAAAAAGGGAATTGGTTCGAAGTGCCTTCAAACAATTTAATGATTGAAAAGACTGAGTGATATGCTTTTTAATGCTAAAATAATGCATTGTTGTCTTCAATAGATTAATTACATGGTATGTAAGAAAATAATGTTTGAAGGGCCAAAATAGAATTCGTCCGAATTAATTTAGAATGATTTAATGACTAGAAGAGACTCAATGACATGACTTTAAGGCTAAACAAATGCATTGTTGCCTTCAATAGATCAACTGCAAGTTACGCACGAAAGTCATGTTTAAAGGCCGAATTTGGTTCGAAGTGATTTAGAATGATTTACTGACTAGAAGAGACACAAAAATATGATTTTAAGGCTAAAAAATGCATAGTTGCCATCAATAGATCAATTGCAAGTTATGCATGAAAGTCGCGTTTTAAATGCAAAAAGAGAATTGGTTCGAAGTGCCTTCAAACAATTTAATGATTGAAAAGACTGTGTGATATGCTTTTTAACGCTAAAATAATGCATTGTTGTCTTCAATAGATTAATTACAAGTTATGTAAGAAAATAATGTTTGAAGGGCGATAATAGAATTCGTTCCAATTAATTTAGAATGATTTAATGATTAGAAGAGACTCAGTGACATGACTTCAAGGCTAAACAAATGCATTGTTGCCTTCAATAGATCAACTGCAAGTTGCGCACGAAAGTCATGTTTAAAGGCCGAATTTCGTTCGAAGTGATTTAGAATGATTTACTGACGAAAAAAGACGCAAAAATATGATTTTAAGGCTAAAAAATGCATAGTTGCCATCAATAGATCAATTGCAAGTTATGCATGAAAGTCGCGTTTTAAATGCAAAAAGAGAATTGGTTCGAAGTGCCTTCAAACAATTTAATGATTGAAAAGACTGTGTGATATGCTTTTTAACGCTAAAATAATGCATTGTTGTCTTCAATAGATTAATTACAAGTTATGTAAGAAAATAATGTTTGAAGGGCGCAAATAGAATTCGTTCGAATTCATTTGGAATGATTTAATGACTAGAAGAGACTCAGTGACATGACTTCAAGGCTAAACAAATGCATTGTTGCCTTCAATAGATCAACTGCAAGTTACGCACGAAAGTCATGTTTAAAGGCCGAATTTCGTTCGAAGTGATTTAGAATGATTTACTGACTAAAAGAGACGCAAAAATATGATTTTAAGGCTAAAAAATGCATAGTTGCCATCAATAGATCAATTGCAAGTTATGCATGAAAGTCGCGTTTTAAATGCAAAAAGAGAATTGGTTCGAAGTGCTTTCAAACAATTTAATGATTGAAAAGACTGAGTGATATGCTTGTTAACGCTAAAATAATGCATTGTGGTCTTCAATAGATTAATTACAAGTTATGTAAGAAAATATTGTTTGAAGGGCAAAAATAGAATTCGTTCGAATTAATTTAGAATGATTTAATGACTAGAAGAGACTCAATGACAGGACTTTAAGGCTAAACAAATGCATTGTTGCCTTCAATAGATCAACTGCAAGTTACGCACGAAAGTCATGTTTAAAGGCCGCATTTCGTCCGAAGTGATTTAGAATGATTTACTGACTAAAAAAGATGCAAAAATATGACTTTAAGGCTAAAAAATGCGTAGTTTCCATCAATAGATCAATTGCAAATTATGCATGAAAGCCGCGTTCTAAATGGCAAAAAGGGAATTGGTTCGAAGTGCCTTCAAACAATTTAATGATTGAAAAGACTGAGTGATATGCTTTTTAATGCTAAAATAATGCATTGTTGTCTTCAATAGATTAATTACATGGTATGTAAGAAAATAATGTTTGAAGGGCGATAATAGAATTCGTTCGAATTAATTTAGAATGTTTTAATGACTAGAAGAGACTCAGTGACATGACTTCAAGGCTAAAGAAATGCATTGTTGCCTTCAATAGATCAACTGCAAGTTACGCACGAAAGTCATGTTTAAAGGCCGAATTTCGTTCGAAGTGATTTAGAATGATTTACTGACTAAAAGAGACACAAAAATATGATTTTAAGGCTAAAAAATGCGTAGTTGCCATCAATAGATCAATTGCAAGTTATGCACGAATGTCGCGTTTTAAATGCAAAAAGAGAATTGGTTCGAAATGCCTTCAAACAATTTAATGATTGAAAAGACTGAGTGATATGCTTTTTAACGCTAAAATAATGCATTGTTGTCTTCAATAGATTAATTACAAGTTATGTAAGAAAATAATGTTTGAAGGGCGCAAATAGAATTCGTTCGAATTCATTTAGAATGATTTAATGACTACAAGAGACTCAATGACAAGACTTCAAGGCTAAACAAATGCTTTGTTGCCTTCAATAGATCAACTGCAAGTTATGCACGAAAGTCATGTTTAAAGGCCGAATTTCGTTCGAAGTGATTTAGAATGATTTACTGACTAAAAGAGACGCAAAAATATGATTTTAAGGCTAAAAAATGCATAGTTGCCATCAATAGATCAATTGCAAGTTATGCACGAATGTCGCGTTTTAAATGCAAAAAGAGAATTGGTTCGAAATGCCTTCAAACAATTTAATGATTGAAAAGACTGAGTGATATGCTTTTTAACGCTAAAATAATGCATTGTTGTCTTCAATAGATTAATTACAAGTTATGTAAGAAAATAATGTTTGAAGGGCGCAAATAGAATTCGTTCGAATTAATTTAGAATGATTTAATGACTAGAAGAGACTCAGTGACATGACTTCAAGGCTAAACAAATGCATTGTTGCCTTCAATAGATCAACTGCAAGTTGCGCACGAAAGTCATGTTTAAAGGCCGAATTTCGTTCGAAGTGATTTAGAATGATTTACTGACTAAAAGAGACGCAAAAATATGATTTTAAGGCTAAAAAATGCATAGTTGCCATCAATAGATCAATTGCAAGTTATGCATGAAAGTCGCGTTTTAAATGCAAAAAGAGAATTGGTTCGAAATGCCTTCAAACAATTTAATGATTGAAAAGACTGAGTGATATGCTTTTTAACACTAAAATAATGCATTGTTGTCTTCAATAGATTAATTACAAGTTAAGTAAGAAAATAATGTTTGAAGGGCGCAAATAGAATTCGTTCGAATTCATTTAGAATGATTTAATGACTACAAGAGACTCAATGACAAGACTTCAAGGCTAAACAAATGCTTTGTTGCCTTCAATAGATCAACTGCAAGTTACGCACGAAAGTCATGTTTAAAGGCCGAATTTCGTTCGAAGTGATTTAGAATGATTTACTGACTAAAAGAGACGCAAAAATATGATTTTAAGGCTAAAAAATGCATAGTTGCCATCAATAGATCAATTGCAAGTTATGCATGAAAGTCGCGTTTTAAATGCAAAAAGAGAATTGGTTCGAAATGCCTTCAAACAATTTAATGATTGAAAAGACTGAGTGATATGCTTTTTAACGCTAAAATAATGCATTGTTGTCTTCAATAGATTAATTACAAGTTATGTAAGAAAATAATGTTTGAAGGGCGCAAATAGAATTCGTTCGAATTAATTTAGAATGATTTAATGACTAGAAGAGACTCAGTGACATGACTTCAAGGCTAAACAAATGCATTGTTGCCTTCAATAGATCAACTGCAAGTTACGCACGAAAGTCATGTTTAAAGGCCGAATTTCGTTCGAAGTGATTTAGAATGATTTACTGACTAAAAGAGACGCAAAAATATGATTTTAAGGCTAAAAAATGCATAGTTGCCATCAATAGATCAATTGCAAGTTATGCATGAAAGTCGCGTTTTAAATGCAAAAAGAGAATTGGTTCGAAGTGGTTTCAAACAATTTAATGATTGAAAAGACTGAGTGATATGCTTGTTAACGCTAAAATAATGCATTGTTGTCTTCAATAGATTAATTACAAGTTATGTAAGAAAATATTGTTTGAAGGGCAAAAATAGAATTCGTTCGAATTAATTTAGAATGATTTAATGACTAGAAGAGACTCAATGACAGGACTTTAAGGCTAAACAAATGCATTGTTGCCTTCAATAGATCAACTGCAAGTTACGCACGAAAGTCATGTTTAAAGGCCGCATTTCGTCCGAAGTGATTTAGAATGATTTATTGACTAAAAAAGATGCAAAAATATGACTTTAAGGCTAAAAAAATGCATAGTTTCCATCAATAGATCAATTGCAAATTATGCATGAAAGGCGCGTTCTAAATGCATAAAGGGAATTGTTTCGAAGTGCCTTCAAACAACTTAATGATTGAAAAGACTGAGTGATATGCTTTTTAAAGCTAAAATAATGCATTGTTGTCTTCAATAGATTAATTACATGTTATGTAAGCAAATAATGTTTGAAGGGCGATAATAGAATTCGTTCGAATTAATTTAGAATGTTTTAATGACTAGAAGAGACTCAGTGACATGACTTCAAGGCTAAAGAAATGCATTGTTGCCTTCAATAGATCAACTGCAAGTTACGCACGAAAGTCATGTTTAAAGGCCGAATTTCGTTCGAAGTGATTTAGAATGATTTACTGACAAAAAGAGACACAAAAATATGATTTTAAGGCTAAAAAATGCGTAGTTGCCATCAATAGATCAATTGCAAGTTATGCACGAATGTCGCGTTTTAAATGCAAAAAGAGAATTGGTTCGAAATGCCTTCAAACAATTTAATGATTGAAAAGACTGAGTGATATGCTTTTTAACGCTAAAATAATGCATTGTTGTCTTCAATAGATTAATTACAAGTTAAGTAAGAAAATAATGTTTGAAGGGCGCAAATAGAATTCGTTCGAATTCATTTAGAATGATTTAATGACTACAAGAGACTCAATGACAAGACTTCAAGGCTAAACAAATGCTTTGTTGCCTTCAATAGATCAACTGCAAGTTACGCACGAAAGTCATGTTTAAAGGCCGAATTTCGTTCGAAGTGATTTAGAATGATTTACTGACTAAAAGAGACGCAAAAATATGATTTTAAGGCTAAAAAATGCATAGTTGCCATCAATTGATCAATTGCAAGTTATGCACGAATGTCGCGTTTTAAATGCAAAAAGAGAATTGGTTCGAAATGCCTTCAAACAATTTAATGATTGAAAAGACTGAGTGATATGCTTTTTAACGCTAAAATAATGCATTGTTGTCTTCAATAGATTAATTACAAGTTATGTAAGAAAATATTGTTTGAAGGGCAAAAATAGAATTCGTTCGAATTAATTTAGAATGATTTAATGACTAGAAGAGACTCAATGACAGGACTTTAAGGCTAAACAAATGCATTGTTGCCTTCAATAGATCAACTGCAAGTTACGCACGAAAGTCATGTTTAAAGGCCGCATTTCGTCCGAAGTGATTTAGAATGATTTACTGACTAAAAAAGATGCAAAAATATGACTTTAAGGCTAAAAAAATGCATAGTTTCCATCAATAGATCAATTGCAAATTATGCATGAAAGGCGCGTTCTAAATGCATAAAGGGAATTGTTTCGAAGTGCCTTCAAACAACTTAATGATTGAAAAGACTGAGTGATATGCTTTTTAAAACTAAAATAATGCATTGTTGTCTTCAATAGATTAATTACATGTTATGTAAGCAAATAATGTTTGAAGGGCGATAATAGAATTCGTTCGAATTAATTTAGAATGTTTTAATGACTAGAAGAGACTCAGTGACATGACTTCAAGGCTAAAGAAATGCATTGTTGCCTTCAATAGATCAACTGCAAGTTACGCACGAAAGTCATGTTTAAAGGCCGAATTTCGTTCGAAGTGATTTAGAATGATTTACTGACTAAAAGAGACACAAAAATATGATTTTAAGGCTAAAAAATGCGTAGTTGCCATCAATAGATCAATTGCAAGTTATGCACGAATGTCGCGTTTTAAATGCAAAAAGAGAATTGGTTCGAAATGCCTTCAAACAATTTAATGATTGAAAAGACTGAGTGATATGCTTTTTAACGCTAAAATAATGCATTGTTGTCTTCAATAGATTAATTACAAGTTATGTAAGAAAATAATGTTTGAAGGGCGCAAATAGAATTCGTTCGAATTCATTTAGAATGATTTAATGACTACAAGAGACTCAATGACAAGACTTCAAGGCTAAACAAATGCTTTGTTGCCTTCAATAGATCAACTGCAAGTTACGCACGAAAGTCATGTTTAAAGGCCGAATTTCGTTCGAAGTGATTTAGAATGATTTACTGACTAAAAGAGACGCAAAAATATGATTTTAAGGCTAAAAAATGCATAGTTGCCATCAATAGATCAATTGCAAGTTATGCACGAATGTCGCGTTTTAAATGCAAAAAGAGAATTGGTTCGAAATGCCTTCAAACAATTTAATGATTGAAAAGACTGAGTGATATGCTTTTTAACGCTAAAATAATGCATTGTTGTCTTCAATAGATTAATTACAAGTTATGTAAGAAAATAATGTTTGAAGGGCACAAATAGAATTCGTTCGAATTAATTTAGAATGATTTAATGACTAGAAGAGACTCAGTGACATGACTTCAAGGCTAAACAAATGCATTGTTGCCTTCAATAGATCAACTGCAAGTTACGCACGAAAGTCATGTTTAAAGGCCGAATTTCGTTCGAAGTGATTTAGAATGATTTACTGACTAAAAGAGACGCAAAAATATGATTTTAAGGCTAAAAAATGCATAGTTGCCATCAATAGATCAATTGCAAGTTATGCATGAAAGTCGCGTTTTAAATGCAAAAAGAGAATTGGTTCGAAGTGCTTTCAAACAATTTAATGATTGAAAAGACTGAGTGATATGCTTTTTAAAGCTAAAATAATGCATTGTGGTCTTCAATAGATTAATTACAAGTTATGTAAGAAAATATTGTTTGAAGGGCAAAAATAGAATTCGTTCGAATTAATTTAGAATGATTTAATGACTAGAAGAGACTCAATGACATGACTTCAAGGCTAAACAAATGCATTGTTGCCTTCAATAGATCAACTGCAAGTTACGCACGAAAGTCATGTTTAAAGGCCGCATTTCGTTCGAAGTGATTTAGAATGATTTACTGACTAAAAAAGATGCAAAAATATGACTTTAAGGCTAAAAAATGCGTAGTTTCCATCAATAGATCAATTGCAAATTATGCATGAAAGCCGCGTTCTAAATGGCAAAAAGGGAATTGGTTCGAAGTGCCTTCAAACAATTTAATGATTGAAAAGACTGAGTGATATGCTTTTTAATGCTAAAATAATGCATTGTTGTCTTCAATAGATTAATTACATGGTATGTAAGAAAATAATGTTTGAAGGGCCAAAATAGAATTCGTCCGAATTAATTTAGAATGATTTAATGACTAGAAGAGACTCAATGACATGACTTTAAGGCTAAACAAATGCATTGTTGCCTTCAATAGATCAACTGCAAGTTACGCACGAAAGTCATGTTTAAAGGCCGAATTTGGTTCGAAGTGATTTAGAATGATTTACTGACTAGAAGAGACACAAAAATATGATTTTAAGGCTAAAAAATGCATAGTTGCCATCAATAGATCAATTGCAAGTTATGCATGAAAGTCGCGTTTTAAATGCAAAAAGAGAATTGGTTCGAAGTGCCTTCAAACAATTTAATGATTGAAAAGACTGTGTGATATGCTTTTTAACGCTAAAATAATGCATTGTTGTCTTCAATAGATTAATTACAAGTTATGTAAGAAAATAATGTTTGAAGGGCGATAATAGAATTCGTTCCAATTAATTTAGAATGATTTAATGATTAGAAGAGACTCAGTGACATGACTTCAAGGCTAAACAAATGCATTGTTGCCTTCAATAGATCAACTGCAAGTTGCGCACGAAAGTCATGTTTAAAGGCCGAATTTCGTTCGAAGTGATTTAGAATGATTTACTGACGAAAAAAGACGCAAAAATATGATTTTAAGGCTAAAAAATGCATAGTTGCCATCAATAGATCAATTGCAAGTTATGCATGAAAGTCGCGTTTTAAATGCAAAAAGAGAATTGGTTCGAAGTGCCTTCAAACAATTTAATGATTGAAAAGACTGAGTGATATGCTTGTTAACGCTAAAATAATGCATTGTTGTCTTCAATAGATTAATTACAAGTTATGTAAGAAAATATTGTTTGAAGGGCCAAAATAGAATTCGTTCGAATTAATTTAGAATGATTTAATGACTAGAAGAGACTCAATGACATGACTTTAAGGCTAAACAAATGCATTGTTGCCTTCAATAGATCAACTGCAAGTTACGCACGAAAGTCATGTTTAAAGGCCGCATTTCGTCCGAAGTGATTTAGAATGATTTACTGACTAAAAAAGATGCAAAAATATGACTTTAAGGCTAAAAAAATGCATAGTTTCCATCAATAGATCAATTGCAAATTATGCATGAAAGGCGCGTTCTAAATGCATAAAGGGAATTGTTTCGAAGTGCCTTCAAACAACTTAATGATTGAAAAGACTGAGTGATATGCTTTTTAAAACTAAAATAATGCATTGTTGTCTTCAATAGATTAATTACATGTTATGTAAGCAAATAATGTTTGAAGGGCGATAATAGAATTCGTTCGAATTAATTTAGAATGTTTTAATGACTAGAAGAGACTCAGTGACATGACTTCAAGGCTAAAGAAATGCATTGTTGCCTTCAATAGATCAACTGCAAGTTACGCACGAAAGTCATGTTTAAAGGCCGAATTTCGTTCGAAGTGATTTAGAATGATTTACTGACTAAAAGAGACACAAAAATATGATTTTAAGGCTAAAAAATGCGTAGTTGCCATCAATAGATCAATTGCAAGTTATGCACGAATGTCGCGTTTTAAATGCAAAAAGAGAATTGGTTCGAAATGCCTTCAAACAATTTAATGATTGAAAAGACTGAGTGATATGCTTTTTAACGCTAAAATAATGCATTGTTGTCTTCAATAGATTAATTACAAGTTATGTAAGAAAATAATGTTTGAAGGGCGCAAATAGAATTCGTTCGAATTCATTTAGAATGATTTAATGACTACAAGAGACTCAATGACAAGACTTCAAGGCTAAACAAATGCTTTGTTGCCTTCAATAGATCAACTGCAAGTTACGCACGAAAGTCATGTTTAAAGGCCGAATTTCGTTCGAAGTGATTTAGAATGATTTACTGACTAAAAGAGACGCAAAAATATGATTTTAAGGCTAAAAAATGCATAGTTGCCATCAATAGATCAATTGCAAGTTATGCACGAATGTCGCGTTTTAAATGCAAAAAGAGAATTGGTTCGAAATGCCTTCAAACAATTTAATGATTGAAAAGACTGAGTGATATGCTTTTTAACGCTAAAATAATGCATTGTTGTCTTCAATAGATTAATTACAAGTTATGTAAGAAAATAATGTTTGAAGGGCGCAAATAGAATTCGTTCGAATTAATTTAGAATGATTTAATGACTAGAAGAGACTCAGTGACATGACTTCAAGGCTAAACAAATGCATTGTTGCCTTCAATAGATCAACTGCAAGTTACGCACGAAAGTCATGTTTAAAGGCCGAATTTGGTTCGAAGTGATTTAGAATGATTTACTGACTAGAAGAGACACAAAAATATGATTTTAAGGCTAAAAAATGCATAGTTGCCATCAATAGATCAATTGCAAGTTATGCATGAAAGTCGCGTTTTAAATGCAAAAAGAGAATTGGTTCGAAGTGCCTTCAAACAATTTAATGATTGAAAAGACTGAGTGATATGCTTGTTAACGCTAAAATAATGCATTGTGGTCTTCAATAGATTAATTACAAGTTATGTAAGAAAATATTGTTTGAAGGGCAAAAATAGAATTCGTTCGAATTAATTTAGAATGATTTAATGACTAGAAGAGACTCAATGACAGGACTTTAAGGCTAAACAAATGCATTGTTGCCTTCAATAGATCAACTGCAAGTTACGCACGAAAGTCATGTTTAAAGGCCGCATTTCGTCCGAAGTGATTTAGAATGATTTACTGACTAAAAAAGATGCAAAAATATGACTTTAAGGCTAAAAAATGCGTAGTTTCCATCAATAGATCAATTGCAAATTATGCATGAAAGCCGCGTTCTAAATGGCAAAAAGGGAATTGGTTCGAAGTGCCTTCAAACAATTTAATGATTGAAAAGACTGAGTGATATGCTTTTTAATGCTAAAATAATGCATTGTTGTCTTCAATAGATTAATTACATGGTATGTAAGAAAATAATGTTTGAAGGGCGATAATAGAATTCGTTCGAATTAATTTAGAATGTTTTAATGACTAGAAGAGACTCAGTGACATGACTTCAAGGCTAAAGAAATGCATTGTTGCCTTCAATAGATCAACTGCAAGTTACGCACGAAAGTCATGTTTAAAGGCCGAATTTCGTTCGAAGTGATTTAGAATGATTTACTGACTAAAAGAGACACAAAAATATGATTTTAAGGCTAAAAAATGCGTAGTTGCCATCAATAGATCAATTGCAAGTTATGCACGAATGTCGCGTTTTAAATGCAAAAAGAGAATTGGTTCGAAATGCCTTCAAACAATTTAATGATTGAAAAGACTGAGTGATATGCTTTTTAACGCTAAAATAATGCATTGTTGTCTTCAATAGATTAATTACAAGTTATGTAAGAAAATAATGTTTGAAGGGCGCAAATAGAATTCGTTCGAATTCATTTAGAATGATTTAATGACTACAAGAGACTCAATGACAAGACTTCAAGGCTAAACAAATGCTTTGTTGCCTTCAATAGATCAACTGCAAGTTATGCACGAAAGTCATGTTTAAAGGCCGAATTTCGTTCGAAGTGATTTAGAATGATTTACTGACTAAAAGAGACGCAAAAATATGATTTTAAGGCTAAAAAATGCATAGTTGCCATCAATAGATCAATTGCAAGTTATGCATGAAAGTCGCGTTTTAAATGCAAAAAGAGAATTGGTTCGAAGTGCCTTCAAACAATTTAATGATTGAAAAGACTGAGTGATATGCTTGTTAACGCTAAAATAATGCATTGTTGTCTTCAATAGATTAATTACAAGTTATGTAAGAAAATATTGTTTGAAGGGCCAAAATAGAATTCGTTCGAATTAATTTAGAATGATTTAATGACTAGAAGAGACTCAATGACATGACTTTAAGGCTAAACAAATGCATTGTTGCCTTCAATAGATCAACTGCAAGTTACGCACGAAAGTCATGTTTAAAGGCCGCATTTCGTCCGAAGTGATTTAGAATGATTTACTGACTAAAAAAGATGCAAAAATATGACTTTAAGGCTAAAAAAATGCATAGTTTCCATCAATAGATCAATTGCAAATTATGCATGAAAGGCGCGTTCAAAATGCAAAAAGGGAATTGTTTCGAAGTGCCTTCAAACAACTTAATGATTGAAAAGACTGAGTGATATGCTTTTTAAAGCTAAAATAATGCATTGTTGTCTTCAATAGATTAATTACATGTTATGTAAGAAAATAATGTTTGAAGGGCGATAATAGAATTCGTTCGAATTAATTTAGAATGATTTAATGACTAGAAGAGACTTAGTGACATGACTTCAAGGCTAAACAAATGCATTGTTTCCTTCAATAGATCAACTGCAAGTTACGCACGAAAGTCATGTTTAAAGGCCGAATTTCGTTCGAAGTGATTTAGAATGATTTACTGACTAAAAGAGACGCAAAAATATGATTTTAAGGCTAAAAAATGCATAGTTGCCATCAATAGATCAATTGCAAGTTATGCATGAAAGTCGCGTTTTAAATGCAAAAAGAGAATTGGTTCGAAGTGCTTTCAAACAATTTAATGATTGAAAAGACTGAGTGATATGCTTGTTAACGCTAAAATAATGCATTGTTGTCTTCAATAGATTAATTACAAGTTATGTAAGAAAATATTGTTTGAAGGGCAAAAATAGAATTCGTTCGAATTAATTTAGAATGATTTAATGACTAGAAGAGACTCAATGACAGGACTTTAAGGCTAAACAAATGCATTGTTGCCTTCAATAGATCAACTGCAAGTTACGCACGAAAGTCATGTTTAAAGGCCGCATTTCGTCCGAAGTGATTTAGAATGATTTACTGACTAAAAAAGATGCAAAAATATGACTTTAAGGCTAAAAAAATGCATAGTTTCCATCAATAGATCAATTGCAAATTATGCATGAAAGGCGCGTTCTAAATGCATAAAGGGAATTGTTTCGAAGTGCCTTCAAACAACTTAATGATTGAAAAGACTGAGTGATATGCTTTTTAAAGCTAAAATAATGCATTGTTGTCTTCAATAGATTAATTACATGTTATGTAAGCAAATAATGTTTGAAGGGCGATAATAGAATTCGTTCGAATTAATTTAGAATGTTTTAATGACTAGAAGAGACTCAGTGACATGACTTCAAGGCTAAAGAAATGCATTGTTGCCTTCAATAGATCAACTGCAAGTTACGCACGAAAGTCATGTTTAAAGGCCGAATTTCGTTCGAAGTGATTTAGAATGATTTACTGACAAAAAGAGACACAAAAATATGATTTTAAGGCTAAAAAATGCGTAGTTGCCATCAATAGATCAATTGCAAGTTATGCACGAATGTCGCGTTTTAAATGCAAAAAGAGAATTGGTTCGAAATGCCTTCAAACAATTTAATGATTGAAAAGACTGAGTGATATGCTTTTTAACGCTAAAATAATGCATTGTTGTCTTCAATAGATTAATTACAAGTTATGTAAGAAAATAATGTTTGAAGGGCGCAAATAGAATTCGTTCGAATTCATTTAGAATGATTTAATGACTACAAGAGACTCAATGACAAGACTTCAAGGCTAAACAAATGCTTTGTTGCCTTCAATAGATCAACTGCAAGTTACGCACGAAAGTCATGTTTAAAGGCCGAATTTCGTTCGAAGTGATTTAGAATGATTTACTGACTAAAAGAGACGCAAAAATATGATTTTAAGGCTAAAAAATGCATAGTTGCCATCAATAGATCAATTGCAAGTTATGCACGAATGTCGCGTTTTAAATGCAAAAAGAGAATTGGTTCGAAATGCCTTCAAACAATTTAATGATTGAAAAGACTGAGTGATATGCTTTTTAACGCTAAAATAATGCATTGTTGTCTTCAATAGATTAATTACAAGTTATGTAAGAAAATAATGTTTGAAGGGCGCAAATAGAATTCGTTCGAATTCATTTAGAATGATTTAATGACTAGAAGAGACTCAGTGACATGACTTCAAGGCTAAACAAATGCATTGTTGCCTTCAATAGATCAACTGCAAGTTACGCACGAAAGTCATGTTTAAAGGCCGAATTTCGTTCGAAGTGATTTAGAATGATTTACTGACTAAAAGAGACGCAAAAATATGATTTTAAGGCTAAAAAATGCATAGTTGCCATCAATAGATCAATTGCAAGTTATGCACGAATGTCGCGTTTTAAATGCAAAAAGAGAATTGGTTCGAAATGCCTTCAAACAATTTAATGATTGAAAAGACTGAGTGATATGCTTTTTAACGCTAAAATAATGCATTGTTGTCTTCAATAGATTAATTACAAGTTATGTAAGAAAATATTGTTTGAAGGGCAAAAATAGAATTCGTTCGAATTAATTTAGAATGATTTAATGACTAGAAGAGACTCAATGACAGGACTTTAAGGCTAAACAAATGCATTGTTGCCTTCAATAGATCAACTGCAAGTTACGCACGAAAGTCATGTTTAAAGGCCGCATTTCGTCCGAAGTGATTTAGAATGATTTACTGACTAAAAAAGATGCAAAAATATGACTTTAAGGCTAAAAAAATGCATAGTTTCCATCAATAGATCAATTGCAAATTATGCATGAAAGGCGCGTTCTAAATGCATAAAGGGAATTGTTTCGAAGTGCCTTCAAACAACTTAATGATTGAAAAGACTGAGTGATATGCTTTTTAAAACTAAAATAATGCATTGTTGTCTTCAATAGATTAATTACATGTTATGTAAGCAAATAATGTTTGAAGGGCGATAATAGAATTCGTTCGAATTAATTTAGAATGTTTTAATGACTAGAAGAGACTCAGTGACATGACTTCAAGGCTAAAGAAATGCATTGTTGCCTTCAATAGATCAACTGCAAGTTACGCACGAAAGTCATGTTTAAAGGCCGAATTTCGTTCGAAGTGATTTAGAATGATTTACTGACAAAAAGAGACACAAAAATATGATTTTAAGGCTAAAAAATGCGTAGTTGCCATCAATAGATCAATTGCAAGTTATGCACGAATGTCGCGTTTTAAATGCAAAAAGAGAATTGGTTCGAAATGCCTTCAAACAATTTAATGATTGAAAAGACTGAGTGATATGCTTTTTAACGCTAAAATAATGCATTGTTGTCTTCAATAGATTAATTACAAGTTATGTAAGAAAATAATGTTTGAAGGGCGCAAATAGAATTCGTTCGAATTCATTTAGAATGATTTAATGACTACAAGAGACTCAATGACAAGACTTCAAGGCTAAACAAATGCTTTGTTGCCTTCAATAGATCAACTGCAAGTTACGCACGAAAGTCATGTTTAAAGGCCGAATTTCGTTCGAAGTGATTTAGAATGATTTACTGACTAAAAGAGACGCAAAAATATGATTTTAAGGCTAAAAAATGCATAGTTGCCATCAATAGATCAATTGCAAGTTATGCACGAATGTCGCGTTTTAAATGCAAAAAGAGAATTGGTTCGAAATGCCTTCAAACAATTTAATGATTGAAAAGACTGAGTGATATGCTTTTTAACGCTAAAATAATGCATTGTTGTCTTCAATAGATTAATTACAAGTTATGTAAGAAAATATTGTTTGAAGGGCAAAAATAGAATTCGTTCGAATTAATTTAGAATGATTTAATGACTAGAAGAGACTCAATGACAGGACTTTAAGGCTAAACAAATGCATTGTTGCCTTCAATAGATCAACTGCAAGTTACGCACGAAAGTCATGTTTAAAGGCCGCATTTCGTCCGAAGTGATTTAGAATGATTTACTGACTAAAAAAGATGCAAAAATATGACTTTAAGGCTAAAAAAATGCATAGTTTCCATCAATAGATCAATTGCAAATTATGCATGAAAGGCGCGTTCTAAATGCATAAAGGGAATTGTTTCGAAGTGCCTTCAAACAACTTAATGATTGAAAAGACTGAGTGATATGCTTTTTAAAACTAAAATAATGCATTGTTGTCTTCAATAGATTAATTACATGTTATGTAAGCAAATAATGTTTGAAGGGCGATAATAGAATTCGTTCGAATTAATTTAGAATGTTTTAATGACTAGAAGAGACTCAGTGACATGACTTCAAGGCTAAAGAAATGCATTGTTGCCTTCAATAGATCAACTGCAAGTTACGCACGAAAGTCATGTTTAAAGGCCGAATTTCGTTCGAAGTGATTTAGAATGATTTACTGACTAAAAGAGACACAAAAATATGATTTTAAGGCTAAAAAATGCGTAGTTGCCATCAATAGATCAATTGCAAGTTATGCACGAATGTCGCGTTTTAAATGCAAAAAGAGAATTGGTTCGAAATGCCTTCAAACAATTTAATGATTGAAAAGACTGAGTGATATGCTTTTTAACGCTAAAATAATGCATTGTTGTCTTCAATAGATTAATTACAAGTTATGTAAGAAAATAATGTTTGAAGGGCGCAAATAGAATTCGTTCGAATTCATTTAGAATGATTTAATGACTACAAGAGACTCAATGACAAGACTTCAAGGCTAAACAAATGCTTTGTTGCCTTCAATAGATCAACTGCAAGTTACGCACGAAAGTCATGTTTAAAGGCCGAATTTCGTTCGAAGTGATTTAGAATGATTTACTGACTAAAAGAGACGCAAAAATATGATTTTAAGGCTAAAAAATGCATAGTTGCCATCAATAGATCAATTGCAAGTTATGCACGAATGTCGCGTTTTAAATGCAAAAAGAGAATTGGTTCGAAATGCCTTCAAACAATTTAATGATTGAAAAGACTGAGTGATATGCTTTTTAACGCTAAAATAATGCATTGTTGTCTTCAATAGATTAATTACAAGTTATGTAAGAAAATAATGTTTGAAGGGCGCAAATAGAATTCGTTCGAATTCATTTAGAATGATTTAATGACTAGAAGAGACTCAGTGACATGACTTCAAGGCTAAACAAATGCATTGTTGCCTTCAATAGATCAACTGCAAGTTACGCACGAAAGTCATGTTTAAAGGCCGAATTTCGTTCGAAGTGATTTAGAATGATTTACTGACTAAAAGAGACGCAAAAATATGATTTTAAGGCTAAAAAATGCATAGTTGCCATCAATAGATCAATTGCAAGTTATGCATGAAAGTCGCGTTTTAAATGCAAAAAGAGAATTGGTTCGAAGTGCTTTCAAACAATTTAATGATTGAAAAGACTGAGTGATATGCTTGTTAACGCTAAAATAATGCATTGTGGTCTTCAATAGATTAATTACAAGTTATGTAAGAAAATATTGTTTGAAGGGCAAAAATAGAATTCGTTCGAATTAATTTAGAATGATTTAATGACTAGAAGAGACTCAATGACAGGACTTTAAGGCTAAACAAATGCATTGTTGCCTTCAATAGATCAACTGCAAGTTACGCACGAAAGTCATGTTTAAAGGCCGCATTTCGTCCGAAGTGATTTAGAATGATTTACTGACTAAAAAAGATGCAAAAATATGACTTTAAGGCTAAAAAATGCGTAGTTTCCATCAATAGATCAATTGCAAATTATGCATGAAAGCCGCGTTCTAAATGGCAAAAAGGGAATTGGTTCGAAGTGCCTTCAAACAATTTAATGATTGAAAAGACTGAGTGATATGGTTTTTAATGCTAAAATAATGCATTGTTGTCTTCAATAGATTAATTACATGGTATGTAAGAAAATAATGTTTGAAGGGCGATAATAGAATTCGTTCGAATTAATTTAGAATGTTTTAATGACTAGAAGAGACTCAGTGACATGACTTCAAGGCTAAAGAAATGCATTGTTGCCTTCAATAGATCAACTGCAAGTTACGCACGAAAGTCATGTTTAAAGGCCGAATTTCGTTCGAAGTGATTTAGAATGATTTACTGACTAAAAGAGACACAAAAATATGATTTTAAGGCTAAAAAATGCGTAGTTGCCATCAATAGATCAATTGCAAGTTATGCACGAATGTCGCGTTTTAAATGCAAAAAGAGAATTGGTTCGAAATGCCTTCAAACAATTTAATGATTGAAAAGACTGAGTGATATGCTTTTTAACGCTAAAATAATGCATTGTTGTCTTCAATAGATTAATTACAAGTTATGTAAGAAAATAATGTTTGAAGGGCGCAAATAGAATTCGTTCGAATTCATTTAGAATGATTTAATGACTACAAGAGACTCAATGACAAGACTTCAAGGCTAAACAAATGCATTGTTGCCTTCAACAGATCAACTGCAAGTTACGCACGAAAGTCATGTTTAAAGGCCGCATTTCGGCCGAAGTGATTTAGAATGATTTACTGACTAAAAAAGACGCAAAAATATGACTTTAAGGCTAAAAAAATGCATAGTTTCCATCAATAGATGAATTGCAAATTATGCATGAAAGACGCGTTCTAAATGCAAAAAGGGAATTGTTTCGAAGTGCCTTCAAACAATTTAATGATTGAAAAGACTGAGTGATATGCTTTTTAAAGCTAAAATAATGCATTGTTGTCTTCAATAGATTAATTACATGTTATGTAAGAAAATAATGTTTGAAGGGCCATAATAGAATTCGTTCGAATTAATTTAGAATGATTTAATGACTAGAAGAGACTCAGTGACATCACTTCAAGGCTAAACAAATGCATTGTTGCCTTCAATAGATCAACTGCAAGTTATGCACGAAAGTCATGTTTAAAGGCCGAATTTCGTTCGAAGTGATTTAGAATGATTTACTGACTAAAAGAGACGCAAAAATATGATTTTAAGGCTAAAAAATGCATAGTTGCCATCAATAGATCAATTGCAAGTTATGCATGAAAGTCGCGTTTTAACTGCAAAAAGAGAATTGGTTCGAAGTGCCTTCAAACAATTTAATGATTGAAAAGACTGAGTGATATGCTTTTTAAAGCTAAAATAATGCATTGTTGTCTTCAATAGATTAATTACAAGTTATGTAAGAAAATAATGTTTGAAGGGCCATAATAGAATTCGTTCGAATTCATTTAGAATGATTTATTGACTAGAAGAGACTTAATGACATGACTTTAAGGCTAACCAAATGCATTGTTGCCTTCAATAGATCAACTGCAAGTTACGCACGAAAGTCATGTTTAAAGGCCGCATTTCGTCCGAAGTGATTTAGAATGATTTACTGACTAAAAGAGACGCAAAAATATGTCTTTAAGGCTTAAAAAATGCATAGTTGCCATCAATAGATCAATTACAAGTTATGCATGAAAGTCGCATTTTAAATGCAAAAAGAGAATTGGTTCGAAGTGCCTTCAAACAATTTAATGATTGAAAAGACTGAGTGACATGTTTTTTAACGCTAAAATAATGCATTGTTCTCTTCAATAGACTAATTACAAGTTTTGTAAGAAAATATTGTTTGAAGGGCAAAAATAGAATTCGTTCGAATTAATTTAGAATGATTTAATGACTAGAAGAGACTCAATGACATGACTTTAAGGCTAAACAAATGCATTGTCGCCTTCAATAGATCAACTGCAAGTTACGCACGAAAGTCATGTTTAAAGGCCGCATTTCGGCCGAAGTGATTTAGAATGATTTACTGACTAAAAAAGAGGCAAAAATATGAGTTTAAGGCTAAAAAAATGCATAGTTTCCATCAATAGATCAATTGCAAATTATGCATGAAAGCCGCGTTCTAATTGCAAAAAGGGAATTGTTTCGAAGTGCCTTCAAACAATTTAATGATTGAAAAGATTGAGTGATATGCTTTTTAAAGCTAAAATAATGCATTGTTGTCTTCAATAGATTAATTACAAGTTATGTAAGAAAATAATGTTTGAAGGGCGATAATAGAATTCGTTCCAATTAATTTAGAATGATTTAATGACTAGAAGAGACTCAGTGACATGACTTCAAGGCTAAACAAATGCATTTTTGCCTTCAATAGATCAACTGCAAGTTACGCACGAAAGTCATGTTTAAAGGCCGAATTTGGTTCGAAGTGATATAGAATGATTTACTGACTAAAAGAGACGCAAAAATATGATTTTAAGGCTAAAAAATGCATAGTTGCCAACAATAGATCAATTGCACGTTATGCATGAAAGTCGCGTTTTAAATGCAAAAAGAGAATTGGTTCGATGTGCCTTCAAACAATTTAATGATTGAAAAGACTGAGTGATATGCTTTTTAACGCTAAAATAATGCATTGTTGTCTTCAATGGATTAATTACAAGTTATGTAAGAAAATAATGTTTGAAACGCGCAAATAGAATTCGTTCGAATTCATTTAGAATGATTTAATGACTAGAAGAGACTCAGTGACATGACTTCAAGCCTAAACAAATGCATTGTTGCCTTCAATAGATCAACTGCAAGTTACGCACGAAAGTCATGTTTAAAGGCCGAATTTCATTCGAAGTGATTTAGAATGATTTACTGACTAAAAGAGATGCAAAAATATGATTTTAAGGCTAAAAAATGCATAGTTGCCATCAATAGATCAATTGCAAGTTATGGATGAAAGTCGCGTTTTAAAGGCAAAAAGAGAATTGGTTCAAAGTGCCTTCAAACAATTTAATAATTGAAAAGACTGAGTGACATGTTTTTTAACGCTAAAATAATGCATTGTTGTCTTCAATAGATTAATTACAAGTTTTGTAAGAAAATATTGTTTGAAGGGCAAAAATAGAATTCGTTCGAATTAATTTAGAATGATTTAATGACTAGAAGAGACTCATTGACAGGACTTTAAGGCTAAATAAATGCATTGTTGCCTTCAATAGATCAACTGCAAGTTACGCACGAAAGTCATGTTTAAAGGCCGAATTTCGTTCGAAGTGATTTAGAATGATTTACTGACTAAAAGAGACGCAAAAATATGATTTTAAGGCTAAAAAATGCATAGTTGCCATCAATAGATCAATTGCAAGTTATGCATGAAAGTCGCGTTTTAAATGCAAAAAGAGAATTGGTTCGAAGTTCCTTCAAACAATTTAATGATTGAAAAGACTGAGTGATATGCTTTTTAACGCTAAAATAATGCATTGTTGTCTTCAATTGATTAATTACAAGTTATGTAAGAAAATAATGTTTGAAGGGCGATAATAGAATTCGTTCCAAATAATTTCGAATGATTTAATGATTAGAAGAGACTCAGTGACATGACTTCAAGGCTAAACAAATGCATTGTTGGCTTCAATAGATCAACTGCAAGTTATGCACGAAAGTCATGTTTAAAGGCCGAATTTCGTTCGAAGTGATTTAGAATGATTTACTGACTAAAAGAGACGCAAAAATATGATTTTAAGGCTAAAAAATGCATAGTTGCCATCAATAGATCAATTGCAAGTTATGCATGAAAGTCGCGTTTTAAATGCAAAAAGAGAATTGGTTCGAAGTGCCTTCAAACAATTTAATGATTGAAAAGACTGAGTGATATGCTTTTTAACTCTAAAATAATGCATTGTCGTCTTCAATAGATTAATTACTAGTTATGTAAGAAAATATTGTTTGAAGGGCAAAAATAGAATTCGTTCGAATTAATTTAGAATGATTTATTGACTAGAAGAGACTTAATGACATGACTTTAAGGCTAACCAAATGCATTGTTGCCTTCAATAGATCAACTGCAAGTTACGCACGAAAGTCATGTTTAAAGGCCGCATTTCGGCAGAAGTGATTTAGAATGATTTACTGACTAAAAAAGACGCAAAAATATGACTTTAAGGCTAAAAAAATGCATAGTTTCCATCAATAGATGAATTGCAAATTATGCATGAAAGCCGCGTTCTAAATGCAAAAAGGGAATTGTTTCGAAGTGCCTTCAAACAATTTAATGATTGAAAAGACTGAGTGATATGCTTTTTAAAGCTAAAATAATGCATTGTTGTCTTCAATAGATTAATTACATGTTATGTAAGAAAATAATGTTTGAAGGGCCATAATAGAATTCGTTCGAATTAATTTAGAATGATTTAATGACTAGAAGAGACTCAGTGACATCACTTCAAGGCTAAACAAATGCATTGTTGCCTTCAATAGATCAACTGCAAGTTAGGCACGAAAGTCATGTTTAAAGGCCGAATTTCGTTCGAAGTGATTTAGAATGATTTACTGACTAAAAGAGACGCAAAAATATGATTTTAAGGCTAAAAAATGCATAGTTGCCATCAATAGATCAATTGCAAGTTATGCATGAAAGTCGCGTTTTAAATGCAAAAAGAGAATTGGTTCGAAGTGCCTTCAAACAATTTAATGATTGAAAAGACTGAGTGATATGCTTTTTAAAGCTAAAATAATGCATTGTTGTCTTCAATAGATTAATTACATGTTATGTAAGAAAATAATGTTTGAAGGGCGATAATAGAATTCGTTCGAATTCATTTAGAATGATTTAATGACTAGAAGAGACTCAGTGACATGACTTCAAGGCTAAATAAATGCATTGTTGCCTTCAATAGATCAACTGCAAGTTACGCACGAAAGTCATGTTTAAAGGCCGAATTTGGTTCGACGTGATTTAGAATGATTTACTGACTAAAAGAGACGCAAAAATATGATTTTGAGGCTAAAAAATGCATAGTTGCCATCAATAGATCAATTGCAAGTTATGCATAAAAGTCGCATTTTAAATGCAAAAAGAGAATTGGTTCGAAGTGCATTCAAACAATTTAATGATTGAAAAGACTGAGTGACATGTTTTTTAACGCTAAAATAATGCATTGTTCTCTTCAATAGACTAATTACAAGTTTTGTAAGAAAATATTGTTTGAAGGGCAAAAATAGAATTCGTTCGAATTAATTTAGAATGATTTAATGACTAGAAGAGACTCAATGACATGACTTTAAGGCTAAACAAATGCATTGTCACCTTCAATAGATCAACTGCAAGTTACGCACGAAAGTCATGTTCAAAGGCCGCATTTCGGCCGAAGTGATTTAGAATGATTTACTGACTAAAAAAGACGCAAAAATATGAGTTTAAGGCTAAAAAAATGCATAGTTTCCATCAATAGATCAATTGCAAATTATGCATGAAAGCCGCGTTCTAATTGCAAAAAGGGAATTGTTTCGAAGTGCCTTCAAACAATTTAATGATTGAAAAGATTGAGTGATATGCTTTTTAAAGCTAAAATAATGCATTGTTGTCTTCAATAGATTAATTACAAGTTATGTAAGAAAATAATGTTTGAAGGGCGATAATAGAATTCGTTCCAATTAATTTAGAATGATTTAATGACTAGAAGAGACTCAGTGACATGACTTCAAGGCTAAACAAATGCATTGTTGCCTTCAATAGATCAACTGCAAGTTATGCACGAAAGTCATGTTTAAAGGCCGAATTTCGTTCGAAGTGATTTAGAATGATTTACTGACTAAAAGAGACGCAAAAATATGATTTTAAGGCTAAAAAATGCATAGTTGCCATCAATAGATCAATTGCAAGTTATGCATGAAAGTCGCGTTTTAACTGCAAAAAGAGAATTGGTTCGAAGTGCCTTCAAACAATTTAATGATTGAAAAGACTGAGTGATATGCTTTTTAAAGCTAAAATAATGCATTGTTGTCTTCAATAGATTAATTACATGTTATGTAAGAAAATAATGTTTGAAGGGCGATAATAGAATTCGTTCGAATTCATTTAGAATGATTTAATGACTAGAAGAGACTCAGTGACATGACTTCAAGGCTAAATAAATGCATTGTTGCCTTCAATAGATCAACTGCAAGTTACGCACGAAAGTCATGTTTAAAGGCCGAATTTGGTTCGACGTGATTTAGAATGATTTACTGACTAAAAGAGACGCAAAAATATGATTTTGAGGCTAAAAAATGCATAGTTGCCATCAATAGATCAATTGCAAGTTATGCATGAAAGTCGCATTTTAAATGCAAAAAGAGAATTGGTTCGAAGTGCCTTCAAACAATTTAATGATTGAAAAGACTGAGTGACATGTTTTTTAACGCTAAAATAATGCATTGTTCTCTTCAATAGACTAATTACAAGTTTTGTAAGAAAATATTGTTTGAAGGGCAAAAATAGAATTCGTTCGAATTAATTTAGAATGATTTAATGACTAGAAGAGACTCAATGACATGACTTTAAGGCTAAACAAATGCATTGTCGCCTTCAATAGATCAACTGCAAGTTACGCACGAAAGTCATGTTTAAAGGCCGCATTTCGGCCGAAGTGATTTAGAATGATTTACTGACTAAAAAAGACGCAAAAATAGGAGTTTAAGGCTAAAAAAATGCATAGTTTCCATCAATAGATCAATTGCAAATTATGCATGAAAGCCGCGTTCTAATTGCAAAAAGGGAATTGTTTCGAAGTGCCTTCAAACAATTTAATGATTGAAAAGATTGAGTGATATGCTTTTTAAAGCTAAAATAATGCATTGTTGTCTTCAATAGATTAATTACAAGTTATGTAAGAAAATAATGTTTGAAGGGCGATAATAGAATTCGTTCCAATTAATTTAGAATGATTTAATGACTAGAAGAGACTCAGTGACATGACTTCAAGGCTAAACAAATGCATTTTTGCCTTCAATAGATCAACTGCAAGTTACGCACGAAAGTCATGTTTAAAGGCCGAATTTGGTTCGAAGTGATATAGAATGATTTACTGACTAAAAGAGACGCAAAAATATGATTTTAAGGCTAAAAAATGCATAGTTGCCATCAATAGATCAATTGCACGTTATGCATGAAAGTCGCGTTTTAAATGCAAAAAGAGAATTGGTTCGATGTGCCTTCAAACAATTTAATGATTGAAAAGACTGAGTGATATGCTTTTTAACGCTAAAATAATGCATTGTTGTCTTCAATGGATTAATTACAAGTTATGTAAGAAAATAATGTTTGAAACGCGCAAATAGAATTCGTTCGAATTCATTTAGAATGATTTAATGACTAGAAGAGACTCAGTGACATGACTTCAAGCCTAAACAAATGCATTGTTGCCTTCAATAGATCAACTGCAAGTTATGCACGAAAGTCATGTTTAAAGGCCGAATTTCATTCGAAGTGATTTAGAATGATTTACTGACTAAAAGAGACGCAAAAATATGATTTTAAGGCTAAAAATTGCATAGTTGCCATCAATAGATCAATTGCAAGTTATGCATGAAAGTCGCGTTTTAAAGGCAAAAAGAGAATTGGTTCAAAGTGCCTTCAAACAATTTAATAATTGAAAAGACTGAGTGACATGTTTTTTAACGCTAAAATAATGCATTGTTGTCTTCAATAGATTAATTACAAGTTTTGTAAGAAAATATTGTTTGAAGGGCAAAAATAGAATTCGTTCGAATTAATTTAGAATGATTTAATGACTAGAAGAGACTCATTGACAGGACTTTAAGGCTAAATAAATGCATTGTTGCCTTCAATAGATCAACTGCAAGTTACGCACGAAAGTCATGTTTAAAGGCTGAATTTCGTTCGAAGTGATTTAGAATGATTTACTGACTAAAAGAGACGCAAAAATATGATTTTAAGGCTAAAAAATGCATAGTTGCCATCAATAGATCAATTGCAAGTTATGCATGAAAGTCGCGTTTTAAATGCAAAAAGAGAATTGGTTCGAAGTTCCTTCAAACAATTTAATGATTGAAAAGACTGAGTGATATGCTTTTTAACGCTAAAATAATGCATTGTTGTCTTCAATTGATTAATTACAAGTTATGTAAGAAAATAATGTTTGAAGGGCGATAATAGAATTCGTTCCAAATAATTTAGAATTATTTAATGATTAGAAGAGACTCAGTGACATGACTTCAAGGCTAAACAAATGCATTGTTGGCTTCAATAGATCAACTGCAAGTTATGCACGAAAGTCATGTTTAAAGGCCGAATTTCGTTCGAAGTGATTTAGAATGATTTACTGACTAAAAGAGAAGCAAAAATATGATTTTAAGGCTAAAAAATGCATAGTTGCCATCAATAGATCAATTGCAAGTTATGCATGAAAGTCGCGTTTTAAATGCAAAAAGAGAATTGGTTCGAAGTTCCTTCAAACAATTTAATGATTGAAAAGACTGAGTGATATGCTTTTTAACGCTAAAATAATGCATTGTTGTCTTCAATAGATTAATTACAAGTTATGTAAGAAAATAATATTTGAAGGGCGCAAATAGAATTCGTTCGAATTCATTTAGAATGATTTAATGACTAGAAGAGACTCAGTGACATCACTTCAAGGCTAAACAAATGCATTGTTGCCTTCAATAGGTCAACTGCAAGTTACGCACGAAAGTCATGTTTAACGGCCGAATTTCGTTCGAAGTGATTTAGAATGATTTACTGACTAAAAGAGACACAAAAATATGATTTTAAGGCTAAAAAATGTGTAGTTGCCACCAATAGATCAATTGCAAGTTATGCATGAAAGTCGCGTTTTAAATGCAAAAAGAGAATTGGTTCGAAGTGCCTTCAAACAATTTAATGATTGAAAAGACTGAGTGATATGCTTTTTAACTCTAAAATAATGCATTGTTGTCTTCAATAGATTAATTACAAGTTATGTAAGAAAATAATGTTTGAAGGGCAAAAATAGAATTCGTTCGAATTAATTTAGAATGATTTAATGACTAGAAGAGACTCAATGACATGACTTTAAGGCTAAACAAATGCATTGTTGGCTTCAATAGATCAACTGCAAGTTACGCACGAAAGTCATGTTTAAAGGCCGAATTTGGTTCGAAGTGATATAGAATGATTTACTGACAAAAAGAGACGCAAAAATTTGACTTTAAGGCTAAAAAAATGCATAGTTTCCATCAATAGATCAATTGGAAATTATGCATGAAAGCCGCGTTCTAAATGCAAAAAGAGAATTGGTTCGAAGTGCCTTCAAAAAATTTAATGATTGAAAAGACTGAGTGATATGCTTTTTAATGCTAAAATAATGTATTGTTGTCTTCAATAGACTAATTACAAGTTATGTAAGAAAATAATGTTTGAATGGCGAAAATAGAATTCGTTCGAATTAATTTAGAATGATTTTATGGCTAGAAGAGACTCAGTGACATGACTTTAAAACAAAACAAATGCACTTTAAGGCTAAACAAATGCATTGTTGCCTTCAATAGATCAACTGCAAGTTATGCACGAAAGTCATGTTTAGAGGCCGAATTTCATTCGAAGTGATTTAGAATGATTTACTGACTAAAAGAGACGCAATAATATGACTTTAAGGCTAAAAAAATGGATAGTTGCCTTCAATAGATCAATTGCAAGTTATGCATGAAAGTCGTGTCTTAAATGCAAAAAATAGAATTGGTTTGAAGTGCTTCCAAACAATTTAATGACATGAAAAGACTGAATGATATGCTTTTTGTGGCTAAAACAATGCATTGTTGTCTTCAATAGATTAATTGCAAGTTATGTAAGAAAATCATGTTTGAAGGGCGAAAATAGAATTCGTCCGACTTAATTTACAATGATTTAACGACTAGAAGAGACTCATTGACATGACTTTAAGGCTAAATAAATGCATTGTTGCCTTCAATAGATCAACTGCAAGTTACGCACGAAAGTCATGTTTAAAGGCCGAATTTCGTTCGAAGTGATTTAGAATGATTTACTGACTAAAAGAGACGCAAAAATATGATTTTGAGGCTAAAAAATGCATAGTTGCCATCAATAGATCAATTGCAAGTTATGCATGAAAGTCGCGTTTTAAATGCAAAAAGAGAATTGGTTCGAAGTTCCTTCAAACAATTTAATGATTGAAAAGACTGAGTGATATGCTTTTTAACGCTAAAATAATGCATTGTTGTCTTCAATAGATTAATTACAAGTTATGTAAGAAAATAATGTTTGAAGGGCGATAATAGAATTCGTTCCAATTAATTTAGAATGATTTAATGATTAGAAGAGACTCAGTGACATGACTTCAAGGCTAAACAAATGCATTGTTGCCTTCAATAGATCAACTGCAAGTTACGCACGAAAGTCATGTTTAAAGGCCGAATTTCGTTCGAAGTGATTTAGAATGATTTACTGACTAAAAGAGACGCAAAAATTTGACTTTAAGGCTATAAAAATGCATAGTTTCCATCAATGGATCAATTGGAAATTATGCATGAAAGCCGCGTTCTAAATGCAAAAAGAGAATTGGTTCGAAGTGCCTTCAAACAATTTAATGATTGAAAAGACTGAGTGATATGCTTTTTAATGCTAAAATAATGCATTGTTGTCTTCAATAGATTAATTACAAGTTATGTAAGAAAATAATGTTTGAATGGCGAAAATAGAATTCGTTCGAATTAATTTAGAATGATTTTATGGCTAGAAGAGACTCAGTGACATGACTTTAAAGCAAAACAAATGCACTTTAAGGCTAAACAAATGCATGGTTGCCTTCAATAGATCAACTGCAAGTTATGCACGAAAGTCATGTTTAAAGGCCGAATTTCATTCGAAGTGATTTAGAATGATTTACTGACTAAAACCGACGCAAAAATATGACTTTTAGGTAAAAGAAATGCATAGTTGCCTTCAATAGATCAATTGCAAGTTATATATGAAAGTCGTGTCTTAAATGCACAAATGGAATTGGTTCAAAGTGCTTCCAAATAATTTAATGATATGAAAAGACTGAATGATATGCTTTTTATGGCTAAAACAATGCATTGTTGTCTTCAATAGATTAATTGCAAGTTATGTAAGAAAATCATGTTTGAAGGGCGAAAATAGAATTCGTCCGACTTAATTTACAATCATTTAACGACTAGAAGAGACTCATTGACATGACTTTAAGGCTAAACAAATGCATTGTTGCCTTCAATAGATCAACTGCAAGTTATGCACGAAAGTCATGTTTAAAGGCCGAATTTCATTCGAAGTGATTTAGAATGATTTACTGACTAAAAGAGACGCAATAATATGACTTTAAGGCTAAAAAAATTGATAGTTGCCTTCAATAGATCAATTGCAAGTTATGCATGAAAGTCGTGTCTTAAATGCAAAAAATAGAATTGGTTTGCAGTGCTTCCAAACAATTTAATGACATGAAAAGACTGAATGATATGCTTTTTGTGGCTAAAACAATGCATTGTTGTCTTCAATAGATTAATTGCAAGTTATGTAAGAAAATCATGTTTGAAGGGCGAAAATAGAATTCGTCCGACTTAATTTACAATGATTTAACGACTAGAAGAGACTCATTGACATGACTTTAAGGCTAAATAAATGCATTGTTGCCTTCAATAGATCAACTGCAAGTTACGCACGAAAGTCCTGTTTAAAGGCCGAATTTCGTTCGAAGTGATTTAGAATGATTTGTTGACTAAAAGAGACGCAAAAATATGATTTTGAGGCTAAAAAATGCATAGTTGCCATCAATAGATCAATTGCAAGTTATGCATGAAAGTCGCGTTTTAAATGCAAAAAGAGAATTGGTTCGAAGTTCCTTCAAACAATTTAATGATTGAAAAGACTGAGTGATATGCTTTTTGACGCTAAAATAATGCATTGTTGTCTTCAATAGATTAATTACAAGTTATGTAAGAAAATAATGTTTGAAGGGCGATAATAGATTTCGTTCCAATTAATTTAGAATGATTTAATGATTAGAAGAGACTCAGTGACATGACTTCAAGGCTAAACAAATGCATTGTTGCCTTCAATAGATCAACTGCAAGTTACGCACGAAAGTCATGTTTAAAGGCCGAATTTCGTTCGAAGTGATTTAGAATGATTTACTGAATAAAAGAGACGCAAAAATATGATTTTAAGGCTAAAAAATGCATAGTTGCCATCAATAGATCAATTGCAAGTTATGCATGAAAGTCGCGTTTTAAATGCAAAAAGAGAATTGGTTCGAAGTTCCTTCAAACAATTTAATGATTGAAAAGACTGAGTGATATGCTTTTTAACGCTAAAATAATGCATTGTTGTCTACAATAGATTAATTACAAGTTATGTAAGAAAATAATGTTTGAAGGGTGCAAATCGAATTCGTTCGAATTCATTTAGAATGATTTAATGACTAGAAGAGACTCAGTGACATGACTTCAAGGCTAAACAAATGCATTGTTGCCTTAAATAGATCAACTGCAGGTTACGCACGAAAGTCATGTTTAAAGGCCGAATTTCGTTCGAAGTTATTTAGAATGATTTACTGACTAAAAGAGACACAAAAATATGATTTTAAGGCTAAAAAATGCATAGTTGCCATCAATAGATCAATTGCAAGTTATGCATGAAAGTCGCGTTTTAAATGCAAAAAGAGAATTGGTTCGAAGTTCCTTCCAACAATTTAATGATTGAAAAGACTGAGTGATATGCTTTTTAACGCTAAAATAATGCATTGTTGTCTTCAATAGATTAATTACAAGTTATGTAAGAAAATAATGTTTGAAGGGCGCAAATCGAATTCGTTCGAATTCATTTAGAATGATTTAATGACTAGAAGAGACTCAGTGACATGACTTCAAGGCTAAACAAATGCATTGTTGCCTTCAATAGATCAACTGCAAGTTACGCACGAAAGTCATGTTTAAAGGCCGAATTTCGTTCGAAGTGATTTAGAATGATTTACTGAATAAAAGAGACGCAAAAATATGATTTTAAGGCTAAAAAATGCATAGTTGCCATCAATAGATCAATTGCAAGTTATGCATGAAAGTCGCGTTTTAAATGCAAAAAGAGAATTGGTTCGAAGTTCCTTCAAACAATTTAATGATTGAAAAGACTGAGTGATATGCTTTTTAACGCTAAAATAATGCATTGTTGTCTACAATAGATTAATTACAAGTTATGTAAGAAAATAATGTTTGAAGGGTGCAAATCGAATTCGTTCGAATTCATTTAGAATGATTTAATGACTAGAAGAGACTCAGTGACATGACTTCAAGGCTAAACAAATGCATTGTTGCCTTAAATAGATCAACTGCAGGTTACGCACGAAAGTCATGTTTAAAGGCCGAATTTCGTTCGAAGTTATTTAGAATGATTTACTGACTAAAAGAGACACAAAAATATGATTTTAAGGCTAAAAAATGCATAGTTGCCATCAATAGATCAATTGCAAGTTATGCATGAAAGTCGCGTTTTAAATGCAAAAAGAGAATTGGTTCGAAGTGCCTTCAAACAATTTAATGATTGAAAAGACTGAGTGATATGCTTTTTAACTCTAAAATAATGCATTGTTGTCTTCAATAGATTAATTACAAGTTATGTAAGAAAATAATGTTTGAAGGGCGCAAATAGAATTCGTTCGAATTCATTTAGAATGATTTAATGACTAGAAGAGACTCAGTGACATGACTTCAAGGCTAAACAAATGCATTGTTGCCTTCAATAGATCAACTGCAAGTTACGCACGAAAGTCATGTTTAAAGGCCGAATTTCGTTCGAAGTGATTTAGAATGATTTACTGACTAAAAGAGACGCAAAAATTTGACTTTAAGGCTAAAAAAATGCAAAGTTTCCATCAATAGATCAATTGGAAATTATGCATGAAAGCCGCGTTCTAAATGCAAAAAGAGAATTGGTTCGAAGTGCCTCCCAATAATTTAATGATATGAAAAGACTGAATGATATGCTTTTTATGGCTAAAACAATGCATTGTTGTTTTCAATAGATTAATTGCAAGTTATGTAAGAAAATCATGTTTGAAGGGCGAAAATAGAATTCGTCCGACTTAATTTACAATGATTTAACGACTAGAAGAGACTCATTGACATGACTTTAAGGCTAAACAAATGCATTGTTGCCTTCAATAGATCAACTGCAAGTTATGCACGAAAGTCATGTTTAAAGGCCGAATTTCATTCGAAGTGATTTAGAATGATTTACTGACTAAAAGAGACGCAATAATATGATTTTGAGGCTAAAAAACGCATAGTTGCCATCAATAGATCAATTGCAAGTTATGCATGAAAGTCGCGTTTTAAATGCAAAAAGAGAATTGGTTCGAAGTTCCTTCAAACAATTTAATGATTGAAAAGACTGAGTTATATGCTTTTTAATGCTAAAATAATGCATTGTTGTCTTCAATAGATTAATTACAAGTGATGTAAGAAAATAATGTTTGAATGGCGAAAATATAATTCGTTCGAATTAATTTAGAATGATGTTATGGCTAGAAGAGACTCAGTGACATGACTTTAAAGCAAAACAAATGCACTTTAAGGCTAAACAAATGCATTGTTGCCTTCAATAGATCAACTGCAAGTTCTACACGAAAGTCATGTTTAAAGGCCGAATTTCATTCGAAGTGATTTAGAATGATTTATTGACTAAAACCGACGCAAAAATATGACTTTTAGGTAAAACAAATGCATAGTTGCCTTCAATAGATCAATTGCAAGTTATATATGAAAGTCGTGTCTTAAATGCACAGATAGAATTGGTTCAAAGTGCTTCCCAATAATTTAATGATATGAAAAGACTGAATGATATGCTTTTTATGGCTAAAACAATGCATTGTTGTTTTCAATAGATTAATTGCAAGTTATGTAAGAAAATCATGTTTGAAGGGCGAAAATAGAATTCGTCCGACTTAATTTACAATGATTTAACGACTAGAATAGACTCATTGACATGACTTTAAGGCTAAACAAATGCATTGTTGCCTTCAATAGATCAACTGCAAGTTATGCACAAAAGTCATGTTTAAAGGCCGAATTTCATTCGAAGTGATTTAGAATGATTTACTGACTAAAAGAGACGCAATAATATGACTTTAAGGCTAAAAAAATGGATAGTTGCCTTCAATAGATCAATTGCAAGTTATGCATGAAAGTCGTGTCTTAAATGCAAAAAATAGAATTGGTTTGAAGTGCTTCCAAACAATTTAATGACATGAAAAGACTGAATGATATGCTTTTTGTGGCTAAAACAATGCATTGTTGTCTTCAATAGATTAATTGCAAGTTATGTAAGAAAATCATGTTTGAAGGGCGAAAATAGAATTCGTCCGACTTAATTTACAATGATTTAACGACTAGAAGAGACTCATTGACATGACTTTAAGGCTAAATAAATGCATTGTTGCCTTCAATAGATCAACTGCAAGTTACGCACGAAAGTCATGTTTAAAGGCCGAATTTCGTTCGAAATGATTTAGAATGATTTACTGACTAAAAGAGACGCACAAATATGATTTTAAGGCTAAAAAATGCATAGTTGCCATCAATAGATCAATTGCAAGTTATGCATGAAAGTCGCGTTTTAAATGCAAAAAGAGAATTGGTTCGAAGTTCCTTCAAACAATTTAATGATTGAAAAGACTGAGTGATATGCTTTTTAACGCTAAAATAATGCATTGTTGTCTTCAATAGATTAATTACAAGTTATGTAAGAAAATAATGTTTGAAGGGCGCAAATCGAATTCGTTCGAATTCATTTAGAATGATTTAATGACTAGAAGAGACTCAGTGACATGACTTCAAGGCTAAACAAATGCATTGTTGCCTTCAATAGATCAACTGCAAGTTACGCACGAAAGTCATGTTTAAAGGCCGAATTTCGTTCGAAGTGATTTAGAATGATTTACTGACTAGAAGAGACACAAAAATATGATTTTAAGGCTAAAAAATGCATAGTTGCCATCAATAGATCAATTGCAAGTTATGCATGAAAGTCGCGTTTTAAATGCGAAAAGAGAATTGGTTCGAAGTGCCTTCAAACAATTTAATGATTGAAAAGACTGAGTGATATGCTTTTTAACGCTAAAATAATGCATTGTTGTCTTCAATAGATTAATTACAAGTTATGTAAGAAAATAATGTTTGAGGGGCAAAAATAGAATTCGTTCGAATTCATTTAGAATGATTTAATGACTAGAAGAGACTCAATGACATGACTTTATGGCTAAACAAATGCATTGGTGCCTTCAATAGATCAACTGCAAGTTACGCACGAAAGTCATGTTTAAAGGCCGAATTTCGTTCGAAGTGATTTAGAATGATTTACTGACTAAAAGAGACGCACAAATATGATTTTAAGGCTAAAAAATGCATAGTTGCCATCAATAGATCAATTGCAAGTTATGCATGAAAGTCGCGTTTTAAATGCAAAAAGAGAATTGGTTTGAAGTTCCTTCAAACAATTTAATGATTGAAAAGACTGAGTGATATGCTTTTTAACGCTAAAATAATGCATTGTTGTCTTCAATAGATTAATTACAAGTTATGTAAGAAAATAATGTTTGAAGGGCGCAAATCGAATTCGTTCGAATTCATTTAGAATGATTTAATGACTAGAAGAGACTCAGTGACATCACTTCAAGGCTAAACAAATGCATTGTTGCCTTCAATAGGTCAACTGCAAGTTACGCACGAAAGTCATGTTTAACGGCCGAATTTCGTTCGAAGTGATTTAGAATGATTTACTGACTAAAAGAGACACAAAAATATGATTTTAAGGCTAAAAAATGTGTAGTTGCCACCAATAGATCAATTGCAAGTTATGCATGAAAGTCGCGTTTTAAATGCAAAAAGAGAATTGGTTCGAAGTGCCTTCAAACAATTTAATGATTGAAAAGACTGAGTGATATGCTTTTTAACTCTAAAATAATGCATTGTTGTCTTCAATAGATTAATTACAAGTTATGTAAGAAAATAAGGTTTGAAGGGCAAAAATAGAATTCGTTCGAATTAATTTAGAATGATTTAATGACTAGAAGAGACTCAATGACATGACTTTAAGGCTAAACAAATGCATTGTTGCCTTCAATAGATCAACTGCAAGTTACGCACGAAAGTCATGTTTAAAGGCCGAATTTGGTTCGAAGTGATATAGAATGATTTACTGACAAAAAGAGACGCAAAAATTTGACTTTAAGGCTAAAAAAATGCATAGTTTCCATCAATAGATCAATTGGAAATTATGCATGAAAGCCGCGTTCTAAATGCAAAAAGAGAATCGGTTCGAAGTGCCTTCAAAAAATTTAATGATTGAAAAGACTGAGTGATATGCTTTTTAATGCTAAAATAATGTATTGTTGTCTTCAATAGACTAATTACAAGTTATGTAAGAAAATAATGTTTGAATGGCGAAAATAGAATTCGTTCGAATTAATTTAGAATGATTTTATGGCTAGAAGAGACTCAGTGACATGACTTTAAAGCAAAACAAATGCACTTTAAGGCTAAACAAACGCATTGTTGCCTTCAATAAATCAACTGCAAGTTATGCACGAAAGTCATGTTTAAAGGCCGAATTTCATTCGAAGTGATTTAGAATGATTTACTGAGTAAAAGAGACGCAATAATATGACTTTAAGGCTAAAAAATGCATAGTTGCCATCAATAGATCAATTGCAAGTTATGCATGAAAGTCGCGTTTTAAATGCAAAAAGAGAATTGGTTCGAAGTGCCTTCAAACAATTTAATGATTGAAAAGACTGAGTGATATGCTTTTTAACTCTAAAATAATGCATTGTTGTCTTCAATAGATTAATTACAAGTTATGTAAGAAAATAATGTTTGAAGGGCAAAAATAGAATTCGTTCGAATTAATTTAGAATGATTTTATGGCTAGAAGAGACTCAGTGACATGACTTTAAAGCAAAAAAATGCACTTTAAGGCTAAACAAATGCATTGTTGTCTTCAATAGATTAATTGCAAGTTATGAAAGAAAATCATGTTTGAAGGGCGAAAATAGAATTCGTCCGACTTAATTTACAATGATTTAACGACTAGAAGAGACTCATTGACATGACTTTAAGGCTAAACAAATGCATTGTTGCCTTCAATAGATCAACTGCAAGTTATGCACGAAAGTCATGTTTAGAGGCCGAATTTCATTCGAAGTGATTTAGAATGATTTACTGACTAAAAGAGACGCAATAATATGACTTTAAGGCTAAAAAAATGGATAGTTGCCTTCAATAGATCAATTGCAAGTTATGCATGAAAGTCGTGTCTTAAATGCAAAAAATAGAATTGGTTTGAAGTGCTTCCAAACAATTTAATGACATGAAAAGACTGAATGATATGCTTTTTGTGGCTAAAACAATGCATTGTTGTCTTCAATAGATTAATTGCAAGTTATGTAAGAAAATCATGTTTGAAGGGCGAAAATAGAATTCGTCCGACTTAATTTACAATGATTTAACGACTAGAAGAGACTCATTGACATGACTTTAAGGCTAAATAAATGCATTGTTGCCTTCAATAGATCAACTGCAAGTTACGCACGAAAGTCATGTTTAAAGGCCGAATTTCGTTCGAAGTGATTTAGAATGATTTACTGACTAAAAGAGACGCAAAAATATGATTTTGAGGCTAAAAAATGCATAGTTGCCATCAATAGATCAATTGCAAGTTATGCATGAAAATCGCGTTTTAAATGCAAAAAGAGAATTGGTTCGAAGTTCCTTCAAACAATTTAATGATTGAAAAGACTGAGTGATATGCTTTTTAACTCTAAAATAATGCATTGTTGTCTTCAATAGATTAATTACAAGTTATGTAAGAAAATAATGTTTGAAGGGCGATAATAGAATTCGTTCCAATTAATTTAGAATGATTTAATGATTAGAAGAGACTCAGTGACATGACTTCAAGGCTAAACAAATGCATTGTTGCCTTCAATAGATCAACTGCAAGTTACGCACGAAAGTCATGTTTAAAGGCCGAATTTCGTTCGAAGTGATTTAGAATGATTTACTGACTAAAAGAGATGCAAAAATTTGACTTTAAGGCTAAAAAAATGCATAGTTTCCATCAATGGATCAATTGGAAATATGCATGAAAGCCGCGTTCTAAATGCAAAAAGAGAATTGGTTCGAAGTGCCTTCAAACAATTTAATGATTGAAAAGACTGAGTGATATGCTTTTTAATGCTAAAATAATGCATTGTTGTCTTCAATAGATTAATTACAAGTTATGTAAGAAAATAATGTTTGAATGGCGAAAATAGAATTCGTTCGAATTAATTTAGAATGATTTTATGGCTAGAAGAGACTCAGTGACATGACTTTAAAGCAAAACAAATGCACTTTAAGGCTAAACAAATGCATGGTTGCCTTCAATAGATCAACTGCAAGTTATGCACGAAAGTCATGTTTAAAGGCCGAATTTCATTCGAAGTGATTTAGAATGATTTATTGACTAAAACCGACGCAAAAATATGACTTTTAGGTAAAAGAAATGCATAGTTGCCTTCAATAGATCAATTGCAAGTTATATATGAAAGTCGTGTCTTAAATGCACAAATAGAATTGGTTCAAAGTGCTTCCAAATAATTTAATGATATGAAAAGACTGAATGATATGCTTTTTATGGCTAAAACAATGCATTGTTGTCTTCAATAGATTAATTGCAAGTTATGTAAGAAAATCATGTTTGAAGGGCGAAAATAGAATTCGTCCGACTTAATTTACAATGATTTAACGACTAGAAGAGACTCATTGACATGACTTTAAGGCTAAACAAATGCATTGTTGCCTTCAATAGATCAACTGCAAGTTATGCACGAAAGTCATGTTTAAAGGCCGAATTTCATTCGAAGTGATTTAGAATGATTTACTGACTAAAAGAGACGCAATAATATGACTTTAAGGCTAAAAAAATTGATAGTTGCCTTCAATAGATCAATTGCAAGTTATGCATGAAAGTCGTGTCTTAAATGCAAAAAATAGAATTGGTTTGCAGTGCTTCCAAACAATTTAATGACAAGAAAGGACTGAATGATATGCTTTTTGTGGCTAAAACAATGCATTGTTGTCTTCAATAGATTAATTGCAAGTTATGTAAGAAAATCATGTTTGAAGGGCGAAAATAGAATTCGTCCGACTTAATTTACAATGATTTAACGACTAGAAGAGACTCATTGACATGACTTTAAGGCTAAATAAATGCATTGTTGCCTTCAATAGATCAACTGCAAGTTACGCACGAAAGTCCTGTTTAAAGGCCGAATTTCGTTCGAAGTGATTTAGAATGATTTGTTGACTAAAAGAGACGCAAAAATATGATTTTGAGGCTAAAAAATGCATAGTTGCCATCAATAGATCAATTGCAAGTTATGCATGAAAGTCGCGTTTTAAATGCAAAAAGAGAATTGGTTCGAAGTTCCTTCAAACAATTTAATGATTGAAAAGACTGAGTGATATGCTTTTTGACGCTAAAATAATGCATTGTTGTCTTCAATAGATTAATTACAAGTTATGTAAGAAAATAATGTTTGAAGGGTGATAATAGATTTCGTTCCAATTAATTTAGAATGATTTAATGATTAGAAGAGACTCAGTGACATGACTTCAAGGCTAAACAAATGCATTGTTGCCTTCAATAGATCAACTGCAAGTTACGCACGAAAGTCATGTTTAAAGGCCGAATTTCGTTCGAAGTGATTTAGAATGATTTACTGAATAAAAGAGACGCAAAAATATGATTTTAAGGCTAAAAAATGCATAGTTGCCATCAATAGATCAATTGCAAGTTATGCATGAAAGTCGCGTTTTAAATGCAAAAAGAGAATTGGTTCGAAGTTCCTTCAAACAATTTAATGATTGAAAAGACTGAGTGATATGCTTTTTAACGCTAAAATAATGCATTGTTGTCTACAATAGATTAATTACAAGTTATGTAAGAAAATAATGTTTGAAGGGTGCAAATCGAATTCGTTCGAATTCATTTAGAATGATTTAATGACTAGAAGAGACTCAGTGACATGACTTCAAGGCTAAACAAATGCATTGTTGCCTTAAATAGATCAACTGCAGGTTACGCACGAAAGTCATGTTTAAAGGCCGAATTTCGTTCGAAGTTATTTAGAATGATTTACTGACTAAAAGAGACACAAAAATATGATTTTAAGGCTAAAAAATGCATAGTTGCCATCAATAGATCAATTGCAAGTTATGCATGAAAGTCGCGTTTTAAATGCAAAAAGAGAATTGGTTCGAAGTTCCTTCCAACAATTTAATGATTGAAAAGACTGAGTGATATGCTTTTTAACGCTAAAATAATGCATTGTTGTCTTCAATAGATTAATTACAAGTTATGTAAGAAAATAATGTTTGAAGGGCGCAAATCGAATTCGTTCGAATTCATTTAGAATGATTTAATGACTAGAAGAGACTCAGTGACATGACTTCAAGGCTAAACAAATGCATTGTTGCCTTCAATAGATCAACTGCAGGTTACGCACGAAAGTCATGTTTAAAGGCCGAATTTCGTTCGAAGTGATTTAGAATGATTTACTGACTAAAAGAGACACAAAAATATGATTTTAAGGCTAAAAAATGCATAGTTGCCATCAATAGATCAATTGCAAGTTATGCATGAAAGTCGCGTTTTAAATGCAAAAAGAGAATTGGTTCGAAGTGCCTTCAAACAATTTAATGATTGAAAATACTGAGTGATATGCTTTTTAACTCTAAAATAATGCATTGTTGTCTTCAATAGATTAATTACAAGTTATGTAAGAAAATAATGTTTGAAGGGCGCAAATAGAATTCGTTCGAATTCATTTAGAATGATTTAATGACTAGAAGAGACTCAGTGACATGACTTCAAGGCTAAACAAATGCATTGTTGCCTTCAATAGATCAACTGCAAGTTACGCACGAAAGTCATGTTTAAAGGCCGAATTTCGTTTGAAGTGATTTAGAATGATTTACTGACTAAAAGAGACGCAAAAATTTGACTTTAAGGCTAAAAAAATGCAAAGTTTCCATCAATAGATCAATTGGAAATTATGCATGAAAGCCGCGTTCTAAATGCAAAAAGAGAATTGGTTCGAAGTGCCTCCCAATAATTTAATGATATGAAAAGACTGAATGATATGCTTTTTATGGCTAAAACAATGCATTGTTGTTTTCAATAGATTAATTGCAAGTTATGTAAGAAAATCATGTTTGAAGGGCGAAAATAGAATTCGTCCGACTTAATTTACAATGATTTAACGACTAGAAGAGACTCATTGACATGACTTTAAGGCTAAACAAATGCATTGTTGCCTTCAATAGATCAACTGCAAGTTATGCACGAAAGTCATGTTTAAAGGCCGAATTTCATTCGAAGTGATTTAGAATGATTTACTGACTAAAAGAGACGCAATAATATGATTTTGAGGCTAAAAAACGCATAGTTGCCATCAATAGATCAATTGCAAGTTATGCATGAAAGTCGCGTTTTAAATGCAAAAAGAGAATTGGTTCGAAGTTCCTTCAAACAATTTAATGATTGAAAAGACTGAGTTATATGCTTTTTAATGCTAAAATAATGCATTGTTGTCTTCAATAGATTAATTACAAGTGATGTAAGAAAATAATGTTCGAATGGCGAAAATATAATTTGTTCGAATTAATTTAGAATGATTTTATGGCTAGAAGAGACTCAGTGACATGACTTTAAAGCAAAACAAATGCACTTTAAGGCTAAACAAATGCATTGTTGCCTTCAATAGATCAACTGCAAGTTCTACACGAAAGTCATGTTTAAAGGCCGAATTTCATTCGAAGTGATTTAGAATGATTTATTGACTAAAATCGACGCAAAAATATGACTTTTAGGTAAAACAAATGCATAGTTGCCTTCAATAGATCAATTGCAAGTTATATATGAAAGTCGTGTCTTAAATGCACAGATAGAATTGGTTCAAAGTGCTTCCCAATAATTTAATGATATGAAAAGACTGAATGATATGCTTTTTATGGCTAAAACAATGCATTGTTGTTTTCAATAGATTAATTGCAAGTTATGTAAGAAAATCATGTTTGAAGGGCGAAAATAGAATTCGTCCGACTTAATTTACAATGATTTAACGACTAGAATAGACTCATTGACATGACTTTAAGGCTAAACAAATGCATTGTTGCCTTCAATAGATCAACTGCAAGTTATGCACAAAAGTCATGTTTAAAGGCCGAATTTCATTCGAAGTGATTTAGAATGATATACTGACTAAAAGAGACGCAATAATATGACTTTAAGGCTAAAAAAATGGATAGTTGCCTTCAATAGATCAATTGCAAGTTATGCATGAAAGTCGTGTCTTAAATGCAAAAAATAGAATTGGTTTGAAGTGCTTCCAAACAATTTAATGACATGAAAAGACTGAATGATATGCTTTTTGTGGCTAAAACAATGCATTGTTGTCTTCAATAGATTAATTGCAAGTTATGTAAGAAAATCATGTTTGAAGGGCGAAAATAGAATTCGTCCGACTTAATTTACAATGATTTAACGACTAGAAGAGACTCATTGACATGACTTTAAGGCTAAATAAATGCATTGTTGCCTTCAATAGATCAACTGCAAGTTACGCACGAAAGTCATGTTTAAAGGCCGAATTTCGTTCGAAGTGATTTAGAATGATTTACTGACTAAAAGAGACGCACAAATATGATTTTAAGGCTAAAAAATGCATAGTTGCCATCAATAGATCAATTGCAAGTTATGCATGAAAGTCGCGTTTTAAATGCAAAAAGAGAATTGGTTCGAAGTTCCTTCAAACAATTTAATGATTGAAAAGACTGAGTGATATGCTTTTTAACGCTAAAATAATGCATTGTTGTCTTCAATAGATTAATTACAAGTTATGTAAGAAAATAATGTTTGAGGGGCAAAAATAGAATTCGTTCGAATTCATTTAGAATGATTTAATGACTAGAAGAGACTCAATGACATGACTTTATGGCTAAACAAATGCATTGTTGCCTTCAATAGATCAACTGCAAGTTACGCCCGAAAGTCATGTTTAAAGGCCGAATTTCGTTCGAAGTGATTTAGAATGATTTACTGACAAAAAGAGACCCAAAAATATGACTTTAAGGCTAAAAAAATGCATAGTTTCCATCAATAGATCAATTGGAAATTATGCATGAAAGCCGCGTTCTAAATGCAAAAAGAGAATTGGTTCGAAGTGCCTTCATACAATTTAATGATTGAAAAGACTGAGTGATATGCTTTTTAATGCTAAAATAATGCATTGTTGTCTTCAATAGATTAATTACAAGTTATGTAAGAAAATAATGTTTGAATGGCGAAAATAGAATTCGTTCGAATTAATTTAGAATGATTTTATGACTAGAAGAGACTCAGTGACATGACTTCAAGGCTAAACAAATGCGTTGTTGCCTTCAATAGATCACCTGCAAGTCACGCACGAAAGTCATGTTTAAAGGCCGAATTTCGTTCGAAGTGATTTAGAATGATTTACTGACAAGAAGAGACACAAAAATATGATTTTAAGGCTAAAAAATTCATAGTTGCCATCAATAGATCAATTGCAAGTTATGCATGAAAGTCGCGTTTTAAATGTGAAAAGAGAATTGGTTCGAAGTGCCTTCAAACAATTTAATGATTGAAAAGACTGAGTGATATGCTTTTTAACGCTAAAATAATGCATTGTTGTCTTCAATAGATTAATTACAAGTTATGTAAGAAAATAATATTTGAGGGGCAAAAATAGAATTCGTTCGAATTCATTTAGAATGATTTAATGACTAGAAGAGACTCAATGACATGACTTTACGGCTAAACAAATGCATTGTTGCCTTCAATAGATCAACTGCAAGTTACGCACGAAAGTCATGTTTAAAGGCCGAATTTCGTTCGAAGTGATTTAGAATGATTTACTGACTAAAGGAGACGCAAAAATATGACTTTAAGGCTAAAAAATGCATAGTTGCCATCAATAGATCAATTGCAAGTTATGCATGAAAGTCGCGTTTTAAATGCAAAAAGAGAATTGGTTCGAAGTTCCTTCAAACAATTTAATGATTGAAAAGACTGAGTGATATGCTTTTTAACGCTAAAATAATGCATTGTTGTCTTCAATAGATTAATTACAAGTTATGTAAGAAAATAATGTTTGAAGGGCGCAAATCGAATTCGTTCGAATTCATTTAGAATGATTTAATGACTAGAAGAGACTCAGTGACATGACTTCAAGGCTAACCAAATGCATTGTTGCCTTCAATAGATCAACTGCAGGTTACGCACGAAAGTCATGTTTAAAGGCCGAATTTCGTTCGAAGTGATTTAGAATGATTTACTGACTAAAAGAGACACAAAAATATGATTTTAAGGCTAAAAAATGCATAGTTGCCATCAATAGATCAATTGCAAGTTATGCATGAAAGTCGCGTTTTAAATGCAAAAAGAGAATTGGTTCGAAGTGCCTTCAAACAATTTAATGATTGAAAAGATTGAGTGATATGCTTTTTAACTCTAAAATAATGCATTGTTGTCTTTAATAGATTAATTACAAGTTATGTAAGTAAATAATGTTTGAAGGGCGCATTTAGAATTCGTTCGAATTCATTTAGAATGATTTAATGACTAGAAGAGACTCAGTGACATGACTTCAAGGCTAAACAAATGCATTGTTGCCTTCAATAGATCAACTGCAAGTTACGCACGAAAGTCATGTTTAAAGGCCGAATTTCGTTCGAAGTGATTTAGAATGATTTACTGACTAGAAGAGACACAAAAATATGATTTTAAGGCTAAAAAATGCATAGTTTCCAGCAATAGATCAATTGCAAGTTATGCATGAAAGTCGCGTTTTAAATGCGAAAAGAGAATTGGTTCGAAGTGCCTTCAAACAATTTAATGATTGAAAAGACTGAGTGATATGCTTTTTAACGCTAAAATAATGCATTGTTGTCTTCAATAGATTAATTACAAGTTATGTAAGAAAATAATGTTTGAGGGGCAAAAATAGAATTCGTTCGAATTCATTTAGAATGATTTAATGACTAGAAGAGACTCAATGACATGACTTTACGGCTAAACAAATGCATTGTTGCCTTCAATAGATCAACTGCAAGTTACGCACGAAAGTCATGTTTAAAGGCCGAATTTCATTCGAAGTGATTTAGAATGATTTACTGACAAAAAGAGACGCAAAAATATGACTTTAAGGCTAAAAAAATGCATTGTTTCCATCAATAGATCAATTGGAAATTATGCATGAAAGCCGCGTTCTAAATGCAAAAAGAGAATTGGTTCGAAGTGCCTTCAAACAATTTAATGATTGAAAAGACTGAGTGATATGCTTTTTAATGCTAAAATAATGCATTGTTGTCTTCAATAGATTAATTACAAGTTATGTAAGAAAATAATGTTTGAATGGCGAAAATAGAATTCGTTCGAATTAATTTAGAATGATTTTATGGCTAGAAGAGACTCAGTGACATGACTTTAAGGCAAAACAAATGCACTTTAAGGCTAAACAAATGCATTGTTGCCTTCAATAGATCAACTGCAAGTTATGCACGAAAGTCATGTTTAAAGGCCGAATTTCATTCGAAGTGATTTAGAATGGTTTATTGACTAATACCGACGCAAAAATATGACTTTTAGGTAAAACAAATGCATAGTTGCCTTCAATAGATCGATTGCAAGTTATATATGAAAGTCGTGTCTTAAATGCACAAATAGAATTGGTTCAAAGTGCTTCCAAATAATTTAATGATATGAAAAGACTGAATGATATGCTTTTTATGGCTAAAACAATGCATTGTTGTCTTCAATAGATTAATTGCAAGTTATGTAAGAAAATCATGTTTGAAGGGCGAAAATAGAATTCGTCCGACTTAATTTACAATGATTTAACGACTAGAAGAGACTCATTGACATGACTTTAAGGCTAAACAAATGCATTGTTGCCTTCAATAGATCAACTGCAAGTTATGCACGAAAGTCATGTTTAAAGGCCGAATTTCATTCGAAGTGATTTAGAATGATTTACTGACTAAAAGAGACGCAATAATATGACTTTAAGGCTAAAAAATGCATAGTTGCCATCAATAGATCAATTGCAAGTTATGCATGAAAGTCGCGTTTTAAATGCAAAAAGAGAATTGGTTCGAAGTGCCTTCAAACAATTTAATGATTGAAAAGACTGAGTGATATGCTTTTTAACTCTAAAATAATGCATTGTTGTCTTCAATAGATTAATTACAAGTTATGTAAGAAAATAATGTTTGAAGGGCGCAAATAGAATTCGTTCGAATTCATTTAGAATGATTTAATGACTAGAAGAGACTCAGTGACATGATTTCAAGGCTAAACAAATGCATTGTTGCCTTCAATAGATCAACTGCAAGTTACGCACGAAAGTCATGTTTAAAGGCCGAATTTCGTTCGAAGTGATTTAGAATGATTTACTGACTAGAAGAGACACAAAAATATGATTTTAAGGCTAAAAAATGCATAGTTTCCATCAATAGATCAATTGCAAGTTATGCATGAAAGTCGCGTTTTAAATGCGAAAAGAGAATTGGTTCGAAGTGCCTTCAAACAATTTAATGATTGAAAAGACTGAGTGATATGCTTTTTAACGCTAAAATAATGCATTGTTGTCTTCAATAGATTAATTACAAGTTATGTAAGAAAATAATGTTTGAGGGGCAAAAATAGAATTCGTTCGAATTCATTTAGAATGATTTAATGACTAGAAGAGACTCAATGACATGACTTTACGGCTAAACAAATGCATTGTTGCCTTCAATAGATCAACTGCAAGTTACGCACGAAAGTCATGTTTAAAGGCCGAATTTCGTTCGAAGTGATTTAGAATGATTTACTGACAAAAAGAGACGCAAAAATATGACTTTAAGGCTAAAAAAATGCATTGTTTCCATCAATAGATCAATTGGAAATTATGCATGAAAGCCGCGTTCTAAATGCAAAAAGAGAATTGGTTCGAAGTGCCTTCAAACAATTTAATGATTGAAAAGACTGAGTGATATGCTTTTTATTGCTAAAATAATGCATTGTTGTCTTCAATAGATTAATTACAAGTTATGTAAGAAAATAATGTTTGAATGGCGAAAATAGAATTCGTTCGAATTAATTTAGAATGATTTTATGGCTAGAAGAGACTCAGTGACATGACTTTAAGGCAAAACAAATGCACTTTAAGGCTAAACAAATGCATTGTTGCCTTCAATAGATCAACTGCAAGTTATGCACGAAAGTCATGTTTAAAGGCCGAATTTCATTCGAAGTGATTTAGAATGGTTTATTGACTAAAACCGACGCAAAAATATGACTTTTAGGTAAAAGAAATGCATAGTTGCCTTCAATAGATCAATTGCAAGTTATATATGAAAGTCGTGTCTTAAATGCACAAATAGAATTGGTTCAAAGTGCTTCCAAATAATTTAATGATATGAAAAGACTGAATGATATGCTTTTTATGGCAAAAACAATGCATTGTTGTCTTCAATAGATTAATTGCAAGTTATGTAAGAAAATCATGTTTGAAGGGCGAAAATAGAATTCGTCCGACTTAATATACAATGATTTAACGACTAGAAGAGACTCATTGACATGACTTTAAGGCTAAACAAATGCATTGTTGCCTTCAATAGATCAACTGCAAGTTATGCACGAAAGTCGTGTTTAAAGGCCGAATTTCATTCGAAGTGATTTAGAATGATTTACTGACTAAAAAAGACGCAATAATATGACTTTAAGGCTAAAAAAATGGATAGTTGCCTTCAATAGATCAATTGCAAGTTATGCATGAAAGTCGTGTCTTAAATGCAAAAAATAGAATTGGTTTGAAGTGCTTCCAAACAATTTAATGACATGAAAAGACTGAATGATATGCTTTTTGTGGCTAAAACAATGCATTGTTGTCTTCAATAGATTAATTGCAAGTTATGTAAGAAAATCATGTTCGAAGGGCGAAAATAGAATTTGTCCGACTTAATTTACAATGATTTAACGACCAGAAGAGACTCATTGACATGACTTTAAGGCTAAATAAATGCATTGTTGCCTTCAATAGATCAACTGCAAGTTACGCACGAAAGTCATGTTTAAAGGCCGAATTTCGTTCGAAGTGATTTAGAATGATTTACTGACTAAAAGAGACGCAAAAATATGATTTTGAGGCTAAAAAAGGCATAGTGCAACATCAATAGATCAATTGCAAGTTATGCATGAAAGTCGCGTTTTAAATGCAAAAAGAGAATTGGTTCGAAGTTCCTTCAAACAATTTAATGATTGAAAAGACTGAGTGATATGCTTTTTAACGCTAAAATAATGCATTGTTGTCTTCAATAGATTAATTACAAGTTATGTAAGAAAATAATGTTTGAAGGGCGATAATAGAATTCGTTCCAATTAATTTAGAATGATTTAATGATTAGAAGAGACTCAGTGACATGACTTGAAGGCGAAACAAATGCATTGTTGCCTTCAATAGATCAACTCCAAGTTACGCACGAAAGTCATGTTTAAAGGCCGAATTTCGTTCGAAGTGATTTAGAATGATTTACTGACTAAAAGAGACGCAAAAATATGATTTTAAGGCTAAAAAATGCATAGTTGCCATCAATAGATCAATTGCAAGTTATGCATGAAAGTCGCGTTTTAAATGCAAAAAGAGAATTGGTTCGATGTTCCTTCAAACAATTTAATGATTGAAAAGACTGAGTGATATGCTTTTTAACGCTAAAATAATGCATTGTTGTCTTCAATAGATTAAGTACAAGTTATGTAAGAAAATAATGTTTGAAGGGCGCAAATCGAATTCGTTCGAATTCATTTAGAATGATTTAATGACTAGAAGAGACTCAGTGACATGACTTCAAGGCTAAACAAATGCATTGTTGCCTTCAATAGATCAACTGCAAGTTACGCACGAAAGTCATGTTTAAAGGCCGAATTTCGTTCGAAGTGATTCAGAATGATTTATTGACTAAAAGAGACACAAAAATATGATTTTAAGGCTAAAAAATGCATAGCTGCCATCATTAGATCAATTGCAAGTTATGCATGAAAGTCGCGTTTTAAATGCACAAAGAGAATTGGTTCGAAGTGCCTTCAAACAATTTAATGATTGAAAAGACTGAGTGATATGCTTTTTAACTCTAAAATAATGCATTGTTGTCTTCAATAGATTAATTACAAGTTATGTAAGAAAATAATGTTTGAGGGGCAAAAATAGAATTCGTTCGAATTAATTTAGAATGATTTAATGACTAGAAGAGACTCAATGACATGACTTTAAGGCTAAACAAATGCATTTTTGCCTTCAATAGATCAACTGCAAGTTACGCACGAAAGTCATGTTTAAAGGCCGAATTTCGTTCGAAGTGATTTAGAATGATTTACTGACAAAAAGAGACGCAAAAATTTGACTTTAAGGCTAAAAAAATGCATAGTTTCCATCAATAGATCAATTGGAAATTATCCATGAAAGCCGCGTTCTAAATGCAAAAAGAGAATTGGTTCGAAGTGCCTTCAAACAATTTAATGATTGAAAAGACTGAGTGATATGCTTTTTAATGCTAAAATAATGCATTGTTGTCTTCAATAGATTTATTACAAGTTATGTAAGAAAATAATGTTTGAATGGCGAAAATAGAATTCGTTCAAATTAATTTAGAATGATTTTATGGCTAGAAGAGACTCAGTGACATGACTTTAAAGCAAAACAAATGCACTTTAAGGCTAAACAAACGCATTGTTGCCTTCAATAGATCAACTGCAAGTTATGCACGAAAGTCATGTTTACAGGCCGAATTTCATTCGAAGTGATTTAGAATGATTTATTGACTAATACCGACGCAAAAATATGACTTTTAGGTAAAACAAATGCATAGTTGCCTTCAATAGATCAATTGCAAGTTATATATGAAAGTCGTGTCTTAAATGCACAAATAGAATTGGTTCAAAGTGCATCCAAATAATTTAATGATATGAAAAGACTGAATGATATGCTTTTTATGGCTAAAACAATGCATTGTTGTCTTCAATAGATTTATTGCAAGTTATGTAGGAAAATCATGTTTGAAGGGCGAAAATAGAATTCGTCCGACTTAATTTACAATGATTTAACGACTAGAAGAGACTCATTGACATGACTTTAAGGCTAAACAAATGCATTGTTGCCTTGAATAGATCAACTGCAAGTTATGCACGAAAGTCATGTTTAAAGGCCGAATTTCATTCGAAGTGATTTAGAATGATTTATTGACTAAAAGAGACGCAATAATATGATTTTAAGGCTAAAAAATGCATAGTTGCCATCAATAGATCAATTGCAAGTTATGCATGAAAGTCGCGTTTTAAATGCAAAGAGAGAATTGGTTCGAAGTGCCTTCAAACAATTTAATGATTGAAAAGACTGAGTGATATGCTTTTTAACTCTAAAATAATGCATTGTTGTCTTCAATAGATTAATTACAAGTTATGTAAGAAAATCATGTTTGAAGGGCGAAAATAGAATTTGTTCGACTTAATTTAGAATGATTTAACGACTAGAAGAGACTTATTGACATGACTTTAAGGCTAAATAAATGCATTGTTGCCGTCAATAGATCAACCGCAAGTTACGCACGAAAGTCATGTTTAAAGGCCGAATTTCGTTCGAAGTGATTTAGAATGATTTACTGACAAAAAGAGTCGCAAAAATTTGACTTTAAGGCTAAAAAAATGCATAGTTTCCATCAATAGATCAATTGGAAATTATGCATGAAAGCCGCGTTCTAAATGCAAAAAGAGAATTGGTTCGAAGTGCCTTCAAACAATTTAATGATTGAAAAGACTGAGTGATATGCTTTTTAATGCTAAAATAATGCATTGTTGTCTTCAATAGATTAATTACAAGTTATGTAAGAAAATAATGTTTGAATGGCGAAAATAGAATTCGTTCGAATTAATTTAGAATGATTTTATGTCTGGAAGAGACTCAGTGACATGACTTTAAAGCAAAACAAATGCACTTTAAGGCTAAACAAATGCATTGTTGCCTTCAGTAGATCAACTGCAAGTTATGCACGAAAGTCATGTTTAAAGGCCGAATTTCATTCGAAGTGATTTAGAATGATTTATTGACTAAAACCGACGCAAAAATATGACTTTTAGGTAAAACAAATGCATAGTTGCCTTCAATAGATCAATTGCAAGTTATATATGAAAGTCGTGTCTTAAATGCACAAATAGAATTGGTTCGAAGTGCTTCCAAATAATTTAATGATATGAAAAGACTGAATGATATGCTTTGTATGGCTAAAACAATGCATTGTTCTCTTCAATAGATTAATGGCAAGTTATGTAAGAAAATCATGTTTGAAGGGCGAAAATAGAATTTGTTCGACTTAATTTAGAATGATTTAACGACTAGAAGAGACTTATTGACATGACTTTAAGGCTAAATAAATGCATTGTTGCCGTCAATAGATCAACCGCAAGTTACGCACGAAAGTCATGTTTAAAGGCCGAATTTCGTTCGAAGTGATTTAGAATGATTTACTGACAAAAAGAGTCGCAAAAATTTGACTTTAAGGCTAAAAAAATGCATAGTTTCCATCAATTGGAAATTATGCATGAAAGCCGCGTTCTAAATGCAAAAAGAGAATTGGTTCGAAGTGCCTTCAAACAATTTAATGATTGAAAAGACTGAGTGATATGCTTTTTAATGCTAAAATAATGCATTGTTGTCTTCAATAGATTAATTACAAGTTATGTAAGAAAATAATGTTTGAATGGCGAAAATAGAATTCGTTCCAATTAATTTAGAATGATTTTATGTCTGGAAGAGACTCAGTGACATGACTTTAAAGCAAAACAAATGCACTTTAAGGCTAAACAAATGCATTGTTGTCTTCAGTAGATCAACTGCAAGTTATGCACGAAAGTCATGTTTAAAGGCCGAATTTCATTTGAAGTCATTTAGAATGATTTATTGACTAAAACCGACGCAAAAATATGACTTTTAGGTAAAACAAATGCATAGTTGCCTTCAATAGATCAATTGCAAGTTATATATGAAAGTCGTGTCTTAAATGCACAAATAGAATTGGTTCGAAGTGCTTCCAAATAATTTAATGATATGAAAAGACTGAATGATATGCTTTGTATGGCTAAAACAATGCATTGTTCTCTTCAATAGATTAATTGCAAGTAATGTAAGAAAATCATGTTTGAAGGGCGAAAATAGAATTTGTTCGACTTAATTTAGAATGATTTAACGACTAGAAGAGACTCATTGACATGACTTTAAGGCTAAATAAATGCATTGTGGCCTTCAATAGATCAACTGCAAGTTATGCACGAAAGTCATGTTTAAAGGCCGAATTTCATTCGAAGTGATTTAGAATTATTTATTGACTAAAAGCGACGCAATAATATGACTTTAAAGCTAAAAAAATGCATAGTTGCCTTCAATAGATCAATTGCAAGTTATGCATGAAAGTCATGTCTTAAATGCACAAATAGAATTGGTTCGAAGTGCTTCCAAACAATTTAATGATATGAAAAGACTGAATGATATGCTTTTTAAGGCTAAAATAATGCATTGTTGTCTTCAATCGATTAATTGCAAGTTATGTAAGAAAATCATGTTTGAACGGCGAAAATAGAATTCATTCGACTTAATTTAGAATGATTTAACAACTAGAAGAGACTCATTGACACGACTTTAAGGCTAACCAAATGCATTGTTGCCTTCAATAGATACTCTGCAAGTTATGCACGAAAGTCATGTTTAATGGCCGAATTTCATTCGAAGTGATTTAGATTGATTTACTAACTAAAAGAGACGCAATAATATGACTTTAAGGCTAAAAAAATTGATAGTTGCCTTCAATAGATCAATTGCAACTTATGAATGGAAGGCGTGTCTTAAATGCAAAAAATGGAATTGGTTCGAAGTGCTTCCAAACAATTTAATGATATGAAAAGACTGAATGATATGCTTTTTATGGCTAAAACAATGCATTGTTGTCTTCAATAGATTAATTGCAAGTTATGTAAGAAAATCATGTTTGAAGGGCGAAAATAGAATTCGTTCGACTTAATTTAGAATGATTTAACGGCTAGAAGAGACTCATTGACATGATTTTAAGGCTAAACAAATGCATTGTTGCCTTCAATAGATCAACTGCAAGTTATATATGAAAGTCGTGTCTTAAATGCACAAATAGAATTGGTTCGAAGTGCTTCCAAACAATTTAATGATATGAAAAGACTGAATGATATGCTTTATATGGCTAAAACAATGCATTTTTGTCTTCAATAGATTAATTGCAAGTTATGTAAGAAAATCATGTTAGAAGGGCGAAAATAGAATTCGTTCGACTTAATTTTGAATGATTTAACAACTAGAAGAGACTCATTGACATGACTTTAAGGCTAAACAAATGCATTGTTGCCATCAATAGATCAACTGCAAGTTATGCATGAAAGTCATGTTCAAACGCCGAATTTCATTCGAAGTGATTTAGAATGATTTACTGACTAAAAGAGACGCAATAAAATGACTTTAAGGCTAAAAAAATGGATAGTTGCCTTCAATAGATCAATTGCAAGTTATATATGAAAGTCGTGTCTTAAATGCACAAATAGAAGTGGCTCGAAGTGCTTCCAAAAAATTTAATGATATGAAAAGACTGAATGATATGCTTTTTATGGCTAAAATAATGCATTTTTGTCTTGAATAGATTAATTGGAAGTTATGTAAGAAAATAATGTTTGAAGGGCGAAAATAGAATTCGTTCGACTTAATTTTGAATGATTTAACGACTAGAAAAGACTCATTGACATGACTTTAAGGGTAAACAAATGCATTGTTGCCTTCAATAGATCAACTGCAAGTTATGCATGAAAGTCATGTTTAAGCGCCGAATTTCATTCAAAGTGATTTAGAATGATTTACTGACTAAAAGAGACGCAATAATATGACTTGAAGGCTAAAAAATGGATAGTTGCCTTCAATAGATCAACTGCAAGTTATATATGAAAGTCGTCTCTTAAATGCACAAATAGAATTGGTTCGAAGTGCTTCCAAATAATTTAATGATATGAAAAGACTGAATGATATGATTTTTATGGCTAAAACAATGCATTGTTGTCTTCAATAGATTAATTGCAAGTTATGTAAGAAAATCATGTTTGAAGGGCGAAAATAGAATTTTTTCGACTTAATTTAGAATGTTTTAGCGACTAGAAGAGACTCATTGACATGACTTTAAGGCTAAAAAAATGGATAGTTGCCTTCAATAGATCAATTGCAAGTTATATATGAAAGTCGTCTCTTAAATGCACAAATAGAATTGGTTCGAAGTGCTTCCAAATAATTTAATGATATGAAAAGACTGAATGATATGATTTTTATGGCTAAAACAATGCATTGTTGTCTTCAATAGATTAATTGCAAGTTATGTAAGAAAATCATGTTTGAAGGGCGAAAATAGAATTTTTTCGACTTAATTTAGAATGTTTTAGCGACTAGAAGAGACTCATTGACATGACTTTAAGGCTAAAAAAATGGATAGTTGCCTTCAATAGATCAATTGCAAGTTATATATGAAAGTCGTGTCTTAAATGCACAAATAGAATTGGTTCGAAGTGCTTCGAAACAATTTAATGATATGAAAAGACTGAATGATATGCTTTTCATGGCTAAAACAATGCATTGTTGTCTTCAATAGATTAATTGCAAGTTATGTAAGAAAATCATGTTTGAAGGGCGAAAATAGAATTTTTTCGACTTAATTTAGAATGATTTACCGACTAGAAGAGACTCATTGACATGACTTTAAGGCTAAATAAATGGATTGTTGCCTTCAATAGATCAACTGCAAGTTATGCACGAAAGTCATGTTTAAAGGCCGAATTTCATTCGAAGTGATTTAGAATGATTTACTGACTAAAAGAGATGCAAAAATATGACTTTAAGGTAAAAAAAATGCATAGTTGCCTTCAATAGATCTATTGCAAGTTATATATGAAAGTCGTTTCTTAAATGCACAAATAGAATTGGTTCGAAGTGCTTCCAAACAATTTAATGATATGAAAAGACTGAATGATATGCTTTTCATGGCTAAAACAATGCATTGTTGTCTTCAATAGATTAATTGCAAGTTATGTAAGAAAATCATGTTTGAAGGGCGAAAATAGAATTCGTTCGACTTAATTTAGAATGATTTAACGAATAGAAGAGACTCATTGACATGACTTTAAGGCTAAACAAATGCATTGTTGCCTTAATAGATCAACTGCAAGTTATGCACGAAAGTCATGTTTAAAGGCCGAATTTCATTTGAAGTGATTTCGAATGATTTACTGACTGAAAGAGACGCAAAAATATGATTTTAAGGTAAAAAAAATGCATAGTTGCCTTCAATAGATGAATTGCAAGTTATATATGAAAGTCGCGTCTTAAATGCACAAATAGAATTGGTTCGAAGTGCTTCCAAACATTTTAATGATATGAAAAGACCGAATGATATGCTTTTTATGGCTAAAACAATGCATTTTTGTCTTGAATAGATTAATTGCAAGTTATGTAAGAAAATCATGTTTGAAGGGCGAAAATAGAATTCATTCGACTTAATTTTGAATGATTTAACGACTAGAAGAGACTCACTGACATGACTTTAAGGCTAAACAAATGCATTGTTGCCTTCAATAGATCAACTGCAAGTTATGCATGAAAGTCATGTTCAAATGCCGAATTTCATTCGAAGTGATTTAGAATGATTTACTGACTAAAAGAGACGCAATAAAATGACTTTAAGGCCAAAAAAATCGATAGTTGCCTTCAATAGATCAATTGCAAGTTATATATGAAAGTCGTGTCTTAAATGCACAAATAGAATTGGTTCGAAGTGCTTCCAAATAATTTAATGATATGAAAAGACTGAATGATATGATTTTTATGGCTAAAACAATGCATTGTTGTCTTCAATAGATTAATTGCAAGTTATGTAAGAAAATCATGTTTGAAGGGCGAAAATAGAATTTTTTCGACTTAATTTAGAATGATTTAACGACTAGAAGAGACTCATTGACATGACTTTAAGGTTAAACAAATGCATTGTTGCCTTCAATAGATCAACTGCAAGTTATATATGAAAGTCATGTCTTAAATGCACCAATAGAATTGGTTCGAAGTGCTTCCAAACAATTTAATGATATGAAAAGACTGAATGACAAGCTTTTTATGGCTAAAACAATGCATTTTTGTCTTCAATAGATTAATTGCAAGTTATGTAAGAAAATCAGGTTAGAAGGGCGAAAATAGAATTTGTTCGACTTAATTTTGAATGATTTAATGACTAGAAGAGACTCATTGACCAGACTTTAAGGCTAAACAAATGCATTGTTGCCTTCAATAGATCAACTGCAAGTTATGCATGAAAGTCATGTTCAAACGCCGAATTTCATTTGAAGTGATTTAGAATGATTTACTGACTAAAAGAGAGGCAATAAAATGACTTTAAGGCTAAAAAAAGGATAGTTGCCTTCAATAGATCAATTGCAAGTTATATATGAAAGTCGTGTCTTAAATGCACAAATAGAATTGGTTCGAAGTGCTTCCAAACAATTTAATGATATGAAAAGACTGAATGATATGATTTTTATGGCTAAAACAATGCATTGTTGTCTTCAATAGATTAATTGCAAGTTATGTAAGAAAATCATGTTTAAAGGGCGAAAATAGAATTTTTTCGACTTAATTTAGAATGTTTTAACGACTAGAAGAGACTCATTGACATGACTTTAAGGTTAAACAAATGCATTGTTGCCTTCAATAGATCAACTACAAGTTATATATGAAAGTCGTGTCTTAAATGCACAAATAGAATTGGTTCGAAGTGCTTCCAAACAATTTAATGATATGAAAAGACTGAATGATATGCTTTTCATGGCTAAAACAATGCATAGTTGTCTTCAATAGATTAATTGCAAGTTATGTAAGAAAATCATGTTTGAAGGGCGAAAATAGAATTTTTTCGACTTAATTTAGAATCATTTAACGACTAGAAGAGACTCATGGACATGACTTTAAGGTTAAACAAATGCATTGTTGCCTTCAATAGATCAACTGCAAGTTATATATGAAAGTCAAGTCTTAAATGCACAAATAGAATTGGTTCGAAGTGCTTACAAACAATTTAATGATATGAAAAGACTGAATGATATGATTTTTATGGCTAAAACAATGCATTGTTGTCTTCAATAGATTAATTGCAAGTTAGTAAGAAAATCATGTTTGAAGGGCGAAAATAGAATTTTTTCGACTTAATTTAGAATGATTTACCGACTAGAAGAGACTCATTGACATGACTTTAAGGCTAAATAAATGCATTGTTGCCTTCAATAGATCAACTGCAAGTTATGCAAGAAAGTCATGTTTAAACGCCGAATTTCATTCAAAGTGATTTAGAATGATTTACTGACTAAAAGAGACGCAAAAATATGACTTTAAGGTAAAAAAAATGCATAGTTGCCTTCAATAGATTAATTGCAAGTTATATATGAAAGTCGTTTCTTAAATGCACAAATAGAATTGGCTCGAAGTACTTCCAAACATTTTAATGATATGAAAAGACTGAATGATATGCTTTTTATGGCTAAAACAATGCATTTTTGTCTTCAATAGATTAATTGCAAGTTATGTAAGAAAATCATGTTAGAAGGGCGAAAATAGAATTCGTTCGACTTAATTTTGAATGATTTAACGACTAGAAGAGACTCATTGACATGACTTTGAGGCTAAACAAATGCATTGTTGCCTTCAATAGATCAACTGCAAGTTATGCATGAAAGTCATGTTCAAACGCCGAATTTCATTCGAAGTGATTTAGAATGATTTACTGACTAAAAGAGACGCAATAAAATGACTTTAAGGCTAAAAAAATGGATAGTTGCCTTCAATAGATCAATTGCAAGTTATATATCAAAGTCGTGTCTTAAATGCACAAATAGAATTGGTTCGAAGTGCTTCCAAACAATTTAATGATATGAAAAGACTGAATGATATGCTTTTTATGGCTAAAACAATGCATTGTTGTCTTCAATAGATTAATTGCAAGTTATGTAAGAAAATCATGTTTGAAGGGCGAAAATAGAATTCGTTCGACTTAATTTAGAATGATTTAACGACTAGAAGAGACTCATTGACATGACTTTAAGGCTAAACAAATGCATTGTTGCCTTCAATAGATCAAATGCAAGTTATGAACGAAAGTCATGCTTAAAGGCCGAATTTCGTTCGAAGTGATTTAGAATGATTTACTGACTAAAAGAGACGCAAAAATATGACTTTAAGGCTAAAAAAATGGATAGTTGCCTTTAATAGATCAATTCCAAGTTATGCATGAAAGTCGTGTCTTAAATGCAAATAATAGAATTGGTTCGATGTGCTTCCAAACAATTTAATGATATGAAAAGGCTGAATGATATGCTTTTTATGGCTAAAACAATGCATTGTTGTCTTCAATAGATTAATTGCAAGTTATGTAAGAAAATCATGTTTGAAGGGCGAAAATAGAATTCGTTCGACTTAATTTTGAATGATTTAACGACTAGAAGAGACTAATTGACATGACTTTAAGGCTGAACAAATGCATTGTTGCCTTCAATAGATCAACTGCAAGTTATGAACGAAAGTCATGTTTAAAGGCCGAATTTCATTCGAAATGATTTAGAATGATTTATTGACTAAAAGAGACGCAATAGTATGACTTTAAGGCTAAAAAAATGGATAGTTGCCTTCAATAGATCAATTGCAAGTTATGCATGAAAGTCTTGTCTTAAATGCAAAAAACAGAATTGGTTCGAAGTGCTTCCAAACAATTTAATGATATGAAAAGACTAAATGATATGCTTTTTATGGCTAAAACAATGCATTGTTGTCTTCAATAGATTAATTGCAAGTTATGTAAGAAAATCATGTTTGAAGGGTGAAAATAGAATTCGTTCGACTTAATTTAGAATGATTTAACGACTAGAAGAGACTCATTGACATGACTTTAAGGCTAAACAAATGCATTGTTGCCTTCAATAGATCAACTGCAAGTTATGCACGAAAGTCATGTTTAAAGGCCGAATTTCATTCGAAGTGATTTAGAATGATTTATTGACTAAAAGCGACACAATAATATGACTTTATGGCTAAAAAAATGGATAGTTGCCTTCAATAGATCAATTGCAAGTTATGCATGAAAGTCATGTCTTAAATGCACAAATAGAATTGGTTCGAAGTGCTTCTAAACAATTTAATGATATGAAAAGACTGAATGATAAGCTTTTTATGGCTAAAACAATGCATTGTTGTCTTCAAGATTAATTGCAAGTTATGTAAGAAAATCATGTTTGAAGGGCGAAAATAGAATTCGTTCGACTTAATTTAGAATGATTTAACGACTAGAAGAGACTCATTGACATGACTTTAAGGCTAAACAAATGCATTGTTGCCTTCAATAGATCAACTGCAAGTTATGCACGAAAGTCATGTTTAAACGCCGTATTTCATTCGAAGTAATTTAGAATGATTTACTGATTAAAAAAGACGCAATAATATGTTTTTAAGGCTAAAAAAATGGATAGTTGCCTTCAATAGATCAATTGCAAGTTATGCATGAAAGTCGTGTCTTAAAAGCAAAAAATAGAATTGGTTCGAAGTGCTTCCAAACGATTTAATGATATGAAAAGACTGAATGATATGCTTTTTATGGCTAAAACAATGCATTGTTGTCTTCAATAGATTAATTGCAAGTTATGTAAGAAAATCATGTTTGAAGGGCGAAAATAGAATTCATTCGACTTAATTTTGAATGATTTAACGACTAGAAGAGACTCACTGATATGACTTTAAGGCTAAACAAATGCATTGTTGCCTTCAATAGATCAACTGCAAGTTATGCACGAAAGTCATGTTTAAATGCCGAATTTAATTCGAAGTGATTTAGAATGATTTACTGACTAAAGGAGACGCAATAGTATGACTTTAAGGCAAAAAAAATGGATAGTTGCCTTCAATAGATCAATTGCAAGTTATGCATGAAAGTCGTGTCTTAAATGCACAAATAGAATTGGTTCGAACTGCTTCGGAACAATTTAATGATATCAAAAGACTGAATGATATGCTTTTTATGGCTAAAACAATGCATTGTTGTCTTCAATAGATTAATTGCAAGTTATGTAAGAAAATCATGTTTGAAGGGCGAAAATAGAATTCGTTCGACTTAATTTAGAATGATTTAACGACTAGAAGAGACTCATTGATATGACTTTAAGGCTAAACAAATGCATTGTTGCCTTCAATAGATCAACTGCAAATTATGCACAAAAGTCATGTTTAAACGCCGAATTTCATTCGAAGTGATTTAGAATGATTTACTGACTAAAAGAGACGCAATAGTATGACTTTAAGGCTAAAAAAATGGATAGTTGCCTTCAATAGATCAATTGCAAGTTATGCATGAAAGTCGTGTCTTAAATGCACAAATAGAATTGGTTCGAACTGCTTCGGAACAATTTAATTATATGAAAAGACTGAATGATATGCTTTTTATGGCCAAAACAATGCATTGTTGTCTTCAATAGATTAATTGCAAGTTATGTAAGAAAATCATGTTTGAAGGGCGAAAATAGAATTCGTTCGACTTAATTTAGAATGATTTAACGACTAGAAGAGACTCATTGACATGACTTTAAGGCTAAACAAATGCATTGTTGCCTTCAATAGATCAACTGCAAGTTATGCACGAAAGTCATGTTTAAACGCCGAATTTCATTCGAAGTAATTTAGAATGATTTACTGACAAAAAGAGACGCAATAATATGTTTTTAAGGCTAAAAAAATGGATAGTTGCCTTCAATAGATCAATTGCAAGTTATGCATGAAAGTCGTGTCTTAAAAGCAAAAAATAGAATTGGTTCGAAGTGCTTCCAAACGATTTAATGATATGAAAAGACTGAATGATATGCTTTTTATGGCTAAAACAATGCATTGTTGTCTTCAATAGATTAATTGCAAGTTATGTAAGAAAATCATGTTTGAAAGGTGAAAATAGAATTCGTTCGACTTAATTTAGAACGATTTAACGACTAGAAGAGACTCATTGACATGACTTTAAGGCTAAACAAATGCATTGTTGCCTTCAATAGATCAACTGCAAGTTATGCACGAAAGTCATGTTTAAAGGCCGAATTTCATTCGAAGCGATTTAGAATGATTTATTGACTAAAAGATATGCAAAAATATGACATTAAGGTAAAAAAAATGCATAGTTGCCTTCAATAGATCAATTGCAAGTTATATATGAAAGTCGTGTCTTAAATGCACAAATAGAATTGGTTCGAAGTGCTTCCAAACAATTTAATGATATGAAAAGACTGAATGATATGCTTTTTATGGCTAAAACAATGCATTGTTGTCTTCAATAGATTAATTGCAAGTTATGTAAGAAAATCATGTTTGAAGGGCGAAAATAGAATTCGTTCGACTTAATTTTGAATGATTTAACGACTAGAAGAGACTAATTGACATGACTTTAAGGCTAAACAAATGCATTGTTGCCTTCAATAGATCAAATGCAAGTTATGAACGAAAGTCATGCTTAAAGGCCGAATTTCATTCGAAGTGATTTAGAATGATTTATTGACTAAAAGCGACACAATAATATGACTTTAAGGCTAAAAAAATGGATAGTTGCCTTCAATAGATGAATTGCAAGTTATGCATGAAAGTCGTTTCTTAAATGCACAAATAGAATTGGTTCGAAGTGCTTCCAAACAATTTAATGATATGAAAAGACTGAATGATATGCTTTTTATGGCTAAAACAATGCATTGTTGTCTTCAATAGATTAATTGCAAGTTATGTAAGAAAATCATGTTTGAAGGGCGAAAATACAATTCATTCGACTTAATTTTGAATGATTTAACGACTAGAAGAGACTCACTTATATGACTTTAAGGCTAAACAAATGCACTGTTGCCTTCAATAGATCAACTGCAAGTTATGCACGAAAGTCATGTTTAAATGCCGAATTTAATTCGAAGTGATTTAGAATGATTTACTGACTAAAGGAGACGCAATTGTATGACTTTAAGGCAAAAAAAATGGATAGTTGCCTTCAATAGATCAATTGCAAGTTATGCATGAAAGTCGTGTCTTAAAAGCAAAAAATAGAATTGGTTCGAAGTGCTTCCAAACGATTTAATGATATGAAAAGACTGAATGATATGCTTTTTATGGCTAAAACAATGCATTGTTGTCTTCAATAGATTAATTGCAAGTTATGTAAGAAAATCATGTTTGAAGGGTGAAAATAGAATTCGTTCGACTTAATTTAGAATGATTTAATGACTAGAAGAGCCTCATTGACATGACTTTAAGGCTAAACAAATGCATTGTTGCCTTCAATAGATCAACTGTAAGTTATGCACGAAAGTCATGTTTAAAGGCCGAATTTCATTCGAAGTGATTTAGAATGATTTATTGACTAAAAGCGACACAATAATATGACTTTAAGGCTAAAAAAATGGATAGTTGCCTTCAATAGATCAATTGCAAGTTATGCATGAAAGTCGTGTCTTAAATGCACAAATAGAATTGGTTCGAAGTGCTTCTAAACAATTTAATAATATGAAAAGACTGAATGATATGTTTTTTATGGCTAAAACAATGCATTGTTGTCTTCAATAGATTAATTGCAAGTTATGTAAGAAAATCATGTTTGAAGGGCGAAAATAGAATTCGTTCGACTTAATTTAGAATGATTTAACGACTAGAAGAGACTCATTGACATGACTTTAAGGCTAAAAGAATGCATTGTTGCCTTCAATAGATCAACTGCAAGTTATGCACGAAAGTCATGTTTAAATGCCGAATTTCATTCGAAGTTATTTAGAATGATTTATTGACTAAAAGCGACACAATAATATGACTTTAAGGCTAAAAAAATGGATAGTTACCTTCAATAGATCAATTGCAAGTTATGCATGAAAGTCGTGTCTTAAATGCACAAATAGAATTGGTTCGAACTGCTTCGGAACAATTTAATGATATGAAAAGACTGAATGATATGCTTTTTATGGCTAAAACAATGCATTGTTGTCTTCAATAGATTAATTGCAAGTTATGTAAGAAAATCATATTTGAAGGGCGAAAATAGAATTCGTTCGACTTAATTTTGAATGATTTAACGACTAGAAGAGACTCATTGATATGAATTTAAGGCTAAACAAATGCATTGTTGCCTTCAATAGATCAACTGCAAATTATGCACAAAAGTCATGTTTAAACGCCGAATTTCATTCGAAGTGATTTAGAATGATTTACTGACTAAAAGAGACGCAATAGTATGACTTTAAGGCTAAAAAAATGGATAGTTGCCTTCAATAGATCAAACGCAAGTTATGCATGAAAGTCGTGTCTTAAATGCAAAAACAGAATTGGTTCGAAGTGCTTCCAAACAATTTAATGGTATGAAAAGACTAAATGATATGCTTTTTATGGCTAAAACTATGCATTGTTGTCTTCAATAGATTAATTGCAAGTTATGTAAGAAAATCATGTTTGAAGGGCGAAAATACATTTCATTCGACTTAATTTTGAATGATTTAACGACTAGAAGAGACTCATTGACATGACTTTAAGGCTAAACAAATGCATTGTTGCCTTCAATAGATCAACTGCAAGTTACGCACGAAAGTCATGTTTAAAGGCCGAATTTCATTCGAAGTGATTTAGAATGATTTATTGACTAAAAGCGACACAATAATATGACTTTAAGGCTAAAAAAATGGATAGTTGCCTTCAATAGATCAATTGCAAGTTATGCATGAAAGTCGTGTCTTAAATGCACAAATAGAATTGGTTCGAAGTGCTTCTAAACAATTTAATGATATGAAAAGACTGAATGATATGCTTTTTACGGCTAAAACAATGCATTGTTGTCTTCAATAGATTAATTGCAAGTTATGTAAGAAAATCATGTTTGAAGGGCGAAAATAGAATTCGTTCGACTTAATTTAGAATGATTTAACGACTAGAAGAGACTCATTGACATGAGTTTAAGGCTAAACAAATGCATTGTTGCCTTCAATAGATCAACTCCAAGTTATGCACGAAAGTCATGTTTAAACACCAAATTTCATATGAAGTTATTTAGAATGATTTACTGACTAAAAGAGACGCAATAATATGACTTTAAGGCTAAAAAAATGGATAGTTGACTTCAATAGATCAATTGCAAGTTATGCATGAAAGTCGTGTCCTAAATGCAAAAATAGAATTGGTTCGAAGTGCTTCCAAACATTTTAATGATATGAAAAGACTGAATGATATGCTTTTTATGGCTAAAACAATGCATTGTTGTCTTCAATAGATTAATTGCAAGTTATGTAAGAAAATCATATTTGAAGGGCGAAAATAGAATTCGTTCGACTTAATTTTGAATGATTTAACGACTAGAAGAGACTCATTGATATGAATTTAAGGCTAAACAAATGCATTGTTGCCTTCAATAGATCAACTGCAAATTATGCACAAAAGTCATGTTTAAACGCCGAATTTCATTCGAAGTGATTTAGAATGATTTACTGACTAAAAGAGACGCAATAGTATGACTTTAAGGCTAAAAAAATGGATAGTTGCCTTCAATAGATCAATTGCAAGTTATGCATGAAAGTCGTGTCTTAAATGCACAAATAGAATTGGTTCGAAGTGCTTCTAAACAATTTAATGATATGAAAAGACTGAATGATATGCTTTTTACGGCTAAAACAATGCATTGTTGTCTTCAATAGATTAATTGCAAGTTATGTAAGAAAATCATGTTTGAAGGGCGAAAATACAATTCATTCGACTTAATTTTGAATGATTTAACGACTAGAAGAGACTCACTTATATGACTTTAAGGCTAAACAAATGCACTGTTGCCTTCAATAGATCAACTGCAAGTTATGCACGAAAGTCATGTTTAAATGCCGAATTTAATTCGAAGTGATTTAGAATGATTTACTGACTAAAGGAGACGCAATTGTATGACTTTAAGGCAAAAAAAATGGATAGTTGCCTTCAATAGATCAATTGCAAGTTATGCATGAAAGTCGTGTCTTAAAAGCAAAAAATAGAATTGGTTCGAAGTGCTTCCAAACGATTTAATGATATGAAAAGACTGAATGATATGCTTTTTATGGCTAAAACAATGCATTGTTGTCTTCAATAGATTAATTGCAAGTTATGTAAGAAAATCATGTTTGAAGGGTGAAAATAGAATTCGTTCGACTTAATTTAGAATGATTTAATGACTAGAAGAGCCTCATTGACATGACTTTAAGGCTAAACAAATGCATTGTTGCCTTCAATAGATCAACTGTAAGTTATGCACGAAAGTCATGTTTAAAGGCCGAATTTCATTCGAAGTGATTTAGAATGATTTATTGACTAAAAGCGACACAATAATATGACTTTAAGGCTAAAAAAATGGATAGTTGCCTTCAATAGATCAATTGCAAGTTATGCATGAAAGTCGTGTCTTAAATGCACAAATAGAATTGGTTCGAAGTGCTTCTAAACAATTTAATAATATGAAAAGACTGAATGATATGTTTTTTATGGCTAAAACAATGCATTGTTGTCTTCAATAGATTAATTGCAAGTTATGTAAGAAAATCATGTTTGAAGGGCGAAAATAGAATTCGTTCGACTTAATTTAGAATGATTTAACGACTAGAAGAGACTCATTGACATGACTTTAAGGCTAAAAGAATGCATTGTTGCCTTCAATAGATCAACTGCAAGTTATGCACGAAAGTCATGTTTAAATGCCGAATTTCATTCGAAGTTATTTAGAATGATTTATTGACTAAAAGCGACACAATAATATGACTTTAAGGCTAAAAAAATGGATAGTTACCTTCAATAGATCAATTGCAAGTTATGCATGAAAGTCGTGTCTTAAATGCACAAATAGAATTGGTTCGAACTGCTTCGGAACAATTTAATGATATGAAAAGACTGAATGATATGCTTTTTATGGCTAAAACAATGCATTGTTGTCTTCAATAGATTAATTGCAAGTTATGTAAGAAAATCATATTTGAAGGGCGAAAATAGAATTCGTTCGACTTAATTTTGAATGATTTAACGACTAGAAGAGACTCATTGATATGAATTTAAGGCTAAACAAATGCATTGTTGCCTTCAATAGATCAACTGCAAATTATGCACAAAAGTCATGTTTAAACGCCGAATTTCATTCGAAGTGATTTAGAATGATTTACTGACTAAAAGAGACGCAATAGTATGACTTTAAGGCTAAAAAAATGGATAGTTGCCTTCAATAGATCAAACGCAAGTTATGCATGAAAGTCGTGTCTTAAATGCAAAAACAGAATTGGTTCGAAGTGCTTCCAAACAATTTAATGGTATGAAAAGACTAAATGATATGCTTTTTATGGCTAAAACTATGCATTGTTGTCTTCAATAGATTAATTGCAAGTTATGTAAGAAAATCATGTTTGAAGGGCGAAAATACATTTCATTCGACTTAATTTTGAATGATTTAACGACTAGAAGAGACTCATTGACATGACTTTAAGGCTAAACAAATGCATTGTTGCCTTCAATAGATCAACTGCAAGTTACGCACGAAAGTCATGTTTAAAGGCCGAATTTCATTCGAAGTGATTTAGAATGATTTATTGACTAAAAGCGACACAATAATATGACTTTAAGGCTAAAAAAATGGATAGTTGCCTTCAATAGATCAATTGCAAGTTATGCATGAAAGTCGTGTCTTAAATGCACAAATAGAATTGGTTCGAAGTGCTTCTAAACAATTTAATGATATGAAAAGACTGAATGATATGCTTTTTACGGCTAAAACAATGCATTGTTGTCTTCAATAGATTAATTGCAAGTTATGTAAGAAAATCATGTTTGAAGGGCGAAAATAGAATTCGTTCGACTTAATTTAGAATGATTTAACGACTAGAAGAGACTCATTGACATGAGTTTAAGGCTAAACAAATGCATTGTTGCCTTCAATAGATCAACTCCAAGTTATGCACGAAAGTCATGTTTAAACACCAAATTTCATATGAAGTTATTTAGAATGATTTACTGACTAAAAGAGACGCAATAATATGACTTTAAGGCTAAAAAAATGGATAGTTGACTTCAATAGATCAATTGCAAGTTATGCATGAAAGTCGTGTCCTAAATGCAAAAATAGAATTGGTTCGAAGTGCTTCCAAACATTTTAATGATATGAAAAGACTGAATGATATGCTTTTTATGGCTAAAACAATGCATTGTTGTCTTCAATAGATTAATTGCAAGTTATGTAAGAAAATCATATTTGAAGGGCGAAAATAGAATTCGTTCGACTTAATTTTGAATGATTTAACGACTAGAAGAGACTCATTGATATGAATTTAAGGCTAAACAAATGCATTGTTGCCTTCAATAGATCAACTGCAAATTATGCACAAAAGTCATGTTTAAACGCCGAATTTCATTCGAAGTGATTTAGAATGATTTACTGACTAAAAGAGACGCAATAGTATGACTTTAAGGCTAAAAAAATGGATAGTTGCCTTCAATAGATCAATTGCAAGTTATGCATGAAAGTCGTGTCTTAAATGCACAAATAGAATTGGTTCGAAGTGCTTCTAAACAATTTAATGATATGAAAAGACTGAATGATATGCTTTTTACGGCTAAAACAATGCATTGTTGTCTTCAATAGATTAATTGCAAGTTATGTAAGAAAATCATGTTTGAAGGGCGAAAATACATTTCATTCGACTTAATTTTGAATGATTTAACGACTAGAAGAGACTCATTGACATGAGTTTAAGGCTAAACAAATGCATTGTTGCCCTCAATAGATCAACTCCAAGTTATGCACGAAAGTCATGTTTAAAGGCCGAATTTCATTCGAAGTGATTTAGAATGATTTACTGACTAAAAGAGACGCAATAATATGACTTTAAGGCTAAAAAAATGGATAGTTGACTTCAATAGATCAATTGCAAGTTATGCATGAAAGTCGTGTGTTAAATGCAAAAAGAGAATTGGTTCGAAGTGCTTCCAAACAATTTAATGACATTAAAGGACTGAATGATATGCTTTTTATGGCTAAAACAATGCATTGTTGTCTTCAATAGCCTAATTGCAAGTTATGTAAGAAAATCATGTTTGAAGGGCGAAAATAGAATTCGTTCGACTTAATTTAGAATGATTTAACGACTAGAAGAGACTCATTGACATGAGTTTAAGGCTAAACAAATGCATTGTTGCCTTCAATAGATCAACTCCAAGTTATGCACGAAAGTCATGTTTAAACACCAAATTTCATATGAAGTTATTTAGAATGATTTACTGACTAAAAGAGACGCAATAATATGACTTTAAGGCTAAAAAAATGGATAGTTGACTTCAATAGATCAATTGCAAGTTATGCATGAAAGTCGTGTCCTAAATGCAAAAATAGAATTGGTTCGAAGTGCTTCCAAACAATTTAATGACATTAAAGGACTGAATGATATGCTTTTTATGGCTAAAACAATGCATTGTTGTCTTCAATAGCGTAATTGCAAGTTATGTAAGAAAATCATGTTTGAAGGGCGAAAATAGAATTCGTTCGACTTAATTTAGAATGATTTAACGACTAGAAGAGACTCTTTGGCATGACTTTAAGGCTAAACAAATGCATTGTTGCCTTCAATAGATCAACTGCAAATTATGCACGAAAGTCATGTTTAAACGACGAATTTCATTCGAAGTGATTTAGAACGATTTACTGACTAAAAGAGACGCAATAGTATGACTTTAAGGCTAAAAAAATGGATAGTTGCCTTCAATAGATCAAACGCAAGTTATGCATGAAAGTCGTGTCTTAAATGCAAAAACAGAATTGGTTCGAAGTGCTTCCAAACAATTTAATGGTATGAAAAGACTAAATGATATGCTTTTTATGGCTAAAACAATGCATTGTTGTCTTCAATAGATTAATTGCAAGTTATGTAAGAAAATCATGTTTGAAGGGCGAAAATACATTTCATTCGACTTAATTTTGAATGATTGAACGACTAGAAGAGACTCATTGACATGACTTTAAGGTTAAACAAATGCATTGTTGCCTTCAATAGATCAACTGCAAGTTATATCTGAAAGTCGTGTCTTAAATGCACCAATAGAATTGGTTCGAAGTGCTTCCAAACAATTTAATGATATGAAAAGACTGAATGATATGGTTTTTATGGCTAAAACAATGCATTTTTGTCTTCAATAGATTAATTGCAAGTTATGTAAGAAAATCAGGTTAGAAGGGCGTAAATAGAATTCGTTCGACTTAATTTTGAATGATTTAACGACTAGAAGAGACTCATTGACATGACTTTAAGGCTAAACAAATGCATTGTTGGCTTCAATAGATCAACTGCAAGTTATGCATGAAAGTCATGTTCAAACGCCGAATTTCATTCGAAGTGATTTAGAATGATTTACTGACTGAAAGAGAGGCAATAAAATGACTTTAAGGCTAAAAAAATGGATAGTTGCCTTCAATTGATCAATTGCAAGTTATATATGAAAGTCGTGTCTTAAATGCACAAATAGAATTGGTTCGACGTGCTTCCAAACAATTTAATGATATGAAAAGACTGAATGATATGATTTTTATGGCTAAAACAATGCATTGTTGTCTTCAATAGATTAATTGCAAGTTATGTAAGAAAATCATGTTTGAAGGGCGAAAATAGAATTTTTCGACTTAATTTAGAATGTTTTAACGACTAGAAGAGACTCATTGACATGACTTTAAGGTTAAATAAATGCATTGTTGCCTTCAATAGATCAACTGCAAGTTATATGTGAAAGTCGTGTCTTAAATGCACCAATAGAATTGGTTCGAAGTGCTTCCAAACAATTTAATGATATGAAAAGACTGAATGATATGCTTTTTATGGCTAAAACAATGCATTTTTGTCTTCAATAGATTAATTGCAAGTTATGTAAGAAAATCAGGTTAGAAGTGCGAAAATAGAATTCGTTCGATTTAATTTTGAATGATTTAACGACTAGAAGAGACTCATTGACATGACTTTAAGGCTAAACAAATGCATTGTTGCCTTCAATAGATCAACTGCAAGTTATGCATGAATGTCATGTTCAAACGCCGAATTTCATTCGAAGTGATTTAGAATGATTTACTGACTAAATGAGATGCAAAAATATGACTTTAAGGCTAAAAAAATTGATAGTTGCCTTCAATAGATCAATTGCGAAGTTATATATGAAAGTCGTGTCTTAAATGCACAAATAGAATTGGTTCGAAGTGCTTCCAAACAATTTAATGATATGAAAAGACTGAATGATATGCTTTTTATGGCTAAAACAATGCATTGTTGTCTTCAATTAATTTATTGCAAGTTATGTAAGAAAATCATGTTTGAAGGGCGAAAATAGAATTCGTTCGACTTAATTTAGAATGATTTAACGACTAGAAGAGACTCATTGACGTGACTTTAAGGCTAAACAAATGCATTGTTGCCTTCAATAGATCAACTGCAAGTTATGCACGAAAGTCATGTTTAAAGGCCGAATTTCATTCGAAGTGATTTAGAATGATTTACTGACTAAAAGAGACGCAAAAATATGACTTTAAGGTAAAAAAAATGCATAGTTGCCTTCAATAGATCAATTGCAAGTTATATATGAAAGTCATTTCCTAAATGCACAAATAGAATTTGTTCGAAGTGCTTCCAAATAATTTAATGATATGAAAAGACTGAATGGTATGCTTTTTATGGCTAAAACAATGCATTGTTGTCTTCAATAGATTAATTGCAAGTTATGTAAGAAAATCATGTCTGAAGGGCGAAAATAGAATTCGTTCGACTTAATTTTGAATTATTTATTGACTAGAAGAGACTCATTGACATGACTTTAAGTCTAAACAAATGCATTGTTGCCTCCAATAGATCAACTGCAAGTTATGCACGAAAGTTATGTTTAAACGCCGAATTTCATACGAAGTGATTTAGAATGATTTACTGACTAAAAGAGACGCAATAGTATGACTTTAAGGCTAAAAAAAATGGATAGTTGCCTTCAATAGATCAATTGCAAGTTATGCATGAAAGTCGTGTCTTAAATGCAAAAAATAGAATTGGGTCGAAGTGCTTCCAAACAATTTAATGATATGAAAAGACTGAATGATATGCTTTTTATGGCTAAAACAATGCATTGTTGTCTTCAATAGATTAATTGCAAGTTATGTAAGAAAATCATGTTTGAAGGGCGAAAATAGAATTTTTTCGACTTAATTTAGAATGTTTTAACGACTAGAAGAGACTCATTGACATGACTTTAAGGTTAAACAAATGCATTGTTGCCTTCAATAGATCAACTGCAAGTTATATGTGAAAGTCATGTCTTAAATGCACCAATAGAATTGGTTCGAAGTGCTTCTAAACAATTTAATGATATGAAAAGACTGAATGATATGCTTTTTATGGCTAAAACAATGCATTTTTGTCTTCAATAGATTAATTGCAAGTTATGTAAGAAAATCAGGTTAGAAGGGCGAAAATAGAATTCGTTCGACTTAATTTTGAATGATTTAACTACAAGAAGAGACTCATTCACATGACTTTAAGGCTAAACAAATGCATTGTTGCCTTCCATAGATCAACTGCAAGTTATGCATGAAAGTCATGTTCAAACGCCGAATTTCATTCGAAGTGATTTAGAATGATTTACTGACTAAAAGAGAGGCAATAAAATGACTTTAAGGCTAAAAAAATGGATAGTTGCCTTCAATAGATCAATTGCAAGTTATATATGAAAGTCGTGTCTTAAATGCACAAATAGAATTGGTTCGAAGTGCTTTCCAACAATTTAATGATATGAAAAGACTGAATGATATGATTTTTATGGCTAAAACAATGCATCGTTGTCTTCAATAGATTAATTGCAAGTTATGTAAGAAAATCATGTTTGAAGGGCGAAAATAGAATTTTTCGACTTAATTTAGAATGTTTTAACGACTAGAAGAGACTCATTGACATGACTTTAAGGTTAAATAAATGCATTGTTGCCTTCAATAGATCAACTGGAAGTTATATGTGAAAGTCGTGTCTTAAATGCACCAATAGAATTGGTTCGAAGTGCTTCCAAACAATTTAATAATATGAAAAGACTGAATGATATGCTTTTTATGGCTAAAACAATGCATTTTTGTCTTCAATAGATTAATTGCAAGTTATGTAAGAAAATCAGGTTAGAAGGGCGAAAATAGAATTCGTTCGATTTAATTTTGAATGATTTAACGACTAGAAGAGACTCATTGACATGACTTTAAGGCTAAACAAATGCATTGTTGCCTTCAATAGATCAACTGCAAGTTATGCATGAAAGTCATGTTCAAACGCCGAATTTCATTCGAAGTGATTTAGAATGATTTACTGACTAAAAGAGAGGCAATAAAATGACTTTAAGGCTAAAAAAATGGATAGTTGCCTTCAATAGATCAATTGCAAGTTATATATGAAAGTCGTGTCTTAAATGCCCAAATAGAATTGGTTCGAAGTGCTTCCAAACAATTTAATGATATGAAAAGACTGAATGATATGCTTTTTATGGCTAAAACAATGCATTGTTGTCTTCAATTGATTAATTGCAAGTTATGTAAGAAAATCATGTTTGAAGGGCGAAAATAGAATTCGTTCGACTTAATTTAGAATGATTTAACGACTAGAAGAGACTCATTGACATGACTTTAAGGCTAAACAAATGCATTGTTGCCTTCAATAGATCAACTGCAAGTTATGCATGAAAGTCATGTTCAAACGCCGAATTTCATTCGAAGTGATTTAGAATGATTTACTGACTAAAAGAGATGCAATAGTATGACTTTAAGGCTAAAAAAATGGATAGTTGCCTTCAATAGATCAATTCCAAGTTATGCATGAAAGTCGTGTCTTAAATGCAAAAAATAGAATTGGTTCGAAGTGCTTCCAAATAATTTAATGATATGAAAAGACTGAATGATATGCTTTTTTTGGCTAAAACAATGCATTGTTGTCTTCAATAGATTAATTGCAAGTTATGTAAGAAAATCATGTTTGAAGGGCGAAAATAGAATTCGTTCGACTTAATTTAGAATGATTTAACGACTAGAAGAGACTCATTGACGTGACTTTAAGGCTAAAAGAAAGCATTGTTGCCTTCAATAGATCAACTGCAAGTTATGCACGAAAGTCATGTTTAAACGCCGAATTTCATTCGAAGTGATTTAGAATGATTTACTGACTAAAAGAGACGCAATAGTATGACTTTAAGTCTAAAAAAATGGATAGTTGCCTTCAACAGATCAATTGCAAGTTATATATGAAAGTCGTTTCTTAAATGCACAAATAGATTTGGTTCGAAGTGCTTCCAAATAATTTAATGATATGAAAAGACTGAATGGTATGCTTTTTATGGCTAAAACAATGCATTGTTGTCTTCAATAGATTAATTGCAAGTTATGTAAGAAAATCATGTTTGAAGGGCGAAAATAGAATTCGTTCGACTTAATTTAGAATGATTTAACGACTAGAAGAGACTCATTGACATGACTTTAAGGCTAAACAAATGCATTGTTGCCTTCAATAGATCAACTGCAAGTTATGCACGAAAGTCATGTTTAAACGCCGAATTTCATTCGAAGTGATTTAGAATGATTTACTGACTAAAAGAGATGCAATAGTATGACTTTAAGGCTAAAAAAATGGATAGTTGCCTTCAATAGATCAATTCCAAGTTATGCATGAAAGTCGTGTCTTAAATGCAAAAAATAGAATTGGTTCGAAGTGCTTCCAAATAATTGAATGATATGAAAAGGCTGAATGATATGCTTTTTATGGCTAAAACAATGCATTGTTGTCTTCAATAGATTAATTGCAAGTAATGTAAGAAAATCATGTTTGAAGGGCGAAAATAGAATTCGTTCGACTTAATTTAGAATGATTTAACGACTAGAAGAGACTCATTGACATGACTTTAAGGCTAAACAAATGCATTGTTGCCTTCAATAGATCAACTGCAAGTTATGCACGAAAGTCATGTTTAAAGGCCGAATTTCATTCGAAGTGATTTAGAATGATTTACTGACTAAAAGAGACGCAAAAACATGACTCTAAGGTAAAAAAAATGCATAGTTGCCTTCAATAGATCAATTGCAAGTTATATATGAAAGTCGTGTCTTAAATGCACAATTGGAATTGGTTCGAAGTGCTTCCAAACAATTTAATGATATGAAAAGAGTGAATGATATGCTTTTTATGGCTAAAACAATGCATTGTTGTCTTCAATAGATTAATTGCAAGTTATGTAAGAAAATCATGTTTGAAGGGCGAAAATAGAATTCGTTCGACTTAATTTAGAATGATTAAACGACTAGAAGAGACTCATTGACATGACTTTAAGGCTAAACAAATGCATTGTTGCCTTCAATAGATAAATTGCAAGTTATGCACGAAAGTCATGTTTAAAGGCCGAATTTCATTCGAAGTGATTTAGAATGATTTACTGACTAAAAGAGACGCAAAAATATGGGTTTAAGGTAAAAAAAATGCATAGTTGCCTTCAATAGATCAATTGCAAGTTATATATGAAAGTCGTTTCTTAAATGCACAAATAGAATTGGTTCGAAGTGCTTCCAAATAATTTAATGATATGAAAAGACTGAATGATATGCTTTTTATGGCTAAAACAATGCATTGTTGTCTTCAATAGATTAATTGCAAGTTATGTAAGAAAATCATGTTTGAAGGGCGAAAATAGAATTCGTTCGACTTAATTTTGAATGATTTAACGACTAGAAGAGACTCATTGACATGACTTTAAGGCTAAACAAATGCATTGTTGCCTTCAATAGATCAACTGCAAGTTATGCACGAAAGTCATGTTTAAACGCCGAATTTCATTTGAAGTGATTTAGAATGATTTACTGACTAAAAGAGACGCAAAAATATGACTTTAAGGTAAAAGAAATGCATAGTTGCCTTCAATAGATCAATTGCAAGTTATATATGAAAGTCGTTTCTTAAATGCACAAATAGAATTGGTTCGAACTGCTTCCAAATAATTTAATGATATGAAAAGACTGAATGATATGCTTTTTATGGCTAAAACAATGCATTGTTGTCTTCAATAGATTAATTGCAAGTTATGTAAGAAAATCATGTTTGAAGGGCGAAAATAGAATTCGTTCGACTTAATTTAGAATGATTTAACGACTAGAAGAGACTCATTGACATGACTTTAAGGCTAAACAAATGCATTGTTGCCTTCAATAGATCAACTGCAAGTTATGCACGAAAGTCATGTTTAAACGCCGAATTTCATTCGAAGTGATTTAGAATGATTTACTGACTAAAAGAGATGCAATAGTATGACTTTAAGGCTAAAAAAATGGATAGTTGCCTTCAATAGATCAATTCCAAGTTATGCATGAAAGTCGTGTCTTAAATGCAAAAAATAGAATTGGTTCGAAGTGCTTCCAAATAATTTAATGATATGAAAAGACTGAGTGATATGCTTTTTTTGGCTAAAACAATGCATTGTTGTCTTCAATAGATTAATTGCAAGTTATGTAAGAAAATCATGTTTGAAGGGCGAAAATAGAATTCGTTCGACTTAATTTAGAATGATTTAACGACTAGAAGAGACTCATTGACGTGACTTTAAGGCTAAAAGAAAGCATTGTTGCCTTCAATAGATCAACTGCAAGTTATGCACGAAAGTCATGTTTAAACGCCGAATTTCATTCGAAGTGATTTAGAATGATTTACTGACTAAAAGAGACGCAATAGTATGACTTTAAGTCTAAAAAAATGGATAGTTGCCTTCAACAGATCAATTGCAAGTTATATATGAAAGTCGTTTCTTAAATGCACAAATAGATTTGGTTCGAAGTGCTTCCAAATAATTTAATGATATGAAAAGACTGAATGGTATGCTTTTTATGGCTAAAACAATGCATTGTTGTCTTCAATAGATTAATTGCAAGTTATGTAAGAAAATCATGTTTGAAGGGCGAAAATAGAATTCGTTCGACTTAATTTAGAATGATTTAACGACTAGAAGAGACTCATTGACATGACTTTAAGGCTAAACAAATGCATTGTTGCCTTCAATAGATCAACTGCAAGTTATGCACGAAAGTCATGTTTAAACGCCGAATTTCATTCGAAGTGATTTAGAATGATTTACTGACTAAAAGAGATGCAATAGTATGACTTTAAGGCTAAAAAAATGGATAGTTGCCTTCAATAGATCAATTCCAAGTTATGCATGAAAGTCGTGTCTTAAATGCAAAAAATAGAATTGGTTCGAAGTGCTTCCAAATAATTGAATGATATGAAAAGGCTGAATGATATGCTTTTTATGGCTAAAACAATGCATTGTTGTCTTCAATAGATTAATTGCAAGTAATGTAAGAAAATCATGTTTGAAGGGCGAAAATAGAATTCGTTCGACTTAATTTAGAATGATTTAACGACTAGAAGAGACTCATTGACATGACTTTAAGGCTAAACAAATGCATTGTTGCCTTCAATAGATCAACTGCAAGTTATGCACGAAAGTCATGTTTAAAGGCCGAATTTCATTCGAAGTGATTTAGAATGATTTACTGACTAAAAGAGACGCAAAAACATGACTCTAAGGTAAAAAAAATGCATAGTTGCCTTCAATAGATCAATTGCAAGTTATATATGAAAGTCGTGTCTTAAATGCACAATTGGAATTGGTTCGAAGTGCTTCCAAACAATTTAATGATATGAAAAGAGTGAATGATATGCTTTTTATGGCTAAAACAATGCATTGTTGTCTTCAATAGATTAATTGCAAGTTATGTAAGAAAATCATGTTTGAAGGGCGAAAATAGAATTCGTTCGACTTAATTTAGAATGATTTAACGACTAGAAGAGACTCATTGACGTGACTTTAAGGCTAAAAGAAAGCATTGTTGCCTTCAATAGATCAACTGCAAGTTATGCACGAAAGTCATGTTTAAACGCCGAATTTCATTCGAAGTGATTTAGAATGATTTACTGACTAAAAGAGACGCAATAGTATGACTTTAAGTCTAAAAAAATGGATAGTTGCCTTCAACAGATCAATTGCAAGTTATATATGAAAGTCGTTTCTTAAATGCACAAATAGATTTGGTTCGAAGTGCTTCCAAATAATTTAATGATATGAAAAGACTGAATGGTATGCTTTTTATGGCTAAAACAATGCATTGTTGTCTTCAATAGATTAATTGCAAGTTATGTAAGAAAATCATGTTTGAAGGGCGAAAATAGAATTCGTTCGACTTAATTTAGAATGATTTAACGACTAGAAGAGACTCATTGACATGACTTTAAGGCTAAACAAATGCATTGTTGCCTTCAATAGATCAACTGCAAGTTATGCACGAAAGTCATGTTTAAACGCCGAATTTCATTCGAAGTGATTTAGAATGATTTACTGACTAAAAGAGATGCAATAGTATGACTTTAAGGCTAAAAAAATGGATAGTTGCCTTCAATAGATCAATTCCAAGTTATGCATGAAAGTCGTGTCTTAAATGCAAAAAATAGAATTGGTTCGAAGTGCTTCCAAATAATTGAATGATATGAAAAGGCTGAATGATATGCTTTTTATGGCTAAAACAATGCATTGTTGTCTTCAATAGATTAATTGCAAGTAATGTAAGAAAATCATGTTTGAAGGGCGAAAATAGAATTCGTTCGACTTAATTTAGAATGATTTAACGACTAGAAGAGACTCATTGACATGACTTTAAGGCTAAACAAATGCATTGTTGCCTTCAATAGATCAACTGCAAGTTATGCACGAAAGTCATGTTTAAAGGCCGAATTTCATTCGAAGTGATTTAGAATGATTTACTGACTAAAAGAGACGCAAAAACATGACTCTAAGGTAAAAAAAATGCATAGTTGCCTTCAATAGATCAATTGCAAGTTATATATGAAAGTCGTGTCTTAAATGCACAATTGGAATTGGTTCGAAGTGCTTCCAAACAATTTAATGATATGAAAAGAGTGAATGATATGCTTTTTATGGCTAAAACAATGCATTGTTGTCTTCAATAGATTAATTGCAAGTTATGTAAGAAAATCATGTTTGAAGGGCGAAAATAGAATTCGTTCGACTTAATTTAGAATGATTAAACGACTAGAAGAGACTCATTGACATGACTTTAAGGCTAAACAAATGCATTGTTGCCTTCAATAGATAAATTGCAAGTTATGCACGAAAGTCATGTTTAAAGGCCGAATTTCATTCGAAGTGATTTAGAATGATTTACTGACTAAAAGAGACGCAAAAATATGGGTTTAAGGTAAAAAAAATGCATAGTTGCCTTCAATAGATCAATTGCAAGTTATATATGAAAGTCGTTTCTTAAATGCACAAATAGAATTGGTTCGAAGTGCTTCCAAATAATTTAATGATATGAAAAGACTGAATGATATGCTTTTTATGGCTAAAACAATGCATTGTTGTCTTCAATAGATTAATTGCAAGTTATGTAAGAAAATCATGTTTGAAGGGCGAAAATAGAATTCGTTCGACTTAATTTTGAATGATTTAACGACTAGAAGAGACTCATTGACATGACTTTAAGGCTAAACAAATGCATTGTTGCCTTCAATAGATCAACTGCAAGTTATGCACGAAAGTCATGTTTAAACGCCGAATTTCATTTGAAGTGATTTAGAATGATTTACTGACTAAAAGAGACGCAAAAATATGACTTTAAGGTAAAAGAAATGCATAGTTGCCTTCAATAGATCAATTGCAAGTTATATATGAAAGTCGTTTCTTAAATGCACAAATAGAATTGGTTCGAACTGCTTCCAAATAATTTAATGATATGAAAAGACTGAATGATATGCTTTTTATGGCTAAAACAATGCATTGTTGTCTTCAATAGATTAATTGCAAGTTATGTAAGAAAATCATGTTTGAAGGGCGAAAATAGAATTCGTTCGACTTAATTTAGAATGATTTAACGGCTAGAAGAGACTCATTGACATGACTTTAAGGCTAAACAAATGCATTGTTGCCTTCAATAGATCAACTGCAAGTTATGCACGAAAGTCATGTTTAAACGCCGAATTTCATTCGAAGTGATTTAGAATGATTTACTGACTAAAAGAGATGCAATAGTATGACTTTAAGGCTAAAAAAATGGATAGTTGCCTTCAATAGATCAATTCCAAGTTATGCATGAAAGTCGTGTCTTAAATGCAAAAAATAGAATTGGTTCGAAGTGCTTCCAAATAATTTAATGATATGAAAAGACTGAGTGATATGCTTTTTTTGGCTAAAACAATGCATTGTTGTCTTCAATAGATTAATTGCAAGTTATGTAAGAAAATCATGTTTGAAGGGCGAAAATAGAATTCGTTCGACTTAATTTAGAATGATTTAACGACTAGAAGAGACTCATTGACGTGACTTTAAGGCTAAAAGAAAGCATTGTTGCCTTCAATAGATCAACTGCAAGTTATGCACGAAAGTCATGTTTAAACGCCGAATTTCATTCGAAGTGATTTAGAATGATTTACTGACTAAAAGAGACGCAATAGTATGACTTTAAGTCTAAAAAAATGGATAGTTGCCTTCAACAGATCAATTGCAAGTTATATATGAAAGTCGTTTCTTAAATGCACAAATAGATTTGGTTCGAAGTGCTTCCAAATAATTTAATGATATGAAAAGACTGAATGGTATGCTTTTTATGGCTAAAACAATGCATTGTTGTCTTCAATAGATTAATTGCAAGTTATGTAAGAAAATCATGTTTGAAGGGCGAAAATAGAATTCGTTCGACTTAATTTAGAATGATTTAACGACTAGAAGAGACTCATTGACATGACTTTAAGGCTAAACAAATGCATTGTTGCCTTCAATAGATCAACTGCAAGTTATGCACGAAAGTCATGTTTAAACGCCGAATTTCATTCGAAGTGATTTAGAATGATTTACTGACTAAAAGAGATGCAATAGTATGACTTTAAGGCTAAAAAAATGGATAGTTGCCTTCAATAGATCAATTCCAAGTTATGCATGAAAGTCGTGTCTTAAATGCAAAAAATAGAATTGGTTCGAAGTGCTTCCAAATAATTGAATGATATGAAAAGGCTGAATGATATGCTTTTTATGGCTAAAACAATGCATTGTTGTCTTCAATAGATTAATTGCAAGTAATGTAAGAAAATCATGTTTGAAGGGCGAAAATAGAATTCGTTCGACTTAATTTAGAATGATTTAACGACTAGAAGAGACTCATTGACATGACTTTAAGGCTAAACAAATGCATTGTTGCCTTCAATAGATCAACTGCAAGTTATGCACGAAAGTCATGTTTAAAGGCCGAATTTCATTCGAAGTGATTTAGAATGATTTACTGACTAAAAGAGACGCAAAAACATGACTCTAAGGTAAAAAAAATGCATAGTTGCCTTCAATAGATCAATTGCAAGTTATATATGAAAGTCGTGTCTTAAATGCACAATTGGAATTGGTTCGAAGTGCTTCCAAACAATTTAATGATATGAAAAGAGTGAATGATATGCTTTTTATGGCTAAAACAATGCATTGTTGTCTTCAATAGATTAATTGCAAGTTATGTAAGAAAATCATGTTTGAAGGGCGAAAATAGAATTCGTTCGACTTAATTTAGAATGATTAAACGACTAGAAGAGACTCATTGACATGACTTTAAGGCTAAACAAATGCATTGTTGCCTTCAATAGATAAATTGCAAGTTATGCACGAAAGTCATGTTTAAAGGCCGAATTTCATTCGAAGTGATTTAGAATGATTTACTGACTAAAAGAGACGCAAAAATATGGGTTTAAGGTAAAAAAAATGCATAGTTGCCTTCAATAGATCAATTGCAAGTTATATATGAAAGTCGTTTCTTAAATGCACAAATAGAATTGGTTCGAAGTGCTTCCAAATAATTTAATGATATGAAAAGACTGAATGATATGCTTTTTATGGCTAAAACAATGCATTGTTGTCTTCAATAGATTAATTGCAAGTTATGTAAGAAAATCATATTTGAAGGGCGAAAATAGAATTCGTTCGACTTAATTTTGAATAATTTCACGACTAGAAGAGACTCATTGACATGACTTTAAGGCTAAACAAATGCATTGTTGCCTTCAATAGATCAACTGCAAGTTATGCACGAAAGTCATGTTTAAACGCCGAATTTCATTTGAAGTGATTTAGAATGATTTACTGACTAAAAGAGACGCAAAAATATGACTTTAAGGTAAAAGAAATGCATAGTTGCCTTCAATAGATCAATTGCAAGTTATATATGAAAGTCGTTTCTTAAATGCACAAATAGAATTGGTTCGAACTGCTTCCAAATAATTTAATGATATGAAAAGACTGAATGATATGCTTTTTATGGCTAAAACAATGCATTGTTGTCTTCAATAGATTAATTGCAAGTTATGTAAGAAAATCATGTTTGAAGGGCGAAAATAGAATTCGTTCGACTTAATTTAGAATGATTTAACGACTAGAAGAGACTCATTGACGTGACTTTAAGGCTAAAAGAAAGCATTGTTGCCTTCAATAGATCAACTGCAAGTTATGCACGAAAGTCATGTTTAAACGCCGAATTTCATTCGAAGTGATTTAGAATGATTTACTGACTAAAAGAGACGCAATAGTATGACTTTAAGTCTAAAAAAATGGATAGTTGCCTTCAACAGATCAATTGCAAGTTATATATGAAAGTCGTTTCTTAAATGCACAAATAGATTTGGTTCGAAGTGCTTCCAAATAATTTAATGATATGAAAAGACTGAATGGTATGCTTTTTATGGCTAAAACAATGCATTGTTGTCTTCAATAGATTAATTGCAAGTTATGTAAGAAAATCATGTTTGAAGGGCGAAAATAGAATTCGTTCGACTTAATTTAGAATGATTTAACGACTAGAAGAGACTCATTGACATGACTTTAAGGCTAAACAAATGCATTGTTGCCTTCAATAGATCAACTGCAAGTTATGCACGAAAGTCATGTTTAAAGGCCGAATTTCATTCGAAGTGATTTAGAATGATTTACTGACTAAAAGAGACGCACAAATATGACTTTAAGGTAAAAAAAATGCATAGTTGCCTTGAATAGATCAATTGCAAGTTATATATGAAAGTCGTGTCGTAAATGCACAAATAGAATTGGTTCGAAGTGCTTCCGAACAATTTAATGATATGAAAAGACTGAATGATATGCTTTTTATGGCTAAAACAATGCATTGTTGTCTTCAATAGATTAATTGCAAGTTATGTAAGAAAATCATGTTTGAAGGGCGAAAATAGAATTCGTTCGACTTAATTTTGAATGATTTAACGACTAGAAGAGACTAATTGACATGACTTTAAGGCTAAACAAATGCATGGTTGCCTTCAATAGATCAACTGCAAGTTATGAACGAAAGTCATGTTTAAAGGCCGAATTTCATTCGAAGTGATTTAGAATGATTTACTGACTAAAAGAGATGCAAAAATATGACTTTAAGGTAAAAAAAATGCATAGTTGCCTTCAATAGATCAATTGCAAGTTATATATGAAAGTCGTTTCTTAAATGCACAAATAGAATTGGTTCGAAGTGCTTCCAAATAATTTAATGATATGAAAAGACTGAATGGTATGCTTTTTATGGCTAAAACAATGCATTGTTGTCTTCGATAGATTAATTGCAAGTTATGTAAGAAAATCATGTTTGAAGGGCGAAAATAGAATTCATTCGACTTAATTTTGAATTATTTATTGACTAGAAGAGACTCATTGACATGACTTTAAGGCTAAACAAATGCATTGTTGCCTTCAATAGATCAACTGCAAGTTATGCACGAAAGTCATGTTTAAACGCCGAATTTCATTCGAAGTGATTTAGAATGATTTACTGACTAAAAGAGACACAATAATATCACTTTAAGGCTAAAAAAATGGATAGTTGCCTTCAATAGATCAATTGCAAGTTATGCATGAAAGTCGTGTCTTAAATGCACAAATAGAATTGGTTCGAACTGCCTCCAAACAATTTAATGATATGAAAAGACTGAATGATATGCTTTTTATGGCTAATACAATGCATTGTTGTCTTCAATAGGTTAATTGCAAGTTATGTAAGAAAATCATGTTTGAAGGGCGAAAATAGAATTCGTTCGACTTAATTTAGAATGATTTAACGACTAGAAGAGACTCATTGACATGACTTTAAGGCTAAACAAATGCATTGTTGCCTTCAATAGATCAACTGCAAGTTATGCACGAAAGTCATGTTTAAACGCCGAATTTCATTCGAAGTGATTTAGAATGATTTACAGACTAAAAGAGACGCAATAGTATGACTTTAAGGCTAAAAAAATGGATAGTTGCCTTCAATAGATCAATTGCAAGTTATGCATGAAAGTCGTGTCCTAAATGCAAAAAATAGAATCGGTTCGAAGTGCTTCCAAATAATTTAATGATACGAAAAGACTGAATGGTATGCTTTTTACGGCTAAAACAATGCATTGTTGTCTTCAATAGATTAATTGCAAGTTATGTAAGAAAATCATGTTTGAAGGGCGAAAATAGAATTCGTTCGATTTCATTTAGAATGATTTAACGACTAGAAGAGACTCATTGACATGACTTTAAGGCTAAACAAATGCATTGTTGCCTTCAATAGATCAACTGCAAGTTATGCACGAAAGTCATGTTTAAAGGCCGAATTTCATTCGAAGTGATTTAGAATGATTTACTGACTAAAAGAGACGCACAAATATGACTTTAAGGTAAAAAAAATGCATAGTTGCCTTGAATAGATCAATTGCAAGTTATATATGAAAGTCGTGTCGTAAATGCACAAATAGAATTGGTTCGAAGTGCTTCCGAACAATTTAATGATATGAAAAGACTGAATGATATGCTTTTTATGGCTAAAACAATGCATTGTTGTCTTCAATAGATTAATTGCAAGTTATGTAAGAAAATCATGTTTGAAGGGCGAAAATAGAATTCGTTCGACTTAATTTTGAATGATTTAACGACTAGAAGAGACTAATTGACATGACTTTAAGGCTAAACAAATGCATTGTTGCCTTCAATAGATCAACTGCAAGTTATGAACGAAAGTCATGTTTAAAGGCCGAATTTCATTCGAAGTGATTTAGAATGATTTACTGACTAAAAGAGACGCAAAAATATGACTTTAAGGTAAAAAAAATGCATAGTTGCCTTCAATAGATCAATTGCAAGTTATATATGAAAGTCGTTTCTTAAATGCACAAATAGAATTGGTTCGAACTGCTTCCAAATAATTTAATGATATGAAAAGACTGAATGATATGCTTTTTATGGCTAAAACAATGCATTGTTGTCTTCAATAGATTAATTGCAAGTTATGTAAGAAAATCATGTTTGAAGGGCAAAAATAGAATTCGTTCGACTTAATTTTGAATTATTTATTGACTAGAAGAGACTCATTGACATGACTTTAAGGCTAAACAAATGCATTGTTGCCTTCAATAGATCAACTGCAAGTTATGCACGAAAGTCATGTTTAAACGCCGAATTTCATTCGAAGTGATTTAGAATGATTTACTGACTAAAAGAGACGCAATAGTATGACTTTAAGGCTAAAAAAATGGATAGTTGCCTTCAACAGATCAATTGCAAGTTATATATGAAAGTCGTTTCTTAAATGCACAAATAGAATTGGTTCGAAGTGCTTCCAAATAATTTAATGATATGAAAAGACTGAATGGTATGCTTTTTATGGCTAAAACAATGCATTGTTGTCTTCAATAGATTAATTGCAAGTTATGTAAGAAAATCATGTTTGAAGGGCGAAAATAGAATTCGTTCGATTTAATTTAGAATGATTTAACGACTAGAAGAGACTCATTGACATGACTTTAAGGCTAAACAAATGCATTGTTGCCTTCAATAGATCAACTGCAAGTTATGCACGAAAGTCATGTTTAAAGGCCGAATTTCATTCGAAGTGATTTAGAATGATTTACTGACTAAAAGAGACGCAAAAATATGACTTTAAGGTAAAAAAAATGCATAGTTGCCTTGAATATATCAATTGCAAGTTATATATGAAAGTCGTGTCGTAAATGCACAAATAGAATTGGTTCGAAGTGCTTCCGAACAATTTAATGATATGAAAAGACTGAATGATATGCTTTTTATGGCTAAAACAATGCATTGTTGTCTTCAATATATTAATTGCAAGTTATGTAAGAAAATCATGTTTGAAGGGCGAAAATAGAATTCGTTCGACTTAATTTTGAATGATTTAACGACTAGAAGAGACTAATTGACATGACTTTAAGGCTAAACAAATGCATTGTTGCCTTCAATAGATCAACTGCAAGTTATGAACGAAAGTCATGTTTAAAGGCCGAATTTCATTCGAAAGTGATTTAGAATGATTTACTGACTAAAAGAGAAGCAAAAATATGACTTTAAGGTAAAAAAAATGCATAGTTGCCTTCAATAGATCAATTGCAAGTTATATATGAAAGTCGTTTCTTAAATGCACAAATAGAATTGGTTCGAAGTGCTTCCAAATAATTTAATGATATGAAAAGACTGAATGGTATTCTTTTTATGGCTAAAACAATGCATTGTTGTCTTCGATAGATTAATTGCAAGTTATGTAAGAAAATCATGTCTGAAGGGCGAAAATAGAATTCGTTCGACTTAATTTAGAATGATTTAACGACTAGAAGAGACTCATTGACATTACTTTAAGGCTAAACAAATGCATTGTTGCCTTCAATAGATCAACTGCAAGTTATGCACGAAAGTCATGTTTAAACGCCGAATTTCATTCGAAGTGATTTAGAATGATTTACTGACTAAAAGAGACACAATAATATGACTTTAAGGCTAAAAAAATGGATAGTTGCCTTCAATAGATCAATTGCAAGTTATGCATGAAAGTCGTGTCTTAAATGCAAAAAATAGAATTGGTTCGAAGTGCTTCCAAACAATTTAATGATATCAAAAGACTGAATGATATGCTTTTTATGGCTAAAACAATGCATTGTTGTCTTCAATAGATTAATTGCAAGTTATGTAAGAAAATAATGTTTGAAGGGCGAAAATAGAATTCGTTCGACTTAATTTAGAATGATTTAACGACTAGAAGAGACTCATTGACATGACTTTAAGGCTAAACAAATTCTTTGTTGCGTTCAATAGATCAACTGCAAGTTATGCACGAAAGTCATGTTTAAAGGTCGAATTTCATTCGAAGTGATTTAGAATGATTTATTGACTAAAAGCGACACAATAATGTGACTTTAAGGCTAAAAAAATGGATAGTTACCTTCAATAGATCAACTGCAAGTTATGCATGAAAGTCGTGTCTTAAATGCACAAATAGAATTGGTTCGAAGTGCCTCCAAACAATTTAATGATATGAAAAGACTGAATGATATGCTTTTTATGGCTAATACAATGCATTGTTGTCTTCAATAGGTTAATTGCAAGTTATATAAGAAAATCATGTTTGAAGGGCGAAAATAGAATTCGTTCGACTTAATTTAGAATGATTTAACGACTAGAAGAGACTCATTGACATGACTTTAAGGCTAAACAAATGCATTGTTGCCTTCAATAGATCAACTGCAAGTTATGCACGAAAGTCATGTTTAAACGCCGAATTTCATTCGAAGTGATTTAGAATGATTTACAGACTAAAAGAGACGCAATAGTATGACTTTAAGGCTAAAAAAATGGATAGTTGCCTTCAATAGATCAATTGCAAGTTATGCATGAAAGTCGTGTCCTAAATGCAAAAAATCGAATTGGTTCGAAGTGCTTCCAAACAATTTAATGATATGAAAAGACTGAATGATATGCTTTTTATGGCTGAAACAATGCATTGTTGTCTTCAATAGATTAATTGCAAGTTATGTAAGAAAATCATGTTTGAAGGGCGAAAATAGAATTCGTTCGACTTAATTTTGACTGATTTAACGACTAGAAGAGACTCATTGACATGACTTTAAGGCTAAACAAATGCATTGTTGCCTTCAGTAGATCAACTGCAAGTTATGCATGAAAGTCATGTTTAAAGGGCCGAATTTCATTCGAAGTGATTTAGAATGATTTACTAACTAAAAGAGACGCAATAATATGACTTTAAGGCTAAAAAAATGGATAGTTGCCTTCAATAGATCAATTACAAGTTATGCATGAAAGTCGTGTCTTAAATGCAAAAATAGAATTGGTACGAAGTGCTTCAAAACAATTTAATGATATGAAAAGACTGAATGATATGCTTTTTATGGCTAAAATAATGCATCGTTGTCTTCAATAGATTAATTGCAAGTTATGTAAGAAAATCATGTTTGAAGGGCGAAAATAGAATTCGTTCGATTTAATTTAGAATGATTTAATGACTAGAAGAGACTCATTGACATGACGTTAAGGCTAAACAAATGCATTGTTGCCTTCAATAGATCAACTGCAAGTTATGCACGAAAGTCATGTTTAAAGGCCGAATTTCATTCGAAGTGATTTAGAATGATTTACTAACTAAAAGAGACGCAATAATATGACTTTAAGGCTAAAAAAATGGATAGTTGCCTTCAATAGATCAATTACAAGTTATGCATGAAAGTCGTGTCTTAAATGCAAAAATAGAATTCGTTCAAAGTGCTTCCAAACAATTTAATGATATGAAAAGACTGAATGATATGCTTTTTATGGCTAAAATAATGCATCGTTGTCTTCAATAGATTAATGGCAAGTTATGTAAGAAAATCATGTTTGAATGGCGAAAATAGAATTCGTTCGACTTAATTTAGAATGATTTAACGACTAGAAGAGACTCATTGACATGACTTTAAGGCTAAACAAATGCATTGTTGCCTTCAATAGATCAACTGCAAGTTATGCACGAAAGTCATGTTTAAAGGCCGAATTTCATTCGAAGTGATTTAGAATGATTGACTGACTAAAAGAGACGCAATAATATGACTTTAAGGCTAAAAAAATGCATAGTTGCCTTCAATAGATCAATTGCAAGTTATGTATGAAAGTTGTGTCTTAAATGCACAAATAGAATTGGTTCGAAGTGCTTCTAAACAATTTAATGATATGAGAAGACTGAATGATATGCTTTTTAGGGCTAAAATAATGAATCGTTGTCTTCAGTAGATTAATTGCAAGTTATGTAAGAAAATCATGTTTGAATGGCGAAAATAGAATTCGTTCGACTTAATTTAGAATCTTTTAACCACTAGAAGAGACTCATTGACATGACTTTAAGGCTAAACAAATGCATTGTTGCCTTCAATAGATCAACTGCAAGTTATGCACGAAAGTCATGTTTAAAGGCCGAATTTCATTCGAAGTGATTTAGAATGATTGACTGACTAAAAGAGACGCAATAATATGACTTTAAGGCTAAAAAAATGCATAGTTGCCTTCAATAGATCAATTGCAAGTTATGTATGAAAGTTGTGTCTTAAATGCACAAATAGAATTGGTTCGAAGTGCTTCTAAACAATTTAATGATATGAGAAGACTGAATGATATGCTTTTTAGGGCTAAAATAATGAATTGTTGTCTTCAATAGGTTAATTGAAAGTTATGTAAGAAAATCATGTTTGAAGGGCGAAAATAGAATTCGTTCGACTTAATTTAGAATGATTTAACGAGAAGAAGAGACTCATTGACATGACTTTAAGGCTAAAAAAATGCATTGTCGCCTTCAATAGATCAACTGCAAGTTATGCACGAAAGTCATGTTTAAAGGCCGAATTTCATTCGAAGTGATTTAGAATGATTTACTAACTAAAAGAGACGCAATAATATGACTTTAAGGCTAAAAAAATGGATAGTTGCCTTCAATAGATCAATTACAAGTTATGCATGAAAGTCGTGTCTTAAATGCAAAAATAGAATTGGTTCGAAGTGCTTCCAAACAATTTAATGATATGAAAAGACTGAATGATATGCTTTTTATGGCTAAAACAATGCATTGTTGTCTTCAATAGATTAATTGCAAGTTATGTAAGAAAATCATGTTTGAATGGCGAAAATAGAATTCGTTCGACTTAATTTAGAATGATTTAACGACTAGAAGAGACTCATTGACATGACTTTAAGGCTAAACAAATGCATTGTTGCCTTCAATAGATCAACTGCAAGTTATGCACGAAAGTCATGTTTAAAGGCCAAATTTCATTCGAATTGATTTACAATGATTTACTGACTAAAAAAGACGCAAAAATATGACTTTAAGGCTAAAAAAATGGATAGTTGCCTTCAATAGATCAATTGCAAGTTATGCATGAAAGTCGTGTCTTAAATGCAAAAATAGAATTGGTTCGAAGTGCTTCCAAACAATTTAATGATATGAAAAGACTGAATGATATGCTTTTTATGGCTAAAATAATGCATCGTTGTCTTCAATAGATTAATTGCAAGTTATGTAAGAAAATCATGTTGGAAGGGCGAAAATAGAATTCGTTCGATTTAATTTAGAATGATTTAACGACTAGAAGAGACTCATTGACATGACTTTAAGGCTAAACAAATGCATTGTTGCCTTCAATAGATCAACTGCAAGGTATGCACGAAAGTCATGTTTAAAGGCCGAATTTCATTCGAAGTGATTTAGAATGATTTACTGACTAAAAGAGACGCAAAAATATGACTTTAAGGCTAAAAAATGCATAGTTGCTTTCAGTAGATCAATTGCAAGGTATGTATGAAAGTTGTGTCTTAAATGCACAGATAGAATTGGTTCGAAGTGCTTCTAAACAATTTAATGATATGAGAAGATTGAATGATATGCTTCTTAAGGCTAAAATAATTAATTGTGGTCTTCAATAGATTAATTGCAAGTTATGTAAGAAAATCATATTCGAAGGGCGAAAATAGAATTCGTTCGACTTAATTTAGAATGATTTAACGACTAGAAGAGACTCATTGACATGACTTTAAGGCTAAACAAATGCATTGTTGCCTTCAATAGAACAACTGCAAGTTATGCACGAAAGTCGTGTCTTAAATGCAAAAATAGAATTGGTTCGAAGTGCTTCTAAACAATTTAATGATATGAAAAGACTGAATGATATGCTTTTTATGGCTAAAATAATGCATTGTTGTCTTCAATAGATTAATTGCAAGTTATGTAAGAAAATCATGTTTGAAGGGCGAAAATAGAATTCGTTCGATTTAATTTAGATTGATTTAACGACTAGAAGAGACTCATTGACATGACTTTAAGGCTAAACAAATGCATTGGTGCCTTCAATAGATCAACTGCAAGTTATGCACGAAAGTCATGTTTAAAGGCCGAATTTCATTCGAAGTGATTTAGAATGATTTACTGACTAAAAGAGACGCAAAAATATGACTTTAAGGCTAAAAAAATGCATAGTTGCCTTCAGTAGATCAATTGCAAGGTATGTATGAAAGTTGTGTCTTAAATGCACAAATAGAATCTGTTCGAAGTGCTTCTAAACAATTTAATGATATGAGAAGACTGAATGATATGCTTCTTAAGGCTAAAATAATGAATTGTTGTCTTCAATAGATTAATTGCAAGTTGTGTAAGAAAATCATATTTGAAGGGCGAAAATAGAATTCGTTCGACTTAATTTAGAATGATTTAACGACTAGAAGAGACTCATTGACATGACTTTAAGGCTAAACAAATGCATTGTTGCCTTCAATAGATCAACTGCAAGTTATGCACGAAAGTCGTGTCTTAAATGCAAAAATAGAATTGGTTCGCAGTGCTTCCAAACAATTTAATGATATGAAAAGACTGAATGATACGCTTTTTATGGCTAAAATAATGCATTGTTGTCTTCAATAGATTAATTGCAAGTTATGTAAGAAAATCATGTTTGAAGGGCGAAAATAGAATTCGTTCGATTTAATTTAGATTGATTTAACGACTAGAAGAGACTCATTGACATGACTTTAAGGCTAAACAAATGCATTGTTGCCTTCAATAGATCAACTGCAAGTTATGCACGAAAGTCGTGTCTTAAATGCAAAAATAGAATTGGTTCGCAGTGCTTCCAAACAATTTAATGATATGAAAAGACTGAATGATATGCTTTTTATGGCTAAAATAATGCATTGTTGTCTTCAATAGATTAATTGCAAGTTATGTAAGAAAATCATATTCGAAGGGCGAAAATAGAATTCGTTCGACTTAATTTAGAATGATTTAACGACTAGAAGAGACTCATTGACATGACTTTAAGGCTAAAGAAATGCATTGTTGCCTTCAATAGATCAACTGCAAGTTATGCACGAAAGTCGTGTCTTAAATGCAAAAATAGAATTGGTTCGCAGTGCTTCCAAACAATTTAATGATATGAAAAGACTGAATGATATGCTTTTTATGGCTAAAATAATGCATTGTTGTCTTCAATAGATTAATTGCAAGTTATGTAAGAAAATCATGTTTGAAGGGCGAAAATAGAATTCGTTCGATTTAATATAGATTTATTTAACGACTAGAAGAGACTCATTGACATGACTTTAAGGCTAAACAAATGCATTGTTGCCTTCAATAGATCAACTGCAAGTTATGCCCGAAAGTAATGTTTCAAGGCCAAATTTCATTCGAAGTGATTTAGAATGATTTACTGACTAAAAGAGACGCAAAAATATGACTTTAAGGCAAAAAAAATGCATAGTGTCCTTCAGTAGATCAATTGCAAGGTATGTATGAAAGTTGTGTCTTAAATGCAAAAATAGAATTGGTTCGAAGTGCTTCCAAACAATTTAATGATATGAAAAGACTGAATGATATGCTTTTTATGGCTAAAATAATGCATTGTTGTCTTCAATAGATTAATTGCAAGTGATGTAAGAAAATCATGTTTGAAGGGCGAAAATAGAATTCGTTCGACTTAATTTAGAATGATTTACTGACTAAAAGAGACGCAATAATATGACTTTAAGGCTAAAAAAATGCAAAGTTGCCTTCATTAGATCAATTGCAAGTTATGCATGAAAGTCGTGTCTTAAATGCAAAAATAGAATTGGTTCGAAGTGCTTCCAAACCATTTAATGATATGAAAAGACTGAATGATATGCTTTTTATGGCTAAAATAATGCATTGTTGTCTTCAATAGATTAATTGCAAGTTATGTAAGAAAATCATGTTTGAAGGGCGAAAATAGAATTCGTTCGATTTAATTTTGATTGATTTAACGACTAGAAGAGACTCATTGACATGACTTTAAGGCTAAACAAATGAATTGTTGCCTTCAATAGATCAACTGCAAGTTATGCCCGAAAGTAATGTTTCAAGGCCAAATTTCATTCGAAGTGATTTAGAATGATTTACTGACTAAAAGAGACGCAATAATATGACTTTAAGGCTAAAAAAAATGGATAGTTGCCGTCAATAGATCAATTGCAAGTTATACATGGAAGTCGTGTCTTAAATGCAAAAAATAGAATTGGTTCGAAGTGCTTCCAAACAATTTAATGATATGAAAAGACTGAATGATATGCTTTTTATGGCTAAAACAATGCATTGTTGTCTTCAATAAATTAATTGCAAGTTATGTAATAAAATCACGTTTGAAGGGCGAAAATAGAATTCGTTCGACTTAATTTAGAATGATTTACTGACTAAAAGAGACGCAATAATATGACTTTAAGGCTAAAAAAATGCAAAGTTGCCTTCATTAGATCAATTGCAAGTTATGCATGAAAGTCGTGTCTTAAATGCAAAAATAGAATTGGTTCGAAGTGCTTCCAAACCATTTAATGATATGAAAAGACTGAATGATATGCTTTTTATGGATAAAACAATGCATTGTTGTCTTCAATAGATTAATTGCAAGTTATGTAAGAAAATCATGTTTGAAGGGCGAAAATAGAATTCGTTCGACTTAATTTAGAATCATTTAACGACTAGAAGAGACTCATTGACATGACTTTAAGGCTAAACAAATGCATTGTTGCCTTCAATAGATCAACTCCAAGTTATGCACGAAAGTCATGTTGAAAGGCCGAATTTCATTCGAAGTGATTTAGAATGATTTACTGACTAAAAGAGACGCAAAAATATGACTTTAAGGCTAAAAAAATGCATAGTTGCCTTCAATAGATCAATTGCAAGTTATGTATGAAAGTTGTGTCTTTAAAGCACAAATAGAATTGGTTCGAAGTGCTTCTAAAAAATTTAATGATATGGGAAGACTGAATGATATGCTTTTTAGGGCTAAAATAATGAATTGTTGTCTTCAATCGATTAATTGCAAGTTATGTAGGAAAATCATGTTTGAATGGCGAAAATAGAATTCGTTCGACTTAATTTAGAATGATTTAACGACTAGAAGAGACTCATTGACATGACTTTAAGGCTAAACAAATGCATTGTTGCCTTCAATAGATCAACTGCAAGTTATGCACGAAAGTCATGTTTAACGGCCGAATTTCATTCGAAGTGATTTAGAATGATTTACTGACTAAAAGGGACGCAATAATATGACTTTAAGGCTAAAAAAATGGATAGTTGCCTTCAATAGATCAATTACAAGTGATGCATGAAAGTCGTGTCTTAAATGCAAAAATAGAATTGGTTCGAAGTGCTTCCAAACAATTTAATGATATGAAAAGACTGAATGATATGCTTTTTATGGCTAAAACAACGCATTGTTGTCTTCAATAGATTAATTGCAAGTCATGTAAGAAAATCATGTTTGAATGGCGAAAATAGAATTCGTTCGACTTAATTTAGAATGATTTAACGACTAGAAGCGACTCATTGACATGACTTTAAGGCTAAACAAATGCATTGTTGCCCTCAATAGATCAACTGCAAGTTATGCACGAAAGTCATGTTGAAAGGCCGAATTTCATTCAAAGTGATTTAGAATGATTTACTGACTAAAAGAGACGCAAAAATATGACTTTAAGGCTAAAAAAATGCATAGTTGCCTTCAATAGATCAATTGCTAGTTATGTATGAAAGTTGTGTCTTAAAAGCACAAATAGAATTGGTTCGAAGTGCTTCTAAAAAATTTAATGATATGGGAAGACTGAATGATATGCTTTTTAGGGCTAAAATAATGAATTGTTGTCTTCAATAGATTAATTGCATGTTATGTAAGAAAATGATGTTTGAAGGGAGAAAATAGAATTCGTTCGACTTAATTTAGAATGATTTAACGACTAGAAGAGACTCATTGACATGACTTTAAGCTTAAACAAATGCATTGTTGCCTTCAATAGATCAACTGCAAGTTATGCACCAAAGTCATGTTTAAAGGCCGAATTTCATTCGAAGTGATTTAGAATGAATTACTAACTAAAAGAGACGCAATAATATGACTTTAAGGCTAAAAAAATGGATAGTTGCCTTCAATAGATCAATTGCAAGTTATGCATGAAAGTCGTGTCTTAAATGCAAAAATAGAATTGGTTCGAAGTGCTTCCAAACAATTTAATGATATGAAAAGACTGAATGATATGCTTTTTATGGCTAAAACAACGCATTGTTGTCTTCAATAGATTAATTGCAAGTCATGTAAGAAAATCATGTTTGAATGGCGAAAATAGAATTCGTTCGACTTAATTTAGAATGATTTAACGACTAGAAGAGACTCATTGACATGACTTTAAGGCTAAACAAATGCATTGTTGCCTTCAATAGATCAACTGCAAGTTATGCACGAAAGTCATGTTTAAAGGCCGAATTTCATTCGAAGTGATTCAGAATGATTTATTGACTAAAAGAAACGCAATAATATGACTTTAAGGCTAAAAAAATGCATAGTTGCCTTCAATAGATCAATTGCAAGTTATGAATGAAAGTCGTGTCTCAAATGCACAAATAGAATTGGTTCGAAGTGCTTCCAAACAATTTAATGATATGAAAAGACTGAATGATATACTTTTTAAGGCTAAAGTAATGAATTGCTGTCTTCAATAGATTAATTCCAAGTTATGTAAGAAAATCATGTTTGAATGGCGAAAATAGAATTCGTTCGACTTAATTTAGAATGATTTAACGACTTGAAGATACTCATTGACATGACTTTAAGGCTAAACAAATGCATTGTTGCCTTCAATAGATCAACTGCAAGTTATGCACGAAAGTCATGTTTAAAGGCCGAATTTCATTCGAAGTGATTCAGAATGATTTACTGACTAAAAGAAACGCAATAATATGACTTTAAGGCCAAAAAAATGCATAGTTGCCTTCAATAGATCAATTGCAAGTTATGAATGAAAGTCGTGTCTCAAATGCACAAATAGAATTGCTTCGAAGTGCTTCCAAACAATTTAATGATATGAAAAGACTGAATGATATACTTTTTAAGGCTAAAATAATGAATTGCTGTCTTCAATAGATTAATTGCAAGTTATGTAAGAAAATCATGTTTGAATGGCGAAAATAGAATTCGTTCGACTTAATATAGAATGATTTAACGACTTGAAGAGACTCATTGACATGACTTTAAGGCTAAACAAATGCATTGTTGCCTTCAATAGATCAACTGCAAGTTATGCACGAAAGTCATGTTTAAAGGCCGAATTTCATTCGAAGTGATTTAGACTGATTTACTAACTAAAAGAGACATAATAATATGACTTTAAGGCTAAAAAAATGCATAGTTGCCTTCATTAGATCAATTGCAAGTTATGCATGAAAGTCGTGTCTTAAATGCAAAAATAGAATTGGTTCGAAGTGCTTCCACACAATTTAATGATATGAAAAGACTGAATGATATGCTTTTTATGGCTAAAACAATGCATTGTTGTCTTCAATAGATTAATTGCAAGTTATGTAAGAAAATCATGTTTGAAGGGCGAAAATAGAATTCGTTCGACTTAATGTAGAATGATTTCCTGACTAAAAGAGACGCAATAATATGACTTTAAGGCTAAAAAAATGCATAGTTGCCTTCATTAGATCAATTGCAAGTTATGCATGAAAGTCGTGTCTTAAATGCAAAAATAGAATTGGTTCGAAGTGCTCCTAAACAATTTAATGATATGAAAAGACTGAATGATATGCTTTTTATGGCTAAAACAATGCATTGTTGTCTTCAATAGATTAATCGCAAGTTATGTAAGAAAATCATGTTTTTAGGGCGAAAATAGAATTCATTCGACTTAATTTAGAACAATTTAACGACTAGAAGAAACTCATTGACATGACTTTAAGGCTAAACAAATGCATTGTTGCCTTCAATAGATCAACTCCTAGTTACGCACGAAAATCATGTTTAAAGGCCGAATTTCATTCAAAGTGATTTAGAATGATTTACTGACTAAAAGAGACGCAAAAATATGACTTTAAGGCTAAAAAAATGGATAGTTGCCTTCAATAGATCAATTACAAGTTATGCATGAAAGTCGTGTCCTAAATGCAAAAATAGAATTGGTTCGAAGTGCTTCCAAACAATTTAATGATACGAAAAGACTGAATGATATGCTTTTTATGGCTAAAATAATGAATTGTTGTCTTCAATAGATTAATTGCAAGTTATGTTAGAAAATCATGTTTGAAGGGCGAAAATAGAATTCGTTCGATTTAATTTAGAATGATTTCATGACTAGAAGAGACTCATTGACATGACTTTAAGGCTAAACAAATGCGTTGTTGCCTTCAATAGATCAACTGCTAGTTATGCACGAAAATCATGTTTAAAGGCCGAATTTCATTCGAAGTGATTTAGAATGATTTATTGACTAAAAGAGACGCAGAAATATGACTTTAAGGCTAAAAAAATGCATAGTTGCCTTCAATAGATCAATTGCAAGTTATGCATGAATGTCGTGTCTCAAATGCACAAATAGAATTGGTTCGAAGTGCTTCCAAACAATTTAATGATATGAAAAGACTGAATGATATGCTTTTTAAGGCTAAAATAATGAATTGTTGTCTTCAATAGATTAATTGCAAGTTATGTAAGAAAATCATGATTGAATGGCGAAAATAGAATTCGTTTGACTTAATTTAGAATGATTTAAAGACTAGAAGAGACTCATTGACATGACTTTAAGGCTAAACAAATGCATTGTTGCCTTCAATAGATCAACTGCAAGTTATGCACGAGAGTCATGTTTAAAGGCCGAATTTCATTCGAAGTGATTTAGAATGATTTACTGACTAAAAGAGACGCAATAACATGACTTTAAGGCTAAAAAAAATGGATAGTTGCCTTCAATAGATCAATTGCAAGTTATACATGGAAGTCGTGTCTTAAATGCAAAAAATAGAATTGGTTCGAAGTGCTTCCAAACAATTTAATGATATGAAAAGACTGAATGATATTCTTTTTATGGCTAAAACAATGCATTGTTGTCTTCAATAGATTAATTGCAAGTTATGTAAGAAAATCATGTTTGAAGGGCGAAAATAGAATTCGTTCGACTTAATTTAGAATGATTTACTGACTAAAAGAGACGTAATAATATGACTTTAAGGCTAAAAAAATGCATAGTTGCCTTCATTAGATCAATTGCAAGTTATGCATGAAAGTCGTGTCCTAAATGCAAAAATAGAATTGGTTCGAAGTGCTTCCAAACAATTTAATGATATGAAAAGACTGAATGATATGCTTTTTATGGCTAAAACAATGCATTGTTGTCTTCAATAGATTAATTGCAAGTTATGTAAGAAAATCATGTTTGAAGGGCGAAAATAAAATTCGTTCGACTTAATTTAGAACAATTTAACGACTACAAGAGACTCATTGACATGACTTTAAGGCTAAACAAATGCATTGTTGCCTTCAAAGATCAACTGCTAGTTATGCACGAAAATCATGTTTAAAGGCCGAATTTCATTCGAAGTGATTTAGAATGATTTACTGACTAAAAGAGACGCAAAAATATGACTTTAAGGCTAAAAAAGTGGATAGTTGCCTTCAATAGATCAATTACAAGTTATGCATGAAAGTCGTGTCCTAAATGCAAAAATAGAATTGGTTCGAAGTGCTTCCAAACAATTTAATGATATGAAAAGACTGAATGATATGCTTTTTATGGCTAAAATAATGAATTGTTGTCTTCAATAGATTAATTGCAAGTTATGTTAGAAAATCATGCTTGAAGGGCGAAAATAGAATTCGTTCGATTTAATTTAGAATGATTTAACGACTAGAAGAGACTCATTGACATGACTTTAAGGCTAAACAAATGCGTTGTTGCCTTCAATAGATCAACTGCTAGTTATGCACGAAAATCATGTTTAAAGGCCGAATTTCATTCGAAGTGATTTAGAATAATTTATTGACTAAAAGAGACGCAAAAATATGACTTTAAGGCTAAAAAAATGCATAGTTGCCTTCAATAGATCAATTGCAAGTTATGCATGAAAGTCGTGTCTCAAATGGACAAATAAAATTGGTTCGAAGTGCTTCCAAACAATTTAATGATATGAAAAGACTGAATGATATGCTTTTTATGGCTAAAACAATGCATTGTTGTCTTCAATAGATTTATTGCAAGTTATGTAAGAAAATCATGTTTGAAGGGCAAAAATAGAATTCATTCGACTTAATTTAGAACAATTTAACGACTACAAGAGACTCATTGACATGACTTTAAGGCTAAAGAAATGCATTGTTGCCTTCAATAGATCAACTGCTAGTTATCCACGAAAATCATGTTTAAAGGCCGAATTTCATTCAAAGTGATTTAGAATGATTTACTGACTAAAAGAGACGCAAAAATATGACTTTAAGGCTAAAAAAATGGATAGTTTCCTTCAATAGATCAATTGCAAGTTATGCATGAAAGTCGTGTCTTAAATGCAAAAATAGAATTGGTTCGAAGTGCTTCCAAACAATTTAATGATATGAAAAGACTGAATGATATGCTTTTTATGGCTAAAATAATGAATTGTTGTCTTCAATAGATTAATTGCAAGTTATGTAAGAAAATCATGTTTGAATGGCGAAAATAGAATTCGTTCGACTTAATTTAGAATGATTTAACGACTACAAGAGACTCATTGACATGACTTTAAGGCTAAACAAATACATTGTTGCCTTCAATAGATCAACTGCTAGTTATGCACGAAAATCATGTTTAAAGGCCGAATTTCATTCAAAGTGATTTAGAATGATTTACTGACTAAAAGAGACGCAAAAATATGACTTTAAGGCTAAAAAAATGGATAGTTTCCTTCAATAGATCAATTACAAGTTATGCATGAAAGTCGTGTCTTAAATGCAAAAATAGAATTGGTTCGAAGTGCTTCCAAACAATTTAATGATATGAAAAGACTGAATGATATGCTTTTTATGGCTAAAATAATGAATTGTTGTCTTCAATAGATTAATTGCAAGTTATGTTAGAAAATCATGTTTGAAGGGCGAAAATAGAATTCGTTCGATTTAATTTAGAATGATTTAACGACTAGAAGAGACTCATTGACATGACTTCAAGGCTAAACAAATGCGTTGTTGCCTTCAATAGATCAACTGCTAGTTATGCACGAAAATCATGTTTAAAGGCCGAATTTCATTCGAAGTGATTTAGAATGATTTATTGACTAAAAGAGACGCAAAAATATGACTTTAAGGCTAAAAAAATGCATAGTTGCCTTCAATAGATCAATTGCAAGTTATGCATGAAAGTCGTGTCTCAAATGCACAAATAGAATTGGTTCGAAGTACTTCCAAACAATTTAATGATATGAAAAGACTGAATGATATGCTTTTTAAGGCTAAAATAATGAATTGTTGTCTTCAATAGATTAATTGCAAGTTATGTAAGAAAATCATGTTTGAATGGCGAAAATAGAATTCGTTCGACTTAATTTAGAATGATTTAACGACTAGAAGAGACTCATTGACATGACTTTAAGGGTAAACAAATGCATTGTTGCCTTCAATAGATCAACTGCAAGTTATGCACGAAAGTCATGTTTAAAGGCCGAATTTCATTCGAAGTGATTTAGAATGATTTACTGACTAAAAGAGACGCAATAATATGATTTTGAGGCTAGAAAAAATGGATAGTTGCCTTCAATAGATCAATTGCAAGTTATACATGGAAGTCGTGTCTTAAATGCAAAAAATAGAATTGGTTCGAAGTGCTTCCAAACAATTTAATGATATGAAAAGACTGAATGATATGCTTTTTATGGCTAAAACAATGCATTGTTGTCTTCAATAGATTAATTGCAAGTTATGTAAGAAAATCATGTTTGAAAGGCGAAAATAGAATTCGTTTGACTTAATTTAGTGTGATTTACTGACTAAAAGTGACGCAATAATATGACTTTAAGGCTAAAAAAATGCATAGTTGCCTTCATTAGATCAATTGCAAGTTATGCATGAAAGTCGTGTCTTAAATGCAAAAATAGAATTGGTTCGAAGTGGTTCCAAACAATTTAATGATATGAAAAGACTGAATGATATGCTTTTTATGGCTAAAACAATGCATTGTTGTCTTCAATAGATTAATTGCAAGTTATGTAAGAAAATCATGTTTGAAGGGCGAAAATAGAATTCGTTCGACTTAATTTAGAACAATTTAACGACTAGAAGAGACTCATTGACATGACTTTAAGGCTAAACAAATGCATTGTAGCCTTCAATAGATCAACTGCTAGTTATGCACGAAAATCATGTTTAAAGGCCGAATTTCATTCGAAGTGATTTAGAATGATTTACTGACTAAAAGAGACGCAAAAATATGACTTTAAGGCTAAAAAAATGCATAGTTGCCTTCAATAGATCAATTGCAAGTTATGCATGAAAGTCGTGTCTTAAATGCAAAAATAGAATTGGTTCGAAGTGGTTCCAAACAATTTAATGATATGAAAAGACTGAATGATATGCTTTTTATGGCTAAAACAATGCATTGTTGTCTTCAATAGATTAATTGCAAGTTATGTAAGAAAATCATGTTTGAAGGGCGAAAATAGAATTCGTTCGATTTAATTTAGAATGATTTAACGACTAGAAGAGACTCATTGACATGACTTTAAGGCTAAACAAATGCGTTGTTGCCCTCAATAGATCAACTGCTAGTTATGCACGACAATCATGTTTAAAGGCCGAATTTCATTCGAAGTGATTTAGAATGATTTATTGACTAAAAGAGACGCAAAAATATGACTTTAAGGCTAAAAAAATGCATAGTTGCCTTCAATAGATCAATTGCAAGTTATACATGGAAGTCGTGTCTTAAATGCAAAAAATAGAATTGGTTCGAAGTGCTTCCAAACAATTTAATGATATGAAAAGACTGAATGATATGCTTTTTATGGCTAAAACAATGCATTGTTGTCTTCAATAGATTAATTGCAAGTTATGTAAGAAAATCATGTTTGAAGGGCGAAAATAGAATTCGTTCGACTTAATTTAGAATGATTTACTGACTAAAAGAGACGCAATAATATGACTTTAAGGCTAAAAAAATGCATAGTTGCCTTCATTAGATCAATTGCAAGTTATGCATGAAAGTCGTGTCTTAAATGCAAAAATAGAATTGGTTCGAAGTGCTTCCAAACAATTTAATGATATGAAAAGACTGAATGATATGCTTTTTATGGCTAAAACAATGCATTGTTGTCTTCAATAGATTAATTGCAAGTTATGTAAGAAAATCATGTTTGAAGCGCGAAAATAGAATTCGTTCGACTTAATTTAGATTGATTTACTGACTAAAAGAGACGCAATAATATGACTTTAAGGCTAAAAAAATGCATAGTTGCCTTCATTAGATCAATGGCAAGTTATGCATGAAAGTCGTGTCTTAAATGCAAAAATCGAATTGGTTCGAAGTGCTTCCAAACAATTTAATGATATGAAAAGACTGAATGATATGCTTTTTATGGCTAAAACAATGCATTGTTGTCTTCAATAGATTAATTGCAAGTTATGTAAGAAAATCATGTTTGAAGGGCGAAAATAGAATTCGTTCGACTTAATTTAGAACAATTTAACGACTAGAACAGACTCATTGACATGACTTTAAGGCTAAACAAATGCATTGTAGCCTTCAATAGATCAACTGCTAGTTATGCACGAAAATCATGTTTAAAGGCCGAATTTCATTCGAAGTGATTTAGAATGATTTACTGACTAAAAGAGACGCAAAAATATGACTTTAAGGCTAAAAAAATGCATAGTTGCCTTCAATAGATCAATTGCAAGTTATGCATGAAAGTCGTGTCTTAAATGCAAAAATAGAATTGGTTCGAAGTGGTTCCAAACAATTTAATGATATGAAAAGACTGAATGATATGCTTTTTATGGCTAAAACAATGCATTGTTGTCTTCAATAGATTAATTGCAAGTTATGTAAGAAAATCATGTTTGAAGGGCGAAAATAGAATTCGTTCGATTTAATTTAGAATGATTTAACGACTAGAAGAGACTCATTGACATGACTTTAAGGCTAAACAAATGCGTTGTTGCCCTCAATAGATCAACTGCTAGTTATGCACGACAATCATGTTTAAAGGCCGAATTTCATTCGAAGTGATTTAGAATGATTTATTGACTAAAAGAGACGCAAAAATATGACTTTAAGGCTAAAAAAATGCATAGTTGCCTTCAATAGATCAATTGCAAGTTATACATGGAAGTCGTGTCTTAAATGCAAAAAATAGAATTGGTTCGAAGTGCTTCCAAACAATTTAATGATATGAAAAGACAGAATGATATGCTTTTTATGGCTAAAACAATGCATTGTTGTCTTCAATAGATTAATTGCAAGTTATGTAAGAAAATCATGTTTGAAGGGCGAAAATAGAATTCGTTCGACTTAATTTAGAATGATTTACTGACTAAAAGAGACGCAATAATATGACTTTAAGGCTAAAAAAATGCATAGTTGCCTTCATTAGATCAATTGCAAGTTATGCATGAAAGTCGTGTCTTAAATGCAAAAATAGAATTGGTTCGAAGTGCTTCCAAACAATTTAATGATATGAAAAGACTGAATGATATGCTTTTTATGGCTAAAACAATGCGTTGTTGTCTTCAATAGATTAATTGCAAGTTATGTAAGAAAATCATGTTTGAAGCGCGAAAATAGAATTCGTTCGACTTAATTTAGATTGATTTACTGACTAAAAGAGACGCAATAATATGACTTTAAGGCTAAAAAAATGCATAGTTGCCTTCATTAGATCAATGGCAAGTTATGCATGAAAGTCGTGTCTTAAATGCAAAAATCGAATTGGTTCGAAGTGCTTCCAAACAATTTAATGATATGAAAAGACTGAATGATATGCTTTTTATGGCTAAAACAATGCATTGTTGTCTTCAATAGATTAATTGCAAGTTATGTAAGAAAATCATGTTTGAAGGGCGAAAATAGAATTCGTTCGACTTAATTTAGAACAATTTAACGACGAGAACAGACTCATTGACATGACTTTAAGGCTAAACAAATGCATTGTTGCCTTCAATAGATCAACTGCTAGTTATGCACGAAAATCATGTTTAAAGGCCGAATTTCATTCGAAGTGATTTAGAATGATTTACTGACTACAAGAGACGCAAAAATATGACTTTAAGGCTGAAAAAATGGATAGTTGCCTTCAATAGATCAATTACAAGTTATGCATGAAAGTCGTGTCTTAAATGCAAAAATAGAATTGGTTCGAAGTGCTTCCAAACAATTTAATGATATGAAAAGACTGAATGATATGCTTTTTATGGCTAAAACAATGCATTGTTGTCTTCAATAGATTAATTGCAAGTTATGCAAGAAAATCATGTTTGAAGGGCGAAAATAGAATTCGTTCGATTTAATTTAGAATGATTTAACGACTAGAAGAGACTCATTGACATGACTTTAAGGCTAAACAAATGCGTTGTTGCCCTCAATAGATCAACTGCTAGTTATGCACGACAATCATGTTTAAAGGCCGAATTTCATTCGGAGTGATTTAGAATGATTTATTGACTAAAAGAGACGCAAAAATATGACTTTAAGGCTAAAAAAATGCATAGTTGCCTTCAATAGATCAATTGCAAGTTATACATGGAAGTCGTGTCTTAAATGCAAAAAATAGAATTGGTTCGAAGTGCTTCCAAACAATTTAATGATATGAAAAGACTGAATGATATGCTTTTTATGGCTAAAACAATGCATTGTTGTCTTCAATAGATTAATTGCAAGTTATGTAAGAAAATCATGTTTGAAGGGCGAAAATAGAATTCGTTCGACTTAATTTAGAATGATTTACTGACTAAAAGAGACGCAATAATATGACTTTAAGGCTAAAAAAATGCATAGTTGCCTTCATTAGATCAATTGCAAGTTATGCATGAAAGTCGTGTCTTAAATGCAAAAATAGAATTGGTTCGAAGTGCTTCCAAACAATTTAATGATATGAAAAGACTGAATGATATGCTTTTTATGGCTAAAACAATGCATTGTTGTCTTCAATAGATTAATTGCAAGTTATGTAAGAAAATCATGTTTGAAGCGCGAAAATAGAATTCGTTCGACTTAATTTAGATTGATTTACTGACTAAAAGAGACGCAATAATATGACTTTAAGGCTAAAAAAATGCATAGTTGCCTTCATTAGATCAATGGCAAGTTATGCATGAAAGTCGTGTCTTAAATGCAAAAATCGAATTGGTTCGAAGTGCTTCCAAACAATTTAATGATATGAAAAGACTGAATGATATGCTTTTTATGGCTAAAACAATGCATTGTTGTCTTCAATAGATTAATTGCAAGTTATGTAAGAAAATCATGTTTGAAGGGCGAAAATAGAATTCGTTCGACTTAATTTAGAACAATTTAACGACTAGAACAGACTCATTGACATGACTTTAAGGCTAAACAAATGCATTGTTGCCTTCAATAGATCAACTGCTAGTTATGCACGAAAATCATGTTTAAAGGCCGAATTTCATTCGAAGTGATTTAGAATGATTTACTGACTAAAAGAGACGCAAAAATATGACTTTAAGGCTGAAAAAATGGATAGTTGCCTTCAATAGATCAATTACAAGTTATGCATGAAAGTCGTGTCTTAAATGCAAAAATAGAATTGGTTCGAAGTGCTTCCAAACAATTTAATGATATGAAAAGACTGAATGATATGCTTTTTATGGCTAAAACAATGCATTGTTGTCTTCAATAGATTAATTGCAAGTTATGTAAGAAAATCATGTTTGAAGGGCGAAAATAGAATTCGTTCGACTTAATTTAGAATGATTTACTGACTAAAAGAGACGCAATAATATGACTTTAAGGCTAAAAAAATGCATAGTTGCCTTTATTAGATCAATTACAAGTTATGCACGAAAGTCGTGTCTTAAATGCAAAAAATAGAATTGGTTCGAAGTGTTTCCAAACAATTTAATGATATGAAAAGACTGAATGATATGCTTTTTATGGCTAAAACAATGCATTGTTGTCTTCAATAGATTAATTGCAAGTTATGTAAGAAAATCATGTTTGAAGGGCGAAAATAGAATTCGTTCGACTTAATTTAGAACAATTCAACGACTAGAAGAGACTCATTGACATGACTTTAAGGCTAAACAAATGCATTGTTGCCTTCAATAGATCAACTGCTAGTTATGCACAAAAATCAAGTTTAAAGGCCGAATTTCATTCGAATTGATTTAGAATGATTTACTGACTAAAAGAGACGCAAAAATATGACTTTAAGGCTAAAAAAATGGATAGTTGCCTTCAATAGATCAATTACAAGTTATGCATGAAAGTCGTGTCCTAAATGCAAAAATAGAATTGGTTCGAAGTGCTTCCAAACAATTTAATGATATGAAAAGACTGAATGATATGCTTTTTATGGCTAAAATAATAAATTGTTGTCTTCAATAGATTAATTGCAAGTTATGTAAGAAAATCATGTTTGAAGGGCGAAAATAGAATTCGTTTGACTTAATTTAGAACAATTCAACGACTAGAAGAGACTCATTGACATGACTTTAAGGCTAAACAAATGCATTGTTGCCTTCAATAGATCAACTCCAAGTTATGCACGAAAGTCATGTTTAAATGCCGAATTTCATTCGAAGTGATTTAGAATGATTTACTGACTAAAAGAGACGCAAAAATATGACTTTAAGGTTAAAAAAATGGATAGTTGCCTTCAATAGATCAATTGCAAGTTGTGTATGAAAGTCGTGTCTCAAATGCACAAATAGAATTGGTTCGAAGTGCTTCCAAACAATTTAATGATATGAAAAGACTGAATGATATGCTTTTTATGGCTAAAACAATGCATTGTTGTCTTCAATGGATTAATTGCGAGTTATGTAATAAAATCATGTTTGAAGGGCGAAAATAGAATTCGTTCGACTTAATTTATAATGATTTAACGACTAGAAGAGACTCATTGACATGACTTTAAGGCTAAACAAATGCATTGTTGCCTTCAATAGATCAACTCCAAGTTATGCACGAAAGTCATGTTTAGAGACCGAATTTCATTCGAAGTGATTTAGAATGATTTACTGACTAAAAGAGACGCAATAATATGACTTTAAAGCTAAAAAAATGCATAGTTGCCTTCAATAGATCAATTGCAAGTTATGTATGAAAGTCGTGTCTTAAATGCAAAAATAGAATTCGTTCAAAGTGCTTCCAAACAATTTAATGACATGAAAAGACTGAATGATTTGCTTTTTGTGGCTAAAATAATGTATTGTTGTCTTCAATAGATTAATTGCAAGTTATGTAATAAAATCATGTCTGAAGGGCGAAAATAGAATTCGTTCGACTTAATTTAGAATAATTTAACGACTAGAAGAGACTCATTGCCTTACTTTAAGGCTAAACAAATGCATTGTTGCCTTCAATACATCAACTGCAAGTTATGCACGAAAGTCATGTTTAAACGCCGAATTTCATTTGAAGTAATTTAGAATGATTTACTGACCAAAAGAGACGCAATAATATGACTTTAAGGCTAAAAAAATGGATAGTTGCCTTCAATAGATCAATTGCAAGTTATGTATGAAAGTCGTGTCTTAAATGCAAAAATAGAATTGGTTCAAAGTGCTTCCAAACAATTTAATGATATGAAAACACTGAATGATATGCTTTTTATGGCTAAAATAGTGCATTGTTGTCTTCAATGGATTAATTGCAAGTTATGTAATAAAATCATGTTTGAAGGGCGAAAATAGAATTCGTTCGACTTAATTTAGAATGATTTAACGACTAGAAGAGACTCATTGACATGACTTTAGGGCTAAACAAATGCATTTTTACCTTCAATAGATCAACTGCAAGTTATGCACGAAAGTCATGTTTAAAGGCCGAATTTCATTCGAAGTAATTTAGAATGATTTACTGACTAAAAGAGACGCAATAATATGACTTTAAAGCTAAAAAAATGCATAGTTGCCTTCAATAGATCAATTGCAAGTTATGTATGAAAGTCGTGTCTTAAATGCAAAAATAGAATTGGTTCAAAGTGCTTCCCAACAATTTAATGACATGAAAAGACTGAATGATTTGCTTTTTATGGCTAAAATAATGCATTGTTGTCTTCAATAGATTAATTGCAAGTTATGTAATAAAATCATGTTTGAAGGGCGAAAATAGAATTCGTTCGACTTAATTTAGAATAATTTAACGACTAGAAGAGACTCATTGCATTACTTTAAGGCTAAACAAATGCATTGTTGCCTTCAATACATCAACTGCAAGTTATGCACGAAAGTCATGTTTAAAGGCCGAATTTCATTGAAAGTGATTTAGAATGATTTACTGACCAAAAGAGACGCAATAATATGACTTTAAGGCTAAAAAAATGGATAGTTGCCTTCAATAGATCAATTGCAAGTTATGCATGAAAGTCGTGTCTTAAATGCAAAAATAGAATTGGTTCGAAGTGCTTCCAAACAATTTAATGATATGAAAAGACTGAATGATATGCATTTTATGGCTAAAACAATGCATTGTTGTCTTCAATAGCCTAATTGCAAGTATGTAAGAAAATCATGTTTGAAGGGCGAAAGTAGAATTCGTTCGACTTAATTTAGAATGATTTAACGACTAGAAGAGACTCATTAACATGACTTTAAGGCTAAACAAATGCATTGTTGCCTTCAATAGATCAACTCCAAGTTATGCACGAAAGTCATGTTTAAATGCCGAATTTCATTCGAAGTGATTTAGAATGATTTACTGACTAAAAGAGACGCAAAAATATGACTTTAAGGCTAAAAAAATGGATAGTTGCCTTCAATAGATCAATTGCAAGTTGTGTATGAAAGTCGTGTCTCAAATGCACAAATAGAATTGGTTCCAAGTGCTTCCAAACAATTTAATGATATGAAAAGACTGAATGATATGCTTTTTATGGCTAAAACAATGCATTGTTGTCTTCAATGGATTAATTGCGAGTTATGTAATAAAATCATGTTTGAAGGGCGAAAATAGAATTCGTTCGACTTAATTTAGAATGATTTAACGACTACAAGAGACACATTGACATGACTTTAAGGCTAAACAAATGCATTGTTGCCTTCAATAGATCAACTCCAAGTTATGCACGAAAGTCATGTTTAAAGGCCGAAATTCATTCGAAGTGATTTAGAATGATTTACTGACTAAAAGAGACGCAATAATATGACTTTAAGGCTAAAAAAATGGATAGTTGACTTCAATAGATCAATTGCAAGTTATGTATGAAAGTCGTGTCTTAAATGCAAAAATAGAATTCGTTCGAAGTGCTTCCAAACAATTTAATGACATGAAAAGACTGAATGATATGCTTTTTATGGCTAAAATAGTGCATTGTTGTCTTCAATAGATTAATTGCAAGTTATGTAACAAAATCCTGTTTGAAGGGCGAAAAGAGAATTCGTTCGACTTAATTTACAATGATTTAACGACTAGAAGAGACTCATTGACATGACTTTAAGGCTAAACAAATGCATTGTTGCCTTCAATACATCAACTGCAAGTTATGCACAAAAGTCATGTTTAAAGGCCGAATTTCATTGAAAGTGATGTAGAATGATTTACTGACCAAAAGAGACGCAATAATATGACTTTAAGGCTAAAAAAATGGATAGTTGCCTTCAATAGATCAGTTGCAAGTTATGCATGAAAGTCGTGTCTTAAATGCAAAAATAGAATTGGTTCGAAGTGCTTCCAAACAATTTAATGATATGAAAAGACTGAATGATATGCATTTTATGGCTAAAACAATGCATTGTTGTCTTCAATAGCCTAATTGCAAGTATGTAAGAAAATCATGTTTGAAGGGCGAAAATAGAATTCGTTCGACTTAATTTAGAATGATTTAACGACTAGAAGAGACTCATTAACATGACTTTAAGGCTAAACAAATGCATTGTTGCCTTCAATACATCAACTGCAACTTATGCACGAAAGTGATGTTTAAACGCCGAATTTCATTTGAAGTGATTTAGAATGATTTACTGATTAAAAGAGACGCAAAAATATAACTTTAAGGCTAAAAAAAATGGATAGTTGCCTTCAATAGATCAATTGCAAGTTGTGTATGAAAGTCATGTCTCAAATGCACAAATAGAATCAGTTCGAAGTGCTTCCAAACAATTTAATGATATGAAAAGACTGAATGATATGCTTTTTATGGCTAAAACAACGCATTGTTGTCTTCAATAGCCTAATTGCAAGTTATGTAAGAAAATCATGTTTGAAGGGCGAAAATAGAATTCGTTCGACTTAATTTAGAATGATTTAACGACTAGAAGAGACTCATTGACATGAGTTTAAGGCTAAACAAATGCATTGTTGCCCTCAATAGATCAACTCCAAGTTATGCACGAAAGTCATGTTTAAAGGCCGAATTTCATTCGAAGTGATTTAGAATGATTTACTGACTAAAAGAGACGCAATAATATGACTTTAAGGCTAAAAAAATGGATAGTTGACTTCAATAGATCAATTGCAAGTTATGCATGAAAGTCGTGTGTTAAATGCAAAAAGAGAATTGGTTCGAAGTGCTTCCAAACAATTTAATGACATTAAAGGACTGAATGATATGCTTTTTATGGCTAAAACAATGCATTGTTGTCTTCAATAGCCTAATTGCAAGTTATGTAAGAAAATCATGTTTGAAGGGCGAAAATAGAATTCGTTCGACTTAATTTAGAATGATTTAACGACTAGAAGAGACTCATTGACATGAGTTTAAGGCTAAACAAATGCATTGTTGCCTTCAATAGATCAACTCCAAGTTATGCACGAAAGTCATGTTTAAACACCAAATTTCATATGAAGTTATTTAGAATGATTTACTGACTAAAAGAGACGCAATAATATGACTTTAAGGCTAAAAAAATGGATAGTTGACTCAATAGATCAATTGCAAGTTATGCATGAAAGTCGTGTCCTAAATGCAAAAATAGAATTGGTTCGAAGTGCTTCCAAACAATTTAATGACATTAAAGGACTGAATGATATGCTTTTTATGGCTAAAACAATGCATTGTTGTCTTCAATAGCGTAATTGCAAGTTATGTAAGAAAATCATGTTTGAAGGGCGAAAATAGAATTCGTTCGACTTAATTTAGAATGATTTAACGACTAGAAGAGACTCTTTGGCATGACTTTAAGGCTAAAGAAATGCATTGTTGCCTTCAATACATCAACTGCAAGTTATGCACGAAAGTCATGTTTAAAGGCCGAATTTCATTTGAAGTGATTTAGAATGATTTATTGACTAAAAGAGACGCAATAATATGACTTTAAGGCTAAAAAAATGGATAGTTGACTTCAATAGATCAATTGCAAGTTATGCATGAAAGTCGTGTCTTAAATGCAAAAATAGAATTGGTTCGAAGTGCTTCCAAACAATTTAATGACATGAAAAGACTGAATGATACGCTTTTTATGGCTAAAACAATGCATTGTTGTCTTCAATAGCCTAATTGCAAGTTATGTAAGAAAATCATGTTTGAAGTGCGAAAATAGAATTCGTTCGACTTAATTTAGAATGATTTAACGACTAGAAGAGACTCATTGACATGACTTTAAGGCTAAACTAATGCATTGTTGCCTTCAATACATCAACTGCAAGTTATGCACGAAAGTCATGTTTAAACACCGAATTTCATTTGAAGTTATTTAGAATGATTTACTGACTAAAAGAGACGCAATAATATGACTTTAAGGCTAAAAAAATGCATAGTTGCCTTCAATAGGTCAATTGCAAGTTATGTATGAAAGTCATGTCTCAAATGGAAAAATAGAATTGGTTCGAAGTGCTTCCAAACAATTTAATGATATGAAAAGACTGAATGATATGCTTTTTATGGCTAAAACAATGCATTGTTGTCTTCAATAGCTTAATTGCAAGTTATGTAAGAAAATCATGTTCGAAGGGCGAAAATAGATTTCGTTCGACTTAATTTAGAATGATTTAACGACTAGAAGAGACTCATTGACATGAGTTTAAGGCTAAACAAATGCATTGTTGCCTTCAATAGATCAACTCCAAGTTATGCACGAAAGTCATGTTTAAACACCAAATTTCATATGAAGTTATTTAGAATGATTTACTGACTAAAAGAGACGCAATAATATGACTCTAAGGCTAAAAAAATGGATAGTTGACTTCAATAGATCAATTGCAAGTTATGCATGAAAGTCGTGTGTTAAATGCAAAAATAGAATTGGTTCGAAGTGCTTCCAAACAATTTAATGACATTAAAGGACTGAATGATATGCTTTTTATGGCTAAAACAATGCATTGTTGTCTTCAATAGCGTAATTGCAAGTTATGTAAGAAAATCATGTTTGAAGGGCGAAAATAGAATTCGTTCGACTTAATTTAGAATGATTTAACGACTAGAAGAGACTCTTTGGCATGACTTTAAGGCTAAAGAAATGCATTGTTGCCTTCAATACATCAACTGCAAGTTATGCACGAAAGTCATGTTTAAAGGCCGAATTTCATTTGAAGTGATTTAGAATGATTTATTGACTAAAAGAGACGCAATAATATGACTTTAAGGCTAAAAAAATGGATAGTTGACTTCAATAGATCAATTGCAAGTTATGCATGAAAGTCGTGTCTTAAATGCAAAAATAGAATTGGTTCGAAATGCTTCCAAACAATTTAATGACATGAAAAGACTGAATGATACGCTTTTTATGGCTAAAACAATGCATTGTTGTCTTCAATAGCCTAATTGCAAGTTATGTAAGAAAATCATGTTCGAAGGGCGAAAATAGATTTCGTTCGACTTAATTTAGAATGATTTAACGACTAGAAGAGACTCATTGACATGACTTTAAGGCTAAACAAATCCATTGTTGCCTTCAATAGATCAACTCCAAGTTATGCACGAAAGTCTTGTTTAAAGGCCGAATTTCATTCGAAGTTATTTAGAATGATTTACTGACTAAATGAGACGCAATAATATGACTTTAAGGCTAAAAAAATGGATAGTTGCCCTCAATAGATCAATTGCAAGTTACGTATGAAAGTCGTGTCTCAAATGCACAAATAGAATTGGTTCGAAGTGCTTCAAAACAATTTAATGACATGAAAAGACTGAATGATATGCTTTTAATGGCCAAAATAGTGCATTGTTGTCTTCAATAGATTAATTGCAAGTTATGTAATAAAATCATGTTTGAAGGGCGAAAATAGAATTCGTTCGACTTAATTTAGAATGATTTAACGACTAGAAAAGACTCATTGACATGACTTTAAGGCTAAACAAATGCATTGTTGCCTTCAATACATCAACTGCAAGTTATGCACGAAAGTCATGTTTAAAGGCCGAATTTCATTCGAAGTGATTTAGAATGATTTACTGACTAAAAGAGACGCAATAATATGACTTTAAGGCTAAAAAAATGGATAGTTGACTTCAATAGATCAATTGCAAGTTATGCATGAAAGTCGTGTCTTAAATGCAAAAATAGAATTGGTTCGAAGTGCTTCCAAACAATTTAATGACATGAAAAGACTGAATGATACGCTTTTTATGGCTAAAACAATGCATTGTTGTCTTCAATAGCGTAATTGCAAGTTATTTAAGAAAATCATGTTTGAAGGGCGAAAATAGAATTCGTTTGACTTAATTTAGAACAATTCAACGACTAGAAGAGACTCATTGACATGACTTTAAGGCTAAACAAATGCATTGTTGCCTTCAATAGATCAACTCCAAGTTATGCACGAAAGTCATGTTTAAATGCCGAATTTCATTCGAAGTGATTTAGAATGATTTACTGACTAAAAGAGACGCAAAAATATGACTTTAAGGTTAAAAAAATGGATAGTTGCCTTCAATAGATCAATTGCAAGTTGTGTATGAAAGTCGTGTCTCAAATGGAAAAATAGAATTGGTTCGAAGTGCTTCAAAACAATTTAATGATATGAAAAGACTGAATGATATGCTTTTTATGGCTAAAACAATGCATTGTTGTCTTCAATAGCCTAATTGCAAGTTCTGTAAGAAAATCATGTTTGAAGGGCGAAAATAGAATTCGTTCGACTTAATTTAGAATGCTTTAACGACTAGAAAAGACTCATTGACATGACTTTAAGGCTAAACAAATGCATTGTTGCCTTCAATACATCAACTGCAAGTTATGCACGAAAGTCATGTTTAAAGGCCGAATTTCATTCGAAGTGATTTAGAATGATTAACTGACTAAAAGAGACGCAATAATATGACTTTAAGGCAAGAAAAATGGATAGTTGCCTTCAATAGATCAATTGCAAGTTATGCATGAAAGTCGTGTCTTAAATGGAAAAATAGAATTGGTTCGAAGTGCTTCCAAACAATTTAATGACATGAAAAGACTGAATGATATGCTTTTTATGGCTAAAACAATGCATTGTTGTCTTCAATAGCCTAATTGCAAGTTATGTAAGAAAATCATGTTTGAAGGGCAAAAATAGAATTCGTTCGACTTAATTTAGAATGATTTAACGACTAGAAGAGACTCATTGACATGACTTTAAGGCTAAACAAATGCATTGTTGCCTTCAATACATCAACTGCAGGTTATGCATGAAAGTCATGTTTAAACACCGAATTTCATTTGAAGTTATTTAGAATGATTTACTGACTAAAAGAGACGCAATAATATGACTTTAAGGCTAAAAAAATGGATAGTTGACTTCAATAGATCAATTGCAAGTTATGCATGAAAGTCGTGTCTTAAATGCAAAAAGAGAATTGGTTCGAAGTGCTTCCAAACAATTTAATGAAATGAAAAGACTGAATGATATGCTTTTAGTGGCCAAAATAGTGCATTGTTGTCTTCAATAGATTAATTGCAAGTTATGTAATAAAATCCTGTTTGAAGGGCGAAAATAGAATTCGTTCGACTTAATTTAGAATGATTTAACGACTAGAAAAGACTCATTGACATGACTTTAAGGCTAAACAAATGCATTGTTGCCTTCAATACATCAACTGCAAGTTATGCACGAAAGTCATGTTTAAAGGCCGAATTTCATTTGAAGTGATTTAGAATGATTTACTGACTAAAATAGACGCAAAAATATGACTTTAAGGCTAAAAAAATGGATAGTTGCCTTCAATAGGTCAATTGCAAGTTATGCATGAAAGTCGTGTCTTAAATGCAAAAGTAGAATTGGTTCGAAGTGCTTCAAAACAATTTAATGACATGAAAATACTGAATGATATGCTTTTTATGGCTAAAACAATGCATTGTTGTCTTCAATAGCCTAATTGCAAGTTATGTAAGAAAATCATGTTTGAAGGGCGAAAATAGAATTCGTTCGACTTAATTTAGAATGATTTAACGACTAGAAGAGACTCATTGACATGACTTTAAGGCTAAATAAATGCATTGTTGCCTTCAATAGATCAACTCCAAGTTATGCACGAAAGTCATGTTTAAAGCCCGAATTTCATTCGAAGTGATTTAGAATGATTTACTGACTAAAAGAGACGCAATAATATGACTTTAAGGCTAAAAAAATGGATAGTTGACTTCAATAGATCAATTGCAAGTTATGCATGAAAGTCGTGTCTTAAATGCAAAAATAGAATTGGTTCGAAGTGCTTCCAAACAATTTAATGACATGAAAGGACTGAATGATATGCTATTTATGGCTAAAAAAATGCATTGTTGTCTTCAATAGCCTAATTGCAAGTTATGTAAGAAAATCATGTTTGAAGGGCGAAAATAGAATTCGTTCGACTTAATTTAGAATGATTTAACGACTAGAAGAGACTCATTGACATGAGTTTAAGGCTAAACAAATGCATTGTTGCCTTCAATACATCAACTGCAGGTTATGCACGAAAGTCATGTCTAAAGGCCGAATTTCATTCAAAGTGATTTAGAATGATTTACTGACTAAAAGAGACGCAATAATATGACTTTAAGGCTAAAAAAATGGATAGTTGACTTCAATAGATCAATTGCAAGTTATGCATGAAAGTCGTGTCTTAAATGCAAAAGGAGAATTGGTTCGAAGTGCTTCCAAACAATTTAATGACATGAAAACACTGAATGATATGCTTTTTAAGGCTAAAACAATGCATTGTTGTCTTCAATAGCCTAATTGCAAGTTATGTAAGAAAATCATGTTTGAAGGGCGAAAATAGAATTCGTTCGACTTAATTTAGAATGATTTAACGACTAGAAGAGACTCATTGACATGACTTTAAGGCTAAACAAATGCATTGTTGCCTTCAATACATCAACTGCAAGTTATGCACGAAAGTCATGTTTAAACACCGAATTTCATTTGAAGTTATTTAGAATGATTTACTGACTAAAAGAGACGCAATAATATGACTTTAAGGCTAAAAAAATGGATAGTTGACTTCAATAGATCAATTGCAAGTTATGCGTGAAAGTCGTGTCTTAAATGCAAAAATAGAATTGGTTCGAAGTGCTTCCAAACAATTTAATGACATGAAAGGACTGAATGATATGCTTTTTATGGCTAAAACAATGCATTGTTGTCTTCAATAGCCTAATTGCAAGTTATGTAATAAAATCATGTTTGAAGGGCGAAAATAGAATTCGTTCGACTTAATTTAGAATGATTTAACGGCTAGAAGAGACTCATTGACATGACTTTAAGGCTAAACAAATGCATTGTTGCCTTCAATAGATCAACTCCAAGTTATGCACGAAAGTCATGTTTAAAGGCCGAATTTCATTCGAAGTGATTTAGAATGATTTACTGACTAAAAGAGACGCAACAATATGACTTCAAGGCTAAAAAAATGGATAGTTGACTTCAATAGATCAATTGCAAGTTATGCATGAAAGTCGTGTCTTAAATGCAAAAATAGAATTGGTTCGAAGTGCTTCAAAACAATTTAATGACATGAAAGGACTGAATGATATGCTTTTTATGGCTAAAACAATGCATTGTTGTCTTCAATAGCCTAATTGCAAGTTATTGAAGAAAATCATGTTTGAAGTGCGAAAATAGAATTCGTTCGACTTACTTTAGAATGATTTAACGACTAGAAGAGACTCTTTTGCATGACTTTAAGGCTAAACAAATGCATTGTTACCTTCAATACATCAACTGCAAGTTATGCACGAAAGTCATGTTTAAAGGCCGAATTTCATTTGAAGTGATTTAGAATGATTTATTGACTAAAAGAGACGCAATAATATGACTTTAAGGCTAAAAAAATGGATAGTTGACTTCAATAGATCAATTGCAAGTTATGCATGAAAGTCGTGTCTTAAATGCAAAAATAGAATTGGTTCGAAGTGCTTCCAAACAATTTAATGACATGAAAAGACTGAATGATACGCTTTTTATGGCTAAAACAATGCATTGTTGTCTTCAATAGCCTAATTGCAAGTTATGTAAGAAAATCATGTTTGAAGGGCGAAAATAGAATTCGTTCGACTTAATTTAGAATGATTTAACGACTAGAAGAGACTCATTGACATGACTTTAAGGCTAAACAAATGCATTGTTGCCTTCAATACATCAACTGCAAGTTATGCACGAAAGTCATGTTTAAACACCGAATTTCATTTGAAGTTATTTAGAATGATTTATTGACTAAAAGAGACGCAATAATATGACTTTAAGGCTAAAAAAATGCATAGTTGCCTTCAATAGGTCAATTGCAAGTTATGTATGAAAGTCGTGTCTCAAATGGAAAAATAGAATTGGTTCGAAGTGCTTCCAAACAATTTAATGATATGAAAAGACTGAATGATATGCTTTTTATGGCTAAAACAATGCATTGTTGTCTTCAATAGCCTAATTGCAAGTTATGTAAGAAAATCATGTTCGAAGGGCGAAAATAGATTTCGTTCGACTTAATTTAGAATGATTTAACGACTAGAAGAGACTCATTGACATGACTTTAAGGCAAAACAAATGCATTGTTGCCTTCAATAGATCAACTCAAAGTTATGCACGAAAGTCATGTTTAAAGGCCGAATTTCATTCGAAGTGATTTGGAATGATTTACTGACTAAAATAGACGCAAAAATATGACTTTAAGGCTAAAAAAATGGATAGTTGCCTTCAATAGATCAATTGCAAGTTATGCATGAAAGTCGTGTCTTAAATGCAAAAATAGAATTGGTTCGAAGTGCTTCCAAACAATTTAATGACATGAAAAGACTGAATGATACCCTTTTTATGGCTAAAACAATGCATTGTTGTCTTCAATAGCCTAATTGCAAGTTATGTAAGAAAATCATGTTTGAAGGGCGAAAATAGAATTCGTTCGACTTAATTTAGAATGATTTAACGACTATAAGAGACTCATTGACATGACTTTAAGGCTAAACAAATGCATTGTTGCCTTCAATAGATCAACACCAAGTTATGCACGAAAGTCATGTTTAAAGGCCGAATTTCATTCGAAGTGATTTAGAATGATTTACTGACTAAAAGAGACGCAATAATATGACTTTAAGGCTAAAAAAATGGATAGTTGACTTCAATAGATCAATTGCAAGTTATGCATGAAAGTCGTGTCTTAAATGCAAAAATAGAATTGGTTCGAAGTGCTTCCAAACAATTTAATGACATGAAAGGACTGAATGATATGCTTTTTATGGCTAAAACAATGCATTGTTGTTTTCAATAGCGTAATTGCAAGTTATGTAAGAAAATCATGTTTGAAGGGCGAAAATAGAATTCGTTCGACTTAATTTAGAATGATTTAATGACTAGAAGAGACTCATTGACATGACTTTAAGGCTAAACAAATGCATTGTTGCCTTCAATAGATCAACATCAAGTTATGCACGAAAGTCATGTTTAAAGGCCGAATTTCATTCAAAGTGATTTAGAATGATTTACTGACTAAAAGAGATGCAATAATATGACTTTAAGGCTAAAAAAATGGATAGTTGCCTTCAATAGATCAATTGCAAGTTATGCATGAAAGTCGTGTCTTAAATGGAAAAATAGAATTGGTTCGAAGTGCTTCCAAACAATTTAATGACATGAAAAGACCGAATGATACGCTTTTTATGGCTAAAACAATGCATTGTTGTCTTCAATAGCCTAATTGCAAGTTATGTAAGAAAATCATGTTTGAAGGGCGAAAATAGAATTCGTTCGACTTAATTTAGAATGATTTAACGACTAGAAGAGACTCATTGGCATGACTTTAAGGCTAAACAAATGCATTGTTGCCTTCAATACATCAACTGCAAGTTATGCACGAAAGTCATGTTTAAAGGCCGAATTTCATTTGAAGTGATTTAGAATGATTTACTGACTAAAATAGACGCAAAAATATGACTTTAAGGCTAAAAAAATGGATAGTTGCCTTCAATAGATCAATTGCAAGTTATGTATGAAAGTCGTGTCTCAAATGCACAAATAGAATTTTTTCGAAGTGCTTCCAAACAATTTAATGATATGAAAAGACTGAATGATATGTTTTTTATGGCTAAAACAATGCATTGTTGTCTTCAATGGATTAATTGCGAGTTATGTAATAAAATCATGTTTGAAGGGCAAAAATAGAATTCGTTCGACTTAATTTAGAATGATTTAACGACTAGAAGAGACTCATTGACATGACTTTAAGGCTAAACAAATGCATTGTTGCCTTCAATAGATCAACTCCAAGTTATGCACGAAAGTCATGCTTAAAGGCCGAATTTCATTCGCAGTGATTTAGAATGATCTACTGACTAAAAGAGATGCAATAATATGACTTTAAGGCTAAAAAAATGGATAGTTGACTTCAATAGATCAATTGCAAGTTATGCATGAAAGTCGTGTCTTAAATGCAAAAAGAGAATTGGTTCGAAGTGCTTCCAAACAATTTAATGACATGAAAACACTGAATGATATGCTTTTCAAGGCTAAAACAATGCATTGTTGTCTTCAATAGCCTAATTGCAAGTTATGTAATAAAATCATGTTTGAAGGGCGAAAATAGAATTCTTTCGTCTTAATTTAGAATGATTTAACGACTAGAAGAGACTCATTGACATGACTTTAAGGCTAAACAAATGCATTGTTGCCTTCAATACATCAACTGCAAGTTATGCACGAAAGTCATGTTTAAAGGCCGAATTTCATTTGATGTGATTTAGAATGATTTATTGACTAAAATAGACGCAAAAATATGACTTTAAGGCTAAAAAATAGGATAGTTGCCTTCAATAGATCAATTGCAACTTATGTATGAAAGTCGTGTCTCAAATGCACAAATAGAATTTTTTCGAAGTGCTTCCAAACAATTTAATGATATGAAAAGACTGAATGATATGCTTTTTATGGCTAAAACAATGCATTGTTGTCTTCAATGGATTAATTGCGAGTTATGTAATAAAATCATGTTTGAAGGGCGAAAATAGAATTCGTTCGACTTAATTTAGAATGATTTATTGACTAGAAGAGACTCATTGACATGACTTTAGGGCGAAACAAATGCATTGTTGCCTTCAATAGATCAACTCCAAGTTATGCACGAAAGTCATGTTTAAAGGCCGAATTTCATTCAAAGTGATTTAGAATGATTTACAGACTAAAAGAGACGCAATAATATGACTTTAAGGCTAAAAAAATGGATAGTTGACTTCAATAGATCAATTGCAAGTTATGCATGAAAGTCGTGTCTTAAATGCAAAAATAGAATTGGTTCGAAGTGCTTCCAAACAATTTAATGACATGAAAACACTGAATGATATGCTTTTTATGGCTAAAACAATGCATTGTTGTCTTCAATAGCCTAATTGCAAGTTATGTAAGAAAATCATGTTTGAAGGGCGAAAATAGAATTCGTTCGACTTAATTTAGAATGATTTAACGACTAGAAGAGACTCATTGGCATGACTTTAAGGCTAAACAAATGCATTGTTGCCTTCAATACATCAACTGCAAGTTATGCACGAAAGTCATGTTTAAAGGCCGAATTTCATTCGAAGTGATTTAGACTGATTTACTGACTAAAATAGACGCAAAAATATGACTTTAAGGCTTAAAAAATGGATAGTTGCCTTCAACAGATCAATTGCAAGTTATGTATGAAAGTCGTGTCTCAAATGCACAAATAGAATTTTTTCGAAGTGCTTCCAAACAATTTAATGATATGAAAAGACTGAATGATGTGCTTTTTATGGCTAAAACAATGCATTTTTGTCTTCAATAGCCTAGTTGCAAGTTATGCAATAAAATCATGTTTGAAGGGCGAAAATAAAATTCGTTCGACTTAATTTAGAATGATTTAACGACTAGAAGAGACTCATTGACATGACTTTAAGGCTAAACAAATGCATTGTTGCCTTCAATAGATCAACTCCAAGTTATGCACGAAAGTCATGTTTAAAGGCCGAATTTCATTCGAAGTGATTTAGAATGATTTACTGACTAAAAGAGACGCAATAATATGACTTTAAGGCTAAAAAAATGGATAGTTGACTTCAATAGATCAATTGCAAGTTATGCATGAAAGTCGTGTCTTAAATGCAAAAATAGAATTGGTTCGAAGTGCTTCCAAACAATTTAATGACATGAAAAGACTGAATGATACGCTTTTTATGGCTAAAACAATGCATTGTTGTCTTCAATAGCGTAATTGCAAGTTATTTAAGAAAATCATGTTTGAAGGGCGAAAATAGAATTCGTTTGACTTAATTTAGAACAATTCAACGACTAGAAGAGACTCATTGACATGACTTTAAGGCTAAACAAATGCATTGTTGCCTTCAATAGATCAACATGAAGTTATGCACGAAAGTCATGTTTAAAGGCCGAATTTCATTCAAAGTGATTTAGAATGATTTACTGACTAAAAGAGACGCAATAATATGACTTTAAGGCCAAAAAAATGGATAGTAACCTTCAATAGATCAATTGGAAGTTATGCATGAAAGTCGTGTCTTAAATGCAAAAATAGAATTGGTTTGAAGTGCTTCCAAACAATTTAATGACATGAAAAGACTGAATGATACGCTTTTTATGGCTAAAACAATGCATTGTTGTCTTCAATAGCCTAATTGCAAGTTATGTAAGAAAATCATGTTTGAAGGGCGAAAATAGAATTCGTTCGACTTAATTTAGAATGATTTAACGACTAGAAGAGACTCATTGGCATGACTTTAAGGCTAAACAAATGCATTGTTGCCTTCAATACATCAACTGCAAGTTATGCACGAAAGTCATGTTTAAAGGCCGAATTTCATTTGAAGTGATTTAGAATGATTTACTGACTAAAAGAGACGCAAAAATATGACTTTAAGGCTAAAAAAATGGATAGTTGCCTTCAATAGATCAATTGCAAGTTATGTATGAAAGTCGTGTCTCAAATGCACAAATAGAATTTTTTCGAAGTGCTTCCAAACAATTTAATGATATGAAAAGACTGAATGATATGTTTTTTATGGCTAAAACAATGCATTGTTGTCTTCAATGGATTAATTGCGAGTTATGTAATAAAATCATGTTTGAAGGGCAAAAATAGAATTCGTTCGACTTGATTTAGAATGATTTAACGACTAGAAGAGACTCATTGACATGACTTTAAGGCTAAACAAATGCATTGTTGCCTTCAATAGATCAACTCCAAGTTATGCACGAAAGTCATGTTTAAAGGCCGAATTTCATTCGCAGTGATTTAGAATGATCTACTGACTAAAAGAGACGCAATAATATGACTTTAAGGCTAAAAAAATGGATAGTTGACTTCAATAGATCAATTGCAAGTTATGCATGAAAGTCGTGTCTTAAATGCAAAAAGAGAATCGGTTCGAAGTGCTTCCAAACAATTTAATGACATGAAAACACTGAATGATATGCTTTTCAAGGCTAAAACAATGCATTGTTGTCTTCAATAGCCTAATTGCAAGTTATGTAATAAAATCATGTTTGAAGGGCGAAAATAGAATTCGTTCGACTTAATTTAGAATGATTTAACGACTAGAAGAGACTCATTGACATGACTTTAAGGCTAAACAAATGCATTGTTGCCTTCAATACATCAACTGCAAGTTATGCACGAAAGTCATGTTTAAAGGCCGAATTTCATTTGAAGTGATTTAGAATGATTTACTGACTAAAATAGACACAAAAATATGACTTTAAGGCTAAAAAAATGGATAGTTGCCTTCAGTAGATCAATTGCAAGTTATGTATGAAAGTCGTGTCTCAAATGCACAAATAGAATTTTTTCGAAGTGCTTCCAAACAATTTAATGACATGAAAAGACTGAATGATACGCTTTTTATGGCTAAAACAATGCATTGTTGTCTTCAATAGCCTAATTGCAAGTTATGTAAGAAAATCATGTTTGAAGGGCGAAAATAGAATTCGTTCGACTTAATTTAGAATGATTTAACGACTAGAAGAGACTCATTGACATGACTTTAAGGCTAAACAAATGCATTGTTGCCTTCAATACATCAACTGCAAGTTATGCACGAAAGTCATGTTTAAAGGCCGAATTTCATTTGAAGTGATTTAGAATGATTTACTGACTAAAATAGACGCAAAAATATGACTTTAAGGCTAAAAAATAGGATAGTTGCCTTCAATAGATCAATTGCAACTTATGTATGAAAGTCGTGTCTCAAATGCACAAATAGAATTTTTTCGAAGTGCTTCCAAACAATTTAATGATATGAAAAGACTGAATGATATGCTTTTTATGGCTAAAACAATGCATTGTTGTCTTCAATGGATTAATTGCGAGTTATGTAATAAAATCATGTTTGAAGGGCGAAAATAGAATTCGTTCGACTTAATTTAGAATGATTTAACGACTAGAAGAGACTCATTGACATGACTTTAAGGCTAAACAAATGCATTGTTGCCTTCAATAGATCAACTCCAAGTTATGCACGAAAGTCATGTTTAAAGGCCGAATTTCATTCAAAGTGATTTAGAATGATTTACAGACTAAAAGAGACGCAATAATATGACTTTAAGGCTAAAAAAATGGATAGTTGACTTCAATAGATCAATTGCAAGTTATGCATGAAAGTCGTGTCTTAAATGCAAAAATAGAATTGGTTCGAAGTGCTTCCAAACAATTTAATGACATGAAAACACTGAATGATATGCTTTTTATGGCTAAAACAATGCATTGTTGTCTTCAATAGCCTAATTGCAAGTTATGTAAGAAAATCATGTTTGAAGGGCGAAAATAGAATTCGTTCGACTTAATTTAGAATGATTTAACGACCAGAAGAGACTCATTGGCATGACTTTAATGCTAAACAAATGCATTGTTGCCTTCAATACATCAACTGCAAGTTATGCACGAAAGTCATGTTTAAAGGCCGAATTTCATTCGAAGTGATTTAGACTGATTTACTGACTAAAATAGACGCAAAAATATGACTTTAAGGCTTAAAAAATGGATAGTTGCCTTCAACAGATCAATTGCAAGTTATGTATGAAAGTCGTGTCTCAAATGCACAAATAGAATTTTTTCGAAGTGCTTCCAAACAATTTAATGATATGAAAAGACTGAATGATGTGCTTTTTATGGCTAAAACAATGCATTTTTGTCTTCAATAGCCTAGTTGCAAGTTATGCAATAAAATCATGTTTGAAGGGCGAAAATAGAATTCGTTCGACTTAATTTAGAATGATTTAACGACTAGAAGAGACTCATTGACATGACTTTAAGGCTAAACAAATGCATTGTTGCCTTCAATAGATCAACTCCAAGTTATGCATGAAAGTCATGTTTAAAGGCCGAATTTCATTTGAAGTGATTTAGAATGATTTACTGACTAAAAGAGACGCAATAATATGACTTTAAGGCCAAAAAAATGGATAGTTGCCTTCAATAGATCAATTGCAAGTTATGTATGAAAGTCGTGTCTTAAATGCACAAATAGAATTTATTCGAAGTGCTTCCAAACAATTTAATGATATGAAAAGACTGAATGATATGTTTTTTATGGCTAAAACAATGCATTGTTGTCTTCAATGGATTAATTGCGAGTGATGTAATAAAATCATGTTTGAAGGGTGAAAATAGAATTCGTTCGACTTAATTTAGAATGATTTAACGACTAGAAGAGACTTATTGACATGACTTTAAGGCTAAACAAATGCATTGTTGCCTTCAATAGATCAACTCCAAGTTATGCACGAAAGTCATGTTTAAAGGCCGAATTTCATTCGAAGTGATTTAGAATGATGTACTGACTAAAAGAGACGCAATAATATGACTTTAAGGCTAAAAAAATGTATAGTTGCCTTCAATAGATCAATTGCAAGTTATGCATGAAAGTCGTGTCTCAAATGGAAAAATAGAATTGGTTCGAAGTGCTTCCAAACAATTTAATGACATGAAAAGACTGAATGATACGCTTTTTATGGCTAAAACAATGCGTTGCTGTCTTCAATAGCCTAATTGCAAGTTATGTAAGAAAATCATGTTTGAAGGGCGAAAATAGAATTCGTTCGACTTAATTTAGAATGATTTAACGACAAGAAGAGACTCATTGACATGACTTTAAGGCTAAACAAATGCATTGTTGCCTTCAATACATCAACTGCAAGTTATGCACAAAAGTCATGTTTAAAGGCCGAATTTCATTTGAAGTGATTTAGAATGATTTACTGACTAAAAGAGACGCAATAATATGACTTTAATGCTAAAAAAATGGATAGTTGCCTTCAATAGATCAATTGCAACTTATGTATGAAAGTCGTGTCTCAAATGCACAAATAGAATTTTTTCGAAGTGCTTCCAAACAATTTAATGATATGAAAAGACTGAATGATATGCTTTTTATGGCTAAAACAATGCATTGTTGTCTTCAATGGATTAATTGCGAGTTATGTAATAAAATCATGTTTGAAGGGCGAAAATAGAATTCGTTCGACTTAATTTAGAATGATTTAACGACTAGAAGAGACTCATTGACATGACTTTAAGGCTAAACAAATGCATTGTTGCCTTCAATAGATCAACTCCAAGTTATGCACGAAAGTCATGTTTAAAGGCCGAATTTCATTCGAAGTGATTTAGAATGATGTACTGACTAAAAGAGACGCAATAATATGACTTTAAGGCTAAAAAAATGGATAGTTGCCTTCAATAGATCAATTGCAAGTTATGCATGAAAGTCGTGTCTCAAATGGAAAAATAGAATTGGTTCGAAGTGCTTCCAAACAATTTAATGACATGAAAAGACTGAATGATACGCTTTTTATGGCTAAAACAATGCATTGTTGTCTTCAATAGCCTAATTGCAAGTTATGTAAGAAAATCATGTTTGAAGGGCGAAAATAGAATTCGTTCGACTTAATTTAGAATGATTTAACGACAAGAAGAGACTCATTGACATGACTTTAAGGCTAAACAAATGCATTGTTGCCTTCAATACATCAACTGCAAGTTATGCACAAAAGTCATGTTTAAAGGCCGAATTTCATTTGAAGTGATTTAGAATGATTTACTGACTAAAAGAGACGCAATAATATGACTTTAATGCTAAAAAAATGGATAGTTGCCTTCAATAGATCAATTGCAAGTTATGTATGAAAGTCGTGTCTCAAATGGAAAAATAGAATTGGTTCGAAGTGCTTCCAAACAATTTAATGACATGAAAAGACTGAATGATACGCTTTTTATGGCTAAAACAATGCATTGTTGTCTTCAATAGCCTAATTACAAGTTATGTAAGAAAATCATGTTTGAAGGGCGAAAATAGAATTCGTTCGACTTAATTTAGAATGATTTAACGACAAGAAGAGACTCATTGACATGACTTTAAGGCTAAACAAATGCATTGTTGCCTTCAATACATCAACTGCAAGTTATGCACGAAAGTCATGTTTAAAGGCCGAATTTCATTTGAAGTGATTTAGAATGATTTACTGACTAAAATAGACGCAAAAATATGACTTTAAGGCTAAAAAATAGGATAGTTGCCTTCAATAGATCAATTGCAAGTTATGTATGAAAGTCGTGTCTCAAATGCACAAATAGAATTTTTTCGAAGTGCTTCCAAACAATTTAATGATATGAAAAGACTGAATGATATGCTTTTTATGGCTAAAACAATGCATTGTTGTCTTCAATGGATTAATTGCGAGTTATGTAATAAAATCATGTTTGAAGGGTGAAAATAGAATTCGTTCGACTTAATTTAGAATGATTTAACGACTAGAAGAGACTCATTGACATGACTTTCAGGCTAAACAAATGCATTGTTGCCTTCAATAGATCAACTCCAAGTTATGCACGAAAGTCATGTTTAAAAGCCGAATTTCATTCGAAGTGATTTAGAATGATTTACTGACTTAAAGGGACGCAATAGTATGACTTTAAGGCTAAAAAAATGGATAGTTGCCTTCAATAGGTCAATTGCAAGTTATGCAGGAAAGTCGTGTCTTAAATGCAAAAATAGAATTGGTTCGAAGTGCTTCAAAACAATTTAATGACATGAAAATACTGAATGATATGCTTTTTATGGCTAAAACAATGCATTGTTGTCTTCAATAGCCTAATTGCAAGTTATGTAAGAAAATCATGTTTGAAGGGCAAAAATAGAATTCGTTCGACTTAATTTAGAATGATTTAACGACTAGAAGAGACTCATTGACATGACTTTAAGGCTAAACAAATGCATTGTTGCCTTCAATAGATCAACTCCAAGTTATGCACGAAAGTCATGTTTAAAGGCCGAATTTCATTCGAAGTGATTTAGAATGATTTACTGACTAAAATAGACGCAAAAATATGACTTTAAGGCTAAAAAAATGAATAGTTGCCTTCAATAGATCAATTGCAAGTTATGTATGAAAGTCGTCTCTCAAATGCACAAATAGAATTGGTTCGAAGTGCTTCCAAACAATTTAATAATATGAAAAGACTGAATGATATGCTTTTTATGGCTAAAACAATGCATTGTTGTCTTCAATGGATTAATTGCGAGTTATGTAATAAAATCATGTTTGAAGGGCGAAAATAGAATTCGTTCGACTTAATTTAGAATGATTTAACGACTAGAAGAGACTCATTAACATGACTTTAAGGCTAAACAAATGCATTGTTGCCTTCAATAGATCAACTCCAAGTTATGCACTAAAGTCATGTTTAAAGGCCGAATTTCATTCGAAGTGATTTAGAATGATTTACTGACTAAAAGAGACGCAATAATATGACTTTAAGGCTAAAAAAATGGATAGTTGACTTCAATAGATCAATTGCAAGTTATGCATGAAAGTCGTGTCTTAAATGCACAAATAGAATTTTTTCGAAGTGCTTCCAAACAATTTAATGACATGAAAAGACTGAATGATACGCTTTTTATGGCTAAAACAATGCATTGTTGTCTTCAATGGATTAATTGCGAGTTATGTAAGAAAATCATGTTTGAAGGGCGAAAATAGAATTCGTTCGACTTAATTTAGAATGATTTAACGACTAGAAGAGACTCATTGACATGACTTTAAGGCTAAACAAATGCATTGTTGCCTTCAATACATCAACTGCAAGTTATGCACGAAAGTCATGTTTAAACACCGAATTTCATTTGAAGTGATTTAGAATGATTTACTGACTAAAAGAGAGGCAATAATATGACTTTACGGCCAAAAAAATGGATAGTTGCCTTCAATAGATCAATTGCAAGTTATGCGTGAAAGTCGTGTCTTAAATGCAAAAATAGAATTGGTTCGAAGTGCTTCCAAACAATTTAATGATATGAAAAGACTGAATGATATGCTTTTTATGGCTAAAACAATGCATTGTTGTCTTCAATAGCCTAATTGCAAGTTATGTAAGAAAATCATGTTTGAAGGGCGAAAATAGAATTCGTTCGACTTAATTTAGAATAATTTAACGACTAGAAGAGACTCATTGGCATGACTTTAAGGCTAAACAAATGCATTGTTGCCTTCAATACATCAACTGGAAGTTATGCACGAAAGTCATGTTTAAAGGCCGAATTTCATTCGAAGTGATTTGGAATGATTTACTGACTAAAATAGACGCAAAAATATGACTTTAAGGCTAAAAAAATGGATAGTTGCCTTCAATAGATCAATTGCAAGTTATGCATGAAAGTCGTGTCTTAAATGCAAAAATAGAATTGGTTCGAAGTGCTTCCAAACAATTTAATGACATGAAAAGACTGAATGATACCCTTTTTATGGCTAAAACAATGCATTGTTGTCTTCAATAGCCTAATTGCAAGTTATGTAAGAAAATCACGTTTGAAGGGCGAAAATAGAATTCGTTCGACTTAATTTAGAATGATTTAATGACTAGAAGAGACTCATTGACATGACTTTAAGGCTAAACAAATGCATTGTTGCCTTCAATACATCAACTGCAAGTTATGCACGAAAGTCATGTTTAAAGGCCGAATTTCATTCGAAGTGATTTAGACTGATTTACTGACTAAAATAGACGCAAAAATATGACTTTAAGGCTTAAAAAATGGATAGTTGCCTTCAACAGATCAATTGCAAGTTATGTATGACAGTCGTGTCTCAAATGCACAAATAGAATTTTTTCGAAGTGCTTCCAAACAATTTAATGATATGAAAAGACTGAATGATGTGCTTTTTATGGCTAAAACAATGCATTTTTGTCTTCAATAGCCTAGTTGCAAGTTATGTAATAAAATCATGTTTGAAGGGCGAAAATAGAATTCGTTCGACTTAATTTAGAATGATTTAACGACTAGAAGAGACTCATTGACATGACTTTAAGGCTAAACAAATGCATTGTTGCCTTCAATAGATCAACTCCAAGTTATGCACGAAAGTCATGTTTAAAGGCCGAATTTCATTCGAAGTGATTTAGAATGATTTACTGACTAAAATAGACGCAAAAATAGGACTTTAAGGCTAAAAAAAATGAATAGTTGCCTTCAATAGATCAATTGCAAGTTATGTATGAAAGTCGTCTCTCAAATGCACAAATAGAATTGGTTCGAAGTGCTTCCAAACAATTTAATAATATGAAAAGACTGAATGATATGCTTTTTATGGCTAAAACAATGCATTGTTGTCTTCAATGGATTAATTGCGAGTTATGTAATAAAATCATGTTTGAAGGGAGAAAATAGAATTCGTTCGACTTAATTTAGAATGATTTAACGACTAGAAGAGACTCATTGACATGACTTTAAGGCTAAACAAATGCATTGTTGCCTTCAATAGATCAACTCCAAGTTATGCACGAAAGTCATGTTTAAAGGCCGAATTTCATTCGAAGTGATTTAGAATGATTGACTGACTAAAAGAGACGCAATAATATGACTTTAAGGCTAAAAAAATGGATAGTTGACTTCAATAGATCAATTGCAAGTTATGCATGAAAGTCGTGTCTGAAATGCAAAAATAGAATTGGTTCGAAGTGCTTCCAAACAATTTAATGATATGAAAAGACTGAATGATATGCTTTTTATGGCTAAAACAATGCATTGTTGTCTTCAATAGATTAATTGTAAGTTATGTAAGAAAATCATGTTTGAAGGGCGAAAATAGAATTCGTTCGACTTAATTTAGAACAATTTAACGACTAGAAGAGACTCATTGACATGACTTTAAGGCTAAACAAATCCATTGTTGCCTTCAATAGAGCAACTCCAAGTTATGCACGAAAGTCATGTTTAAAGGCCGAATTTCATTTGAAGTGATTTAGAATGATTTACTGACTAAAAGAGACGCAATAATATGACTTTAAGGCTAAAAAAATGGATAGTTGACTTCAATAGATCAATTGCAAGTTATGTATGAAAGTCGTGTCTCAAATGCACAAATAGAATTTTTTCGAAGTGCTTCCAAACAATTTAATGATATGAAAAGACTGAATGATATGCTTTTTATGGCTAAAACAATGCATTGTTGTCTTCAATGGATTAATTGCAAGTTATGTAATAAAATCATGTTTGAAGGGCGAAAATAGAATTCGTTCGACTTAATTTAGAATGATTTAAAGACTAGAAGAGACTCATTGACATGACTTTAAGGCTAAACAAATGCATTGTTGCCTTCAATAGATCAACTCCAAGTTATGCACGAAAGTCATGTTTAAAGGCCGAATTTCATTCGAAGTGATTTAGAATGATTTACTGACTAAAAGAGACGCAATAATATGACTTTAAGGCTAAAAAAATGGATAGTTGACTTCAATAGATCAATTGCAAGTTATGCATGAAAGTCGTGTCTTAAATGCACAAATAGAATTTTTTCGAAGTGCTTCCAAACAATTTAATGACATGAAAAGACTGAATGATACGCTTTTTATGGCTAAAACAATGCATTGTTGTCTTCAATGGATTAATTGCGAGTTATGTAAGAAAATCATGTTTGAAGGGCGAAAATAGAATTCGTTCGACTTAATTTAGAATGATTTAACGACTAGAAGAGACTCATTGACATGACTTTAAGGCTAAACAAATGCATTGTTGCCTTCAATACATCAACTGCAAGTTATGCACGAAAGTCATGTTTAAACACCGAATTTCATTTGAAGTGATTTAGAATGATTTACTGACTAAAAGAGACGCAATAATATGACTTTACGGCCAAAAAAATGGATAGTTGCCTTCAATAGATCAATTGCAAGTTATGCATGAAAGTCGTGTCGCAAATGCACAAATAGAATTTTTTCGAAGTGCTTCCAAACAATTTAATGACATGAAAAGACTGAATGATACGCTTTTTATGGCTAAAACAATGCATTGTTAACTTCAATAGCCTAATTGCGAGTTATGTAATAAAATCATGTTTGAAGGGCGAAAATAGAATTCGTTCGACTTAATTTAGAATGATTTAACGACTAGAAGAGACTCATTGACATGACTTTAAGGCTAAACAAATGCATTGTTGCCTACAATAGATCAACTCAAAGTTATGCACGAAAGTCATGTTTAAAGGCCGAATTTCATTCGAAGTTATTTAGAATGATTTACTGACTAAAAGAGACGCAATAATATGACTTTAAGGCTAAAAAAATGCATAGTTGCCTTCAATAGGTCAATTGCAAGTTATGTATGAAAGTCGTGTCTCAAATAGAAAAATAGAATTGGTTCGAAGTGCTTCCAAACAATTTAATGATATGAAAAGACTGAATGATATGCTTTTTATGGCTAAAACAATGCATTGTTGTCTTCAATAGCCTAATTGCAAGTTATGTAATAAAATCATGTTTGAAGGGTGAAAATAGAATTCGTTCGACTTAATTTAGAATGATTTAACGACTAGAAGAGACTCATCTACATGACTTTAAGGCTAAACAAATGCATTGTTGCCTTCAATAGATCAACTCCAAGTTATGCACGAAAGTCATGTTTAAAGGCCGAATTTCATTCGAAGTGATTTAGAATGATTGACTGACTAAAAGAGACGCAATAATATGACTTTAAGGCTAAAAAAATGGATAGTTGACTTCAATAGGTCAATTGCAAGTTATGCATGAAAGTCGTGTCTTAAATGCGAAAAGAGAATTGGTTCGAAGTGCTTTCAAACAATTTAATGACATGAAAAGACTGAATGATATGCCTTTTATGGCTAAAATAAAGCATTGTTGTCTTCAATAGATTAATTGCAAGTTATGTAAGAAAATCATGTTTGAAGGGCGAAAATAGAATTCGTTCGACTTAATTTAGAATGATTTAACGACTAGAAGAGACTCATTGACATGACTTTAAGGCTAAACAAATGCATTGTTGCCTTCAATACATCAACTGCAGGTTATGCACGAAAGTCATGTTTAAAGGCCGAATTTTGATTCAAAGTGATTCAGAATGATTTACTGACTAAAAGAGACGCAATAATATGACTTTAATGCTAAAAAAATGGATAGTTGCCTTCAATAGATCAATTGCAAGTTATGTACGAAAGTCGTGTCTCAAATGGAAAAATAGAATTGGTTCGAAGTGCTTCCAAACAATTTAATGACATGAAAAGACTGAATGATACGCTTTTTATGGCTAAAACAATGCATTGTTGTCTTCAATAGCCTAATTGCAAGTTATATAAGAAAATCATGTTTGAAGGGCGAAAATAGAATTCGTTCGACTTAATTTAGAATGATTTAACGACAAGAAGAGACTAATTGACAGGACTTTAAGGCAAAACAAATGCATTGTTGCCTTCAATACATCAACTGCAAGTTATGCACGAAAGTCATGTTTAAAGGCCGAATTTCATTTGAAGTGATTTAGAATGATTTACTGACTAAAATAGACGCAAAAATATGACTTTAAGGCTAAAAAATAAGATAGTTGCCTTCAATAGATCAATTGCAAGTTATGTATGAAAGTCGTGTCTCAAATGCACAAATAGAATTTTTTCGAAGTGCTTCCAAACAATTTAATGATATGAAAAGACTGAATGATATGCTTTTTATGGCTAAAACAATGCATTGTTGTCTTCAATGGATTAATTGCGAGTGATGTAATAAAATCATGTTTGAAGGGTGAAAATAGAATTCGTTCGACTTAATTTAGAATGATTTAACGACTAGAAGAGACTTATTGACATGACTTTAAGGCTAAACAAATGCATTGTTGCCTTCAATAGATCAACTCCAAGTTATGCACGAAAGTCATGTTTAAAGGCCGAATTTCATTCGAATTGATTTAGAATGATGTACTGACTAAAAGAGACGCAATAATATGACTTTAAGGCTAAAAAAATGGATAGTTGCCTTCAATAGATCAATTGCAAGTTATGCATGAAAGTCGTGTCTCAAATGGAAAAATAGAATTGGTTCGAAGTGCTTCCAAACAATTTAATGACATGAAAAGACTGAATGATACGCTTTTTATGGCTAAAACAATGCATTGTTGTCTTCAATAGCCTAATTGCAAGTTATGTAAGAAAATCATGTTTGAAGGGCGAAAATAGAATTCGTTCGACTTAATTTAGAATGATTTAACGACAAGAAGAGACTCATTGACATGACTTTAAGGCTAAACAAATGCATTGTTGCCTTCAATACATCAACTGCAAGTTATGCACAAAAGTCATGTTTAAAGGCCGAATTTCATTTGAAGTGATTTAGAATGATTTACTGACTAAAAGAGACGCAATAATATGACTTTAATGCGAAAAAAATGGATAGTTGCCTTCAATAGATCAATTGCAAGTTATGTATGAAAGTCGTGTCTCAAATGGAAAAATAGAATTGGTTCGAAGTGCTTCCAAACAATTTAATGACATGAAAAGACTGAATGATACGCTTTTTATGGCTAAAACAATGCATTGTTGTCTTCAATAGCCTAATTACAAGTTATGTAAGAAAATCATGTTTGAAGGGCGAAAATAGAATTCGTTCGACTTAATTTAGAATGATTTAACGACAAGAAGAGACTCATTGACATGACTTTAAGGCTAAACAAATGCATTGTTGCCTTCAATACATCAACTGCAAGTTATGCACGAAAGTCATGTTTAAAGGCCGAATTTCATTCAAAGTGATTTAGAATGATTTACTGACTAAAAGAGACGCAATAATATGACTTTAATGCTAAAAAAATGGATAGTTGCCTTCAATAGATCAATTGCAAGTTATGTATGAAAGTCGTGTCTCAAATGGAAAAATAAAATTGGTTCGAAGTGCTTCCAAACAATTTAATGACATGAAAAGACTGAATGATACGCTTTTTATGGCTAAAACAATGCATTGTTGTCTTCAATGGATTAATTGCATGTTATGTAAGAAAATCATGTTTAAGGGCGAAAATAGAATTCGTTCGACTTAATTTAGAATGATTTAACGACAAGAAGAGACTAATTGACATGACTTTAAGGCAAAACAAATGCATTGTTGCCTTCAATACATCAACTGCAAGTTATGCACGAAAGTCATGTTTAAAGGCCGAATTTCATTTGAAGTGATTTAGAATGATTTACTGACTAAAATAGACGCAAAAATATGACTTTAAGGCTAAAAAATAGGACAGTTGCCTTCAATAGATCAATTGCAAGTTATGTATGAAAGTCGTGTCTCAAATGCACAAATAGAATTTTTTCGAAGTGCTTCCAAACAATTTAATGATATGAAAAGACTGAATGATATGCTTTTTATGGCTAAAACAATGCATTGTTGTCTTCAATGGATTAATTGCGAGTTATGAAATAAAATCATGTTTGAAGGGTGAAAATAGAATTCGTTCGACTTAATTTAGAATGATTTAACGACTAGAAGAGACTCATTGACATGACTTTAAGGCTAAACAAATGCATTGTTGCCTTCAATAGATCAACTCCAAGTTATGCACGAAAGTCATGTTTAAAGGCCGAATTTCATTCGAAGTGATTTAGAATGATGTACTGACTAAAAGAGACGCAATAATATGACTTTAAGGCTAAAAAAATGGATAGTTGCCTTCAATAGGTCAATTGCAAGTCATGCACGAAAGTCGTGTCTTAAATGCAAAAATAGAATTGGTTCGAAGTGCTTCAAAACAATTTAATGACATGAAAATACTGAATGATATGCTTTTTATGGCTAAAACAATGCATTGTTGTCTTCAATAGCCTAATTGCAAGTTATGTAAGAAAATCATGTTTGAAGGGCGAAAATAGAATTCGTTCGACTTAATTTAGAATGATTTAACGACTAGAAGAGACTCATTGACATGACTTTAAGGCTAAACAAATGCATTGTTGCCTTCAATAGATCAACTCCAAGTTATGCATGAAAGTCATGTTTAAAGGCCGAATTTCATTCGAAGTGATTTAGAATGATTTACTGACTAAAAGAGACGCAATAATATGACTTTAAGGTTAAAAAAATGGATAGTTGACTTCAATAGATCAATTGCAAGTTATGCATGAAAGTCGTGTCTTAAATGCAAAAATAGAATTGGTTCGAAGTGCTTCCAAACAATTTAATGACATGAAAAGACTGAATGATATGCCTTTTATGGCTAAAATAAAGCATTGTTGTCTTCAATAGATTAATTGCAAGTTATGTAAAAAAATCATGTTTGAAGGGCGAAAATAGAATTCGTTCGACTTAATTTAGAATGATTTAACGACTAGAAGAGACTTATTGACATGACCTTAAGGCTAAACAAATGCATTGTTGCCTTCAATACATCAACGGCAAGTTTTGCACGAAAGTCATGTTTAAAGGCCGAATTTCATTCAAAGTTATTTAGAATGATTTACTGACTAAAAGAGACGCAATAATATGACTTTACGGCTAAAAAAATGCATAGTTGCCTTCAATCGATCAATTGCAAGTTATGTATGAAAGTCGTGTCTCAAATGGAAAAATAGAATTGGTTCGAAGTGCTTCAAAACAATTTAATGATATGAAAAGACTGAATGATATGCTTTTTAAGGCTAAAATAATGCATTGTTGTCTTCAATCGATTAATTGCAAGTTATGTAATAAAATCATGTTTGAAGGGCGAAAATAGAATTCGGTCGACTTAATTTAGAATGATTTAACGACTAGAAGAGACTCATTGACATGACTTTAAGGCTAAACAAATGCATTGTTGCCTTCAATACATCAACTGCAGGTTATGCACGAAAGTCATGTTTAAAGGCCGAATTTCATTCAAAGTGATTTAGAATGATTTACTGACTAAAAGAGACGCAATAATATGACTTTAATACTAAAAAAATGGATAGTTGCCTTCAATAGATCAATTGCAAGTTATGAATGAAAGTCGTGTCTCAAATGGAAAAATAGAATTGGTTCGAAGTGCTTCCAAACAATTTAATGACATGAAAAGACTGAATGATTAGCTTTTTATGGCTAAAACAATGCATTGTTGTCTTCAATAGCCTAATTGCAAGTTATGTAAGAAAATCATGTTTGAAGGGCGAAAATAGAATTCGTTCGACTTAATTTAGAATGATTTAACGACTAGAAGAGACTCATTGACATGACTTTAAGGCTAAACAAATGCATTGTTGCCTTCAATAGATCAACTCCAAGTTATGCATGAAAGTCATGTTTAAAGGCCGAATTTCATTCGAAGTGATTTAGAATGATTTACTGACTAAAAGAGACGCAATAATATGACTTTAAGGTTAAAAAAATGGATAGTTGACTTCAATAGATCAATTGCAAGTTATGCATGAAAGTCGTGTCTTAAATGCAAAAATAGAATTGGTTCGAAGTGCTTCCAAACAATTTAATGACATGAAAAGACTGAATGATATGCCTTTTATGGCTAAAATAAAGCATTGTTGTCTTCAATAGATTAATTGCAAGTTATGTAAAAAAATCATGTTTGAAGGGCGAAAATAGAATTCGTTCGACTTAATTTAGAATGATTTAACGACTAGAAGAGACTTATTGACATGACCTTAAGGCTAAACAAATGCATTGTTGCCTTCAATACATCAACGGCAAGTTTTGCACGAAAGTCATGTTTAAAGGCCGAATTTCATTCAAAGTGATTTAGAATGATGTACTGACTAAAAGAGACGCAATAATATGACTTTAAGGCTAAAAAAATGGATAGTTGCCTTCAATAGGTCAATTGCAAGTTATGCATGAAAGTCGTGTCTTAAATGCAAAAATAGAATTGGTTCGAAGTGCTTCAAAACAATTTAATGACATGAATATACTGAATGATATGCTTTTTACGGCTAAAACAATGCATTGTTGTCTTCAATAGCCTAATTGCAAGTTATGTAAGAAAATCATGTTTGAAGGGCAAAAATAGAATTCGTTCGACTTAATTTAGAATGATTTAACGACTAGAAGAGACTCATTGACATGACTTTAAGGCTAAACAAATGCATTGTTGCCTTCAATAGATCAACTCCAAGTTATGCACGAAAGTCATGTTTAAACGCCGAATTTCACTTGAAATGATTTAGAATGATTTACTGACTAAAAGAGACGCAAAAATATGACTTTAAGCCTAAAAAAATGGATAGTTGCCTTCAATAGATCAATTGCAGGTTATGTACGAAAGTCGTGTCTTAAATGCACAAATAGAATTGGTTCGAAGTGCTTCCAAACAATTTAATGATATGAAAACACTGAATGATATGCTTTTTATGGCTAAAACAATGCATTGTTGTCTTCAATGGATTAATTGCGAGTTATGTAATAAAATCATGTTTGAAGGGCGAAAATAGAATTCGTTCGACTTAATTTAGAATGATTTAACGACTAGAAGAGACTCATTGACATGACTTTAAGGCTAAACAAATGCATTGTTGCCTTCAATACATCAACTGCAAGTTATGCACGAAAGTCATGTTTAAACGCCGAATTTCATTTGAAATGATTTAGAATGATTTACTGACTAAAAGAGACGCAAAAATATGACTTTAAGGCTAAAAAAATGGATAGTTGACTTCAATAGATCAATTGCAAGTTATGCATGAAAGTCGTGTCTTAAATGCAAAAATAGAATTGGTTCGAAGTGCTTCCAAACAATTTAATGACAGGAAAATACTGAATGATATGCTTTTTATGGCTGAAACAATGCATTGTTGTCTTCAATAGCCTAATTGCAAGTTATGTAAGAAAATCATGTTTGAAGGGCGAAAATAGAATTCGTTCAATTTAATTTAGAATGATTAAACGACTAGAAGAGACTCATTGACATGACTTTAAGGCTAAACAAATGCATTGTTGCCTTCAATAGATCAACTCCAAGTTATGCACGAAAGTCATGTTTAAAGGCCGAATTTCATTCGAAGTGATTTAGAATGATTTACTGACTAAAAGAGACGCAATAATATGACTTTAAGGCTAAAAAAATGGATAGTTGACTTCAATAGATCAATTGCAAGTTATACATGAAAGTCGTGTCTTAAATGCAAAAATAGAATTGGTTCGAAGTGCTTCCAAACAATTTAATGACATGAAAAGACTGAATGATACGCTTTTTATGGCTAAAACAATGCATTGTTGTCTTCAATAGCCTAATTGCAAGTTATGTAAGAAAATCATGTTTGAAGGGCGAAAATAGAATTCGTTCGACTTAATTTAGAATGATTTAACGACTAGAAGAGACTCATTGACATGACTTTAAGGCTAAACAAATGCATTGTTGCCTTCAATAGATCAACTGCAAGTTATGCACGAAAGTCATGTTTAAAGGCCGAATTTCATTCGAAGTGATTTAGAATGATTTACTGACTAAAAGAGACGCAATAATATGACTTTAAGGCTAAAAAAATGGATAGTTGACTTCAATAGATCAATTGCAAGTTATGCATGAAAGTCGTGTCTTAAATGCAAAAATAGAATTGGTTCGAAGTGCTTCCAAACAATTTAATGACATGAAAAGACTGAATGATACGCTTTTTATGGCTAAAACAATGCATTGTTGTCTTCAATAGCCTAATTGCAAGTTATGTAAGAAAATCATGTTTGAAGGGCGAAAATAGAATTCGTTCGACTTAATTTAGAATGATTTAACGACTAGAAGAGACTCATTGACATGACTTTAAGGCTAAACAAATGCATTGTTGCCTTCAATAGATCAACTGCAAGTTATGCACGAAAGTCATGTTTAAAGGCCGAATTTCATTCGAAGTGATTTAGAATGATTTACTGACTAAAAGAGACGCAATAATATGACTTTAAGGCTAAAAAAATGGATAGTTGACTTCAATAGATCAATTGCAAGTTATGCATGAAATTCGTGTCTTAAATGCAAAAATAGAATTGGTTCGAAGTGCTTCCAAACAATTTAATGACATGAAAAGACTGAATGATATGCCTTTTACGGCTAAAATAAAGCATTGTTGTCTTCAATGGATTAATTGCATGTTATGTAAGAAAATCATGTTTAAGGGCGAAAATAGAATTCGTTCGACTTAATTTAGAATGATTTAACGACTAGAAGAGACTCATTGACATGACTTTAAGGCTAAAAAAATGCATTGTTGCCTCCAATACATCAACTGCAAGTTATGCACGAAAGTCATGTTTAAACGCCGAATTTCATTTGAAGTGATTTAGAATGATTTACTGACCAAAATAGATACAATAATATGACTTTAAGGCTAAAAAAATGGATAGTTGCCTTCAATAGATCAATTGCAAGTTATGTATGAAAGTCGTCTCTCAAATGCACAAATAGAATTGGTTCGAAGTGCTTCCAAACAATTTAATGATATGAAAAGACTGAATGATATGCTTTTTATGGCTAAAACAATGCATTGTTGTCTTCAATGGATTAATTGCGAGTTATGTAATAAAATCATGTTTGAAGGGCGAAAATAGAATTCGTTCGACTTAATTTAGAATGATTTAATGACTAGAAGAGACTCATTGACATGACTTTAAGGCTAAACAAATGCATTGTTGCCTTCAATACATCAACTGCAAGTTATGCACGAAAGTCATGTTTAAACGCCGAATTTCATTTGAAATGATTTAGAATGATTTACTGACTAAAAGAGACGCAAAAATATGACTTTAAGCCTAAAAAAATGGATAGTTGCCTTCAATAGATCAATTGCAAGTTATGTACTAAAGTCGTGTCTTAAATGCACAAATAAAATTGGTTCGATGTGCTTCCAGACAATTTAATGATATGAAAACACTGAATGATATGCTTTTTATGGCAAAAACAATGCATTGTTGTCTTCAATAGATTAATTGCGAGTTATGTAATAAAATCATGTTTGAAGGGCGAAAATAGAATTCGTTCGACTTAATTTAGAATGATTTAACGACTAGAAGAGACTCATTGACATGACTTTAAGGCTAAACAAATGCATTGTTGCCTTCAATACATCAACTGCAAGTTATGCACGAAAGTCATGTTTAAACGCCGAATTTCATTTGAAATGATTTAGAATGATTTACTGACTAAAAGAGACGCAAAAATATGACTTTAAGGCTAAAAAAATGGATAGTTGACTTCAATAGATCAATTGCAAGTTATGCATGAAAGTCGTGTCTTAAATGCAAAAATAGAATTGGTTCGAAGTGCTTCCAAACAATTTAATGACATGAAAATACTGAATGATATGCTTTTTATGGCTGAAACAATGCATTGTTGTCTTCAATAGCCTAATTGCAAGTTATGTAAGAAAATCATGTTTGAAGGGCGAAAATAGAATTCGTTCAATTTAATTTAGAATGATTAAACGACTAGAAGAGACTCATTGACATGACTTTAAGGCTAAACAAATGCATTGTTGCCTTCAATAGATCAACTCCAAGTTATGCACGAAAGTCATGTTTAAAGGCCGAATTTCATTCGAAGTGATTTAGAATGATTTACTGACTAAAAGAGACGCAATAATATGACTTTAAGGCTAAAAAAATGGATAGTTGACTTCAATAGATCAATTGCAAGTTATACATGAAAGTCGTGTCTTAAATGCAAAAATAGAATTGGTTCGAAGTGCTTCCAAACAATTTAATGACATGAAAAGACTGAATGATACGCTTTTTATGGCTAAAACAATGCATTGTTGTCTTCAATAGCCTAATTGCAAGTTATGTAAGAAAATCATGTTTGAAGGGCGAAAATAGAATTCGTTCGACTTAATTTAGAATGATTTAACGACTAGAAGAGACTCATTGACATGACTTTAAGGCTAAACAAATGCATTGTTGCCTTCAATAGATCAACTGCAAGTTATGCACGAAAGTCATGTTTAAAGGCCGAATTTCATTCGAAGTGATTTAGAATGATTTACTGACTAAAAGAGACGCAATAATATGACTTTAAGGCTAAAAAAATGGATAGTTGACTTCAATAGATCAATTGCAAGTTATGCATGAAAGTCGTGTCTTAAATGCAAAAATAGAATTGGTTCGAAGTGCTTCCAAACAATTTAATGACATGAAAAGACTGAATGATATGCCTTTTATGGCTAAAATAAAGCATTGTTGTCTTCAATGGATTAATTGCATGTTATGTAAGAAAATCATGTTTAAGGGCGAAAATAGAATTCGTTCGACTTAATTTAGAATGATTTAACGACTAGAAGAGACTCATTGACATGACTTTAAGGCTAAAAAAATGCATTGTTGCCTTCAATACATCAACTGCAAGTTATGCACGAAAGTCATGTTTAAACGCCGAATTTCATTTGAAGTGATTTAGAATGATTTACTGACCAAAATAGATACAATAATATGACTTTAAGGCTAAAAAAATGGATAGTTGCCTTCAATAGATCAATTGCAAGTTATGTATGAAAGTCGTCTCTCAAATGCACAAATAGAATTGGTTCGAAGTGCTTCCAAACAATTTAATGATATGAAAAGACTGAATGATATGCTTTTTATGGCTAAAACAATGCATTGTTGTCTTCAATGGATTAATTGCGAGTTATGTAATAAAATCATGTTTGAAGGGCGAAAATAGAATTCGTTCGACTTAATTTAGAATGATTTAACGACTAGAAAAGACTCATTGACATGACTTTAAGGCTAAACAAATGCATTGTTGCCTTCAATACATCAACTGCAAGTTATGCACGAAAGTCATGTTTAAACGCCGAATTTCATTTGAAATGATTTAGAATGATTTACTGACTAAAAGAGACGCAAAAATATGACTTTAAGCCTAAAAAAATGGATAGTTGCCTTCAATAGATCAATTGCAAGTTATGTACGAAAGTCGTGTCTTAAATGCACAAATAGAATTGGTTCGAAGTGCTTCCAAACAATTTAATGATATGAAAACACTGAATGATATGCTTTTTATGGCTAAAACAATGCATTGTTGTCTTCAATGGATTAATTGCGAGTTATGTAATAAAATCATGTTTGAAGGGCGAAAATAGAATTCGTTCGATTTAATTTAGAATGATTTAACGACTAGAAGAGACTCATTGACATGACTTTAAGGCTAAACAAATGCATTGTTGCCTTCAATACATCAACTGCAAGTTATGCACGAAAGTCATGTTTAAACGCCGAATTTCATTTGAAATGATTTAGAATGATTTACTGACTAAAAGAGACGCAAAAATATGACTTTAAGCCTAAAAAAATGGATAGTTGCCTTCAATAGCTCAATTGCAAGTTATGTACGAAAGTCGTGTCTTAAATGCACAAATAGAATTGGTTCGAAGTGCTTCCAAACAATTTAATGATATGAAAACACTGAATGATATGCTTTTTATGGCTAAAGCAATGCATTGTTGTCTTCAATGGATTAATTGCAAGTTATGTAATAAAATCAGGTTTGAAGGGCGAAAATAGAATTCGTTCGACTTAATTTAGAATGATTTAACGACTGGAAGAGACTCATTGACATGACTTTAAGGCTAAACAAATGCATTGTTGCCATCAATAGATCAACTCCAAGTTATGCACGAAAGTCATGTTTAAAGACCGAATTTCATTCGATGGGATTTAGAATGATGTACTGACTAAAAGAGACGCAATAAATGACTTTAAGGCTAAAAAAATGGATAGTTGCCTTCAATAGATCAATTGCAAGTTATGCATGAAAGTCGTGACTTAAATGCAAAAATAGAATTGGTTCGAAGTGCTTCCAAACAATTTAATGACATGAAAAGACTGAATGATATGCTTTTTATGGCTAAAACAATGCATTGTTGTCTTCAATAGCCTCATTGCAAGTTATGTAAGAAAATCATGTTTGAAGGGCGAAAATAGAATTCGTTCAACTTAATTTAGAATGATTAAACGACTAGAAGAGACTCATTGACATGACTTTAAGGCTAAACAAATGTATTGTTGCCTTCAATACATCACTTGCAAGTTTTGCACGAAAGTCATGTTTAAACACGAAATTTCATTCGATGTGATTTAGAATGATTTACTGACTAAAAGAGACGCAAAAATATGACTTTAAGGCTAAAAAAATGGATAGTTGCCTTCAATAGATCAATTGCAAGTTATGCAGGAAAGTCGTGTCTTAAATGCAAAAATAGAATTGGTTCGGAGTGCTTCCAAACAATTTAATGACATGAAAAGACTGAATGATATGCCTTTTATGGCTAAAATAAAGCATTGTTGTCTTCAATAGATTAATTGCAAGTTATGTAAGAAAATCATGTTTGAAGGGCGAAAATAGAGTTCGTTCTACTTAATTTAGAATGATTTAACGACTAGAAGAGACTCATTGACATGACCTTAAGGCTAAACAAATGCATTGTTGCCTTCAATACATCAACTGCAAGTTTTGCACGAAAGTCATGTATAAAGGCCGAATTTCATTCAAAGTTATTTAGAATGATTTACGGACTAAAAGAGACGCAATAATATGACTTTACGGCTAAAAAAATGCATAGTTGCCTTCAATAGATCAATTGCAAGTTATGTATGAAAGTCGTGTCTCAAATGGAAAAATAGAATTGGTTCGAAGTGCTTCAAAACAATTTAATGATATGAAAAGACTGAATGATATGCTTTTTAAGGCTAAAATAATGCATTGTTGTCTTCAATGGATTAATTGCAAGTTATGTAATAAAATCATGTTTGAAGGGCGAAAATAGAATTCGTTCGACTTAATTTAGAATGATTTAACGACTGGAAGAGACTCATTGACATGACTTTAAGGCTAAACAAATGCATTGTTGCCTTCAATACATCAACTGCAGGTTATGCACGAAAGTCATGTTTAAAGGCCGAATTTCATTCAAAGTGATTTAGAATGATTTACTGACTAAAAGAGATGCAATAATATGACTTTAATGCTAAAAAAATGGATAGTTGTCTTCAATAGATCAATTGCAAGTTATGTATGAAAGTCGTGTCTCAAATGGAAAAATAGAATTGGTTCGAAGTGCTTCCAAACAATTTAATGAAATGAAAAGACTGAATGATATGCCTTTTATGGCTAAAATAAAGCATTGTTGTCTTCAATGGATTAATTGCATGTTATGTAAGAAAATCATGTTTAAGGGCGAAAATAGAATTCGTTCGACTTAATTTAGAATGATTTAACGACTAGAAGAGACTCATTGACATGACTTTAAGGCTAAAAAAATGCATTGTTGCCTTCAATACATCAACTGCAAGTTATGCACGAAAGTCATGTTTAAACGCCGAATTTCATTTGAAGTGATTTAGAATGATTTACTGACCAAAATAGATACAATAATATGACTTTAAGGCTAAAAAAATGGATAGTTGCCTTCAATAGATCAATTGCAAGTTATGCACGAAAGTTCTGTCTTAAATACAAAAATAGAATTGGTGCGAAGTGCTTCCAAACAATTTAATGATATGAAAAGACTGAATGATATGCTTTTTATGGCTAAAACAATGCATTGTTGTCTTCAATAGCCTAATTGCAAGTTATGTAATAAAATCATGTTTGAAGGGCGAAAATAGAATTCGTTCGACTTAATTTAGAATGATTTAACGACTAGAAGAGACTCATTGACATGACTTTAAGGCTAAACAAATGCATTGTTGCCTTCAATACATCAACTGCAGGTTATGCACGAAAGTCATGTTTAAAGGCCGAATTTCATTCAAAGTGATTTAGAATGATTTACTGACTAAAATAGACGCAATAATATGACTTTAAGCCTAAATGGATAGTTGCCTTCAATAGATCAATTGCAAGTTATGTATGAAAGTCGTCTCTGAAATGCACAAATAGAATTGGTTCGAAGTGCTTCCAAACAATTTAATAATGTGAAAAGACTGAATGATATGCTTTTTATGGCTAAAATAAAGCATTGTTGTCTTCAATGGATTAATTGCATGTTATGTAAGAAAATCATGTTTGAAGGGCGAAAATAGAATTCGTTCGACTTAATTTAGAATGATTTAACGACTAGAAGAGACTCATTGACATGACTTTCAGGCTAAACAAATGCATTGTTGCCATCAATAGATCAACTCCAAGTTATGCACGAAAGTCATGTTTAAAGACCGAATTTCATTCGATGGGATTTAGAATGATGTACTGACTAAAAGAGACGCAATAATATGACTTTAAGGCTAAAAAAATGGATAGTTGCCTTCAATAGATCAATTGCAAGTTATGCACGAAAGTTCTGTCTTAAATACAAAAATAGAATTGGTGCGAAGTGCTTCGAAACAATTTAATGATATGAAAAGACTGAATGATATGCTTTTTATGGCTAAAACAATGCATTGTTGTCTTCAATAGCCTAATTGCATGTTATGTAATAAAATCATGTTTGAAGGGCGAAAATAGAATTCGTTCGACTTAATTTCGAATGATTTAACGACTAGAAGAGACTCATTGACATGACTTTAAGGCTAAACAAATGTATTGTTGCCTTCAATACATCAACTGCAAGTTATGCACGAAAGTCATGTTTAAACACCGAATTTCTTTCGAAGTGATTTAGAATGATTTACTGACAAAAAGAGACGCAAAAATATGACATTAAGGCTAAAAAAATGGATAGTTGCCTTCAATAGATCAATTGCAAGTTATGCATGAAAGTCGTGTCTTAAATGCAAAAATAGAATTGGTTCGAAGTGCTTCCAAACAATTTAATGACATGAAAAGACTGAATGATATGCTTTTTATGGCTAAAACAATGAATTGTTGTCTTCAATAGCCTAATTGCAAGTTATGTAAGAAAATCATGTTTGAAGGGCGAAAATAGAATTCGTTCAACTTAATTTAGAATGATTAAACGACTAGAAGAGACTCATTGACATGACTTTAAGGCTAAACAAATGTATTGTTGCCTTCAATACATCAACTGCATATTTTGCACGAAAGTCATGTTTAAACACCGAATTTCATTCGAAGTGATTTAGAATGATTTATTGACTAAAAGAGACGCAAAAATATGACTTTAAGGCTAAAAAAATGGATAGTTGCCTTCAATAGATCAATTGCAAGTTATGCAGGAAAGTCGTGTCTTAAATGCAAAAATAGAATTGGTGCGAAGTGCTTCCAAACAATTTAATGATATGAAAAGACTGAATGATATGCTTTTTATGGCTAAAACAATGCATTGTTGTCTTCAATGGATTAATTGCGAGTTATGTAATAAAATCATGTTTGAAGGGCGAAAATAGAATTCGTTCGACTTAATTTAGAATGATTTAACGACTAGAAGAGACTCATTGACATGACTTTAAGGCTAAACAAATGCATTGTTGCCTTCAATACATCAACTCCATGTTATGCACGAAAGTCATGTTTAAAGGCCGAATTTCATTCGAAGTGATTTAGAATGATTTACTGACTAAAAGAGACGCAAAAATATGACTTTGAGGCTAAAAAAATGGATAGTTGCATTCAATAGATCAATTGCAAGCTATGTATGAAAGTCGTTTCGCAAATGCACAAATAGAATTGGTTCGAAGTGCTTCTAAACAATTTAATGATATGGAAAGACTGAATGATATGCTTTTTATGGCTAAAACAATGCATTGTTGTCTTCAATAGCCTAATTGCAAGTTATGTAAGAAAATCATGTTTGAAGGGCGAAAATAGAATTCGTTCGACTTAATTTAGAATGATTTAACAACTAGAAGAGACTCATTGACATGACCTTAAGGCTGAACAAATGCATTGTTGCCTTCAATACATCAACTGCAAGTTATGCACGAAAGTCGTGTTTAAAGGCTGAATTTCATTTAAAGTGATTTAGAATGATTTACTGACTAAAAGGGAAGCAATAATATGACTTTAAGGCTAAAAAAATGCATAGTTGCCTTCAATAGATCAATTGCAAGTTATGTAAGAAAGTCGTGTCCTAAATGCACAAATAGAATTGGTTCGAAGTGCTTCCAAAAATTTTAATGATATGAGAAGACTGAATGATATGCTTTTTAAGGCTAAAATAATGAATTGTTCAATAGGTTAATTGCAAGTTATGTAAGAAAATCATGTTTGAAGGGCGAAAATAGAATTCGTTCGACTTAATTTGGAATGATTTAACGACTAGAAGAGACTCATTGACATGACTTTAAGGTTAAACAAATGCATTGTTGCCTTCAATAGATCAACTGCAAGTTATGCACGAAAGTCAAGTTTAAAGGTTGAATTTCATTCGAAGTGATTCAGAATGATTTACGGACTAAAAGAGACGCAAAAATATGACTTTAAGGCTAAAAAAAAATGCATAGTTGCCTTCAATAGATCAATTGCAAGTTATGTATGAAAGTCGTGTCTCAAATGCACAAATAGAATTGGTTCGAAGTGCTTCCAAACAATTTAATGATATGAAAAGACTGAATGATATGCTTTTTAAGGCTAAAATAATGCACTGTTGTCTTCAATGGATTAATTGCAAGTTATGTAATAAAATCATGTTTGGAGGGCGAAAATAGAATTCGTTCGACTTAATTTAGAAAGATTTAACGACTAGAAGAGACTCATTGACATGACTTTAAGGCTAAACAAATGCATTGTTGCCTTCAATAGATCAACTGCAAGTTATGCACGAAAGTTTTGTTTAAAGGCCGAATTTCATTCAAAGTGATTTAGAATGATTTACTGACCGAAAGAGACGCAATAATATGACTTTAAGGCTAAAAAAATGCATAGTTGCCTTCAATAGATCAATTGCAAGTTATGCATGAAAGTCATGTCTTAAATGCAAAAATAGAATTGGTTCGAAGTGCTTCCAAAATATTTAATGACATGAAAAGACTGAATGAAATGCTTTTTATGGCTAAAATAATGCATTGTTGTCTTCAATAGATTAATTGCAAGTTATGTAAGAAAATCATGTTTGAAGGGCGAAAATAGAATTCGTTGGACTTAATTTAGAATGATTTAACGACTAGAAGAGACTCATTGAGATGACCTTAAGGCTAAACAAATGCATTGTTGCCTTCAATACATCAACTGCAAGTTATGCACGAAAGTCGTGTTTAAAGGCGGAATTTCATTGAAAGTGATTTATAATGATTTACTGACTAAAAGAGAAGCAATAATATGACTTTAAGGCTAAAAAAATGCATAGTTGCCTTCAATACATCAATTGCAAGTTATGTAAGAAAGTCGTGTCCTAAATGCACAAATAGAATTGGTTCGAAGTGCTTCCAAAAATTTTAATGATATGAGAAGACTGAATGATATGCTTTTTAAGGCTAAAATAATGAATTGTTGTCTTCAATAGATTAATTGCAAGTTATGTAATAAAATCATGTTTGAAGGGCGAAAATAGAATTCGTTCGACTTAATTTAGAATGATTTAACGACTAGAAGAGACTCATTGACATGACTTTAAGGCTAAACAAATGCATTGTTGCCTTCAATACATCAACTCCATGTTATGCACGAAAGTCATGTTTAAAGGCCGAATTTCATTCGAAGTGATTTAGAATGATTTACTGACTAAAAGAGACGCAAAAATATGACTTTAAGGCTAAAAAAATGCATAGTTGCCTTCAATAGATCAATTGCAAGTTATGTATGAAAGTCGTGTCGCAAATGCACAAATAGAATTAGTTCGAAGTGCTTCCAAACAAATTAATGATATGAAAAGACTGAATGATATGCTTTTTATGGCTAAAACAATGCATTGTTGTCTTCAATTGATTAATTGCAAGTTATGTAAGAAAATCATGTTTGAAGGGCGAAAATAGAATTCGTTCGACTTAATTTAGAATGATTTAACGACTTGAAGAGACTCATTGACATGACCTTAAGGCTAAACAAATGCATTGTTGCCTTCAATACATCAACAGCAAGTTATGCACGAAAGTCGTGTTTAAAGGCCGAATTTCATTCAAAGTGATTTAGAATGATTTACTGACTAAAAGAGACGCAATAATATGACTTTAAGGCTAAAAAAAATGCATCGTTGCCTTCAATAGATCAATTGCAAGTTATGCATGAAAGTCGTGTCTCAAATGCACAAATAGAATTGGTTCGAAGTGCTTCAAACAATTTAATGATATGAAAAGACTGAATGATAAGCTTTTTAAGGCTAAAACAGTGCATTGTTGTCTTCAATGGATTAATTCCAAGTTATGTAATAAAATCATGTTTGAAGGGCGAAAATAGAATTCGTTCGACTTAATTTAGAATGATTTAACGACTAGAAGAGACTCATTGACATGACTTTAAGGCTAAACAAATGCATTGTTGCCTTCAATAGATCAACCGCAAGTTATGCATGAAAGTCATGTTTAAAGGCCGAATTTCATTCAAAGTTATTTAGAATGATTTACTGACTAAAAGAGACGCAAAAATATGACTTTAAGGCTAAAAAAATGCATAGTTGCCTTCAATAAATCAATTGCAAGTTATGTATGAAAGTCGTGTCTGAAATGCACAAATAGAATTGGTTCGAAGTGCTTCCAAACAATTTAATGATATGAAAAGACTGAATGATATGCTTTTTAAGGCTAAAATAATGCATTGTTGTCTTCAATAGATTAATTGCAAGTTATGTAATACAATCATGTTTGAAGGGCGAAAATAGAATTCGTTCGACTTAATTTAGAATGATTTAACGACTAGAAGAGACTCATTGACATGACTTTAAGGCTAAACAAATGCATTGTTGCCTTCAATACATCAACTGCAAGTTATGCACGAAAGTGATGTTTAAAGGCCGAATTTCATTCGAAGTGATTTAGAATGATTTACTTACCAAAAGAGAGGCAATAATATGACTTTAAGGCTAAAAAAATGGATAGTTGCCTTCAATAGATCAATTGCAAGTTATGCATGAAAGTCGTGTCTTAAATGCAAAAATAGAATTGGTTCGAAGTGCTTCCAAACAATTTAATGGCATGAAAAGACTGAATGAAATGCTTTTTATGGCTAAAATAATGCATTGTTGTCTTCAATAGATTAATTGCAAGTTATGTAAGAAAATCATGTTTGAAGGGCGAAAATAGAATTTGTTGGCCTTAATTCAGAATGATTTAACGACTAGAAGAGACTCATTGACATGACCTTAAGGCTAAACAAATGCATTGTTGCCTTCAATACATCAACTGCAAGTTATGCACGAAAGTCGTGTTTAAAGGCCGAATTTCATTCAAAGTGATTTAGAATGATTTACTGACTAAAAGAGAAGCAATAATATGACTTTAAGGCTAAAAAAATATATAGTTGCCTTGAATAGATCAATTGCAAGTTATGTAAGAAAGTCGTGTCTTAAATGCACAAATAGAATTGGTTCGTAGTGCTTCCAAACAATTTAATGATATGAGAAGACTGAATGATATGCTTTTTAAGGCTAAAATAATGAATTGTTGTCTTCAACAGATTAATTGCAAGTTATGTAAGAAAATCATGTTTGAAGGGCGTAAATAGAATTCGTTCGACTTAATTTTGAATGATTTAACGACTAGAAGAGACTCATTGACATGACTTTAAGGCTAAACAAATGCATTTTTGCCTTCAATAGATCAACTCCATGTTATGCACGAAAGTCGTGTTTAAAGGCCGAATTTCATTCGAAGTGATTTAGAATGATTTACCGACTAAAAGAGACGCAAAAATATGACTTTAAGGCTAAAAAAATGCATAGTTGCCTTCAATAGATCAATTGCAAGCTATGTATGAAAGTCGTTTCGCAAATGCACAAATAGAATTGGTTCGAAGTGCTTCTAAACAATTTAATGATATGGAAAGACTGAATGATATGCTTTTTATGGCTAAAACAATGCATTGTTGTCTTCAATAGCCTAATTGCAAGTTATGTAAGAAAATCATGTTTGAAGGGCGAAAATAGAATTCGTTCGACTTAATTTAGAATGATTTAACAACTAGAAGAGACTCATTGACATGACCTTAAGGCTGAACAAATGCATTGTTGCCTTCAATACATCAACTGCAAGTTATGCACGAAAGTCGTGTTTAAAGGCTGAATTTCATTTAAAGTGATTTAGAATGATTTACTGACTAAAAGAGAAGCAATAATATGACTTTAAGGCTAAAAAAATGCATAGTTGCCTTGAATAGATCAATTGCAAGTTATGTAAGAAAGTCGTGTCTTAAATGCACGAATAGAATTGGTTCGATGTGCTTCCAAACAATTTAATGATATGAGAAGACTGAATGATATGCTTTTTAAGGCTAAAATAATGAATTGTTGTCTTCAATAAATTAATTGCGAGTTATGTGAGAAAATCATGTTTGAAGGGCATAAATAGAATTCGTTCGACTTAATTTTGAATAATTTAACGACTAGAAGAGACTCATTGACATGACTTTAAGGCTAAACAAATGCATTGTTGCCGTCAATAGATCAACTCCATGTTATGCACGAAAGTCATGTTTAAGGGCCGAATTTCATTCGAAGTGATTTAGAATGATTTACTGACTAAAAGAGACGCAAAAATATGACTTTAAGGCTAAAAAAATGCATAGTTGCCTTCAATAGATCAATTGCAAGTTATGTATGAAAGTCGTGTCGCAAATGCACAAATAAAATTGGTTCGAAGTGCTTCGAAACAATATAATGATATGAAAAGACTGAATGATATGCTTTTTATGGCTAAAACAATGCATTGTTGTCTTCAGTAGCCTAATTGCAAGTTATGTAAGAAAATCATGTTTGAAGGGCGAAAATAGAATTCGTTGGACTTAATTTAGAATGATTTAAAGACTAGAAGAGACTCATTGACATGACTTTAAGGCTAAACAAATGCATTGTTGCCTTCAATAGATCAACTGCAAGTTACGCACGAAAGTCATGTTTAAAGGCCGAATTTCATTCAAAGTGATTTAGAATGATTTACTGACTAAAAAAGACGCAATAATATGACTTTAAGGCTAAAAAAATGGATTGTTGCCTTCAATAGATCAATTGCAAGTTATGCATGAAAGTCGTGTCTCAAATGCACAAATAGAATTGGTTCGAAGTGCTTCCAAACAATTTAATGATATGAAAAGACTGAATGATATGCGTTTTAAGGCTAAAATAATGCATTGTTGTCTTCAATAGATTAATTGCAAGTTATGTAATAAAATCATGTTTGAAGGGCGAAAATAGAATTCGTTCGACTTAATTTTGAATGATATGAAAAGACTGAATGATATGCTTTTTAAGGCTAAAATAATGCATTGTTGTCTTCAATAGATTAATTGCAAGTTATGTAATAAAATCATGTTTGAAGGGCGAAAATAGAATTCGTTCGACTTAATTTTGAATGATTTAACGACTAGAATTGACTCATTGACATGACTCTATGGCTAAACAAATGCATTGTTGTCTTCAATACATCAACTGCAAGTTATGCACGAAAGTGATGTTTAAAGGCCGAATTTCATTCGAATTGATTTGGAATGATTTACTGACTAAAGTAGACGCAATAATATGACTTTAAGGCTAAAAAAATGCATAGTTACCTTCAATAGATCAATTGCAAGTTATGTATGAAAGTCGTGTCTCAAATGCAAAAATAGAATTGGTTCGAAGTGCTTCTAAACAATTTAATGATATGAAAAGACTAAATGATATGCTTTTTAAGGGTAAAATAATGCACTGTTGTCTTCAATAGATTAATTGCAAGTTATGGAAGAAAATCATGTTTGAAGGGCGAAAATAGAATTCGTTCGACTTAATTTAGAATGATTTAACGACTAGAAGAGACTCATTGACATGACTTTAAGGCTAAACAAATGCATTGTTGCCTTCAATACATCAACTGCAAGTTATGCACGAAAGTCATGTTTAAAGGCCGAATTTCATTCGAAGTGATTTAGAGTGATTTACTGACTAAAATAGACGCAAAAATATGACTTTAAGGCTAAAAAAATGCATAGTTGCCTTCAATAGATCAATTGCAAGTCATGTATGAAAGTCGTGTCTCAAATGCACAAATAGAATTGGTTCGATGTGCTTCCAAACAATTTAATGATATGAAAAGACTGAATGTTATGCTTTTTAAGGCTAAAATAATGCATTGTTGTCTTCAATAGATTAATTCCAAGTTATGTAATAAAATCATGTTAGAAGGGCGAAAATAAAATTCGTTCGACTTAATTTAGAATGATTTAACGATTAGAAGAGACTCATTAACATGACTTTAAGGCTAAACAAATGCATTTTTGCCTTCAATAGATCAACTCCAAGTTATGCACGAAAGTCATGTTTAAAGGCCGAATTTCATTCGAAGTGATTTAGAATGATTTACTGACTAAAGTAGATGCAATAATATGACTTTAAGGCTAAAAAAATGCATAGTTGCCTTCAATAGATCAATTGCAAGTTATGTATGAAAGTCGTGTCTGAAATGCAAAAATAGAATTGGTTCGAAGTGCTTCCAAACAATTTAATGATATGAAAAGACTGAATGATATGCTTTTTAAGGCTAAAATAATGCACTGTTGTCTTCAATAAATTAATTCCAAGTTATGGAACAAAATCATGTTTGAAGGGCGAAAATAGAATTCGTTCGACTTAATTTAGAATGATTTAACGACTAGAAGAGACTCATTGACATGACTTTAAGGCTAAACAAATGCATTGTTGCCTTCAATACATCAACTGCAAGTTATGCACGAAATTCATGTTTAAAGGCCGAATTTCATTCGAAGTGATTTAGAATGATTTACTGACTAAAATAGACGCAAAAATATGACTTTAAGGCTAAAAAAATGCATAGTTGCCTTCAATAGATCAATTGCAAGTTATGCATGAAAGTCGTGTCTTAAATGCAAAAATAGAATTGGTTCGGAGTGCTTCCAAACAATTTAATGATATGAAAGGACTGAATGATATGCTTTTTAAGGCTAAAATAATGCATTGTTGTCTTCAATGGATTAATTGCAAGTTATGTAATAAAATCATGTTTGATGGGCGAAAATAGAATTCGTTCGACTTAATTTAGAATGATTTAACGCCTAGAAGAGACTCATTGACATGACTTTAAGGCTAAACAAATGCATTGTTGCCTTCAATAGATCAACCGCAAGTTATGCACGAAAGTGATGTTTAAAGGCCGAATTTCATTCGAAGTGATTTAGAATGATTTACTGACTAAAAGAGACGCAATAATATGATTTTAAGGCTAAAAAAATGCATAGTTGCCTTCAATAGATCAATTGCAAGTTATGTATGAAAGTCGTGTCTTAAATGCAAAAATAGAATTGGTTCGAAGTGCTTCCAAACAATTTAATGATATGAAAGGACTGAATGATATGCTTTTTAAGTCTAAAATAATGCATTGTTGTCTTCAATGGATTAATGGCAAGTTATGTAATAAAATCATGTTTGAAGGGCGAAAATAGAATTCGTTCGGCTTAATTTAGAATGATTTAACGACTAGAAGAGACTCATTGACATGACTTTAAGGCTAAACAAATGCATTGTTGCCTTCAATAGATCAACCGCAAGTTATGCACGAAAGTCATGTTTAAAGGCCGAATTTCATTCAAAGTTATTTAGAATGATTTACTGACTAAAAGAGACGCAAAAATATGACTTTAAGGCTAAAAAAATGCATAGTTGCCTTCAATAGATCAATTGCAAGTTATGTATGAAAGTCGTGTCCCAAATGCACAAATAGAATTGGTTCGAAGTGCTTCCAAACAATTTAATGATACGAAAAGACTGAATGATATGCTTTTTAAGGCTAAAATAATGCATTGTTGTCCTCAATAGATTAATTGCAAGTTAGGTAACAAAATCATGTTTGAAGGGCGAAAATAGAATTCGTTCGACTTAATTTAGAATGATTTCACGACTAGAAGAGACTCATTGACATGACTTTAAGGCTAAACAAATGCATTGTTGCCTTCAATACATCAACTGCAAGTTATACACGAAAGTGATGTTTAAAGGCCGAATTTCATTCAAAGTGATTTAGAATGATTTACTGACTAAAAGAGACACAAAAATATGACTTTAAGGCTAAAAAAATGGATTGTTGCCTTCAATAGATCAATTGCAAGTTATGTAAGAAAGTCGTGTCTTAAATGCACAAATAGAATTGGGTCGAAATACTTCTAAACAATTTAATGATATGAGAAGGCTGAATGATACGCTTTTTAAGGCTAAAATAATGCATTGTTGTCTTCAATAGATTAATTGCAAGTTATGTAAGAAAATCATGTTTGAAGGGCGAAAATAGAATTCGTTTGACTTAATTTAGAATGATTTAACGACTAGAAGAGACTCATTGACATGACTTTAAGGCTAAACAAATGCATTGTTGCCTTCAATAGATCAACTGCAAGTTATGCACGAAAGTCATGTTTAAAGGCCGAATTTCATTCGAAGTGATTTATAATGATTTACTGACTAAAAGACACGCAATAATATGACTTTAAGGCTAAAAAAATGGATTGTTGCCTTCAATAGATCAATTGCAAGTTATGCATGAAAGTCGTGTCTTAAATGCAAAAATAGAATTGGTTCGAAGTGCTTCTAAACTATTTAATGATATGAAAAGACTGAATGATATGCTTTTTAAGGCTAAAATAATGCATTGTTGTCTTCAATAGATTAATTGCAAGTTATGTAATAAAATCATGTTTGAAGGGCGAAAATAGAATTCGTTCGACTTAATTTAGAATGATTTAACGATTAGAAGAGACTCATTAACATGACTTTAAGGCTAAACAAATGCATTTTTGCCTTCAATAGATCAACTCCAAGTTATGCACGAAAGTCATGTTTAAAGGCCGAATTTCATTCGACGTGATTTAGAATGATTTACTGACTAAAAGAGACGCAAAAATATGATTTGAACGCTAAAAAAGGCATAGTTGCCATCAATAGATCAATTGCAAGTTATGTATCAAAAGTCGTGTCTCAAATGCAAAAATAGAATTGGTTCAAAGTGCTTCCAAAGAAGTTAATGATATGAAAAGACTAAATGATATGCTTTTTAAGTCTAAAATAATGCACTGTTGTCTTCAATAGATTAATTGCAAGTTATGGAAGAAAATCATGTTTGAAGGGCGAAAATAGAATTCGTTCGACTTAATTTAGAATGATTTAACGACTAGAAGAGACTCATTGACATGACTTTAAGGCTAAACAAATGCATTGTTGCCTTCAATAGATCAACTGCATGTTATGCACGAAAGTCATGTTTAAAGGCCGAATTTCATTCGAAGTGATTTAGAATGATTTACTGACTAAAAGAGACGCAATAATATGACTTTAAGGCTAAAAAAATGGATTGTTGCCTTCAATAGATCAATTGCAAGTTATGCATGAAAGTCGTGTCTTAAATGCAATAATAGAATTGGTTTGAAGTGCTTCTAAACTATTTAATGATATGAAAAGACTGAATGATATGCTTTTTATGGCTAAAATAATGCATTGTTGTCTTCAATATATTAATTGCAAGTTATGTAAGAAAATCATGTTTGAAGGGCGTAAATAGAATTCGTTCGACTTAATTTTGAATGATTTAACGACTAGAAGAGACTCATTGACATGACTTTAAGGATAAACAAATGCATTGTTGCCTTCAATAGATCAACTGCAAGTTATGCACGAAAGTCATGTTTAAAGGCCGGATTTCATTCGAAGTGATTTAGAATGATTTACTGACTAAAAGAGACGCAATAATATGACTTTAGGGCTAAAAAAATGGATTGTTGCCCTCAATAGATCAATTGCAAGTTATGCATGAAAGTCGTTTCTTAAATGCAAAAATAGAATTGGTTCGAAGTGCTTCCAAACAATTTAATAATATGAAAAGACTGAAAGATATGCTTTTTAAGGCTAAAATAATGCACTGTTGTCTTCAATAGATTAATTGCAGGGTATGTAAGAAAATCATGTTTGAAGGGCGAAAATAGAATTCGTTCGACTTAATTTAGAATGATTTAACGACTAGAAGATACTCATTGACATGACTTTAAGGCTAAACAAATGCATTGTTGCCTTCAATACATCAACTGCAAGTTATGCACGAAAGTCATGTTTAAAGGCCGAATTTCATTCGAAGTGATTTAGAATGATTTACTGACTAAAAGAGACGCAAAAATATGACTTTAAGGCTAAAAAAATGCATAGTTGCCTTCAATAGATCAATTGCAAGTTATGTATGAAAGTCATGTCTCAAATGCAAAAATAGAATTGGTTCGAAGTGCTTCCAAACAATTTAATGATATGAAAAGACTGAATGATATGCTTTTTAAGGCTAAAATAATGCACTGTTGTCTTCAACAGATTAATTGCAAGTTATGGAAGAAAATCATGTTTGAAGGGCGAAAATAGAATTCGTTCGACTTAATTTAGAATGATTTAACGACTAGAAGAGACTCATTGACATGACTTTAAGGCTAAACAAATGCATTGTTGCCTTCAATACATCAACTGCAGGTTATGCACGAAAGTCATGTTTAAAGGCCGAATTTCATTCGAAGTGATTTAGAATGATTTACTAACAAAAATAGACGCAAAAATATGACTTTAAGGCTAAAAAAATGCATAGTTGCCTTCAATAGATCAATTGGAAGTTATGCATGAAAGTCGTGTCTTAAATGCAAAAATAGAATTGGTTCGAAGTGCTTCCAAACAATTTAATGATATGAAAGGACTGAATGATATGCTTTTTAAGGCTAAAATAATGCATTGTTGTCTTCAATGGATTAATTGCAAGTTATGTAATAAAATCATGTTTGAAGGGCGAAAATAGAATTCGTTCGACTTAATTTAGAATGATTTAACGCCTAGAAGAGACTCATTGACATGACTTTAAGGCTAAACAAATGCATTGTTGCCTTCAATAGATCAACCGCAAGTTATGCACGAAAGTGATGTTTAAAGGCCGAATTTCATTCGAAGTGATTTAGAATGATTTACTGACTAAAAGAGACGCAATAATATGATTTTAAGGCTAAAAAAATGCATAGTTGCCTTCAATAGATCAATTGCAAGTTATGTATGAAAGTCGTGTCTTAAATGCAAAAATAGAATTGGTTCGAAGTGCTTCCAAACAATTTAATGATATGAAAGGACTGAATGATATGCTTTTTAAGGCTAAAATAATGCATTGTTGTCTTCAATGGATTAATGGCAAGTTATGTAATAAAATCATGTTTGAAGGGCGAAAATAGAATTCGTTCGACTTAATTTAGAATGATTTAACGACTAGAAGAGACTCATTGACATGACTTTAAGGCTAAACAAATGCATTGTTGCCTTCAATAGATCAACCGCAAGTTATGCACGAAAGTCATGTTTAAAGGCCGAATTTCATTCAAAGTTATTTAGAATGATTTACTGACTAAAAGAGACGCAAAAATATGACTTTAAGGCTAAAAAAATGCATAGTTGCCTTCAATAGATCAATTGCAAGTTATGTATGAAAGTCGTGTCCCAAATGCGCAAATAGAATTGGTTCGAAGTGCTTCCAAACAATTTAATGATATGAAAAGACTGAATGATATGCTTTTTAAGGCTAAAATAATGCATTGTTGTCCTCAATAGATTAATTGCAAGTTAGGTAACAAAATCATGTTTGAAGGGCGAAAATAGAATTCGTTCGACTTAATTTAGAATGATTTAACGACTAGAAGAGACTCATTGACATGACTTTAAGGCTAAACAAATGCATTGTTGCCTTCAATACATCAACTGCAAGTTATACACGAAAGTGATGTTTAAAGGCCGAATTTCATTCAAAGTGATTTAGAATGATTTACTGACTAAAAGAGACACAAAAATATGACTTTAAGGCTAAAAAAATGGATTGTTGCCTTCAATAGATCAATTGCAAGTTATGTAAGAAAGTCGTGTCTTAAATGCACAAATAGAATTGGGTCGAAATACTTCTAAACAATTTAATGATATGAGAAGGCTGAATGATATGCTTTTTAAGGCTAAAATAATGCATTGTTGTCTTCAATAGATTAATTGCAAGTTATGTAAGAAAATCATGTTTGAAGGGCGAAAATAGAATTCGTTTGACTTAATTTAGAATGATTTAACGACTAGAAGAGACTCATTGACATGACTTTAAGGCTAAACAAATGCATTGTTGCCTTCAATAGATCAACTGCAAGTTATGCACGAAAGTCATGTTTAAAGGCCGAATTTCATTCGAAGTGATTTATAATGATTTACTGACTAAAAGACACGCAATAATATGACTTTAAGGCTAAAAAAATGGATTGTTGCCTTCAATAGATCAATTGCAAGTTATGCATGAAAGTCGTGTCTTAAATGCAAAAATAGAATTGGTTCGAAGTGCTTCTAAACTATTTAATGATATGAAAAGACTGAATGATATGCTTTTTAAGGCTAAAATAATGCATTGTTGTCTTCAATAGATTAATTGCAAGTTATGTAATAAATTCATGTTTGAAGGGCGAAAATAGAATTCGTTCGACTTAATTTAGAATGATTTAACGATTAGAAGAGACTCATTAACATGACTTTAAGGCTAAACAAATGCATTTTTGCCTTCAATAGATCAACTCCAAGTTATGCACGAAAGTCATGTTTAAAGGCCGAATTTCATTCGAAGTGATTTAGAATGATTTACTGACTAAAAGAGACGCAAAAATATGATTTGAACGCTAAAAAAGGCATAGTTGCCATCAATAGATCAATTGCAAGTTATGTATCAAAAGTCGTGTCTCAAATGCAAAAATAGAATTGGTTCGAAGTGCTTCCAAAGAAGTTAATGATATGAAAAGACTGAATGATATGCTTTTTAAGTCTAAAATAATGCACTGTTGTCTTCAATAGATTAATTGCAAGTTATGGAAGAAAATCATGTTTGAAGGGCGAAAATAGAATTCGTTCGACTTAATTTAGAATGATTTAACGACTAGAAGAGACTCATTGACATGACTTTAAGGCTAAACAAATGCATTGTTGCCTTCAATAGATCAACTGCATGTTATGCACGAAAGTCATGTTTAAAGGCCGAATTTCATTCGAAGTGATTTAGAATGATTTACTGACTAAAAGATACGCAATAATATGACTTTAAGGCTAAAAAAATGGATTGTTGCCTTCAATAGATCAATTGCAAGTTATGCATGAAAGTCGTGTCTTAAATGCAATAATAGAATTGGTTTGAAGTGCTTCTAAACTATTTAATGATATGAAAAGACTGAATGATATGCTTTTTATGGCTAAAATAATGCATTGTTGTCTTCAATATATTAATTGCAAGTTATGTAAGAAAATCATGTTTGAAGGGCGTAAATAGAATTCGTTCGACTTAATTTTGAATGATTTAACGACTAGAAGAGACTCATTGACATGACTTTAAGGATAAACAAATGCATTGTTGCCTTCAATAGATCAACTGCAAGTTATGCACGAAAGTCATGTTTAAAGGCCGGATTTCATTCGAAGTGATTTAGAATGATTTACTGACTAAAAGAGACGCAATAATATGACTTTAGGGCTAAAAAAATGGACTGTTGCCCTCAATAGATCAATTGCAAGTTATGCATGAAAGTCGTTTCTTAAATGCAAAAATAGAATTGGTTCGAAGTGCTTCCAAACAATTTAATAATATGAAAAGACTGAAAGATATGCTTTTTAAGGCTAAAATAATGCACTGTTGTCTTCAATAGATTAATTGCAGGGTATGTAAGAAAATCATGTTTGAAGGGCGAAAATAGAATTCGTTCGACTTAATTTAGAATGATTTAACGACTAGAAGATACTCATTGACATGACTTTAAGGCTAAACAAATGCATTGTTGCCTTCAATACATCAACTGCAAGTTATGCACGAAAGTCATGTTTAAAGGCCGAATTTCATTCGAAGTGATTTAGAATGATTTACTGACTAAAAGAGACGCAAAAATATGACTTTAAGGCTAAAAAAATGCATAGTTGCCTTCAATAGATCAATTGCAAGTTATGTATGAAAGTCATGTCTCAAATGCAAAAATAGAATTGGTTCGAAGTGCTTCCAAACAATTTAATGATATGAAAAGACTGAATGATATGCTTTTTAAGGCTAAAATAATGCACTGTTGTCTTCAACAGATTAATTGCAAGTTATGGAAGAAAATCATGTTTGAAGGGCGAAAATAGAATTCGTTTGACTTAATTTAGAATGATTTAACGACTAGAAGAGACTCATTGACATGACTTTAAGGCTAAACAAATGCATTGTTGGCTTCAATAGATCAACTGCAGGTTATGCACGAAAGTCATGTTTAAAGGCCGAATTTCATTCGAAGTGATTTAGAATGATTTACTAACAAAAATAGACTCAAAAATATGACTTTAAGGCTAAAAAAATGCATAGTTGCCTTCAATAGATCAATTGCAAGTTATGCATGAAAGTCGTGTCTTAAATGCAAAAATAGAATTGGTTCGAAGTGCTTCCAAACAATTTAATGATATGAAAGGACTGAATGATATGCTTTTTAAGGCTAAAATAATGCATTGTTGTCTTCAATGGATTAATTGCAAGTTATGTAATAAAATCATGTTTGAAGGGCGAAAATAGAATTCGTTCGACTTAATTTAGAATGATTTAACGCCTAGAAGAGACTCATTGACATGACTTTAAGGCTAAACAAATGCATTGTTGCCTTCAATCGATCAACCGCAAGTTATGCACGAAAGTGATGTTTAAAGGCCGAATTTCATTCGAAGTGATTTAGAATGATTTACTGACTAAAAGAGACGCAATAATATGATTTTAAGGCTAAAAAAATGCATAGTTGCCTTCAATAGATCAATTGCAAGTTATGTATGAAAGTCGTGTCTTAAATGCAAAAATAGAATTGGTTCGAAGTGCTTCCAAACAATTTAATGATATGAAAGGACTGAATGATATGCTTTTTAAGGCTAAAATAATGCATTGTTGTCTTCAATGGATTAATGGCAAGTTATGTAATAAAATCATGTTTGAAGGGCGAAAATAGAATTCGTTCGACTTAATTTAGAATGATTTAACGACTAGAAGAGACTCATTGACATGACTTTAAGGCTAAACAAATGCATTGTTGCCTTCAATAGATCAACTGCATGTTATGCACGAAAGTCATGTTTAAAGGCCGAATTTCATTCGAAGTGATTTAGAATGATTTACTGACTAAAAGAGACGCAATAATATGACTTTAGGGCTAAAAAAATGGATTGTTGCCCTCAATAGATCAATTGCAAGTTATGCATGAAAGTCGTTTCTTAAATGCAAAAATAGAATTGGTTCGAAGTGCTTCCAAACAATTTAATAATATGAAAAGACTGAAAGATATGCTTTTTAAGGCTAAAATAATGCACTGTTGTCTTCAATAGATTAATTGCAGGGTATGTAAGAAAATCATGTTTGAAGGGCGAAAATAGAATTCGTTCGACTTAATTTAGAATGATTTAACGACTAGAAGATACTCATTGACATGACTTTAAGGCTAAACAAATGCATTGTTGCCTTCAATACATCAACTGCAAGTTATGCACGAAAGTCATGTTTAAAGGCCGAATTTCATTCGAAGTGATTTAGAATGATTTACTGACTAAAAGAGACGCAAAAATATGACTTTAAGGCTAAAAAAATGCATAGTTGCCTTCAATAGATCAATTGCAAGTTATGTATGAAAGTCATGTCTCAAATGCAAAAATAGAATTGGTTCAAAGTGCTTCCAAACAATTTAATGATATGAAAAGACTGAATGATATGCTTTTTAAGGCTAAAATAATGCACTGTTGTCTTCAACAGATTAATTGCAAGTTATGAAAGAAAATCATGTTTGAAGGGCGAAAATAGAATTCGTTCGACTTAATTTAGAATGATTTAACGACTAGAAGAGACTCATTGACATGACTTTAAGGCTAAACAAATGCATTGTTGGCTTCAATAGATCAACTGCAGGTTATGCACGAAAGTCATGTTTAAAGGCCGAATTTCATTCGAAGTGATTTAGAATGATTTACTAACAAAAATAGACGCAAAAATATGACTTTAAGGCTAAAAAAATGCATAGTTGCCTTCAATAGATCAATTGCAAGTTATGTATGAAAGTCGTGTCTCAAATGCACAAATAGAATTGGTTCGAAGTGCTTCCAAACAATTTAATGATATGAAAAGACTGAATGATATGCTTTTTAAGGCTAAAATAATGCATTGTTGTCTTCAGTAGATTAATTGCAAGTTATGTAAGAAAATCATGTTTGAAGGGCGAAAATAGAATTCGTTCGACTTAATTTAGAATGATTTAACGACTAGAAGAGACTCATTGACATGACTTTAAGGCTAAACAAATGCATTGTTGCCTTCAATACATCAACTGCAAGTTTTGCACGAAAGTAATGTTTAAAGGCCGAATTTCATTCGAAGTGATGCAGAATGATTTACTGACTAAAATAGACGAAAAAATATGACTTTAAGGCTAAAAAAATGCATAGTTGCCTTCAATAGATCAATTGCAAGTTATGTATGAAAGTCGTGTCTCAAATGCACAAATAGAATTGGTTCGAAGTGCTTCCAAACAATTTAATGATATGAAAAGACTGAATGATATGTTTTTTAAGGCTAAAATAATGCATTGTTGTCTTCAATAGATTAATTGCAAGTTATGTAATAAAATCATGTTTGAAGGGCGGAAATAGAATTCGTTCGACTTAATTTAGAATGATTCAACGACTAGAAGAGACTCATTGACATGACTTTAAGGCTAAACAAATACATTTTTGCCTTCAATAGATCAACTCCAAGTTATGCACGAAAGTGATGTTTAAAGGCCGAATTTCATTCGAAGTGATTTAGAATGATTTACTGACTAAAAGAGACGCAATAATATGACTTTAAGGCTAAAAAAATGGATTGTTGCCTTCAACAGATCAATTGCAAGTTATGCATGAAAGTCGTGTCTTAAATGCAAAAATAGAATTGGTTTGAAGTGCTTCTAAACTATTTAATGATATGAAAAGACTGAATGATATGTTTTTTATGGCTAAAATAATGCATTGTTGTCTTCAATATATTAATTGCAAGTTATGTAAGAAAATCATGTTTGAAGGGCGTAAATAGAATTCGTTCGACTTAATTTTGAATGATTTAACGACTAGAATTGACTCATTGACATGACTTTAAGGCTAAACAAATGCATTGTTGCCTTCAATACATCAACTGCAAGTTATGCACGAAAGTGATGTTTAAAGGCCGAATTTCATTCGAAGTGATTTTGAATGATTTACTGACTAAAGTAGACGCAATAATATGACTTTAAGGCTAAAAAAATGCATAGTTGCCTTCAATAGATCAATTGCAAGTTATGTATGAAAGTCGTGTCTCAAATGCAAAAATAGAATTGGTTCGAAGTGCTTCGAAACAATTTAATGATATGAAAAGACTGAATGATATGCTTTTTAAGGCTAAAATAATGCACTGTTGTCTTCAATAGATTAATTGCAAGTTATGGAAGAAAATCATGTTTGAAGGGCGAAAATAGAATTCGTTCGACTTAATTTAGAATGATTTAACGACTAAAAGAGACTCATTGACATGACTTTAAGGCTAAACAAATGCATTGTTGCCTTCAATACATCAACTGCAAGTTATGCGCGAAAGTCATGTTTAAAGGCCGAATTTCATTCGAAGTGATCTAGAATGATTTACTGACTAAAATAGACGAAAAAATATGACTTTAAGGCTAAAAAAATGCATAGTTGCCTGCAATAGATCAATTGCAAGTTATGTATGAAAGTCGTGTCGCAAATGCACAAATAGAATTGGTTCGAAGTGCTTCCAAACAATTTAATGATATGAAACGACTGAATGATATGCTTTTTAAGGCTAAAATAATGCATTGTTGTCTTCTGTAGATTAATTGCAAGTTACGTAAGAAAATCATGTTTGAAGGGCGAAAATAGAATTCGTTCGACTTAATTTAGAATGATTTAACGACTAGAAGAGACTCATTGACATGACCTTAAGGCTAAACAAATGCATCGTTGCCTTCAATACATCAACTGCAAGTTATGCACGATAGTCATGTTTGAAGGCCGAATTTCATTCAAAGTGATTTAGAATGATTTACTGACTAAAAGAGACGCAAAAATATGACTTTAAGGCTAAAAAAATGCATAGTTGCCTTCAATAGATCAATTGCAAGTTATGTATGAAAGTTGTGTCTCAAATGCACAAATAGAATTGGTTCGAAGTGCTTCCAAAAAAATTAATGATATGAAAAGACTGAATGATATGCTTTTTACGGCTAAAATAATGCATTGTTGTCTTCCATAGATTAATTGCAACTTATGTAATAAAATCATGTTTGAAGGGCGAAAATAGAATTCGTTCGACTTAATTTAGAATGATTTAACGACGAGAAGAGACTCATTAACATGACTTTAAGGCTAAACAAATGCATTTTTGTCTTCAATAGATCAACTCCAAGTTCTGCACGAAAGTCATGTTTAAAGGCCGAATTTCATTCGAAGTGATTTAGAATGATTTACTGACTAAAAGAGATGCAAAAATATGACTTTAAGGCCAAAAAAATGGATTGTTGCATTCAATATATCAATTGCAAGTTATGCATGAAAGTCGTGTCTTAAATGCAAAAATGGAATTGGTTCGAAGTGCTCCCAAACAATTTAATGATATGAAAAGACTGAATGATATGCTTTTTAAGGCTAAAATAATGCACTGTTGTCTTCAATAGATTAATTGCAAGTTATGTAAGAAAATCATGTTTGAAGGGCGAAAATAGAATTCGTTCGACTTAATTTAGAATGATTTAACGACTAGAAGAGACTCATTGACATGACTTTAAGGCTAAAAAATGCATTGTTGCCTTCAATACATCAACTGCAAGTTATGCACGAAAGTCATGTTTAAAGGCCGAATTTCATTCGAAATGATTTAGAATGATTTACTGACTAAAAGAGACGCAAAAATATGACTTTAAGGCTTAAAAAATGCATAGTTGCCTTCAATAGATCAATTGCAAGTTATGTATGAAAGTCGTGTCTCAAATGCACAAATAGAATTGGTTCGAAGTGCTTGCAAACAATTTAATGATATGACAAGACTGAATGATATTCTTTTTAAGGCTAAAATAAGGCATTGTTGTTTTCAATAGATTAATTGCGAGTTATGTAATAAAATCATGTTTGAAGGGCGAAAATAGAATTTGTTCGACTTAATTTAGAATGATTTAACGATTAGTAGAGACTCATTAACATGACTTTAAGGCTAAACAAATGCATTTTTGCCTTCAATAGATCAACTCCAAGTTATGCACGAAAGTCATGTTTAAAGGCTGAATTTCATTCCAAGTGATTAAGAATGATTTACTGACAAAAAGAGACGCAAAAATATGACTTTAAGGCTAAAAAAATGCATAGTTGCCTTCAATAGATCAATTGCAAGTTATGTATGAAAGTCGTGTCGCAAATGCACAAATAGAATTGGTTCGAAGTGCTTCCAAACAATTTACTGATATGAAAAGACTGAATGATATGCTTTTTAAGGCTAAAATAATGCATTGTTGTCTTCAATAGATTAATTGCAAGTTATGTAATAAAATCATGTTTGAAGGGCGAAAATAGAATTCGTTCGACTTAATTTAGAATGATTCAACGACTAGAAGAGACTCATTGACATGACTTTAAGGCTAAACAAATACATTTTTGCCTTCAATAGATCAACTCCAAGTTATGCACGAAAGTGATGTTTAAAGGCCGAATTTCATTCGAAGTGATTTAGAATGATTTACTGACTAAAAGAGATGCAATAATATGACTTTAAGGCTAAGAAAATGGATTGTTGCCTTCAATAGATCAATTGCAAGTTATGCATGAAAGTCGTGTCTTAAATGCAAAAATAGAATTGGTTTGAAGTGCTTCTAAACTATTTAATGATATGAAAAGACTGAATGATATGCTTTTTATGGCTAAAATAATGCATTGTTGTCTTCAATATATTAATTGCAAGTTATGTAAGAAAATCATGTTTGAAGGGCGTAAATAGAATTCGTTCGACTTAATTTTGAATGATTTAACGACTAGAATTGACTCATTGACATGACTTTAAGGCTAAACAAATGCATTGTTGCCTTCAATACATCAACTGCAAGTTATGCACGAAAGTGATGTTTAAAGGCCGAATTTCATTCGAAGTGATTTTGAATGATTTACTGACTAAAGTAGACGCAATAATATGACTTTAAGGCTAAAAAAATGCATAGTTGCCTTCAATAGATCAATTGCAAGTTATGTATGAAAGTCGTGTCTCAAATGCAAAAATAGAATTGGTTCGAAGTGCTTCGAAACAATTTAATGATATGAAAAGACTGAATGATATGCTTTTTAAGGCTAAAATAATGAACTGTTGTCTTCAATAGATTAATTGCAAGTTATGGAAGAAAATCATGTTTGAAGGGCGAAAATAGAATTCGTACGACTTAATTTAGAATGATTTAACGACTAGAAGAGACTCATTGACATGACTTTAAGGCTAAACAAATGCATTGTTGCCTTCAATACATCAACTGCAAGTTATGCACGAAAGTCATGTTTAAAGGCTGAATTTCATTCGAAGTGATCCAGAATGATTTACTGACTAAAATAGACGAAAAAATATGACTTTAAGGCTAAAAAAATGCATAGTTGCCTGCAATAGATCAATTGCAAGTTATGTATGAAAGTCGTGTCGCAAATGCACAAATAGAATTGGTTCGAAGTGCTTCCAAACAATTTAATGATATGAAACGACTGAATGATATGCTTTTTAAGGCTAAAATAATGCATTGTTGTCTTCAGTAGATTAATTGCAAGTTATGTAAGAAAATCATGTTTGAAGGGCGAAAATAGAATTCGTTCGACTTAATTTAGAATGATTTAACGACTAGAAGAGACTCATTGACATGACCTTAAGGCTAAACAAATGCATCGTTGCCTTCAATACATCAACTGCAAGTTATGCACGATAGTCGTGTTTGAAGGCCGAATTTCATTCAAAGTGATTTAGAATGATTTACTGACTAAAAGAGACGCAAAAATATGACTTTAAGGCTAAAAAAATGCATAGTTGCCTTCAATAGATCAATTGCAAGTTATGTATGAAAGTTGTGTCTCAAATGCACAAATAGAATTGGTTCGAAGTGCTTCCAAAAAAATTAATGATATGAAAAGACTGAATGATATGCTTTTTACGGCTAAAATAATGCATTGTTGTCTTCCATAGATTAATTGCAACTTATGTAATAAAATCATGTTTGAAGGGCGAAAATAGAATTCGTTCGACTTAATTTAGAATGATTTAACGACGAGAAGAGACTCATTAACATGACTTTAAGGCTAAACAAATGCATTTTTGTCTTCAATAGATCAACTCCAAGTTATGCACGAAAGTCATGTTTAAAGGCCGAATTTCATTCGAAGTGATTTAGAATAATTTACTGACTAAAAGAGATGCAAAAATATGACTTTAAGGCTAAAAAAATGGATTGTTGCATTCAATATATCAATTGCAAGTTATGCATGAAAGTCGTGTCTCAAATGCACAAATAGAATTTGTTCGAAGTGCTTGCAAACAATTTAATGATATGACAAGACTGAATGATATTCTTTTTAAGGCTAAAATAAGGCATTGTTGTCTTCAATAGATTAATTGCAAGTTATGTAAGAAAATCATGTTTGAAGGGCGAAAATAGAATTCGTTCGACTTAATTTAGAATGATTTAACGACTAGAAGAGACTCATTGACATGACTTTAAGGCTAAAAAATGCATTGTTGCCTTCAATACATCAACTGCAAGTTATGCACGAAAGTCATGTTTAAAGGCCGAATTTCATTCGAAATGATTTAGAATGATTTACTGACTAAAAGAGACGCAAAAATATGACTTTAAGGCTTAAAAAATGCATAGTTGCCTTCAATAGATCAATTGCAAGTTATGTATGAAAGTCGTGTCTCAAATGCACAAATAGAATTGGTTCGAAGTGCTTGCAAACAATTTAATGATATGACAAGACTGAATGATATTCTTTTTAAGGCTAAAATAAGGCATTGTTGTTTTCAATAGATTAATTGCGAGTTATGTAATAAAATCATGTTTGAAGGGCGAAAATAGAATTTGTTCGACTTAATTTAGAATGATTTAACGATTAGTAGAGACTCATTAACATGACTTTAAGGCTAAACAAATGCATTTTTGCCTTCAATAGATCAACTCAAAGTTATGCACGAAAGTCATGTTTAAAGGCTGAATTTCATTCCAAGTGATTAAGAATGATTTACTGACTAAAAGAGACGCAAAAATATGACTTTAAGGCTAAAAAAATGCATAGTTGCCTTCAATAGATCAATTGCAAGTTATGTATGAAAGTCGTGTCGCAAATGCACAAATAGAATTGGTTCGAAGTGCTTCCAAACAATTTAATGATATGAAAAGACTGAATGATATGCTTTTTAAGGCTAAAATAATGCATTGTTGTCTTCAATAGATTAATTGCAAGTTATGTAATAAAATCATGTTTGAAGGGCGAAAATAGAATTCGTTCAACTTAATTTAGAATGATTTAACGACTAGAAGAGACTCATTGACATGACCTTAAGGCTAAACAAATGCATTGTTGCCTTCAATATATCAACTGCAAGTGATGCACGAAAGTGTTGTTTAAAGGCCGAATTTCATTCGAATTTCATTCGAATTTCATTCGAAGTGATTTAGAATGATTTACTGACTAAAAGAGACGCAATAATATGACTTTAAGGCTAAAAAAATGCATAGTTGCCTTCAATAGATCAATTGCAAGTTATGTAAGATAGTCGTGTCTTAAATGCAAAAATAGAATTGGTTCGAAGTGCTTCCAAACAATTTAATGATATGAAGAGATTGAATGATATGCTTTTTATGGCTAAAACAATGCATTGTTGTCTTCAATAGCCTAATTGCAAGTTATGTAATAAAATCATGTTTGAAGGGCGAAAATAGAATTCGTTCGACTTAATTTAGAATGATTTAACGACTAGAAGAGACTCATTTACATGACTTTAAGGCTAAACAAATGCATTGTTGCCTTCAATACATCAACTGCAAGTTATGCACGAAAGTCATGTTTAAAGGCCGAATTTCATTCGAAGTGATTTAGAATGACTTACTGACTAAAAGAGACGAAAAAATATGACTTTAAGGCTAAAAAAATGCATAGTTGCCTTCAATAGATCAATTGCAAGTTATGTATGAAAGTCGTGTCTCAAATGCACAAATAGAATTGGTTCGAAGTGCTTCCAAAAAATTTAATGATATGAAAAGACTGAATGATATGCTTTTTAAGGCTAAAATAATGCATTGTTGTCTTCAATAGATTAATTGCAAGTTATGTAATAAAATCATGTTTGAAGGGCGGAAATAGAATTCGTTCGACTTAATTTAGAATGATTTAACGACTAGAAGAGACTCATTCACATGACTTTAAGGCTAAACAAATACATTTTTGCCTTCAATAGATCAACTCCAAGTTATGCACGAAAGTGATGTTTAAAGGCCGAATTTCATTCGAAGTGATTTAGAATGATTTACTGACTAAAAGAGACGCAATAATATTACTTTAAGGCTAAAAAAAAGCATAGTTGCCTTCAATAGATCAATTGCAAGTTATGTATGAAAGTCGTGTCGCAAATGCACAAATAGAATTGGTTCGAAGTGCTTCCAAACAATTTAATGATATGAAAAGATTGAATGATATGCTTTTTATGGCTAAAACAATGCATTGTTGTCTTCAATAGCCTAATTGCAACTTATGTAATAAAATCATGTTTGAAGGGCGAAAATAGAATTCGTTCGACTTAATTTAGAATGATTTAACGACTAGAAGAGACTCATTGACATGACTTGAAGGCTAAACAAATTCATTGTTGCCTTCAATAGATCAACTGAAAGTTATGCACGAAAGTCATGTTTAAAGGCTTAATTTCATTCTAAGTGATTTAGAATGATTTACTGACTAAAAGAGATGCAAAAAATGACTTTAAGGCTAAAAAAATGCATAGTTGCCTTCAAAAGATCAATTGCAAGTTATGTATGAAAGTCGTGTCTCAAATGCACAAATAGAATTGGTTCGAAGTGCTTCCAAACAATTTAATGATATGAAAAGACTAAATGATATGCTTTTTAAGGCTAAAATAATGCATTGTTGTCTTCAATAGATTAATTGCAAGTTATGTAATAAAATCATGTTTGAAGGGCGAAAATAGAATTCGTTCGACTTAATTTAGAATGATTTAACGACTAGAAGAGACTCATTGACATGACTTTAAGGCTAAACAAATGCATTGTTGCCTTCAATAGTTCAGCTGCAAGTTTTGCACGAAAGTCATGTTTAAAGGCTTAATTTCATTCGAAGTGATTTAGAATGATTTACTGACTAAAAGAGATGCAAAAAATGACTTTAAGGCTAAAAAAATGCATAGTTGCCTTCAATAGATCAATTGCAAGTTATGTATGAAAGTCGTGTCTCAAATGCACAAATAGAATTGGTTCGAAGTGCTTCCAAACAATTTAATGATATGAAAACACTAAATGATATGCTTTTTAAGGCTAAAATAATGCATTGTTGTCTTCAATAGATTAATTGCAAGTTATGCAATAAAATCATGTTTGAAGGGTGAAAATAGAATTCGTTCGACTTAATTTAGAATGATTTAACGACTAGAAGAGACTCATTGACATGACTTTAAGGCTAAACAAATGCATTGTTGCCTTCAATAGATAAACTCCAAGTTATGCACGAAAGTCATGTTTAACGGCCAAATTTCATTCGAAGTGATTTAGAAAAATTAATGACTAAAAGAGATGCAATAATAAGACTTTAAGGCTAAAAAAATGCATAGTTGCCTTCAATAGATCAATTGTAAGTTATGTATGAAAGTCGTGTCTTAAATGCAAAAATAGAATTGGTTCGAAGTGCTTCCAAACAATTTAATGATATGAAAAGACTGAATGATATGCTTTTTAAGGCTAAAACAATGCATTGTTGTCTTCAATAGCCTAATTGCAAGTTATGTAATAAAATCATGTTTGAAGGGCGAAAATAGAATTCGTTCGACTTAATTTAGAATGATTTAACGACTAGAAGAGACTCATTGACATGACTTTAAGGCTAAACAAATTCATTGTTGCCTTCAATAGATCAGCTGCAAGTTATGCACGAAAGTCATGTTTAAAGGCTTAATTTCATTCTAAGTGATTTAGAATGATTTACTGACTAAAAGAGATGCAAAAAATGACTTTAAGGCTAAAAAAATGCATAGTTGCCTTCAATAGATCAATTGCAAGTTATGTATGAAAGTCGTGTCTCAAATGCACAAATAGAATTGGTTCGAAGTGCTTCCAAACAATTTAATGATATGAAAAGATTAAATGATATGCTTTTTAAGGCTAAAATAATGCATTGTTGTCTTCAATAGATTAATTGCAAGTTATGTAATAAAATCATGTTTGAAGGGCGAAAATAGAATTCGTTCGACTTAATTTGGAATGATTTAACGACTAGAAGAGACTCATTGACATGACTTTAAGGCTAAACAAATGCATTGTTGCCTTCAATAGATCAACTCCAAGTTATGCACGAAAGTCATGTTTAACGGCCGAATTTCATTCGAAGTGATTTAGAAAAATTAATGACTAAAAGAGATGCAATAATAAGACTTTAAGGCTAAAAAAATGCATAGTTGCCTTCAATAGATCAATTGTAAGTTATGTATGAAAGTCGTGTCTTAAATGCAAAAATAGAATTGGTTCGAAGTGCTTCCAAACAATTTAATGATATGAAAAGATTGAATGATATGTTTTTTATGGCTAAAACAATGCATTGTTGTCTTCAATAGCCTAATTGCAAGTTATGTAATAAAATCATGTTTGAAGGGCGAAAATAGAATTCGTTCGACTTAATTTAGAATGATTTAACGACTAGAAGAGACTCATTGACATGACTTTAAGGCTAAACAAATGCATTGTTACCTTCAACAGATCAACTGCAAGTTTTGCACGAAAGTCATGTTTAAAGGCTTAATTTCATTCGAAGTGATTTAGAATGATTTACTGACTAAAAGAGACGCAAAAATATGACTTTAAGGCTCAAAAAATGCATAGTTGCCTTCAATCGATCAATTGCAAGTTATTGAAAGTCGTGTCTCAAATGCACAAATAGAATTGGTTCGAAGTGCTTCCAAACAATTTAATGATATGGAAAGACTGAATGATATGCTTTTTAAGGCTAAAATAATGCATTGTTGTCTTCAATAGATTAATTGCAAGTTATGTAAGAAAATCATGTTTGAAGGGCGAAAATAGAATTCGTTCAACTTAATTTAATATGATTTAACGACTAGAAGAGACTCATTGACATGAGTTTAAGGCTCAACAAATGCATTGTTACCTTCAACAGATCAACAGCAAGTTTTGCACGAAAGTCATGTTTAAAAGCCGAATTTCATTCGAAGTGATTTAGAATGATTTACTGACTAAAAGCGACTCAATAATATGACTTTAAGGCTAAAAAAATGGATTGTTGCCTTCAATAGATCAATTGCAAGTTATGCATGAAATTCGTGTCTTAAATGCAAAAATAGAATTGGTTCGAAGTGCTTCCAAACAATTTAATGATATGAAAAGACTGAATGATATGCTTTTTATGGCTAAAACAATGCATTGTTGTCATCAATAGATTAATTGCAAGTTATGTAATAAAATCATGTTTGATCGGCGAAAATAGAATTCGTTCGACTTAATTTAGAATGATTTAACGACTAGAAGAGACTCATTGACATGACTTTAAGGCTAAACAAACGCATTGTTGCCTTCAATAGATCAACTGCAAGTTATGCACGAAAGTCATGTTTAAAGGCCGAATTTCATTCGAAGTGATTTAGAAAAATTAATGACTAAAAGAGATGCAATAATAAGACTTTAAGGCTAAAAAAATGCATAGGTGCCTTCAATAGATCAATTGCAAGTTCTGTATGAAAGTCGTGTCTCAAATGCACAAATAGAATTGGTTCGAAGTGCCTCCAAACAATTTAATGATATGAAAAGACTGAATGATATGCTTTTTAAGGTTGAAATAATGCATTGTTGTCCTCAATAGATTAATTGCAAGTTATGTAATAAAATCATGTTTGAAGGGCGAAAATAGAATTCATTCGACTTAATTTAGACTGATTTAACGACTAGAAGAGACTCATTGACATGACTTTAAGGCTAAACAAATACATTTTTGCCTTCAATAGATCAACTCCAAGTTATGCACGAAAGTGATGTTTAAAGGCCGAATTTCATTCGAAGTGATTTAGAATGATTTACTGACTAAAAGAGACGCAATAATATGACTTTAAGGCTAAAAAAATGGATTGTTGCCTTCAACAGATCAATTGCAAGTTATGCATGAAAGTCGTGTCTTAAATGCAAAAATAGAATTGGTTTGAAGTGCTTCTAAACAATTTAATGATATGAAAAGACTTAATGATATGCGTTTTAAGGCTAAAATAATGCATTGTTGTCTTCAATAGATTAATTGCAAGTTATGTAATAAAATCATGTTTGAAGGGCGAAAATAGAATTCGTTCGACTTAATTTTGAATGATTTAACGACTAGAAGAGACTCATTGACATGACTTTAAGGCTATAAAATGCATTGTTGCCTTCAATACATCAACTGCAAGTTATGCACGAAAGTCATGTTTAAAGGCCGAATTTCATTCGAAGTGATTTAGAATGATTTACTGACTAAAAGAGACGCAAAAATATGACTTTAAGGCTAAAAAAATGCATAGTTGCCTTCAATAGATCAATTGCAAGTTCTGTATGAAAGTTGTGTCTCAAATGCACAAATAGAATTGGTTCGAAGTGCTTCCAAACAATTTAATGATATGAAAAGATTGAATGATATGCTTTTTATGGCTAAAACAATGCATTGTTGTCTTCAATAGATTAATTGCAAATTATGTAAGAAAATCATGTTTGAAGGGCGAAAATAAAATTCGTTCGACTTAATTTAGAATGATTTAACGACGAGAAGAGACTCATTAACATGACTTTAAGGCTAAACAAATGCATTTTTGTCTTCAATAGATCAACTCCAAGTTATGCACGAAAGTCATGTTTAAAGGCCGAATTTCATTCGAAGTGATTTAGAATGATTTACTGACTAAAAGAGATGCAAAAATATGACTTTAAGGCTAAAAAAATGGATTGTTGCATTCAATATATCAATTGCAAGTTATGCATGAAAGTCGTGTCTTAAATGCAAAAATGGAATTGGTTCGAAGTGCCCCCAAACAATTTAATGATATGAAAAGACTGAATGATATGCTTTTTAAGGCTAAAATAATGCACTGTTGTCTTCAATAGATTAATTGCAAGTTATGTAAGAAAATCATGTTTGAAGGGCGAAAATAGAATTCGTTCGACTTAATTTAGAATGATTTAACGACTAGAAGAGACTCATTGACATGACTTTAAGGCTAAAAAATGCATTGTTGCCTTCAATACATCAACTGCAAGTTATGCACGAAAGTCATGTTTAAAGGCCGAATTTCATTCGAAATGATTTAGAATGATTTACTGACTAAAAGAGACGCAAAAATATGACTTTAAGGCTTAAAAAATGCATAGTTGCCTTCAATAGATCAATTGCAAGTTATGTATGAAAGTCGTGTCTCAAATGCACAAATAGAATTTGTTCGAAGTGCTTGCAAACAATTTAATGATATGACAAGACTGAATGATATTCTTTTTAAGGCTAAAATAAGGCATTGTTGTTTTCAATAGATTAATTGCGAGTTATGTAATAAAATCATGTTTGAAGGGCGAAAATAGAATTCGTTCGACTTAATTTAGAATGATTTAACGATTAGTAGAGACTCATTAACATGACTTTAAGGCTAAACAAATGCATTTTTGCCTTCAATAGATCAACTCCAAGTTATGCACGAAAGTCATGTTTAAAGGCTGAATTTCATTCCAAGTGATTAAGAATGATTTACTGACTAAAAGAGACGCAAAAATATGACTTTAAGGCTAAAAAAATGCATAGTTGCCTTCAATACATCAATTGCAAGTTATGTATGAAAGTCGTGTCGCAAATGCACAAATAGAATTGGTTCGAAGTGCTTCCAAACAATTTACTGATATGAAAAGACTGAATGATATGCTTTTTAAGGCTAAAATAATGCATTGTTGTCTTCAATAGATTAATTGCAAGTTATGTAATAAAATCATGTTTGAAGGGCGAAAATAGAATTCGTTCGACTTAATTTAGAATGATTCAACGACTAGAAGAGACTCATTGACATGACTTTAAGGCTAAACAAATACATTTTTGCCTTCAATAGATCAACTCCAAGTTATGCACGAAAGTGATGTTTAAAGGCCGAATTTCATTCGAAGTGATTTAGAATGATTTACTGACTAAAAGAGACGCAATAATATGACTTTAAGGCTAAAAAAATGGATTGTTGCCTTCAATAGATCAATTGCAAGTTATGCATGAAAGTCATGTCTTAAATGCAAAAATAGAATTGGTTTGAAGTGCTTCTAAACTATTTAATGATATGAAAAGACTGAATGATATGCTTTTTATGGCTAAAATAATGCATTGTTGTCTTCAATATATTAATTGCAAGTTATGTAAGAAAATCATGTTTGAAGGGCGTAAATAGAATTCGTTCGACTAAATTTTGAATGATTTAACGACTAGAATTGACTCATTGACATGACTTTAAGGCTAAACAAATGCATTGTTGCCTTCAATACATCAACTGCAAGTTATGCACGAAAGTGATGTTTAAAGGCCGAATTTCATTCGAAGTGATTTTGAATGATTTACTGACTAAAAGCGACTCAATAATATGACTTTAAGGCTAAAAAAATGGATTGTTGCCTTCAATAGATCAATTGCAAGTTATGCATGAAATTCGTGTCTTAAATGCAAAAATAGAATTGGTTTGAAGTGCTTCTAAACTATTTAATGATATAAAAAGACTGAATGATATGCTTTTTAAGGCTAAAATAATGCACTGTTGTCTTCAATAGATTAATTGCAAGTTATGTAAGAAAATCATGTTTGAACGGCGAAAATAGAATTCGTTCGACTTAATTTAGAATGATTTAACGACTAGAAGAGACTCATTGACATGACTTTAAGGCTAAACAAATGCATTGTTGCCTTCAATACATCAACTGCAAGTTATGCACGAAAGTCATGTTTAAAGGCCGAATTTCATTCGAAGTGATCTAGAATGATTTACTGACTAAAATAGACGAAAAAATATGACTTTAAGGCTAAAAAAATGCATAGTTGCCTGCAATAGATCAATTGCAAGTTATGTATGAAAGTCGTGTCGCAAATGCACAAATAGAATTGGTTCGAAGTGCTTCCAAACAATTTAATGATATGAAACGACTGAATGATATGCTTTTTAAGGCTAAAATAATGCATTGTTGTCTTCAGTAGATTAATTGCAAGTTATGTAAGAAAATCATGTTTGAAGGGCGAAAATAGAATTCGTTCGACTTAATTTAGAATGATTTAACGACTAGAAGAGACTCATTGACATGACCTTAAGGCTAAACAAATGCATCGTTGACATCAATACATCAACTGCAAGTTATGCACGATAGTCGTGTTTGAAGGCCGAATTTCATTCAAAGTGATTTAGAATGATTTACTGACTAAAAGAGACGCAAAAATATGACTTTAAGGCTAAAAAAATGCATAGTTGCCTTCAGTAGATCAATTGCAAGTTATGTATGAAAGTTGTGTCTCAAATGCACAAATAGAATTGGTTCGAAGTGCTTCCAAAAAAATTAATGATATGAAAAGACTGAATGATATGCTTTTTACGGCTAAAATAATGCATTGTTGTCTTCCATAGATTAATTGCAACTTATGTAATAAAATCATGTTTGAAGGGCGAAAATAGAATTCGTTCGACTTAATTTAGAATGATTTAACGACGAGAAGAGACTCATTAACATGACTTTAAGGCTAAACAAATGCATTTTTGTCTTCAATAGATGACCTCCAAGTTATGCACGAAGGTCATGTTTAAAGGCCGAATTTCATTCGAAGTGATTTAGAATGATTTACTGACTAAAAGAGATGCAAAAATATGACTTTAAGGCTAAAAAAATGGATTGTTGCATTCAATATATCAATTGCAAGTTATGCATGAAAGTCGTGTCTTAAATGCAAAAATAGAATTGGTTCGAAGTGCTCCCAAACAATTTAATGATATGAAAAGACTGAATGATATGCTTTTTAAGGCTAAAATAATGCACTGTTGTCTTCAATAGATTAATTGCAAGTTATGTAAGAAAATCATGTTTGAAGGGCGAAAATAGAATTCGTTCGACTTAATTTAGAATGATTTAACGACTAGAAGAGACTCATTGACATGACTTTAAGGCTAAAAAATGCATTGTTGCCTTCAATACATCAACTGCAAGTTATGCACGAAAGTCATGTTTAAAGGCCGAATTTCATTCGAAATGATTTAGAATGATTTACTGACTAAAAGAGACGCAAAAATATGACTTTAAGGCTTAAAAAATGCATAGTTGCCTTCAATAGATCAATTGCAAGTTATGTATGAAAGTCGTGTCTCAAATGCACAAATAGAATTGGTTCGAAATGCTTCCAAACAATTTAATGATATGAAAAGACTGAATGATATGCTTTTTAAGGCTAAAATAATGCATTGTTGTCTTCAATAGATTAATTAAAAGTTATGTAATAAAATCATGTTTGAAGGGCGAAAATAGAATTCGTTCGACTTAATTTTGAATGATTTAACGACTAGAAGAGACTCATTGACATGACTTTAAGGCTAAACAAATACATTTTTGCCTTCAATAGATCAACTCCAAGTTATGCACGAAAGTGATGTTTAAAGGCCGAATTACATTCGAAGTGATTTAGAATGATTTACTAACTAAAAGAGACGCAATAATATGACTTTAAGGCTAAAAAAATGCATAGTTGCCTTCAATAGATCAATTGCAAGTTATGTATGAAAGTCGTGTCTTAAATGCAAAAATAGAATTGGTTCGAAGTGCTTCCAAACAATTTAATGATATGGAAAGATTGAACGATATGCTTTTTATGGCTAAAACAATGCATTGTTGTCTTCAATAGCCTAATTGCAAGTTATGTAATAAAATCATGTTTGAAGGGCGAAAATAGAATTCGTTCGACTTAATTTAGAATGATTTAACGACTAGAAGAGACTCACTGACATGACTTTAAGGCTAAACAAACGCATTGTTGCCTTCAATAGTTCAACTGCAAGTTATGCACGAAAGTCATGTTTGACGGCCGAATTTCATTCGAAGTGATTTAGAAAAATTAATGACTAAAAGAGATGCAATAATAAGACTTTAAGGCTAAAAAAATGCATAGGTGCCTTCAATAGATCAATTGCAAGTTCTGTATGAAAGTCGTGTCTCAAATGCACAAATAGAATTGGTTCGAAGTGCCTCCAAACAATTTAATGATATGAAAAGACTGAATGATATGCTTTTTAAGGCTAAAATAATGCATTGTTGTCTTCAATAGATTAATTGCAAGTTATGTAATAAAATCATGTTTGAAGGGCGAAAATAGAATTCGTTCGACTTAATTTAGAATGATTTAACGACTAGAAGAGACTCATTGACATGACTTTAAGGCTAAACAAATGCATTTTTGCCTTCAATAGATCAACTCCAAGTTATGCACGAAAGTGATGTTTAAAGGCCGAATTTCATTCGAAGTGATTAAGAATGATTACTGACTAAAAGAGACGCAATAATATGACTTTAAGGCTAAAAAAATGCATAGTTGCCTTCAATAGATCAATTGCAAGTTATGTATGAAAGTCGTGTCTTAAATGCAAAAATAGAATTGGTTCGAAGTGCTTCCAAACAATTTAATGATATGAAAAGATTGAATGATATGCTTTTTATGGCTAAAACAATGCATTGTTGTCTTCAATAGCCTAATTGCAAGTTATGTAATAAAATCATGTTTGAAGGGCGAAAATAGAATTCGTTCGACTTAATTTAGAATGATTTAACGACTAGAAGAGACTCATTGACATGACTTTAAGGCTAAAGAAATGTATTGTTGCCTTCAATAGATCAACTGCAAGTTTTGCACGAAAGTCATGTTTTACGGCCGAATTTCATTCGAAGTGATTTAGAAAAATTAATGACTAAAAGAGATGCAATAATAAGACTTTAAGGCTAAAAAAATGCATAGGTGCCTTTAATAGATCAATTGCAAGTTCTGTATGAAAGTCGTGTCTGAAATGCACTTCGAAGTGCTTCCAAACAATTTAATGATATGAAAAGACTGAATGATATGCTTTTTATGGCTAAAATATCGCATTGTTGTCTTCAATAGATTAATTGCAAGTTATGTAATAAAATCATGTTTGAAGGGCGAAAATAGAATTCGTTCGACTTAATTTAGAATGATTTAACGACTAGAAGAGACTCATTGACATGACTTTAAGGCTAAACAAATGCATTTTTGCCTTCAATAGATCAACTCCAAGTTATGCACGAAAGTGATGTTTAAAGGCCGAATTTCATTCGAAGTGATTAAGAATGATTACTGACTAAAAGAGACGCAATAATATGACTTTAAGGCTAAAAAAATGCATAGTTGCCTTCAATAGATCAATTGCAAGTTATGTATGAAAGTCGTGTCTTAAATGCAAAAATAGAATTGGTTCGAAGTGCTTCCAAACAATTTAATGATATGAAAAGATTGAATGATATGCTTTTTATGGCTAAAACAATGCATTGTTGTCTTCAATAGCCTAATTGCAAGTTATGTAATAAAATCATGTTTGAAGGGCGAAAATAGAATTCGTTCGACTTAATTTAGAATGATTTAACGACTAGAAGAGACTCATTGACATGACTTTAAGGCTAAACAAACGCATTGTTGCCTTCAATAGATCAACTGCAAGTTATGCACGAAAGTCATGTTTTACGGCCGAATTTCATTCGAAGTGATTTAGAAAAATTAATGACTAAAAGAGATGCAATAATAAGACTTTAAGGCTAAAAAAATGCATAGGTGCCTTCAATAGATCAATTGCAAGTTCTGTATGAAAGTCGTGTCTCAAATGCACAAATAGAATTGGTTCGAAGTGCCTCCAAACAATTTAATGATATGAAAAGACTGAATGATATGCTTTTTAAGGCTAAAATAATGCATTGTTGTCTTCAATAGATTAATTGCAAGTTATGTAATAAAATCATGTTTGAAGGGCGAAAATAGAATTCATTCGACTTAATTTAGACTGATTTAACGACTAGAAGAGACTCATTAACATGACTTTAAGGCTAAACAAATGCATTTTTGCCTTCAATAGATCAACTCCAAGTTATGCACGAAAGTCATGTTTAAACGCCGAATTTCATTCGAAGTGATTTAGAATGATTTACTGACTAAAAGAGACGCAAAAATATGACTTTAAGGCTAAAAAAATGCATAGTTGCCTTCAATAGATCAATTGCAAGTTATGTATGAAAGTCGTGTCTTAAATGCACAAATAGAATTGGTTCGAAGTCCTTCCAAACAATTTAATGTTATGAAAAGACTGAATGATATGCTTTTTAAGGCTAAAATAATGCATTGTTGTCTTCAATAGATTAATTGCAAGTTATATAATAAAATCATGTTTGAAGGGCGAAAATAGAATTCGTTCGACTTAATTTTGAATGATTTAACGACTAGAAGAGACTCATTGACATGACTTTAAGGCTAAACAAATATATTTTTGCCTTCAATAGATCAACTCCAAGTTATGCACGAAAGTGATGTTTAAAGGCCGAATTTCATTCGAAGTGATTTAGAATGATTTACTGACTAAAAGAGACGCAATAATATGACATTAAGGCTAAAAAAATGCATAGTTGCCTTCAATAGATCAATTGCAAGTTATGTATGAAAGTCGTGTCTCAAATGCACAAATAGAATTGGTTCGAAGTGCTTCCAAACAATTTAATGATATGAAAAGACTGAATGATACGCTTTTTAAGGCTAAAATAATGCATTGTTGTCTTCAATAGATTAATTGCAAGTTATATAATAAAATCATGTTTGAAGGGCGAAAATAGAATTCATTCGACTTAATTTAGACTGATTTAACGACTAGAAGAGACTCATTGACATGACTTTAGGGCTAAACAAATGCATTTTTGCCTTCAATAGATCAACTCCAAGTTATGCACGAAACTCATGTTTAAAGGCCGAATTTCATTCGAAGTGATTTAGAATGATTTACTGACTAAAAGAGACGCAACAATATGACTTTAAGGCTAAAAAAATGCATAGTTGCCTTCAATAGATCAATTGCAAGTTATGTATGAAAGTCGGGTCTTAAATGCAAAAATAGAATTGGTTCGAAATGCTTCCAAACAATTTAATGATATGAAAAGACTGAATGATGTGCTTTTTATGGCTAAAATAATGCATTGTTGTCTTCAATAGATTAATTGCAAGTTATGTAATAAAATCATGTTTGAAGGGCGAAAATAAAATTCGTTCGACTTAATTTTGAATGATTTAACGACTAGAAGAGACTCATTGACATGACTTTAAGGCTAAACAAATACATTTTTGCCTTCAATAGATCAACTCCAAGTTATGCACGAAAGTGATGTTTAAAGGCCGAATTACATTCGAAGTGATTTAGAATGATTTACTAACTAAAAGAGACGCAATAATATGACTTTAAGGCTAAAAAAATGCATAGTTGCCTTCAATAGATCAATTGCAAGTTATGTATGAAAGTCGTGTCTTAAATGCAAAAATAGAATTGGTTCGAAGTGCTTCCAAACAATTTAATGATATGAAAAGATTGAACGATATGCTTTTTATGGCTAAAACAATGCATTGTTGTCTTCAATAGCCTAATTGCAAGTTATGTAATAAAATCATGTTTGAAGGGCGAAAATAGAATTCGTTCGACTTAATTTAGAATGATTTAACGACTAGAAGAGACTCACTGACATGACTTTAAGGCTAAACAAACGCATTGTTGCATTCAATAGATCAACTGCAAGTTATGCACGAAAGTCATGTTTGACGGCCGAATTTCATTCGAAGTGATTTAGAAAAATTAATGACTAAAAGAGATGCAATAATAAGACTTTAAGGCTAAAAAAATGCATAGGTGCCTTCAATAGATCAATTGCAAGTTCTGTATGAAAGTCGTGTCTCAAATGCACAAATAGAATTGGTTCGAAGTGCCTCCAAACAATTTAATGATATGAAAAGACTGAATGATATGCTTTTTAAGGATAAAATAATGCATTGTTGTCTTCAATAGATTAATTGCAAGTTATGTAATAAAATCATGTTTGAAGGGCGAAAATAGAATTCGTTCGACTTAATTTAGAATGATGTAACGACTAGAAGAGACTCATTGACATGACTTTAAGGCTAAACAAATGCATTTTTGCCTTCAATAGATCAACTCCAAGTTATGCACGAAAGTGATGTTTAAAGGCCGAATTTCATTCAAGGTGATTTAGAATGATTTACTGACTAAAAGAGACGCAATAATATGACTTTAAGGCTAAAAAAATGCATAGTTGCCTTCAATAGATCAATTGCAAGTTATGTATGAAAGTCGTGTCTCAAATGCACTTCGTAGTGCTTCCAAACAATTTAATGATATGAAAAGACTGAATGATATGCTTTTTATGGCTAAAATATCGCATTGTTGTCTTCAATAGATTAATTGCAAGTTATGTAATAAAATCATGTTTGAAGGGCGAAAATAGAATTCGTTCGACTTAATTTAGAATGATTTAACGACTAGAAGAGACTCATTGACATGACTTTAAGGCTAAACAAATGCATTTTTGCCTTCAATAGATCAACTCCAAGTTATGCACGAAAGTGATGTTTAAAGGCCGAATTTCATTCGAAGTGATTAAGAATGATTACCGACTAAAAGAGACGCAATAATATGACTTTAAGGCTAAAAAAATGCATAGTTGCCTTCAATAGATCAATTGCAAGTTATGTATGAAAGTCGTGTCTTAAATGCAAAAATAGAATTGGTTCGAAGTGCTTCCAAACAATTTAATGATATGAAAAGATTGAATGATATGCTTTTTATGGCTAAAACAATGCATTGTTGTCTTCAATAGCCTAATTGCAAGTTATGTAATAAAATCATGTTTGAAGGGCGAAAATAGAATTCGTTCGACTTAATTTAGAATGATTTAACGACTAGAAGAGACTCATTGACATGACTTTAAGGCTAAACAAACGCATTGTTGCCTTCAATAGATCAACTGCAAGTTATGCACGAAAGTCATGTTTTACGGCCGAATTTCATTCGAAGTGATTTAGAAAAATTAATGACTAAAAGAGATGCAATAATAAGACTTTAAGGCTAAAAAAATGCATAGGTGCCTTCAATAGATCAATTGCAAGTTCTGTATGAAAGTCGTGTCTCAAATGCACAAATAGAATTGGTTCGAAGTGCCTCCAAACAATTTAATGATATGAAAAGACTGAATGATATGCTTTTTAAGGCTAAAATAATGCATTGTTGTCTTCAATAGATTAATTGCAAGTTATGTAATAAAATCATGTTTGAAGGGCGAAAATAGAATTCATTCGACTTAATTTAGACTGATTTAACGACTAGAAGAGACTCATTAACATGACTTTAAGGCTAAACAAATGCATTTTTGCCTTCAATAGATCAACTCCAAGTTATGCACGAAAGTCATGTTTAAACGCCGAATTTCATTCGAAGTGATTTAGAATGATTTACTGACTAAAAGAGACGCAAAAATATGACTTTAAGGCTAAAAAAATGCATAGTTGCCTTCAATAGATCAATTGCAAGTTATGTATGAAAGTCGTGTCTTAAATGCACAAATAGAATTGGTTCGAAGTCCTTCCAAACAATTTAATGTTATGAAAAGACTGAATGATATGCTTTTTAAGGCTAAAATAATGCATTGTTGTCTTCAATAGATTAATTGCAAGTTATATAATAAAATCATGTTTGAAGGGCGAAAATAGAATTCGTTCGACTTAATTTTGAATGATTTAACGACTAGAAGAGACTCATTGACATGACTTTAAGGCTAAACAAATATATTTTTGCCTTCAATAGATCAACTCCAAGTTATGCACGAAAGTGATGTTTAAAGGCCGAATTTCATTCGAAGTGATTTAGAATGATTTACTGACTAAAAGAGACGCAAAAATATGACATTAAGGCTAAAAAAATGCATAGTTGCCTTCAATAGATCAATTGCAAGTTATGTATGAAAGTCGTGTCTTAAATGCAAAAATAGAATTGGTTCGCAGTGCTTCCAAACAGTTTAATGATATGAAAAGATTGAATGACATGCTTTTTATGGCTAAAACAATGCATTGTTGTCTTCAATAGATTAATTGCAAATTATGTAAGAAAATCATGTTTGAAGGGCGAAAATAAAATTCGTTCGACTTAATTTAGAATGATTTAACGACTAGAAGAGACTCATAGACATGACTTTAAGGCTAAACAAATACATTTTTGCCTTCAATAGATCAACTCCAAGTTATGCACGAAAGTGATGTTTAAAGGCCGAATTTCATTCAAGGTGATTTAGAATGATTTACTGACTAAAAGAGACGCAATAATATGACTTTAAGGCTAAAAAAATGCATAGTTGCCTTCAATAGATCAATTGCAAGTTATGTATGAAAGTCGTGTCTTAAATGCAAAAATAGAATTGGTTCGCAGTGCTTCCAAACAGTTTAATGATATGAAAAGATTGAATGACATGCTTTTTATGGCTAAAACAATGCATTGTTGTCTTCAATAGATTAATTGCAAGTTAGGTAATAAAATCATGTTTGAAGGGCGAAAATAGAATTCGTTCGACTTAATTTTGAATGATTTAACGACTAGAAGAGACACATTGACATGACTTTAAGGCTAAACAAATACATTTTTTCCTTCAATAGATCAACTCCAAGTTATGCACGAAAGTGATGTTTAAAGGCCGAATTTCATTCGAAGTGATTTAGAATGATTTACTGACTAAAAGAGACGCCATAATATGACTTTAAGGCTAAAAAAATGCATAGTTGCCTTCAATAGATCAATTGCAAGTTATGTATGAAAGTCGTGTCTCAAATGCACAAATAGAATTGGTTCGAAATGCTTCCAAACAATTTAGTGATATGAAAAGACTGAATGATATGCTTTTTAAGGCTAAAATAATGCATTGTTGTCTTCAATAGATTAATTGCAAGTTATGTAATAAAATCATGTTTGAAGGGCGAAAATAGAATTCGTTCGACTTAATTTTGAATGATTTAACGACTAGAAGAGACTCATTGAGATGACTTTAAGGCTAAACAAATGCATTTTTGCCTTCAATAGATCAACTCCAAGTTATGCACGAAAGTGATGTTTAAAGGCCGAATTTCATTCAAGGTGATTTAGAATGATTTACTGACTAAAAGAGACGCAATAATATGACTTTAAGGCTAAAAAAATGCATAGTTGCCTTCAATAGATCAATTGCAAGTTATGTATGAAAGTCGTGTCTTAAATGCAAAAATAGAATTGGTTCGCAGTGCTTCCAAACAGTTTAATGATATGAAAAGATTGAATGACATGCTTTTTATGGCTAAAACAATGCATTGTTGTCTTCAATAGATTAATTGCAAGTTAGGTAATAAAATCATGTTTGAAGGGCGAAAATAGAATTCGTTCGACTTAATTTTGAATGATTTAACGACTAGAAGAGACTCATTGACATGACTTTAAGGCTAAACAAATATATTTTTGCCTTCAATAGATCAACTCCAAGTTATGCACGAAAGTCATGTTTAAAGGCCGAATTTCATTCGAAGTGATTTAGAATGATATACTGACTGAAAGAGACGCCATAATATGACTTTAAGGCCAGAAAAATGCATAGTTGCCTTCAATAGATCAATTGCAAGTTATGTATGAAAGTCGTGTCTCAAATGCACAAATAGAATTGGTTCGAAATGCTTCCAAACAATTTAGTGATATGAAAAGATTGAATGACATGCTTTTTATGGCTAAAACAATGCATTGTTGTCTTCAATAGATTAATTGCAAGTTAGGTAATAAAATCATGTTTGAAGGGCGAAAATAGAATTCGTTCGACTTAATTTTGAATGATTTAACGACTAGAAGAGACTCATTGAGATGACTTTAAGGCTAAACAAATGCATTTTTGCCTTCAATAGATCAACTCCAAGTTATGCACGAAAGTGATGTTTAAAGGCCGAATTTCATTCGAAGTGATTTAGAATGATTTACTGACTAAAAGAGACGCCATAATATGACTTTAAGGCTAAAAAAATGCATAGTTGCCTTCAATAGATAAATTGCAAGTTATGTATGAAAGTCGTGTCTCAAATGCACAAATAGAATTGGTTCGAAATGCTTCCAAACAATTTAGTGATATGAAAAGACTGAATGATATGCTTTTTAAGGCTAAAATAATGCATTGTTGTCTTCAATAGATTAATTGCAAGTTATGTAATAAAATCATGTTTGAAGGGCGAAAATAGAATTCGTTCGACTTAATTTTGAATGATTTAACGACTAGAAGAGACTCATTGACATGACCTTAAGGCTAAACACATACATTTTTGCCTTCAATAGATCAACTCCAAGTTATGGACGAAAGTGATGTTTAAAGGCCGAATTTCATTCGAAGTGATTTAGAATGATTTACTGACTAAAAGAGACGCAATAATATGACTTTAAGGCTAAAAAAATGCATAGTTGCCTTCAATAGATCAATTGCAAGTTATGTATGAAAGTCGTGTCTTAAATGCACAAATAGAATTGGTTCGAAGTGCTTCCAAACAATTTAATGATATGAAAAGACTGAATGATATGCTTTTTAAGGCTAAAATAATGCATTGTTGTCTTCAGTAGATTAATTGGAAGTTATGTAATAAAATCATGTTTGAAGGGCGAAAATAGAATTCGTTCGACTTAATTTTGAATGATTTAACGACTAGAAGAGACTCATTGACATGACTTTAGGGCTAAACAAATGCATTTTTGCCTTCAATAGATCAACTCCAAGTTATGCACGAAAGTGATGTTTAAAGGCCGAATTTCATTCGAAGTGATTTAGAATGATTTACTGACTAAAAGAGACGCAATAATATGACTTTAAGGCTAAAAAAATGCATAGTTGCCTTCAATAGATCAATTGCAAGTTATGGATGAAAGTCGTGTCTCAAATGCACAAATAGAATTGGTTCGAAATGCTTCCAAACAATTTAATGATATGAAAAGACTGAATGATCTGCTTTTTGAGGCTAAAATAATGCATTGTTGTCTTCAATAGATTAATTGCAAGTTATGTAATAAAATCATGTTTGAAGGGCGAAAATAGAATTCGTTCGACTTAATTTTGAATGATTTAACGACTAGAAGAGACTCATTGACATGACTTTAAGGCTAAACAAATACATTTTTGCCTTCAATAGATCAACTCCAAGTTATGCACGAAAGTGATGTTTAAAGGCCGAATTTCATTCGAAGTGATTTAGAATGATTTACTGACTAAAAGAGACGCAATAGTATGACTTTAAGGCTAAACAAATGCATAATTGCCTTCAATATATCAATTGCAAGTTATGTATGAAAGTCGTGTCTTAAATGCAAAAATAGAATTGGTTCTAAGTGCTTCCAAACAATTTAATGATATGAAAAGATTGAATGATATGCTTTTTATGGCTAAAACAATGCCTTGTTGTCTTCAATAGCCTAATTGCAAGTTATGTAATAAAATCATGTTTGAAGGGCGAAAATAGAATTCGTTCGACTTAATTTAGAATGATTTAACGACTAGAAGAGACTCACTGACATGACTTTAAGGCTAAACAAACGCATTGTTGCCTTCATTAGATCAACTGCAAGTTATGCACGAAAGTCATGTTTAACGGCCGAATTTCATTCGAAGTGATTTAGAAAAATTAATGACTAAAAGAGATGCAATAATAAGACTTTAAGGCTAAAAAAATGCATAGGTGCCTTCAATAGATCAATTGCAAGTTCTGTATGAAAGTCGTGTCTCAAATGCACAAATAGAATTGGTTCGAAGTGCTTCCAAACAATTTAATGATATGAAAAGACTGAATGATATGTTTTTTAAGGCTAAAATAATGCATTGTTGTCTTCAATAGCCTAATTGCAAGTTATGTAATAAAATCATGTTTGAAGGGCGAAAATAGAATTCGCTTGACTTAATTTAGAATGATTTAACGACTAGAAGAGACTCATTGACATGACTTTAAGGCTAAACAAATGCATTGTTGCCTTCAATAGATCAACTCCAAGTTTTGCACGAAAGTCATGTTTAAAGGCTTAATTTCCTTCGAAGTGATTTAGAATGATTTACTGACTAAAAGAGACGCAAAAATTTGACTTTAAGGCTAAAAAAATGCATAGTTGCCTTCAATAGATCAATTGCAAGTTATGTATGAAAGTCGTGTCTCAAATGCACAAATACAATTGGTTCGAAGTGCTTCCAAACAATTTAATGATATGAAAAGACTGAATGATATGCTTTTTAAGGCTAAAATAATGCATTGTTGTCTTCAGTAGATTAATTGGAAGTTATGTAATAAAATCACGTTTGAAGGGCGAAAATAGAATTCGTTCGACTTAATTTTGAATGATTTAACGACTAGAAGAGACTCATTGACATGACTTTAGGGCTAAACAAATGCATTTTTGCCTTCAATAGATCAACTCCAAGTTATGCACGAAAGTGATGTTTAAAGGCCGAATTTCATTCGAAGTGATTTAGAATGATTTACTGACTAAAAGAGACGCAATAATATGACTTTAAGGCTAAAAAAATGCATAGTTGCCTTCAATAGATCAATTGCAAGTTATGTATGAAAGTCGTGTCTCAAATGCACAAATAGAATTGGTTCGAAGTGCTTCCAAACAATTTAATGATATGAAAAGATTGAATGATATGCTTTTTATGGCTAAAACAATGCATTGTTGTCTTCAATAGCCTAATTGCAAGTTATGTAATAAAATCATGTTTGAAGGGCGAAAATAGAATTCGTTCGACTTAATTTAGAATGATTTAACGACTAGAAGAGACTCATTGACATGACTTTAAGGCTAAACAAACGCATTGTTTCCTTCATTAGATCAACTGCAAGTTATGCACGAAAGTCATGTTTAACGGCCGAATTTCATTCGAAGTGATTTAGAAAAATTAATGACTAAAAGAGATGCAATAATAAGACTTTAAGGCTAAAAAAATGCATAGGTGCCTTCAATAGATCAATTGCAAGTTCTGTATGAAAGTCGTGTCTCAAATGCACAAATAGAATTGGTTCGAAGTGCTTCCAAACAATTTAATGATATGAAAAGATTGAATGATATGCTTTTTATGGCTAAAACAATGCCTTGTTGTCTTCAATAGCCTAATTGCAAGTTATGTAATAAAATCATGTTTGAAGGGCGAAAATAGAATTCGTTTGACTTAATTTAGAATGATTTAACGACTAGAAGAGACTCATTGACATGACTTTAAGGCTTAACAAATGCATTGTTGCCTTCAATAGATCAACTCCAAGTTTTGCACGAAAGTCATGTTTAAAGGCTTAATGTCATTCGAAGTGATTTAGAATGATTTACTGACTAAAAGAGACGCAAAAATATGACTTTAAGGCTAAAAAAATGCATAGTTGCCTTCAATAGATCAATTGCAAGTTATGTATGAAAGTCGTGTCTTAAATGCAAAAATAGAATTGGTTCGAAGTGCTTCCAAACAATTTAAGGATATGAAAAGATTGAATGATATGCTTTTTAGGGCTAAAATAATGCATTGTTGTCTTCAATAGATTAATTGCAAGTTATGTAATAAAGTCATGTTTGAAGGGCGAAAATCGAATTCGTTCGACTTAATTTAGAATGATTTAATGACTAGAAGAGACTCATTAACATGACTTTAAGGCTAAACAAATGCATTTTTGCCTTCAATAGATCAACTCCAAGTTATGCACGAAAGTGATGTTTAAAGGCCGAATTTCATTCGAAGTGATTTAGAATGATTTACTGACTAAAAGAGACACAATAGTATGACTTTAAGGCTAAACAAATGCATAGTTGCCTTCAATATATCAATTGCAAGTTATGTATGAAAGTCGTGTCTTAAATGCAAAAATAGAATTGGTTCTAAGTGCTTCCAAACAATTTAATGATATGAAAAGATTGAATGATATGCTTTTTATGGCTAAAACAATGCCTTGTTGTCTTCAATAGCCTAATTGCAAGTTATGTAAGAAAATCATGTTTGAAGGGCGAAAATAGAATTCGTTCGACTTAATTTAGAATGATTTAACGACTAGAAGAGATTCACTGACATGACTTTAAGGCTAAACAAACGCATTGTTGCCTTCATTAGATCAACTGCAAGTTATGCACGAAAGTCATGTTTAACGGCCGAATTTCATTCGAAGTGATTTAGAAAAATTAATGACTAAAAGAGATGCAATAATAAGACTTTAAGGCTAAAAAAATGCATAGGTGCCTTCAATAGATCAATTGCAAGTTCTGTATGAAAGTCGTGTCTCAAATGCACAAATAGAATTGGTTCGAAGTGCTTCCAAACAATTTAATGATATGAAAAGACTGAATGATATGCTTTTTAAGGCTAAAATAATGCATTGTTGTCTTCAATAGCCTAATTGCAAGTTATGTAATAAAATCATGTTTGAAGGGCGAAAATAGAATTCGTTCGACTTAATTTAGAATGATTTAACGAGTAGAAGAGACTCATTGAGATGACTTTAAGGCTAAACAAACGCATTGTTGCCTTCATTAGATCAACTGCAAGTTATGCACGAAAGTCATGTTTAACGGCCGAATTTCATTCGAAGTGATTTAGAAAAATTAATGACTAAAAGAGATGCAATAATAAGACTTTAAGGCTAAAAAAATGCATAGGTGCCTTCAATAGATCAATTGCAAGTTCTGTATGAAAGTCGTGTCTCAAATGCACAAATAGAATTGGTTCGAAGTGCTTCCAAACAATTTAATGATATGAAAAGACTGAATGATATGCTTTTTAAGGCTAAAATAATGCATTGTTGTCTTCAGTAGATTAATTGGAAGTTATGTAATAAAATCATGTTTGAAGGGCGAAAATAGAATTCGTTCGACTTAATTTTGAATGATTTAACGACTAGAAGAGACTCATTGACATGACTTTAAGGCTAAACAAATGCATTGTTGCCTTCAATAGATCAACTCCAAGTTTTGCACGAAAGTCATGTTTAAAGGCTTAATTTCATTCGAAGTGATTTAGAATGATTTACTGACTAAAAGAGACGCAAAAATATGACTTTAAGGCTAAAAAAATGCATAGTTGCCTTCAATAGATCAATTGCAAGTTATGTATGAAAGTCGTGTCTCAAATGCACAAATAGAATTGGTTCGAAGTGCTTCCAAACAATTTAATGATATGAAAAGACTGAATGATATGCTTTTTAAGGCTAAAATAATGCATTGTTGTCTTCAGTATATTAATTGGAAGTTATGTAATAAAATCACGTTTGAAGGGCGAAAATAGAATTCGTTCGACTTAATTTTGAATGATTTAACGACTAGAAGAGACTCATTGACATGACTTTAGGGCTAAACAAATGCATTTTTGCCTTCAATAGATCAACTCCAAGTTATGCACGAAAGTGATGTTTAAAGGCCGAATTTCATTCGAAGTGATTTAGAATGATTTACTGACTAAAAGAGACGCAATAATATGACTTTAAGGCTAAAAAAATGCATAGTTGCCTTCAATAGATCAATTGCAAGTTATGTATGAAAGTCGTGTCTCAAATGCACAAATAGAATTGGTTCGAAGTGCTTCCAAACAATTTAATGATATGAAAAGATTGAATGATATGCTTTTTATGGCTAAAACAATGCATTGTTGTCTTCAATAGCCTAATTGCAAGTTATGTAATAAAATCATGTTTGAAGGGCGAAAATAGAATTCGTTCGACTTAATTTAGAATGATTTAACGACTAGAAGAGACTCATTGACATGACTTTAAGGCTAAACAAACGCATTGTTGCCTTCATTAGATCAACTGCAAGTTATGCACGAAAGTCATGTTTAACGGCCGAATTTCATTCGAAGTGATTTAGAAAAATTAATGACTAAAAGAGATGCAATAATAAGACTTTAAGGCTAAAAAAATGCATAGGTGCCTTCAATAGATCAATTGCAAGTTCTGTATGAAAGTCGTGTCTCAAATGCACAAATAGAATTGGTTCGAAGTGCTTCCAAACAATTTAATGATATGAAAAGATTGAATGATATGCTTTTTATGGCTAAAACAATGCCTTGTTGTCTTCAATAGCCTAATTGCAAGTTATGTAATAAAATCATGTTTGAAGGGCGAAAATAGAATTCGTTTGACTTAATTTAGAATGATTTAACGACTAGAAGAGACTCATTGACATGACTTTAAGGCTTAACAAATGCATTGTTGCCTTCAATAGATCAACTCCAAGTTTTGCACGAAAGTCATGTTTAAAGGCTTAATTTCATTCGAAGTGATTTAGAATGATTTACTGACTAAAAGAGACGCAATAATATGACTTTAAGGCTAAAAAAATGCATAGTTGCCTTCAATAGATCAATTGCAAGTTATGTATGAAAGTCGTGTCTCAAATGCACAAATAGAATTGGTTCGAAGTGCTTCCAAACAATTTAATGATATGAAAAGACTGAATGATATGCTTTTTAAGGCTAAAATAATGCATTGTTGTCTTCAGTAGATTAATTGGAAGTTATGTAATAAAATCATGTTTGAAGGGCGAAAATAGAATTCGTTCGACTTAATTTTGAATGATTTAACGACTAGAAGAGACTCATTGACATGACTTTAGGGCTAAACAAATGCATTTTTGCCTTCAATAGATCAACTCCAAGTTATGCACGAAAGTCATGTTTAAAGGCCGAATTTCATTCGAAGTGATTTAGAATGATTTACTGACTAAAAGAGACGCAATAATATGACTTTAAGGCTAAAAAAATGCATAGTTGCCTTCAATAGATCAATTGCAAGTTATGTAATAAAATCATGTTTGAAGGGCGAAAATAGAATTCGTTTGACTTAATTTAGAATGATTTAACGACTAGAAGAGACTCATTGACATGACTTTAAGGCTTAACAAATGCATTGTTGCCTTCAATAGATCAACTCCAAGTTTTGCACGAAAGTCATGTTTAAAGGCTTAATGTCATTCGAAGTGATTTAGAATGATTTACTGACTAAAAGAGACGCAAAAATATGACTTTAAGGCTAAAAAAATGCATAGTTGCCTTCAATAGATCAATTGCAAGTTATGTATGAAAGTCGTGTCTTAAATGCAAAAATAGAATTGGTTCGAAGTGCTTCCAAACAATTTAAGGATATGAAAAGATTGAATGATATGCTTTTTAGGGCTAAAATAATGCATTGTTGTCTTCAATAGATTAATTGCAAGTTATGTAATAAAGTCATGTTTGAAGGGCGAAAATCGAATTCGTTCGACTTAATTTAGAATGATTTAATGACTAGAAGAGACTCATTAACATGACTTTAAGGCTAAACAAATGCATTTTTGCCTTCAATAGATCAACTCCAAGTTATGCACGAAAGTGATGTTTAAAGGCCGAATTTCATTCGAAGTGATTTAGAATGATTTACTGACTAAAAGAGACGCAATAGTATGACTTTAAGGCTAAACAAATGCATAGTTGCCTTCAATATATCAATTGCAAGTTATGTATGAAAGTCGTGTCTTAAATGCAAAAATAGAATTGGTTCTAAGTGCTTCCAAACAATTTAATGATATGAAAAGATTTAATGATATGCTTTTTATGGCTAAAACAATGCCTTGTTGTCTTCAATAGCCTAATTGCAAGTTATGTAATAAAATCATGTTTGAAGGGCGAAAATAGAATTCGTTCGACTTAATTTAGAATGATTTAACGACTAGAAGAGATTCACTGACATGACTTTAAGGCTAAACAAACGCATTGTTGCCTTCATTAGATCAACTGCAAGTTATGCCCGAAAGTCATGTTTAACGGCCGAATTTCATTCGAAGTGATTTAGAAAAATTAATGACTAAAAGAGATGCAATAATAAGACTTTAAGGCTAAAAAAATGCATAGGTGCCTTCAATAGATCAATTGCAAGTTCTGTATGAAAGTCGTGTCTCAAATGCACAAATAGAATTGGTTCGAAGTGCTTCCAAACAATTTAATGATATGAAAAGACTGAATGATATGCTTTTTAAGGCTAAAATAATGCATTGTTGTCTTCAATAGCCTAATTGCAAGTTATGTAATAAAATCATGTTTGAAGGGCGAAAATAGAATTCGTTCGACTTAATTTAGAATGATTTAACGACTAGAAGAGACTCATTGAGATGACTTTAAGGCTAAACAAACGCATTGTTGCCTTCATTAGATCAACTGCAAGTTATGCACAAAAGTCATGTTTAACGGCCGAATTTCATTCGAAGTGATTTAGAAAAATTAATGACTAAAAGAGATGCAATAATAAGACTTTAAGGCTAAAAAAATGCATAGGTGCCTTCAATAGATCAATTGCAAGTTCTGTATGAAAGTCGTGTCTCAAATGCACAAATAGAATTGGTTCGAAGTGCTTCCAAACAATTTAATGATATGAAAAGACTGAATGATATGCTTTTTAAGGCTAAAATAATGCATTGTTGTCTTCAGTAGATTAATTGGAAGTTATGTAATAAAATCATGTTTGAAGGGCGAAAATAGAATTCGTTCGACTTAATTTTGAATGATTTAACGACTAGAAGAGACTCATTGACATGACTTTAAGGCTAAACAAATGCATTGTTGCCTTCAATAGATCAACTCCAAGTTTTGCACGAAAGTCATGTTTAAAGGCTTAATTTCATTCGAAGTGATTTAGAATGATTTACTGACTAAAAGAGACGCAAAAATATGACTTTAAGGCTAAAAAAATGCATAGTTGCCTTCAATAGATCAATTGCAAGTTATGTATGAAAGTCGTGTCTCAAATGCACAAATAGAATTGGTTCGAAGTGCTTCCAAACAATTTAATGATATGAAAAGACTGAATGATATGCTTTTTAAGGCTAAAATAATGCATTGTTGTCTTCAGTATATTAATTGGAAGTTATGTAATAAAATCACGTTTGAAGGGCGAAAATAGAATTCGTTCGACTTAATTTTGAATGATTTAACGACTAGAAGAGACTCATTGACATGACTTTAGGGCTAAACAAATGCATTTTTGCCTTCAATAGATCAACTCCAAGTTATGCACGAAAGTGATGTTTAAAGGCCGAATTTCATTCGAAGTGATTTAGAATGATTTACTGACTAAAAGAGACGCAATAATATGACTTTAAGGCTAAAAAAATGCATAGTTGCCTTCAATAGATCAATTGCAAGTTATGTATGAAAGGCGTGTCTCAAATGCACAAATAGAATTGGTTCGAAGTGCTTCCAAACAATTTAATGATATGAAAAGATTGAATGATATGCTTTTTATGGCTAAAACAATGCATTGTTGTCTTCAGTATATTAATTGGAAGTTATGTAATAAAATCACGTTTGAAGGGCGAAAATAGAATTCGTTCGACTTAATTTTGAATGATTTAACGACTAGAAGAGACTCATTGACATGACTTTAGGGCTAAACAAATGCATTTTTGCCTTCAATAGATCAACTCCAAGTTATGCACGAAAGTGATGTTTAAAGGCCGAATTTCATTCGAAGTGATTTAGAATGATTTACTGACTAAAAGAGACCCAATAATATGACTTTAAGGCTAAAAAAATGCATAGTTGCCTTCAATAGATCAATTGCAAGTTATGTATGAAAGTCGTGTCTCAAATGCACAAATAGAATTGGTTCGAAGTGCTTCCAAACAATTTAATGATATGAAAAGACTGATTGATATGCTTTTTAAGGCTAAAATAATGCATTGTTGTCTTCAATAGATTAATTGCAAGTTATATAATAAAATCATGTTTGAAGGGCGAAAATAGAATTCGTTCGACTTAATTTTGAATGATTTAACGACTAGAAGAGACTCATTGACATGACTTTAAGGCTAAACAAATGCATTTTTGCCTTCAATAGATCAACTCCAAGTTATGCACGAAAGTGATGTTTAAAGGCCGAAATTCATTCGGAGTGATTTAGAATGATTTACTGACTAAAAGAGACGCAATAATATGACTTTAAGGCTAAAAAAATGCATAGTTGCCTTCAATAGATCAATTGCAAGTTATGTATGAAAGTCGTGTCTCAAATGCACAAATAGAATTGGTTCGAAATGCTTCAAAACAATTTAATGATATGAAAAGACTGAATGATATGCTTTTTAAGGCTAAAATAATGCATTGTTGTCTTCAATAGATTAATTGCAAGTTATGTAATAAAATCATGTTTGAAGGGCGAAAATAGAATTCGTTCGACTTAATTTAGAATGATTTAACGACTTGAAGAGACTCATTGACATGACTTTAAGGCTAAACAAATGCATTTTTGCCTTCAATAGATCAACTCCAAGTTATGCACGAAAGTGATGTTTAAAGGCCGAATTTCATTCGGAGTGATTTAGAATGATTTACTGACTAAAAGAGACGCAATAATATGACTTTAAGGCTAAAAAAATGCATAGTTGCCTTCAATAGATCAATTGCAAGTTATGTATGAAAGTCGTGTCTCAAATGCACAAATAGAATTGGTTCGAAATGCTTCAAAACAATTTAATGATATGAAAAGACTGAATGATATGCTTTTTAAGGCTAAAATAATGCATTGTTGTCTTCAATAGATTAATTGCAAGTTATGTAATAAAATCATGTTTGAAGGGCGAAAATAGAATTCGTTCGACTTAATTTAGAATGATTTAACGACTAGAAGAGACTCATTGACATGACTTTAAGGCTAAACAAATGCATTTTTGCCTTCAACAGATCAACTGCAAGTTATGCACGAAAGTCCTGTTTGAAGGTCGAGTTTCGTTCAACGTGATTTTGAAAAATTAATGACTAAAAGAGATGCAATAATATGACTTTACGGCCAAGAAAATGGATAGTTGCCTTCAATAGATCAATTGCAAGTTATGCATGAAAGTCGTGTCTTAAATGCAAAAATAGAATTGGTTCGAAGTGCTTCCAAACATTTTAATGATATGAAAAGACTGAATGATATGCTTTTTATGGCTAAAACAATGGATTGTTGTCTTCAATGGATTAATTGCAAGTTATGTAAGAAAATCATGTTTGAAAGGCGAAAATAGAATTCGTTCGAATTAATTTAGAAGTATTTAATGACTAGAAGAGACTCATTGACATGACTTTAAGGCTAAACAAATGCATTGTTGCCTTCAATAGATTAACTGCAAGTTATGCATGAAAGTCATGTTTAAAGGCCGAATTTCGTTCCAAGTGATTTAGAAAAATTAATGACTAAAAGAGATGCATTAATATGACTTTAAGGCCAAAAAAAATGGATAGTTGCCTTCAATAGATCAATTGCAAGTTATGCACGAAAGTCGTGCCTTAAATGCAAAAATAGAATCGGTTCGAAGTGCTTCCAAACAATTTAATGATATGGAAAGACTGAATGATATGCTTTTTATGGCTAAACCAATGCATTGTTGTCTTCAATAGATTAATTGCAAGTTATGTAAGAAAATCATGTTTGAAAGGCGAAAATAGAATTCGTTCGAATTAATTTAGAAGTATTTAACGACTAGAAGAGACTCATTGACATGACTTTAAGGCTAAAAAAATGCATTGTTGCCTTCAATAGATTAACTGCAAGTTATGCATGAAAGTCATGTTTAAAGGCCGAATTTCGTACCAAGTGATTTAGAAAAATTAATGACTAAAAGAGATGCATTAATATGACTTTAAGGCCAAAAAAAATGGATAGTTGCCTTCAATAGATCAATTGCAAGTTATGCACGAAAGTCGTGCCTTAAATGCAAAAATAGAATCGGTTCGAAGTGCTTCCAAACAATTTAATGATATGAAAAGACTGAATGATATGCTTTTTATGGCTAAAACAATGCATTGTTGTCTTCAATAGATTAATTGCAAGTTGTGTAAGAAAAGCATGTTTGAAGGGCGAAAATAGAATTCGTTCGACTTAATTTAGAATGATTTAACGGCTAAAAGAGACTCATTGACATGACTTTAAGGCTAAACAAATGCATTTTTGCCTTCAATAGATCAATTCCAAGTTATGCACGAAAGTCATGTTTAAAGGCCGAATTTCATTCGAAGTGATTTAGAATGATTTACTGACTAAAAGAGACGCAATAATATGACTTTAAGGCTAAAAAAATGCATAGTTTCCTTCAATAGATCAATTGCAAGTTATGTATGAAAGTCGTGTCTCAAATGCACAAATAGAATTGGTTCGAAGTGCTTCCAAACAATTTAATGATATGAAAAGACTGAATGATATCCTTTTTATGGCTAAAACAATGCATTGTTGTCTTCAATAGATTAATTGCAAGTTATGTAAGAAAATCATGTTTGAAAGGTGAAAATAGAATTCGTTCGAATTAATTTAGAATGATTTAACGACTAGAAGAGATTCATTGACATGACTTTAAGGCTAAACAAACGCATTGTTGCCTTCAATAGATCAACTGCAAGTTATGCACGAGAGTCATGTTTAACGGCCGAATTTCATTCGAAGTGATTTAGAAAAATTAATGGCTAAAAGAGATGCAATAATAAGACATTAAAGCTAAACAAATGCATAGTTGCCTTCAGTAGATCAATTGCAAGTTATGTATGAAAGTCGTGTCTTAAATGCAAAAATAGAATTGGTTCGAAGTGCTTCCAAACAATTTACTGATATGAAAAGATTGAATGATATGCTTTTTATGGCTAAAACAATGCATTGTTGTCTTCAATAGCCTAATTGCAAGTTATGTAATAAAATCATGTTTGAAGGGCGAAAATAGAATTCGTTCGACTTAATTTAGAATGATTTAACGACTAGAAGAGACTCATTGACATGACTTTAAGGCTAAACAAATGCATTTTTGCCTTCAATAGATCAATTCCCAGTTATGCACGAAAGTCATGTTTAAAGGCCGAATTTCATTCGAAGTGATTTAGAATGATTTACTGACTAAAAGAGACGCAAAAATATGACTTTGAGGCTAAAAAAATGCATAGTTGCCTTCAATAGATCAATTGCAAGTTATGTATGAAAGTCGTGTCGCAAATGCACAAATAGAATTGGTTCGAAGTGCTTCCAAACAATTTAATGATATGAAAAGACTGAATGATATGCTTTTTAAGGCTAAAACAATGCATTGTTGTCTTCAATAGATTAATTGCAAGTTATGTAATAAAATCATGTTTGAAGGGCGAAAATAGAATTCGTTCGACTTAATTTAGAATGATTTAACGACTAGAAGAGACTCATTGACATGACCTTAAGGCTAGACAAATGCATTGTTGCCTTCAATAGATCAACTGCAAGTTATGCACGAAAGTAATGTTTAAAGGCCGAATTTCATTCGAAGTGATTTAGAATGATTTACTGACTAAAAGAGACGCAATAATGTGACTTTAAGGCTAAAAAAATGCATAGTTGCCTTCAATAGATCAATTGCCAGTTATGTATGAAAGTCATGTCTCAAATGCACAAATAGAATTGGTTCGAAGTGCTTCCAAACAATTTAATGATATGAGAAGACTGAATGATATGCTTTTTAAGGCTAAAATAATGAATTGTTGTCTTCAATAGATTAATTGCAAGTTATGTAAGAAAAGCATGTTTGAAGGGCGAAAATAGAATTCGTTCGACTTAATTTAGAATGATTTAACGGCTAGAAGAGACTCATTGACATGACTTTAAGGCTAAACAAATGCATTGTTGCCTTCAATAGATCAACTGCAAGTTATGCACGAAAGTAATGTTTAAAGGCCGAATTTCATTCGAAGTGATTTAGAATGATTTACTGACTAAAAGAGACGCAATAATGTGACTTTAAGGCTAAAAAAATGCATAGTTGCCTTCAATAGATCAATTGCCAGTTATGTATGAAAGTCATGTCTCAAATGCACAAATAGAATTGGTTCGAAGTGCTTCCAAACAATTTAATGATATGAAAAGACTGAATGATATGCTTTTTAAGGCTAAAATAATGCATTGTTGTCTTCAATAGATTAATTGCAAGTTATGTAATAAAATCATGTTTGAAGGGCGAAAATAGAATTCGTTCGACTTAATTCAGAATGATTTAACGACTAGAAGAGACTCATTGACATGACTTTAAGGCTAAACAAATGCATTTTTGCCTTCAATAGATCAACTCCAAGTTATGCACGAAAGTGATGTCTAAAGGCCGAATTTCATTCGAAGTGATTTAGAATGATTTACTGACTAAAAGAGACGCAAAAATATGACTTTAAGGCTAAAAAAATGCATAGTTGCCTTCAATAGATCAATTGCAAGTTATGTATGAAAGTTGTGTCGCAAATGCCCAAATAGAATTGGATCGAAGTGCTTCCAAACAATTTAATGATATGAAAAGATTGAATAATATGCTTTTTAAGGCTAAAAAAATGCAGTGTTGTCTTCTACAGATTAATTGCAAGTTATGTAATAAAATCATGTTTGAAGTGCGAAAATAGAATTCGTTCGACTTAATTTAGAATGATTTAACGATTAGAAGAGACTCATTGACAAGACCTTAAGGCTAAACAAATGCGTTGTTGCCTTCAGTAGATCAATTGCAAGTTATGTATGAAAGTCGTGTCTTAAATGCAAAAATAGAATTGGTTCGAAGTGCTTCCAAAAAATTTAATGATATAAAAAGACTGAATGATATGCTTTTTAAGGCTAAAATAATGCATTGTTGTCTTCAATAGATTAATTGCAAGTTATGTAATAAAATCATGTTTGAAGGGCGAAAATAGAATTCGTTCGACTTAATTTAGAATGATTTAACGACTAGAAGAGACTCATTGACATGACTTTAAGGCTAAACAAATGCATTTTTGCCTTCAATAGATCAACTCCAGGTTATGCACGAAAGTGATGTTTAAAGGCCGAATTTCATTCGAAGTGATTTAGAATAATTTACTGACTAAAAGAGACGCAATAATATGACTTTAAGGCTAAAAAAATGCATAGTTGCCTTCAATAGATCAATTGCAAGTTATGTATAAAAGTCGTGTCGCAAATGCACAAATAGAATTGGTTCGAAGTGCTTCCAAACAATTTAATGAAATTAAAAGACTGAATGATATGCTTTTTAAGGCTAAAATAATGAATTGTTGTCTTCAATAGATTAATTGCAAGTTATGTAATAAAATCATGTTTGAAGGGCGAAAATAGAATTCGTTCGACTTAATTTAAAATGATTTAACGACTAGAAGAGACTCATTGACATGACTTTAAGGCTAAACAAATGCATTGTTGCCTTCAATAGATCAACTGCAAGTTATGCACGAAAGTCATGTTTATAGGCCGAATTTCATTCGAAGTGATTTAGAATGATTTACTGACTAAAAGAGACGCAATAATTTGACTTTAAGGCTAAAAAAATGGATTGTTGCCTTCAGTAGATCAATTGCAAGTTATGTATGAAAGTCGTGTCTCAAATGCACAAATAGAATTGGTTCGAAGTGCTTCCAAAAAATTTAATGATATGAAAAGACTGAATGATATGCTTTTTAAGGCTAAAATAATGCATTGTTGTCTTCAATAGATTAATTGCAAGTTATGTAATAAAATCATGTTTGAAGGGCGAAAATAGAATTCGTTCGACTTAATTTAGAATGATTTAACGACGAGAAGAGACTCATTAACATGACTTTAAGGCTAAACGAATGCATTTTTGCCTTCAATAGATCAACTCCAAGTTATGCACGAAAGTCATGTTTAAAGGCCGAATTTCATTCAAAGTGATTTAGAATGATTTACTGACTAAAAGAGACGCAATAATATGACTTTAAGGCTAAAAAAATGCATAGTTGCCTTCAATAGATCAATTGCAAGTTATGTATGAAAGTGGTGTCTCAAATGCACAAATTGAATTGGTTCGAAGTGCTTCCAAACAATTTAATGAAATTAAAAGACTGAATGATATGCTTTTTAAGGCTAAAATAATGAATTGTTGTTTTCAATAGATTAATTGCAAGTTATGTAATAAAATCATGTTTGAAGGGCGAAAATAGAATTCGTTCGACTTAATTTAGAATGATTTAACGACTAGAAGAGACTCATTGACATGACTTTAAGGCTAAACAAATGCATTGTTGCCTTCAGTAGATCAACTGCAAGTTATGCACGAAAGTCATGTTTAAAGGCCGAATTTCATTCGAAATGATTTAGAATGATTTACTGACTAAAAGAGACGCAATAATATGACTTTAAGGCTAGAAAAATGCATAGTTGCCTTCAATAGATCAATTGCAAGTTATGTATGAAAGTCGTGTCTCAAATGCACAAATAGAATTGGTTCGAAGTGCTTCCAAACAATTTAATGATATGAAAAGATTGAATGATATCCTTGTTATGGCTAAAACAATGCATTGTTGTCTTCAATAGATTAATTGCAAGTTATGTAAGAAAATCATGTTTGAAAGGCGAAAATAGAATTCGTTCGAATTAATTTAGAATGATTTAACGACTAGAAGAGACTCATTGACATGACTTTAAGGCTAAACAAATGCATTGTTGCCTTCAATAGATTAACTGCAAGTTATCCACGAAAGTCATGTTTAAAGGCCGAATTTCATTCGAAATGATTTAGAATGATTTACTGACTAAAAGAGATGCAATAATATGACTTTAAGGCTAAAAAAATGCATAGTTGCCTTCAATAGATCAATTGCAAATTATGTATGAAAGTCGTGTCTCAAATGCACAAATAGAATTGGTTCGAAGTGCTTCCAAACAATTTAATGATATGAAAAGACTGAATGATATCCTTTTTATGGCTAAAACAATGCATTGTTGTCTTCAATAGATTAATTGCAAGTTATGTAAGAAAATCATGTTTGAAAGGTGAAAATAGAATTCGTTCGAATTAATTTAGAATGATTTAACGACTAGAAGAGACTCATTGACATGACTTTAAGGCTAAACAAACGCATTGTTGCCTTCAATAGATCAACTGCAAGTTATGCACGAGAGTCATGTTTAACGGCCGAATTTCATTCGAAGTGATTTAGAAAAATTAATGACTAAAAGAGATGCAATAATAAGACATTAAAGCTAAACAAATGCATAGTTGCCTTCAGTAGATCAATTGCAAGTTATGTATGAAAGTCGTGTCTTAAATGCAAAAATTGAATTGGTTCGAAGTGCTTCCAAACAATTTAATGATATGAAAAGATTGAATGATATGCTTTTTATGGCTAAAACAATGCATTGTTGTCTTCAATAGCCTAATTGCAAGTTATGTAATAAAATCATGTTTGAAGGGCGAAAATAGAATTCGTTCGACTTAATTTAGAATGATTTAACGACTAGAAGAGACTCATTGACATGACTTTAAGGCTAAACAAATGCATTTTTGCCTTCAATAGATCAATTCCAAGTTATGCACGAAAGTCATGTTTAAAGGCCGAATTTCATTCGAAGTGATTTAGAATGATTTACTGACTAAAAAAGACGCAAAAATATGACTTTGAGGCTAAAAAAATGCATAGTTGCCTTCAATAGATCAATTGCAAGTTATGTATGAAAGCCGTGTCTCAAATGCACAAATAGAATTGGTTCGAAGTGCTTCCAAACAATTTAATGATATGAGAAGACTGAATGATATGCTTTTTAAGGCTAAAATAATGAATTGTTGTCTTCAATAGATTAATTGCAAGTTATGTAAGAAAAGCATGTTTGAAGGGCGAAAATAGAATTCGTTCGACTTAATTTAGAATGATTTAACGGCTAGAAGAGACTCATTGACATGACTTTAAGGCTAAACAAATGCATTGTTGCCTTCAATAGATCAACTGCAAGTTATGCACGAAAGTAATGTTTAAAGGCCGAATTTCATTCGAAGTGATTTAGAATGATTTACTGACTAAAAGAGACGCAATAATGTGACTTTAAGGCTAAAAAAATGCATAGTTGCCTTCAATAGATCAATTGCCAGTTATGTATGAAAGTCATGTCTCAAATGCACAAATAGAATTGGTTCGAAATGCTTCCAAAGAATTTAATGATATGAAAAGACTGAATGATATGCTTTTTAAGGCTAAAATAATGCATTGTTGTCTTCAATAGATTAATTGCAAGTTATGTAATAAAATCATGTCTGAAGGGCGAAAATAGAATTCGTTCGACTTAATTTAGAATGATTTAACGACTAGAAGAGACTCATTCACATGACTTTAAGGCTAAACAAATGCATTTTTGCCTTCAATAGATCAACTCCAACTTATGCACGAAAGTAATGTCTAAAGGCCGAATTTCATTCGAAGTGATTTAGAATGATTTACTGACTAAAAGAGACGCAAAAATATGACTTTAAGGCTAAAAAAATGCATAGTTGCCTTCAATAGATCAATTGCAAGTTATGTATGAAAGTCGTGTCGCAAATGCACAAATAGAATTGGATCGAAGTGCTTCCAAACAATTTAATGATATGACAAGATTGAATAATATGCTTTTTAAGGCTAAAAAAATGCATTGTTGTCTTCTATAGATTAATTGCAAGTTATGTAATAAAATCATGTTTGAAGTGCGAAAATAGAATTCGTTCGACTTAATTTAGAATGATTTAACGATTAGAAGAGACTCATTGACAAGACCCTAACGCTAAACAAATGCATTGTTGCCTTCAGTAGATCAATTGCAAGTTATGTATGAAAGTCGTGTCTTAAATGCAAAAATAGAATTGGTTCGAAGTGCTTCCAAAAAATTTAATGATATGAAAAGACTGAATGATATGCTTTTTAAGGCTAAAATAATGCATTGTTGTCTTCAATAGATTAATTGCAAGTTATGTAATAAAATCATGTTTGAAGGGCGAAAATAGAATTCGTTCGACTTAATTTAGAATGATTTAACGACTAGAAGAGACTCATTGACATGACTTTAAGGCTAAACAAATGCATTTTTGCCTTCAATAGATCAACTCCAGGTTATGCATGAAAGTGATGTTTAAAGGCCGAATTTCATTCGAAGTGATTTAGAATGATTTACTGACTAAAAGAGACGCAATAATATGACTTTAAGGCTAAAAAAATGCATAGTTGCCTTCAATAGATCAATTGCAAGTTATGTATAAAAGTCGTGTCGCAAATGCACAAATAGAATTGGTTCGAAGTGCTTCCTTACAATTTAATGATATGAAAAGACTAAATGATATGCTTTTTAAGGCTAAAATAATGCATTGTTGTCTTCAATAGATTAATTGCAAGTTATGTAATAAAATCATGTTTGAAGGGCGAAAATAGAATTCGTTCAACTTAATTTAGAATGATTTAACGACAAGAAGAGACTCATTGACATGACTTTAAGGCCAAACAAATGCATTGTTGCCTTCAATAGTTCAACTGCAAGCTATGCACGAAAGTCATGTTTAAAGGCCGAATTTCATTCGAAGTGATTTAGAATGATTTACTGACTAAAAGAGACGCAATAATATGACGCTAAGGCTAAAAAAATGCATAGTTGCCTTCAATAGATCAATTGCAAGTTATGTATGAAAGTCGTGTCGCAAATGCACAAATAGAATTGGTTCGAAGTGCTTCCAAACAATTTAATGATATGAAAAGACTGAATGATATGCGTTTTAAGGCTAAAACAATGCATTGTTGTCTTCAATAGATTAATTGCAAGTTATGTAATAAAATCATGTTTGAAGGGCGAAAATAGAATTCGTTCGACTTAATTTAGAATGATTTAACGACTAGAAGAGACTCATTGACATGACCTTAAGGCTAGACAAATGCATTGTTGCCTTCAATACATCAACTGCAAGTTATCAAAGAAAGTAGTGTTTAAAGGCCGAATTTCATTCAAAGTGATTTAGAATGATTTACTGACTAAAAGAGACGCAATAATATGACTTTAAGGCTAAAAAAATGCATAGTTGCCTTCAATAGATCAATTGCAAGTTATGTATGAAAGTGGTGTCTCAAATGCACAAATTGAATTGGTTCGAAGTGCTTCCAAACAATTTAATGAAATTAAAAGACTGAATGATATGCTTTTTAAGGCTAAAATAATGAATTGTTGTCTTCAATAGATTAATTGCAAGTTATGTAATAAAATCATGTTTGAAAGGCGAAAATAGAATTCGTTCGACTTAATTTAAAATGATTTAACGACTAGAAGAGACTCATTGACATGACTTTAAGGCTAAACAAATGCATTGTTGCCTTCAATAGATCAACTGCAAGTTATGCACGAAAGTCATGTTTAAAGGCCGAATTTCATTCGAAGTGATTTAGAATGATTTACTGACTAAAAGAGACGCAATAATTTGACTTTAAGGCTAAAAAAATGGATTGTTGCCTTCAGTAGATCAATTGCAAGTTATGTATCAAAGTCGTGTCTCAAATGCACAAATAGAATTGGTTCGAAGTGCTTCCTTAAAAATTTAATGATATGAAAAGACTGAATGATATGCTTTTTAAGGCTAAAATAATGCATTGTTGTCTTCAATAGATTAATTGCAAGTTATGTAATAAAATCATGTTTGAAGGGCGAAAATAGAATTCGTTCGACTTAATTTAGAATGATTTAACGACGAGAAGAGACTCATTAACATGACTTTAAGGCTAAACGAATGCATTTTTGCCTTCAATAGATCAACTCCAAGTTATGCACGAAAGTCATGTTTAAAGGCCGAATTTCATTCGAACTGATTTAGAATGATTTACTGACTAAAAGAGACGCAAAAATATGACTTTAAGGCTAAAAAAATGCATAGTTGCCTTCAACAGATCAATTGCAAGTTATGTATGAAAGTCGTGTCGCAAATGCACAAATAGAATTGGTTCGAAGTGCTTCCTTACAATTTAATGATATGAAAAGACTAAATGACATGCTTTTTAAGGCTAAAATAATGCGTTGTTGTCTTCAATAGATTAATTGCAAGTTATGTAATAAAATCATGTTTGAAGGGCGAAAATAGAATTCGTTCGACTTAATTTAGAATGATTTAACGACTAGAAGAGACTCATTGACATGAATTTAAGGCTAAACAAATGCATTGTTGCCTTCAATACATCAACAGGAAGTTATGCACGAAAGTGATGTTTAAAGCCCGAATTTCATTCGAAGTGATTTAGAATGATTTACTGACTAAAAGAGACGCAAAAATATGACTTTAAGGCTAAAAAAATGCATAGTTGCCTTCAACAGATCAATTGCAAGTTATGTATGAAAGTCGTGTCGCAAATGCACAAATAGAATTGGTTCGAAGTGCTTCCTTACAATTTAATGATATGAAAAGACTAAATGATATGCTTTTTAAGGCTAAAATAATGCGTTGTTGTCTTCAATAGATTAATTGCAAGTTATGTAATAAAATCATGTTTGAAGGGCGAAAATAGAATTCCTTCGACTTAATTTAGAAGGATTTAACGACTAGAAGAGACTCATTGACATGAATTTAAGGCTAAACAAATGCATTGTTCCCTTCAATACATCAACAGGAAGTTATGCACGAAAGTGATGTTTAAAGCCCGAATTTCATTCGAAGTGATTTAGAATGATTTACTGACTAAAAGAGACGCAAAAATATGACTTTAAGGCTAAAAAAATGCATAGTTGCCTTCAACAGATCAATTGCAAGTTATGTATGAAAGTCGTGTCGCAAATGCACAAATAGAATTGGTTCGAAGTGCTTCCTTACAATTTAATGATATGAAAAGACTAAATGATATGCTTTTTAAGGCTAAAATAATGCGTTGTTGTCTTCAATAGATTAATTGCAAGTTATGTAATAAAATCATGTTTGAAGGGCAAAAATAGAATTCCTTCGACTTAATTTAGAATGATTTAACGACTAGAAGAGACTCATTGACATGAATTTAAGGCTAAACAAATGCATTGTTGCCTTCAATACATCAACAGGAAGTTATGCACGAAAGTGATGTTTAAAGGCCGAATTTCATTCGAAGTGATTTAGAATGATTTACTGACTAAAAGAGACGCAAAAATATGACTTTAAGGCTAAAAAAATGCATAGTTACCTTCAATAGATCAATTGCAAGTTATGTATGAAAGTTGTGTCCCAAATGCACAAATTGAATTGGTTCGAAGTGCTTCCAAACAATTTAATGATATGAAAAGACTGAATAATATGCTTTTTAAGGCTAAAGAAATGCATTGTTGTCTTCAATAGATTAATTGCAAGTTATGTAATAAAATCATGTTTGAAGGGCGAAAATAGAATTCGTTCGACTTAATTTAGAATGATTTAACGACTAGAAGAGACTCATTGACATGAATTTAAGGCTAAACAAATGCATTGTTGCGTTCAATACATCAACAGGAAGTTATGCACCAAAGTGATGTTTAAAGGCCGAATTTCATTCGAAGTGATTTAGAATGATTTACTGACTAAAAGAGACGCAAAAATATGACTTTAAGGCTAAAAAAATGCATAGTTGCCTTCAACAGATCAATTGCAAGTTATGTATGAAAGTCGTGTCGCAAATGCACAAATAGAATTGGTTCGAAGTGCTTCCTTACAATTTAATGATATGAAAAGACTAAATGACATGCTTTTTAAGGCTAAAATAATGCGTTGTTGTCTTCAATAGATTAATTGCAAGTTATGTAATAAAATCATGTTTGAAGGGCAAAAATAGAATTCCTTCGACTTAATTTAGAATGATTTAACGACTAGAAGAGACTCATTGACATGAATTTAAGGCTAAACAAATGCATTGTTGCCTTCAATACATCAACAGGAAGTTATGCACGAAAGTGATGTTTAAAGGCCGAATTTCATTCGAAGTGATTTAGAATGATTTACTGACTAAAAGAGACGCAAAAATATGACTTTAAGGCTAAAAAAATGCATAGTTACCTTCAATAGATCAATTGCAAGTTATGTATGAAAGTTGTGTCCCAAATGCACAAATTGAATTGGTTCGAAGTGCTTCCAAACAATTTAATGATATGAAAAGACTGAATAATATGCTTTTTAAGGCTAAAGAAATGCATTGTTGTCTTCAATAGATTAATTGCAAGTTATGTAATAAAATCATGTTTGAAGGGCGAAAATAGAATTCGTTCGACTTAATTTAGAATGATTTAACGACTAGAAGAGACTCATTGACATGAATTCAAGGCTAAACAAATGCATTGTTGCCTTCAATACATCAACAGGAAGTTATGCACCAAAGTGATGTTTAAAGGCCGAATTTCATTCGAAGTGATTTAGAATGATTTACTGACTAAAAGAGACGCAAAAATATGACTTTAAGGCTAAAAAAATGCATAGTTGCCTTCAACAGATCAATTGCAAGTTATGTATGAAAGTCGTGTCGCAAATGCACAAATAGAATTGGTTCGAAGTGCTTCCTTACAATTTAATGATATGAAAAGACTAAATGACATGCTTTTTAAGGCTAAAATAATGCGTTGTTGTCTTCAATAGATTAACTGCAAGTTATGTAATAAAATCATGTTTGAAGGGCAAAAATAGAATTCCTTCGACTTAATTTAGAATGATTTAACGACTAGAAGAGACTCATTGACATGAATTTAAGGCTAAACAAATGCATTGTTTCCTTCAATACATCAACAGGAAGTTATGCACGAAAGTGATGTTTAAAGGCCGAATTTCATTCGAAGTGATTTAGAATGATTTACTGACTAAAAGAGACGCAAAAATATGACTTTAAGGCTAAAAAAATGCATAGTTACCTTCAATAGATCAATTGCAAGTTATGTATGAAAGTTGTGTCCCAAATGCACAAATTGAATTGGTCCGAAGTGCTTCCAAACAATTTAATGATAAGAAAAGACTGAATAATATGCTTTTTATGGCTAAAACAATGCATTGTTGTCTTCAATAGATTAATTGCAAGTTATGTAATAAAATCATGTTTGAAGGGCGAAAATAGAATTCCTTCGACTTAATTTAGAATGATTTAACGACTAGAAGAGACTCATTGACATGAATTTAAGGCTAAACAAATGCATTGTTGCCTTCAATAGATCAACTGCAAGTTATGCACGAAAGTCATGTTTAAAGGCCGAATTTCATTCGAAGTGATTTAGAATGATTTACTGACTAAAAGAGACGCAATAATTTGACTTTAAGGCTAAAAAAATGGATTGTTGCCTTCAGTAGATCGATTGCAAGTTATGTATGAAAGTATTGTCTCAAATGCACAAATAGAATTGGTTCGAAGTGCTTCCAAAAAATTTAATGATATGAAAAGACTAAATGATATGCTTTTTAAGGCTAAAATAATGCGTTGTTGTCTTCAATAGATTAATTGCAAGTTATGTAATAAAATCATGTTTGAAGGGCGAAAATAGAATTCCTTCGACTTAATTTAGAAGGATTTAACGACTAGGAGAGACTCATTGACATGAATTTAAGGCTAAACAAATGCATTGTTGCCTTCAATACATCAACAGGAAGTTATGCACGAAAGTGATGTTTGAAGGCCGAATTTCATTCGAAGTGATTTAGAATGATTTACTGACTAAAAGAGACGCAAAAATATGACTTTAAGGCTAAAAAAATGCATTGTTCCCTTCAATAGATCAATTGCAAGTTATGTATGAAAGTTGTGTCTCAAATGCACAAATTGAATTGGTTCGAAGTGCTTCCAAACAATTTAATGATATGAAAAGACTGAATAATATGCTTTTTAAGGCTAAAAAAATGCATTGTTGTCTTCAATAGATTAATTGCAAGTTATGTAATAAAATCATGTTTGAAGGGCGAAAATAGAATTCCTTCGACTTAATTTAGAATGATTTAATGACTAGAAGAGACTCATTGACATGAATTTAAGGCTAAACAAATGCATTGTTGCCTTCAATACATCAACAGGAAGTTATGCACGAAAGTGATGTTTAAAGGCCGAATTTCATTCGAAGTGATTTAGAATGATTTACTGACTAAAAGAGACGCAAAAATATGACTTTAAGCCTAAAAAAATGCATAGTTGCCTTCAACAGATCAATTGCAAGTTATGTATGAAAGTCGTGTCGCAAATGCACAAATAGAATTGGTTCGAAGTGCTTCCTTACAATTTAATGATATGAAAAGACTAAATGATATGCTTTTTCAGGCTAAAATAATGCGTTGTTGTCTTCAATAGATTAATTGCAAGTTATGTAATAAAATCATGTTTGAAGGGCGAAAATAGAATTCCTTCGACTTAATTTAGAATAATTTAACGACTAGAAGAGACTCATTGACATGAATTTAAGGCTAAACAAATGCATTGTTGCCTTCAATACATCAACAGGAAGTTATGCACGAAAGTGATGTTTAAAGGCCGAATTTCATTCGAAGTGATTTAGAATGATTTACTGACTAAAAGAGACGCAAAAATATGACTTTAAGGCTAAAAAAATGCATAGTTGCCTTCAACAGATCAATTGCAAGTTATGTATGAAAGTCGTGTCGCAAATGCACAAATAGAATTGGTTCGAAGTGCTTCCTTACAATTTAATGATATGAAAAGACTAAATGATATGCTTTTTAAGGCTAAAATAATGCGTTGTTGTCTTCAATAGATTAATTGCAAGTTATGTAATAAAATCATGTTTGAAGGGCGAAAATAGAATTCCTTCGACTTAATTTAGAATGATTTAACGACTAGAAGAGACTCATTGACATGAATTTAAGGCTAAACAAATGCATTGTTGCCTTCAATACATCAACAGGAAGTTATGCGCGAAAGTGATGTTTAAAGGCCGAATTTCATTCGAAGTGATTTAGAATGATTTACTGACTAAAAGAGACGCAAAAATATGACTTTAAGGCTAAAAAAATGCATAGTTGCCTTCAATAGATCAATTGCAAGTTATGTATGAAAGTCGTGTCTCAAATGCACAAATAGAATTGGTTCGAAGTGCTTCCAAACAATTTAATGATATGAAAAGATTGAATGATATCCTTGTTATGGCTAAAACAATGCATTGTTGTCTTCAATAGATTAATTGCAAGTTATGTAAGAAAATCATGTTTGAAAGGCGAAAATAGAATTCGTTCGAATTAATTTAGAATGATTTAACGACTAGAAGAGACTCATTGACATGACTTTAAGGCTAAACAAATGCATTGTTGCCTGCAATAGATTAACAGGAAGTTATGCACGAAAATCATGTTTAAAGGCCGAATTTCGTTTAAAGTGATTTAGAATGATTTACTGACTAAAAGAGACGCACAAATATGACTTTAAGGCTAAAAAAATGCATAGTTGCCTTCAACAGATCAATTGCAAGTTATGTATGAAAGTCGTGTCACAAATGCGCAAATAGAATTGGTTCAAAGTGCTTCCTTACAATTTAATGATATGAAAAGACTAAATGATATGCTTTTTAAGGCTAAAATAATGCATTGTTGTCTTCAATAGATTAATTGCAAGTTATGTAATAAAATCATGTTTGAAGGGCGAAAATAGAATTCGTTCGACTTAATTTAGAATGATTTAACAACTAGAAGAGACTCATTGACATGAATTTAAGGCTAAACAAATGCATTGTTGCCTTCAATACATCAACAGGAAGTTATGCGCGAAAGTGATGTTTAAAGGCCGAATTTCATTCGAAGTGATTTAGAATGATTTACTGACTAAAAGAGACGCAAAAATATGACTTTAAGGCTAAAAAAATGCATAGTTGCCTTCATTAGATCAATTGCAAGTTATGTATGAAAGTCGTGTCTCAAATGCACAAATAGAATTGGTTCGAAGTGCTTCCAAACAATTTAATCATATCAAAAGACTGAATGATATCCTTTTTATGGCTAAAACAATGCATTGTAGTCTTCAATAGATTAATTGCAAGTTATGTAAGAAAATCATGTTTGAAGGGCGAAAATAAAATTCGTTCGACTTAATTTAGAATGATTTAACGACTAGAAGAGACTCATTGACGTGACTTTAAGGCTAAACAAATGCATTGTTGCTTTCAATAGTTCAACTGCAAGCTATGCACGGAAGTCATGTTTAAAGGCCGAATGTCATTCGAAATGATTTAGAATGATTTACTGACTAAAAGAGACGCAATAATATGACTTTGAGGCTAAAAAAATGCATAGTTGCCTTCAATAGATCAATTGCAAGTTATGTATGAAAGTCGTGTCTCAAATGCACAAATAGAATTGGTTCGAAGTGCTTCCCAACAATTTAATGATATCAAAAGACTGAATGATATGCTTTTTAAGGCTAAAGTAATGCATTGTTGTCTTCAATAGATTAATTGCAAGTTATGTAATAAAGTCATGTTTGAAGGGCGAAAATAGAATTCCTTCGACTTAATTTAGAATGATTTAACGACTAGAAGAGACTCATTGACATGACTTTAAGGCTAAACAAATGCATTGTTGCCTTCAATACATCAACAGGAAGTTATGCGCGAAAGTGATGTTTAAAGGCCGAATTTCATTCGAAGTGATTTAGAATGATTTACTGACTAAAAGAGACGCAAAAATATGACTTTAAGGCTAAAAAAATGCATAGTTGCCTTCAATAGATCAATTGCAAGTTATGTATGAAAGTCGTGTCTCAAATGCACAAATAGAATTGGTTCGAAGTGCTTCCAAACAATTTAATGATATGAAAAGATTGAATGATATCCTTGTTATGGCTAAAACAATGCATTGTTGTCTTCAATAGATTAATTGCAAGTTATGTAAGAAAATCATGTTTGAAAGGCGAAAATAGAATTCGTTCGAATTAATTTAGAATGATTTAACGACTAGAAGAGACTCATTGACATGACTTTAAGGCTAAACAAATGCATTGTTGCCTGCAATAGATTAACAGGAAGTTATGCACGAAAATCATGTTTAAAGGCCGAATTTCGTTTAAAGTGATTTAGAATGATTTACTGACTAAAAGAGACGCAAAAATATGACTTTAAGGCTAAAAAAATGCATAGTTGCCTTCAACAGATCAATTGCAAGTTATGTATGAAAGTCGTGTCACAAATGCGCAAATAGAATTGGTTCAAAGTGCTTCCTTACAATTTAATGATATGAAAAGACTAAATGATATGCTTTTTAAGGCTAAAATAATGCATTGTTGTCTTCAATAGATTAATTGCAAGTTATGTAATAAAATCATGTTTGGAGGGCGAAAATAGAATTCGTTCGACTTAATTTAGAATGATTTCACGACTAGAAGAGACTCATTGACATGAATTTAAGGCTAAACAAATGCATTGTTGCCTTCAATACATCAACAGGAAGTTATGCGCGAAAGTGATGTTTAAAGGCCGAATTTCATTCGAAGTGATTTAGAATGATTTACTGACTAAAAGAGACGCAAAAATATGACTTTAAGGCTAAAAAAATGCATAGTTTGCCTTCAATAGATCAATTGCAAGTTATGTATGAAAGTCGTGTCTCAAATGCACAAATAGAATTGGTTCGAAGTGCTTCCAAACAATTTAATGAAATTAAAAGACTGAATGATATGCTTTTTAAGGCTAAAATAATGCATTGTTGTCTTCAATAGATTAATTGCAAGTTATGTAATAAAATCATGTTTGAAGGGCGAAAATAGAATTCGTTCGACTTAATTTAGAATGATTTAACGACTAGAAGAGACTCATTGACATGACTTTAAGGCTAAACAAATGCATTGTTGCCTTCAATAGTTCAACTGCAAGCTATGCACGAAAGTCATGTTTAAAGGCCGAATTTCATTCGAAGTGATTTAGAATGATTTACTGACTAAAAGAGACGATATAATATGACTTTAAGGCTAAAAAAATGCATTGTTCCCTTCAATAGATCAATTGCAAGTTATGTATGAAAGTTGTGTCTCAAATGCACAAATTGAATTGGTTCGAAGTGCTTCCAAACAATTTAATGATATGAAAAGACTGAATAATATGCTTTTTAAGGCTAAAAAAATGCATTGTTGTCTTCAATAGATTAATTGCAAGTTATGTAATAAAATCATGTTTGAAGGGCGAAAATAGAATTCGTTCGACTTAATTTAGAATGATTTAACGACTAGAAGAGACTCATTGACATGACTTTAAGGCTAAACAAATGCATTGTTGCTTTCAATAGTTCAACTGCAAGCTATGCACGGAAGTCATGTTTAAAGGCCGAATGTCATTCGAAATGATTTAGAATGATTTACTGACTAAAAGAGACGCAATAATATGACTTTGAGGCTAAAAAAATGCATAGTTGTCTTCAATAGATCAATTGCAAGTTATGTATGAAAGTCGTGTCTCAAATGCACAAATAGAATTGGTTCGAAGTGCTTCCAAACAATTTAATGATATGAAAAGATTGAATGATATCCTTGTTATGGCTAAAACAATGCATTGTTGTCTTCAATAGATTAATTGCAAGTTATGTAAGAAAATCATGTTTGAAAGGCGAAAATAGAATTCGTTCGAATTAATTTAGAATGATTTAACGACTAGAAGAGACTCATTGACATGACTTTAAGGCTAAACAAATGCATTGTTGCCTGCAATAGATTAACAGGAAGTTATGCACGAAAATCATGTTTAAAGGCCGAATTTCGTTTAAAGTGATTTAGAATGATTTACTGACTAAAAGAGACGCACAAATATGACTTTAAGGCTAAAAAAATGCATAGTTGCCTTCAACAGATCAATTGCAAGTTATGTATGAAAGTCGTGTCACAAATGCGCAAATAGAATTGGTTCAAAGTGCTTCCTTACAATTTAATGATATGAAAAGACTAAATGATATGCTTTTTAAGGCTAAAATAATGCATTGTTGTCTTCAATAGATTAATTGCAAGTTATGTAATAAAATCATGTTTGAAGGGCGAAAATAGAATTCGTTCGACTTAATTTAGAATGATTTAACGACTAGAAGAGACTCATTGACATGAATTTAAGGCTAAACAAATGCATTGTTGCCTTCAATACATCAACAGGAAGTTATGCGCGAAAGTGATGTTTAAAGGCCGAATTTCATTCGAAGTGATTTAGAATGATTTACTGACTAAAAGAGACGCAAAAATATGACTTTAAGGCTAAAAAAATGCATAGTTGCCTTCATTAGATCAATTGCAAGTTATGTATGAAAGTCGTGTCTCAAATGCACAAATAGAATTGGTTCGAAGTGCTTCCAAACAATTTAATCATATCAAAAGACTGAATGATATCCTTTTTATGGCTAAAACAATGCATTGTAGTCTTCAATAGATTAATTGCAAGTTATGTAAGAAAATCATGTTTGAAGGGCGAAAATAAAATTCGTTCGACTTAATTTAGAATGATTTAACGACTAGAAGAGACTCATTGACGTGACTTTAAGGCTAAACAAATGCATTGTTGCTTTCAATAGTTCAACTGCAAGCTATGCACGGAAGTCATGTTTAAAGGCCGAATGTCATTCGAAATGATTTAGAATGATTTACTGACTAAAAGAGACGCAATAATATGACTTTGAGGCTAAAAAAATGCATAGTTGCCTTCAATAGATCAATTGCAAGTTATGTATGAAAGTCGTGTCTCAAATGCACAAATAGAATTGGTTCGAAGTGCTTCCCAACAATTTAATGATATCAAAAGACTGAATGATATGCTTTTTAAGGCTAAAGTAATGCATTGTTGTCTTCAATAGATTAATTGCAAGTTATGTAATAAAGTCATGTTTGAAGGGCGAAAATAGAATTCCTTCGACTTAATTTAGAATGATTTAACGACTAGAAGAGACTCATTGACATGACTTTAAGGCTAAACAAATGCATTGTTGCCTTCAATACATCAACAGGAAGTTATGCGCGAAAGTGATGTTTAAAGGCCGAATTTCATTCGAAGTGATTTAGAATGATTTACTGACTAAAAGAGACGCAAAAATATGACTTTAAGGCTAAAAAAATGCATAGTTGCCTTCAATAGATCAATTGCAAGTTATGTATGAAAGTCGTGTCTCAAATGCACAAATAGAATTGGTTCGAAGTGCTTCCAAACAATTTAATGATATGAAAAGATTGAATGATATCCTTGTTATGGCTAAAACAATGCATTGTTGTCTTCAATAGATTAATTGCAAGTTATGTAAGAAAATCATGTTTGAAAGGCGAAAATAGAATTCGTTCGAATTAATTTAGAATGATTTAACGACTAGAAGAGACTCATTGACATGACTTTAAGGCTAAACAAATGCATTGTTGCCTGCAATAGATTAACAGGAAGTTATGCACGAAAATCATGTTTAAAGGCCGAATTTCGTTTAAAGTGATTTAGAATGATTTACTGACTAAAAGAGACGCAAAAATATGACTTTAAGGCTAAAAAAATGCATAGTTGCCTTCAACAGATCAATTGCAAGTTATGTATGAAAGTCGTGTCACAAATGCGCAAATAGAATTGGTTCAAAGTGCTTCCTTACAATTTAATGATATGAAAAGACTAAATGATATGCTTTTTAAGGCTAAAATAATGCATTGTTGTCTTCAATAGATTAATTGCAAGTTATGTAATAAAATCATGTTTGGAGGGCGAAAATAGAATTCGTTCGACTTAATTTAGAATGATTTCACGACTAGAAGAGACTCATTGACATGAATTTAAGGCTAAACAAATGCATTGTTGCCTTCAATACATCAACAGGAAGTTATGCGCGAAAGTGATGTTTAAAGGCCGAATTTCATTCGAAGTGATTTAGAATGATTTACTGACTAAAAGAGACGCAAAAATATGACTTTAAGGCTAAAAAAATGCATAGTTGCCTTCAATAGATCAATTGCAAGTTATGTATGAAAGTCGTGTCTCAAATGCACAAATAGAATTGGTTCGAAGTGCTTCCAAACAATTTAATGAAATTAAAAGACTGAATGATATGCTTTTTAAGGCTAAAATAATGCATTGTTGTCTTCAATAGATTAATTGCAAGTTATGTAATAAAATCATGTTTGAAGGGCGAAAATAGAATTCGTTCGACTTAATTTAGAATGATTTAACGACTAGAAGAGACTCATTGACATGACTTTAAGGCTAAACAAATGCATTGTTGCCTTCAATAGTTCAACTGCAAGCTATGCACGAAAGTCATGTTTAAAGGCCGAATTTCATTCGAAGTGATTTAGAATGATTTACTGACTAAAAGAGACGATATAATATGACTTTAAGGCTAAAAAAATGCATTGTTCCCTTCAATAGATCAATTGCAAGTTATGTATGAAAGTTGTGTCTCAAATGCACAAATTGAATTGGTTCGAAGTGCTTCCAAACAATTTAATGATATGAAAAGACTGAATAATATGCTTTTTAAGGCTAAAAAAATGCATTGTTGTCTTCAATAGATTAATTGCAAGTTATGTAATAAAATCATGTTTGAAGGGCGAAAATAGAATTCGTTCGACTTAATTTAGAATGATTTAACGACTAGAAGAGACTCATTGACATGACTTTAAGGCTAAACAAATGCATTGTTGCTTTCAATAGTTCAACTGCAAGCTATGCACGGAAGTCATGTTTAAAGGCCGAATGTCATTCGAAATGATTTAGAATGATTTACTGACTAAAAGAGACGCAATAATATGACTTTAAGGCTAAAAAAATGCATAGTTGCCTTCAATAGATCAATTGCAAGTTATGTATGAAAGTCGTGTCTCAAATGCACAAATAGAATTGGTTCGAAGTGCTTCCCAACAATTTAATGATATCAAAAGACTGAATGATATGCTTTTTAAGGCTAAAATAATGCATTGTTGTCTTCAATAGATTAATTGCAAGTTATGTAATAAAGTCATGTTTGAAGGGCGAAAATAGAATTCGTTCGACTTAATTTAGAATGATTTCACGACTAGAAGAGACTCATTGACATGAATTTAAGGCTAAACAAATGCATTGTTGCCTTCAATACATCAACAGGAAGTTATGCGCGAAAGTGATGTTTAAAGGCCGAATTTCATTCGAAGTGATTTAGAATGATTTACTGACTAAAAGAGACGCAAAAATATGACTTTAAGGCTAAAAAAATGCATAGTTGCCTTCAATAGATCAATTGCAAGTTATGTATGAAAGTCGTGTCTCAAATGCACAAATAGAATTGGTTCGAAGTGCTTCCAAACAATTTAATGAAATTAAAAGACTGAATGATATGCTTTTTAAGGCTAAAATAATGCATTGTTGTCTTCAATAGATTAATTGCAAGTTATGTAATAAAATCATGTTTGAAGGGCGAAAATAGAATTCGTTCGACTTAATTTAGAATGATTTAACGACTAGAAGAGACTCATTGACATGACTTTAAGGCTAAACAAATGCATTGTTGCCTTCAATAGTTCAACTGCAAGCTATGCACGAAAGTCATGTTTAAAGGCCGAATTTCATTCGAAGTGATTTAGAATGATTTACTGACTAAAAGAGACGATATAATATGACTTTAAGGCTAAAAAAATGCATTGTTCCCTTCAATAGATCAATTGCAAGTTATGTATGAAAGTTGTGTCTCAAATGCACAAATTGAATTGGTTCGAAGTGCTTCCAAACAATTTAATGATATGAAAAGACTGAATAATATGCTTTTTAAGGCTAAAAAAATGCATTGTTGTCTTCAATAGATTAATTGCAAGTTATGTAATAAAATCATGTTTGAAGGGCGAAAATAGAATTCGTTCGACTTAATTTAGAATGATTTAACGACTAGAAGAGACTCATTGACATGACTTTAAGGCTAAACAAATGCATTGTTGCTTTCAATAGTTCAACTGCAAGCTATGCACGGAAGTCATGTTTAAAGGCCGAATGTCATTCGAAATGATTTAGAATGATTTACTGACTAAAAGAGACGCAATAATATGACTTTGAGGCTAAAAAAATGCATAGTTGCCTTCAATAGATCAATTGCAAGTTATGTATGAAAGTCGTGTCTCAAATGCACAAATAGAATTGGTTCGAAGTGCTTCCCAACAATTTAATGATATCAAAAGACTGAATGATATGCTTTTTAAGGCTAAAATAATGCATTGTTGTCTTCAATAGATTAATTGCAAGTTATGTAATAAAGTCATGTTTGAAGGGCGAAAATAGAATTCCTTCGACTTAATTTAGAATGATTTAACGACTAGAAGAGACTCATTGATATGAATTTAAGGCTAAAGAAATGCATTGTTGCCTTCAATACATCAACAGGAAGTTATGCGCGAAAGTGATGTTTAAAGGCCGAATTTCATTCGAAGTGATTTAGAATGATTTACTGACTAAAAGAGACGCAAAAATATGACTTTAAGGCTAAAAAAATGCATAGTTGCCTTCATTAGATCAATTGCAAGTTATGTATGAAAGTCGTGTCTCAAATGCACAAATAGAATTGGTTCGAAGTGCTTCCAAACAATTTAATCATATCAAAAGACTGAATGATATCCTTTTGATGGCTAAAACAATGCATTGTAGTCTTCAATAGATTAATTGCAAGTTATGTAAGAAAATCATTTTTGAAGGGCGAAAATAAAATTCGTTCGACTTAATTTAGAATGATTTAACGACTAGAAGAGACTCATTGACATGACTTTAAGGCTAAACAAATGCATTGTTGCCTTCAATACATCAACTGGAAGTTATGCACGAAAGTGATGTTTAAAGGCCGAATTTCATTCGAAGTGATTTAGAATGATTTACTGACTAAAAGAGACGCAAAAATATGACTTTAAGGCTAAAAAAATGCATAGTTGCCTTCAATAGATCAATTGCAAGTTATGTATGAAAGTCGTGTCTCAAATGCACAAATAGAATTGGTTCGAAGTGCTTCCAAACAATTTAATGATATTAAAAGACTGAATGATATGCTTTTTAAGGCTAAAATAATGCATTGTTGTCTTCAATATATTAATTGCAAGTTATGAAATAAAATCATGTTTGAAGGGCGAAAATAGAATTCGTTCGACTTAATTTAGAATGATTTAACGACTAGAAGAGACTCATTGACATCACTTTAAGGCTAAACAAATGCATGGTTGCCTTCAATAGTTCAACTGCAAGCTATGCACGAAAGTCATGTTTAAAGGCCGAATTTCATTCGAAGTGATTTAGAATAATTTACTGACTAAAAGAGACGCTATAATATGACTTTAAGGCTAAAAAAATGCATTGTTGCCTTCAATAGATCAATTGCAAGTTATGCATGAAAGTCGTGTCTTAAATGCAAAAATAGAATTGGTTCGAAGTGCTTCAAAACAATTTAGTGATATGAAAAGACTGAATGATATGCTTTTTATGGCTAAAATAATGCATTGTTGTCTTCAATAGCCTAATTGCAAGTTATGTAAGAAAATCATGTTTGAAGGGCGAAAATAGAATTCGTTCGACTTAATTTAGAATGATTTAACGACTAGAAGAGACTCATTGACATGACTTTAAGGCTAAACAAATGCATTTTTGCCTTCAATAGATCAACTCCAAGTTATGCACGAAAGTCATGTTTAAAGGCCGAATTTCATTCGAAGTGATTTAGAATGATTTACTAACTAAAAGACACGCAAAAATATGAATTTAAGGCTAAAAAAATGCATAGTTGCCTTCAACAGATCAATTGCAAGTTATGTATGAAAGTCGTGTCGCAAATGCACAAATAGAATTGGTTCGAAGTGCTTCCTTACAATTTAATGATATGAAAAGACTAAATGATATGCTTTTTAAGGCTAAAATAATGCATTGTTGTGTTCAATAGATTAATTGCAAGTTATGTAATAAAATCATGTTTGAAGGGCGAAAATAGAATTCCTTCGACTTAATTTAGAATGATTTAACGACTAGAAGAGACTCATTGACATGAATTTAAGGCTAAACAAATGCATTGTTGCCTTCAATACATCAACAGGAAGTTATGCGCGAAAGTGATGTTTAAAGGCCGAATTTCATTCGAAGTGATTTAGAATGATTTACTGACTAAAAGAGACGCAAAAATATGACTTTAAGGCTAAAAAAATGCATAGTTGCCTTCAATAGATCAATTGCAAGTTATGTATGAAAGTCGTGTCTCAAATGCACAAATAGAATTGGTTCGAAGTGCTTCCCAACAATTTAATGATATCAAAAGACTGAATGATATGCTTTTTAAGGCTAAAATAATGCATTGTTGTCTTCAATAGATTAATTGCAAGTTATGTAATAAAGTCATGTTTGAAGGGCGAAAATAGAATTCCTTCGACTTAATTTAGAATGATTTAACGACTAGAAGAGACTCATTGACATGAATTTAAGGCTAAACAAATGCATTGTTGCCTTCAATACATCAACAGGAAGTTATGCGCGAAAGTGATGTTTAAAGGCCGAATTTCATTCGAAGTGATTTAGAATGATTTACTGACTAAAAGAGACGCAAAAATATGACTTTAAGGCTAAAAAAATGCATAGTTGCCTTCAGTAGATCAATTGCAAGTTATGTATGAAAGTCGTGTCTCAAATGCACAAATAGAATTGGTTCAAAGTGCTTCCTTACAATTTAATGATATGAAAAGACTAAATGATATGCTTTTTAAGGCTAAAATAATGCATTGTTGTCTTCAATAGATTAATTGCAAGTTATGTAATAAAATCATGTTTGAAGGGCGAAAATAGAATTCGTTCGACTTAATTTAGAATGATTTCACGACTAGAAGAGACTCATTGACATGAATTTAAGGCTAAACAAATGCATTGTAGCCTTCAATACATCAACAGGAAGTTATGCGCGAAAGTGATGTTTAAAGGCCGAATTTCATTCGAAGTGATTTAGAATGATTTACTGACTAAAAGAGACGCAAAAATATGACTTTAAGGCTAAAAAAATGCATAGTTGCCTTCAATAGATCAATTGCAAGTTATGTATGAAAGTCGTGTCTCAAATGCACAAATAGAATTGGTTCGAAGTGCTTCCAAACAATTTAATGAAATTAAAAGACTGAATGATATGCTTTTTAAGGCTAAAGTAATGCATTGTTGTCTTCAATAGATTAATTGCAAGTTATGTAATAAAATCATGTTTGAAGGGCGAAAATAGAATTCGTTCGACTTAATTTAGAATGATTTAACGACTAGAAGAGACTCATTGACATGACTTTAAGGCAAAACAAATGCATTGTTGCCTTCAATAGTTCAACTGCAAGCTATGCACGGAAGTCATGTTTAAAGGCCGAATGTCATTCGAAATGATTTAGAAGGATTTACTGACTAAAAGAGACGCAATAATATGACTTTAAGGCTAAAAAAATGCATAGTTGCCTTCAATAGATCAATTGCAAGTTATGTATGAAAGTCGTGTCTCAAATGCACAAATAGAATTGGTTCGAAGTGCTTCCAAACAATTTAATGATATGAAAAGACTGAATGATATCCTTTTTATGGCTAAAACAATGCATTGTTGTCTTCAATAGATTAATTGCAAGTTATGTAAGAAAATCATGTTTGAAAGGCGAAAATAGAATTCGTTCGAATTAATTTAGAATGATTTAACGACTAGAAGAGACTCATTGACATGACTTTAAGGCTAAACAAATGCATTGTTGCCTTCAATAGATTAACTGCAAGTTATGCACGAAAGTCATGTTTAAAGGCCGAATTTCATTCGAAATGATTTAGAATGATTTACTGACTAAAAGAGACGCAATAATATGACTTTAAGGCTAAAAAAATGCATAGTTGCCTTCAATAGATCAATTGCAAGTTATGTATGAAAGTCGTGTCTCAAATGCACAAATAGAATTGGTTCGAAGTGCTTCCAAACAATTTAATGATATGAAAAGATTGAATGATATCCTTGTTATGGCTAAAACAATGCATTGTTGTCTTCAATAGATGAATTGCAAGTTATGTAAGAAAATCATGTTTGAAAGGCGAAAATAGAATTCGTTCGAATTAATTTAGAATGATTTAACGACTAGAAGAGACTCATTGACATGAATTTAAGGCTAAACAAATGCATTGTTGCCTTCAATACATCAACAGGAAGTTATGCGCGAAAGTGATGTTTAAAGGCCGAATTTCATTCGAAGTGATTTAGAATGATTTACTGACTAAAAGAGACGCAAAAATATGACTTTAAGGCTAAAAAAATGCATAGTTGCCTTCAGTAGATCAATTGCAAGTTATGTATGAAACTCGTGTCTCAAATGCACAAATAGAATTGGTTCAAAGTGCTTCCTTACAATTTAATGATATGAAAAGACAAAATGATATGCTTTTTAAGGCTAAAATAATGCATTGTTGTCTTCAATAGATTAATTGCAAGTTATGTAATAAAATCATGTTTGAAGGGCGAAAATAGAATTCGTTCGACTTAATTTAGAATGATTTCACGACTAGAAGAGAGTCATTGACATGAATTTAAGGCTAAACAAATGCATTGTTGCCTTCAATACATCAACAGGAAGTTATGCGCGAAAGTGATGTTTAAAGGCCGAATTTCATTTGAAGTGATTTAGAATGATTTACTGACTAAAAGAGACGCAAAAATATGACTTTCAGGCTAAAAAAATGCATAGTTGCCTTCAATAGATCAATTGCAAGTTATGCATGAAAGTTGTGTCTTAAATGCAAAAATAGAATTGGTTCGAAGTGCTTCCAAACAATTTAATGATATGAAAAGACTGAATGATATGCTTTTTATGGCTAAAATAATGCATTGTTGTTTTCAATAGATTAATTGCAAGTTATGTAAGAAAATCATGTTCGAAGGGTGAAAATAGTATTCGTTCGAGTTAATTTAGAATGATTTAACGACTAGAAGAGACTCATTGACAAGGCTTTAAGGCTAAACAAATGCATTGTTGCCTTCAATAGATCAACTGCAAGTTATGCACGAAAGTCATGTTTAAAGGTCGAATTTCATTCGAAGTGATTTAGAATGATTTACTGACTAAAAGATACACAAAAATATGACTTTAAGGCTAAAAAAATGCATAGTTGCCTGCAGTAGATCAATTGCAAGTTCTGTATGAAAGTCGTGTCTTAAATGCACAAATAGAATTGGTTCGAAGTGCTTCCAAACAATTTAATGATATGAAAAGACTGAATGATATGCTTCTTATAGCTAAAATAATGCATCGTTGTCTTCAATAGATTAATTGCAAGTTATGTAAGAAAATCATGTTTGAAGGGCGAAAATAGAATTCGTTCGACTTAATTTAGAATGATTTAACGACTAGAAGAGACTCATTGACATGACTTTAAGGCTAAACAATTGCATTGTTGCCTTCAATACATCAACTGCAAGTTATGCACGAAAGTCATGTTTAAACGCCGAATTTCATTCGAAGTTATTTAGAATGATTTACTGACTAAAAGACACGCAATAAGATGACTTTAACACTAAAAAAATGGATTATTGCCTTCGATAGATCAATTGCAAGTTATGCATGAAAGTCTCGTCTTAAATAAAAAAATAGAATTGGTTCGAAGTGCTTCCAAACAATTTAAGGATATGAAAAGACTGAATGATATGCTTTTTATGGCTAAAATAATGCATTGTTGTCTTCAATAGATTAATTACAAGTTATGTAAGAAAATCATGTTTGAAGGGCGAAAATAGAATTCGTTCAACTTAATTTTAAATGATTTAACGACTAGAAGAGACTCATTGACATGACTTTAAGGCTAAACAAATGCATTGTTGCCTTCAATAGATCAACTGCAAGTTTTGCACGAAAGTCATGTTTAAAGGCCGAATTTCATTCGAAGTGATTTAGAATGATTTACTGACTAAAAGAGACGCAACAATATGACTTTAAGGCTAAAAAAATGCATAGTTGCCTTCGTTAGATCAATTGCAAGTTATGCATGAAAGTTGTGTCTTAAATGCAAAAATAGAATTGGTCCGATATGCTTCCAAACAATTTAATGATATGAAAAGACTGAATGATATCCTTTTTATGGCTAAAACAATGCATTGTTGTCTTCAATAGATTAATTGCAAGTTATGTAAGAAAATCATGTTTGAAAGGCGAAAATAGAATTCGTTCGAATTAATTTAGAATGATTTAACGACTAGAAGAGACTCATTGACATGACTTTAAGGCTAAACAAATGCATTGTTGCCTTCAATAGATTAACCGCAAGTTATGCACGAAAGTCATGTTTAAAGGCCGAATTTCATTCGAAATGATTTAGAATGATTTACTGACTAAAAGAGACGCAATAATATGACTTTAAGGCTAAAAAAATGCATAGTTGCCTTCAATAGATCAATTGCAAGTTATGTATGAAGGTCGTGTCTCAAATGCACAAATAGAATTGGTTCGAAGTGCTTCCAAACAATTTAATCATATGAAAAGACTGAATGATATCCTTTTTATGGCTAAATCAATGCATTGTAGTCTTCAATAGATTAATTGCAAGTTATGTTAGAAAATCATGTTTGAAGGGCGAAAATAAAATTAGTTCGACTTAATTTAGAATGATTTAACGACTAGAAGAGACTCATTCACATGACTTTAAGGCTAAACAAATGCATTGTTGCTTTCAATACATCAACTGGAAGTTATGCACGAAAGTGATGTTTAAAGGCCGAATTTCATTCGAAGTGATTTAGAATGATTTACTGACTAAAAGAGACGCAAAAATATGACTTTAAGGCTAAAAAATTGCATAGTTGCCTTCAATAGATCAATTGCAAGTTATGTATGAAAGTTGTGTCTCAAATGCACAAATAGAATTGGTTCGAAGTGCTTCCAAAGAATTTAATGATATGAAAAGACTGAATGATATGCTTTTTATGGCTAAAATAATGCATTGTTGTCTTCAATAGATTAATTGCAAGTTATGTAAGAAAATCATGTTCGAAGGGTGAAAATAGTATTCGTTTGAGTTAATTTAGAATGGCTTAACGACTAGAAGAGACTTATTGACATGACTTTAAAGCTAAACAAATGCATTGTTACCTTCAATAGATCAACTGCAAGTTATGCACGAAAGTCATCTTTAAAGGCCGAATTTCATTCGAAGTGATTTAGAATGATTTACTGACTAAAAGATACGCAAAAATATGACTTTAAGGCTAAAAAAATGCATAGTTGCCTTCAATAGATCAATTGCAAGTTATGCATGAAAGTCGTGTCTTAAATGCAAAAAATAGAATTGGTTTGACGTGCTTCCAAACAATTTAATGATATGGAAACACTGAATGATATCCTTTTTATGGCTAAAATAATGGATTGTTGTCTTCAATAGATTAATTCCAAGTTATGTAAGAAAATCATGTTTGAAGGGCGAAAATAGAATTCGTTCGACTTAATTGAGAATGATTTAACAACTAGAAGAGACTCATTGACAACGCTTTAAGGCTAAACAAATGCATTGTTGCCTTCAATAGATCAACTGCAAGTTATGCACGAAAGTCATGTTTAAAGGCCGAATTTCATTCGAAGTGATTTACAATGATTTACTGACTAAAAGAGACGCAATAATATGACTTTAAGGCTAAAAAAATGCATAGTTGCCTTCAGTAGATCAATTGCAAGTTATGTATGAAAGTCGTGTCTTAAATGCACAAATAGAATTGGTTCGAAGTGCTTCCAAACAATTTAATGATATGAAAAGACTGAATGATATGCTTCTTATGGCTAAAATAATGCATCGTTGTCTTCAAATGATTAATTGCAAGTTATGTAAGAAAAGCATGTTTGAAGGGCGAAAATAGAATTCGTTCGACTTAATTTAGAATGATTTAACGACTAGAAGAGACTCATTGACATGACTTTAAGGCTAAACAATTGCATTGTTGCCTTCAATACATCAACTGCAAGTTATGCACGAAAGTCATGTTTAAACGCCGAATTTCATTCGAAGTTATTTAGAATGATTTACGGACTAAAAGACACGCAATAAGATGACTTTAAGGCTAAAAAAATGGATTGTTGCCTTCAATAGATCAATTGCAAGTTATGCATGAAAGTCGCGTCTTAAATGCACAAATAGAATTGGTTCGAAGTGCTTCCAAACAATTTAATGATATGAAAAGACTGAATGATATGCTTCTTATGGCTAAAATAATGCATCGTTTTTTTCAAATGATTAATTGCAAGTTATGTAAGAAAAGCATGTTTGAAGGGCGAAAATAGAATTCGTTCGACTCAATTTAGAATGATTTAACGACTAGAAGAGACTCATTGACATGACTTTAAGGCTAAACAATTGCATTGTTGCCTTCAATACATCAACTGCAAGTTATGCACGAAAGTCATGTTTAAACGCCGAATTTCATTCAAAGTTATTTAGAATGATTTACGGACTAAAAGACACGCAATAAGATGACTTTAAGGCTAAAAAAATGGATTGTTGCCTTCAATAGATCAATTGAAAGTTATGCATGAAAGTCGCGTCTTAAATGAAAAAATAGAATTGGTTCGAAGTGCTTCCAAACAATTTAATGATATGAAAAGACTGAATGATATGCTTTTTATGGCTAAAATAATGCATTGTTGTCTTCAATAGATTAATTGCAAGTTATGTAAGAAAATCATGTTTGAAGGGCGAAAATAGAATTCGTTCGACTTAATTTAGAATGATTTAACAACTAGAAGAGACTCATTGAGATGACTTTAAGGCTCAACAAAAGCATTGTTGCCTTCAATAGATCAACTGCAAGCTATGCACGAAAGTCATGTTTAAAGGCCGAATTTCGTTCGAAGTGATTTAGAATGATTTTGTGACTAAAAGAGACGCAATAATATGACTTTAAGGTTAAAAAAATGCATAGTTGCCTTCAATAGATCAATTGCAAGTTATGTATGAAAGTCGTCTCGCAAATGCACAAATAGAATTGGTTCGAAGTGCTTCCAAACAATTTAATGATATAAAAAGACTGAATCATATGCTTTTTATGGCTAAAACAACGCATTGTTGTCTTCAATAGATTAATTGCGGGTTATGTAATAAAATCATGTTTGAAGGGCGAAAATAGAATTCGTTCGACTTAATGTAGAATGATTTAACGACTAGAAGAGACTCATTGACATGACTTTAAGTCTAAACAAAAGCATTGTTGCCTTCAATAGATCAACTGCAAGTTACGCACGAAAGTCATGTTTAAAGGCCGAATTTCATTCAAAGTGATTTAGAATGATTTACTGACTAAAAGAGACGCAATAATATGACTTTAAGGCTAAAAAAATGCATAGTTGCCTTCAATAGATCAATTGCAAGTTATGTATGAAAGTCGTCTCGCAAATGCACAAATAGAATTCGTTCGAAGTGCTTCCAAACAATTTAATGATATGAAAAGACTGAATGATATGCTTCTTAAGGCTAAAATAATGCATTATTGTCTTCAATAGATTAATTGCAGGTTATGTAAGAAAATCATGTTTGAAGGGCGAAAATAGAATTCGTTCGACTTAATTTAGAATGATTTAACGACTGGAAGAGACACATTGACATGACTTTCAGGCTAAACAAATGCATTGTTGCCTTCAATAGATCAAATGCAAGTTTTGCACGAAAGTCATGTTTAAAGGCCGAATTTCATTCGAAGTGATTTAGAATGATTTACTGATTAAAAGAGATGCAATAATATGACTTTAAGGCTAAAAAAATGCATAGTTGCCTTCAATAGATCAATTGGAAGTTATGTATGAAAGTCGTGTCTTAAATGCACAAATAGAATTGGTTCGAAGTGCTTCCAAACTATTTAATGATATGAAAAGACTAAATGATATACTTTTTATGGCTAAAATAATGCATTGTTGTCTTCAATAGATTAATTGCAAGTTATGTAAGAAAATCATGTTTGAAGGGCGAAAATTGAATTCGTTCGACTTAATTTTGAATGATTTAACGACTAGAAGAGACTCATTGACATGACTTTAAGGCTAAACAAATGCATTGTCGCCTTCAATATATCAACTGCAAGTTATGCACGAAAGTAATGTTTAAAGGCCGAATTTCATTCGAAGTCATTTAGAATGATTTACTAACTAAAAGAGACGCAATAATATGACTTTAAGGCTAAAAAAATGGATAGTTGCCTTCAATATATCAATTGCAAGTTATGCATGAAAGTTCTGTCTTAAATGCAAAAATAGAATTGGTTCGAAGTGCTTCCAAACAATTTAATGATATGAAAAGACTGAATGATATACTTTTTATGGCTAAAACAATGCATTATTGTCTTCAATAGATTAATTGCAAGTTATGTAAGAAAATCATGTTTGAAGGGCGAAAATAGAATTCGTTCGACTTAATTGAGAATGATTTAACGACTAGAAGAGACTCATTGACAAGGCTTTAAGGCTAAACAAATGCATTGTTGCCTTCAATAGATCAACTGCAAGTTATGCACGAAAGTCATGTTTAAAGGTCGAATTTCATTCGAAGTGATTTAGAAAAATTAATGACTAAAAGAGATGCAATAATATGACTTTAAGGCTAAAAAAATGGATAGTTGCCTTTAATAGATCAATTGCAAGTTATGTAAGAAAATCATGTTTGAAGGGCAAAAATAGAATTCGTTCGACTTAATTTAGAATGATTTAATGACTAGACGAGACTCATTGACATGACTTTCAGGCTAAACAAAAGCATTGTTGCCTTCAATAGATCAACCGCAAGTTACGCACGAAAGTCATGTTTAAAGGCCGAATTTCATTCGATTTGATTTAGAATGATTTACTGACTAAAAAAGACGCAATAATATGACTTTAAGGCTAAAATAATGGATTGTTGCCTTCAATAGATCAATTGCAAGTTATGCATGAAAGTCGTGTCTTAAATGCAAAAATAGAATTGGTTCGAAGTGCTTCCAAACAAATTAATGATATGAAAAGACTGAATGATATGCTTTTTATGGCTAAAACAATGCATTATTGTCTTCAATAGATTAATTGCAAGTTATGTAAGAAAATCATGTTTAAAGGGCGAAAATAGAATTCGTTCGACCTAATTTATAATGATTTAACGACTAGAATAGACTCATTGACATGATATTAAGGCTAAACAAATGCATTGTTGCCTTCAGTAGATCAACTGCAAGTTATGCACGAAAGTCATGTTTAAAGGTCAAATTTCATTCGAAGTGATTTAGAAAAATTAATGACTAAAAGATATGCAATAATATGACTTTAAGGCTAAAAAAATGGATAGTTGCCTTCAATAAATCAATTGCAAGTTATGTAAGAAAATCATGTTTGAAGGGCGAAAATAGAATTCGTTCGACTTAATTTAGAATGATTTAACGACTAGAATAATCTCATTGACATGACTTTACGGCTAAACAAATGCATTGTTGCCTTCAATAGATCAACTGCAAGTTATGCACGAAAGTCATGTTTAAAGGTCAAATTTCATTCGAAGTGATTTAGAAAAATTAATGACTAAAAGATATGCAATAATATGACTTTAAGGCTAAAGAAATGGATAGTTGCCTTGAATAGATCAATTGCAAGTTATGTAAGAAAATCATGTTTGAAGGGCGAAAATAGAATTCGTTCGCCTTAATTTAGAATGATTTAACGACTAGAATAATCTCATTGAGTTGACTTTAAGGCTAAAGAAATGCATTGTTGCCTTCAATAGATCAACTCCAAGTTATGCACGAAAGTCATGTCTAAAGGTCAAATTTCATTCGAAGTGATTTAGAAAAATTAATGACTAAAAGAGATGCAATATTATGACTTTAAGGCTAAAAAAATGGATAGTTGCCTTCAATAGATCAATTGCAAGTTATGTAAGAAAACCATGTTTGAAGGGCGAAAAGAGAATTCGTTCGACTTAATATAGAATGATTTAACTACTAGACGAGACTCATTGACATGACTTTAAGGCTAAACAAAAGCATTGTTGCCTTCAATAGATCAACTGCAAGTTACGCACGAAAGTCAGGTTTAAAGGCCGAATTTCATTCGAAGTGATTTAGAATGATTTACTGACTAAAAGAGACGCAATAATATGACTTTAAGGCTAAAAAAATGCATAGTTGCCCTCAATAGATCAATTGCAAGTTATGTATAAAAGTCGTGTCACAAATGCACAAATAGAATTGGTTCGAAGTGCTTCCAAACAATTTAATGATATGAAAACACTGAATGATATCTTTTTTATGGCTAAAATAATGGATTGTTGTCTTCAGTAGATTAATTCCAAGTTATGTAAGAAAATCATGTTTGAAGGGCGAAAATAGAATTCATTCGACTTAATTTAGAATGATTTAACGACTAGAAGAGACTCATTGACAAGACTTTAAGGCTAAACAAATGCATTGTTGCCTTCAATAGATCAACTGCAAGTTATGCACGAAAGTCATGTTTAAAGGCCGAATTTCATTCGAAGTGATTTAGAATGATTTACTGACTAAAAGATACGCAAAAATATGACTTTAAGGCTAAAAAAAGGCATAGTTGCCTTCAATAGATCAATTGCAAGTTATGCGTGAAAGTCGTGTCTTAAATGCAAAAAATAGAATTGGTTCGAAGTGCTTCCTTACAATTTAATGATATGAAAAGACTGAATGATATGCTTTCTATGGCTAAAACAATGCATTGTTGTCTTCTATAGATTAATTGCAAGTTATGTAAGAAAATCATGTTTGAAGGGCGAAAATAGAATTCGTTCACCTTAATTTAGAATGATTTAACGACAAGAAGAGACTTATTGACATGACTTTAAGGCTACACAAATGCATTGTCACCTTCAATAGATCAACTGCAAGTTATGCACGAAAGTCATGTTTAAAGGCCGAATTTCATTCAAAGTGATATAGAATGATTTACTGACTAAAAGAGACGCAATAATATGACTTTAAGGCTAAAAAAATGGATAGTTGCCTTCAATAGATCAATTGCAAGTTATGCACGAAAGTCGTGTCTTGAATGCAAAAATAAAATTGGTTCGAAGTGCTTCCAAACAATTTAATGATATGAAAAGACTAAATGATATCCTTTTTAAGGCTAAAATAACGCATTGTTGTCTTCAATCGATTAATTGCAAGTTATGTAAGAAAATCATGTTTGAAGGGCGAAAAGAGAATTCGTTCGACTTAATATAGACTGATTTAACGACTAGACGAGACTCATTGACATGACTTTAAGGCTAAACAAAAGCATTGTTGCCTTCAATAGATCAACTGCAAGTTACGCACGAAAGTCACGTTTAAACGCCGAATTTCATTCGAAGTTATTTTGAATGATTTCTTGACTAAAAGAGACACAATAATATGACTTTAAGGCTAAAAAAATGGATTGTTGCCTTCAATAGATCAATTGCAAGTTATGCATGAAAGTCATGTCTTAAATGCACAAATAGAATTGGTTCGAAGTGCTTCCAAACAATTTAATGATATGAAAAGACTGAATGATATGCTTTTTATGGCTAAAATAATGCATTGTTGTCTTCAATAGATTAATTGCAAGTTATGTAAGAAAATCATGTTTGAAGGGCGAAAATAGAATTCGTTCGACTTAATTTAGAATCATTTAACGACTAGAAGAGACTCATTGACATGACTTTAAGGCTAAACAAATGCCTTGTTGCCTTCAATAGATCAACTGCAAGTTTTGCATGAAAGTCATGTTTAAAGCCCGAATTTCATTCGGAGTGATTTAGAATGATTTACTGATTAAAAGAGACGCAATAATATGACTTTAAGGCTAAAAAAATGCATAGTTGCCTTCAATAGATCAATCGCAAGTTATGTATGAAAGTCGTGTCCTAAATGCACAAATAGAATTGGTTCGAAGTGCTTCCAAATAATTTAATGATATGAAAAGCCTGAATGATATGCTTTTTATGGCTAAAATAATGCATCATTGTCTTCAATAGATTAATTGCAAGTTATGTAAGAAAATCATGTTTGAAGGGCGAAACTAGAATTCGTTCGACTTAATTTAGAATGATTTAACGACTAGAAGAGACTTATTGACATGACTTTAAGGCTAAACAAATGCATTGTTGCCTTCAATAGATCAACTACAGGTTATGCACGAAAGTCATGTTTAAACGCCGAATTTCATTCGAAGGTATTTAGAATGATTTACTGACTAAAAGAGACGCAATAATATGACTTTAAGGCTAAAAAAATGCATAGTTGCCTTCAATAGATCAATTGCAAGTTATGCATGAAAGCCGTGTCTTAAATGCAAAAAAAATTTGGTTCGAAGTGCTTCCAAACAATTTAATGATATGAAAAGACTGAATGATACGCTTTTTAAGGCTAAAAAAATGCATTGTTGTCTTCAATAGATTAATTGCAAGTAATGTAAGAAAATCATGTTTGAGGGCGAAAATAGAATTCGTTCGACTTAATTTAGAATGATTTAAAGACTAGAAGAGACTCATTGACATGACTTTAAGGCTAAACAAATGCATTGTTGCCTTCAATAGATCAACTGCAAGTTATGCACGAAAGTCATGTTTAAAGGCTGAATTTCATTTGAAGTGCTTTGGAATGATTTACTGACTAAAAGAGACGCAATAATATGACTTTAAGGCTAACAAAATGGATTGTTGCCTTCAATAGATCAATTGCCAGTTATGCATGAAAGTCGTGTCTTAAATGGAAAAATAGAATTGGTTCGAAGTGCTTCGAAACTATTTAATGATATGAAAAGACTAAACGATATGATTTTTATGGCTAAAATAATGCATTGTTGTCTTCAATAGATTAATTGCAAGTCATGTAAGAAAATCATGTTTAAAGGGCGAAAACAGAATTCGTTCGACTTAATTTAGAATGTTTTAACGACTAGAATAGACTCATTGACATGACATTAAGGCTAAACAAATGCATTGTTGCCTTCAATAGATCAACTGCAAGTTATGCACGAAAGTCATGTTTAAAGGTCGAATTTCATTCGAAGTGATTTAGAAAAATTACTGACTAAAAGAGATGCAATAATATGACTTTAAGGCTAAAAAAATGGATAGTTCCCTTTAATAGATCAATTGCAAGTTATGTAAGAAAATCATGTTTTAAGGGCGAAAATAGAATTCGTTCGACTTAATTTAGAATGATTTAACGACTAGAATAGACTCATTGACATGACTTTAAGGCTAAACAAAAGCATTGTTGCCTTCAATAGATCAACTGCAAGTTATGCACGAAAGTCATGTTTAAAGGTCGAATTTCGTTCAAAGTGATTAAGAAAAATTAATGACTAAAAGAGACGCAATAATATGACTTTAAGGCTAAAATAATGGATTGTTGCCTTCAATAGATCAATTGCAAGTTATGCACGAAAGTCGTGTCTTAAATGCAAAAATAGAATTGGTTCGAAGTGCTTCCAAACAATTTAATGATATGAAAAGACTGAATGATATGCTTTTTATGGCTAAAATAATGCATTGTTGTTTTCAATAGATGAATTGCAAGTTATGTTAGGAAATCATGTTTGAAGGGCGAAAATAGAATTCGTTTTACTTAATTTAGAATGATTTAACGACTAGAAGAGACTCATTGACATGACTTTCAGGCTAAACAAATGCATTGTTGCCTTCAATCGATCAACTGCAAGTTATGCACGAAACTCATGTTTAAAGGTCGAATTTCGTTCAAAGTGATTTAGAATGATTTACTGAATAAAAGAGACGCAATAATATGACTTTAAGGCTAAAAAAGTGGATAGTTGCCTTCAATAGACCAATTGCAAGTTATGCATGAAAGTTCTGTCTTAAAATTTAAAAAATAGAATTGGTTCGAAGTGCTTCCAAACAATTTAATGATATGAAAAGACTGAATGATATGCTTTTTATGGCTAAAACAATGCATTATTGTCTTCAATAGATTAATTGCAAGTTATGTAAGAAAATCGTGTTTAAAGGGTGAAAATAGAATTCGTTCGACTTAATTTATAATGATTTAAAGACTAGACGAGACTCATTGACATGACTTTAAGGCTAAACAAAAGCATTGTTGCGTTCAATTGATCAACTGCAAGTTACGCACGAAAGTCACGTTTAAACGCCGAATTTATTCGAAGTTATTTTGAATGATTTCTTGACTAAAAGAGACGATAATATGACTTTAAGGCTAAAAAAATGGATTGTTGCCATCAATAGATCAATTGCAAGTTATGCATGAAAGTCGTGTCTCAAATGCACAAATAGAATTGGTTCGAAGTGCTTCCAAACAATTTAATGATATGAAAAGACTGAATGATATCCTTCTTATGGCTAAAACAATGGATTGTTGTCTTCAATAGATTAATTGCAAGTTATGTAAGAAAATCATGTTTGAAGGGCGAAAATAGAATTCGTTCGACTTAATTTAGAATCATTTAACGACTAGAAGAGACTCATTGACATGACTTTAAGGCTAAACAAATGCATTGTTGCCTTCAATAGATCAACTGCAAGTTTTGCACAAAAGTCATGTTTAAAGCCCGAATTTCATTCGAAGTGATTTAGAATGATTTACTGATTAAAAGAGACGCAGTAATATGACTTTAAGGCTAAAAAAATGCATAGTTGCCTTCAATAGATCAATTGCAAGTTATGTATGAAAGTCGTGTCCTAAATGCACAAATAGAATTGGTTCGAAGTGCTTCTAAATAATTTAATGATATGAAAATCCTGAATGATATGCTTTCTATGGCTAAAATAATGCATCATTGTCTTCAATAGATTAATTGCAAGTTATGTAAGAAAATCATGTTTGAAGGGCGAAACTAGAATTCGTTCGACTTAATTTAGAATGATTTAACGACTAGAAGAGACTTATTGACATGACTTTAAGGCTAAACAAATGCATTGTTGCCTTCAATAGATCAACTGCAGGTTATGCACGAAAGTCATGTTTAAACGCCGAATATCATTCGAAGTTATTTAGAATGATTTACTGACTAAAAGAGACGCAATAATATGACTTTAAGGCTAAAAAAATGCATAGTTGCCTTCAATAGATCAATTGCAAGTTATGCATGAAAGTCGTGTCTTAAATGCAAAAAAAATTTGGTTCGAAGTGCTTCCAAACAATTTAATGATATGAAAAGACCGAATGATATGCTTTTTAAGGCTAAAATAATGCATTGTTGTCTTCAATAGATTAATTGCAAGTAATGTAAGAAAATCATGTTTGAGGGCGAAAATAGAATTCGTTCGACTTAATTTAGAATGATTTAACGACTAGAAGAGACTCATTGACATGACTTTAAGGCTAAACAAATGCATTGTTGCCTTCAATAGATCAACTGCAAGTTATGCACGAAAGTCATGTTTAAAGGTCAAATTTCATTCGAAGTGATTTAGAAAAATTAATGACTAAAAGATATGCAATAATATGACTTTAAGGCTAAAAAAATGGATAGTTGCCTTCAATAGATCAATTGCAAGTTATGTAAGAAAATCATGTTTGAAGGGCGAAAATAGAATTCGTTCGACTTAATTTAGAATGATTTAACGACCAGAATAGACTCATTGACATGACTTTAAGGCTAAACAAATGCATTGTTGCCTTCAATATATCAACTGCAAGTTATGAACGAAAGTCATGTTTAAAGGTCGAATTTCGTTCAAAGTGATTTAGAAAAATTAATGACTAAAAGAGATGCAATAATATGAGTTTAAGGCTAAAAAAATGGATAGTTGCCTTCAATAGATCAATTGCAAGTTATGCACGAAAGTCGTGTCTTAAATGCAAAAATAGAATTGGTTCGAAGTGCTTCCAAACAATTTAATGATATGAAAAGACTGACTCATATGCTTTTTATGGCTAAAATAATGCATTGTTGTTTTCAATAGATTAATTGCAAGTTATGTTAGAAAATCATGTTTGAAGGGCGAAAATAGAATTCGTCTGACTTAATTTAGAATGATTTCACGACTAGAAGAGACTCATTGACATGACTTTAAGCCTAAACAAATGCATTGTTGCCTTCAATAGATCAACTGCAAGTTATGCACGAAACTCATGTTTAAAGGCCTAATTTTGTTAGTAGTGATTTAGAAAAATTTAATGATTAAAAGAAACGCAGTAATATGACATTAAGGCTAAAAAAAGTGATAGTTGCCTTCAATAGATCAATTGCAAGTTATGCATGAAAGTTGTGTCTTTAATGCTAAAATAGAATTCGTTCGACTTAATTTAGAATGATTTAACGACTAGAATAGACTCATTGACATGACTTTTAGGCTAAACAAATGCATTCTTGCCTTCAATAGATCAACTGCAAGTTATGCACGAAAGTCATGTTTAAAGGTCGAGTTGCGTTCAAAGTGATTTAGAAAAATTAATGACTAAAATAGATGCAATAATATGACTTTAAGGCTTAAAAAAATGGATAGTTGCCTTCAATAGATCAATTGCAAGTTATGCACGAAAGTCGTGTCTTAAATGCAAAAATAGAATTGGTTCGAAGTGCTTCCAAACAATTTAATGATACGGAAAGACTGAATCATGTGCTTTTTATGGCTAAAATAATGCATTGTTGTTTTCAATAGATGAATTGCAAGTTATGTTAGGAAATCATGTTTGAAGGGCGAAAATAGAATTCGTTTGACTTAATTTAGAATGATTTAACGACTAGAAGAGACTCATTGACATGACTTTCAGGCTAAACAAATGCATTGTTGCCATCAATAGATCAACTGCAAGTTATGCACGAAACTCATGTTTAAAGGCCGAATTTTGTTCGAAGTGATTTAGAAAAATTTAATGACTAAAAGAAATGCAGTAATATGACTGTAAGGCTAAAAAAATGGATAGTTGCCTTCAATAGATCAATTGCAAGTTATGCATGAAAGTTGTCTTAAATGCAAAAATAGAATTGGTTCGAAGTGCTTCCTTACAATTTAATGATATGAAAAGACTGAATGATATGCTTTTTATGGCTACAATACTGCATTGTTGTCTTCAATAGATTAATTGCAAGTTATGTAAGAAAATCATGTTTGAAGGGCGAAAATAGAATTCGTTCGACTTAATTTTGAATGATTTAACGACTAGAAGAGACTCATTGACAGGACTTTAAGCCTAAACAAATGCACTGTTGCCTTCAATTGATCAACTGCAAGTTACGCACCAAAATCATGTTTAAAGGCAGAATTTTGTTCGAAGTGATTTAGAAAAATTTAATGACTAAAAGAAACGCAGTAACATAACTTTAAGGCTAAAAAAATGCATAGTTGCCTTCAATAGATCAATTGCAAGTTATGTATGAAAGTCGGTTCGCAAATGCACAAATAGAATTGGTTCGAAGTGCTTCCAAACAATTTAATGATATGAAAAGACTGAATGATATGCATTTTATGGCCAAAATAATGCATTGTTGTCTTAAATAGATTAATTGCAAGTTATGTAAGAAAATCATGTATGAAGGGCGAAAATAGAATTCGTTTGACTTAATTTAGTATGATTTAACGACTAGAAGAGACTCAGTGACATGACTTTAAGGCTAAACAAATGCATTGTTGCCTTCAATAGATCAACTGCAAGTTATGCACGAAAGTCATGTTTAAAGGTCGAATTTCGTTCAAAGTGATTTAGAAAAATTAATGAGTAAAAGAGATGCAATAATATGAGTTTAAGGCTAAAAAAATGGATAGTTGCCTTCAATAGATCAATTGCAAGTTATGCACGAAAGTCGTGTCTTAAATGCAAAAATAGAATTGGTTCGAAGTGCTTCCAAACAATTTAATGATGTGAAAAGACTGAATGATATGCTTTTTATGGCTAAAATAATGCATTGTTGTTTTCAATAGATTAATTGCAAGTTATGTTAGGAAATCATGTTTGAAGGGCGAAAATAGAATTCGTTTGACTTAATTTAGTATGATTTAACGACTAGAAGAGACTCAGTGACATGACTTTAAGGCTAAACAAATGCATTGTTGCCTTCAATAGATCAACTGCAAGTTATGCACGAAACTCATGTTTAAAGGCAGAATTTTGTTCGAAGTGATTTAGAAAAATTTAATGACTAAAAGAAACGCAGTAATATAACTTTAAGGCTAAAAAAATGCATTGTTGCCTTCAGTAGATCAATTGCAAGTTATGTATGAAAGTCGTGTCTTAAATGCACAAATAGAATTGGTTCGAAGTGCTTCCAAACAATTTAATGATATGAAAAGACTGAATGATATGCTTTTTAAGGCTAAAATAATGCATTGTTGTCTTCAATAGATTAATTGCAAGTTATGTAAGAAAATCATGTTTGAAGGGCGAAAATAGAATTCGTTCGACTTAATTTAGAATGATTTAACGACTAGACGAGACTCATTGACATGACTTTAAGGCTAAACAAAAGCATTGTTGCCTTCAATAGATCAACTGCAAGTTACGCACAAAAGTCATGTTTAAAGGCCGAATTTCATTCGAAGTGATTTAGAATGATTTACTGACTAAAAGAGATGCAATAATATGACTTTAAGGCTAAAATAATGGATTGTTGCCTTCAATAGATCAACTGCAAGTTATGCACGAAACTCATGTTTAAAGGCAGAATTTTGTTCGAAGTGATTTAGAAAAATTAATGACTAAAAGAGATGCAATAATATGACTTTAAGGCTAAAAAATTGGATAGTTGCCTTCAATAGATCAATTGCAAGTTATGCACGAAAGTCGTGTCTTAAATGCAAAAATAGAATTGGTGCGATGTGCTTCCAAAAAATTTAATGATATGAAAAGACTGAATGATATGATTTTTCAGGCTAAAATCATGCATTGTTGTCTTCAATAGATTAATTGCAAGTTATGTAAGAAAATCATGTTTGAAGGGCGAAAATAGAATTCGTTCGACTTCATTTAGAATGATTTAACGACTAGAAGAGACTCATTGACATGACTTTAAGCCTAAACAAATGCATTGTTGCCTTTAATAGATCAACTGCAAGTTATGCACGAAACTCATGTTTAAAGGCCGAATTTGGTTCGAAGTGATTTAGAAAAATTTAATGACTAAAAGAAACGCAGTAATATAACTTTAAGGCTAAAAAAATGAATAGTTGCCTTCAATAGATCAGTAGCAAGTTATGTATGAAAGTCGTGCTGCAAATGCAAAAATAGAATTGGTTCGAAGTGCTTCCAAACAATTTAATGATATGAAAAGACTGAATGATATGTTTTTTATGGCTAAAACAATGCATTATTGTCTTCAATAGATTAATTGCAAGTTATGTAAGAATATCATGTTTGAAGGGCGAAAATATAATTCGTTCGACTTAATTTAGAATCATTTAACGACTAGAAGAGACTCAGTGACATGACTTTAAGGCTAAACAAATGCATTGTTGCCTTCAATAGATCAACTGCAAGTTATGCACGAAAGTCATGCTTAAAGGCCGAATTTCATTCGAAGTGATATAGAATGATTTACTGACTAAAAGAGACGCAATAATATGACTTTAAGGCTAAAAAAATGCATAGTTGCCTTCAATAGATCAATTGCAAGTTATGCATGAAAGTCGTGTCTTAAATGCAAAAATAGAATTGGTTTGAAGTGCTTCCAAACAATTAAATGATATGAAAAGATTGAATGATATGCTTTTTAAGGCTAAAATAATGCATTGTTGTCTTCAATAGATTAATTGCAAGTTATGTAAGAAAATCACGTTTGAAGGGCGAAAATAGAATTCCTTCGACTTAATTTAAAAGTATTTAATGACTAGACGAGACTCATTGACATGACTTTAAGGCTAAACAAAAGCATTGTTGCCTTCAATAGATCAACTGCAAGTTACGCACGAAAGTCATGTTTAAAGGCCGAATTTCATTCGAAGTGATTTAGAATGATTTACTGACTAAAAGAGACGCAATAATATGACTTTAAGGCTAAAATAATGGATTGTTACCTTCAATAGATCAATTGCAAGTTATGCATGAAAGTCGTGTCTTAAATGCAAAAATAGAATTCGTTCAAAGTGTTTCCAAACAATTTAATGATATGAAAAGACTGAATGGTATGCTTTTTAAGGCTAAAATAATGCATTGTTGTCTTCAATAGATTAATTGCAAGTTATGTAAGAAAATCATGTTTGACGGGCGAAAATAGAATTCGTTCGAGTTAATATAGAATGATTGAAAGACTAGACGAGACTCATTGACATGAGTTTAAGGCTAAACAAAAGCATTGTCTCCTTCAATAGATCAACTGCAAGTTACGCACGAAAGTCATGTTTAAAGGCCGAATTTCGTTCAAAGTGATTTAGAAAAATTAATGACTAAAAGAGATGCAATAATATGACTTGAAGGCTAAAAAAATGGATAGTTGCCTTCAATAGATCAATTGCAAGTTATGCACGAAAGTCGTGTCTTAAATGCAAAAATAGAATTGGTTCGATGTGCTTCCAAAAAATTTAATGATATGAAAAGACTGAATGATATGATTTTTAAGGATAAAATAATGCATTGTTGTCTTCAATAGATTAATTGCAAGTTATGTAAGAAAATCATGTTTGAAGGTCGAAAATAGAATTCGTTCGACTTAATTTAGAATGATTTAATGACTAGAAGAGACTCATTGACATGACTTTAAGCCTAAACAAATGCATTGTTGCCTTCAATAGATCAACTGCAAGTTATGCACGAAACTCATGTTTAAAGGCCGAATTTTGTTCGAAGTGATTTAGAAAAATTTAATGACTAAAAGAAACGCAGTAATATAACTTTAAGGCTAAAAAAATGCATAGTTGCCTTCAATAGATCAGTAGCAAGTTATGTATGAAAGTCGTGTCGCAAATGCAAAAATAGAATTGGTTCGAAGTGCTTCCAAACAATTTAATGATATGAAAAGACTGAATGACATGCTTTTTATGGCTAAAACAATGCATTATTGTCTTCAATAGATTAATTGCGAGTTATGTAAGAATATCATGTTTGAAGGGCGAAAATATAATTCGTTCGACTTAATTTAGAATGATTTAACGACTAGAAGAGACTCATTGACATGACTTTAAGGCTAAACAAATGCATTGTCGCCTTCAATAGATCAACTGCAAGTTATGCACGAAAGTTATGTTTAAAGGCCGAATTTCATTTGAAGTGATTTATAATGATTTACTGACTAAAACAGACGCAATAATATGACTTTAAAGCTAAAAAAATGGATAGTTACCTTCAATAGATCAATTGCAAGTTATGCATGAAAGTTGTGTCTTAAATGCAAAAATAGAATTGGTTCGAAGTGCTTCCAAACAATTTAATGATATGAAAAGACTGAATGATATGCTTTTTATGGCTAAAACAATGCATTATTGTCTTCAATAGATTAATTGTAAGTTATGTAAGAAAATCATGTTTGAAGGGCGAAAATAGAATTCGTTCGACTTAATTTAGAATTATTAAACGACTAGAAGAGACTCATTGACATGACTTTAAGGCTAAACAAATGCATTGTTGCCTTCAATAGATCGACTGAAGTTATGCACGAAAGTCATGTTTAAAGGCTGAATTTCATTCGAAGTGATTTAGAACTATTTACTGACTAAACGAGACGCAATAATACGACTTTAAGGCTAAAAAAATGCATAGTTGCATTCAATACATCTATTGCAAGTTATGTATGAAAGTCGTGTCTTAAATGCACAAATAGAATTGGCTCGAAGTGCTTCCAAACAATTTAATGATATGAAAAGACTGAATGATACGCTTTTTAAGGCTAAAATAATGCATTTTTGTCTTCAATAGATTAATTGCAAGTTATGTAAGAAAATCATATTTGAAGGGCGAAAATAGAATTCGTTCGACTTAATTTAGAATGATTGAACGACTAGAAGAGACTCATTGGCATGACTTTAAGGCTAAACAAATGCATGGTTGCCTTCAATAGATCAACTGCAAGTTACGCACGAAAGTCATGTTTAAAGGCCGAATTTTGTTCGAAGTAATTTAGAAAAATTTAATGACTAAAAGAGATGCAATAATATGACTTTAAGGCAAAAAAAATGGATTGTTGCCTTCAATAGATCAATTGCAAGTTATGCATGAAAGTCGTGTCTTGAATGCAAAAATAGAATTGGTTCGAAGTGCTTCCAAACAATTTAATGATATGAAAAGACTGAATGATATGCTTTTTATTGCTAAAATAATGCATTGTTGTCTTCAATAGATTAATTGCAAGTTATGTAAGAAAATCATGTTTGAAGGGCAAAAATAGAATTCGTTCGACTTAATTTAGAATTATTAAACGACTTGAAGAGACTCATTGACATGACTTTAAGGCTAAACAAATGCATTGTTGCCTTCAATAGATCGACTGCAAGTTATGCACGAAAGTCATGTTTAAAGGCTGAATTTCATTCGACGTGATTTAGAACGATTTACTGACTAAACGACACTCAAATGTATGACTTTAAGGCTAGAAAAATGCATAGTTGCCTTCAATAGATCAATTGCAAGTTATGCACAAAAGTCGTGTCTTAAATGCAAAAATAGAATTGGTTCGAAGTGCTTCCAAACAATTTAATGATATGAAAAGACTGAATGATATGCTTTTTATGGCTAAAATAATGCATTGTTGTTTTCAATAGATTAATTGCAAGTTATGTTAGAAAATCATGTTTGAAGGGCGAAAATAGAATTCATTCGACTTAATTTAGAATGATTTAAAGACTAGAAGAGACTCATTGACATGACTTTAAGGCTAAACAAATGCATTGTTGCCTTCAATAGATCGACTGCAAGTTATGCACGAAAGTCATGTTTAAATGCTGAATTTCATTCGAAGTGATTTAGAACGATTTACTAACTAAACGAGACGCAATAATACGACTTTAAGGCTAAAAAAATGCATAGTTGCATTCAATACATCTGTTGCAAGTTGTGTATGAAAGTCGTGTGTTAAATGCACAAATAGAATTGGTTCGAAGTGCTTCCAAACAATTTAATGATATGAAAAGACTGAATGATATGCTTTTCTTCAATAGATTAATTGCAAGTTATGTAAGAAAATCATGTTTGAAGGGCGAAAATAGAATTCGTTCGACTTAATTTAGAATGATTTAACGACTAGAAGAGACTCGTTAACATGACTTTAAGGCTAAACAAATGCATTGTTGCCTTCAATAGATCGACTGCAAGTTATGCACGAAAGTCATGTTTAAAGGCTGAATTTCATTCGAAGTGATTTAGAATGATTTACTGACTAAAAGAGATGCAAAAATATGACTTTAATGCTAAAAAAATGCATAGTTGCCTTCAATAGATCAATTGCAAGTTATGCATGAAAGTCATGTCTTCAATGCAAAAATAGAATTGGTTCGAAGTGTTTCCAAACAATTTAATCATATGAAAACACAGAATGATATGCTTTTTATGGCTAAAATAATGCATTGTTGTTTTCAATAGATTAAGTGCAAGTTATGTTAGAAAATCATGTTTGAAGGGCGAAAATAGAATTCCTTCGACTTAATTTAAAATGATTTAACGACTAGAAGACACTCGTTGACATGACTTTAAGGCTAAACAAACGCATTATTGCCTTCAATAGATCAATTGCAAGTTATGCACGAAAGTCATGTTTAAAGGCCGAATTTTGTTCGAAGTGATTTAGAAAAATTTAATGACTAAAAGAGATGCAATAATATGACTTTAAGGCTAAAAAAATGGATAGTTGCCTTCAATAGATCATTTGCAAGTTATGCATGAAAGTCGTGTCGCAAATGCACAAATAGAATTGGTTCGAAGTGCTTCCAAACAATTTAATGATATGAAAAGACTGAATGATATGCTTTTTATGGCTAAAATAATGCATTGTTGTCTTCAATAGAATAATTGCAAGTTATGTAAGAAAATCATGTTTGAACGGCGAAAATAGAATTCATTCGACTTAATTTAGAATGATTTAAAGACTAGAAGAGACTCATTGACATGACTATAAGCCTAAACAAATGCATTGCTGCTTTCAATAGATCAACTGGAAGTTATGCACGAAAGTCATGTTTAAAGGCCGAATTTCGTTCGAAGTGATTTAGAAAAATCTAATGACTAAAAGAGACGCAATAATACGACTTTAAGGCTAAAAAAATGCATAGTTGCATTCAATACATCTGTTGCAAGTTATGTATGAAAGTCGTGTCTTAAATGCACAAATAAAATTGGTTCGAAGTGCTTCCAAACAATTTGATGATATGAAAAGACTGAATGATATGCTTTTTATGGCTAAAATAATGCATTGTTGTCTTCAATAGATTAATTGCAAGTTATGTAAGAAAATCATGTTTGAAGGGCAAAAATGGAATTCGTTCGACTTAATTTAGAATTATTAAACGACTAGAAGAGACTCATTGACATGACTTTAAGGCTAAACAAATGCATTGTTGCCTTCAATAGATCGACTGCAAGTTATGCACGAAAGTCATGTTTAAATGCTGAATTTCATTCGAAGTGATTTAGAACGATTTACTAACTAAACGAGACGCAATAATACGACTTTAAGGCTAAAAAAATGCATAGTTCCATTCAATACATCTGTTGCAAGTTGTGTATGAAAGTCGTGTCTTAAATGCACAAATAGAATTGGTTCGAAGTGCTTCCAAGCAATTTAATGATATGAAAAGACTGAATGATATGCTTTTTAAGGCTAAAATAATGCATTGTTGTCTTCAATAGATTAATTGCAAGTTAGGTAAGAAAATCATGTTTGAATGGCGAAAATAGAATTCGTTCGACTTAATTTAGAATGATTTAACGACTAGAAAAGACTCATTGACATGACTTTAAGGCTAAACAAATGCATGGTTGCCTTCAATAGATCAACTGCAAGTTACGCACGAAAGTTTGCCTTCATAGAAGAGACTCAATGACGTGATTTGAAGGCTAAACAATGGATAGTTTGCTTGAATATATCTATTGCAAGTTATGCACAAAAGTATCGTTTAAAGAGCAAAAATAGAATTCGTTCGAATTGCTTTCAAATGATTTGATGACTATAAGAGACTCAATGACATGATTTTAAGGCTAAAAGAATGCATAGTTCTCCTCAATTGTTGAATTTGAAGTTCTGAACGAAAGTCGTGTTTGAACTGCCAAAAAATAGAATTCTTTCGAATTAGTTTTAATTGATTTAATGAGTAGAGAAGACTCAATGACATGATTTTAAGGCTAAACAAACGCATAATTGCCTTCAATAGATCAATTGCATGTTTTGCACAAAAGTCGTGTTCGAAATGTGAAAATAGAAATCGTTCGAATTGATTTCGAATGATTTATTGACTAAAAGTGACTCAATGACATGCTTTTAAGGCAATACAAACGCATAGCTGCCATCAAAATATCTAATGCAAATTATGCACGAAAGTCGTGGTTCAAGTACGAAAATAGATTTTGTTAGAATTGCATTGAAATCATTTAATTTCTAGAAGAGACTCAATGACGTGATTTTAAGGCTAAACAATGGATAGTCTGCTTGAATATATCTATTGCAAGTTATGCACAAAAGTCTCGTTTAAAGAGGAAAAATAGAATTCGTTCGAATTGCTTTCAAATGATTTGATGACTAGAAGAGACTCAATGACATGATTTTAAGGCTAAAAGAATGCATAGTTCTCCTCAATGGTTGAATTGGAAGTTCTGAACGAAAGTCGTGTTTGAAGTGCCAAAAATTAGAATTCTTTCGAATTACTTTGAATTAATTTAATGACTAGAGAAGACTCAATGACATGATTTTAAGGCTAAACAAACGCATAATTGCCTTCAATAGATCAATTGCATGTTTTGCACAAAAGTCGTGTTCGAAATGTGAAAATTGAAATCGTTTGAATTGATTTCGAATAATTTATTGACTAAAAGTGACTCAATGACATGCTTTTAAGGCAATACAGACGCATAGTTTCCATAAAACTATCTAATGCAAATTATGCACGAAAGTCGTGGTTCAAGTACGAAAATAGATTTCGTTAGAATTGCTTTGAAATGATTTAATTTCTAGAAGAGACGCAATGACGTGATTTCAAGGCTAAACAATGGATAGTTTGCTTGAATATATCTATTGCAAGTTATGCACAAAAGTCACGTTTAAAGAGCAAAAATAGAATTCGTTCGAATTGCTTTCAAATGATTTGATGACAAGAAGAGACTCAATGACATGATTTTAAGGATAAAAGAATGCATAGTTCTCCTCAATGGTTGAATTGGAAGTTCTGAACGAAAGTCGTGTTTGAGGTGCCAAATAATAGAATTCTTTCGAATTACTTTTAATTGATTTAATGACTAGAGAAGACTCAATGACATGATTTTAAGGCTAAACAAACGCATAATTGCCTTCAATAGATCAATTGCATGTTTTGCACAAAAGTCGTGTTCGAAATGTGAAAATAGAAATCGTTTGAATTGATTTCGAATGATTTATTGACTAAAAGTGACTCAATGACATGCTTTTAAGGCAATACAAACGCATAGTTGCCATCAAAATATCCAATGCAAATTATGCACGAAAGTCGTGGTTCAAGTACGAAAATAGATTTCGTTAGAATTGCTTTGAAATGATTTAATTTCTAGAAGAGACTCAATGACGTGATTTCAAGGCTAAATAATGGATAGTTTGCTTGAATATATCTATTGCAAGTTATGCACAAAAGTCTCGTTTAAAGAGCAAAAATAGAATTCGTTCGAATTGCTTTCAAATGATTTGATGACTAGAAGAGACTCAATGACATGATTTTAAGGCTAAAAGAATGCATAGTTCTCCTCAATGGTTGAATTTGAAGTTCTGAACGAAAGTCGTGTTTGAAGTGCCAAAAAATAGAATTCTTTCGAATTACTTTTAATTAATTTAATGACTAGAGAAGACTCAATAACATGATTTTAAGGCTAAACAAACGCATAATTGCCTTCAATAGATCAATTGCATGTTTTGCACAAAAATCGTGTTCGAAATGTGAAAATTGAAATCGTTTGAATTGATTTCGAATAATTTATTGACTAAAAGTGACTCAATGACATGCTTTTAAGGCAATACAGACGCATAGTTTCCATAAAAATATCTAATGCAAATTATGCACGAAAGTCGTGGTTCAAGTACGAAAATAGATTTCGTTAGAATTGCTTTCAAATAATTTAATTTCTAGAAGAGACTCAATGACGTGATTTCAAGGCTAAACAATGGATAGTTTGCTTGAATATATCTATTGCAAGTTATGCACAAAAGTCTCGTTTAAAGAGCAAAAATAGAATTCGTTCGAATTGCTTTCAAATGATTTGATGACTAGAAGAGACTGAATGACATGATTTTAAGGATAAAAGAATGCATAGTTCTCCTCAATGGTTGAATTGGAAGTTCTGAACGAAAGTCGTGTTTGAGGTGCCAAATAATAGAATTCTTTCGAATTACTTTTAATTGATTTAATGACTAGAGAAGACTCAATGACATGATTTTAAGGCTAAACAAACGCATAATTGCCTTCAATAGATCAATTGCATGTTTTGCACAAAAGTCGTGTTCGAAATGTGAAAATAGAAATCGTTTGAATTGATTTCGAATGATTTATTGACGAAAAGTGACTCAATGACATGCTTTTAAGGCAATACAAATGCATAGTTGCCATCAAAATATCCAATGCAAATTATGCACGAAAGTCGTGGTTCAAGTACGAAAATAGATTTCGTTAGAATTGCTTTGAAATGATTTAATTTCTAGAAGAGACTCAATGACGTGATTTCAAGGCTAAATAATGGATAGTTTGCTTGAATATATCTATTGCAAGTTATGCACAAAAGTCTCGTTTAAAGAGCAAAAATAGAATTCGTTCGAATTACTTTCAAATGATTTGATGACTAGAAGAGACTCAATGACATGATTTTAAGGCTAAAAGAATGCATAGTTCTCCTCAATGGTTGAATTTGAAGTTCTGAACGAAAGTCGTGTTTGAAGTGCCAAAAAATAGAATTCTTTCGAATTACTTTTAATTAATTTAATGACTAGAGAAGACTCAATAACATGATTTTAAGGCTAAACAAACGCATAATTGCCTTCAATAGATCAATTGCATGTTTTGCACAAAAATCGTGTTCGAAATGTGAAAATTGAAATCGTTTGAATTGATTTCGAATAATTTATTGACTAAAAGTGACTCAATGACATGCTTTTAAGGCAATACAGACGCATAGTTTCCATAAAAATATCTAATGCAAATTATGCACGAAAGTCGTGGTTCAAGTACGAAAATAGATTTCGTTAGAATTGCTTTCAAATAATTTAATTTCTAGAAGAGACGCAATGACGTGATTTCAAGGCTAAACAATGGATAGTTTGTTTGAATATATCTATTGCAAGTTATGCACAAAAGTCTCGTTTAAAGAGCAAATATAGAATTCGTTCGAATTGTTTCCAAATGATTTGATGACTAGAAGAGACTCAATGACATGATTTTAGGGCTAAAAGAATGCATATTTCTCCTCAATGGTTGAATTGGAAGTTCTGAACGAAAGTCGTGTTTGAGGTGCCAAATAATAGAATTCTGTCGAATTACTTTTAATTGATTTAATGACTAGAGAAGACTCAATGACATGATTTTAAGGCTAAACAAACGCATAATTGCCTTCAATAGATCAATTGCATGTTTTGCACAAAAGTCGTGTTGGAAATGTGAAAATTGAAATCGTTTGAATTGATTTCGAATGATTTATTGACTAAAACTGACTCAATGACATGCTTTTAAGGCAATACAGACGCATAGTTTCCATAAAAATATCTAATGCAAATTATGCACGAAACTCGTGGTTCAAGTACGAAAATAGATTTCGTTAGAATTGCTTTGAAATGATTTAATTCATAGAAGAGACTCAATGACGTGATTTCAAGGCTAAACAATGGATAGTTTGCTTGAATATATCTATTGCAAGTTATGCACAAAAGTATCGTTTAAAGAGCAAAAATAGAATTCGTTCGAATTGCTTTCAAATGATTTGATGACTATAAGAGACTCAATGACATGATTTTAAGGCTAAAAGAATGCATAGTTCTCCTCAATTGTTGAATTTGAAGTTCTGAACGAAAGTCGTGTTTGAAGTGCGAAAATATAGAATTCTTTCGAATTACTTTTAATTGATTTAATGACTAAAGAAGACTCAATGACATGATATTAAGGCTAAACAAACGCATAATTTCCTTCAAAAGATCAATTGCATGTTTTGCACAAAAGTCGTGTTCGAAATGTGAAAATTGAAATCGTTTGAATTGATTTCGAATGATTTATTGACTAAAAGTGACTCAATGACATGATTTTGAGGCTATACAAACCCGTAGTTGCCGTCAAGAGATCTAATGCAAATTATGTACGAAACTCGTGGTTCAAGTACGAAAATAGATTTCGTTAGAATTGCTTTGAAATCATTTAATTTCTAGAAGAGTCTCAATGACGTGATTTCAAGGCTAAGCAATGGATAGTTTGCTTGAATATATCTATTGCAAGTTATGCACAAAAGTCTCGTTTAAAGAGCAAAAATAGAATTCGTTCGAATTGCTTTCAAATGATTTGATGACTAGAAGAGACTCAATGACATGATTTTAAGGCTAACATAATGTATACTTCTCCTCAATGGTTGAATTGGAAGTTCTGAATGAAAGTCGTGTTTGAAGTGCCAAAATATAGAATTCTTTCGAATTACTTTTAATTGATTTAATGACTAGAGAAGACTCAATGACATGATATTAAGGCTAAACAAACGCATAATTTCCTTCAAAAGATCAATTGCATGTTTTGCACAAATGTCGTGTTCGAAATGTGAAAATTGAAATCGTTTGAATTGATTTCGAATGATTTATTGACTAAAAGTGACTCAATGACATGATTTTGAGGCTATACAAACCCGTAGTTGCCGTCAAGAGATCTAATGCAAATTATGTACGAAACTCGTGGTTCAAGTACGAAAATAGATTTCGTTAGAATTGCTTTGAAATCATTTAATTTCTAGAAGAGTCTCAATGACGTGATTTCAAGGCTAAGCAATGGATAGTTTGCTTGAATATATCTATTGCAAGTTATGCACAAAAGTCTCGTTTAAAGAGCAAAAATAGAATTCGTTCGAATTGCTTTCAAATGATTTGATGACTAGAAGAGACTCAATGACATGATTTTAAGGCTAACATAATGTATACTTCTCCTCAATGGTTGAATTGGAAGTTCTGAATGAAAGTCGTGTTTGAAGTGCCAAAATATAGAATTCTTTCGAATTACTTTTAATTGATTTAATGACTAGAGAAGACTCAATGACATGATATTAAGGCTAAACAAACGCATAATTTCCTTCAAAAGATCAATTGCATGTTTTGCACAAATGTCGTGTTCGAAATGTGAAAATTGAAATCGTTTGAATTGATTTCGAATGATTTATTGACTAAAAGTGACTCAATGACATGATTTTGAGGCTATACAAACCCGTAGTTGCAGTCAAGAGATCTAATGCAAATTATGTACGAAACTCCTGGTTCAAGTACGAAAATAGATTTCGTTAGAATTGCTTTGAAATGATTTAATTTCTAGAAGAGACTCAATGACGTGATTTCAAGGCTAAACAATGGATAGTTTCCTTGAATATATCTATTGCAAGTTATGCACAAAAGTCTCGTTTAAAGAGCAAAAATAGAATTCGTTCGAATTGCTTTTAAATGATTTGATGACTAGAAGAGACTCAATGACATGATTTTCAGGCTAAAAGAATGCATAGTTCTCCTTAATGGTTGAATTAGAAGTTCTGAACGAAAGTCGTGTTTGAAGTGCCAAAAAATAGAATTCTTTCGAATTACTTTTAATTGATTTAATGACTAGAGAAGACTCAATGACACGATTTTAAGGCTAAACAAATGCATAATTTCCTTCAATAGATCAATTGCATGTTTTGCACAAAAGTCGTGTTCGAAATGTGAAAATTGAAATTGTTTGAATTGATTTCGAATGATTTATTGACTAAAAGTGACTCAATGACATGCTTTTAAGGCAATACAGACGCATAGCTTCCATAAAAATATCAAATGCAAATTATGCACGACAGTTGTGGTTCTAGTACGAAAATAGATTTCGTTAGAATTGCTTTGAAATGATTTAATTTCTAGAAGAGAATCAATGACGTGATTTCAAGGCTAAACAATGGATAGTTTGCTTGAATATATCTATTGCAAGTTATGCACAAAAGTCTCGTTTAAAGAGCAAAAATAGAATTCGTTCGAATTGCTTGCAAATGATTTGATGACTAGAAGAGACTCAATGACATGATTTTAAGGCTAAAAGAATGCATAGTTCTCCTCAATGGTTGAATTGGAAGTTCTGAACGAAAGTCGTGTTTGAAGTGCCAAAAAATAGAATTCTTTCGAATTACTTTTAATTGATTTAATGACTAGAGAAGACTCAATGACATGATTTTGAGGCTAAACAAACGGATAATTGCCTTCAATATATCAATTGCATGTTTTGCACAAAAGTCGTGTTTGAAATGTGAAAATAGAAATCGTTTGAATTGATTTCGAATGATTTATTGACTAAAAGTGACTCAATGACATGCTTTTAGGGCATTACAAACGCATAGTTGCCATCAAAATATCTAATGCAAATTATGCACGAAAGTCGTGGTTCAAGTACGAAAATAGATTTCATTAGAATTCCTTTGAAATGATTTAATTTCAAGAGGAGACTCAATGACGTGATTTCAAGGCTAAACAATGGATAGTTTGCTTGGTATATCTATTGCAAGTTATGCACAAAAGTCTCGTTTAAAGAGCAAAAATAGAATTCGTTCGAATTGCTTTCAAATGATTTGATGACTAGAAGATACTCAATGACATGATTTTAAGGCTAAAAGAATGCATAGTTCTCCTCAATGGTTGAATTGGAAGTTCTGAACGAAAGTCGTGTTTGAAGTGCCAAAAAATAGAATTCTTTCGAATTACTTTTAATTGATTTAATGACTAGAGAAGACTCAATGACATGATTTTGAGGCTAAACAAACGGATAATTGCCTTCAATATATCAATTGCATGTTTTGCACAAAAGTCGTGTTTGAAATGTGAAAATAGAAATCGTTTGAATTGATTTCGAATGATTTATTGACTAAAAGTGACTCAATGACATGCTTTTAGGGCATTACAAACGCATAGTTGCCATCAAAATATCTAATGCAAATTATGCACGAAAGTCGTGGTTCAAGTACGAAAATAGATTTCGTTAGAATTCCTTTGAAATGATTTAATTTCAAGAGGAGACTCAATGACGTGATTTCAAGGCTAAACAATGGATAGTTTGCTTGAATATATCTATTGCAAGTTATGCACAAAAGTCTCGTTTAAAGTGCAAAAATAGAATTCGTTCGAATTGCTTTCAAATGATTTGATGACTAGAAAAGACCCAATGACATGATTTTAAGGCTAAAATAATGTATAGTTCTCCTCAATGGTTGAATTGGAAGTTCTGAACGAAAGTCGTGTTTGAAGTGCCAAAATATAGAATTCTTTCGAATTACTTTTAATTGATTTAATGACTAGAGAAGACTCAATGACATGATTTTAAGGCTAAACAAACGCATAATTTCCTTCAAAAGATCAATTGCATGTTTTGCACAAAAGTCGTGTTCGAAATGTGAAAATTGAAATCGTTTGAATTGATTTCGAATGATTTATTGACTAAAAGTGACTCAATGACATGCTTTTAAGGCAATACAAACGCATAGTTGCCATCAAAATATGTAATGCAAATTATGCACGAAAGTCGTGGTTCAAGTAGGAAAATAGATTTCGTTAGAATTGCTTTGAAATGATTTAATTTCTAGAAGAGACTCAATGACGTGATTTCAAGGCTAAACAATGGATAGTTTGCTTGAATATATCTATTGCAAGTTATGCACAAAAGTCTCGTTTAAAGAGCAAAAATAGAATTCGTTCGAATTGCTTTCAAATGATTTGATGACTAGAAGAGAGTCAATGACATGATTATAAGGCTAAAAGAATGCATAGTTCTCCTCAATGGTTGAATTGGAAGTTCTGAACGAAAGTCGTGTTTGAAGTGGCAAAATATAGAATTCTTTCGAATTACTTTTAATTGATTTAATGACTAGAGAAGACTCAATGACATGATTTTAAGGCTAAACAAACGCATAATTTCCTTCAATATATCAATTGCATGTTTTGCACAAAAGTCGTGTTTGAAATGTGAAAATAGAAATCGTTTGAATTGATTTCGAATGATTTATTGACTAAAAGTGACTCAATGACATGCTTTTAGGGCATTACAAACGCATAGTTGCCATCAAAATATCTAATGCAAATTGTGCACGAAAGTCGTGGTTCAAGTACGAAAATAGATTTCGTTAGAATTCCTTTGAAATGATTTAATTTCAAGAGGAGACTCAATGACGTGATTTCAAGGCTAAACAGTGGATAGTTTGCTTGAATATATCTATTGCAAGTTATGCACAAAAGTCTCGTTTAAAGAGCAAAAATAGAATTCGTTCGAATTGCTTTCAAATGATTTGATGACTAGAAAAGACCCAATGACATGATTTTAAGGCTAAAATAATGTATAGTTCTCCTCAATGGTTGAATTGGAAGTTCTGAACGAAAGTCGTGTTTGAAGTGCCAAAATATAGAATTCTTTCGAATTACTTTTAATTGATTTAATGACTAGAGAAGACTCAATGACATGATTTTAAGGCTAAACAAATGCATAATTTCCTTCAATATATCAATTGCATGTTTTGCACAAAAGTCGTGTTTGAAATGTGAAAATAGAAATCGTTTGAATTGATTTCGAATGATTTATTGACTAAAAGTGACTCAATGACATGCTTTTAGGGCATTACAAATGCATAGTTGCCATCAAAATATCTAATGCAAATTATGCACGAAAGTCGTGGTTCAAGTACGAAAATAGATTTCGTTAGAATTGCTTTGAAATGTTTTAATTTCAAGAGGAGACTCAATGATGTGATTTCAAGGCTAAACAATGGATAGTTTGCTTGAATATATCTATTGCAAGTTATGCACAAAAGTCTCGTTTAAAGAGCAAAAATAGAATTCGTTCGAATTGCTTTCAAATGATTTGATGACTAGAAAAGACCCAATGACATGATTTTAAGGCTAAAATAATGTATAGTTCTCCTCAATGGTTGAATTGGAAGTTCTGAACGAAAGTCGTGTTTGAAGTGCCAAAATATAGAATTCTTTCGAATTACTTTTAATTGATTTAATGACTAGAGAAGACTCAATGACATGATTTTAAGGCTAAACAAACGCATAATTTCCTTCAAAAGATCAATTGCATGTTTTGCACAAAAGTCGTGTTCAAAATGTGAAAATTGAAATCGTTTGAATTGATTTCGAATGATTTATTGACTAAAAGTGACTCAATGACATGCTTTTAAGGCAATACAAACGCATAGTTGCCATCAAAATATGTAATGCAAATTATGCACGAAAGTCGTGGTTCAAGTACGAAAATAGATTTCGTTAGAATTGCTTTGAAATGATTTAATTTCTAGAAGAGACTCAATGACGTGATTTCAAGGCTAAACAATGGATAGTTTGCTTGAATATATCTATTGCAAGTTATGCACAAAAGTATCGTTTAAAGAGCAAAAATAGAATTCGTTCGAATTGCTTTCAAATGATTTGATGACTAGAAGAGACCCAATGACATGATTTTAAGGCTAAAATAATGTATATTTCTCCTCAATGGTTGAATTGGAAGTTCTGAACGAAAGTCGTGTTTGAAGTGCCAAAATATAGAATTCTTTCGAATTACTTTTAATTAATTTAATGACTAGAGAAGACTCAATAACATGATTTTAAGGCTAAACAAACGCATAATTGCCTTCAATAGATCAATTGCATGTTTTGCACAAAAGTCGTGTTTGAAATGTGAAAATAGAAATCGTTTGAATTGATTTCGAATGATTTATTGACTAAAAGTGACTCAATGACATTCTTTTAGGGCATTACAAACGCATAGTTGCCATCAAAATATCTAATGCAAATTATGCACGAAAGTCGTGGTTCAAGTACGAAAGTAGATTTCGTTAGAATTGCTTTCAAATGATTTGATGACTAGAAAAGACCCAATGACATGATTTTAAGGCTAAAATAATGTATAGTTCTCCTCAATGGTTGAATTTGAAGTTCTGAACGAAAGTTGTGTTTGAAGTGCCAAAATATAGAATTCTTTCGAATTACTTTCAATTGATTTAATGACTAGAGAAGACTCAATGACATGATTTTAAGGCTAAACAAATGCATAATTGCCTTCAATATATCAATTGCATGTTTTGCACAAAAGTCGTGTTTGAAATGTGAAAATAGAAATCGTTTGAATTGATTTCGAATGATTTATTGACTAAAAGTGACTCAATGACATTCTTTTAGGGCATTACAAACGCATAGTTGCCATCAAAATATCTAATGCAAATTATGCACGAAAGTCGTGGTTCAAGTACGAAAGTAGATTTCGTTAGAATTGCTTTGAAATGATTTAATTTCTAGAGGAGACTCAATGACGTGATTTCAAGGCTAAACAATGGATAGTTTGCTTGAATATATCTATTGCAAGTTATGCACAAAAGTCTCGTTTAAAGTGCAAAAATAGAATTAGTTCGAATTGCTTTCAAATGATTTGATGACTAGAAAAGACCCAATGACATGATTTTAAGGCTAAAATAATGTATAGTTCTCCTCAATGGTTGAATTGGAAGTTCTGAACGAAAGTCGTGTTTGAAGTGCCAAAATATAGAATTCTTTCGAATTACTTTTAATTGATTTAATGACTAGAGAAGACTCAATGACATGATTTTAAGGCTAAACAAACGCATAATTTCCTTCAAAAGATCAATTGCATGTTTTGCACAAAAGTCGTGTTCGAAATGTGAAAATTGAAATCGTTTGAATTGATTTCGAATGATTTATTGACTAAAAGTGACTCAATGACATGCTTTTAAGGCAATACAAACGCATAGTTGCCATCAAAATATGTAATGCAAATTATGCACGAAAGTCGTGGTTCAAGTACGAAAATAGATTTCGTTAGAATTGCTTTGAAATGATTTAATTTCTAGGAGAGACTCAATGACGTGATTTCAAGGCTAAACAATGGATAGTTTGCTTGAATATATCTATTGCAAGTTATGCACAAAAGTATCGTTTAAAGAGCAAAAATAGAATTCGTTCGAATTGCTTTCAAATGATTTGATGACTAGAAGAGACCCAATGACATGATTTTAAGGCTAAAATAATGTATAGTTCTCCTCAATGGTTGAATTTGAAGTTCTGAACGAAAGTTGTGTTTGAAGTGCCAAAAAATAGAATTCTTTCAAATTACTTTTAATTGATTTAATGACTAGAGAAGACTCAATGACATGATTTTAAGGGTAAACAAACTCATAATTGCCCTCAATATATCAATTGCATGTTTTGCACAAAAGTCGTGTTTGAAATGTGAAAATAGAAATCGTTTGAATTGATTTCGAATGATTTATTGACTAAAAGTGACTCAATGACATGCTTTTGAGGCTATACAAACCCGTAGTTGCCGTCAAGAGATGTAATGCAAATTATGCAAGAAAGTCGTGGTTCAAGTACGAAAATAGATTTCGTTCGGATTGCTTTGAAATGATTTAATTTCTAGAAGAGACTCAATGACGTGATGTCAAGGCTAAACAATGGATAGTTTGCTTGAATATATCTATTGCAAGTTGTGCACAAAAGTCTTGTTTAAAGAGCAAAAATAGAATTCGTTCGAATTGCTTTCAAATGATTTGATGACTAGAAGAGACTCAATGACATGGTTTTAAGGCTAAAAGAATGCATAGTTCTCCTCAATGGTTGAATTGGAAGTTCTGAACGAAAGTCGTGTTTGAAGTGCCAAAAAATAGAATTCTTTCGAATTACTTTTAATTGATTTAATGACTAGAGAAGACTCAATGACATGATTTTAAGGCTAAACAAACGCATAATTGCCTTCAATAGATCAATTGCATGTTTTGCACAAAAGTCGTGTTTGAAATGTGAAAATAGAAATCGTTTGAATTGATTTCGAATGATTTATTGACTCAAAGTGACTCAATGACATGATTTTAAAGCTATACAAACGCATAGTCGCCATCAAAAGATCTAATGCAAATTATGCAAGAAAGTCGTGGTTCAAGTACGAAAATAGATTTCGTTCGAATTGCTTTGAAATGATTTAATTTCTAGAAGAGACTCAATGACGTGATTTCAAGGCTAAACAATGGATAGTTTGCTTGAATATTTCTCTTGCAAGTTATGCACAAAAGTCTCGTTGAAAGAGCAAAAATAGAATTCGTTCGAATTGCTTTCAAATGATTTGATGACTAGAAGAGACTCAATGACATGATTTTAAGGCTAAAAGAATGCATAGTTCTCCTCAATCGTTGAATTGGAAGTTCTGAACTAAAGTCGTGTTAGAAGTGCCAAAATATAGAATTCTTTCGAATTACTTTTAATTAATTTAATGACTAGAGAAGACACAATGACATGATTTTAAGGCTAAACAAACGCATAATTGCCTGCAATAGATCAATTGCATGTTTCGCACAAAAGTCGTGTTTGAAATGTGAAAATTGAAATCGTTCGAATTGATTTCGAATGATTTATTGACTAAAAGTGACACAATGACATGATTTTAAGGCAATCCAGACGCATAGTTTCCATAAAAATATCTAATGCAAATTATGCACGAAAGTCGTGGTTCAAGTACGAAAATAGATTTCGTTAGAATTGCTTTGAAATGATTTAATTTCTAGAAGAGACTGAATGACGTGATTTCAAGGCTAAACAATGGATAGTTTGCTTTAATATTTCTATTGCAAGTTATGCACAAAAGTCTCGTTTAAAGAGCAAAAATAGAATTCGTTCGAATTGCTTTCAAATGATTTGATGACTAGAAGAGACTCAATGACATGATTTTAAGGCTAAAATAATGCATAGTTCTCCTCAATGGTTGAATTGGAAGTTCTGAACGAAAGTCGTGTTTGAAGTGCCAAAAAATAGAATTCTTTCGAATTACTTTTAATTGATTTAATGACTAGAGAAGACTCAATGACATGATTTTAAGGCTAAACAAACGCATAATTTCCTTCAATAGATCAATTGCATGTTTTGCACAAAAGTCGTGTTCGAAATGTGAAAATACAAATCGATTGAATTGATTTCGAATGATTTATTGACTAAAAGTGACTCAATGACATGCTTTTAAGGCAATACAAACGCATAGTTGCCATCAAAATATCTAATGCAAATTATGCACGAAAGTCGTGGTTCAAGTACGAAAATAGATTTCGTTAGAATTGCTTTGAAATGATTTAATTTCTAGAAGAGACTCAATGACGTGATTTCAAGGCTAAACAATGGATAGTTTGCTTGAATATATGTATTGCAAGTTATGCACAAAAGTCTCGTTTAAAGAGCAAAAATAGAATTCGTTCGAATTGCTTTTAAACGATTTGATGACTAGAAGAGACTCAATGACATGATTTTAAGGCTAAAAGAATGCATAGTTCTCCTCAATGGTTGAATTGGAAGTTCTGAACGAAAGTCGTGTTTGAAGTGCCAAAATATAGAATTCTTTCGAATTACTTTTAATTGATTTAATGACTAGAGAAGACTCAATGACATGATTTTAAGGCTAAACAAACGGATAATTGCCTTCAATATATCAATTGCATGTTTTGCACAAAAGTCGTGTTTGAAATGTGAAAATAGAAATCGTTTGAATTGATTTCGAATGATTTATTGACTAAAAGTGACTCAATGACATGCTTTTCAGGCAATACAGACGCATAGCTTCCATAAAAATATCTAATGCAAATTATGCACGAAAGTCGTGGTTCAAGTACGAAAATAGATTTCGTTAGAATTGCTTTGAAATGATTTAATTTCTAGAAGAGACTCAATGACGTGATTTCAAGGCTAAACAATGGATAGTTTGCTTTAATATATCTATTGCAAGTTATGCACAAAAGTCTCGTTTAAAGAGCAAAAATAGAATTCGTTCGAATTGCTTTTAAATGATTTGATGACTAGAAGAGACTCAATGACATGATTTTAAGGCTAAAAGAATGCATAGTTCTCCTCAATGGTTGAATTGGAAGTTCTGAACGAAAGTCGTGTTTGAAGTGCCAAAAAATAGAATTCTTTCGAATTACTTTTAATTGATTTAATGACTAGAGAAGACTCAATGACACGATTTTAAGGCTAAACAAATGCATAATTTCCTTCAATAGATCAATTGCATGTTTTGCACAAAAGTCGTGTTCGAAATGTGAAAATTGAAATTGTTTGAATTGATTTCTAATGATTTATTGACTAAAAGTGACTCAATGACATGCTTTTCAGGCAATACAGACGCATAGCTTCCATAAAAATATCAAATTCAAATTATGCACGACAGTCGTGGTTCTAGTACGAAAATAGATTTCGTTAGAATTGCTTTGAAATGATTTAATTTCTAGAAGAGAATCAATGACGTGATTTCAAGGCTAAACAATGGATAGTTTGCTTGAATATATCTATTGCAAGTTATGCACAAAAGTCTCGTTTAAAGAGCAAAAATAGAATTCGTTCGAATTGCTTTCAAATGATTTGATGACTAGAAGAGACTCAATGACATGATTTTAAGGCTAACATAATGTATAGTTCTCCTCAATGGTTGAATTGGAAGTTCTGAATGAAAGTCGTGTTTGAAGTGCCAAAATATAGAATTCTTTCGAATTACTTTTAATTGATTTAATGACTAGAGAAGACTCAATGACATGATATTAAGGCTAAACAAACGCATAATTTCCTTCAAAAGATCAATTGCATGTTTTGCACAAAAGTCGTGTTCGAAATGTGAAAATTGAAATCGTTTGAATTGATTTCGAATGATTTATTGACTAAAAGTGACTCAATGACATGATTTTGAGGCTATACAAACCCGTAGTTGCAGTCAAGAGATCTAATGCAAATTATGTACGAAACTCCTGGTTCAAGTACGAAAATAGATTTCGTTAGAATTGCTTTGAAATGATTTAATTTCTAGAAGAGACTCAATGACGTGATTTCAAGGCTAAACAATGGATAGTTTCCTTTAATATATCTATTGCAAGTTATGCACAAAAGTCTCGTTTAAAGAGCAGAAATAGAATTCGTTCGAATTGCTTTTAAATGATTTGATGACTAGAAGAGACTCAATGACATGATTTTAAGGCTAAAAGAATGCATAGTTCTCCTCAATGGTTGAATTGGAAGTTCTGAACGAAAGTCGTGTTTGAAGTGCCAAAAAATAGAATTCTTTCGAATTACTTTTAATTGATTTAATGACGAGAGAAGACTCAAAGACACGATTTTAAGGCTAAACAAATGCATAATTTCCTTCAATAGATCAATTGCATGTTTTGCACAAAAGTCGTGTTCGAAATGTGAAAATTGAAATTGTTTGAATTGATTTCGAATGATTTATTGACTAAAAGTGACTCAATGACATGCTTTTAAGGCAATACAGACGCATAGCTTCCATAAAAATATCAAATGCAAATTATGCACGACAGTTGTGGTTCTAGTACGAAAATAGATTTCGTTAGAATTGCTTTGAAATGATTTAATTTCTAGAAGAGAATCAATGACGTGATTTCAAGGCTAAACAATGGATAGTTTGCTTGAATATATCTATTGCAAGTTATGCACAAAAGTCTCGTTTAAAGAGCAAAAATAGAATTCGTTCGAATTGCTTGCAAATGATTTGATGACTAGAAGAGACTCAATGACATGATTTTAAGGCTAAAAGAATGCATAGTTCTCCTCAATGGTTGAATTGGAAGTTCTGAACGAAAGTCGTGTTTGAAGTGCCAAAAAATAGAATTCTTTCGAATTACTTTTAATTGATTTAATGACTAGAGAAGACTCAATGACATGATTTTGAGGCTAAACAAACGGATAATTGCCTTCAATATATCAATTGCATGTTTTGCACAAAAGTCGTGTTTGAAATGTGAAAATAGAAATCGTTTGAATTGATTTCGAATGATTTATTGACTAAAAGTGACTCAATGACAGGCTTTTAGGGCATTACAAACGCATAGTTGCCATCAAAATATCTAATGCAAATTATGCACGAAAGTCGTGGTTCAAGTACGAAAATAGATTTCATTAGAATTCCTTTGAAATGATTTAATTTCAAGAGGAGACTCAATGACGTGATTTCAAGGCTAAACAATGGATAGTTTGCTTGGTATATCTATTGCAAGTTATGCACAAAAGTCTCGTTTAAAGAGCAAAAATAGAATTCGTTCGAATTGCTTTCAAATGATTTGATGACTAGAAAAGACCCAATGACATGATTTTAAGGCTAAAATAATGTATAGTTCTCCTCAATGGTTGAATTGGAAGTTCTGAACGAAAGTCGTGTTTGAAGTGCCAAAAAATAGAATTCTTTCGAATTACTTTTAATTGATTTAATGACTAGAGAAGACTCAATGACACGATTTTAAGGCTAAACAAATGCATAATTTCCTTCAATAGATCAATTGCATGTTTTGCACAAAAGTCGTGTTCGAAATGTGAAAATTGAAATTGTTTGAATTGATTTCGAATGATTTATTGACTAAAAGTGACTCAATGACATGCTTTTAAGGCAATACAGACGCATAGCTTCCATAAAAATATCAAATGCAAATTATGCACGACAGTCGTGGTTCTAGTACGAAAATAGATTTCGTTAGAATTGCTTTGAAATGATTTAATTTCTAGAAGAGAATCAATGACGTGATTTCAAGGCTAAACAATGGATAGTTTGCTTGAATATATCTATTGCAAGTTATGCACAAAAGTCTCGTTTAAAGAGCAAAAATAGAATTCGTTCGAATTGCTTGCAAATGATTTGATGACTAGAAGAGACTCAATGACATGATTTTAAGGCTAAAAGAATGCATAGTTCTCCTCAATGGTTGAATTGGAAGTTCTGAACGAAAGTCGTGTTTGAAGTGCCAAAAAATAGAATTCTTTCGAATTACTTTTAATTGATTTAATGACTAGAGAAGACTCAATGACATGATTTTGAGGCTAAACAAACGGATAATTGCCTTCAATATATCAATTGCATGTTTTGCACAAAAGTCGTGTTTGAAATGTGAAAATAGAAATCGTTTGAATTGATTTCGAATGATTTATTGACTAAAAGTGACTCAATGACATGCTTTTAGGGCATTACAAACGCATAGTTGCCATCAAAATATCTAATGCAAATTATGCACGAAAGTCGTGGTTCAAGTACGAAAATAGATTTCATTAGAATTCCTCTGAAATGATTTAATTTCAAGAGGAGACTCAATGACGTGATTTCAAGGCTAAACAATGGATAGTTTGCTTGGTATATCTATTGCAAGTTATGCACAAAAGTCTCGTTTAAAGAGCAAAAATAGAATTCGTTCGAATTGCTTTCAAATGATTTGATGACTAGAAAAGACCCAATGACATGATTTTAAGGCTAAAATAATGTATAGTTCTCCTCAATGGTTGAATTGGAAGTTCTGAACGAAAGTCGTGTTTGAAGTGCCAAAAAATAGAATTCTTTCGAATTACTTTTAATTGATTTAATGACTAGAGAAGACTCAATGACACGATTTTAAGGCTAAACAAATGCATAATTTCCTTCAATAGATCAATTGCATGTTTTGCACAAAAGTCGTGTTCGAAATGTGAAAATTGAAATTGTTTGAATTGATTTCGAATGATTTATTGACTAAAAGTGACTCAATGACATGCTTTTAAGGCAATACAGACGCATAGCTTCCATAAAAATATCAAATGCAAATGATGCACGACAGTCGTGGTTCTAGTACGAAAATAGATTTCGTTAGAATTGCTTTGAAATGATTTAATTTCTAGAAGAGAATCAATGACGTGATTTCAAGGCTAAACAATGGATAGTTTGCTTGAATATATCTATTGCAAGTTATGCACAAAAGTCTCGTTGAAAGAGCAAAAATAGAATTCGTTCGAATTGCTTGCAAATGATTTGATGACTAGAAGAGACTCAATGACATGATTTTAAGGCTAAAAGAATGCATAGTTCTCCTCAATGGTTGAATTGGAAGTTCTGAACGAAAGTCGTGTTTGAAGTGCCAAAAAATAGAATTCTTTCAAATTACTTTTAATTGATTTAATGACTAGAGAAGACTCAATGACATGATTTTGAGGCTAAACAAACGGATAATTGCCTTCAATATATCAATTGCATGGTTTGCACAAAAGTCGTGTTTGAAATGTGAAAATAGAAATCGTTTGAATTGATTTCGAATGATTTATTGACTAAAAGTGACTCAATGACATGCTTTTAGGGCATTACAAACGCATAGTTGCCATCAAAATATCTAATGCAAATTATGCACGAAAGTCGTGGTTCAAGTACGAAAATAGATTTCATTAGAATTCCTTTGAAATGATTTAATTTCAAGAGGAGACTCAATGACGTGATTTCAAGGCTAAACAATGGATAGTTTGCTTGGTATATCTATTGCAAGTTATGCACAAAAGTCTCGTTTAAAGAGCAAAAATAGAATTCGTTCGAATTGCTTTCAAATGATTTGATGACTAGAAAAGACCCAATGACATGATTTTAAGGCTAAAATAATGTATAGTTCTCCTCAATGGTTGAATTGGAAGTTCTGAACGAAAGTCGTGTTTGAAGTGCCAAAAAATAGAATTCTTTCGAATTACTTTTAATTGATTTAATGACTAGAGAAGACTCAATGACACGATTTTAAGGCTAAACAAATGCATAATTTCCTTCAATAGATCAATTGCATGTTTTGCACAAAAGTCGTGTTCGAAATGTGAAAATTGAAATCGTTTGAATTGATTTCGAATGATTTATTGACTAAAAGTGACTCAATAACATGCTTTTAAGGCAATACAGACGCATAGCTTCCATAAAAATATCTAATGCAAATTATGCACGAAAGTCGTGGTTCAAGTACGAAAATAGATTTCGTTAGAATTGCTTTGAAATGATTTAATTTCTCGAAGAGACTCAATGACGTGATTTGAAGGCTAAACAATGGATAGTTTGCTTGAATATATGTATTGCAAGTTATGCACAAAAGTCTCGTTTAAAGAGCAAAAATAGAATTCGTTCGAATTGCTTTCAAATGATTTGATGACTTGAAGAGACTCAATGACATGATTTTAAGGCTAAAAGAATGCATAGTTCTCCTCAATCGTTGAATTGGAAGTTCTGAACTAAAGTCGTGTTAGAAGTGCCAAAATATAGAATTCTTTCGAATTACTTTTTTTTAATTTAATGACTAGAGAAGACACAATGACATGATTTTAAGGCTAAACAAACGCATAATTGCTTTCAATAGATCAATTGCATGTTTTGCACAAAAGTCGTGTTCGAAATGTGAAAATTGAAATTGTTTGAATTGATTTCGAATGATTTATTGACTAAAAGTGACTCAATGACATGCTTTTAAGGCAATACAGACGCATAGCTTCCATAAAAATATCAAATGCAAATTATGCACGACAGTCGTGGTTCTAGTACGAAAATAGATTTCGTTAGAATTGCTTTGAAATGATTTAATTTCTAGAAGAGAATCAATGACGTGATTTCAAGGCTAAACAATGGATAGTTTGCTTGAATATATCTATTGCAAGTTATGCACAAAAGTCTCGTTGAAAGAGCAAAAATAGAATTCGTTCGAATTGCTTGCAAATGATTTGATGACTAGAAGAGACTCAATGACATGATTTTAAGGCTAAAAGAATGCATAGTTCTCCTCAATGGTTGAATTGGAAGTTCTAAACGAAAGTCGTGTTTGAAGTGCCAAAAAATAGAATTCTTTCGAATTACTTTTAATTGATTTAATGACTAGAGAAGACTCAATGACATGATTTTGGGGCTAAACAAACGGATAATTGCCTTCAATATATCAATTGCATGTTTTGCACAAAAGTCGTGTTTGAAATGTGAAAATAGAAATCGTTTGAATTGATTTCGAATGATTTATTGACTAAAAGTGACTCAATGTCATGCTTTTAGGGCATTACAAATGCATAGTTGCCATCAAAATATCTAATGCAAATTATGCACGAAAGTCGTGGTTCAAGTACGAAAATAGATTTCGTTAGAATTCCTTTGAAATGATTTAATTTCAAGAGGAGACTCAATGACGTGATTTCAAGGCTAAACAATGGATAGTTTGCTTGAATATATCTATTGCAAGTTATGCACAAAAGTCTCGTTTAAAGAGCAAAAATAAAATTCGTTCGAATTGCTTTCAAATGATTTGATGACTAGAAGAGACTCAATGACATGATTTTAAGGCTAAAAGAATGCATAGTTCTCCTCAATGGTTGAATTTGAAGTTCTGAACGAAAGTCGTGTTTGAAGTGCCAAAAAATAGAATTCTTTCGAATTACTTTTAATTGATTTAATGACTAGAGAAGACTCAATGACATGATTTTAAGGCTAAACAAACGCATAATTTCCTTCAATTGATCAATTGCATGTTTTGCACAAAAGTCGTGTTCGAAATGTGAAAATTGAAATCGTTTGAATTGATTTCGAATGATTTATTGACTAAAAGTGACTCAATAACATGCTTTTAAGGCAATACAGACGCATAGCTTCCATAAAAATATCTAATGCAAATTATGCACGAAAGTCGTGGTTCAAGTACGAAAATAGATTTCGTTAGAATTGCTTTGAAATGATTTAATTTCTCGAAGAGACTCAATGACGTGATTTGAAGGCTAAACAATGGATAGTTTGCTTGAATATATGTATTGCAAGTTATGCACAAAAGTCTCGTTTAAAGAGCAAAAATAGAATTCGTTCGAATTGCTTTCAAATGATTTGATGACTTGAAGAGACTCAATGACATGATTTTAAGGCTAAAAGAATGCATAGTTCTCCTCAATCGTTGAATTGGAAGTTCTGAACTAAAGTCGTGTTAGAAGTGCCAAAATATAGAATTCTTTCGAATTACTTTTTTTTAATTTAATGACTAGAGAAGACACAATGACATGATTTTAAGGCTAAACAAACGCATAATTGCCTTCAATAGATCAATTGCATGTTTTGCACAAAAGTCGTGTTCGAAATGTGAAAATGGAAATCGTTTGTATTGATTTCGAATGATTTATTGACTAAAAGTGACTCAATGACATGCTTTTAAGGCAATACAGACGCATAGTTTCCATAAAAATATCTAATGCAAATTATGCACGAAAGTTGTCGTTCAAGTACGAAAATAGATTTCGTTAGAATTGCTTTGAAATGATTTAATTTCTAGAAGAGACTGAATGACGTGATTTCAAGGCTAAACAATGGATAGTTTGCTCGAATATATGTATTGCAAGTTATGCACAAAAGTCTCGTTTAAAGAGCAAAAATAGAATTCGTTCGAATTGCTTTCAAATGATTTGATGACTAGAAGAGACTCAATGACATGATTTTAAGGCTTAAAGAATGCATAGTTCTCCTCAATGGTTGAATTGGAGGTTCTGAACGAAAGTCGTGTTTGAAGTGCCAAAAAATAGAATTCTTTCGAATTACTTTTAATTGATTTAATGACTATAGAAGACTCAATGACATGATTTTAAGGCTAAACAAACGCATAATTTCCTTCAATAGATCAATTGCACGTTTTGCACAAAAGTCGTGTTCGAAATGTGAAAATTGAAATCGTTTGAATTGATTTCGAATGATTTATTGACTAAAAGTAACTCAATAACATGCTTTTAAGGCAATACAGACGCATAGCTTCCATAAAAATATCTAATGCAAATTATGCACGAAAGTCGTGGTTCAATTACGAAAATAGATTTCGTTAGAATTGCTTTGAAATGATTTAATTTCTAGAAGAGAATCAATGACGTGATTTCAAGGCTAAACAATGGATAGTTTGCTTGAATATATCTATTGCAAGTTATGCACAAAAGTCTCGTTTAAAGAGCAAAAATAAAATTCGTTCGAATTGCTTTCAAATGATTTGATGACTAGAAGAGACTCAATGACATGATTTTAAGGCTAAAAGAATGCATAGTTCTCCTCAATGGTTGAATTGGAAGTTCTGAACGAAAGTCGTGTTTGAAGTGCCAAAAAAAAAAATTCTTTCAAATTACTTTTAATTGATTTAATGACTAGAGAAGACTCAATGACATGATTTTAAGGCTAAACAAACGCATAATTTCCTTGAATAGATCAACTGCATGGTTTGCACAAAAGTCGTGTTCGAAATGTGAAAATTGAAATCGTTTGAATTGATTTCGAATGATTTATTGACTAAAAGTGACTCAATGACATGCTTTTAACGCAATACAGACGCATAGTTTCCATAAAAATATCTAATGCAAATTATGCACGAAAGTCGTGGTTTAAGTACGAAAATAGATTTCGTTAGAATTGCTTTGAAATGATTTAATTTCTAGAAGAGACTCAATGACGTGATTTCAAGGCTAAACAATGGATAGTTTGCTCGAATATATCTATTGCAAGTTATGCACAAAAGTCTCGTTTAAAGAGCAAAAATAGAATTCGTTCGAATTGCTTCCAAATGATTTGATGACTAGAAGAAACTCAATGACATGATTTTAAGGCTTAAAGAATGCATAGTTCTCCTCAATGGTTGAATTGGAAGTTCTGAACGAAAGTCGTGTTTGAAGTGCCAAAAAATAGAATTCTTTCAAATTACTTTTAATTGATTTAATGACTAGAGAAGACTCAATGACATGATTTTAAGGCTAAACAAACGCATAATTTCCTTCAATAGATCAATTGCATGTTTTGCACAAAAGTCGTGTTCGAAATGTGAAAATTGAAATCGTTTGAATTGATTTCGAATGATTTATTGACTAAAAGTGACTCAATAACATGCTTTTAAGGCAATACAGACGCATAGCTTCCATAAAAATATCTAATGCAAATTATGCACGAAAGTCGTGGTTCAAGTATGAAAATAGATTTCGTTAGAATTGCTTTGAAATGATTTAATTTCTAGAAGAGACTCAATGACGTGATTTCAAGGCTAAACAATGGATAGTTTGCTTGAATATATGTATTGCAAGTTATGCACAAAAGTCTCGTTTAAAGAGCAAAAATAGAATTCGTTCGAATTGCTTTCAAATGATTTGATGACTAGAAGAGACTCAATGACATGATTTTAAGGCTTAAAGAATGCATAGTTCTCCTCAATGGTTGAATTGGAAGTTCTGAACGAAAGTCGTGTTTGAAGTGCCAAAAAATAGAATTCTTTCGAATTACTTTTAATTGATTTAATGACTAGAGAAGACTCAATGACATGATTTTAAGGCTAAACAAACGCATAATTTCCTTGAATAGATCAATTGCATGTTTTGCACAAAAGTCGTGTTCGAAATGTGAAAATTGAAATCGTTTGAATTGATTTCGAATGATTTATTGACTAAAAGTGACTCAATAACATGCTTTTAAGGCAATACAGACGCATAGCTTCCATAAAAATATCTAATGCAAATTATGCACGAAAGTCGTGGTTCAAGTACGAAAATAGATTTCGTTAGAATTGCTTTGAAATGATTTAATTTCTCGAAGAGACTCAATGACGTGATTTGAAGGCTAAACAATGGATAGTTTGCTTGAATATATGTCTTGCAAGTTATGCACAAAAGTCTCGTTTAAAAAGCAAAAATAGAATTCGTTCGAATTGCTTTCAAATGATTTGATGACTTGAAGAGACTCAATGACATGATTTTAAGGCTTAAAGAATGCATAGTTCTCCTCAATGGTTGAATTGGAAGTTCTGAACGAAAGTCGTGTTTGAAGTGCCAAAAAATAGAATTCTTTCGAATTACTTTTAATTGATTTAATGACTAGAGAAGACTCAATGACATGATTTTAAGGCTAAACAAACGCATAATTTCCTTCAATAGATCAATTGCATGTTTTGCACAAAAGTCGTGTTCGGAATGTGAAAATTGAAATCGTTTGAATTGATTTGGAATGATTTATGGACTAAAAGTGACTCAATGACATGCTTTTAAGGCAATACAGACGCATAGCTTCCATAAAAATATCTAATGCAAATTATGCATGAAAGTCGTGGTTCAAGTACGAAAATAGATTTCGTTAGAATTGCTTTGAAATGATTTAATTTCTAGAAGAGACTCAATGACGTGATTTCAAGGCTAAACAATGGATAGTTTGCTTGAATATTTCTATTGCAAGTTATGCACAAAAGTCTCGTTTAAAGAGCAAAAATAGAATTCGTTCGAATTGCTTTCAAATGATTTGATGACTAGAAGAAACTCAATGACATGATTTTAAGGCTTAAAGAATGCATAGTTCTCCTCAATGGTTGAATTGGAAGTTCTGAACGAAAGTCGTGTTTGAAGTGCCAAAAAATAGAATTCTTTCGAATTACTTTTAATTGATTTAATGACTAGAGAAGACTCAATGACATGATTTTAAGGCTAAACAAACGCATAATTTCCTTCAATAGATCAATTGCATGTTTTCCACAAAAGTCGTGTTCGGAATGTGAAAATTGAAATCGTTTCAATTGATTTCGAATGATTTATTGACTAAAAGTGACTCAATGACATGCTTTTAAGGCAATACAGACGCATAGCTTCCATAAAAATATCTAATGCAAATTATGCATGAAAGTCGTGGTTCAAGTACGAAAATAGATTTCGTTAGAATTGCTTTGAAATGATTTAATTTCTAGAAGAGACTCAATGACGTGATTTCAAGGCTAAACAATGGATAGTTTGCTTGAATATTTCTATTGCAAGTTATGCACAAAAGTCACGTTTAAAGAGCAAAAATAGAATTCGTTCGAATTGCTTTCAAATGATTTGATGACTAGAAGAGACTCAATGACATGATTTTAAGGCTAAAAGAATGCATAGTTCTCCTCAATCGTTGAATTGGAAGTTCTGACTAAAGTCGTGTTAGAAGTGCAAAAATATAGAATTCTTTCGAATTACTTTTAATTAATTTAATGACTAGAGAAGAAACAATGACATGATTTTAGGGCTAAACAAACGCATAATTGCCTTCAATAGATCAATTGCATGTTTTGCACAAAAGTCGTGTTCGAAATGTGAAAATTGAAATCGTTTGTATTGATTTCGAATGATTTATTGACTAAAAGTGACTCAATGACATGCTTTTAAGGCAATACAGACGCATAGTTTCCATGAAAATATCGAATGCAAATTATGCACGAAAGTCGTGGTTCAAGTACGAAAATAGATTTCGTTAGAATTGCTTTGAAATGATTTAATTTCTAGAAGAGACTCAATGACGTGATTTCAAGGCTCAACAATGGATAGTTTGCTTGAATATATGTATTGCAAGTTATGCACAAAAGTCTCGTTTCAAGAGCAAAAATAGAATTCGTTCGAATTGCTTTCAAATGATTTGATGACTAGAAGAGACTCAATGACATGATTTTAAGGCTTAAAGAATGCATAGTTCTCCTCAATGGTTGAATTGGAAGTTCTGAACGAAAGTCGTGTTTGAAGTGCCAAAAAATAGAATTCTTTCGAATTACTTTTAATTGATTTAATGACTAGAGAAGACTCAATGACATGATTTTAAAGCTAAACAAACGCATAATTGGCTTCAATAGATCAATTGCATGTTTTGCACAAAAGTCGTGTTCGAAATGTGAAAATTGAAATTGTTTGAATTGATTTCGAATTATTTACTGACTAAAAGTGACTCAATGAAATGCTTTTAAGGCAATACAGACGCATAGCTTCCATAAAAATATCTAATGCAAATTATGCACGAAAGTCGTGGTTCAAGTACGAAAATAGATTTCGTTAGAATTGCTTTGAAATGATTTAATTTCTAGAAGAGACTCAATGACGTGATTTCAAGGCTAAACAATGGATAGTTTGCTTGAATATATGTATTGCAAGTTATGCACAAAAGTCTCGTTTAAAGAGCAAAAATAGAATTCGTTCGAATTGCTTTCAAATGATTTGATGACTAGAAGAGACTCAATGACATGATTTTAAGGCTTAAAGAATGCGTAGTTCTCCTCAATGGTTGAATTGGAAGTTCTGAACGAAAGTCGTGTTTGAAGTGCCAAAAAATAGAATTCTTTCGAATTACTTTTAATTGATTTAATGACTAGAGAAGACTCAATGACATGATTTTAAGGCTAAACAAACGCATAATTTCCTTCAATAGATCAATTGCATGTTTTGCACAAAAGTCGTGTTTGAAATGCGAAAATAGAAATCGTTTGACTTGATTTCGAATGATTTATTGATTAAAAGTGACTCATTGACATGATTTTAAGGCTATACAAACGCATTGTTGCCATCAAAATATCTAATGCAAATTATGCAAGAAAGTCGTGGTTCAAGTACGAAAATAGATTTCGTTCGAATTGCTTTGAAATGATTTAATTTCTAGAAGAGACTCAATGACGTGATTTCAAGGCTACACAATGGATAGTTTGCTTGAATATATGTATTGCAAGTTATGCACAAAAGTCTCGTTTAAAGAGCAAAAATAGAATTCGTTCGAATTGCTTTCAAATGATTTGATGACTAGAAGAGACTCAATGACATGATTTTAAGGCTTAAAGAATGCATAGTTCTCCTCAATGGTTGAATTGGAAGTTCTGAACGAAAGTCGTGTTTGAAGTGCCAAAAAATAGAATTCTTTCGAATTACTTTTAATTGATTTAATGACTAGAGAAGACTCAATGACATGATTTTAAGGCTAAACAAACGCATAATTTCCTTCAATAGATCAATTGTATGTTTTGCACAAAAGTCGTGTTCGAAATGTGAAAATTGAAATCGTTTGAATTGATTTGGAATGATTTATTGACTAAAAGTGACTCAATGAAATGCTTTTAAGGCAATACAGACGCATAGCTTCCATAAAAATATCTAATGCAAATTGGGCACGAAAGTCGTGGTTCAAGTACGAAAATAGATTTCGTTAGAATTGCTTTGAAATGATTTAATTTCTAGAAGAGACTCAATGACGTGATTTCAAGGCTAAACAACGGATAGTTTGCTTGAATATATGTATTGCAAGTTATGCACAAAAGTCTCGTTTAAAGAGCAAAAATAAAATTCGTTCGAATTGCTTTCAAATGATTTGATGACTAGAAGAGACTCAATGACATGATTTTAAGGCTAAAAGAATGCATAGTTCTCCTCAATGGTTGAATTGGAAGTTCTGAACGAAAGTCGTGTTTGAAGTGCCAAAAAATAGAATTCTTTCAAATTACTTTTAATTGATTTAATGACTAGAGAAGACTCAATGACATGATTTTAAGGCTAAACAAACGCATAATTTCCTTCAATAGATCAATTGCATGGTTTGCACAAAAGTCGTGTTCGAAATGTGAAAATTGAAATCGTTTGAATTGATTTCGAATGATTTATTGACTAAAAGTGACTCAATGACATGCTTTTAACGCAATACAGACGCATAGTTTCCATAAAAATATCTAATGCAAATTATGCACGAAAGTCGTGGTTCAAGTACGAAAATAGATTTTGTTAGAATTGCTTTGAAATGATTTAATTTCTAGAAGAGACTCAATGACGTGATTTCAAGGCTAAACAATGGATAGTTTGCTTGATTATATCTATTGCAAGTTATGCACAAAAGTCTCGTTTAAAGAGCAAAAATAGAATTCGTTCGAATTGCTTTCAAATGATTTGATGACTAGAAGAAACTCAATGACATGATTTTAAGGCTTAAAGAATGCATAGTTCTCCTCAATGGTTGAATTGGAAGTTCTGAACGAAAGTCGTGTTTGAAGTGCCAAAAAATAGAATTCTTTCGAATTACTTTTAATTGATTTAATGACTAGAGAAGACTCAATGACATGATTTTAAGGCTAAACAAACGCATAATTTCCTTCAATAAATCAATTGCATGTTTTGCACAAAAGTCGTGTTCGAAATGTGAAAATTGAAATCGTTTGAATTGATTTGGAATGATTTATTGACTAAAAGTGACTCAATGACATGCTTTTAAGGCAATACAGATGCATAGCTTCCATAAAAATATCTAATGCAAATTATGTATGAAAGTCGTGGTTCAAGTACGAAAATAGATTTCGTTAGAATTGCTTTGAAATGATTTAATTTCTAGAAGAGACTCAATGACGTGATTTCAAGGCTAAACAATGGATAGTTTGCTTGAATATATCTATTGCAAGTTATGCACAAAAGTCTTGTTTAAAGAGCAAAAATAAAATTCGTTCGAATTGCTTTCAAATGATTTGATGACTAGAAGAGACTCAATGACATGATTTTAAGGCTAAAAGAATGCATAGTTCTCCTCAATGGTTGAATTGGAAGTTCTGAACGAAAGTCGTGTTTGAAGTGCCAAAAAATAGAATTCTTTCAAATTACTTTTAATTCATTTAATGACCAGAGAAGACTCAATGACATGATTTTAAGGCTAAACAAACGCATAATTTCCTTCAATAGATCAATTGCATGGTTTGCACAAAAGTCGTGTTCGAAATGTGAAAATTGAAATCGTTTGAATTGATTTCGAATGATTTATTGACTAAAAGAGACTCAATGACATGCTTTTAAGGCAATACAGACGCATAGCTTCCATAAAAATATCTAATGCAAATTATGCATGAAAGTCGTGGTTCAAGTACGAAAATAGATTTCGTTAGAATTTCTTTGAAATGATTTAATTTCTAGAAGAGACTCAATGACATGATTTCAAGGCTAAACAATGGATAGTTTGCTTGAATATTTCTATTGCAAGTTATGCACAAAAGTCTCGTTTAAAGAGCAAAAATAGAATTCGTTCGAATTGCTTTCAAATGATTTGATGACTAGAAGAGACTCAATGACATGATTTTAAGGCTGAAAGAATGCATAGTTCTCCTCAATCGTTGAATTGGAAGTTCTGAACTAAAGTCGTGTTAGAAGTGCCAAAATATAGAATTCTTTCGAATTACTTTTTTTTAATTTAATGACTAGAGAAGACACAATGACATGATTTTAAGGCTAAACAAACGCATAATTGCCTTCAATAGATCAATTGCATGTTTTGCACAAAAGTCGTGTTCGAAATGTGAAAATTGAAATCGTTTGTATTGATTTCGAATGATTTATTGACTAAAAGTGACTCAATGACATGCTTTTAAGGCAATACAGACGCATAGTTTCCATAAAAATATCTAATGCAAATTATGCACGAAAGTCGTGGTTCAAGTACGAAAATAGATTTCGTTAGAATTGCTTTAAAATGATTTAATTTCTAGAAGAGACTCAATGACGTGATTTCAAGGCTAAACAATGGATAGTTTGCTTGAATATATCTATTGCAAGTTATGCACAAAAGTCTTGTTTAAAGAGCAAAAATAAAATTCGTTCGAATTGCTTTCAAATGATTTGATGACTAGAAGAGACTCAATGACATGATTTTAAGGCTAAAAGAATGCATAGTTCTCCTCAATGGTTGAATTGGAAGTTCTGAACGAAAGTCGTGTTTGAAGTGCCAAAAAATAGAATTCTTTCAAATTACTTTTAATTCATTTAATGACCAGAGAAGACTCAATGACATGATTTTAAGGCTAAACAAACGCATAATTTCCTTCAATAGATCAATTGCATGGTTTGCACAAAAGTCGTGTTCGAAATGTGAAAATTGAAATCGTTTGAATTGATTTCGAATGATTTATTGACTAAAAGAGACTCAATGACATGCTTTTAAGGCAATACAGACGCATAGCTTCCATAAAAATATCTAATGCAAATTATGCATGAAAGTCGTGGTTCAAGTACAAAAATAGATTTCGTTAGAATTTCTTTGAAATGATTTAATTTCTAGAAGAGACTCAATGACATGATTTCAAGGCTAAACAATGGATAGTTTGCTTGAATATTTCTATTGCAAGTTATGCACAAAAGTCTCGTTTAAAGAGCAAAAATAGAATTCGTTCGAATTGCTTTCAAATGATTTGATGACTAGAAGAGACTCAATGACATGATTTTAAGGCTGAAAGAATGCATAGTTCTCCTCAATCGTTGAATTGGAAGTTCTGAACTAAAGTCGTGTTAGAAGTGCCAAAATATAGAATTCTTTCGAATTACTTTTTTTTAATTTAATGACTAGAGAAGACACAATGACATGATTTTAAGGCTAAACAAACGCATAATTGCCTTCAATAGATCAATTGCATGTTTTGCACAAAAGTCGTGTTCGAAATGTGAAAATTGAAATCGTTTGTATTGATTTCGAATGATTTATTGACTAAAAGTGACTCAATGACATGCTTTTAAGGCAATACAGACGCATAGTTTCCATAAAAATATCTAATGCAAATTATGCACGAAAGTCGTGGTTCAAGTACGAAAATAGATTTTGTTAGAATTGCTTTGAAATGATTTAATTTCTAGAAGAGACTCAATGACGTGATTTCAAGGCTAAACAATGGATAGTTTGCTTGAATATATCTATTGCAAGTTATGCACAGAAGTCTCGTTTAAAGAGCAAAAATAGAATTCGTTCGAATTGCTTTCAAATGATTTGATGACTAGAAGAAACTCAATGACATGATTTTAAGGCTTAAAGAATGCATAGTTCTCCTCAATGGTTGAATTGGAAGTTCTGAACGAAAGTCGTGTTTGAAGTGCCAAAAAATAGAATTCTTTCGAATTACTTTTAATTGATTTAATGACTAGAGAAGACTCAATGACATGATTTTAAGGCTAAACAAACGCATAATTTCCTTCAATAAATCAATTGCATGTTTTGCACAAAAGTCGTGTTCGAAATGTGAAAATTGAAATCGTTTGAATTGATTTCGAATGATTTATTGACTAAAAGTGACTCAATGACATGCTTTTAAGGCAATACAGACGCATAGCTTCCATAAAAATATCTAATGCAAATTATGTATGAAAGTCGTGGTTCAAGTACGAAAATAGATTTCGTTAGAATTGCTTTGAAATGATTTAATTTCTAGAAGAGACTCAATGACGTGATTTCAAGGGTAAACAATGGATAGTTTGCTTGAATATATGTATTGCAAGTTATGCACAAAAGTCTCGTTTAAAGAGCAAAAATAGAATTCGTTCGAATTGCTTTCAAATGATTTGATGACTAGAAGAGACTCAATGACATGATTTTAAGGCTTAAAGAATGCATAGTTCTCCTCAATTGTTGAATTGGAAATTCTGAACGAAAGTCGTGTTTGAAGTGCCAAAAAATAGAATTCTTTCGAATTACTTTTAATTGATTTAATGACTAGAGAAGACTCAATGACATGATTTTAAGGCTAAACAAACGCATAATTTCCTTCAATAGATCAATTGTATGTTTTGCACAAAAGTCGTGTTCGAAATGTGAAAATTGAAATCGTTTGAATTGATTTGGAATGATTTATTGACTAAAAGTGACTCAATGACATGCTTTTAAGGCAATACAGACGCATAGCTTCCATAAAAATATCTAATGCAAATTATGCACGAAAGTCGTGGTTCAAGTACGAAAATAGATTTTGTTAGAATTGCTTTGAAATGATTTAATTTCTAGAAGAGACTCAATGACGTGATTTCAAGGCTAAACAATGGATAGTTTGCTTGAATATATGTATTGCAAGTTATGCACAAAAGTCTCGTTTAAAGAGCAAAAATAGAATTCGTTCGAATTGCTTTCAAATGATTTGATGACTAGAAGAGACTCAATGACATGATTTTAAGGCTTAAAGAATGCATAGTTCTCCTCAATGGTTGAATTGGAAGTTCTGAACGAAAGTCGTGTTTGAAGTGCCAAAAAATAGAATTCTTTCGAATTACTTTTAATTGATTTAATGACTAGAGAAGACTCAATGACATGATTTTAAGGCTAAACAAACGCATAATTTCCTTCAATAGATCAATTGCACGTTTTGCACAAAAGTCGTGTTCGAAATGTGAAAATTGAAATCGTTTGAATTGATTTCGAATGATTTATTGACTAAAAGTGACTCAATGACATGCTTTTAAGGCAATACAGACGCATAGCTTCCATAAAAATATCTAATGCAAATTATGTATGAAAGTCGTGGTTCAAGTACGAAAATAGATTTCGTTAGAATTGCTTTGAAATGATTTAATTTCTAGAAGAGACTCAATGACGTGATTTCAAGGCTAAACAATGGATAGTTTGCTTGAATATTTCTATTGCAAGTTATGCACAAAAGTCTCGTTTAAAGAGCAAAAATAGAATTCGTTCGAATTGCTTTCAAATGATTTGATGACTAGAAGAGACTCAATGACATGATTTTAAGGCTTAAAGAATGCATAGTTCTCCTCAATGGTTGAATTGGAAGTTCTGAACGAAAGTCGTGTTTGAAGTGCCAAAAAATAGAATTCTTTCGAATTACTTTTAATTGATTTAATGACTAGAGAAGACTCAATGACATGATTTTAAGGCTAAACAAACGCATAATTTCCTTCAATAGATCAATTGTATGTTTTGCACAAAAGTCGTGTTCGAAATGTGAAAATTGAAATCGTTTGAATTGATTTGGAATGATTTATTGACTAAAAGTGACTCAATGACATGCTTTTAAGGCAATACAGACGCATAGCTTCCATAAAAATATCTAATGCAAATTATGCACGAAAGTCGTGGTTCAAGTACGAAAATAGATATTGTTAGAATTGCTTTGAAATGATTTAATTTCTAGAAGAGACTCAATGACGTGATTTCAAGGCTAAACAATGGATAGTTTGCTTGAATATATGTATTGCAAGTTATGCACAAAAGTCACGTTTAAAGAGCAAAAATAGAATTCGTTCGAATTGCTTTCAAATGATTTGATGACTAGAAGAGACTCAATGACATGATTTTAAGGCTAAAAGAATGCATAGTTCTCCTCAATCGTTGAATTGGAAGTTCTGAACTAAAGTCGTGTTAGAAGTGCAAAAATATAGAATTCTTTCGAATTACTTTTAATTAATTTAATGACTAGAGAAGAAACAATGACATGATTTTAGGGCTAAACAAACGCATAATTGCCTTCAATAGATCAATTGCATGTTTTGCACAAAAGTCGTGTTCGAAATGTGAAAATTGAAATCGTTTGTATTGATTTCGAATGCTTTATTGACTAAAAGTGACTCAATGACATGCTTTTAAGGCAATACAGACGCATAGTTTCCATAAAAATATCTAATGCAAATTATGCACGAAAGTCGTGGTTCAAGTACGAAAATAGATTTCGTTAGAATTGCTTTGAAATGATTTAATTTCTAGAAGAGACTCAATGACGTGATTTCAAGGCTAAACAATGGATAGTTTGCTTGAATATATGTATTGCAAGTTATGCACAAAAGTCTCGTTTAAAGAGCAAAAATAGAATTCGTTCGAATTGCTTTCAAATGATTTGATGACTAGAAGAGACTCAATGACATGATTTTAAGGCTTAAAGAATGCATAGTTCTCCTCAATGGTTGAATTGGAAGTTCTGAACGAAAGTCGTGTTTGAAGTGCCAAAAAATAGAATTCTTTCGAATTACTTTTAATTGATTTAATGACTAGAGAAGACTCAATGACATGATTTTAAGGCTAAACAAACGCATAATTGCCTTCAATAGATCAATTGCATGTTTTGCACAAAAGTCGTGTTCGAAATGTGAAAATTGAAATTGTTTGAATTGATTTCGAATTATTTACTGACTAAAAGTGACTCAATGACATGCTTTTAAGGCAATACAGACGCATAGCTTCCATAAAAATATCTAATGCAAATTATGCACGAAAGTCATGGTTCAAGTACGAAAATAGATTTCGTTAGAATTGCTTTGAAATTATTTAATTTCTAGAAGAGACTCAATGACGTGATTTCAAGGCTAAACAATAGATAGTTTGCTTGAATATATGTATTGCAAGTTATGCACAAAAGTCTCGTTTAAAGAGCAAAAATAGAATTCGTTCGAATTGCTTTCAAATGATTTGATGACTAGAAGAGACTCAATGACATGATTTTAAGGCTAAAAGAATGCATAATTCTCCTCAATGGTTGAATTGGAAGTTTTGAACTAAAGTCGTGTTAGAAGTGCAAAAATATAGAATTCTTTCGAATTACTTTTAATTAATTTAATGACTAGAGAAGAAACAATGACATGATTTTAGGGCTAAACAAACGCATAATTGCCTTCAATAGATCAATTGCATGTTTTGCACAAAAGTCGTGTTCGAAATGTGAAAATTGAAATCGTTTGTATTGATTTCGAATGATTTATTGACTAAAAGTGACTCAATGACATGCTTTTAAGGCAATACAGACGCATAGTTTCCATAAAAATATCTAATGCAAATTATGCACGAAAGTCGTGGTTCAAGTACGAAAATAGATTTCGTTAGAATTGCTTTGAAATGATTTAATTTCTAGAAGAGACTCAATGACGTGATTTCAAGGCTAAACAATGGATAATTTGCTTGAATATATGTATTGCGAGTTATGCACAAAAGTCTCGTTTAAAGAGCAAAAATAGAATTCGTTCGAATTGCTTTCAAATGATTTGATGACTAGAAGAGACTCAATGACATGATTTTAAGGCTAAAAGAATGCATAGTTCTCCTCAATCGTTGAATTGGAAGTTCTGAACTAAAGTCGTGTTAGAAGTGCAAAAATATAGAATTCTTTCGAATTACTTTTAATTAATTTAATGACTAGAGAAGAAACAATGACATGATTTTAGGGCTAAACAAACGCATAATTGCCTTCAATAGATCAATTGCATGTTTTGCACAAAAGTCGTGTTCGAAATGTGAAAATTGAAATTGTTTGAATTGATTTCGAATTATTTACTGACTAAAAGTGACTCAATGACATGCTTTTAAGGCAATACAGACGCATAGCTTCCATAAAAATATCTAATGCAAATTATGCACGAAAGTCGTGGTTCAAGTACGAAAATAGATTTCGTTAGAATTGCTTTGAAATGATTTAATTTCTAGAAGAGACTCAATGACGTGATTTCAAGGCTAAACAATGGATAGTTTGCTTGAATATATGTATTGCAAGTTATGCACAAAAGTCTCGTTTAAAGAGCAAAAATAGAATTCGTTCGAATTGCTTTCAAATGATTTGATGACTAGAAGAGACTCAATGACATGATTTTAAGGCTAAAAGAATGCATAATTCTCCTCAATGGTTGAATTGGAAGTTCTGAACGAAAGTCGTGTTTGAAGTGCCAAAAAATAGAATTCTTTCGATTTACTTTTAGTTGATTTAATGACTAGAGAAGACTCAATGACATGGTTTTAAGGCTAAACAAACGCATAATTTCCTTCAATAGATCAATTGCATGTTTTGCACAAAATTCGTGTTTGAAATGCGAAAATAGAAATCGTTTGACTTGATTTCGAATGATTTATTGATTAAAAGTGACTCATTGACATGATTTTAAGGCTATACAAACGCATTGTTGCCATCAAAATATCTAATGCAAATTATGCAAGAAAGTCGTGGTTCAAGTACGAAAATAGATTTCGTTCGAATTGCTTTGAAATGATTTAATTTCTAGAAGAGACTCAATGACGTGATTTCAAGGCTAAACAATGGATAGTTTGGTTGAATATATCTATTGCAAGTTATGCACAAAAGTCTCGTTTAAAGAGCAAAAATAGAATTCGTTCGAATTGCTTTCAAATGATTTGATGACTAGAAGAGACTCAATGACATGATTTTAAGGCTAAAATAATGCATAGTTCTCCTCAATGGTTGAATTGGAAGTTCTGAACGAAAGTTGTGTTTGAAGTGCCAAAAAATAGAATTCTTTCGAATTACTTTTAATTCATTTAATGACTAGAGAAGACTCGCTGACATGATTTTAAGGCTAAACAAACGCATAATTGCCTTCAATAGATCAATTGCATGTTTTGCACAAAAGTCGTGTTCGAAATGCGAAAATAGATATCGTTTGAATTGATTTCGAATGATTTATTGACTAAAATGACTTAATGACATAATTTTAAGGCAATACAGACGCATAGTTGCCATCAAAAGATCTAATGCAAATTATGCAAGAAATTCGTGGTTCAAGTACGAAAATAGATTTCGTTCGAATTGCTTTGAAATGATTTAATTTCTAGAAGAGACTCAATGACGTGATTTCAAGGCTAAACAATGGATAGTTTGCTTGAATATATCTATTGCAAGTTATGCACAAAAGTCTCGTTTAAAGAGCAAAAATAGAATTCGTTCGAATTGCTTTCAAATGATTTGACGACTAGAAGAGACTCAATGACATGATTTTAAGGCTTAAAGAATGCATAGTTCTCCTCAATGGTTGAATTGGAAGTTCTGAACGAAAGTCGTGTTTGAAGTGCCAAAAAATAGAATTCTTTCGAATTACTTTTAATTGATTTAATGACTAGAGAAGACTCAATGACATGATTTTAAGGCTAAACAAACGCATAATTGCCTTCAATAGATCAATTGCATGTTTTGCACAAAAGTCGTGTTCGAAATGTGAAAATTGAAATCGTTTGTATTGATTTGGAATGATTTATTGACTAAAAGTGACTCAATGACATGCTTTTAAGGCAATACAGACGCATAGCTTCCATAAAAATATCTAATGCAAATTATGTATGAAAGTCGTGGTTCAAGTACGAAAATAGATTTCGTTAGAATTGCTTTGAAATGATTTAATTTCTAGAAGAGACTCAATGACATGATTTCAAGGCTAAACAATGGATAGTTTGCTTGAATATTTCTATTGCAAGTTATGCACAAAAGTCTCGTTTAAAGAGCAAAAATAGAATTCGTTCGAATTGCTTTCAAATGGTTTGATTACTAGAAGAGACTCAATGACATGATTTTAAGGCTAAAAGAATGCATAGTTCTCCTCAATCGTTGAATTGGAAGTTCTGAACTAAAGTCGTGTTAGAAGTGCCAAAATATAGAATTCTTTCGAATTACTTTTTTTTTAATTTAATGACTAGAGAAGACACAATGACATGATTTTAAGGCTAAACAAACGCATAATTGCCTTCAATAGATCAATTGCATGTTTTGCACAAAAGTCGTGTTCGAAATGTGAAAATTGAAATCGTTTGTATTGATTTCGAATGATTTATTGACTAAAAGTGACTCAATGACATGCTTTTAAGGCAATACAGACGCATAGTTTCCATAAAAATATCTAATGCAAATTATGCACGAAAGTCGTGGTTCAAGTACGAAAATAGATTTTGTTAGAATTGCTTTGAAATGATTTAATTTCTAGAAGAGACTCAATGACGTGATTTCAAGGCTAAACAATGGATAGTTTGCTTGAATATATGTATTGCAAGTTATGCACAAAAGTCTCGTTTAAAGAGCAAAAATAGAATTCGTTCGAATTGCTTTCAAATGATTTGATGACTAGAAGAGACTCAATGACATGATTTTAAGGCTTAAAGAATGCATAGTTCTCCTCAATGGTTGAATTGGAAGTTCTGAACGAAAGTCGTGTTTGAAGTGCCAAAAAATAGAATTCTTTCGAATTACTTTTAATTGATTTAATGACTAGAGAAGACTCAATGACATGATTTTAAGGCTAAACAAACGCATAATTTCCTTCAATAGATCAATTGCACGTTTTGCACAAAAGTCGTGTTCGAAATGTGAAAATTGAAATCGTTTGAATTGATTTCGAATGATTTATTGACTAAAAGTGACTCAATGACATGCTTTTAAGGCAATATAGACGCATAGCTTCCATAAAAATATCTAATGCAAATTATGCACGAAAGTCGTGGTTCAAGTACGAAAATAGATTTCGTTAGAATTGCTTTGAAATGATTTAATTTCTAGAAGAGACTCAATGACGTGATTTCAAGGCTAAACAATGGATAGTTTGCTTGAATATATGTATTGCAAGTTATGCACAAAAGTCTCGTTTAAAGAGCAAAAATAGAATTCGTTCGAATTGCTTTCAAATGATTTGATGACTAGAAGAGACTCAATGACATGATTTTAAGGCTAAAAGAATGCATAATTCTCCTCAATGGTTGAATTGGAAGTTCTGAACGAAAGTCGTGTTTGAAGTGCCAAAAAATAGAATTCTTTCGAATTACTTTTAATTAATTTAATGACTAGAGAAGAAACAGTGACATGATTTTAGGGCTAAACAAACGCATAATTGCCTTCAATAGATCAATTGCATGTTTTGCACAAAAGTCGTGTTCGAAATGTGAAAATTGAAATCGTTTGTATTGATTTCGAATGATTTATTGACTAAAAGTGACTCAATGACATGCTTTTAAGGCAATACAGAAGCATAGTTTCCATAAAAATATCTAATGCAAATTATGCACGAAAGTCGTGGTTCAAGTACGAAAATAGATTTTGTTAGAATTGCTTTGAAATGATTTAATTTCTAGAAGAGACTCAATGACGTGATTTCAAGGCTAAACAATGGATAGTTTGCTTGAATATATGTATTGCAAGTTATGCACAAAAGTCTCGTTTAAAGAGCAAAAATAGAATTCGTTCGAATTGCTTTCAAATGATTTGATGACTAGAAGAGACTCAATGACATGATTTTAAGGCTTAAAGAATGCATAGTTCTCCTCAATGGTTGAATTGGAAGTTCTGAACGAAAGTCGTGTTTGAAGTGCCAAAAAATAGAATTCTTTCGAATTACTTTTAATTGATTTAATGACTAGAGAAGACTCAATGACATGATTTTAAGGCTAAACAAACGCATAATTTCCTTCAATAGATCAATTGCACGTTTTGCACAAAAGTCGTGTTCGAAATGTGAAAATTGAAATCGTTTGAATTGATTTCGAATGATTTATTGACTAAAAGTGACTCAATGACATGCTTTTAAGGCAATACAGACGCATAGCTTCCATAAAAATATCTAATGCAAATTATGTATGAAAGTCGTGGTTCAAGTACGAAAATAGATTTCGTTAGAATTGCTTTGAAATGATTTAATTTCTAGAAGAGACTCAATGACGTGATTTCAAGGCTAAACAATGGATAGTTTGCTTGAATATTTCTATTGCAAGTTATGCACAAAAGTCACGTTTAAAGAGCAAAAATAGAATTCGTTCGAATTGCTTTCAAATGATTTGATGACTAGAAGAGACTCAATGACATGATTTTAAGGCTAAAAGAATGCATAGTTCTCCTCAATCGTTGAATTGGAAGTTCTGAACTAAAGTCGTGTTAGAAGTGCAAAAATATAGAATTCTTTCGAATTACTTTTAATTAATTTAATGACTAGAGAAGAAACAATGACATGATTTTAGGGCTAAACAAACGCATAATTGCCTTCAATAGATCAATTGCATGTTTTGCACAAAAGTCGTGTTCGAAATGTGAAAATTGAAATCGTTTGTATTGATTTCGAATGATTTATTGACTAAAAGTGACTCAATGACATGCTTTTAAGGCAATACAGACGCATAGTTTCCATAAAAATATCTAATGCAAATTATGCACGAAAGTCGTGGTTCAAGTACGAAAATAGATTTCGTTAGAATTGCTTTGAAATGATTTAATTTCTAGAAGAGACTCAATGACGTGATTTCAAGGCTAAACAATGGATAGTTTGCTTGAATATATGTATTGCAAGTTATGCACAAAAGTCTCGTTTAAAGAGCAAAAATAGAATTCGTTCGAATTGCTTTCAAATGATTTGATGACTAGAAGAGACTCAATGACATGATTTTAAGGCTTAAAGAATGCATAGTTCTCCTCAATGGTTGAATTGGAAGTTCTGAACGAAAGTCGTGTTTGAAGTGCCAAAAAATAGAATTCTTTCGAATTACTTTTAATTGATTTGATGACTAGAGAAGACTCAATGACATGATTTTAAGGCTAAACAAACGCATAATTGCCTTCAATAAATCAATTGCATGTTTTTCACAAAAGTCGTGTTCGAAATGTGAAAATTGAAATTGTTTGAAGTGATTTCGAATTATTTACTGACTAAAAGTGACTCAATGACATGCTTTTAAGGCAATACAGACGCATAGCTTCCATAAAAATATCTAATGCAAATTATGCACGAAAGTCATGGTTCAAGTACGAAAATAGATTTCGTTAGAATTGCTTTGAAATGATTTAATTTCTAGAAGAGACTCAATGACGTGATTTCAAGGCTAAACAATAGATAGTTTGCTTGAATATATGTATTGCAAGTTGTGCACAAAAGTCTCGTTTAAAGAGCAAAAATAGAATTCGTTCGAATTGCTTTCAAATGATTTGATGACTAGAAGAGACTCAATGACATGATTTTAAGGCTAAAAGAATGCATAATTCTCCTCAATGGTTGAATTGGAAGTTCTGAACTAAAGTCGTGTTAGAAGTGCAAAAATATAGAATTCTTTCGAATTACTTTTAATTAATTTAATGACTAGAGAAGAAACAATGACATGATTTTAGGGCTAAACAAACGCATAATTGCCTTCAATAGATCAATTGCATGTTTTGCACAAAAGTCGTGTTCGAAATGTGAAAATTGAAATCGTTTGTATTGATTTCGAATGATTTATTGACTAAAAGTGACTCAATGACATGCTTTTAAGGCAATACAGACGCATAGTTTCCATAAAAATATCTAATGCAAATTATGCACGAAAGTCGTGGTTCAAGTACGAAAATAGATTTCGTTAGAATTGCTTTGAAATGATTTAATTTCTAGAAGAGACTCAATGACGTGATTTCAAGGCTAAACAATGGATAATTTGCTTGAATATATGTATTGCAAGTTATGCACAAAAGTCTCGTTTAAAGAGCAAAAATAGAATTCGTTCGAATTGCTTTCAAATGATTTGATGACTAGAAGAGACTCAATGACATGATTTTAAGGCTAAAAGAATGCATAGTTCTCCTCAATCGTTGAATTGGAAGTTCTGAACTAAAGTCGTGTTAGAAGTGCAAAAATATAGAATTCTTTCGAATTACTTTTAATTAATTTAATGACTAGAGAAGAAACAATGACATGATTTTAGGGCTAAACAAACGCATAATTGCCTTCAATAGATCAATTGCATGTTTTGCACAAAAGTCGTGTTCGAAATGTGAAAATTGAAATTGTTTGAATTGATTTCGAATTATTTACTGACTAAAAGTGACTCAATGACATGCTTTTAAGGCAATACAGACGCATAGCTTCCATAAAAATATCTAATGCAAATTATGCACGAAAGTCGTGGTTCAAGTACGAAAATAGATTTCGTTAGAATTGCTTTGAAATGATTTAATTTCTAGAAGAGACTCAATGACGTGATTTCAAGGCTAAACAATGGATAGTTTGCTTGAATATATGTATTGCAAGTTATGCACAAAAGTCTCGTTTAAAGAGCAAAAATAGAATTCGTTCGAATTGCTTTCAAATGATTTGATGACTAGAAGAGACTCAATGACATGATTTTAAGGCTAAAAGAATGCATAATTCTCCTCAATGGTTGAATTGGAAGTTCTGAACGAAAGTCGTGTTTGAAGTGCCAAAAAATAGAATTCTTTCAAATTACTTTTTTTTAATTTAATGACTAGAGAAGACACAATGACATGATTTTAAGGCTAAACAAACGCATAATTGCCTTCAATAGATCAATTGCATGTTTTGCACAAAAGTCGTGTTCGAAATGTGAAAATTGAAATCGTTTGAATTGATTTGGAATGATTTATTGACTAAAAGTGACTCAATGACATGCTTTTAAGGCAATACAGACGCATAGCTTCCATAAAAATATCTAATGCAAATTATGCATGAAAGTCGTGGTTCAAGTACGAAAATAGATTTCGTTAGAATTTCTTTGAAATGATTTAATTTCTAGAAGAGACTCAATGACATGATTTCAAGGCTAAACAATGGATAGTTTGCTTGAATATTTCTATTGCAAGTTATGCACAAAAGTCTCGTTTAAAGAGCAAAAATAGAATTCGTTCGAATTGCTTTCAAATGATTTGATGACTAGAAGAGACTCAATGACATGATTTTAAGGCTAAAAGAATGCATAGTTCTCCTCAATCGTTGAATTGGAAGTTCTGAACTAAAGTCGTGTTAGAAGTGCCAAAATATAGAATTCTTTCGAATTACTTTTTTTTAATTTAATGACTAGAGAAGACACAATAACATGATTTTAAGGCTAAACAAACGCATAATTGCCTTCAATAGATCAATTGCATGTTTTGCACAAAAGTCGTGTTCGAAATGTGAAAATTGAAATCGTTTGTATTGATTTCGAATGATTTATTGACTAAAAGTGACTCAATGACATGCTTTTAAGGCAATACAGACGCATAGTTTCCATAAAAATATCTAATGCAAATTATGCACGAAAGTCGTGGTTCAAGTACGAAAATAGATTTCGTTAGAATTGCTTTAAAATGATTTAATTTCTAGAAGAGACTCAATGACGTGATTTCAAGGCTAAACAATGGATAGTTTGCTTGAATATATCTATTGCAAGTTATGCACAAAAGTCTCGTTTAAAGCGCAAAAATAAAATTCGTTCGAATTGCTTTCAAATGATTTGATGACTAGAAGAGACTCAATGACATGATTTTAAGGCTAAAAGAATGCATAGTTCTCCTCAATGGTTGAATTGGAAGTTCTGAACGAAAGTCGTGTTTGAAGTGCCAAAAAATAGAATTCTTTCAAATTACTTTTAATTCATTTAATGACCAGAGAAGACTCAATGACATGATTTTAAGGCTAAACAAACGCATAATTTCCTTCAATAGATCAATTGCATGGTTTGCACAAAAGTCGTGTTCGAAATGTGAAAATTGAAATCGTTTGAATTGATTTCGAATGATTTATTGACTAAAAGAGACTCAATGACATGCTTTTAACGCAATACAGACGCATAGTTTCCATAAAAATATCTAATGCAAATTATGCACGAAAGTCGTGGTTCAAGTACGAAAATAGATTTTGTTAGAATTGCTTTGAAATGATTTAATTTCTAGAAGAGACTCAATGACGTGATTTCAAGGCTAAACAATGGATAGTTTGCTTGAATATATCTATTGCAAGTTATGCACAGAAGTCTCGTTTAAAGAGCAAAAATAGAATTCGTTCGAATTGCTTTCAAATGATTTGATGACTAGAAGAAACTCAATGACATGATTTTAAGGCTTAAAGAATGCATAGTTCTCCTCAATGGTTGAATTGGAAGTTCTGAACGAAAGTCGTGTTTGAAGTGCCAAAAAATAGAATTCTTTCGAATTACTTTTAATTGATTTAATGACTAGAGAAGACTCAATGACATGATTTTAGGGCTAAACAAACGCATAATTTCCTTCAATAAATCAATTGCATGTTTTGCACAAAAGTCGTGTTCGAAATGTGAAAATTGAAATCGTTTGAATTGATTTCGAATGATTTATTGACTAAAAGTGACTCAATGACATGCTTTTAAGGCAATACAGACGCATAGCTTCCATAAAAATATCTAATGCAAATTATGTATGAAAGTCGTGGTTCAAGTACGAAAATAGATTTCGTTAGAATTGCTTTGAAATGATTTAATTTCTAGAAGAGACTCAATGACGTGATTTCAAGGCTAAACAATGGATAGTTTGCTTGAATATATGTATTGCAAGTTATGCACAAAAGTCTCGTTTAAAGAGCAAAAATAGAATTCGTTCGAATTGCTTTCAAATGATTTGATGACTAGAGGAGACTCAATGACATGATTTTAAGGCTTAAAGAATGCATAGTTCTCCTCAATGGTTGAATTGGAAGTTCTGAACGAAAGTCGTGTTTGAAGTGCCAAAAAATAGAATTCTTTCGAATTACTTTTAATTGATTTAATGACTAGAGAAGACTCAATGACATGATTTTAAGGCTAAACAAACGCATAATTTCCTTCAATAGATCAATTGTATGTTTTGCACAAAAGTCGTGTTCGAAATGTGAAAATTGAAATCGTTTGAATTGATTTGGAATGATTTATTGACTAAAAGTGACTCAATGACATGCTTTTAAGGCAATACAGACGCATAGCTCCCATAAAAATATCTAATGCAAATTATGCATGAAAGTCGTGGTTCAAGTACGAAAATAGATTTCGTTAGAATTGCTTTGAAATGATTTAATTTCTAGAAGAGACTCAATGACGTGATTTCAAGGCTAAACAATGGATAGTTTGCTTGAATATATGTATTGCAAGTTATGCACAAAAGTCTCGTTTAAAGAGCAAAAATAGAATTCGTTCGAATTGCTTTCAAATGATTTGATGACTAGAAGAGACTCAATGACATGATTTTAAGGCTTAAAGAATGCATAGTTCTCCTCAATGGTTGAATTGGAAATTCTGAACGAAAGTCGTGTTTGAAGTGCCAAAAAATAGAATTCTTTCGAATTACTTTTAATTGATTTAATGACTAGAGAAGACTCAATGACATGATTTTAAGGCTAAACAAACGCATAATTTCCTTCAATAGATCAATTGTATGTTTTGCACAAAAGTCGTGTTCGAAATGTGAAAATTGAAATCGTTTGAATTGATTTGGAATGATTTATTGACTAAAAGTGACTCAATGACATGCTTTTAAGGCAATACAGACGCATAGCTTCCATAAAAATATCTAATGCAAATTATGCATGAAAGTCGTGGTTCAAGTACGAAAATAGATTTCGTTAGAATTTCTTTGAAATGATTTAATTTCTAGAAGAGACTCAATGACATGATTTCAAGGCTAAACAATGGATAGTTTGCTTGAATATTTCTATTGCAAGTTATGCACAAAAGTCTCGTTTAAAGAGCAAAAATAGAATTCGTTCGAATTGCTTTCAAATGATTTGATGACTAGAAGAGACTCAATGACATGATTTTAAGGCTAAAAGAATGCATAGTTCTCCTCAATCGTTGAATTGGAAGTTCTGAACTAAAGTCGTGTTAGAAGTGCCAAAATATAGAATTCTTTCGAATTACTTTTTTTTAATTTAATGACTAGAGAAGACACAATGACATGATTTTAAGGCTAAACAAACGCATAATTGCCTTCAATAGATCAATTGCATGTTTTGCACAAAGGTCGTGTTCGAAATGTGAAAATTGAAATCGTTTGTATTGATTTCGAATGATTTATTGACTAAAAGTGACTCAATGACATGCTTTTAAGGCAATACAGACGCATAGTTTCCATAAAAATATCTAATGCAAATTATGCACGAAAGTCGTGGTTCAAGTACGAAAATAGATTTTGTTAGAATTGCTTTGAAATGATTTAATTTCTAGAAGAGACTCAATGACGTGATTTCAAGGCTAAACAATGGATAGTTTGCTTGAATATATCTATTGCAAGTTATGCACAGAAGTCTCGTTTAAAGAGCAAAAATAGAATTCGTTCGAATTGCTTTCAAATGATTTGATGACTAGAAGAAACTCAATGACATGATTTTAAGGCTTAAAGAATGCATAGTTCTCCTCAATGGTTGAATTGGAAGTTCTGAACGAAAGTCGTGTTTGAAGTGCCAAAAAATAGAATTCTTTCGAATTACTTTTAATTGATTTAATGACTAGAGAAGACTCAATGACATGATTTTAAGGCTAAACAAACGCATAATTTCCTTCAATAAATCAATTGCATGTTTTGCACAAAAGTCGTGTTCGAAATGTGAAAATTGAAATCGTTTGAATTGATTTCGAATGATTTATTGACTAAAAGTGACTCAATGACATGCTTTTAAGGCAATACAGACGCATAGCTTCCATAAAAATATCTAATGCAAATTATGTATGAAAGTCGTGGTTCAAGTACGAAAATAGATTTCGTTAGAATTGCTTTGAAATGATTTAATTTCTAGAAGAGACTCAATGACGTGATTTCAAGGCTAAACAATGGATAGTTTGCTTGAATATATGTATTGCAAGTTATGCACAAAAGTCTCGTTTAAAGAGCAAAAATAGAATTCGTTCGAATTGCTTTCAAATGATTTGATGACTAGAAGAGACTCAATGACATGATTTTAAGGCTTAAAGAATGCATAGTTCTCCTCAATGGTTGAATTGGAAATTCTGAACGAAAGTCGTGTTTGAAGTGCCAAAAAATAGAATTCTTTCGAATTACTTTTAATTGATTTAATGACTAGAGAAGATTCAATGACATGATTTTAAGGCTGAACAAACGCATAATTTCCTTCAATAGATCAATTGTATGTTTTGCACAAAAGTCGTGTTCGAAATGTGAAAATTGAAATCGTTTGAATTGATTTGGAATGATTTATTGACTAAAAGTGACTCAATGACATGCTTTTAAGGCAATACAGACGCATAGCTTCCATAAAAATATCTAATGCAAATTATGCATGAAAGTCGAGGTTCAAGTAGGAAAATAGATTTTGTTAGAATTGCTTTGAAATGATTTAATTTCTAGAAGAGACTCAATGACGTGATTTCAAGGCTAAACAATGGATAGTTTGCTTGAATATATGTATTGCAAGTTATGCACAAAAGTCTCGTTTAAAGAGCAAAAATAGAATTCGTTCGAATTGCTTTCAAATGATTTGATGACTAGAAGAGACTCAATGACATGATTTTAAGGCTTAAAGAATGCATAGTTCTCCTCAATGGTTGAATTGGAAGTTCTGAACGAAAGTCGTGTTTGAAGTGCCAAAAAATAGAATTCTTTCGAATTACTTTTAATTGATTTAATGACTAGAGAAGACTCAATGACATGATTTTAAGGCTAAACAAACGCATAATTTCCTTCAATAGATCAATTGTATGTTTTGCACAAAAGTCGTGTTCGAAATGTGAAAATTGAAATCGTTTGAATTGATTTGGAATGATTTATTGACTAAAAGTGACTCAATGACATGCTTTTAAGGCAATACAGACGCATAGCTTCCATAAAAATATCTAATGCAAATTATGCACGAAAGTCGTGGCTCAAGTACGAAAATAGATTTTGTTAGAATTGCTTTGAAATGATTTAATTTCTAGAAGAGACTCAATGACGTGATTTCAAGGCTAAACAATGGATAGTTTGCTTGAATATATGTATTGCAAGTTATGCACAAAAGTCTCGTTTAAAGAGCAAAAATAGAATTCGTTCGAATTGCTTTCAAATGATTTGATGACTAGAAGAGACTCAATGACATGATTTTAAGGCTTAAAGAATGCATAGTTCTCCTCAATGGTTGAATTGGAAGTTCTGAACGAAAGTCGTGTTTGAAGTGCCAAAAAATAGAATTCTTTCGAATTACTTTTAATTGATTTAATGACTAGAGAAGACTCAATGACATGATTTTAAGGCTAAACAAACGCATAATTTCCTTCAATAGATCAATTGCACGTTTTGCACAAAAGTCGTGTTCGAAATGTGAAAATTGAAATCGTTTGAATTGATTTCGAATGATTTATTGACTAAAAGTGACTCAATGACATGCTTTTAAGGCAATACAGACGCATAGCTTCCATAAAAATATCTAATGCAAATTATGTATGAAAGTCGTGGTTCAAGTACGAAAATAGATTTCGTTAGAATTGCTTTGAAATGATTTAATTTCTAGAAGAGACTCAATGACGTGATTTCAAGGCTAAACAATGGATAGTTTGCTTGAATATTTCTATTGCAAGTTATGCACAAAAGTCTCGTTTAAAGAGCAAAAATAGAATTCGTTCGAATTGCTTTCAAATGATTTGATGACTAGAAGAGACTCAATGACATGATTTTAAGGCTTAAAGAATGCATAGTTCTCCTCAATGGTTGAATTGGAAGTTCTGAACGAAAGTCGTGTTTGAAGTGCCAAAAAATAGAATTCTTTCGAATTACTTTTAATTGATTTAATGACTAGAGAAGACTCAATGACATGATTTTAAGGCTAAACAAACGCATAATTTCCTTCAATAGATCAATTGTATGTTTTGCACAAAAGTCGTGTTCGAAATGTGAAAATTGAAATCGTTTGTATTGATTTCGAATGATTTATTGACTAAAAGTGACTCAATGACATGCTTTTAAGGCAATACAGACGCATAGTTTCCATAAAAATATCTAATGCAAATTATGCACGAAAGTCGTGGTTCAAGTACGAAAATAGATTTTGTTAGAATTGCTTTGAAATGATTTAATTTCTAGAAGAGACTCAATGACGTGATTTCAAGGCTAAACAATGGATAGTTTGCTTGAATATATGTATTGCAAGTTGTGCACAAAAGTCTCGTTTAAAGAGCAAAAATAGAATTCGTTCGAATTGCTTTCAAATGATTTGATGACTAGAAGAGACTCAATGACATGATTTTAAGGCTAAAAGAATGCATAATTCTCCTCAATGGTTGAATTGGAAGTTCTGAACTAAAGTCGTGTTAGAAGTGCAAAAATATAGAATTCTTTCGAATTACTTTTAATTAATTTAATGACTAGAGAAGAAACAATGACATGATTTTAGGGCTAAACAAACGCATAATTGCCTTCAATAGATCAATTGCATGTTTTGCACAAAAGTCGTGTTCGAAATGTGAAAATTGAAATCGTTTGTATTGATTTCGAATGATTTATTGACTAAAAGTGACTCAATGACATGCTTTTAAGGCAATACAGACGCATAGTTTCCATAAAAATATCTAATGCAAATTATGCACGAAAGTCGTGGTTCAAGTACGAAAATAGATTTCGTTAGAATTGCTTTGAAATGATTTAATTTCTAGAAGAGACTCAATGACGTGATTTCAAGGCTAAACAATGGATAATTTGCTTGAATATATGTATTGCAAGTTATGCACAAAAGTCTCGTTTAAAGAGCAAAAATAGAATTCGTTCGAATTGCTTTCAAATGATTTGATGACTAGAAGAGACTCAATGACATGATTTTAAGGCTAAAAGAATGCATAGTTCTCCTCAATCGTTGAATTGGAAGTTCTGAACTAAAGTCGTGTTAGAAGTGCAAAAATATAGAATTCTTTCGAATTACTTTTAATTAATTTAATGACTAGAGAAGAAACAATGACATGATTTTAGGGCTAAACAAACGCATAATTGCCTTCAATAGATCAATTGCATGTTTTGCACAAAAGTCGTGTTCGAAATGTGAAAATTGAAATTGTTTGAATTGATTTCGAATTATTTACTGACTAAAAGTGACTCAATGACATGCTTTTAAGGCAATACAGACGCATAGCTTCCATAAAAATATCTAATGCAAATTATGCACGAAAGTCGTGGTTCAAGTACGAAAATAGATTTCGTTAGAATTGCTTTGAAATGATTTAATTTCTAGAAGAGACTCAATGACGTGATTTCAAGGCTAAACAATGGATAGTTTGCTTGAATATATGTATTGCAAGTTATGCACAAAAGTCTTGTTTAAAGAGCAAAAATAGAATTCGTTCGAATTGCTTTCAAATGATTTGATGACTAGAAGAGACTCAATGACATGATTTTAAGGCTAAAAGAATGCATAATTCTCCTCAATGGTTGAATTGGAAGTTCTGAACGAAAGTCGTGTTTGAAGTGCCAAAAAATAGAATTCTTTCAAATTACTTTTTTTTAATTTAATGACTAGAGAAGACACAATGACATGATTTTAAGGCTAAACAAACGCATAATTGCCTTCAATAGATCAATTGCATGTTTTGCACAAAAGTCGTGTTCGAAATGTGAAAATTGAAATCGTTTGAATTGATTTGGAATGATTTATTGACTAAAAGTGACTCAATGACATGCTTTTAAGGCAATACAGACGCATAGCTTCCATAAAAATATCTAATGCAAATTATGCATGAAAGTCGTGGTTCAAGTACGAAAATAGATTTCGTTAGAATTTCTTTGAAATGATTTAATTTCTAGAAGAGACTCAATGACATGATTTCAAGGCTAAACAATGGATAGTTTGCTTGAATATTTCTATTGCAAGTTATGCACAAAAGTCTCGTTTAAAGAGCAAAAATAGAATTCGTTCGAATTGCTTTCAAATGATTTGATGACTAGAAGAGACTCAATGACATGATTTTAAGGCTAAAAGAATGCATAGTTCTCCTCAATCGTTGAATTGGAAGTTCTGAACTAAAGTCGTGTTAGAAGTGCCAAAATATAGAATTCTTTCAAATTACTTTTAATTCATTTAATGACCAGAGAAGACTCAATGACATGATTTTAAGGCTAAACAAACGCATAATTTCCTTCAATAGATCAATTGCATGGTTTGCACAAAAGTCGTGTTCGAAATGTGAAAATTGAAATCGTTTGAATTGATTTCGAATGATTTATTGACTAAAAGAGACTCAATGACATGCTTTTAACGCAATACAGACGCATAGTTTCCATAAAAATATCTAATGCAAATTATGCACGAAAGTCGTGGTTCAAGTACGAAAATAGATTTCGTTAGAATTGCTTTAAAATGATTTAATTTCTAGAAGAGACTCAATGACGTGATTTCAAGGCTAAACAATGGATAGTTTGCTTGAATATATCTATTGCAAGTTATGCACAGAAGTCTCGTTTAAAGAGCAAAAATAGAATTCGTTCGAATTGCTTTCAAATGATTTGATGACTAGAAGAAACTCAATGACATGATTTTAAGGCTTAAAGAATGCATAGTTCTCCTCAATGGTTGAATTGGAAGTTCTGAACGAAAGTCGTGTTTGAAGTGCCAAAAAATAGAATTCTTTCAAATTACTTTTAATTCATTTAATGACCAGAGAAGACTCAATTACATGATTTTAAGGCTAAACAAACGCATAATTTCCTTCAATAGATCAATTGCATGGTTTGCACAAAAGTCGTGTTCGAAATGTGAAAATTGAAATCGTTTGAATTGATTTCGAATGATTTATTGACTAAAAGTGACTCAATGACATGCTTTTAAGGCAATACAGACGCATAGCTTCCATAAAAATATCTAATGCAAATTATGTATTGCAAGTTATGCACAAAAGTCTCGTTTAAAGAGCAAAAATAGAATTCGTTCGAATTGCTTTCAAATGATTTGATGACTAGAGGAGACTCAATGACATGATTTTAAGGCTTAAAGAATGCATAGTTCTCGTCAATGGTTGAATTGGAAGTTCTGAACGAAAGTCGTGTTTGAAGTGCCAAAAAATAGAATTCTTTCGAATTACTTTTAATTGATTTAATGACTAGAGAAGACTCAATGACATGATTTTAAGGCTAAACAAACGCATAATTTCCTTCAATAGATCAATTGTATGTTTTGCACAAAAGTCGTGTTCGAAATGTGAAAATTGAAATCGTTTGAATTGATTTGGAATGATTTATTGACTAAAAGTGACTCAATGACATGCTTTTAAGGCAATACAGACGCATAGCTCCCATAAAAATATCTAATGCAAATTATGCATGAAAGTCGTGGTTCAAGTACGAAAATAGATTTCGTTAGAATTGCTTTGAAATGATTTAATTTCTAGAAGAGACTCAATGACGTGATTTCAAGGCTAAACAATGGATAGTTTGCTTGAATATATGTATTGCAAGTTATGCACAAAAGTCTCGTTTAAAGAGCAAAAATAGAATTCGTTCGAATTGCTTTCAAATGATTTGATGACTAGAGGAGACTCAATGACATGATTTTAAGGCTTAAAGAATGCATAGTTCTCCTCAATGGTTGAATTGGAAGTTCTGAACGAAAGTCGTGTTTGAAGTGCCAAAAAATAGAATTCTTTCGAATTACTTTTAATTGATTTAATGACTAGAGAAGACTCAATGACATGATTTTAAGGCTAAACAAACGCATAATTTCCTTCAATAGATCAATTGTATGTTTTGCACAAAAGTCGTGTTCGAAATGTGAAAATTGAAATCGTTTGAATTGATTTGGAATGATTTATTGACTAAAAGTGACTCAATGACATGCTTTTAAGGCAATACAGACGCATAGCTTCCATAAAAATATCTAATGCAAATTATGCATGAAAGTCGTGGTTCAAGTACGAAAATAGATTTCGTTAGAATTTCTTTGAAATGATTTAATTTCTAGAAGAGACTCAATGACATGATTTCAAGGCTAAACAATGGATAGTTTGCTTGAATATTTCTATTGCAAGTTATGCACAAAAGTCTCGTTTAAAGAGCAAAAATAGAATTCGTTCGAATTGCTTTCAAATGATTTGATGACTAGAAGAGACTCAATGACATGATTTTAAGGCTAAAAGAATGCATAGTTCTCCTCAATCGTTGAATTGGAAGTTCTGAACTAAAGTCGTGTTAGAAGTGCCAAAATATAGAATTCTTTCGAATTACTTTTTTTTAATTTAATGACTAGAGAAGACACAATGACATGATTTTAAGGCTAAACAAACGCATAATTGCCTTCAATAGATCAATTGCATGTTTTGCACAAAAGTCGTGTTCGAAATGTGAAAATTGAAATCGTTTGTATTGATTTCGAATGATTTATTGACTAAAAGTGACTCAATGACATGCTTTTAAGGCAATACAGACGCATAGTTTCCATAAAAATATCTAATGCAAATTATGCACGAAAGTCGTGGTTCACGTACGAAAATAGATTTTGTTAGAATTGCTTTGAAATGATTTAATTTCTAGAAGAGACTCAATGACGTGATTTCAAGGCTAAACAATGGATAGTTTGCTTGAATATATCTATTGCAAGTTATGCACAGAAGTCTCGTTTAAAGAGCAAAAATAGAATTCGTTCGAATTGCTTTCAAATGATTTGATGACTAGAAGAAACTCAATGACATGATTTTAAGGCTTAAAGAATGCATAGTTCTCCTCAATGGTTGAATTGGAAGTTCTGAACGAAAGTCGTGTTTGAAGTGCCAAAAAATAGAATTCTTTCGAATTACTTTTAATTGATTTAATGACTAGAGAAGACTCAATGACATGATTTTAAGGCTAAACAAACGCATAATTTCCTTCAATAAATCAATTGCATGTTTTGCACAAAAGTCGTGTTCGAAATGTGAAAATTGAAATCGTTTGAATTGATTTCGAATGATTTATTGACTAAAAGTGACTCAATGACATGCTTTTAAGGCAATACAGACACATAGCTTCCATAAAAATATCTAATGCAAATTATGTATGAAAGTCGTGGTTCAAGTACGAAAATAGATTTCGTTAGAATTGCTTTGAAATGATTTAATTTCTAGAAGAGACTCAATGACGTGATTTCAAGGCTAAACAATGGATAGTTTGCTTGAATATATGTATTGCAAGTTATGCACAAAAGTCTCGTTTAAAGAGCAAAAATAGAATTCGTTCGAATTGCTTTCAAATGATTTGATGACTAGAAGAGACTCAATGACATGATTTTAAGGCTAAAAGAATGCATAGTTCTCCTCAATCGTTGAATTGGAAGTTCTGAACTAAAGTCGTGTTAGAAGTGCCAAAATATAGAATTCTTTCGAATTACTTTTTTTTAATTTAATGACTAGAGAAGACACAATGACATGATTTTAAGGCTAAACAAACGCATAATTGCCTTCAATAGATCAATTGCATATTTTGCACAAAAGTCGTGTTTGAAATGTGAAAATAGAAATCATTTGAATTGATTTCGAATGATTTATTGACTAAAAGTGACTCAATGACATGCTTTTAAGGCAATACAGACACATAGCTTCCATAAAAATATCTAATGCAAATTATGTATGAAAGTCGTGGTTCAAGTACGAAAATAGATTTCGTTAGAATTGCTTTGAAATGATTTAATTTCTAGAAGAGACTCAATGACGTGATTTCAAGGCTAAACAATGGATAGTTTGCTTGAATATATCTATTGCAAGTTATGCACAGAAGTCTCGTTTAAAGAGCAAAAATAGAATTCGTTCGAATTGCTTTCAAATGATTTGATGACTAGAAGAAACTCAATGACATGATTTTAAGGCTTAAAGAATGCATAGTTCTCCTCAATGGTTGAATTGGAAGTTCTGAACGAAAGTCGTGTTTGAAGTGCCAAAAAATAGAATTCTTTCGAATTACTTTTAATTGATTTAATGACTAGAGAAGACTCAATGACATGATTTTAAGGCTAAACAAACGCATAATTTCCTTCAATAAATCAATTGCATGTTTTGCACAAAAGTCGTGTTCGAAATGTGAAAATTGAAATCGTTTGTATTGATTTCGAATGATTTATTGACTAAAAGTGACTCAATGACATGCTTTTAAGGCAATACAGACGCATAGCTTCCATAAAAATATCTAATGCAAATTATGTATGAAAGTCGTGGTTCAAGTACGAAAATAGATTTCGTTAGAATTGCTTTGAAATGATTTAATTTCTAGAAGAGACTCAATGACGTGATTTCAAGGCTAAACAATGGATAGTTTGCTTGAATATATGTATTGCAAGTTATGCACAAAAGTCTCGTTTAAAGAGCAAAAATAGAATTCGTTCGAATTGCTTTCAAATGATTTGATGACTAGAAGAGACTCAATGACATGATTTTAAGGCTTAAAGAATGCATAGTTCTCCTCAATGGTTGAATTGGAAGTTCTGAACGAAAGTCGTGTTTGAAGTGCCAAAAAATAGAATTCTTTCGAATTACTTTTAATTGATTTAATGACTAGAGAAGACTCAATGACATGATTTTAAGGCTAAACAAACGCATAATTTCCTTCAATAAATCAATTGCATGTTTTGCACAAAAGTCGTGTTCGAAATGTGAAAATTGAAATCGTTTGAATTGATTTCGAATGATTTATTGACTAAAAGTGACTCAATGACATGCTTTTAAGGCAATACAGACGCATAGCTTCCATAAAAATATCTAATGCAAATTATGTATGAAAGTCGTGGTTCAAGTACGAAAATAGATTTCGTTAGAATTGCTTTGAAATGATTTAATTTCTAGAAGAGACTCAATGACGTGATTTCAAGGCTAAACAATGGATAGTTTGCTTGAATATATGTATTGCAAGTTATGCACAAAAGTCTCGTTTAAAGAGCAAAAATAGAATTCGTTCGAATTGCTTTCAAATGATTTGATGACTAGAAGAGACTCAATGACATGATTTTAAGGCTAAAAGAATGCATAATTCTCCTCAATGGTTGAATTGGAAGTTCTGAACGAAAGTCGTGTTTGAAGTGCCAAAAAATAGAATTCTTTCGAATTACTTTTAATTAATTTAATGACTAGAGAAGAAACAGTGACATGATTTTAGGGCTAAACAAACGCATAATTGCCTTCAATAGATCAATTGCATGTTTTGCACAAAAGTCGTGTTCGAAATGTGGAAATTGAAATCGTTTGTATTGATTTCGAATGATTTATTGACTAAAAGTGACTCAATGACATGCTTTTAAGGCAATACAGACGCATAGTTTCCATAAAAATATCTAATGCAAATTATGCACGAAAGTCGTGGTTCAAGTACGAAAATAGATTTCGTTAGAATTGCTTTGAAATGATTTAATTTCTAGAAGAGACTCAATGACGTGATTTCAAGGCTAAACAATGGATAGTTTGCTTGAATATATGTATTGCAAGTTATGCACAAAAGTCTCGTTTAAAGAGCAAAAATAGAATTCGTTCGAATTGCTTTCAAATGATTTGATGACTAGAAGAGACTCAATGACATGATTTTAAGGCTTAAAGAATGCATAGTTCTCCTCAATGGTTGAATTGGAAGTTCTGAACGAAAGTCGTGTTTGAAGTGCCAAAAAATAGAATTCTTTCGAATTACTTTTAATTGATTTAATGACTAGAGAAGACTCAATGACATGATTTTAAGGCTAAACAAACGCATAATTGCCTTCAATAGATCAATTGCATGTTTTGCACAAAAGTCGTGTTCGAAATGTGAAAATTGAAATCGTTTGAATTGATTTGGAATGATTTATTGACTAAAAGTGACTCAATGACATGCTTTTAAGGCAATACAGACGCATAGCTTCCATAAAAATATCTAATGCAAATTATGCACGAAAGTCGTGGTTCAAGTACGAAAATAGATTTCGTTAGAATTGCTTTGAAATTATTTAATTTCTAGAAGAGACTCAATGACGTGATTTCAAGGCTAAACAATAGATAGTTTGCTTGAATATATGTATTGCAAGTTATGCACAAAAGTCTCGTTTAAAGAGCAAAAATAGAATTCGTTCGAATTGCTTTCAAATGATTTGATGACTAGAAGAGACTCAATGACATGATTTTAAGGCTAAAAGAATGCATAATTCTCCTCAATGGTTGAATTGGAAGTTTTGAACTAAAGTCGTGTTAGAAGTGCAAAAATATAGAATTCTTTCGAATTACTTTTAATTAATTTAATGACTAGAGAAGAAACAATGACATGATTTTAGGGCTAAACAAACGCATAATTGCCTTCAATAGATCAATTGCATGTTTTGCACAAAAGTCGTGTTCGAAATGTGAAAATTGAAATCGTTTGTATTGATTTCGAATGATTTATTGACTAAAAGTGACTCAATGACATGCTTTTAAGGCAATACAGACGCATAGTTTCCATAAAAATATCTAATGCAAATTATGCACGAAAGTCGTGGTTCAAGTACGAAAATAGATTTCGTTAGAATTGCTTTGAAATGATTTAATTTCTAGAAGAGACTCAATGACGTGATTTCAAGGCTAAACAATGGATAATTTGCTTGAATATATGTATTGCGAGTTATGCACAAAAGTCTCGTTTAAAGAGCAAAAATAGAATTCGTTCGAATTGCTTTCAAATGATTTGATGACTAGAAGAGACTCAATGACATGATTTTAAGGCTAAAAGAATGCATAGTTCTCCTCAATCGTTGAATTGGAAGTTCTGAACTAAAGTCGTGTTAGAAGTGCAAAAATATAGAATTCTTTCGAATTACTTTTAATTAATTTAATGACTAGAGAAGAAACAATGACATGATTTTAGGGCTAAACAAACGCATAATTGCCTTCAATAGATCAATTGCATGTTTTGCACAAAAGTCGTGTTCGAAATGTGAAAATTGAAATTGTTTGAATTGATTTCGAATTATTTACTGACTAAAAGTGACTCAATGACATGCTTTTAAGGCAATACAGACGCATAGCTTCCATAAAAATATCTAATGCAAATTATGCACGAAAGTCGTGGTTCAAGTACGAAAATAGATTTCGTTAGAATTGCTTTGAAATGATTTAATTTCTAGAAGAGACTCAATGACGTGATTTCAAGGCTAAACAATGGATAGTTTGCTTGAATATATGTATTGCAAGTTATGCACAAAAGTCTCGTTTAAAGAGCAAAAATAGAATTCGTTCGAATTGCTTTCAAATGATTTGATGACTAGAAGAGACTCAATGACATGATTTTAAGGCTAAAAGAATGCATAATTCTCCTCAATGGTTGAATTGGAAGTTCTGAACGAAAGTCGTGTTTGAAGTGCCAAAAAATAGAATTCTTTCGAATTACTTTTAGTTGATTTAATGACTAGAGAAGACTCAATGACATGGTTTTAAGGCTAAACAAACGCATAATTTCCTTCAATAGATCAATTGCATGTTTTGCACAAAATTCGTGTTTGAAATGCGAAAATAGAAATCGTTTGACTTGATTTCGAATGATTTATTGATTAAAAGTGACTCATTGACATGATTTTAAGGCTATACAAACGCATTGTTGCCATCAAAATATCTAATGCAAATTATGCAAGAAAGTCGTGGTTCAAGTACGAAAATAGATTTCGTTCGAATTGCTTTGAAATGATTTAATTTCTAGAAGAGACTCAATGACGTGATTTCAAGGCTAAACAATGGATAGTTTGGTTGAATATATCTATTGCAAGTTATGCACAAAAGTCTCGTTTAAAGAGCAAAAATAGAATTCGTTCGAATTGCTTTCAAATGATTTGATGACTAGAAGAGACTCAATGACATGATTTTAAGGCTAAAATAATGCATAGTTCTCCTCAATGGTTGAATTGGAAGTTCTGAACGAAAGTTGTGTTTGAAGTGCCAAAAAATAGAATTCTTTCGAATTACTTTTAATTCATTTAATGACTAGAGAAGACTCGCTGACATGATTTTAAGGCTAAACAAACGCATAATTGCCTTCAATAGATCAATTGCATGTTTTGCACAAAAGTCGTGTTCGAAATGCGAAAATAGATATCGTTTGAATTGATTTCGAATGATTTATTGACTAAAATGACTTAATGACATAATTTTAAGGCAATACAGACGCATAGTTGCCATCAAAAGATCTAATGCAAATTATGCAAGAAATTCGTGGTTCAAGTACGAAAATAGATTTCGTTCGAATTGCTTTGAAATGATTTAATTTCTAGAAGAGACTCAATGACGTGATTTCAAGGCTAAACAATGGATAGTTTGCTTGAATATATCTATTGCAAGTTATGCACAAAAGTCTCGTTTAAAGAGCAAAAATAGAATTCGTTCGAATTGCTTTCAAATGATTTGACGACTAGAAGAGACTCAATGACATGATTTTAAGGCTTAAAGAATGCATAGTTCTCCTCAATGGTTGAATTGGAAGTTCTGAACGAAAGTCGTGTTTGAAGTGCCAAAAAATAGAATTCTTTCGAATTACTTTTAATTGATTTAATGACTAGAGAAGACTCAATGACATGATTTTAAGGCTAAACAAACGCATAATTGCCTTCAATAGATCAATTGCATGTTTTGCACAAAAGTCGTGTTCGAAATGTGAAAATTGAAATCGTTTGTATTGATTTGGAATGATTTATTGACTAAAAGTGACTCAATGACATGCTTTTAAGGCAATACAGACGCATAGCTTCCATAAAAATATCTAATGCAAATTATGTATGAAAGTCGTGGTTCAGGTACGAAAATAGATTTCGTTAGAATTGCTTTGAAATGATTTAATTTCTAGAAGAGACTCAATGACATGATTTCAAGGCTAAACAATGGATAGTTTGCTTGAATATTTCTATTGCAAGTTATGCACAAAAGTCTCGTTTAAAGAGCAAAAATAGAATTCGTTCGAATTGCTTTCAAATGGTTTGATTACTAGAAGAGACTCAATGACATGATTTTAAGGCTAAAAGAATGCATAGTTCTCCTCAATCGTTGAATTGGAAGTTCTGAACTAAAGTCGTGTTAGAAGTGCCAAAATATAGAATTCTTTCGAATTACTTTTTTTTTAATTTAATGACTAGAGAAGACACAATGACATGATTTTAAGGCTAAACAAACGCATAATTGCCTTCAATAGATCAATTGCATGTTTTGCACAAAAGTCGTGTTCGAAATGTGAAAATTGAAATCGTTTGTATTGATTTCGAATGATTTATTGACTAAAAGTGACTCAATGACATGCTTTTAAGGCAATACAGACGCATAGTTTCCATAAAAATATCTAATGCAAATTATGCACGAAAGTCGTGGTTCAAGTACGAAAATAGATTTTGTTAGAATTGCTTTGAAATGATTTAATTTCTAGAAGAGACTCAATGACGTGATTTCAAGGCTAAACAATGGATAGTTTGCTTGAATATATGTATTGCAAGTTATGCACAAAAGTCTCGTTTAAAGAGCAAAAATAGAATTCGTTCGAATTGCTTTCAAATGATTTGATGACTAGAAGAGACTCAATGACATGATTTTAAGGCTTAAAGAATGCATAGTTCTCCTCAATGGTTGAATTGGAAGTTCTGAACGAAAGTCGTGTTTGAAGTGCCAAAAAATAGAATTCTTTCGAATTACTTTTAATTGATTTAATGACTAGAGAAGACTCAATGACATGATTTTAAGGCTAAACAAACGCATAATTTCCTTCAATAGATCAATTGCACGTTTTGCACAAAAGTCGTGTTCGAAATGTGAAAATTGAAATCGTTTGAATTGATTTCGAATGATTTATTGACTAAAAGTGACTCAATGACATGCTTTTAAGGCAATACAGACGCATAGCTTCCATAAAAATATCTAATGCAAATTATGCACGAAAGTCGTGGTTCAAGTACGAAAATAGATTTCGTTAGAATTGCTTTGAAATGATTTAATTTCTAGAAGAGACTCAATGACGTGATTTCAAGGCTAAACAATGGATAGTTTGCTTGAATATATGTATTGCAAGTTATGCACAAAAGTCTCGTTTAAAGAGCAAAAATAGAATTCGTTCGAATTGCTTTCAAATGATTTGATGACTAGAAGAGACTCAATGACATGATTTTAAGGCTAAAAGAATGCATAATTCTCCTCAATGGTTGAATTGGAAGTTCTGAACGAAAGTCGTGTTTGAAGTGCCAAAAAATAGAATTCTTTCGAATTACTTTTAATTAATTTAATGACTAGAGAAGAAACAGTGACATGATTTTAGGGCTAAACAAACGCATAATTGCCTTCAATAGATCAATTGCATGTTTTGCACAAAAGTCGTGTTCGAAATGCGAAAATAGATATCGTTTGAATTGATTTCGAATGATTTATTGACTAAAATGACTTAATGACATAATTTTAAGGCAATACAGACGCATAGTTGCCATCAAAAGATCTAATGCAAATTATGCAAGAAATTCGTGGTTCAAGTACGAAAATAGATTTCGTTCGAATTGCTTTGAAATGATTTAATTTCTAGAAGAGACTCAATGACGTGATTTCAAGGCTAAACAATGGATAGTTTGCTTGAATATATCTATTGCAAGTTATGCACAAAAGTCTCGTTTAAAGAGCAAAAATAGAATTCGTTCGAATTGCTTTCAAATGATTTGACGACTAGAAGAGACTCAATGACATGATTTTAAGGCTTAAAGAATGCATAGTTCTCCTCAATGGTTGAATTGGAAGTTCTGAACGAAAGTCGTGTTTGAAGTGCCAAAAAATAGAATTCTTTCGAATTACTTTTAATTGATTTAATGACTAGAGAAGACTCAATGACATGATTTTAAGGCTAAACAAACGCATAATTGCCTTCAATAGATCAATTGCATGTTTTGCACAAAAGTCGTGTTCGAAATGTGAAAATTGAAATCGTTTGTATTGATTTGGAATGATTTATTGACTAAAAGTGACTCAATGACATGCTTTTAAGGCAATACAGACGCATAGCTTCCATAAAAATATCTAATGCAAATTATGTATGAAAGTCGTGGTTCAAGTACGAAAATAGATTTCGTTAGAATTGCTTTGAAATGATTTAATTTCTAGAAGAGACTCAATAACATGATTTCAAGGCTAAACAATGGATAGTTTGCTTGAATATTTCTATTGCAAGTTATGCACAAAAGTCTCGTTTAAAGAGCAAAAATAGAATTCGTTCGAATTGCTTTCAAATGATTTGATTACTAGAAGAGACTCAATGACATGATTTTAAGGCTAAAAGAATGCATAGTTCTCCTCAATCGTTGAATTGGAAGTTCTGAACTAAAGTCGTGTTAGAAGTGCCAAAATATAGAATTCTTTCGAATTACTTTTTTTTAATTTAATGACTAGAGAAGACACAATGACATGATTTTAAGGCTAAACAAACGCATAATTGCCTTCAATAGATCAATTGCATGTTTTGCACAAAAGTCGTGTTCGAAATGTGAAAATTGAAATCGTTTGTATTGATTTCGAATGATTTATTGACTAAAAGTGACTCAATGACATGCTTTTAAGGCAATACAGACGCATAGTTTCCATAAAAATATCTAATGCAAATTATGCACGAAAGTCGTGGTTCAAGTACGAAAATAGATTTTGTTAGAATTGCTTTGAAATGATTTAATTTCTAGAAGAAACTCAATGACGTGATTTCAAGGCTAAACAATGGATAGTTTGCTTGAATATATGTATTGCAAGTTATGCACAAAAGTCTCGTTTAAAGAGCAAAAATAGAATTCGTTCGAATTGCTTTCAAATGATTTGATGACTAGAAGAGACTCAATGACATGATTTTAAGGCTTAAAGAATGCATAGTTCTCCTCAATGGTTGAATTGGAAGTTCTGAACGAAAGTCGTGTTTGAAGTGCCAAAAAATAGAATTCTTTCGAATTACTTTTAATTGATTTAATGACTAGAGAAGACTCAATGACATGATTTTAAGGCTAAACAAACGCATAATTACCTTCAATAGATCAATTGCACGTTTTGCACAAAAGTCGTGTTCGAAATGTGAAAATTGAAATCGTTTGAATTGATTTCGAATGATTTATTGACTAAAAGTGACTCAATGACATGCTTTTAAGGCAATACAGACGCATAGCTTCCATAAAAATATCTAATGCAAATTATGCACGAAAGTCGTGGTTCAAGTACGAAAATAGATTTCGTTAGAATTGCTTTGAAATGATTTAATTTCTAGAAGAGACTCAATGACGTGATTTCAAGGCTAAACAATGGATAGTTTGCTTGAATATATGTATTGCAAGTTATGCACAAAAGTCTCGTTTAAAGAGCAAAAATAGAATTCGTTCGAATTGCTTTCAAATGATTTGATGACTAGAAGAGACTCAATGACATGATTTTAAGGCTAAAAGAATGCATAATTCTCCTCAATGGTTGAATTGGAAGTTCTGAACGAAAGTCGTGTTTGAAGTGCCAAAAAATAGAATTCTTTCGAATTACTTTTAATTAATTTAATGACTAGAGAAGAAACAGTGACATGATTTTAGGGCTAAACAAACGCATAATTGCCTTCAATAGATCAATTGCATGTTTTGCACAAAAGTCGTGTTCGAAATGTGGAAATTGAAATCGTTTGTATTGATTTCGAATGATTTATTGACTAAAAGTGACTCAATGACATGCTTTTAAGGCAATACAGACGCATAGTTTCCATAAAAATATCTAATGCAAATTATGCACGAAAGTCGTGGTTCAAGTACGAAAATAGATTTTGTTAGAATTGCTTTGAAATGATTTAATTTCTAGAAGAGACTCAATGACGTGATTTCAAGGCTAAACAATGGATAGTTTGCTTGAATATATGTATTGCAAGTTATGCACAAAAGTCTCGTTTAAAGAGCAAAAATAGAATTCGTTCGAATTGCTTTCAAATGATTTGATGACTAGAAGAGACTCAATGACATGATTTTAAGGCTTAAAGAATGCATAGTTCTCCTCAATGGTTGAATTGGAAGTTCTGAACGAAAGTCGTGTTTGAAGTGCCAAAAAATAGAATTCTTTCGAATTACTTTTAATTGATTTAATGACTAGAGAAGACTCAATGACATGATTTTAAGGCTAAACAAACGCATAAGTTCCTTCAATAGATCAATTGCATGTTTTGCACAAAAGTCGTGTTCGAAATGTGAAAATTGAAATCGTTTGAATTGATTTCGAATGATTTATTGACTAAAAGTGACTCAATGACATGCTTTTAAGGCAATACAGACGCATAGCTTCCATAAAAATATCTAATGCAAATTATGTATGAAAGTCGTGGTTCAAGTACGAAAATAGATTTCGTTAGAATTGCTTTGAAATGATTTAATTTCTAGAAGAGACTCAATGACGTGATTTCAAGGCTAAACAATGGATAGTTTGCTTGAATATTTCTATTGCAAGTTATGCACAAAAGTCACGTTTAAAGAGCAAAAATAGAATTCGTTCGAATTGCTTTCAAATGATTTGATGACTAGAAGAGACTCAATGACATGATTTTAAGGCTTAAAGAATGCATAGTTCTCCTCAATGGTTGAATTGGAAGTTCTGAACGAAAGTCGTGTTTGAAGTGCCAAAAAATAGAATTCTTTCGAATTACTTTTAATTGATTTAATGACTAGAGAAGACTCAATGACATGATTTTAAGGCTAAACAAACGCATAATTTCCTTCAATAGATCAATTGCACGTTTTGCACAAAAGTCGTGTTCGAAATGTGAAAATTGAAATCGTTTGAATTGATTTCGAATGATTTATTGACTAAAAGTGACTCAATGACATGCTTTTAAGGCAATACAGACGCATAGCTTCCATAAAAATATCTAATGCAAATTATGAACGAAAGTCGTGGTTCAAGTACGAAAATAGATTTCGTTAGAATTGCTTTGAAATGATTTAATTTCTAGAAGAGACTCAATGACGTGATTTCAAGGCTAAACAATGGATAGTTTGCTTGAATATATGTATTGCAAGTTATGCACAAAAGTCTCGTTTAAAGAGCAAAAATAGAATTCGTTCGAATTGCTTTCAAATGATTTGATGACTAGAAGAGACTCAATGACATGATTTTAAGGCTAAAAGAATGCATAATTCTCCTCAATGGTTGAATTGGAAGTTCTGAACGAAAGTCGTGTTTGAAGTGCCAAAATATAGAATTCTTTCGAATTACTTTTTTTTAATTTAATGACTAGAGAAGACACAATGACATGATTTTAAGGCTAAACAAACGCATAATTGCCTTCAATAGATCAATTGCATGTTTTGCACAAAAGTCATGTTCGAAATGTGAAAATTGAAATCGTTTGTATTGATTTCGAATGATTTATTGACTAAAAGTGACTCAATGACATGCTTTTAAGGCAATACAGACGCATAGTTTCCATAAAAATATCTAATGCAAATTATGCACGAAAGTCGTGGTTCAAGTACGAAAATAGATTTTGTTAGAATTGCTTTGAAATGATTTAATTTCTAGAAGAAACTCAATGACGTGATTTCAAGGCTAAACAATGGATAGTTTGCTTGAATATATGTATTGCAAGTTATGCACAAAAGTCTCGTTTAAAGAGCAAAAATAGAATTCGTTCGAATTGCTTTCAAATGATTTGATGACTAGAAGAGACTCAATGACATGATTTTAAGGCTTAAAGAATGCATAGTTCTCCTCAATGGTTGAATTGGAAGTTCTGAACGAAAGTCGTGTTTGAAGTGCCAAAAAATAGAATTCTTTCGAATTACTTTTAATTGATTTAATGACTAGAGAAGACTCAATGACATGATTTTAAGGCTAAACAAACGCATAATTTCCTTCAATAGATCAATTGCACGTTTTGCACAAAAGTCGTGTTCGAAATGTGAAAATTGAAATCGTTTGAATTGATTTCGAATGATTTATTGACTAAAAGTGACTCAATGACATGCTTTTAAGGCAATACAGACGCATAGCTTCCATAAAAATATCTAATGCAAATTATGCACGAAAGTCGTGGTTCAAGTACGAAAATAGATTTCGTTAGAATTGCTTTGAAATGATTTAATTTCTAGAAGAGACTCAATGACGTGATTTCAAGGCTAAACAGTGGATAATTTGCTTGAATATTTCTATTGCAAGTTATGCACAAAAGTCACGTTTAAAGAGCAAAAATAGAATTCGTTCGAATTGCTTTCAAATGATTTGATGACTAGAAGAGACTCAATGACATGATTTTAAGGCTAAAAGAATGCATAGTTCTCCTCAATCGTTGAATTGGAAGTTCTGAACTAAAGTCGTGTTTGAAGTGCAAAAATATAGAATTCTTTCGAATTACTTTTAATTAATTTAATGACTAGAGAAGAAACAATGACATGATTTTAGGGCTAAACAAACGCATAATTGCCTTCAATAGATCAATTGCATGTTTTGCACAAAAGTCGTGTTCGAAATGTGAAAATTGAAATTGTTTGAATTGATTTCGAATTATTTACTGACTAAAAGTGACTCAATGACATGCTTTTAAGGCAATACAGACGCATAGCTTCCATAAAAATATCTAATGCAAATTATGCACGAAAGTCGTGGTTCAAGTACGAAAATAGATTTCGTTAGAATTGCTTTGAAATGATTTAATTTCTAGAAGAGACTCAATGACGTGATTTCAAGGCTAAACAATGGATAGTTTGCTTGAATATATGTATTGCAAGTTATGCACAAAAGTCTCGTTTAAAGAGCAAAAATAGAATTCGTTCGAATTGCTTTCAAATGATTTGATGACTAGAAGAGACTCAATGACATGATTTTAAGGCTAAAAGAATGCATAATTCTCCTCAATGGTTGAATTGGAAGTTCTGAACGAAAGTCGTGTTTGAAGTGCCAAAAAATAGAATTCTTTCGAATTACTTTTAGTTGATTAATGACTAGGGAAGACTCAATGACATGATTTTAAGGCTAAACAAACGCATAATTTCCTTCAATAGATCAATTGCATGTTTTGCACAAAAGTCGTGTTTGAAATGCGAAAATAGAAATCGTTTGACTTGATTTCGAATGATTTATTGATTAAAAGTGACTCATTGACATGATTTTAAGGCTATACAAACGCATTGTTGCCATCGAAATATCTAATGCAAATTATGCACGAGAGTCGTGGTTCAAGTACGAAAATAGATTTCGTTCGAATTGCTTTGAAATGATTTAATTTCTAGAAGAGACTCAATGACGTGATTTCAATGCTAAACAATGCATAGTTTGCTTGAATATATCTATTGCAAGTTATGCACAAAAGTCTCGTTTAAAGAGCAAAAATAGAATTCGTTCGAATTGCTTTCAAATGATTTGATGACTAGAAGAGACTCAATGACATGATTTTAAGGCTAAAATAATGCATAGTTCTCCTCAATGGTTGAATTGGAAGTTCTGAACGAAAGTTGTGTTTGAAGTGCCAAAAAATAGAATTCTTTCGAATTACTTTTAATTCATTTAATGACTAGAGAAGACTCACTGAGATGATTTTAAGGCTAAACAAACGCATAATTGCCTTCAATAGATCAATTGCATGTTTTGCACAAAAGTCGTGTTCGAAATGCGAAAATAGATATCGTTTGAATTGATTTCGAATGATTTATTGACTAAAATGACTTAATGACATAATTTTAAGGCAATACAGACGCATAGTTGCCATCAAAAGATCTAATGCAAATTATGCAAGAAATTCGTGGTTCAAGTACGAAAATAGATTTCGTTCGAATTGCTTTGAAATGATTTAATTTCTAGAAGAGACTCAATGACGTGATTTCAAGGCTAAACAATGGATAGTTTGCTTGAATATATCTATTGCAAGTTATGCACAAAAGTCTCGTTTAAAGAGCAAAAATAGAATTCGTTCGAATTGCTTTCAAATGATTTGATGACTAGAAGAGACTCAATGACATGATTTTAAGGCTAAAATAATGCATAGTTCTCCTCAATGGTTGAATTGGAAGTTCTGAACGAAAGTCGTGTTTGACGTGCCAAAAAATAGAATTCTTTCGAATTACTTTTAATTAATTTAATGACTAGGGAAGACTCAATGACATGATTTTAAGGCTAAAAAAACACATAATTGCCTTCAATAAATCAACTGCATGTTTTGCACAAAAGTCGTGTTTGAAATGCGAAAATAGAAATCGTTGGAATTGATTTCGAATGATTTATTGACTAAAAGTGACTCAATGACATGATTTTAAGGCAATACAAACGCATAGTTGCCATCGAAATATCTAATGGAAATTATGCACGAGAGTCGTGGTTCAAGTACGAAAATTGATTTCGTTAGAATTGCTTTCAAATGATTTAATTTCTAGAAGAGAATCAATGACGTGATTTCAATGCTAAACAATGGATAGTTTGCTTGAATATATCTATTGCAAGTTATGAACAAAAGTCTCGTTTAAAGAGCAAAAATAGAATTCGTTCGAATTGCTTTCAAATGATTTGATGACTAGAAGAGACTCAATGACATGATTTTAAGGCTAAAAGAATGCATAGTTCTCCTCAATGGTTGAATTGGAAGTTCTGAATGAAAGTCGTGTTTGAAGTGCCAAAAAATAGAATTCTTTCGAATTACTTTTAATTGATTTAATGACTAGAGAAGACTCACTGACATGATTTTAAGGCTAAACAAACGCATAATTGCCTTCAATAGATCAATTGCATGTTTTGCACAAAAGTCGTGTTCGAAATGTGAAAATTGAAATCGTTTGAATTGATTTTGAATGATTTATTGACTAAAAGTGACTTAATGACATGCTTTTAAGGCAATACAGACGCATAGTTTCCATAAAAATATCTAATGCAAATTATGCACGAAAGTCGTGGTTCAAGTACGAAAATAGATTTCATTAGAATTGCTTTGAAATGATTTAATTTCTAGAAGAGACTCAATGACGTGATTTCAAGGCTAAACAATGGATAGTTTGCTTGTATATATCTATTGCAAGTTATGCACAAAAGTCTCGTTTAAAGAGCAAAAATAGAATTCGTTCGAATTGCTTTCAAATGATTTGATGACTAGAAGAGACTCAATGACATGATTTTAAGGCTTAAAGAATGCATAGTTCTCCTCAATGGTTGAATTGGAAGTTCTGAACGAAAGTCGTGTTTGAAGTGCCAAAAAATAGAATTCTTCCGAATTACTTTTAATTGATTTAATGACTAGAGAAGACTCACTGACATGATTTTAAGGCTAAACAAACGCATAATTGCCTTCAATAGATCAATTGCATGTTTTGCACAAAAGTCGTGTTTGAAATGTGAAAATTGAAATCGTTTGAATTGATTTCGAATGATTTATTGACTAAAAGTGACTCAATGACATGCTTTTAACGCAATACAGACGCATAGTTTCCATAAAAATATCTAATGCAAATTATGCACGAAAGTCGTGGTTCAAGTACGAAAATAGATTTCGTTAGAATTTCTTTGAAATGATTTAATTTCTAGAAGAGACTCAATGACGTGATTTCAAGGCTAAACAATGGATAGTTTGCTTGAATATATCTATTGCAAGTTATCCACAAAAGTCTCGTTTAAAGAGAAAAAATAGAATTCGTTCGAATTGCTTTCAAATGATTTGATGACTAGAAGAGACTCAATGACATGATTTTAAGGCTAAAAGAATGCATAGTTCTCCTCAATGGTTGAATTAGAAGTTCTGAACGAAAGTCGTGTTTGAAGTGCCAAAAAATAGAATTCTTTCGAATTACTTTTAATTGATTTAATGACTAGAGAAGACTCACTGATATGATTTTAAGGCTAAACAAACGCATAATTGCCTTCAACAGATCAATTGTATGTTTTGCACAAAAGTCGTGTTCGAAATGTGAAAATTGAAATCGTTTGATTTGATTTCGAATGATTTATTGACTAAAAGTGACTCAATGACATGCTTTTAAGGCAATACAGACGCATAGTTTCCATAAAAATATCTAATGCAAATTATGCACGAAAGTCGTGGTTCAAGTACGAAAATAGATTTCGTTAGAATTTCTTTGAAATGATTTAATTTCTGGAAGAGAATCAATGACGTGATTTCAATGATAAACAACGGATAGTTTGCTTGAATATATCTATTGCAAGTTATGAACAAAAGTCTCATTTAAAGAGCAAAAATAGAATTCGTTTGAATTGCTTTCAAATGATTTGATGACTAGAAGAGAATCAATGACATGATTTTAAGGCTAAAAGAATGCATAGTTCTCCTCAATGGTTGAATTGGATGTTCTGAACGAAAGTCGTGTTTGAAGTGCCAAAAAATAGAATTCTTTCGAATTACTTTTCATTGATTTAATGACTAGAGAAGACTCAATGACATTATTTTAAGGCTAAACAAACGCATAATTGCCTTCAATAGATCAATTGCATGTTTTGCACAAAAGTCGTTTTCGAAATGTGAAAATTGAAATCGTTTGAATTGATTTCGAATGATTTATTGACTAAAAGTGACTCAATGACATGCTTTTAAGGCAATACAGACGCATAGTTTCCATAAAAATATCCAATGCAAATTATGCACGAAAGTCGTGGTTCAAGTACGAAAATAGATTTCGTTAGAATTGGTTTGAAATGATTTAATTTCTAGAAGAGACTCAATGACGTGATTTCAAGGCTAAACAATGGATAGTTTGCTTGAATATATCTATTGCAAGTTATCCACAAAAGTCTCGTTTAAAGAGCAAAAATAGAATTCGTTCGAATTGCTTTCAAATGATTTGATGACTAGAAGAGACTCAATGACATGATTTTAAGGCTAAAAGAATGCATAGTTCTCCTCAATGGTTGAATTAGAAGTTCTGAACGAAAGTCGTGTTTGAAGTGCCAAAAAATAGAATTCTTTCGAATTACTTTTAATTGATTTAATGACTAGAGAAGACTCACTGACATGATTTTAAGGCTAAACAAACGCATAATTGCCTTCAATAGATCAATTGCATGTTTTGCACAAAAGTCGTGTTCGAAATGTGAAAATTGAAATCGTTTGAATTGATTTCGAATGATTTATTGACTAAAAGTGACTCAATGACATGCTTTTAACGCAATACAGACGCATAGTTTCCATAAAAATATCTAATGCAAATTATGCACGAAAGTTGTGGTTCAAGTGCGAAAATAGATTTTGTTCGAATTGCTTTGAAATGATTTAATTTCTAGAAGAGACTCAATGACGTGATTTCAAGGCTAAACAATGGATAGTTTGCTTGTATATATCTATTGCAAGTTATGCACAAAAGTCTCGTTTAAAGAGCAAAAATAGAATTCGTTCGAATTGCTTTCAAATGATTTGATGACTAGAAGAGACTCAATGACATGATTTTAAGGCTTAAAGAATGCATAGTTCTCCTCAATGGTTGAATTAGAAGTTCTGAACGAAAGTCGTGTTTGAAGTGCCAAAAAATAGAATTCTTTCGAATTACTTTTAATTGATTTAATGACTAGAGAAGACTCACTGACATGATTTTAAGGCTAAACAAACGCATAATTGCCTTCAATAGATCAATTGCATGTTTTGCACAAAAGTCGTGTTCGAAATGTGAAAATTGAAATCGTTTGAATTGATTTCGAATGATTTATTGACTAAAAGTGACTCAATGACATGCTTTTAACGCAATACAGACGCATAGTTTCCATAAAAATATTTAATGCAAATTATGCACGAAAGTTGTGGTTCAAGTGCGAAAATAGATTTTGTTCGAATTGCTTTGAAATGATTTAATTTCTAGAAGAGACTCAATGACGTGATTTCAAGGCTAAACAATGGATAGTTTGCTTGAATATATCTATTGCAAGTTATGAACAAAAGTCTCGTTGAAAGAGCAAAAATAGAATTCGTTTGAATTGCTTTCAAATGATTTGATGACTAGAAGAGACTCAATGACATGATTTTAAGGCTAAGAGAATGCATAGTTCTCCTCAATGGTTGAATTGGAAGTTCTGAACGAAAGACGTGTTTGAAGTGCCAAAAAATAGAATTCTATCGAATTACTTTTAATTGATTTAATGACTAGAGAAGACTCAATGACATGATTTTAAGGCTAAACAAACGCATAATTGCCTTCAATAGATCAATTGCATGTTTTGCACAAAAGTCGTGTTCGAAATGTGAAAATTGAAATCGTTTGAATTGATTTCGAATGATTTATTGACTAAAAGTGACTCAATGACATGCTTTTAACGCAATACAGACGCATAGTTTCCATAAAAATATCTAATGCAAATTATGTATGAAAGTCGTGGTTCAAGTACGAAAATAGATTTCGTTAGAATTGCTTTGAAATGATTTAATTTCTAGAAGAGACTCAATGACGTGATTTCAAGGCTAAACAATGGATAGTTTGCTTGAATATTTCTATTGCAAGTTATGCACAAAAGTCTCGTTTAAAGAGCAAAAATAGAATTCGTTCGAATTGCTTTCAAATGATTTGATGACTAGAAGAGACTCAATGACATGATTTTAAGGCTAAAAGAATGCATAATTCTCCTCAATGGTTGAATTGGAAGTTCTGAACGAAAGTCGTGTTTGAAGTGCCAAAAAATAGAATTCTTTCGAATTACTTTTAATTAATTTAATGACTAGAGAAGAAACAGTGACATGATTTTAGGGCTAAACAAACGCATAATTGCCTTCAATAGATCAATTGCATGTTTTGCACAAAAGTCGTGTTCGAAATGTGGAAATTGAAATCGTTTGTATTGATTTCGAATGATTTATTGACTAAAAGTGACTCAATGACATGCTTTTAAGGCAATACAGACGCATAGTTTCCATAAAAATATCTAATGCAAATTATGCACGAAAGTCGTGGTTCAAGTACGAAAATAGATTTTGTTAGAATTGCTTTGAAATGATTTAATTTCTAGAAGAGACTCAATGACGTGATTTCAAGGCTAAACAATGGATAGTTTGCTTGAATATATGTATTGCAAGTTATGCACAAAAGTCTCGTTTAAAGAGCAAAAATAGAATTCGTTCGAATTGCTTTCAAATGATTTGATGACTAGAAGAGACTCAATGACATGATTTTAAGGCTTAAAGAATGCATAGTTCTCCTCAATGGTTGAATTGGAAGTTCTGAACGAAAGTCGTGTTTGAAGTGCCAAAAAATAGAATTCTTTCGAATTACTTTTAATTGATTTAATGACTAGAGAAGACTCAATGACATGATTTTAAGGCTAAACAAACGCATAAGTTCCTTCAATAGATCAATTGCATGTTTTGCACAAAAGTCGTGTTCGAAATGTGAAAATTGAAATCGTTTGAATTGATTTCGAATGATTTATTGACTAAAAGTGACTCAATGACATGCTTTTAAGGCAATACAGACGCATAGCTTCCATAAAAATATCTAATGCAAATTATGTATGAAAGTCGTGGTTCAAGTACGAAAATAGATTTCGTTAGAATTGCTTTGAAATGATTTAATTTCTAGAAGAGACTCAATGACGTGATTTCAAGGCTAAACAATGGATAGTTTGCTTGAATATTTCTATTGCAAGTTATGCACAAAAGTCACGTTTAAAGAGCAAAAATAGAATTCGTTCGAATTGCTTTCAAATGATTTGATGACTAGAAGAGACTCAATGACATGATTTTAAGGCTTAAAGAATGCATAGTTCTCCTCAATGGTTGAATTGGAAGTTCTGAACGAAAGTCGTGTTTGAAGTGCCAAAAAATAGAATTCTTTCGAATTACTTTTAATTGATTTAATGACTAGAGAAGACTCAATGACATGATTTTAAGGCTAAACAAACGCATAATTTCCTTCAATAGATCAATTGCACGTTTTGCACAAAAGTCGTGTTCGAAATGTGAAAATTGAAATCGTTTGAATTGATTTCGAATGATTTATTGACTAAAAGTGACTCAATGACATGCTTTTAAGGCAATACAGACGCATAGCTTCCATAAAAATATCTAATGCAAATTATGCACGAAAGTCGTGGTTCAAGTACGAAAATAGATTTCGTTAGAATTGCTTTGAAATGATTTAATTTCTAGAAGAGACTCAATGACGTGATTTCAAGGCTAAACAATGGATAGTTTGCTTGAATATATGTATTGCAAGTTATGCACAAAAGTCTCGTTTAAAGAGCAAAAATAGAATTCGTTCGAATTGCTTTCAAATGATTTGATGACTAGAAGAGACTCAATGACATGATTTTAAGGCTAAAAGAATGCATAATTCTCCTCAATGGTTGAATTGGAAGTTCTGAACGAAAGTCGTGTTTGAAGTGCCAAAATATAGAATTCTTTCGAATTACTTTTTTTTAATTTAATGACTAGAGAAGACACAATGACATGATTTTAAGGCTAAACAAACGCATAATTGCCTTCAATAGATCAATTGCATGTTTTGCACAAAAGTCGTGTTCGAAATGTGAAAATTGAAATCGTTTGTATTGATTTCGAATGATTTATTGACTAAAAGTGACTCAATGACATGCTTTTAAGGCAATACAGACGCATAGTTTCCATAAAAATATCTAATGCAAATTATGCACGAAAGTCGTGGTTCAAGTACGAAAATAGATTTTGTTAGAATTGCTTTGAAATGATTTAATTTCTAGAAGAAACTCAATGACGTGATTTCAAGGCTAAACAATGGATAGTTTGCTTGAATATATGTATTGCAAGTTATGCACAAAAGTCTCGTTTAAAGAGCAAAAATAGAATTCGTTCGAATTGCTTTCAAATGATTTGATGACTAGAAGAGACTCAATGACATGATTTTAAGGCTTAAAGAATGCATAGTTCTCCTCAATGGTTGAATTGGAAGTTCTGAACGAAAGTCGTGTTTGAAGTGCCAAAAAATAGAATTCTTTCGAATTACTTTTAATTGATTTAATGACTAGAGAAGACTCAATGACATGATTTTAAGGCTAAACAAACGCATAATTTCCTTCAATAGATCAATTGCACGTTTTGCACAAAAGTCGTGTTCGAAATGTGAAAATTGAAATCGTTTGAATTGATTTCGAATGATTTATTGACTAAAAGTGACTCAATGACATGCTTTTAAGGCAATACAGACGCATAGCTTCCATAAAAATATCTAATGCAAATTATGCACGAAAGTCGTGGTTCAAGTACGAAAATAGATTTCGTTAGAATTGCTTTGAAATGATTTAATTTCTAGAAGAGACTCAATGACGTGATTTCAAGGCTAAACAATGGATAATTTGCTTGAATATTTCTATTGCAAGTTATGCACAAAAGTCACGTTTAAAGAGCAAAAATAGAATTCGTTCGAATTGCTTTCAAATGATTTGATGACTAGAAGAGACTCAATGACATGATTTTAAGGCTAAAAGAATGCATAGTTCTCCTCAATCGTTGAATTGGAAGTTCTGAACTAAAGTCGTGTTTGAAGTGCAAAAATATAGAATTCTTTCGAATTACTTTTAATTAATTTAATGACTAGAGAAGAAACAATGACATGATTTTAGGGCTAAACAAACGCATAATTGCCTTCAATAGATCAATTGCATGTTTTGCACAAAAGTCGTGTTCGAAATGTGAAAATTGAAATTGTTTGAATTGATTTCGAATTATTTACTGACTAAAAGTGACTCAATGACATGCTTTTAAGGCAATACAGACGCATAGCTTCCATAAAAATATCTAATGCAAATTATGCACGAAAGTCGTGGTTCAAGTACGAAAATAGATTTCGTTAGAATTGCTTTGAAATGATTTAATTTCTAGAAGAGACTCAATGACGTGATTTCAAGGCTAAACAATGGATAGTTTGCTTGAATATATGTATTGCAAGTTATGCACAAAAGTCTCGTTTAAAGAGCAAAAATAGAATTCGTTCGAATTGCTTTCAAATGATTTGATGACTAGAAGAGACTCAATGACATGATTTTAAGGCTAAAAGAATGCATAATTCTCCTCAATGGTTGAATTGGAAGTTCTGAACGAAAGTCGTGTTTGAAGTGCCAAAAAATAGAATTCTTTCGAATTACTTTTAGTTGATTAATGACTAGGGAAGACTCAATGACATGATTTTAAGGCTAAACAAACGCATAATTTCCTTCAATAGATCAATTGCATGTTTTGCACAAAAGTCGTGTTTGAAATGCGAAAATAGAAATCGTTTGACTTGATTTCGAATGATTTATTGATTAAAAGTGACTCATTGACATGATTTTAAGGCTATACAAACGCATTGTTGCCATCGAAATATCTAATGCAAATTATGCACGAGAGTCGTGGTTCAAGTACGAAAATAGATTTCGTTCGAATTGCTTTGAAATGATTTAATTTCTAGAAGAGACTCAATGACGTGATTTCAATGCTAAACAATGCATAGTTTGCTTGAATATATCTATTGCAAGTTATGCACAAAAGTCTCGTTTAAAGAGCAAAAATAGAATTCGTTCGAATTGCTTTCAAATGATTTGATGACTAGAAGAGACTCAATGACATGATTTTAAGGCTAAAATAATGCATAGTTCTCCTCAATGGTTGAATTGGAAGTTCTGAACGAAAGTTGTGTTTGAAGTGCCAAAAAATAGAATTCTTTCGAATTACTTTTAATTCATTTAATGACTAGAGAAGACTCACTGAGATGATTTTAAGGCTAAACAAACGCATAATTGCCTTCAATAGATCAATTGCATGTTTTGCACAAAAGTCGTGTTCGAAATGCGAAAATAGATATCGTTTGAATTGATTTCGAATGATTTATTGACTAAAATGACTTAATGACATAATTTTAAGGCAATACAGACGCATAGTTGCCATCAAAAGATCTAATGCAAATTATGCAAGAAATTCGTGGTTCAAGTACGAAAATAGATTTCGTTCGAATTGCTTTGAAATGATTTAATTTCTAGAAGAGACTCAATGACGTGATTTCAAGGCTAAACAATGGATAGTTTGCTTGAATATATCTATTGCAAGTTATGCACAAAAGTCTCGTTTAAAGAGCAAAAATAGAATTCGTTCGAATTGCTTTCAAATGATTTGATGACTAGAAGAGACTCAATGACATGATTTTAAGGCTAAAATAATGCATAGTTCTCCTCAATGGTTGAATTGGAAGTTCTGAACGAAAGTCGTGTTTGACGTGCCAAAAAATAGAATTCTTTCGAATTACTTTTAATTAATTTAATGACTAGGGAAGACTCAATGACATGATTTTAAGGCTAAAAAAACACATAATTGCCTTCAATAAATCAACTGCATGTTTTGCACAAAAGTCGTGTTTGAAATGCGAAAATAGAAATCGTTGGAATTGATTTCGAATGATTTATTGACTAAAAGTGACTCAATGACATGATTTTAAGGCAATACAAACGCATAGTTGCCATCGAAATATCTAATGGAAATTATGCACGAGAGTCGTGGTTCAAGTACGAAAATTGATTTCGTTAGAATTGCTTTCAAATGATTTAATTTCTAGAAGAGAATCAATGACGTGATTTCAATGCTAAACAATGGATAGTTTGCTTGAATATATCTATTGCAAGTTATGAACAAAAGTCTCGTTTAAAGAGCAAAAATAGAATTCGTTCGAATTGCTTTCAAATGATTTGATGACTAGAAGAGACTCAATGACATGATTTTAAGGCTAAAAGAATGCATAGTTCTCCTCAATGGTTGAATTGGAAGTTCTGAATGAAAGTCGTGTTTGAAGTGCCAAAAAATAGAATTCTTTCGAATTACTTTTAATTGATTTAATGACTAGAGAAGACTCACTGACATGATTTTAAGGCTAAACAAACGCATAATTGCCTTCAATAGATCAATTGCATGTTTTGCACAAAAGTCGTGTTCGAAATGTGAAAATTGAAATCGTTTGAATTGATTTTGAATGATTTATTGACTAAAAGTGACTTAATGACATGCTTTTAAGGCAATACAGACGCATAGTTTCCATAAAAATATCTAATGCAAATTATGCACGAAAGTCGTGGTTCAAGTACGAAAATAGATTTCATTAGAATTGCTTTGAAATGATTTAATTTCTAGAAGAGACTCAATGACGTGATTTCAAGGCTAAACAATGGATAGTTTGCTTGTATATATCTATTGCAAGTTATGCACAAAAGTCTCGTTTAAAGAGCAAAAATAGAATTCGTTCGAATTGCTTTCAAATGATTTGATGACTAGAAGAGACTCAATGACATGATTTTAAGGCTTAAAGAATGCATAGTTCTCCTCAATGGTTGAATTGGAAGTTCTGAACGAAAGTCGTGTTTGAAGTGCCAAAAAATAGAATTCTTCCGAATTACTTTTAATTGATTTAATGACTAGAGAAGACTCACTGACATGATTTTAAGGCTAAACAAACGCATAATTGCCTTCAATAGATCAATTGCATGTTTTGCACAAAAGTCGTGTTTGAAATGTGAAAATTGAAATCGTTTGAATTGATTTCGAATGATTTATTGACTAAAAGTGACTCAATGACATGCTTTTAACGCAATACAGACGCATAGTTTCCATAAAAATATCTAATGCAAATTATGCACGAAAGTCGTGGTTCAAGTACGAAAATAGATTTCGTTAGAATTTCTTTGAAATGATTTAATTTCTAGAAGAGACTCAATGACGTGATTTCAAGGCTAAACAATGGATAGTTTGCTTGAATATATCTATTGCAAGTTATCCACAAAAGTCTCGTTTAAAGAGAAAAAATAGAATTCGTTCGAATTGCTTTCAAATGATTTGATGACTAGAAGAGACTCAATGACATGATTTTAAGGCTAAAAGAATGCATAGTTCTCCTCAATGGTTGAATTAGAAGTTCTGAACGAAAGTCGTGTTTGAAGTGCCAAAAAATAGAATTCTTTCGAATTACTTTTAATTGATTTAATGACTAGAGAAGACTCACTGATATGATTTTAAGGCTAAACAAACGCATAATTGCCTTCAACAGATCAATTGTATGTTTTGCACAAAAGTCGTGTTCGAAATGTGAAAATTGAAATCGTTTGATTTGATTTCGAATGATTTATTGACTAAAAGTGACTCAATGACATGCTTTTAAGGCAATACAGACGCATAGTTTCCATAAAAATATCTAATGCAAATTATGCACGAAAGTCGTGGTTCAAGTACGAAAATAGATTTCGTTAGAATTTCTTTGAAATGATTTAATTTCTGGAAGAGAATCAATGACGTGATTTCAATGATAAACAACGGATAGTTTGCTTGAATATATCTATTGCAAGTTATGAACAAAAGTCTCATTTAAAGAGCAAAAATAGAATTCGTTTGAATTGCTTTCAAATGATTTGATGACTAGAAGAGAATCAATGACATGATTTTAAGGCTAAAAGAATGCATAGTTCTCCTCAATGGTTGAATTGGATGTTCTGAACGAAAGTCGTGTTTGAAGTGCCAAAAAATAGAATTCTTTCGAATTACTTTTCATTGATTTAATGACTAGAGAAGACTCAATGACATTATTTTAAGGCTAAACAAACGCATAATTGCCTTCAATAGATCAATTGCATGTTTTGCACAAAAGTCGTTTTCGAAATGTGAAAATTGAAATCGTTTGAATTGATTTCGAATGATTTATTGACTAAAAGTGACTCAATGACATGCTTTTAAGGCAATACAGACGCATAGTTTCCATAAAAATATCCAATGCAAATTATGCACGAAAGTCGTGGTTCAAGTACGAAAATAGATTTCGTTAGAATTGGTTTGAAATGATTTAATTTCTAGAAGAGACTCAATGACGTGATTTCAAGGCTAAACAATGGATAGTTTGCTTGAATATATCTATTGCAAGTTATCCACAAAAGTCTCGTTTAAAGAGCAAAAATAGAATTCGTTCGAATTGCTTTCAAATGATTTGATGACTAGAAGAGACTCAATGACATGATTTTAAGGCTAAAAGAATGCATAGTTCTCCTCAATGGTTGAATTAGAAGTTCTGAACGAAAGTCGTGTTTGAAGTGCCAAAAAATAGAATTCTTTCGAATTACTTTTAATTGATTTAATGACTAGAGAAGACTCACTGACATGATTTTAAGGCTAAACAAACGCATAATTGCCTTCAATAGATCAATTGCATGTTTTGCACAAAAGTCGTGTTCGAAATGTGAAAATTGAAATCGTTTGAATTGATTTCGAATGATTTATTGACTAAAAGTGACTCAATGACATGCTTTTAACGCAATACAGACGCATAGTTTCCATAAAAATATCTAATGCAAATTATGCACGAAAGTTGTGGTTCAAGTGCGAAAATAGATTTTGTTCGAATTGCTTTGAAATGATTTAATTTCTAGAAGAGACTCAATGACGTGATTTCAAGGCTAAACAATGGATAGTTTGCTTGTATATATCTATTGCAAGTTATGCACAAAAGTCTCGTTTAAAGAGCAAAAATAGAATTCGTTCGAATTGCTTTCAAATGATTTGATGACTAGAAGAGACTCAATGACATGATTTTAAGGCTTAAAGAATGCATAGTTCTCCTCAATGGTTGAATTAGAAGTTCTGAACGAAAGTCGTGTTTGAAGTGCCAAAAAATAGAATTCTTTCGAATTACTTTTAATTGATTTAATGACTAGAGAAGACTCACTGACATGATTTTAAGGCTAAACAAACGCATAATTGCCTTCAATAGATCAATTGCATGTTTTGCACAAAAGTCGTGTTCGAAATGTGAAAATTGAAATCGTTTGAATTGATTTCGAATGATTTATTGACTAAAAGTGACTCAATGACATGCTTTTAACGCAATACAGACGCATAGTTTCCATAAAAATATTTAATGCAAATTATGCACGAAAGTTGTGGTTCAAGTGCGAAAATAGATTTTGTTCGAATTGCTTTGAAATGATTTAATTTCTAGAAGAGACTCAATGACGTGATTTCAAGGCTAAACAATGGATAGTTTGCTTGAATATATCTATTGCAAGTTATGAACAAAAGTCTCGTTGAAAGAGCAAAAATAGAATTCGTTTGAATTGCTTTCAAATGATTTGATGACTAGAAGAGACTCAATGACATGATTTTAAGGCTAAGAGAATGCATAGTTCTCCTCAATGGTTGAATTGGAAGTTCTGAACGAAAGACGTGTTTGAAGTGCCAAAAAATAGAATTCTATCGAATTACTTTTAATTGATTTAATGACTAGAGAAGACTCAATGACATGATTTTAAGGCTAAACAAACGCATAATTGCCTTCAATAGATCAATTGCATGTTTTGCACAAAAGTCGTGTTCGAAATGTGAAAATTGAAATCGTTTGAATTGATTTCGAATGATTTATTGACTAAAAGTGACTCAATGACATGCTTTTAACGCAATACAGACGCATAGTTTCCATAAAAATATCTAATGCAAATTATGCACGAAAGTTGTGGTTCAAGTGCGAAAATAGATTTTGTTCGAATTGCTTTGAAATGAATTAATTTCTAGAAGAGACTCAATGACGTGATTTCAAGGCTAAACAATGGATAGTTTGCTTGAATATATCTATTGCAAGTTATCCACAAAAGTCACGTTTAAAGAGCAAAAATAGAATTCGTTCGAATTGCTTTCAAATGATTTGATGACTAGAAGAGACTCAATGACATGATTTTAAGGCTAAAAGAATGCATAGTTCTCCTCAATGGTTGAATTAGAAGTTCTGAACGAAAGTCGTGTTTGAAGTGCCAAAAAATAGAATTCTTTCGAATTACTTTTAATTGATTTAATGACTAGAGAAGACTCACTGACATGATTTTAAGGCTAAACAAACGCATAATTGCCTTCAATAGATCAATTGCATGTTTTGCACAAAAGTCGTGTTCGAAATGTGAAAATTGAAATCGTTTGATTTGATTTCGAATGATTTATTGACTAAAAGTGACTCAATGACATGCTTTTAAGGCAATACAGACGCATAGTTTCCATAAAAATATCTAATGCAAATTATGCACGAAAGTCGTGGTTCAAGTACGAAAATAGATTTCGTTAGAATTTCTTTGAAATGATTTAATTTCTGGAAGAGAATCAATGACGTGATTTCAATGATAAACAACGGATAGTTTGCTTGAATATATCTATTGCAAGTTATGAACAAAAGTCTCATTTAAAGAGCAAAAATAGAATTCGTTTGAATTGCTTTCAAATGATTTGATGACTAGAAGAGACTCAATGACATGATTTTAAGGCTAAAAGAATGCATAGTTCTCCTCAATGGTTGAATTGGATGTTCTGAACGAAAGTCGTGTTTGAAGTGCCAAAAAATAGAATTCTTTCGAATTACTTTTCATTGATTTAATGACTAGAGAAGACTCAATGACATGATTTTAAGGCTAAACAAACGCATAATTGCCTTCAATAGATCAATTGCATGTTTTGCACAAAAGTCGTTTTCGAAATGTGAAAATTGAAATCGTTTGAATTGATTTCGAATGATTTATTGACTAAAAGTGACTCAATGACATGCTTCTAAGGCAATACAGACGCATAGTTTCCATAAAAATATCCAATGCAAATTATGCACGAAAGTCGTGGTTCAAGTACGAAAATAGATTTCGTTAGAATTGGTTTGAAATGATTTAATTTCTAGAAGAGACTCAATGACGTGATTTCAAGGCTAAACAACGGATAGTTTGCTTGAATATATCTATTGCAAGTTATCCACAAAAGTCTCGTTTAAAGAGCAAAAATAGAATTCGTTCGAATTGCTTTCAAATGATTTGATGACTAGAAGAGACTCAACGACATGATTTTAAGGCTAAAAGAATGCATAGTTCTCCTCAATGGTTGAATTAGAAGTTCTGAACGAAAGTCGTGTTTGAAGTGCCAAAAAATAGAATTCTTTCGAATTACTTTTAATTGATTTAATGACTAGAGAAGACTCACTGACATGATTTTAAGGCTAAACAAACGCATAATTGCCTTCAATAGATCAATTGCATGTTTTGCACAAAAGTCGTGTTCGAAATGTGAAAATTGAAATCGTTTGAATTGAATTCGAATGATTTATTGACTAAAAGTGACTCAATGACATGCTTTTAACGCAATACAGACGCATAGTTTCCATAAAAATATCTAATGCAAATTATGCACGAAAGTTGTGGTTCAAGTGCGAAAATAGATTTTGTTCGAATTGCTTTGAAATGATTTAATTTCTAGAAGAGACTCAATGACGTGATTTCAAGGCTAAACAATGGATAGTTTGCTTGAATATATCTATTGCAAGTTATGAACAAAAGTCTCGTTTAAAGAGCAAAAATAGAATTCGTTTGAATTGCTTTCAAATGATTTGATGACTAGAAGAGACTCAATGACATGATTTTAAGGCTAAAAGAATGCATAGTTCTCCTCAATGGTTGAATTGGAAGTTCTGAACGAAAGTCGTGTTTGAAGTGCCAAAAAATAGAATTCTTTTGAATTACTTTTAATTGATTTAATTACTAGAGAAGACTCAATGACATGATTTTAAGGCTAAACAAACGCATAATTGCCTTCAATAGATCAATTGCATGTTTTGCACAAAAGTCGTGTTCGAAATGTGAAAATTGAAATCGTTTGATTTGATTTCGAATGATTTATTGACTAAAAGTGACTCAATGACATGCTTTTAACGCAATACAGACGCATAGTTTCCATAAAAATATCTAATGCAAATTATGCACGAAAGTCGGGGTTCAAGTACGAAAATAGATTTCGTTAGAATTTCTTTGAAATGATTTAATTTCTAGAAGAGACTCAATGACGTGATTTCAAGGCTAAACAATGGATAGTTTGCTTGTATATATCTATTGCAAGTTATGCACAAAAGTCTCGTTTAAAGAGCAAAAATAGAATTCGTTCGAATTGCTTTCAAATGATTTGATGACTAGAAGAGACTCAATGACATGATTTTAAGGCTTAAAGAATGCATAGTTCTCCTCAATGGTTGAATTAGAAGTTCTGAACGAAAGTCGTGTTTGAAGTGCCAAAAAATAGAATTCTTTCGAATTACTTTTAATTGATTTAATGACTAGAGAAGACTCACTGACATGATGTTAAGGCTAAACAAACGCATAATTGCCTTCAATAGATCAATTGCATGTTTTGCACAAAAGTCGTGTTCGAAATGTGAAAATTGAAATCGTTTGAATTGATTTCGAATGATTTATTGACTAAAAGTGACTCAATGACATGCTTTTAACGCAATACAGACGCATAGTTTCCATAAAAATATCTAATGCAAATTATGCACGAAAGTTGTGGTTCAAGTGCGAAAATAGATTTTGTTCGAATTGCTTTGAAATGATTTAATTTCTAGAAGAGACTCAATGACGTGATTTCAAGGCTAAACAATGGATAGTTTGCTTGTATATATCTATTGCAAGTTATGCACAAAAGTCTCGTTTAAAGAGCAAAAATAGAATTCGTTCGAATTGCTTTCAAATGATTTGATGACTAGAAGAGACTCAATGACATGATTTTAAGGCTTAAAGAATGCATAGTTCTCCTCAATGGTTGAATTAGAAGTTCTGAACGAAAGTCGTGTTTGAAGTGCCAAAAAATAGAATTCTTTCGAATTACTTTTAATTGATTTAATGACTAGAGAAGACTCACTGACATGATTTTAAGGCTAAACAAACGCATAATTGCCTTCAATAGATCAATTGCATGTTTTGCACAAAAGTCGTGTTCGAAATGTGAAAATTGAAATCGTTTGAATTGATTTCGAATGATTTATTGACTAAAAGTGACTCAATGACATGCTTTTAACGCAATACAGACGCATAGTTTCCATAAAAATATTTAATGCAAATTATGCACGAAAGTTGTGGTTCAAGTGCGAAAATAGATTTTGTTCGAATTGCTTTGAAATGATTTAATTTCTAGAAGAGACTCAATGACGTGATTTCAAGGCTAAACAATGGATAGTATGCTTGAATATATCTATTGCAAGTTATGAACAAAAGTCTCGTTGAAAGAGCAAAAATAGAATTCGTTTGAATTGCTTTCAAATGATTTGATGACTAGAAGAGACTCAATGACATGATTTTAAGGCTAAAAGAATGCATAGTTCTCCTCAATGGTTGAATTGGAAGTTCTGAACGAAAGTCGTGTTTGAAGTGCCAAAAAATAGAATTCTTTTGAATTACTTTTAATTGATTTAATGACTAGAGAAGACTCAATGACATGATTTTAAGGCTAAACAAACGCATAATTGCCTTCAATAGATCAATTGCATGTTTTGCACAAAAGTCGTGTTCGAAATGTGAAAATTGAAATCGTTTGATTTGATTTCGAATGATTTATTGACTAAAAGTGACTCAATGACATGCTTTTAACGCAATACAGACGCATAGTTTCCATAAAAATATCTAATGCAAATTATGCACGAAAGTCGGGGTTCAAGTACGAAAATAGATTTCGTTAGAATTTCTTTGAAATGATTTAATTTCTAGAAGAGACTCAATGACGTGATTTCAAGGCTAAACAATGGATAGTTTGCTTGAATATATCTATTGCAAGTTATCCACAAAAGTCACGTTTAAAGAGCAAAAATAGAATTCGTTCGAATTGCTTTCAAATGATTTGATGACTAGAAGAGACTCAATGACATGATTTTAAGGCTAAAAGAATGCATAGTTCTCCTCAATGGTTGAATTAGAAGTTCTGAACGAAAGTCGTGTTTGAAGTGCCAAAAAATAGAATTCTTTCGAATTACTTTTAATTGATTTAATGACTAGAGAAGACTCACTGACATGATTTTAAGGCTAAACAAACGCATAATTGCCTTCAATAGATCAATTGCATGTTTTGCACAAAAGTCGTGTTCGAAATGTGAAAATTGAAATCGTTTGATTTGATTTCGAATGATTTATTGACTAAAAGTGACTCAATGACATGCTTTTAAGGCAATACAGACGCATAGTTTCCATAAAAATATCTAATGCAAATTATGCACGAAAGTCGTGGTTCAAGTACGAAAATAGATTTCGTTAGAATTTCTTTGAAATGATTTAATTTCTGGAAGAGAATCAATGACGTGATTTCAATGATAAACAACGGATAGTTTGCTTGAATATATCTATTGCAAGTTATGAACAAAAGTCTCATTTAAAGAGCAAAAATAGAATTCGTTTGAATTGCTTTCAAATGATTTGATGACTAGAAGAGACTCAATGACATGATTTTAAGGCTAAAAGAATGCATAGTTCTCCTCAATGGTTGAATTGGATGTTCTGAACGAAAGTCGTGTTTGAAGTGCCAAAAAATAGAATTCTTTCGAATTACTTTTCATTGATTTAATGACTAGAGAAGACTCAATGACATGATTTTAAGGCTAAACAAACGCATAATTGCCTTCAATAGATCAATTGCATGTTTTGCACAAAAGTCGTTTTCGAAATGTGAAAATTGAAATCGTTTGAATTGATTTCGAATGATTTATTGACTAAAAGTGACTCAATGACATGCTTCTAAGGCAATACAGACGCATAGTTTCCATAAAAATATCCAATGCAAATTATGCACGAAAGTCGTGGTTCAAGTACGAAAATAGATTTCGTTAGAATTGGTTTGAAATGATTTAATTTCTAGAAGAGACTCAATGACGTGATTTCAAGGCTAAACAACGGATAGTTTGCTTGAATATATCTATTGCAAGTTATCCACAAAAGTCTCGTTTAAAGAGCAAAAATAGAATTCGTTCGAATTGCTTTCAAATGATTTGATGACTAGAAGAGACTCAACGACATGATTTTAAGGCTAAAAGAATGCATAGTTCTCCTCAATGGTTGAATTAGAAGTTCTGAACGAAAGTCGTGTTTGAAGTGCCAAAAAATAGAATTCTTTCGAATTACTTTTAATTGATTTAATGACTAGAGAAGACTCACTGACATGATTTTAAGGCTAAACAAACGCATAATTGCCTTCAATAGATCAATTGCATGTTTTGCACAAAAGTCGTGTTCGAAATGTGAAAATTGAAATCGTTTGAATTGAATTCGAATGATTTATTGACTAAAAGTGACTCAATGACATGCTTTTAACGCAATACAGACGCATAGTTTCCATAAAAATATCTAATGCAAATTATGCACGAAAGTTGTGGTTCAAGTGCGAAAATAGATTTTGTTCGAATTGCTTTGAAATGATTTAATTTCTAGAAGAGACTCAATGACGTGATTTCAAGGCTAAACAATGGATAGTTTGCTTGAATATATCTATTGCAAGTTATGAACAAAAGTCTCGTTTAAAGAGCAAAAATAGAATTCGTTTGAATTGCTTTCAAATGATTTGATGACTAGAAGAGACTCAATGACATGATTTTAAGGCTAAAAGAATGCATAGTTCTCCTCAATGGTTGAATTGGAAGTTCTGAACGAAAGTCGTGTTTGAAGTGCCAAAAAATAGAATTCTTTTGAATTACTTTTAATTGATTTAATTACTAGAGAAGACTCAATGACATGATTTTAAGGCTAAACAAACGCATAATTGCCTTCAATAGATCAATTGCATGTTTTGCACAAAAGTCGTGTTCGAAATGTGAAAATTGAAATCGTTTGATTTGATTTCGAATGATTTATTGACTAAAAGTGACTCAATGACATGCTTTTAACGCAATACAGACGCATAGTTTCCATAAAAATATCTAATGCAAATTATGCACGAAAGTCGGGGTTCAAGTACGAAAATAGATTTCGTTAGAATTTCTTTGAAATGATTTAATTTCTAGAAGAGACTCAATGACGTGATTTCAAGGCTAAACAATGGATAGTTTGCTTGAATATATCTATTGCAAGTTATCCACAAAAGTCACGTTTAAAGAGCAAAAATAGAATTCGTTCGAATTGCTTTCAAATGATTTGATGACTAGAAGAGACTCAATGACATGATTTTAAGGCTAAAAGAATGCATAGTTCTCCTCAATGGTTGAATTAGAAGTTCTGAACGAAAGTCGTGTTTGAAGTGCCAAAAAATAGAATTCTTTCGAATTACTTTTAATTGATTTAATGACTAGAGAAGACTCACTGACATGATTTTAAGGCTAAACAAACGCATAATTGCCTTCAATAGATCAATTGCATGTTTTGCACAAAAGTCGTGTTCGAAATGTGAAAATTGAAATCGTTTGATTTGATTTCGAATGATTTATTGACTAAAAGTGACTCAATGACATGCTTTTAAGGCAATACAGACGCATAGTTTCCATAAAAATATCTAATGCAAATTATGCACGAAAGTCGTGGTTCAAGTACGAAAATAGATTTCGTTAGAATTTCTTTGAAATGATTTAATTTCTGGAAGAGAATCAATGACGTGATTTCAATGATAAACAACGGATAGTTTGCTTGAATATATCTATTGCAAGTTATGAACAAAAGTCTCATTTAAAGAGCAAAAATAGAATTCGTTTGAATTGCTTTCAAATGATTTGATGACTAGAAGAGACTCAATGACATGATTTTAAGCCTAAAAGAATGCATAGTTCTCCTCAATGGTTGAATTGGATGTTCTGAACGAAAGTCGTGTTTGAAGTGCCAAAAAATAGAATTCTTTCGAATTACTTTTCATTGATTTAATGACTAGAGAAGACTCAATGACATGATTTTAAGGCTAAACAAACGCATAATTGCCTTCAATAGATCAATTGCATGTTTTGCACAAAAGTCGTTTTCGAAATGTGAAAATTGAAATCGTTTGAATTGATTTCGAATGATTTATTGACTAAAAGTGACTCAATGACATGCTTCTAAGGCAATACAGACGCATAGTTTCCATAAAAATATCCAATGCAAATTATGCACGAAAGTCGTGGTTCAAGTACGAAAATAGATTTCGTTAGAATTGGTTTGAAATGATTTAATTTCTAGAAGAGACTCAATGACGTGATTTCAAGGCTAAACAACGGATAGTTTGCTTGAATATATCTATTGCAAGTTATCCACAAAAGTCTCGTTTAAAGAGCAAAAATAGAATTCGTTCGAATTGCTTTCAAATGATTTGATGACTAGAAGAGACTCAACGACATGATTTTAAGGCTAAAAGAATGCATAGTTCTCCTCAATGGTTGAATTAGAAGTTCTGAACGAAAGTCGTGTTTGAAGTGCCAAAAAATAGAATTCTTTCGAATTACTTTTAATTGATTTAATGACTAGAGAAGACTCACTGACATGATTTTAAGGCTGAACAAACGCATAATTGCCTTCAATAGATCAATTGCATGTTTTGCACAAAAGTCGTGTTCGAAATGTGAAAATTGAAATCGTTTGAATTGAATTCGAATGATTTATTGACTAAAAGTGACTCAATGACATGCTTTTAACGCAATACAGACGCATAGTTTCCATAAAAATATCTAATGCAAATTATGCACGAAAGTTGTGGTTCAAGTGCGAAAATAGATTTTGTTCGAATTGCTTTGAAATGATTTAATTTCTAGAAGAGACTCAATGACGTGATTTCAAGGCTAAACAATGGATAGTTTGCTTGAATATATCTATTGCAAGTTATGAACAAAAGTCTCGTTTAAAGAGCAAAAATAGAATTCGTTTGAATTGCTTTCAAATGATTTGATGACTAGAAGAGACTCAATGACATGATTTTAAGGCTAAAAGAATGCATAGTTCTCCTCAATGGTTGAATTGGAAGTTCTGAACGAAAGTCGTGTTTGAAGTGCCAAAAAATAGAATTCTTTTGAATTACTTTTAATTGATTTAATGACTAGAGAAGACTCAATGACATGATTTTAAGGCTAAACAAACGCATAATTGCCTTCAATAGATCAATTGCATGTTTTGCACAAAAGTCGTGTTCGAAATGTGAAAATTGAAATCGTTTGATTTGATTTCGAATGATTTATTGACTAAAAGTGACTCAATGACATGCTTTTAACGCAATACAGACGCATAGTTTCCATAAAAATATCTAATGCAAATTATGCACGAAAGTCGTGGTTCAAGTACGAAAATAGATTTCGTTAGAATTTCTTTGAAATGATTTAATTTCTGGAAGAGAATCAATGACGTGATTTCAATGATAAACAACGGATAGTTTGCTTGAATATATCTATTGCAAGTTATGAACAAAAGTCTCATTTAAAGAGCAAAAATAGAATTCGTTTGAATTGCTTTCAAATGATTTGATGACTAGAAGAGAATCAATGACATGATTTTAAGGCTAAAAGTATGCATAGTTCTCCTCAATGGTTGAATTGGATGTTCTGAACGAAAGTCGTGTTTGAAGTGCCAAAAAATAGAATTCTTTCGAATTACTTTTCATTGATTTAATGACTAGAGAAGACTCAATGACATTATTTTAAGGCTAAACAAACGCATAATTGCCTTCAATAGATCAATTGCATGTTTTGCACAAAAGTCGTGTTCGAAATGTGAAAATTGAAATCGTTTCATTTGATTTCGAATGATTTATTGACTAAAAGTGACTCAATGACATGCTTTTAACGCAATACAGACGCATAGTTTCCATAAAAATATCTAATGCAAATTATGCACGAAAGTCGGGGTTCAAGTACGAAAATAGATTTCGTTAGAATTTCTTTGAAATGATTTAATTTCTAGAAGAGACTCAATGACGTGATTTCAAGGCTAAACAATGGATAGTTTGCTTGAATATATCTATTGCAAGTTATGAAAAAAAGTCTCGTTTAAAGAGCAAAAATAGAATTCGTTCGAATTGCTTTCAAATGATTTGATGACTAGAAGAGACTCAATGACATGATTTTAAGGCTAAAAGAATGCATAGTTCTCCTCAATGGTTGAATTAGAAGTTCTGAACGAAAGTCGTGTTTGAAGTGCCAAAAAATAGAATTCTTTCGAATTACTTTTAATTGATTTAATGACTAGAGAAGACTCACTGACATGATTTTAAGGCTAAACAAACGCATAATTGCCTTCAATAGATCAATTGCATGTTTTGCACAAAAGTCGTGTTCGAAATGTGAAAATTGAAATCGTTTGATTTGATTTCGAATGATTTATTGACTAAAAGTGACTCAATGACATGCTTTTAACGCAATACAGACGCATAGTTTCCATAAAAATATCTAATGCAAATTATGCACGAAAGTCGTGGTTCAAGTACGAAAATAGATTTCGTTAGAATTTCTTTGAAATGATTTAATTTCTGGAAGAGAATCAATGACGTGATTTCAATGATAAACAACGGATAGTTTGCTTGAATATATCTATTGCAAGTTATGAACAAAAGTCTCATTTAAAGAGCAAAAATAGAATTCGTTTGAATTGCTTTCAAATGATTTGATGACTAGAAGAGAATCAATGACATGATTTTAAGGCTAAAAGTATGCATAGTTCTCCTCAATGGTTGAATTGGATGTTCTGAACGAAAGTCGTGTTTGAAGTGCCAAAAAATAGAATTCTTTCGAATTACTTTTCATTGATTTAATGACTAGAGAAGACTCAATGACATTATTTTAAGGCTAAACAAACGCATAATTGCCTTCAATAGATCAATTGCATGTTTTGCACAAAAGTCGTTTTCGAAATGTGAAAATTGAAATCGTTTGAATTCATTTCGAATGATTTATTGACTAAAAGTGACTCAATGACATGCTTTTAAGGCAATACAGACGCATAGTTTCCATAAAAATATCCAATGCAAATTATGCACGAAAGTCGTGGTTCAAGTACGAAAATAGATTTCGTTAGAATTGGTTTGAAATGATTTAATTTCTAGAAGAGACTCAATGACGTGATTTCAAGGCTAAACAATGGATAGTTTGCTTGAATATATCTATTGCAAGTTATCCACAAAAGTCTCGTTTAAAGAGCAAAAATAGAATTCGTTCGAATTGCTTTCAAATGATTTGATGACTAGAAGAGACTCAATGACATGATTTTAAGGCTAAAAGAATGCATAGTTCTCCTCAATGGTTGAATTAGAAGTTCTGAACGAAAGTCGTGTTTGAAGTGCCAAAAAATAGAATTCTTTCGAATTACTTTTAATTGATTTAATGACTAGAGAAGACTCACTGACATGATTTTAAGGCTAAACAAACGCATAATTGCCTTCAATAGATCAATTGCATGTTTTGCACAAAAGTCGTGTTCGAAATGTGAAAATTGAAATCGTTTGAATTGATTTCGAATGATTTATTGACTAAAAGTGACTCAATGACATGCTTTTAACGCAATACAGACGCATAGTTTCCATAAAAATATCTAATGCAAATTATGCACGAAAGTTGTGGTTCAAGTGCGAAAATAGATTTTGTTCGAATTGCTTTGAAATGATTTAATTTCTAGAAGAGACTCAATGACGTGATTTCAAGGCTAAACAATGGATAGTTTGCTTGTATATATCTATTGCAAGTTATGCACAAAAGTCTCGTTTAAAGAGCAAAAATAGAATTCGTTCGAATTGCTTTCAAATGATTTGATGACTAGAAGAGACTCAATGACATGATTTTAAGGCTTAAAGAATGCATAGTTCTCCTCAATGGTTGAATTAGAAGTTCTGAACGAAAGTCGTGTTTGAAGTGCCAAAAAATAGAATTCTTTCGAATTACTTTTAATTGATTTAATGACTAGAGAAGACTCACTGACATGATTTTAAGGCTAAACAAACGCATAATTGCCTTCAGTAGATCAATTGCATGTTTTGCACAAAAGTCGTGTTCGAAATGTGAAAATTGAAATCGTTTGAATTGATTTCGAATGATTTATTGACTAAAAGTGACTCAATGACATGCTTTTAACGCAATACAGACGCATAGTTTCCATAAAAATATTTAATGCAAATTATGCACGAAAGTTGTGGTTCAAGTGCGAAAATAGATTTTGTTCGAATTGCTTTGAAATGATTTAATTTCTAGAAGAGACTCAATGACGTGATTTCAAGGCTAAACAATGGATAGTTTGCTTGAATATATCTATTGCAAGTTATGAACAAAAGTCTCGTTGAAAGAGCAAAAATAGAATTCGTTTGAATTGCTTTCAAATGATTTGATGACTAGAAGAGACTCAATGACATGATTTTAAGGCTAAGAGAATGCATAGTTCTCCTCAATGGTTGAATTGGAAGTTCTGAACGAAAGTCGTGTTTGAAGTGCCAAAAAATAGAATTCTATCGAATTACTTTTAATTGATTTAATGACTAGAGAAGACTCAATGACATGATTTTAAGGCTAAACAAACGCATAATTGCCTTCAATAGATCAATTGCATGTTTTGCACAAAAGTCGTGTTCGAAATGTGAAAATTGAAATCGTTTGAATTGATTTCGAATGATTTATTGACTAAAAGTGACTCAATGACATGCTTTTAACGCAATACAGACGCATAGTTTCCATAAAAATATCTAATGCAAATTATGCACGAAAGTTGTGGTTCAAGTGCGAAAATAGATTTTGTTCGAATTGCTTTGAAATGATTTAATTTCTAGAAGAGACTCAATGACGTGATTTCAAGGCTAAACAATGGATAGTTTGCTTGAATATATCTATTGCAAGTTATGAACAAAAGTCTCGTTTAAAGAGCAAAAATAGAATTCGTTTGAATTGCTTTCAAATGATTTGATGACTAGAAGAGACTCAATGACATGATTTTAAGGCTAAAAGAATGCATAGTTCTCCTCAATGGTTGAATTGGAAGTTCTGAACGAAAGTCGTGTTTGAAGTGCCAAAAAATAGAATTCTTTTGAATTACTTTTAATTGATTTAATGACTAGAGAAGACTCAATGACATGATTTTAAGGCTAAACAAACGCATAATTGCCTTCAATAGATCAATTGCATGTTTTGCACAAAAGTCGTGTTCGAAATGTGAAAATTGAAATCGTTTGATTTGATTTCGAATGATTTATTGACTAAAAGTGACTCAATGACATGCTTTTAACGCAATACAGACGCATAGTTTCCATAAAAATATCTAATGCAAATTATGCACGAAAGTCGGGGTTCAAGTACGAAAATAGATTTCGTTAAAATTTCTTTGAAATGATTTAATTTCTAGAAGAGACTCAATGACGTGATTTCAAGGCTAAACAATGGATAGTTTGCTTGAATATATCTATTGCAAGTTATCCACAAAAGTCACGTTTAAAGAGCAAAAATAGAATTCGTTCGAATTGCTTTCAAATGATTTGATGACTAGAAGAGACTCAATGACATGATTTTAAGGCTAAAAGAATGCATAGTTCTCCTCAATGGTTGAATTAGAAGTTCTGAACGAAAGTCGTGTTTGAAGTGCCAAAAAATAGAATTCTTTCGAATTACTTTTAATTGATTTAATGACTAGAGAAGACTCACTGACATGATTTTAAGGCTAAACAAACGCATAATTGCCTTCAATAGATCAATTGCATGTTTTGCACAAAAGTCGTGTTCGAAATGTGAAAATTGAAATCGTTTGAATTGATTTCGAATGATTTATTGACTAAAAGTGACTCAATGACATGCTTTTAACGCAATACAGACGCATAGTTTCCATAAAAATATCTAATGCAAATTATGCACGAAAGTTGTGGTTCAAGTGCGAAAATAGATTTTGTTCGAATTGCTTTGAAATGATTTAATTTCTAGAAGAGACTCAATGACGTGATTTCAAGGCTAAACAATGGATAGTTTGCTTGAATATATCTATTGCAAGTTATGAACAAAAGTCTCGTTTAAAGAGCAAAAATAGAATTCGTTTGAATTGCTTTCAAATGATCTGATGACTAGAAGAGACTCAATGACATGATTTTAAGGCTAAGAGAATGCATAGTTCTCCTCAATGGTTGAATTGGAAGTTCTGAACGAAAGTCGTGTTTGAAGTGCCAAAAAATAGAATTCTATCGAATTACTTTTAATTGATTTAATGACTAGAGAAGACTCAATGACATGATTTTAAGGCTAAACAAACGCATAATTGCCTTCAATAGATCAATTGCATGTTTTGCACAAAAGTCGTTTTCGAAATGTGAAAATTGAAATCGTTTGAATTGATTTCGAATGATTTATTGACTAAAAGTGACTCAATGACATGCTTTTAAGGCAATACAGACGCATAGTTTCCATAAAAATATCCAATGCAAATTATGCACGAAAGTCGTGGTTCAAGTACGAAAATAGATTTCGTTAGAATTGGTTTGAAATGATTTAATTTCTAGAAGAGACTCAATGACTTGATTTCAAGGCTAAACAATGGATAGTTTGCTTGAATATATCTATTGCAAGTTATGCACAAAAGTCTCGTTTAAAGAGCAAAAATAGAATTCGTTCGAATTGATTTCAAATGATTTGATGACTAGAAGAGACTCAATGACATGATTTTAAGGCTAAAAGAATGAATAGTTCTCCTCAATGGTTGAATTGGAAGTTCTGAACGAAAGTCGTGTTTGAAGTGCCAAAATATAGAATTCTTTCGAATTACTTTTAATTAATTTAATGACTAGAGAAGACTCACTGACATGATTTTAAGGCTAAACAAACGCATAATTGCCTTCAATAGATCAATTGCATGTTTTGCACAAAAGTCGTGTTCGAAATGTGAAAATTGAAATCGTTTGAATTGATTTCGAATGATTTATTGACTAAAAGTGACTCAATGACATGCTTTTAACGCAATACAGACGCATAGTTTCCATAAAAATATCTAATGCAAATTATGCACGAAAGTTGTGGTTCAAGTGCGAAAATAGATTTTGTTCGAATTGCTTTGAAATGATTTAATTTCTAGAAGAGACTCAATGACGTGATTTCAAGGCTAAACAATGGATAGTTTGCTTGAATATATCTATTGCAAGTTATGAACAAAAGTCTCGTTTAAAGAGCAAAAATAGAATTCGTTTGAATTGCTTTCAAATGATTTGATGGCTAGAAGAGACTCAATGACATGATTTTAAGGCTAAGAGAATGCATAGTTCTCCTCAATGGTTGAATTGGAAGTTCTGAACGAAAGTCGTGTTTGAAGTGCCAAAAAATAGAATTCTATCGAATTACTTTTAATTGATTTAATGACTAGAGAAGACTCAATGACATGATTTTAAGGCTAAACAAACGCATAATTGCCTTCAATAGATCAATTGCATGTTTTGCACAAAAGTCGTTTTCGAAATGTGAAAATTGAAATCGTTTGAATTGATTTCGAATGATTTATTGACTAAAAGTGACTCAATGACATGCTTTTAAGGCAATACAGACGCATAGTTTCCATAAAAATATCCAATGCAAATTATGCACGAAAGTCGTGGTTCAAGTACGAAAATAGATTTCGTTAGAATTGGTTTGAAATGATTTAATTTCTAGAAGAGACTCAATGACTTGATTTCAAGGCTAAACAATGGATAGTTTGCTTGAATATATCTATTGCAAGTTATGCACAAAAGTCTCGTTTAAAGAGCAAAAATAGAATTCGTTCGAATTGATTTCAAATGATTTGATGACTAGAAGAGACTCAATGACATGATTTTAAGGCTAAAAGAATGCATAGTTCTCCTCAATGGTTGAATCGGAAGTTCTGAACGAAAGTCGTGTTTGAAGTGCCAAAAAATAGAATTCTTTCGAATTACTTTTAATTGATTTAATGACTAGAGAAGACTCAATGACATGATTTTAAGGCTAAACAAACGCATAATTTCCTTCAATAGATCAATTGCATGTTTTGCACAAATGTCGTGTTCGAAATGTGAAAATTGAAATCGTTTGAATTGATTTCGAATGATTTATTGACTAAAAGTGACTCAATGACATGCTTTTAAGGCAATACAGACGCATAGCTTCCACAAAAATATCTAATGCAAATTATGCACGAAAGTCGTGGTTCAAGTACGAAAATAGATTTCGTTAGAATTGGTTTGAAATGATTTAATTTCTAGAAGAGACTCAATGACTTGATTTCAAGGCTAAACAATGGATAGTTTGCTTGAATATATCTATTGCAAGTTATGCACAAAAGTCTCGTTTAAAGAGCAAAAATAGAATTCGTTCGAATTGATTTCAAATGATTTGATGACTAGAAGAGACTCAATGACATGATTTTAAGGCTAAAAGAATGAATAGTTCTCCTCAATGGTTGAATTGGAAGTTCTGAACGAAAGTCGTGTTTGAAGTGCCAAAATATAGAATTCTTTCGAATTACTTTTAATTAATTTAATGACTAGAGAAGACTCACTGACATGATTTTAAGGCTAAACAAACGCATAATTGCCTTCAATAGATCAATTGCATGTTTTGCACAAAAGTCGTGTTCGAAATGTGAAAATTGAAATCGTTTGAATTGATTTCGAATGATTTATTGACTAAAAGTGACTCAATGACATGCTTTTAACGCAATACAGACGCATAGTTTCCATAAAAATATCTAATGCAAATTATGCACGAAAGTTGTGGTTCAAGTGCGAAAATAGATTTTGTTCGAATTGCTTTGAAATGATTTAATTTCTAGAAGAGACTCAATGACGTGATTTCAAGGCTAAACAATGGATAGTTTGCTTGAATATATCTATTGCAAGTTATGAACAAAAGTCTCGTTTAAAGAGCAAAAATAGAATTCGTTTGAATTGCTTTCAAATGATTTGATGGCTAGAAGAGACTCAATGACATGATTTTAAGGCTAAGAGAATGCATAGTTCTCCTCAATGGTTGAATTGGAAGTTCTGAACGAAAGTCGTGTTTGAAGTGCCAAAAAATAGAATTCTATCGAATTACTTTTAATTGATTTAATGACTAGAGAAGACTCAATGACATGATTTTAAGGCTAAACAAACGCATAATTGCCTTCAATAGATCAATTGCATGTTTTGCACAAAAGTCGTTTTCGAAATGTGAAAATTGAAATCGTTTGAATTGATTTCGAATGATTTATTGACTAAAAGTGACTCAATGACATGCTTTTAAGGCAATACAGACGCATAGTTTCCATAAAAATATCCAATGCAAATTATGCACGAAAGTCGTGGTTCAAGTACGAAAATAGATTTCGTTAGAATTGGTTTGAAATGATTTAATTTCTAGAAGAGACTCAATGACTTGATTTCAAGGCTAAACAATGGATAGTTTGCTTGAATATATCTATTGCAAGTTATGCACAAAAGTCTCGTTTAAAGAGCAAAAATAGAATTCGTTCGAATTGATTTCAAATGATTTGATGACTAGAAGAGACTCAATGACATGATTTTAAGGCTAAAAGAATGCATAGTTCTCCTCAATGGTTGAATCGGAAGTTCTGAACGAAAGTCGTGTTTGAAGTGCCAAAAAATAGAATTCTTTCGAATTACTTTTAATTGATTTAATGACTAGAGAAGACTCAATGACATGATTTTAAGGCTAAACAAACGCATAATTTCCTTCAATAGATCAATTGCATGTTTTGCACAAATGTCGTGTTCGAAATGTGAAAATTGAAATCGTTTGAATTGATTTCGAATGATTTATTGACTAAAAGTGACTCAATGACATGCTTTTAAGGCAATACAGACGCATAGCTTCCACAAAAATATCTAATGCAAATTATGCACGAAAGTCGTGGTTCAAGTACGAAAATAGATTTCGTTAGAATTGCTTTGAATTGATTTAATTTCTAGAAGAGACTCAATGACGTGATTTCAAGGCTAAACAATGGATAGTTTGCTTGAATATATCTATTGCAAGTTATGCACAAAAGTCTCGTTTAAAGAGCAAAAATAGAATTCGTTCGAATTGCTTTCAAATGATTTGATGACTAGAAGAGACTCAATGACATGATTTTAATGCTAAAAGAATGCATAGTTCTCCTCAATGGTTGAATTGGAAGTTCTGAACGAAAGTCGTGTTTGAAGTGCCAAAATATAGAATTCTTTCGAATTACTTTTAATTAATTTAATGACTAGAGAAGACTCACTGACATGATTTTAAGGCTAAACAAACGCATAATTGCCTTCAATAGATCAATTGCATGTTTTGCACAAAAGTCGTGTTCGAAATGTGAAAATTGAAATCGTTTGAATTGATTTCGAATGATTTATTGACTAAAAGTGACTCAATGACATGCTTTTAACGCAATACAGACGCATAGTTTCCATAAAAATATCTAATGCAAATTATGCACGAAAGTTGTGGTTCAAGTGCGAAAATAGATTTTGTTCGAATTGCTTTGAAATGATTTAATTTCTAGAAGAGACTCAATGACGTGATTTCAAGGCTAAACAATGGATAGTTTGCATGAATATATCTATTGCAAGTTATGAACAAAAGTCTCGTTTAAAGAGCAAAAATAGAATTCGTTTGAATTGCTTTCGAATGATTTGATGACTAGAAGAGACTCAATGACATGATTTTAAGGCTAAAAGAATGCATAGTTCTCCTCAATGGTTGAATTGGAAGTTCTGAACGAAAGTCGTGTTTGAAGTGCCAAAAAATAGAATTCTATCGAATTACTTTTAATTGATTTAATGACTAGAGAAGACTCAATGACATGATTTTAAGGCTAAACAAACGCATAATTGCCTTCAATAGATCAATTGCATGTTTTGCACAAAAGTCGTTTTCGAAATGTGAAAATTGAAATCGTTTGAATTGATTTCGAATGATTTATTGACTAAAAGTGACTCAATGACATGCTTTTAAGGCAATACAGACGCATAGTTTCCATAAAAATATCCAATGCAAATTATGCACGAAAGTCGTGGTTCAAGTACGAAAATAGATTTCGTTAGAATTGGTTTGAAATGATTTAATTTCCAGAAGAGACTCAATGACTTGATTTCAAGGCTAAACAATGGATAGTTTGCTTGAATATATCTATTGCAAGTTATGCACAAAAGTCTCGTTTAAAGAGCAAAAATAGAATTCGTTCGAATTGATTTCAAATGATTTGATGACTTGAAGAGACTCAATGACATGATTTTAAGGCTAAAAGAATGCATAGTTCTCCTCAATGGTTGAATTAGAAGTTCTGAACGAAAGTCGTGTTTGAAGTGCCAAAAAATAGAATTCTTTCGAATTACTTTTAATTGATTTAATGACTAGAGAAGACTCACTGACATGATTTTAAGGCTAAACAAACGCATAATTGCCTTCAATAGATCAATTGCAGGTTTTGCACAAAAGTCGTGTTCGAAATGTGAAAATTGAAATCGTTTGAATTGATTTCGAATGATTTATTGACTAAAAGTGACTCAATCACATGCTTTTAACGCAATACAGACGCATAGTTTCCATAAAAATATCTAATGCAAATTATGCACGAAAGTTGTGGTTCAAGTGCGAAAATAGATTTTGTTCGAATTGCTTTGAAATGATTTAATTTCTAGAAGAGACTCAATGACGTGATTTCAAGGCTAAACAATGGATAGTTTGCTTGAATATATCTATTGCAAGTTATGAACAAAAGTCTCGTTTAAAGAGCAAAAATAGAATTCGTTTGAATTGCTTTCAAATGATTTGATGACTAGAAGAGACTCAATGACATGATTTTAAGGCTAAGAGAATGCATAGTTCTCCTCAATGGTTGAATTGGAAGTTCTGAACGAAAGTCGTGTTTGAAGTGCCAAAAAATAGAATTCTATCGAATTACTTTTAATTGATTTAATGACTAGAGAAGACTCAATGACATGATTTTAAGGCTAAACAAACGCATAATTGCCTTCAATAGATCAATTGCATGTTTTGCACAAAAGTCGTTTTCGAAATGTGAAAATTGAAATCGTTTGAATTGATTTCGAATGATTTATTGACTAAAAGTGACTCAATGACATGCTTTTAAGGCAATACAGACGCATAGTTTCCATAAAAATATCCAATGCAAATTATGCACGAAAGTCGTGGTTCAAGTATGAAAATAGATTTCGTTAGAATTGGTTTGAAATGATTTAATTTCTAGAAGAGACTCAATGACTTGATTTCAAGGCTAAACAATGGATAGTTTGCTTGAATATATCTATTGCAAGTTATGCACAAAAGTCTCGTTTAAAGAGCAAAAATAGAATTCGTTCGAATTGATTTCAAATGATTTGATGACTAGAAGAGACTCAATGACATGATTTTAAGGCTAAAAGAATGCATAGTTCTCCTCAATGGTTGAATCGGAAGTTCTGAACGAAAGTCGTGTTTGAAGTGCCAAAAAATAGAATTCTTTCGAATTACTTTTAATTGATTTAATGACTAGAGAAGACTCAATGACATGATTTTAAGGCTAAACAAACGCATAATTTCCTTCAATAGATCAATTGCATGTTTTGCACAAATGTCGTGTTCGAAATGTGAAAATTGAAATCGTTTGAATTGATTTCGAATGATTTATTGACTAAAAGTGACTCAATGACATGCTTTTAAGGCAATACAGACGCATAGCTTCCACAAAAATATCTAATGCAAATTATGCACGAAAGTCGTGGTTCAAGTACGAAAATAGATTTCGTTAGAATTGCTTTGAATTGATTTAATTTCTAGAAGAGACTCAATGACGTGATTTCAAGGCTAAACAATGGATAGTTTGCTTGAATATATCTATTGCAAGTTATGCACAAAAGTCTCGTTTAAAGAGCAAAAATAGAATTCGTTCGAATTGCTTTCAAATGATTTGATGACTAGAAGAGACTCAATGACATGATTTTAATGCTAAAAGAATGCATAGTTCTCCTCAATGGTTGAATTGGAAGTTCTGAACGAAAGTCGTGTTTGAAGTGCCAAAATATAGAATTCTTTCGAATTACTTTTAATTAATTTAATGACTAGAGAAGACTCACTGACACGATTTTAAGGCTAAACAAACGCATAATTGCCTTCAATAGATCAATTGCATGTTTTGCACAAAAGTCGTGTTCGAAATGTGAAAATTGAAATCGTTTGAATTGATTTCGAATGATTTATTGACTAAAAGTGACTCAATGACATGCTTTTAACGCAATACAGACGCATAGTTTCCATAAAAATATCTAATGCAAATTATGCACGAAAGTTGTGGTTCAAGTGCGAAAATAGATTTTGTTCGAATTGGTTTGAAATGATTTAATTTCTAGAAGAGACTCAATGACGTGATTTCAAGGCTAAACAATGGATAGTTTGCATGAATATATCTATTGCAAGTTATGAACAAAAGTCTCGTTTAAAGAGCAAAAATAGAATTCGTTTGAATTGCTTTCGAATGATTTGATGACTAGAAGAGACTCAATGACATGATTTTAAGGCTAAAAGAATGCATAGTTCTCCTCAATGGTTGAATTGGAAGTTCTGAACGAAAGTCGTGTTTGAAGTGCCAAAAAATAGAATTCTATCGAATTACTTTTAATTGATTTAATGACTAGAGAAGACTCAATGACATGATTTTAAGGCTAAACAAACGCATAATTGCCTTCAATAGATCAATTGCATGTTTTGCACAAAAGTCGTTTTCGAAATGTGAAAATTGAAATCGTTTGAATTGATTTCGAATGATTTATTGACTAAAAGTGACTCAATGACATGCTTTTAAGGCAATACAGACGCATAGTTTCCATAAAAATATCCAATGCAAATTATGCACGAAAGTCGTGGTTCAAGTACGAAAATAGATTTCGTTAGAATTGGTTTGAAATGATTTAATTTCCAGAAGAGACTCAATGACTTGATTTCAAGGCTAAACAATGGATAGTTTGCTTGAATATATCTATTGCAAGTTATGCACAAAAGTCTCGTTTAAAGAGCAAAAATAGAATTCGTTCGAATTGATTTCAAATGATTTGATGACTTGAAGGGACTCAATGACATGATTTTAAGGCTAAAAAAATGCATTGTTTTCCTCAATGGTTGAATTGGAAGTTCTGAACGAAAGTCGTGTTTGAAGTGCCAAAAAATAGAATTCCTTCGAATTACTTTTAATTGATTTAATGACTAGAGAAGACTCAATGACATGATTTTAAGGCTAAACAAACGCATAATTGCCTTCAATAGATCAATTGCATGTTTTGCACAAAAGTCGTTTTCGAAATGTGAAAATTGAAATCGTTTGAATTGATTTCGAATGATTTATTGACTAAAAGTGACTCAATGACATGCTTTTAAGGCAATACAGACGCATAGTTTCCATAAAAATATCCAATGCAAATTATGCACGAAAGTCGTGGTTCAAGTACGAAAATAGATTTCGTTCGAATTGGTTTGAAATGATTTAATTTCTAGAAGAGACTCAATGACTTGATTTCAAGGCTAAACAATGGATAGTTTGCTTGAATATATCTATTGCAAGTTATGCACAAAAGTCTCGTTTAAAGAGCAAAAATAGAATTCGTTCGAATTGATTTCAAATGATTTGATGACTAGAAGAGACTCAATGACATGATTTTAAGGCTAAAAGAATGCATAGTTCTCCTCAATGGTTGAATCGGAAGTTCTGAACGAAAGTCGTGTTTGAAGTGCCAAAAAATAGAATTCTTTCGAATTACTTTTAATTGATTTAATGACTAGAGAAGACTCAATGACATGATTTTAAGGCTAAACAAACGCATAATTTCCTTCAATAGATCAATTGCATGTTTTGCACAAATGTCGTGTTCGAAATGTGAAAATTGAAATCGTTTGAATTGATTTCGAATGATTTATTGACTAAAAGTGACTCAATGACATGCTTTTAAGGCAATACAGACGCATAGCTTCCACAAAAATATCTAATGCAAATTATGCACGAAAGTCGTGGTTCAAGTACGAAAATAGATTTCGTTAGAATTGCTTTGAATTGATTTAATTTCTAGAAGAGACTCAATGACGTGATTTCAAGGCTAAACAGTGGATAGTTTGCTTGAATATATCTATTGCAAGTTATGCACAAAAGTCTCGTTTAAAGAGCAAAAATAGAATTCGTTCGAATTGCTTTCAAATGATTTGATGTCTAGAAGAGACTCAATGACATGATTTTAATGCTAAAAGAATGCATAGTTCTCCTCAATGGTTGAATTGGAAGTTCTGAACGAAAGTCGTGTTTGAAGTGCCAAAATATAGAATTCTTTCGAATTACTTTTAATTAATTTAATGACTAGAGAAGACTCACTGACATGATTTTAAGGCTAAACAAACGCATAATTGCCTTCAATAGATCAATTGCATGTTTTGCACAAAAGTCGTGTTCGAAATGTGAAAATTGAAATCGTTTGAATTGATTTCGAATGATTTATTGACTAAAAGTGACTCAATGACATGCTTTTAACGCAATACAGACGCATAGTTTCCATAAAAATATCTAATGCAAATTATGCACGAAAGTTGTGGTTCAAGTGCGAAAATAGATTTTGTTCGAATTGGTTTGAAATGATTTAATTTCCAGAAGAGACTCAATGACGTGATTTCAAGGCTAAACAATGGATAGTTTGCATGAATATATCTATTGCAAGTTATGAACAAAAGTCTCGTTTAAAGAGCAAAAATAGAATTCGTTTGAATTGCTTTCGAATGATTTGATGACTAGAAGAGACTCAATGACATGATTTTAAGGCTAAAAGAATGCATAGTTCTCCTCAATGGTTGAATTGGAAGTTCTGAACGAAAGTCGTGTTTGAAGTGCCAAAAAATAGAATTCTATCGAATTACTTTTAATTGATTTAATGACTAGAGAAGACTCAATGACATGATTTTAAGGCTAAACAAACGCATAATTGCCTTCAATAGATCAATTGCATGTTTTGCACAAAAGTCGTTTTCGAAATGTGAAAATTGAAATCGTTTGAATTGATTTCGAATGATTTATTGACTAAAAGTGACTCAATGACATGCTTTTAAGGCAATACAGACGCATAGTTTCCATAAAAATATCCAATGCAAATTATGCACGAAAGTCGTGGTTCAAGTACGAAAATAGATTTCGTTAGAATTGGTTTGAAATGATTTAATTTCCAGAAGAGACTCAATGACTTGATTTCAAGGCTAAACAATGGATAGTTTGCTTGAATATATCTATTGCAAGTTATGCACAAAAGTCTCGTTTAAAGAGCAAAAATAGAATTCGTTCGAATTGATTTCAAATGATTTGATGACTTGAAGGGACTCAATGACATGATTTTAAGGCTAAAAGAATGCATTGTTTTCCTCAATGGTTGAATTGGAAGTTCTGAACGAAAGTCGTGTTTGAAGTGCCAAAAAATAGAATTCCTTCGAATTACTTTTAATTGATTTAATGACTAGAGAAGACTCAATGACATGATTTTAAGGCTAAACAAACGCATAATTGCCTTCAATAGATCAATTGCATGTTTTGCACAAAAGTCGTTTTCGAAATGTGAAAATTGAAATCGTTTGAATTGATTTCGAATGATTTATTGACTAAAAGTGACTCAATGACATGCTTTTAAGGCAATACAGACGCATAGTTTCCATAAAAATATCCAATGCAAATTATGCACGAAAGTCGTGGTTCAAGTACGAAAATAGATTTCGTTAGAATTGGTTTGAAATGATTTAATTTCTAGAAGAGACTCAATGACTTGATTTCAAGGCTAAACAATGGATAGTTTGCTTGAATATATCTATTGCAAGTTATGCACAAAAGTCTCGTTTAAAGAGCAAAAATAGAATTCGTTCGAATTGATTTCAAATGATTTGATGACTAGAAGAGACTCAATGACATGATTTTAAGGCTAAAAGAATGCATAGTTCTCCTCAATGGTTGAATCGGAAGTTCTGAACGAAAGTCATGTTTGAAGTGCCAAAAAATAGAATTCTTTCGAATTACTTTTAATTGATTTAATGACTAGAGAAGACTCAATGACATGATTTTAAGGCTAAACAAACGCATAATTTCCTTCAATAGATCAATTGCATGTTTTGCACAAATGTCGTGTTCGAAATGTGAAAATTGAAATCGTTTGAATTGATTTCGAATGATTTATTGACTAAAAGTGACTCAATGACATGCTTTTAAGGCAATACAGACGCATAGCTTCCACAAAAATATCTAATGCAAATTATGCACGAAAGTCGTGGTTCAAGTACGAAAATAGATTTCGTTAGAATTGCTTTGAATTGATTTAATTTCTAGAAGAGACTCAATGACGTGATTTCAAGGCTAAACAATGGATAGTTTGCTTGAATATATCTATTGCAAGTTATGCACAAAAGTCTCGTTTAAAGAGCAAAAATAGAATTCGTTCGAATTGCTTTCAAATGATTTGATGTCTAGAAGAGACTCAATGACATGATTTTAATGCTAAAAGAATGCATAGTTCTCCTCAATGGTTGAATTGGAAGTTCTGAACGAAAGTCGTGTTTGAAGTGCCAAAATATAGAATTCTTTCGAATTACTTTTAATTAATTTAATGACTAGAGAAGACTCACTGACATGATTTTAAGGCTAAACAAACGCATAATTGCCTTCAATAGATCAATTGCATGTTTTGCACAAAAGTCGTGTTCGAAATTTGAAAATTGAAATCGTTTGAATTGATTTCGAATGATTTATTGACTAAAAGTGACTCAATGACATGCTTTTAACGCAATACAGACGCATAGTTTCCATAAAAATATCTAATGCAAATTATGCACGAAAGTTGTGGTTCAAGTGCGAAAATAGATTTTGTTCGAATTGCTTTGAAATGATTTAATTTCTAGAAGAGACTCAATGACGTGATTTCAAGGCTAAACAATGGATAGTTTGCTTGAATATATCTATTGCAAGTTATGAACAAAAGTCTCGTTTAAAGAGCAAAAATAGAATTCGTTTGAATTGCTTTCGAATGATTTGATGACTAGAAGAGACTCAATGACATGATTTTAAGGCTAAAAGAATGCATAGTTCTCCTCAATGGTTGAATTGGAAGTTCTGAACGAAAGTCGTGTTTGAAGTGCCAAAAAATAGAATTCTATCGAATTACTTTTAATTGATTTGATGACTAGAGAAGACTCAATGACATGATTTTAAGGCTAAACAAACGCATAATTGCCTTCAATAGATCAATTGCATGTTTTGCACAAAAGTCGTTTTCGAAATGTGAAAATTGAAATCGTTTGAATTGATTTCGAATGATTTATTGACTAAAATTGACTCCATGACATGCTTTTAAGGCAATACAGACGCATAGTTTCCATAAAAATATCCAATGCAAATTATGTACGAAAGTCGTGGTTCAAGTACGAAAATAGATTTCATTAGAATTGCTTTGAAATGATTTAATTTCTAGAAGAGACTCAATGACGTGATTTCAAGGCTAAACAATGGATAGTTTGCTTGAATATATCTATTGCAAGTTATGCACAAAAGTCTCGTTGAAAGAGCAAAAATAGAATTCGTTCGAATTGCTTTCAAATGATTTGATGACTAGAAGAGACTCAATGATATGATTTTAAGGCTAAAAGAATGCATAGTTCTCCTCAATGGTTGAATTCGAAGTTCTGAACGAAAGTCATGTTTGAAGTGCAAAAAAATAGAATTCTTTCAAATTACTTTTAATTGATTTAATGACTAGAGAAGACTCAATGACATGATTTTAAGGCTAAACAAACTCATAATTGCCTTCAATAGATCAATTGCATGTTTTGCACAAAAGTCGTGTTTGAAATGTGAAAATAGAAATCGTTTGAATTGATTTCGAATGATTTATTGACTAAAAGTGACTCAATGACATGATTTTAAGGCTATACAAACGCCTAGTTGCCATCAAAATATCCAATGCAAATTATGCAGGAAAGTCGTGGTTCAAGTACGAAAATAGATTTCGTTAGAATTGCTTTGAAATCATTTAATTTCTAGAAGAGAATCAATGACGTGATTTCAAGGCTAAACAATGGATAGTTTGCTTGAATATATCTATTGCAAGTTATGCACAAAAGTCTCGTTGAAAGAGCAAAAATAGAATTCGTTCGAATTGCTTTCAAATGATTTGATGACTAGAAGAGACTCAATGATATGATTTTAAGGCTAAAAGAATGCATAGTTCTCCTCAATGGTTGAATTCGAAGTTCTGAACGAAAGTCATGTTTGAAGTGCAAAAAAATAGAATTCTTTCAAATTACTTTTAATTGATTTAATGACTAGAGAAGACTCAATGACATGATTTTAAGGCTAAACAAACTCATAATTGCCTTCAATAGATCAATTGCATGTTTTGCACAAAAGTCGTGTTTGAAATGTGAAAATAGAAATCGTTTGAATTGATTTCGAATGATTTATTGACTAAAAGTGACTCAATGACATGATTTTAAGGCTATACAAACGCCTAGTTGCCATCAAAATATCCAATGCAAATTATGCAGGAAAGTCGTGGTTCAAGTACGAAAATAGATTTCGTTAGAATTGCTTTGAAATCATTTAATTTCTAGAAGAGAATCAATGACGTGATTTCAAGGCTAAACAATGGATAGTTTGCTTGAATATATCTATTGCAAGTTATGCACAAAAGTCTCGTTGAAAGAGCAAAAATAGAATTCGTTCGAATTGCTTTGAAATGATTTGATGACTAGAAGAGACTCAATGATATGATTTTAAGGCTAAAAGAATGCATAGTTCTCCTCAATGGTTGAATTTGAAGTTCTGAACGAAAGTCATGTTTGAAGTGCAAAAAAATAGAATTCTTTCAAATTACTTTTAATTGATTTAATGACTAGAGAAGACTCAATGACATGATTTTAAGGCTAAACAAACTCATAATTGCCTTCAATATATCAATTGCATGTTTTGCACAAAAGTCGTGTTTGAAATGTGAAAATAGAAATCGTTTGAATTGATTTCGAATGATTTATTGACTAAAAGTGACTCAATGACATGATTTTAAGGCTATACAAACGCCTAGTTGCCATCAAAATATCCAATGCAAATTATGCAGGAAAGTCGTGGTTCAAGTACGAAAACAGATTTCGTTAGAATTGCTTTGAAATCATTTAATTTCTAGAAGAGAATCAATGACGTGATTTCAAGGCTAAACAATGGATAGTTTGCTTGAATATATCTATTGCAAGTTATGCACAAAAGTCTCGTTTAAAGAGCAAAAATAGAATTCGTTCGAATTGCTTTCAAATGATTTGATGACTAGAAGAGACTCAATGACATGATTTTAAGGCTAAAAGAATGCATAGTTCTCCTCAATGGTTGAATTGGAAGTTCTGAACGAAAGTCGTGTTTGAAGTGCCAAAAAATAGAATTCTTTCGAATTACTTTTAATTAATTTAATGACTAGAGAAGACTCAATGACATGATTTTAAGGCTAAACAAACGCATAATTGCCTTCAATAGATCAATTGCATGTTTTGCACAACAGTCGTGTTTGAAATGCGAAAATAGAAATCGTTTGAATTGATTTCGAATGATTTATTGACTAAAAGTTACCCAATGACATGATTTTAAGGCTATAAAAACGTATAGTTGCCATAAAAATATCTAATGCAAATTATGCACGAAAGTCGTGGTTTAAGTACGAAAATAGATTTCGTTGGAATTGCTTTGAAATGATTTAATTTCTAGAAGAGACTCAATGACGTGATTTCAAGGTTAAACAATGGATAGTTTGCTTGAATATATCTATTGCAAGTTATGCACAAAAGTCTCGTTTAAAGAGCAAAAATAGAATTCGTTCGAATTGCTTTCAAATGATTTGATGACTAGAAGAGACTCAATGACATGATTTTAAGGCTAAAAGAATGCATAGTTCTCCTCAATGGTTGAATTGGAAGTTCTGACCGAAAGTCGTGTTTGAAGTGCCAAAAAATAGAATTCTTTCGAATTACTTTTAATTAATTTAATGACTAGAGAAGACTCAATGACATGATTTTAAGGCTAAACAAACGCATAATTGCCTTCAATAGATCAATTGCATGTTTTGAACAAAAGTCGTCTTTGAAATGCGAAAATTGAAATCGTTTGAATTGATTTCGAATGATTATTGACTAAAAGTGACTCAATGACATGCTTTTAAGGCAATACAGACGCATAGTTTCGATAAAAATATCTAATGCAAATTATGCACGAAAGTCGTGGTTCAAGTACGAAAATAGATTTCGTTAGAATTGCTTTGAAATGATTTAATTTCTAGAAGAGACTCAATGACGTGATTTCAAGGCTAAACAATGGATAGTTTGCTTGAATATATCTATTGCAAGTTATGCACAAAAGTCTCGTTTAAAGTGCAAAACTATAATTCATTCGAATTGCTTTCAAATGATTTGATGACTAGAAGAGACTCAATGACATGATTTTAAGGCTAAAAGAATGCATAGTCCTCCTCAATTGTTGAATTGGAAGTTCTGAACGAAAGTCGTGTTTGAAGTGCCAAAAAATAGAATTCTTTCGAATTGGTTTTAATTAAGTTAATGACTAGAGAAGACTCAATGACATGATTTTAAGGCTAAACAAACGCATAATTGCCTTCAGTAGATCAATTGCATGTTTTGCACAAAAGTCGTGTTTGACATGCGAAAATAGAAATTGTTTGAATTGATTTCGAATGATTTATTGACTAAAAGTGACTCAATGACATGATTTTAAGGCTATAAAAACGCATAGTTGCCATAAAAATATCTAATGCAAATTATGCACGAAAGTCGTGGTTTAAGTACGAAAATAGATTTCGTTAGAATTGCTTTGAAATGATTTAATTTCTAGAAGAGACTCAATGACGTGATTTCAAGGCTAAACAATGGATAGTTTGCTTGAATATATCTATTGCAAGTTATGCACAAAAGTCTCGTTTAAAGAGCAAAAATAGAATTCGTTCGAATTGCTTTCAAATGATTTGATGACTAGAAGAGACTCAATGACATGATTTTACGGCTAAAAGAATGCATAAGTGTCGTCAATGGTTGAATTTGAAGTTCTGAACGAAAGTCGTGTTTGAAGTGCCAAAAAATAGAATTCTTCCGAATTACTTTTAATTGATTTAATGACTACAGATGACTCAATGACATGATTTTAAGGCTAAACAAACGCATAATTGCCTTCAATAGATCAATTGCATGTTTTGCACAACAGTCGTGTTTGAAATGTGAAAATAGAAATCGTTTGAATTGATTTCAAATGATTTATTGACTAAAAGTGACTCAATGACATGCTTTTAAGGCAATACAAATTCATAGTTGCCATCAAAATATCTAATGCAAATTATGCACGAAAGTCGTGGTTCAAGTAGGAAAATAGATTTCGTTAGAATTGCTTTGAAATGATTTAATTTCTAGAAGAGACTCAATGACGTGATTTCAAGGCTTAACAATGGATAGTTTGCTTGAATATATCTATTGTAAGTTATGCACAAAAGTCTCGTTTAAAGAGCAAAAATAGAATTCGTTCGAATTGCTTTCAAATGATTTGATGACAAGAAGAGACTCAATGACATGATTTTAAGTCTAAAAGAATGCATAGTTCTCCTCAATGGTTGAATTGGAAGTTCTGAACGAAAGTTGTGTTTGAAGTGCCAAAAAATAGAATTCTTTCGAATTGGTTTTAATTAAGTTAATGACTAGAGAAGACTCAATGACATGATTTTCAGACTAAACAAACGCATAATTGCCTTCAGTAGATCAATTGCATGTTTTGCACAAAAGTCGTGTTTGACATGCGAAAAAAGAAATCGTTTGAATTGATTTCGATTGATTTATTGACCAAAAGTGACTCAATGACATGATTTTAAGGCTATACAAACGCATAGTTGCCATGAAAAGATGTAACGGAAATTATGCACGAAAGTCGTGGTTCAAGTACGAAAATAGATTTCGTTCGAATTGCTTTTAAATGATTTAATTTCAAGAAGAGACTCAATGACGTGATTTCAAGGCTAAACAATGGATAGTTTTCATGAATATATCAATTGCAAGTTATGCACAAAAGTCTCGTTTAAAGAGCAAAAATAGAATTCGTTCGAATTGCTTTCAAATGATTTGATGACTAGAAGAGACTCAATGACATGATTTTAAGGCTAAAAGAATGCATAGTTCTCCTCAATGGTTGAATTGGAAGTTCTGAACGAAAGTCGTGTTTGAAGTGCCAAAAAATAGAATTCTTTCGAATTACTTTTAATTGATTTAATGACTAGAGAAGACTCAATGACATGATTTTAAGGCTAAACAAACGCATAATTTCCTTCAATAGATCAATTGCATGTTTTGCACAAAAGTCGCGTTTGAAATGTGAAAATAGAAATCGTTTGAATTGATTTCAAATGATTTATTGACTAAAAGTGACTCAATGACATGCTTTTAAGGCAATACAAATTCATAGTTGCCATCAAAATATCTAATGCAAATTATGCACGAAAGTCGTGGTTCAAGTAGGAAAATAGATTTCGTTAGAATTGCTTTGAAATGATTTAATTTCTAGAAGAGACTCAATGACGTGATTTCAAGGCTTAACAATGGATAGTTTGCTTGAATATATCTATTGCAAGTTATGCACAAAAGTCTCGTTTAAAGAGCAAAAATAGAATTCGTTCGAATTGCTTTCAAATGATTTGATGACAAGAAGAGACTCAATGACATGATTTTAAGTCTAAAAGAATGCATAGTTCTCCTCAATGGTTGAATCGGAAGTTCTAAACGAAAGTCGTGTTTGAAGTGCCAAAGAATAGAATTCTTTCCAATTACTTTTAATTGATTTTATGACTAGAGAAGACTCAATGACATGATTTTAAGGCTAAACAAACGCATAATTTCCTTCAATAGATCAATTGCATGTTTTGCACAAAAGTCGTGTTTGAAATGCGAAAATAGAAATCGTTTGAATTGATTTCGAATGATTTATTGACTACAAGTGACTCAATGACATGATTTTAAGGCTATACAAACGCATAGTTGCCATGAAAAGATGTAACGGAAATTATGCACGACAGTCGTGGTTCAAGTACGAAAATAGATTTCGTTCGAATTGCTTTGAAATGATTTAATTTTTTGAAGAGACTCAATGACGTGATTTCAAGGCTAAACAATGGATAGTTTTCATGAATATATCAATTGCAAGTTATGCACAAAAGTCTCGTTTAAAGAGCAAAAATAGAATTCGTTCGAATTGCTTTCAAATGATTTGATGACTAGAAGAGACTCAATGACATGATTTTAAGGCTAAAAGAATGCATAGTTCTCCTCAATGGTTGAATTGGAAGTTCTGAACGAAAGTCGTGTTTGAAGTGCCAAAAAATAGAATTCTATCGAATTACTTTTAATTGATTTAATGACTAGAGAAGACTCAATGACATGATTTTAAGGCTAAACAAACGCATAATTGCCTTCAATAGATCAATTGCATGTTTTGCACAAAAGTCGTTTTCGAAATGTGAAAATTGAAATCGTTTGAATTGATTTCGAATGATTTATTGACTAAAAGTGACTCAATGACATGCTTTTAAGGCAATACAGACGCATAGTTTCCATAAAAATATCCAATGCAAATTATGCACGAAAGTCGTGGTTCAAGTACGAAAATAGATTTCGTTAGAATTGGTTTGAAATGATTTAATTTCTAGAAGAGACTCAATGACGTGATTTCAAGGCTAAACAGTGGATAGTTTGCTTGAATATATCTATTGCAAGTTATGCACAAAAGTCTCGTTTAAAGAGCAAAAATAGAATTCGTTTGAATTGCTTTCAAATGATTTGATGACTAGAAGAGACTCAATGACATGATTTTAAGGCTAAAAGAATGCATAGTTCTCCTCAATGGTTGAATTCGAAGTTCTGAACGAAAGTCGTGTTTGAAGTGCCAAAAAATAGAATTCTTTCGAATTACTTTTAATTGATTTAATGACTAGAGAAGACTCAATGACATGATTTTGAGGCTAAACAAACGCATAATTTCCTTCAATAGATCAATTGCATGTTTTGCACAAATGTCGTGTTCGAAATGTGAAAATAGAAATCGTTTCAATTGATTTCGAATGATTTATTGACTAAAAGTGACTCAATGACATGCTTTTAAGGCAATACAGACGCATAGCTTCCACAAAAATATCTAATGCAAATTATGCACGAAAGTCGTGGTTCAAGTACGAGAATAGATTTCGTTAGAATTGCTTTGAAATGATTTAATTTCTAGAAGAGACTCAATGACGTGATTTCAAGGCTAAACAAGGGATAGTTTGCTTGAATATATCTATTGCAAGTTATGCACAAAAGTCTCGTTTAAAGAGCAAAAATAGAATTCGTTCGAATTGCTTTCAAATGATTTGATGACTAGAAGAGACTCAATGACATGATTTTAAGGCTAAAAGAATGCATAGTTCTCCTCAATGGTTGAATAGGAAGTTCTGAACGAAAGTCGTGTTTGAAGTGCCAAAAAATAGGATTCTTTGGAATTACTTTTAATTGATTTGATGACTAGAGAAGACTCAATGACATGATTTTAAGGCTAAACAAACGCATAATTGCCTTCAATAGATCAATTGCATGTTTTGCACAAAAGTCGTGTTTGAAATGCGAAAATAAAAATCGTTTGAATTGATTTCGAATGATTTATTGACTAAAATTGACTCCATGACATGATTTTAAGGCTATACAAACCCGTAATTGCCGTCAAGAGATCTAATGCAAATTATGTACGAAAGTCGTGGTTCAAGTACGAAAATAGATTTCATTAGAATTGCTTTGAAATGATTTAATTTCTAGAAGAGACTCAATGACGTGATTTCAAGGCTAAACAATGGATAGTTTGCTTGAATATATCTATTGCAAGTTATGCACAAAAGTCTCGGTGAAAGAGCAAAAATAGAATTCGTTCGAATTGCTTTGAAATGATTTGATGACTAGAAGAGACTCAATGATATGATTTTAAGGCTAAAAGAATGCATAGTTCTCCTCAATGGTTGAATTTGAAGTTCTGAACGAAAGTCATGTTTGAAGTGCAAAAAAATAGAATTCTTTCAAATTACTTTTAATTGATTTAATGACTAGAGAAGACTCAATGACATGATTTTAAGGCTAAACAAACTCATAATTGCCTTCAATATATCAATTGCATGTTTTGCACAAAAGTCGTGTTTGAAATGTGAAAATAGAAATCGTTTGAATTGATTTCGAATGATTTATTGACTAAAAGTGACTCAATGACATGATTTTAAGGCTATACAAACGCCTAGTTGCCATCAAAATATCCAATGCAAATTATGCAGGAAAGACTTGGTTCAAGTACGAAAACAGATTTCGTTAGAATTGCTTTGAAATCATTTAATTTCTAGAAGAGAATCAATGACGTGATTTCAAGGCTAAACAATGGATAGTTTGCTTGAATATATCTATTGCAAGTTATGCACAAAAGTCTCGTTTAAAGAGCAAAAATAGAATTCGTTCGAATTGCTTTCAAATGATTTGATGACTAGAAGAGACTCAATGACATGATTTTAAGGCTAAAAGAATGCATAGTTCTCCTCAATGGTTGAATTGGAAGTTCTGAACGAAAGTCGTGTTTGAAGTGCCAAAAAATAGAATTCTTTCGAATTACTTTTAATTAATTTAATGACTAGAGAAGACTCAATGACATGATTTTAAGGCTAAACAAACGCATAATTGCCTTCAATAGATCAATTGCATGTTTTGCACAACAGTCGTGTTTGAAATGCGAAAATAGAAATCGTTTGAATTGATTTCGAATGATTTATTGACTAAAAGTTACCCAATGACATGATTTTAAGGCTATAAAAACGTATAGTTGCCATAAAAATATCTAATGCAAATTATGCACGAAAGTCGTGGTTTAAGTACGAAAATAGATTTCGTTGGAATTGCTTTGAAATGATTTAATTTCTAGAAGAGACTCAATGACGTGATTTCAAGGTTAAACAATGGATAGTTTGCTTGAATATATCTATTGCAAGTTATGCACAAAAGTCTCGTTTAAAGAGCAAAAATAGAATTCGTTCGAATTGCTTTCAAATGATTTGATGACTAGAAGAGACTCAATGACATGATTTTAAGGCTAAAAGAATGCATAGTTCTCCTCAATGGTTGAATTGGAAGTTCTGACCGAAAGTCGTGTTTGAAGTGCCAAAAAATAGAATTCTTTCGAATTACTTTTAATTAATTTAATGACGAGAGAAGACTCAATGACATGATTTTAAGGCTAAACAAACGCATAATTGCCTTCAATAGATCAATTGCATGTTTTGAACAAAAGTCGTGTTTGAAATGCGAAAATTGAAATCGTTTGAATTGATTTCGAATGATTATTGACTAAAAGTGACTCAATGACATGCTTTTAAGGCAATACAGACGCATAGTTTCGATAAAAATATCTAATGCAAATTATGCACGAAAGTCGTGGTTCAAGTACGAAAATAGATTTCGTTAGAATTGCTTTGAAATGATTTAATTTCTAGAAGAGACTCAATGACGTGATTTCAAGGCTAAACAATGGATAGTTTGCTTGAATATATCTATTGCAAGTTATGCACAAAAGTCTCGTTTAAAGAGCAAAAATAGAATTCGTTCGAATTGCTTTCAAATGATTTGATGACTAGAAGAGACTCAATGACATGATTTTAAGGCTAAAAGAATGCATAGTTCTCCTCAATGGTTGAATTGGAAGTTCTGAACGAAAGTCGTGTTTGAAGTGCCAAAAAATAGAATTCTTTCGAATTACTTTTAATTAATTTAATGACTAGAGAAGACTCAATGACATGATTTTAAGGCTAAACAAACGCATAATTGCCTTCAATAGATCAATTGCATGTTTTGCACAACAGTCGTGTTTGAAATGCGAAAATAGAAATCGTTTGAATTGATTTCAAATGATTTATTGACTAAAAGTGACTCAATGACATGCTTTTAAGGCAATACAAATTCATAGTTGCCATCAAAATATCTAATGCAAATTATGCACGAAAGTCGTGGTTCAAGTAGGAAAATAGATTTCGTTAGAATTGCTTTGAAATGATTTAATTTCTAGAAGAGACTCAATGACGTGATTTCAAGGCTTAACAATGGATAGTTTGCTTGAATATATCTATTGCAAGTTATGCACAAAAGTCTCGTTTAAAGAGCAAAAATAGAATTCGTTCGAATTGCTTTCAAATGATTTGATGACAAGAAGAGACTCAATGACATGATTTTAAGTCTAAAAGAATGCATAGTTCTCCTCAATGGTTGAATTGGAAGTTCTGAACGAAAGTTGTGTTTGAAGTGCCAAAAAATAGAATTCTTTCGAATTGGTTTTAATTAAGTTAATGACTAGAGAAGACTCAATGACATGATTTTCAGACTAAACAAACGCATAATTGCCTTCAGTAGATCAATTGCATGTTTTGCACAAAAGTCGTGTTTGACATGCGAAAAAAGAAATCGTTTGAATTGATTTCGATTGATTTATTGACTAAAAGTGACTCAATGACATGATTTTAAGGCTATACAAACGCATAGTTGCCATGAAAAGATGTAACGGAAATTATGCACGAAAGTCGTGGTTCAAGTACGAAAATAGATTTCGTTCGAATTGCTTTTAAATGATTTAATTTCAAGAAGAGACTCAATGACGTGATTTCAAGGCTAAACAATGGATAGTTTTCATGAATATATCAATTGCAAGTTATGCACAAAAGTCTCGTTTAAAGAGCAAAAATAGAATTCGTTCGAATTGCTTTCAAATGATTTGATGACTAGAAGAGACTCAATGATATGATTTTAAGGCTAAAAGAATGCATAGTTCTCCTCAATGGTTGAATTTGAAGTTCTGAACGAAAGTCATGTTTGAAGTGCAAAAAAATAGAATTCTTTCAAATTACTTTTAATTGATTTAATGACTAGAGAAGACTCAATGACATGATTTTAAGGCTGAACAAACCCATAATTGGCTTCAATATATCAATTGCATGTTTTGCACAAAAGTGGTGTTTGAAATGTGAAAATAGAAATCGTTTGAATTGATTTCGAATGATTTATTGACTAAAAGTGACTCAATGACATGATTTTAAGGCTATACAAACGCCTAGTTGCCATCAAAATATCCAATGCAAATTATGCACGAAAGTCGTGGTTCAAGTACGAAAACAGATTTCGTTAGAATTGGTTTGAAATGATTTAATTTCTAGAAGAGAATCAATGACGTGATTTCAAGGCTAAACAATGGATAGTTTGCTTGAATATATCTATTGCAAGTTATGCACAAAAGTCTCGTTTAAAGAGCAAAAATAGAATTCGTTCGAATTGCTTTCAAATGATTTGATGACTAGAAGAGACTCAATGACATGATTTTAAGGCTAAAAGAATGCATAGTTCTCCTCAATGGTTGAATTGGAAGTTCTGAACGAAAGTCGTGTTTGAAGTGCCAAAAAATAGAATTCTTTCGAATTACTTTTATTTGATTTAATGACTAGAGAAGACTCAATGTCATGATTTTAAGGCTAAACAAACGCATAATTGCCTTCAATAGATCAATTGCATGTTTTGCACAAAAGTCGTTTTTGAAATGTGAAAATAGAAATCATTTGAATTGATTTCGAATGATTTATTGACTAAAAGTGACTCCATGACATGATTTTAAGGCTATACAAACCCGTAGTTGCCGTCAAGAGATCTAATGCAAATTATGTACGAAAGTCGTGGTTCAAGTACGAAAATAGATTTCGTTAGAATTGCTTTGAAATTATTTAATTTCTAGAAGAGACTCAATGACGTGATTTCAAGGCTAAACAATGGATAGTTTGCTTGAATATATCTATTGCAAGTTATGCACAAAAGTCTCGTTTAAAGAGCAAAAATAGAATTTGTTCGAATTGCTTTCAAATGATTTGATGACTAGAAGAGACTCAATGATATGATTTTAAGGCTAAAAGAATGCATAGTTCTCCTCAATGGTTGAATTTGAAGTTCTGAACGAAAGTCATGTTTGAAGTGCAAAAAAATAGAATTCTTTCAAATTACTTTTAATTGATTTAATGACTAGAGAAGACTCAATGACATGATTTTAAGGCTAAACAAACTCATAATTGGCTTCAATATATCAATTGCATGTTTTGCACAAAAGTCGTGTTTGAAATGTGAAAATAGAAATCGTTTGAATTGATTTCGAATGATTTATTGACTAAAAGTGACTCAATGACATGATTTTAAGGCTATACAAACGCCTAGTTGCCATCAAAATATCCAATGCAAATTATGCACGAAAGTCGTGGTTCAAGTACGAAAACAGATTTCGTTAGAATTGGTTTGAAATGATTTAATTTCTAGAAGAGAATCAATGACGTGATTTCAAGGCTAAACAATGGATAGTTTGCTTGAATATATCTATTGCAAGTTATGCACAAAAGTCTCGTTTAAAGAGCAAAAATAGAATTCGTTCGAATTGCTTTCAAATGATTTGATGACTAGGAGAGACTCAATGACATGATTTTAAGGCTAAAAGAATGCATAGTTCTCCTCAATGGTTGAATTGGAAGTTCTGAACGAAAGTCGTGTTTGAAGTGCCAAAAAATAGAATTCTTTCGAATTACTTTTATTTCATTTAATGACTAGAGAAGACTCAATGACATGATTTTAAGGCTAAACAAACGCATAATTTCCTTCAATAGATCAATTGCATGTTTTGCACAAAAGTCGTGTTTGAAATGCGAAAATAGAAATCATTTGAATGGATTTCGAATGATTTACTGACTAAAAGTGACTCAATGACATGCTTTTAAGGCAATACAAACGCATAGTTGCCATCAAAATATCCAATGCAAATTATGCACGAAAGTCGTGGTTCAAGTACGAAAATAGATTTCGTTAGAATTGCTTTGAAATCATTTAATTTCTTGAAGAGAATCAATGACGTGATTTCAAGGCTAAACAATGGATAGTTTGCTTGAATATATCTGTTGCAAGTTATGCACAAAAGTCTCGTTTAAAGAGCAAAAATAGAATTCGTTCGAATTGCTTTCTAATGATTTGATGACTAGAAGAGACTCAATGACATGATTTTAAGGCTAGAAGAAGGCATAGTTGTCCTCAATGGTTGAATTTGAAGTTCTGAACGAAAGTCATGTTTGAAGTGCCAAAAAATAGAATTCTTTCGAATTACTTTTAATTGATTTAATGACTAGAGAAGACTCAATGACATGATTTTAAGGCCAAACAAACGCATAATTGCCTTCAATAGATCAATTGCATGTTTTGCACAAATGTCGTGTTTGAAATGCGAAAATAAAAATCGTTTGAATTGATTTCGAATGATTTATTGACTAAAAGTGACTCCATGACATGATTTTAAGGCTATACAAACCCGTAGTTGCCGTCAAGAGATCTAATGCAAATTATGTACGAAAGTCGTGGTTCAAGTACGAAAATAGATTTCGTTAGAATTGCTTTGAAATTATTTAATTTCTAGAAGAGACTCAATGACGTGATTTCAAGGCTAAACAATGGATAGTTTGCTTGAATATATCTATTGCAAGTTATGCACAAAAGTCTCGTTTAAAGAGCAAAAATAGAATTCGTTCGAATTGCTTTCAAATGATTTGATGACTAGAAGAGACTCAATGATATGATTTTAAGGCTAAAAGAATGCATAGTTCTCCTCAATGGTTGAATTTGAAGTTCAGAACGAAAGTCATGTTTGAAGTGCAAAAAAATAGAATTCTTTCAAATTACTTTTAATTGATTTAATGACTAGAGAAGACTCAATGACATGATTTTAAGGCTAAACAAACCCATAATTGGCTTCAATATATCAATTGCATGTTTTGCACAAAAGTGGTGTTTCAAATGTGAAAATAGAAATCGTTTGAATTGTTTTCGGATGATTTATTGACTAAAAGTGACTCAATGACATGATTTTAAGGCTATACAAACGCCTAGTTGCCATCAAAATATCCAATGCAAATTATGCACGAAAGTCGTGGTTCAAGTACGAAAACAGATTTCGTTAGAATTGGTTTGAAATGATTTAATTTCTAGAAGAGAATCAATGACGTGATTTCAAGGCTAAACAATGGATAGTTTGCTTGAATATATCTATTGCAAGTTATGCACAAAAGTCTCGTTTAAAGAGCAAAAATAGAATTCGTTCGAATTGCTTTCAAATGATTTGATGACTAGAAGAGACTCAATGACATGATTTTAAGGCTAAAAGAATGCATAGTTCTCCTCAATGGTTGAATTGGAAGTTCTGAACGAAAGTCGTGTTTGAAGTGCCAAAAAATAGAATTCTTTCGAATTACTTTTATTTGATTTAATGACTAGAGAAGACTCAATGACATGATTTTAAGGCTAAACAAACGCATAATTGCCTTCAATAGATCAATTGCATATTTTGCACAAAAGTCGTGTTTGAAATGTGAAAATAGAAATCATTTGAATTGATTTCGAATGATTTATTGACTAAAAGTGACTCAATGACATGATTTTAAGGCTATACAAACGCATAGTTGCCATCAAAAGATCTAATGCAAATTATGCAAGAAAGTCGTGGTTCAAGTACGAAAATAGATTTCGTTCGAATTGCTTTGAAATGATTTAATTTCTAGACGAGACTCAATGACGTGATTTCAAGGCTAAACAATGGATAGTTTGCTTGAATATATCTATTGCAAGTTATGCACAAAAGTCTCGTTTAAAGAGCAAAAATAGAATTCGTTCGAATTGCTTTCAAATGATTTGATGACTAGATGAGACTCAATGATATGATTTTAAGGCTAAAAGAATGCATAGTTCTCCTCAATGGTTGAATTTGAAGTTCTGAACGAAAGTCATGTTTGAAGTGCAAAAAAATAGAATTCTTTCAAATTACTTTTAATTGATTTAATGACTAGAGAAGACTCAATGACATGATTTTAATACTAAACAAACTCATAATTGGCTTCAATATATCAATTGCATGTTTTGCACAAAAGTCGTGTTTGAAATGTGAAAATAGAAATCGTTTGAATTGATTTCGAATGATTTATTGACTAAAAGTGACTCAATGACATGATTTTAAGGCTATACAAACGCGTAGTTGCCATCAAAATATCCAATGCAAATTATGCACGAAAGTCGTGGTTCAAGTACGAAAACAGATTTCGTTAGAATTGGTTTGAAATGATTTAATTTCTAGAAGAGACTCAATGACGTGATTTCAAGGCTAAACAATGGATAGTTTGCTTGAATATATCTATTGCAAGTTATGCACAAAAGTCTCGTTTAAAGAGCAAAAATAGAATTCGTTCGAATTGCTTTCAAATGATTTGATGACTAGAAGAGACTCAATGATATGATTTTAAGGCTAAAAGAATGCATAGTTCTCCTCAATGGTTGAATTTGAAGTTCTGAACGAAAGTCATGTTTGAAGTGCAAAAAAATAGAATTCTTTCAAATTACTTTTAATTGATTTAATGACTAGAGAAGACTCAATGACATGATTTTACGGCTAAACAAACTCATAATTGGCTTCAATATATCAATTGCATGTTTTGCACAAAAGTAGTGTTTGAAATGTGAAAATAGAAATCGTTTGAATTGATTTCGAATGATTTATTGACTAAAAGTGACTCAATGACATGATTTTAAGGCTATACAAACGCCTAGTTGCCATCAAAATATCCAATGCAAATTATGCACGAAAGTCGTGGTTCAAGTACGAAAACAGATTTCGTTAGAATTGGTTTGAAATGATTTAATTTCTAGAAGAGAATCAATGACGTGATTTCAAGGCTAAACAATGGATAGTTTGCTTGAATATATCTATTGCAAGTTATGCACAAAAGTCTCGTTTAAAGAGCAAAAATAGAATTCGTTCGAATTGCTTTCAAATGATTTGATGACTAGAAGAGACTCAATGACATGATTTTAAGGCTAAAAGAATGCATAGTTCTCCTCAATGGTTGAATTGGAAGTTCTGAACGAAAGTCGTGTTTGAAGTGCAAAAAAATAGATTTCTTTCGAATTACTTTTATTTGATTTAATGACTAGAGAAGACTCAATGACATGATTTTAAGGCTAAACAAACGCATAATTGCCTTCAATAGATCAATTGCATATTTTGCACAAAAGTCGTGTTTGAAATGTGAAAATAGAAATCATTTGAATTGATTTCGAATGATTTATTGACTAAAAGTGACTCAATGACATGATTTTAAGGCTATACAAACGCATAGTTGCCATCAAAAGATCTAATGCAAATTATGCAAGAAAGTCGTGGTTCAAGTACGAAAATAGATTTCGTTCGAATTGCTTTGAAATGATTTAATTTCTAGACGAGACTCAATGACGTGATTTCAAGGCTAAACAATGGATAGTTTGCTTGAATATATCTATTGCAAGTTATGCACAAAAGTCTCGTTTAAAGAGCAAAAATAGAATTCGTTCGAATTGCTTTCAAATGATTTGATGACTAGAAGAGACTCAATGATATGATTTTAAGGCTAAAAGAATGCATAGTTCTCCTCAATGGTTGAATTTGAAGTTCTGAACGAAAGTCATGTTTGAAGTGCAAAAAAATAGAATTCTTTCAAATTACTTTTAATTGATTTAATGACTAGAGAAGACTCAATGACATGATTTTAATACTAAACAAACTCATAATTGGCTTCAATATATCAATTGCATGTTTTGCACAAAAGTCGTGTTTGAAATGTGAAAATAGAAATCGTTTGAATTGATTTTGAATGATTTATTGACTAAAAGTGACTCAATGACATGATTTTAAGGCTATACAAACGCCTAGTTGCCATCAAAATATCCAATGCAAATTATGCACGAAAGTCGTGGTTCAAGTACGAAAACAGATTTCGTTAGAATTGCTTTGAAATTATTTAATTTCTAGAAGAGACTCAATGACGTGATTTCAAGGCTAAACAATGGATAGTTTGCTTGAATATATCTATTGCAATTTATGCACAAAAGTCTCGTTTAAAGAGCAAAAATAGAATTCGTTCGAATTGCTTTCAAATGATTTGATGACTAGAAGAGACTCAATGATATGATTTTAAGGCTAAAAGAATGCATAGTTCTCCTCAATGGTTGAATTTGAAGTTCTGAACGAAGGTCATGTTTGAAGTGCAAAAAAATAGAATTCTTTCAAATTACTTTTAATTGATTTAATGACTAGAGAAGACTCAATGACATGATTTTACGGCTAAAGAAACTCATAATTGGCTTCAATATATCAATTGCATGTTTTGCACAAAAGTCGTGTTTGAAATGTGAAAATAGAAATCGTTTGAATTGATTTCGAATGATTTATTGACTAAAAGTGACTCAATGACATGATTTTAAGGCTATACAAACGCCTAGTTGCCATCAAAATATCCAATGCAAATTATGCACGAAAGTCGTGGTTCAAGTACGAAAACAGATTTTGTTAGAATTGGTTTGAAATGATTTAATTTCTAGAAGAGAATCAATGACGTGATTTCAAGGCTAAACAATGGATAGTTTGCTTGAATATATCTATTGCAAGTTATGCACAAAAGTCTCGTTTAAAGAGCAAAAATAGAATTCGTTCGAATTGCTTTCAAATGATTTGATGACTAGAAGAGACTCAATGACATGATTTTAAGGCTAAAAGAATGCATAGTTCTCCTCAATGGTTGAATTGAAAGTTCTGAACGAAAGTCGTGTTTGAAGTGCCAAAAAATAGAATTCTTTCGAATTACTTTTAATTGATTTAATGACTAGAGAAGACTCAATGACATGATTTTAAGGCTAAACAAACTCATAATTGGCTTCAATATATCAATTGCATGTTTTGCACAAAAGTCGTGTTTGAAATGTGAAAATAGAAATCGTTTGAATTGATTTCGAATGATTTATTGACTAAAAGTGACTCAATGACATGATTTTAAGGCTATACAAACGCCTAGTTGCCATCAAAATATCCAATGCAAATTATGCACGAAAGTCGTGGTTCAAGTACGAAAACAGATTTCGTTAGAATTGGTTTGAAATGATTTAATTTCTAGAAGAGAATCAATGACGTGATTTCAAGGCTAAACAATGGATAGTTTGCTTGAATATATCTATTGCAAGTTATGCACAAAAGTCTCGTTTAAAGAGCAAAAATAGAATTCGTTCGAATTGCTTTCAAATGATTTGATGACTAGAAGAGACTCAATGACATGATTTTAAGGCTAGAAGAATGCATAGTTCTCCTCAATGGTTGAATTGGAAGTTCTGAACGAAAGTCATGTTTGAAGTGCCAAAAAATAGAATTCTTTCGAATTACTTTTAATTGATTTAATGACTAGAGAAGACTCAATGACATGATTTTAAGGCCAAACAAACGCATAATTGCCTTCAATAGATAAATTGCATGTTTTGCACAAAAGTCGTGTTTGAAATGCGAAAATAGAAATCGTTTGAATTGATTTCGAATGATTTATTGACTAAAAGTGACTCAATGACATGATTTTAAGGCTATACAAACCCGTAGTTGCCGTCAAGAGATCTAATGCAAATTATGTACGAAAGTCGTGGTTCAAGTACGAAAACAGATTTCGTTAGAATTGCTTTGAAATGATTTAATTTCTAGAAGAGACTCAATGACGTGATTTCAAGGCTAAACAATGGATAGTTTTCATGAATATATCAATTGCAAGTTATGCACAAAAGTCTCGTTTAAAGAGCAAAAATAGAATTCGTTCGAATTGCTTTCAAATGATTTGATGACTAGAAGAGACTCAATGACATGATTTTAAGGCTAAAAGAATGCATAGTTCTCCTCAATGGTTGAATTGGAAGTTCTGAACGAAAGTCGTGTTTGAAGTGCCAAAAAATAGAATTCTTTCGAATTACTTTTAATTGATTTAATGACTAGAGAAGACTCAATGACATGATTTTAAGGCTAAACAAACGCATAATTGCCTTCAATAGATCAATTGCATGTTTTGCACAAAAGTCGTGTTTGGAAATGTGAAAATAGAAATCATTTGAATTGATTTCGAATGATTTATTGACTAAAAGTGACTCAATGACATGATTTTAAGGCTATACAAACGCATTGTTGCCATCAAAATATCCAATGCAAATTATGCACGAAAGTCGTGGTTCAAGTACGAAAACAGATTTCGTTAGAATTGGTTTGAAATGATTTAATTTCTAGAAGAGACTCAATGACGTGATTTCAAGGCTAAACAATGGATAGTTTGCTTGAATATATCTATTGCAAGTTATGCACAAAAGTCTCGTTTAAAGAGCAAAAATAGAATTCGTTCGAATTGCTTTCAAATGATTTGATGACTAGAAGAGACTCAATGACATGATTTTAAGGCTAAAAGAATGCATAGTTCTCCTCAATGGTTGAATTGGAAGTTCTGAACGAAAGTCGTGTTTGAAGTGCCAAAAAATCGAATTCTTTCGAATTACTGTTAATTGATTTAATGACTAGAGAAGACTCAATGACATGATTTTAAGGCTAAACAAACGCATAATTTCCTTCAATAGATCAATTGCATGTTTTGCACAAAAGTCGTGTTTGAAATGCGAAAATAGAAATCATTTGAATGGATTTCGAATGATTTATTGACTAAAAGTGACTCAATGACATGCTTTTAAGGCAATACAAATGCATAGTTGCCATCAAAATATCTAATGCAAATTATGCACGAAAGTCGTGGTTCAAGTACGAAAATAGATTTCGTTAGAATTGCTTTGAAATGATTTAATTTCTAGAAGAGACTCAATGACGTGATTTCAAGGCTAAACAGTGGATAGGTTGCTTGAATATATCTATTGCAAGTTATGCACAAAAGTCTCGTTTAAAGAGCAAAAATAGAATTCATTCGAATTGCTTTCAAATGATTTGATGACTAGAAGAGACTCAATGACATGATTTTAAGTCTAAAAGAATGCATAGTTCTCCTCAATGGTTGAATCGGAAGTTCTAAACGAAAGTCGTGTTTGAAGTGCCAAAGAATAGAATTCTTTCGAATTACTTTTAATTGATTTAATGACTAGAGAAGACTCAATGACATGATTTGAAGGCTAAACAAACGCATAATTTCCTTCAATAGATCAATTGCATGTTTTGCACAAAAGTCGTGTTTGAAATGCGAAAATAGAGATCGTTTGAATTGATTTCGAATGATTTATTGACTACAAATGACTCAATGACATGATTTTAAGGCTATACAAACGCATAGTTGCCATGAAAAGATGTAACGGAAATTATGCACGACAGTCGTGGTTCAAGTACGAAAATAGATTTCGTTCGAATTGCTTTGAAATGATTTAATTTTTTGAAGAGACTCAATGACGTGATTTCAAGGCTAAACAATGGATAGTTTTCATGAATATATCAATTGCAAGTTATGCACAAAAGTCTCGTTTAAAGAGCAAAAATAGAATTCGTTCGAATTGCTTTCAAAGGATTTGATGACTAGAAGAGACTCAATGACATGATTTTAAGGCTAAAAGAATGCATAGTTCTCCTCAATGGTTGAATTGGAAGTTCTGAACGAAAGTCGTGTTTGATGTGCCAAAAAATAGAATTCTTTCGAATTACTTTTAATTGATTTAATGACTAGAGAAGACTCAATGACATGATTTTAAGGCTAAACAAACGCATAATTTCCTTCAATAGATCAATTGCATGTTTTGCACAAAAGTCGTGTTTGAAATGCGAAAATAGAAATCGTTTGAATTGATTTCGAATGATTTATTGACTAAAAGTGACTCAATGACATGCTTTTAAGGCAATACAAACGCATAGTTGCCATCAAAATATCTAATGCAAATTATGCACGAAAGTCGTGGTTCAAGTACGAAAATAGATTTCGTTAGAATTGCTTTGAAATGATTTAATTTCTAGAAGAGACTCAATGACGTGATTTCAAGGCTAAACAATGGATAGTTTGCTTGAATATATCTATTGCAAGTTATGCACAAAAGTCTCGTTTAAAGAGCAAAAATAGAATTCGTTCGAATTGCTTTCAAATGATTTGATGACTAGAAGAGACTCAGTGACATGATTTTAAGGCTAAAAGAATGCATAGTTCTCCTCAATGGTTGAATTTGAAGTTCTGAACGAAAGTCGTGTTTGAAGTGCAAAAAAATAGAATTCATTCAAATTACTTTTAATTGATTTAAAGACTAGAGAAGACTCAATGACATGATTTTAAGGCTAAACAAACTCATAATTGCCTTCAATATATCAATTGCATGTTTTGCACAAAAGTCGTGTTTGAAATGCGAAAGTAGAAATCGTTTGAATTGATTTCGAATGATTTATTGACTAAAAGTGACTCAATGACATGATTTTAAGGCTATATAAACGCATAGTTGCCATCAAAAGATCTAATGCAAATTATGCAAGAAAGTCATGGTTCAAGTTCGAAAATAGATTTCGTTCGGATTGCTTTGAAATGATTTAATTTCTAGAAGAGACTCAATGACGTGATTTCAACGCTAAACAATGGATAGTTTGCTTGAATATATCTATTGCAAGTTATGGACAAAAGTCTCATTTAAAGTGCAAAAATAGAATTCGTTCGAATTGCTTTCAAATGATTTGATGACTAGAAGAGACTCAATGACATGATTTTAAGGCTAAGAGAATGCATAGTTCTCCTCAATGGTTGAATTGGAAGTTCTGAACGAAAGTCGTGTTTGAAGTGCCAAAAAATAGAATTCTTTCGAATTACTTTTAATTAATTTAATGACTAGAGAAGACTCAATGACATGATTTTAAGGCTAAACAAACACATAATTGCCTTCAATAGATCAATTGCATGTTTTGCACAAAAGTCGTGTTTGAAATGCAAAAATAGAAATCGTTTGAATTGATTTCGAATGATTTATTGACTAAAAGTGACTCAATGACATGATTTTAAGGCTATACAAACGCATAGTTGCCATCAAAAGATCTAATGCAAATTCTGCAAGAAAGTTGTGGTTCAAGTACGAAAATAGATTTCGTTCGAATTGCTTTGAAATGATTTAATTTCTAGAAGAGACTCAATGACGTGATTTCAAGGGTAAACAATGTATAGTTTGCTTGAATATATCTATTGCAAGTTATGCACAAAAGTTTCGTTTAAAGAGCAAAAATAGAATTCCTTCGAATTGCTTTCAAATGATTTGATGACTAGAATAGACTCAATGACATGATTTTAACGCTAAAATAATGTATTGTTCTCCTCAATGGTTGAATTTGAAGTTCTGAACGAAAGTCGTGTTTGAAGTGCCAAAAAATAGAATTCTTTCGAATTACTTTTAATTGATTTAATGAATAGAGAAGACTCAATGACATGATTTTAAGGCTAAGCAAACGCATAATTGCCTTCAATAGATCAATTGCATGTTTTGCACAAAAGTCGTGTTTGAAATGCGAAAAGAGAAATCGTTTGAATTGATTTCGAATGATTTACTGACTAAAAGTGACTCAATGACATGATTTTAAGGCTATACAAACGCATAGTTGCCATCAAAAGATCTAATGCAAATTATGCAAGAAAGTCATGGTTCAAGTTCGAAAATAGATTTCGTTCGGATTGCTTTGAAATGATTTAATTTCTAGAAGAGACTCAATGACGTGATTTCAAGGGTAAACAATGGATAGTTTGCTTGAATATATCTATTGCAAGTTATGCACAAAAGTCTCGTTTAAAGAGCAAAAATAGAATTCGTTCGAATTGCTTTCAAATGATTTGATGACAAGAAGAGACTCAATGACATGATTTTAAGTCTTAAAGAATGCATAGTTCTCCTCAATGGTTGAATCGGAAGTTCTAAACGAAAGTCGTGTTTGAAGTGCCAAAGAATAGAATTCTTTCCAATTACTTTTAATTGATTTAATGACTAGAGAAGACTCAATGACATGATTTGAAGGCTAAACAAACGCATAATTTCCTTCAATAGATCAATTGCATGTTTTGCACAAAAGTCGTGTTTGAAATGCGAAAATAGAAATCGTTTGAATTGATTTCGAATGATTTATTGACTAAAAGTGACTGAATGACATGATTTTAAGGCTATACAAACGCATAGTTGCCATCAAAAGATCTAATGCAAATTATGCAAGAAAGTTGTGGTTCAAGTACGAAAATAGATTTCGTTCGAATTGCTTTGAAATGATTTAATTTCTAGAAGAGAGTCAATGACGTGATTTCAAGGGTAAACAATGGATAGTTTGCTTGAATATATCTATTGCAAGTTATGCACAAAAGTCTCGTTTAAAGAGCAAAAATAGAATTCCTTCGAATTGCTTTCAAATGATTTGATGTCTAGAAGAGACTCAATGACATGATTTTAAGGCTAAAAGAATGCATAGTTCACCTCAATGGTTGAATTGGAAGTTCTGAACGAAAGTCGTGTTTGAAGTGCCAAAAAATAGAATTCTTTCGAATTACTTTTAATTGATTTAATGACTAGAGAAGACTCAATGACATGATTTTAAGGCTAAACAAACGCATAATTTCCTTCAATAGATCAATTGCATGTTTTGCACAAAAGTCGTGTTTGAAATGCGAAAATAGAAATCGTTTGAATTGATTTCGAATGATTTATTGACTAAAAGTGACTCAATGACATGCTTTTAAGGCAATACAAACGCATAGTTGCCATCAAAATATCTAATGCAAATTATGCACGAAAGTCGTGGTTCAAGTACGAAAATAGATTTCGTTCGAATTGCTTTGAAATGATTTAATTTTTTGAAGAGACTCAATGACGTGATTTCAAGGCTAACAATGGATAGTTTTCATGAATATATCAATTGCAAGTTATGCACAAAAGTCTCATTTAAAGTGCAAAAATAGAATTCGTTCGAATTGCTTTCAAATGATTTGATGACTAGAAGAGACTTAATGACATGATTTTAAGGCTAAAAGAATGCATAGTTCTCCTCAATGGTTGAATTGGAAGTTCTGAACGAAAGTCGTGTTTGAAGTGCCAAAAAATAGAATTCTTTCGAATTACTTTTAATTAATTTAATGACTAGAGAAGACTCAATGACATGATTTTAAAGCTAAACAAATGCATAGTTCTCCTCAACGGTTGAATTGGAAGTTCTGAACGAAAGTCGTGTTTGAAGTGCCAAAAAATAGAATTCTTTCGAATTACTTTTAATTGATTTAATGACTAGAGAAGACTCAATGACATGATTTTAAGGCTAAACAAACGCATAATTTCCTTCAATAGATCAATTGCATGTTTTGCACAAAAGTCGTGTTTGAAATGCGAAAATAGAAATCGTTTGAATTGATTTCGAATGATTTATTGACTACAAATGACTCAATGACATGATTTTAAGGCTATACAAACGCATAGTTGCCATGAAAAGATGTAACGGAAATTATGCACGACAGTCGTGGTTCAAGTACGAAAATAGATTTCGTTCGAATTGCTTTGAAATGATTTAATTTTTTGAAGAGACTCAATGACGTGATTTCAAGGCTAAACAATGGATAGTTTTCATGAATATATCAATTGCAAGTTATGCACAAAAGTCTCGTTTAAAGAGCAAAAATAGAATTCGTTCGAATTGCTTTCAAATGATTTGATGACTAGAAGAGACTCAATGACATGATTTTAAGTCTAAAAGAATGCATAGTTCTCCTCAATGGTTGAATCGGAAGTTCTAAACGAAAGTCGTGTTTGAAGTGCCAAAGAATAGAATTCTTTCCAATTACTTTTAATTGTTTTAATGACTAGAGAAGACTCAATGACATGATTTGAAGGCTAAACAAACGCATAATTTCCTTCAATAGATCAATTGCATGTTTTGCACAAAAGTCGTGTTTGAAATGCGAAAATAGAAATCGTTTGAATTGATTTCGAATGATTTATTGACTAAAAGTGACTCAATGACATGCTTTTAAGGCTATACAAACGCCTAGTTGCCATCAAAATATCCAATGCAAATTATGCACGAAAGTCGTGGTTCAAGTACGAAAACAGATTTCGTTAGAATTGGTTTGAAATGATTTAATTTCTAGAAGAGAATCAATGACGTGATTTCAAGGCTAAACAATGGATAGTTTGCTTGAATATATCTATTGCAAGTTATGCACAAAAGTCTCGTTTAAAGAGCAAAAATAGAATTCGTTCGAATTGCTTTCAAATGATTTGATGACTAGAAGAGACTCAATGACATGATTTTAAGGCTAAAAGAATGCATAGTTCTCCTCAATGGTTGAATTGGAAGTTCTGAACGAAAGTCGTGTTTGAAGTGCCAAAAAATAGAATTCTTTCGAATTACTTTTAATTGATTTAATGACTAGAGAAGACTCAATGACATGATTTTAAGGCTAAACAAACGCATAATTTCCTTCAATAGATCAATTGCATGTTTTGCACAAAAGTCGTGTTTGAAATGCGAAAATAGAAATCGTTTGAATTGATTTCGAATGATTTATTGACTAAAAGTGACTCAATGACATGCTTTTAAGGCAATACAAACGCATAGTTGCCATCAAAATATCTAATGCAAATTATGCACGAAAGTCGTGGTTCAAGTACGAAAATAGATTTCGTTAGAATTGCTTTGAAATGATTTAATTTCTAGAAGAGACTCAATGACGTGATTTCAAGGGTAAACAATGGATAGTTTGCTTGAATATATCTATTGCAAGTTATGCACAAAAGTCTCGTTTAAAGAGCAAAAATAGAATTCGTTCGAATTGCTTTCAAATGATTTGATGACTAGAAGAGACTCAGTGACATGATTTTAAGGCTAAAAGAATGCATAGTTCTCCTCAATGGTTGAATTTGAAGTTCTGAACGAAAGTCGTGTTTGAAGTGCAAAAAAATAGAATTCATTCAAATTACTTTTAATTGATTTAAAGACTAGAGAAGACTCAATGACATGATTTTAAGGCTAAACAAACTCATAATTGCCTTCAATATATCAATTGCATGTTTTGCACAAAAGTCGTGTTTGAAATGCGAAAAGAGAAATCGTTTGAATTGATTTCGAATGATTTACTGACTAAAAGTGACTCAATGACATGATTTTAAGGCTATACAAACGCATAGTTGCCATCAAAAGATCTAATGCAAATTATGCAAGAAAGTCATGGTTCAAGTTCGAAAATAGATTTCGTTCGGATTGCTTTGAAATGATTTAATTTCTAGAAGAGACTCAATGACGTGATTTCAACGCTAAACAATGGATAGTTTGCTTGAATATATCTATTGCAAGTTATGCACAAAAGTCTCGTTTAAAGAGCAAAAATAGAATTCGTTCGAATTGCTTTCAAATGATTTGATGACAAGAAGAGACTCAATGACATGATTTTAAGTCTTAAAGAATGCATAGTTCTCCTCAATGGTTGAATCGGAAGTTCTAAACGAAAGTCGTGTTTGAAGTGCCAAAGAATAGAATTCTTTCCAATTACTTTTAATTGATTTAATGACTAGAGAAGACTCAATGACATGATTTGAAGGCTAAACAAACGCATAATTTCCTTCAATAGATCAATTGCATGTTTTGCACAAAAGTCGTGTTTGAAATGCGAAAATAGAAATCGTTTGAATTGATTTCGAATGATTTATTGACTAAAAGTGACTGAATGACATGATTTTAAGGCTATACAAACGCATAGTTGCCATCAAAAGATCTAATGCAAATTATGCAAGAAAGTTGTGGTTCAAGTACGAAAATAGATTTCGTTCGAATTGCTTTGAAATGATTTAATTTCTAGAAGAGAGTCAATGACGTGATTTCAAGGGTAAACAATGGATAGTTTGCTTGAATATATCTATTGCAAGTTATGCACAAAAGTCTCGTTTAAAGAGCAAAAATAGAATTCCTTCGAATTGCTTTCAAATGATTTGATGTCTAGAAGAGACTCAATGACATGATTTTAAGGCTAAAAGAATGCATAGTTCACCTCAATGGTTGAATTGGAAGTTCTGAACGAAAGTCGTGTTTGAAGTGCCAAAAAATAGAATTCTTTCGAATTACTTTTAATTGATTTAATGACTAGAGAAGACTCAATGACATGATTTTAAGGCTAAACAAACGCATAATTTCCTTCAATAGATCAATTGCATGTTTTGCACAAAAGTCGTGTTTGAAATGCAAAAATAGAAATCGTTTGAATTGATTTCGAATGATTTATTGACTAAAAGTGACTCAATGACATGATTTTAAGGCTATACAAACGCATAGTTGCCATCAAAAGATCTAATGCAAATTCTGCAAGAAAGTTGTGGTTCAAGTACGAAAATAGATTTCGTTCGAATTGCTTTGAAATGATTTAATTTCTAGAAGAGACTCAATGACGTGATTTCAAGGGTAAACAATGGATAGTTTGCTTGAATATATCTATTGCAAGTTATGCACAAAAGTTTCGTTTAAAGAGCAAAAATAGAATTCCTTCGAATTGCTTTCAAATGATTTGGTGACTAGAAGAGACTCAATGACATGATTTTAACGCTAAAATAATGTATTGTTCTCCTCAATGGTTGAATTTGAAGTTCTGAACGAAAGTCGTGTTTGAAGTGCCAAAAAATAGAATTCTTTCGAATTACTTTTAATTGATTTAATGAATAGAGAAGACTCAATGACATGATTTTAAGGCTAAGCAAACGCATAATTGCCTTCAATAGATCAATTGCATGTTTTGCACAAAAGTCGTGTTTGAAATGCGAAAAGAGAAATCGTTTGAATTGATTTCGAATGATTTACTGACTAAAAGTGACTCAATGACATGATTTTAAGGCTATACAAACGCATAGTTGCCATCAAAAGATCTAATGCAAATTATGCAAGAAAGTCATGGTTCAAGTTCGAAAATAGATTTCGTTCGGATTGCTTTGAAATGATTTAATTTCTAGAAGAGACTCAATGACGTGATTTCAAGGGTAAACAATGGATAGTTTGCTTGAATATATCTATTGCAAGTTATGCACAAAAGTCTCGTTTAAAGAGCAAAAATAGAATTCGTTCGAATTGCTTTCAAATGATTTGATGACAAGAAGAGACTCAATGACATGATTTTAAGTCTTAAAGAATGCATAGTTCTCCTCAATGGTTGAATCGGAAGTTCTAAACGAAAGTCGTGTTTGAAGTGCCAAAGAATACAATTCTTTCCAATTACTTTTAATTGATTTAATGACTAGAGAAGACTCAATGACATGATTTGAAGGCTAAACAAACGCATAATTTCCTTCAATAGATCAATTGCATGTTTTGCACAAAAGTCGTGTTTGAAATGCGAAAATAGAAATCGTTTGAATTGATTTCGAATGATTTATTGACTAAAAGTGACTGAATGACATGATTTTAAGGCTATACAAACGCATAGTTGCCATCAAAAGATCTAATGCAAATTATGCAAGAAAGTTGTGGTTCAAGTACGAAAATAGATTTCGTTCGAATTGCTTTGAAATGATTTAATTTCTAGAAGAGAGTCAATGACGTGATTTCAAGGGTAAACAATGGATAGTTTGCTTGAATATATCTATTGCAAGTTATGCACAAAAGTCTCGTTTAAAGAGCAAAAATAGAATTCCTTCGAATTGCTTTCAAATGATTTGATGTCTAGAAGAGACTCAATGACATGATTTTAAGGCTAAAAGAATGCATAGTTCACCTCGATGGTTGAATTGGAAGTTCTGAACGAAAGTCGTGTTTGAAGTGCCAAAAAATAGAATTCTTTCGAATTACTTTTAATTGATTTAATGACTAGAGAAGACTCAATGACATGATTTTAAGGCTAAACAAACGCATAATTTCCTTCAATAGATCAATTGCATGTTTTGCACAAAAGTCGTGTTTGAAATGCGAAAATAGAAATCGTTTGAATTGATTTCGAATGATTTATTGACTAAAAGTGACTCAATGACATGCTTTTAAGGCAATACAAACGCATAGTTGCCATCAAAATATCTAATGCAAATTATGCACGAAAGTCGTGGTTCAAGTACGAAAATAGATTTCGTTCGAATTGCTTTGAAATGATTTAATTTTTTGAAGAGACTCAATGACGTGATTTCAAGGCTAAACAATGGATAGTTTTCATGAATATATCAATTGCAAGTTATGCACAAAAGTCTCATTTAAAGTGCAAAAATAGAATTCGTTCGAATTGCTTTCAAATGATTTGATGACTAGAAGAGACTTAATGACATGATTTTAAGGCTAAAAGAATGCATAGTTCTCCTCAATGGTTGAATTGGAAGTTCTGAACGAAAGTCGTGTTTGAAGTGCCAAAAAATAGAATTCTTTCGAATTACTTTTAATTAATTTAATGACTAGAGAAGACTCAATGACATGATTTTAAGGCTAAACAAATGCATAATTGCCTTCAATAGATCAATGGCATGTTTTGCACAAAAGTCGTGTTTGAAATGCGAAAAGAGAAATCGTTTGAATTGATTTCGAATGATTTACTGACTAAAAGTGACTCAATGACATGATTTTAAGGCTATACAAACGCATAGTTGCCATCAAAAGATCTAATGCAAATTGTGCAAGAAAGTCGTGGTTCAAGTACGAAAATAGATTTCGTTCGAATTGCTTTGAAATGATTTAATTTCTAGAAGAGACTCAATGACGTGATTTCAAGGGTAAACAATGGATAGTTTGCTTGAATATATCTATTGCAAGTTATGCACAAAAGTCTCGTTTAAAGAGCAAAAATAGAATTCCTTCGAATTGCTTTCAAATGATTTGATGACTAGAAGAGACTCAATGACATGATTTTAACGCTAAAATAATGTATAGTTCTCCTCAATGGTTGAATTTGAATTTCTGAACGAAAGTCGTGTTTGAAGTGCCAAAAAATAGAATTCTTTCGAATTACTTTTAATTGATTTAATGACTAGAGAAGACTCAATGACATGATTTTAAGGCTAAGCAAACGCATAATTGCCTTCAATAGATCAATTGCATGTTTTGCACAAAAGTCGTGTTTGAAATGCGAAAAGAGAAATCGTTTGAATTGATTTCAAATGATTTACTGACTAAAAGTGACTCAATGACATGATTTTAAGGCTATACAAACGCATAGGTGCCATCAAAAGATCTAATGCAAATTATGCAAGAAAGTCATGGTTCAAGTTCGAAAATAGATTTCGTTCGGATTGCTTTGAAATGATTTAATTTCTACAAGAGACTCAATGACGTGATTTCAAGGGTAAACAATGGATAGTTTGCTTGAATATATCTATTGGAAGTTATGCACAAAAGTCTCGTTTAAAGAGCAAAAATAGAATTCGTTCGAATTGCTTTCAAATGATTTGATGACAAGAAGAGACTCAATGACATGATTTTAAGTCTAAAAGAATGCATAGTTCTCCTCAATGGTTGAATCGGAAGTTGTAAACGAAAGTCGTGTTTGAAGTGCCAAAGAATAGAATTCTTTCCAATTACTTTTAATTGATTTAATGACTAGAGAAGACTCAATGACATGATTTGAAGGCTAAACAAACGCATAATTTCCTTCAATAGATCAATTGCATGTTTTGCACAAAAGTCGTGTTTGAAATGCGAAAATAGAAATCGTTTGAATTGATTTCGAATGATTTATTGACTAAAAGTGACTCAATGACATGCTTTTAAGGCAATACAAACGCATAGTTGCCATCAAAATATCTAATGCAAATTATGCACGAAAGTCGTGGTTCAAGTACGAAAATAGATTTCGTTCGAATTGCTTTGAAATGATTTAATTTTTTGAAGAGACTCAATGACGTGATTTCAAGGCTAAACAATGGATAGTTTTCATGAATATATCAATTGCAAGTTATGCACAAAAGTCTCATTTAAAGTGCAAAAATAGAATTCGTTCGAATTGCTTTCAAATGATTTGATGACTAGAAGAGACTTAATGACATGATTTTAAGGCTAAAAGAATGCATAGTTCTCCTCAATGGTTGAATTGGAAGTTCTGAACGAAAGTCGTGTTTGAAGTGCCAAAAAATAGAATTCTTTCGAATTACTTTTAATTAATTTAATGACTAGAGAAGACTCAATGACATGATTTTAAGGCTAAACAAATGCATAATTGCCTTCAATAGATCAATGGCATGTTTTGCACAAAAGTCGTGTTTGAAATGCGAAAAGAGAAATCGTTTGAATTGATTTCGAATGATTTACTGACTAAAAGTGACTCAATGACATGATTTTAAGGCTATACAAACGCATAGTTGCCATCAAAAGATCTAATGCAAATTGTGCAAGAAAGTCGTGGTTCAAGTACGAAAATAGATTTCGTTCGAATTGCTTTGAAATGATTTAATTTCTAGAAGAGACTCAATGACGTGATTTCAAGGGTAAACAATGGATAGTTTGCTTGAATATATCTATTGCAAGTTATGCACAAAAGTCTCGTTTAAAGAGCAAAAATAGAATTCCTTCGAATTGCTTTCAAATGATTTGATGACTAGAAGAGACTCAATGACATGATTTTAACGCTAAAATAATGTATAGTTCTCCTCAATGGTTGAATTTGAATTTCTGAACGAAAGTCGTGTTTGAAGTGCCAAAAAATAGAATTCTTTCGAATTACTTTTAATTGATTTAATGACTAGAGAAGACTCAATGACATGATTTTAAGGCTAAGCAAACGCATAATTGCCTTCAATAGATCAATTGCATGTTTTGCACAAAAGTCGTGTTTGAAATGCGAAAAGAGAAATCGTTTGAATTGATTTCAAATGATTTACTGACTAAAAGTGACTCAATGACATGATTTTAAGGCTATACAAACGCATAGGTGCCATCAAAAGATCTAATGCAAATTATGCAAGAAAGTCATGGTTCAAGTTCGAAAATAGATTTCGTTCGGATTGCTTTGAAATGATTTAATTTCTACAAGAGACTCAATGACGTGATTTCAAGGGTAAACAATGGATAGTTTGCTTGAATATATCTATTGGAAGTTATGCACAAAAGTCTCGTTTAAAGAGCAAAAATAGAATTCGTTCGAATTGCTTTCAAATGATTTGATGACAAGAAGAGACTCAATGACATGATTTTAAGTCTAAAAGAATGCATAGTTCTCCTCAATGGTTGAATCGGAAGTTGTAAACGAAAGTCGTGTTTGAAGTGCCAAAGAATAGAATTCTTTCCAATTACTTTTAATTGATTTAATGACTAGAGAAGACTCAATGACATGATTTGAAGGCTAAACAAACGCATAATTTCCTTCAATAGATCAATTGCATGTTTTGCACAAAAGTCGTGTTTGAAATGCGAAAATAGAAATCGTTTGAATTGATTTCGAATGATTTATTGACTAAAAGTGACTCAATGACATGCTTTTAAGGCAATACAAACGCATAGTTGCCATCAAAATATCTAATGCAAATTATGCACGAAAGTCGTGGTTCAAGTACGAAAATAGATTTCGTTCGAATTGCTTTGAAATGATTTAATTTTTTGAAGAGACTCAATGACGTGATTTCAAGGCTAAACAATGGATAGTTTTCATGAATATATCAATTGCAAGTTATGCACAAAAGTCTCATTTAAAGTGCAAAAATAGAATTCGTTCGAATTGCTTTCAAATGATTTGATGACTAGAAGAGACTTAATGACATGATTTTAAGGCTAAAAGAATGCATAGTTCTCCTCAATGGTTGAATTGGAAGTTCTGAACGAAAGTCGTGTTTGAAGTGCCAAAAAATAGAATTCTTTCGAATTACCTTTAATTAATTTAATGACTAGAGAAGACTCAATGACATGATTTTAAGGCTAAACAAATGCATAGTTCTCCTCATTGGTTGAATTGGAAGTTCTGAACGAAAGTCGTGTTTGAAGTGCCAAAAAATAGAATTCTTTCGAATTACTTTTAATTGATTTAATGACTAGAGAAGACTCAATGACATGATTTTAAGGCTAAACAAACGCATAATTTCCTTCAATAGATCAATTGCATGTTTTGCACAAAAGTCGTGTTTGAAATGCGAAAATAGAAATCGTTTGAATTGATTTCGAATGATTTATTGACTAAAAGTGACTCAATGACATGCTTTTAAGGCAATACAAACGCATAGTTGCCATCAAAATATCTAATGCAAATTATGCACGAAAGTCGTGGTTCAAGTACGAAAATAGATTTCGTTCGAATTGCTTTGAAATGATTTAATTTTTTGAAGAGACTCAATGACGTGATTTCAAGGCTAAACAATGGATAGTTTTCATGAATATATCAATTGCAAGTTATGCACAAAAGTCTCATTTCAAGTGCAAAAATAGAATTCGTTCGAATTGCTTTCAAATGATTTGATGACTAGAAGAGACTTAATGACATGATTTTCAGGCTAAAAGAATGCATAGTTCTCCTCAATGGTTGAATTGGAAGTTCTGAACGAAAGTCGTGTTTGAAGTGCCAAAAAATAGAATTCTTTCGAATTACTTTTAATTAATTTAATGACTAGAGAAGACTCAATGACATGATTTTAAGGCTAAACAAATGCATAATTGCCTTCAATAGATCAATGGCATGTTTTGCACAAAAGTCGTGTTTGAAATGCGAAAAGAGAAATCGTTTGAATTGATTTCGAATGATTTACTGACTAAAAGTGACTCAATGACATGATTTTAAGGCTATACAAACGCATAGTTGCCATCAAAAGATCTAATGCAAATTGTGCAAGAAAGTCGTGGTTCAAGTACGAAAATAGATTTCGTTCGAATTGCTTTGAAATGATTTAATTTCTAGAAGAGACTCAATGACGTGATTTCAAGGGTAAACAATGGATAGTTTGCTTGAATATATCTATTGCAAGTTATGCACAAAAGTCTCGTTTAAAGAGCAAAAATAGAATTCCTTCGAATTGCTTTCAAATGATTTGATGACTAGAAGAGACTCAATGACATGATTTTAACGCTAAAATAATGTATAGTTCTCCTCAATGGTTGAATTTGAATTTCTGAACGAAAGTCGTGTTTGAAGTGCCAAAAAATAGAATTCTTTCGAATTACTTTTAATTGATTTAATGACTAGAGAAGACTCAATGACATGATTTTAAGGCTAAGCAAACGCATAATTGCCTTCAATAGATCAATTGCATGTTTTGCACAAAAGTCGTGTTTGAAATGCGAAAAGAGAAATCGTTTGAATTGATTTCAAATGATTTACTGACTAAAAGTGACTCAATGACATGATTTTAAGGCTATACAAACGCATAGTTGCCATCAAAAGATCTAATGCAAATTATGCAAGAAAGTCATGGTTCAAGTTCGAAAATAGATTTCGTTCGGATTGCTTTGAAATGATTTAATTTCTACAAGAGACTCAATGACGTGATTTCAAGGGTAAACAATGGATAGTTTGCTTGAATATATCTATTGGAAGTTATGCACAAAAGTCTCGTTTAAAGAGCAAAAATAGAATTCGTTCGAATTGCTTTCAAATGATTTGATGACAAGAAGAGACTCAATGACATGATTTTAAGTCTAAAAGAATGCATAGTTCTCCTCAATGGTTGAATCGGAAGTTCTAAACGAAAGTCGTGTTTGAAGTGCCAAAGAATAGAATTCTTTCCAATTACTTTTAATTGATTTAATGACTAGAGAAGACTCAATGACATGATTTGAAGGCTAAACAAACGCATAATTTCCTTCAATAGATCAATTGCATGTTTTGCACAAAAGTCGTGTTTGAAATGCGAAAATAGAAATCGTTTGAATTGATTTCGAATGATTTATTGACTAAAAGTGACTCAATGACATGCTTTTAAGGCAATACAAACGCATAGTTGCCATCAAAATATCTAATGCAAATTATGCACGAAAGTCGTGGTTCAAGTACGAAAATAGATTTCGTTCGAATTGCTTTGAAATGATTTAATTTTTTGAAGAGACTCAATGACGTGATTTCAAGGCTAAACAATGGGTAGTTTTCATGAATATATCAATTGCAAGTTATGCACAAAAGTCTCATTTAAAGTGCAAAAATAGAATTCGTTCGAATTGCTTTCAAATGATTTGATGACTAGAAGAGACTTAATGACATGATTTTAAGGCTAAAAGAATGCATAGTTCTCCTCAATGGTTGAATTGGAAGTTCTGAACGAAAGTCGTGTTTGAAGTGCCAAAAAATAGAATTCTTTCGAATTACTTTTAATTAATTTAATGACTAGAGAAGACTCAATGACATGATTTTAAGGCTAAACAAATGCATAGTTCTCCTCATTGGTTGAATTGGAAGTTCTGAACGAAAGTCGTGTTTGAAGTGCCAAAAAATAGAATTCTTTCGAATTACTTTTAATTGATTTAATGACTAGAGAAGACTCAATGACATGATTTTAAGGCTAAACAAACGCATAATTTCCTTCAATAGATCAATTGCATGTTTTGCACAAAAGTCGTGTTTGAAATGCGAAAATAGAAATCGTTTGAATTGATTTCGAATGATTTATTGACTAAAAGTGACTCAATGACATGCTTTTAAGGCAATACAAACGCATAGTTGCCATCAAAATATCTAATGCAAATTATGTACGAAAGTCGTGGTTCAAGTACGAAAATAGATTTCGTTCGAATTGCTTTGAAATGATTTAATTTTTTGAAGAGACTCAATGACGTGATTTCAAGGCTAAACAATGGATAGTTTTCATGAATATATCAATTGCAAGTTATGCACAAAAGTCTCATTTAAAGTGCAAAAATAGAATTCGTTCGAATTGCTTTCAAATGATTTGATGACTAGAAGAGACTTAATGACATGATTTTCAGGCTAAAAGAATACATAGTTCTCCTCAATGGTTGAATTGGAAGTTCTGAACGAAAGTCGTGTTTGAAGTGCCAAAAAATAGAATTCTTTCGAATTACTTTTAATTAATTTAATGACTAGAGAAGACTCAATGACATGATTTTAAGGCTAAACAAATGCATAATTGCCTTCAATAGATCAATGGCATGTTTTGCACAAAAGTCGTGTTTGAAATGCGAAAAGAGAAATCGTTTGAATTGATTTCGAATGATTTACTGACTAAAAGTGACTCAATGACATGATTTTAAGGCTATACAAACGCATAGTTGCCATCAAAAGATCTAATGCAAATTGTGCAAGAAAGTCGTGGTTCAAGTACGAAAATAGATTTCGTTCGAATTGCTTTGAAATGATTTAATTTCTAGAAGAGACTCAATGACGTGATTTCAAGGGTAAACAATGGATAGTTTGCTTGAATATATCTATTGCAAGTTATGCACAAAAGTCTCGTTTAAAGAGCAAAAATAGAATTCCTTCGAATTGCTTTCAAATGATTTGATGACTAGAAGAGACTCAATGACATGATTTTAACGCTAAAATAATGTATAGTTCTCCTCAATGGTTGAATTTGAATTTCTGAACGAAAGTCGTGTCTGAAGTGCCAAAAAATAGAATTCTTTCGAATTACTTTTAATTGATTTAATGACTAGAGAAGACTCAATGACATGATTTTAAGGCTAAGCAAACGCATAATTGCCTTCAATAGATCAATTGCATGTTTTGCACAAAAGTCGTGTTTGAAATGCGAAAAGAGAAATCGTTTGAATTGATTTCGAATGATTTACTGACTAAAAGTGACTCAATGACATGATTTTAAGGCTATACAAACGCATAGTTGCCATCAAAAGATCTAATGCAAATTATGCAAGAAAGTCATGGTTCAAGTTCGAAAATAGATTTCGTTTGGATTGCTTTGAAATGATTTAATTTCTACAAGAGACTCAATGACGTGATTTCAAGGGTAAACAATGGATAGTTTGCTTGAATATATCTATTGGAAGTTATGCACAAAAGTCTCGTTTAAAGAGCAAAAATAGAATTCGTTCGAATTGCTTTCAAATGATTTGATGACAAGAAGAGACTCAATGACATGATTTTAAGTCTAAAAGAATGCATAGTTCTCCTCAATGGTTGAATCGGAAGTTCTAAACGAACGTCGTGTTTGAAGTGCCAAAGAATAGAATTCTTTCCAATTACTTTTAATTGATTTAATGACTAGAGAAGACTCAATGACATGATTTGAAGGCTAAACAAACGCATAATTTCCTTCAATAGATCAATTGCATGTTTTGCACAAAAGTCGTGTTTGAAATGCGAAAATAGAAATCGTTTGAATTGATTTCGAATGATTTATTGACTAAAAGTGACTCAATGACATGATTTTAAGGCTATACAAACGCATAGTTGCCATCAAAACATCTAATGCAAATTATGCAAGAAAGTTGTGGTTCAAGTACGAAAATAGATTTCGTTCGAATTGCTTTGAAATGATTTAATTTCTAGAAGAGACTCAATGACGTGATTTCAAGGGTAAACAATGGATAGTTTGCTTGAATATATCTATTGCAAGTTATGCACAAAAGTCTCGTTTAAAGAGCAAAAATAGAATTCCTCCGAATTGCTTTCAAATGATTTGATGACTAGAAGAGACTCAATGACGTGATTTCAAGGCTAAACAATGGATAGTTTGCTTGAATATATCTACTGCAAGTTATGCACAAAAGTCTCATGATTTGATGACTAGAAGAGACTCAATGACATGATTTTAAGGCTAAAAGAATGCATAGTTCTCCTCAATGGTTGAATTGGAAGTTCTGAACGAAAGTCGTGTTTGAAGTGCAAAAAAATGGAATTCTTTCGAATTAGTTTTAATTGATTTAATGACTAGAGAAGACTCGATGATATGATTTTAAGTCTAAACAAACGCATAATTTCTTTCAATAGATCAATTGCATGTTTTGCACAAAAGTCTTGTTCGAAATGTGAAAATAGAAATCGTTTGAATTGCTTTCGAATGATTTGATGACTAGAAGAGACTCAATGACATGATTTTAACGCTAAAATAATGTATTGTTCTCCTCAATGGTTGAATTTGAAGTTCTGAACGAAAGTCGTGTTTGAAGTGCCAAAAAATAGAATTCTTTCGAATTACTTTTAATTGATTTAATGAATAGAGAAGACTCAATGACATGATTTTAAGGCTAAGCAAACGCATAATTGCCTTCAATAGATCAATTGCATGTTTTGCACAAAAGTCGTGTTTGAAATGCGAAAATAGAAATCGTTTGAATTGATTTCGAATGATTTATTGACTAAAAGTGACTCAATGACATGATTTTAAGGCTATACAAAGCCGTAGTTGCCGTCAAGTGATCTAAGGCAAATTATGTACGAAAGTCGTGGTTCAAGTACGAAAATAGATTTCGTTAGAATTGCTTTGAAGTGATTTAATTTCTAGAAGTGACTCAATGACGTGATTTCAAGGCTAAACAATGGATAGTTTGCTTGAATATATCTACTGTAAGTTATGCACAAAAGTCTCATGATTTGATGACTAGAAGAGACTCAATGACATGATTTTAAGGCTAAAAGAATGCATAGTTCTCCTCAATGGTTGAATTGGAAGTTCTGAACGAAAGTCGTGTTTGAAGTGCCAAAAAATATAATTCTTTCGAATTAGTTTTAGTTGATTTAATGACTAGAGAAGACTCAATGATATGATTTTAAGTCTAAACAAACGCATAATTTCTTTCAATAGATCAATTGCATGTTTTGCACAAAAGTCTTGTTCGAAATGTGAAAATAGAAATCGTTTGAATTGATTTCGAATGATTTATTGACTAAAAGTGACTCAATGACATGCTTTTAAGGCAATACAAGCACATAGTTGCCATCAAAATATCTAATGCAAATTATGCACGAAAGTCGTGGTTCAAGTACAAAAATAGATTTCGTTAGAATTGCTTTGAAATGATTTAATTTCTAGAAGAGACTCAATGACGTGATTTCAAGGCTAAACAATGGATAGTTTGCTTGAATATATCTATTGCAAGTTATGCACAAAAGTCTCGTTTAAAGAGCAAAAATAGAATTCCTTCGAATTGCTTTCAAATGATTTGATGACTAGAAGAGACTCAATGACATGATTTTAACGCTAAAATAATGTATAGTTCTCCTCAATGTTTGAATTTGAAGTTCTGAACGAAAGTCGTGTTTGAAGTGCCAAAAAATAGAATTCTTTCGAATTACTTTTAATTGATTTAATGACTAGAGAAGACTCAATATCTAATGCAAATTATGCACGAAAGTCGTGGTTCAAGTACGAAAATAGATTTCGTTAGAATTGCTTTGAAATGATTTAATTTCTAGAAGAGACTCAATGACGTGATTTCAAGGCTAAACAATGGATAGTTTGCTTGAATATATCTATTGCAAGTTATGCACAAAAGTCTCGTTTAAAGAGCAAAAATAGAATTCGTTCGAATTGCTTTCAAATGATTTGATGACTAGAAGAGACTCAATGACATGATTTTAAGGCTAAAAGAATGCATAGTCCTCCTCAATGGTTGAATTGGAAGTTCTGAACGAAAGTCGTGTTTCAAGTGCCAAAAAATAGAATTCTTTCGAATTACTTTTAATTAATTTAATGACTAGAGAAGACTCAATGACATGATTTTAAGGCTAAACAAACACATAATTGCCTTCAATATATCAATTGCATGTTTTGCACAAAAGTCGTGTTTGAAATGCAAAAATAGAAATCGTTTGAATTGATTTCGAATGATTTATTGACTAAAAGTGACTCAATGACATGAATTTAAGGCTATACAAACGCATAGTTGCCATCAAAAGATCTAATGCAAATTATGCAAGAAAGTCGTGGTTCAAGTACGAAAATAGATTTCGTTCGAATTGCTTTGAAATGATTTAATTTCTAGAAGAGACTCAATGACGTGATTTCAAGGGTAAACAATGGATAGTTTGCTTGAATATATCTATTGCAAGTTTGCACAAAAGTCTCGTTTAAAGAGCAAAAATAGAATTCGTTCGAATTGCTTTCAAATGATTTGATGACTAGAAGAGACTCAATGACATGATTTTAAGGCTAAAAGAATGCATAGTCCTCCTCAATGGTTGAATTGGAAGTTCTGAACGAAAGTCGTGTTTGAAGTGCCAAAAAATAGAATTCTTTCAAATTACTTTTAATTTATTTAATGACTAGAGAAGACTCAATGACATGATTTTAAGGCTAAACAAACGCATAATTTCCTTCAATAGATGAATTGCATGTTTTGCACAAAAGTCGTGTTCGAAATGTGAAAATAGAAATCGTTTGAATTGATTTCGAATGATTTATTGACTAAGAGTGACTCAACGACATGCTTTTAAGGCAATACAAACGCATAGTTGCCATCAAAATATCTAATGCAAATTATGCACGAAAGTCGCGGTTCAAGTACGAAAATAGATTTCGTTAGAATTGCTTTGAAATGATTTAATTTCTAGAAGAGACTCAATGACGTGATTTCAAGGTTAAACAATGGATAGTTTGCTTGAATATATCTATGGCAAGTTATGCACAAAAGTCTCGTTTAAAGAGCAAAAATAGAATTCGTTCGAATTGCTTTCAAATGATTTGATGACTAGAAGAGACTCAATGACATGATTTTAAGGCTAAAAGAATGCATAGTCCTCCTCAATGGTTGAATTGGAAGTTCTGAACGAAAGTCGTGTTTGATGTGCCAAAAAATAGAATTCTTTCGAATTACTTTTAATTAATTTAATGACTAGAGAAGACTCAATGACATGATTTTAAGGCTAAACAAACGCATAATTGCCTTCAATAGATCAATTGCATGTTTTGCACAAAAGTCGTGTTCGAAATGTGAAAATAGAAATCGTTTGAATTGATTTCGAATGATTTATTGACTAAAAGTGATTCAATGACATGCTTTTAAGGCAATACAAATGCATAGTTGCCATCAAAATATCTAATGCAAATTATGCACGAAAGTCGTGGTTCAAGTACGAAAATGGATTTCGTTAGAATTGCTTTGAAATGATTTAATTTCTAGAAGAGACTCAATGACGTGATTTCAAGGCTAAACAATGGATAGTTTGCTTGAATATATCTATTGCAAGTTATGCACAAAAGTCTCGTTTAAAGAGCAAAAATAGAATTCGTTCGAATTGCTTTCAAATGATTTGATGACTAGAAGAGACTCAATGACATGATTTTATGGCTAAAAGAATGCATAGTTCTCCTCAATGGTTGAATTTGAAGTTCTGAACGAAAGTCGTGTTTGAAGTGCCAAAAAATAGAATTCTTTCGAATTGCTTTTAATTGATTTAATGACTAGAGAAGACTCAATGACATGATTTTAAGGCTAAACAAACGCATAATTGCCTTCAATAGATCAATTGCATGTTTTGCACAAAAGTCGTGTTCGAAATGTGAAAATAGAAATCGTTTGAATTGATTTCGAATGATTTATTGACTAAAAGTGATTCAATGACATGCTTTTAAGGCAATACAAATGCATAGTTGCCATCAAAATATCTAATGCAAATTATGCAACAAAGTCGTGGTGCAAGTACGAAAATAGATTTCGTTCGAATTGCTTTGAAATGTATTAATTTCTAGAAGAGACTCAATGACGTGATTTCAAGGCTAAACAATGGATAGTTTGCTTGAATATATCTATTGCAAGTTATGCACAAATGTCGTTTAAAGAGCAAAAATAGAATTCCTTCGAATTGCTTTCAAATGATTTGATGACTGGAAGAGACTCAATGACATGATTTTAACGCTAAAATAATGTATAGTTCTCCTCAATGGTTGAATTTGAAGTTCTGAACGAAAGTCGTGTTTGAAGTGCCAAAAAATAGAATTCTTCCGAATTGCTTTTAATTGATTTAATGACTAGAGAAGACTCAATGACATGATTTTAAGGCTAAACAAACACATAATTGCCTTCAATAGATCAATTGCATGTTTTGCACAAAAGTCGTGTTTGAAATGCGAAAATAGAAATCGTTTGAATTGATTTCAAATGATTTATTGACTAAAAGTGACTCAATGACATGATTTTAAGGCTATACAAACCCGTAGTTGCCGTCAAGTGCTCTAATGCAAATTATGTACGAAAGTCGTGGTTCAAGTACGAAAATAGATTTCGTTAGAATTGCTTTGAAATGATTTAATTTCTAGAAGAGACTCAATGACGTGATTTCAAGGCTAAACAATGGATAGTTTGCTTGAATATATCTATTGGTAGTTATGCACAAAAGTCTCATGATTTGATGACTAGAAGAGACTCAATGACATCATTTTAAGGCTAAAAGAATGCATAGTTCTCCTCAATGGTTGAATTGGAAGTTCTGAACGAAAGTCCTGTTTGAAGTGCCAAAAAATAGAATTCTTTCGAATTAGTTTTAATTGATTTAATGACTAGAGAAGACTCAATGATATGATTTTAAGTCTAAACAAACGCATAATTTCTTTCAATAGATCAATTGCATGTTTTGCACAAAAGTCTTGTTCGAAATGTGAAAATAGAAATCGTTTGAATTGATTTCAAATGATTTATTGACTAAGAGTGACTCAACGACATGCTTTTAAGGCAATACAAACGCATAGTTGCCATCAAAATATCTAATGCAAATTATGCACGAAAGTCGTGGTTCAAGTACGAAAATAGATTTCGTTAGAATTGCTTTGAAATGATTTAATTTCTCGAAGAGACTCAATGACGTGATTTCAAGGCTAAACAATGGATAGTTTGCATGAATATATCTATTGCAAGTTATGCACAAAAGTCTCATTTAAAGAGCAAAAATAGAATTCGTTCGAATTGCTTTCAAATGATTTGATGACTAGAAGAGACTCAATGACATGATTTTAACGCTAAAATAATGTATAGTTCTCCTCAATGGTTGAATTAGAAGTTCTGAACGAAACTCATGTTTGAAGTGCCAAAAAATAGAATTCTTTCAAATTACTTTTAATTGATTTAATGACTAGAGAAGACTCAATGACATGATTTTAAGGCTAAACAAACGCATAATTTCCTTCAATAGATGAATTGCGTGTTTTGCACAAAAGTTGTGTTCGAAATGTGAAAATTGAAATCGTTTGAATTGATTTCGAATGATTTATTGACTAAAAGTGACTCAATGACATGATTTTAAGGCTATACAAACGCATAGTTGCCATCAAAAGATCTAATGCAAATTATGCAAGAAAGTCGTGGTTCAAGTACGAAAATAGATTTCGTTCGAATTGCTTTGAAATGATTTAATTTCTAGAAGAGACTCAATGACGTGATTTCAAGGCTAAACAACGGATTGTTTGCTTGAATATATCTATTGCAAGTTATGCACAAAAGTCTCGTTTAAAGAGCAAAAATAGAATTCCTTCGAATTGCTTTCAAATGATTTGATGACTAGAAGAGACTCAATGACATGATTTTAACGCTAAAATAATGTATAGTTCTCCTCAATGGTTGAATATGAAGTTCTGAACGAAAGTCGTGTTTGAAGTGCCAAAAAATAGAATTCTTTCGAATTACTTTTAATTGATTTAATGACTAGAGAAGACTCAATGACATGATTTTAAGGCTAAACAAACGCATAATTGCCTTCAATAGATCAATTGCATGTTTTGCACAAAAGTCATGTTCGAAATGTGAAAATAGAAATCGTTTGAATTGATTTCGAATGATTTATTGACTAAAAGTGACTCAATGACATGCTTTTAAGGCAATACAAACGCATAGTTGCCATCAAAATATCTAATGCAAATTATGCACGAAAGTCGTGGTTCAAGTACGAAAATAGATTTCGTTAGAATTGCTTTGAAATGATTTAATTTCTAAAAGAGACTCAATGACGTGATTTCAAGGCTAAACAATGGATAGTTTGCTTGAATATATCTATTGCAAGTTATGCACAAAAGTCTCGTTTAAAGAGCAAAAATAGAATTCGTTCGAATTGCTTTCAAATGATTTGATGACTAGAAGAGACTCAATGACATGATTTTAAGGCTAAAAGAATGCATAGTTGTCCTCAATGGTTGAATTTAAAGTTCTGAACGAAAGTCGTGTTTGAAGTGCCAAAAAATAGAATTCTTTCGAATTACTTTTAATTAATTTAATGAGTAGAGAAGACTCAATGACATGATTTTAAGGCTAAACAAACGCATAATTGCCTTCAATAGATCAATTGCATGTTTTGCACAAAAGTCATGTTCGAAATGTGAAAATAGAAATCGTTTGAATTGATTTCGAATGATTTATTGACTAAAAGTGACTCAATGACATGCTTTTAAGGCAATACAAACGCATAGTTGCCATCAAAATATCTAATGCAAATTATGCACGAAAGTCGTGGTTCAAGTACGAAAATAGATTTCGTTAGAATTGCTTTGAAATGATTTAATTTCTAGAAGAGACTCAATGACGTGATTTCAAGGCTAAACAATGGATAGTTTGCTTGAATATATCTATTGCAAGTTATGCACAAAAGTCTCGTTTAAAGAGCAAAAATAGAATTCGTTCGAATTGCTTTCAAATCATTTGATGACTAGAAGAGACTCAATGACATGATTTTAAGGCTAAAAGAATGCATAGTTCTCCTCAATGGTTGAATTTGAAGTTCTGAACGAAAGTCATGTTTGAAGTGCCAAAAAATAGAATTCTTTCAAATTACTTTTAATTGATTTAATGACTAGAGAAGACTCAATGACATGATTTTAAGGCTAAACAAACTCATAATTGCCTTCAATAGATCAATTGCATGTTTTGCACAAAAGTCATGTTCGAAATGTGAAAATAGAAATCGTTTGAATTGATTTCGAATGATTTATTGACTAAAAGTGACTCAATGACATGCTTTTAAGGCAATACAAACGCATAGTTGCCATCAAAATATCTAATGCAAATTATGCACGAAAGTCGTGGTTCAAGTACGAAAATAGATTTCGTTCGAATTGCTTTGAAATGATTTAATTTCTAGAAGAGACTCAATGACGTGATTTCAAGGCTAAACAACGGATTGTTTGCTTGAATATATCTATTGCAAGTTATGCACAAAAGTCTCGTTTAAAGAGCAAAAATAGAATTCGTTCGAATTGCTTTCAAATGATTTGATGACTAGAAGAGACTCAATGACATGATTTTCACGCTAAAATAATGTATAGTTCTCCTCAATGGTTGAATATGAAGTTCTGAACCAAAGTCGTGTTTGAAGTGCCAAAAAATAGAATTCTTTCGAATTACTTTTAATTGATTTAATGACTAGAGAAGACTCAATGACATGATTTTAAGGCTAAACAAACGCATAATTGCCTTCAATAGATCAATTGCATGTTTTGCACAAAAGTCATGTTCGAAATGTGAAAATAGAAATCGTTTGAATTGATTTCGAATGATTTATTGACTAAAAGTGACTCAATGACATGCTTTTAAGGCAATACAAACGCATAGTTGCCATCAAAAGATCTAATGCAAATTATGCAAGAAAGTCGTGGTTCAAGTACGAAAATAGATTTCGTTAGAATTGCTTTGAAATGATTTAATTTCTCGAAGAGACTCAATGACGTGATTTCAAGGCTAAACAATGGATTGTTTGCTTGAATATATCTATTGCAAGTTATGCACAAAAGTCTCATTTAAAGAGCAAAAATAGAATTCGTTCGAATTGCTTTCAAATGATTTGATGACTAGAAGAGACTCAATGACATGATTTTAACGCTAAAATAATGTATAGTTCTCCTCAATGGTTGAATTAGAAGTTCTGAACGAAACTCATGTTTGAAGTGCCAAAAAATAGAATTCTTTCAAATTACTTTTAATTGATTTAATGACTAGAGAAGACTCAATGACATGATTTTAAGGCTAAACAAACGCATAATTGCCTTCAATAGATCAATTGCATGTTTTGCACAAAAGTCATGTTCGAAATGTGAAAATAGAAATCGTTTGAATTGATTTCGAATGATTTATTGACTAAAAGTGACTCAATGACATGATTTTAAGGCAATACAAACGCATAGTTGCCATCAAAAGATCTAATGCAAATTATGCAAGAAAGTCGTGGTTCAAGTACGAAAATAGATTTCGTTCGAATTGCTTTGAAATGATTTAATTTCTAAAAGAGACTCAATGACGTGATTTCAAGGCTAAACAACGGATTGTTTGCTTGAATATATCTATTGCAAGTTATGCACAAAAGTCTCGTTTAAAGAGCAAAAATAGAATTCCTTCGAATTGCTTTCAAATGATTTGATGACTAGAAGAGACTCAATGACATGATTTTAACGCTAAAATAATGTATAGTTCTCCTCAATGGTTGAATATGAAGTTCTGAACGAAAGTCGTGTTTGAAGTGCCAAAAAATAGAATTCTTTCGAATTACTCTTAATTGATTTAATGACTAGAGAAGACTCAATGACATGATTTTAAGGCTAAACAAACGCATAATTGCCTTCAATAGATCAATTGCATGTTTTGCACAAAAGTCATGTTCGAAATGTGAAAATAGAAATCGTTTGAATTGATTTCGAATGATTTATTGACTAAAAGTGACTCAATGACATGCTTTTAAGGCAATACAAACGCATAGTTGCCATCAAAATATCTAATGCAAATTATGCACGAAAGTCGTGGTTCAAGTACGAAAATAGATTTCGTTAGAATTGCTTTGAAATGATTTAATTTCTAAAAGAGACTCAATGACGTGATTTCAAGGCTAAACAATGGATAGTTTGCTTGAATATATCTATTGCAAGTTATGCACAAAAGTCTCGTTTAAAGAGCAAAAATAGAATTCGTTCGAATTGCTTTCAAATGATTTGATGACTAGAAGAGACTCAATGACATGATTTTAAGGCTAAAAGAATGCATAGTTGTCCTCAATGGTTGAATTTAAAGTTCTGAACGAAAGTCGTGTTTGAAGTGCCAAAAAATAGAATTCTTTCGAATTACTTTTAATTAATTTAATGAGTAGAGAAGACTCAATGACATGATTTTAAGGCTAAACAAACTCATAATTGCCTTCAATAGATCAATTGCATGTTTTGCACAAAAGTCATGTTCGAAATGTGAAAATAGAAATCGTTTGAATTGATTTCGAATGATTTATTGACTAAAAGTGACTCAATGACATGCTTTTAAGGTAATACAAACGCATAGTTGCCATCAAAATATCTAATGCAAATTATGCACGAAAGTCGTGGTTCAAGTACGAAAATAGATTTCGTTAGAATTGCTTTGAAATGATTTAATTTCTAGAAGAGACTCAATGACGTGATTTCAAGGCTAAACAATGGATAGTTTGCTTGAATATATCTATTGCAAGTTATGCACAAAAGTCTCGTTTAAAGAGCAAAAATAGAATTCGTTCGAATTGCTTTCAAATCATTTGATGACTAGAAGAGACTCAATGACATGATTTTAAGGCTAAAAGAATGCATAGTTCTCCTCAATGGTTGAATTTGAAGTTCTGAACGAAAGTCATGTTTGAAGTGCCAAAAAATAGAATTCTTTCAAATTACTTTTAATTGATTTAATGACTAGAGAAGACTCAATGACATGATTTTAAGGCTAAACAAACGCATAATTGCCTTCAATAGATCAATTGCATGTTTTGCACAAAAGTCATGTTCGAAATGTGAAAATAGAAATCGTTTGAATTGATTTCGAATGATTTATTGACTAAAAGTGACTCAATGACATGCTTTTAAGGCAATACAAACGCATAGTTGCCATCAAAATATCTAATGCAAATTATGCACGAAAGTCGTGGTTCAAGTACGAAAATAGATTTCGTTAGAATTGCTTTGAAATGATTTAATTTCTAGAAGAGACTCAACGACGTGATTTCAAGGCTAAACAACGGATTGTTTGCTTGAATATATCTATTGCAAGTTATGCACAAAAGTCTCGTTTAAAGAGCAAAAATAGAATTCCTTCGAATTGCTTTCAAATGATTTGATGACTAGAAGAGACTCAATGACATGATTTTCACGCTAAAATAATGTATAGTTCTCCTCAATGGTTGAATATGAAGTTCTGAACGAAAGTCGTGTTTGAAGTGCCAAAAAATAGAATTCTTCCGAATTGCTTTTAATTGATTTAATGACTAGAGAAGACTCAATGACATGATTTTAAGGCTAAACAAACGCATAATTGCCTTCAATAGATCAATTGCATGTTTTGCACAAAAGTCATGTTCGAAATGTGAAAATAGAAATCGTTTGAATTGATTTCGAATGATTTATTGACTAAAAGTGACTCAATGACATGATTTTAAGGCTATACAAACGCATAGTTGCCATCAAAAGATCTAATGCAAATTATGCAAGAAAGTCGTGGTTCAAGTACAAAAATAGATTTCGTTCGAATTGCTTTGAAATGATTTAATTTCTAGAAGAGACTCAATGACGTGATTTCAAGGCTAAACAACGGATTGTTTGCTTCAATATATCTATTGCAAGTTATGCACAAAAGTCTCGTTTAAAGAGCAAAAATAGAATTCCTTCGAATTGCTTTCAAATGATTTGATGACTAGAAGAGACTCAATGACATGATTTTAACGCTAAAATAATGTATAGTTCTCCTCAATGGTTGAATATGAAGTTCTGAACGAAAGTCGTGTTTGAAGTGCCAAAAAATAGAATTCTTTCGAATTACTTTTAATTGATTTAATGACTAGAGAAGACTCAATGACATGATTTTAAGGCTAAACAAACGCATAATTGCCTTCAATAGATCAATTGCATGTTTTGCACAAAAGTCATGTTCGAAATGTGAAAATAGAAATCGTTTGAATTGATTTCGAATGATTTATTGACTAAAAGTGACTCAATGACATGCTTTTAAGGCAATACAAACGCATAGTTGCCATCAAAATATCTAATGCAAATTATGCACGAAAGTCGTGGTTCAAGTACGAAAATAGATTTCGTTAGAATTGCTTTGAAATGATTTAATTTCTAAAAGAGACTCAATGACGTGATTTCAAGGCTAAACAATGGATAGTTTGCTTGAATATATCTATTGCAAGTTATGCACAAAAGTCTCGTTTAAAGAGCAAAAATAGAATTCGTTCGAATTGCTTTCAAATGATTTGATGACTAGAAGAGACTCAATGACATGATTTTAAGGCTAAAAGAATGCATAGTTGTCCTCAATGGTTGAATTTAAAGTTCTGAACGAAAGTCGTGTTTGAAGTGCCAAAAAATAGAATTCTTTCGAATTACTTTTAATTAATTTAATGAGTAGAGAAGACTCAATGACATGATTTTAAGGCTAAACAAACTCATAATTGCCTTCAATAGATCAATTGCATGTTTTGCACAAAAGTCATGTTCGAAATGTGAAAATAGAAATCGTTTGAATTGATTTCGAATGATTTATTGACTAAAAGTGACTCAATGACATGCTTTTAAGGCAATACAAACGCATAGTTGCCATCAAAATATCTAATGCAAATTATGCACGAAAGTCGTGGTTCAAGTACGAAAATAGATTTCGTTAGAATTGCTTTGAAATGATTTAATTTCTAGAAGAGACTCAATGACGTGATTTCAAGGCTAAACAATGGATAGTTTGCTTGAATATATCTATTGCAAGTTATGCACAAAAGTCTCGTTTAAAGAGCAAAAATAGAATTCGTTCGAATTGCTTTCAAATCATTTGATGACTAGAAGAGACTCAATGACATGATTTTAAGGCTAAAAGAATGCATAGTTCTCCTCAATGGTTGAATTTGAAGTTCTGAACGAAAGTCATGTTTGAAGTGCCAAAAAATAGAATTCTTTCAAATTACTTTTAATTGATTTAATGACTAGAGAAGACTCAATGACATGATTTTAAGGCTAAACAAATGCATAATTGCCTTCAATAGATCAATTGCATGTTTTGCACAAAAGTCATGTTCGAAATGTGAAAATAGAAATCGTTTGAATTGATTTCGAATGATTTATTGACTAAAAGTGACTCAATGACATGCTTTTAAGGCAATACAAACGCATAGTTGCCATCAAAATATCTAATGCAAATTATGCACGAAAGTCGTGGTTCAAGTACGAAAATAGATTTCGTTAGAATTGCTTTGAAATGATTTAATTTCTAGAAGAGACTCAACGACGTGATTTCAAGGCTAAACAACGGATTGTTTGCTTGAATATATCTATTGCAAGTTATGCACAAAAGTCTCGTTTAAAGAGCAAAAATAGAATTCCTTCGAATTGCTTTCAAATGATTTGATGACTAGAAGAGACTCAATGACATGATTTTCACGCTAAAATAATGTATAGTTCTCCTCAATGGTTGAATATGAAGTTCTGAACGAAAGTCGTGTTTGAAGTGCCAAAAAATAGAATTCTTCCGAATTGCTTTTAATTGATTTAATGACTAGAGAAGACTCAATGACATGATTTTAAGGCTAAACAAACGCATAATTGCCTTCAATAGATCAATTGCATGTTTTGCACAAAAGTCATGTTCGAAATGTGAAAATAGAAATCGTTTGAATTGATTTCGAATGATTTATTGACTAAAAGTGACTCAATGACATGATTTTAAGGCTATACAAACGCATAGTTGCCATCAAAAGATCTAATGCAAATTATGCAAGAAAGTCGTGGTTCAAGTACAAAAATAGATTTCGTTCGAATTGCTTTGAAATGATTTAATTTCTAGAAGAGACTCAATGACGTGATTTCAAGGCTAAACAACGGATTGTTTGCTTGAATATATCTATTGCAAGTTATGCACAAAAGTCTCGTTTAAAGAGCAAAAATAGAATTCCTTCGAATTGCTTTCAAATGATTTGATGACTAGAAGAGACTCAATGACATGATTTTAACGCTAAAATAATGTATAGTTCTCCTCAATGGTTGAATATGAAGTTCTGAACGAAAGTCGTGTTTGAAGTGCCAAAAAATAGAATTCTTTCGAATTACTTTTAATTGATTTAATGACTAGAGAAGACTCAATGACATGATTTTAAGGCTAAACAAACGCATAATTGCCTTCAATAGATCAATTGCATGTTTTGCACAAAAGTCATGTTCGAAATGTGAAAATAGAAATCGTTTGAATTGATTTCGAATGATTTATTGACTAAAAGTGACTCAATGACATGCTTTTAAGGCAATACAAACGCATAGTTGCCATCAAAATATCTAATGCAAATTATACACGAAAGTCGTGGTTCAAGTACGAAAATAGATTTCGTTAGAATTGCTTTGAAATGATTTAATTTCTAAAAGAGACTCAATGACGTGATTTCAAGGCTAAACAATGGATAGTTTGCTTGAATATATCTATTGCAAGTTATGCACAAAAGTCTCGTTTAAAGAGCAAAAATAGAATTCGTTCGAATTGCTTTCAAATGATTTGATGACTAGAAGAGACTCAATGACATGATTTTAAGGCTAAAAGAATGCATAGTTGTCCTCAATGGTTGAATTTAAAGTTCTGAAAGAAAGTCGTGTTTGAACTGCCAAAAAATAGAATTCTTTCGAATTACTTTTAATTAATTTAATGAGTAGAGAAGACTCAATGACATGATTTTAAGGCTAAACAAACGCATAATTGCCTTCAATAGATCAATTGCATGTTTTGCACAAAAGTCATGTTCGAAATGTGAAAATAGAAATCGTTTGAATTGATTTCGAATGATTTATTGACTAAAAGTGACTCAATGACATGCTTTTAAGGCAATACAAACGCATAGTTGCCATCAAAATATCTAATGCAAATTATGCACGAAAGTCGTGGTTCAAGTACGAAAATAGATTTCGTTAGAATTGCTTTGAAATGATTTAATTTCTAGAAGAGACTCAATGACGTGATTTCAAGGCTAAACAATGGATAGTTGGCTTGAATATATCTATTGCAAGTTATGCACAAAAGTCTCGTTTAAAGAGCAAAAATAGAATTCGTTCGAATTGCTTTCAAATCATTTGATGACTAGAAGAGACTCAATGACATGATTTTAAGGCTAAAAGAATGCATAGTTCTCCTCAATGGTTGAATTTGAAGTTCTGAACGAAAGTCATGTTTGAAGTGCCAAAAAATAGAATTCTTTCAAATTACTTTTAATTGATTTAATGACTAGAGAAGACTCAATGACATGATTTTAAGGCTAAACAAACTCATAATTGCCTTCAATAGATCAATTGCATGTTTTGCACAAAAGTCATGTTCGAAATGTGAAAATAGAAATCGTTTGAATTGATTTCGAATGATTTATTGACTAAAAGTGACTCAATGACATGCTTTTAAGGCAATACAAACGCATAGTTGCCATCAAAATATCTAATGCAAATTATGCACGAAAGTCGTGGTTCAAGTACGAAAATAGATTTCGTTCGAATTGCTTTGAAATGATTTAATTTCTAGAAGAGACTCAATGACGTGATTTCAAGGCTAAACAACGGATTGTTTGCTTGAATATATCTATTGCAAGTTATGCACAAAAGTCTCGTTTAAAGAGCAAAAATAGAATTCCTTCGAATTGCTTTCAAATGATTTGATGACTAGAAGAGACTCAATGACATGATTTTCACGCTAAAATAATGTATAGTTCTCCTCAATGGTTGAATATGAAGTTCTGAACGAAAGTCGTGTTTGAAGTGCCAAAAAATAGAATTCTTTCGAATTACTTTTAATTGATTTAATGACTAGAGAAGACTCAATGACATGATTTTAAGGCTAAACAAACGCATAATTGCCTTCAATAGATCAATTGCATGTTTTGCACAAAAGTCATGTTCGAAATGTGAAAATAGAAATCGTTTGAATTGATTTCGAATGATTTATTGACTAAAAGTGACTCAATGACATGCTTTTAAGGCAATACAAACGCATAGTTGCCATCAAAATATCTAATGCAAATTATGTACGAAAGTCGTGGTTCAAGTACGAAAATAGATTTCGTTAGAATTGCTTTGAAATGATTTAATTTCTAAAAGAGACTCAATGACGTGATTTCAAGGCTAAACAATGGATAGTTTGCTTGAATATATCTATTGCAAGTTATGCACAAAAGTCTCGTTTAAAGAGCAAAAATAGAATTCGTTCGAATTGCTTTCAAATGATTTGATGACTAGAAGAGACTCAATGACATGATTTTAAGGCTAAAAGAATGCATAGTTGTCCTCAATGGTTGAATTTAAAGTTCTGAACGAAAGTCGTGTTTGAAGTGCCAAAAAATAGAATTCTTTCGAATTACTTTTAATTAATTTAATGAGTAGAGAAGACTCAATGACATGATTTTAAGGCTAAACAAACGCATAATTGCCTTCAATAGATCAATTGCATGTTTTGCACAAAAGTCATGTTCGAAATGTGAAAATAGAAATCGTTTGAATTGATTTCGAATGATTTATTGACTAAAAGTGACTCAATGACATGCTTTTAAGGCAATACAAACGCATAGTTGCCATCAAAATATCTAATGCAAATTATGCACGAAAGTCGTGGTTCAAGTACGAAAATAGATTTCGTTAGAATTGCTTTGAAATGATTTAATTTCTAGAAGAGACTCAATGACGTGATTTCAAGGCTAAACAATGGATAGTTTGCTTGAATATATCTATTGCAAGTTATGCACAAAAGTCTCGTTTAAAGAGCAAAAATAGAATTCGTTCGAATTGCTTTCAAATGATTTGATGACTAGAAGAGACTCAATGACATGATTTTAAGGCTAAAAGAATGCATAGTTGTCCTCAATGGTTGAATTTGAAGTTATGAACGAAAGTCGTGTTTGAAGTGCCAAAAAATAGAATTCTTTCGAATTACTTTTAATTAATTTAATGAGTAGAGAAGACTCAATGACATGATTTTAAGGCTAAACAAACGCATAATTGCCTTCAATAGATCAATTGCATGTTTTGCACAAAAGTCATGTTCGAAATGTGAAAATAGAAATCGTTTGAATTGATTTCGAATGACTTATTGACTAAAAGTGACTCAATGACATGCTTTTAAGGCAATACAAACGCATAGTTGCCATCAAAATATCTAATGCAAATTATGCACGAAAGTCGTGGTTCAAGTACGAAAATAGATTTCGTTAGAATTGCTTTGAAATGATTTAATTTCTAGAAGAGACTCAATGACGTGATTTCAAGGCTAAACAATGGATAGTTTGCTTGAATATATCTATTGCAAGTTATGCACAAAAGTCTCGTTTAAAGAGCAAAAATAGAATTCGTTCGAATTGCTTTCAAATCATTTGATGACTAGAAGAGACTCAATGACATGATTTTAAGGCTAAAAGAATGCATAGTTGTCCTCAATGGTTGAATTTGAAGTTCTGAACGAAAGTCATGTTTGAAGTGCCAAAAAATAGAATTCTTTCAAATTACTTTTAATTGATTTAATGACTAGAGAAGACTCAATGACATGATTTTAAGGCTAAACAAACACATAATTGCCTTCAATAGATCAATTGCATGTTTTGCACAAAAGTCGTGTTTGAAATGTGAAAATAGAAATCGTTTGAATTGATTTCGAATGATTTATTGACTAAAAGTGACTCAATGACATGATTTTAAGGCTATACAAACGCATAGTTGCCATCAAAAGATCTAATGCAAATTATGCAAGAAAGTCGTGTTTCAAGTACGAAGATAGATTTCGTTCGAATTGCTTTGAAATGATTTAATTTCTAGAAGAGACTCAATGACGTGATTTCAAGGCTAAACAATGGATAGTTTGCTTGAATATATCTATTGCAAGTTAGGCACAAAAGTCTCGTTTAAAGAGCAAAAATAGAATTCGTTCGAATTGCTTTCAAATGATTTGATGACTAGAAGAGACTCAATGACATGATTTTAAGGCTAAAAGAATGCATAGTTGTCCTCAATGGGTGAATTTAAAGTTCTGAACGAAAGTCATGTTTGAAGTGCCAAAAAATAGAATTCTTTCAAATTACTTTTAATTGATTTAATGACTAGAGAAGACTCAATGACATGATTTTAAGGCTAAACAAATGCACAATTGCCTTCAATAGATCAATGGCATGTTTTGCACAAAAGTCGTGTTTGAAATGCGAAAATAGAAATCGTTTGAATTGATTTCGAATGATTTACTGACTAAAAGTGACTCAATAACATGATTTTAAGGCTATACAAACGCATAGTTGCCAACAAAAGATCTAATGCAAATTATGCAAGAAAGTCGTGTTTCAAGTACGAAAATAGATTTCGTTCGAATTGCTTTGAAATGATTTAATTTCTAGAAGAGACTCAATGACGTGATTTCAAGGCTAAACAATGGATGGTTTGCTTGAATATATCTATTGCAAGTTATGCACAAAAGTCTCGTTTAAAGAGCAAAAATAGAATTCGTTCGAATTTCTTTCAAATGATTTGATGACTAGAAGAGACTCAATGACATGATTTTAAGGCTAAAAGACTGCATAGTTCTCCTCAATGGTTGAATTGGAAGTTATGAACAAAAGTCGTTTTTGAATTGCCAAAAAATAAAATTCTTTCGAATTACTTTTAATTGATTTAATGACTAGAGAAGACTCAATTACATGATTTTAAGGCTAAACAAACGCATAATTGCCTTCAATAGATCAATTGCATGTTTTGCGCAAAAGTCGTGTTCGAAATGTGAAAATTGAAATCGTTTGAATTGATTCCGAATGATTTATTGACTAAAAGTGACTCAATGACATGCTTTTAAGGCAATACAGACGCATAGTTTTCATAAAAATATCTAATGCAAATTATGCACGAAAGTCGTGGTTCAAGTACGAAAATAGATTTCGTTAGAATTGCTTTGAAATGATTTAATTTCTAGAAGAGACTCAATGACGTGATTTCAAGGCTAAACAATGGATAGTTTGCTTGAATATATCTATTGCAAGTTATGCACAAAAGTCTCGTTTAAAGAGCAAAAATAGAATTCGTTCGAATTGCTTTCAAATGATTTGATGACTAGAAGAGACTCAATGACATGATTTTAAGTCCAAAAGAATGCATAGTTCTCCTCAATGGTTGAATTGGAAGTTCTGAACGAAAGTCGTGTTTGAAGTGCCAAAAAATAGAATTCTTTCGAATTACTTTTAATTGATTTAATGACTAGAGAAGACTCAATGACATGATTTTAAGGTAAACAAACGCATAATTTCCTTCAATAGATCAATTGCATGTTTTGCACAAAAGTCGTGTTCGAAATGTGAAAATTGAAATCGTTTGAATTGATTTCGAATGATTTATTGACTAAACTGATTCAATGACATGCTTTTAAGGCAATACAGACGCATGGTTTCCATAAAAATATCTAATGCAAATTATGCACGAAAGCCGTGGTTCAAGTACGAAAATAGATTTCGTTAGAATTGCTTTGAAATGATTTAATTTCTAGAAGAGACTCAATGACGTGATTTCAAGGCTAAACAATGGATAGTTTGCTTGAATATATCTATTGCAAGTTATGCACAAAAGTCTCGTTTAAAGAGCAAAAATAGAATTCGTTCGAATTGCTTTCAAATGATTTGATGACTAGAAGAGACTCAATGACATGATTTTAAGGCTAAAAGAATGCATAGTTCTCCTCAATGGTTGAATTGGAAGTTCTGAACGAAAGTCGTGTCTGAAGTGCCAAAAAATAGAATTCTTTCGAATTAATTTTAATTGATTTAATGACTAGAGAAGACTCAATGACATGATTTTAAGGCTAAACAAACGCATAATTTCCTTCAATAGATCAATTGCATGTTTTGCACAAAAGTCGTGTTCGAAATGTGAAAATTGAAATCGTTTGAATTGATTTCGAATGATTTATTGACTAAAAGTGACTCAATGACATGCTTTTAAGGCAATACAGACGCATAGTTTCCATAAAAATATCTAATGCAAATTATGCACGAAAGTCGTGGTTCAAGTACGAAAATAGATTTCGTTAGAATTGCTTTGAAATGATTTAATTTCTAGAAGAGACTCAATGACGTGATTTTAAGGCTAAACAATGGATAGTTTGCTTGAATATATCTATTGCAAGTTATGCACACAAGTCTCGTTTAAAGAGCAAAAATAGAATTCGTTCGAATTGCTTTCAAATGATTTGATGACTAGAAGAGACTCAATGACATGATTTTAAGGCTAAAAGAATGCATAGTTGTCCTCAATGGTTGAATTTAAAGTTCTGAACGAAAGTCGTGTCTGAAGTGCCAAAAAATAGAATTCTTTCGAATTAATTTTAATTGATTTAATGACTAGAGAAGACTCAATGACATGATTTTAAGGCTAAACAAACGCATAATTTCCTTCAATAGATCAATTGCATGTTTTGCACAAAAGTCGTGTTCGAAATGTGAAAATTGAAATCGTTTGAATTGATTTCGAATGATTTATTGACTAAAAGTGACTCAATGACATGCTTTTAAGGCAATACAGACGCATAGTTTTCATAAAAATATCTAATGCAAATTATGCACGAAAGTCGTGGTTCAAGTACGAAAATAGATTTCGTTAGAATTGCTTTGAAATGATTTAATTTCTAGAAGAGACTCAATGACGTGATTTCAAGGCTAAACAATGGATAGTTTGCTTGAATATATCTATTGCAAGTTATGCACAAAAGTCTCGTTTAAAGAGCAAAAATAGAATTCGTTCGAATTGCTTTCAAATGATTTGATGACTAGAAGAGACTCAATGACATGATTTTAAGTCCAAAAGAATGCATAGTTCTCCTCAATGGTTGAATTGGAAGTTCTGAACGAAAGTCGTGTTTGAAGTGCCAAAAAATAGAATTCTTTCGAATTACTTTTAATTGATTTAATGACTAGAGAAGACTCAATGACATGATTTTAAGGTAAACAAACGCATAATTTCCTTCAATAGATCAATTGCATGTTTTGCACAAAAGTCGTGTTCGAAATGTGAAAATTGAAATCGTTTGAATTGATTTCGAATGATTTATTGACTAAACTGATTCAATGACATGCTTTTAAGGCAATACAGACGCATGGTTTCCATAAAAATATCTAATGCAAATTATGCACGAAAGCCGTGGTTCAAGTACGAAAATAGATTTCGTTAGAATTGCTTTGAAATGATTTAATTTCTAGAAGAGACTCAATGACGTGATTTCAAGGCTAAACAATGGATAGTTTGCTTGAATATATCTATTGCAAGTTATGCACAAAAGTCTCGTTTAAAGAGCAAAAATAGAATTCGTTCGAATTGCTTTCAAATGATTTGATGACTAGAAGAGACTCAATGACATGATTTTAAGGCTAAAAGAATGCATAGTTGTCCTCAATGGTTGAATTTAAAGTTCTGAACGAAAGTCATGTTTGAAGTGCCAAAAAATAGAATTCTTTCAATTTACTTTAAGTTGATTTAATGACTAGAGAAGACTCAATGACATGATTTTAAGGCTAAACAAACGCATAATTTCCTTCAATAGATCAATTGCATGTTTTGCACAAAAGTCGTGTTCGAAATGTGAAAATTGAAATCGTTTGAATTGATTTCGAATGATTTATTGACTAAAAGTGACTCAATGACATGCTTTTAAGGCAATACAGACGCATAGTTTCCATAAAAATATCTAATGCAAATTATGCACGAAAGTCGTGGTTCAAGTACGAAAATAGATTTCGTTAGAATTGCTTTGAAATGATTTAATTTCTAGAAGAGACTCAATGACGTGATTTTAAGGCTAAACAATGGATAGTTTGCTTGAATATATCTATTGCAAGTTATGCACACAAGTCTCGTTTAAAGAGCAAAAATAGAATTCGTTCGAATTGCTTTCAAATGATTTGATGACTAGAAGAGACTCAATGACATGATTTTAAGGCTAAAAGAATGCATAGTTGTCCTCAATGGTTGAATTTAAAGTTCTGAACGAAAGTCATGTTTGAAGTGCCAAAAAATAGAATTCTTTCAATTTACTTTAAGTTGATTTAATGACTAGAGAAGACTCAATGACATGATTTTAAGGCTAAACAAACCCATAATTGCCTTCAATATATCAATTGCATGTTTTGCACAAAAGTCGTGTTTGAAATGCGAAAATAGAAATCCTTTGAATTGATTTCGAATGATTTATTGACTAAAAGTGACTCAATGACATGATTTTAAGGATATACAAAACCGTAGTTGCCGTCAAGAGATCTAATGCAAATTATGAACGAAAGTCGTGGTTCAAGTACGAAAATATATTTCGTTAGAATTGCTTTGAAATGATGTAATTGCTAGAGGAGACTCAATGACGTGATTTCAAGGCTAAACAATGGATAGTTTGCTTGAATATATCTATTGAGAGTTATGCATAAAAGTCTCGATTAAAGAGCAAAAGTAGAATTCATTCGAATTGCTTTCAAATAATTTGATGACTAGAAGAGACTTAATGACATGATTTTAAGGCTAAAAGAATGCATAGTTGTCCTCAATGGTTGAATTTAAAGTTCTGAACGAAAGTCATGTTTGAAGTGCCAAAAAATAGAATTCTTTCAAATTACTTTTAATTGATTTAATGACTAGAGAAGACTCAATGACATGATTTTAAGGCTAAACAAACCCATAATTGCCTTCAATATATCAATTGCATGTTTTGCACAAAAGTCGTGTTTGAAATGCGAAAATAGAAATCATTTGAATTGATTTCGAATGATTTATTGACTAAAAGTGACTCAATGACATGATTTTAAGGGTATACAAAACCGTAGTTGCCGTCAAGATATCTAATGCAAATTATGAACGAAAGTCGTGGTTCAAGTACGAAAATAGATTTCGTTAGAATTGCTTTGAAATGATTTAATTGCTAGAGGAGACTCAATGACGTGATTTCAAGGCTAAACAATGGATAGTTTGCTTGAATATATCTATTGCAAGTTATGCATAAAAGTCTCGATTAAAGAGCAAAAGTAGAATTCGTTCGAATTGCTTTCAAATGATTTGATGACTAGAAGAGACTCAATGACATGATTTTAAGGCTAAAAGAATGCAATGTTCTCCTCAATGGTTGAATTGGAAGTTCTGAACGAAAGTCGTGTTTGAAGTGCCAAAAAATAGAATTCTTTCGAATTACTTTTAATTGATTTAATGACTAGAGAAGACTCAATGACATGATTTTAAGGCTAAACAAACCCATAATTGCCTTCAATATATCAATTGCATGTTTTGCACAAAAGTCGTGTTTGAAATGTGAAAATAGAAATCGTTTGAATTGATTTCGAATGATTTATTGACTAAAAGTGACTCAATGACATGATTTTAAGGCTATACAAAACCGTAGTTGCCGTCAAGAGATCTAATGCAAATTATGAACGAAAGTCGTGGTTCAAGTACGAAAATAGATTTCGTTAGAATTGCTTTGAAATGATTTAATTTCTAGAGGAGACTCAATGACGTGATTTCAAGGCTAAACAATGGATAGTTTGCTTGAATATATCTATTGCAAGTTATGCACAAAAGTCTCGTTTAAAGAGCAAAAGTAGAATTCGTTCGAATTGCTTTCAAATGATTTGAAGACTAGAAGAGACTCAATGACATGATTTAAAGGCTAAAAGAATGCAATGTTCTCCGCAATGGTTGAATTGGAAGTTCTGAACGAAAGTCGTGTTTGAAGTACCAAAAAATAGAATTCTTTCGAATTACTTTTAATTGATTTAATGACTAGAGAAGACTCAATGACATGATTTTAAGGCTAAACAAAACCCATAATTGCCTTCAGTATATCAATTGCATGTTTTGCACAAAAGTCGTGTTTGAAATGTGAAAATAGAAATCGTTTGAATTGATTTCGAATGATTTATTGACTAAAAGTGACTCAATGACATGATTTTAAGGCTTTACAAACGCATAGTTGCCAACAAAAGATCTAATGCAAATTATGCAAGAAAGTCGTGTTTCAAGTACAAAAATAGATTTCGTTCGAATTGCTTTGAAATGATTTAATTTCTAGAAGAGACTCAATGACGTGATTTCAAGGCTAAACAATGGATGGTTTGCTTGAATATATCTATTGCAAGTTATGCACAAAAGTCTCGTTTAAAGAGCAAAAATAGAATTCGTTCGAATTGCTTTCAAATGATTTGATGACTAGAAGAGACTCAATGACATGATTTTAAGGCTAAAATAATGCATAGTTCTCCTCAATGGTTGAATTTGAAGTTTTGAACGAAAGTCATGTTTGAAGTGCCACAAAATAGAATTCTTTCAAATTACTTTTAATTGATTTAATGACTAGAGAAGACTCAATGACATGACTTTAAGGCTAAACAAACCCATAATTGCCTTCAATATATCAATTGCATGTTTTGCGCAAAAGTCGTGTTCGAAATGTGAAAATTGAAATCGTTTGAATTGATTTCGAATGATTTATTGACTAAAATGACTCAATGACATGCTTTTAAGGCAATACAGACGCATAGTTTTCATAAAAATATCTAATGCAAATTATGCACGAAAGTCGTGGTTCAAGTACGAAAATAGATTTCGTTAGAATTGCTTTGAAATGATTTAATTTCTAGAAGAGACTCAATGACGTGATTTCAAGGCTGAACAATGGATAGTTTGCTTGAATATATCTATTGCAAGTTATGCACAAAAGTCTCGTTTAAAGAGCAAAAATAGAATTCGTTCGAATTGCTTTCAAATGATTTTATGACTAGAAGAGACTCAATGACATGATTTTAAGTCTAAAAGAATGCATAGTTCTCCTCAATGGTTGAATTGGAAGTTCTGAACGAAAGTCGTGTTTGAAGTGCCAAAAAATAGAATTCTTTCGAATTACTTTTAATTGATTTAATGACTAGAGAAGACTCAATGACAAGATTTTAAGGTTAAACAAACGCATAATTTCCTTCAATAGATCAATTGCTGCACAAAAGTCGTGTTCGAAATGTGAAAAGTGAAATCGTTTGAATTGATTTCGAATGATTTATTGACTAAACTGTCTCAATGACATGCTTTTAAGGCAATACAGACGCATAGTTTCCATAAAAATATCTAATGCAAATTATGCACGAAAGTCGTGGTTCAAGTACGAAAATAGATTTCGTTAGAATTGCTTTGAAATGATTTAATTTCTAGAAGAGACTCAATGACGTGATTTCAAGGCTGAACAATGGATAGTTTGCTTGAATATATCTATTGCAAGTTATGCACAAAAGTCTCGTTTAAAGAGCAAAAATAGAATTCGTTCGAATTGCTTTCAAATGATTTTATGACTAGAAGAGACTCAATGACATGATTTTAAGTCTAAAAGAATGCATAGTTCTCCTCAATGGTTGAATTGGAAGTTCTGAAGGAAAGTCGTGTTTGAAGTGCCAAAAAATAGAATTCTTTCGAATTACTTTTAATTGATTTAATGACTAGAGAAGACTCAATGACAAGATTTTAAGGTTAAACAAACGCATAATTTCCTTCAATAGATCAATTGCTGCACAAAAGTCGTGTTCGAAATGTGAAAAGTGAAATCGTTTGAATTGATTTCGAATGATTTATTGACTAAACTGTCTCAATGACATGCTTTTAAGGCAATACAGACGCATAGTTTCCATAAAAATATCTAATGCAAATTATGCACGAAAGTCGTGGTTCAAGTACGAAAATAGATTTCGTTAGAATTGCTTTGAAATGATTTAATTTCTAGAAGAGACTCAATGACGTGATTTCAAGGCTAAACAATGGATAGTTTGCTTGAATATATCTATTGCAAGTTATGCACAAAAGTCTCGTTTAAAGAGCAAAAATAGAATTCGTTCGAATTGCTTTCAAATGATTTGATGACTAGAAGAGACTCAATGACATGATTTTAAGGCTAAAAGAATGCATAGTTCTCGTCAATGGTTGAATTGGAAGTTCTGAACGAAAGTCCTGTCGGAAGTGCAAAAAAATAGAATTCTTTCGAATTAATTTTAATTGATTTAATGACTAGAGAAGACTCAATGACATGATTTTAAGGCTAAACAAACGCATAATTTCCTTCAATAGATCAATTGCATGTTTTGCACAAAAGTCGTGTTCGAAATGTGAAAATTGAAATCGTTTGAATTGATTTCGAATGATTTATTGACTAAAAGTGACTCAATGACATGCTTTTAAGGCAATACAGACGCATAGTTTCCATAAAAATATCTAATGCAAATTATGCACGAAAGTCGTGGTTCAAGTACGAAAATAGATTTCGTTAGAATTGCTTTGAAATGATTTAATTTCTAGAAGAGACTCAATGACGTGATTTCAAGGCTAAACAATGGATGGTTTGCTTGAATATATCTATTGCAAGTTATGCACAAAAGTCTCGTTTAAAGAGCAAAAATAGAATTCGTTCGAATTGCTTTCAAATGATTTGATGACTAGAAGAGACTCAATGACATGATTTTAAGGCTAAAATAATGCATAGTTCTCCTCAATGGTTGAATTTGAAGTTTTGAACGAAAGTCATGTTTGAAGTGCCACAAAATAGAATTCTTTCAAATTACTTTTAATTGATTTAATGACTAGAGAAGACTCAATGACATGACTTTAAGGCTAAACAAACCCATAATTGCCTTCAATATATCAATTGCATGTTTTGCGCAAAAGTCGTGTTCGAAATGTGAAAATTGAAATCGTTTGAATTGATTTCGAATGATTTATTGACTAAAATGACTCAATGACATGCTTTTAAGGCAATACAGACGCATAGTTTTCATAAAAATATCTAATGCAAATTATGCACGAAAGTCGTGGTTCAAGTACGAAAATAGATTTCGTTAGAATTGCTTTGAAATGATTTAATTTCTAGAAGAGACTCAATGACGTGATTTCAAGGCTGAACAATGGATAGTTTGCTTGAATATATCTATTGCAAGTTATGCACAAAAGTCTCGTTTAAAGAGCAAAAATAGAATTCGTTCGAATTGCTTTCAAATGATTTTATGACTAGAAGAGACTCAATGACATGATTTTAAGTCTAAAAGAATGCATAGTTCTCCTCAATGGTTGAATTGGAAGTTCTGAACGAAAGTCGTGTTTGAAGTGCCAAAAAATAGAATTCTTTCGAATTACTTTTAATTGATTTAATGACTAGAGAAGACTCAATGACAAGATTTTAAGGTTAAACAAACGCATAATTTCCTTCAATAGATCAATTGCTGCACAAAAGTCGTGTTCGAAATGTGAAAAGTGAAATCGTTTGAATTGATTTCGAATGATTTATTGACTAAACTGTCTCAATGACATGCTTTTAAGGCAATACAGACGCATAGTTTCCATAAAAATATCTAATGCAAATTATGCACGAAAGTCGTGGTTCAAGTACGAAAATAGATTTCGTTAGAATTGCTTTGAAATGATTTAATTTCTAGAAGAGACTCAATGACGTGATTTCAAGGCTGAACAATGGATAGTTTGCTTGAATATATCTATTGCAAGTTATGCACAAAAGTCTCGTTTAAAGAGCAAAAATAGAATTCGTTCGAATTGCTTTCAAATGATTTTATGACTAGAAGAGACTCAATGACATGATTTTAAGTCTAAAAGAATGCATAGTTCTCCTCAATGGTTGAATTGGAAGTTCTGAAGGAAAGTCGTGTTTGAAGTGCCAAAAAATAGAATTCTTTCGAATTACTTTTAATTGATTTAATGACTAGAGAAGACTCAATGACAAGATTTTAAGGTTAAACAAACGCATAATTTCCTTCAATAGATCAATTGCTGCACAAAAGTCGTGTTCGAAATGTGAAAAGTGAAATCGTTTGAATTGATTTCGAATGATTTATTGACTAAACTGTCTCAATGACATGCTTTTAAGGCAATACAGACGCATAGTTTCCATAAAAATATCTAATGCAAATTATGCACGAAAGTCGTGGTTCAAGTACGAAAATAGATTTCGTTAGAATTGCTTTGAAATGATTTAATTTCTAGAAGAGACTCAATGACGTGATTTCAAGGCTAAACAATGGATAGTTTGCTTGAATATATCTATTGCAAGTTATGCACAAAAGTCTCGTTTAAAGAGCAAAAATAGAATTCGTTCGAATTGCTTTCAAATGATTTGATGACTAGAAGAGACTCAATGACATGATTTTAAGGCTAAAAGAATGCATAGTTCTCGTCAATGGTTGAATTGGAAGTTCTGAACGAAAGTCCTGTCGGAAGTGCAAAAAAATAGAATTCTTTCGAATTAATTTTAATTGATTTAATGACTAGAGAAGACTCAATGACATGATTTTAAGGCTAAACAAACGCATAATTTCCTTCAATAGATCAATTGCATGTTTTGCACAAAAGTCGTGTTCGAAATGTGAAAATTGAAATCGTTTGAATTGATTTCGAATGATTTATTGACTAAAAGTGACTCAATGACATGCTTTTAAGGCAATACAGACGCATAGTTTCCATAAAAATATCTAATGCAAATTATGCACGAAAGTCGTGGTTCAAGTACGAAAATAGATTTCGTTAGAATTGCTTTGAAATGATTTAATTTCTAGAAGAGACTCAATGACGTGATTTCAAGGCTAAACAATGGATAGTTTGCTTGAATATATCTATTGCAAGTTATGCACAAAAGTCTCGTTTAAAGAGCAAAAATAGAATTCGTTCGAATTGCTTTCAAATGATTTGATGACTAGAAGAGACTCAATGACATGATTTTAAGGCTAAAAGAATGCATAGTTCTCCTCAATGGTTGAATTGGAAGTTCTGAACGAAAGTCGTGTTTGAAGTGCCAAAAAATAGAATTCTTTCGAATTACTTTTAATTGATTTAATGACTAGAGAAGACTCAATGACATGATTTTAAGGCTAAACAAACGCATAATTTCCTTCAATAGATCAATTGCATGTTTTGCACAAAAGTCGTGTTCGAAATGTGAAAATTGAAATCGTTTGAATTGATTTCGAATGATTTATTGACTAAAAGTGACTCAATGACATGCTTTTAAGGCAATACAGACGCATAGTTGCCATCAAAAGATCTAATGCAAGAAAGTCGTGGTTCAAGTACGAAAATAGATTTCGTTCGAATTGCTTTGAAATGATTTAATTTCTAGAAGAGACTCAATGACGTGATTTCAAGGCTAACCAATGGATAGTTTGCTTGAATATATCTATTGCAAGTTATGCACAAAAGCCTCGTTTAAAGAGCAAAAATAGAATTCGTTCGAATTGCTTTCAAATGATTTGATGACTAGAAGAGACTCAATGAAATGATTTTAAGGCTAAAATAATGCATAGTTCTCCTCAATGGTTGAATTAGAAGTTCTGAACGAAAGTCGTGTTTGAAGTGCCAAAAAATAGAATTCTTTCGAATTACTTTTAATTAGTTTAATGACTAGAGAAGACTCAATGACATGATTTTAAGGCTAAACAAACGCATAATTGCCTTCAATAGATCAATTGCATGTTTTGCACAAAAGTCGTGTTCGAAATGTGAAAATTGAAATCGTTTGAATTGATTTCGAATGATTTATTGACTAAAAGTGACTCAATGACATGCTTTTAAGGCAATACAGACGCATACTTTCCATAAGAATATCTAATGCAAATTATGCACGAAAGTCGTAGTTCAAGTACGAAAATAGATTTCGTTAGAATTGCTTTGAAATGATTTAATTTCTAGAAGAGACTCAATGACGTGATTTCAAGGGGAAACAATGGATAGTTTGCTTGAATATATCTATTGCAAGTTATGCACAAAAGTCTCGTTTAAAGATCAAAAATAGAATTCGTTCGAATTGCTTTCAAATGATTTGATGACTAGAAGAGACTCAATGACATGATTTTAAGGCTAAAAGAATGCATAGTTCTCCTCAATGGTTGAATTGGAAGTTCTGAACGAAAGTTGTGTTTGAAGTGCCAAAAAATAGAATTCTTTCGAATTACTTTTAATTAATTTAATGACCAGAAAAGACTCAATGACATGATTTTAAGGCTAAACAAACGCATAATTGCCTTCAATAGATCAATTTCAAGTTTTGCACAAAAGTCGTGTTTGAAATGCGAAAATAGATATCGTTTGAATTGATTTCGAATGATTTATTGACAAAAAGTGACTGAATGACATAATTTTAAGGCTATACAAATGCATAATTGCCGTCAAAAGATCCATTGCAAATTATGCACGAAAGTCATGGTTCAAGTTCGAAAATAGATTTCGTTAGAATTGCTTTGAAATGATTTAATTTGTAGAAGAGACTCAATGACGTGATTTGAATGCTAAACAATGGATAGTTTGCTTGAATATATCTATTGCAAGTTATCCACAAAAGTCTCGTTTAAAGAGCAAAAATAGAATTCGTTCGAATTGCTTTCAAATGATTTGATGGCTAGAAGAGACTCAACGACATGATTTTAAGGCTAAAAGAATGCATAGTTCTACGCAATGGTTGAACTGGAAGTTCTGAACGAAAATCGTGTTTGAAGGGCCAAAAAATAGAATTCTTTCGAATTAGTTTTATTGGATTTAATGACTAGAGAAGACTCAATGACATGATTTTAAGGCTAAACAAACGCATAATTTCCTTCAATAGATCAATTGCATGTTTTGCACAAAAGTCGTGTTCGAAATGTGAAAATAGAAATCATTTGAATTGATTTCGAATGATTTATTGACTACAAGTGACTCAATGACATGATTTTAAGTCTATACAAACGCATAGTTGCCATAAAAATATCTAATGCAAATTATGGACGAAAGTCGTGGTTCAAGTACGAAAATAGATTTCGTTAGAATTGCTTTGAAATGATTTAATTTCTAGAAGAGACTCAATGACGTTATTTCAAGGGGAAACAATGGATAGTTTGCTTGAATATATCTATTGCAAGTTATGCACAAAAGTCTCGTTTAAAGAGCAAAAATAGAATTCGTTCGAATTGCTTTCAAATGATTTGATGACTAGAAGAGACTCAATGACAAGATTTTAAGGCTAAAAGAATGCATAGTTCTCCTCAATGGTTGAATTGGAAGTTCTGAACGAAAGTCGTGTTTGAAGTGCCAAAAAATAGAATTCTTTCGAATTACTTTTAATTAGTTTAATGACTAGAGAAGACTCAATGACATGATTTTAAGGCTAAACAAACGCATAATTGCCTTCAATAGATCAATTGCATGTTTTGCACAAAAGTCGTGTTCGAAATGTGAAAATTGAAATCGTTTGAATTGATTTCGAATGATTTATTGACTAAAAGTGACTCAATGACATGCTTTTAAGGCAATACAGACGCATAGTTTCCATAAAAATATCTAATGCAAATTATGCACGAAAGTCGTGGTTCAAGTACGAAAATAGATTTCGTTAGAATTGCTTTGAAATGATTTAATATCTAGAAGAGAATCAATGACGTGATTTCAAGGCTAAACAATGGATAGTTTGCTTGAATATATCTATTGCAAGTTATGCACAAAAGTCTCGTTTAAAGAGCAAAAATAGAATTCGTTCGAATTGCTTTCAAATGATTTGATGACTAGAGGAGACTCAATGACATGATTTTAAGGCTAAAAGAATGCATAGTTCTCCTCAATGGTTGAATTGGAAGTTCTGAACGAAAGTTGTGTTTGAAGTGCCAAAAAATAGAATTCTTTCGAATTACTTTTAATTAATTTAATGACCAGAAAAGACTCAATGACATGATTTTAAGGCTAAACAAACGCATAATTGCCTTCAATAGATCAATTGCATGTTTTGCACAAAAGTCGTGTTTGAAATGCGAAAATAGAAATCGTTTGAATTGATTTCGAATGATTTATTGACTAAAAGTGACTCAATGACATGATTTTAAGGCTATACAAACGCATAGTTGCCATCAAAATATCTAATGCAAATTATTCATGAAAGTCGTGGTTTAAGTACGAAAATAGATTTCGTTAGAATTGCTTTGAAATGATTTAATTTCTAGAAGAGACTCAATGACGTGATTTCAAGGCTAAACAATGGATAGTTTGCTTGAATATATCAATCGCAAGTTATGCACAAAAGTCTCGTTTAAAGAGCAAAAATAGAAATCGTTCGACTTGCTCTCAAATGATTTGATGACTAGAAGAGACTCAATGACATGATTTTAAGGCTAAAAGAATGCATAGTTCTCCTCAATGGTTGAATTGGAAGTTCTGAACGAAAGTCGTGTTTGAAGTGCCAAAAAATAGAATTCTTTCGAATTACTTTTAATTAGTTTAATGACTAGAGAGGACTCAATGACATGATTTTAAGGCTAAACAAACGCATAATTGCCTTCAATAGATCAATTGCATCTTTTGCACAAAAGTCGTGTTCGAAATGTGAAAATTGAAATCGTTTGAATTGATTTCGAATGATTTATTGACTAAAAGTGACTCAATGACATGCTTTTAAGGCAATACGGACGCATAGTTTCCGTAAAAATATCTAATGCAAATTATGCACGAAAGTCGTGGTTCAAGTACGAAAATAGATTTCGTTAGAATTGCTTTGAAATGATTTAATTTCTAGAAGAGACTCAATGACGTGATTTCAAGGCTAAACAATGGATAGTTTGCTTGAATATATCTATTGCAAGTTATGCACAAAAGTCTCGTTTAAAGAGCAAAAATAGAATTTGTTCGAATTGCTTTCAAATGATTTGATGACTAGAAGAGACTCAATGACATGATTTTAAGGCTAAAAAGATGCACAGTTGCCTTCAATTATTGAATTGAAAGTTCTGAATGAAAGTCGTGTTTGAAGTGCGAAAAAATAGAATTCTTTCGAATTACTTTTAATTGATTTAATGACTAAAGAAGACTCAATCACATGATTTTAAGGCTAAACAAACGCATAATTGCCTTTAATAGATCAATTGCATGTTTTGCACAAAAGTCGTGTTTGAAATGCGAAAATAGTATTCGTTTGAATTGATTTCGAATGATTTACTGACTAAAAGTGACTCAATGACATGATTTTAAGGCTATACAAATGCCTAGTTGCCTTCAAAAGATCCATTGCAAATTATGCTCGAAAGTATTGGTTCAAGTGCGAAAAAATATTTCGTTAGAATTGCTTTGAAATGATTTAATTTCTAGAAGAGACTCAATGACGTGATTTCAAGGCTAAACAATGGATAGTTTGCTTGAATATATCTATTGCAAGTTATGCACAATAGTCTCGTTTAAAGAGCAAAAATAGAATTCGTTCGAATTGCTTTCAAATGATTTGATGACTAGAAGAGACTCAATGACATGATTTTAAGGCTAAAAGAATGCATAGTTCTCCTCAATGGTTGAATTGGAAGTTCTGAACGAAAGTCGTGTCTGAAGTGCCAAAAAATAGAATTCTTTCGAATTAATTTTAATTGATTTAATGACTAGAGAAGACTCAATGACATGATTTTAAGGCTAAACAAACGCATAATTTCCTTCAATAGATCAATTGCATGTTTTGCACAAAAGTCGTGTTCGAAATGTGAAAATTGAAATCGTTTGAATTGATTTCGAATGATTTATTGACTAAAAGGGACTCAATGACATGCTTTTAAGGCAATACAGACGCATAGTTTCCATAAAAATATCTAATGCAAATTATGCACGAAAGTCGTGGTTCAAGTACGAAAATAGATTTTGTTAGAATTGCATTGAAATGATTTAATTTCTAGAAGAGACTCAATGACGTGATTTCAAGGCTAAACAATGGATAGTTTGCTTGAATATATCTATTGCAAGTTATGCACAAAAGTCTCGTTTAAAGAGCAAAAGTAGAATTCGTTCGAATTGCTTTCAAATGATTTGATGACTAGAGGAGACTCAATGACATGATTTTAAGGCTAAAAGAATGCATAGTTCTCCTCAATGGTTGAATTGGAAGTTCTGAACGAAAGTTGTGTTTGAAGTGCCAAAAAATAGAATTCTTTCGAATTACTTTTAATTAATTTAATGACCAGAAAAGACTCAATGACATGATTTTAAGGCTAAACAAACGCATAATTGCCTTCAATAGATCAATTGCATGTTTTGCACAAAAGTCGTGTTTGAAATGCGAAAATAGAAATCGTTTGAATTGATTTCGAATGATTTATTGACTAAAAGTGACTCAATGACATGATTTTAAGGCTATACAAACGCATAGTTGCCATCAAAATATCTAATGCAAATTATTCATGAAAGTCGTGGTTTAAGTACGAAAATAGATTTCGTTAGAATTGCTTTGAAATGATTTAATTTCTAGAAGAGACTCAATGACTTGATTTCAAGGCTAAACAATGGATAGTTTGCTTGAATATATGAATCGCAAGTTATGCACAAAAGTCTCGTTTAAAGAGCAAAAACAGAATTCGTTCGACTTGCTCTCAAATGATTTGATGACTAGAAGAGACTCAATGACATGATTTTAAGGCTAAAAGAATGCATAGTTCTCCTCAATGGTTGAACTGGAAGTTCTGAACGAAAGTCGTGTTTGAAGTGCCAAAAAATAGAATTCTTTCGAATTACTTTTAATTAGTTTAATGACTAGAGAAGACTCAATGACATGATTTTAAGGCTAAACAAACGCATAATTGCCTTCAATAGATCAATTGCATGTTTTGCACAAAAGTCGTGTTCGAAATGTGAAAATTGAAATCGTTTGAATTGATTTCGAATGATTTATTGACTAAAAGTGACTCAATGACATGCTTTTAAGGCAATACGGACGCATAGTTTCCGTAAAAATATCTAATGCAAATTATGCACGAAAGTCGTGGTTCAAGTACGAAAATAGATTTCGTTAGAATTGCTTTGAAATGATTTAATTTCTAGAAGAGACTCAATGACGTGATTTCAAGGCTAAACAATGGATAGTTTGCTTGAATATATCTATTGCAAGTTATGCACAAAAGTCTCGTTTAAAGAGCAAAAATAGAATTTGTTCGAATTGCTTTCAAATGATTTGATGACTAGAAGAGACTCAATGACATGATTTTAAGGCTAAAAAGATGCACAGTTGCCTTCAATTATTGAATTGAAAGTTCTGAATGAAAGTCGTGTTTGAAGTGCGAAAAAATAGAATTCTTTCGAATTACTTTTAATTGATTTAATGACTAAAGAAGACTCAATCACATGATTTTAAGGCTAAACAAACGCATAATTGCCTTCAATAGATCAATTGCATGTTTTGCCCAAAAGTCGTGTTTGAAATGCGAAAATAGAATTCGTTTGAATTGATTCCGAATGATTTACTGACTAAAAGTGACTCAATGACATGATTTTAAGGTTATACAAATGCCTAGTTGCCTTCAAAAGATCCATTGCAAATTATGCACGAAACTATTGGTTCAAGTGCGAAAAAAGATTTCGTTCGAAATTCTTGAAATGATTTAATTACTAAAAGAGACTCAATGACATGATTTCAAGGCTAAACAATGGATAATTTGCTTGAAAACATCAATTGCAAGTTATGCACAAATGTCTCGATTGAAGAGCGAAAATAGAATATGTTCAAAATGCTTTCAAATGATTTGATGACTAGAAGAGACTCAATGACATGATTTTAAGGCTAAAAAGATGCATAGTTGCCTTCAATTATTGAATTGAAAGTTCTGAACGAAAGTCCTGTTTGAAGTGCGAAAAAATAAAATTCTTTCGAATTACTTTTAATTGATTTAATGACTAGAGAAGACTCAATGACATGATTTTAAGGCTAAACAAACGCATAATTGCCTTCAATAGATCAATTGCATGTTTTGCACAAAAGTCGTGTTTGAAATGCGAAAATAGAATTCGTTTGAATTGATTTCGAATGATTTACTGACTAAAAGTGACTCAATGACATGATTTTAAGGCTATACAAATGCCAAGTTGCCTTCAAAAGATCCATTGCAAATTATGCACGAAAGTATTGGTCCAAGTGCGAAAAAATATTTCGTTCGAATTTCTTTGAAATGATTTAATTACTAATAGAGACTCAATGACATGATTTCAAGGCTAAATAATGGATAATTTGCTTGAAAACATCAATTGCAAGTTATGCACAAAAGTCTCGATTGAAGAGCGAAAATAGAATTTGTTCAAAATGCTTTCAAATGATTTGATGATTAGAAGAGACTCAATGACATGATTTTAAGGCTAAAAGATCTGCATAGTTGCCTTCAATTATTGAATTGAAAGTTCTGAACGAAAGTCATGTTTGAAGTGCGAAAAAATAGAATTCTTTCGAATTACTTTTAATTGATTTAATGACTAGAGAAGACTCAATGACATGATTTTAAGGCTAAACAAACGCATAATTGCCTTCAATAGATCAATTGCATGTTTTGCACAAAAGTCGTGTTCGAAATGTGAAAATTGAAATCGTTTGAATTGATTCCGAATGATTTATTTACTAAAAGTGACTCAATGACATGCTTTTAAGGCAATACAGACGCATAGTTTCCGTAAAAATATCTAATGCAAATTATGCACGAAAGTCGTGGTTCAAGTACGAAAATAGATTTCGTTAGAATTGCTTTGAAATGATTTAATTTCTAGAAGAGACTCAATGACGTGATTTCAAGGCTAAACAATGGATAGTTTGCTTGAATATATCTATTGCAAGTTATGCACCAAAGTCTCGTGTAAAGAGCAAAAATAGAATTTGTTCGAATTGCTTTCAAATGATTTGATGACTAGAAGAGACTCAATGACATGATTTTAAGGCTAAAAGAATGCATAGTTCTCCTCAATGATTGAATTGAAAGTTCTGAACGAAAGTCGTTTTTGAAGTGCGAAAAAATAAAATTCTTTCGAATTACTTTTAATTGATTTGATGACTAGAGAAGACTCAATGACATGATTTTAAGGCTAAACAAACGCATAATTGCCTTCAATAGATCAATTGCATGTTTTGCACAAAAGTCGTGTTTGAAATGCGAAAATAGAATTCGTTTGAATTGATTTTGAATGATTTACTGACTAAAAGTGACTCAATGACATGATTTTAAGTCTATACAAATGCCTAGTTGCCTTCAAAAGATCCATTGCAAATTATGCACGAAAGTATTGGTTCAAGTGCGAAAAAAGATTTCGTTCGAATTTCTTTGAAATGATTTAATTACTAAAAGAGACTCAATGACATGATTTCAAGGCTAAACAATGGATAATTTGCTTGAAAACATCAATTGCAAGTTATGCACAAAAGTCTCGATTGAAAAGCGAAAATAGAATTTGTTCAAAATGCTTTCAAATGATTTGATGACTAGAAGGGACTCAATGACATGATTTTAAGGCTAAAAAGATGCATAGTTGCCTTCAATTATTGAATTGAAAGTTCTGAACGAAAGTCGTGTTTGAAGTGCGAAAAAATAGAATTCTTTCGAATTACTTTTAATTGATTTAATGACTAGAGAAGACTCAATGACATGATTTTAAGGCTAAACAAACGCATAATTGCCTTCAATAGATCAATTGCATGTTTGGCCCAAAAGTCGTGTTTGAAATGCGAAAATAGAATTCGTTTGAATTGATTCCGAATGATTTACTGACTAAAAGTGACTCAATGACATGATTTTAAGGTTATACAAATGCCTAGTTGCCTTCAAAAGATCCATTGCAAGTTATGCACAAAAGCCGTGGTTGAGGTGCGAAAAAAAATTTCGTTTAAATTTCTTTGAAATGATTTAATTACTAGAAGAGACTCGTTGACATAATTTCAAGGCTAAACAATGGATAATTTTCTTGAAAACATCAATTGCAAGTTATGTACAAAAGTCTCGATTGAAGAGCGAAAATAGAATTTGTTCAAAATGCTTTCAAATGATTTGATGACTACAAGAGACTCAATGACATGATTTTAAGCCTAAAAAGATGCATAGTTGCCTTCAATTATTGAATTGAAAGTCTTGAACGAAAGTCGTGTTTGAAGTGCGAAAAAATAGAATTCTTTCGAATTACTTTTAATTGATTTAATGACTAGAGAAGACTCAATGACATGATTTTAAGGCTAAACAAACGCATAATTGCCTTCAATAGATCAATTGCATGTTTTGCACAAAAGTCGTGTTTGAAATGCGAAAATAGAATTCGTTTGAATTGATTTCGAATGGTTTACTGACTAAAAGTGACTCAATGACATGATTTTAAGGCTATACAAATGCCTAGTTGCCTTCAAAAGATCCATTGCAAATTATGCACAAAAGTCGTGGTTCAGGTGTGAAAAAAGACTTCGTTCGAATTTCTTTGAAATGATTTAATTACTAAAAGAGACTCAATGACATGATTTCAAGGCTAAACAATGGATAATTTGCTTGAATACGTCAATTGCAAGTTATGCACAAAAGTCTCGATCGAAGAGCGAAAATAGAATTTGTTCAAAATGCTTTCAAATGATTTGATGACTAGAAGAGACTCAATGAGATGATTTTAAGGCTAAAAGGATGCATAGTTGCCTTCAATTATTGAATTGAAAGTCTTGAACGAAAGTCGTGTTTGAAGTGCGAAAAAATAGAATTCTTTCGAATTACTTTTAATTGATTTAATGACTAGAGAAGACTCAATGACATGATTTTAAGGCTAAACAAACGCATAATTGCCTTCAATAGATCAATTGCATGTTTTGCACAAAAGTCGTGTTTGAAATGCGAAAATAGAATTCGTTTGAATTGATTTCGAATGATTTACTGACTAAAAGTGACTCAATGACATGATTTTAAGGCTATACAAATGCCTAGTTGCCTTCAAAAGATCCATTGCAAATTATGCACAAAAGTCGTGGTTCAGGTGTGAAAAAAGATTTCGTTCGAATTTCTTTGAAATGATTTAATTACTAAAAGAGACTCAATGACATGATTTCAAGGCTAAACAATGGATAATTTGCTTGAAAACATCAATTGCAAGTTATGCACAAAAGTCTCGATTGAAGAGCGAAAATAGAATTTGTTCAAAATGCTTTCAAATGATTTGATGACTAGAAGAGACTCAATGACATGATTTTAAGGCTAAAAGAATGCAATGTTCTCCTCAATGGTTGAATTGGAAGTTCTGAACGAAAGTCGTGTTTGAAGTGCGAAAAAATAGAATTCTTTCGAATTACTTTTAATTGATTTAATGACTAGAGAAGACTCAATGACATGATTTTAAGGCTAAACAAACGCATAATTGCCTTCAATAGATCAATTGCATGTTTTGCACAAAAGTCGTGTTTGAAAGGCGAAAATAGAATTCGTTTGAATTGATTTCGAATGATTTACTGACTAAAAGTGACTCAATGACATGATTTTAAGGCTATACAAATGCCTAGTTGCCTTCAAAAGATCCATTGCAAATTATGCACGAAAGTATTGGTTCAAGTGCGAAAAAAAATTTCGTTCGAATTTCTTGAAATGATTTAATTACTAAAAGAGACACAATGACATGATTTCAAGGCCAAACAATGGATAATTTGCTTGAAAACATCAGTTGCAAGTTATGCACAAAAGTCTCGATTGAAGAGCGAAAATAGAATTTGTTCAAAATGCTTTCAAATGATTTGATGACTAGAAGAGACTCAATGACATGATTTTAAGGCTAAAAAGATGCATAGTTGCCTTCAATTATTGAATTGAAAGTTCTGAACGAAAGTCGTGTTTGAAGTGCGACAAAATAGAATTCTTTCGAATTACTTTTAATTGATTTAATGACTAGAGAAGACTGAATGACCTGATTTTAAGGCTAAACAAACGCATAATTGCCTTCAATACATCAATTGCATGTTTTGCACAAAAGTCGTGTTTGAAATGCGAAAATAGAATTCGTTTGAATTGATTTCGAATGATTTACCGACTAAAAGTGATTCAATGACATGATTTTAAGGCTATACAAATGCCTAGTTGCCTTCAAAAGATCCATTGCAAGTTATGCACAAAAGCCGTGGTTGAGGTGCGAAAAAAAATTTCGTTTAAATTTCTTTGAAATGATTTAATTACTAGAAGAGACTCGTTGACATGATTTCAAGGCTAAACAATGGATAATTTTCTTGAAAACATCAATTGCAAGTTATGTACAAAAGTCTCGATTGAAGAGCGAAAATAGAATTTGATCAAAATGCTTTCAAATGATTTGATGACTAGAAGAGACTCAATGACATGATTTTAAGGCTAAAAAGATGCATAGTTGCCTTCAATTATGGAATTGAAAGTTCTGAACGAAAGTCGTGTTTGAAGTGCGAAAAAATAGAATTCTTTCGAATTACTTTTAATTGATTTAATGACTAGAGAAGACTCAATGACATGATTTTAAGGCTAAACAAACGCATAATTGCCTTCAATAGATCAATTGCCTGTTTTGCACAAAAGTCGTGTTTCAAATGCGAAAATAGAATTCGTTTGAATTGATTTCGAATGATTTACTGACTACAAGTGATTCAATGACATGATTTTAAGGCTATACAAAAGCCTAGTTGCCTTCAAAAGATCCATTGCAAATTATGCACGAAAGTATTGGTTCAAGTGCGAAAAAAGATTTCGTTTAAATTTCTTGAAATTATTTAATTACTAGAAGAGACTCAATGACATGATTTCAAGGCTAAACAATGGATAATTTGCTTGAATACGTCAATTGCAAGTTATGCACAAAAGTCTCGATTGAAGGGCGAAAATAGAATTTGTTCAAAATGCTTTCGAATGATTTGATGACTAGAAGAGACTCCATGACATGATTTTAAGGCTAAAAAGATGCATAGTTGCCTTCAATTATTGAATTGAAAGTTCTGAACGAAAGTCGTGTTTGAAGTGCGACAAAATAGAATTCTTTCGAATTACTTTTAATTAATTTAATGACTAGAGAAGACTCAATGACATGATTTTAAGGCTAGACAAACGCATAATTGCCTTCAATAGATCAATTGCATGTTTTGCACAAAAGTTGTGTTTGGAATGCGAAAATAGAATTCGTTTGAATTGATTTCGAATCATTTACTGACTACAAGTGATTCAATGACATGATTTTAAGGCTATACAAATGCCTAGTTGCCTTCAAAAGATCCACTGCAAGTTATGCACAAAAGCCGTGGTTCAGGTGCGAAAAAAGATTTCGTTTAAATTTCTTTGAAATGATTTAATTACTAGAAGAGACTCGTTGACATGATTTCAAGGCTAAACAATGGATAATTTGCTTGAATACGTCAATTGCAAGTTATGTACAAAAGTCTCGATTGAAGAGCGAAAATAGAATTTGTTCAAAATGCTTTCAAATGATTTGATGAGTAGAAGAGACTCCATGACATGATTTTAAGGCTAAAAAGATGCATAGTTGCCTTCAATTATTGAATTGAAAGTTCTGAACGAAAGTCGTGTTTGAAGTGCGAAAAAATAGAATTCTTTCGAATTACTTTTAATTGATTTAATGACTAGAGAAGACTCAATGACCTGATTTTAAGGCTAAACAAACGCATAATTGCCTTCAATTGATCAATTACATGTTTTGCCCAAAAGTCGTGTTTGAAATGCGAAAATAGAATTCGTTTGAATTGATTCCGAATGATTTACTGACTAAAAGTAACTCAATGACATGATTTTAAGGCTATACAAATCCCTAGTTGCCTTCAAAAGATCCATTACAAATTATGCACGAAAGTGTCGGTTCAAGTGCGAAAAAAAATTTCGTTCGAATTTCTTGAAATGATTTAATTACTAAAAGAGACTCAATGACATGATTTCAAGGCTAAACAATGGATAATTTGCTTGAAAACATCAATTGCAAGTTATGCACAAAAGTCTCGATTGAAGAGCGAAAATAGAATTTGTTCAAAATGCTTTCAAATGATTTGATGTCTAGGAGAGACCCAATGACATGATTTTAAGGCAAAAAAGATGCATAGTTGCCTTCAATTATTGAATTGAAAGTTCTGAACGAAAGTCGTGTTTGAAGTGCGAAAAAATAGAATTCTTTCGAATTACTTTTAATTGATTTAATGACTAGAGAAGACTCAATGACATGATTTTAAGGCTAAACAAACGCATAATTGCCTTCAATAGATCAATTGCATGTTTTGCACAAAAGTCGTGTTTGAAAGGCGAAAATAGAATTCGTTTGAATTGATTTCGAATGATTTACTGACTAAAAGTGACTCAATGACATGATTTTAAGGCTATACAAATGCCAAGTTGCCTTCAAAAGATCCATTGCAAATTATGCACGAAAGTATTGGTTCAAGTGCGAAAAAAAATTTCGTTCGAATTTCTTGAAATGATTTAATTACTAAAAGAGACACAATGACATGATTTTAAGGCCAAACAATGGATAATTTGCTTGAAAACATCAATTGCAAGTTATGCACAAAAGTCTCGATTGAAGAGCGAAAATAGAATTTGTTCAAAATGCTTTCAAATGATTTGATGACTAGAAGAGACTCAATGACATGATTTTAAGGCTAAAAAGATGCATAGTTGCCTTCAATTATTGAATTGAAAGTTCTGAACGAAAGTCGTGTTTGGAGTGCGAAAAAATTGAATTCTTTCGAATTACTTTTAATTGATTTAATGACCAGAGAAGACTCAATGACATGATTGTAAGTCTAAACAAACGCATAATTGCCTTCAACAGATCAATTGCATGTTTTACGCAAAAGTCGTGTTTGAAATGCGAAAGTAGAATTCGTTTGAATTGATTTCGAATGATTTACTGACTAAAAGTGACTCAATGACATGATTTTCAGGCTATACAAATGCCTACTTGCCTTCAAAAGATCCATTGCAAATTATGCACGAAAGTATTGGTTCAAGTGCGAAAAATGATTTCGTTCGAATTTCTTTGAAATGATTTAATTACTAAACGAGACTCAATGACATGATTTCAAGGCTAAACAATGGATAATTTGCTTGAAAACATCCATTGCAAGTTATGCACAAAAGTCTCGATTGAAGAGCGAAAATAGAATTTGTTCAAAATGCTTTCGAATGATTTGATGACTAGAAGAGACTCAATGACATGATTTTAAGGCTAAAAAGATGCATAGTTGCCTTCAGTTATTGAATTGAAAGTTCTGAACGAAAGTCGTGTTTGAAGTGCGAAAAAATGGAATTCTTTCGAATTACTTTTAATTGATTTAATGACTAGAGAAGACTCAATGACATGATTTTAAGGCTAAACAAACGCATAATTGCCTTCAATTGATCAATTACATGTTTTGCCCAAAAGTCGTGTTTGAAATGCGAAAATAGAATTCGTTTGAATTGATTTCGAATGATTTACTGACTACAAGAGATTCAATGACATGATTTTAAGGCTATACGAATGCCTAGTTGCCTTCAAAAGATCCACTGCAAATTATGCACAAAAGCCGTGGTTCAGGTGCGAAAAAAGATTTCGTTTAAATTTCTTGAAATTATTTAATTACTAGAAGAGACTCAATGACATGATTTCAAGGCTAAACAATGGATAATTTGCTTGAATACGTCAATTGCAAGTTATGCACAAAAGTCTCGATTGAAGAGCGAAAATAGAATTTGTTCAAAATGCTTTCGAATGATTTGATGACTAGAAGAGACTCCATGACATGATTTTAAGGCTAAAAAGATGCATAGTTGCCTTCAATTATTGAATTGAAAGTTCTGAACGAAAGTCGTGTTTGAAGTGCGACAAAATAGAATTCTTTCGAATTACTTTTAATTGATTTAATGACTAGAGAAGACTCAATGACATGATTTTAAGGCTAGACAAACGCATAATTGCCTTCAATAGATCAATTGCATGTTTTGCACAAAAGTTGTGTTTGGAATGCGAAAATAGAATTCGTTTGAATTGATTTCGAATGATTTACTGACTACAAGTGATTCAATGACATGATTTTAAGGCTATACAAATGCCTAGTTGCCTTCAAAAGATCCACTGCAAGTTATGCACAAAAGCCGTGGTTCAGGTGCGAAAAAAGATTTCGTTTAAATTTCTTTGAAATGATTTAATTACTAGAAGAGACTCGTTGACATGATTTCAAGGCTAAACAATGGATAATTTGCTTGAATACGTCAATTGCAAGTTATGTACAAAAGTCTCGATTGAAGAGCGAAAATAGAATTTGTTCAAAATGCTTTCAAATGATTTGATGACTAGAAGAGACTCCATGACATGATTTTAAGGATAAAAAGATGCATAGTTGCCTTCAATTATTGAATTGAAAGTTCTGAACGAAAGTCGTGTTTGAAGTGCGACAAAATAGAATTCTTTCGAATTACTTTTAATTGATTTAATGACTAGAGAAGACTGAATGACCTGATTTTAAGGCTAAACAAACGCATAATTGCCTTCAATAGATCAATTGCATGTTTTGCACAAAAGTTGTGTTTGGAATGTGAAAATAGAATTCGTTTGAATTGATTTCGAATGATTTACTGACTACAAGTGATTCAATGACATGATTTTAAGGCTATACAAATGCCTAGTTGCCTTCAAAAGATCCACTGCAAGTTATGCACAAAAGCCGTGGTTCAGGTGCGAAAAAAGATTTCGTTTAAATTTCTTTGAAATGATTTAATTACTAGAAGAGACTCGTTGACATGATTTCAAGGCTAAACAATGGATAATTTGCTTGAATACGTCAATTGCAAGTTATGTACAAAAGTCTCGATTGAAGAGCGAAAATAGAATTTGTTCAAGATGCTTTCAAATGATTTGATGACTAGAAGAGACTCCATGACATGATTTTAAGGCTAAAAAGATGCATAGTTGCCTTCAATTATTGAATTGAAAGTTCTGAACGAAAGTCGTGTTTGAAGTGCGACAAAATAGAATTCTTTCGAATTACTTTTAATTGATTTAATGACTAGAGAAGACTCAATGACATGATTTTAAGGCTAGACAAACGCATAATTGCCTTCAATAGATCAATTGCATGTTTTGCACAAAAGTTGTGTTTGGAATGCGAAAATAGAATTCGTTTGAATTGATTTCGAATGATTTACTGACTACAAGTGATTCAATGACATGATTTTAAGGCTATACAAATGCCTAGTTGCCTTCAAAAGATCCACTGCAAGTTATGCACAAAAGCCGTGGTTCAGGTGCGAAAAAAGATTTCGTTTAAATTTCTTTGAAATGATTTAATTACTAGAAGAGACTCGTTGACATGATTTCAAGGCTAAACAATGGATAATTTGCTTGAATACGTCAATTGCAAGTTATGTACAAAAGTCTCGATTGAAGAGCGAAAATAGAATTTGTTCAAAATGCTTTCAAATGATTTGATGACTAGAAGAGACTCCATGACATGATTTTAAGGCTAAAAAGATGCATAGTTGCCTTCAATTATTGAATTGAAAGTTCTGAACGAAAGTCGTGTTTGAAGTGCGACAAAATAGAATTCTTTCGAATTACTTTTAATTGATTTAATGACTAGAGAAGACTGAATGACCTGATTTTAAGGCTAAACAAACGCATAATTGCCTTCAATAGATCAATTGCATGTTTTGCACAAAAGTTGTGTTTGGAATGTGAAAATAGAATTCGTTTGAATTGATTTCGAATGATTTACTGACTACAAGTGATTCAATGACATGATTTTAAGGCTATACAAATGCCTAGTTGCCTTCAAAAGATCCACTGCAAGTTATGCACAAAAGCCGTGGTTCAGGTGCGAAAAAAGATTTCGTTTAAATTTCTTTGAAATGATTTAATTACTAGAAGAGACTCGTTGACATGATTTCAAGGCTAAACAATGGATAATTTGCTTGAATACGTCAATTGCAAGTTATGTACAAAAGTCTCGATTGAAGAGCGAAAATAGAATTTGTTCAAAATGCTTTCAAATGATTTGATGACTAGAAGAGACTCCATGACATGATTTTAAGGCTAAAAAGATGCATAGTTGCCTTCAATTATTGAATTGAAAGTTCTGAACGAAAGTCGTGTTTGAAGTGCGACAAAATAGAATTCTTTCGAATTACTTTTAATTGATTTAATGACTAGAGAAGACTGAATGACCTGATTTTAAGGCTAAACAAACGCATAATTGCCTTCAATAGATCAATTGCATGTTTTGCACAAAAGTTGTGTTTGGAATGCGAAAATAGAATTCGTTTGAATTGATTTCGAATGATTTACTGACTAAAAGTGACTCAATGACATGATTTTAAGGCTATACAAATGCCTAGTTGCCTTCAAAAGATCCATTGCAAATTATGCACGAAAGTATTGGTTCAAGTGCGAAAAAAGATTTCGTTCGAATTTCTTTGAAATGATTTAATTACTAAACGAGACTCAATGACATGATTTCAAGGCTAAACAATGGATAATTTGCTTGAAAACATCCATTGCAAGTTATGCACAAAAGTCTCGATTGAAGAGCGAAAATAGAATTTGTTCAAAATGCTTTCAAATGATTTGATGACTAGAAGAGACTCAATGACATGATTTTAAGGCTAAAAAGATGCATAGTTGCCCTGAATTATTGAATTGAAAGTTCTGAACGAAAGTCGTGTTTGAGGTGCGAAAAAATAGAATTCTTTCGAATTACTTTTAATTGATTTAATGACTAGAGAAGACTCAATGACATGATTTTAAGGCTAAACAAACGCATAATTGCCTTCAATAGATCAATTGCATGTTTTGCCCAAAAGTCGTGTTTGAAATGCGAAAATAGAATTCGTTTGAATTGATTCCGAATGATTTACTGACTAAAAGTGACTCAATGACATGATTTTAAGGCTATACAAATCCCTAGTTGCCTTCAAAAGATCCATTGCAAATTATGCACAAAAGCCATGGTTGAGGTGCGAAAAAAAATTTCGTTTAAATTTCTTTGAAATGATTTAATTACTAGAAGAGAGTCGTTGACATGATTTCAAGGCTAAACGATGGATAATTTTCTTGAAAACATCAATTGCAAGTTATGTACAAAAGTCTCGATTGAAGAGCGAAAATAGAATTTGTTTAAAATGCTTTCAAATGATTTGATGACTAGAAGAGACTCAATGACATGATTTTAAGGCTAAAAAGATGCATAGTTGCCTTCAATTATTGAATTGAAAGTCTTGAACGAAAGTCGTGTTTGAAGTGCGAAAAAATAGAATTCTTTCGAATTACTTTTAATTGATTTAATGACTAGAGAAGACTCAATGACATGATTTTAAGGCTAAACAAACGCATAATTGCCTTCAATAGATCAATTGCATGTTTTGCACAAAAGTCGTGTCTGGAATGCGAAAATAGAATTCGTTTGAATTGATTTCGAATGGTTTACTGACTAAAAGTGACTCAATGACATGATTTTAAGGCTATACAAATGCCTAGTTGCCTTCAAAAGATCCATTGCAAATTATGCACAAAAGTCGTGGTTCAGGTGTGAAAAAAGATTTCGTTCGAATTTCTTTGAAATGATTTAATTACTAAAAGAGACTCAATGACATGATTTCAAGGCTAAACAAGGGATAATTTGCTTGAAAACATCAATTGCAAGTTATGCACAAAAGTCTCGATTGAAGAGCGAAAATAGAATTTGTTCAAAATGCTTTCAAATGATTTGACGACTAGAAGAGACTCAATGACATGATTTTAAGCCTAAAAAGATGCATAGTTGCCTTCAATTATTGAATTGAAAGTTCTGAACGAAAGTCGTGTTTGAAGTGCGAAAAAATGGAATTCTTTCGAATTACTTTTAATTGACTTAATGACTAGAGAAGACTCAATGACATGATTTTAAGGCTAAACAAACGCATAATTGCCTTCAATTGATCAATTACATGTTTTGCCCAAAAGTCGTGTTTGAAATGCGAAAATAGAATTCGTTTGAATTGATTTCGAATGATTTACTGACTACAAGAGATTCAATGACATGATTTTAAGGCTATACAAATGCCTAGTTGCCTTCAAAAGATCCACTGCAAATTATGTACAAAAGCCGTGGTTCAGGTGCGAAAAAAGATTTCGTTTAAATTTCTTTGAAATGATTTAATTATTAGAAGAGACTCGTTGACATGATTTCAAGGCTAAACAATGGATAATTTTCTTGAAAACATCAATTGCAAGTTATGTACAAAAGTCTCGATGGAAGAGCGAAAATAGAATTTGTTCAAAATGCTTTCAAATGATTTGATGACTAGAAGAGACTCAATGACATGATTTTAAGGCTAAAAAGATGCATAGTTGCCTTCAATTATTGAATTGAAAGTCTTGAACGAAAGTCGTGTTTGAAGTGCGAAAAAATAGAATTCTTTCGAATTACTTTTAATTGATTTAATGACTAGAGAAGACTCAATGACATGATTTTAAGGCTAAACAAACGCATAATTGCCTTCAATAGATCAATTGCATGTTTTGCACAAAAGTCGTGTTTGAAATGCGAAAATAGAATTCGTTTGAATTGATTCCGAATGATTTACTGACTAAAAGTAACTCAATGACATGATTTTAAGGCTATACAAATCCCTAGTTGCCTTCAAAAGATCCATTGCAAATTATGCACGAAAGTATTGGTTCAAGTGCGAAAAAAAATTTCGTCCGAATTTCTTGAAATGATTTAATTACTAAAAGAGACTCAATGACATGATTTCAAGGCCAAACAATGGATAATTTGCTTGAAAACATCAATTGCAAGTTATGCCCAAAAGTCTCGATTGAAGAGCGAAAATAGAATTTGTTCAAAATGCTTTCGAATCATTTGATGACTAGAAGAGACTCAATGACATGATTTTAAGGCTAAAAAGATGCATAGTTGCCTTCAATTATTGAATTGAAAGTTCTGAACGAAAGTCGTGTTTGAAGTGCGAAAAAATAGAATTCTTTCGAATTACTTTTAATTGATTTAATGGCTAGAGAAGACTCAATGACATGATTTTAAGGCTAAACAAACGCATAATTGCCTTCAATAGATCAATTGCATGTTTTGCACAAAAGTTGTGTTTCAAATGCGAACATAGAATTCGTTTGAATTGATTTCGAATGATTTACTGACTACAAGTGATTCAATGACATGATTTTAAGGCTATACAAAAGCCTAGTTGCCTTCAAAAGATCCATTGCAAATTATGCACGAAAGTATTGGTTCAAGTGCGAAAAAAGATTTCGTTTAAATTTCTTGAAATTATTTAATTACTAGAAGAGACTCAATGACATGATTTCAAGGCTAAACAATGGATAATTTGCTTGAAAACATCAATTGCAAGTTATGCCCAAAAGTCTCGATTGAAGAGCGAAAATAGAATTTGTTCAAAATGCTTTCAAATGAATTGATGACTAGAAGAGACTCAATGACATGATTTTAAGGCTAAAAAGATGCATAGTTGCCTTCAATTATTGAATTGAAAGTTCTGAACGAAAGTCGTGTTTGAAGTGCGAAAAAATAGAATTCTTTCGAATTACTTTTAATTGATTTAATGACTAGAGAAGACTCAATGACATGATTTTAAGGCTAAACAAACGCATAATTGCCTTCAATAGATCAATTGCATGTTTTGCACAAAAGTCGTGTCTGGAATGCGAAAATAGAATTCGTTTGAATTGATTTCGAATGGTTTACTGACTAAAAGTGACTCAATGACATGATTTTAAGGCTATACAAATGCCTAGTTGCCTTCAAAAGATCCATTGCAAATTATGCACAAAAGTCGTGGTTCAGGTGTGAAAAAAGATTTCGTTCGAATTTCTTTGAAATGATTTAATTACTAAAAGAGACTCAATGACATGATTTCAAGGCTAAACAAGGGATAATTTGCTTGAAAACATCAATTGCAAGTTATGCACAAAAGTCTCGATTGAAGAGCGAAAATAGAATTTGTTCAAAATGCTTTCAAATGATTTGACGACTAGAAGAGACTCAATGACATGATTTTAAGCCTAAAAAGATGCATAGTTGCCTTCAATTATTGAATTGAAAGTTCTGAACGAAAGTCGTGTTTGAAGTGCGAAAAAATGGAATTCTTTCGAATTACTTTTAATTGACTTAATGACTAGAGAAGACTCAATGACATGATTTTAAGGCTAAACAAACGCATAATTGCCTTCAATTGATCAATTACATGTTTTGCCCAAAAGTCGTGTTTGAAATGCGAAAATAGAATTCGTTTGAATTGATTTCGAATGATTTACTGACTACAAGAGATTCAATGACATGATTTTAAGGCTATACAAATGCCTAGTTGCCTTCAAAAGATCCACTGCAAATTATGTACAAAAGCCGTGGTTCAGGTGCGAAAAAAGATTTCGTTTAAATTTCTTTGAAATGATTTAATTATTAGAAGAGACTCGTTGACATGATTTCAAGGCTAAACAATGGATAATTTTCTTGAAAACATCAATTGCAAGTTATGTACAAAAGTCTCGATGGAAGAGCGAAAATAGAATTTGTTCAAAATGCTTTCAAATGATTTGATGACTAGAAGAGACTCAATGACATGATTTTAAGGCTAAAAAGATGCATAGTTGCCTTCAATTATTGAATTGAAAGTCTTGAACGAAAGTCGTGTTTGAAGTGCGAAAAAATAGAATTCTTTCGAATTACTTTTAATTGATTTAATGACTAGAGAAGACTCAATGACATGATTTTAAGGCTAAACAAACGCATAATTGCCTTCAATAGATCAATTGCATGTTTTGCACAAAAGTCGTGTTTGAAATGCGAAAATAGAATTCGTTTGAATTGATTCCGAATGATTTACTGACTAAAAGTAACTCAATGACATGATTTTAAGGCTATACAAATCCCTAGTTGCCTTCAAAAGATCCATTGCAAATTATGCACGAAAGTATTGGTTCAAGTGCGAAAAAAAATTTCGTCCGAATTTCTTGAAATGATTTAATTACTAAAAGAGACTCAATGACATGATTTCAAGGCCAAACAATGGATAATTTGCTTGAAAACATCAATTGCAAGTTATGCCCAAAAGTCTCGATTGAAGAGCGAAAATAGAATTTGTTCAAAATGCTTTCGAATCATTTGATGACTAGAAGAGACTCAATGACATGATTTTAAGGCTAAAAAGATGCATAGTTGCCTTCAATTATTGAATTGAAAGTTCTGAACGAAAGTCGTGTTTGAAGTGCGAAAAAATAGAATTCTTTCGAATTACTTTTAATTGATTTAATGGCTAGAGAAGACTCAATGACATGATTTTAAGGCTAAACAAACGCATAATTGCCTTCAATAGATCAATTGCATGTTTTGCACAAAAGTTGTGTTTCAAATGCGAACATAGAATTCGTTTGAATTGATTTCGAATGATTTACTGACTACAAGTGATTCAATGACATGATTTTAAGGCTATACAAAAGCCTAGTTGCCTTCAAAAGATCCATTGCAAATTATGCACGAAAGTATTGGTTCAAGTGCGAAAAAAGATTTCGTTTAAATTTCTTGAAATTATTTAATTACTAGAAGAGACTCAATGACATGATTTCAAGGCTAAACAATGGATAATTTGCTTGAAAACATCAATTGCAAGTTATGCCCAAAAGTCTCGATTGAAGAGCGAAAATAGAATTTGTTCAAAATGCTTTCAAATGAATTGATGACTAGAAGAGACTCAATGACATGATTTTAAGGCTAAAAAGATGCATAGTTGCCTTCAATTATTGAATTGAAAGTTCTGAACGAAAGTCGTGTTTGAAGTGCGAAAAAATAGAATTCTTTCGAATTACTTTTAATTGATTTAATGACTAGAGAAGACTCAATGACATGATTTTAAGGCTAAACAAACGCATAATTGCCTTCAATAGATCAATTGCATGTTTTGCACAAAAGTTGTGTTTCAAATGCGAAAATAGAATTCGTTTGAATTGATTTCGAATGATTTACTGACTACAAGTGATTCAATGACATGATTTTAAGGCTATACAAAAGCCTAGTTGCCTTCAAAAGATCCATTGCAAATTATGCACGAAAGTATTGGTTCAAGTGCGAAAAAAGATTTCGTTTAAATTTCTTGAAATTATTTAATTACTAGAAGATACTCAATGACATGATTTCAAGGCTAAACAATGGATAATTTGCTTGAATACGTCAATTGCAAGTTATGCACAAAAGTCTCGATTGAAGAGCGAAAATAGAATTTGTTCAAAATGCTTTCAAATGATTTGATCACTAGAAGAGACTCAATGACATGATTTAAGGCTAAAAAGATCCATAGTTTCCTTCAATTATTGAATTGAAAGTTCTGAACGAAAGTCGTGTTTGAAGTGCGAAAAAATAGAATTCTTTCGAATTACTTTTAATTGATTTAATGACTAGAGAAGACTCAATGACATGATTTTAAGGCTAAACAAACGCATAATTGCCTTCAATAGATCAATTGCATGTTTTGCACAAAAGTAGTGTTTCAAATGCGAAAATAGAATTCGTTTGAATTGATTTCGAATGATTTACTGACTACAAGTGATTCAATGACATGATTTTAAGGCTATACAAAAGCCTAGTTGCCTTCAAAAGAACCATTGCAAATTATGCACGAAAGTATTGGTTCAAGTGCGAAAAAAGATTTCGTGTAAATTTCTTTGAAATGATTTAATTACTAGAAGAGACTCGTTGACATGATTTCATGGCTAAACAATGGATAATTTTCTTGAAAACATCAATTGCAAGTTATGTACAAAAGTCTCGATTGAAGAGCGAAAATAGAATTTGTTCAAAATGCTTTCAAATGATTTGATGACTAGAAGAGACTCCATGACATGATTTTAAGGCTTAAAAGATGCATAGTTGCCTTCAATTATTGAATTGAAAGTTCTGAACGAAAGTCGTGTTTGAAGTGCGACAAAATAGAATTCTTTCGAATTACTTTTAATTGATTTAATGACTAGACAAGACTGAATGACCTGATTTTAAGGCTAAACAAATGCATAATTGCCTTCAATAGATCAATTGCATGTTTTGCACAAAAGTCGTGTTTGGAATGCGAACATAGAATTCGTTTGAATTGATTTCGAATGATTTACTGACTAAAAGTGATTCAATGACATGATTTTAAGGCTATACAAATGCCTAGTTGCCTTCAAAAGATCCATTGCAAGTTATGCACATAAGCCGTGGTTGAGGTGCGAAAAAAAATTTCGTTTAAATTTCTTTGAAATGATTTAATTATTAGAAGAGACTCGTTGACATGATTTCAAGGCTAAACAATGGATAATTTTCTTGAAAACATCAATTGCAAGTTATGTACAAAAGTCTCGATTGAAGAGCGAAAATAGAATTTGTTCAAAATGCTTTCAAATGATTTGATGACTAGAAGAGACTCCATGACATGATTTTAAGGCTAAAAAGATGCATAGTTGCCTTCAATTATTGAATTGAAAGTTCTGAACGAAAGTCATGTTTGAAGTGCGACAAAATAGAATTCTTTCGAATTACTTTTAATTGATTTAATGACTAGAGAAGACTGAATGACCTGATTTTAAGGCTAAACAAATGCATAATTGCCTTCAATAGATCAATTGCATGTTTTGCACAAAAGTCGTGTTTGGAATGCGAACATAGAATTCGTTTGAATTGATTTCGAATGATTTACTGACTAAAAGTGATTCAATGACATGATTTTAAGGCTATACAAATGCCTAGTTGCCTTCAAAAGATCCATTGCAAGTTATGCACAAAAGCCGTGGTTGAGGTGCGAAAAAAAATTTCGTTTAAATTTCTTTGAAATGATTTAATTATTAGAAGAGACTCGTTGACATGATTTCAAGGCTAAACAATGGATAATTTTCTTGAAAACATCAATTGCAAGTTATGTACAAAAGTCTCGATTGAAGAGCGAAAATAGAATTTGTTCAAAATGCTTTCAAATGATTTGATGACTAGAAGAGACTCCATGACATGATTTTAAGGCTAAAAAGATGCATAGTTGCCTTCAATTATTGAATTGAAAGTTCTGAACGAAAGTCATGTTTGAAGTGCGACAAAATAGAATTCTTTCGAATTACTTTTAATTGATTTAATGACTAGAGAAGACTGAATGACCTGATTTTAAGGCTAAACAAATGCATAATTGCCTTCAATAGATCAATTGCATGTTTTGCACAAAAGTCGTGTTTGGAATGCGAACATAGAATTCGTTTGAATTGATTTCGAATGATTTACTGACTAAAAGTGATTCAATGACATGATTTTAAGGCTATACAAATGCCTAGTTGCCTTCAAAAGATCCATTGCAAGTTATGCACAAAAGCCGTGGTTGAGGTGCGAAAAAAAATTTCGTTTAAATTTCTTTGAAATGATTTAATTATTAGAAGAGACTCGTTGACATGATTTCAAGGCTAAACAATGGATAATTTTCTTGAAAACATCAATTGCAAGTTATGTACAAAAGTCTCGATTGAAGAGCGAAAATAGAATTTGTTCAAAATGCTTTCAAATGATTTGATGACTAGAAGAGACTCCATGACATGATTTTAAGGCTAAAAAGATGCATAGTTGCCTTCAATTATTGAATTGAAAGTTCTGAACGAAAGTCATGTTTGAAGTGCGACAAAATAGAATTCTTTCGAATTACTTTTAATTGATTTAATGACTAGAGAAGACTGAATGACCTGATTTTAAGGCTAAACAAATGCATAATTGCCTTCAATAGATCAATTGCATGTTTTGCACAAAAGTCGTGTTTGGAATGCGAACATAGAATTCCTTTGAATTGATTTCGAATGATTTACTGACTAAAAGTGATTCAATGACATGATTTTAAGGCTATACAAATGCCTAGTTGCCTTCAAAAGATCCATTGCAAGTTATGCACAAAAGCCGTGGTTGAGGTGCGAAAAAAAATTTCGTTTAAATTTCTTTGAAATGATTTAATTATTAGAAGAGACTCGTTGACATGATTTCAAGGCTAAACAATGGATAATTTTCTTGAAAACATCAATTGCAAGTTATGTACAAAAGTCTCGATTGAAGAGCGAAAATAGAATTTGTTCAAAATGCTTTCAAATGATTTGATGACTAGAAGAGACTCCATGACATGATTTTAAGGCTAAAAAGATGCATAGTTGCCTTCAATTATTGAATTGAAAGTTCTGAACGAAAGTCATGTTTGAAGTGCGACAAAATAGAATTCTTTCGAATTACTTTTAATTGATTTAATGACTAGAGAAGACTGAATGACCTGATTTTAAGGCTAAACAAATGCATAATTGCCTTCAATAGATCAATTGCATGTTTTGCACAAAAGTCGTGTTTGGAATGCGAACATAGAATTCGTTTGAATTGATTTCGAATGATTTACTGACTAAAAGTGATTCAATGACATGATTTTAAGGCTATACAAATGCCTAGTTGCCTTCAAAAGATCCATTGCAAGTTATGCACAAAAGCCGTGGTTGAGGTGCGAAAAAAAATTTCGTTTAAATTTCTTTGAAATGATTTAATTATTAGAAGAGACTCGTTGACATGATTTCAAGGCTAAACAATGGATAATTTTCTTGAAAACATCAATTGCAAGTTATGTACAAAAGTCTCGATTGAAGAGCGAAAATAGAATTTGTTCAAAATGCTTTCAAATGATTTGATGACTAGAAGAGACTCAATGACATGATTTTAAGGCTAAAAAGATGCATAGTTGCCTTCAATTATTGAATTGAAAGTCTTGAACGAAAGTCGTGTTTGAAGTGCGAAAAAATAGAATTCTTTCGAATTACTTTTAATTGATTTAATGACTAGAGAAGACTCAATGACATGATTTTAAGGCTAAACAAACGCATAATTGCCTTCAATAGATCAATTGCATGTTTTGCACAAAAGTCGTGTTTGAAATGCGAAAATAGAATTCGTTTGAATTGATTCCGAATGATTTACTGACTAAAAGTAACTCAATGACATGATTTTAAGGCTATACAAATCCCTAGTTGCCTTCAAAAGATCCATTGCAAATTATGCACGAAAGTATTGGTTCAAGTGCGAAAAAAATTTCGTCCGAATTTCTTGAAATGATTTAATTACTAAAAGAGACTCAATGACATGATTTCAAGGCCAAACAATGGATAATTTGCTTGAAAACATCAATTGCAAGTTATGCCCAAAAGTCTCGATTGAAGAGCGAAAAAAGAATTTGTTCAAGATGCTTTCGAATGATTTGATGACTAGAAGAGACTCAATGACATGATTTTAAGGCTAAAAAGATGCATAGTTGCCTTCAATTATTGAATTGAAAGTTCTGAACGAAAGTCGTGTTTGAAGTGCGAAAAAATAGAATTCTTTCAAATTACTTTTAATTGATTTAATGACTAGAGAAGACTCAATGACATGATTTTAAGGCTAAACAAACGCATAATTGCCTACAATAGATGAATTGCATGTTTTACACAAAAGTCGTGTTTGAAATGCGAAAATAGAATTCGTTTGAATTGATTTCGAATGATTTACTGACTAAAAGTGACTCAATGACATGATTTTATGGCTATACAAATGCCTAGTTGCCTTCAAGAGATCCATTGCAAATTACGCACGAAAGTATTGGTTGAAGTGCGAAAAAAGATTTCGTTCGAATTTCTTTGAAATGATTTAATTACTAAAAGAGACTCAACGACATGATTTCAAGGCTAAACAATGGATAATTTGCTTGAAAACATCAATTGCAAGTTATGCACAAAAGTCTCGATTGAAAGGCGAAAATATAATTTGTTCAAAATGCTTTCAAATGATTTGATGACTAGAAGAGACTCAATGACATGATTTTAAGGCTAAAAAGATGCATAGTTGCCTTCAACTATTGAATTGAAAGTTCTTAACGAAAGTCGTGTTTGAAGTGCGAAAAAATAGAATTCTTTCGAATTACTTTTAATTGATTTAATGACTAGAGAAGACTCAATGACATGATTGTAAGTCTAAACAAACGCATAATTGCCTTCAATAGATCAATTGCATGTTTTACGCAAAAGTCGTGTTTGAAATGCGAAAATAGAATTCGTTTGAATTGATTTCGAATGATTTACTGACTAAAAGTGACTCAATGACATGATTTTAAGGCTATGCAAATGCCTAGTTGCCTTCAAAAGATCCACTGCAAATTATGCACAAAAGCCGTGGTTCAGGTGCGAAAAAAGATTTCGTTTAAATTTCTTTGAAATGATTTAGTTACTAGAAGAGACTCGATGACATGATTTCAAGGCTAAACAATGGATAATTTGCTTGAATACGTCAATTGCAAGTTATGCACAAAAGTCTTGATTGAAGAGCAAAAATAGAATTTGTTCAAAATGCTTTCAAATGATTTGATGACTAGAAGAGACTCCATGACATGATTTTAAGGCTAAAAAGATGCATAGTTGCCTTCAATTATTGAATTGAAAGTTCTGAACGAAAGTCGTGTTTGAAGTGCGACAAAATAGAATTCTTTCGAATTACTTTTAATTGATTTAATGACTAGAGAAGACTGAATGACCTGATTTTAAGGCTAAACAAATGCATAATTGCCTTCAATAGATCAATTGCATGTTTTGCACAAAAGTCGTGTTTGGAATGCGAACATAGAATTCGTTTGAATTGATTTCGAATGATTTACTGACTAAAAGTGATTCAATGACATGATTTTAAGGCTATACAAATGCCTAGTTGCCTTCAAAAGATCCATTGCAAGTTATGCACAAAAGCCGTGGTTGAGGTGCGAAAAAAAATTTCGTTTAAATTTCTTTGAAATGATTTAATTATTAGAAGAGACTCGTTGACATGATTTCAAGGCTAAACAATGGATAATTTTCTTGAAAACATCAATTGCAAGTTATGTACAAAAGTCTCGATTGAAGAGCGAAAATAGAATTTGTTCAAAATGCTTTCAAATGATTTGATGACTAGAAGAGACTCAATGACATGATTTTAAGGCTAAAAAGATGCATAGTTGCCTTCAATTATTGAATTGAAAGTCTTGAACGAAAGTCGTGTTTGAAGTGCGAAAAAATAGAATTCTTTCGAATTACTTTTAATTGATTTAATGACTAGAGAAGACTCAATGACATGATTTTAAGGCTAAACAAACGCATAATTGCCTTCAATAGATCAATTGCATGTTTTGCACAAAAGTCGTGTTTGAAATGCGAAAATAGAATTCGTTTGAATTGATTCCGAATGATTTACTGACTAAAAGTAACTCAATGACATGATTTTAAGGCTATACAAATCCCTAGTTGCCTTCAAAAGATCCATTGCAAATTATGCACGAAAGTATTGGTTCAAGTGCGAAAAAAAATTTCGTCCGAATTTCTTGAAATGATTTAATTACTAAAAGAGACTCAATGACATGATTTCAAGGCCAAACAATGGATAATTTGCTTGAAAACATCAATTGCAAGTTATGCCCAAAAGTCTCGATTGAAGAGCGAAAATAGAATTTGTTCAAGATGCTTTCGAATGATTTGATGACTAGAAGAGACTCAATGACATGATTTTAAGGCTAAAAAGATGCATAGTTGCCTTCAATTATTGAATTGAAAGTTCTGAACGAAAGTCGTGTTTGAAGTGCGAAAAAATAGAATTCTTTCAAATTACTTTTAATTGATTTAATGACTAGAGATGACTCAATGACATGATTTTAAGGCTAAACAAACGCATAATTGCCTACAATAGATGAATTGCATGTTTTACACAAAAGTCGTGTTTGAAATGCGAAAATAGAATTCGTTTGAATTGATTTCGAATGATTTACTGACTAAAAGTGACTCAATGACATGATTTTATGGCTATACAAATGCCTAGTTGCCTTCAAGAGATCCATTGCAAATTATGCACGAAAGTATTGGTTGAAGTGCGAAAAAAGATTTCGTTCGAATTTCTTTGAAATGATTTAATTACTAAAAGAGACTCAACGACATGATTTCAAGGCTAAACAATGGATAATTTGCTTGAAAACATCAATTGCAAGTTATGCACAAAAGTCTCGATCGAAAGGCGAAAATATAATTTGTTCAAAATGCTTTCAAATGATTTGATGACTAGAAGAGACTCAATGACATGATTTTAAGACTAAAAAGATGCATAGTTGCCTTCAACTATTGAATTGAAAGTTCTTAACGAAAGTCGTGTTTGAAGTGCGAAAAAATAGAATTCTTTCGAATTACTTTTAATTGATTTAATGACTAGAGAAGACTCAATGACATGATTGTAAGTCTAAACAAACGCATAATTGCCTTCAATAGATCAATTGCATGTTTTACGCAAAAGTCGTGTTTGAAATGCGAAAATAGAATTCGTTTGAATTGATTTCGAATGATTTACTGACTAAAAGTGACTCAATGACATGATTTTAAGGCTATGCAAATGCCTAGTTGCCTTCAAAAGATCCACTGCAAATTATGCACAAAAGCCGTGGTTCAGGTGCGAAAAAAGATTTCGTTTAAATTTCTTTGAAATGATTTAGTTACTAGGAGAGACTCGATGACATGATTTCAAGGCTAAACAATGGATAATTTGCTTGAATACGTCAATTGCAAGTTATGCACAAAAGTCTCGATTGAAGAGCAAAAATAGAATTTGTTGAAAATGCTTTCAAATGATTTGATGACTAGAAGAGACTCCATGACATGATTTTAAGGCTAAAAAGATGCATAGTTGCCTTCAATTATTGAATTGAAAGTTCTGAACGAAAGTCGTGTTTGAAGTGCGACAAAATAGAATTCTTTCGAATTACTTTTAATTGATTTAATGACTAGAGAAGACTGAATGACCTGATTTTAAGGCTAAACAAATGCATAATTGCCTTCAATAGATCAATTGCATGTTTTGCACAAAAGTCGTGTTTGGAATGCGAACATAGAATTCGTTTGAATTGATTTCGAATGATTTACTGACTAAAAGTGATTCAATGACATGATTTTAAGGCTATACAAATGCCTAGTTGCCTTCAAAAGATCCATTGCAAGTTATGCACAAAAGCCGTGGTTGAGGTGCGAAAAAAAATTTCGTTTAAATTTCTTTGAAATGATTTAATTATTAGAAGAGACTCGTTGACATGATTTCAAGGCTAAACAATGGATAATTTTCTTGAAAACATCAATTGCAAGTTATGTACAAAAGTCTCGATTGAAGAGCGAAAATAGAATTTGTTCAAAATGCTTTCAAATGATTTGATGACTAGAAGAGACTCAATGACATGATTTTAAGGCTAAAAAGATGCATAGTTGCCTTCAATTATGGAATTGAAAGTTCTGAACGAAAGTCGTGTTTGAAGTGCGAAAAAATAGAATTCTTTCGAATTACTTTTAATTGATTTAATGACTAGAGAACACTCAATGACATGATTTTAAGGCTAAAGAAACGCATAATTGCCTTCAATAGATCAATTGCATGTTTTGCACAAAAGTCGTGTTTGAAAGGCGAAAATAGAATTCGTTTGAATTGATTTCGAATGATTTACTGACTAAAAGTAACTCAATGACATGATTTTATGGTTATACAAATGCCTAGTTGCCTTCAAAAGATCCATTGCAAATTATGCACGAAAGTATTGGTTCAAGTGCGAAAAAAGATTTCGTTCGAATTTCTTTGAAATGATTTAATTACTAAAAGAGACTCAACGACATGATTTCAAAGCTAAACAATGGATAATTTGCTTGAAAACATCAATTGCAAGTTATGCACAAAAGTCTCGATTGAAGAGCGAAAATAGAATTTGTTCACAATGCTTTCAAATGATTTGATGACTAGAAGAGACTCAATGACATGATTTTAAGGCTAAAAAGATGCATAGTTGCCTTCAATTATTGAATTGAAAGTTCTGAACGAAAGTCGTGTTCGAAGTGCGAAAAAATAGAATTCTTTCGAATTACTTTTAATTGATTTAATGACTAGAGAAGACTCAATGACATGATTTTAAGGCTAAGCAAACGCATAATTGCCTTCAATAGATCAATTGCATGTTTTGCACAAAAATCGTGTTTGAAATGCGAAAATAGAATTCGTTTGAATTGATTCCGAATGATTTATTGACTAAAAGTGACTCAATGACATGATTTTAAGGTTATACAAATGCCTAGTTGCCTTCTAAAGATCCATTGCAAATTATGCACAAAAGCCGTGGTTCAGGTGCGAAAAAAGATTTCGTTTTATGTCTTCGAAATGATTTAATTACTAGAAGAGACTCGATGACATGATTTCAAGGCTAAACAATGGATAATTTGCTTGAATAGATCAATTGCAAGTTATGAACAAAAGTCTCGATTGAAGAGCGAAAATAGAATTTGTTCAAAATGCTTTCAAATGATTTGATCACTAGAAGAGACTCAATGACATGATTTTAAGGCTAAAAAGATGCATAGTTGCCTTCAATTATTGAATTGAAAGTTCTGAACGAAAGTCATGTTTGAAGTGCAAAAAAATAGAATTCTTTCGAATTACTTTTAATTGATTTAATGACTAGAGAAGACTCAATGACATGATTTTAAGGCTAAGCAAACGCATAATTGCCTTCAATAGATCAATTGCATGTTTTGCACAAAAGTCGTGTTTGAAATGCGAAAATAGAATTCGTTTGAATTGATTCCGAATGATTGACTGACTAAAAGTGACTCAATGACATGATTTTAAGGTTATACAAATGCCTAGTTGCCTTCAAAAGATCCATTGCAAATTATGCACGAAAGTATTGGTTCAAGTGCGAAAAAAGATTTCGTTCGAATTTCTTTGAAATGATTTAATTACTAAAAGAGACTCAATGACATGATTTCAAGGCTAAACAATGGATAATTTGCTTGAAAACATCAATTGCAAGTTATGCACAAAAGTCTCGATTGAAGAGCGAAAATAGAATTTGTTCCAAATTCTTTCAAATGATTTGATGACTAGAAGAGACTCAATGACATGATTTTAAGGCTAAAAAGATGCATAGTTGCCTTCAATTATTGAATTGAAAGTTCTGAACGAAAGTCATGTTTGAAGTGCAAAAAAATAGAATTCTTTCGAATTACTTTTAATTGATTTAATGACTAGAGAAGACTCAATGACATGATTTTAAGGCAAAGCAAACGCATAATTGCCTTCAATAGATCAATTGCATGTTTTGCACAAAAGTCGTGTTTGAAATGCGAAAATAGAATTCGTTTGAATTGATTCCGAATGATTTACTGACTAAAAGTGACTCATTGACATGATTTTAAGGTTATACAAATGCCTAGTTGCCTTCAAAAGATCCATTGCAAATTATGCACGAAAGTATTGGTTCAAGTGCGAAAAAAGATTTCGTTCGAATTTCTTTGAAATGATTTAATTACTAAAAGAGACTCAACGACATGATTTCAAAGCTAAACAATGGATAATTTGCTTGAAAACATCAATTGCAAGTTATGCACAAAAGTCTCGATTGAAGAGCGAAAATAGAATTTGTTCACAATGCTTTCAAATGATTTGATGACTAGAAGAGACTCAATGACATGATTTTAAGGCTAAAAAGATGCATAGTTGCCTTCAATTATTGAATTGAAAGTTCTGAACGAAAGTCGTGTTCGAAGTGCGAAAAAATAGAATTCTTTCGAATTACTTTTAATTGATTTAATGACTAGAGAAGACTCAATGACATGATTTTAAGGCTAAGCAAACGCATAATTGCCTTCAATAGATCAATTGCATGTTTTGCACAAAAATCGTGTTTGAAATGCGAAAATAGAATTCGTTTGAATTGATTCCGAATGATTTATTGACTAAAAGTGACTCAATGACATGATTTTAAGGTTATACAAATGCCTAGTTGCCTTCTAAAGATCCATTGCAAATTATGCACAAAAGCCGTGGTTCAGGTGCGAAAAAAGATTTCGTTTTATGTCTTCGAAATGATTTAATTACTAGAAGAGACTCGATGACATGATTTCAAGGCTAAACAATGGATAATTTGCTTGAATAGATCAATTGCAAGTTATGAACAAAAGTCTCGATTGAAGAGCGAAAATAGAATTTGTTCAAAATGCTTTCAAATGATTTGATCACTAGAAGAGACTCAATGACATGATTTTAAGGCTAAAAAGATGCATAGTTGCCTTCAATTATTGAATTGAAAGTTCTGAACGAAAGTCATGTTTGAAGTGCAAAAAAATAGAATTCTTTCGAATTACTTTTAATTGATTTAATGACTAGAGAAGACTCAATGACATGATTTTAAGGCTAAGCAAACGCATAATTGCCTTCAATAGATCAATTGCATGTTTTGCACAAAAGTCGTGTTTGAAATGCGAAAATAGAATTCGTTTGAATTGATTCCGAATGATTGACTGACTAAAAGTGACTCAATGACATGATTTTAAGGTTATACAAATGCCTAGTTGCCTTCAAAAGATCCATTGCAAATTATGCACGAAAGTATTGGTTCAAGTGCGAAAAAAGATTTCGTTCGAATTTCTTTGAAATGATTTAATTACTAAAAGAGACTCAATGACATGATTTCAAGGCTAAACAATGGATAATTTGCTTGAAAACATCAATTGCAAGTTATGCACAAAAGTCTCGATTGAAGAGCGAAAATAGAATTTGTTCCAAATTCTTTCAAATGATTTGATGACTAGAAGAGACTCAATGACATGATTTTAAGGCTAAAAAGATGCATAGTTGCCTTCAATTATTGAATTGAAAGTTCTGAACGAAAGTCATGTTTGAAGTGCAAAAAAATAGAATTCTTTCGAATTACTTTTAATTGATTTAATGACTAGAGAAGACTCAATGACATGATTTTAAGGCAAAGCAAACGCATAATTGCCTTCAATAGATCAATTGCATGTTTTGCACAAAAGTCGTGTTTGAAATGCGAAAATAGAATTCGTTTGAATTGATTCCGAATGATTTACTGACTAAAAGTGACTCAATGACATGATTTTAAGGTTATACAAATGCCTAGTTGCCTTCAAAAGATCCATTGCAAATTATGCACGAAAGTATTGGTTCAAGTGCGAAAAAAGATTTCGTTCGAATTTCTTTGAAATGATTTAATTACTAAAAGAGACTCAATGACATGATTTCAAGGCTAAACAATGGATAATTTGCTTGAAAACATCAATTGCAAGTTATGCACAAAAGTCTCGATTGAAGAGCGAAAATAGAATTTGTTCACAATGCTTTCAAATGATTTGATGACTAGAAGAGACTCAATGACATGATTTTAAGGCTAAAAAGAAGCATAGTTGCCTTCAATTATTGAATTGAAAGTTCTGAACGAAAGTCGTGTTCGAAGTGCGAAAAAATAGAATTCTTTCGAATTACTTTTAATTGATTTAATGACTAGAGAAGACTCTATGACATGATTTTAAGGCTAAAGAAACGCATAATTGCCTTCAATAGATCAATTGCATGTTTTGCACAAAAGTCGTGTTTGACATGCGAAAATAGAATTCGTTTGAATTGATTTCGAATGATTTACTGACTAAAAGTGACTCAATGACATGATTTTAAGGTTATACAAATGCCTAGCTGCCTTCAAAAGATCCATTGCAAATTATGCACGAAAGTATTGGTTCAAGTGCGAAAAAAGATTTCGTTCGAATTTCTTGAAATGATTTAATTACTAAAAGAGACTCAACGACATGATTTCAAAGCGAAACAATGGATAATTTGCTTGAAAACATCAATTGCAAGTTATGCACAAAAGTCTCGATTGAAGAGCGAAAATAGAATTTGTTCACAATGCTTTCAAATGATTTGATGACTAGAAGAGACTCAATGACATGATTTTAAGGCTAAAAAGAAGCATAGTTGCCTTCAATTATTGAATTGAAAGTTCTGAACGAAAGTCGTGTTCGAAGTGCGAAAAAATAGAATTCTTTCGAATTACTTGTAATTGATTTAATGACTAGAGAAGACTCAATGACATGATTTTAAGGCTAAACAAACGCATAATTGCCTTCAATAGATCAATTGCATGTTTTACACAAAAGTTGTGTTTGAAATGCGAAAATAGAATTCGTTTGAATTGAGTTCGAATTTTTTACTGACTAAAAGTGACTCAATGACATGATTTTCAGGCTATACAAATGCCTAGTTGCCTTCAAAAGATCCATTGCAAATTATGCACGAAAGTATTGGTTCAAGTGCGAAAAAAGATTTCGTTCGAATTTCTTTGAAATGATTTAATTACTAAAAGAGACTCAATGACATGATTTCAAGGCTAAACAATGGATAATTTGCTTGAAAACATCAATTGCAAGTTATGCACGAAAGTCTCGATTGAAGAGCGAAAATAGAATTTGTTCACAATGCTTTCAAATGATTTGATGACTAGAAGAGACTCAATGACATGATTTTAAGGCTAAAAAGAAGCATAGTTGCCTTCAATTATTGAATTGAAAGTTCTGAACGAAAGTCGTGTTCGAAGTGCGAAAAAATAGAATTCTTTCGAATTACTTTTAATTGATTTAATGACTAGAGAAGACTCTATGACATGATTTTAAGGCTAAAGAAACGCATAATTGCCTTCAATAGATCAATTGCATGTTTTGCACAAAAGTCGTGTTTGACATGCGAAAATAGAATTCGTTTGAATTGATTTCGAATGATTTACTGACTAAAAGTGACTCAATGACATGATTTTAAGGTTATACAAATGCCTAGCTGCCTTCAAAAGATCCATTGCAAATTATGCACGAAAGTATTGGTTCAAGTGCGAAAAAAGATTTCGTTCGAATTTCTTGAAATGATTTAATTACTAAAAGAGACTCAACGACATGATTTCAAAGTGAAACAATGGATAATTTGCTTGAAAACATCAATTGCAAGTTATGCACAAAAGTCGCGATTGAAGAGCAAAAATAGAATTTGTTCCAAATTCTTTCAAATGATTTGATGACTAGAAGAGACTCAATGACATGATTTTAAGGCTAAAAAGATGCATAGTTGCCTTCAATTATTGAATTGGAAGTTCTGAACGAAAGTCGTGTTTGAAGTGCGAAAAAATAGAATTCTTTCGAATTACATTTAATTGATTTAATGACTAGACAAGACTCAATGACATGATTTTAAAGCTAAACAAACGCATAATTGCCTTCAATAGATCAATTGTATGTTTTACACAAAAGTCGTGTTTGAAATGCGAAAATAGAATTCGTTTGAATTGAGTTCGAATGATTTACTGACTAAAAGTGACTCAATGACATGATTTTCAGGCTATACAAATGCCTACTTGCCTTCAAAAGATCCATTGCAAATTATGCACGAAAGTATTGGTTCAAGTGCGAAAAAAGATTTCGTTCGAATTTCTTGAAATGATTTAATTACTAAAAGAGACTCAACGACATGATTTCAAAGCGAAACAATGGATAATTTGCTTGAAAACATCAATTGCAAGTTATGCACAAAAGTCTCGATTGAAGAGCGAAAATAGAATTTGTTCCAAATTCTTTCAAATGATTTGATGACTAGAAGAGACTCAATGACATGATTTTAAGGCTAACAAGATGCATTGTTGCCTTCAATTATTGAATTGAAAGTTCTGAACGAAAGTCATGTTTGAAGTGCAAAAAAATAGAATTCTTTCAAATTACTTTTAATTGATTTAATGACTAGAGAAGACTCAATGACATGATTTTAAGGCTAAGCAAACGCATAATTGCCTTGAATAGATCAATTGCATGTTTTGCACAAAAGTCGTGTTTGAAATGCGAAAATAGAATTCGTTTGAATTGATTCCGAATGATTTACTGACTAAAAGTGACTCAATGACATGATTTTAAGGTTATACAAATGCCTAGTTGCCTTCAAAAGATCCATTGCAAATTATGCACGAAAGTATTGGTTCAAGTGCGAAAAAAGATTTCGTTCGAATTTCTTTGAAATGATTTAATTACTAAAAGAGACTCAATGACATGATTTCAAGGCTAAACAATGGATAATTTGCTTGAAAACATCAATTGCAAGTTATGCACAAAAGTCTCGATTGAAGAGCGAAAATAGAATTTGTTCACAATGCTTTCAAATGATTTGATGACTAGAAGAGACTCAATGACATGATTTTAAGGCTAAAAAGAAGCATACTTGCCTTCAATTATTGAATTGAAAGTTCTGAACGAAAGTCGTGTTCGAAGTGCGAAAAAATAGAATTCTTTCGAATTACTTTTAATTGATTTAATGACTAGAGAAGACTCTATGACATGATTTTAAGGCTAAAGAAACGCATAATTGCCTTCAATAGATCAATTGCATGTTTTGCACAAAAGTCGTGTTTGACATGCGAAAATAGAATTCGTTTGAATTGATTTCGAATGATTTACTGACTAAAAGTGACTCAATGACATGATTTTAAGGTTATACAAATGCCTAGCTGCCTTCAAAAGATCCATTGCAAATTATGCACGAAAGTATTGGTTCAAGTGCGAAAAAAGATTTCGTTCGAATTTCTTGAAATGATTTAATTACTAAAAGAGACTCAACGACATGATTTCAAAGTGAAACAATGGATAATTTGCTTGAAAACATCAATTGCAAGTTATGCACAAAAGTCGCGATTGAAGAGCAAAAATAGAATTTGTTCCAAATTCTTTCAAATGATTTGATGACTAGAAGAGACTCAATGACATGATTTTAAGGCTAAAAAGATGCATAGTTGCCTTCAATTATTGAATTGGAAGTTCTGAACGAAAGTCGTGTTTGAAGTGCGAAAAAATAGAATTCTTTCGAATTACATTTAATTGATTTAATGACTAGACAAGACTCAATGACATGATTTTAAAGCTAAACAAACGCATAATTGCCTTCAATAGATCAATTGTATGTTTTACACAAAAGTCGTGTTTGAAATGCGAAAATAGAATTCGTTTGAATTGAGTTCGAATGATTTACTGACTAAAAGTGACTCAATGACATGATTTTCAGGCTATACAAATGCCTACTTGCCTTCAAAAGATCCATTGCAAATTATGCACGAAAGTATTGGTTCAAGTGCGAAAAAAGATTTCGTTCGAATTTCTTGAAATGATTTAATTACTAAAAGAGACTCAACGACATGATTTCAAAGCGAAACAATGGATAATTTGCTTGAAAACATCAATTGCAAGTTATGCACAAAAGTCTCGATTGAAGAGCGAAAATAGAATTTGTTCCAAATTCTTTCAAATGATTTGATGACTAGAAGAGACTCAATGACATGATTTTAAGGCTAACAAGATGCATTGTTGCCTTCAATTATTGAATTGAAAGTTCTGAACGAAAGTCATGTTTGAAGTGCAAAAAAATAGAATTCTTTCAAATTACTTTTAATTGATTTAATGACTAGAGAAGACTCAATGACATGATTTTAAGGCTAAGCAAACGCATAATTGCCTTGAATAGATCAATTGCATGTTTTGCACAAAAGTCGTGTTTGAAATGCGAAAATAGAATTCGTTTGAATTGATTCCGAATGATTTACTGACTAAAAGTGACTCAATGACATGATTTTAAGGTTATACAAATGCCTAGTTGCCTTCAAAAGATCCATTGCAAATTATGCACGAAAGTATTGGTTCAAGTGCGAAAAAAGATTTCGTTCGAATTTCTTTGAAATGATTTAATTACTAAAAGAGACTCAATGACATGATTTCAAGGCTAAACAATGGATAATTTGCTTGAAAACATCAATTGCAAGTTATGCACAAAAGTCTCGATTGAAGAGCGAAAATAGAATTTGTTCACAATGCTTTCAAATGATTTGATGACTAGAAGAGACTCAATGACATGATTTTAAGGCTAAAAAGAAGCATACTTGCCTTCAATTATTGAATTGAAAGTTCTGAACGAAAGTCGTGTTCGAAGTGCGAAAAAATAGAATTCTTTCGAATTACTTTTAATTGATTTAATGACTAGAGAAGACTCTATGACATGATTTTAAGGCTAAAGAAACGCATAATTGCCTTCAATAGATCAATTGCATGTTTTGCACAAAAGTCGTGTTTGACATGCGAAAATTGAATTCGTTTGAATTGATTTCGAATGATTTACTGACTAAAAGTGACTCAATGACATGATTTTAAGGTTATACAAATGCCTAGCTGCCTTCAAAAGATCCATTGCAAATTATGCACGAAAGTATTGGTTCAAGTGCGAAAAAAGATTTCGTTCGAATTTCTTGAAATGATTTAATTACTAAAAGAGACTCAACGACATGATTTCAAAGTGAAACAATGGATAATTTGCTTGAAAACATCAATTGCAAGTTATGCACAAAAGTCGCGATTGAAGAGCAAAAATAGAATTTGTTCCAAATTCTTTCAAATGATTTGATGACTAGAAGAGACTCAATGACATGATTTTAAGGCTAAAAAGATGCATAGTTGCCTTCAATTATTGAATTGGAAGTTCTGAACGAAAGTCGTGTTTGAAGTGCGAAAAAATAGAATTCTTTCGAATTACATTTAATTGATTTAATGACTAGACAAGACTCAATGACATGATTTTAAAGCTAAACAAACGCATAATTGCCTTCAATAGATCAATTGTATGTTTTACACAAAAGTCGTGTTTGAAATGCGAAAATAGAATTCGTTTGAATTGAGTTCGAATGATTTACTGACTAAAAGTGACTCAATGACATGATTTTCAGGCTATACAAATGCCTACTTGCCTTCAAAAGATCCATTGCAAATTATGCACGAAAGTATTGGTTCAAGTGCGAAAAAAGATTTCGTTCGAATTTCTTGAAATGATTTAATTACTAAAAGAGACTCAACGACATGATTTCAAAGCGAAACAATGGATAATTTGCTTGAAAACATCAATTGCAAGTTATGCACAAAAGTCTCGATTGAAGAGCGAAAATAGAATTTGTTCCAAATTCTTTCAAATGATTTGATGACTAGAAGAGACTCAATGACATGATTTTAAGGCTAACAAGATGCATTGTTGCCTTCAATTATTGAATTGAAAGTTCTGAACGAAAGTCATGTTTGAAGTGCAAAAAAATAGAATTCTTTCAAATTACTTTTAATTGATTTAATGACTAGAGAAAACTCAATGACATGATTTTAAGGCTAAGCAAACGCATAATTGCCTTCAATAGATCAATTGCATGTTTTGCACAAAAGTCGTGTTTGAAATGCGAAAATAGAATTCTTTTGAATTGATTCCGAATGATTTACTGACTAAAAGTGACTCAATGACATGATTTTAAGGTTATACAAATGCCTAGTTGCCTTCAAAAGATCCATTGCAAATTATGCACGAAAGTATTGGTTCAAGTGCGAAAAAAGATTTCGTTCGAATTTCTTTGAAATGATTTAATTACTAAAAGAGACTCAATGACATGATTTTAAGGCTAAACAATGGATAATTTGCTTGAAAACATCAATTGCAAGTTATGCACAAAAGTCTCGATTGAAGAGCGAAAATAGAATTTGTTCACAATGCTTTCAAATGATTTGATGACTAGAAGAGACTCAATGACATGATTTTAAGGCTAAAAAGATGCATAGTTGCCTTCAATTATTGAATTGAAATTTCTGAACGAAAGTCGTGTTTGAAGTGCGAAAAAATAGAATTCTTTCGAATTACTTTTAATTGATTTAATGACTAGACAAGACTCAATGACATGATTTTAAGGCTAAACAAACGCATAATTGCCTTCAATAGATCAATTGCATGTTTTACACAAAAGTCGTGTTTCAAATGCGAAAATAGAATTCGTTTGAATTGAGTTCGAATGATTTATTGACTAAAAGTGACTCAATGACATGATTTTAAGGCTATACAAATGCCTAGTTGCCTTCAAAAGATCCATTGCAAATTATGCACGAAAGTATTGGTTGAAGTGCGAAAAAAGATTTCGTTCGAATTTCTTGAAATGATTTAATTACTAAAAGAGACTCAACGACATGATTTCGAAGTGAAACAATGGATAATTTGCTTGAAAACATCAATTGCAAGTTATGCACAAAAGTCGCGATTGAAGAGCAAAAATAGAATTTGTTCCAAATTCTTTCAAATGATTTGATGACTAGAAGAGACTCAATGACATGATTTTAAGGCTAAAAAGATGCATAGTTGCCTTCAATTATTGAATTGGAAGTTCTGAACGAAAGTCGTGTTTGAAGTGCGAAAAAATAGAATTCTTTCGAATTACATTTAATTGATTTAATGACTAGACAAGACTCAATGACATGATTTTAAAGCTAAACAAACGCATAATTGCCTTCAATAGATCAATTGTATGTTTTACACAAAAGTCGTGTTTGAAATGCGAAAATAGAATTCGTTTGAATTGAGTTCGAATGATTTACTGACTAAAAGTGACTCAATGACATGATTTTCAGGCTATACAAATGCCTACTTGCCTTCAAAAGATCCATTGCAAATTATGCACGAAAGTATTGGTTCAAGTGCGAAAAAAGATTTCGTTCGAATTTCTTGAAATGATTTAATTACTAAAAGAGACTCAACGACATGATTTCAAAGCGAAACAATGGATAATTTGCTTGAAAACATCAATTGCAAGTTATGCACAAAAGTCTCGATTGAAGAGCGAAAATAGAATTTGTTCCAAATTCTTTCAAATGATTTGATGACTAGAAGAGACTCAATGACATGATTTTAAGGCTAACAAGATGCATTGTTGCCTTCAATTATTGAATTGAAAGTTCTGAACGAAAGTCATGTTTGAAGTGCAAAAAAATAGAATTCTTTCAAATTACTTTTAATTGATTTAATGACTAGAGAAAACTCAATGACATGATTTTAAGGCTAAGCAAACGCATAATTGCCTTCAATAGATCAATTGCATGTTTTGCACAAAAGTCGTGTTTGAAATGCGAAAATAGAATTCTTTTGAATTGATTCCGAATGATTTACTGACTAAAAGTGACTCAATGACATGATTTTAAGGTTATACAAATGCCTAGTTGCCTTCAAAAGATCCATTGCAAATTATGCACGAAAGTATTGGTTCAAGTGCGAAAAAAGATTTCGTTCGAATTTCTTTGAAATGATTTAATTACTAAAAGAGACTCAATGACATGATTTTAAGGCTAAACAATGGATAATTTGCTTGAAAACATCAATTGCAAGTTATGCACAAAAGTCTCGATTGAAGAGCGAAAATAGAATTTGTTCACAATGCTTTCAAATGATTTGATGACTAGAAGAGACTCAATGACATGATTTTAAGGCTAAAAAGATGCATAGTTGCCTTCAATTATTGAATTGAAATTTCTGAACGAAAGTCGTGTTTGAAGTGCGAAAAAATAGAATTCTTTCGAATTACTTTTAATTGATTTAATGACTAGACAAGACTCAATGACATGATTTTAAGGCTAAACAAACGCATAATTGCCTTCAATAGATCAATTGCATGTTTTACACAAAAGTCGTGTTTCAAATGCGAAAATAGAATTCGTTTGAATTGAGTTCGAATGATTTATTGACTAAAAGTGACTCAATGACATGATTTTAAGGCTATACAAATGCCTAGTTGCCTTCAAAAGATCCATTGCAAATTATGCACGAAAGTATTGGTTGAAGTGCGAAAAAAGATTTCGTTCGAATTTCTTGAAATGATTTAATTACTAAAAGAGACTCAACGACATGATTTCGAAGTGAAACAATGGATAATTTGCTTGAAAACATCAATTGCAAGTTATGCACAAAAGTCGCGATTGAAGAGCAAAAATAGAATTTGTTCCAAATTCTTTCAAATGATTTGATGACTAGAAGAGACTCAATGACATGATTTTAAGGCTAAAAAGATGCATAGTTGCCTTCAATTATTGAATTGGAAGTTCTGAACGAAAGTCGTGTTTGAAGTGCGAAAAAATAGAATTCTTTCGAATTACATTTAATTGATTTAATGACTAGACAAGACTCAATGACATGATTTTAAAGCTAAACAAACGCATAATTGCCTTCAATAGATCAATTGTATGTTTTACACAAAAGTCGTGTTTGAAATGCGAAAATAGAATTCGTTTGAATTGAGTTCGAATGATTTACTGACTAAAAGTGACTCAATGACATGATTTTCAGGCTATACAAATGCCTACTTGCCTTCAAAAGATCCATTGCAAATTATGCACGAAAGTATTGGTTCAAGTGCGAAAAAAGATTTCGTTCGAATTTCTTGAAATGATTTAATTACTAAAAGAGACTCAACGACATGATTTCAAAGCGAAACAATGGATAATTTGCTTGAAAACATCAATTGCAAGTTATGCACAAAAGTCTCGATTGAAGAGCGAAAATAGAATTTGTTCCAAATTCTTTCAAATGATTTGATGACTAGAAGAGACTCAATGACATGATTTTAAGGCTAACAAGATGCATTGTTGCCTTCAATTATTGAATTGAAAGTTCTGAACGAAAGTCATGTTTGAAGTGCAAAAAAATAGAATTCTTTCAAATTACTTTTAATTGATTTAATGACTAGAGAAAACTCAATGACATGATTTTAAGGCTAAGCAAACGCATAATTGCCTTCAATAGATCAATTGCATGTTTTGCACAAAAGTCGTGTTTGAAATGTGAAAATAGAATTCGTTTGAATTGATTCCGAATGATTTACTGACTAAAAGTGACTCAATGACATGATTTTAAGGTTATACAAATGCCTAGTTGCCTTCAAAAGATCCATTGCAAACTATGCACGAAAGTATTGGTTCAAGTGCGAAAAAAGATTTCGTTCGAATTTCTTTGAAATGATTTAATTACTAAAAGAGACTCAATGACATGATTTTAAGGCTAAACAATGGATAATTTGCTTGAAAACATCAATTGCAAGTTATGCACAAAAGTCTCGATTGAAGAGCGAAAATAGAATTTGTTCACAATGCTTTCAAATGATTTGATGACTAGAAGAGACTCAATGACATGATTTTAAGGCTAAAAAGATGCATAGTTGCCTTCAATTATTGAATTGAAATTTCTGAACGAAAGTCGTGTTTGAAGTGCGAAAAAATAGAATTCTTTCGAATTACTTTTAATTGATTTAATGACTAGACAAGACTCAATGACATGATTTTAAGGCTAAACAAACGCATAATTGCCTTCAATAGATCAATTGCATGTTTTACACAAAAGTCGTGTTTCAAATGCGAAAATAGAATTCGTTTGAATTGAGTTCGAATGATTTACTGACTAAAAGTGACTCAATGACATGATTTTAAGGCTATACAAATGCCTAGTTGCCTTCAAAAGATCCATTGCAAATTATGCACGAAAGTATTGGTTGAAGTGCGAAAAAAGATTTCGTTCGAATTTCTTGAAATGATTTAATTACAAAAAGAGACTCAACGACATGATTTCAAAGTGAAACAATGGATAATTTGCTTGAAAACATCAATTGCAAGTTATGCACAAAAGTCGCGATTGAAGAGCAAAAATAGAATTTGTTCCAAATTCTTTCAAATGATTTGATGACTAGAAGAGACTCAATGACATGATTTTAAGGCTAAAAAGATGCATAGTTGCCTTCAATTATTGAATTGAAAGTTCTGAACGAAAGTCATGTTTGAAGTGCAAAAAAATAGAATTCTTTCGGATTACTTTTAATTGATTTAATGACTAGAGAAGACTCAATGACATGATTTTAAGGCTAAGCAAACGCATAATTGCCTTCAATAGATCAATTGCATGTTTTGCACAAAAGTCGTGTTTGAAATGTGAAAATAGAATTCGTTTGAATTGATTCCGAATGATTTACTGACTAAAAGTGACTCAATGACATGATTTTAAGGTTATACAAATGCCTAGTTGCCTTCAAAAGATCCATTGCAAACTATGCACGAAAGTATTGGTTCAAGTGCGAAAAAAGATTTCGTTCGAATTTCTTTGAAATGATTTAATTACTAAAAGAGACTCAATGACATGATTTCAAGGCTAAACAATGGATAATTTGCTTGAAAACATCAATTGCAAGTTATGCACAAAAGTCTCGATTGAAGAGCGAAAATAGAATTTGTTCACAATGCTTTCAAATGATTTGATGACTAGAAGAGACTCAATGACATGATTTTAAGGCTAAAAAGAAGCATACTTGCCTTCAATTATTGAATTGAAAGTTCTGAACGAAAGTCGTGTTCGAAGTGCGAAAAAATAGAATTCTTTCGAATTACTTTTAATTGATTTAATGACTAGAGAAGACTCTATGACATGATTTTAAGGCTAAAGAAACGCATAATTGCCTTCAATAGATCAATTGCATGTTTTGCACAAAAGTCGTGTTTGACATGCGAAAATAGAATTCGTTTGAATTGATTTCGAATGATTTACTGACTAAAAGTGACTCAATGACATGATTTTAAGGTTATACAAATGCCTAGCTGCCTTCAAAAGATCCATTGCAAATTATGCACGAAAGTATTGGTTCAAGTGCGAAAAAAGATTTCGTTCGAATTTCTTGAAATGATTTAATTACTAAAAGAGACACAACGACATGATTTCAAAGTGAAACAATGGATAATTTGCTTGAAAACATCAATTGCAAGTTATGCACAAAAGTCGCGATTGAAGAGCAAAAATAGAATTTGTTCCAAATTCTTTCAAATGATTTGATGACTAGAAGAGACTCAATGACATGATTTTAAGGCTAAAAAGATGCATAGTTGCCTTCAATTATTGAATTGGAAGTTCTGAACGAAAGTCGTGTTTGAAGTGCGAAAAAATAGAATTCTTTCGAATTACTTTTAATTGATTTAATGACTAGAGAAGACTCTATGACATGATTTTAAGGCTAAAGAAACGCATAATTGCCTTCAATAGATCAATTGCATGTTTTGCACAAAAGTCGTGTTTGAAATGCGAAAATAGAATTCGTTTGAATTGATTCCGAATGATTTACTGACTAAAAGTGACTCAATGACATGATTTTAAGGTTATACAAATGCCTAGTTGCCTTCAAAAGATCCATTGCAAATTATGCACGAAAGTATTGGTTCAAGTTCGAAAAAAGATTTCGTTCAAATTTCTTTGAAATGATTTAATTACTAAAAGAGACTCAACGACATGATTTCAAAGCGAAACAATGGATAATTTGCTTGAAAACATCAATTGCAAGTTATGCACAAAAGTCTCGATTGAAGAGCGAAAATAGAATTTGTTCCAAATTCTTTCAAATGATTTGATGACTAGAAGAGACTCAATGACATGATTTTAAGGCTAACAAGATGCATTGTTGCCTTCAATTATTGAATTGAAAGTTCTGAACGAAAGTCATGTTTGAAGTGCAAAAAAATAGAATTCTTTCAAATTACTTTTAATTGATTTAATGACTAGAGAAGACTCAATGACATGATTTTAAGGCTAAGCAAACGCATAATTGCCTTGAATAGATCAATTGCATGTTTTGCACAAAAGTCGTGTTTGAAATGCGAAAATAGAATTCGTTTGAATTGATTCCGAATGATTTACTGACTAAAAGTGACTCAATGACATGATTTTAAGGTTATACAAATGCCTAGTTGCCTTCAAAAGATCCATTGCAAATTATGCACGAAAGTATTGGTTCAAGTGCGAAAAAAGATTTCGTTCAAATTTCTTTGAAATGATTTAATTACTAAAAGAGACTCCATGACATGATTTCAAGGCTAAACAATGGATAATTTGCTTGAAAACATCAATTGCAAGTTATGCACAAAAGTCTCGATTGAAGAGCGAAAATAGAATTTGTTCCAAATTCTTTCAAATGATTTGATGACTAGAAGAGACTCAATGACATGATTTTAAGGCTAAAAAGATGCATAGTTGCCTTCAATTATAGAATTGAAAGTTCTGAACGAAAGTCATGTTTGAAGTGGAAAAAAATAGAATTCTTTCGAATTACTTTTAATTGATTTAATGACTAGAGAACACTCAATGACATGATTTTAAGGCTAAACAAACGCATAATTGCCTTCAATAGATCAATTGCATGTTTTGCACAAAAGTCGTGTTTGACATGCGAAAATAGAATTCGTTTGAATTGATTTCGAATGATTTACTGACTAAAAGTGACTCAATGACATGATTTTAAGGCTATACAAATGCCTAGTTGCCTTCAAAAGATCCATTGCAAATTATGCACAAAAGCCGTGGTTCAGGTGCGAAAAAAGATTTCGTTCGAATTTCTTTGAAATGATTTAATTACTAGAAGAGACTCGATGACATGATTTCAAGGCTAAACAATGGAGAATTTGATTGAATACATCAATTGCAAGTTATGCACAAAAGTCTCGATTGAAGAGCGAAAATAGAATTTGTTCGTAATGCTTTTAAATGATTTGCGGACAAGAAAAGACTCAATGACATGATTTTAAGGCTAAAAAGATGGATAGTTGCCTTCAATTATTGAATTGAAAGTTCTGAACGAAAGTCGTGTTTGAAGTGCGAAAAAATAGAATTCTTTCGAATTACTTTTAATTGATTTAATGACTAGACAAGACTCAATGACATGATTTTAAGGCTAAGCAAACGCATAATTGCCTTCAATAGATCAATTGCATGTTTTGCACAAAAGTCGTGTTTGAAATGCGAAAATAGAATTCCTTTGAATTGATTCCGAATGATTTACTGACTAAAAGTGACTCAATGACATGATTTTAAGGCTATACAAATACCTAGTTGCCTTCAAAAGATCCATTGCAAATTATGCACGAAAGTATTGGTTCAAGTGCGAAAAAAGATTTCGTTCGAATTTCTTGAAATGATTTAATTACTAAAAGAGACTCAACGACATTATTTCAAAGCGAAACAATGGATAATTTGCTTGAAAACATCAATTGCAAGTTATGCACAAAAGTCTCGATTGAAGAGCGAAAATAGAATTTGTTCCAAATTCTTTCAAATGATTTGATGACTAGAAGAGACTCAATGACATGATTTTAAGGCTAAAAAGATGCGTAGTTGCCTTCAATTATTGAATTGAAAGTTCTGAACGAAAGTCGTGTTTGAAGTGCGAAAAAATAGAATTCTTTCGAATTACTTTTAATTGATTTAATGACTAGAGAAGACTCTATGACATGATTTTAAGGCTAAAGAAACGCATAATTGCCTTCAATAGATCAATTGCATGTTTTGCACAAAAGTCGTGTTTGAAATGCGAAAATAGAATTCGTTTGAATTGATTCCGAATGATTTACTGACTAAAAGTGACTCAATGACATGATTTTAAGGTTATACAAATGCCTAGTTGCCTTCAAAAGATCCATTGCAAATTATGCACGAAAGTATTGGTTCAAGTTCGAAAAAAGATTTCGTTCAAATTTCTTTGAAATGATTTAATTACTAAAAGAGACTCAACGACATGATTTCAAAGCGAAACAATGGATAATTTGCCTGAAAACATCAATTGGAAGTTATGCACAAAAGTCTCGATTGAAGAGCGAAAATAGAATTTGTTCCAAATTCTTTCAAATGATTTGATGACTAGAAGAGACTCAATGACATGATTTTAAGGCTAAAAAGATGCATAGTTGCCTTCAATTATTGAATTGAAAGTTCTGAACGAAAGTCATGTTTGAAGTGGAAAAAAATAGAATTCTTTCGAATTACTTTTAATTGATTTAATGACTAGAGAAGACTCAATGACATGATTTTAAGGCTAAGCAAACGCATAATTGCCTTAAATAGATCAATTGCATGTTTTGCACAAAAGTCGTGTTTGAAATGCGAAAATAGAATTCGTTTGAATTGATTCCGAATGATTTACTGACTAAAAGTGACTCAATGACATGATTTTAAGGTTATACAAATGCCTAGTTGCCTTCAAAAGATCCATTGCAAATTATGCACGAAAGTATTGGTTCAAGTGCGAAAAAAGATTTCGTTCAAATTTCTTTGAAATGATTTAATTACTAAAAGAGACTCCATGACATGATTTCAAGGCTAAACAATGGATAATTTGCTTGAAAACATCAATTGCAAGTTATGCACAAAAGTCTCGATTGAAGAGCGAAAATAGAATTTGTTCCAAATTCTTTCAAATGATTTGATGACTAGAAGAGACTCAATGACATGATTTTAAGGCTAAAAAGATGCATAGTTGCCTTCAATTATTGAATTGAAACTTCCGAACGAAAGTCGTGTTTGAAGTGCGAAAAAATAGAATTCTTTCGAATTACTTTTAATTGATTTAATGACTAGAGAACACTCAATGACATGATTTTAAGGCTAAACAAACGCATAATTGCCTTCAATAGATCAATTGCATATTTTGCACAAAAGTCGTGTTTGAAATGCGAAAATAGAATTCGTTTGAATTGATTTCGAATGATTTATTGACTAAAAGTGACTCAATGACATGATTTTAAGGCTATACAAATGCCTAGTTGCCTTCAAAAGATCCATTGCAAATTATGCACAAAAGCCGTGGTTCAGGTGCGAAAAAAGATTTCGTTTAAATTTCTTTGAAATGATTTAATTACTAGAAGAGACTCGATGGCATGATTTCAAGGATAAACAATGGATAATTTGCTTGAAAACATCAATTCCAAGTTATGCACAAAAGTCTCGATTGAAGAGCGAAAATAGAATTTGTTCACAATGCTTTCAAATGATTTGATGACTAGAAGAGACTCAATGACATGATTTTAAGGCTAAAAAGATGCATAGTTGCCTTCAATTATTGAATTGAAAGTTCTGAACGAAAGTCGTGTTTGAAGTGCGAAAAAATAGAATTCTTTCGAATTACTTTTAATTGATTTAATGACTAGAGAAGACTCTATGACATGATTTTAAGGCTAAACAGACGCATAATTGCCTTCAATAGATCAATTGCATGTTTTACACAAAAGTCGTGTTTGAAATGCGAAAATAGAATTCGTTTGAATTGAGTTCGAATGATTTACTGACTAAAAGTGACTCAATGACATGATTTTAAGGCTATACAAATGCCTAGTTGCCTTCAAGAGATCCATTGCAAATTATGCCCGAAAGTATTGGTTCAAGTGCGAGAAAAGATTTCGTTCAAATTTCTTTGAAATGATTTAATTACTAAAAGAGACTCCATGACATGATTTCAAGGCTAAACAATGGATAATTTGCTTGAAAACATCAATTGCAAGTTATGCACAAAAGTCTCGATTGAAGAGCGAAAATAGAATTTGTTCCAAATTCTTTCAAATGATTTGATGACTAGAAGAGACTCAATGACATGATTTTAAGGCTAAAAAGATGCATAGTTGCCTTCAATTATTGAATTGAAACTTCCGAACGAAAGTCGTGTTTGAAGTGCGAAAAAATAGAATTCTTTCGAATTACTTTTAATTGATTTAATGACTAGAGAACACTCAATGACATGATTTTAAGGCTAAACAAACGCATAATTGCCTTCAATAGATCAATTGCATATTTTGCACAAAAGTCGTGTTTGAAATGCGAAAATAGAATTCGTTTGAATTGATTTCGAATGATTTATTGACTAAAAGTGACTCAATGACATGATTTTAAGGCTATACAAATGCCTAGTTGCCTTCAAAAGATCCATTGCAAATTATGCACAAAAGCCGTGGTTCAGGTGCGAAAAAAGATTTCGTTTAAATTTCTTTGAAATGATTTAATTACTAGAAGAGACTCGATGGCATGATTTCAAGGATAAACAATGGATAATTTGCTTGAAAACATCAATTCCAAGTTATGCACAAAAGTCTCGATTGAAGAGCGAAAATAGAATTTGTTCACAATGCTTTCAAATGATTTGATGACTAGAAGAGACTCAATGACATGATTTTAAGGCTAAAAAGATGCATAGTTGCCTTCAATTATTGAATTGAAAGTTCTGAACGAAAGTCGTGTTTGAAGTGCGAAAAAATAGAATTCTTTCGAATTACTTTTAATTGATTTAATGACTAGAGAAGACTCTATGACATGATTTTAAGGCTAAAGAAACGCATAATTGCCTTCAATAGCTCAATTGCATGTTTTGCACAAAAGTCGTGTTTGAAATGCGAAAATAGAATTCGTTTGAATTCATTTCGAATGATTTACTGACTAAAAGTGACTCAATGACATGATTTTAAGGTTATACAAATGCCTAGCTGCCTTCAAAAGATCCATTGCAAATTATGCACAAAAGCCGTGGTTCAGGTGCGAAAAAAGATTTCGTTTAAATTTCTTTGAAATGATTTAATTACTAGAAGAGACTCGATGGCATGATTTCAAGGATAAACAATGGATAATTTGCTTGAAAACATCAATTCCAAGTTATGCACAAAAGTCTCGATTGAAGAGCGAAAATAGAATTTGTTCACAATGCTTTCAAATGATTTGATGACTAGAAGAGACTCAATGACATGATTTTAAGGCTAAAAAGATGCATAGTTGCCTTCAATTATTGAATTGAAAGTTCTGAACGAAAGTCGTGTTTGAAGTGCGAAAAAATAGAATTCCTTCGAATTACTTTTAATTGATTTAATGGCTAGAGAAGACTCTATGACATGATTTTAAGGCTAAAGAAACACATAATTGCCTTCAATAGCTCAGTTGCATGTTTTGCACAAAAGTTGTGTTTGAAATGCGAAAATAGAATTCGTTTGAATTGATTTCGAATGATTTACTGACTAAAAGTGACTGAATGACATGATTTTAAGGTTAAACAAATGCCTAGCTGCCTTCAAAAGATCCATTGCAAATTATGCACGAAAGTATTGGTTCAAGTGCGAAAAAAGATTTCGTTCGAATTTCTTTGAAATGATTTAATTACTAAAAGAGACTCAATGACATGATTTCAAGGCTAAACAATGGATAATTTGCTTGAAAACATCAATTGCAAGTTATGCACAAAAGTCTCGATTGAAGAGCGAAAATAGAATTTGTTCACAATGCTTTCAAATGATTTGATGACTAGAAGAGACTCAATGACATGATTTTAAGGCTAAAAAGATGCATAGTTGCCTTCAATTATTGAATTGAAAGTTCTGAACGAAAGTCGTGTTTGAAGTGCGAAAAAATAGAATTCTTTCGAGTTACTTTTAATTGATTTAATGACTAGAGAAGACTCTATGACATGATTTAAAGGCTAAAGAAACGCATAATTGCCTTCAATAGATCAATTGCATGTTTTGCACAAAAGTCGTGTTTGAAATGCGAAAATAGAATTCGTTTGAATTCATTTCGAATGATTTACTGACTAAAAGTGACTCAATGACATGATTTTAAGGTTATACAAATGCCTAGCTGCCTTCAAAAGATCCATTGCAAATTATGCACGAAAGTATTGGTTCAAGTGCGAAAAAAGATTTCGTTCGAATTTCTTTGAAATGATTTAATTACTAAAAGAGACTGAATGACATGATTTCAAGGCTAAACAATGGATAATTTGCTTGAAAACATCAATTGCAAGTTATGAACAAAAGTCTCGATTGAAGAGCGAAAATAGAATTTGTTCACAATGCTTTCAAATGATTTGATGACTAGAAGAGACTCAATGACATGATTTTAAGGCTAAAAAGATGCATAGTTGCCTTCAATTATTGAATTGAAACTTCTGAACGAAAGTCGTGTTTGAAGTGCGAAAAAATAGAATTCTTTCGAATTACTTTTAATTGATTTAATGACTAGAGAACACTCAATGACATGATTTTAAGGCTAAACAGACGCATAATTGCCTTCAATAGATCAATTGCATGTTTTACACAAAAGTCGTGTTTGAAATGCGAAAATAGAATTCGTTTGAATTGAGTTCGAATGATTTACCGACTAAAAGTGACTCAATGACATGATTTTAAGGCTATACAAATGCCTAGTTGCCTTCAAGAGATCCATTGCAAATTATGCCCGAAAGTATTGGTTCAAGTGCGAAAAAAGATTTCGTTCGAATTTCTTGAAATGATTTAATTACTAAAAGAGACTCAACGACATGATTTCAAAGCGAAACAATGGATAATTTTCTTGAAAACATCAATTGCAAGTTATGCACAAAAGTCTCGATTGAAGAGCGAAAATAGAATTTGTTCCAAATTCTTTCAAATGATTTGATGACTAGAAAAGACTCAATGACATGATTTTAAGGCTAAAAAGATGCATAGTTGCCTTCAATTATTGAATTGAAAGTTCTGAACGAAAGTCATGTTTGAAGTGGAAAAAAATAGAATTCTTTCGAATTACTTTTAATTGATTTAATGACTAGAGAAGACTCAATGACATGATTTTAAGGCTAAGCAAACGCATAATTGCCTTCAATAGATCAATTGCATGTTTTGCACAAAAGTCGTGTTTGAAATGCGAAAATAGAATTCGTTTGAATTGATTCCGAATGATTTACTGACTAAAAGTGACTCAATGACATGATTTTAAGGTTATACAAATGCCTAGTTGCCTTCAAAAGATCCATTGCAAATTATGCACGAAAGTATTGGTTCAAGTGCGAAAAAAGATTTCGTTCAAATTTCTTTGAAATGATTTAATTACTAAAAGAGACTCAATGACATGATTTCAAGGCTAAACAATGGATAATTTGCTTGAAAACATCAATTGCAAGTTATGCACAAAAGTCTCGATTGCAGAGCGAAAATAGAATTTGTTCACAATGCTTTCAAATGATTTGATGACTAGAAGAGACTCAATGACATGATTTTAAGGCTAAAAAGATGCATAGTTGCCTTCAGTTATTGAATTGAAAGTTCTGAACGAAAGTCGTGTTTGAAGTGCGAAAAAATAGTATTCTTTCGAATTACTTTTAACTGATTTAATGACTAGAGAACACTCAATGACATGATTTTAAGGCTAAACAAACGCATAATTGCCTTCAATAGATCAATTGCATGTTTTGCACAAAAGTCGTGTTTGAAATGCGAAAATAGAATTCGTTTCAATTGATTTCGAATGATTTACTGACTAAAAGTGACTCAATGACATGATTTTAAGGCTATACAAATGCCTAGTTGCCTTCAAAAGATCCATTGCAAATTATGCACAAAAGCCGTGGTTCGGGTGCGAAAAAAGATTTCGTTTAAATTTCTTAGAAATGATTTAATTCCTAGAAGAGACTCGATGACATGATTTCAAGGCTAAACAATGGATAATTTGCTTGAGTATATCAATTGCAAGTTATGCACAAAAGTCTCGATTGAAGAGCGAAAATAGAATTTGTTCAAAATGCTTTCAAATGATTTGATGACTAGAAGAGACTCAATGACATGATTTTACGGCTAAAAAGATGCATAGTTGCCTTCAATTATTGAATTGAAAGTTCAGAACGAAAGTCGTGTTTGAAGTGCGAAAAAATAGAATTCTTTCGAATTACTTTTAACTGATTTAATGACTAGAGAAGACTCAATGACATGATTTTAAGGCTAAACAAACGCATAATTGCCTTCAATAGATCAATTGCATGTTTTGCACAAAAGTCGTGTTTGAAATGCGAAAGTAGAATTCGTTTGAATTGATTTCGAATGATTTACTGACTAAAAGTAACTCAATGACATGATTTTAAGGCTATACAAATGCCTAGTTGCCATCAAAAGATCCATTGCAAATTATGCACAAAAGCCGTGGTTCAGGTGCGAAAAAAGATTTCGTTTAAATTTCTTTGAAATGATTTAATTACTAGAAGAGACTCGATGACAGGATTTCAAGGCTAAACAATGGATAATTTGCTTGAATACATCAATTGCAAGTTATGCACAAAAGTCTCCATTGAAGATCGAAAATAGAATTTGTTCAAAATGCTTTCAAATGATTTGATGACTAGAAGAGACTCAATGACATGATTTTAAGGCTAAAAAGAATGCATAGTTGCCTTCAATTATTGAATTGAAACTTCTGAACGAAAGTCGTGTTGGAAGTGCGAAAAAATAGAATTCTTTCGAATTACTCTTAATTCATTTAATGACTAGAGAACACTCAATGACATGATTTTAAGGGTAAACAAACGCATAATTGCCTTCAATAGATCAATTGCATGTTTTGCACAAAAGTCGTGTTTGAAATGCGAAAATAGAATTCGTTTGAATTGAGTTCGAATGATTTACTGACTAAAAGTGACTCAATGACATGATTTTAAGGTTATACAAATGCCTAGTTGCCTTCAAAAGATCCATTGCAAATTATGCACGAAAGTATTGGTTCAAGTGCGAAAAAAGATTTCGTTCAAATTTCTTTGAAATGATTTAATTACTAAAAGAGACTCAATGACATGATTTCAAGGCTAAACAATGGATAATTTGCTTGAAAACATCAATTGCAAGTTATGCACAAAAGTCTCGATTGAAGAGCGAAAATAGAATTTGTTCCAAATTCTTTCAAATGATTTGATGACTAGAAGAGACTCAATGACATGATTTTAAGGCTAAAAAGATGCATAGTTGCCTTCAATTATTGAATTGAAACTTCTGAACGAAAGTCGTGTTTGAAGTGCGAAAAAATAGAATTCTTTCGAATTACTTTTAATTGATTTAATGACTAGAGAACACTCAATGACATGATTTTAAGGCTAAACAAACGCATAATTGCCTTCAATAGATCAATTGCATGTTTTGCACAAAAGTCGTGTTTGAAATGCGAAAATAGAATTCGTTTGAATTGATTTCGAATGATTTAGTGACTAAAAGTGACTCAATGACATGATTTTAAGGCTATACAAATGCCTAGTTGCCTCCAAAAGATCCATTGAAAATTATGCACAAAAGCTGTGGTTCAGGTGCGAAAAAAGATTTCGTTTAAATTTCTTAGAAATGATTTAATTACTACAAGAGACTCGATGACATGATTTCAAGGCTAAACAATGGATAATTTGCTTGAATACATGAATTGCAAGTTATGCACAAAAGTCTCGATTGAAGAGCGAAAATAGAATTTGTTCAAAATGCTTTCAAATGATTTGATGACTAGAAGAGACTCAATGACATGATTTTAAGGCTAAAAAGAAGCATAGTTGCCTTCAATTATTGAATCGAAAGTTCTGTACGAAAGTCGTGTTTGAATTGCGAAAAAATAGAATTCTTTCGAATTACTTTTAATTGATTTAATGACTAGAGAAGACTCAATGACATGATTTTAAGGCTAAACAAACGCATAATTGCCTTCAATAGATCAATTGCATGTTTTGCACAAAAGTCGTGTTTGAAATGCGAAAATAGAATTCGTTTGAATTGATTTCGAATGATTTAGTGACTAAAAGTGACTCAATGACATGATTTTAAGGCTATACAAATGCCTAGTTGCCTCCAAAAGATCCATTGAAAATTATGCACAAAAGCTGTGGTTCAGGTGCGAAAAAAGATTTCGTTTAAATTTCTTAGAAATGATTTAATTACTACAAGAGACTCGATGACATGATTTCAAGGCTAAACAATGGATAATTTGCTTGAATACATGAATTGCAAGTTATGCACAAAAGTCTCGATTGAAGAGCGAAAATAGAATTTGTTCAAAATGCTTTCAAATGATTTGATGACTAGAAGAGACTCAATGACATGATTTTAAGGCTAAAAAGAAGCATAGTTGCCTTCAATTATTGAATCGAAAGTTCTGTACGAAAGTCGTGTTTGAATTGCGAAAAAATAGAATTCTTTCGAATTACTTTTAATTGATTTAATGACTAGAGAAGACTCAATGACATGATTTTAAGGCTAAACAAACGCATAATTGCCTTCAATAGATCAATTACATGTTTTGCACAAAAGCCGTGTTTGAAATGCGAAAATAGAATTCGTTTGAATTGATTTCGAATGATTTACTGACTAAAAGTAACTCAATGACATGATTTTAAGGCTATACAAATGCCTAGTTGCCTTCAAAAGATCCATTGCAAATTATGCACAAAAGCCGTGGTTCAAGTGCGAAAAAAGATTTCGTTTAAATTTCTTTGAAATCATTTAATTACTCTAAGAGACTCGATGACATGATTTCAAGGCTAAACAATGGATAATTTGCTTGAAAACATCAATTGCAAGTTATGCACAAAAGTCTCGATTGAAGAGCGAAAATAGAATTTGTTCAAAATGATTTCAGATGATTTGATGACTAGAAGAGACTCAATGACATGATTTTAAGGCTAAATAGATGCATAGTTTCCTTCAATTATTGAATTGAACGTTCTGAACGAAAGTCGTGTTTGAGGCGCGAAAAAATAGAATTCTTTCGAATTACTTTTAACTGATTTAATGACTAGAGAACACTCAATGACATGATTTTAAGGCTAAACAAACGCATAATTGCCTTCAATAGATCAATTACATGTTTTGCACAAAAGTCGTGTTTGAAATGCGAAAATAGAATTCGTTTGAATTGATTTCGAATGATTTACTGACTAAAAGTAACTCAATGACATGATTTTAAGGCTATACAAATTCCTAGTTGCCTTCAAAAGATCCATTGCAAATTATGCACAAAAGCCGTGCTTCAGGTGCGAAAAATGATTTCGTTTAAATTTCTTTGAAATGATTTAATTACTAGAAGAGACTCGATGACATGATTTCAAGGCTAAACAATGGATAATTTGCTTGAATACATCAATTGCAAGTTATGCACAAAAGTCTCGATTCAAGAGCGAAAATAGAATTTGTTCAAAATGCTTTCAAATGATTTGATGACTAGAAGAGACTTAATGACATGATTTTAAGGCTAAAAAGATGCATAGTTGCTTTCAATTATTGAATGGAAAGTTCTGAACGAAAGTCGTGTTTGAAGTGCGAAAAAATAGAATTCTTTCGAATTACTTTTAACTGATTTAATGACTAGAGAACACTCAATGACATGATTTTAAGGCTAAACAAACGCATAATTGCCTTCAGTAGATCAATTACCTGTTTTGCACAAAAGTCGTATTTGAAATGCGAAAATAGAATTCGTTTGAATTGATTTCGAATGATTTACTGACTAAAAGTAACTCAATGACATGATTTTAAGGCTATATAAATGCCTAGTTGCCTTCAAAAGATCCATTGCAAATTATGCACAAAAGCCGTGGTTCAGGTGAGAAAAAATATTTCGTTTAAATTTCTTTGAAATGATTTAATTACTAGAAGAGACTCGATGACATGATTTCAAGGCTAAACAATGGATAATTTGGTTGAATACATCAATTGCAAGTTATGCACAAAAGTCTCGATTGAAGAGCGAAAATAGAATTTGTTCAAAATGCTTTCAAATGATTTGATGACGAGAAGAGACTCAATGACATGATTTTAAGGCTAAAAAGATGCATAGTTGCCTTCAATTATTGAATTGAAAGTTCTGAACGAAAGTCATGTTTGAAGTGCGAAAAAATAAAATTCTTTCGAATTACTTTTAACTGATTTAATGACTAGAGAACACTCAATGACATGATTTTAAGGTTAAACAAACGCATAATTGCCTTCAATAGATCAATTGCATGTTTTGCACAAAAGTCGTGTTTGAAATGCGAAAGTAGAATTCGTTTGAATTGATTTCGAATGATTTACTGACTAAAAGTAACTCAATGACATGATTTTAAGGCTATACAAATGCCTAGTTGCCTTCAAAAGATCCATTGCAAATTATGCACAAAGCCGTGCTTCAGGTGCGAAAAAAGATTTCGTTTAAATTTCTTTGAAATGATTTAATTACTAGAAGAGACTCGATGACATGATTTCAAGGCTAAACAATGGATAATTTGCTTGAATACATCAATTGCAAGTTATGCACAAAAGTCTCCATTGAAGAGCGAAAATAGAATTTGTTCAAAATGCTTTCAAATGATTTGATGACTAGAAGAGACTCAATGACATGATTTTAAGGCTAAAAAGATGCATAGTTGCCTTCAATTATTGAATTGAAAGTTCTGAACGAAAGTCGTGTTTGAAGTGCGAAAAAATAGAATTCTTTCGAATTACTCTTAATTCATTTAATGACTAGAGAAGACTCAATGACATGATTTTAAGGCTAAACAAACGCATAATTGCCTTCAATAGATCAATTGCATGTTTTGCACAAAAGTCGTGTTTGAAATGCGAAAATAGAGTTCGTTTCAATTGATTTCGAATGATTTAGTGACTAAAAGTGACTCAATGACATGATTTTAAGGCTATACAAATGCCTAGTTGCCTCCAAAAGATCCATTGAAAATTATGCACAAAAGCTGTGGTTCAGGTGCGAAAAAAGATTTCGTTTAAATTTCTTAGAAATGATTTAATTACTACAAGAGACTCGATGACATGATTTCAAGGCTAAACAATGGATAATTTGCTTGAATACATGAATTGCAAGTTATGCACCAAAGTCTCGATTGAAGAGCGAAAATAGAATTTGTTCAAAATGCTTTCAAATGATTTGATGACTAGAAGAGACTCAATGACATGATTTTAAGGCTAAAAACAAGCATAGTTGCCTTCAATTATTGAATCGAAAGTTCTGTACGAAAGTCGTGTTTGAAGTGCGAAAAAATAGAATTCTTTCGAATTACTTTTAACTGATTTAATGACTAGAGAAGACTCAATGACATGATTTTAAGGCTAAACAAACGCATAATTGCCTTCAATAGATCAATTGCATGTTTTGCACAAAAGTCGTGTTTGAAATGCGAAAATAGAGTTCGTTTCAATTGATTTCGAATGATTTAGTGACTAAAAGTGACTCAATGACATGATTTTAAGGCTATACAAATGCCTAGTTGCCTTCAAAAGATCCATTGCAAATTATGCACAAAAGCCGTGGTTCAGGTGCGAAAAAAGATTTCGTTTAAATTTCTTTGAAATGATTTAATTACTAGAAGAGACTCGATGACATGATTTCAAGGCTAAACAATGGATAATTTGCTTGAATACATCAATTGCAAGTTATGCACAAAAGTCTCCATTGAAGAGCGAAAATAGAATTTGTTCAAAATGCTTTCAAATGATTTGATGACTAGAAGAGACTCAATGACATGATTTTAAGGCTAAAAAGAATGCATAGTTGCCTTCAATTATTGAATTGAAACTTCTGAACGAAAGTCGTGTTGGAAGTGCGAAAAAATAGAATTCTTTCGAATTACTCTTAATTCATTTAATGACTAGAGAACACTCAATGACATGATTTTAGGGGTAAACAAACGCATAATTGCCTTCAATAGATCAATTGCATGTTTTGCACAAAAGTCGTGTTTGAAATGCGAAAATAGAATTCGTTTGAATTGAGTTCGAATGATTTACTGACTAAAAGTGACTCAATGACATGATTTTAAGGCTATACAAATGCCTAGTTGCCTTCAAAAGATCCATTGCAAATTATGCACGAAAGTATTGGTTCAGGTGCGAAAAAAGATTTCGTTTAAATTTCCTAGAAATGATTTAATTACTAGAAGAGACTCGCTGACATGATTTCAAGGCTAAACAATGGATAATTTGCCTGAAAACATCAATTGCAAGTTATGCACAAAAGTCTCCATTGAAGAGCGAAAATAGAATTTGTTCAAAATGCTTTCAAATGATTTGATGACTAGAAGAGACTCAATGACATGATTTTAAGGCTAAAAAGAATGCATAGTTGCCTTCAATTATTGAATTGAAACTTCTGAACGAAAGTCGTGTTGGAAGTGCGAAAAAATAGAATTCTTTCGAATTACTCTTAATTCATTTAATGACTAGAGAACACTCAATGACATGATTTTAGGGGTAAACAAACGCATAATTGCCTTCAATAGATCAATTGCATGTTTTGCACAAAAGTCGTGTTTGAAATGCGAAAATAGAATTCGTTTGAATTGATTTCGAATGATTTATTGACTAAAAGTGACTCAATGACATGATTTTAAGGCTATACAAATGCCTAGTTGCCTTCAAAAGATCCATTGCAAATTATGCACAAAAGCCGTGGTTCAGGTGCGAAAAAAGATTTCGTTTAAATTTCTTAGAAATGATTTAATTACTAGAAGAGACTCGATGACATGATTTCAAGGCTAAACAATGGATAATTTGCTTGAATACATCAATTGCAAGTTATGCACAAAAGTCTCGATTCAAGAGCGAAAATAGAATTTGTTCAAAATGCTTTCAAATGATTTGATGATTAGAAGAGACTTAATGACATGATTTTAAGGCTAAAAAGATGCATAGTTGCTTTCAATTATTGAATGGAAAGTTCTGAACGAAAGTCGTGTTTGAAGTGCGAAAAAATAGAATTCTTTCGAATTACTTTTAACTGATTTAATGACTAGAGAACACTCAATGACATGATTTTAAGGCTAAACAAACGCATAATTGCCTTCAGTAGATCAATTACCTGTTTTGCACAAAAGTCGTATTTGAAATGCGAAAATAGAATTCGTTTGAATTGATTTCGAATGATTTACTGACTAAAAGTAACTCAATGACATGATTTTAAGGCTATATAAATGCCTAGTTGCCTTCAAAAGATCCATTGCAAATTATGCACAAAAGCCGTGGTTCAGGTGAGAAAAAATATTTCGTTTAAATTTCTTTGAAATGATTTAATTACTAGAAGAGACTCGATGACATGATTTCAAGGCTAAACAATGGATAATTTGCTTGAATACATCAATTGCAAGTTATGCACAAAAGTCTCCATTGAAGAGCGAAAATAGAATTTGTTCAAAATGCTTTCAAATGATTTGATGACTAGAAGAGACTCAATGACATGATTTTAAGGCTAAAAAGATGCATAGTTGCCTTCAATTATTGAATTGAAAGTTCTGAACGAAAGTCGTGTTTGAAGTGCGAAAAAATAGAATTCTTTCGAATTACTCTTAATTCATTTAATGACTAGAGAACACTCAATGACATGATTTTAGGGGTAAACAAACGCATAATTGCCTTCAATAGATCAATTGCATGTTTTGCACAAAAGTCGTGTTTGAAATGCGAAAATAGAATTCGTTTGAATTGAGTTCGAATGATTTACTGACTAAAAGTGACTCAATGACATGATTTTAAGGCTATACAAATGCCTAGTTGCCTTCAAAAGATCCATTGCAAATTATGCACGAAAGTATTGGTTCAAGTGCGAAAAAAGATTTCGTTCAAATTTCTTTGAAATGATTTAATTACTAAAAGAGACTCCATGACATGATTTCAAGGCTAAACAATGGATAATTTGCTTGAAAACATCAATTGCAAGTTATGCACAAAAGTCTCGATTGAAGAGCGAAAATAGAATTTGTTCCAAATTCTTTCAAATGATTTGATGACTAGAAGAGACTCAATGACATGATTTTAAGGCTAAAAAGATGCATAGTTGCCTTCAATTATTGAATTGAAACTTCCGAACGAAAGTCGTGTTTGAAGTGCGAAAAAATAGAATTCTTTCGAATTACTTTTAATTGATTTAATGACTAGAGAACACTCAATGACATGATTTTAAGGCTAAACAAACGCATAATTGCCTTCAATAGATCAATTGCATGTTTTGCACAAAAGTCGTGTTTGAAATGCGAAAATAGAATTCGTTTGAATTGATTTCGAATGATTTATTGACTAAAAGTGACTCAATGACATGATTTTAAGGCTATACAAATGCCTAGTTGCCTTCAAAAGATCCATTGCAAATTATGCACAAAAGCCGTGGTTCAGGTGCGAAAAAAGATTTCGTTTAAATTTCTTTGAAATGATTTAATTACTAGAAGAGACTCGATGGCATGATTTCAAGGATAAACAATGGATAATTTGCTTGAAAACATCAATTCCAAGTTATGCACAAAAGTCTCGATTGAAGAGCGAAAATAGAATTTGTTCACAATGCTTTCAAATGATTTGATGACTAGAAGAGACTCAATGACATGATTTTAAGGCTAAAAAGATGCATAGTTGCCTTCAATTATTGAATTGAAAGTTCTGAACGAAAGTTGTGTTTGAAGTGCGAAAAAATAGAATTCCTTCGAATTACTTTTAATTGATTTAATGGCTAGAGAAGACTCTATGACATGATTTTAAGGCTAAAGAAACGCATAATTGCCTTCAATAGCTCAATTGCATGTTTTGCACAAAAGTCGTGTTTGAAATGCGAAAATAGAATTCGTTTGAATTGATTTCGAATGATTTACTGACTAAAAGTGACTCAATGACATGATTTTAAGGTTAAACAAATGCCTAGCTGCCTTCAAAAGATCCATTGCAAATTATGCATGAAAATATTGGTTCAAGTGCGAAAAAAGATTTCGTTCGAATTTCTTTGAAATGATTTAATTACTAAAAGAGACTCAATGACATGATTTCAAGGCTAAACAATGGATAATTTGCTTGAAAACATCAATTGCAAGTTATGCACAAAAGTCTCGATTGAAGAGCGAAAATAGAATTTGTTCACAATGCTTTCAAATGATTTGATGACTAGAAGAGACTCAATGACATGATTTTAAGGCTAAAAAGATGCATAGTTGCCTTCAATTATTGAATTGAAAGTTCTGAACGAAAGTCGTGTTTGAAGTGCGAAAAAATAGAATTCTTTCGAATTACTTTTAATTGATTTAACGACTAGAGAAGACTCTATGACATGATTTAAAGGCTAAAGAAACGCATAATTGCCTTCAATAGATCAATTGCATGTTTTGCACAAAAGTCGTGTTTGAAATGCGAAAATAGAATTCGTTTGAATTCATTTCGAATGATTTACTGACTAAAAGTGACTCAATGACATGATTTTAAGGTTATACAAATGCCTAGCTGCCTTCAAAAGATCCATTGCAAATTATGCACGAAAGTATTGGTTCAAGTGCGAAAAAAGATTTCGTTCGAATTTTTTTGAAATGATTTAATTACTAGAAGAGACTCGATGGCATGATTTCAAGGATAAACAATGGATAATTTGCTTGAAAACATCAATTCCAAGTTATGCACAAAAGTCTCGATTGAAGAGCGAAAATAGAATTTGTTCACAATGCTTTCAAATGATTTGATGACTAGAAGAGACTCAATGACATGATTTTAAGGCTAAATAGATGCATAGTTGCCTTCAATTATTGAATTGAAAGTTCTGAACGAAAGTCGTGTTTGAACTGCGAAAAAATAGAATTCTTTCGAATTACTTTTAACTGATTTAATGACTAGAAAACACTCAATGACACGATTTTAAGGCTAAACAAACGCATAATTGCCTTCAATAGGTCAATTGCATGTTTTGCACAAAAGTCGTGTTTGAAATGCGAAAATAGAATTCGTTTGAATTGATTTCGAATGATTTATTGACTAAAAGTGACTCAATGACATGATTTTAAGGCTATACAAATGCCTAGTTGCCTTCAAAAGATCCATTGCAAATTATGCACAAAAGCCGTGGTTCAGGTGCGAAAAAAGATTTCGTTTAAATTTCTTTGAAATGATTTAATTACTAGAAGAGACTCGATGGCATGATGTCAAGGATAAACAATGGATAATTTGCTTGAATACATCAATTGCAAGTTATGCACAAAAGTCTCCATTGAAGAGCGAAAATAGAATTTGTTCAAAATGATTTCAAATGATTTGATGACTAGAAGAGACTCAATGACATGATTTTAAGGCTAAATAGATGCATAGTTGCCTTCAATTATTGAATTGAAAGTTCTGAGCGAAAGTCGTGTTTGAAGTGCGAAAAAATAGAATTCTTTCGAATTACTTTTAACTGATTTAATGACTAGAAAACACTCAATGACACGATTTTAAGGCTAAACAAACGCATAATTGCCTTCAATAGATCAATTGCATGTTTTGCACAAAAGTCGTGTTTGAAATGCGAAAATAGAATTCGTTTCAATTGATTTCGAATGATTTATTGACTAAAAGTGACTCAATGACATGATTTTAAGGCTATACAAACGCCTAGTTGCCTTCAAAAGATCCATTGCAAATTATGCACAAAAGCCGTGGTTCAGGTGCGGAAAAAGATTTCGTTTAAATTTCTTTGAAATGATTTAATTACTAGAAGAGACTCGATGGCATGATTTCAAGGATAAACAATGGATAATTTGCTTGAATACATCAATTGCAAGTTATGCACAAAAGTCTCCATTGAAGAGCGAAAATAGAATTTGTTCAAAATGATTTCAAATGATTTGATGACTAGAAGAGACTCAATGACATGATTTTAAGGCTAAATAGATGCATAGTTGCCTTCAATTATTGAATTGAAAGTTCTGAACGAAAGTCGTGTTTGAACTGCGAAAAAATAGAATTCTTTCGAATTACTTTTAACTGATTTAATGACTAGAAAACACTCAATGACACGATTTTAAGGCTAAACAAACGCATAATTGCCTTCAATAGGTCAATTGCATGTTTTGCACAAAAGTCGTGTTTGAAATGCGAAAATAGAATTCGTTTGAATTGATTTCGAATGATTTATTAACTAAAAGTGGCTCAATGACATGATTTTAAGGCTATACAAATGCTTAGTTGCCTTCAAAAGATCCATTGCAAATTATGCACAAAAGCCGTGGTTCAGGTGCGAAAAAAGATTTCGTTTAAATTTCTTTGAAATGATTTAATTACTAGAAGAGACTCGATGGCATGATTTCAAGGATAAACAATGGATAATTTGCTTGAATACATCAATTGCAAGTTATGCACAAAAGTCTCCATTGAAGAGCGAAAATAGAATTTGTTCAAAATGATTTCAAATGATTTGATGACTAGAAGAGACTCAATGACATGATTTTAAGGCTAAATAGATGCATAGTTGCCTTCAATTATTGAATTGAAAGTTCTGAACGAAAGTCGTGTTTGAAGTGCGAAAAAATAGAATTCTTTCGAATTACTTTTAACTGATTTAATGACTAGAAAACACTCAATGACACGATTTTAAGGCTAAACAAACGCATAATTGCCTTAAATAGATCAATTGCATGTTTTGCACAAAAGTCGTGTTTGAAATGCGAAAATAGAATTCGTTTCAATTGATTTCGAATGATTTATTGACTAAAAGTGACTCAATGACATGATTTTAAGGCTATACAAATGCCTAGTTGCCTTCAAAAGATCCATTGCAAATTATGCACAAAAGCCGTGGTTCAAGTGCGAAAAAAGATTTCGTTTAAATTTCTTTGAAATGATTTAATTACTAGAAGAGACTCGATGGCATGATTTCAAGGATAAACAATGGATAATTTGCTTGAATACATCAATTGCAAGTTATGCACAAAAGTCTCCATTGAAGAGCGAAAATAGAATTTGTTCAAAATGATTTCAAATGATTTGATGACTAGAAGAGACTCAATGACATGATTTTAAGGCTAAATAGATGCATAGTTGCCTTCAATTATTGAATTGAAAGTTCTGAACGAAAGTCGTGTTTGAAGTGCGAAAAAATAGAATTCTTTCGAATTACTTTTAACTGATTTAATGACTAGAAAACACTCAATGACACGATTTTAAGGCTAAACAAACGCATAATTGCCTTCAATAGATCAATTGCATGTTTTGCACAAAAGTCGTGTTTGAAATGCGAAAATAGAATTCGTTTCAATTGATTTCGAATGATTTATTGACTAAAAGTGACTCAATGACATGATTTTAAGGCTATACAAATGCCTAGTTGCCTTCAAAAGATCCATTGCAAATTATGCACAAAAGCCGTGGTTCAGGTGCGGAAAAAGATTTCGTTTAAATTTCTTTGAAATGATTTAATTACTAGAAGAGACTCGATGGCATGATTTCAAGGATAAACAATGGATAATTTGCTTGAATACATCAATTGCAAGTTATGCACAAAAGTCTCCATTGAAGAGCGAAAATAGAATTTGTTCAAAATGATTTCAAATGATTTGATGACTAGAAGAGACTCAATGACATGATTTTAAGGCTAAATAGATGCATAGTTGCCTTCAATTATTGAATTGAAAGTTCTGAACGAAAGTCGTGTTTGAACTGCGAAAAAATAGAATTCTTTCGAATTACTTTTAACTGATTTAATGACTAGAAAACACTCAATGACACGATTTTAAGGCTAAACAAACGCATAATTGCCTTCAATAGGTCAATTGCATGTTTTGCACAAAAGTCGTGTTTGAAATGCGAAAATAGAATTCGTTTGAATTGATTTCGAATGATTTATTAACTAAAAGTGGCTCAATGACATGATTTTAAGGCTATACAAATGCTTAGTTGCCTTCAAAAGATCCATTGCAAATTATGCACAAAAGCCGTGGTTCAGGTGCGAAAAAAGATTTCGTTTAAATTTCTTTGAAATGATTTAATTACTAGAAGAGACTCGATGGCATGATGTCAAGGATAAACAATGGATAATTTGCTTGAATACATCAATTGCAAGTTATGCACAAAAGTCTCCATTGAAGAGCGAAAATAGAATTTGTTCAAAATGATTTCAAATGATTTGATGACTAGAAGAGACTCAATGACATGATTTTAAGGCTAAATAGATGCATAGTTGCCTTCAATTATTGAATTGAAAGTTCTGAACGAAAGTCGTGTTTGAAGTGCGAAAAAATAGAATTCTTTCGAATTACTTTTAACTGATTTAATGACTAGAAAACACTCAATAACACGATTTTAAGGCTAAACAAACGCATAATTGCCTTCAATAGATCAATTGCATGTTTTGCACAAAAGTCGTGTTTGAAATGCGAAAATAGAATTCGTTTCAATTGATTTCGAATGATTTACTGACTAAAAGTGACTCAATGACATGATTTTAAGGCTATACAAATGCCTAGTTGCCTTCAAAAGAACCATTGCAAATTATGCACAAAAGCCGTGGTCCAGGTGCGAAAAAAGATTTCGTTTAAATTTCTTTGAAATGATTTAATTACTAGAAGAGACTCGATGACATGATTTGAAGGCGAAACAATGGATAATTTCTTGACTACATCAATTGCAAGTTATGCACAAAAGTCTCGATTGAAGAGGGAAAATAGAATTTGTTCAAAACGCTTACAAATGATTTGATGACTAGAAGACACTCAATGACATGATTTTAAGGCTAGAAAGATGCATAGTTGCCTTCAATTATTGAATTGAAAGTTCTGAACGAAAGTCGTGTTTGAAGTACGAAAAAATAGAATTCTTTCGAATTACTTTTAATTGATTTAATGACAAGAGAACACTCAATGACATGATTTTAAGGTGAAACAAACGCATAATTGCCTTCAATAGATCAATTGCATGTTTTGCACAAAAGTCGTGTTTGAAATGCGAAAATAGAATTCGTTTGAATTGATTTCGAATGATTTACTGACTAAAAGTAACTCAATGACATGATTTTAAGGCTATACAAATGCCTAGTTGCCTTCAAAAGATCCATTGCAAATTATGCACAAAAGCCGTGGTTCAGGTGCGACAAAAGATTTCGTTTAAATTTCTTTGAAATGATTTAATTACTAGAAGAGACTCGATGACATGCTTTCAAGGCTAAACAATGGATAATTTGCTTGAATACATCAATTGCAAGTTATGCACAAAAGTCTCGATTGAAGAGCGAAAATAGAATTTGTTCAAAATGCTTTCAAATGATTTGATGACTAGAAGAGACTCAATGACATGATTTTAAGGCTAAATAGATGCATAGTTGCCTTCAATTATTGAATTGAAAGTTCTGAACGAAAGTCGTGTTTGAAGTGCGAAAAAATAGAATTCTTTCGAATTACTTTTAATTGATTTAATGACTAGAGAAGACTCAATGACATGATTTTAAGGCTAAACAAACGCATAATTGCCTTCAATAGATCAATTGCATGTTTTGCACAAAAGTCGTGTTTGAAATGCGAAAATACAATTCGTTTGAATTGATTTCGAATGATTTACTGACTAAAAGTAACTCAATGACATGATTTTAAGGCTATACAAATGCCTAGTTGCCTTCAAAAGATCCATTGCAAATTATGCACGAAAGTATTGGTTCAAGTGCGAAAAAAGATTTCGTTCAAATTTCTTTGAAATGATTTAATTACTAAAAGAGACTCAATGACATGATTTCAAGGCTAAACAGTGGATAATTTGCTTGAAAACATCAATTGCAAGTTATGCACAAAAGTCTCGATTGAAGAGCGAAAATAGAATTTGTTCAAAATGATTTCAAATGATTTGATGACTAGAAGAGACTCAATGACATGATTTTAAGGCTAAAAAGATGCATAGTTGCCTTCAATTATTGAATTGAAAGTTCTGAACGAAAGTCGTGTTTGAAGTGCGAAAAAATAGAATTCTTTCGAATTACTTTTAACTGATTTAATGACTAGAAAACACTCAATGACACGATTTTAAGGCTAAACAAACGCATAATTGCCTTCAATAGGTCAATTGCATGTTTTGCACAAAAGTCGTGTTTGAAATGCGAAAATAGAATTCGTTTGAATTGATTTCGAATGATTTATTGACTAAAAGTGACTCAATGGCATGATTTTAAGGCTATACAAATGCCTAGTTGCCTTCAAAAGATCCATTGCAAATTATGCACAAAAGCCGTGCTTCAGGTGCGAAAAAAGATTTCGTTTAAATTTCTTTGAAATGATTTAATTACTAGAAGAGACTCGATGACATGATTTCAAGGCTAAACAATTGATAATTTGCTTGAATACATCAATTGGAAGTTATGCACAAAAGTCTCCATTGAAGAGCGAAAATAGAATTTGTTCAAAATGCTTTCAAATGATTTGATGACTAGAAGAGACTCAATGACAAGATTTTAAGGCTAAAAAGAATGCATAGTTGCCTTCAATTATTGAATTGAAAGTTCTGAACGAAAGTCGTGTTGGAAGTGCGAAAAAATAGAATTCTTTTGAATTACTTTTAACTGATTTAATGACTAGAAAACACTCAATGACACGATTTTAAGGCTAAACAAACGCATAATTGCCTTCAATAGATCAATTGCATGTTTTGCACAAAAGTCGTGTTTGAAATGCGAAAATAGAATTCGTTTCAATTGATTTCGAATGATTTATTGACTAAAAGTGACTCAATGACATGATTTTACGGCTATACAAATGCCTAGTTCCCTTTAAAAGATCCATTGCAAATTATGCACAAAAGCCGTGGTTCAAGTGCGAAAAAAGATTTCGTTTAAATTTCTTTGAAATCATTTAATTACTCTAAGAGACTCGGTGACATGATTTCAAGGCTAAACAATGGATAATTTGCTTGAAAACATCAATTGCAAGTTATGCACAAAAGTCTCGATTGAAGAGCGAAAATAGAATTTGTTCAAAATGATTTCAAATGATTTGATGACTAGAAGAGACTCAATGACATGATTTTAAGGCTAAATAGATGCATAGTTTCCTTCAATTATTGAATTGAACGTTCTGAACGAAAGTCGTGTTTGAGGCGCGAAAAAATAGAATTCTTTCGAATTACTTTTAACTGATTTAATGACTAGAGAACACTCAATGACATGATTTTAAGGCTAAACAAATGCATAATTGCCTTCAACAGATCAATTGCATGTTTTGCACAAAAGTCGTGTTTGAAATGCGAAAATAGAATTCGTTTGAATTGATTTCGAATGATTTATTGACTAAAAGTGACTCAATGGCATGATTTTAAGGCTATACAAATGCCTAGTTGCCTTCAAAAGATCCATTGCAAATTATGCACAAAAGCCGTGCTTCAGGTGCGAAAAAAGATTTCGTTTAAATTTCTTTGAAATGATTTAATTACTAGAAGAGACTCGATGACATGATTTCAAGGCTAAACAATTGATAATTTGCTTGAATACATCAATTGCAAGTTATGCACAAAAGTCTCCATTGAAGAGCGAAAATAGAATTTGTTCAAAATGCTTCCAAATGATTTGATGACTAGAAGAGACTCAATGACAAGATTTTAAGGCTAAAAAGAATGCATAGTTGCCTTCAATTATTGAATTGAAAGTTCTGAACGAAAGTCGTGTTGGAAGTGCGAAAAAATAGAATTCTTTCGAATTACTTTTAACTGATTTAATGACTAGAAAACACTCAATGACACGATTTTAAGGCTAAACAAACGCATAATTGCCTTCAATAGATCAATTGCATGTTTTGCACAAAAGTCGTGTTTGAAATGCGAAAATAGAATTCGTTTCAATTGATTTCGAATGATTTATTGACTAAAAGTGACTCAATGACATGATTTTACGGCTATACAAATGCCTAGTTCCCTTCAAAAGATCCATTGCAAATTATGCACAAAAGCCGTGGTTCAAGTGCGAAAAAAGATTTCGTTTAAATTTCTTTGAAATCATTTAATTACTCTAAGAGACTCGATGACATGATTTCAAGGCTAAACAATGGATAATTTGCTTGAAAACATCAATTGCAAGTTATGCACAAAAGTCTCGATTGAAGAGCGAAAATAGAATTTGTTCAAAATGATTTCAAATGATTTGATGACTAGAAGAGACTCAATGACATGATTTTAAGGCTAAATAGATGCATAGTTTCCTTCAATTATTGAATTGAACGTTCTGAACGAAAGTCGTGTTTGAGGCGCGAAAAAATAGAATTCTTTCGAATTACTTTTAACTGATTTAATGACTAGAGAACACTCAATGACATGATTTTAAGGCTAAACAAATGCATAATTGCCTTCAACAGATCAATTGCATGTTTTGCACAAAAGTCGTGTTTGAAATGCGAAAATAGAATTCGTTTGAATTGATTTCGAATGATTTATTGACTAAAAGTGACTCAATGACATGATTTTAAGGCTATACAAATGCCTAGTTGCCTCCAAAAGATCCATTGCAAATTATGCACAAAAGCCGTGGTTCAGGTGCGAAAAAAGATTTCGTTTAAATTTCTTAGAAATGATTTAATTACTAGAAGAGACTCGATGACATGATTTCGAGGCTAAACAATGGATAATTTGCTTGAATACATCAATTGCAAGTTATGCACAAAAGTCTCGATTGAAGAGCGAAAATAGAATTTGTTCAAAATGCTTTCAAATGATTTGATGACTAGAAGAGACTCAATGACAAGATTTTAAGGCTAAAAAGAATGCATAGTTGCCTTCAATTATTGAATTGAAAGTTCTGAATGAAAGTCGTGTTGGAAGTGCGAAAAAATAGAATTCTTTCGAATTACTCTTAATTCATTTAATGACTAGAGAAGACTCAATGACATGATTTTAAGGGTAAACAAACGCATAATTGCCTTCAATAGATCAATTGCATGTTTTGCACAAAAGTCGTGTTTGAAATGCGAAAATAGAATTCGTTTCAATTGATTTCGAATGATTTACTGACTAAAAGTGACTCAATGACATGATTTTAAGGCCATACAAATGCCTAGTTGCCTCCAAAAGATCCATTGCAAATTATGCACAAAAGCCGTGGTTCAGGTGCGAAAAAAGATTTCGTTTAAATTTCTTTGAAATGATTTAATTACTTGAAGAGACTCGATGACATGATTTCAAGGCTAAACAATGGATAATTTGCTTGAATACATCAATTGCAAGTTAAGCACAAAAGTCTCGATTGAAGAGCGAAAATAGAATTTGTTGAAAATGCTTTCAAATGATTTGATGACTAGAAGAGACTCAATGACATGATTTTAAGGCTAAAAAGATGCATAGTTGCCTTCAATTATTGAATCGAAAGTTCTGTACGAAAGTCGTGTTTGAATTGCGAAAAAATAGAATTCTTTCGAATTACTTTTAATTGATTTAATGACTAGAGAAGACTCAATGACATGATTTTAAGGCTAAACAAACGCATAATTGCCTTCAATAGATCAATTACATGTTTTGCACAAAAGCCGTGTTTGAAATGCGAAAATAGAATTCGTTTGAATTGATTTCGAATGATTTACTGACTAAAAGTAACTCAATGACATGATTTTAAGGCTATACAAATGCCTAGTTGCCTTCAAAAGATCCATTGCAAATTATGCACAAAAGCCGTGGTTCAAGTGCGAAAAAAGATTTCGTTTAAATTTCTTTGAAATCATTTAATTACTCTAAGAGACTCGATGACATGATTTCAAGGCTAAACAATGGATAATTTGCTTGAAAACATCAATTGCAAGTTATGCACAAAAGTCTCGATTGAAGAGCGAAAATAGAATTTGTTCAAAATGATTTCAGATGATTTGATGACTAGAAGAGACTCAATGACATGATTTTAAGGCTAAATAGATGCATAGTTTCCTTCAATTATTGAATTGAACGTTCTGAACGAAAGTCGTGTTTGAGGCGCGAAAAAATAGAATTCTTTCGAATTACTTTTAACTGATTTAATGACTAGAGAACACTCAATGACATGATTTTAAGGCTAAACAAACGCATAATTGCCTTCAATAGATCAATTACATGTTTTGCACAAAAGCCGTGTTTGAAATGCGAAAATAGAATTCGTTTGAATTGATTTCGAATGATTTACTGACTAAAAGTAACTCAATGACATGATTTTAAGGCTATACAAATGCCTAGTTGCCTTCAAAAGATCCATTGCAAATTATGCACAAAAGCCGTGCTTCAGGTGCGAAAAAAGATTTCGTTTAAATTTCTTTGAAATGATTTAATTACTAGAAGAGACTCGATGACATGATTTCAAGGCTAAGCAATGGATAATTTGCTTGAATACATCAATTGCAAGTTATGCACAAAAGTCTCTATTGAAGAGCGAAAATAGAATTTGTTCAAAATGCTTTCAAATGATTTGATGACTAGAAGAGACTCAATGACAAGATTTTAAGGCTAAAAAGAATGCATAGTTGCCTTCAATTATTGAATCGAAAGTTCTGAACGAAAGTCGTGTTTGAAGTGCGAAAAAATAGAATTCTTTCGAATTACTTTTAATTCATTTAATGACTAGAGAAGACTCAATGACATGATTTTAAGGCTAAACAAACGCATAATTGCCTTCAATAGATCAATTGCATGTTTTGCACAAAAGTCGTGTTTGAAATGTGAAAATAGAATTCATTTGAATTGATTTCGAATGATTTACTGACTAAAAGTGACTCAATGACTTGATTTTAAGGCTATACAAATGCCTAGTTGCCTTCAAAAGATCCATTGCAAATTATGCACGAAAGCCGTGGTTCAGGTGCGAAAAAAGATTTCGTTTAAATTTCTTAGAAATGATTTAATTACTAGAAGAGACTCGATGACATGATTTCAAGGCTAAACAATGGATAATTTGCTTGAATACATCAATTGCAAGTTATGCACAAAAGTCTCGATTGAAGAGCGAAAATAGAATTTGTTCAAAATACTTTCAAATGATTTGATGACTAGAAGACACTCAATGACATGATTTTAAGGCTAAACAAACGCATAATTGCCTTCAATAGATCAATTGCATGTTTTGCACAAAAGTCGTGTTTGAAATGCGAAAATAGAATTCGTTTCAATTGATTTCGAATGATTTAGTGACCAAAAGTGACTTAATGACATGATTTTAAGGCTAAAGAAATGCCTAGTTGCCTCCAAAAGATCCATTGCAAATTATGCACAAAAGCCGTGGTTCAGGTGCGAAAAAAGATTTCGTTTAAATTTCTTAGAAATGATTTAATTACTAGAAGAGACTCGATGACATGATTTCAAGGCTAAACAATGGATAATTTGCTTGAATACATCAATTGCAAGTTATGCACAAAAGTCTCGATTGAAGAGCGAAAATAGAATTTGTTCAAAATGCTTTCAAATGATTTGATGACTAGAAGAGACTCAATGACATGATTTTAAGGCTAAAAAGATGCATAGTTGCCTTCAATTATTGAATCGAAAGTTCTGTACGAAAGTCGTGTTTGAATTGCGAAAAAATAGAATTCTTTCGAATTACTTTTAATTGATTTAATGACTAGAGAAGACTCAATGACATGATTTTAAGGCTAAACAAACGCATAATTGCCTTCAATAGATCAATTACATGTTTTGCACAAAAGCCGTGTTTGAAATGCGAAAATAGAATTCGTTTGAATTGATTTCGAATGATTTACTGACTAAAAGTAACTCAATGACATGATTTTAAGGCTATACAAATGCCTAGTTGCCTTCAAAAGATCCATTGCAAATTATGCACAAAGGCCGTGGTTCAAGTGCGAAAAAAGATTTCGTTTAAATTTCTTTGAAATCATTTAATTACTCTAAGAGACTCGATGACATGATTTCAAGGCTAAACAATGGATAATTTGCTTGAAAACATCAATTGCAAGTTATGCACAAAAGTCTCGATTGAAGAGCGAAAATAGAATTTGTTCAAAATGATTTCAGATGATTTGATGACTAGAAGAGACTCAATGACATGATTTTAAGGCTAAATAGATGCATAGTTTCCTTCAATTATTGAATTGAACGTTCTGAACGAAAGTCGTGTTTGAGGCGCGAAAAAATAGAATTCTTTCGAATTACTTTTAACTGATTTAATGACTAGAGAACACTCAATGACATGATTTTAAGGCTAAACAAACGCATAATTGCCTTCAATAGATCAATTACATGTTTTGCACAAAAGCCGTGTTTGAAATGCGAAAATAGAATTCGTTTGAATTGATTTCGAATGATTTACTGACTAAAAGTAACTCAATGACATGATTTTAAGGCTATACGAATGCCTAGTTGCCTTCAAAAGATCCATTGCAAATTATGCACAAAAGCCGTGCTTCAGGTGCGAAAAAAGATTTCGTTTAAATTTCTTTGAAATGATTTAATTACTAGAAGAGACTCGATGACATGATTTCAAGGCTAAGCAATGGATAATTTGCTTGAATACATCAATTGCAAGTTATGCACAAAAGTCTCTATTGAAGAGCGAAAATAGAATTTGTTCAAAATGCTTTCAAATGATTTGATGACTAGAAGAGACTCAATGACAAGATTTTAAGGCTAAAAAGAATGCATAGTTGCCTTCAATTATTGAATCGAAAGTTCTGAACGAAAGTCGTGTTTGAAGTGCGAAAAAATAGAATTCTTTCGAATTACTTTTAATTCATTTAATGACTAGAGAAGACTCAATGACATGATTTTAAGGCTAAACAAACGCATAATTGCCTTCAATAGATCAATTGCATGTTTTGCACAAAAGTCGTGTTTGAAATGCGAAAATAGAATTCATTTGAATTGATTTCGAATGATTTACTGACTAAAAGTGACTCAATGACTTGATTTTAAGGCTATACAAATGCCTAGTTGCCTTCAAAAGATCCATTGCAAATTATGCACGAAAGCCGTGGTTCAGGTGCGAAAAAAGATTTCGTTTAAATTTCTTAGAAATGATTTAATTACTAGAAGAGACTCGATGACATGATTTCAAGGCTAAACAATGGATAATTTGCTTGAATACATCAATTGCAAGTTATGCACAAAAGTCTCGATTGAAGAGCGAAAATAGAATTTGTTCAAAATACTTTCAAATGATTTGATGACTAGAAGACACTCAATGACATGATTTTAAGGCTAAACAAACGCATAATTGCCTTCAATAGATCAATTGCATGTTTTGCACAAAAGTCGTGTTTGAAATGCGAAAATAGAATTCGTTTCAATTGATTTCGAATGATTTAGTGACCAAAAGTGACTTAATGACATGATTTTAAGGCTAAAGAAATGCCTAGTTGCCTCCAAAAGATCCATTGCAAATTATGCACAAAAGCCGTGGTTCAGGTGCGAAAAAAGATTTCGTTTAAATTTCTTAGAAATGATTTAATTACTAGAAGAGACTCGATGACATGATTTCAAGGCTAAACAATGGATAATTTGCTTGAATACATCAATTGCAAGTTATGCACAAAAGTCTCGATTGAAGAGCGAAAATAGAATTTGTTCAAAATGCTTTCAAATGATTTGATGACTAGAAGAGACTCAATGACATGATTTTAGGGCTAAAAAGATGCATAGTTGCCTTCAATTATTGAATCGAAAGTTCTGTACGAAAGTCGTGTTTGAAGTGCGAAAAAATAGAATTCTTTCGAATTACTTTTAATTGATTTAATGACTAGAGAAGACTCAATGACATGATTTTAAGGCTAAACAAACGCATAATTGCCTTCAATAGATCAATTACATGTTTTGCACAAAAGTCGTGTTTGAAATGCGAAAATAGAATTCGTTTGAATTGATTTCGAATGATTTACTGACTAAAAGTAACTCAATGACATGATTTTAAGGCTATACAAATGCCTAGTTGCCTTCAAAAGATCCATTGCAAATTATGCACAAAAGACGTGGTTCAGGTGCGAAAAAAGATTTCGTTTAAATTTCTTTGAAATGATTTAATTACTAGAAGAGACTCGATGACATGATTTCAAGGCTGAACAATGGATAATTTGCTGGAATACATCAATCGCAAGTTATGCACAAAAGTCTCGATTGAAGAGCGAAAATAGAATTTGTTCAAAATGCTTTCAAATGATTTGATGACTAGAAGACACTCAATGACACGATTTTAAGGCTAAAAAGATGCATAGTTGCCATCAATTATTGAATTGAAAGTTCTGAACGAAAGTCGTGTTTGAACTGCGAAAAAATAGAATTCTTTCGAATTACTTTTAACTGATTTAATGACTAGAGAACACTCAATGACATGATTTTAAGGCTAAACAAACGCATAATTGCCTCCAATAGATCAATTGCATGTTTTGCGCAAAAGTCGTGTTTGAAATGCGAAAATAGAATTCGTTTGAATTGATTTCGAATGATTTACTGACTAAAAGTGACTCAATGACATGATTTTAAGGCTATACAAATGCCTAGTTGCCTTCAAAAGATCCATTGCAAATTATGCACAAAAGCCGTGGTTCAGGTGCGAAAAAAGATTTCGTTTAAATTTCTTAGAAATGATTTAGTTACTAGAAGAGACTCGATGACATGATTGCGAGGCTAAACAATGGATAATTTGCTTGAATACATCAATTGCAAGTTATGCACAAAAGTCTCGATTGAAGAGCGAAAATAGAATTTGTTCAAAATGCTTTCAAATGATTTGATGACTAGAAGAGACTCAATGACATGATTTTAAGGCTAAAAAGATGCATAGTTGCCTTCAATTATTGAATTGAAAGTTCTGAACGAAAGTCGTGTTTGAAGTGCGAAAAAATAGAATTCTTTCGAATTACTTTTAATTCATTTAATGACTAGAGAAGACTCAATGACATGATTTTAAGGCTAAACAAACGCATAATTGCCTTCAATAGATCAATTGCATGTTTTGCACAAAAGTCGTGTTTGAAATGCGAAAATAGAATTCATTTGAATTGATTTCGAATGATTTACTGACTAAAAGTGACTCAATGACTTGATTTTAAGGCTATACAAATGCCTAGTTGCCTTCAAAAGATCCATTGCAAATTATGCACGAAAGCCGTGGTTCAGGTGCGAAAAAAGATTTCGTTTAAATTTCTTAGAAATGATTTAATTACTAGAAGAGACTCGATGACATGATTTCAAGGCTAAACAATGGATAATTTGCTTGAATACATCAATTGCAAGTTATGCACAAAAGTCTCGATTGAAGAGCGAAAATAGAATTTGTTCAAAATACTTTCAAATGATTTGATGACTAGAAGACACTCAATGACATGATTTTAAGGCTAAACAAACGCATAATTGCCTTCAATAGATCAATTGCATGTTTTGCACAAAAGTCGTGTTTGAAATGCGAAAATAGAATTCATTTGAATTGATTTCGAATGATTTACTGACTAAAACTGACTCAATGACTTGATTTTAAGGCTATACAAATGCCTAGTTGCCTTCAAAAGATCCATTGCAAATTATGCACGAAAGCCGTGGTTCCGGTGTGAAAAAAGATTTCGTTTAAATTTCTTTGAAATGATTTAATAACTAGAAGAGACTCGATGACATGATTTCAAGGCTAAACAATGGATAATTTCTTGAATACATCAATTGCAAGTTATGCACAAAAGTCTCGACTGAAGAGCGAAAATAGAATTTGTTCAAAATGTTTTCAAATGATTTGATGACTAGAAGACACTCAATGACATGATTTTAAGGCTAGAAAGATGCATAGTTGCCTTCAATTATTGAATTGAAAGTTCTGAACGAAAGTCGTGTTTGAAGTACGAAAAAATAGAATTCTTTCGAATTACTTTTAATTGATTTAATGACTAGAGAACACTCAATGACATGACTTTAAGGCTAAACAAACGCATAATTGCCTTCAATAGATCAATTGCATGTTTTGCACAAAGGTCGTGTTTGAAATGCAAAAATAGAATTCGTTTGAATTGATTTCGAATGATTTACTGACTAAAAGTGACTCAATGACATGGTTTTAAGGCTATACAAATGCCTAGTTGCCTTTAAAAGATCCATTGCAAATTATGCACAAAAGCCGTGGTTCAGGTGCGAAAAAAGATTTCGTTTAAATTTCTTTGAAATGATTTAATTACTACAAGAGACTCGTTGACATGATTTCAAGGCTAAACAATGGATAATTTGCTTGAATACATCAATTGCAAGTTATGCACAAAAGTCTCGATTGAAGAGCGAAAATAGAATTTGTTCAAAATGCTTTCAAATGATTTGATGACTAGAAGAGACTCAATGACATGATTTTAAGGCTAAAAAGATGCATAGTTGCCTTCAATTATTGAATCGAAAGTTCTGTACGAAAGTCGTGTTTGAATTGCGAAAAAATAGAATTCTTTCGAATTACTTTTAATTGATTTAATGACTAGAGAAGACTCAATGACATGATTTTAAGGCTAAACAAACGCATAATTGCCTTCAATAGATCAATTACATGTTTTGCACAAAAGCCGCGTTTGAAATGCGAAAATAGAATTCGTTTGAATTGATTTCGAATGATTTACTGACTAAAAGTAACTCAATGACATGATTTTAAGGCTACACAAATGCCTAGTTGCCTTCAAAAGATCCATTGCAAATTATGCACAAAGGCCGTGGTTCAAGTGCGAAAAAAGATTTCGTTTAAATTTCTTTGAAATCATTTAATTACTCTAAGAGACTCGATGACATGATTTCAAGGCTAAACAATGGATAATTTGCTTGAAAACATCAATTGCAAGTTATGCACAAAAGTCTCGATTGAAGAGCGAAAATAGAATTTGTTCAAAATGATTTCAGATGATTTGATGACTAGAAGAGACTCAATGACATGATTTTAAGGCTAAATAGATGCATAGTTTCCTTCAATTATTGAATTGAACGTTCTGAACGAAAGTCGTGTTTGAGGCGCGAAAAAATAGAATTCTTTCGAATTACTTTTAACTGATTTAATGACTAGAGAACACTCAATGACATGATTTTAAGGCTAAACAAACGCATAATTGCCTTCAATAGATCAATTACATGTTTTGCACAAAAGCCGTGTTTGAAATGCGAAAATAGAATTCGTTTGAATTGATTTCGAATGATTTACTGACTAAAAGTAACTCAATGACATGATTTTAAGGCTATACGAATGCCTAGTTGCCTTCAAAAGATCCATTGCAAATTATGCACAAAAGCCGTGCTTCAGGTGCGAAAAAAGATTTCGTTTAAATTTCTTTGAAATGATTTAATTACTAGAAGAGACTCGATGACATGATTTCAAGGCTAAGCAATGGATAATTTGCTTGAATACATCAATTGCAAGTTATGCACAAAAGTCTCTATTGAAGAGCGAAAATAGAATTTGTTCAAAATGCTTTCAAATGATTTGATGACTAGAAGAGACTCAATGACAAGATTTTAAGGCTAAAAAGAATGCATAGTTGCCTTCAATTATTGAATCGAAAGTTCTGAACGAAAGTCGTGTTTGAAGTGCGAAAAAATAGAATTCTTTCGAATTACTTTTAATTCATTTAATGACTAGAGAAGACTCAATGACATGATTTTAAGGCTAAACAAACGCATAATTGCCTTCAATAGATCAATTGCATGTTTTGCACAAAAGTCGTGTTTGAAATGCGAAAATAGAATTCATTTGAATTGATTTCGAATGATTTACTGACTAAAAGTGACTCAATGACTTGATTTTAAGGCTATACAAATGCCTAGTTGCCTTCAAAAGATCCATTGCAAATTATGCACGAAAGCCGTGGTTCAGGTGCGAAAAAAGATTTCGTTTAAATTTCTTAGAAATGATTTAATTACTAGAAGAGACTCGATGACATGATTTCAAGGCTAAACAATGGATAATTTGCTTGAATACATCAATTGCAAGTTATGCACAAAAGTCTCGATTGAAGAGCGAAAATAGAATTTGTTCAAAATACTTTCAAATGATTTGATGACTAGAAGACACTCAATGACATGATTTTAAGGCTAAACAAACGCATAATTGCCTTCAATAGATCAATTGCATGTTTTGCACAAAAGTCGTGTTTGAAATGCGAAAATAGAATTCGTTTCAATTGATTTCGAATGATTTAGTGACCAAAAGTGACTTAATGACATGATTTTAAGGCTAAAGAAATGCCTAGTTGCCTCCAAAAGATCCATTGCAAATTATGCACAAAAGCCGTGGTTCAGGTGCGAAAAAAGATTTCGTTTAAATTTCTTAGAAATGATTTAATTACTAGAAGAGACTCGATGACATGATTTCAAGGCTAAACAATGGATAATTTGCTTGAATACATCAATTGCAAGTTATGCACAAAAGTCTCGATTGAAGAGCGAAAATAGAATTTGTTCAAAATGCTTTCAAATGATTTGATGACTAGAAGAGACTCAATGACATGATTTTAGGGCTAAAAAGATGCATAGTTGCCTTCAATTATTGAATCGAAAGTTCTGTACGAAAGTCGTGTTTGAAGTGCGAAAAAATAGAATTCTTTCGAATTACTTTTAATTGATTTAATGACTAGAGAAGACTCAATGACATGATTTTAAGGCTAAACAAACGCATAATTGCCTTCAATAGATCAATTACATGTTTTGCACAAAAGTCGTGTTTGAAATGCGAAAATAGAATTCGTTTGAATTGATTTCGAATGATTTACTGACTAAAAGTAACTCAATGACATGATTTTAAGGCTATACAAATGCCTAGTTGCCTTCAAAAGATCCATTGCAAATTATGCACAAAAGACGTGGTTCAGGTGCGAAAAAAGATTTCGTTTAAATTTCTTTGAAATGATTTAATTACTAGAAGAGACTCGATGACATGATTTCAAGGCTGAACAATGGATAATTTGCTGGAATACATCAATCGCAAGTTATGCACAAAAGTCTCGATTGAAGAGCGAAAATAGAATTTGTTCAAAATGCTTTCAAATGATTTGATGACTAGAAGACACTCAATGACACGATTTTAAGGCTAAAAAGATGCATAGTTGCCATCAATTATTGAATTGAAAGTTCTGAACGAAAGTCGTGTTTGAACTGCGAAAAAATAGAATTCTTTCGAATTACTTTTAACTGATTTAATGACTAGAGAACACTCAATGACATGATTTTAAGGCTAAACAAACGCATAATTGCCTCCAATAGATCAATTGCATGTTTTGCGCAAAAGTCGTGTTTGAAATGCGAAAATAGAATTCGTTTGAATTGATTTCGAATGATTTACTGACTAAAAGTGACTCAATGACATGATTTTAAGGCTATACAAATGCCTAGTTGCCTTCAAAAGATCCATTGCAAATTATGCACAAAAGCCGTGGTTCAGGTGCGAAAAAAGATTTCGTTTAAATTTCTTAGAAATGATTTAGTTACTAGAAGAGACTCGATGACATGATTGCGAGGCTAAACAATGGATAATTTGCTTGAATACATCAATTGCAAGTTATGCACAAAAGTCTCGATTGAAGAGCGAAAATAGAATTTGTTCAAAATGCTTTCAAATGATTTGATGACTAGAAGAGACTCAATGACATGATTTTAAGGCTAAAAAGATGCATAGTTGCCTTCAATTATTGAATTGAAAGTTCTGAACGAAAGTCGTGTTTGAAGTGCGAAAAAATAGAATTCTTTCGAATTACTTTTAATTCATTTAATGACTAGAGAAGACTCAATGACATGATTTTAAGGCTAAACAAACGCATAATTGCCTTCAATAGATCAATTGCATGTTTTGCACAAAAGTCGTGTTTGAAATGCGAAAATAGAATTCATTTGAATTGATTTCGAATGATTTACTGACTAAAAGTGACTCAATGACTTGATTTTAAGGCTATACAAATGCCTAGTTGCCTTCAAAAGATCCATTGCAAATTATGCACGAAAGCCGTGGTTCAGGTGCGAAAAAAGATTTCGTTTAAATTTCTTAGAAATGATTTAATTACTAGAAGAGACTCGATGACATGATTTCAAGGCTAAACAATGGATAATTTGCTTGAATACATCAATTGCAAGTTATGCACAAAAGTCTCGATTGAAGAGCGAAAATAGAATTTGTTCAAAATACTTTCAAATGATTTGATGACTAGAAGACACTCAATGACATGATTTTAAGGCTAAACAAACGCATAATTGCCTTCAATAGATCAATTGCATGTTTTGCACAAAAGTCGTGTTTGAAATGCGAAAATAGAATTCATTTGAATTGATTTCGAATGATTTACTGACTAAAACTGACTCAATGACTTGATTTTAAGGCTATACAAATGCCTAGTTGCCTTCAAAAGATCCATTGCAAATTATGCACGAAAGCCGTGGTTCCGGTGTGAAAAAAGATTTCGTTTAAATTTCTTTGAAATGATTTAATAACTAGAAGAGACTCGATGACATGATTTCAAGGCTAAACAATGGATAATTTCTTGAATACATCAATTGCAAGTTATGCACAAAAGTCTCGACTGAAGAGCGAAAATAGAATTTGTTCAAAATGTTTTCAAATGATTTGATGACTAGAAGACACTCAATGACATGATTTTAAGGCTAGAAAGATGCATAGTTGCCTTCAATTATTGAATTGAAAGTTCTGAACGAAAGTCGTGTTTGAAGTACGAAAAAATAGAATTCTTTCGAATTACTTTTAATTGATTTAATGACTAGAGAACACTCAATGACATGACTTTAAGGCTAAACAAACGCATAATTGCCTTCAATAGATCAATTGCATGTTTTGCACAAAGGTCGTGTTTGAAATGCAAAAATAGAATTCGTTTGAATTGATTTCGAATGATTTACTGACTAAAAGTGACTCAATGACATGGTTTTAAGGCTATACAAATGCCTAGTTGCCTTTAAAAGATCCATTGCAAATTATGCACAAAAGCCGTGGTTCAGGTGCGAAAAAAGATTTCGTTTAAATTTCTTTGAAATGATTTAATTACTACAAGAGACTCGTTGACATGATTTCAAGGCTAAACAATGGATAATTTGCTTGAATACATCAATTGCAAGTTATGCACAAAAGCCTCGATTGAAGAGCGAAAATAGAATTTGTTCAAAATGCTTTCAAATGATTTGATGACTAGAAGACACTCAATGACATGATTTTAAGGCTAGAAAGATGCATAGTTGCCTTCAATTCTTGAATTGAAAGTTTTGAACGAAAGTCGTGTTTGAAGTACGAAAAAATAGAATTCTTTCGAATTACTTTTAATTGTTTTAGTGACTAGAGAACACTCAATGACATGATTTTTAGGCTAAACAAACGCATAATTGCCTTCAATAGATCAATTGCTTGTTTTGCGATAAAGTCGTGTTTGAAATGCGAAAATGGAATTCGTTTGAATTGATTTCGAATGATTTACTGACTAAAAGTGACTCAATGACATGATTTTAAGGCTATACAAATGCCTAGTTGCCTTCAAAAGATCCATTGCAAATTATGCACAAAAGCCGTGGTTCAGGTGCGAAAAAAGATTTCGTTTAAATTTCTTTGAAATGATTTAATTACTAGAAGAGACTCGATGACATGATTTCAAGGCTAAACAATGGATAATTTCTTGAATACATCAATTGCAAGTTATGCACAAAAGTCTCGATTGAAGAGGGAAAATAGAATTTGTTCAAAATGCTTTCAAATGATTTGATGACTAGAAGACACTCAATGACATGATTTTAAGGCTAGAAAGATGCATAGTTGCCTTCAATTATTGAATTGAAAGTTCTGAACGAAAGTCGTGTTTGAAGTGCGAAAAAATAGAATTCTTTCGAATTACCTTTAATTGATTTAATGACTAGAGAATAGTCGATGACATGATTTTAAAGCTAAACAAACGCATAATTCCCCTCAATAGATCAATTGCATGTTTTGTACAAAAGTCGTGTTTGAAATGCGAAAATTGAATTCGTTTGAATTGAATTCGTTTGAATTGATTTCGAATGATTTACTGACTAAAAGTGACTCAATGACATGATTTTAAGGCTATACAAATGCCTAGTTGCCTTCAAAAGATCCATTGCAAATTATGCACAAAAGCCGTGGTTCATGTGCGAAAAAAGATTACGTTTAAATTTCTTTGAAATGATTTAATTACTAGAACAGACTCGATGACATGATTTCAAGGCTAAACAATGGATAATTTGCTTGAATACATCAATTGCAAGTTATGCACAAAAGCCTCGATTGAAGAGCGAAAATAGAATTTGTTCAAAATGCTTTCAAATGATTTGATGACTAGAAGACACTCAATGACATGATTTTAAGGCTAGAAAGATGCATAGTTGCCTTCAATTGTTGAATTGAAAGTTCTGAACGAAAGTCGTGTTTGAAGTACGAAAAAATAGAATTCTTTCGAATTACTTTTAATTGTTTTAGTGACTAGAGAACACTCAATGACATGATTTTTAGGCTAAACAAACGCATAATTGCCTTCAATAGATCAATTGCATGTTTTGCGATAAAGTCGTGTTTGAAATGCGAAAATAGAATTCGTTTGAATTGATTTCGAATGATTTACTGACTAAAAGTGACTCAATGACATGATTTTAAGGCTATGCAAATGCCTAGTTGCCTTCAAAAGATCCATTGCAAATTATGCAATAAAGCCGTGGTTCTGGTGCGAAAAAAGATTTCGTTTAAATTTCTTTGAAATGATTTAATTACTAGAAGAGACTCGATGACATGATTTCAAGGCTAAACAATGGATAATTTCTTGAATACATCAATTGCAAGTTATGCACAAAAGCCTCGATTGAAGAGGGAAAATAGAATTTGTTCAAAATGCTTTCAAATGATTTGATGACTAGAAGACACTCAATGACATGATTTTAAGGCTAGAAAGATGCATAGTTGCCTTCAATTATTGAATTGAAAGTTCTGAACGAAAGTCGTGTTTGAAGTGCGAAAAAATAGAATTCTTTCGAATTACCTTTAATTGATTTAATGACTAGAGAATAGTCGATGACATGATTTTAAAGCTAAACAAACGCATAATTCCCCTCAATAGATCAATTTCATGTTTTGCACAAAGGTCGTGTTTGAGATGCGAAAATAGAATTCGTTTGAATTGATTTCGAATGATTTACTAACTAAAAGTGGCTCAATGTCATGATTTTAAGGCTATACAAATGCCTAGTTGCCTTCAAAAGATCCATTGCAAATTATGCACAAAAGCCGTGGTTCAGGTGCGAAAAAAGATTTCGTTTAAATTTCTTTGAAATGATTTAATTACTAGAAGAGACTCGATGACATGATTTCAAGGCTAAACAATGGATAATTTCTTGAATACATCAATTGCAAGTTATGCACAAAAGTCTCGATTGAAGAGGGAAAATAGAATTTGTTCAAAATGCTTTCAAATGATTTGATGACTAGAAGACACTCAATGACATGATTTTAAGGCTAGAAAGATGCATAGTTGCCTTCAATTATTGAATTGAAAGTTCTGAACGAAAGTCGTGTTTGAAGTGCGAAAAAATAGAATTCTTTCGAATTACCTTTAATTGATTTAATGACTAGAGAATAGTCGATGACATGATTTTAAAGCTAAACAAACGCATAATTCCCCTCAATAGATCAATTTCATGTTTTGCACAAAGGTCGTGTTTGAGATGCGAAAATAGAATTCGTTTGAATTGATTTCGAATGATTTACTAACTAAAAGTGGCTCAATGTCATGATTTTAAGGCTATACAAATGCCTAGTTGCCTTCAAAAGATCCATTGCAAATTATGCACAAAAGCCGTGGTTCAGGTGCGAAAAAAGATTTCGTTTAAATTTCTTTGAAATGATTTAATTACTAGAAGAGACTCGATGACATGATTTCAAGGCTAAACAATGGATAATTTCTTGAATACATCAATTGCAAGTTATGCACAAAAGTCTCGATTGAAGAGGGAAAATAGAATTTGTTCAAAATGCTTTCAAATGATTTGATGACTAGAAGACACTCAATGACATGATTTTAAGGCTAGAAAGATGCATAGTTGCCTTCAATTATTGAATTGAAAGTTCTGAACGAAAGTCGTGTTTGAAGTGCGAAAAAATAGAATTCTTTCGAATTACCTTTAGTTGATTTAATGACTAGAGAATAGTCGATGACATGATTTTAAAGCTAAACAAACGCATAATTCCCCTCAATAGATCAATTGCATGTTTTGTACAAAAGTCGTGTTTGAAATGCGAAAATTGAATTCGTTTGAATTGATTTCGAATGATTTACTGACTAAAAGTGACTCAATGACATGATTTTAAGGCTATACAAATGCCTAGTTGCCTTCAAAAGATCCATTGCAAATTATGCACAAAAGCCGTGGTTCATGTGCGAAAAAAGATTACGTTTAAATTTCTTTGAAATGATTTAATTACTAGAACAGACTCGATGACATGATTTCAAGGCTAAACAATGGATAATTTGCTTGAATACATCAATTGCAAGTTATGCACAAAAGCCTCGATTGAAGAGCGAAAATAGAATTTGTTCAAAATGCTTTCAAATGATTTGATGACTAGAAGACACTCAATGACATGATTTGATGACTAGAAGACACTCAATGACATGATTTTAAGGCTAGAAAGATGCATAGTTGCCTTCAATTGTTGAATTGAAAGTTCTGAACGAAAGTCGTGTTTGAAGTACGAAAAAATAGAATTCTTTCGAATTACTTTTAATTGTTTTAGTGACTAGAGAACACTCAATGACATGATTTTAAGGCTAAACAAACGCATAATTGCCTTCAATAGATCAATTGCATGTTTTGGGATAAAGTCGTGTTTCAATGCGAAAATAGAATTCGTTTGAATTGATTTCGAATGATTTACTGACTAAAAGTGACTCAATGACATGATTTTAAGGCTATGCAAATGCCTAGTTGCCTTCAAAAGATCCATTGCAAATTATGCAATAAAGCCGTGGTTCTGGTGCGAAAAAAGATTTCGTTTAAATTTCTTTGAAATGATTTAATTACTAGAAGAGATTCGATGACATGATTTCAAGGCTAAACAATGGATAATTTGCTTGAAAACATCAATTGCAAGTTATGCACAAAAGTCTCGATTGAAGAGCGAAAATAGAATTTGTCCAAAATGCTTTCAAATGATTTGATGACGAGAAGAGACTCAATGACATGATTTTAAGGCTAAAAAGATGCATAGTTGCCTTCAATTATTGAATTGAAAGTTCTGAACGAAAGTCGTGTTTGAAGTGCGAAAAAATAGAATTCTTTCGAATTACTTTTAATTGATTTAATGACTAGAGAGCACTCAATGACATGATTTCAAGGCTAAACAAATGCATAATTGCCTTCAATAGATCAATTTCATGTTTTACACAAAGGTCGTGTTTGAGATGCGAAAATAGAATTCGTTTGAATTGATTTCGAATGATTTACTGACTAAAAGTGACTCAATGTCATGATTTTAAGGCTATACAAATGCCTAGTTGCCTTCAAAAGATCCATTGCAAATTATGCACAAAAACCGTGGTTCAGGTGCGAAAAAAGATTTCGTTTAAATTTCTTTGAAATGATTTAATTACTAGAAGAGACTCGATGACATGATTTCAAGGCTAAACAATGGATAATTTCTTGAATACATCAATTGCAAGTTATGCACAAAAGTCTCGATTGAAGAGGGAAAATAGAATTTGTTCAAAATGCTTTCAAATGATTTGATGACTAGAAGACACTCAATGACATGATTTTAAGGCTAGAAAGATGCATAGTTGCCTTCAATTATTGAATTGAAAGTTCTGAACGAAAGTCGTGTTTTAAGTGCGAAAAAATAGAATTCTTTCGAATTACCTTTAATTGATTTAATGACTAGAGAATAGTCGATGACATGATTTTAAAGCTAAACAAACGCATAATTCCCCTCAATAGATCAATTGCATGTTTTGTACAAAAGTCGTGTTTGAAATGCGAAAATTCAATTCATTTGAATTGATTTCGAATGATTTACTGACTAAAAGTGACTCAATGACATGATTTTAAGGCTATACAAATGCCTAGTTGCCTTCAAAAGATCCATTGCAAATTATGCACAAAAGCCGTGGTTCAGGTGCGAAAAAAGATTTCGTTTAAATTTCTTTGAAATGATTTAATTACTAGAAGAGACTCGATGACATGATTTCAAGGCTAAGCAATGGATAATTTGCTTGTATCATCAATTGCAAGTTATGCACAAAAGTCTCGATTGAAGAGCGAAAATAGAATTTGTTCAAAATGCTTTCAAATAATTTGATGACTAGAAGAGACTCAATGACATGATTTTAAGGCTAAAAAGATGCATAGTTGCCTTCAATTATTGAATTGAAAGTTCTGAACGAAAGTCGTGTTTGAAGTGCGAAAAAATAGAATTCTTTCGAATTACTTTTAATTGATTTAATGACTAGAGAAGACTCAATGACATGATTTTAAGGCTAAACAAACGCATAATTGCCTTCAATAGATCAATTACATGTTTTGCACAAAAGCCGTGTTTGAAATGCGAAAATAGAATTCGTTTGAATTGATTTCGAATGATTTACTGACTAAAAGTAACTCAATGACATTATTTTAAGGCTATACAAATGCCTAGTTGCCTTCAAAAGATCCATTGCAAATTATGCACAAAAGCCGTGCTTCAGGTGCGAAAAAAGATTTCGTTTAAATTTCTTTGAAATGATTTAATTACTAGAAGAGACTCGATGACATGATTTCAAGGCTAAGCAATGGATAATTTGCTTGAATACATCAATTGCAAGTTATGCACAAAAGTCTCGATTGAAGTGCGAAAATAGAATTTGTTCAAAATGCTTTCAAATAATTTGATGACTAGAAGAGACTCAATGACATGATTTTAAGGCTCAAAAGATGCATAGTTGCCTTCAATTATTGAATTGAAAGTTCTGAACGAAAGTCGTGTTTGAAGTGCGAAAAAATAGAATTCTTTCGAATTACTTTTAATTGATTTAATGACTAGAGAAGACTCAATGACATGATTTTAAGGCTAAACAAACGCATAATTGCCTTCAATAGATCAATTACATGTTTTGCACAAAAGCCGTGTTTGAAATGCGAAATTAGAATTTGTTTGAATTGATTTCGAATGATTTACTGACTAAAAGTGACTCAATGACATGATTTTAAGGCTATACAAATGCCTAGTTGCCTTCAAAAGATCCATTGCAAATTATGCACAAAAGCCGTGGTTCAGGTGCGAAAAAAGATTTCGTTTAAATTTCTTAGAAATGATTTAATTACTAGAAGAGACTCGATGACATGATTTCAAGGCTAAACAATGGATAATTTGGTTGAATACATCAATTTCAAGTTATGCACAAAAGTCTCGATTGAAGAGCGAAAATAGAATTTGTTCAAAATGCTTTCAAATAATTTGATGACTAGAAGAGACTCAATGACATGATTTTAAGGCTCAAAAGATGCATAGTTGCCTTCAATTATTGAATTGAAAGTTCTGAACGAAAGTCGTGTTTGAAGTGCGAAAAAATAGAATTCCTTCGAATTACTTTTAATTGATTTAATGACTAGAGAAGACTCAATGACATGATTTTAAGGCTAAACAAATGCATAATTGCCTTCAATAGATCAATTGCACGTTTTGCACAAAAGCCGTGTTTGAAATGCGAAAATAGAATTTGATTGAATTGATTTCGAATGATTTACTGACTAAAAGTGACTCAATGACATGATTTTAAGGCTATACAAATGCCTAGTTGCCTTCAAAAGATCCATTGCAAATTATGCACAAAAGCCGTGGTTCAGGTGCGAAAAAAGATTTCGTTTAAATTTCTTTGAAATGATTTAATTACTAGAAGAGACTCGATGACATGATTTCAAGGCTAAACAATGGATAATTTCTTGAATACATCAATTGCAAGTTATGCACAAAAGTCTCGATTGAAGAGGGAAAATAGAATTTGTTCAAAATGCTTTCAAATGATTTGATGACTAGAAGACACTCAATGACATGATTTTAAGGCTAGAAAGATGCATAGTTGCCTTCAATTATTGAATTGAAAGTTCTGAACGAAAGTCGTGTTTGAAGTGCGAAAAAATAGAATTCTTTCGAATTACCTTTAATTGATTTAATGACTAGAGAATAGTCGATGACATGATTTTAAAGCTAAACAAACGCATAATTCCCCTCAATAGATCAATTGCATGTTTTGTACAAAAGTCGTGTTTGAAATGCGAAAATTGAATTCGTTTGAATTGAATTCGTTTGAATTGAATTCGTTTGAATTGATTTCGAATGATTTACTGACTAAAAGTGACTCAATGACATGATTTTAAGGCTATACAAATGCCTAGTTGCCTTCAAAAGATCCATTGCAAATTATGCACAAAAGCCGTGGTTCAGGTGCGAAAAAAGATTTCGTTTAAATTTCTTTGAAATGATTTAATTACTAGAAGAGACTCGATGACATGATTTCAAGGCTAAACAATGGATAATTTCTTGAATACATCAATTGCAAGTTATGCACAAAAGTCTCGATTGAAGAGGGAAAATAGAATTTGTTCAAAATGCTTTCAAATGATTTGATGACTAGAAGACACTCAATGACATGATTTTAAGGCTAGAAAGATGCATAGTTGCCTTCAATTATTGAATTGAAAGTTCTGAACGAAAGTCGTGTTTGAAGTGCGAAAAAATAGAATTCTTTCGAATTACCTTTAGTTGATTTAATGACTAGAGAATAGTCGATGACATGATTTTAAAGCTAAACAAACGCATAATTCCCCTCAATAGATCAATTGCATGTTTTGTACAAAAGTCGTGTTTGAAATGCGAAAATTGAATTCGTTTGAATTGAATTCGTTTGAATTGATTTCGAATGATTTACTGACTAAAAGTGACTCAATGACATGATTTTAAGGCTATACAAATGCCTAGTTGCCTTCAAAAGATCCATTGCAAATTATGCACAAAAGCCGTGGTTCATGTGCGAAAAAAGATTACGTTTAAATTTCTTTGAAATGATTTAATTACTAGAACAGACTCGATGACATGATTTCAAGGCTAAACAATGGATAATTTGCTTGAATACATCAATTGCAAGTTATGCACAAAAGCCTCGATTGAAGAGCGAAAATAGAATTTGTTCAAAATGCTTTCAAATGATTTGATGACTAGAAGACACTCAATGACATGATTTGATGACTAGAAGACACTCAATGACATGATTTTAAGGCTAGAAAGATGCATAGTTGCCTTCAATTGTTGAATTGAAAGTTCTGAACGAAAGTCGTGTTTGAAGTACGAAAAAATAGAATTCTTTCGAATTACTTTTAATTGTTTTAGTGACTAGAGAACACTCAATGACATGATTTTTAGGCTAAACAAACGCATAATTGCCTTCAATAGATCAATTGCATGTTTTGCGATAAAGTCGTGTTTCAATGCGAAAATAGAATTCGTTTGAATTGATTTCGAATGATTTACTGACTAAAAGTGACTCAATGACATGATTTTAAGGCTATGCAAATGCCTAGTTGCCTTCAAAAGATCCATTGCAAATTATGCAATAAAGCCGTGGTTCTGGTGCGAAAAAAGATTTCGTTTAAATTTCTTTGAAATGATTTAATTACTAGAAGAGATTCGATGACATGATTTCAAGGCTAAACAATGGATAATTTGCTTGAAAACATCAATTGCAAGTTATGCACAAAAGTCTCGATTGAAGAGCGAAAATAGAATTTGTCCAAAATGCTTTCAAATGATTTGATGACGAGAAGAGACTCAATGACATGATTTTAAGGCTAAAAAGATGCATAGTTGCCTTCAATTATTGAATTGAAAGTTCTGAACGAAAGTCGTGTTTGAAGTGCGAAAAAATAGAATTCTTTCGAATTACTTTTAATTGATTTAATGACTAGAGAGCACTCAATGACATGATTTCAAGGCTAAACAAATGCATAATTGCCTTCAATAGATCAATTTCATGTTTTACACAAAGGTCGTGTTTGAGATGCGAAAATAGAATTCGTTTGAATTGATTTCGAATGATTTACTGACTAAAAGTGACTCAATGTCATGATTTTAAGGCTATACAAATGCCTAGTTGCCTTCAAAAGATCCATTGCAAATTATGCACAAAAGCCGTGGTTCAGGTGCGAAAAAAGATTTCGTTTAAATTTCTTTGAAATGATTTAATTACTAGAAGAGACTCGATGACATGATTTCAAGGCTAAACAATGGATAATTTCTTGAATACATCAATTGCAAGTTATGCACAAAAGTCTCGATTGAAGAGGGAAAATAGAATTTGTTCAAAATGCTTTCAAATGATTTGATGACTAGAAGACACTCAATGACATGATTTTAAGGCTAGAAAGATGCATAGTTGCCTTCAATTATTGAATTGAAAGTTCTGAACGAAAGTCGTGTTTTAAGTGCGAAAAAATAGAATTCTTTCGAATTACCTTTAATTGATTTAATGACTAGAGAATAGTCGATGACATGATTTTAAAGCTAAACAAACGCATAATTCCCCTCAATAGATCAATTGCATGTTTTGTACAAAAGTCGTGTTTGAAATGCGAAAATTCAATTCATTTGAATTGATTTCGAATGATTTACTGACTAAAAGTGACTCAATGACATGATTTTAAGGCTATACAAATGCCTAGTTGCCTTCAAAAGATCCATTGCAAATTATGCACAAAAGCCGTGGTTCAGGTGCGAAAAAAGATTTCGTTTAAATTTCTTTGAAATGATTTAATTACTAGAAGAGACTCGATGACATGATTTCAAGGCTAAGCAATGGATAATTTGCTTGTATCATCAATTGCAAGTTATGCACAAAAGTCTCGATTGAAGAGCGAAAATAGAATTTGTTCAAAATGCTTTCAAATAATTTGATGACTAGAAGAGACTCAATGACATGATTTTAAGGCTAAAAAGATGCATAGTTGCCTTCAATTATTGAATTGAAAGTTCTGAACGAAAGTCGTGTTTGAAGTGCGAAAAAATAGAATTCTTTCGAATTACTTTTAATTGATTTAATGACTAGAGAAGACTCAATGACATGATTTTAAGGCTAAACAAACGCATAATTGCCTTCAATAGATCAATTACATGTTTTGCACAAAAGCCGTGTTTGAAATGCGAAAATAGAATTCGTTTGAATTGATTTCGAATGATTTACTGACTAAAAGTAACTCAATGACATTATTTTAAGGCTATACAAATGCCTAGTTGCCTTCAAAAGATCCATTGCAAATTATGCACAAAAGCCGTGCTTCAGGTGCGAAAAAAGATTTCGTTTAAATTTCTTTGAAATGATTTAATTACTAGAAGAGACTCGATGACATGATTTCAAGGCTAAGCAATGGATAATTTGCTTGAATACATCAATTGCAAGTTATGCACAAAAGTCTCGATTGAAGTGCGAAAATAGAATTTGTTCAAAATGCTTTCAAATAATTTGATGACTAGAAGAGACTCAATGACATGATTTTAAGGCTCAAAAGATGCATAGTTGCCTTCAATTATTGAATTGAAAGTTCTGAACGAAAGTCGTGTTTGAAGTGCGAAAAAATAGAATTCTTTCGAATTACTTTTAATTGATTTAATGACTAGAGAAGACTCAATGACATGATTTTAAGGCTAAACAAACGCATAATTGCCTTCAATAGATCAATTACATGTTTTGCACAAAAGCCGTGTTTGAAATGCGAAATTAGAATTTGTTTGAATTGATTTCGAATGATTTACTGACTAAAAGTGACTCAATGACATGATTTTAAGGCTATACAAATGCCTAGTTGCCTTCAAAAGATCCATTGCAAATTATGCACAAAAGCCGTGGTTCAGGTGCGAAAAAAGATTTCGTTTAAATTTCTTAGAAATGATTTAATTACTAGAAGAGACTCGATGACATGATTTCAAGGCTAAACAATGGATAATTTGGTTGAATACATCAATTTCAAGTTATGCACAAAAGTCTCGATTGAAGAGCGAAAATAGAATTTGTTCAAAATGCTTTCAAATAATTTGATGACTAGAAGAGACTCAATGACATGATTTTAAGGCTCAAAAGATGCATAGTTGCCTTCAATTATTGAATTGAAAGTTCTGAACGAAAGTCGTGTTTGAAGTGCGAAAAAATAGAATTCCTTCGAATTACTTTTAATTGATTTAATGACTAGAGAAGACTCAATGACATGATTTTAAGGCTAAACAAATGCATAATTGCCTTCAATAGATCAATTGCACGTTTTGCACAAAAGCCGTGTTTGAAATGCGAAAATAGAATTTGTTTGAATTGATTTCGAATGATTTACTGACTAAAAGTGACTCAATGACATGATTTTAAGGCTATACAAATGCCTAGTTGCCTTCAAAAGATCCATTGCAAATTATGCACAAAAGCCGTGGTTCAGGTGCGAAAAAAGATTTCGTTTAAATTTCTTAGAAATGATTTAATTACTAGAAGAGACTCGATGACATGATTTCAAGGCTAAACAATGGATAATTTGGTTGAATACATCAATTTCAAGTTATGCACAAAAGTCTCGATTGAAGAGCGAAAATAGAAATTGTTCAAAATGCTTTCAAATAATTTGATGACTAGAAGAGACTCAATGACATGATTTTAAGGCTCAAAAGATGCATAGTTGCCTTCAATTATTGAATTGAAAGTTCTGAACGAAAGTCGTGTTTGAAGTGCGAAAAAATAGAATTCCTTCGAATTACTTTTAATTGATTTAATGACTAGAGAAGACTCAATGACATGATTTTAAGGCTAAACAAATGCATAATTGCCTTCAATAGATCAATTGCACGTTTTGCACAAAAGTCGTGTTTGAAATGCGAAAATAGAATTCGTTTGAATTGATTTCGAATGATTTACTGACTAAAAGTAACTCAATGACATGATTTTAAGGCTATACAAATGCCTAGTTGCCTTCAAAAGATCCATTGCAAATTATGCACAAAAGACGTGGTTCAAGTGCGAAAAAAGATTTCGTTTAAATTTCTTTGAAATGATTTAATTACTAGAAGAGACTCGATGACATGATTTCAAGGCTGAACAATGGATAATTTGCTTGAATACATCAATCGCAAGTTATGCACAAAAGTCTCGATTGAAGAGCGAAAACAGAATTTGTTCAAAATGCTTTCAAATGATTTGATGACTAGAAGACACTCAATGACACGATTTTAAGGCTAAAAAGATGCATAGTTGCCATCAATTATTGAATTGAAAGTTCTGAACGAAAGTCGTGTTTGAACTGCGAAAAAATAGAATTCTTTCGAATTACTTTTAACTGATTTAATGACTAGAGAACACTCAATGACATGATTTTAAGGCTAAACAAACACATAATTGCCTTCAATAGATCAATTGCATGTTTTGCACAAAAGTCGTGTTTGAAATGCGAAAATAGAATTCGTTTGAATTGATTTCGAATGATTTACTGACTAAAAGTGACTCAATGACATGATTTTAAGGCTATACAAATGCCTAGTTGCCTTCAAAAGATCCATTGCAAATTATGCACAAAAGCCGTGGTTCAGGTGCGAAAAAAGATTTCGTTTAAATTTCTTAGAAATGATTTAGTTACTAGAAGAGACTCGATGACATGATTGCGAGGCTAAACAATGGATAATTTGCTTGAATACATCAATTGCAAGTTATGCACAAAAGTCTCGATTGAAGAGCGAAAATAGAATTTGTTCAAAATGCTTTCAAATGATTTGATGACTAGAAGAGACTCAATGACATGATTTTAAGGCTAAAAAGATGCATAGTTGCCTTCAATTATTGAATTGAAAGTTCTGAACGAAAGTCGTGTTTGAAGTACGAAAAAATAGAATTCTTTCGAATTACTTTTAATTGATTTAATGACTAGAGAACACTCAATGACATGATTTCAAGGCTAAACAAACGCATAATTGCCTTCAATAGATCAATTGCATGTTTTGCACAAAAGTCGTGTTTGAAATGCGAAAATAGAATTCGTTTGAATTGATTTCGAATGATTTACTGACTAAAAGTGACTCAATGACATGATTTTAAGGCTATACAAATGCCTAGTTGCCTTCAAAAGATCCATTGCAAATTATGCAATAAAGCCGTGGTTCTGGTGCGAAAAAAGATTTCGTTTAAATTTCTTTGAAATGATTTAATTACTAGAAGAGATTCGATGACATGATTTCAAGGCTAAACAATGGATAATTTACTTGAAAACATCAATTGCAAGTTATGCACAAAAGTCTCGATTGAAGAGCGAAAATAGAATTTGTCCAAAATGCTTTCAAATGATTTGATGACGAGAAGAGACTCAATGACATGATTTTAAGGCTAAAAAGATGCATAGTTGCCTTCAATTATTGAATTGAAAGTTCTGAACGAAAGTCGTGTTTGAAGTGCGAAAAAATAGAATTCTTTCGAATTACTTTTAATTGATTTAATGACTAGAGAGCACTCAATGACATGATTTCAAGACTAAACAAACGCATAATTGCCTTCAATAGATCAATTGCATGTTTTGCACAAAAGTCGTGTTTGAAATGCGAAAATAGAATTCGTTTGAATTGATTTCGAATGATTTACTGACTAAAAGTGACTCAATGACTTGATTTTAAGGCTATACAAATGCCCAGTTGCCTTCAAAAGATCCATTGCAAATTATGCACGAAAGCCGTGGTTCAGGTGCGAAAAAAGATTTCGTTTAAATTTCTTAGAAATGATTTAATTACTAGAAGAGACTCGATGACATGATTTCAAGGCTAAACAATGGATAATTTGCTTGAATACATCAATTGCAAGTTATGCACAAAAGTCTCGATTGAAGAGCGAAAATAGAATTTGTCCAAAATGCTTTCAAATGATTTGATGACGAGAAGAGACTCAATGACATGATTTTAAGGCTAAAAAGATGCATAGTTGCCTTCAATTATTGAATTGAAAGTTCTGAACGAAAGTCGTGTTTGAAGTGCGAAAAAATAGAATTCTTTCGAATTACTTTTAATTGATTTAATGACTAGAGAGCACTCAATGACATGATTTCAAGGCTAAACAAACGCATAATTGCCTTCAATAGATCAATTGCATGTTTTGCACAAAAGTCGTGTTTGAAATGCGAAAATAGAATTCGTTTGAATTGATTTCGAATGATTTACTGACTAAAACTGACTCAATGACTTGATTTTAAGGCTATACAAATGCCTAGTTGCCTTCAAAAGATCCATTGCAAATTATGCACGAAAGCCGTGGTTCAGGTGTGAAAAAAGATTTCGTTTAAATTTCTTTGAAATGATTTAATTACTAGAAGAGACTCGATGAAATGATTTCAAGGCTAAACAATGGATAATTTCTTGAATACATCAATTGCAAGTTATGCACAAAAGTCTCGACTGAAGAGCGAAAATAGAATTTGTTCAAAATGTTTTCAAATGATTTGATGACTAGAAGACACTCGATGGCATGATTTTAAGGCTAGAAAGATGCATAGTTGCCTTCAATTATTGAATTGAAAGTTCTGAACGAAAGTCGTGTTTGAAGTACGAAAAAATAGAATTCTTTCGAATTACTTTTAATTGATTTAATGACTAGAGAACACTCAAAGACATGACTTTAAGGCTAAACAAACGCATAATTGCCTTCAATAGATCAATTGCATGTTTTGCACAAAGGTCGTGTTTGAAATGCAAAAATAGAATTCGTTTGAATTGATTTCGAATGATTTACTGACTAAAAGTGGCTCAATGACATGGTTTTAAGGCTATACAAATGCCTAGTTGCCTTTAAAAGATCCATTGCAAATTATGCAAAAAAGCCGTGGTTCAGGTGCGAAAAAAGATTTCGTTTAAATTTCTTTGAAATGATTTAATTACTACAAGAGACTCGTTGACATGATTTCAAGGCTAAACAATGGATAATTTGCTTGAATACATCAATTGCAAGTTATGCACAAAACTCTCGACTGAAGAGCGAAAATAGAATTTGTTCAAAATGCTTTCAAATGATTTGATGACTAGAAGACACTCAATGACATGATTTTAAGGCTAGAAAGATGCATAGTTGCCTTCAATTATTGAATTGAAAGTTCTGAACGAAAGTCGTGTTTGAAGTACGAAAAAATAGAATTCGTTCGAATTACTTTTAATTGTTTTAGTGACTAGAGAACACTCAATTACATGATTTTTAGGCTAAACAAACGCATAATTGTCTTCAATAGATCAATTGCATGTTTTGCGATAAAGTCGTGTTTGAAATGCGAAAATAGAATTCGTTTGAATTGATTTCGAATGATTTACTGACTAAAAGTGACTCAATGACATGATTTTAAGGCTATACAAATGCCTAGTTGCCTTCAAAAGATCCATTGCAAATTATGCAATAAAGCCATGGTTCTGGTGCGAAAAAAGATTTCGTTTAAATTTCTTTGAAATGATTTAATTACTAGAAGAGATTCGATGACATGATTTCAAGGCTAAACAATGGATAATTTGCTTGAATACATCAATTGCAAGTTATGCACAAAAGTCTCGATTGAAGAGCGAAAATAGAATTTGTCCAAAATGCTTTCAAATGATTTGATGACGAGAAGAGACTCAATGACATGATTTTAAGGCTAAAAAGATGCATAGTTGCCTTCAATTATTGAATTGAAAGTTCTGAACGAAAGTCGTGTTTGAAGTAAGAAAAAATAGAATTCTTTCGAATTACTTTTAATTGATTTAATGACTAGAGAACACTCAAAGACATGACTTTAAGGCTAAACAAACGCATAATTGCCTTCAATAGATCAATTGCATGTTTTGCACAAAGGTCGTGTTTGAAATGCAAAAATAGAATTCGTTTGAATTGATTTCGAATGATTTACTGACTAAAAGTGGCTCAATGACATGGTTTTAAGGCTATACAAATGCCTAGTTGCCTTTAAAAGATCCATTGCAAATTATGCAAAAAAGCCGTGGTTCAGGTGCGAAAAAAGATTTCGTTTAAATTTCTTTGAAATGATTTAATTACTACAAGAGACTCGTTGACATGATTTCAAGGCTAAACAATGGATAATTTGCTTGAATACATCAATTGCAAGTTATGCACAAAACTCTCGACTGAAGAGCGAAAATAGAATTTGTTCAAAATGCTTTCAAATGATTTGATGACTAGAAGACACTCAATGACATGATTTTAAGGCTAGAAAGATGCATAGTTGCCTTCAATTATTGAATTGAAAGTTCTGAACGAAAGTCGTGTTTGAAGTACGAAAAAATAGAATTCTTTCGAATTACTTTTAATTGTTTTAGTGACTAGAGAACACTCAATTACATGATTTTTAGGCTAAACAAACGCATAATTGCCTTCAATAGATCAATTGCATGTTTTGCGATAAAGTCGTGTTTGAAATGCGAAAATAGAATTCGTTTGAATTGATTTCGAATGATTTACTGACTAAAAGTGACTCAATGACATGATTTTAAGGCTATACAAATGCCTAGTTGCCTTCAAAAGATCCATTGCAAATTATGCAATAAAGCCATGGTTCTGGTGCGAAAAAAGATTTCGTTTAAATTTCTTTGAAATGATTTAATTACTAGAAGAGATTCGATGACATGATTTCAAGGCTAAACAATGGATAATTTGCTTGAAAACATCAATTGCAAGTTATGCACAAAAGTCTCGATTGAAGAGCGAAAATAGAATTTGTTCAAAATGCTTTCAAATGATTTGATGACTAGAAGAGACTCAATGACATGATTTTAAGGCTAAAAAGATGCATAGTTGCCTTCAATTTTTGAATTGAAAGTTCTGAACGAAAGTCGTGTTTGAAGTGTGAAAAAATAGAATTCTTTCGAATTACTTTTAATTGATTTAATGACTAGAGAAGACTCAATGACATGATTTTAAGGCTAAACAAACGCATAATTGCCTTCAATAGATCAATTGCATGTTTTGCACAAAAGTCGTGTTTGAAATGCGAAAATAGAATTCGTTTGAATTGATTTCGAATGATTTACTGACTAAAAGTGACTCAATGACATGATTTTAAGGCTATACAAATGCCTAGTTGCCTTCAAAAGATCCATTGCAAATTATGCACAAAAGCCGTGGTTCAGGTGCGAAAAAAGATTTCGTTTAAATTTCTTAGAAATGATTTAGTTACTAGAAGAGACTCGATGACATGATTGCGAGGCTAAACAATGGATAATTTGCTTGAATACATCAATTGCAAGTTATGCACAAAAGTCTCGATTGAAGAGCGAAAATAGAATTTGTTCAAAATGCTTTCAAATGATTTGATGACTAGAAGAGACTCAATGCCATGATTTTAAGGCTAAAAAGATGCATAGTTGCCTTCAATTATTGAATTGAAAGTTCTGAACGAAAGTCGTGTTTGAAGTACGAAAAAATAGAATTCTTTCGAATTACTTTTAATTGATTTAATGACTAGAGAACGCTCAGTGACATGATTTCAAGGCTAAACAAACGCATAATTGCCTTCAATAGATCAATTGCATGTTTTGCACAAAAGCCGTGTTTGAAATGCGAAAATAGAATTCGTTTGAATTGATTTCGAATGATTTACTGACTAAAAGTGACTCAATGACATGATTTTAAGGCTATACAAATGCCTAGTTGCCTTCAAAAGATCGATTGCAAATTATGCACGAAAGTATTGGTTTAAGTGCGAAAAAAGATTTCCTTCGAATTTCTTTGAAATGATTTAATTACTAGAAGAGACTCAATGACATGATTTCAAGGCTAAACAATGGATAATTTGCTTGAATAGATCAATTGCAAGTTATGCACAAAAGTCTCGTTTAAAGAGCGAAAATAGAATTTGTTCGTAATGGTTTTAAATGATTTGATGACTAGAAGAGACTCAATGACATGATTTTAAGGCTAAAAAGATGCATAGTTGCCTTTAATTATTGAATTGAAAGTTCTGAACGAAAGTCGTGTTTGAAGTACGAAAAAATAGAATTCTTTCGAATTACTTTTAATTGATTTAATGACTAGAGAACACTCAAAGACATGACTTTAAGGCTAAACAAACGCATAATTGCCTTCAATAGATCAATTGCATGTTTTGCACAAAGGTCGTGTTTGAAATGCAAAAATAGAATTCGTTTGAATTGATTTCGAATGATTTACTGACTAAAAGTGGCTCAATGACATGGTTTTAAGGCTATACAAATGCCTAGTTGCCTTTAAAAGATCCATTGCAAATTATGCAAAAAAGCCGTGGTTCAGGTGCGAAAAAAGATTTCGTTTAAATTTCTTTGAAATGATTTAATTACTACAAGAGACTCGTTGACATGATTTCAAGGCTAAACAATGGATAATTTGCTTGAATACATCAATTGCAAGTTATGCACAAAACTCTCGACTGAAGAGCGAAAATAGAATTTGTTCAAAATGCTTTCAAATGATTTGATGACTAGAAGACACTCAATGACATGATTTTAAGGCTAGAAAGATGCATAGTTGCCTTCAATTATTGAATTGAAAGTTCTGAACGAAAGTCGTGTTTGAAGTACGAAAAAATAGAATTCTTTCGAATTACTTTTAATTGTTTTAGTGACTAGAGAACACTCAATTACATGATTTTTAGGCTAAACAAACGCATAATTGCCTTCAATAGATCAATTGCATGTTTTGCGATAAAGTCGTGTTTGAAATGCGAAAATAGAATTCGTTTGAATTGATTTCGAATGATTTACTGACTAAAAGTGACTCAATGACATGATTTTAAGGCTATACAAATGCCTAGTTGCCTTCAAAAGATCCATTGCAAATTATGCAATAAAGCCATGGTTCTGGTGCGAAAAAAGATTTCGTTTAAATTTCTTTGAAATGATTTAATTACTAGAAGAGATTCGATGACATGATTTCAAGGCTAAACAATGGATAATTTGCTTGAAAACATCAATTGCAAGTTATGCACAAAAGTCTCGATTGAAGAGCGAAAATAGAATTTGTTCAAAATGCTTTCAAATGATTTGATGACTAGAAGAGACTCAATGACATGATTTTAAGGCTAAAAAGATGCATAGTTGCCTTCAATTTTTGAATTGAAAGTTCTGAACGAAAGTCGTGTTTGAAGTGTGAAAAAATAGAATTCTTTCGAATTACTTTTAATTGATTTAATGACTAGAGAAGACTCAATGACATGATTTTAAGGCTAAACAAACGCATAATTGCCTTCAATAGATCAATTGCATGTTTTGCACAAAAGTCGTGTTTGAAATGCGAAAATAGAATTCGTTTGAATTGATTTCGAATGATTTACTGACTAAAAGTGACTCAATGACATGATTTTAAGGCTATACAAATGCCTAGTTGCCTTCAAAAGATCCATTGCAAATTATGCACAAAAGCCGTGGTTCAGGTGCGAAAAAAGATTTCGTTTAAATTTCTTAGAAATGATTTAGTTACTAGAAGAGACTCGATGACATGATTGCGAGGCTAAACAATGGATAATTTGCTTGAATACATCAATTGCAAGTTATGCACAAAAGTCTCGATTGAAGAGCGAAAATAGAATTTGTTCAAAATGCTTTCAAATGATTTGATGACTAGAAGAGACTCAATGCCATGATTTTAAGGCTAAAAAGATGCATAGTTGCCTTCAATTATTGAATTGAAAGTTCTGAACGAAAGTCGTGTTTGAAGTACGAAAAAATAGAATTCTTTCGAATTACTTTTAATTGATTTAATGACTAGAGAACGCTCAGTGACATGATTTCAAGGCTAAACAAACGCATAATTGCCTTCAATAGATCTATTGCATGTTTTGCACAAAAGTCGTGTTTGAAATGCGAAAATAGAATTCGATTGAATTGATTTCGAATGATTTACTGACTAAAAGTGACTCAATGACATGATTTTAAGGCTATACAAATGCCTAGTTGCCTTCAAAATATCCATTGCAAATTATGTACAAAAGCCGTGTTTCAAATGCGAAAAAAGATTTCGTTCGAATTTCTTTGAAATGATTTAATTACTAGAAGACACTCGATGACATGATTTCAAGGCTAAACAATGGATAATTTGCTTGAATAGATCAAGGCTAAACAAACGCATAATTGCCTTCAATAGATCAATTGCATGTTTTGCACAAAAGTCGTATTTGAAATGCGAAAATAGAATTCGTTTGAATTGATTTCGAATGATTTACTGACTAAAAGTGATTCAATGACATGATTTTAAAGCTAAAAAGATGCATAGTTGCATTTAAAAGATCCATTGCAAATTATGCACGAAAGTATTGGTTCAAGTGCGAAAAAAGATTTCGTTCGAATTTCTTTGAAATGATTTAATTACTAAAAGAGACTCAATGACATGATTTCAAGGCTAAACAATGGATAATTTGCTTGAATAGATAAATTGCAAGTTATGCACCAAAGTCTCGTTTAAAGAGAAAAAATAGAATTTGTCCGTAATGGTTTTAAATGATTTGATTACTAGAAGAGACTCAATGACATGATTTTAAGGCGAAAAAGGCGTAGTTGCCTTTAATTGGTGAATTGCAAGTTCTGAACGAAAGTCGTGTTTGAAGTGCGAAAAAATAGAATTCTTTCGAATTACTTTTAATTGATTTCACGACTAGAGAAGACTCAATGACATGATTTTAAGGCTAAACAAACGCATAATTGCCTTCAATAGATCAATTGCATGTTTTGCACAAAAGTCGTGTTTGAAATGCGAAAATAGAATTCGTTTGAATTGACTACGAATGATTTACTGACTAAAAGTGACTCAATGACATGATTTTAAGGCTATACAAATGCCTAGTTGCCTTCAAAAGATCCATTGCAAATTATGCACGAAAGTATTGGTTTAAGTGCGAAAAAAGATTTCCTTCGAATTTCTTTGAAATGATTTAATTACTAAAAGAGACTCAATGACATGATTTCAATGCTAAACAATGGATAATTTGCTTGAATACATCAATTGCAAGTTATGCACAAAAGTCTCGATTGAAGAGCGAAAATAGAATTTGTTGATAATGGTTTTAAATGATTTGATGACTAGAAGAGACTAAATGACATGATTTTACGGCGAAAAATATGCATAGTTGCCTTTAATTGGTGAATTGCAAGTTCTGAACGAAAGTCGTGTTTGAAGTGCGAAAAAATAGAATTCTTTCGAATTACTTTTAATTGATTTAATGACTACAGAAGACTCAATGACATGATTTTAAGGCTAAACAAACGCATAATTGCCTTCAATAGATCAATTGCATGTTTGGCACAAAAGTCGTGTTTGAAATGCGAAAATAGAATTCGTTTGAATTGATTACGAATGATTTACTGACTAAAAGTGACTCAATGACATGATTTTGAGGCTATACAAATGCCTAGTTGCCTTCAAACGATCCATTGCAAATTATGCATGAAAGTACTGGTTTAAGTGCGAAAAAAGATTTCCTTCGAATTTCTTTGAAATGATTTAATTACTAAAAGAGACTCAATGACATGATTTCAAGGCTAAACAATGGATAATTTGCTTGAATAGATCAATTGGAAGTTATGCACAAAAGTCTCGTTTAAAAAGCGAAAATAGAATTTGTTCGTAATGGTTTTAAATGATTTGATGACTAGAAGAGACTCAATGACATGATTTTAAGGCGAAAAAGATGCATAGTTGCCTTTAAATGCTGAATTGCAAGTTTTGAACGAAAGTCGTGTTTGAAGTGCGAAAAAATAGAATTCTTTCGAATTACTTTTAATTGATTTCATGACTAGAGAAGACTCAATGACATGATTTTAAGGCTAAACAAACGCATAATTGCCTTCAATAGATCTATTGCATGTTTTGCACAAAAGTCGTGTTTGAAATGCGAAAATAGAATTCGATTGAATTGATTTCGAATGATTTACTGACTAAAAGTGACTCAATGACATGATTTTAAGGCTATACAAATGCCTAGTTGCCTTCAAAATATCCATTGCAAATTATGTACAAAAGCCGTGTTTCAAATGCGAAAAAAGATTTCGTTCGAATTTCTTTGAAATGATTTAATTACTAGAAGACACTCGATGACATGATTTCAAGGCTAAACAATGGATAATTTGCTTGAATAGATCAAGGCTAAACAAACGCATAATTGCCTTCAATAGATCAATTGCATGTTTTGCACAAAAGTCGTATTTGAAATGCGAAAATAGAATTCGTTTGAATTGATTTCGAATGATTTACTGACTAAAAGTGATTCAATGACATGATTTTAAAGCTAAAAAGATGCATAGTTGCATTTAAAAGATCCATTGCAAATTATGCACGAAAGTATTGGTTCAAGTGCGAAAAAAGATTTCGTTCGAATTTCTTTGAAATGATTTAATTACTAAAAGAGACTCAATGACATGATTTCAAGGCTAAACAATGGATAATTTGCTTGAATAGATAAATTGCAAGTTATGCACCAAAGTCTCGTTTAAAGAGAAAAAAAAGAATTTGTCCGTAATGGTTTTAAATGATTTGATTACTAGAAGAGACTCAATGACATGATTTTAAGGCGAAAAAGGCGTAGTTGCCTTTAATTGGTGAATTGCAAGTTCTGAACGAAAGTCGTGTTTGAAGTGCGAAAAAATAGAATTCTTTCGAATTACTTTTAATTGATTTCACGACTAGAGAAGACTCAATGACATGATTTTAAGGCTAAACAAACGCATAATTGCCTTCAATAGATCAATTGCATGTTTTGCACAAAAGTCGTGTTTGAAATGCGAAAATAGAATTCGTTTGAATTGACTACGAATGATTTACTGACTAAAAGTGACTCAATGACATGATTTTAAGGCTATACAAATGCCTAGTTGCCTTCAAAAGATCCATTGCAAATTATGCACGAAAGTATTGGTTTAAGTGCGAAAAAAGATTTCCTTCGAATTTCTTTGAAATGATTTAATTACTAAAAGAGACTCAATGACATGATTTCAATGCTAAACAATGGATAATTTGCTTGAATACATCAATTGCAAGTTATGCACAAAAGTCTCGATTGAAGAGCGAAAATAGAATTTGTTGATAATGGTTTTAAATGATTTGATGACTAGAAGAGACTAAATGACATGATTTTACGGCGAAAAATATGCATAGTTGCCTTTAATTGGTGAATTGCAAGTTCTGAACGAAAGTCGTGTTTGAAGTGCGAAAAAATAGAATTCTTTCGAATTACTTTTAATTGATTTAATGACTACAGAAGACTCAATGACATGATTTTAAGGCTAAACAAACGCATAATTGCCTTCAATAGATCAATTGCATGTTTGGCACAAAAGTCGTGTTTGAAATGCGAAAATAGAATTCGTTTGAATTGATTACGAATGATTTACTGACTAAAAGTGACTCAATGACATGATTTTGAGGCTATACAAATGCCTAGTTGCCTTCAAACGATCCATTGCAAATTATGCATGAAAGTACTGGTTTAAGTGCGAAAAAAGATTTCCTTCGAATTTCTTTGAAATGATTTAATTACTAAAAGAGACTCAATGACATGATTTCAAGGCTAAACAATGGATAATTTGCTTGAATAGATCAATTGGAAGTTATGCACAAAAGTCTCGTTTAAAAAGCGAAAATAGAATTTGTTCGTAATGGTTTTAAATGATTTGATGACTAGAAGAGACTCAATGACATGATTTTAAGGCGAAAAAGATGCATAGTTGCCTTTAAATGCTGAATTGCAAGTTTTGAACGAAAGTCGTGTTTGAAGTGCGAAAAAATAGAATTCTTTCGAATTACTTTTAATTGATTTCATGACTAGAGAAGACTCAATGACATGATTTTAAGGCTAAACAAACGCATAATTGCCTTCAATAGATCTATTGCATGTTTTGCACAAAAGTCGTGTTTGAAATGCGAAAATAGAATTCGATTGAATTGATTTCGAATGATTTACTGACTAAAAGTGACTCAATGACATGATTTTAAGGCTATACAAATGCCTAGTTGCCTTCAAAATATCCATTGCAAATTATGTACAAAAGCCGTGTTTCAAATGCGAAAAAAGATTTCGTTCGAATTTCTTTGAAATGATTTAATTACTAGAAGACACTCGATGACATGATTTCAAGGCTAAACAATGGATAATTTGCTTGAATAGATCAAGGCTAAACAAACGCATAATTGCCTTCAATAGATCAATTGCATGTTTTGCACAAAAGTCGTATTTGAAATGCGAAAATAGAATTCGTTTGAATTGATTTCGAATGATTTACTGACTAAAAGTGATTCAATGACATGATTTTAAAGCTAAAAAGATGCATAGTTGCATTTAAAAGATCCATTGCAAATTATGCACGAAAGTATTGGTTCAAGTGCGAAAAAAGATTTCGTTCGAATTTCTTTGAAATGATTTAATTACTAAAAGAGACTCAATGACATGATTTCAAGGCTAAACAATGGATAATTTGCTTGAATAGATAAATTGCAAGTTATGCACAAAAGTCTCGTTTAAAGAGAAAAAATAGAATTTGTTCGTAATGGTTTTAAATGATTTGATTACTAGAAGAGACTCAATGACATGATTTTAAGGCGAAAAAGGCGTAGTTGCCTTTAATTGGTGAATTGCAAGTTCTGAACGAAAGTCGTGTTTGAAGTGCGAAAAAATAGAATTCTTTCGAATTACTTTTAATTGATTTAATGACTAGAGAAGACTCAATGACATGATTTTAAGGCTAAACAAACGCATAATTGCCTTTAATAGATCAATTGCATGTTTTGCACAAAAGTCGTGTTTCAAATGCGAAAATAGAATTCGTTTGAATTGATTTCGAATGATTTACTGACTAAAAGTGACTCAATGACATGATTTTAAGGCTATACAAATGCCTAGTTGCCTTCAAAAGATCCATTGCAAATTATGTACAAAAGCCGTGGTTCAAGTGCGAAAAAAGATTTCGTTTAAATTTCTTTGAAATGATTTAATTACTAGAAGAGACTCGATGACATGATTTCAAGGCTAAACAATGGATAATTTGCTTGAATAGATCAATTGCAAGTTATGCACAAAAGTCTCGTTCAAAGAGCAAAAATAGAATTTGTTCGTAATGGTTTTAAATGATTTGATGACTAGAAGAGACTCAATGACATGATTTTAAGGCGAAAAAGATGCATAGTTGCCTTTAAATGCTGAATTGCAAGTTTTGAACGAAAGTCGTGTTTGAAGTGCGAAAAAATAGAATTCTTTCGAATTACTTTTAATTGATTTCATGACTAGAGAAGACTCAATGACATGATTTTAAGGCTAAACAAACGCATAATTGCCTTCAATAGATCTATTGCATGTTTTGCACAAAAGTCGTGTTTGAAATGCGAAAATAGAATTCGATTGAATTGATTTCGAATGATTTACTGACTAAAAGTGACTCAATGACATGATTTTAAGGCTATACAAATGCCTAGTTGCCTTCAAAATATCCATTGCAAATTATGTACAAAAGCCGTGTTTCAAATGCGAAAAAAGATTTCGTTCGAATTTCTTTGAAATGATTTAATTACTAGAAGACACTCGATGACATGATTTCAAGGCTAAACAATGGATAATTTGCTTGAATAGATCAAGGCTAAACAAACGCATAATTGCCTTCAATAGATCAATTGCATGTTTTGCACAAAAGTCGTATTTGAAATGCGAAAATAGAATTCGTTTGAATTGATTTCGAATGATTTACTGACTAAAAGTGATTCAATGACATGATTTTAAAGCTAAAAAGATGCATAGTTGCATTTAAAAGATCCATTGCAAATTATGCACGAAAGTATTGGTTCAAGTGCGAAAAAAGATTTCGTTCGAATTTCTTTGAAATGATTTAATTACTAAAAGAGACTCAATGACATGATTTCAAGGCTAAACAATGGATAATTTGCTTGAATAGATAAATTGCAAGTTATGCACAAAAGTCTCGTTTAAAGAGAAAAAATAGAATTTGTTCGTAATGGTTTTAAATGATTTGATTACTAGAAGAGACTCAATGACATGATTTTAAGGCGAAAAAGGCGTAGTTGCCTTTAATTGGTGAATTGCAAGTTCTGAACGAAAGTCGTGTTTGAACTGCGAAAAAATAGAATTCTTTCGAATTACTTTTAATTGATTTAATGACTAGAGAAGACTCAATGACATGATTTTAAGGCTAAACAAACGCATAATTGCCTTCAATAGACCAATTGCATGTTTTGCACAAAAGTCGTGTTTGAAATGCGAAAATAGAATTCGTTTGAATTGATTACGAATGATTTACTAACTAAAAGTGACTCAATCACATGATTTTAAGGCTATACAAATGCCTAGTTGCATTTAAAAGATCCTTTGCAAATTATGCACGAAAGTACTGGTTTAAGTGCGAAAAAAGATTTCCTTCGAATTTCTTTGAAATGATTTAATTACTAAAAGAGACTCAATGACATGATTTCAAGGCTAAACAATGGATAATTTGCTTGAATAGATCAATTGCAAGTTATGCACAAAAGTCTCGTTTAAAGAGCGAAAATAGAATTTGTTCGTAATGGTTTTAAATGATTTGATGACTAGAAGAGACTCAATGACATGATTTTAAGGCGAAAAAGATGCATAGTTGCCTTCAATTGGTGAATTGGAAGTTCTGAACGAAAGTCGTGTTTGAAGTGCGAAAAAATAGAATTCTTTCGAATTACTTTTAATTGATTTAATGACTAGAGAAGACTCAATGACATGATTTTAAGGCTAAACAAACGAATAATTGCCTTCAATAGATCAATTGCATGTTTTGCACTAAAGTCGTGTTTGAAATGCGAAAATAGAATTCGTTTGAATTGATTTCGAATGATTTACTGACTAAAAGTGACTCAATGACATGATTTTAAAGCTAAAAAGATGCATAGTTGCCTTCAAACGATCCATTGCAAATTATGCACGAAAGTACTGGTTTAAGTGCGAAAAAAGATTTCCTTCGAATTTCTTTGAAATGAAATAATTACTAAAAGAGACTCAATGACATGATTTCAAGGCTAAACAATGGATAATTTGCTTGAATAGATCAATTGCAAGTTATGCACAAAAGTCTCGTTTAAAGAGCGAAAATGGAATTTGTTCGTAATGGTTTTAAATGATTTGATGACTAGAAGAGACTCAATGACATGATTTTAAGGCGAAAAAGATGCATAGTTGCCTTTAATTGCTGAATTGCAAGTTTTGAACGAAAGTCGTGTTTGAAGTGCGAAAAAATAGAATTCTTTCGAATTACTTTTAATTGATTTCATGACTAGAGAAGACTCAATGACATGATTTTAAGGCTAAACAAACGCATAATTGCCTTCAATAGATCAATTGCATGTTTTGCACAAAAGTCGTGTTTGAAATGCGAAAATAGAATTCGTTTGAATTGACTACGAATGATTTACTGACTAAAAGTGACTCAATGACATGATTTTAAGGCTATACAAATGCCTAGTTGCCTTCAAAAGATCCATTGCAAATTATGCACGAAAGTATTGGTTTAAGTGCGAAAAAAGATTTCCTTCGAATTTCTTTGAAATGATTTAATTACTAAAAGAGACTCAATGACATGATTTCAATGCTAAACAATGGATAATTTGCTTGAATACATCAATTGCAAGTTATGCACAAAAGTCTCGATTGAAAAGCGAAAATAGAATTTGTTGATAATGGTTTTAAATGATTTGATGACTAGAAGAGACTAAATGACATGATTTTACGGCGAAAAATATGCATAGTTGCCTTTAATTGGTGAATTGCAAGTTCTGAACGAAAGTCGTGTTTGAAGTGCGAAAAAATAGAATTCTTTCGAATTACTTTTAATTGATTTAATGACTAGAGAAGACTCAATGACATGATTTTAAGGCTAAACAAACGCATAATTGCCTTCAATAGATCAATTGCATGTTTGGCACAAAAGTCGTGTTTGAAATGCGAAAATAGAATTCGTTTGAATTGATTACGAATGATTTACTGACTAAAAGTGACTCAATGACATGATTTTGAGGCTATACAAATGCCTAGTTCCCTTCAAACGATCCATTGCAAATTATGCATGAAAGTACTGGTTTAAGTGCGAAAAAAGATTTCCTTCGAATTTCTTTGAAATGATTTAATTACTAAAAGAGACTCAATGACATGATTTCAAGGCTAAACAATGGATAATTTGCTTGAATAGATCAATTGGAAGTTATGCACAAAAGTCTCGTTTAAAAAGCGAAAATAGAATTTGTTCGTAATGGTTTTAAATGATTTGATGACTAGAAGAGACTCAATGACATGATTTTAAGGCGAAAAAGATGCATAGTTGCCTTCAATTGTTGAATTGGAAGTTCTGAACGAAAGTCGTGTTTGAAGTGCGAAAAAATAGAATTCTTTCGAATTACTTTTAATTGATTTAATGACTAGAGAAGACTCAATGACATGATTTTAAGGCTAAACAAACGCATAATTGCCTTCAATAGATCAATTGCATGTTTTGCACAAAAGTCGTGTTTGAAATGCGAAAATAGAATTCGTTTGAATTGATTTCGAATGATTTACTGACTAAAAGTGACTCAATGACATGATTTTAAGGCTATACAAATGCCTAGTTGCCTTCAAAAGATCCATGGCAAATTACGTACAAAAGCCGTTGTTCAGGTGCGAAAAAAGATTTCGTTTAAATTTCTTTGAAATGATTTAATTACTAGAAGAGACTCGATGACATGATTTCAAGGCTAAATAATGGATAATTTGCTTGAATAGATCAATTGCAAGTTATGCACAAAAGTCTCGTTTAAAGAGCGAAAATAGAATTTGTTCGTAATGGTTTTAAATGATTGGATGACTAGAAGAGACTCAATGACATGATTTTAAGGCGAAAAAGATGCATAGTTGCCTTTAATTGGTGAATTGCAAGTTCTGAACGAAAGTCGTGTTTGAAGTGCGAAAAAATAGAATTCTTTCGAATTACTTTTAATTGATTTAATGACTAGAGAAGACTCAATGACATGATTTTAAGGCTAAACAAACGAATAATTGCCTTCAATAGATCTATTGCATGTTTTGCACAAAAGTCGTGTTTGAAATGCGAAAATATAATTCGTTTGAATTGATTTCGAATGATTTACTGACTAAAAGTGACTCAATGACATGATTTTAAAGCTAAAAAGATGCATAGTTGCCTTCAAACGATCCATTGCAAATTATGCACGAAAGTACTGGTTTAAGTGCGAAAAAAGATTTCCTTCGAATTTCTTTGAAATGATTTAATTACTAAAAGAGACTCAATGACATGATTTCAAGGCTAAACAATGGATAATTTGCTTGAATAGATCAATTGCAAGTTATGCACAAAAGTCTCGTTTAAAGAGCGAAAATGGAATTTGTTCGTAATGGTTTTAAATGATTTGATGACTAGAATAGACTCAATGACATGATTTTAAGGCGAAAAAGATGCATAGTTGCCTTTAATTGCTGAATTGCAAGTTTTGAACGAAAGTCGTGTTTGAAGTGCGAAAAAATAGAATTCTTTCGAATTACTTTTAATTGATTTAATGACTAGAGAAGACGCAATGACATGATTTTAAGGCTAAACAAACGCATAATTGCCTTCAATAGATCAATTGCATGTTTTGCACAAAAGTCGTGTTTGAAATGCGAAAATAGAATTCGTTTGAATTGACTACGAATGATTTACTGACTAAAAGTGACTCAATGACATGATTTTAAGGCTATACAAATGCCTAGTTGCCTTCAAAAGATCCATTGCAAATTATGCACGAAAGTATTGGTTTAAGTGCGAAAAAAGATTTCCTTCGAATTTCTTTGAAATGATTTAATTACTAAAAGAGACTCAATGACATGATTTCAATGCTAAACAATGGATAATTTGCTTGAATACATCAATTGCAAGTTATGCACAAAAGTCTCGATTGAAGAGCGAAAATAGAATTTGTTGATCATGGTTTTAAATGATTTGATGACTAGAAGAGACTAAATGACATGATTTTAAGGCGAAAAATATGCATAGTTGCCTTTAATTGGTGAATTGCAAGTTCTGAACGAAAGTCGTGTTTGAAGTGCGAAAAAATAGAATTCTTTCGAATTACTTTTAATTGATTTAATGACTAGAGAAGACTCAATGACATGATTTTAAGGCTAAACAAACGCATAATTGCCTTCAATAGATCAATTGCATGTTTGGCACAAAAGTCGTGTTTGAAATGCGAAAATAGAATTCGTTTGAATTGATTACGAATGATTTACTGACTAAAAGTGACTCAATGACATGATTTTGAGGCTATACAAATGCCTAGTTGCCTTCAAACGATCCATTGCAAATTATGCACGAAAGTACTGGTTTAAGTGCGAAAAAAGATTTCCTTCGAATTTCTTTGAAATGATTTAATTACTAAAAGAGACTCAATGACATGATTTCAAGGCTAAACAATGGATAATTTGCTTCTATAGATCAATTGGAAGTTATGCACAAAAGTCTCGTTTAAAAAGCGAAAATAGAATTTGTTCGTAATGGTTTTAAATGATTTGATGACTAGAAGAGACTCAATGACATGATTTTAAGGCGAAAAAGATGCATAGTTGTCTTCAATTGTTGAATTGGAAGTTCTGAACGAAAGTCGTGTTTGAAGTGCGAAAAAATAGAATTCTTTCGAATTACTTTTAATTGATTTAATGACTAGAGAAGACTCAATGACATGATTTTAAGGCTAAACAAACGCATAATTGCCTTCAATAGATCTATTGCATGTTTTGCACAAAAGTCGTCTTTGAAATGTGAAAATAGAATTCGTTTGAATTGATTTCGAATGATTTACTGACTAAATGTGACTCAATGACATGATTTCAAAGCTAAAAAGATGCATAGTTGCATTTAAAAGATCCATTGCAAATTATGCACGAAAGTATTGGTTCAAGTGCGAAAAAAGATTTCGTTCGAATTTCTTTGAAATGATTTAATTACTAAAAGAGACTCAATGACATGATTTCAAGGCTAAACAATGGATAATTTGCTTGAATAGATCAATTGCAAGTTATGCACAAAAGTCTCGTTTAAAGAGCGAAAATAGAATTTGTTCGTAATGGTTTTAAATGATTTGATGACTAGAAGAGACTAAATGACATGATTTTAGGGCGAAAAATATGCATAGTTGCCTTTAATTGGTGAATTGCAAGTTCGGAACGAAAGTCGTGTTTGAACTGCGAAAAAATAGAATTCTTTCGAATTACTTTTAATTGATTTAATGACTAGAGAAGACTCAATGACATGATTTTAAGGCTAAACAAACGCATAATTGCCTTCAATAGATCAATTGCATGTTTTGCAAAAAGTCGTGTTTGAAATGCGAAAATAGAATTCGTTTGAATTGATTACGAATGATTTACTAACTAAAAGTGACTCAATCACATGATTTTAAGGCTATACAAATGCCTAGTTGCATTTAAAAGATCCTTTGCAAATTATGCACGAAAGTATTGGTTCAAGTGCGAAAAAAGATTTCGTTCGTATTTCTTTGAAATGATTTAATTACTAAAAGAGACTCGATGACATGATTTCAAGGCTAAACAATGGATAATTTGCTTGAATAGATCAATTGCAAGTTATGCACAAAAGTCTCGTTTAAAGAGCGAAAATAGAATTTGTTCGTAATGGTTTTAAATGATTTGATGACTAGAAGAGACTCAATGACATGATTTTAAGGCGAAAAAGATGCATAGTTGCCTTCAATTGTTGAATTGGAAGTTCTGAACGAAAGTCGTGTTTGAAGTGCGAAAAAATAGAATTCTTTCGAATTACTTTTAATTGATTTAATGACTAGAGAAGACTCAATGACATGATTTTAAGGCTAAACAAACGCATAATTGCCTTCAATAGATCAATTGCATGTTTTGCACAACAGTCGTGTTTGAAATGCGAAAATAGAATTCGTTTGAATTGATTTCGAATGATTTACTGACTAAAAGTGACTCAATGACATGATTTTAAGGCTATACAAATGCCTAGTTGCCTTCAAAAGATCCATGGCAAATTACGTACAAAAGCCGTTGTTCAGGTGCGAAAAAAGATTTCGTTTAAATTTCTTTGAAATGATTTAATTACTAGAAGAGACTCGATGACATGATTTCAAGGCTAAATAATGGATAATTTGCTTGAATAGATCAATTGCAAGTTATGCACAAAAGTCTCGTTTAAAGAGCGAAAATAGAATTTGTTCATAATGGTTTTAAATGATTGGATGACTAGAAGAGACTCAATGACATGATTTTAAGGCGAAAAATATGCATAGTTGCCTTTAATTGGTGAATTGCAAGTTCTGAACGAAAGTCGTGTTTGAACTGCGAAAAAATAGAATTCTTTCGAATTACTTTTAATTGATTTAATGACTAGAGAAGACTCAATGACATGATTTTAAGGCTAAACAAACGCATAACTGCCTTCAATAGATCAATTGCATGTTTTGCACAAAAGTCGTGTTTGAAATGCGAAAATAGAATTCGTTTGAGTTGATTACGAATGATTTACTGACTAAAAGTGACTCAATGACATGATTTTAAGGCGATACAAATGCCTAGTTGCCTTCAAAAGATCCTTTGCAAATTATGCACGAAAGTATTGGTTCAAGTGCGAAAAAAGATTTCGTTCGTATTTCTTTGAAATGATTTAATTACTAAAAGAGACTCGATGACATGATTTCAAGGCTAAACAATGGATAATTTGCTTGAATAGATCAATTGGAACTTATGCACAAAAGTCTCGTTTAAAGAGCGAAAATAGAATTTGTTCGTAATGGTTTTAAATGATTTGATGACTAGAAGAGACTCAATGACATGATTTTAAGGCGAAAAAGATGCATAGTTGCCTTCAATTGTTGAATTGGAAGTTCTGAACGAAAGTCGTGTTTGAAGTGCGAAAAAATAGAATTCTTTCGAATTACTTTTAATTGATTTTATGACTAGAGAAGACTCAATGACATGATTTTAAGGCTAAACAAACGCATAATTGCCTTCAATAGATCTATTGCATGTTTTGCAAAAAAGTCGTGTTTGAAATGCGAAAATAGAATTCGTTTGAATTGATTTCGAATGATTTACTGACTAAAAGTGACTCAATGACATGATTTTAAAGCTAAAAAGATGCATAGTTGCATTTAAAAGATCCATTGCAAATTATGCACGAAAGTATTGGTTCAAGTGCGAAAAAAGATTTCGTTCGAATTTCTTTGAAATGATTTAATTACCAAAAGAGACTCAATGACATGATTTCAAGGCTAAACAATGGATAATTTGCTTGAATAAATAAATTGCCAGTTATGCACAAAAGTCTCGTTTAAAGAGCGAAAATAGAATTTGTTCGTAATGGTTTTAAATGATTTGATGACTAGAAGAGACTAAATGACATGATTTTAGGGCGAAAAATATGCATAGTTGCCTTTAATTGGTGAATTGCAAGTTCTGAACGAAAGTCATGTTTGAAGTGCGAAAAAATAGAATTCTTTCGAATTACTTTTAATTGATTTAATGACTAGAGAAGACTCAATGACATGATTTTAAGGCTAAACAAACGCATAATTGCCTTCAATAGATCAATTGCATGTTTTGCACAAAAGTCGTGTTTGAAATGCGAAAATAGAATTCGTTTGAATTGATTATGAATGATTTACTAACTAAAAGTGACTCAATCACATGATTTTAAGGCTATACAAATGCCTAGTTGCCTTCAAAAGATCCATTACAAATTATGCACGAAAGTATTGGTTCAAGTGCGAAAAAAGATTTCGTTCGAATTTCTTTGAAATGATTTAATTACTAAAAGAGACTCAATGACATGATTTCAAGGCTAAACAATGGATAATTTTCTTGAATACATCAATTGCAAGTTATGCACAAAAGTTTCGATTGAACAGCAAAAATAGAATTTGTTCAAAATGCTTTTAAATGATTTGATGACTAGAAGAGACTCAATGACATGATTTTAAGGCTAAAAAGATGCATAGTTGCCTTCAATTATTGAATTGAAAGTTCTGAACGAAAGTCGTGTTTGAAGTGCGAAAAAATTGAATTCTTTCGAATTACTTTTAATTGACTTAATGACTAGAAAAGACTCAATGACATGATTTTAAGGCTAAACAAACGCATAATTGCCTTCAATAGATCAGTTGCATGTTTTGCACAAAAGTCGTGTTTGAAATGCGAAAAAAGAATTCGTTTGAATTGATTTCGAATGATTTACTGACTAAATGTGGCTCAATGACATGATTTTAAAGCTAAAAAGATGCATAGTTTCATTTAAAAGATCCATTGCAAATTATGCACGAAAGTATTGGTTCAAGTGCGAAAAAAGATTTCGTTCGAATTTCTTTGAAATGATTTAATTACTAAAAGAGACTCAATGACATGATTTCAAGGCTAAACAATGGATAATTTGCTTCAATAGATCAATTGCAAGTTATGTACAAAAGTCTCGTTTAAAGAGCGAAAATAGAATTTGTTCGTAATGGTTTTAAATGATTTGATGACTAGAAGAGACTCAATAACATGATTTTAAGGCTAAAAAGATGCATAGTTGCCTTCAATTATTGAATTGGAAGTTCTGAACGAAAGTCGTGTTTGAAGTGCGTAAAAATAGAATTCTTTCGAATTACTTTTAATTGATTTAATGACTAGAGAAGACTCAATGACATGATTTTAAGGCTAAACAAACGCATAATTGCCTTCAATAGATCAATTGCATGTTTTACACTAAAGTCGTGTTTGAAATGCGAAAATAGAATTCGTTTGAATTGATTCTGAATGATTTACTGACTAAAAGTGACTCAATGACATGATTTTAAAGCTAAAAAGATGCATAGTTGCCTTCAAAAGATCCATTGCAAATTATGTAGAAAAGCCGTGGTTCTGGTGTGAAAAAAGATTTCGTTTAAATTTCTTTGAAATGATTTAATTACTAGAAGAGACTCGATGACATGATTTCAAGGCTAAACAATGGATAATTTGCTTGAATACATCAATTGCAAGTTATGCACAAAAGTCTCGTTTAAAGAGCGAAAATAGAATTTGTTCGCAATGGTTTTAAATGATTTGATGACTAGAAGAGACTCAACGACATGATTTTAAGGCGAAAAAGATGCATAGTTGCCTTCAATTGTTGAATTGGAAGGTCTGAACGAAAGTCGTGTTTGAAGTGCGAAAAAATAGAATTCTTTCCAATTACTTTTAATTGATTTAATGACTAGAGAAGACTCAATGACATGATTTTTTGGCTAAACAAACGCATAATTGCCTTCAATAGATCAATTGCATGTTTTGCACTAAAGTCGTGTTTGAAATGCGAAAATAGAATTCGTTTGAATTGATTCTGAATGATTTACTGACTAAAAGTGACTCAATGACATGATTTTAAGGCTATACAAATGCCTAGTTGCCTTCAAAAGATCCATTGCAAATTATGTACAAAAGCCGTGGTTCTGGTGCGAAAAAAGATTTCGTTTAAATTTCTTTGAAATGATTTAATTACTAGAAGAGACTCGATGACATGATTTCAAGGCTAAACAATGGAGAATTTGCTTGAATAGATCAATTGCAAGTTATGCACAAAAGTCTCGTTTAAAGAGTGAAAATAGAATTTGTTCGTAATGGTTTTAAATGATTTGATGACTAGAAGAGACTCAATGACATGATTTTAAGGCGAAAAAGATGCATAGTTGCCTTTAATTGGTGAATTGCAAGTTCTGAACGAAAGTCGTGTTTGAAGTGCGAAAAAATAGAATTCTTTCGAATTACTTTTAATTGATTTAATGACTAGAGAAGACTCAATGAGTTGATTTTTTGGCTAAACAAACGCATAATTGCCTTCAATAGATCAATTGCATGTTTTGCACTAAAGTCGTGTTTGAAATGCGAAAATAGAATTCGTTTGAATTGATTCTGAATGATTTACTGACTAAAAGTGACTCAATGACATGATTTTAAGGCTATACAAATGCCTAGTTGCCTCCAAAAGATCCATTGCTAATTATGTACAAAAGCCGTGGTTCTGGTGCGAAAAAAGATTTCGTTTAAATTTCTTTGAAATGATTTAATTACTAGAAGAGACTCGATGACATGATTTCAAGGCTAAACAATGGAGAATTTGCTTGAATAGATCAATTGCAAGTTATGCACAAAAGTCTCGTTTAAAGAGTGAAAATAGAATTTGTTCGTAATGGTTTTAAATGATTTGATGACTAGAAGAGACTCAATGACATGATTTTAAGGCGAAAAAGATGCATAGTTGCCTTCAATTATTGAATTGAAAGTTCCGAACGAAAGTCGTGTTTGAAGTGCGAAAAAATAAAATTCTTTTGAATTACTTTTAATTGATTTAATGACTAGAGAAGACTCAATGACATGATGTTAAGGCTAAACAAACACATAATTGCCTTCAATAGATCAATTGCATGTTTTGCACTAAAGTCGTGTTTGAAATGCGAAAATAGAATTCGTTTGAATTGATTCTGAATGATTTACTGACTAAAAGTGACTCAATGACATGATTTTAAGGCTATACAAATGCCTAGTTGCCTCCAAAAGATCCATTGCAAATTATGTACAAAAGCCGTGGTTCTGGTGCGAAAAAAGATTTCGTTTAAATTTCTTTGAAATGATTTAAATACTAGAAGAGACTCGATGACATGATTTCAAGGCTAAACAATGGAGAATTTGCTTGAATAGATCAATTGCAAGTTATGCACAAAAGTCTCGTTTAAAGAGTGAAAATAGAATTTGTTCGTAATGGTTTTAAATGATTTGATGACTAGAAGAGACTCAATGACATGATTTTAAGGCGAAAAAGATGCATAGTTGCCTTTAATTGGTGAATTGCAAGTTCTGAACGAAAGTCGTGTTTGAAGTGCGAAAAAATAGAATTCTTTCGAATTACTTTTAATTGATTTAATGACTAGAGAAGACTCAATGAGTTGATTTTTTGGCTAAACAAACGCATAATTGCCTTCAATAGATCAATTGCATGTTTTGCACTAAAGTCGTGTTTGAAATGCGAAAATAGAATTCGTTTGAATTGATTCTGAATGATTTACTGACTAAAAGTGACTCAATGACATGATTTTAAGGCTAAAAAGATGCATAGTTGAATTTAAAAGATCCATTGCAAATTATGCACGAAAGTATTGGTTCAAGTGCGAAAAAAGATTTCGTTCGAATTTCTTTGAAATGATTTAATTACTAAAAGAGACTCAGTAACATGATTTCAAGGCTAAACAATGGATAATTTGCTTGAATAGATCAATTGCAGGTTATGTACAAAAGTCTCGTTTAAAGAGCAAAAATAGAATTTGTTCGTAATGGTTTTATATGATTTGATGAGTAGGAGAGACTCAATGACATGATTTTAAGGCTAAAAAGATGCATAGTTGCCTTCAATTATTGAATTGAAAGTTCCGAACGAAAGTCGTGTTTGAAGTGCGAAAAAATAGAATTCTTTTGAATTACTTTTAATTCATTTAATGACTAGAGAAGACTCAATGACATGATTTTAAGGCTAAACAAACACCTAATTGCCTTCAATAGATCAATTGCATGTTTTGCACTAAAGTCGTGTTTGAAATGCGAAAATAGAATTCGTTTGAATTGACTACGAATGATTTACTGACTAAAAGTGACTCAATGACATGATTTTAAGGCTATACAAATGCCTAGTTGCCTTCAAAAGATCCATTGCAAATTATGCACGAAAGTATTGGTTTAAGTGCGAAAAAAGATTTCCTTCGAATTTCTTTGAAATGATTTAATTACTAAAAGAGACTCAATGACATGATTTCAATGCTAAACAATGGATAATTTGCTTGAATACATCAATTGCAAGTTATGCACAAAAGTCTCGATTGAAGAGCGAAAATAGAATTTGTTGATCATGGTTTTAAATGATTTGATGACTAGAAGAGACTAAATGACATGATTTTAAGGCGAAAAATATGCATAGTTGCCTTTAATTGGTGAATTGCAAGTTCTGAACGAAAGTCGTGTTTGAAGTGCGAAAAAATAGAATTCTTTCGAATTACTTTTAATTGATTTAATGACTAGAGAAGACTCAATGACATGATTTTAAGGCTAAACAAACGCATAATTGCCTTCAATAGATCAATTGCATGTTTGGCACAAAAGTCGTGTTTGAAATGCGAAAATAGAATTCGTTTGAATTGATTACGAATGATTTACTGACTAAAAGTGACTCAATGACATGATTTTGAGGCTATACAAATGCCTAGTTGCCTTCAAACGATCCATTGCAAATTATGCACGAAAGTACTGGTTTAAGTGCGAAAAAAGATTTCCTTCGAATTTCTTTGAAATGATTTAATTACTAAAAGAGACTCAATGACATGATTTCAAGGCTAAACAATGGATAATTTGCTTCTATAGATCAATTGGAAGTTATGCACAAAAGTCTCGTTTAAAAAGCGAAAATAGAATTTGTTCGTAATGGTTTTAAATGATTTGATGACTAGAAGAGACTCAATGACATGATTTTAAGGCGAAAAAGATGCATAGTTGTCTTCAATTGTTGAATTGGAAGTTCTGAACGAAAGTCGTGTTTGAAGTGCGAAAAAATAGAATTCTTTCGAATTACTTTTAATTGATTTAATGACTAGAGAAGACTCAATGACATGATTTTAAGGCTAAACAAACGCATAATTGCCTTCAATAGATCTATTGCATGTTTTGCACAAAAGTCGTCTTTGAAATGTGAAAATAGAATTCGTTTGAATTGATTTCGAATGATTTACTGACTAAATGTGACTCAATGACATGATTTCAAAGCTAAAAAGATGCATAGTTGCATTTAAAAGATCCATTGCAAATTATGCACGAAAGTATTGGTTCAAGTGCGAAAAAAGATTTCGTTCGAATTTCTTTGAAATGATTTAATTACTAAAAGAGACTCAATGACATGATTTCAAGGCTAAACAATGGATAATTTGCTTGAATAGATCAATTGCAAGTTATGCACAAAAGTCTCGTTTAAAGAGCGAAAATAGAATTTGTTCGTAATGGTTTTAAATGATTTGATGACTAGAAGAGACTAAATGACATGATTTTAGGGCGAAAAATATGCATAGTTGCCTTTAATTGGTGAATTGCAAGTTCGGAACGAAAGTCGTGTTTGAACTGCGAAAAAATAGAATTCTTTCGAATTACTTTTAATTGATTTAATGACTAGAGAAGACTCAATGACATGATTTTAAGGCTAAACAAACGCATAATTGCCTTCAATAGATCAATTGCATGTTTTGCAAAAAGTCGTGTTTGAAATGCGAAAATAGAATTCGTTTGAATTGATTACGAATGATTTACTAACTAAAAGTGACTCAATCACATGATTTTAAGGCTATACAAATGCCTAGTTGCATTTAAAAGATCCTTTGCAAATTATGCACGAAAGTATTGGTTCAAGTGCGAAAAAAGATTTCGTTCGTATTTCTTTGAAATGATTTAATTACTAAAAGAGACTCGATGACATGATTTCAAGGCTAAACAATGGATAATTTGCTTGAATAGATCAATTGCAAGTTATGCACAAAAGTCTCGTTTAAAGAGCGAAAATAGAATTTGTTCGTAATGGTTTTAAATGATTTGATGACTAGAAGAGACTCAATGACATGATTTTAAGGCGAAAAAGATGCATAGTTGCCTTCAATTGTTGAATTGGAAGTTTTGAACGAAAGTCGTGTTTGAAGTGCGAAAAAATAGAATTCTTTCGAATTACTTTTAATTGATTTAATGACTAGAGAAGACTCAATGACATGATTTTAAGGCTAAACAAACGCATAATTGCCTTCAATAGATCAATTGCATGTTTTGCACAACAGTCGTGTTTGAAATGCGAAAATAGAATTCGTTTGAATTGATTTCGAATGATTTACTGACTAAAAGTGACTCAATGACATGATTTTAAGGCTATACAAATGCCTAGTTGCCTTCAAAAGATCCATGGCAAATTACGTACAAAAGCCGTTGTTCAGGTGCGAAAAAAGATTTCGTTTAAATTTCTTTGAAATGATTTAATTACTAGAAGAGACTCGATGACATGATTTCAAGGCTAAATAATGGATAATTTGCTTGAATAGATCAATTGCAAGTTATGCACAAAAGTCTCGTTTAAAGAGCGAAAATAGAATTTGTTCGTAATGGTTTTAAATGATTGGATGACTAGAAGAGACTCAATGACATGATTTTAAGGCGAAAAAGATGCATAGTTGCCTTTAATTGGTGAATTGCAAGTTCTGAACGAAAGTCGTGTTTGAAGTGCGAAAAAATAGAATTCTTTCGAATTACTTTTAATTGATTTAATGACTAGAGAAGACTCAATGACATGATTTTAAGGCTAAACAAACGCATAACTGCCTTCAATAGATCAATTGCATGTTTTGCACAAAAGTCGTGTTTGAAATGCGAAAATAGAATTCGTTTGAGTTGATTACGAATGATTTACTGACTAAAAGTGACTCAATGACATGATTTTAAGGCTATACAAATGCCTAGTTGCCTTCAAAAGATCCATTGCAAATTATGCACGAAAGTATTGGTTTAAGTGCGAAAAAAGATTTCCTTCGAATTTCTTTGAAATGATTTAATTACTAAAAGAGACTCAATGACATGATTTCAAGGCTAAACAATGGATAATTTGCTTGAATAGATCAATTGGAACTTATGCACAAAAGTCTCGTTTAAAGAGCGAAAATAGAATTTGTTCGTAATGGTTTTAAATGATTTGATGACTAGAAGAGACTCAATGACATGATTTTAAGGCGAAAAAGATGCATAGTTGCCTTCAATTGTTGAATTGGAAGTTCTGAACGAAAGTCGTGTTTGAAGTGCGAAAAAATAGAATTCTTTCGAATTACTTTTAATTGATTTTATGACTAGAGAAGACTCAATGACATGATTTTAAGGCTAAACAAACGCATAATTGCCTTCAATAGATCTATTGCATGTTTTGCACAAAAGTCGTGTTTGAAATGCGAAAATAGAATTCGTTTGAATTGATTTCGAATGATTTACTGACTAAAAGTGACTCAATGACATGATTTTAAAGCTAAAAAGATGCATAGTTGCATTTAAAAGATCCATTGCAAATTATGCACGAAAGTATTGGTTCAAGTGCGAAAAAAGATTTCGTTCGAATTTCTTTGAAATGATTTAATTACCAAAAGAGACTCAATGACATGATTTCAAGGCTAAACAATGGATAATTTGCTTGAATAAATAAATTGCCAGTTATGCACAAAAGTCTCGTTTAAAGAGCGAAAATAGAATTTGTTCGTAATGGTTTTAAATGATTTGATGACTAGAAGAGACTAAATGACATGATTTTAGGGCGAAAAATATGCATAGTTGCCTTTAATTGGTGAATTGCAAGTTCTGAACGAAAGTCATGTTTGAAGTGCGAAAAAATAGAATTCTTTCGAATTACTTTTAATTGATTTAATGACTAGAGAAGACTCAATGACATGATTTTAAGGCTAAACAAACGCATAATTGCCTTCAATAGATCAATTGCATGTTTTGCACAAAAGTCGTGTTTGAAATGCGAAAATAGAATTCGTTTGAATTGATTATGAATGATTTACTAACTAAAAGTGACTCAATCACATGATTTTAAGGCTATACAAATGCCTAGTTGCCTTCAAAAGATCCATTACAAATTATGCACGAAAGTATTGGTTCAAGTGCGAAAAAAGATTTCGTTCGAATTTCTTTGAAATGATTTAATTACTAAAAGAGACTCAATGACATGATTTCAAGGCTAAACAATGGATAATTTTCTTGAATACATCAATTGCAAGTTATGCACAAAAGTTTCGATTGAACAGCAAAAATAGAATTTGTTCAAAATGCTTTTAAATGATTTGATGACTAGAAGAGACTCAATGACATGATTTTAAGGCTAAAAAGATGCATAGTTGCCTTCAATTATTGAATTGAAAGTTCTGAACGAAAGTCGTGTTTGAAGTGCGAAAAAATTGAATTCTTTCGAATTACTTTTAATTGACTTAATGACTAGAAAAGACTCAATGACATGATTTTAAGGCTAAACAAACGCATAATTGCCTTCAATAGATCAGTTGCATGTTTTGCACAAAAGTCGTGTTTGAAATGCGAAAAAAGAATTCGTTTGAATTGATTTCGAATGATTTACTGACTAAATGTGGCTCAATGACATGATTTTAAAGCTAAAAAGATGCATAGTTTCATTTAAAAGATCCATTGCAAATTATGCACGAAAGTATTGGTTCAAGTGCGAAAAAAGATTTCGTTCGAATTTCTTTGAAATGATTTAATTACTAAAAGAGACTCAATGACATGATTTCAAGGCTAAACAATGGATAATTTGCTTCAATAGATCAATTGCAAGTTATGTACAAAAGTCTCGTTTAAAGAGCGAAAATAGAATTTGTTCGTAATGGTTTTAAATGATTTGATGACTAGAAGAGACTCAATAACATGATTTTAAGGCTAAAAAGATGCAAAGTTGCCTTCAATTATTGAATTGGAAGTTCTGAACGAAAGTCGTGTTTGAAGTGCGTAAAAATAGAATTCTTTCGAATTACTTTTAATTGATTTAATGACTAGAGAAGACTCAATGACATGATTTTAAGGCTAAACAAACGCATAATTGCCTTCAATAGATCAATTGCATGTTTTACACTAAAGTCGTGTTTGAAATGCGAAAATAGAATTCGTTTGAATTGATTCTGAATGATTTACTGACTAAAAGTGACTCAATGACATGATTTTAAAGCTAAAAAGATGCATAGTTGCCTTCAAAAGATCCATTGCAAATTATGTAGAAAAGCCGTGGTTCTGGTGTGAAAAAAGATTTCGTTTAAATTTCTTTGAAATGATTTAATTACTAGAAGAGACTCGATGACATGATTTCAAGGCTAAACAATGGATAATTTGCTTGAATACATCAATTGCAAGTTATGCACAAAAGTCTCGTTTAAAGAGCGAAAATAGAATTTGTTCGTAATGGTTTTAAATGATTTGATGACTAGAAGAGACTCAACGACATGATTTTAAGGCGAAAAAGATGCATAGTTGCCTTCAATTGTTGAATTGGAAGGTCTGAACGAAAGTCGTGTTTGAAGTGCGAAAAAATAGAATTCTTTCCAATTACTTTTAATTGATTTAATGACTAGAGAAGACTCAATGACATGATTTTTTGGCTAAACAAACGCATAATTGCCTTCAATAGATCAATTGCATGTTTTGCACTAAAGTCGTGTTTGAAATGCGAAAATAGAATTCGTTTGAATTGATTCTGAATGATTTACTGACTAAAAGTGACTCAATGACATGATTTTAAGGCTATACAAATGCCTAGTTGCCTTCAAAAAATCCATTGCAAATTATGTACAAAAGCCGTGGTTCTGGTGCGAAAAAAGATTTCGTTTAAATTTCTTTGAAATGATTTAATTACTAGAAGAGACTCGATGACATGATTTCAAGGCTAAACAATGGAGAATTTGCTTGAATAGATCAATTGCAAGTTATGCACAAAAGTCTCGTTTAAAGAGTGAAAATAGAATTTGTTCGTAATGGTTTTAAATGATTTGATGACTAGAAGAGACTCAATGACATGATTTTAAGGCGAAAAAGATGCATAGTTGCCTTTAATTGGTGAATTGCAAGTTCTGAACGAAAGTCGTGTTTGAAGTGCGAAAAAATAGAATTCTTTCGAATTACTTTTAATTGATTTAATGACTAGAGAAGACTCAATGAGTTGATTTTTTGGCTAAACAAACGCATAATTGCCTTCAATAGATCAATTGCATGTTTTGCACTAAAGTCGTGTTTGAAATGCGAAAATAGAATTCGTTTGAATTGATTCTGAATGATTTACTGACTAAAAGTGACTCAATGACATGATTTTAAGGCTATACAAATGCCTAGTTGCCTCCAAAAGATCCATTGCAAATTATGTACAAAAGCCGTGGTTCTGGTGCGAAAAAAGATTTCGTTTAAATTTCTTTGAAATGATTTAATTACTAGAAGAGACTCGATGACATGATTTCAAGGCTAAACAATGGAGAATTTGCTTGAATAGATCAATTGCAAGTTATGCACAAAAGTCTCGTTTAAAGAGTGAAAATAGAATTTGTTCGTAATGGTTTTAAATGATTTGATGACTAGAAGAGACTCAATGACATGATTTTAAGGCGAAAAAGATGCATAGTTGCCTTCAATTATTGAATTGAAAGTTCCGAACGAAAGTCGTGTTTGAAGTGCGAAAAAATAGAATTCTTTTGAATTACTTTTAATTGATTTAATGACTAGAGAAGACTCAATGACATGATGTTAAGGCTAAACAAACACATAATTGCCTTCAATAGATCAATTGCATGTTTTGCACTAAAGTCGTGTTTGAAATGCGAAAATAGAATTCGTTTGAATTGATTCTGAATGATTTACTGACTAAAAGTGACTCAATGACATGATTTTAAGGCTATACAAATGCCTAGTTGCCTCCAAAAGATCCATTGCAAATTATGTACAAAAGCCGTGGTTCTGGTGCGAAAAAAGATTTCGTTTAAATTTCTTTGAAATGATTTAATTACTAGAAGAGACTCGATGACATGATTTCAAGGCTAAACAATGGAGAATTTGCTTGAATAGATCAATTGCAAGTTATGCACAAAAGTCTCGTTTAAAGAGTGAAAATAGAATTTGTTCGTAATGGTTTTAAATGATTTGATGACTAGAAGAGACTCAATGACATGATTTTAAGGCGAAAAAGATGCATAGTTGCCTTTAATTGGTGAATTGCAAGTTCTGAACGAAAGTCGTGTTTGAAGTGCGAAAAAATAGAATTCTTTCGAATTACTTTTAATTGATTTAATGACTAGAGAAGACTCAATGAGTTGATTTTTTGGCTAAACAAACGCATAATTGCCTTCAATAGATCAATTGCATGTTTTGCACTAAAGTCGTGTTTGAAATGCGAAAATAGAATTCGTTTGAATTGATTCTGAATGATTTACTGACTAAAAGTGACTCAATGACATGATTTTAAGGCTATACAAATGCCTAGTTGCCTTCAAAAGATCCATTCCAAATTATGCACGAAAGTATTGGTTCAAGTGCGAAAAAAGATTTCGTTCGAATTTCTTTGAAATGATTTAATTACTAAAAGAGACTCAATGACATGATTTCAAGGCTAAACAAAGGATAATTTGCTTAAATAGATCAATTGCAAGTTATGCACAAAATTCTCGTTTAAAGAGCGAAAATAGAATTTGTTCGTAATGCTTTCAAATGATTTGATGACTAGAAGAGACCCAATGACATGATTTTAAGGCCAAAAAGATGCATAGTTGCCTTCAACTGTTGAATTGGAGGTTCTGAATGAAAGTCGTGTTTGTAGCGCGAAAAAATAGAATTCTTTCGAATTACTTTTAATTGATTTAATTACTAGGGAATACTCAATGACACGATTTTAAGGCTCAACAAACGCATAATTACCTTCAATAGATCAATTGCATGTCTTGCACAAAAGTCGTGTTTGAAATGCAAAAATAGAATTCGTTTGAATTGATTTCGAATGATTTACTGACTAAAAGTGACTCAATGACATGATTCTAAGGCTATACAAATGCCTAGTTGCCTTGAAAAGATCCATTGCAAATTATGCACAAAAGTCGTGGTTCAGGTGCGAAAAAAGACTTCGTTTGAATTTCTTTGGAATGATTTAATTACTAGAAGAGACTCGATCACGTGATTTCAAGGCTAAACAATGGATAATTTGCTTGAATAGATCAATTGCAAGTTATGCACAAATGTCTCGTTTAAAGAGTGGAAATAGAATTTGTTCGTAATGCTTTCAAATGATTTGATGACTAAAAAATACTCAATGACATGATTTTAAGGCTAAAAAGATGCATAGTTGCCTTCAATTGTTGAATTGGAAGTTCTGAATGAAAGTCGTGTTTGAAGCGCAAAAAAATAGAATTCTTTCGAATTACTTTTAATTGATTTAATGACTAGTGAAGACTCAATGACACGATTTTAAGGCTAAACAAACGAATAATTACCTTCAATAGATCAATTGCATGTCTTGCACAAAAGTCGTGTTTGAAATGCGAAAATAGAATTCGTTTGAATTGATTTCGAATGATTAACTGACTAATAGTGACTCAATGACATGATTTTAAGGCTATACAAATGCATAGTTGCCTTCAAAAGGTCGATTGCAAATTATGCACGAAAGTCATGGTTCAAGTGGGAAAAAAGATTTCGTTCGAATTTCGTTGAAATGATTTAATTACTAGAAGTGACTCAGTGACATGATTTCGAGGCTAAACAAGGGATAATTTGCTTAAATAGATGAATTGCAAGTTATGCACAAAAGTCTCATTTAGAGAGCGAAAATTGAATTTGTTCGTAATGCTTTTAAATGATTTGATGACTAGAAGAGACTCAATGACATGATTTTAAGGCAAAAAAGATGCAGAGTTGCCTTCAATTATTGAATTGGAAGTTCTGAACGAAAGTCGTGCTTGTAGCGCGAAAAAATAGAGATCTTTTGAATTACTTTTAATTGATTTAATTACTAGGGAAGACTCAATGACATGATTTTAAGGGTAGACAAACGCATAATTGCCTTCAATAGGTCAATTGTATGTTTTGCACAAAAGTCGTGTTTGAAATGAAAAAATAGATTCTTTTGAATTGATTTCGAATGATTTACTAACTAAAAGTGGCTCAATGACATGATTTTAAGGCTATACAAATGCCTAGTTGCCTTCAAAAGATCCATTCGAAATTATGCACAAAAGTCATGGTTCAAGTGCGAAAAAAGATTTCGTTCGAATTTCTTCGAAATGATTTAATTACTAAAAGAGACTCAATGACATGATTTCAAGGCCAAACAAAGGATAATTTGCTTAAATAGATCAGTTGCAAGTTATGCACAAAAGTCTCATTTAAAGAGCGAAAATAGAATTTGTTCGTAATGCTTTCAAATGATTTGATGACTAGAAAAGACTCAATGACATTATTTTAAGGCCAAAAAGATGCATAGTTTCCTTCAATTCTTGAATTGGAAGTTCTGAATGAAAGTCGTGTTTGTAGCGCGAAAAAATAGAATTCTTTCGAATTACTTTTAATTGATTTAATGACTAGAGAAGAGTCAATGACATGATTTTAAGGCTAGACAAACGCATAATTGCCTTCAATAGATCAAGTGCATGTCTTGCACAAAAGTCGTGTTTGAAATGCGAAAATAGAATTCGTTTGAATTGATTTCGAATGATTTACTAACTAAAAGTGGCTCAATGACATGATTTTAAGGCTATAGAAATGCCTAGTTGCCTTCAAAATATCCATTCCAAATTATGCACGAAAGTCATGGTTCAAGTGCGAAAAAAGATTTCGTTCGAATTTCTTTGAAATGATTTAATTACTAAAAGAGACTCAATGACATGATTTCAAGGCTAAACAGAGGATAATTTGCTTAAATAGATCAATTGCAAGTTATGCACAAAAGTCTCGTTTAAAGAGCGAAAATAGAATTTGTTCGTAATGCTTTCAAATGATTTGATGACTAGAAAAGACTCAATGACATGATTTTAAGGCTAAAAAGATGCATAGTTGCCTTGAATTGTTGAATTGGAAGTTCTGAACGAAAGTCGTCTTTGAAGTGCGAAAAAATAGAATTCTTTCGAATTACTTTTAATTGATTTAATGACTAGAGAAGACTCAATGACATGATTTTAAGGCTAAACAAACGCATAATTGCCTTAAATAGATCAATTGCATGTTTTGCACAAAAGTCGTCTTTGAAATGCGAAAATAGAATTCGTTTGAATTGATTTCGAATGATTAATTGACTAAAAGTTACTCAATGACATGATTTTATGGCTATAAAAATGCCTAGTTGCCTTCAAAAGGTCCATTGCAAATTATGCACGAAAGTATTGGTTCAAGTGCGAAAAAAGATTACGTTCGAATTTCTTTGAAATGATTTAATTACTAAAAGAGACTCAATGACATGATTTCAAGGCTAAACAAAGGATAATTTGCTTAAATAGATCAATTGCAAGTTATGCACAAAAGTCTCGTTTAAAGAGCGAAAATAGAATTTGTTCGTAATGCTTCCAAATGATTTGATGACTAGAAAAGACTCAATGACATGATTTTAAGGCCAAAAAGATGCATAGTTTCCTTCAATTCTTGAATTGGAAGTTCTGAATGAAAGTCGTGTTTGTAGCGCGAAAAAATAGAATTCTTTCGAATTACTTTTAATTGATTTAATGACTAGAGAAGACTCAATGACATGATTTTAAGGCTAGACAAACGCATAATTGCCGTCAATAGATCAATTGCATGTGTTGCACAAAAGTGGTGTTTGAAATGCGAAAATAGAATTCGTTTGAATTGATTTCGAATCATTTACTGACTAAAAGTGGTTCAATGACATGATTTTAAGGCTATACAAATGCCTAGTTGCCTTCAAAAGATCCATTCCAAATTATGCACGAAAGTATTGGTTCAAGTGCGAAAAAAGATTTCGTTCGAATTTCTTTGAAATGATTTAATTACTAGAAGAGACTCAATGACATGATTTCAAGGCTAAACAAAGGATAATTTGCTTAAATAGATCAATTGCAAGTTATGCACAAAAGTCTCATTTAAAGAGCGAAAATAGAATTTGTTCGTAATGCTTTCAAATGATTTGATGACTAGAAAAGACACAATGACATGATTTTAAGGCCAAAAAGATGCATAGTTTCCTTCAATTCTTGAATTGGAAGTTCTGAATGAAAGTCGTGTTTGTAGCGCGAAAAAATAGAGATCTTTCGAATTACTTTTAATTGATTTAGTGACTAGAGAAGAGTCAATGACATGATTTTAAGGCTAGACAAACGCATAATTGCATTCAATAGATCAATTGTATGTTTTGCACAAAAGTCGTGTTTGAAATGCAAAAATAGAATACGTCTGAACTGATTTCGAATGATTTACTGACTCAAAGTGGCTCAATGACATGATTTTAAGGCTATAGAAATGCCTAGTTGCCTTCAAAAGATCCATTGCAAATTATGCACGAAAGTATTGGTTCAAGTGCGAAAAAAGATTTCGTTCAAATTTCTTTGAAATGATTTAATTACTAAAAGAGACTCAATGAAATGATTTCAAGGCTACACAAGGGATAATTTGCTTGAATAGATCAATTGCAAGTTATGCACAAAAGTCTCGTTTAAAGAGCGAAAATAGAATCTGTTCGTAATGCTTTTAAATGATTTGATGACTAGAAGAGACTCAATGACATGATTTTAAGGCCAAAAAGATGCAGAGTTGCCTTCAATTATTGAATTGGAAGTTCTGAACGAAAGTCGTGCTTGTAGCGCGAAAAAATAGAGATCTTTTGAATTACTTTTAATTGATTTAATTACTAGAGAAGACTCAATGACATGATTTTAAGGCTAGACAAACGCATAATTGCCTTCAATACATCAATTGCATGTCTTGCACAAAAGTCGTGTTTGAAATGCGAAAATAGAATTCGTTTGAATTGATTTCGAATGATTTACTGACTAAAAGTGGCTCAATGACATGATTTTAAGGCTATACAAATGCCTAGTTGCCTTCAAAAGATCCATTCCAAATTATGCACGAAAGTATTGGTTCAAGTGCGAAAAAAGATTTCGTTCGAATTTCTTTGAAATGATTTAATTACTAAAAGAGACTCAATGATATGATTTCAAGGCTACACAAGGGATAATTTGCTTGAATAGATCAATTGCAAGTTATGCACAAAAGTCTCGTTTAAAGAGCGAAAATAGAATCTGTTCGTAATGCTTTTAAATGATTTGATGACTAGAAGAGACTCAATGACATGATTTTAAGGCCAAAAAGATGCAGAGTTGCCTTCAATTATTGAATTGGAAGTTCTGAACGAAAGTCGTGCTTGTAGCGCGAAAAAATAGAGATCTTTTGAATTACTTTTAATTGATTTAATTACTAGAGAAGACTCAATGACATGATTTTAAGGCTAGACAAACGCATAATTGCCTTCAATACATCAATTGCATGTCTTGCACAAAAGTCGTGTTTGAAATGCGAAAATAGAATTCGTTTGAATTGATTTCGAATGATTTACTGACTAAAAGTGGCTCAATGACATGATTTTAAGGCTATACAAATGCCTAGTTGCCTTCAAAAGATCCATTCCAAATTATGCACGAAAGTATTGGTTCAAGTGCGAAAAAAGATTTCGTTCGAATTTCTTTGAAATGATTTAATTACTAAAAGAGACTCAATGATATGATTTCAAGGCTAAACAAAGGATAATTTGCTTAAATAGATCAATTGCAAGTTATGCACAAAAGTCTCATTTAAAGAGCGAAAATAGATCTTGTTCGTAATGCTTTTAAATGATTTGATGACTAGAAGAGACTCAATGACATGATTTTAAGCCTAAAAAGATGCATAGTTGCCATCAATTCTTGAATTGGAAGTTCTGAATTAAAGTCGTGTTTGTAGCGCGAAAAAATAGAATTCTTTCGAATTACTTTTAATTGATTTAATGACTAGAGAAGAGTCAATGACATGATTTTAAGGCTAGACAAACGCATAATTGCATTCAATAGATCAATTGTATGTTTTGCACAAAAGTCGTGTTTGAAATGCAAAAATAGAATACGTCTGAACTGATTTCGAATGATTTACTGACTCAAAGTGGCTCAATGACATGATTTTAAGGCTATAGAAATGCCTAGTTGCCTTCAAAAGATCCATTGCAAATTATGCACGAAAGTATTGGTTCAAGTGCGAAAAAAGATTTCGTTCAAATTTCTTTGAAATGATTTAATTACTAAAAGAGACTCAATGAAATGATTTCAAGGCTACACAAGGGATAATTTGCTTGAATAGATCAATTGCAAGTTATGCACAAAAGTCTCGTTTAAAGAGCGAAAATAGAATCTGTTCGTAATGCTTTTAAATGATTTGATGACTAGAAGAGACTCAATGACATGATTTTAAGGCCAAAAAGATGCATAGTTGCCTTCAATTGGTGAATTGGAAGTTCTGAACGAAAGTCGTGTTTGAAGTGCGAAAAAATAGAATTCTTTCGAATTACTTTTAATTGATTTAATGACTAGAGAAGACTCAATGACATGATTTTAAGGCTAAACAAACGCGTAATTGCCTTCAATAGATCAATTGCATGTTTTGCACAAAAGTCGTGTTTGAAATGCGAAAATAGAATTCGTTTGAATTGATTTCGAATGATTTACTGACTAAAAGTAACTCAGTGACATGATTTTAAGGCTATACAAATGCCTAGTTGCCTTCAAAAGATCCATTGCAAATTATGCACAAAAGACGTGGTTCAGGTGCGAAAAAAGATTCGTTTAAATTTCTTTGAAATGATTTAATTACTAGAAGAGACTCGATGACATGATTTCAAGGCTAAACAATGGATAATTTGCTTGAATAGATCAATTGCAAGTTATGCACAAAAGTCTCGATTGAAGAGCGAAAATAGAATCTGTTCGTAATGCTTTTAAATGATTTGATGACTAGAAGAGACTCAATGACATGATTTTAAGGCCAAAAAGATGCAGAGTTGCCTTCAATTATTGAATTGGAAGTTCTGAACGAAAGTCGTGCTTGTAGCGCGAAAAAATAGAATTCTTTCGAATTACTTTTAATTGATTTAATGACTAGAGAAGAGTCAATGACATGATTTTAAGGCTAGACAAACGCATAATTGCCTTCAATAGATCAAGTGCATGTCTTGCACAAAAGTCGTGTTTGAAATGCGAAAATAGAATTCATTTGAATTGATTTCGAATGATTTACTAACTAAAAGTGGCTCAATGACCTGATTTTAAGGCTATAGAAATGCCTAGTTGCCTTCAAAATATCCATTCCAAATTATGCACGAAAGTCATGGTTCAAGTGCGAAAAAAGATTTCGTTCGAATTTCTTTGAAATGATTTAATTACTAAAAGAGACTCAATGATATGATTTCAAGGCTAAACAAAGGATAATTTGCTTAAATAGATCAATTGCAAGTTATGCACAAAAGTCTCATTTAAAGAGCGAAAATAGATCTTGTTCGTAATGCTTTTAAATGATTTGATGACCAGAAGAGACTCAATGACATGATTTTAAGCCTAAAAAGATGCATAGTTGCCATCAATTCTTGAATTGGAAGTTCTGAATTAAAGTCGTGTTTGTAGCGCGAAAAAATAGAATTCTTTCGAATTACTTTTAATTGATTTAATGACTAGAGAACAGTCAATGACATGATTTTACGGCTAGACAAATGCATAATTGCATTCAATAGATCAATTGTATGTTTTGCACAAAAGTCGTGTTTGAAATGCGAAAATAGAATTCGTTTGAATTGATTTCGAATGAGTTACTGACTAAAAGTGTCTCAATGACATGATTTAAAGGCTATACAAATGCCTGGTTGCCTTCAAAAGATCCATTCCAAATTATGCACGAAAGTCATGGTTCAAGTGCGAAAAAAGATTTCGTTCGAATTTCTTTGAAATGATTTAATTACTAAAAGAGACTCAATGACATGATTTCAAGGCTAAACAAAGGATAATTTGCTTAAATAGATCAATTGCAAGTTATGCACAAAAGTCTCGTTTAAAGAGCGAAAATAGAATTTGTTCGTAGTGCTTTCAAATGATTTGATGACTAGAAACGACTCAATGACATGATTTTAAGGCCAAAAAGATGCATAGTTTCCTTCAATTCTTGAATTGGAAGTTCTGAATGAAATTCGTGTTTGTAGCGCGAAAAAATAGAATTCTTTCGAATTACTTTTGATTGATTTAATGACTAGAGAAGACTCAATGACATGATTTTAAGGCTAGACAAACGCATAATTCCCTTCAATAGATCAATTCCATGTCTTGCACAAAAGTCGTGTTTGAAATGCGAAAATAGAATTCGTTTGAATAGATTTCGAATGATTTACTAACTAAAAGTGGCTCAATGACATGATTTTAAGGCTATAAAAATGCCTAGTTTCCTTCAAAAGAGCCATTGCAAATTATGCACGAAAGTATTGGTTCAAGTGCGAAAAAAGATTTCGTTCGAATTTCTTTGAAATGATTTAATTACTAAAAGAGACTCAATGACATGATTTCAAGGCTAAACAAAGGATAATTTGCTTAAATAGATCAATTGCAAGTTATGCACAAAAGTCTCGTTTAAAGAGCGAAAATAGAATTTGTTCGTAATGTTTTCAAATGATTTGATGACTAGAAAAGACTCAATGACATGATTTTAAGGCTAAAAAGATGCATAGTTGCCTTGAATTGTTGAATTGGAAGTTCTGAACGAAAGTCGTCTTTGAAGTGCGAAAAAATAGAATTCTTTCGAATTACTTTTAATTGATTTAATGACTAGAGAAGACTCAATGACATGATTTTAAGGCTAGACAAACGCATAATTGCCTTCAATAGATCAAGTGCATGTCTTGCACAAAAGTCGTGTTTGAAATGCGAAAATAGAATTCGTTTGAATTGATTTCGAATGATTTACTAACTAAAAGTGGCTCAATGACATGATTTTAAGGCTATAGAAATGCCTAGTTGCCTTCAAAATATCCATTCCAAATTATGCACGAAAGTCATGGTTCAAGTGCGAAAAAAGATTTCGTTCGAATTTCTTTGAAATGATTTAATTACTAAAAGAGACTCAATGACATGATTTCAAGGCTAAACAAAGGATAATTTGCTTAAATAGATCAATTGCAAGTTATGCACAAAAGTCTTGTTTAAAGAGCGAAAATAGAATTTGTTCGTAATGCTTTCAAATGATTTGATGACTAGAAAAGACTCAATGACATGATTTTAAGGCTAAAAAGATGCATAGTTGCCTTGAATTGTTGAATTGGAAGTTCTGAACGAAAGTCGTCTTTGAAGTGCGAAAAAATAGAATTCTTTCGAATTACTTTTAATTGATTTAATGACTAGAGAAGACTCAATGACATGATTTTAAGGCTAAACAAACGCATAATTGCCTTAAATAGATCAATTGCATGTTTTGCACAAAAGTCGTCTTTGAAAGGCGAAAATAGAATTCGTTTGAATTGATTTCGAATGATTAATTGACTAAAAGTTACTCAATGACATGATTTTATGGCTATAAAAATGCCTGGTTGCCTTCAAAAGATCCATTCCAAATTATGCACGAAAGTATTGGTTCAAGTGCGAAAAAAGATTTCATTCGAATTTCTTTGAAATGATTTATTACTAAAAGAGACTCAATGACATGATTTCGAGGCTAAACAAGGGATAATTTGCTTAAATAGATGAATTGCAAGTTATGCACAAAAGTCTCGTTTAAAGAGCGAAAATAGAATTTGTTCGTAATGCTTTTAAATGATTTGATGACTAGAAAAGACTCAATGACATGATTTTAAGGCTGAAAAGATGCATAGTTTCCTTCAATTCTTGAATTGGAAGTTCTGAATGAAAGTCGTGTTTGTAGCCCGAAAAAATAGAATTCTTTCGAATTACTTTTAATTGATTTAATGACTAGAGAACAGTCAATGACATGATTTTACGGCTAGACAAACGCATAATTGCATTCAATAGATCAATTGTATATTTTGCACAAAAGTCGTGTTTGAAATGCGAAAATAGAATTCGTTTGAATTGATTTCGAATGAGTTACTGACTAAAAGTGTCTCAATGACATGATTTAAAGGCTATACAAATGCCTGGTTGCCTTCAAAAGATCCATTCCAAATTATGCACGAAAGTATTGGTTCAAGTGCGAAAAAAGATTTCGTTCGAATTTCTTTGAAATGATTTAATTACTAGAAGAGACTCAATGACATGATTTCAAGGCTAAACAAAGGATAATTTGCTTAAATAGATCAATTGCAAGTTATGCACAAAAGTCTCATTTAAAGAGCGAAAATAGAATTTGTTCGTAATGCTTTCAAATGATTTGATGACAAGAAAAGACTCAATGACATTATTTTAAGGCCAAAAAGATGCATAGTTTCCTTCAATTCTTGAATTGGAAGTTCTGAATGAAAGTCGTGTTTGTAGCGCGAAAAAATAGAATTCTTTCGAATTACTTTTAATTGATTTAATGACTAGAGAAGAGTCAATGACATGATTTTAAGGCTAGACAAACGCATAATTGCCTTCAATAGATCAAGTGCATGTCTTGCACAAAAGTCGTGTTTGAAATGCGAAAATAGAATTCGTTTGAACTGATTTCGAATGATTAATTGACTAAAAGTGACTTAATGACATAATTTTAAGGCCATAAAAATGCCTAGTTGCCTTCAAAAGATCCATTTCAAATTATGCACGAAAGTATTGGTTCAAGTGCGAAAAAAGATTTTGTTCGAATTTCTTTGAAATGATTTAATTACTAAAAGAGACTCAATGACATGATTTCAAGGCTAAACAAAGGATAATTTGCTTAAATAGATCAATTGCAAGTTATGCACAAAAGTCTCGTTTAAAGAGCGAAAATAGAATTTGTTCGTAGTGCTTTCAAATGATTTGATGACTAGAAACGACTCAATGACATGATTTTAAGGCCAAAAAGATGCATAGTTTCCTTCAATTCTTGAATTGGAAGTTCTGAATGAAATTCGTGTTTGTAGCGCGAAAAAATAGAATTCTTTCGAATTACTTTTGATTGATTTAATGACTAGAGAAGACTCAATGACATGATTTTAAGGCTAGACAAACGCATAATTCCCTTCAATAGATCAATTCCATGTCTTGCACAAAAGTCGTGTTTGAAATGCGAAAATAGAATTCGTTTGAATAGATTTCGAATGATTTACTAACTAAAAGTGGCTCAATGACATGATTTTAAGGCTATAAAAATGCCTAGTTTCCTTCAAAAGAGCCATTGCAAATTATGCACGAAAGTATTGGTTCAAGTGCGAAAAAAGATTTCGTTCGAATTTCTTTGAAATGATTTAATTACTAAAAGAGACTCAATGACATGATTTCAAGGCTAAACAAAGGATAATTTGCTTAAATAGATCAATTGCAAGTTATGCACAAAAGTCTCGTTTAAAGAGCGAAAATAGAATTTGTTCGTAATGCTTTCAAATGATTTGATGACTAGAAAAGACTCAATGACATGATTTTAAGGCCAAAATGATGCATAGTTTCCTTCAATTCTTGAATTGGAAGTTCTGAACGAAAGTCGTGTTTGTAGCGCGAAAAAATAGAATTCTTTCGAATTACTTTTGATTGATTTAATGACTAGAGAAGACTCAATGACAGGATTTTAAGGCTAGACAAACGCGTAATTGCCTTCAATAGATCAATTGCATGTCTTGCACAAAAGTCGTGTTTGAAATGTGAAAATAGAATTCGTTTGAATTGATTTCGAATGATTTACTAACTAAAAGTGGCTCAATGACATGATTTTAAGGCTATACAAATGCCTAGTTGCCTTCAAAAGATCCATTCCAAATTATGCACGAAAGTCATGGTTCAAGTGCGAAAAAAGATTTCGTTCGAATTTCTTTGAAATGATTTAATTACTAAAAGAGACTCAATGACATGATTTCAAGGCTAAACAAAGGATAATTTGCTTAAATGGATCAATTGCAAGTTATGCACAAAAGTCTCGTTTAAAGAGCGAAAATAGAATTTGTTCGTAATGCTTTCAAATGATTTGATGACTAGAAAAGACTCAATGACATGATTTTAAGGCCAAAAAGATGCATAGTTTCTTTCAATTCTTGAATTGGAAGTTCTGAACGAAAGTCGTCTTTGAAGTGCGAAAAAATAGAATTCTTTCGAATTACTTTTAATTGATTTAATGACTAGAGAAGACTCAATGACATGATTTTAAGGCTAGACAAACGCATAATTCCCTTCAATAGATCAATTGCATGTCTTGCACAAAAGTCGTGTTTGAAATGCGAAAATAGAATTCGTTTGAATTGATTTCGAATGATTTACTAACTAAAAGTGGCTCAATGACATGATTTTAAGGCTATAAAAATGCCTAGTTGCCTTCAAAAGAGCCATTGCAAATTATGCACGAAAGTATTGGTTCAAGTGCGAAAAAAGATTTCCTTCGAATTTCTTTGAAATGATTTAATTACTAAAAGAGACTCAATGACATGATTTCAAGGCTAAACAAAGGATAATTTGCTTAAATAGATCAATTGCAAGTTATGCACAAAAGTCTCGTTTAAAGAGCGAAAATAGAATTTGTTCGTAGTGCTTTCAAATGATTTGATGACTAGAAACGACTCAATGACATGATTTTAAGGCCAAAAAGATGCATAGTTTCCTTCAATTCTTGAATTGGAAGTTCTGAATGAAATTCGTGTTTGTAGCGCGAAAAAATAGAATTCTTTCGAATTACTTTTAATTGATTTAATGACTGGAGAAGACTCAATGACATGATTTTAAGGCTAGACAAACGCGTAATTGCCTTCAATAGATCAATTGCATGTCTTACACAAAAGTCGTGTTTGAAATGTGAAAATAGAATTTGTTTGAATTGATTTCGAATGATTTACTAACTAAAAGTGGCTCAATGACATGATTTTAAGGCTATAAAAATGCCTAGTTTCCTTCAAAAGAGCCATTGCAAATTATGCACGAAAGTATTGGTTCAAGTGCGAAAAAAGATTTCGTTCGAATTTCTTTGAAATGATTTAATTACTAAAAGAGACTCAATGACATGATTTCAAGGCTAAACAAAGGATAATTTGCTTAAATAGATCAATTGCAAGTTATGCACAAAAGTCTCGTTTAAAGAGCGAAAATAGAATTTGTTCGTAATGCTTTCAAATGATTTGATGACTAGAAAAGACTCAATGACATGATTTTAAGGCCAAAATGATGCATAGTTTCCTTCAATTCTTGAATTGGAAGTTCTGAACGAAAGTCGTGTTTGTAGCGCGAAAAAATAGAATTCTTTCGAATTACTTTTGATTGATTTAATGACTAGAGAAGACTCAATGATAGGATTTTAAGGCTAGACAAACGCGTAATTGCCTTCAATAGATCAATTGCATGTCTTGCACAAAAGTCGTGTTTGAAATGTGAAAATAGAATTCGCTTGAATTGATTTCGAATGATTTACAAACTAAAAGTGGCTCAATGACATGATTTTAAGGCTATACAAATGCCTAGTTGCCTTCAAAAGATCCATTCCAAATTATGCACGAAAGTCATGGTTCAAGTGCGAAAAAAGATTTCGTTCGAATTTCTTTAAAATGATTTAATTACTAAAAGAGACTCAATGACATGATTTCAAGGCTAAACAAAGGATAATTTGCTTAAATGGATCAATTTCAAGTTATGCACAAAAGTCTCGTTTAAAGAGCGAAAATAGAATTTGTTCGTAATGCTTTCAAATGATTTGATGACTAGAAAAGACTCAATGACATGATTTTAAGGCCAAAAAGATGCATAGTTTCTTTCAATTCTTGAATTGGAAGTTCTGAACGAAAGTCGTCTTTGAAGTGCGAAAAAATAGAATTCTTTCGAATTACTTTTAATTGATTTAATGACTAGAGAAGACTCAATGACATGATTTTAAGGCTAGACAAACGCATAATTCCCTTCAATAGATCAATTGCATGTCTTGCACAAAAGTCGTGTTTGAAATGCGAAAATAGAATTCGTTTGAATTGATTTCGAATGATTTACTAACTAAAAGTGGCTCAATGACATGATTTTAAGGCTATAAAAATGCCTAGTTGCCTTCAAAAGAGCCATTGCAAATTATGCACGAAAGTATTGGTTCAAGTGCGAAAAAAGATTTCCTTCGAATTTCTTTGAAATGATTTAATTACTAAAAGAGACTCAATGACATGATTTCAAGGCTAAACAAAGGATAATTTGCTTAAATAGATCAATTGCAAGTTATGCACAAAAGTCTCGTTTAAAGAGCGAAAATAGAATTTGTTCGTAGTGCTTTCAAATGATTTGATGACTAGAAACGACTCAATGACATGATTTTAAGGCCAAAAAGATGCATAGTTTCCTTCAATTCTTGAATTGGAAGTTCTGAATGAAATTCGTGTTTGTAGCGCGAAAAAATAGAATTCTTTCGAATTACTTTTAATTGATTTAATGACTGGAGAAGACTCAATGACATGATTTTAAGGCTAGACAAACGCGTAATTGCCTTCAATAGATCAATTGCATGTCTTGCACAAAAGTCGTGTTTGAAATGTGAAAATAGAATTCGTTTGAATTGATTTCGAATGATTTACAAACTAAAAGTGGCTCAATGACATGATTTTAAGGCTATACAAATGCCTAGTTGCCTTCAAAAGATCCATTCCAAATTATGCACGAAAGTCATGGTTCAAGTGCGAAAAAAGATTTCGTTCGAATTTCTTTGAAATGATTTAATTACTAAAAGAGACTCAATGACATGATTTCAAGGCTAAACAAAGGATAATTTGCTTAAATAGATCAATTGCAAGTTATGCACAAAAGTCTCGTTTAAAGAGCGAAAATAGAATTTGTTCGTAATGCTTTCAAATGATTTGATGACTAGAAAAGACTCAATGACATGATTTTAAGGCAAAAAAGATGCATAGTTTCCTTCAATTCTTGAATTGGAAGTTCTGAATGAAATTCGTGTTTGTAGCGCGAAAAAATAGAATTCTTTCGAATTACTTTTAATTGATTTAATGACTGGAGAAGACTCAATGACATGATTTTAAGGCTAGACAAACGCGTAATTGCCTTCAATAGATCAATTGCATGTCTTGCACAAAAGTCGTGTTTGAAATGTGAAAATAGAATTCGTTTGAATTGATTTCGAATGATTTACAAACTAAAAGTGGCTCAATGACATGATTTTAAGGCTATACAAATGCCTAGTTGCCTTCAAAAGATCCATTCCAAATTATGCACGAAAGTCATGGTTCAAGTGCGAAAAAAGATTTCGTTCGAATTTCTTTGAAATGATTTAATTACTAAAAGAGACTCAATGACATGATTTCAAGGCTAAACAAAGGATAATTTGCTTAAATGGATCAATTGCAAGTTATGCACAAAAGTCTCGTTTAAAGAGCGAAAATAGAATTTGTTCGTAATGCTTTCAAATGATTTGATGACTAGAAAAGACTCAATGACATGATTTTAAGGCCAAAAAGATGCATAGTTTCCTTCAATTCTTGAATTGGAAGTTCTGAACGAAAGTCGTGTTTGTAGCGCGAAAAAATAGAATTCTTTCGAATGACTTTTAATTGATTTAATGACTAGAGAAGACTCAATGACATGATTTTAAGGCTAAACAAACGCATAATTTCCTTCAATAGATCAATTGCATGTTTTGCACAAAAGTCGTCTTTGAAATGCGAAAATAGAATTTGTTTGAATTGATTTCGAATGATTTACTAACTAAAAGTGGCTCAATGACATGATTTTAAGGCTATAAAAATGCCTAGTTGCCTTCAAAAGAGCCATTGCAAATTATGCACGAAAGTATTGGTTCAAGTGCGCAAAAGATTTCGTTCGAATTTCTTTGAAATGATTTAATTACTAAAAGAGACTCAATGACATGATTTCAAGGCTAAACAAAGGATAATTTGCTTAAATAGATCAATTGCAAGTTATGCACAAAAGTCTCGTTTGAAGAGCGAAAATAGAATTTGTTCGTAATGCTTTCAAATGATTTGATGACTAGAAAAGACTCAATGACATGATTTTAAGGCCAAAAAGATGCATAGTTTCCTTCAATTCTTGAATTGGAAGTTCTGAATGAAAGTCGTGTTTGTAGCGCGAAAAAATAGAATTCTTTCGAATTACTTTTAATTGATTTAATGACTGGAGAAGACTCAATGACATGATTTTAAGGCTAGACAAACGCGTAATTGCCTTCAATAGATCAATTGCACGTCTTGCACAAAAGTCGTGTTTGAAATGTGAAAATAGAATTAGTTTGAATTGATTTCGAATGATTTACAAACTAAAAGTGGCTCAATGACATGATTTTGAGGCTATACAAATGCCTAGTTGCCTTCAAAAGAGCCATTCCAAATTATGGACGAAAGTCATGGTTCAAGTGCGAAAAAAGATTTCGTTCGAATTTCTTTGAAATGATTTAATTACTAAAAGAGACTCAATGACATGATTTCAAGGCTAAACAAAGGATAATTTGCTTAAATAGATCAATTGCAAGTTATGCACAAAAGTCTCGTTTGAAGAGCGAAAATAGAATTTGTTCGTAATGCTTTCAAATGATTTGATGACTAGAAAAGACTCAATGACATGATTTTAAGGCCAAAAAGATGCATAGTTTCCTTCAATTCTTGAATTGGAAGTTCTGAATGAAAGTCGTGTTTGTAGCGCGAAAAAATAGAATTCTTTCGAATTATTTTTAATTGATTTAATGACTGGAGAAGACTCAATGACATGATTTTAAGGCTAGACAAACGCGTAATTGCCTTCAATAGATCAATTGCATGTCTTGCACAAAAGTCGTGTTTGAAATGTGAAAATAGAATTAGTTTGAATTGATTTCGAATGATTTACAAACTAAAAGTGGCTCAATGACATGATTTTGAGGCTATACAAATGCCTAGTTGCCTTCAAAAGATCCATTCCAAATTATGGACGAAAGTCATGGTTCAAGTGCGAAAAAAGATTTCGTTCGAATTTCTCTGAAATGATTTAATTACTAAAAGAGACTCAATGACATGATTTCAAGGCTAAACAAAGGATAATTTGCTTAAATAGATCAATTGCAAGTTATGCACAAAAGTCTCGTTTAAAGAGCGAAAATAGAATTTGTTCGTAATGCGTTGAAATGATTTGATGACTAGAAAAGACTCAATGACATGATTTTAAGGCCAAAAAGATGCATAGTTTCCTTCAATTCTTGAATTGGAAGTTCTGAATGAAAGTCGTGTTTGTAGCGCGAAAAAATAGAATTCTTTCGAATTACTTTTAATTGATTTAATGACTAGAGAAGACTCAATGACATGATTTTAAGTCTAGACAAACGCATAATTGCCTTCAATAGATCAATTGCATGTGTTGCACAAAAGTCGTGTTTGAAATGCAAAAATGGAATTCGTTTGAATTGATTTCGAATGATTTACTGACTAAAAGTGACTCAATGACATGATTTTAAGGCTATACAAATGCCTAGTTGCCTTGAAAAGATCCATAGCAAATTATGCACGAAAGTATTCGTTCAAGTGCGAAAAAAGATTACGTTCGAATTTCTTTGAAATGATTTTACTACTAAAAGAGACTCAATGACATGATTTCAAGGCTAAACAAAGGCTAATTTGCTTGAATAGATCAATTGCAAGTTATGCACAAAAGTCTCGTCTAAAGAGCAAAAATAGAATTTGTGCGTAATGCTTTCAAATGATTTGATGACTAGAAAAGACTCAATGACATGATTTTAAGGCTAAAAAGATTCATAGTTGCCTTCAATGGTTGAATTGGAAGTTCTAAACGAAAGTCGGGTTTGAAGTGCGAAAAAATAGAATTCTTTCGAATTACTTTTAATTGATTTAATGACTAGAGAAGACTCAATGACATGAGTTTAAGGCTAAACAAACGCATAATTGCCTTCAATAGATCAATTGCATGTCTTGCACAAAAGTCGTGTTTGAAATGCGAAAATAGAATTCGTTTGAATTGATTTCGAATGATTTACTGACTAAAAGTGGCTCAATGACATGATTTGAAGGCTATACAAATGCCTAGTTGCCTTCAAAAGATCCATTGCAAATTATGCACGAAAGTATTGGTTCAAGTGCGAAAAAAGATTTCGTTCGAATTTCCTTGAAATGATTTAATTACTAAAAGAGACTCAATGACATGATTTCAAGGCTAAACAAAGAATAATTTGCTTAAATAGATCAATTGCAAGTTATCCACAAAAGTCTCGTTTAAAGAGCGAAAATAGAATTTGTTCGTAATGCGTTGAAATGATTTGATGACTAGAAAAGACTCAATGACATGATTTTAAGGCCAAAAAGATGCATAGTTTCCTTCAATTCTTGAATTGGAAGTTCTGAATGAAAGTCGTGTTTGTAGCGCGAAAAAATAGAATTCTTTCGAATTATTTTTAATTGATTTAATGACTAGAGTACACTCAATGACATGATTTTAAGGCTAGACAAATGCATAATTGCCTTCAATAGATCAATTGCATGTCTTGCACAAAAGTTGTGTTTGAAATGCGAAAATAGAATTCGTTTGAATTGATTTCGAATGATTTACTGACTAAAAGTGGCTCAATGACATGATTTTAAGGCTATACAAATGCCTAGTTGCCTTCAAAAGATCCATTCCAAATTATGCACGAAAGTATTGGTTCAAGTGCGAAAAAAGATTTCGTTCGAATTTCTTTGAAATGATTTAATTACTAAAAGAGACTCAGTGACATGATTTCAAGGCTAAACAAAGAATAATTTGCTTAAATAGATCAATTGCAAGTTATGCACAACAGTCTCGTTTAAAGAGCGAAAATAGAATTTGTTCGTAATACTTTGAAATGATTTGAAGACTAGAAAAGACTCAATGACATGATTTTAAGGCTAAAAAGATGCATAATTGCCTTCAATTGTTGAATTGGAAGTTCTGAACGAAAGTCATGTTTGAAGTGCGAAAAAATGGAATTCTTTCGAATTACCTTTAGTTGATTTAGTGACTAGAGAAGACTCAATGACATGATTTTAAGGCTAAACAAACACATAATTGCCTTCAATAGATCAATTGCATGTTTTGCACAAAAGTCGTGTTTGAAATGCAAAAATAGAATTCGTTTGAATTGATTTCGAATGATTTACTGACTAAAAGTGACTCAATGACATGATTTTAAGGCTATACAAACGCCTAGTTGCCTTCAAAAGATCCATTGCAAATTATGCACGAAAGTATTCGTTCAAGTGCGAAAAAAGATTACGTTCGAAATTCTTTGAAATGATTTAATTACTAAAAGAGACTCAATGACATGATTTCAAGGCTAAACAAAGGCTAATTTGCTTGAATAGATCAATTGCAAGTTATGCACAAAAGTCTCGTCTAAAGAGCAAAAATAGAATTTGTGCGTAATGCTTTCAAATGATTTGATGACTAGAAAAGACTCAATGACATGATTTTAAGGCTAAAAAGATTCATAGTTGCCTTCAATGGTTGAATTGGAAGTTCTGAACGAAGGTCGTGTTTGAAGTGCCAAAAAATAGAATTCTTTCGAATTACTTTTAATTGATTTAATGACTAGAGAAGACTCAATGACATGAGTTTAAGGCTAAACAAACGCATAATTGCCTTCAATAGATCAATTGCATGTCTTGCACAAAAGTCATGTTTGAAATGCGAAAATAGAATTCGTTTGAATTGATTTCGAATGATTTACTGACTAAAAGTGGCTCAATGACATGATTTTAAGGCTATACAAATGCCTAGTTGCCTTCAAAAGATCCATTGCAAATTATGCACGAAAGTATTGGTTCAAGTGCGAAAAAAGATTTCGTTCGAATTTCTTTCAAATGATTTAAGTACTAAAAGAGACTCAATGACATGATTTCAAGGCTAAACAAAGGATAATTTGCTTAAATAGATCAATTGCAAGTTATGCACAAAAGTCTCGTTTAAAGAGCGAAAATAGAATTTGTTCGTAATGCTTTCAAATGATTTGATGACTAGAAAAGACTCAATGACATGATTTTAAGGCCAAAAAGATGCATAGTTTCCTTCAATTCTTGAATTGGAAGTTCTGAATGAAAGTCATATTTGAAGTGCGAAAAAATAGAATTCTTTCGAATTACCTTTAATTGATTAAGTGACTAGAGAAGACTCAATGACATGATTTTAAGGCTAAACAAACACATAATTGCCTTCAATAGATCAATTGCATGTTTTGCACAAAAGTCGTGTTTGAAATGCAAAAATAGAATTCGTTTGAATTGATTTCGAATGATTTACTGACTAAAAGTGACCCAATGATATGATTTTAAGGCTATACAAATGCCTAGTTGCCTTTAAAAGATCCATTCCAAATTATGCACGAAAGTATTCATTCAAGTGCGAAAAAAGATTACGTTCGAATTTCTTTGAAATGATTGAATTACTAAAAGAGACTCAATGACATGATTTCAAGGCTAAACAAAGGCTAATTTGCTTGAATAGATCAATTGCAAGTTATGCACAAAAGTCTCGTTTAAAGAGCAAAAATAGAATTTGTGCGTAATGCTTTCAAATGATTTGATGACTAGAAAAGACTCAATGACATGATTTTAAGGCTAAAAAGATTCATAGTTGCATTCAATGGTTGAATTGGAAGTTCTGAACGAAAGTTGTGTTTGAAGTGCGAAAAAATAGAATTCTTTCGAATTACTTTTAATTGATTTAATGACTAGAGAAGACTCAATGACGTGATTTTAAGGCTAGACAAATGCATAATTGCCTTCAATAGATCAATTGCATGTCTTGCACAAAAGTCGTGTTTGAAATGCGAAAATAGAATTCGTTTGAATTGATTTCGAATGATTTACAGACTAAAAGTGGCTCAATGACATGATTTTAAGGCTATACAAATGCCTAGTTGCCTTCAAAAGATCCATTCCAAATTATGCACGAAAGTCATGGTTCAAGTGCGAAAAAAGATTTGGTTCGAATTTCTTTGAAATGATTTAATTACTAAAAGAGACTCAATGACATGATTTCAAGGCTAAACAAAGGCTAATTTGCTTGAATAGATCAATTGCAAGTTATGCACAAATGTCTCGTTTAAAGAGCAAAAATAGAATTTGTGCGTAATGCTTTCAAATGATTTGATGACTAGAAAAGACTCAATGACATGATTTTAAGGCTAAAAAGATTCATAGTTGCCCTCAATGGTTGAATTGGAAGTTGTGAACGAAAGTCATGTTTGAAGTGCGAAAAAATAGAATTCTTTCGAATTCCTTTTAATTGATTTAATGACTAGAGAAGACTCAATGACATGAGTTTAAGGCTAAACAAACGCATAATTGCCTTCAATAGATCAATTGCATGTCTTGCACAAAAGTCGTGTTTGAAATGCGAAAATAGAATTCGTTTGAATTGATTTCGAATGATTTACTGACTAAAAGTGGCTCAATGACTTGATTTTAAGGCTATACAAATGCCTAGTTACCTTCAAAAGATCCATTGCAAATTATGCATGAAAGTATTGGTTCAAGTGCAAAAAAAGATTTCGTTCGAATTTCTTTGAAGTGATTTAATTACTAAAAGAGACTCAATGACATGATTTCAAGGCTAAACAAAGGATAATTTGCTTAAATAGATCAATTGCAAGTTATGCACAAAAGTCTTGTTTAAAGAGCGAAAATAGAATTTGTTCGTAATGCTTTCAAATGATTTGATGACTAGAAAAGACTCAATGACATGATTTTAAGGCCAAAAAGATGCATAGTTTCCTTCAATTCTTGAATTGGAAGTTCTGAATGAAAGTCGTGTTTGTAGCGCGAAAAAATAGAATTCTTTCGAATTACTTTTAATTGATTTAATGACTAGAGAAGACTCAATGACATGATTTTAAGGCTAGACAAACGCATAATTGCCTTCAATAGATCAATTGCATGTCTTGCACAAAAGTCGTGTTTGAAATGCGAAAATAGAATTCGTTTGAATTGATTTCGAATGATTTACTGACTAAAAGTGGCTCAATGACATGATTTTAAGGCTATACAAATGCCTAGTTGCCTTCAAAAGATCCATTCCAAATTATGCACGAAAGTCATGGTTCAAGTGCGAAAAAAGATTTCGTTCGAATTTCTTTGAAATGATTTAATTACTAAAAGAGACTCAATGACATGATTTCAAGGCTAAAGAAAGGCTAATTTGCTTGAATAGATGAATTGCAAGTTATGCACAAATGTCTCGTTTAAAGAGCAAAAATAAAATTTGTGCGTAATGCTTTCAAATGATTTGATTACTAGAAAAGACTCAATGACATGATTTTAAGGCAAAAATGCTTCATAGTTGCCTTCAATGGTTGAATTGGAAGTTCTGAACGAAAGTCGTGTTTGAAGTGCGAAAAAATAGAATTCTTTCGAATTACTTTTAATTGATTTAATGACTAGAGAAGACTCAATGACATGAGTTTAAGGCTAAACAAACGCATAATTGCCTTCAATAGATCAATTGCATGTCTTGCACAAAAGTCGTGTTTGAAATGCGAAAATAGAATTCGTTTGAATTGATTTCGAATGATTTACTGACTAAAAGTGGCTCAATGACTTGATTTTAAGGCTATACAAATGCCTAGTTACCTTCAAAAGATCCATTGCAAATTATGCATGAAAGTATTGGTTCAAGTGCGAAAAAAGATTTCGTTCGAATTTCTTTGAAATGATTTAATTACTAAAAGAGACTCAATGACATGATTTCAAGGCTAAACAAAGGATGATTTGCTTAAATAGATCAATTGCAAGTTATGCACAAAAGTCTCGTTTAAAGAGCGAAAATAGAATTTGTTCGTAATGCTTTCAAATGATTTGATGACTAGAAAAGACTCAATGACATGATTTTAAGGCCAAAAAGATGCATAGTTTCCTTCAATTCTTGAATTGGAAGTTCTGAATGAAAGTCGTGTTTGTAGCGCGAAAAAATAGAATTCTTTCGAATTACTTTTAATTGATTTAATGACTAGAGAAGACTCAATGACATGATTTTAAGGCTAGACAAACGCATAATTGCCTTCAATAGATCAATTGCATGTCTTGCACAAAAGTCGTGTTTGAAATGCGAAAATAGAATTCGTTTGAATTGATTTCGAATGATTTGCTGACTAAAAGTGGCTCAATGACATGATTTTAAGGCTATACAAATGCCTAGTTGCCTTCAAAAGATCCATTCTAAATTATGCACGAAAGTATTGGTTCAAGTGCGAAAAAAGATTTCGTTCGAATTTCTTCGAAATGATTTAATTACTAAAAGAGACTCAATGACATGATTTCAAGGCTAAACAAAGGATAATTTGCTTAAATAGATCAATTGCAAGTTATGCACAAAAGTCTCGTTTAAAGAGCGAAAATAGAATTTGTTCGTAATGCTTTCAAATGATTTGATGACTAGAAAAGACTCAAAGACATGATTTTAAGGCCAAAAAGATGCATAGTTTCTTTCAATTCTTGAATTGAAAGTTCTGAATGAAAGTCGTGTTTGTAGCGCGAAGAAATAGAATTCTTTCGAATTACTTTTCATTGATTTAATGACTAGAGAAGACTCAATGACATGATTTTAAGGCTAGACAAACGCATAATTGCCTTCAATAGATCAATTGCATGTCTTGCACAAAAGTCGTGTTTGAAATGCTAAAATAGAATTCGTTTGAATTGATTTCGAATGATATACTGACAAAAAGTGGCTCAATGACATGATTTTAAGGCTATACAAATGCCTAGTTGCCTTCAAAAGATCCATTCCAAATTATGCACGAAAGTATTGGTTCAAGTGCGAAAAAAGATTTCGTTCGAATTTCTTTGAAATGATTTAATTACTAAAAGAGATTCAATGACATGATTTCAAGGCTAAACAAAGGCTAATTTGCTTGAATAGATGAATTGCAAGTTATGCACAAATGTCTCGTTTAAAGAGCAAAAATAGAATTTGTGCGTAATGCTTTCAAATGATTTGATTACTAGAAAAGACTCAATGACATGATTTTAAGGCTAAAAAGATTCATAGTTGCCTTCAATGGTTGAATTGGAAGTTCTGAACGAAAGTCGTGTTTGAAGTGCGAAAAAATAGAATTCTTTCGAATTACTTTTAATTGATTTAATGACTAGAGAAGACTCAATGACATGAGTTTAAGGCTAAACAAATGCATAATTGCCTTCAATAGATCAATTGCATGTCTTGCACAAAAGTCGTGTTTGAAATGCGAAAATAGAATTCGTTTGAATTGATTTCGAATGATTTACTGACTAAAAGTGGCTCAATGACATGATTTTAAGGCTATACAAATGCCTAGTTGCCTTCAAAAGATCCATTCCAAATTATGCACGAAAGTCATGGTTCAAGTGCGAAAAAAGATTTCGTTCGAATTTCTTTGAAATGATTTAATTACTAAAAGAGACTCAATGACATGATTTCAAGGCTAAAGAAACGCTAATTTGCTTGAATAGATGAATTGCAAGTTAGGCACAAATGTCTCGTTTAAAGAGCAAAAATAGAATTTGTGCGTAATGCTTTCAAATGATTTGATTACTAGAAAAGACTCAATGACATGATTTTAAGGCTAAAATGATTCATAGTTGCCTTCAATGGTTGAATTGGAAGTTCTGAACGAAAGTCGTGTTTGAAGTGCGAAAAAATAGAATTCTTTCGAATTACTTTTAATTGATTTAATGACTAGAGAAGACTCAATGACATGAGTTTAAGGCTAAACAAACGCATTATTGCCTTCGATAGATCAATTGCATGTCTTGCACAAAAGTCGTGTTTGAAATGCGAAAATAGAATTCGTTTGAATTGATTTCGAATGATTTACTGACTAAAAGTGGCTCAATGACTTGATTTTAAGGCTATACAAATGCCTAGTTACCTTCAAAAGATCCATTGCAAATTATGCATGAAAGTATTGGTTCAAGTGCGAAAAAAGATTTCGTTCGAATTTCTTTGAAATCATTTAATTACTAAAAGAGACTCAATGACATGATTTCAAGGCTAAACAAAGGATAATTTGCTTAAATAGATCAATTGCAAGTTATGCACAAAAGTCTCGTTTAAAGAGCGAAAATAGAATTTGTTCGTAATGCTTTCAAATGATTTGATGACTAGAAAAGACTCAATGACATGATTTTAAGGCCAAAAAGATGCATAGTTTCCTTCAATTCTTGAATTGGAAGTTCTGAATGAAAGTCGTGTTTGTAGCGCGAAAAAATAGAATTCTTTCGAATTACTTTTAATTGATTTAATGACTAGAGAAGACTCAATGACATGATTTTAAGGCTAGACAAACGCATAATTGCCTTCAATAGATCAATTACATGTCTTGCACAAAAGTCGTGTTTGAAATGCGAAAATAGAATTCGTTTGAATTGATTTCGAATGATTTACTGACTAAAAGTGGCTCAATGACATGATTTTAAGGCTATACAAATGCCTAGTTGCCTTCAAAAGATCCATTCCAAATTATGCACGAAAGTCATGGTTCAAGTGCGAAAAAAGATTTCGTTCGAATTTCTTTGAAATGATTTAATTACTAAAAGAGACTCAATGACATGATTTCAAGGCTAAAGAAAGGCTAATTTGCTTGAATAGATGAATTGCAAGTTATGCACAAATGTCTCGTTTAAAGAGCAAAAATAGAATTTGTGCGTAATGCTTTCAAATGATTTGATTACTAGAAAAGACTCAATGACATGATTTTAAGGCAAAAATGATTCATAGTTGCCTTCAATGGTTGAATTGGAAGTTCTGAACGAAAGTCGTGTTTGAAGTGCGAAAAAATAGAATTCTTTCGAATTACTTTTAATTGATTTAATGACTAGAGAAGACTCAATGACATGAGTTTAAGGCTAAACAAACGCATAATTGCCTTCAATAGATCAATTGCATGTCTTGCACAAAAGTCGTGTTTGAAATGCGAAAATAGAATTCGTTTGAATTGATTTCGAATGATTTACTGACTAAAAGTGGCTCAATGACTTGATTTTAAGGCTATACAAATGCCTAGTTACCTTCAAAGGATCCATTGCAAATTATGCATGAAAGTATTGGTTCAAGTGCGAAAAAAGATTTCGTTCGAATTTCTTTGAAATCATTTAATTACTAAAAGAGACTCAATGACATGATTTCAAGGCTAAACAAAGGATAATTTGCTTAAATAGATCAATTGCAAGTTATGCACAAAAGTCTCGTTTAAAGAGCGAAAATAGAATTTGTTCGTAATGCTTTCAAATGATTTGATGACTAGAAAAGACTCAATGACATGATTTTAAGGCCAAAAAGATGCATAGTTTCCTTCAATTCTTGAATTGGAAGTTCTGAATGAAAGTCGTGTTTGTAGCGCGAAAAAATAGAATTCTTTCGAATTACTTTTAATTGAGTTAATGACTAGAGAAGACTCAATGACATGATTTTAAGGCTAGACAAACGCATAATTGCCTTCAATAGATCAATTGCATGTCTTGCACAAAAGTCGTGTTTGAAATGCGAAAATAGAATTCGTTTGAATTGATTTCGAATGATTTACTGACTAAAAGTGGCTCAATGACATGATTTTAAGGCTATACAAATGCCTAGTTGCCTTCAAAAGATCCATTCCAAATTATGCACGAAAGTCATGGTTCAAGTGCAAAAAAAGATTTCGTTCGAATTTCTTTGAAATGATTTAATTACTAAAAGAGACTCAATGACATGATTTCAAGGCTAAAGAAAGGCTAATTTGCTTGAATAGATGAATTGCAAGTTAGGCACAAATGTCTCGTTTAAAGAGCAAAAATAGAATTTGTGCGTAATGCTTTCAAATGATTTGATTACTAGAAAAGACTCAATGACATGATTTTAAGGCAAAAATGATTCATAGTTGCCTTCAATGGTTGAATTGGAAGTTCTGAACGAAAGTCGTGTTTGAAGTGCGAAAAAATAGAATTCTTTCGAATTACTTTTAATTGATTTAATGACTAGAGAAGACTCAATGACATGAGTTTAAGGCTAAACAAACGCATAATTGCCTTCAATAGATCAATTGCATGTCTTGCACAAAAGTCGTGTTTGAAATGCGAAAATAGAATTCGTTTGAATTGATTTCGAATGATTTACTGACTAAAAGTGGCTCAATGACTTGATTTTAAGGCTATACAAATGCCTAGTTGCCTTCAAAAGATCCATTCTAAATTATGCATGAAAGTATTGGTTCAAGTGCGAAAAAAGATTTCGTTCGAATTTCTTTGAAATGATTTAATTACTAAAAGAGACTCAATGACATGATTTCAAGGCTAAACAAAGGATAATTTGCTTAAATAGATCAATTGGAAGTTATGCACAAAAGTCTCGTTTAAAGAGCGAAAAGAGAATTTGTTCGTAATGCTTTCAAATGATTTGATGACTAGAAAAGACTCAATGACATGATTTTAAGGCCAAAAAGATGCATAGTTTCCTTCAATTCTTGAATTGGAAGTTCTGAATGAAAGTCGTGTTTGTAGCGCGAAAAAATAGAATTCTTTCGAATTACTTTTAATTGATTTAATGACTAGAGAAGACTCAATGACATGATTTTAAGGCTAGACAAACGCATAATTGCCTTCAATAGATCAATTGCATGTCTTGCACAAAAGTCGTGTTTGAAATGCGAAAATAGAATTCGTTTGAATTGATTTCGAATGATTTACTGACTAAAAGTGGCTCAATGACATGATTTTAAGGCTATACAAATGCCTAGTTGCCTTCAAAAGATCCATTCTAAATTATGCACGAAAGTATTGGTCCAAGTGCGAAAAAAGATTTCGTTCGAATTTCTTCGAAATGATTTAATTACTAAAAGAGACTCAATGACATGATTTCAAGGCTAAACAAAGGATAATTTGCTTAAATAGATCAATTGCAAGTTATGCACAAAAGTCTCGTTTAAAGAGCGAAAATAGAATTTGTTCGTAATGCTTTCAAATGATTTGATGACTAGAAAAGACTCAAAGACATGATTTTAAGGCCAAAAAGATGCATAGTTTCTTTCAATTCTTGAATTGAAAGTTCTGAATGAAAGTCGTGTTTGTAGCGCGAAGAAATAGAATTCTTTCGAATTACTTTTCATTGATTTAATGACTAGAGAAGACTCAATGACATGATTTTAAGGCTAGACAAACGCATAATTGCCTTCAATAGATCAATTGCATGTCTTGCACAAAAGTCGTGTTTGAAATGCGAAAATAGAATTCGTTTGAATTGATTTCGAATGATTTACTGACTAAAAGTGGCTCAATGACATGATTTTAAGGCTATACAAATGCCTAGTTGCCTTCAAAAGATCCATTCTAAATTATGCACGAAAGTATTGGTTCAAGTGCGAAAAAAGATTTCGTTCGAATTTCTTCGAAATGATTTAATTACTAAAAGAGACTCAATGACATGATTTCAAGGCTAAACAAAGGATAATTTGCTTAAATAGATCAATTGCAAGTTATGCACAAAAGTCTCGTTTAAAGAGCGAAAATAGAATTTGTTCGTAATGCTTTCAAATGATTTGATGACTAGAAAAGACTCAAAGACATGATTTTAAGGCCAAAAAGATGCATAGTTTCTTTCAATTCTTGAATTGAAAGTTCTGAATGAAAGTCGTGTTTGTAGGGCGAAGAAATAGAATTCTTTCGAATTACTTTTCATTGATTTAATGACTAGAGAAGACTCAATGACATGATTTTAAGGCTAGACAAACGCATAATTGCCTTCAATAGATCAATTGCATGTCTTGCACAAAAGTCGTGTTTGAAATGCGAAAATAGAATTCGTTTGAATTGATTCGAATGATTTACTGACTAAAAGTGGCTCAATGACATGATTTTAAGGCTATACAAATGCCTAGTTGCCTTCAAAAGATCCATTCCAAATTATGCACGAAAGTCATGGTTCAAGTGCGAAAAAAGATTTCGTTCGAATTTCTTTGAAATGATTTAATTACTAAAAGAGACTCAATGACATGATTTCAAGGCTAAACAAAGGCTAATTTGCTTGAATAGATGAATTGCAAGTTAGGCACAAATGTCTCGTTTAAAGAGCAAAAATAGAATTTGTGCGTAATGCTTTCAAATGATTTGATTACTAGAAAAGACTCAATGACATGATTTTAAGGCTAAAATGATTCATAGTTGCCTTCAATGGTTGAATTGGAAGTTCTGAACGAAAGTCGTGTTTGAAGTGCGAAAAAATAGAATTCTTTCGAATTACTTTTAATTGATTTAATGACTAGAGAAGACTCAATGACATGAGTTTAAGGCTAAACAAACGCATAATTGCCTTCAATAGATCAATTGCATGTCTTGCACAAAAGTCGTGTTTGAAATGCGAAAATAGAATTCGTTTGAATTGATTTCGAATGATTTACTGACTAAAAGTGGCTCAATGACTTGATTTTAAGGCTATACAAATGCCTAGTTACCTTCAAAAGATCCATTGCAAATTATGCATGAAAGTATTGGTTCAAGTGCGAAAAAAGATTTCGTTCGAATTTCTTTGAAATGATTTAATTACTAAAAGAGACTCAATGACATGATTTCAAGGCTAAACAAAGGATAATTTGCTTAAATTGATCAATTGCAAGTTATGCACAAAAGTCTCGTTTAAAGAGCGAAAATAGAATTTGTTCGTAATGCTTTCAAATGATTTGATGACTAGAAAAGACTCAAAGACATGATTTTAAGGCAAAAAAGATGCATAGTTTCCTTCAATTCTTGAATTGGAAGTTCTGAATGAAAGTCGTGTTTGTAGCGCGAAAAAATAGAATTCTTTCGAATTACTTTTAATTGATTTAATGACTAGAGAAGACTCAATGACATGATTTTAAGGCTAGACAAACGCATAATTGCCTTCAATAGATCAATTGCATGTCTTCCACAAAAGTCGTGTTTGAAATGCGAAAATAGAATTCGTTTGAATTGATTTCGAATGATTTACTGACTAAAAGTGGCTCAATGACATGATTTTAAGGCTATACAAATGCCTAGTTGCCTTCAAAAGATCCATTCCAAATTATGCACGAAAGTATTGGTTCAAGTGCGAAAAAAGATTTCGTTCAAATTTCTTTGAAATGATTTAATTACTAAAAGAGACTCAATGACATGATTTCAAGGCTAAACAAAAGCTAATTTGCTTGAATAGATGAATTGCAAGTTATGCACAAATGTCTCGTTTAAAGAGCAAAAATAGAATTTGTGCGTAATGCTTTCAAATGATTTGATTACTAGAAAAGACTCGATGACATGATTTTAAGGCTAAAAAGATTCATAGTTTCCTTCAATTCTTGAATTGGAAGTTCTGAATGAAAGTCGTGTTTGTAGCGCGAAAAAATAGAATTCTTTCGAATTACTTTTAATTGATTTAATGACTAGAGAAGACTCAATGACATGATTTTAAGGCTAGACAAACGCATAATTGCCTTCAATAGATCAATTGCATGTCTTACACAAAAGTCGTGTTTGAAATGCGAAAATAGAATTCGTTTGAATTGATTTCGAATGATTTACTGACTAAAAGTGGCTCAATGACATGATTTTAAGGCTATACAAATGCCTAGTTGCCTTCAAAAGATCCATTCCAAATTATGCACGAAAGTATTGGTTCAAGTGCGAAAAAAGATTTCGTTCAAATTTCTTTGAAATGATTTAATTACTAAAAGAGACTCAATGACATGATTTCAAGGCTAAACAAAGGCTAATTTGCTTGAATAGATGAATTGCAAGTTATGCACAAATGTCTCGTTTAAAGAGCAAAAATAGAATTTGTGCGTAATGCTTTCAAATGATTTGATTACTAGAAAAGACTCGATGACATGATTTTAAGGCTAAAAAGATTCATAGTTGCCTTCAATGGTTGAATTGGAAGTTCTGAACGAAAGTTGTGTTTGAAGTGCGAAAAAATAGAATTCTTTCGAATTACTTTTAATTGATTTAATGACTAGAGAAGACTCAATGACATGAGTTTAAGGCTAAACAAACGCATAATTGCCTTCAATAGATCAATTGCATGTCTTGCACAAAAGTCGTGTTTGAAATGCGAAAATAGAATTCGTTTGAATTGATTTCGAACGATTTACTGACTAAAAGTGGCTCAATGACATGATTTTAAGGCTATACAAATGCCTAGTTGCCTTCAAAAGATCCATTCCAAATTATGCACGAAAGTCATGGTTCAAGTGCGAAAAAAGATTTCGTTCAAATTTCTTTGAAATGATTTAATTACTAAAAGAGACTCAATGACATGATTTCAAGGCTAAACAAAGGCTAATTTGCTTGAATAGATGAATTGCAAGTTATGCACAAATGTCTCGTTTAAAGAGCAAAAATAGAATTTGTGCGTAATGCTTTCAAATGATTTGATTACTAGAAAAGACTCGATGACATGATTTTAAGGCTAAAAAGATTCATAGTTGCCTTCAATGGTTGAATTGGAAGTTCTGAACGAAAGTTGTGTTTGAAGTGCGAAAAAATAGAATTCTTTCGAATTACTTTTAATTGATTTAATGACTAGAGAAGACTCAATGACATGAGTTTAAGGCTAAACAAACGCATAATTGCCTGCAATAGATCAATTGCATATCTTGCACAAAAGTCGTGTTTGAAATGCGAAAATAGAATTCGTTTGAATTGATTTCGAACGATTTACTGACTAAAAGTGGCTCAATGACATGATTTTAAGGCTATACAAATGCCTAGTTGCCTTCAAAAGATCCATTCCAAATTATGCACGAAAGTCATGGTTCAAGTGCGAAAAAAGATTTCGTTCGAATTTCTTTGAAATGATTTAATTACTAAAAGAGACTCAATGACATGATTTCAAGGCTAAAGAAAGGCTAATTTGCTTGAATAGATGAATTGCAAGTTATGCACAAATGTCTCGTTTAAAGAGCAAAAATAGAATTTGTGCGTAATGCTTTCAAATGATTTGATTACTAGAAAAGACTCAATGACATGATTTTAAGGCTAAAATGATTCATAGTTGCCTTCAATGGTTGAATTGGAAGTTCTGAACGAAAGTCGTGTTTGAAGTGCGAAAAAATAGAATTCTTTCGAATTACTTTTAATTGATTTAATGACTAGAGAAGACTCAATGACATGAGTTCAAGGCTAAACAAACGCATAATTGCCTTCAATAGATCAATTGCATGTCTTGCACAAAAGTCGTGTTTGAAATGCGAAAATAGAATTCGTTTGAATTGATTTCGAATGATTTACTGACTAAAAGTGGCTCAATGACTTGATTTTAAGGCTATACAAATGCCTAGTTACCTTCAAAAGATCCATTGCAAATTATGCATGAAAGTATTGGTTCAAGTGCGAAAAAAGATTTCGTTCGAATTTCTTTGAAATGAGTTAATTACTAAAAGAGACTCAATGACATTATTTTAAGGCTAAACAAAGGATAATTTGCTTAAATAGATGAATTGCAAGTTATGCACAAAAGTCTCGTTTAAAGAGCGAAAATAGAATTTGTTCGTAATGCTTTCAAATGATTTGATGACTAGAAAAGACTCAATGACATGATTTTAAGGCCAAAAAGATGCATAGTTTCCTTCAATTCTTGAATTGGAAGTTCTGAATGAAAGTCGTGTTTGTAGCGCGAAGAAATAGAATTCTTTCGAATTACTTTTCATTGATTTAATGACTAGAGAAGACTCAATGACATGATTTTAAGGCTAGACAAACGCATAATTGCCTTCAATAGATCAATTGCATGTCTTGCACAAAAGTCGTGTTTGAAATGCGAAAATAGAATTCGTTTGAATTGATTTCGAATGATTTACTGACTAAAAGTGGCTCAATGACATGATTTTAAGGCTATACAAATGCCTAGTTGCCTTCAAAAGATCCATTCCAAATTATGCACGAAAGTCATGGTTCAAGTGCGAAAAAAGATTTCGTTCGAATTTCTTTGAAATGATTTAATTACTAAAAGAGACTCAATGACATGATTTCAAGGCTAAACAAAGGCTAATTTGCTTGAATAGATGAATTGCAAGTTAGGCACAAATGTCTCGTTTAAAGAGCAAAAATAGAATTTGTGCGTAATGCTTTCAAATGATTTGATTACTAGAAAAGACTCAATGACATGATTTTAAGGCTAAAATGATTCATAGTTGCCTTCAATGGTTGAATTGGAAGTTCTGAACGAAAGTCGTGTTTGAAGTGCGAAAAAATAGAATTCTTTCGAATTACTTTTAATTGATTTAATGACTAGAGAAGACTCAATGACATGAGTTCAAGGCTAAACAAACGCATAATTGCCTTCAATAGATCAATTGCATGTCTTGCACAAAAGTCGTGTTTGAAATGCGAAAATAGAATTCGTTTGAATTGATTTCGAATGATTTACTGACTAAAAGTGGCTCAATGACTTGATTTTAAGGCTATACAAATGCCTAGTTACCTTCAAAAGATCCATTGCAAATTATGCATGAAAGTATTGGTTCAAGTGCGAAAAAAGATTTCGTTCGAATTTCTTTGAAATGAGTTAATTACTAAAAGAGACTCAATGACATGATTTTAAGGCTAAACAAAGGATAATTTGCTTAAATAGATGAATTGCAAGTTATGCACAAAAGTCTCGTTTAAAGAGCGAAAATAGAATTTGTTCGTAATGCTTTCAAATGATTTGATGACTAGAAAAGACTCAATGACATGATTTTAAGGCCAAAAAGATGCATAGTTTCCTTCAATTCTTGAATTGGAAGTTCTGAATGAAAGTCGTGTTTGTAGCGCGAAGAAATAGAATTCTTTCGAATTACTTTTAATTGATTTAATGACTAGAGAAGACTCAATGACATGAGTTTAAGGCTAAACAAACGCATAATTGCCTTCAATAGATCAATTGCATGTCTTGCACAAAAGTCGTGTTTGAAATGCGAAAATAGAATTCGTTTGAATTGATTTCGAATGATTTACTGACTAAAAGTGGCTCAATGACTTGATTTTAAGGCTATACAAATGCCTAGTTACCTTCAAAAGATCCATTGCAAATTATGCATGAAAGTATTGGTTCAAGTGCGAAAAAAGATTTCGTTCGAATTTCTTTGAAATGAGTTAATTACTAAAAGAGACTCAATGACATGATTTTAAGGCTAAACAAAGGATAATTTGCTTAAATAGATGAATTGCAAGTTATGCACAAAAGTCTCGTTTAAAGAGCGAAAATAGAATTTGTTCGTAATGCTTTCAAATGATTTGATGACTAGAAAAGACTCAATGACATGATTTTAAGGCCAAAAAGATGCATAGTTTCCTTCAATTCTTGAATTGGAAGTTCTGAATGAAAGTCGTGTTTGTAGCGCGAAGAAATAGAATTCTTTCGAATTACTTTTCATTGATTTAATGACTAGAGAAGACTCAATGACATGATTTTAAGGCTAGACAAACGCATAATTGCCTTCAATAGATCAATTGCATGTCTTGCACAAAAGTCGTGTTTGAAATGCGAAAATAGAATTCGTTTGAATTGATTTCGAATGATTTACTGACTAAAAGTGGCTCAATGACATGATTTTAAGGCTATACAAATGCCTAGTTGCCTTCAAAAGATCCATTCCAAATTATGCACGAAAGTCATGGTTCAAGTGCGAAAAAAGATTTCGTTCGAATTTCTTTGAAATGATTTAATTACTAAAAGAGACTCAATGACATGATTTCAAGGCTAAACAAAGGCTAATTTGCTTGAATAGATGAATTGCAAGTTAGGCACAAATGTCTCGTTTAAAGAGCAAAAATAGAATTTGTGCGTAATGCTTTCAAATGATTTGATTACTAGAAAAGACTCAATGACATGATTTTAAGGCTAAAATGATTCATAGTTGCCTTCAATGGTTGAATTGGAAGTTCTGAACGAAAGTCGTGTTTGAAGTGCGAAAAAATAGAATTCTTTCGAATTACTTTTAATTGATTTAATGACTAGAGAAGACTCAATGACATGAGTTTAAGGCTAAACAAACGCATAATTGCCTTCAATAGATCAATTGCATGTCTTGCACAAAAGTCGTGTTTGAAATGCGAAAATAGAATTCGTTTGAATTGATTTCGAATGATTTACTGACTAAAAGTGGCTCAATGACTTGATTTTAAGGCTATACAAATGCCTAGTTACCTTCAAAAGATCCATTGCAAATTATGCATGAAAGTATTGGTTCAAGTGCGAAAAAAGATTTCGTTCGAATTTCTTTGAAATGATTTAATTACTAAAAGAGACTCAATGACATGATTTCAAGGCTAAACAAAGGATAATTTGCTTAAATAGATGAATTGCAAGTTATGCACAAAAGTCTCGTTTAAAGAGCGAAAATAGAATTTGTTCGTAATGCTTTCAAATGATTTGATGACTAGAAAAGACTCAATGACATGATTTTAAGGCCAAAAAGATGCATAGTTTCCTTCAATTCTTGAATTGGAAGTTCTGAATGAAAGTCGTGTTTGTAGCGCGAAAAAATAGAATTCTTTCGAATTACTTTTAATTGATTTAATGACTAGAAAAGACTCAATGACATGATTTTAAGGCTAGACAAACGCATAATTGCCTTCAATAGATCAATTGCATGTCTTGCACAAAAGTCGTGTTTGAAATGCGAAAATAGAATTCGTTTGAATTGATTTCGAATGATTTACTGACTAAAAGTGGCTCAATGACATGATTTTAAGGCTATACAAATGCCTAGTTGCCTTCAAAAGATCCATTCTAAATTATGCACGACAGTATTGGTTCAAGTGCGAAAAAAGATTTCGTTCGAATTTCTTCGAAATGATTTAATTACTAAATGAGACTCAATGACATGATTTTAAGGCTAAACAAAGGATAATTTGCTTAAATAGATCAATTGCAAGTTATGCACAAAAGTCTCGTTTAAAGAGCGAAAATAGAATTTGTTCGTAATGCTTTCAAATGATTTGATGACTAGAAAAGACTCAAAGACGTGATTTTCAGGCCAAAAAGATGCATAGTTTCCTTGAATTCTTGAATTGGAAGTTCTGAATGAAAGTCGTGTTTGTAGCGCGAAAAAATAGAATTCTTTCGAATTACTTTTAATTGATTTAATGACTAGAGAAGACTCAATGACATGATTTTAAGGCTAGACAAACGCATAATTGCCTTCAATAGATCAATTGCATGTCTTGCACAAAAGTCGTGTTTGAAATGCGAAAATAGAATTCGTTTGAATTGATTTCGAACGGTTTACTGACTAAAAGTGGCTCAATGACATGATTTTAAGGCTATACAAATGCCTAGTTGCTTTCAAAAGATCCATTCCAAATTATGCACGAAAGTATTGGTTCAAGTGCGAAAAAAGATTTCGTTCGAATTTCTTCGAAATGATTTAATTACTAAAAGAGACTCAATGACATGATTTCAAGGCTAAACAAAGGATAATTTGCTTAAATAGATCAATTGCAAGTTATGCACAAAAGTCTCGTTTAAAGAGCGAAAATAGAATTTGTTCGTAATGCTTTCAAATGATTTGATGACTAGAAAAGACTCAAAGACATGATTTTAAGGCCAAAAAGATGCATAGTTTCTTTCAATTCTTGAATTGAAAGTTCTGAATGAAAGTCGTGTTTGTAGCGCGAAGAAATAGAATTCTTTCGAATTACTTTTCATTGAGTTAATGACTAGAGAAGACTCAATGACATGATTTTAAGGCTAGACAAACGCATAATTGCCTTCAATAGATCAATTGCATGTCTTGCACAAAAGTCGTGTTTGAAATGCGAAAATAGAATTCGTTTGAATTGATTTCGAATGATTTACTGACTAAAAGTGGCTCAATGACATGATTTTAAGGCTATACAAATGCCTAGTTGCCTTCAAAAGATCCATTCTAAATTATGCACGAAAGTATTGGTTCAAGTGCGAAAAAAGATTTCGTTCGAATTTCTTCGAAATGATTTAATTACTAAAAGAGACTCAATGACATGATTTCAAGGCTAAACAAAGGATAATTTGCTTAAATAGATCAATTGCAAGTTATGCACAAAAGTCTCGTTTAAAGAGCGAAAATAGAATTTGTTCGTAATGCTTTCAAATGATTTGATGACTAGAAAAGACTCAAAGACATGATTTTAAGGCCAAAAAGATGCATAGTTTCTTTGAATTCTTGAATTGAAAGTTCTGAATGAAAGTCGTGTTTGTAGCGCGAAGAAATAGAATTCTTTCGAATTACTTTTCATTGATTTAATGACTAGAGAAGACTCAATGACATGATTTTAAGGCTAGACAAACGCATAATTGCCTTCAATAGATCAATTGCATGTCTTGCACAAAAGTCGTGTTTGAAATGCGAAAATAGAATTCGTTTGAATTGATTTCGAATGATTTACTGACTAAAAGTGGCTCAATGACATGATTTTAAGGCTATACAAATGCTTAGTTGCCTTCAAAAGATCCATTCCAAATTATGCACGAAAGTCATGGTTCAAGTGCGAAAAAAGATTTCGTTCGAATTTCTTTGAAATGATTTAATTACTAAAAGAGACTCAATGACATGATTTTAAGGCTAAACAAAGGATAATTTGCTTAAATAGATCAATTGCAAGTTATGCACAAAAGTCTCGTTTAAAGAGCGAAAATAGAATTTGTTCGTAGTGCTTTCAAATGATTTGATGACTAGAAACGACTCAATGACATGATTTTAAGGCCAAAAAGATGCATAGTTTCCTTCAATTCTTGAATTGGAAGTTCTGAACGAAAGTCGTGTTTGTAGCGCGAAAAAATAGAATTCTTTCGAATGACTTTTAATTGATTTAATGACTAGAGAAGACTCAATGACATGATTTTAAGGCTAAACAAAAACGCATAATTTCCTTCAATAGATCAATTGCATGTTTTGCACAAAAGTCGTCTTTGAAATGCGAAAATAGAATTTGTTTGAATTGATTTCGAATGATTTACTAACTAAAAGTGGCTCAATGACATGATTTTAAGGCTATAAAAATGCCTAGTTTCCTTCAAAAGAGCCATTGCAAATTATGCACGAAAGTATTGGTTCAAGTGCGAAAAAAGATTTCGTTCGAATTTCTTTGAAATGATTTAATTACTAAAAGAGACTCAATGACATGATTTCAAGGCTAAACAAAGGATAATTTGCTTAAATAGATCAATTGCAAGTTATGCACAAAAGTCTCGTTTGAAGAGCGAAAATAGAATTTGTTCGTAATGCTTTCAAATGATTTGATGACTAGAAAAGACTCAATGACATGATTTTAAGGCCAAATAGATGCATAGTTTCCTTCAGTTCTTGAATTGGAAGTTCTGAATGAAAGTCGTGTTTGTAGCGCGAAAAAATAGAATTCTTTCGAATTACTTTTAATTGATTTAATGACTGGAGAAGACTCAATGACATGATTTTAAGGCTAGACAAACGCGTAATTGCCTTCAATAGATCAATTGCATGTCTTGCACAAAAGTCGTGTTTGAAATGTGAAAATAGAATTAGTTTGAATTGATTTCGAATGATTTACAAACTAAAAGTGGCTCAATGACATGATTTTGAGGCTATACAAATGCCTAGTTGCCTTCAAAAGATCCATTCCAAATTATGGACGAAAGTCATGGTTCAAGTGTGAAAAAAGATTTTGTTCGAATTTCTTTGAAATGATTTAATTACTAAAAGAGACTCAATGACATGATTTCAAGGCTAAACAAAGGATAATTTGCTTAAATAGATCAATTGCAAGTTATGCACAAAAGTCTCGTTTAAAGAGCGAAAATAGAATTTGTTCGTAATGCGTTGAAATGATTTGATGACTAGAAAAGACTCAATGACATGATTTTAAGGCCAAAAAGATGCATAGTTTCCTTCAATTCTTGAATTGGAAGTTCTGAATGAAAGTCGTGTTTGTAGCGCGAAAAAATAGAATTCTTTCGAATTACTTTTAATTGATTTAATGACTAGAGAAGACTCAATGACATGATTTTAAGGCTAGACAAACGCATAATTGCCTTCAATAGATCAATTGCATGTGTTGCACAAAAGTCGTGTTTGAAATGCAAAAATGGAATTCGTTTGAATTGATTTCGAATGATTTACTAACTAAAAGTGACTCAATGACATGATTTTAAGGCTATACAAATGCCTAGTTGCCTTGAAAAGATCCATAGCAAATTATGCACGAAAGTATTCGTTCAAGTGCGAAAAAAGATTACGTTCGAATTTCTTTGAAATGATTTTACTACTAAAAGAGACTCAATGACATGATTTCAAGGCTAAACAAAGGCTAATTTGCTTGAATAGATGAATTGCAAGTTATGCACAAAAGTCTCGTCTAAAGAGCAAAAATAGAATTTGTGCGTAATGCTTTCAAATGATTTGATGACTAGAAAAGACTCAATGACATGATTTTAAGGCTAAAAAGATTCATAGTTGCCTTCAATGGTTGAATTGGAAGTTCTAAACGAAAGTCGGGTTTGAAGTGCGAAAAAATAGAATTCTTTCGAATTACTTTTAATTGATTTAATGACTAGAGAAGACTCAATGACATGAGTTTAAGGCTAAACAAACGCATAATTGCCTTCAATAGATCAATTGCATGTCTTGCACAAAAGCCGTGTTTGAAATGCGAAAATATAATTCGTTTGAATTGATTTCGAATGATTTACTAACTAAAAGTGGCTCAATGACATGATTTTAAGGCTATAAAAATGCCTAGTTTCCTTCAAAAGAGCCATTGCAAATTATGCACGAAAGTATTGGTTCAAGTGCGAAAAAAGATTTCGTTCGAATTTCTTTGAAATGATTTAATTACTAAAAGAGACTCAATGACATGATTTCAAGGCTAAACAAAGGATAATTTGCTTAAATAGATCAATTGCAAGTTATGCACAAAAGTCTCGTTTGAAGAGCGAAAATAGAATTTGTTCGTAATGCTTTCAAATGATTTGATGACTAGAAAAGACTCAATGACATGATTTTAAGGCCAAAAAGATGCATAGTTTCCTTCAATTCTTGAATTGGAAGTTCTGAATGAAAGTCGTGTTTGTAGCGCGAAAAAATAGAATTCTTTCGAATTACTTTTAATTGATTTAATGACTGGAGAAGACTCAATGACATGATTTTAAGGCTAGACAAACGCGTAATTGCCTTCAATAGATCAATTGCATGTCTTGCACAAAAGTCGTGTTTGAAATGCGAAAATAGAATTCGTTTGAATTGATTTCGAATGATTTACTGACTAAAAGTGGCTCAATGACATGATTTGAAGGCTATACAAATGCCTAGTTGCCTTCAAAAGATCCATTGCAAATTATGCACGAAAGTATTGGTTCAAGTGCGAAAAAAGATTTCGTTCGAATTTCTTTGAAATGATTTAATTACTAAAAGAGACTCAATGACATGATTTCAAGGCTAAACAAAGGATAATTTGCTTAAATAGATCAATTGCAAGTTATGCACAAAAGTCTCGTTTAAAGAGCGAAAATAGAATTTGTTCGTAATGCGTTGAAATGATTTTGATGACTAGAAAAGACTCAATGACATGATTTTAAGGCCAAAAAGATGCATAGTTTCCTTCAATTCTTGAATTGGAAGTTCTGAATGAAAGTCGTGTTTGTAGCGCGAAAAAATAGAATTCTTTCGAATTACTTTTAATTGATTTAATGACTAGAGAAGACTCAATGACATGATTTTAAGGCTAGACAAACGCATAATTGCCTTCAATAGATCAATTGCATGTGTTGCACAAAAGTCGTGTTTGAAATGCAAAAATGGAATTCGTTTGAATTGATTTCGAATGATTTACTGACTAAAAGTGACTCAATGACATGATTTTAAGGCTATACAAATGCCTAGTTGCCTTGAAAAGATCCATAGCAAATTATGCACGAAAGTATTCATTCAAGTGCGAAAAAAGATTACGTTCGAATTTCTTTGAAATGATTTTACTACTAAAAGAGACTCAATGACATGATTTCAAGGCTAAACAAAGGCTAATTTGCTTGAATAGATCAATTGCAAGTTATGCACAAAAGTCTCGTCTAAAGAGCAAAAATAGAATTTGTGCGTAATGCTTTCAAATGATTTGATGACTAGAAAAGACTCAATGACATGATTTTAAGGCTAAAAAGATTCATAGTTGCCTTCAATGGTTGAATTGGAAGTTCTAAACGAAAGTCGGGTTTGAAGTGCGAAAAAATAGAATTCTTTCGAATTACTTTTAATTGATTTAATGACTAGAGAAGACTCAATGACATGAGTTTAAGGCTAAACAAACGCATAATTGCCTTCAATAGATCAATTGCATGTCTTGCACAAAAGCCGTGTTTGAAATGCGAAAATAGAATTCGTTTGAATTGATTTCGAATGATTTACTAACTAAAAGTGGCTCAATGACATGATTTTAAGGCTATAAAAATGCCTAGTTTCCTTCAAAAGAGCCATTGCAAATTATGCACGAAAGTATTGGTTCAAGTGCGAAAAAAGATTTCGTTCGAATTTCTTTGAAATGATTTAATTACTAAAAGAGACTCAATGACATGATTTCAAGGCTAAACAAAGGATAATTTGCTTAAATAGATCAATTGCAAGTTATGCACAAAAGTCTCGTTTGAAGAGCGAAAATAGAATTTGTTCGTAATGGTTTCAAATGATTTGATGACTAGAAAAGACTCAATGACATGATTTTAAGGCCAAATAGATGCATAGTTTCCTTCAATTCTTGAATTGGAAGTTCTGAATGAAAGTCGTGTTTGTAGCGCGAAAAAATAGAATTCTTTCGAATTACTTTTAATTGATTTAATGACTGGAGAAGACTCAATGACATGATTTTAAGGCTAGACAAACGCGTAATTGCCTTCAATAGATCAATTGCATGTCTTGCACAAAAGTCGTGTTTGAAATGTGAAAATAGAATTAGTTTGAATTGATTTCGAATGATTTACAAACTAAAAGTGGCTCAATGACATGATTTTGAGGCTATACAAATGCCTAGTTGCCTTCAAAAGATCCATTCCAAATTATGGACGAAAGTCATGGTTCAAGTCCGAAAAAAGATTTCGTTCGAATTTCTTCGAAATGATTTAATTACTAAAAGAGACTCAATGACATGATTTCAAGGCTAAACAAAGGATAATTTGCTTAAATAGATCAATTGCAAGTTATGCACAAAAGTCTCGTTTAAAGAGCGAAAATAGAATTTGTTCGTAATGCTTTCAAATGATTTGATGACTAGAAAAGACTCAATGACATGATTTTAAGGCCAAAAAGATGCATAGTTTCCTTCAATTCTTGAATTGGAAGTTCTGAATGAAAGGCGTGTTTGTAGCGCGAAAAAATAGAATTCTTTCGAATTACTTTTAATTGATTTAATGACTAGAGAAGACTCAATGACATGATTTTAAGGCTAGACAAACGCATAATTGCCTTCAATAGATCAATTGCATGTGTTGCACAAAAGTCGTGTTTGAAATGCAAAAATGGAATTCGTTTGAATTGATTTCGAATGATTTACTGACTAAAAGTGACTCAATGACATGATTTTAAGGCTATACAAATGCCTAGTTGCCTTGAAAAGATCCATAGCAAATTATGCACGAAAGTATTCGTTCAAGTGCGAAAAAAGATTACGTTCGAATTTCTTTGAAATGATTTTACTACTAAAAGAGACTCAATGACATGATTTCAAGGCTAAACAAAGGCTAATTTGCTTGAATAGATCAATTGCAAGTTATGCACAAAAGTCTCGTCTAAAGAGCAAAAATAGAATTTGTGCGTAATGCTTTCAAATTATTTGATGACTAGAAAAGACTCAATGACATGATTTTAAGGCTAAAAAGATTCATAGTTGCCTTCAATGGTTGAATTGGAAGTTCTAAACGAAAGTCGGGTTTGAAGTGCGAAAAAATAGAATTCTTTCGAATTACTTTTAATTGATTTAATGACTAGAGAAGACTCAATGACATGAGTTTAAGGCTAAACAAACGCATAATTGCCTTCAATAGATCAATTGCATGTCTTGCACAAAAGTCGTGTTTGAAATGCGAAAATAGAATTCGTTTGAATTGATTTCGAATGATTTACTGACTAAAAGTGGCTCAATGACATGATTTGAAGGCTATACAAATGCCTAGTTGCCTTCAAAAGATCCATTGCAAATTATGCACGAAAGTATTGGTTCAAGTGCGAAAAAAGATTTCGTTCGAATTTCTTTGAAATGATTTAATTACTAAAAGAGACTCAATGACATGATTTCAAGGCTAAACAAAGAATAATTTGCTTAAATAGATCAATTGCAAGTTATCCACAAAAGTCTCGTTTAAAGAGCGAAAATAGAATTTGTTCGTAATGCGTTGAAATGATTTGATGACTAGAAAAGACTCAATGACATGATTTTAAGGCCAAAAAGATGCATAGTTTCCTTCAATTCTTGAATTGGAAGTTCTGAATGAAAGTCGTGTTTGTAGCGCGAAAAAATAGAATTCTTTCGAATTACTTTTAATTGATTTAATGACTAGAGAAGACTCAATGACATGATTTTAAGGCTAGACAAACGCATAATTGCCTTCAATAGATCAATTGCATGTCTTGCACAAAAGTCGTGTTTGAAATGCGAAAATAGAATTCGTTTGAATTGATTTCGAACGGTTTACTGACTAAAAGTGGCTCGATGACATGATTTTAAGGCTATACAAATGCCTAGTTGCCTTCAAAAGATCCATTCCAAATTATGCACGAAAGTATTGGTTCAAGTGCGAAAAAAGATTTCGTTCGAATTTCTTTGAAATGATTTAATTACTAAAAGAGACTCAGTGACATGATTTCAAGGCTAAACAAAGAATAATTTGCTTAAATAGATCAATTGCAAGTTATGCACAACAGTCTCGTTTAAAGAGCGAAAATAGAATTTGTTCGTAATACTTTGAAATGATTTGAAGACTAGAAAAGACTCAATGACATGATTTTAAGGCTAAAAAGATGCATAATTGCCTTCAATTGTTGAATTGGAAGTTCTGAACGAAAGTCATGTTTGAAGTGCGAAAAAATGGAATTCTTTCGAATTACCTTTAGTTGATTTAGTGACTAGAGAAGACTCAATGACATGATTTTAAGGCTAAACAAACACATAATTGCCTTCAATAGATCAATTGCATGTTTTGCACAAAAGTCGTGTTTGAAATGCAAAAATAGAATTCGTTTGAATTGATTTCGAATGATTTACTGACTAAAAGTGACTCAATGACATGATTTTAAGGCTATACAAACGCCTAGTTGCCTTCAAAAGATCCATTGCAAATTATGCACGAAAGTATTCGTTCAAGTGCGAAAAAAGATTACGTTCGAAATTCTTTGAAATGATTTAATTACTAAAAGAGACTCAATGACATGATTTCAAGGCTAAACAAAGGCTAATTTGCTTGAATAGATCAATTGCAAGTTATGCACAAAAGTCTCGTCTAAAGAGCAAAAATAGAATTTGTGCGTAATGCTTTCAAATGATTTGATGACTAGAAAAGACTCAATGACATGATTTTAAGGCTAAAAAGATTCATAGTTGCCTTCAATGGTTGAATTGGAAGTTCTGAACGAAGGTCGTGTTTGAAGTGCCAAAAAATAGAATTCTTTCGAATTACTTTTAATTGATTTAATGACTAGAGAAGACTCAATGACATGAGTTTAAGGCTAAACAAACGCATAATTGCCTTCAATAGATCAATTGCATGTCTTGCACAAAAGTCATGTTTGAAATGCGAAAATAGAATTCGTTTGAATTGATTTCGAATGATTTACTGACTAAAAGTGGCTCAATGACATGATTTTAAGGCTATACAAATGCCTAGTTGCCTTCAAAAGATCCATTGTAAATTATGCACGAAAGTATTGGTTCAAGTGCGAAAAAAGATTTCGTTCGAATTTCTTTCAAATGATTTAAGTACTAAAAGAGACTCAATGACATGATTTCAAGGCTAAACAAAGGCTAATTTGCTTGAATAGATCAATTGCAAGTTATGCACAAATGTCTCGTTTAAAGAGCAAAAATAGAATTTGTGCGTAATGCTTTCAAATGATTTGATGACTAGAAAAGACTCAATGACATGATTTTAAGGCTAAAAAGATTCATAGTTGCCCTCAATGGTTGAATTGGAAGTTGTGAACGAAAGTCATGTTTGAAGTGCGAAAAAATAGAATTCTTTCGAATTCCTTTTAATTGATTTAATGACTAGAGAAGACTCAATGACATGAGTTTAAGGCTAAACAAACGCATAATTGCCTTCAATAGATCAATTGCATGTCTTGCACAAAAGTCGTGTTTGAAATGCGAAAATAGAATTCGTTTGAATTGATTTCGAATGATTTACTGACTAAAAGTGGCTCAATGACTTGATTTTAAGGCTATACAAATGCCTAGTTACCTTCAAAAGATCCATTGCAAATTATGCATGAAAGTATTGGTTCAAGTGCAAAAAAAGATTTCGTTCGAATTTCTTTGAAGTGATTTAATTACTAAAAGAGACTCAATGACATGATTTCAAGGCTAAATAAAGGATAATTTGCTTAAATAGATCAATTGCAAGTTATGCACAAAAGTCTTGTTTAAAGAGCGAAAATAGAATTTGTTCGTAATGCTTTCAAATGATTTGATGACTAGAAAAGACTCAATGACATGATTTTAAGGCCAAAAAGATGCATAGTTTCCTTCAATTCTTGAATTGGAAGTTCTGAATGAAAGTCGTGTTTGTAGCGCGAAAAAATAGAATTCTTTCGAATTACTTTTAATTGATTTAATGACTAGAGAAGACTCAATGACATGATTTTAAGGCTAGACAAACGCATAATTGCCTTCAATAGATCAATTGCATGTCTTGCACAAAAGTCGTGTTTGAAATGCGAAAATAGAATTCGTTTGAATTGATTTCGAATGATTTACTGACTAAAAGTGGCTCAATGACATGATTTTAAGGCTATACAAATGCCTAGTTGCCTTCAAAAGATCCATTCCAAATTATGCACGAAAGTCATGGTTCAAGTGCGAAAAAAGATTTCGTTCGAATTTCTTTGAAATGATTTAATTACTAAAAGAGACTCAATGACATGATTTCAAGGCTAAAGAAAGGCTAATTTGCTTGAATAGATGAATTGCAAGTTATGCACAAATGTCTCGTTTAAAGAGCAAAAATAAAATTTGTGCGTAATGCTTTCAAATGATTTGATTACTAGAAAAGACTCAATGACATGATTTTAAGGCAAAAATGATTCATAGTTGCCTTCAATGGTTGAATTGGAAGTTCTGAACGAAAGTCGTGTTTGAAGTGCGAAAAAATAGAATTCTTTCGAATTACTTTTAATTGATTTAATGACTAGAGAAGACTCACTGACATGAGTTTAAGGCTAAACAAACGCATAATTGCCTTCAATAGATCAATTGCATGTCTTGCACAAAAGTCGTGTTTGAAATGCGAAAATAGAATTCGTTTGAATTGATTTCGAATGATTTACTGACTAAAAGTGGCTCAATGACTTGATTTTAAGGCTATACAAATGCCTAGTTACCTTCAAAAGATCCATTGCAAATTATGCATGAAAGTATTGGTTCAAGTGCGAAAAAAGATTTCGTTCGAATTTCTTTGAAATGATTTAATTACTAAAAGAGACTCAATGACATGATTTCAAGGCTAAACAAAGGATGATTTGCTTAAATAGATCAATTGCAAGTTATGCACAAAAGTCTCGTTTAAAGAGCGAAAATAGAATTTGTTCGTAATGCTTTCAAATGATTTGATGACTAGAAAAGACTCAATGACATGATTTTAAGGCCAAAAAGATGCATAGTTTCCTTCAATTCTTGAATTGGAAGTTCTGAATGAAAGTCGTGTTTGTAGCGCGAAAAAATAGAATTCTTTCGAATTACTTTTAATTGATTTAATGACTAGAGAAGACTCAATGACATGATTTTAAGGCTAGACAAACGCATAATTGCCTTCAATAGATCAATTGCATGTCTTGCACAAAAGTCGTGTTTGAAATGCGAAAATAGAATTCGTTTGAATTGATTTCGAATGATTTACTGACTAAAAGTGGCTCAATGACATGATTTTAAGGCTATACAAATGCCTAGTTGCCTTCAAAAGATCCATTCTAAATTATGCACGAAAGTATTGGTTCAAGTGCGAAAAAAGATTTCGTTCGAATTTCTTCGAAATGATTTAATTACTAAAAGAGACTCAATGACATGATTTCAAGGCTAAACAAAGGATAATTTGCTTAAATAGATCAATTGCAAGTTATGCACAAAAGTCTCGTTTAAAGAGCAAAAATAGAATTTGTTCGTAATGCTTTCAAATGATTTGATGACTAGAAAAGACTCAAAGACATGATTTTAAGGCCAAAAAGATGCATAGTTTCTTTCAATTCTTGAATTGAAAGTTCTGAATGAAAGTCGTGTTTGTAGCGCGAAGAAATAGAATTCTTTCGAATTACTTTTCATTGATTTAATGACTAGAGAAGACTCAATGACATGATATTAAGGCTAGACAAACGCATAATTGCCTTCAATAGATCAATTGCATGTCTTGCACAAAAGTCGTGTTTGAAATGCTAAAATAGAATTCGTTTGAATTGATTTCGAATGATTTACTGACTAAAAGTGGCTCAATGACATGATTTTAAGGCTATACAAATGCCTAGTTGCCTTCAAAAGATCCATTCCAAATTATGCACGAAAGTATTGGTTCAAGTGCGAAAAAAGATTTCGTTCGAATTTCTTTGAAATGATTTAATTACTAAAAGAGACTCAATGACATGATTTCAAGGCTAAACAAAGGCTAATTTGCTTGAATAGATGAATTGCAAGTTATGCACAAATGTCTCGTTTAAAGAGCAAAAATAGAATTTGTGCGTAATGCTTTCAAATGATTTGATTACTAGAAAAGACTCAATGACATGATTTTAAGGCTAAAAAGATTCATAGTTGCCTTCAATGGTTGAATTGGAAGTTCTGAACGAAAGTCGTGTTTGAAGTGCGAAAAAATAGAATTCTTTCGAATTACTTTTAATTGATTTAATGACTAGAGAAGACTCAATGACATGAGTTTAAGGCTAAACAAATGCATAATTGCCTTCAATAGATCAATTGCATGTCTTGCACAAAAGTCGTGTTTGAAATGCGAAAATAGAATTCGTTTGAATTGATTTCGAATGATTTACTGACTAAAAGTGGCTCAATGACATGATTTTAAGGCTATACAAATGCCTAGTTGCCTTCAAAAGATCCATTCCAAATTATGCACGAAAGTCATGGTTCAAGTGCGAAAAAAGATTTCGTTCGAATTTCTTTGAAATGATTTAATTACTAAAAGAGACTCAATGACATGATTTCAAGGCTAAAGAAAGGCTAATTTGCTTGAATAGATGAATTGCAAGTTAGGCACAAATGTCTCGTTTAAAGAGCAAAAATAGAATTTGTGCGTAATGCTTTCAAATGATTTGATTACTAGAAAAGACTCAATGACATGATTTTAAGGCTAAAATGATTCATAGTTGCCTTCAATGGTTGAATTGGAAGTTCTGAACGAAAGTCGTGTTTGAAGTGCGAAAAAATAGAATTCTTTCGAATTACTTTTAATTGATTTAATGACTAGAGAAGACTCAATGACATGAGTTTAAGGCTAAACAAACGCATAATTGCCTTCGATAGATCAATTGCATGTCTTGCACAAAAGTCGTGTTTGAAATGCGAAAATAGAATTCGTTTGAATTGATTTCGAATGATTTACTGACTAAAAGTGGCTCAATGACTTGATTTTAAGGCTATACAAATGCCTAGTTACCTTCAAAAGATCCATTGCAAATTATGCATGAAAGTATTGGTTCAAGTGCGAAAAAAGATTTCGTTCGAATTTCTTTGAAATCATTTAATTACTAAAAGAGACTCAATGACATGATTTCAAGGCTAAACAAAGGATAATTTGCTTAAATAGATCAATTGCAAGTTATGCACAAAAGTCTCGTTTAAAGAGCGAAAATAGAATTTGTTCGTAATGCTTTCAAATGATTTGATGACTAGAAAAGACTCAATGACATGATTTTAAGGCCAAAAAGATGCATAGTTTCCTTCAATTCTTGAATTGGAAGTTCTGAATGAAAGTCGTGTTTGTAGCGCGAAAAAATAGAATTCTTTCGAATTACTTTTAATTGATTTAATGACTAGAGAAGACTCAATGACATGATTTTAAGGCTAGACAAACGCATAATTGCCTTCAATAGATCAATTACATGTCTTGCACAAAAGTCGTGTTTGAAATGCGAAAATAGAATTCGTTTGAATTGATTTCGAATGATTTACTGACTAAAAGTGGCTCAATGACATGATTTTAAGGCTATACAAATGCCTAGTTGCCTTCAAAAGATCCATTCCAAATTATGCACGAAAGTCATGGTTCAAGTGCGAAAAAAGATTTCGTTCGAATTTCTTTGAAATGATTTAATTACTAAAAGAGACTCAATGACATGATTTCAAGGCTAAAGAAAGGCTAATTTGCTTGAATAGATGAATTGCAAGTTATGCACAAATGTCTCGTTTAAAGAGCAAAAATAGAATTTGTGCGTAATGCTTTCAAATGATTTGATTACTAGAAAAGACTCAATGACATGATTTTAAGGCAAAAATGATTCATAGTTGCCTTCAATGGTTGAATTGGAAGTTCTAAACGAAAGTCGTGTTTGAAGTGCGAAAAAATAGAATTCTTTCGAATTACTTTTAATTGATTTAATGACTAGAGAAGACTCAATGACATGAGTTTAAGGCTAAACAAACGCATAATTGCCTTCAATAGATCAATTGCATGTCTTGCACAAAAGTCGTGTTTGAAATGCGAAAATAGAATTCGTTTGAATTGATTTCGAATGATTTACTGACTAAAAGTGGCTCAATGACTTGATTTTAAGGCTATACAAATGCCTAGTTACCTTCAAAAGATCCATTGCAAATTATGCATGAAAGTATTGGTTCAAGTGCGAAAAAAGATTTCGTTCGAATTTCTTTGAAATCATTTAATTACTAAAAGAGACTCAATGACATGATTTCAAGGCTAAACAAAGGATAATTTGCTTAAATAGATCAATTGCAAGTTATGCACAAAAGTCTCGTTTAAAGAGCGAAAATAGAATTTGTTCGTAATGCTTTCAAATGATTTGATGACTAGAAAAGACTCAATGACATGATTTTAAGGCCAAAAAGATGCATAGTTTCCTTCAATTCTTGAATTGGAAGTTCTGAATGAAAGTCGTGTTTGTAGCGCGAAAAAATAGAATTCTTTCGAATTACTTTTAATTGATTTAATGACTAGAGAAGACTCAATGACATGATTTTAAGGCTAGACAAACGCATAATTGCCTTCAATAGATCAATTGCATGTCTTGCACAAAAGTCGTGTTTGAAATGCGAAAATAGAATTCGTTTGAATTGATTTCGAATGATTTACTGACTAAAAGTGGCTCAATGACATGATTTTAAGGCTATACAAATGCCTAGTTGCCTTCAAAAGATCCATTCTAAATTATGCATGAAAGTATTGGTTCAAGTGCGAAAAAAGATTTCGTTCGAATATCTTTGAAATCATTTAATTACTAAAAGAGACTCGATGACATGATTTCAAGGCTAAACAAAGGATAATTTGCTTAAATAGATCAATTGCAAGTTATGCACAAAAGTCTCGTTTAAAGAGCGAAAATTGAATTTGTTCGTAATGCTTTCAAATGATTTGATGACTAGAAAAGACTCAAAGACATGATTTTAAGGCCAAAAAGATGCATAGTTTCTTTCAATTCTTGAATTGAAAGTTCTGAATGAAAGTCGTGTTTGTAGCGCGAAGAAATAGAATTCTTTCGAATTCCTTTTCATTGATTTAATGACTAGAGAAGACTCAATGACATGATTTTAAGGCTAGACAAACGCATAATTGCCTTCAATAGATCAATTGCATGTCTTGCACAAAAGTCGTGTTTGAAATGCGAAAATAGAATTCGTTTGAATTGATTTCGAATGATTTACTGACTAAAAGTGGCTCAATGACATGATTTTAAGGCTATACAAATGCCTAGTTGCCTTCAAAAGATCCATTCTAAATTATGCACGAAAGTATTGGTTCAAGTGCGAAAAAAGATTTCGTTCGAATTTCTTCGAAATGATTTAATTACTAAAAGAGACTCAATGACATGATTTCAAGGCTAAACAAAGGATAATTTGCTTAAATAGATCAATTGCAAGTTATGCACAAAAGTCTCGTTTAAAGAGCGAAAATAGAATTTGTTCGTAATGCTTTCAAATGATTTGATGACTAGAAAAGACTCAAAGACATGATTTTAAGGCCAAAAAGATGCATAGTTTCTTTCAATTCTTGAATTGAAAGTTCTGAATGAAAGTCGTGTTTGTAGCGCGAAGAAATAGAATTCTTTCGAATTACTTTTCATTGATTTAATGACTAGAGAAGACTCAATGACATGATTTTAAGGCTAGACAAACGCATAATTGCCTTCAATAGATCAATTGCATGTCTTGCACAAAAGTCGTGTTTGAAATGCGAAAATAGAATTCGTTTGAATTGATTTCGAATGATTTACTGACTAAAAGTGGCTCAATGACATGATTTGAAGGCTATACAAATGCCTAGTTGCCTTCAAAAGATCCATTCCAAATTATGCACGAAAGTCATGGTTCAAGTGCGAAAAAAGATTTCGTTCGAATTTCTTTGAAATGATTTAATTACTAAAAGAGACTCAATGACATGATTTCAAGGCTACAGAAAGGCTAATTTGCTTGAATAGATGAATTGCAAGTTATGCACAAATGTCTCGTTTAAAGAGTAAAAATAGAATTTGTGCGTAATGCTTTCAAATGATTTGATTACTAGAAAAGACTCAATGACATGATTTTAAGGCAAAAATGATTCATAGTTGCCTTCAATGGTTGAATTGGAAGTTCTGAACGAAAGTCGTGTTTGAAGTGCGAAAAAATAGAATTCTTTCGAATTACTTTTAATTGATTTAATGACTAGAGAAGACTCAATGACATGAGTTTAAGGCTAAACAAACGCATAATTGCCTTCAATAGATCAATTGCATGTCTTGCACAAAAGTCGTGTTTGAAATGCGAAAATAGAATTCGTTTGAATTGATTTCGAATGATTTACTGACTAAAAGTGGCTAAATGACTTGATTTTAAGGCTATACAAATGCCTAGTTACCTTCAAAAGATCCATTGCAAATTATGCATGAAAGTATTGGTTCAAGTGCGAAAAAAGATTTCGTTCGAATTTCTTTGAAATGATTTAATTACTAAAAGAGACTCAATGACATGATTTCAAGGCTAAACAAAGGATAATTTGCTTAAATAGATCAATTGCAAGTTATGCACAAAAGTCTCGTTTAAAGAGCGAAAATAGAATTTGTTCGTAATGCTTTCAAATGATTTGATGACTAGAAAAGACTCAAAGACATGATTTTGAGGCCAAAAAGATGCATAGTTTCCTTCAATTCATGAACTGGAAGTTCTGAATGAAAGTCGTGTTTGTAGCGCGAAAAAATAGAATTCTTTCGAATTACTTTTAATTGATTTAATGACTAGAGAAGACTCAATGACATGATTTTAAGGCTAGACAAACGCATAATTGCCTTCAATAGATCAATTGCATGTCTTACACAAAAGTCGTGTTTGAAATGCGAAAATAGAATTCGTTTGAATTGATTTCGAATGATTTACTGACTAAAAGTGGCTCAATGACATGATTTTAAGGCTATACAAATGCCTAGTTGCCTTCAAAAGATCCATTCCAAATTATGCACGAAAGTATTGGTTCAAGTGCGAAAAAAGATTTCGTTCAAATTTCTTTGAAATGATTTAATTACTAAAAGAGACTCAATGACATGATTTCAAGGCTAAACAAAGGCTAATTTGCTTGAATAGATGAATTGCAAGTTATGCACAAATGTCTCGTTTAAAGAGCAAAAATAGAATTTGTGCGTAATGCTTTCAAATGATTTGATTACTAGAAAAGACTCGATGACATGATTTTAAGGCTAAAAAGATTCATAGTTGCCTTCAATGGTTGAATTGGAAGTTCTGAACGAAAGTTGTGTTTGAAGTGCGAAAAAATAGAATTCTTTCGAATTACTTTTAATTGATTTAATGACTAGAGAAGACTCAATGACATGAGTTTAAGGCTAAACAAACGCATAATTGCCTTCAATAGATCAATTGCATGTCTTGCACAAAAGTCGTGTTTGAAATGCGAAAATAGAATTCGTTTGAATTGATTTCGAACGATTTACTGACTAAAAGTGGCTCAATGACATGATTTTAAGGCTATACAAATGCCTAGTTGCCTTCAAAAGATCCATTCCAAATTATGCACGAAAGTCATGGTTCAAGTGCGAAAAAAGATTTCGTTCGAATTTCTTTGAAATGATATAATTACTAAAAGAGACTCAATGACATGATTTCAAGGCTAAAGAAAGGCTAATTTGCTTGAATAGATGAATTGCAAGTTATGCACAAATGTCTCGTTTAAAGAGCAAAAATAGAATTTGTGCGTAATGCTTTCAAATGATTTGATTACTAGAAAAGACTCAATGACATGATTTTAAGGCTAAAATGATTCATAGTTGCCTTCAATGGTTGAATTGGAAGTTCTGAACGAAAGTCGTGTTTGAAGTGCGAAAAAATAGAATTCTTTCGAATTACTTTTAATTGATTTAATGACTAGAGAAGACTCAATGACATGAGTTCAAGGCTAAACAAACGCATAATTGCCTTCAATAGATCAATTGCATGTCTTGCACAAAAGTCGTGTTTGAAATGCGGAAATAGAATTCGTTTGAATTGATTTCGAATGATTTACTGACTAAAAGTGGCTCAATGACTTGATTTTAAGGCTATACAAATGCCTAGTTACCTTCAAAAGATCCATTGCAAATTACGTATGAAAGTATTGGTTCAAGTGCGAAAAAAGATTTCGTTCGAATTTCTTTGAAATGAGTTAATTACTAAAAGAGACTCAATGACATGATTTTAAGGCTAAACAAAGGATAATTTGCTTAAATAGATGAATTGCAAGTTATGCACAAAAGTCTCGTTTAAAGAGCGAAAATAGAATTTGTTCGTAATGCTTTCAAATGATTTGATGACTAGAAAAGACTCAATGACATGATTTTAAGGCCAAAAAGATGCATAGTTTCCTTCAATTCTTGAATTGGAAGTTCTGAATGAAAGTCGTGTTTGTAGCGCGAAAAAATAGAATTCTTTCGAATTACTTTTAATTGACTTAATGACTAGAAAAGACTCAATGACATGATTTTAAGGCTAGACAAACGCATAATTGCCTTCAATAGATCAATTGCATGTCTTGCACAAAAGTCGTGTTTGAAATGCGAAAATAGAATTCGTTTGAATTGATTTCGAATGATTTACTGACTAAAAGTGGCTCAATGACATGATTTTAAGGCTATACAAATGCGTAGTTGCCTTCAAAAGATCCATTCTAAATTATGCACGACAGTATTGGTTCAAGTGCGAAAAAAGATTTCGTTCGAATTTCTTCGAAATGATTTAATTACTAAATGAGACTCAATCACATGATTTTAAGGCTAAACAAATGATAATTTGCTTAAATAGATCAATTGCAAGTTATGCACAAAAGTCTCGTTTAAAGAGCGAAAATAGAATTTGTTCGTAATGCTTTCAAATGATTTGATGACTAGAAAAGACTCAAAGACGTGATTTTCAGGCCAAAAAGATGCATAGTTTCCTTCAATTCTTGAATTGGAAGTTCTGAATGAAAGTCGTGTTTGTAGCGCGAAAAAATAGAATTCTTTCGAATTACTTTTAATTGATTTAATGACTAGAGAAGACTCAATGACATGATTTTAAGGCTAGACAAACGCATAATTGCCTTCAATAGATCAATTGCATGTCTTGCACAAAAGTCGTGTTTGAAATGCGAAAATAGAATTCGTTTGAATTGATTTCGAACGGTTTACTGACTAAAAGTGGCTCAATGACATGATTTTAAGGCTATACAAATGCCTAGTTGCCTTCAAAAGATCCATTCCAAATTATGCACGAAAGTATTGGTTCAAGTGCGAAAAAAGATTTCGTTCGAATTTCTTCGAAATGATTTAATTACTAAAAGAGACTCAATGACATGATTTCAAGGCTAAACAAAGGATAATTTGCTTAAATAGATCAATTGCAAGTTATGCACAAAAGTCTCGTTTAAAGAGCGAAAATAGAATTTGTTCGTAATGCTTTCAAATGATTTGATGACTAGAAAAGACTCAAAGACATGATTTTAAGGCCAAAAAGATGCATAGTTTCCTTCAATTCTTGAATTGGAAGTTCTGAATAAAAGTCGTGTTTGTAGCGCGAAAAAATAGAATTCTTTCGAATTACTTTTAATTGATTTAATGACTAGAGAAGACTCAATGACATGAGTTTAAGGCTAAACAAACGCATAATTGCCTTCAATAGATCAATTGCATGTCTTGCACAAAAGTCGTGTTTGAAATGCGAAAATAGAATTCGTTTGAATTGATTTCGAACGGTTTACTGACTAAAAGTGGCTCAATGACATGATTTTAAGGCTATACAAATGCCTAGTTGCCTTCAAAAGATCCATTCCAAATTATGCACGAAAGTCATGGTTCAAGTGCGAAAAAAGATTTCGTTCGAATTTCTTTGAAATGATTTAATTACTAAAAGAGACTCAATGACATGATTTCAAGGCTAAAGAAAGGCTAATTTGCTTGAATAGATGAATTGCAAGTTATGCACAAATGTCTCGTTTAAAGAGCAAAAATAGAATTTGTGCGTAATGCTTTCAAATGATTTGATTACTAGAAAAGACTCAATGACATGATTTTAAGGCTAAAATGATTCATAGTTGCCTTCAATGGTTGAATTGGAAGTTCTGAACGAAAGTCGTGTTTGAAGTGCGAAAAAATAGAATTCTTTCGAATTACTTTTAATTGATTTAATGACTAGAGAAGACTCAATGACATGAGTTCAAGGCTAAACAAACACATAATTGCCTTCAATAGATCAATTGCATGTCTTGCACAAAAGTCGTGTTTGAAATGCGAAAATAGAATTCGTTTGAATTGATTTCGAATGATTTACTGACTAAAAGTGGCTCAATGACTTGATTTTAAGGCTATACAAATGCCTAGTTACCTTCAAAAGATCCATTGCAAATTATGCATGAAAGTATTGGTTCAAGTGCGAAAAAAGATTTCGTTCGAATTTCTTTGAAATCATTTAATTACTAAAAGAGACTCAATGACATGATTTCAAGGCTAAACAAAGGATAATTTGCTTAAATAGATCAATTGCAAGTTATGCACAAAAGTCTCGTTTAAAGAGCGAAAATAGAATTTGTTCGTAATGCTTTCAAATGATTTGATGACTAGAAAAGACTCAATGACATGATTTTAAGGCCAAAAAGATGCATAGTTTCCTTCAATTCTTGAATTGAAAGTTCTGAATGAAAGTCGTGTTTGTAGCGCGAAAAAATAGAATTCTTTCGAATTACTTTTAATTGATTTAATGACTAGAGAAGACTCAATGACATAATTTTAAGGCTAGACAAACGCATAATTGCCTTCAATAGATCAATTGCATGTCTTGCACAAAAGTCGTGTTTGAAATGCGAAAATAGAATTCGTTAGAATTGATTTCGAATGATTTACTGACTAAAAGTGGCTCAATGACATGATTTTAAGGCTATACAAATGCCTAGTTGCCTTCAAAAGATCCATTCCAAATTATGCACGAAAGTATTGGTTCAAGTGCGAAAAAAGATTTCGTTCGAATTTCTTTGAAATGATATAATTACTAAAAGAGACTCAATGACATGATTTCAAGGCTAAACAAAGGCTAATTTGCTTGAATAGATGAATTGCAAGTTATGCACAAATGTCTCGTTTAAAGAGCAAAAATAGAATTTGTGCGTAATGCTTTCAAATGATTTGATTAGTAGAAAAGACTCAATGACATGATTTTAAGGCTAAAAAGATTCATAGTTGCCTTCAATGGTTGAATTGGAAGTTCTGAACGAAAGTCGTGTTTGAAGTGCGAAAAAATAGAATTCTTTCGAATTACTTTTAATTGATTTAATGACTAGAGAAGACTCAATGACATGAGTTTAAGGCTAAACAAACGCATAATTGCCTTCAATAGATCAATTGCATGTCTTGCACAAAAGCCGTGTTTGAAATGCGAAAATAGAATTCGTTTGAATTGATTTCGAATGATTTACTGACTAAAAGTGGCTCAATGACATGATTTTAAGGCTATACAAATGCCTAGTTGCCTTCAAAAGATCCATTCTAAATTATGCACGAAAGTATTGGTTCAAGTGCGAAAAAAGATTTCGTTCGAATTTCTTCGAAATGATTTAATTACTAAAAGAGACTCAATGACATGATTTCAAGGCTAAACAAAGGATAATTTGCTTAAATAGATCAATTGCAGGTTATGCACAAACGTCTCGTTTAAAGAGCGAAAATAGAATTTGTTCGTAATGCTTTCAAATGATTTGATGACTAGAAAAGACTCACTGACATGATTTTAAGGCCAAAAAGATGCATAGTTTCCTTCAATTCTTGAATTGGAAGTTCTGAATGAAAGTCGTGTTTGTAGCGCGAAAAAATAGAATTCTTTCGAATTACTTTTAATTGATTTAATGACTAGAGAAGACTCAATGACATGATTTTAAGGCTAGACAAACGCATAATTGCCTTCAATAGATCAATTGCATGTCTTGCACAAAAGTCGTGTTTGAAATGCGAAAATAGAATTCGTTTGAATTGATTTCGAATGATTTACTGACTAAAAGTGGCTCAATGACATGATTTTAAGGCTATACAAATGCCTAGCTGCCTTCAAAAGATCCATTCCAAATTATGCACGAAAGTATTGGTTCAAGTGCGAAAAAAGATTTCGTTCGAATTTCTTCGAAATGATTTAATTACTAAAAGAGACTCAATGACATGATTTCAAGGCTAAAAAACAAAGGATAATTTGCTTAAATAGATCAATTGCAAGTTATGCACAAAAGTCTCGTTTAAAGAGCGAAAATAGAATTTGTTCGTAATGCTTTCAAATGATTTGATGACTAGAAAAGACTCAATGACATGATTTTAAGGCTAAAAAGATGCATAGTTGCCTTCAATGGTTGAATTGGAAGTTCTGAATGAACGTCGTGTTTGAAGTGCGAAAAAATAGAATTCTTTCGAATTACTTTCAATTGATTTAATGACTAGAGAAGACTCAATGACATGATTTTAAGGCTAAACAAATGCATAATTGTCTTCAATAGATCAATTGCATGTTTTGCACAAAAGTCGTGTTTGAAATGCGAAAATAGAATTCGTTGGAATTGATTTTGGAATGATTTATTGACTAAAAGTGACTCAATTACATGATTTTAAGCCTATAAAAAATGCCTAGTTGCCTTCAAAAGATCCATTGCAAATTATGCACGAAAGTCGTGGTTCAAGTGCAAAAATAAATTTCGTTCCATTTGCTTCGAAATAATTTAATTACTAGAAGAGACTCAATGACGTGATTTGAAGGCTAAACAATGGATAATCTGCTTGAATAGATCAATTGCAAGTTATGCACAAAAGTCTCGTTTAAAGAGTGGAAATAGAATTTGTTCGTAATGCTTTCAAATGATTTGATGACTAGAAAAGACTCAATGACATGATTTTAAGGCTAAAAAGATGCATAGTTGCCTTCAATGGTTGAATTGGAAGTTCTGAATGAAAGTCGTGTTTGAAGTGCGAAAAAATAGAATTCTTTCGAATTACTTTCAATTGATTTAATGACTAGAGAAGACTCAATGACATGATTTTAAGGCTAAACAAACGCATAATTGTCTTCCATAGATCAATTGTATGATTTGCACAAAAGTCGTGTTTGAAATGCGAAAATAGAATTCATTGGAATTCATTTTGGAATGATTTATTGACCAAAAGTGACTCAATGAAATGATTTTAATGTTATACAAAATGCCTAGTTGCCTTCCAAAGATCCATTGCAAATTATGCACGAAAGTCGTGGTTCAAATGCAAAAATAAATTTCGTTCCATTTGCTTTGAAATAATTTAATTACTAGAAGAGACTCAATGACGTGATTTGAAGGCTAAACAATGGATAATCTGCTTGAATAGATCAATTGCAAGTTATGCACAAAAGTCTCGTTTAAAGAGTGGAAATAGAATTTGTTCGTACTACTTTCAAATGATTTGATGACTAGAAAAGACTCAATGACATGATTTTAAGGCTAAAAAGATGCATAGTTGCCTTCAATGGTTGAATTGGAAGTTCTGAACGAAAGTCATGTTTGGAGTGCGAAAAAATAGAATTCTTTCAAATTACCTTGAATTGATTTAATGACTAGAGAAGACTCAATGACATAATTTTAAGGCTAAACAAACACATAATTGCCTTCAATAGATCAATTGCATGTTTTGCACAAAAGTCGTGTTTGAAATGCAAAAATAGAATTCGTTTGAATTGATTTCGAATGATTTACTGACTAAAAGTGACTCAATGATATGATTTTAAGGCTATAAAAATGCCTAGTTGCCTTCAAAAGATCCATTGCAAATTATGCACGAAAGTTGTGGTTCAAGTGCAAAAATAAATTTCGTTCCATTTGCTTTGAAATGATTTAATTACTAGAAGAGACTCAATGACATGATTTCAGGCCTAAACAATGGATAATTTGCTTGAATAGATCAATTGCAAGTTATGCACAAAAGTCTCGTTTAAAGAGTGGAAATAGAATTTGTTCGTAATGCTTTCAAATGATTTGATGACTAGAAAAGACTCAATAACATGATTTTAAGGCTAAAAAGATGCATAGTTGCCTTCAATGGTTGAATTGGAAGTTCTGAATGAAAGTCGTGTTTGAAGTGCGAAAAAATAGAATTCTTTCGAATTACTTTCAATTGATTTAATGACTAGAGAAGACTCAATGACATGATTTTAAGGCTAAACAAACGCATAATTGTCTTCAATAGATCAATTGCATGTTTTGCACAAAAGTCGTGTTTGAAATGCGAAAATAAAATTCGTTGGAATTGATTTTGGAATGATTTATTGACTAAAAGTGACTCAATGACATGATTTTAAGCCTATAAAAAATGGCTAGTTGCCTTCAAAAGATCCATTGCAAATTATGCACCAAAGTCGTGGTTCAAGTGCAAAAATAAATTTCGTTCCATTTGCTTCGAAATAATTTAATTACTAAAAGAGACTGAATGACGTGATTTGAAGGCTAAACAATGGATAATCTGCATGAATAGATCAATTGCAAGTTATGCACAAAAGTCTCGTTTAAAGAGTGGAAAGAGAATTTGTTCGTACTGCTTTCAAATGATTTGATGACTAGAAAAGACTCAATAACATGATTTTAAGGCTAAAAAGATGCATAGTTGCCTTCAATGGTTGAATTGGAAGTTCTGAATGAAAGTCGTGTTTGAAGTGCGAAAAAATAGAATTCTTTCGAATTACTTTCAATTGATTTAATGACTAGAGAAGACTCAATGACATGATTTTAAGGCTAAACAAACGCATAATTGTCTTCAATAGATCAATTGCATGTTTTGCACAAAAGTCGTGTTTGAAATGCGAAAATAGAATTCGTTGGAATTGATTTTGGAATGATTTATTGACTAAAAGTGACTCAATGACATGATTTTAAGCCTATAAAAAATGGCTAGTTGCCTTCAAAAGATCCATTGCAAATTATGCACCAAAGTCGTGGTTCAAGTGCAAAAATAAATTTCGTTCCATTTGCTTCGAAATAATTTAATTACTAAAAGAGACTGAATGACGTGATTTGAAGGCTAAACAATGGATAATCTGCATGAATAGATCAATTGCAAGTTATGCACAAAAGTCTCGTTTAAAGAGTGGAAAGAGAATTTGTTCGTACTGCTTTCAAATGATTTGATGAGTAGAAAAGACTCAATAAAATGATTTTAAGGCTAAAAAGATGCATAGTTGCCTTCAATGGTTGAATTGTAAGTTCTGAACCAAAGTCATGTTTGAAGTGCGAAAAAATAGAATTCTTTCAAATTACCTTGAATTGATTTAATGACTAGAGAAGACGCAATGACATAATTTTAAGGCTAAACAAACACATAATTGCCTTCAATAGATCAATTGCATGTTTTGCACAAAAGTCGTGTTTGAAATGCAAAAATAGAATTCGTTTGAATTGATTTCGAATGATTTACTGACTAAAAGTGACTCAATGACATGATTTTAAGCCTATAAAAAATGCCTAGTTGCCTTCAAAAGATCCATTGCAAATTATGCACGAAAGTCGTGGTTCAAGTGCAAAAATAAATTTCGTTCCATTTGCTTTGAAATGATTTAATTACTAGAAGAGATTCAATGACATGATTTCAAGCCTAAACAATGGATAATTTGCTTGAATAGATCAATTGCAAGTTATGCACAAAAGTCTCGTTTAAAGAGTGGAAATAGAATTTGTTCGTAATGCTTTCAAATGATTTGATGACTAGAAAAGACTCAATGACATGATTTTAAGGCTAAAAAGATGCATAGTTGCCTTCAATGGTTGAATTGGAAGTTCTGAATGAAAGTCGTGTTTGAAGTGCGAAAAAATAGAATTCTTTCGAATTACTTTCAATTGATTTAATGACTAGAGAAGACTCAATGACATGATTTTAAGGCTAAACAAACGCATAATTGTCTTCAATAGATCAATTGCATGTTTTGCACAAAAGTCGTGTTTGAAATGCGAAAATAGAATTCGTTGGAATTGATTTTGGAATGATTTATTGACTAAAAGTGACTCAATGACATGATTTTAAGCCTATAAAAAATTCCCAGTTGCCTTCAAAAGATCCATTGCAAATTATGCACGAAAGTCGTGGTTCAGGTGCAAAAATAAATTTCGTTCCATTTGCTTCGAAATGATTTAATTACTAGAAGAGACTCAATGACGTGATTTGAAGGCTAAACAATGGATAATCTGCTTGAATAGATCAATTGCAAGTTATACACAAAAGTCTCGTTTAAAGAGTGGAAATAGAATTTGTTCGTACTGCTTTCAAATGATTTGATGACTAGAAAAGACTCAATGACATGATTTTAAGGCTAAAAAGATGCATAGTTGCCTTCAATGGTTGAATTGGAAGTTCTGAACGAAAGTCATGTTTGAAGTGCGAAAAAATAGAATTCTTTCAAATTACCTTGAATTGATTTAATGACTAGAGAAGACTCAATGACATAATTTTAAGGCTAAACAAACACATAATTGCCTTCAATAGATCAATTGCATGTTTTGCACAAAAGTCGTGTTTGAAATGCAAAAATAGAATTCGTTTGTATTGATTTCGAATGATTTACTGACTAAAAGTGACTCAATGACATGATTTTAAGGCTATACAAATGCCTAGTTGCCTTCAAAAGATCCATTGCAAATTATGTACAAAAGCCGTGGTTCAGGTGCGAAAAAAGATTTTGTTTAAATTTCTTTGAAATGATTTAATTACTAGAAGAGACTCAATGACATGATTTCAAGCCTAAACAATGGATAATTTGCTTCAATAGATCAATTGCAAGTTATGCACAAAAGTCTCGTTTAAAGAGTTGAAATAGAATTTGTTCGTACTGCTTTCAAATGATTTGGTGACTAGAAAAAACTCAATGACATGATTTTAAGGCTAAAAAGATGCGTAGTTGCCTTCAATGGTTGAATTGGAAGTTCTGAATGAAAGTCGTGTTTGAAGTGCGAAAAAATAGAATTCTTTCGAATTACTTTCAATTGATTTAATGACTAGAGAAGACTCAATGACATGATTTTAAGGCTAAACAAAAGCATAATTGTCTTCAACAGATCAATTGCATGTTTTGCACAAAAGTCGTGTTTGAAATGGGAAAATAGAATTCGTTGGAATTGATTTTGGAATGATTTATTGACTAAAAGTGACTCAATGACATGATTTTAAGGCTATAAAAATGCCTAGTTGCCTTCAAAAGATCTATTGCAAATTATGCACGAAAGTTGTGGTTCAAGTGCAAAAATAAATTTCGTTCCATTTGCTTTGAAATGATTTAATTACTAGAAGAGACTCAATGACATGATTTCAAGCCTAAACAATGGATAATTTGCTTCAATAGATCAATTGCAAGTTATGCACAAAAGTCTCATTTAAAGAGTTGAAATAGAATTTGTTCGTACTGCTTTCAAATGATTTGATGACTAGAAAAAACTCAATGACATGATTTTAAGGCTAAAAAGATGCATAGTTGCCTTCAATGGTTGAATTGGAAGTTCTGAATGAAAGTCGTGTTTGAAGTGCGAAAAAATAGAATTCTTTCGAATTACTTTCAATTGATTTAATGACTAGAGAAGACTCAATGACATGATTTTAAGGCTAAACAAAAGCATAATTGTCTTCAACAGATCAATTGCATGTTTTGCACAAAAGTCGTGTTTGAAATGGGAAAATAGAATTCGTTGGAATTGATTTTGGAATGATTTATTGACTAAAAGTGACTCAATGACATGATTTCAAGCCTAAACAATGGATAATTTGCTTGAATAGATCAATTGCAAGTTATGCACAAAAGTCTCGTTTAAAGAGTGGAAATAGAATTTGTTCGTAATGCTTTGAAATGATTTGATGACTAGAAAAGACTCAATGACATGATTTTAAGGCTAAAAAGATGCATAGTTGCCTTCAATGGTTGAATTGGAAGTTCTGAATGAAAGTCGTGTCTGAAGTGCGAAAAAATAGAATTCTTTCGAATTACTTTCAATTGATTTAATGACTAGAGAAGACTCAATGACATGATTTTAAGGCTAAACAAACGCATAATTGTCTTCAATAGATCAATTGCATGTTTTGCACAAAAGTCGTGTTTGAAATGCGAAAATAGATTTCGTTGGAATTGATTTTGGAATGATTTATTGACTAAAAGTGACTCAATGACATGATTTTAAGCCTATAAAAAATGCTTAGTTGCCTTCAAAAGATCCATTGCAAATTATGCACGAAGGTCGTGGTTCAAGTGCAAAAATAAATTTCGTTCCATTTGCTTCGAAATAATTTAATTACTAGAAGAGACTCAATGACATGATTTCAAGCCTAAACAATGGATAATTTGCTTGAATAGATCAATTGCAAGTTATGCACAAAAGTCTCGTTTAAAGAGTGGTAAGAGAATTTGTTCGTAATGCTTTCAAATGATTTGATGACTAGAAAAGACTCAATGACATGATTTTAAGGCTAAAAAGATGCATAGTTGCCTTCAATGGTTGAATTGGAAGTTCTGAATGAAAGTCGTGTCTGAAGTGCGAAAAAATAGAATTCTTTCGAATTACTTTCAATTGATTTAATGACTAGAGAAGACTCAATGAAATGATTTTAAGGCAAAACAAACGCATAATTGTCTTCAATAGATCAATTGCATGTTTTGCACAAAAGTTGTGTTTGAAATGCGAAAATAGAATTCGTTGGAATTGATTTTGGAATGATTTATTGACTAAAAGTGACTCAATGACATGATTTTAAGCCTATAAAAAATGCCTAGTTGCCTTCAAAAGATCCATTGCAAATTATGCACGAAAGTCGTGGTTCAAGTGCAAAAATAAATTTCGTTCCATTTGCTTCGAAATAATTTAATTACTAGACGAGACTCAATGACGTGATTTGAAGGCTAAACAATGGATAATCTACTTGAATAGATCAATTGCAAGTTATGCACAAAAGTCTCATTTAAAGAGTGGTAAGAGAATTTGTTCGTACTGCTTTCAAATGATTTGATGACTAGAAAAGACTCAATGACATGATTTTAAGGCTAAAAAGATGCCTAGTTGCCTTCAATGGTTGAATTGGAAGTTCTGAACGAAAGTCATGTTTGAAGTGCGAAAAAATAGAATTCTTTCAAATTACCTTGAATTGATTTAATGACTAGAGAAGACTCAATGACATAATTTTAAGGCTAAACAAACACATAATTGCCTTCAATAGATCAATTGCATGTTTTGCACAAAAGTCGTGTTTGAAATGCAAAAATAGAATTCGTTTGAATTGATTTCGAATGATTTACTGACTAAAAGTGACTCAATGACATGATTTTAAGGCTATACAAATGCCTAGTTGCCTTCAAAAGATCCATTGCAAATTATGCACAAAAGCCGTGGTTCAGGTGCGAAAAAAGATTTTGTTTAAATTTCTTTGAAATGATTTAATTACTAGAAGAGACTCAATGACATGATTTCAAGCCTAAACAATGGATAATTTGCTTCAATAGATCAATTGCAAGTTATGCACAAAAGTCTCGTTTAAAGAGTTGAAATAGAATTTGTTCGTATTGCTTTCAAATGATTTGGTGACTAGAAAAAACTAAATGACATGATTTTAAGGCTAAAAAGATGCGTAGTTGCCTTCAATGGTTGAATTGGAAGTTCTGAATGAAAGTCATGTTTGAAGTGCGAAAAAATAGAATTCTTTCAATTTACCTTGAATTGATTTAATGACTAGGGAAGACTCAATGACATAATTTTAAGGCTAAACAAACACATAATTGCCTTCAATAGATCAATTGCATGTTTTGCACAAAAGTCGTGTTTGAAATGCAAAAATAGAATTCGTTTGAATTGATTTCGAATGATTTACTGACTAAAAGTGACTCAATGACATGATTTTAAGGCTATACAAATGCCTAGTTGCCTTCAAAAGATCCATTGCAAATTATGCACAAAAGCCGTGGTTCAGGTGCGAAAAAAGATTTTGTTTAAATTTCTTTGAAATGATTTAATTACTAGAAGAGACTGAATGACATGATTTCAAGCCTAAACAATGGATAATTTGCTTCAATAGATCATTTGCAAGTTATGCACAAAAGTCTCGTTTAAAGAGTGGAAATAGAATTTGTTCGTACTGCTTTCAAATGATTTGATGACTAGAAAAGACTCAATGACATGATTTTAAGGCTAAAAAGATGCGTAGTTGCCTTCAATGGTTGAATTGGAAGTTCTGAACGAAAGTCATGTTTGAAGTGCGAAAAAATAGAATTCTTTCAATTTACCTTGAATTGATTTAATGACTAGGGAAGACTCAATGACATAATTTTAAGGCTAAACAAAGACATAATTGCCTTCAATAGATCAATTGCATGTTTTGCACAAAAGTCGTGTTTGAAATGCAAAAATAGAATTCGTTTCAATTGATTTCGAATGATTTACTGACTAAAAGTGACTCAATGACATGATTTTAAGGCTATACAAATGCCTAGTTGCCTTCAAAAGATCCATTGCAAATTATGTACAAAAGCCGTGGTTCAGGTGCGAAAAAAGATTTTGTTCAAATTTCTTTGAAATGATTTAATTACTAGAAGAGACTCAATGACATGATTTCAAGCCTAAACAATGGATAATTTGCTTCAATAGATCATTTGCAAGTTATGCACAAAAGTCTCGTTTAAAGAGTTGAAATAGAATTTGTTCGTACTGCTTTCAAATGATTTGGTGACTAGAAAAAACTCAATGACATGATTTTAAGGCTAAAAAGATGCATAGTTGCCTTCAATGGTTGAATTGGAAGTTCTGAATGAAAGTCGTGTTTGAAGTGCGAAAAAATAGAATTCTTTCGAATTACTTTCAATTGATTTAATGACTAGAGAAGACTCAATGACATGATTTTAAGGCTAAACAAAAGCATAATTGTCTTCAACAGATCAATTGCATGTTTTGCACAAAAGTCGTGTTTGAAATGCGAAAATAGAATTTGTTGGAATTGATTTTGGAATGATTTATTGACTAAAAGTGACTCAATGACATGATTTTAAGGCTATAAAAATGCCTAGTTGCCTTCAAAAGATCCATTGCAAATTATGCACGAAAGTTGTGGTTCAAGTGCAAAAATAAATTTCGTTCCATTTGCTTTGAAATCATTTAATTACTAGAGGAGACTCAATGACGTGATTTCAAGCCTAAACAATGGATAATTTGCTTGAATAGATCAATTGGAAGTTATGCACAAAAGTCTCATTTAAAGAGTGGTAAGAGAATTTGTTCGTACTGCTTTCAAATGATTTGATGACTAGAAAAGACTCAATGACATGATTTTAAGGCTAAAAAGATGCGTAGTTGCCTTCAATGGTTGAATTGGAAGTGCTGAACGAAAGTCATGTTTGAAGTGCGAAAAAATAGAATTCTTTCAATTTACCTTGAATTGATTTAATGACTAGAGAAGACTCAATGACATAATTTTAAGGCTAAACAAAGACATAATTGCCTTCAATAGATCAATTGCATGTTTTGCACAAAAGTCGTGTTTGAAATGCAAAAATAGAATTCGTTTCAATTGATTTCGAATGATTTACTGACTAAAAGTGACTCAATGACATGATTTTAAGGCTATACAAATGCCTAGTTGCCTTCAAGAGATCCATTGCAAATTATGTACAAAAGCCGTGGTTCAGGTGCGAAAAAAGATATTGTTTAAATTTCTTTGAAATGATTTAATTACTAGAAGAGACTCAATGACATGATTTCAAGCCTAAACAATGGATAATTTGCTTCAATAGATCATTTGCAAGGTATGCACAAAAATCTCGTTTAAAGAGTTGAAATAGAATTTGTTCGTACTGCTTCCAAATGATTTGGTGACTAGAAAAAACTCAATGACATGATTTTAAGGCTAAAAAGATGCATAGTTGCCTTCAATGGTTGAATTGGAAGTTCTGAATGAAAGTCGTGTTTGAAGTGCGAAAAAATAGAATTCTTTCGAATTACTTTCAATTGATTTAATGACTAGAGAAGACTCAATGACATGATTTTAAGGCTAAACAAAAGCATAATTGTCTTCAACAGATCAATTGCATGTTTTGCACAAAAGTCGTGTTTGAAATGCGAAAATAGAATTTGTTGGAATTGATTTTGGAATGATTTATTGACTAAAAGTGACTCAATGACATGATTTTAAGGCTATAAAAATGCCTAGTTGCCTTCAAAAGATCCATTGCAAATTATGCACGAAAGTTGTGGTTCAACTGCAAAAATAAATTTCGTTCCATTTGCTTTGAAATCATTTAATTACTAGAAGAGACTCAATGACATGATTTCAAGCCTAAACAATGGATAATTTGCTTGAATAGATCAATTGCAAGTTATGCACAAAAGTCTCGTTTAAAGAGTGGAAATAGAATTTGTTCGTAATGCTTTCAAATGATTTGATGACTAGAAAAGACTCAATAACATGATTTTAAGGCTAAAAAGATGCATAGTTGCCTTCAATGGTTGAATTGGAAGTTCTGAATGAAAGTCGTGTCTGAAGTGCGAAAAAATAGAATTCTTTCGAATTACTTTCAATTGATTTAATGACTAGAGAAGACTCAATGACATGATTTTAAGGCAAAACAAACGCATAATTGTCTTCAATAGATCAATTGCATGTTTTGCACAAAAGTTGTGTTTGAAATGCGAAAATAGAATTCGTTGGAATTGATTTTGGAATGATTTATTGACTAAAAGTGACTCAATGACATGATTTTAAGCCTATAAAAAATGACTAGTTGCCTTCAAAAGATCCATTGCAAATTATGCACGAAAGTCGTGGTTCAAGTGCAAAAATAAATTTCGTTCCATTTGCTTCGAAATAATTTAATTACTAGACGAGACTCAATGACGTGATTTGAAGGCTAAACAATGGATAATCTACTTGAATAGATCAATTGCAAGTTATGCACAAAAGTCTCGTTTAAAGAGTGGTAAGAGAATTTGTTCGTACTGCTTTCAAATGATTTGATGACTAGAAAAGACTCAATGACATGATTTTAAGGCTAAAAAGATGCATAGTTGCCTTCAATGGTTGAATTGGAAGTTCTGAACGAAAGTCATGTTTGAAGTGCGAAAAAATAGAATTCTTTCAAATTACCTTGAATTGATTTAATGACTAGAGAAGACTCAATGACATAATTTTAAGGCTAAACAAACACATAATTGCCTTCAATAGATCAATTGCATGTTTTGCACAAAAGTCGTGTTTGAAATGCAAAAATAGAATTCGTTTGAATTGATTTCGAATGATTTACTGACTAAAAGTGACTCAATGACATCATTTTAAGGCTATACAAATGCCTAGTTGCCTTCAAAAGATCCATTGCAAATTATGCACAAAAGCCGTGGTTCAGGTGCGAAAAAAGATTTTGTTTAAATTTCTTTGAAATGATTTAATTACTAGAAGAGACTCAATGACATGATTTCAAGCCTAAACAATGGATAATTTGCTTCAATAGATCAATTGCAAGTTATGCACAAAAGTCTCGTTTATAGAGTTGAAATAGAATTTGTTCGTACTGCTTTCAAATGATTTGGTGACTAGAAAAAACTCAATGACATGATTTTAAGGCTAAAAAGATGCATAGTTGCCTTCAATTGTTGAATTAGAAGTTCTGAATGAAAGTCGTGTTTGAAGTGCGAAAAAATAGAATTCTTTCGAATTACTTTCAATTGATTTAATGACTCGAGAAGACTCAATGACAGGATTTCAAGGCTAAACAAACGCATAATTGTCTTCAATAGATCAATTGCATGTTTTGCACAAAAGTCGTGTTCGAAATGCGAAAATAGAATTCATTGGAATTGATTTCGAATGATTTACTGACTAAAAGTGACTCAATGACATGATTTTAAGGCTATAAAAATGCCTAGTCGCCTTCAAAAGATCCATTGCAAATTATGCACGAAAGTCGTGGTTCAAGTGCAAAAATAAATTTCGTTCCATTTGCTTCGAAATGATTTAATTGCTAGAAGAGACTCAGTGACATGATTTGAAGGCTAAACATTGGATAATCTGCTTGAATAGATCAATTGCAAGTTATGCACAAAAGTCTCGTTTAAAGAGTGGAAATAGAATTTGTTCGTAATGCTTTCAAATGGTGTGATGACTAGAAAAGACTCAATGACATGATTTTAAGGCTAAAAAGATGCATAGTTGCCTTCAATTGTTGAATTGGAAGTTCTGAATGAAAGTCGTGTTTGAAGTGCGAAAAAATAGAATTCTTTCGAATTACTTTCAATTGATTTAATGACTAGAGAAGACTCAATAACAGGATTTCAAGGCTAAACAAACGCATAATTGTCTTCAATAGATCAATTGCATGTTTTGCACAAAAGTCGTGTTTGAAATGCGAAAATAGAATTCGTTGGAATTGATTTTGGAATGATTTATTGACTAAAAGTGACTCAATGACATGATTTTAAGGCCATAAAAATGCCTAGTTGCCTTCAAAAGATCCATTGCAAATTATGCACGAAAGTCGTGGTTCAAGTGCAAAAATAAATTTCGTTCCATTTGCTTCGAAATGATTTAATTACTAGAAGAGACTCAAGGACATGATTTGAAGGCTAAACAATGGATAATCTGCTTGAATAGATCAATTGCAAGTGATGCACAAAAGTCACGTTTAAAGAGTGGAAATAGAATTTGTTCGTAATGCTTTCAAATGATTTGATGACTAGAAAAGACTCAATGACACAATTTTCAGGCTAAAAAGATGCATAGTTGCCTTCAATTGTTGAATTGGAAGTTCTGAACGAAAGTCATGTTTGAAGTGCGAAAAAATAGAATTCTTTCGAATTACTTTCAATTGATTTAATGACTAGAGAAGACTCAATAACAGGATTTCAAGGCTAAACAAACGCATAATTGTCTTCAATAGATCAATTGCATGTTTTGCACAAAAGTCGTGTTTGAAATGCGAAAATAGAATTCGTTGGAATTGATTTTGGAATGATTTATTGACTAAAAGTGACTCAATGACATGATTTTAAGGCCATAAAAATGCCTAGTTGCCTTCAAAAGATCCATTGCAAATTATGCACGAAAGTCGTGGTTCAAGTGCAAAAATAAATTTCGTTCCATTTGCTTCGAAATGATTTAATTACTAAAAGAGACTCAATGACATGATTTCAAGGATAAACAAAGGATAATTTGCTTGAATAGATTAATTGCAAGTTATGCACAAAAGTCTCGTTTAAAGAGCAAAAATAGAATTTGTGCGTAATGCTTTCAAATGATTTGATGACTAGAAAAGACTCAATGACATGATTTTAAGGCTAAAAAGATGCATAGTTGCCTTCAATGGTTGAATTGGAAGTTCAGAACGAAAGTCGTGTTTGAAGTGCGAAAAAATAGAATTCTTTCGAATTACTTTTAATTGATTTAATGACTAGAGAAGACTAAATGACATGAGTTTAAGGCTAAACAAACGCATAATTGCCTTCAATGGATCAACTGCATGTTTTGCACAAAAGTCGTGTTTGAAATGCAAAAATAGAATTCGTTTGAATTGATTTCGAATGATTTACTGACTAAAAGTGACTCAATGATATGATTTTAAGGCTATACAAATGCCTAGTTGCCTTCAAAATATCTATTGCAAATTATGCACAAAACTGTTGGTTCAGGTGCGAAAAAAGATTACGTTTGAATTTCTTTGAAATGATTTAATTACTACAAGAGACTCGATCACATAATTTCAAGGCTAAAAAATGGATAATTTGCTTTAATAGATAAATTGCGAGTTACGCACAAAAGTCTCGTTTAAAGAGCGAAAATAGAATTTGTTCGTAATGCTTTCAAATGATTTGATGACTAGAAAAGACTCAATGACATGATTTTAAGGCTAAAAAGATGCATAGTTGCCTTCAATTGTTGAATTAGAAGTTCTGAACGAAAGTCGTCTTTAAAGTGCGAAAAAATAGAATTCTTTCGAATTACTTTTAATTGATTTAATGACTAGAGAAGACTCAATGACATGATTTTAAGGCTAAACAAACGCATAATTGCCTTCAATAGATCAATTGCATGTTTTGCACAAAAGTCGTGTTTGAAATGCGAAAATAGAATTCGTTTGAATTGATTTCGAATGATTAAATGACTAAAAGTGACTCAATGACATGATTTTAAGGCTATACAAATGGCTAGTTGCCTTCAAAAGATCCATTGCAAATTATGCACGAAAGTATTGGTTCAAGTGCAAACATAAATTTTGTTCCATTTGCTTTGAAATGATTTAATTACTAGAAGAGACTCAATGACATGATTTCAAGGCTAAACAATGGATAATTTGCTTGAATAGATCAATTGCAAGTTATGCACAAAAGTCTCGTTTAAAGAGTGGAAATCGAATTTGTTCGTAATGCTTTCAAATGATTTGATGACTAGAAAAGACTCAATGACATGATTTTAAGGCTAAAATGATGCATGGTTGCCTTCAATGGTTGAATTGGAAGTTCTGAACGAAAGTCGTGTTTGAAGTGCGAAAAAATAGAATTCTTTCGAGTTACTTTTAATTGATTTAATGACTAGAGAAGACTCAATGACATGATTTTAAGGCTAAACAAACGCATAATTGCCTTCAATAGATCAATTGCATGTTTTGCACAAAAGTCGTGTTTGAAATGCAAAAGTAGAATTCGTTTGAATTGATTTCGAATGATTTACTGACTAAGAGTGACTCAATGACATGATTTTAAGGCTATACAAATGCCTAGTTGCCTTAAAAAGATCCATTGCAAATTATGCACGAAAGTATTCGTTCAAGTGCGAAAAAAGATTACATTTGAATTTCTTTGAAATGATTTAATTACTAAAAGAGAATCAATGACATGATTTCAAGGATAAACAAAGGATAATTTGCTTGAATAGATTAATTGCAAGTTATGCACAAAAGTCTCTTTTAAAGAGCAAAGATAGAATTTGTGCGTAATGCTTTCAAATGATTTGATGACTAGAAAAGACTCAATGACATTATGTTAAAGCTAAAAAGATGCATAGTTGCCTTCAATGGTTGAATTGGAAGTTCTGAACGAAAGTCGTGTTTGAAGTGCGAAAAAATAGAATTCTTTCGAATTACTTTTAATTGATTTAATGACTAGAGAAGACTCAATGACATGAGTTTAAGGCTAAAAAAACGCATAATTGCCTTCAATAGATCAACTGCATGTTTTGCACTAAAGTCGTGTTTGAAATGCAAAAATAGAATTCGTTGGAATTGATTTTGGAATGATTTATTGACTAAAAGTGACTCAATGACATGATTTTAAGGCTATAAAAATGCCTAGTTGCCTTCAAAAGATCCATTGCAAATTATGCACGAAAGTCGTGGTTCAAGTGCAAAAATAAATTTCGTTCCATTTGCTTCGAAATAATTTAATTACTAGAAGAGACTTAATGACATGATTTGAAGGCTAAACAATGGATAATCTGCTTGAATAGATCAATTGCAAGTGATGCACAAAAGTCTCGTTTAAAGAGTGGAAATAGAATTTGTTCGTACAGCTTTCAAATGATTTGATGACTAGAAAAGACTCAATGACATGATTTTAAGGCTAAAACGATGCATAGTTGCCTTCAATTGTTGAATTGGAAGTTCTGAATGAAAGTCGTGTTTGAAGTGCGAAAAAATAGAATTCTTTCGAATTACTTTCAATTGATTTAATGACTAGAGAAGACTCAATGACATGATTTTAAGGCTAAACAAACGCATAATTGTCTTCAATAGATCAATTGCATGTTTTGCACAAAAGTCGTGTTTGAAATGCGAAAATAGAATTCGTTGGAATTGATTTTGGAATGATTTATTGACTAAAAGTGACTCAATGACATGATTTTAAGGCTATACAAATGCCTAGTTGCCTTCAAAAGATCCATTGCAAATTATGCACGAAAGTTGTGGTTCAAGTGCAAAAATAAATTTCGTTCCATTTGCTTTGAAATAATTTAAATACTAGAAGAGACTCAATGACATGATTTCAAGCCTAAACAATGGATAATTTGCTTGAATAGATCAATTGCAAGTTATGCACAAAAGTCTCGTTTAAAGAGTGGAAATAGAATTTGTTCGTAATGCTTTCAAATGATTTGATTACTAGAAAAGACTCAATGACATGATTTTTAGGCTAAAAAGATGCATAGTTGCCTTCAATGGTTGAATTGGAAGTTCTGAATGAAAGTCGTGTCTGAAGTGCGAAAAAATAGAATTCTTTCGAATTACTTTCAATTGCTTTAATGACTAGAGAAGACTCAATGACAGGATTTCGAGGCTAAACAAACGCATAATTGTCTTCAATAGATCAATTGCATGTTTTGCACAAAAGTCGTGTTCGAAATGCGAAAATAGAATTCATTGGAATTGATTTCGAATGATTTACTGACTAAAAGTGACTCAATGACATGATTTTGAGGCTATAAAAATGCCTAGTCGCCTTCAAAAGATCCATTGCAAATTATGCACGAAAGTCGTGGTTCAAGTGCAAAAATAAATTTCGTTCCATTTGCTTCGAAATGATTTAATTACTAGAAGAGACTTAATGACATGATTTGAAGGCTAAACAATGGATAATCTGCTTGAATAGATCAATTGCAAGTTATGCACAAAAGTCTCGTTTAAAGAGTGGAAATAGAATTTGTTCGTAATGCTTTCAAATGGTTTGATGACTAGAAAAGACTCAATGACATGATTTTAAGGATAAAAAGATGCATAGTTGCCTTCAATTGTTGAATTGGAAGTTCTGAATGAAAGTCGTGTTTGAAGTGCGAAAAAATAGAATTCTTTCGAATTACTTTCAATTGATTTAATGACTAGAGAAGACTCAATGACAGGATTTCAAGGCTAAACAAACGCATAATTGTCTTCAATAGATCAATTGCATGTTTTGCACAAAAGTCGTGTTTGAAATGCGAAAATAGAATTCGTTGGAATTGATTTTGGAATGATTTATTGACTAAAAGTGACTCAATGACATGATTTTAAGGATATAAAAATGCCTAGTTGCCTTCAAAAGATCCATTGCAAATTATGCACGAAAGTCGTGGTTCAAGTGCAAAAATAAATTTCGTTCCATTTGCTTCGAAATGATTTAATTACTAGAAGAGACTCAAGGACATGATTTGAAGGCTAAACAATGGATAATTTGCTTGAATAGATCAATTGCAAGTGATGCACAAAAGTCTCGTTTAAAGAGTGGAAATAGAATTTGTTCGTACTGCTTTCAAATGATTTGATGACTAGAAAAGACTCAATGACATGATTTTAAGGCTAAAACGATGCATAGTTGCCTTCAATTGTTGAATTGGAAGTTCTGAATGAAAGTCGTGTTTGAAGTGCGAAAAAATAGAATTCTTTCGAATTACTTTCAATTGATTTAATGACTAGAGAAGACTCAATGACATGATTTTAAGGCTAAACAAACGCATAATTGTCTTCAATAGATCAATTGCATGTTTTGCACAAAAGTCGTGTTTGAAATGCGAAAATAGAATTCCTTGGAATTGATTTGGGAATGATTTATTGACTAAAAGTGACTCAATGACATGATTTTAAGGCTATAAAAATGCCTAGTTGCCTTCAAAAGATCCATTGCAAATTATGCACGAAAGTCGTGGTTCAAGTGCAAAAATACATTTCGTTCCATTTGCTTTGAAATTATTTAATTACTAGAAGAGACTCAATGACATGATATCAAGGCTAAACAATGGATAATTTGCTTGAATAGATCAATTGCACGTTATGCACAAAAGTCTCGTTTAAAGAGTGGAAAGAGAATTTGTTCGTAATGCTTTCAAATGATTTGATGACTAGAAAAGACTCAATGACACGATTTTCAGGCTAAAAAGATGCATAGTTGCCTTCAATTGTTGAATTGGAAGTTCTGAACGAAAGTCATCTTTGAAGTGTGAAAAAATAGAATTCTTTCGAATTACCTTTAATTGATTTAATGACTAGAGAAGACTCAATGACATGATTTTAAGGCCAAACAAACACATAATTGCTTTCAATAGATCAATTGCATGTTTTGCACAAAAGTCGTGTTTGAAATGCAAAAATAAAATTCGTTTGAATTGATTTCGAATGATTTACTGACCAAGAGTGACTCAATGACATGATTTTAAGGCTCTACAAATGCCTAGTTGCCTTAAAAAGATCCATTGCAAATTATGCACAAAAGTATTCGTTCAAGTGCGAAAAAAGATTACATTTGAATTTCTTTGAAATGATTTAATTACTAAAAGAGACTCAATGACATGATTTCAAGGATAAACAAAGGATAATTTGCTTGAATAGATTAATTGCAAGTTATGAACAAAAGTCTCGTTTAAAGAGCAGAAATAGAATTTGTGCGTAATGCTTTCAAATGATTTGATGACTAGAAAAGACTCAATGACATGATTTTAAGGCTAAAAAGATGCATAGTTGCCTTCAATGGTTGAATTGGAAGTTCTGAACGAAAGTCGTGTTTGAAGTGCGAAAAAATAGAATTCTTTCGAATTACTTTTAATTGATTTAATGACTAGAGAAGACTCAATGACACGATTTTAAGGCTAAACAAACCCATAATTACCTTCAATAGATCAATTGCATTTCTTGCACAAAAGTCGTGTTTGAAATGCGAAAATAGAATTCGTTTGAATTGATTTCGAATGATTTACTGACTAAAAGTGACTCAATGACATGATTTTAAGGCTATACAAATGCCTAGTTGCCTTCAAAAGATCCATTGCAAATTATGCACAAAAGCCGTGGTTCAGGTGCGAAAAAAGATTTCCTTTGAATTTCTTTAGAATGATTTAATTACTAGAAGTGATCACATGATTTCAAGGCTAAACAATGGATAATTTGCTTTAATAGATCAATTGCAAGTTATGCACAAAAGTCTCGTCTAAAGAGTGGAAATAGAATTTGTTCGTAATGCTTTCAAATGATTTGATGACTAGAAAAGACTCAATGACATGATTTTAAGGCTAAAAAGATGCATAGTTGCCTTCAATTGTTGAATTGGAAGTTCTGAATGAAAGTCGTTGTTGAAGCGCAAAAAAATAGAATTCTTTCGAATTACTTTTAATTGATTTAATGACTAGAGAAGACTCAATGACATGATTTTAAGGCTAAACAAACGCATAATTGCCTTCAATAGATCAATTGCATATTTTGCACAAAAGTCGTGTTTGAAATGCGAAAATAGAATTCGTTTGAATTGATTTCGAATGATTAGATGACTAAAAGTGACTCAATGACATGATTTTAAAGCTATAAAAATGCCTAGTAGCCTTCAAAAGATCCATTGCAAATTATGCACGAAAGTATTGGTTCAAGTCTAAAAATAAATTTTGTTCCATTTGCTTTGAAATGATTTAATTACTAGAAGAGACTCAATGACATGATTTCAAGGCTAAACAATGGATAATTTGCTTTAATAGATCAATTGCGAGTTATGCACAAAAGTCTCGTTTAAAGAGCGAAAATAGAATTTGTTCGTAATGCTTTCAAATGATTTGATGACTAGAAAAGACTCAATGACATGATTTTAAGGCTAAAAAGATGCATAGTTGCCTTCAATTGTTGAATTGGAAGTTCTGAACGAAAGTCGTCTTTGAAGTGCGAAAAAATAGAATCCTTTCGAATTACTTTTAATTGATTTCATGACTAGAGAAGACTCAATGACATAATTTTAAGGCTAAACAAACGCATAATTGCCTTCAATAGATCAATTGCATGTTTTGCACAAAAGTCGTGTTTGAAATGCAAAAATAGAATTCGTTTGAATTGATTTCGAATGATTTACTGACTAAAAGTGACTCAATGACATGATTTTAAGGCTATACAAATGCCTAGTTCCCTTCAAAAGATCCATTGCAAATTATGCACGAAAGTATTGGTTCAAGTGCGAAAAAAGATTTCGTTCGAATTTCTTTGACATGCTTTAATTAGAAAAGAGACTCAATGACATGATTTCAAGGCTAAACAAAAGATAATTTGCTTAAATAGATCAATTGCGAGTTATGCACAAAAGTCTCGTTTATAGAGCGAAAAAAGAATTTGTTCGTAATGCTTTCAAATGATTTGATGACTAGAAGAGACTCAATGACATGATTTTAAGGCTAAAAAGATGCATAGTTGCCTTCAATTATTGAATTGGAAGTTCAGAACAAAAGTCGTGTTTGTAGCGCGAAAAAATAGAATTCTTTCGAATTACTTTTAATTGATTTAATGATAGAGAAGACTCAATGACACGATTTTAAGGCTAAACAAACGCATAATTACCTTCAATAGATCAATTGCATGTCTTGCCCAAAAGTCGTGTTTGAAATGCAAAAATAGAATTCGTTAGAATTGATTTCGAATGATTTACTGACTAAAAGTGACTCAATGACATGATTCTAAGGCTATACAAATGCCTAGTTTCCTTCAAAAGATCCATTGCAAATTATGCACAAAAATCGTGGTTCAGGTGCGAAAAAAGATTTCGTTTGAATTTCTTTTGAATGATTTAATTACTAGAAGAGACTCGACCACATGATTTCAAGGCTAAACAATGGATAATTTGCTTTAATAGATCAATTGCAAGTTATGCACAAAAGTCTCGTTTAAAGAGCGGAAATAGAATTTATTCGTAATGCTTTCAAGTGATTTGATGACTAGAAAATACTCAATGACATGATTTTAAAGCTAAAAAGATGCATAGTTGCCTTCAATTGTTGAATTGGATGTTCTGAATGAAAGTCGTGTTTGAAGCGCAAAAAAATAGAATTCTTTCGAATTACTTTTAATTGATTTAATGACTAGAGAAGACTCAATGACGCGATTTTAAGGCTAAACAAATGCATAATTACCTTCAATAGATCAATTGCATGTCTTGCACAAAAGTCGTGTTTGAAATGCGAAAATAGAATTCGTTTGAATTGATTTCGAATGATTTACTGACTAAAAGTGACTCAATGACATGATTTTAAGGCTATACAAATGCCTAGTTGCCTTCAAAAGATCCATTGCAAATTATGCACGAAAGTATTGGTTCAAGTGCAAAAATAAATTTTGTTCCATTTGCTTTGAAATGATTTAATTACTAGAAGAGACTCGATCACATAATTTCAAGGCTAAACAATGGATAATTTGCTTTAATAGATCAATTGCGAGTTATGCACAAAAGTCTCGTTTAAAGAGCGAAAATAGAATTTGTTCGTAATGCTTTCAATTGATTTGATGACTAGAAGAGACTCAATGACATGATTTTATGGCTAAAAAGATGCATAGTTGCCTTCAATTATTGAATTGGAAGTTCTGAACGAAAGTCGTGTTTGAAGCGCAAAAAAATAGAATTCTTTCGAATTACTTTTAATTGATTTAATGACTAGAGAAGACTCAATGACACGATTTTAAGGCTAAACAAACGCATAATTACCTTCAATAGATCCATTGCATGTCTTGCACAAAAGTCGTGTTTGAAATGCGAAAATAGAATTCGTCTGAATTGATTTCGAATGATTTACTGACTAAAAGTGACTCAATGACATGATTTTAAGGCTATACAAATGCATAGTTGCCTTCAAAAGATCGATTGCAAATTATGCACGAAAGTCATGGTTCAAGTGGGAAAAAAGATTTCGTTCGAATTTCGTTGAAATGATTTAATTACTAGAAGTGACTCAATTACATGATTTCGAGGCTAAACAAGGGATAATTTGCTTAAATAGATGAATTGCAAGTTATGCACAAAAGTCTCGTTTAAAGAGCGAAAATAGAATTTGTTCGTAATGCTTTCAAATGATTTGATGACTAGAAGAGACTTAATGACATGATTTTAAGGCTAAAAAGATGCATAGTTGCCTTCAATTATTGAATTGGAAGTTCTGAACGAAAGTCGTGTTTGTAGCGCGTAAAAATAGAGATCTTTTGAATTACTTTTAATTGATTTAATGACTAGAGAAGACTCAATGACATGATTTTAAGGCTAGACAAATGCATAATTGCCTTCAATAGATCAATTGCATGTCTTGCACAAAAGTCGTGTTTGAAATGCGAAAATAGAATTCGTTTGAATTGATTTCGAATGATTTACTGACTAAAAGTGGCTCAATGACATGATTTTAAGGCTATACAAATGCCTAGTTGCCTTCAAAAGATCTATTCCAAATTATGCACGAAAGTATTGGTTCAAGTGGGAAAAAAGATTTCGTTCGAATTTCTTTGAAATGATTTAATTACTAAAAGAGACTCAATGACATGATTTCAAGGCTAAACAAAGGATAATTTGCTAAAATAGATCAATTGCAAGTTATGCACAAAAGTCTCGTTTAAAGAGCGAAAATAGAATTTGTTCGTAATGCTTTCAAATGATTTGATGACTAGAAAAGACTCAATGACATGATTTGCAAGCTAAAAAGATGCATAGTTGCCTTCAATTGTTGAATTGGAAGTTCTGAATGAAAGTCGTGTTTGAAGCGCAAAAAAATAGAATTCTTTCGAATTACTTTTAATTGATTTAATGACTAGAGAAGACTCAATGACATGATTTTAAGGCTAAACAAACGCATAATTGCCTTCAATAGATTAATTGCATATTTTGCACAAAAGTTGCGTTTGAAATGCGAAAATAGAATTCGATTGAATTGATTTCGAATGATTAAATGACTAAAAGTGACTCAATGACATGATTTTAAGGTTATACAAATGCCTAGTTGCCTTCAAAAGATCCATTGCAAATTATGCACTAAAGTATTGGTTCAAGTGCGAAAAAAGATTTCGTTTTTATTACTTTGAAATGATTTAATTACTAAAAGAGACTCAATGACATGATTTCAAGGCTAAACAAAAGATAATTTGCTTAAATAGATCAATTCAAGTTATGCACAAAAGTCTCGTTTCAAGAGTGGTAATAGAATTTGTTCGTAATGCTTTGAAATCATTTGATGACTAGAAAATACTCAATGACATGATTTGCAAGCTAAAAAGATGCATAGTTGCCTTCAATTGTTGAATTGGAAGTTCTGAATGAAAGTCGTGTTTGAAGCGCAAAAAAATAGAATTCTTTCGAATTACTTTTAATTGATTTAATGACTAGAGAAGACTCAATGACATGATTTTAAGGCTAAACAAACGCATAATTGCCTTCAATAGATTAATTGCATATTTTGCACAAAAGTTGCGTTTGAAATGCGAAAATAGAATTCGATTGAATTGATTTCGAATGATTAAATGACTAAAAGTGACTCAATGACATGATTTTAAGGTTATACAAATGCCTAGTTGCCTTCAAAAGATCCATTGCAAATTATGCACTAAAGTATTGGTTCAAGTGCGAAAAAAGATTTCGTTTTTATTACTTTGAAATGATTTAATTACTAAAAGAGACTCAATGACATGATTTCAAGGCTAAACAAAAGATAATTTGCTTAAATAGATCAATTGCAAGTTATGCACAAAAGTCTCGTTTATAGAGCGAAAAAAGAATTTGTTCGTAATGCTTTCAAATGATTTGATGACTAGAAGAGATCAATGACATGATTTTAAGGCTAAAAAGAGGCATAGTTGCCTTCAATTATTGAATTCGAAGTTCAGAACAAAAGTCGTGTTTGTAGCGCGAAAAAATTGAATTCTTTCGAATAACTTTTAATTGATTTAATGACTAGAGAAGACTCAATGACACGATTTTAAGGCTAAACAAACCCATAATTACCTTCAATAGATCAATTGCATGTCTTGCACAAAAGTCGTGTTTGAAATGGAAAAATAGAATTCGTTTGAATTGATTTCGAATGATTTACCGACTAAAAGTGACTCAACGACATGATTTTAAGGCTATACAGATGCCTAGTTGCCTTCAAAATATCCATTGCAAATTATGCACAAAAGTGTTGGTTCAGGTGCGAAAAAAGATTACGTTTGAATTTCTTTGAAATGATTTAATTACTAGAAGAGACTCGATCACATAATTTCAAGGCTAAACAATGGATAATTTGCTTTAATAAATCAATTCAAGTTATGCACAAAAGTCTCGTTTAAAGAGTGGAAATAGAATTTGTTCGTAATGCTTTGAAATGATTTGATGACTAGAAAATACTCAATGACATGATTTTCAAGCTAAAAAGATGCATAGTTGCCTTCAATTGTTGAATTGGAAGTTCTGAATGAAAGTCGTGTTTGAAGCGCAAAAAAATAGAATTCTTTCGAATTAATTTTAATTGATTTAATGACTAGAGAAGACTCAATGACACTATTTTAAGGCTAAACAAACGCATAATTACCTTCAATAGATCAATTGCATGTTTTGCACAAAAGTCGTGTTTGAAATGCGAAAATAGAATTCGTTTGAATTGATTTCGAATGATTTACTGACTAAAAGTGACTCAATGACATGATTTTAAGGCTATACAAATGCCTAGTTGCCTTTAAAAGATCCATTGCAAATTATGCACGAAAGTCATGGTTCAAATGCGAAAAAAGATTTCATTTGAATTTCTTTGAAATGATTTAATTACTAAAAGAGACTCAATAACATGATTTCGAGGCTAAACAATGGATAATTCGCTTTAATAGATCAATTGCGAGTTATGCACAAAAGTCTCGTTTAAAGAGCGAAAATAGAATTTGTTCGTAATGCTTTCAAATGATTTGATGACTAGAAAAGACTCAATGACATGATTTTAAGGCTAAAAAGATGCATAGTTGCCTTCAATGGTTGAATTGGATGTTCTGAACGAAAGTCGTCTTTGAAGTGCGAAAAAATAGAATTCTTTCGAATTACTTTTAATTGATTTAATGATAGAGAAGACTCAATGACACGATTTTAAGGCTAAACAAACCCATAATTACCTTCAATAGATCAATTGCATTTCTTGCACAAAAGTTGTGTTTGAAATGCAAAAATAGAATTCGTTTGAATTGATTTTGAATGATTTACTGACTAAAAGTGACTCAATGACATGATTCTAAGGCTATACAAATGCCTAGTTGCCTTCAAAAGATCCATTGCAAATTATGCACAAAAAGCGTGGTTCAGGTGCGAAAAAAGATTTCGTTTGTATTTCTTTGGAATGATTTAATTACTAGAAGAGACTCGATCACATGATTTCAAGGCTAAACAATGGATAATTTGTTTTAATAGATCAATTGCAAGTTATGCACAAAAGTCTCGTTTAAAGAGTGGAAATAGAATTTGTTCGTAATGCTTTCAAATGATTTGATGACTAGAAAATACTCAATGACATGATTTTAAAGCTAAAAAGATGCACAGTTCCCTTCAATTGTTGAATTGGAAGTTCTGAATGAAAGTCGTTGTTGAAGCGCAAAAAAATAGAATTCTTTCGAATTACTTTTAATTGATTTAATGACTAGAGAAGACTCAATGACACGATTTTAACGCAAAAGAAACGCATAATTACCTTCAATAGATCAATTGCATGTCTTGCACAAAAGTCGTGTTTGAAATGCGAAAATAGAATTCGTTTGAATTGATTTCGAATGATTTACTGACTAAAAGTGACTCAATGACATGATTTTAAGACTATACAAATGCCTAGTTGCCTTCAAAAGATCCATTCCAAATTATGCACGAAAGTATTGGTTCAAGTGCGAAAAAAGATTTCGTTCGAATTTCTTTGAAATGATTTAATTACTAGAAGAGACTCAATGACATGATTTCAAGGCTCAACAAAGGATAATTTGCTAAAATAGATCAATTGCAAGTTATGCACAAAAGTCTCGTTTAAAGAGCGAAAATAGAATTTGTTCGTAATTCTTTCAAATGATTTGATGACTAGAAGAGACTCAATGACATGATTTTAAGGCTAAGAAGATGCATAGTTGCCTTCAATTGTTGAATTGGAAGTTCTGAATGAAAGTCATGTTTGTAGCGCGAAAAAATAGAATTCTTTCGAATTACTTTTAATTGATTTAATGACTAGAGAAGACTCAATGACACGATTTTAAGGCTAAACAAACACATAATTACCTTCAATAGATCAATTGCATGTCTTGCACAAAAGTCGTGTTTGAAATGCAAAAATAGAATTCCTTTGAATTGATTTCAAATGATTTACTGACTAAAAGTGACTCAATGACATGATTTTAAGGCTATACAAATGCATAGTTGCCTTCAAAAGATCGATCGCAAATTATGCACGAAAGTCATGGTTCAAGTGGGAAAAAAGATTTCGTTCGAATTTCGTTGAAATGATTTAATTACTAGAAGTGACTCAATGACATGATTTCGAGGCTAAACAAGGGATAATTTGCTTAAATAGATCAATTGCAAGTTATGCACAAAAGTCTCGTTTAAAGAGCGAAAATAGAATTTGTTCGTAATGCCTTTAAATGATTTGATGACTAGAAAATACTCAATGACATGATTTTAAAGCTAAAAAGATGCACAGTTGCCTTCAATTATTGAATTGGAAGTTCTGAATGAAAGTCGTTGTTGAAGCGCAAAAAAATAGAATTCTTTCGAATTACTTTTAATTGATTTAATGACTAGAGAAGACTCAATGACACGATTTTAAAGCTAAACAAACGCATAATTACCTTCAATAGATCAATTGCCTGTCTTGCACAAAAGTCGTGTTTGAAATGCGAAAATAGAATTCGTTTGAATTGATTTCGAATGATTTACTGACTAAAAGTGACTCAATGACATGATTTTAAGGCTATACAAATGCCTAGTTGCCTTCAAAAGATCCATTGCAAATTATGCACGAAAGTCATGGTTCAAGTGCGAAAAAAGATTTCGTTCGAATTTCTTCGAAATGATTTAAGTACTAAAAGAGACTCAATGACATGATTTCAGGGCTAAACAAAGGATGATTTGCTTAAATAGGTCAATTGCAAGTTATGCACAAAAGTCTCGTTTAAAGAGCGAAAATAGAATTTGTTCGTAATGCTTTCAAATGATTTGATGACTAGAAGAGACTCAATGACATGATTTTAAGGCTAAAAAGATGCATAGTTGCCTTCAATTATTGAATTGGAAGTTCTGAACGAAAGTCGTGTTTGAAGCGCAAAAAAATAGAATTCTTTCGAATTACTTTTAATTGATTTAATGACTAGAGAAGACTCAATGACACGATTTTAAGGCTAAACAAACGCATAATTACCTTCAATAGATCCATTGCATGTCTTGCACAAAAGTCGTGTTTGAAATGCGAAAATAGAATTCGTCTGAATTGATTTCGAATGATTTACTGACTAAAAGTGACTCAATGACATGATTTTAAGGCTATACAAATGCATAGTTGCCTTCAAAAGATCGATTGCAAATTATGCACGAAAGTCATGGTTCAAGTGGGAAAAAAGATTTCGTTCGAATTTCGTTGAAATGATTTAATTACTAGAAGTGACTCAATTACATGATTTCGAGGCTAAACAAGGGATAATTTGCTTAAATAGATGAATTGCAAGTTATGCACAAAAGTCTCGTTTAAAGAGCGAAAATATAATTTGTTCGTAATGCTTTCAATTGATTTGATGACTAGAAGAGACTCAATGACATGATTTTATGGCTAAAAAGATGCATAGTTGCCTTCAATTATTGAATTGGAAGTTCTGAACGAAAGTCGTGTTTGAAGCGCAAAAAAATAGAATTCTTTCGAATTACTTTTAATTGATTTAATGACTAGAGAAGACTCAATGACACGATTTTAAGGCTAAACAAACGCATAATTACCTTCAATAGATCCATTGCATGTCTTGCACAAAAGTCGTGTTTGAAATGCGAAAATAGAATTCGTCTGAATTGATTTCGAATGATTTACTGACTAAAAGTGACTCAATGACATGATTTTAAGGCTATACAAATGCATAGTTGCCTTCAAAAGATCGATTGCAAATTATGCACGAAAGTCATGGTTCAAGTGGGAAAAAAGATTTCGTTCGAATTTCGTTGAAATGATTTAATTACTAGAAGTGACTCAATTACATGATTTCGAGGCTAAACAAGGGATAATTTGCTTAAATAGATGAATTGCAAGTTATGCACAAAAGTCTCGTTTAAAGAGCGAAAATAGAATTTGTTCGTAATGCTTTCAAATGATTTGATGACTAGAAGAGACTTAATGACATGATTTTAAGGCTAAAAAGATGCATAGTTGCCTTCAATTATTGAATTGGAAGTTCTGAACGAAAGTCGTGTTTGTAGCGCGTAAAAATAGAGATCTTTTGAATTACTTTTAATTGATTTAATGACTAGAGAAGACTCAATGACATGATTTTAAGGCTAGACAAATGCATAATTGCCTTCAATAGATCAATTGCATGTCTTGCACAAAAGTCGTGTTTGAAATGCGAAAATAGAATTCGTTTGAATTGATTTCGAATGATTTACTGACTAAAAGTGGCTCAATGACATGATTTTAAGGCTATACAAATGCCTAGTTGCCTTCAAAAGATCCATTCCAAATTATGCACGAAAGTATTGGTTCAAGTGGGAAAAAAGATTTCGTTCGAATTTCTTTGAAATGATTTAATTACTAAAAGAGACTCAATGACATGATTTCAAGGCTAAACAAAGGATAATTTGCTAAAATAGATCAATTGCAAGTTATGCACAAAAGTCTCGTTTAAAGAGCGAAAATAGAATTTGTTCGTAATTCTTTCAAATGATTTGATGACTAGAAGAGACTCAATGACATGATTTTAAGGCTAAGAAGATGCATAGTTGCCTTCAATTGTTGAATTGGAAGTTCTGAATGAAAGTCATGTTTGTAGCGCGAAAAAATAGAATTCTTTCAAATTACTTTTAATTGATTTAATGACTAGAGAAGACTGAATGACATAATTTTAAGGCCAAACAAACGCATAATTGCCTTCAATTGATCAATTGCATGTTTTGCACAAAAGTCGTTTTTGAAATGCAAAAATAGAATTCGTTTGAATTGATTTCGAATGATTTACTGACTAAAAGTGACTCAATGACATGATTTTCAGGCTATACAAATGCCTAGTTCCCTTCAAAAGATCAATTGCAAATTATGCACGAAAGTATTGGTTCAAGTGCGAAAAAAGATTTGGTTTGAATTTCTTTAAAATGATTTAATTACTAAAAGAGACTCAATGACATGATTTCAAGGCTAAACAAAAGATAATTTGCTTAAATAGATCAATTGCAAGTTATGCACAAAAGTCTCGTTTAAAGAGCGAAAATAGAATTTGTTCGTAATGCTTTCAAATGATTTGATGACTAGAAGAGACTCAATGACATGATTTTAAGGCTAAAAAGATGCATAGTTGCCTTCAATTATTGAATTGGAAGTTCTGAACGAAAGTCGTGTTTGTAGCGCGTAAAAATAGAGATCTTTTCAATTACTTTTAATTGATTTAATGACTAGAGAAGACTCAATGACATGATTTTAAGGCTAGACAAACGCATAATTGCCTTCAATAGATCAATTGCATGTCTTGCACAAAAGTCGTGTTTGAAATGCGAAAATAGAATTCGTTTGAATTGATTTCGAATGATTTACTGACTAAAAGTGGCTCAATGACATGATTTTAAGGCTATACAAATGCCTAGTTGCCTTCAAAAGATCCATTCCAAATTATGCACGAAAGTATTGGTTCAAGTGCGAAAAAAGATTTCGTTCGAATTTCTTTGAAATGATTTAATTACTAAAAGAGACTCAATGACATGATTTCAAGGCTAAACAAAATATAATTTGCTTAAATAGATCAATTGCAAGTTATGCACAAAAGTCTCGTTTAAAGAGCGAAAATAGAATTTGTTCGTAATGCTTTCAAATGATTTGATGACTAGAAGAGACTCAATGACATGATTTTAAGGCTAAAAAGATGCATAGTTGCCTTCAATTATTGAATTGGAAGTTCTGAACGAAAGTCGTGTTTGTAGCGCGTAAAAATAGAGATCTTTTCAATTACTTTTAATTGATTTAATGACTAGAGAAGACTCAATGACATGATTTTAAGGCTAGACAAACGCATAATTGCCTTCAATAGATCAATTGCATGTCTTGCACAAAAGTCGTGTTTGAAATGCGAAAATAGAATTCGTTTGAGTTGATTTCGAATGATTTACTGACTAAAAGTGGCTCAATGACAAGATTTTAAGGCTATACAAATGCCTAGTTGCCTTCAAAAGATCCATTCCAAATTATGCACGAAAGTATTGGTTCAAGTGCGAAAAAAGATTTCGTTCGAATTTCTGTGAAATGATTTAATTACTAAAAGAGACTCAATGACATGATTTCAAGGCTAAACAAAATATAATTTGCTTAAATAGATCAATTGCAAGTTATGCACAAAAGTCTCGTTTAAAGAGCGAAAATAGAATTTGTTCGTAATTCTTTCAAATGATTTGATGACTAAAAGAGACTCAATGACATGATTTTAAGGCTAAGAAGATGCATAGTTGCCTTCAATTGTTGAATTGGAAGTTCTGAATGAAAGTCATGTTTGTAGCGCGAAAAAATAGAATTCTTTCGAATTACTTTTAATTGATTTAATGACTAGAGAAGACTCAATGACATAATTTTAAGGCCAAACAAACGCATAATTGCCTTCAATTGATCAATTGCATGTTTTGCACAAAAGTCGTGTTTGAAATGCAAAAATAGAATTCGTTTGAATTGATTTCGAATGATTTACTGACTAAAAGTGACTCAATGACATGATTTTCAGGCTATTCAAATGCCTAGTTCCCTTCAAAAGATCCATTGCAAATTATGCACGAAAGTATTGGTTCAAGTGCGAAAAAAGATTTCGTTCGAATTTCTTTAAAATGATTTAATTACTAAAAGAGACTCAATGACATGATTTCAAGGCTAAACAAAATATAATTTGCTTAAATAGATCAATTGCAAGTTATGCACAAAAGTCTCGTTTAAAGAGTGGAAATAGAATTTGTTCGTAATGCTTTCAAATGATTTGATGACTAGAAAATACTCAATGACATGAATTTAAGGCTAAAGATAGATGCATAGTTGCCTTCAATTGTTGAATAGAGAAGACTCAATGACACGATTTTAAGGCTAAACAAACGCATAATTACCTTCAATAGATCCATTGCATGTCTTGCACAAAAGTCGTGTTTGAAATGCGAAAAGAGAATTCGTCTGAATTGATTTCGAATGATTTACTGACTAAAAGTGACTCAATGACATGATTCTAAGGCTATACAAATGCCTAGTTGCCTTCACAAGATCCATTGCAAATTATGCACAAAAGTCGTGGTCCAGGTGCGAAAAAAGATTACGTTTGAATTTCTTTGAAATGATTTAATTACTAGAAGAGACTCGATCACATAATTTCAAGGCTAAACAATGGATAATTTGCTTTAATAGATCAATTGCGAGTTATGCACAAAAGTCTCGTTTAAAGAGCGAAAATAGAATTTGTTCGTAATGCTTTCAAATGATTTGATAACTAGAAGAGACTCAATGACATGATTTTAAGGCCAAAAAGATGCAGAGTTGCCTTTAATTATTGAATTGGAAGTTCTGAACGAAAGTCGTGTTTGTAGCGCGAAAAAATAGAGATCTTTTGAATTACTTTTAATTGATTTAATGAGTAGAGAAGACTCAATGACATGATTTTAAGGCTAGACAAACGCATAATTGTCTTCAATAGATCAATTGCATGTCTTGCACAAAAGTCGTGTTTGAAATGCGAAAATAGAATTCGTTTGAATTGATTTCGAATGATTTACTGACTAAAAGTGGCTCAATGACATGATTTTAAGGCTATACAATTGCCTAGTTGCCTTCAAAAGATCCATTGCAAATTATGCACGAAAGTATTGGTTCAAGTGCGAAAAAAGATTTCGTTCGAATTTCTTTGAAATGATTTAATTACTAAAAGAGACTCAATGACATGATTTCAAGGCTAAACAAAGGATAATTTGCTAAAATAGATCAATTGCAAGTTATGCACAAAAGTCTCGTTTAAAGAGCGAAAATAGAATTTGTTCGTAATTCTTTCAAATGATTTGATGACTAGAAGAGACTCAATGACATGATTTTAAGGCCAAGAAGATGCATAGTTGCCTTCGATTGTTGAATTGGAAGTTCTGAATGAAAGTCGTGTTTGTAGCGCGAAAAAATAGAGATCTTTCGAATTACTTTTAATTGATTTAATGACTAGAGAAGACTCAATGACATAATTTTAAGGCCAAACAAACGCATAATTGCCTTCAATTGATCAATTGCATGTTTTGCACAAAAGTCGTGTTTGAAATGCAAAAATAGAATTCGTTTGAATTGATTTCGAATGATTTACTGACTAAAAGTGACTCAATGACATGATTTTCAGGCTATACAAATGCCTAGTTCCCTTCAAAAGATCCATTGCAAATTATGCACGAAAGTATTGGTTCAAGTGCGAAAAAAGATTTCGTTCGAATTTCTTTAAAATGATTTAATTACTAAAAGAGACTCAATGACATGATTTCAAGGCTAAACAAAATATAATTTGCTTAAATAGATCAATTGCAAGTTATGCACAAAAGTCTCGTTTAAAGAGTGGAAATAGAATTTGTTCGTAATGCTTTCAAATGATTTGATGACTAGAAAATACTCAATGACATGAATTTAAGGCTAAAGATAGATGCATAGTTGCCTTCAATTGTTGAATAGAGAAGACTCAATGACACGATTTTAAGGCTAAACAAACGCATAATTACCTTTAATAGATCCATTGCATGTCTTGCACAAAAGTCGTGTTTGAAATGCGAAAAGAGAATTCGTCTGAATTGATTTCGAATGATTTACTGACTAAAAGTGACTCAATGACATGATTCTAAGGCTATACAAATGCCTAGTTGCCTTCACAAGATCCATTGCAAATTATGCACAAAAGTCGTGGTCCAGGTGCGAAAAAAGATTACGTTTGAATTTCTTTGAAATGATTTAATTACTAGAAGAGACTCGATCACATAATTTCAAGGCTAAACAATGGATAATTTGCTTTAATAGATCAATTGCGAGTTATGCACAAAAGTCTCGTTTAAAGAGCGAAAATCGAATTTGTTCGTAATGCTTTCAAATGATTTGATAACTAGAAGAGACTCAATGACATGATTTTAAGGCCAAAAAGATGCAGAGTTGCCTTTAATTATTGAATTGGAAGTTCTGAACGAAAGTCGTGTTTGTAGCGCGAAAAAATAGAGATCTTTTGAATTACTTTTAATTGATTTAATGAGTAGAGAAGACTCAATGACATGATTTTAAGGCTAGACAAACGCATAATTGTCTTCAATAGATCAATTGCATGTCTTGCACAAAAGTCGTGTTTGAAATGCGAAAATAGAATTCGTTTGAATTGATTTCGAATGATTTACTGACTAAAAGTGGCTCAATGACATGATTTTAAGGCTATACAATTGCCTAGTTGCCTTCAAAAGATCCATTGCAAATTATGCACGAAAGTATTGGTTCAAGTGCGAAAAAAGATTTCGTTCGAATTTCTTTGAAATGATTTAATTACTAAAAGAGACTCAATGACATGATTTCAAGGCTAAACAAAGGATAATTTGCTAAAATAGATCAATTGCAAGTTATGCACAAAAGTCTCGTTTAAAGAGCGAAAATAGAATTTGTTCGTAATTCTTTCAAATGATTTGATGACTAGAAGAGACTCAATGACATGATTTTAAGGCCAAGAAGATGCATAGTTGCCTTCGATTGTTGAATTGGAAGTTCTGAATGAAAGTCGTGTTTGTAGCGCGAAAAAATAGAGATCTTTCGAATTACTTTTAATTGATTTAATGACTAGAGAAGACTCAATGACATAATTTTAAGGCTAAACAAACGCATAATCGCCTTCAATTGATCAATTGCATGTTTTGCACAAAAGTCGTGTTTAAAATGCAAAAATAGAATTCGTTTGAATTGATTTCGAATGATTTACTGACTAAAAATGACTCAATGACATGATTTTAAGGCTATACAAATGCCTAGTTGCCTTCAAAAGATCAATTGCAAATTATGCACGAAAGTATTGGTTCAAGTGCGAAAAAAGATTTTGTTCGAATTTCTTTAAAATGATTTAATTACTAAAAGAGACTCAATGACATGATTTCAAGGCTAAACAAAAGATAATTTGCTTAAATAGATCAATTGCAAGTTATGCACAAAAGTCTTGTTTAAAGAGCGAAAATAGAATTTGTTCGTAATTCTTTCAAATGATTTGATGACTAGACGAGACTCAATGACATGATTTTAAGGCCAAGAAGATGCATAGTTGCCTTCAATTGTTGAATTGGAAGTTCTGAATGATAGTCGTGTTTGTAGCGCGAAAAAATACAATTCTTTCGAATTACTTTTAACTTATTTAATGACTAGAGAAGACTCAGTGACACGATTTTAAGGCTAAACAAATGCATAATTACCTTCAATAGATCAATTGCATGTCTTGCACAAAAGTCGTGTTTGAAATGCAAAAATAGAATTCGTTTGAATTGATTTCGAATGATTTACTGACTAAAAGTGACACAATGACATGATTCTAAGGCTATACAAATGCCTAGTTGCCTTCAAAAGATCCATTGCAAATTATGCACAAAAGTCGTGGTTTAGGTGCGAAAAAAGATTTCCTTCGAATTTCGTTGAAATGATTTGATTACTAGAAGAGACTCGATCACGTGATTTCAAGGCTAAGCAATGGATAATTTGCTTGAATAGATCAATTGCAAGTTATGCACAAAAGTCTCGTTTAAAGAGTGGAAATAGAATTTGTTCGTAATGCTTTCAAATGATTTGATGACTAGAAGAGACTCAATGACATGAATTTAAGGCTAAAAAAATGCATAGTTGCCTTCAATTGTTGAATTGAAAGTTCTGAATGAAAGTCGTGTTTGAAGCGCAAAAAAATAGAATTCTTTCGAATTACTTTTAATTGATTTAATGACTAGAGAGGACTCAATGACACGATTTTAAGGCTAGACAAACGCATAATTGCCTTCAATAGATCAATTGCATGTCTTGCACAAAAGTCGTGTCTGAAATGCAAAAATAGAATTCGTTTGAATTGATTTCGAATGATTTACTGACTAAAAGTGACTCAATGACATGATTCTAAGGCTATACAAATGCCCAGTTGCCTTCAAAAGATCCATTGCAAATTATGCACAAAAGTCGTGGTTCAGGTGCGAAAAAAGATTACGTTTGAATTTCTTTGAAATGATTTAATTACTAGAAGAGACTCGATCACATAATTTCAAGGCTAAACAATGGATAATTTGCTTTAATAGATCAATTGCGAGTTATGCACAAAAGTCTCGTTTAAAGAGCAAAAATAGAATTTGTTCGTAATGCTTTCAAATGATTTGATGACTAGAAGAGACTCAATGACATGATTTTAGGGCCAAAAAGATGCAGAGTTGCCTTCAATTATTGAATTAGAAGTTCTGAACGAAAGTCGTGTTTGTAGCGCGAAAAAATAGAGATCTTTTCAATTACTTTTAATTGATTTAATGAGTAGAGAAGACTCAATGACATGATTTTAAGGCTAGACAAACGCATAATTGCCTTTAATAGATCAATTGCATGTCTTGCACAAAAGTCGTGTTTGAAATGCGAAAATAGAATTCGTTTGAATTGATTTCGAATGATTTACTGACTAAAAGTGGCTCAATGACATGATTTTAAGGCTATACAATTGCCTAGTTGCCTTCAAAAGATCCATTGCAAATTATGCACGAAAGTATTGGTTCAAGTGCGAAAAAAGATTTCGTTCGAATTTCTTTGAAATGATTTAATTACTAAAAGAGACTCAATGACATGATTTCAAGGCTAAACAAAGGATAATTTGCTAAAATAGATCAATTGCAAGTTATGCACAAAAGTCTCGTTTAAAGAGCGAAAATAGAATTTGTTCGTAATTCTTTCAAATGATTTGATGACTAGAAGAGACTCAATGACATGATTTTAAGGCCAAGAAGATGCATAGTTGCCTTCGATTGTTGAATTGGAAGTTCTGAATGAAAGTCGTGTTTGTAGCGCGAAAAAATAGAGATCTTTCGAATTACTTTTAATTGATTTAATGACTAGAGAAGACTCAATGACATAATTTTAAGGCTAAACAAACGCATAATCGCCTTCAATTGATCAATTGCATGTTTTGCACAAAAGTCGTGTTTAAAATGCAAAAATAGAATTCGTTTGAATTGATTTCGAATGATTTACTGACTAAAAATGACTCAATGACATGATTTTAAGGCTATACAAATGCCTAGTTGCCTTCAAAAGATCAATTGCAAATTATGCACGAAAGTATTGGTTCAAGTGCGAAAAAAGATTTTGTTCGAATTTCTTTAAAATGATTTAATTACTAAAAGAGACTCAATGACATGATTTCAAGGCTAAACAAAAGATAATTTGCTTAAATAGATCAATTGCAAGTTATGCACAAAAGTCTTGTTTAAAGAGCGAAAATAGAATTTGTTCGTAATTCTTTCAAATGATTTGATGACTAGACGAGACTCAATGACATGATTTTAAGGCCAAGAAGATGCATAGTTGCCTTCAATTGTTGAATTGGAAGTTCTGAATGATAGTCGTGTTTGTAGCGCGAAAAAATACAATTCTTTCGAATTACTTTTAACTTATTTAATGACTAGAGAAGACTCAGTGACACGATTTCAAGGCTAAACAAATGCATAATTACCTTCAATAGATCAATTGCATGTCTTGCACAAAAGTCGTGTTTGAAATGCAAAAATAGAATTCGTTTGAATTGATTTCGAATGATTTACTGACTAAAAGTGACACAATGACATGATTCTAAGGCTATACAAATGCCTAGTTGCCTTCAAAAGATCCATTGCAAATTATGCACAAAAGTCGTGGTTTAGGTGCGAAAAAAGATTTCCTTCGAATTTCGTTGAAATGATTTGATTACTAGAAGAGACTCGATCACGTGATTTCAAGGCTAAGCAATGGATAATTTGCTTGAATAGATCAATTGCAAGTTATGCACAAAAGTCTCGTTTAAAGAGTGGAAATAGAATTTGTTCGTAATGCTTTCAAATGATTTGATGACTAGAAGAGACTCAATGACATGAATTTAAGGCTAAAAAAATGCATAGTTGCCTTCAATTGTTGAATTGAAAGTTCTGAATGAAAGTCGTGTTTGAAGCGCAAAAAAATAGAATTCTTTCGAATTACTTTTAATTGATTTAATGACTAGAGAGGACTCAATGACACGATTTTAAGGCTAGACAAACGCATAATTGCCTTCAATAGATCAATTGCATGTCTTGCACAAAAGTCGTGTCTGAAATGCAAAAATAGAATTCGTTTGAATTGATTTCGAATGATTTACTGACTAAAAGTGACTCAATGACATGATTCTAAGGCTATACAAATGCCCAGTTGCCTTCAAAAGATCCATTGCAAATTATGCACAAAAGTCGTGGTTCAGGTGCGAAAAAAGATTACGTTTGAATTTCTTTGAAATGATTTAATTACTAGAAGAGACTCGATCACATAATTTCAAGGCTAAACAATGGATAATTTGCTTTAATAGATCAATTGCGAGTTATGCACAAAAGTCTCGTTTAAAGAGCAAAAATAGAATTTGTTCGTAATGCTTTCAAATGATTTGATGACTAGAAGAGACTCAATGACATGATTTTAGGGCCAAAAAGATGCAGAGTTGCCTTCAATTATTGAATTAGAAGTTCTGAACGAAAGTCGTGTTTGTAGCGCGAAAAAATAGAGATCTTTTCAATTACTTTTAATTGATTTAATGAGTAGAGAAGACTCAATGACATGATTTTAAGGCTAGACAAACGCATAATTGCCTTTAATAGATCAATTGCATGTCTTGCACAAAAGTCGTGTTTGAAATGCGAAAATAGAATTCGTTTGAATTGATTTCGAATGATTTACTGACTAAAAGTGGCTCAATGACATGATTTTAAGGATGTACAATTGCCTAGTTGCCTTCAAAAGATCCGTTGCAAATTATGCACGAAAGTATTGGTTCAAGTGCGAAAAAAGATTTCGTTCGAATTTCTTTGAAATGATTTAATTACTAAAAGAGACTCAATGACATGATTTCAAGGCTAAACAATGGATAATTTGCTTAAATATATCAATTGCAAGTTATGCACAAAAATCTCGTTTAAAGAGCGAAAATAGAATTTGTTCGTAATGCTTTCAAATGATTTGATGACTAGAAAAGACTCAATGACATGATTTTAAGGCCAAAAAGATGCATAGTTTCCTTCAATTCTTGAATTAGAAGTTCTGAATGAAAGTCGTGTTCGTAGCGCGAAAAAATAGAATTCTTTCGAATTACTTTTAATTGATTTAATGACTAGAGAAGACTCAGTGACACGATTTTAAGGCTAAACAAATGCATAATTACCTTCAATAGATCAATTGCATGTCTTGCACAAAAGTCGTGTTTGAAATGCAAAAATAGAATTCGTTTGAATTGATTTCGAATGATTTACTCACTAAAAGTGACACAATGACATGATTCTAAGGCTATACAAATGCCTAGTTGCCTTCAAAAGATCCATTGCAAATTATGCACAAAAGTCGTGGTTTAGGTGCGAAAAAAGATTTCCTTCGAATTTCGTTGAAATGATTTGATTACTAGAAGAGACTCGATCACGTGATTTCAAGGCTAAGCAATGGATAATTTGCTTGAATAGATCAATTGCAAGTTATGCACAAAAGCCTCGTTTAAAGAGTGGAAATAGAATTTGTTCGTAATGCTTTCAAATGATTTGATGCCTAGAAGAGACTCAATGACATGAATTTAAGGCTAAAAAAATGCATAGTTGCCTTCAATTGTTGAATTGGAATTTCTGAATGAAAGTCGTGTTTGAAGCGCAAAAAAATAGAATTCTTTCGAATTACTTTTAATTGATTTAATGACTAGAGAGGACTCAATGACACGATCTTAAGGCTAGACAAACGCATAATTGCCTTCAATAGATCAATTGCATGTCTTGCACAAAAGTCGTGTTTGAAATGCAAAAATAGAATTCGTTTGAATTGATTTCGAATGATTTACTGACTAAGAGTGACTCAATGACATGATTCTAAGGCTATACAAATGCCTAGTTGCCTTCAAAAGATCCATTGCAAATTATGCACGAAAGTATTGGTTCAAGTGCGAAAAAAGATTTTGTTCGAATTTCTTTGGAATGATTTAATTACTAGAAGAGACTCGATCACGTGATTTCAAGGCTAAACAAGGGATAATTTGCTTGAATAGATCAATCGCAACTTATGCACAAAAGTCTCGTTTAAAGAGCAAAAATAGAATTTGTTCGTAATGCTTTCAAATGATTTGATGACTAGGAAAGACTCAATGACATGATTTTAAGGCTAAAAAAATGCATAGTTACCTCCAATTGTTGAATTGGAAGTTCTGAACGAAAGTCGTGTTTGTAGCGCGAAAAAATAGAGATCTTTCGAATTACTTTTAATTGATTTAATGAGTAGAGAAGACTCAATGACATGATTTTAAGGCTAGACAAACGCAGAATTGCCTTCAATAGGTCAATTGTATGTTTTGCACCAAATTCGTGTTTGAAATGCAAAAATAGAATTCTTTTGAATTGATTTCGAATGACTTACCGACTAAAAGTGACTCAATGACATGATTTTAAGGCTATACAAATGCCTAGTTGCCCTTCAAACGATCCATTGCAAATTATGCACGAAAGTCATGGTTCAAGTGCGAAAAAAGATTTCGTTCGAATTTCGTTGAAATGATTTAATTACTAGAAGTGACTCAATGACATGATTTCGAGGCCAAACAATGGAAAATTTGCTTGAATAGATCAATCGCAAGTTATGCACAAAAGTCTCATTTAAAGAGCAAAAATAGAATTTGTTCGTAATGCTTTCAAATGATTTGATGACTAGGAAAGACTCAATGACATGATTTTAAGGCTAAAAAAATGCATAGTTACCTCCAATTGTTGAATTGGAAGTTCTGAACGAAAGTCGTGTTTGTAGCGCGAAAAAATAGAGATTTTTCGAATTTCTTTTAATTGATTTAATGAGTAGAGAAGACTCAATGACATGATTTTAAGGCTAGACAAACGCATAATTGCCTTCAATAGGTCAATTGTATGTTTTGCACCAAAGTCGTGTTTGAAATGCAAAAATAGAATTCTTTTGAACTGATTTCGAATGATTTACCGACTAAAAGTGACTCAATGACATGATTTTAAGGCTATACAAATGCCTAGTTGCCTTCAAACGATCCATTCCAAATTATGCACGAAAGTATTGGTTCAAGTGCGAAAAATGATTTCGTTCGAATTTCTTTGAAATGATTTAATTACTAAAAGAGACTCAATGAAATGATTTCAAGGCTAAACAAGGGATAATTTGCTTGAATAGATCAATTGCAAGTTATGCACAAAAGTCTCCTTTAAAGAGCGAAAATAGAATTTGTGCGTAATGCTTTTAAATGGTTTGATGACTAGAAGAGGCTCAATGACATGATTTTAAGGCTAAAAAGATGCATAGTTGCCTTCAATTGTTGAATTGGAAGTTCTGAACGAAAGTCGTATTTGGAGCGCGAAAAAATAGAATTCTTTCGAAGTACTTTTAATTGATTTAATGACCAGAGAAGACTCAATGACATGATTTTAAGGCTAGACAAACGCATAATTGCCTTCAATAGATCAATTGCATGTCTTGCACAAAAGTCGTGTTTCAAATGCGAAAATAAAATTCCTTTGAATTGATTTCGAATGATTTACTGACTAAAAGTGGCTCAATGACATGATTTTAAGGCTATACAAATGCCTAGTTGCCTTCAAAAGATCCATTGCAAATTATGCACGAAAGTATTGGTTCAAGTGCAAAAAAAGATTTCGTTCGAATTTCTTTGAAATGATTTAATTACTAAAAGAGACTCAATGACATGATTTCAAGGCTAAACAATGGATAATTTGCTTAAATATATCAATTGCAAGTTATGCACAAAAATCTCGTTTGAAGAGCGAAAATAGAATTTGTTCGTAATGCTTTCAAATGATTTGGTGACTAGAAAAGACTCAATGACATGATTTTAAGGCCAAAAAGATGCATAGTTTCCTTCAATTCTTGAATTAGAAGTTCTGAATGAAAGTCGTGTTTGTAGCGCGAAAAAATAGAATTCTTTCGAATTACTTTTAATTGATTTAATGACTAGAGAAGACTCAATGACATGATTTTAAGGCTAGACAAACGCATAATTGCCTTCAATAGATCAATTGCATGTCTTGCACAAAAGTCGTGTTTGAAATGCGAAAATAGAATTCTTTTGAATTGATTTCGAATGATTTACTCACTAAAAGTGGCTCAATGACATGATTTTAAGGCTATACAAATGCCTAGTTGCCTTGAAAAGATCCATTCCAAATTATGCACGAAAGTATTGGTTCAAGTGCGAAAAAAGATTTCGTTCGAAATTCTTTTAAATGATTTAATTACTAAAAGAGACTCAATGACATGATTTCAAGGCTAAACAAAGGATAATTTGCTTAAATAGATCAATCGCAAGTTATGCACAAAAGTCTCGTTTAAAGAGTGCAAATAGAATTTGTTTGTAATGCTTTCAAATGATTTGACGACTAGAAAAGACTCAATGACATGATTTTAAGGCTAAAAAGATGCATAGTTTCCTTCAATTGTTGAATTGGAAGTTCTGAACGAAAGTCGTATTTGGAGCGCGAAAAAATAGAATTCTTTCGAATTACTTTTAATTGATATAATGACTAGAGAAGACTCAATGACATGATTTTAAGGCTAGACAAACGCATAATTGCCTTCAATAGGTCAATTGTATGTTTTGCACCAAAGTCGTGTTTGAAATGCAAAAATAGAATTCTTTTGAATTGATTTCGAATGATTTACTGACTAAGAGTGACTGAATGACATGATTTTAAGGCTATACAAATGCCTAGTTGCCTTCAAAAGATCCATTGCAAATTATGCACGAAAGTATTGGTTCAAGTGCGAAAAAAGATTTCGTTCGAATTTCTTTGGAATGATTTAATTACTAGAAGAGACTCGATCACGTGATTTCAAGGCTAAACAATGGATAATTTGCTTGAATAGATCAATCGCAAGTTATGCACAAAAGTCTCGTTTAAAGAGCAAAAATAGAATTTGTTCGTAATGCTTTCAAATGATTTGATGACTAGGAAAGACTCAATGACATGATTTTAAGGCTAAAAAAATGCATAGTTACCTCCAATTGTTGAATTGGAAGTTCTGAACGAAAGTCGTGTTTGTAGCGCGAAAAAATAGAGATCTTTCGAATTACTTTTAATTGATTTAATGAGTAGAGAAGACTCAATGACATGATTTTAAGGCTAGACAGACGCAGAATTGCCTTCAATAGGTCAATTGTATGTTTTGCACCAAATTCGTGTTTGAAATGCAAAAATAGAATTCTTTTGAATTGATTTCGAATGACTTACCGACTAAAAGTGACTCAATGACATGATTTTAAGGCTATACAAATGCCTAGTTGCCTTCAAACGATCCATTGCAAATTATGCACGAAAGTCATGGTTCAAGTGCGAAAAAAGATTTCGTTCGAATTTCGTTGAAATGATTTAATTACTAAAAGAGACTCAATGACATGATTTTAAGGCTAGACAAACGCATAATTGCCTTCAATAGATCAATTGCATGTCTTGCACAAAAGTCGTGTTTGAAATGCGAAAATAGAATTCGTTTGAATTGATTTCGAATGATTTACTGACTAAAAGTGACTCAATGACATGATTTTAAGGCTATACAAATGCCTAGTTGCCTTCAAAAGATCGATTGCAAATTATGCACGAAAGTATTGGTTCAAGTGCGAAAAAAGATTTCGTTCGAATTTCTTTGAAACGATTTAATTACTAAAAGAGACTCAATGAAAAGATTTCAAGGCTAAACAAGGGATAATTTGCTTGAATAGATCAATCGCAAGTTATGCACAAAAGTTTCATTTAAAGAGCAAAAATAGAATTTGTTCGGAATGCTTTCAAATGATTTGATGACTAGGAAAGACTCAATGACATGAATTTAAGGCTAAAAAGATGCATAGTTGCCTTCAATTGTTGAATTGGAAGTTCTGAACGAAAGTCATGTTTGTAGCGCGAAAAAATAGAGATCTTTCGAATTCCTTTTAATTGATTTAATGACTAGAGAAGACTCAATGACATGATTTTAAGGCTAGACAAACGCATAATTGCCTTCAATAGGTCAATTGTATGTTTTGCACCAAAGTCGTGTTTGAAATACAAAAATAGAATTCTTGTGAATTGATTTCGAATGATTTACCGACTAAAAGTGACTCAATGACATGATTTTAAGGCTATACAAATGCCTAGTTGCCTTCAAACGATCCATTCCAAATTATGCACGAAAGTATTGGTTCAAGTGCGAAAAATGATTTCGTTCGAATTTCTTTGAAATGATTTAATTACTAAAAGAGACTCAGTGAAATGATTTCAAGGCTAAACAAGGGATAATTTGCTTGAATAGATCAATTGCAAGTTATGCACAAAAGTCTCGTTTAAAGAGCGAAAATAGAATTTGTGCGTAATGCTTTTAAATGGTTTGATGACTAGAAGAGGCTCAATGACATGATTTTAAGGCTAAAAAGATGCATAGTTGCCTTCAATTGTTGAATTGGAAGTTCTGAACGAAAGTCGTATTTGGAGCGCGAAAAAATAGAATTCTTTCGAAGTACTTTTAATTGATTTAATGACCAGAGAAGACTCAATGACATGATTTTAAGGCTAGACAAACGCATAATTGCCTTCAATAGATCAATTGCATGTCTTGCACAAAAGTCGTGTTTGAAATGCGAAAATAAAATTCCTTTGAATTGATTTCGAATGATTTACTGACTAAAAGTGGCTCAATGACATGATTTTAAGGCTATACAAATGCCTAGTTGCCTTCAAAAGATCCATTGCAAATTATGCACGAAAGTATTGGTTCAAGTGCAAAAAAAGATTTCGTTCGAATTTCTTTGAAATGATTTAATTACTAAAAGAGACTCAATGACATGATTTCAAGGCTAAACAATGGATAATTTGCTTAAATATATCAATTGCAAGTTATGCACAAAAATCTCGTTTAAAGAGCGAAAATAGAATTTGTTCGTAATGCTTTCAAATGATTTGATGACTAGAGAAGACTCAATGACATGATTTTAAGGCCAAAAAGATGCATAGTTTCCTTCAATTCTTGAATTGGAAGTTCTGAATGAAAGTCGTGCTTGTAGCGCGAAAAAATAGAATTCTTTCGAATTACTTTTAATTGATTTAATGACTAGAGAAGACTCAATGACATGATTTTAAGGCTAGAGAAACGCATAATTGCCTTCAATAGATCAATTGCATGTCTTGCACAAAAGTCGTGTTTGAAATGCGAAAATAGAATTCGTTTGAATTGATTTCGAATGATTTACTGACTAAAAGTGACTCAATGACATGATTTTAAGGCTATACAAATGCCTAGTTGCCTTCAAAAGATCGATTGCAAATTATGCACGAAAGTATTGGTTCAAGTGCGAAAAAAGATTTCGTTCGAATTTCTTTGAAACGATTTAATTACTAAAAGAGACTCAATGAAATGATTTCAAGGCTAAACAAGGGATAATTTGCTTGAATAGATCAATCGCAAGTTATGCACAAAAGTCTCATTTAAAGAGCAAAAATAGAATTTGTTCGGAATGCTTTCAAATGATTTGATGACTAGGAAAGACTCAATGACATGAATTTAAGGCTAAAAAGATGCATAGTTGCCTTCAATTGTTGAATTGGAAGTTCTGAACGAAAGTCGTGTTTGTAGCGCGAAAAAATAGAGATCTTTCGAATTACTTTTAATTGATTTAATGACTAGAGAAGACTCAATGACATGATTTTAAGGCTAGACAAACGCATAATTGCCTTCAATAGGTCAATTGTATGTTTTGCACCGAAGTCGTGTTTGAAATACAAAAATAGAATTCTTGTGAATTGATTTCGAATGATTTACCGACTAAAAGTGACTCAATGACATGATTTTAAGGCTATACAAATGCCTAGTTGCCTTCAAACGATCCATTCCAAATTATGCATGAAAGTATTGGTTCAAGTGCGAAAAAAGATTTCGTTCGAATTTCTTTGAAACGATTTAATTATTAAAAGAGACTCAATGAAATGATTTCAAGGCTAAACAAGGGATAATTTGCCTGAATAGATCAATTGCAAGTTATGCACAAAAGTCTCGTTTAAAGACCAAAAATAGAATTTGTTCGTAATGCTTTTAAATGATTTGATGACTAGAAGAGGCTCAATGTTATGATTTTAAGCCTAAAAAGATGCATAGTTGCCTTCAATTGTTGAATTGGAAGTTCTGAACGAAAGTCGTTTTTGGAGCGCGAAAAAATAGAATTCTTTCGAATTACTTTTAATTGATTTAATGACTAGAGAAGACTCAATGACATGATTTTAAGGCTAGACAAACGCATAATTGCCTTCAATAGATCAATTGCATGTCTTGCACAAAAGTCGTGTTTGAAATGCGAAAATAGAATTCTTTTGAATTGATTTCGAATGATTTACTGACTAAAAGTGGCTCAATGACATGATTTTAAGGCTATACAAATGCCTAGTTGCCTTCAAAAGATCGATTGCAAATTATGCACGAAAGTATTGGTTCAAGTGCGAAAAAAGATTTCGTTCGAATTTCTTTGAAACGATTTAATTACTAAAAGAGACTCAATGAAATGATTTCAAGGCTAAACAAGGGATAATTTGCTTGAATAGATCAATCGCAAGTTATGCACAAAAGTCTCATTTAAAGAGCAAAAATAGAATTTGTTCGGAATGCTTTCAAATGATTTGATGACTAGGAAAGACTCAATGACATGAATTTACGGCTAAAAAGATGCATAGTTGCCTTCAATTGTTGAATTGGAAGTTCTGAACGAAAGTCGTATTTGTAGCGCGAAAAAATAGAGATCTTTCGAATTACTTTTAATTGATTTAATGACTAGAGAAGACTCAATGACATGATTTTAAGGCTAGACAAACGCATAATTGCCTTCAATAGGTCAATTGTATGTTTTGCACCAAAGTCGTGTTTCAAATACAAAAATAGAATTCTTGTGAATTGATTTCGAATGATTTGCCGACTAAAAGTGACTCAATGACATGATTTTAAGGATATACAAATGCCTAGTTGCCTTCAAACGATCCATTCCAAATTATGCACGAAAGTATTGGTTCAAGTGCGAAAAAAGATTTTGTTCGAATTTCTTTGAAACGATTTAATTATTAAAAGAGACTCAATGAAATGATTTCAAGGCTAAACAAGGGATAATTTGCTTGAATAGATCAATTGCAAGTTATGCACAAAAGTCTCGTTTAAAGACCAAAAATAGAATTTGTTCATAATGCTTTTAAATGATTTGATGACTAGAAGAGGCTCAATGTTATGATTTTAAGCCTAAAAAGATGCATAGTTGCCTTCAATTGTTGAATTGGAAGTTCTGAACGAAAGTCGTTTTTGGAGCGCGAAAAAATAGAATTTTTTCGAATTACTTTTAATTGATTTAATGACTAGAGAAGACTCAATGACATGATTTTAAGGCTAGACAAACGCATAATTGCCTTCAATAGATCAATTGCATGTCTTGCACAAAAGTCGTGTTTGAAATGCGAAAATAGAATTCTTTTGAATTGATTTCGAATGATTTACTGACTAAAAGTGGCTCAATGACATGATTTTAAGGCTATACAAATGCCTAGTTGCCTTCAAAAGATCGATTGCAAATTATGCACGAAAGTATTGTTTCAAGTGCGAAAAAAGATTTCGTTCGAATTTCTTTGAAACGATTTAATTACTAAAAGAGACTCAATGAAATGATTTCAAGGCAAAACAAGGGATAATTTGCTTGAATAGATCAATCGCAAGTTATGCACAAAAGTCTCATTTAAAGAGCAAAAATAGAATTTGTTCGGAATGCTTTCAAATGATTTGATGACTAGGAAAGACTCAATGACATGAATTTAAGGCTAAAAAGATGCATAGTTGCCTTCAATTGTTGAATTGGAAGTTCTGAACGAAAGTCGTGTTTGTAGCGCGAAAAAATAGAGATCTTTCGAATTACTTTTAATTGATTTAATGACTAGAGAAGACTCAATGACATGATTTTAAGGCTAGACAAACGCATAATTGCCTTCAATAGGTCAATTGTATGTTTTGCACCAAAGACGTGTTTGAAATACAAAAATAGAATTCTTGTGAATTGATTTCGAATGATTTACCGACTAAAAGTGACTCAATGACATGATTTTAAGGCTATACAAATGCCTAGTTGCCTTCAAACGATCCATTCCAAATTATGCACGAAAGTATTGGTTCAAGTGCGAAAAAAGATTTCGTTCGAATTTCTTTGAAACGATTTAATTATTAAAAGAGACTCAATGAAATGATTTCAAGGCTAAACAAGGGATAATTTGCTTGAATAGATCAATTGCAAGTTATGCACAAAAGTCTCGTTTAAAGACCAAAAATAGAATTTGTTCGTAATGCTTTTAAATGATTTGATGACTAAAAGAGGCTCAATGTTATGATTTTAAGCCTAAAAAGATGCATAGTTGCCTTCAATTGTTGAATTGGAAGTTCTGAACGAAAGTCGTTTTTGGAGCGCGAAAAAATAGAATTCTTTCGAATTACTTTTAATTGATTTAATGACTAGAGAAGACTCAATGACATGATTTTAAGGCTAGACAAACGCATAATTGCCTTCAATAGATCAATTGCATGTCTTGCACAAAAGTCGTGTTTGAAATGCGAAAATAGAATTCTTTTGAATTGATTTTGAATGATTTACTGACTAAAAGTGGCTCAATGACATGATTTTAAGGCTATACAAATGCCTAGTTGCCTTCAAAAAGATCCATTCCAAATTATGCACGAAAGTATTGGTTCAAGTGCGAAAAAAGATTTCGTTCGAATTTCTTTTAAATGATTTAATTACTAAAAGAGACTCAATGACATGATTTCAAGGCTAAACAAAGGATAATTTGCTTAAATAGATCAATTGCAAGTTATGTACAAAATTCTCGTTTAAAGAGTGGAAATAGAATTTGTTTGTAATGCTTGCAAATGATTTGATGAGTAGAGAAGACTCAATAACATGATTTTAAGGCTAAAAAGATGCATAGTTGCCTTCAATTGTTGAATTGGAAGTTCTGAACGAAAGTCATATTTGGAGCGCGAAAAAATAGAATTCTTTCGAATTACTTTTAATTGATTTAATGACTAGAGAAGACTCAATGACATGATTTTAAGGCTAGACAAACGCATAATTGCCTTCAATAGATCAATTGTATGTCTTGCACAAAAGTCGTGTTTGAAATGCTAAAATAGAATTCGTTTGAATTGATTTCGAATGATTTACCGACTAAAAGTGACTCAATGACATGATTTTAAGGCTATACAAATTCGTAGTTGCCTTCAAAAGATCCATTGGAAATTATGCACAAAAGTCATGGTTCAAGTGCGAAAAAAGATTTCGTTCGAATTTCGTTGAAATGATTTAATTACTAGAAGTGACTCAATGACATGATTTCGAGGCTGAACAATGGAAAATTTGCTTGAATAGATCAATCGCAAGTTATGCACAAAAGTCTCGTTGAAAGAGCAAAAATAGAATTTGTTCGTAATGCTTTGAAATGATTTGATGACTAGAAAAGACTCAATGACAAGATTTTAAGGCTAAAAAAAATGCATGGTTACCTTCAATTGTTGAATTGGAAGTTCTGAACGAAAGTCGTGTTTGTAGCGCGAAAAAATAGAGATCTTTCGAATTACTTTTAATTGATTTAATGACTAGAGAAGACTCAATGACATGATTTTAAGGCTAGACAAACGCATAATTGCCTTCAATAGGTCAATTGTATGTTTTGCACCAAAGTTGTGTTTGAAATGCAAAAATAGAATTCTTTTGAATTCATTTCGAATGATTTACTGACTAAAAGTGACTCAATTACATGATTTTAAGGCTATACAAATGCCTAGTTGCCTTCAAAAGGTCCATTGCAAATTATGCACGAAAGTATTGGTTCAAGTGCGAAAAAAGATTTCGTTCGAATTTCTTTGAAATGATTTAATTACTAGAAGTGACTCAATGACATGATTTCGAGGCTAAACAATGGAAAATTTGCCTGAATAGATTAATCGCAAGTTATGCACAAAAGTCTCGTTTAAAGAGCAAAAATAGAATTTGTTCGTAATGCTTTGAAATGATTTGATGACTAGAAAAGACTCAATGACAAGATTTTAAGGCTAAAAAAAATGCATGGTTACCTTCAATTGTTGAATTGGAAGTTCTGAACGAAAGTCGTGTTTGTAGCGCGAAAAAATAGAGATCTTTCGAATTACTTTTAATTGATTTAATGACTAGAGAAGACTCAATGACATGATTTTAAGGCTAGACAAACGCATAATTGCCTTCAATAGGTCAATTGTATGTTTTGCACCAAAGTCGTGTTTGAAATTCAAAAATAGAATTCTTTTGAATTCATTTCGAATGATTTACTGACTAAAAGTGACTCAATTACATGATTTTAAGGCTATACAAATGCCTAGTTGCCTTCAAAAGGTCCATTGCAAATTATGCACGAAAGTATTGGTTCAAGTGCGAAAAAAGATTTCGTTCGAATTTCTTTGAAATTATTTAATTACTAGAAGTGACTCAATGACATGATTTCGAGGCTAAACAATGGAAAATTTGCCTGAATAGATCAATCGCAAGTTATGCACAAAAGTCTCGTTTAAAGAGCAAAAATAGAATTTGTTCGTAATGCTTTGAAATGATTTGATGACTAGAAAAGACTCAATGACATGATTTTAAGGCTAAAAAAAATGCATGGTTACCTTCAATTGTTGAATTGGAAGTTCTGAACGAAAGTCGTGTTTGTAGCGCGAAAAAATAGAGATCTTTCGAATTACTTTTAATTGATTTAATGACTAGAGAAGACTCAATGACATGATTTTAAGGCTAGACAAACGCATAATTGCCTTCAATAGGTCAATTGTATGTTTTGCACCAAAGTCGTGTTTGAAATGCAAAAATAGAATTCTTTTGAATTCATTTCGAATGATTTACTGACTAAAAGTGACTCAATTACATGATTTTAAGGCTATACAAATGCCTAGTTGCCTTCAAAAGGTCCATTGCAAATTATGCACGAAAGCATTGGTTCAAGTGCGAAAAAAGATTTCGTTCGAATTTCTTTGAAATGATTTAATTACTAGAAGTGACTCAATGACATGATTTCGAGGCTAAACATTGGAAAATTTGCCTGAATAGATCAATCGCAAGTTATGCACAAAAGTCTCGTTTAAAGAGCAAAAATAGAATTTGTTCGTAATGCTTTGAAATGATTTGATGACTAGAAAAGACTCAATGACATGATTTTAAGGCTAGACAAACGCATAATTGCCTTCAATAGATCAATTGTATGTCTTGCACAAAAGTCGTGTTTGAAATGCGAAAATAGAATTCGTTTAAATTGATTTCGAATGATTTACTGACTAAAAGTGACTCAATGACATGATTTTAAGGCTATACAAATTCGTAGTTGCCTTCAAAAGATCCATTGCAAATTATGCACGAAAGTCATGGTTCAAGTGCGAAAAAAGATTTCGTTCGAATTTCGTTGAAATGATTTAATTACTAGAAGTGACTCAATGACATGATTTCGAGGCTAAACAATGGAAAATTTGCTTGAATAGATCAATCGCAAGTTATGCACAAAAGTCTCGTTTAAAGAGCAAAAATAGAATTTGTTCGTAATGCTTTGAAATGATTTGATGACTAGAAAAGACTCAATGACATGATTGTAAGGCTAAAAAAAATGCATGGTTACCTTCAATTGTTGAATTGGAAGTTCTGAACGAAAGTCGTGTTTGTAGCGCGAAAAAATAGAGATCTTTCGAATTACTTTTAATTGATTTAATGACTAGAGAAGACTCAATGACATGATTTTAAGGCTAGACAAACGCATAATTGCCTTCAATAGGTCAATTGTATGTTTTGCACCAAAGTCGTGTTTGAAATGCAAAAATAGAGTTCTTTTGAATTGATTTCGAATGATTTACTGACTAAAAGTGACTCAATTACATGATTTTAAGGCTATACAAATGCCTAGTTGCCTTCAAAAGGTCCATTGCAAATTATGCACGAAAGTATTGGTTCAAGTGCGAAAAAAGATTTCGTTCGAATTTCTTTGAAATGATTTAATTACTAGAAGTGACTCAATGACATGATTTCGAGGCTAAACAATGGAAAATTTGCTTGAATAGATCAATCGCAAGTTATGCACAAAAGTCTCGTTTAAAGAGCAAAAATAGAATTTGTTCGTAATGCTTTGAAATGATTTGATGACTAGAAAAGACTCAATGACATGATTTTAAGGCTAGACAAACGCATAATTGCCTTCAATAGATCAATTGTATGTCTTGCACAAAAGTCGTGTTTGAAATGCGAAAATAGAATTCGTTTGAATTGATTTCGAATGATTTACTGACTAAAAGTGACTCAATGACATGATTTTAAGGCTATACAAATTCGTAGTTGCCTTCAAAAGATCCATTGCAAATTATGCACGAAAGTCATGGTTCAAGTGCGAAAAAAGATTTCGTTCGAATTTCGTTGAAATGATTTAATTACTAGAAGTGACTCAATGACATGATTTCGAGGCTAAACAATGGAAAATTTGCTTGAATAGATCAATCACAAGTTATGCACAAAAGTCTCGTTTAAAGAGCAAAAAAAGAATTTGTTCGTAATGCTTTCAAATGATTTGATGACTAGAAAAGACTCAATGACATGATTTTAAGGCCAAAAAGATGCAGAGTTGCCTTCAATTGTTGAATTGGACGTTCTGAATGAAAGTCGTGTTTGAAGCGCAAAAAAATAGAATTCTTTCGAATTACTTTTAATTGATTTAATGACTAGAGAAGACTCAATGACATGATTTTAAGGCTAGACAAACGCATAATTGCCTTCAATAGATCAATTGCATGTCTTGCACAAAAGTCGTGTTTGAAATGCGAAAATAGAATTCTTTTGAATTGATTTCGAATGATTTACTCACTAAAAGTGGCTCAATGACATGATTTTAAGGCTATACAAATGCCTAGTTGCCTTGAAAAGATCCATTCCAAATTATGCACGAAAGTATTGGTTCAAGTGCGAAAAAAGATTTCGTTCGAAATTCTTTTAAATGATTTAATTACTAAAAGAGACTCAATGACATGATTTCAAGGCTAAACAAAGGATAATTTGCTTAAATAGATCAATTGCAAGTTATGCACAAAAGTCTCGTTTAAAGAGTGCAAATAGAATTTGTTTGTAATGCTTTCAAATGATTTGACGACTAGAAAAGACTCAATGACATGATTTTAAGGCTAAAAAGATGCATAGTTTCCTTCAATTGTTGAATTGGAAGTTCTGAACGAAAGTCGTATTTGGAGCGCGAAAAAATAGAATTCTTTCGAATTACTTTTAATTGATTTAATGACTAGAGAAGACTCAATGACATGATTTTAAGGCTAGACAAACGCATAATTGCCTTCAATAGGTCAATTGTATGTTTTGCACCAAAGTCGTGTTTGAAATGCAAAAATAGAATTCTTTTGAATTGATTTCGAATGATTTACTGACTAAGAGTGACTGAATGACATGATTTTAAGGCTATACAAATGCCTAGTTGCCTTCAAAAGATCCATTGCAAATTATGCACGAAAGTATTGGTTCAAGTGCGAAAAAAGATTTCGTTCGAATTTCTTTGGAATGATTTAATTACTAGAAGAGACTCGATCACGTGATTTCAAGGCTAAACAATGGATAATTTGCTTGAATAGATCAATCGCAAGTTATGCACAAAAGTCTCGTTTAAAGAGCAAAAATAGAATTTGTTCGTAATGCTTTCAAATGATTTGATGACTAGGAAAGACTCAATGACATGATTTTAAGGCTAAAAAAATGCATAGTTACCTCGAATTGTTGAATTGGAAGTTCTGAACGAAAGTCGTGCTTGTAGCGCGAAAAAATAGAGATCTTTCGAATTACTTTTAATTGATTTAATGAGTAGAGAAGACTCAATGACATGATTTTAAGGCTAGACAGACGCAGAATTGCCTTCAATAGGTCAATTGTATGTTTTGCACCAAATTCGTGTTTGAAATGCAAAAATAGAATTCTTTTGAATTGATTTCGAATGACTTACCGACTAAAAGTGACTCAATGACATGATTTTAAGGCTATACAAATGCCTAGTTGCCTTCAAACGATCCATTGCAAATTATGCACGAAAGTCATGGTTCAAGTGCGAAAAAAGATTTCGTTCGAATTTCGTTGAAATGATTTAATTACTAAAAGAGACTCAATGACATGATTTTAAGGCTAGACAAACGCATAATTGCCTTCAATAGATCAATTGCATGTCTTGCACAAAAGTCGTGTTTGAAATGCGAAAATAGAATTCGTTTGAATTGATTTCGAATGATTTACTGACTAAAAGTGACTCAATGACATGATTTTAAGGCTATACAAATGCCTAGTTGCCTTCAAAAGATCGATTGCAAATTATGCACGAAAGTATTGGTTCAAGTGCGAAAAAAGATTTCGTTCGAATTTCTTTGAAACGATTTAATTACTAAAAGAGACTCAATGAAATGATTTCAAGGCTAAACAAGGGATAATTTGCTTGAATAGATCAATCGCAAGTTATGCACAAAAGTTTCATTTAAAGAGCAAAAATAGAATTTGTTCGGAATGCTTTCAAATGATTTGATGACTAGGAAAGACTCAATGACATGAATTTAAGGCTAAAAAGATGCATAGTTGCCTTCAATTGTTGAATTGGAAGTTCTGAACGAAAGTCATGTTTGTAGCGCGAAAAAATAGAGATCTTTCGAATTCCTTTTAATTGATTTAATGACTAGAGAAGACTCAATGACATGATTTTAAGGCTAGACAAACGCATAATTGCCTTCAATAGGTCAATTGTATGTTTTGCACCAAAGTCGTGTTTGAAATACAAAAATAGAATTCTTGTGAATTGATTTCGAATGATTTACCGACTAAAAGTGACTCAATGACATGATTTTAAGGCTATACAAATGCCTAGTTGCCTTCAAACGATCCATTCCAAATTATGCACGAAAGTATTGGTTCAAGTGCGAAAAATGATTTCGTTCGAATTTCTTTGAAATGATTTAATTACTAAAAGAGACTCAGTGAAATGATTTCAAGGCTAAACAAGGGATAATTTGCTTGAATAGATCAATTGCAAGTTATGCACAAAAGTCTCGTTTAAAGAGCGAAAATAGAATTTGTGCGTAATGCTTTTAAATGGTTTGATGACTAGAAGAGGCTCAATGACATGATTTTAAGGCTAAAAAGATGCATAGTTGCCTTCAATTGTTGAATTGGAAGTTCTGAACGAAAGTCGTATTTGGAGCGCGAAAAAATAGAATTCTTTCGAAGTACTTTTAATTGATTTAATGACCAGAGAAGACTCAATGACATGATTTTAAGGCTAGACAAACGCATAATTGCCTTCAATAGATCAATTGCATGTCTTGCACAAAAGTCGTGTTTGAAATGCGAAAATAAAATTCCTTTGAATTGATTTCGAATGATTTACTGACTAAAAGTGGCTCAATGACATGATTTTAAGGCTATACAAATGCCTAGTTGCCTTCAAAAGATCCATTGCAAATTATGCACGAAAGTATTGGTTCAAGTGCAAAAAAAGATTTCGTTCGAATTTCTTTGAAATGATTTAATTACTAAAAGAGACTCAATGACATGATTTCAAGGCTAAACAATGGATAATTTGCTTAAATATATCAATTGCAAGTTATGCACAAAAATCTCGTTTAAAGAGCGAAAATAGAATTTGTTCGTAATGCTTTCAAATGATTTGATGACTAGAGAAGACTCAATGACATGATTTTAAGGCCAAAAAGATGCATAGTTTCCTTCAATTCTTGAATTGGAAGTTCTGAATGAAAGTCGTGCTTGTAGCGCGAAAAAATAGAATTCTTTCGAATTACTTTTAATTGATTTAATGACTAGAGAAGACTCAATGACATGATTTTAAGGCTAGAGAAACGCATAATTGCCTTCAATAGATCAATTGCATGTCTTGCACAAAAGTCGTGTTTGAAATGCGAAAATAGAATTCGTTTGAATTGATTTCGAATGATTTACTGACTAAAAGTGACTCAATGACATGATTTTAAGGCTATACAAATGCCTAGTTGCCTTCAAAAGATCGATTGCAAATTATGCACGAAAGTATTGGTTCAAGTGCGAAAAAAGATTTCGTTCGAATTTCTTTGAAACGATTTAATTACTAAAAGAGACTCAATGAAATGATTTCAAGGCTAAACAAGGGATAATTTGCTTGAATAGATCAATCGCAAGTTATGCACAAAAGTCTCATTTAAAGAGCAAAAATAGAATTTGTTCGGAATGCTTTCAAATGATTTGATGACTAGGAAAGACTCAATGACATGAATTTAAGGCTAAAAAGATGCATAGTTGCCTTCAATTGTTGAATTGGAAGTTCTGAACGAAAGTCGTGTTTGTAGCGCGAAAAAATAGAGATCTTTCGAATTACTTTTAATTGATTTAATGACTAGAGAAGACTCAATGACATGATTTTAAGGCTAGACAAACGCATAATTGCCTTCAATAGGTCAATTGTATGTTTTGCACCAAAGTCGTGTTTGAAATGCAAAAATAGAGTTCTTTTGAATTGATTTCGAATGATTTACTGACTAAAAGTGACTCAATTACATGATTTTAAGGCTATACAAATGCCTAGTTGCCTTCAAAAGGTCCATTGCAAATTATGCACGAAAGTATTGGTTCAAGTGCGAAAAAAGATTTCGTTCGAATTTCTTTGAAATGATTTAATTACTAGAAGTGACTCAATGACATGATTTCGAGGCTAAACAATGGAAAATTTGCTTGAATAGATCAATCGCAAGTTATGCACAAAAGTCTCGTTTAAAGAGCAAAAATAGAATTTGTTCGTAATGCTTTGAAATGATTTGATGACTAGAAAAGACTCAATGACATGATTTTAAGGCTAGACAAACGCATAATTGCCTTCAATAGATCAATTGTATGTCTTGCACAAAAGTCGTGTTTGAAATGCGAAAATAGAATTCGTTTGAATTGATTTCGAATGATTTACTGACTAAAAGTGACTCAATGACATGATTTTAAGGCTATACAAATTCGTAGTTGCCTTCAAAAGATCCATTGCAAATTATGCACGAAAGTCATGGTTCAAGTGCGAAAAAAGATTTCGTTCGAATTTCGTTGAAATGATTTAATTACTAGAAGTGACTCAATGACATGATTTCGAGGCTAAACAATGGAAAATTTGCTTGAATAGATCAATCACAAGTTATGCACAAAAGTCTCGTTTAAAGAGCAAAAATAGAATTTGTTCGTAATGCTTTCAAATGATTTGATGACTAGAAAAGACTCAATGACATGATTTTAAGGCTAGACAAACGCATAATTGCCTTCAATAGATCAATTGTATGTCTTGCACAAAAGTCGTGTTTGAAATGCGAAAATAGAATTCGTTTGAATTGATTTCGAATGATTTACTGACTAAAAGTGACTCAATGACATGATTTTAAGGCTATACAAATTCGTAGTTGCCTTCAAAAGATCCATTGCAAATTATGCACGAAAGTCATGGTTCAAGTGCGAAAAAAGATTTCGTTCGAATTTCGTTGAAATGATTTAATTACTAGAAGTGACTCAATGACATGATTTCGAGGCTAAACAATGGAAAATTTGCTTGAATAGATCAATCACAAGTTATGCACAAAAGTCTCGTTTAAAGAGCAAAAATAGAATTTGTTCGGAATGCTTTCAAATGATTTGATGACTAGGAAAAACTCAATGACATGAATTTAAGGCTAAAAAGATGCATAGTTGCCTTCAATTGTTGAATTGGAAGTTCTGAACGAAAGTCGTGTTTGTAGCGCGAAAAAATAGAGATCTTTCGAATTACTTTTAATTGATTTAATGACTAGAGAAGACTCAATGACATGATTTTAAGGCTAGACAAACGCATAATTGCCTTCAATAGGTCAATTGTATGTTTTGCACCAAAGTCGTGTTTGAAATGCAAAAATAGAGTTCTTTTGAATTGATTTCGAATGATTTACTGACTAAAAGTGACTCAATTACATGATTTTAAGGCTATACAAATGCCTAGTTGCCTTCAAAAGGTCCATTGCAAATTATGCACGAAAGTATTGGTTCAAGTGCGAAAAAAGATTTCGTTCGAATTTCTTTGAAATGATTTAATTACTAGAAGTGACTCAATGACATGATTTCGAGGCTAAACAATGGAAAATTTGCTTGAATAGATCAATCGCAAGTTATGCACAAAAGTCTCGTTTAAAGAGCAAAAATAGAATTTGTTCGTAATGCTTTGAAATGATTTGATGACTAGAAAAGACTCAATGACATGATTTTAAGGCTAGACAAACGCATAATTGCCTTCAATAGATCAATTGTATGTCTTGCACAAAAGTCGTGTTTGAAATGCGAAAATAGAATTCGTTTGAATTGATTTCGAATGATTTACTGACTAAAAGTGACCCAATGACATGATTTTAAGGCTATACAAATTCGTAGTTGCCTTCAAAAGATCCATTGCAAATTATGCACGAAAGTCATGGTTCAAGTGCGAAAAAAGATTTCGTTCGAATTTCGTTGAAATGATTTAATTACTAGAAGTGACTCAATGACATGATTTCGAGGCTAAACAATGGAAAATTTGCTTGAATAGATCAATCACAAGTTATGCACAAAAGTCTCGTTTAAAGAGCAAAAATAGAATTTGTTCGTAATGCTTTCAAATGATTTGATGACTAGAAAAGACTCAATGACATGATTTTAAGGCCAAAAAGATGCAGAGTTGCCTTCAATTGTTGAATTGGACGTTCTGAATGAAAGTCGTGTTTGAAGCGCAAAAAAATAGAATTCTTTCGAATTACTTTTAATTGATTTAATGACTAGAGAAGACTCAATGACATGATTTTAAGGCTAGAGAAACGCATAATTGCCTTCAATAGATCAATTGCATGTCTTGCACAAAAGTCGTGTTTGAAATGCGAAAATAGAATTCGTTTGAATTGATTTCGAATGATTTACTGACTAAAAGTGACTCAATGACATGATTTTAAGGCTATACAAATGCCTAGTTGCCTTCAAAAGATCGATTGCAAATTATGCACGAAAGTATTGGTTCAAGTGCGAAAAAAGATTTCGTTCGAATTTCTTTGAAACGATTTAATTACTAAAAGAGACTCAATGAAATGATTTCAAGGCTAAACAAGGGATAATTTGCTTGAATAGATCAATCGCAAGTTATGCACAAAAGTCTCATTTAAAGAGCAAAAATAGAATTTGTTCGGAATGCTTTCAAATGATTTGATGACTAGGAAAGACTCAATGACATGAATTTAAGGCTAAAAAGATGCATAGTTGCCTTCAATTGTTGAATTGGAAGTTCTGAACGAAAGTCGTGTTTGTAGCGCGAAAAAATAGAGATCTTTCGAATTACTTTTAATTGATTTAATGACTAGAGAAGACTCAATGACATGATTTTAAGGCTAGAGAAACGCATAATTGCCTTCAATAGATCAATTGCATGTCTTGCACAAAAGTCGTGTTTGAAATACAAAAATAGAATTCTTGTGAATTGATTTCGAATGATTTACCGACTAAAAGTGACTCAATGACATGATTTTAAGGCTATACAAATGCCTAGTTGCCTTCAAACGATCCATTCCAAATTATGCATGAAAGTATTGGTTCAAGTGCGAAAAAAGATTTCGTTCGAATTTCTTTGAAACGATTTAATTATTAAAAGAGACTCAATGAAATGATTTCAAGGCTAAACAAGGGATAATTTGCCTGAATAGATCAATTGCAAGTTATGCACAAAAGTCTCGTTTAAAGACCAAAAATAGAATTTGTTCGTAATGCTTTTAAATGATTTGATGACTAGAAGAGGCTCAATGTTATGATTTTAAGCCTAAAAAGATGCATAGTTGCCTTCAATTGTTGAATTGGAAGTTCTGAACGAAAGTCGTTTTTGGAGCGCGAAAAAATAGAATTCTTTCGAATTACTTTTAATTGATTTAATGACTAGAGAAGACTCAATGACATGATTTTAAGGCTAGACAAACGCATAATTGCCTTCAATAGATCAATTGCATGTCTTGCACAAAAGTCGTGTTTGAAATGCGAAAATAGAATTCTTTTGAATTGATTTCGAATGATTTACTGACTAAAAGTGGCTCAATGACATGATTTTAAGGCTATACAAATGCCTAGTTGCCTTCAAAAGATCGATTGCAAATTATGCACGAAAGTATTGGTTCAAGTGCGAAAAAAGATTTCGTTCGAATTTCTTTGAAACGATTTAATTACTAAAAGAGACTCAATGAAATGATTTCAAGGCTAAACAAGGGATAATTTGCTTGAATAGATCAATCGCAAGTTATGCACAAAAGTCTCATTTAAAGAGCAAAAATAGAATTTGTTCGGAATGCTTTCAAATGATTTGATGACTAGGAAAGACTCAATGACATGAATTTACGGCTAAAAAGATGCATAGTTGCCTTCAATTGTTGAATTGGAAGTTCTGAACGAAAGTCGTGTTTGTAGCGCGAAAAAATAGAGATCTTTCGAATTACTTTTAATTGATTTAATGACTAGAGAAGACTCAATGACATGATTTTAAGGCTAGACAAACGCATAATTGCCTTCAATAGGTCAATTGTATGTTTTGCACCAAAGTCGTGTTTCAAATACAAAAATAGAATTCTTGTGAATTGATTTCGAATGATTTACCGACTAAAAGTGACTCAATGACATGATTTTAAGGATATACAAATGCCTAGTTGCCTTCAAACGATCCATTCCAAATTATGCACGAAAGTATTGGTTCAAGTGCGAAAAAAGATTTTGTTCGAATTTCTTTGAAACGATTTAATTATTAAAAGAGACTCAATGAAATGATTTCAAGGCTAAACAAGGGATAATTTGCTTGAATAGATCAATTGCAAGTTATGCACAAAAGTCTCGTTTAAAGACCAAAAATAGAATTTGTTCATAATGTTTTAAATGATTTGATGACTAGAAGAGGCTCAATGTTATGATTTTAAGCCTAAAAAGATGCATAGTTGCCTTCAATTGTTGAATTGGAAGTTCTGAACGAAAGTCGTTTTTGGAGCGCGAAAAAATAGAATTTTTTCGAATTACTTTTAATTGATTTAATGACTAGAGAAGACTCAATGACATGATTTTAAGGCTAGACAAACGCATAATTGCCTTCAATAGATCAATTGCATGTCTTGCACAAAAGTCGTGTTTGAAATGCGAAAATAGAATTCTTTTGAATTGATTTCGAATGATTTACTGACTAAAAGTGGCTCAATGACATGATTTTAAGGCTATACAAATGCCTAGTTGCCTTCAAAAGATCGATTGCAAATTATGCACGAAAGTATTGTTTCAAGTGCGAAAAAAGATTTCGTTCGAATTTCTTTGAAACGATTTAATTACTAAAAGAGACTCAATGAAATGATTTCAAGGCCAAACAAGGGATAATTTGCTTGAATAGATCAATCGCAAGTTATGCACAAAAGTCTCATTTAAAGAGCAAAAATAGAATTTGTTCGGAATGCTTTCAAATGATTTGATGACTAGGAAAGACTCAATGACATGAATTTAAGGCTAAAAAGATGCATAGTTGCCTTCAATTGTTGAATTGGAAGTTCTGAACGAAAGTCGTGTTTGTAGCGCGAAAAAATAGAGATCTTTCGAATTACTTTTAATTGATTTAATGACTAGAGAAGACTCAATGACATGATTTTAAGGCTAGACAAACGCATAATTGCCTTCAATAGGTCAATTGTATGTTTTGCACCAAAGTCGTGTTTGAAATACAAAAATAGAATTCTTGTGAATTGATTTCGAATGATTTACCGACTAAAAGTGACTCAATGACATGATTTTAAGGCTATACAAATGCCTAGTTGCCTTCAAACGATCCATTCCAAATTATGCATGAAAGTATTGGTTCAAGTGCGAAAAAAGATTTCGTTCGAATTTCTTTGAAACGATTTAATTATTAAAAGAGACTCAATGAAATGATTTCAAGGCTAAACAAGCGATAATTTGCTTGAATAGATCAATTGCAAGTTATGCACAAAAGTCTCGTTTAAAGACCAAAAATAGAATTTGTTCGTAATGCTTTTAAATGATTTGATGACTAAAAGAGGCTCAATGTTATGATTTTAAGCCTAAAAAGATGCATAGTTGCCTTCAATTGTTGAATTGGAAGTTCTGAACGAAAGTCGTTTTTGGAGCGCGAAAAAATAGAATTCTTTCGAATTACTTTTAATTGATTTAATGACTAGAGAAGACTCAATGACATGATTTTAAGGCTAGACAAACGCATAATTGCCTTCAATAGATCAATTGCATGTCTTGCACAAAAGTCGTGTTTGAAATGCGAAAATAGAATTCTTTTGAATTGATTTTGAATGATTTACTGACTAAAAGTGGCTCAATGACATGATTTTAAGGCTATACAAATGCCTAGTTGCCTTCAAAAGATCCATTCCAAATTATGCACGAAAGCATTGGTTCAAGTGCGAAAAAAGATTTCGTTCGAATTTCTTTGAAATGATTTAATTACTAGAAGTGACTCAATGACATGATTTCGAGGCTAAACAATGGAAAATTTGCCTGAATAGATCAATCGCAAGTTATGCACAAAAGTCTCGTTTAAAGAGCAAAAATAGAATTTGTTCGTAATGCTTTGAAATGATTTGATGACTAGAAAAGACTCAATGACATGATTTTAAGGCTAAAAAGATGCATAGTTGCCTTCAATTGTTGAATTGGAAGTTCTGAACGAAAGTCATATTTGGAGCGCGAAAAAATAGAATTCTTTCGAATTACTTTTAATTGATTTAATGACTAGAGAAGACTCAATGACATGATTTTAAGGCTAGACAAACGCATAATTGCCTTCAATAGATCAATTGTATGTCTTGCACAAAAGTCGTGTTTGAAATGCTAAAATAGAATTCGTTTGAATTGATTTCGAATGATTTACCGACTAAAAGTGACTCAATGACATGATTTTAAGGCTATACAAATTCGTAGTTGCCTTCAAAAGATCCATTGGAAATTATGCACAAAAGTCATGGTTCAAGTGCGAAAAAAGATTTCGTTCGAATTTCGTTGAAATGATTTAATTACTAGAAGTGACTCAATGACATGATTTCGAGGCTGAACAATGGAAAATTTGCTTGAATAGATCAATCGCAAGTTATGCACAAAAGTCTCGTTGAAAGAGCAAAAATAGAATTTGTTCGTAATGCTTTGAAATGATTTGATGACTAGAAAAGACTCAATGACAAGATTTTAAGGCTAAAAAAAATGCATGGTTACCTTCAATTGTTGAATTGGAAGTTCTGAACGAAAGTCGTGTTTGTAGCGCGAAAAAATAGAGATCTTTCGAATTACTTTTAATTGATTTAATGACTAGAGAAGACTCAATGACATGATTTTAAGGCTAGACAAACGCATAATTGCCTTCAATAGGTCAATTGTATGTTTTGCACCAAAGTTGTGTTTGAAATGCAAAAATAGAATTCTTTTGAATTCATTTCGAATGATTTACTGACTAAAAGTGACTCAATTACATGATTTTAAGGCTATACAAATGCCTAGTTGCCTTCAAAAGGTCCATTGCAAATTATGCACGAAAGTATTGGTTCAAGTGCGAAAAAAGATTTCGTTCGAATTTCTTTGAAATGATTTAATTACTAGAAGTGACTCAATGACATGATTTCGAGGCTAAACAATGGAAAATTTGCCTGAATAGATCAATCGCAAGTTATGCACAAAAGTCTCGTTTAAAGAGCAAAAATAGAATTTGTTCGTAATGCTTTGAAATGATTTGATGACTAGAAAAGACTCAATGACAAGATTTTAAGGCTAAAAAAAATGCATGGTTACCTTCAATTGTTGAATTGGAAGTTCTGAACGAAAGTCGTGTTTGTAGCGCGAAAAAATAGAGATCTTTCGAATTACTTTTAATTGATTTAATGACTAGAGAAGACTCAATGACATGATTTTAAGGCTAGACAAACGCATAATTGCCTTCAATAGGTCAATTGTATGTTTTGCACCAAAGTCGTGTTTGAAATTCAAAAATAGAATTCTTTTGAATTCATTTCGAATGATTTACTGACTAAAAGTGACTCAATTACATGATTTTAAGGCTATACAAATGCCTAGTTGCCTTCAAAAGGTCCATTGCAAATTATGCACGAAAGTATTGGTTCAAGTGCGAAAAAAGATTTCGTTCGAATTTCTTTGAAATGATTTAATTACTAGAAGTGACTCAATGACATGATTTCGAGGCTAAACAATGGAAAATTTGCCTGAATAGATCAATCGCAAGTTATGCACAAAAGTCTCGTTTAAAGAGCAAAAATAGAATTTGTTCGTAATGCTTTGAAATGATTTGATGACTAGAAAAGACTCAATGACATGATTTTAAGGCTAAAAAAAATGCATGGTTACCTTCAATTGTTGAATTGGAAGTTCTGAACGAAAGTCGTGTTTGTAGCGCGAAAAAATAGAGATCTTTCGAATTACTTTTAATTGATTTAATGACTAGAGAAGACTCAATGACATGATTTTAAGGCTAGACAAACGCATAATTGCCTTCAATAGGTCAATTGTATGTTTTGCACCAAAGTCGTGTTTGAAATGCAAAAATAGAATTCTTTTGAATTCATTTCGAATGATTTACTGACTAAAAGTGACTCAATTACATGATTTTAAGGCTATACAAATGCCTAGTTGCCTTCAAAAGGTCCATTGCAAATTATGCACGAAAGCATTGGTTCAAGTGCGAAAAAAGATTTCGTTCGAATTTCTTTGAAATGATTTAATTACTAGAAGTGACTCAATGACATGATTTCGAGGCTAAACAATGGAAAATTTGCCTGAATAGATCAATCGCAAGTTATGCACAAAAGTCTCGTTTAAAGAGCAAAAATAGAATTTGTTCGTAATGCTTTGAAATGATTTGATGACTAGAAAAGACTCAATGACATGATTTTAAGGCTAGACAAACGCATAATTGCCTTCAATAGATCAATTGTATGTCTTGCACAAAAGTCGTGTTTGAAATGCGAAAATAGAATTCGTTTAAATTGATTTCGAATGATTTACTGACTAAAAGTGACTCAATGACATGATTTTAAGGCTATACAAATTCGTAGTTGCCTTCAAAAGATCCATTGCAAATTATGCACGAAAGTCATGGTTCAAGTGCGAAAAAAGATTTCGTTCGAATTTCGTTGAAATGATTTAATTACTAGAAGTGACTCAATGACATGATTTCGAGGCTAAACAATGGAAAATTTGCTTGAATAGATCAATCGCAAGTTATGCACAAAAGTCTCGTTTAAAGAGCAAAAATAGAATTTGTTCGTAATGCTTTGAAATGATTTGATGACTAGAAAAGACTCAATGACATGATTGTAAGGCTAAAAAAAATGCATGGTTACCTTCAATTGTTGAATTGGAAGTTCTGAACGAAAGTCGTGTTTGTAGCGCGAAAAAATAGAGATCTTTCGAATTACTTTTAATTGATTTAATGACTAGAGAAGACTCAATGACATGATTTTAAGGCTAGACAAACGCATAATTGCCTTCAATAGGTCAATTGTATGTTTTGCACCAAAGTTGTGTTTGAAATGCAAAAATAGAATTCTTTTGAATTCATTTCGAATGATTTACTGACTAAAAGTGACTCAATTACATGATTTTAAGGCTATACAAATGCCTAGTTGCCTTCAAAAGGTCCATTGCAAATTATGCACGAAAGTATTGGTTCAAGTGCGAAAAAAGATTTCGTTCGAATTTCTTTGAAATGATTTAATTACTAGAAGTGACTCAATGACATGATTTCGAGGCTAAACAATGGAAAATTTGCCTGAATAGATCAATCGCAAGTTATGCACAAAAGTCTCGTTTAAAGAGCAAAAATAGAATTTGTTCGTAATGCTTTGAAATGATTTGATGACTAGAAAAGACTCAATGACAAGATTTTAAGGCTAAAAAAAATGCATGGTTACCTTCAATTGTTGAATTGGAAGTTCTGAACGAAAGTCGTGTTTGTAGCGCGAAAAAATAGAGATCTTTCGAATTACTTTTAATTGATTTAATGACTAGAGAAGACTCAATGACATGATTTTAAGGCTAGACAAACGCATAATTGCCTTCAATAGGTCAATTGTATGTTTTGCACCAAAGTCGTGTTTGAAATTCAAAAATAGAATTCTTTTGAATTCATTTCGAATGATTTACTGACTAAAAGTGACTCAATTACATGATTTTAAGGCTATACAAATGCCTAGTTGCCTTCAAAAGGTCCATTGCAAATTATGCACGAAAGTATTGGTTCAAGTGCGAAAAAAGATTTCGTTCGAATTTCTTTGAAATGATTTAATTACTAGAAGTGACTCAATGACATGATTTCGAGGCTAAACAATGGAAAATTTGCCTGAATAGATCAATCGCAAGTTATGCACAAAAGTCTCGTTTAAAGAGCAAAAATAGAATTTGTTCGTAATGCTTTGAAATGATTTGATGACTAGAAAAGACTCAATGACATGATTTTAAGGCTAAAAAAAATGCATGGTTACCTTCAATTGTTGAATTGGAAGTTCTGAACGAAAGTCGTGTTTGTAGCGCGAAAAAATAGAGATCTTTCGAATTACTTTTAATTGATTTAATGACTAGAGAAGACTCAATGACATGATTTTAAGGCTAGACAAACGCATAATTGCCTTCAATAGGTCAATTGTATGTTTTGCACCAAAGTCGTGTTTGAAATGCAAAAATAGAATTCTTTTGAATTCATTTCGAATAATTTACTGACTAAAAGTGACTCAATTACATGATTTTAAGGCTATACAAATGCCTAGTTGCCTTCAAAAGGTCCATTGCAAATTATGCACGAAAGCATTGGTTCAAGTGCGAAAAAAGATTTCGTTCGAATTTCTTTGAAATGATTTAATTACTAGAAGTGACTCAATGACATGATTTCGAGGCTAAACAATGGAAAATTTGCCTGAATAGATCAATCGCAAGTTATGCACAAAAGTCTCGTTTAAAGAGCAAAAATAGAATTTGTTCGTAATGCTTTGAAATGATTTGATGACTAGAAAAGACTCAATGACATGATTTTAAGGCTAGACAAACGCATAATTGCCTTCAATAGATCAATTGTATGTCTTGCACAAAAGTCGTGTTTGAAATGCGAAAATAGAATTCGTTTAAATTGATTTCGAATGATTTACTGACTAAAAGTGACTCAATGACATGATTTTAAGGCTATACAAATTCGTAGTTGCCTTCAAAAGATCCATTGCAAATTATGCACGAAAGTCATGGTTCAAGTGCGAAAAAAGATTTCGTTCGAATTTCGTTGAAATGATTTAATTACTAGAAGTGACTCAATGACATGATTTCGAGGCTAAACAATGGAAAATTTGCTTGAATAGATCAATCGCAAGTTATGCACAAAAGTCTCGTTTAAAGAGCAAAAATAGAATTTGTTCGTAATGCTTTGAAATGATTTGATGACTAGAAAAGACTCAATGACATGATTGTAAGGCTAAAAAAAATGCATGGTTACCTTCAATTGTTGAATTGGAAGTTCTGAACGAAAGTCGTGTTTGTAGCGCGAAAAAATAGAGATCTTTCGAATTACTTTTAATTGATTTAATGACTAGAGAAGACTCAATGACATGATTTTAAGGCTAGACAAACGCATAATTGCCTTCAATAGGTCAATTGTATGTTTTGCACCAAAGTCGTGTTTGAAATGCAAAAATAGAGTTCTTTTGAATTGATTTCGAATGATTTACTGACTAAAAGTGACTCAATTACATGATTTTAAGGCTATACAAATGCCTAGTTGCCTTCAAAAGGTCCATTGCAAATTATGCACGAAAGTATTGGTTCAAGTGCGAAAAAAGATTTCGTTCGAATTTCTTTGAAATGATTTAATTACTAGAAGTGACTCAATGACATGATTTCGAGGCTAAACAATGGAAAATTTGCTTGAATAGATCAATCGCAAGTTATGCACAAAAGTCTCGTTTAAAGAGCAAAAATAGAATTTGTTCGTAATGCTTTGAAATGATTTGATGACTAGAAAAGACTCAATGACATGATTTTAAGGCTAGACAAACGCATAATTGCCTTCAATAGATCAATTGTATGTCTTGCACAAAAGTCGTGTTTGAAATGCGAAAATAGAATTCGTTTGAATTGATTTCGAATGATTTACTGACTAAAAGTGACTCAATGACATGATTTTAAGGCTATACAAATTCGTAGTTGCCTTCAAAAGATCCATTGCAAATTATGCACGAAAGTCATGGTTCAAGTGCGAAAAAAGATTTCGTTCGAATTTCGTTGAAATGATTTAATTACTAGAAGTGACTCAATGACATGATTTCGAGGCTAAACAATGGAAAATTTGCTTGAATAGATCAATCACAAGTTATGCACAAAAGTCTCGTTTAAAGAGCAAAAATAGAATTTGTTCGTAATGCTTTCAAATGATTTGATGACTAGAAAAGACTCAATGACATGATTTTAAGGCTAGACAAACGCATAATTGCCTTCAATAGATCAATTGTATGTCTTGCACAAAAGTCGTGTTTGAAATGCGAAAATAGAATTCGTTTGAATTGATTTCGAATGATTTACTGACTAAAAGTGACTCAATGACATGATTTTAAGGCTATACAAATTCGTAGTTGCCTTCAAAAGATCCATTGCAAATTATGCACGAAAGTCATGGTTCAAGTGCGAAAAAAGATTTCGTTCGAATTTCGTTGAAATGATTTAATTACTAGAAGTGACTCAATGACATGATTTCGAGGCTAAACAATGGAAAATTTGCTTGAATAGATCAATCACAAGTTATGCACAAAAGTCTCGTTTAAAGAGCAAAAATAGAATTTGTTCGTAATGCTTTCAAATGATTTGATGACTAGAAAAGACTCAATGACATGATTTTAAGGCCAAAAAGATGCAGAGTTGCCTTCAATTGTTGAATTGGACGTTCTGAATGAAAGTCGTGTTTGAAGCGCAAAAAAATAGAATTCTTTCGAATTACTTTTAATTGATTTAATGACTAGAGAAGACTCAATGACACGATTTTAAAGCTAAACAAACGCATAATTACCTTCAATAGATCAATTGCATGTCTTGCACAAAAGTCATGTTTGAAATGCAAAAATGGAATTCGTTTGAATTGATTTCGAATGATTTACTTACTTAAAGTGACTCAATGACATGATTTTAAGGCTATACAAAGATCAATTGCATGTCTTGCACAAAAGTCGTGTTTGAAATGCGAAAATAGAATTCGTTTGAATTGATTTCGAATGATTTACTGACTAAAAGTGACTCAATGACATGATTTTAAGGCTATACAAATTCGTAGTTGCCTTCAAAAGATCCATTGCAAATTATGCACGAAAGTCATGGTTCAAGTGCGAAAAAAGATTTCGTTCGAATTTCGTTGAAATGATTTAATTACTAGAAGTGACTCAATGACATGATTTCGAGGCTAAACAATGGAAAATTTGCTTGAATAGATCAATCACAAGTTATGCACAAAAGTCTCGTTTAAAGAGCAAAAATAGAATTTGTTCGTAATGCTTTCAAATGATTTGATGACTAGAAAAGACTCAATGACATGATTTTAAGGCCAAAAAGATGCAGAGTTGCCTTCAATTGTTGAATTGGACGTTCTGAATGAAAGTCGTGTTTGAAGCGCAAAAAAATAGAATTCTTTCGAATTACTTTTAATTGATTTAATGACTAGAGAAGACTCAATGACACGATTTTAAAGCTAAACAAACGCATAATTACCTTCAATAGATCAATTGCATGTCTTGCACAAAAGTCATGTTTGAAATGCGAAAATAGAATTCGTTTGAATTGATTTCGAATGATTTACTGACTAAAAGTGACTCAATGACATGATTCTAAGGCTATACAAATGCCTAGTTGCCTTCAAAAGATCCATTGCAAATTATGCACAAAAGTCGTGGTTCAGGTGTGAAAAAAGATTTCGTTTGAATTTCTTTGGAATGATTTAATTACTAGAAGAGACTCGATCACGTGATTTCAAGGCTAAACAATGGATAATTTGCTTGAATAGATCAATTGCAAGTTATGCACAAAAGTCACGTTTAAAGAGCGAAAATAGAATTTGTTCGTAATGCTTTTAAATGATTTGATCACTAGAAGAGACTCAATGACATGATTTTAAGCCTAAAAAGATGCATAGTTGCCTTCAATTGTTGAATTGGAAGTTCTGAACGAAATTCGTATTTGGAGCGCGAAAAAATAGAATTGTTTCGAATTACTTTTAATTGATTTAATGACTAGAGAAGACTCAATGACATGATTTTAAGGCTAAACAAATGCATAATTGCCTTCAATAGATCAATTGCATGTTTTGCACAAAACTCGTGTTTGTAATGCAAAAATAGAATTCGTTTGAATTAATTTTGAATGATTTACTGACTAAAAGTGACTCAATGACATGATTTTAAGGCTATACAAATGCATAGTTGCCTTCAAAAGATCCATTGCAAATTATGCACGAAAGTCATGGTTCAAGTGCGAAAAAAGATTTCGTTCGAATTTCGTTGAAATGATTTAATTACTAGAAGTGACTCAATGACATCATTTCGAGGCTAAACAATGGAAAATTTGCTTGACTAGATTAACGCAAGTTATGCACAAAAGTCTCGTTTAAAGAGCAAAAATAGAATTTGTTCGTAATGCTTTCAAATGATTTGATGACTAGAAAAGACTCAGTGACATGATTTTAAGGCCAAAAAGATGCAGTGTTGCCTTCAATTGTTGAATTGGAAGTTCTGAATGAAAGTCGTGTTTGAAGCGCAAAAAAATAGAATTCTTTCGAATTACTTTTAATTGATTTAATGACTAGAGAAGACTCAATGACACGATTTTAAAGCTAAACAAACGCATAATTACCTTCAATAGATCAATTGCATGTCTTGCACAAAAGTCGTGTTTGAAATGCGAAAATAGAATTCGTTTGAATTGATTTCGAATGATTTACTTACTTAAAGTGACTCAATGACATGATTTTAAGGCTATACAAATGCCTAGTTGCCTTCAAAAGATCCACTGCAAATTATGCACAAAAGTCGTGGTTCAGGTGCGAAAATAGATTTCGTTTGAATTTCTTTGGAATGATTTAATTACTAGAAGAGACTCGATCACATGATTTCAAGGCTAAACAATGGATAATTTGCTTGAATAGATCAATTGAAAGTTATGCACAAAAGTCATGTTTAAAGAGTGGAAATAGAATTTGTTCCTAATGCTTTCAAATGATTTGATGACTAGAAAATACTCAATGACATGATTTTAAGGCCAAAACCATGCAGAGTTGCCTTCAATTGTTGAATTGGAAGTTCTGAATGAAAGTCGTGTTTGAAGCGCAAAAAAATAGAATTCTTTCGAATTACTTTTAATTGATTTAATGACTAGAGAGGACTCAATGACATGATTTTAAGGCTAGACAAATGCATAATTGCATTCAATAGATCAATTGTATGTTTTGCACAAAAGTCGTGTTTGAAATGCAAAAATAGAATTCGTTTGAACTGATTTCGAATGATTTAGTAACTAAAAGTGACTCAATGACATGATTTTAAGGCTATACAAATGCCTAGTTGCCTTCAAAAGATCCATTGCAAATTATGCACGAAAGTATTGGTTCAGGTGCGAAAAAAGATTTCGTTTGAATTTTTTTGAAATGATTTAATTACTAAAAGAGACTCAATGACATGATTTCAAGGCTAAACAAGGGATAATTTGCTTGAATAGATCAATTGCAAGTTATGCACAAAAGTCTCGTTTAAAGAGCGAAAATAGAATTTGTTCGTAATGCTTTTAAATAATTTGATGACTAGAAGAGACTCAATGACATGATTTTAAGGCTAAAAAGATGCATAGTTGCCTTCAATTGTTGAACTGGAAGTTCTGAACGAAAGTCGTATTTGGAGCGCGAAAAAATAAAATTCTTTCGAATTACTTTTAATTGATTTAATGACTAAAGCAGACTCAATGACATGAGTTTAAGGCTAAACAAACGCATAATTGCCTTCAATAGATCAATTGCATGTTTTGCATAAAAGTCGTGTTTGTAATGCGAAAATAGAATTCGTTTGAATTGATTTCGAATGATTTACTGACCAAAAGTGACTGAATGACATGATTTTAAGGCTATACAAATGCCTAGTTGGCTTCAAAAGATCCATTGCAAATTATGCACGAAAGTATTGGTTCAAGTGCGAAAAAAGATTTCGTTCGAATTTCTTTGAAATCATTTAATTACTAAAAGAGACTCAATGACATGATTTCAAGGCTAAACAAAGGATAATTTGCTTAAATAGATCAATTGCAAGTTATGCACAAAAGTCTCGTTTAAAGAGCGAAAATAGAATTTGTTCGTAATGCTTTCAAATGATTTGATGACTAGAAAAGACTCAATGACATGATTTTAAGGCCAAAAAGATGCATAGTTGCCTTCAATCTATTTTTTGGCTCTTCAAACACGACTTTCATTCAGAACTTCCAATTCAACCATTGAGGACAACTATGCATTCTTTTAGCCTTAAAATCATGTCATTAAGTCTCTTCTAGTCATCAAATCATTTGAAAACAATTCGAACGAATTCTATTTTTGCTTTTTAAACGAGACTTTTGTGCATAACTTGCAATTCATATATTCAAGCAAGCTATCCATTGTTTAGCCTTGAAATCACGTCATTAAGTCTCTTCTAGTAATTTAATCATTTCAAAGCAATTCGGACGAAATCTATTTTCGTACTTGAACCACGACTTTCATGCATAATTTGCATTAGATATTTTGATGGCAACTATGCATTTGTATAGCCTTAAAATCATGTCATTGAGTCACTTTTAGTCAATAAATCATTCTAAATCAATTCAAACGATTTCTATTTTCACATTTCGAACACGATTTTAGTGCAAAACATGCAATTGATCTATTGAAGGAAATTATGCGTTTGTTTAGCCTTAAAATCATGTCATTGAGTCTTCTCTAGTCATTAAATCAATTAAAAGTAATTCGAAAGAATTCTATTTTTTGGCACTTCAAACACGACTTTCGTTCAGAACTTCCAATTCAACCATTGAGGAGGACTATGCTTTCTTTTAGCCTTAAAATCAGGTCATTGAGTCTCTTCTAGTCATCAAATCATTTGAAAGCAATTCGAACGAATTCTATTTTTGCTCTTTAAACGAGACTTTTGTGCATAACTTGCAATTGATATATTCATGAAAACTATCCATTGTTTAGCCTTGAAATCACGTCATTGAGTCTCTTCTAGAAATTAAATCATTTGAAAGCAATTCTAACGAAATCTAATTTCGTACTTGAACCACGACTTTCGTGCATAATTTGCATTAGATATTTTGATGGCAACTATGCGTTTGTATAGCCTTAAAATCATGTCATTGAGTCACTTTTAGTCAATAAATCATTCTAAATCAATTCAAACGATTTCTATTTTCACATTTCGAACACGATTTTTGTGCAAAACATGCAATTGATCTATTGAAGGAAATTATGCGTTTGTTTAGCCTTAAAATCATGTCATTGAGTCTTCTCTAGTCATTAAATCAATTAAAAGTAATTCGAAAGAATTCTATTTTTTGGCACTTCAAACACGACTTTCGTTCAGAACTTCCAATTCAACCATTGAGGAGGACTATGCTTTCTTTTGGCCTTAAAATCATGTCATTGAGTCTCTTCTCGTCATCAAATCATTTGAAAGCAATTCGAACGAATTCTATTTTTGTTCTTTAAACGAGACTTTTGTGCATAACTTGCAATTGATATATTCATGAAAACTATCCATTGTTTAGCCTTGAAATCATGTCATTGAGTCTCTTCTAGAAATGAAATCATTTCAAAGCAATTCTAACGAAATCTATTTTCGTACTTGAACCACGACTTTCGTGCATAATTTGCATTAGATATTTTGATGGCAACTATGCGTTCGTATAGCCTTAAAATCATGTCATTGAGTCACTTTTAGTCAATAAATCATTCTAAATCAATTCAAACGATTTCTATTTTCACATTTCGAACACGATTTTTGTGCAAAACATGCAATTGATCTATTGAAGGAAATTATGCGTTTGTTTAGCCTTAAAATCATGTCATTGAGTCTTCTCTAGTCATTAAATCAATTAAAAGTAATTCGAAAGAATTCTATTTTTTGGCACTTCAAACACGACTTTCGTTCAGAACTTCCAATTCAACCATTGAGGAGGACTATGCTTTCTTTTAGCCTTAAAATCATGTCATTGAGTCTCTTCTAGTCATCAAATCATTTGAAAGCAATTCGAACGAATTCTATTTTTGTTCTTTAAACGAGACTTTTGTGCATAACCTGCAATTGATATATTCATGAAAACTATCCATTGTTTAGCCTTGAAATCATGTCATTGAGTCTCTTCTAGAAATTAAATCATTTCAAAGCAATTCTAACGAAATCAATTTTCGTACTTGAACCACGACTTTCGTGCATAATTTGCATTAGATATTTTGATGGCAACTATGCGTTTGTATAGCCTTAAAATCATGTCATTGAGTCACTTTTAGTCAATAAATCATTCTAAATCAATTCAAATGATTTCTATTTTCACATTTCGAACACGATTTTTGTGCAAAACATGCAATTGATCTATTGAAGGAAATTATGCGTTTGTTTAGCCTTAAAATCATGTCATTGAGTCTTCTCTAGTCATTAAATCAATTAAAAGTAATTCGAAAGAATTCTATTTTTTGGCACTTCAAACACGACTTTCGTTCAGAACTTCCAATTCAACCATTGAGGAGAACTATGCATTCTTTTAGCCTTAAAATCATGTCATTGAGTCTCTTCTAGTCATCAAATCATGTGAAAGCAATTCGAACGAATTCTATTTTTGCTCTTTAAACGAGACTTTTGTGCATAACTTGCAATTGATATATTCATGAAAACTATCCATTGTTTAGCCTTGAAATCACGTCATTGAGTCTCTTCTAGAAATTAAATCATTTCAAAGCAATTCTAACGAAATCTATTTTCGTACTTGAACCACGACTTTCGTGCATAATTTGCATTAGATATTTTGATGGCAACTATGCGTTTGTATAGACTTAAAATCATGTCATTGAGTCACTTTTGGTCAATAAATCATTCTAAATCAATTCAAACGATTTCTATTTTCACATTTCGAACACGATTTTTGTGCAAAACATGCAATTGATCTATTGAAGGAAATTATGCGTTTGTTTAGCCTTAAAATCATGTCATTGAGTCTTCGCTAGTCATTAAATCAATTAAAAGTAATTCGAAAGAATTCTATTTTTTGGCACTTCAATCACGACTTTCGTTCAGAACTTCCAATTCAACAGTTGAGGAGGACTATGCTTTCTTTTAGCCTTAAAATCATGTCATTGAGTCTCTTCTAGTCATCAAATCATTTGAAAGCAATTCGAACGGATTCTATTTTTGTTCTTTAAACGAGACTTTTGTGCATAACTTGCAATTGATATATTCATGAAAACTATCCATTGTTTAGCCTTGAAATCATGTCATTGAGTCTCTTCTAGAAATTAAATCATTTCAAAGCAATTCTAACGAAATCTATTTTCGTACTTGAACCACGACTTTTGTGCATAATTTGCATTAGATATTTTGATGGCAACTATGCGTTTGTATGGCCTTAAAATCATGTCATTGAGTCACTTTTAGTCAATAAATCATTCTAAATCAATTCAAACGATTTCTATTTGCACATTTCTAACACGATTTTTGTGCAAAACATGCAATTGATCTATTGAAGGAAATTATGCGTTTGTTTAGGCTTAAAATCATGTCATTGAGTCTTCTCTAGTCATTAAATCAATTAAAAGTAATTCGAAAGAATTCTATTTTTTGGCACTTCAAACACGACTTTCGTTCAGAACTTCCAATTCAACCATTGAGGAGCACTATGCATTCTTTTAGCCTTAAAATCATGTCACTGAGGCTCTTCTAGTCATCAAATCATTTGAAAGCAATTCGAACGAATTCTATTTTTGCTCTTTAAACGAGACTTTTGTGCATAACTTGCAATTCATATATTCATGAAAACTATCCATTGTTTAGCCTTGAAATCTCGTCATGAAGTCTCTTCTAGTAATTTAATCATTTCAAAGCAATTCGAACGAAATCTATTTTCGTACTTGAACCACGACTTTCGTGCATAATTTGCATTATATATTTTGATGGCAACTATGCGTTTGTATAGCCTTAAAATCATGTCATTGAGTCACTTTTAGTCAATAAATCATTCGGAATCAATTCAAACGATTTCTATTTTCACATTTCGAACACGATTTTTGTGCAAAACATGCAATTGATCTATTGAAGGAAATTATGCGTTTGTTTAGCCTTAAAATCATGTCATTGAGTCTTCTCTAGTCATTAAATCAATTAAAAGTAATTCGAAAGAATTCTATTTTTTCGCACTTCAAACACGACTTTCGTTCAGAACTTCCAATTCAACCATTGAGGAGAACTATGCATTCTTTTAGCCTTAAAATCATGTCATTGAGTCTCTTCTAGTCATCAAATCATTTGAAAGCAATTCGAACGAATTCTATTTTTGTTCTTTAAACGAGACTTTTGTGCATAACTTGCAATTGATATGTTCATGAAAACTATCCATTGTTTAGCCTTGAAATCATCTCATTGAGTCTCTTCTAGAAATTAAATCATTTCAAAGCAATTCTAACGAAATCTATTTTCGTACTTGAACCACGACTTTTGTGCATAATTTGCATTAGATATTTTGATGGCAACTATGCGTTTGTATAGCCTTAAAATCATGTCATTGAGTCACTTTTAGTCAATAAATCATTCTAAATCAATTCAAACGATTTCTATTTTCACATTTCGAACACGATTTTTGTGCAAAACATGCAATTGATCTATTGAAGGAAATTATGCGTTTGTTTAGCCTTAAAATCATGTCATTGAGTCTTCTCTAGTCATTAAATCAATTAAAAGTAATTCGAAAGAATTCTATTTTTTGGCACTTCAAACACGACTTTCGTTCAGAACTTCCAATTCAACCATGGAGGAGAACTATGCATTCTTTTAGCCTTAAAATCATGTCATTGAGTCTCTTCTAGTCACCAAATCATTTGAAAGCAATTCGAACGAATTCTATTTCTGCTCTTTAAACGAGACTTTTGTGCATAACTTGCAATTGATATATTCATGAAAACTATCCATTGTTTAGCCTTGAAATCATGTCATTGAGTCTCTTCTAGAAATTAAATCATTTCAAAGCAATTCTAACGAAATCTATTTTCGTACTTGAACCACGACTTTTGTGCATAATTTGCATTAGATATTTTGATGGCAACTATGCGTTTGTATAGCCTTAAAATCATGTCATTGAGTCACTTTTAGTCAATAAATCATTCTAAATCAATTCAAACGATTTCTATTTTCACATTTCGAACACGATTTTTGTGCAAAACATGCAATTGATCTATTGAAGGAAATTATGCGTTTGTTTAGCCTTAAAATCATGTCATTGAGTCTTCTCTAGTCATTAAATCAATTAAAAGTAATTCGAAAGAATTCTATTTTTTGGCACTTCAAACACGACTTTCGTTCAGAACTTCCAATTCAACCATGGAGGAGAACTATGCATTCTTTTAGCCTTAAAATCATGTCATTCAGTCTCTTCTAGTCACCAAATCATTTGAAAGCAATTCGAACGAATTCCATTTCTGCTCTTTAAACGAGACTTTTGTGCATAACTTGCAATTGATATATTCGTGAAAACTATCCATTGTTTAGCCTTGAAATCATGTCATTGAGTCTCTTCTAGAAATTAAATCATTTCAAAGCAATTCTAACGAAATCTATTTTCGTACTTGAACCACGACTTTTGTGCATAATTTGCATTAGATATTTTGATGGCAACTATGCGTTTGTATAGCCTTAAAATCATGTCATTGAGTCACTTTTAGTCAATAAATCATTCTAAATCAATTCAAACGATTTCTATTTTCACATTTCGAACACGATTTTTGTGCAAAACATGCAATTGATCTATTGAAGGAAATTATGCGTTTGTTTAGCCTTAAAATCATGTCATTGAGTCTTCTCTAGTCATTAAATCAATTAAAAGTAATTCGAAAGAATTCTATTTTTTGGCACTTCAAACACGACTTTCGTTCAGAACTTCCAATTCAACCATTGAGGAGGACTATGCTTTCTTTTGGCCTTAAAATCATGTCATTGAGTCTCTTCTCGTCATCAAATCATTTGAAAGCAATTCGAACGAATTCTATTTTTGTTCTTTAAACGAGACTTTTGTGCATAACTTGCAATTGATATATTCATGAAAACTATCCATTGTTTAGCCTTGAAATCATGTCATTGAGTCTCTTCTAGAAATTAAATCATTTCAAAGCAATTCTAACGAAATCTATTTTCGTACTTGAACCACGACTTTTGTGCATAATTTGCATTAGATATTTTGATGGCAACTATGCGTTTGTATAGCCTTAAAATCATGTCATTGAGTCACTTTTAGTCAATAAATCATTCTAAATCAATTCAAACGATTTCTATTTTCACATTTCGAACACGATTTTTGTGCAAAACATGCAATTGATCTATTGAAGGAAATTATGCGTTTGTTTAGCCTTAAAATCATGTCATTGAGTCTTCTCTAGTCATTAAATCAATTAAAAGTAATTCGAAAGAATTCTATTTTTTGGCACTTCAAACACGACTTTCGTTCAGAACTTCCAATTCAACCATTGAGGAGAACTATGCATTCTTTTAGCCTTAAAATCATGTCATTGAGGCTCTTCTAGTCATCAAATCATTTGAAAGCAATTCGAACGAATTCTATTTTTGCTCTTTAGACGAGACTTTTGTGCATAACTTGCAATTGATATATTCATGAAAACTATCCATTGTTTAGCCTTGAAATCACGTCATTGAGTCTCTTCTAGAAATTAAATCATTTCAAAGCAATTCTAACGAAATCTATTTTCGTACTTGAACCACGACTTTCGTGCATAATTTGCATTAGATATTTTGATGGCAACTATGCGTTTGTATAGCCTTAAAATCATGTCATTGAGTCACTTTTAGTCAATAAATCATTCTAAATCAATTCAAATGATTTCTATTTTCACATTTCGAACACGATTTTTGTGCAAAACATGCAATTGATCTATTGAAGGAAATTATGCGTTTGTTTAGCCTTAAAATCATGTCATTGAGTCTTCTCTAGTCATTAAATCAATTAAAAGTAATTCGAAAGAATTCTATTTTTTGGCACTTCAAACACGACTTTCGTTCAGAACTTCCAATTCAACCATTGAGGAGAACTATGCATTCTTTTAGCCTTAAAATCATGTCATTGAGTCTCTTCTAGTCACCAAATCATTTGAAAGCAATTCGAACGAATTCCATTTCTGCTCTTTAAACGAGACTTTTGTGCATAACTTGCAATTGATATATTCATGAAAACTATCCATTGTTTAGCCTTGAAATCATGTCATTGAGTCTCTTCTAGAAATTAAATCATTTCAAAGCAATTCTAACGAAATCTATTTTCGTACTTGAACCACGACTTTTGTGCATAATTTGCATTAGATATTTTGATGGCAACTATGCGTTTGTATAGCCTTAAAATCATGTCATTGAGTCACTTTTAGTCAATAAATCATTCTAAATCAATTCAAACGATTTCTATTTTCACATTTCGAACACGATTTTTGTGCAAAACATGCGATTGATCTATTGAAGGAAATTATGCGTTTGTTTAGCCTTAAAATCATGTCATTGAGTCTTCTCTAGTCATTAAATTAATTAAAACTAATTCGAAAGAATTCTATTTTTTGGCACTTAAAACACGACTTTCGTTCAGAACTTCCAATTCAACCATTGAGGAGAACTATGCATTCTTTTAGCCTTAAAATCATGTCATTGAGTCTCTTCTAGTCACCAAATCATTTGAAAGCAATTCGAACGAATTCTATTTCTGCTCTTTAAACGAGACTTTTGTGCATAACTTGCAATTGATATGTTCATGAAAACTATCCATTGTTTAGCCTTGAAATCACGTCATTAAGTCTCTTCTAGTAATTTAATCATTTCAAAGCAATTCGAACGAAATCTATTTTCGTACTTGAACCACGACTTTCGTGCATAATTTGCATTAGATATTTTTATTGAAACTATGCGTCTGTATTGCCTTAAAAGCATGTCATTGAGTCACTTTTAGTCAATAAATCATTCGAAATCAATTCAAACGATTTCTATTTTCGCATTTCGAGCACGACTGTTGTGCAAAACATGCAATTGATCTATTGAAGGCAATTACGCGTTTGTTTAGCCTTAAAATCATGTCATTGAGTCATCTGTAGTTATTAAATCAATTAAAAGTAATTCGGAAGAATTCTATTTTTTGGCACTTCAAACACGACTTTTGTTCAGAACTTCCAATTCAACCATTGAGGACACTTATGCATTCTTTTAGCCTTAAAATCATGTCATTGAGTCTCTTCTAGTCATCAAATCATTTGAAAGCAAGTCGAACGCATTCTATTTTTGCTCTTTAAACGAGACTTTTGTGCATAACTTGCAATAGATATATTCAAGCAAACTATCCATTCTTTAGCCTTGAAATCACGTCATTGAGTCTCTTCTAGAAATTAAATCATTTCAAAGCAATTCTAACGAAATCTATATTCGTACTTAAACCACGACTTTCATGCATAATTTGCATTAGATATTTTGATGGCAACTATGCGTTTGTATAGCCTTAAAATCAAGTCATTGAGTCACTTTTAGTCAATAAATCATTCGAAATCAATTCAAACGATTTCTATTTTCGCATTTCAAACACGACTTTTGTGCAAAACATGCAATTGATCTGTTGAAGGCAATTATGCGTTTGTTTAGCCTTAAAATCATGTCATTGAGTCTTCTCTAGTCATTAAATCAATTAAAAGTAATTCGAAAGAATTCTATTTTTTGGCACTTAAAACACGACTTTCGTTCAGAACTTTCAATTCAGTAATTGAAGGAACCTATGCATCATTTTAGCCTTAAAATCATGTCATTGAGTCTCTTCTAGTCATCAAATCATTTGAAAGCATTTTGAACAAATTCTATTTTCGCTCTTCAATCGAGACTTTTGTGCATAACTTGCAATTGATGTTTTCAAGCAAATTATCCATTGTTTAGCCTTGAAATCATGTCATCGAGTCTCTTCTAGTAATTAAATCATTTCAAAGAAATTTAAACGAAATCTTTTTTCGCACGTCAACCACGGCTTTTGTGCATAACTTGCAATGGATCTTTTGAAGGCAACTAGGCATTTGTATAGCCTTAAAATCATGTCATTGAGTCTCTTCTAGTCATCAAATCATTTGAAAGCATTTTGAACAAATTCTATTTTCGCTCTTCAATCGAGACTTTTGTGCATAACTTCCAATTGATGTTTTCAAGCAAATTATCCATTGTTTAGTCTTGAAATCATGTCATCGAGTCTCTTCTAGTAATTAAATCATTCCAAAGGAATTTAAACGAAATCTTTTTTCGCACCTCAACCACGGCTTTTGTGCATAACCTGCAATGGATCTTTTGAAGGCAACTAGGCATTTGTATAGCCTTAAAATCAAGTCATTGAATCACTTTTAGTCAGTAAATCATTCGTAATCAATTCAAACGAATTCTATTTTCGCATTTGAAACACGACTTTTGTGCAAAACATGCAATTGATCTATTGAAGGCAATTATGCGTTTGTTTAGCCTTAAAATCATGTCATTGAGTCTTCTCTAGTCATTAAATAAATTAAAAGTAATTCGAAAGAATTCTATTTTTTCGCACTTGAAACACAACTTTCGTTCAGAACTTTCAATTCAATAATTAAAGGCAACTATGCATCTTTTTAGCCTTACAATCATGTCATTGAGTCTCTTCTAGTCATCAAATCATTTGAAAGCATTTTGAACAAATTCTATTTTCGCTCTTCAATCGAGACTTTTGTGCATAACTTGCAATTGATGTATTCAAGCAAATTATCCATTGTTTAGCCTTGAAATCATGTCATCGAGTCTCTTCTAGTAATTAAATCATTTCAAAGAAATTTAAACGAAATCTTTTTTCGCACCTGAACCACGGCTTTTGTGCATAATTTGCAATGAATCTTTTGAAGGCAACTAGGCATTTGTATAGCCTTAAAATCATGTCATTGAGTCACTTTTAGTGAGTAAATCATTCGTAATCAATTCAAACGAATTCTATTTTCGCATTTCAAACACGACTTTTGTGCAAAACATGCAATTGATCTATTGAAGGCAATTATGCGTTTGTTTAGCCTTAAAATCATGTCATTGAGTCTTCTCTAGTCATTAAATCAATTAAAAGTAATTCGAAAGAATTCTATTTTTTCGCACTTCAAACACGACTTTCGTTCAGAACTTTCAATTCAGTAATTGAAGGAACCTATGCATCTTTTTAGCCTTAAAATCATGTCATTGAGTCTCTTCTAGTCATCAAATCATTTGAAAGCATTTTGAACAAATTCTATTTTCGCTCTTCAATCGAGACTTTTGTGCATAACTTGCAATTGATGTTTTCAAGCAAATTATCCATTGTTTAGCCTTGAAATCATGTCATCGAGTCTCTTCTAGTAATTAAATCATTTCAAAGAAATTTAAACGAAATCTTTTTTCGCACGTCAACCACGGCTTTTGTGCATAACTTGCAATGGATCTTTTGAAGGCAACTAGGCATTTGTATAGCCTTAAAATCATGTCATTGAGTCACTTTTAGTCAGTAAATCATTCGAAATCAATTCAAACGAATTCTATTTTCGCATTTCAAACACGACTTTTGTGCAAAACATGCAATTGATCTATTGAAGGCAATTATGCGTTTGTTGAGCCTTAAAATCATGTCATTGAGTCTTCTCTAGTCATTAAATCAATTAAAAGTAATTCGAAAGAATTCTATTTTTTGCCCCTTCAAACACGACTTTCGTTCAGAGCTTTCAATTCAATAATTGAAGGCAACTATGCATCTTTTTAGCCTTAAAATCATGTCATTGAGTCTCTTCTAGTTATCAAATCATTTGAAAGCATTTTGAACAAATTCTATTTTCGCTCTTCAATCGAGACTTTTGTGCATAACTTGCAATTGATGTTTTCAAGCAAATTATCCATTGTTTAGCCTTGAAATCATGTCATTGAGTCTCTTTTAGTAATTAAATCATTTCAAAGAAATTCGAACGAAATCTTTTTTCGCACTTGAACCAATACTTTCGTGCATAATTTGCAATCGATCTTTTGAAGGCAACTAGGCATTTGTATAGCCTTACAATCATGTCACTGAGTCACTTTTAGTCAGTAAATCATTCGAAATCAATTCAAACAAATTCTATTTTCGCATTTCAAACACGACTTTTGTGCAAAACATGCAATTGATCTATTGAAGGCAATTATGCGTTTGTTTAGCCTTAAAATCATGTCATTGAGTCTTCTCTAGTCATTAAATCAATTAAAAGTAATTCGAAAGAATTCTATTTTTTCGCACTTCAAACACGACTTTCGTTCAGAACTTTCAATTCAGTAAGTGAAGGAACCTATGCATCATTTTAGCCTTAAAATCATGTCATTGAGTCTCTTCTAGTCATCAAATCATTTGAAAGCATTTTGAACAAATTCTATTTTCGCTCTTCAATCGAGACTCTTGTGCATAACTTGCAATTGATGTTTTCAAGCAAATTATCCATTGTTTAGCCTTGAAATCATGTCATCGAGTCTCTTCTAGTAATTAAATCATTTCAAAGAAATTTAAACGAAATCTTTTTTCGCACGTCAACCACGGCTTTTGTGCATAACTTGCAATGGATCTTTTGAAGGCAACTAGGCATTTGTATAGCCTTAAAATCATGTCATTGAGTCTCTTCTAGTCATCAAATCATTTGAAAGCATTTTGAACAAATTCTATTTTCGCTCTTCAATCGAGACTTTTGTGCATAACTTCCAATTGATGTTTTCAAGCAAATTATCCATTGTTTAGTCTTGAAATCATGTCATCGAGTCTCTTCTAGTAATTAAATCATTCCAAAGGAATTTAAATGAAATCTTTTTTCGCACCTCAACCACGGCTTTTGTGCATAACCTGCAATGGATCTTTTGAAGGCAACTAGGCATTTGTATAGCCTTAAAATCAAGTCATTGAATCACTTTTAGTCAGTAAATCATTCGTAATCAATTCAAACGAATTCTATTTTCGCATTTGAAACACGACTTTTGTGCAAAACATGCAATTGATCTATTGAAGGCAATTATGCGTTTGTTTAGCCTTAAAATCATGTCATTGAGTCTTCTCTAGTCATTAAATAAATTAAAAGTAATTCGAAAGAATTCTATTTTTTCGCACTTCAAACACAACTTTCGTTCAGAACTTTCAATTCAATAATTAAAGGCAACGATGCATCTTTTTAGCCTTACAATCATGTCATTGAGTCTCTTCTAGTCATCAAATCATTTGAAAGCATTTTGAACAAATTCTATTTTCGCTCTTCAATCGAGACTTTTGTGCATAACTTGCAATTGATGTTTTCAAGCAAATTATCCATTGTTTAGCCTTGAAATCATGTCATTGAGTCTCTTTTAGTAATTAAATCATTTCAAAGAAATTTAAACGAAATCTTTTTTCGCACGTCAACCACGGCTTTTGTGCATAACTTGCAATGGATCTTTTGAAGGCAACTAGGCATTTGTATAGCCTTAAAATCATGTCATTGAGTCTCTTCTAGTCATCAAATCATTTGAAAGCATTTTGAACAAATTCTATTTTCGCTCTTCAATCGAGACTTTTGTGCATAACTTCCAATTGATGTTTTCAAGCAAATTATCCATTGTTTAGTCTTGAAATCATGTCATCGAGTCTCTTCTAGTAATTAAATCATTCCAAAGGAATTTAAATGAAATCTTTTTTCGCACCTCAACCACGGCTTTTGTGCATAACCTGCAATGGATCTTTTGAAGGCAACTAGGCATTTGTATAGCCTTAAAATCAAGTCATTGAATCACTTTTAGTCAGTAAATCATTCGTAATCAATTCAAACGAATTCTATTTTCGCATTTGAAACACGACTTTTGTGCAAAACATGCAATTGATCTATTGAAGGCAATTATGCGTTTGTTTAGCCTTAAAATCATGTCATTGAGTCTTCTCTAGTCATTAAATCAATTAAAAGTAATTCGAAAGAATTCTAATTTTTCGCACTTCAAACACCACTTTCGTTCAGAACTTTCAATTCAATAATTGAAGGCAACTATGCATCTTTTTAGCCTTAAAATCATGTCATTGAGTCTCTTCTAGTCATCAAATCATTTGAAAGCATTTTGAACAAATTCTATTTTCGCTCTTCAATCGAGACTTTTGTGCATAACTTGCAATTGATGTATTCAAGCAAATTATCCATTGTTTAGCCTTGAAATCATGTCATCGAGTCTCTTCTAGTAATTAAATCATTTCAAAGAAATTTAAACGAAATCTTTTTTCGCACCTGAACCACGGCTTTTGTGCATAACCTGCAATGGATCTTTTGAAGGCAACTAGGCATTTGTATAGCCTTAAAATCAAGTCATTGAATCACTTTTAGTCAGTAAATCATTCGTAATCAATTCAAACGAATTCTATTTTCGCATTTGAAACACGACTTTTGTGCAAAACATGCAATTGATCTATTGAAGGCAATTATGCGTTTGTTTAGCCTTAAAATCATGTCATTGAGTCTTCTCTAGTCATTAAATAAATTAAAAGTAATTCGAAAGAATTCTATTTTTTCGCACTTCAAACACAACTTTCGTTCAGAACTTTCAATTCAATAATTAAAGGCAACGATGCATCTTTTTAGCCTTACAATCATGTCATTGAGTCTCTTCTAGTCATCAAATCATTTGAAAGCATTTTGAACAAATTCTATTTTCGCTCTTCAATCGAGACTTTTGTGCATAACTTGCAATTGATGTTTTCAAGCAAATTATCCATTGTTTAGCCTTGAAATCATGTCATTGAGTCTCTTTTAGTAATTAAATCATTTCAAAGAAATTCGAACGAAATCTTTTTTTGCACTTGAACCAATACTTTCGTGCATAATTTGCAGTGGATCTTTTGAAGGCAACTAGGCATTTGTATAGCCTTAAAATCATGTCATTGAGTCACTTTTAGTCAGTAAATCATTCGAAATCAATTCAAACGAATACTATTTTCGCATTTCAAACACGACTTTTGTGCAAAACATGCAATTGATCTGTTGAAGTCAATTATGCGTTTGTTTAGCCTTAAAATCATGTCATTGAGTCTTCTCTAGTCATTAAATCAATTAAAAGTAATTCGAAAGAATTCTATTTTTTCGCACTTCAAACACGACTTTCGTTCAGAACTTTCAATTCAATAATTGAAGGCAACTACGCATCTTTTTAGCCTTAAAATCATGTCATTGAGTCTCTTCTAGTCATCAAATCATTTGAAAGCATTTTGAGCAAATTCTATTTTCGCTCTTCAATCGAGACTTTTGTGCATAACTTCCAATTGATGTTTTCAAGAAATTATCCATTGTTTAGTCTTGAAATCATGTCATCGAGTCTCTTCTAGTAATTAAATCATTTCAAAGGAATTTAAACGAAATCTTTTTTCGCAACTTAACCACGGCTTTTGTGCATAACTTGCAATGGATCTTTGGAAGGCAACTAGGCATTTGTATAGCCTTAAAATCATGTCATTGAATCACTTTTAGTCAGTAAATAATTCATAATCAATTCAAACGAATTCCATTTTCCTATTTCAAACACGACTTTTGTGCAAAACATGCAATTGATCTATTGAAGGCAATTATGCGTTTTTTTAGCCTTAAAATCATGTCATTGAGTCTTCTCTAGTCATTTAATCATTTAAAATTAATTCGAAAGAATTCTATTTTTTCGCACTCCAAACACGACTTTCGTTCAGAACTTTCAATTCAATAATTGAAGGCAACTATGCATCTTTTTAGCCTTAAAATCATGTCATTGAGTCTCTTCTAGTCATCAAATCATTTGAAAGCATTTTGAACAAATTCTATTTTCGCTCTTCAATCGAGACTTTTGTGCATAACTTGCAATTGATGTATTCAAGCAAATTATCCATTGTTTAGCCTTGAAATCATGTCATCGAGTCTATTCTATTAATTAAATCATTTCAAAGAAATTTAAACGAAATCTTTTTTCGCACCTGAACCACGGCTTTTGTGCATAATTTGCAATGAATCTTTTGAAGGCAACTAGGCATTTGTATAGCCTCAAAATCATGTCATTGAGTCACTTTTAGTGAGTAAATCATTCGTAATCAATTCAAACGAATTCTATTTTCGCATTTCAAACACGACTTTTGTGCAAAACATGCAATTGATCTATTGAAGGCAATTATGCGTTTGTTTAGCCTTAAAATCATGTCATTGAGTCTTCTCTAGTCATTAAATCAATTAAAAGTAATTCGAAAGAATTCTATTTTTTCGCACTTCAAACACGACTTTCGTTCAGAACTTTCAATTCAGTAATTGAAGGAACCTATGCATCTTTTTAGCCTTAAAATCATGTCATTGAGTCTCTTCTAGTCATCAAATCATTTGAAAGCATTTTGAACAAATTCTATTTTCGCTCTTCAATCGAGACTTTTGTGCATAACTTGCAATTGATGTTTTCAAGCAAATTATCCATTGTTTAGCCTTGAAATCATGTCATCGAGTCTCTTCTAGTAATTAAATCATTTCAAAGAAATTTAAACGAAATCTTTTTTCGCACCTCAACCACGGCTTTTGTGCATAACTTGCAATGGATCTTTTGAAGGCAACTAGGCATTTGTATAGCCTTAAAATCATGTCATTGAGTCACTTTTAGTCAGTAAATCATTCGAAATCAATTCAAACGAATTCTATTTTCGCATTTCAAACACGACTTTTGTGCAAAACATGCAATTGATCTATTGAAGGCAATTATGCATTTGTTGAGCCTTAAAATCATGTCATTGAGTCTTCTCTAGTCATTAAATCAATTAAAAGTAATTCGAAAGAATTCTATTTTTTCCCCCTTCAAACACGACTTTCGTTCAGAGCTTTCAATTCAATAATTGAAGGCAACTATGCATCTTTTTAGCCTTAAAATCATGTCATTGAGTCTCTTCTAGTTATCAAATCATTTGAAAGCATTTTGAACAAATTCTATTTTCGCTCTTCAATCGAGACTTTTGTGCATAACTTGCAATTGATGTTTTCAAGCAAATTATCCATTGTTTAGCCTTGAAATCATGTCTTTGAGTCTCTTTTAGTAATTAAATCATTTCAAAGAAATTCGAACGAAATCTTTTTTCGCACTTGAACCAATACTTTCGTGCATAATTTGCAATCGATCTTTTGAAGGCAACTAGGCATTTGTATAGCCTTAAAATCATGTCACTGAGTCACTTTTAGTCAGTAAATCATTCGAAATCAATTCAAACGAATTCTATTTTCGCATTTCAAACACGACTTTTGTGCAAAACATGCAATTGATCTATTGAAGGCAATTATGCGTTTGTTTAGCCTTAAAATCATGTCATTGAGTCTTCTCTAGTCATTAAATCAATTAAAAGTAATTCGAAAGAATTCTAATTTTTCGCACTTCAAACACGACTTTCGTTCAGAACTTTCAATTCAATAATTGAAGGCAACTATGCATCTTTTTAGCCTTAAAATCATGTCATTGAGTCTCTTCTAGTTATCAAATCATTTGAAAGCATTTTGAACAAATTCTATTTTCGCTCTTCAATCGAGACTTTTGTGCATAACTTGCAATTGATGTTTTCAAGCAAATTATCCATTGTTTAGCCTTGAAATCATGTCATTGAGTCTCTTTTAGTAATTAAATCATTTCAAAGAAATTCGAACGAAATCTTTTTTCGCACTTGAACCAATACTTTCGTGCATAATTTGCAATCGATCTTTTGAAGGCAACTAGGCATTTGTATAGCCTTAGAATCATGTCACTGAGTCACTTTTAGTCAGTAAATCATTCGAAATCAATTCAAACAAATTCTATTTTCGCATTTCAAACACGACTTTTGTGCAAAACATGCAATTGATCTATTGAAGGCAATTATGCGTTTGTTTAGCCTTAAAATCATGTCATTGAGTCTTCTCTAGTCATTAAATCAATTAAAAGTAATTCGAAAGAATTCTAATTTTTCGCACTTCAAACACGACTTTCGTTCAGAACTTTCAATTCAATAATTGAAGGCAACTATGCATCTTTTTAGCCTTAAAATCATGTCATTGAGTCTCTTCTAGTCATCAAATCATTTGAAAGCATTTTGAACAAATTCTATTTTCGCTCTTCAATCGAGACTTTTGTGCATAACTTGCAATTGATGTATTCAAGCAAATTATCCATTGTTTAGCCTTGAAATCATGTCATCGAGTCTCTTCTAGTAATTAAATCATTTCAAAGAAATTTAAACGAAATCTTTTTTCGCACCTGAACCACGGCTTTTGTGCATAATTTGCAATGAATCTTTTGAAGGCAACTAGGCATTTGTATAGCCTTAAAATCATGTCATTGAGTCACTTTTAGTGAGTAAATCATTCGTAATCAATTCAAACGAATTCTATTTTCGCATTTCAAACACGACTTTTGTGCAAAACATGCAATTGATCTATTGAAGGCAATTATGCGTTTGTTTAGCCTTAAAATCATGTCATTGAGTCTTCTCTAGTCATTAAATCAATTAAAAGTAATTCGAAAGAATTCTATTTTTTCGCACTTCAAACACGACTTTCGTTCAGAACTTTCAATTCAGTAATTGAAGGAACCTATGCATCTTTTTAGCCTTAAAATCATGTCATTGAGTCTCTTCTAGTCATCAAATCATTTGAAAGCATTTTGAACAAATTCTATTTTCGCTCTTCAATCGAGACTTTTGTGCATAACTTGCAATTGATGTTTTCAAGCAAATTATCCATTGTTTAGCCTTGAAATCATGTCATCGAATCTCTTCTAGTAATTAAATCATTTCAAAGAAATTTAAACGAAATCTTTTTTCGCACCTCAACCACGGCTTTTGTGCATAACTTGCAATGGATCTTTTGAAGGCAACTAGGCATATGTATAGCCTTAAAATCATGTCATTGAGTCACTTTTAGTCAGTAAATCATTCGAAATCAATTCAAACGAATTCTATTTTCGCATTTCAAACACGACTTTTGTGCAAAACATGCAATTGATCTATTGAAGGCAATTATGCGTTTGTTGAGCCTTAAAATCATGTCATTGAGTCTTCTCTAGTCATTAAATCAATTAAAAGTAATTCGAAAGAATTCTATTTTTTCCCACTTCAAACACGACTTTCGTTCAGAGCTTTCAATTCAATAATTGAAGGCAACTATGCATCTTTTTAGCCTTAAAATCATGTCATTGAGTCTCTTCTAGTTATCAAATCATTTGAAAGCATTTTGAACAAATTCTATTTTCGCTCTTCAATCGAGACTTTTGTGCATAACTTGCAATTGATGTTTTCAAGCAAATTATCCATTGTTTAGCCTTGAAATCATGTCATTGAGTCTCTTTTAGTAATTAAATCATTTCAAAGAAATTTGAACGAAATCTTTTTTCGCACTTGAACCAATACTTTCGTGCATAATTTGCAATCGATCTTTTGAAAGCAACTAGGCATTTGTATAGCCTTAAAATCATGTCACTGAGTCACTTTTAGTCAGTAAATCATTCGAAATCAATTCAAACAAATTCTATTTTCGCATTTCAAACACGACTTTTGTGCAAAACATGCAATTGATCTATTGAAGGCAATTATGCGTTTGTTTAGCCTTAAAATCATGTCATTGAGTCTTCTCTAGTCATTAAATCAATTAAAAGTAATTCGAAAGAATTCTATTTTTTCGCACTTCAAACACGACTTTCGTTCAGAACTTTCAATTCAGTAATTGAAGGAACCTATGCATCATTTTAGCCTTAAAATCATGTCATTGAGTCTCTTCTAGTCATCAAATCATTTGAGAGCATTTTGAACAAATTCTATTTTCGCTCTTCAATCGAGACTTTTGTGCATAATTTGCAATTGATGTTTTCAAGCAAATTATCCATTGTTTAGCCTTGAAATCATGTCATCGAGTCTCTTCTAGTAATTAAATCATTTTAAAGAAATTTAAACGAAATCTTTTTTCGCACGTCAACCACGGCTTTTGTGCATAACTTGCAATGGATCTTTTGAAGGCAACTAGGCATTTGTATAGCCTTAAAATCATGTCATTGAGTCTCTTCTAGTCATCAAATCATTTGAAAGCATTTTGAACAAATTCTATTTTCGCTCTTCAATCGAGACTTTTGTGTATAACTTCCAATTGATGTTTTCAAGCAAATTATCCACTGTTTAGTCTTGAAATCATGTCATCGAGTCTCTTCTAGTAATTAAATCATTCCAAAGGAATTTAAACGAAATCTTTTTTCGCACCTCAACCACGGCTTTTGTGCATAACCTGCAATGGATCTTTTGAAGGCAACTAGGCATTTGTATAGCCTTAAAATCAAGTCATTGAATCACTTTTAGTCAGTAAATCATTCGTAATCAATTCAAACGAATTCTATTTTCGCATTTGAAACACGACTTTTGTGCAAAACATGCAATTGATCTATTGAAGGCAATTATGCGTTTGTTTAGCCTTAAAATCATGTCATTGAGTCTTCTCTAGTCATTAAATAAATTAAAAGTAATTCGAAAGAATTCTATTTTTTCGCACTTCAAACACAACTTTTGTTCAGAACTTTCAATTCAATAATTAAAGGCAACTATGCATCTTTTTAGCCTTACAATCATGTCATTGAGTCTCTTCTAGTCATCAAATCATTTGAAAGCATTTTGAACAAATTCTATTTTCGCTCTTCAATCGAGACTTTTGTGCATAACTTGCAATTGATGTATTCAAGCAAATTATCCATTGTTTAGCCTTGAAATCATGTCATCGAGTCTCTTCTAGTAATTAAATCATTTCAAAGAAATTTAAACGAAATCTTTTTTCGCACCTGAACCACGGCTTTTGTGCATAATTTGCAATGAATCTTTTGAAGGCAACTAGGCATTTGTATAGCCTTAAAATCATGTCATTGAGTCACTTTTAGTGAGTAAATCATTCGTAATCAATTCAAACGAATTCTATTTTCGCATTTCAAACACGACTTTTGTGCGAAACATGCAATTGATCTATTGAAGGCAATTATGCGTTTGTTTAGCCTTAAAATCATGTCATTGAGTCTTCTCTAGTCATTAAATCAATTAAAAGTAATTCGAAAGAATTCTATTTTTTCGCACTTCAAACACGACTTTCGTTCAGAACTTTCAATTCAGTAATTGAAGGAACCTATGCATCTTTTTAGCCTTAAAATCATGTCATTGAGTCTCTTCTAGTCATCAAATCATTTGAAAGCATTTTGAACAAATTCTATTTTCGCTCTTCAATCGAGACTTTTGTGCATAACTTGCAATTGATGTTTTCAAGCAAATTATCCATTGTTTAGCCATGAAATCATGTCATCGAGTCTCTTCTAGTAATTAAATCATTTCAAAGAAATTTAAACGAAATCTTTTTTCGCACCTCAACCACGGCTTTTGTGCATAACTTGCAATGGATCTTTTGAAGGCAACTAGGCATTTGTATAGCCTTAAAATCATGTCATTGAGTCACTTTTAGTCAGTAAATCATTCGAAATCAATTCAAACGAATTCTATTTTCGCATTTCAAACACGACTTTTGTACAAAACATGCAATTGATCTATTGAAGGCAATTATGCGTTTGTTGAGCCTTAAAATCATGTCATTGAGTCTTCTCTAGTCATTAAATCAATTAAAAGTAATTCGAAAGAATTCTATTTTTTCCCGCTTCAAACACGACTTTCGTTCAGAGCTTTCAATTCAATAATTGAAGGCAACTATGCATCTTTTTAGCCTTAAAATCATGTCATTGAGTCTCTTCTAGTTATCAAATCATTTGAAAGCATTTTGAACAAATTCTATTTTCGCTCTTCAATCGAGACTTTTGTGCATAACTTGCAATTGATGTTTTCAAGCAAATTATCCATTGTTTAGCCTTGAAATCATGTCTTTGAGTCTCTTTTAGTAATTAAATCATTTCAAAGAAATTCGAACGAAATCTTTTTTCGCACTTGAACCAATACTTTCGTGCATAATTTCCAATCGATCTTTTGAAGGCAACTAGGCATTTGTATAGCCTTAAAATCATGTCACTGAGTCACTTTTAGCCAGTAAATCATTCGAAATCAATTCAAACGAATTGTATTTTCGCATTTCAAACACGACTTTTGTGCAAAACATGCAATTGATCTATTGAAGGCAATTATGCGTTTGTTTAGCCTTAAAATCATGTCATTGAGTCTTCTCTAGTCATTAAATCAATTAAAAGTAATTCGAAAGAATTCTATTTTTTCGCACTTCAAACACGACTTTCGTTCAGAACTTTCAATTCAGTAATTGAAGGAACCTATGCATCTTTTTAGCCTTAAAATCATGTCATTGAGTCTCTTCTAGTCATCAAATCATTTGAAAGCATTTTGAACAAATTCTATTTTCGCTCTTCAGTCGAGACTTTTGTGCATAACTTGCAATTGATGTTTTCAAGCAAATTATCCATTGTTTAGCCTTGAAATCATGTCCTCGAGTCTCTTCTAGTAATTAAATCATTTCAAAGAAATTTAAACGAAATCTTTTTTCGCACGTCAACCACGGCTTTTGTGCATAACTTGCAATGGATCTTTTGAAGGCAACTAGGCATTTGTATAGCCTTAAAATCATGTCATTGAGTCTCTTCTAGTCATCAAATCATTTGAAAGCATTTTGAACAAATTCTATTTTCGCTCTTCAATCGAGACTTTTGTGCATAACTTCCAATTGATGTTTTCAAGCAAATTATCCATTGTTTAGTCTTGAAATCATGTCATCGAGTCTCTTCTAGTAATTAAATCATTCCAAAGGAATTTAAATGAAATCTTTTTTCGCACCTCAACCACGGCTTTTGTGCATAACCTGCAATGGATCTTTTGAAGGCAACTAGGCATTTGTATAGCCTTAAAATCAAGTCATTGAATCACTTTTAGTCAGTAAATCATTCGTAATCAATTCAAACGAATTCTATTTTCGCATTTGAAACACGACTTTTGTGCAAAACATGCAATTGATCTATTGAAGGCAATTATGCGTTTGTTTAGCCTTAAAATCATGTAATTGAGTCTTCTCTAGTCATTAAATAAATTAAAAGTAATTCGAAAGAATTCTATTTTTTCGCACTTCAAACACAACTTTCGTTCAGAACTTTCAATTCAATAATTAAAGGCAACTATGCATCTTTTTAGCCTTACAATCATGTCATTGAGTCTCTTCTAGTCATCAAATCATTTGAAAGCATTTTGAACAAATTCTATTTTCGCTCTTCAATCGAGACTTTTGTGCATAACTTGCAATTGATGTTTTCAAGCAAATTATCCATTGTTTAGCCTTGAAATCATGTCATTGAGTCTCTTTTAGTAATTAAATCATTTCAAAGGAATTTAAACGAAATCTTTTTTCGCACTTGAACCAATACTTTCGTGCATAATTTGCAGTGGATCTTTTGAAGGCAACTAGGCATTTGTATAGCCTTAAAATCATGTCATTGAGTCACTTTTAGTCAGTAAATCATTCGAAATCAATTCAAACGAATACTATTTTCGCATTTCAAACACGACTTTTGTGCAAAACATGCAATTGATCTGTTGAAGTCAATTATGCGTTTGTTTAGCCTTAAAATCATGTCATTGAGTCTTCTCTAGTCATTAAATCAATTAAAAGTAATTCGAAAGAATTCTATTTTTTCGCACTTCAAACACGACTTTCGTTCAGAACTTTCAATTCAATAATTGAAGGCAACTATGCATCTTTTTAGCCTTAAAATCATGTCATTGAGTCTCCTCTAGTCATCAAATCATTTGAAAGCATTTTGAACAAATTCTATTTTCGCTCTTCAATCGAGACTTTTGTGCATAACTTCCAATTGATGTTTTCAAGAAATTATCCATTGTTTAGTCTTGAAATCATGTCATCGAGTCTCTTCTAGTAATTAAATCATTTCAAAGGAATTCGAACGAAATCTTTTTTTGCACTTGAACCAATACTTTCGTGCATAATTTGCAGTGGATCTTTGGAAGGCAACTAGGCATTTGTATAGCCTTAAAATCATGTCATTGAGTCACTTTTAGTCAGTAAATCATTCGAAATCAATTCAAACGAATACTATTTTCGCATTTCAAACACGACTTTTGTGCAAAACATGCAATTGATCTGTTGAAGTCAATTATGCGTTTGTTTAGCCTTAAAATCATGTCATTGAGTCTTCTCTAGTCATTAAATCAATTAAAAGTAATTCGAAAGAATTCTATTTTTTCGCACTTCAAACACGACTTTCGTTCAGAACTTTCAATTCAATAATTGAAGGCAACTATGCATCTTTTTAGCCTTAAAATCATGTCATTGAGTCTCTTCTAGTCATCAAATCTTTTGAAAGCATTTTGAACAAATTCTATTTTCGCTCTTCAATCGAGACATTTGTGCATAACTTCCAATTGATGTTTTCAAGCCAATTATCCATTCTTTAGTCTTGAAATCATGTCATCGAGTCTCTTCTAGTAATTAAATCATTTCAAAGGAATTTAAACGAAATCTTTTTTCGCACCTCAACCACAGCTTTTGTGCATAACTTGCAATGGATCTTTTGAAGGCAACTAGGCATTTGTATAGCCTTAAAATCATGTCATTGAATCACTTTTAGTCAGTAAATAATTCATAATCAATTCAAACGAATTCTATTTTCCTATTTCAAACACGACTTTTGTGCAAAACATGCAATTGATCTATTGAAGGCAATTATGCGTTTTTTTAGCCTTAAAATCATGTCATTGAGTCTTCTCTAGTCATTAAATCATTTAAAATTAATTCGAAAGAATTCTATTTTTTCGCACTCCAAACACGACTTTCGTTCAGAACTTTCAATTCAATAATTGAAGGCAACTATGCATCTTTTTAGCCTTAAAATCATGTCATTGAGTCTCTTCTAGTCATCAAATCATTTGAAAGCATTTTGAACAAATTCTATTTTCGCTCTTCAATCGAGACTTTTGTGCATAACTTGCAATTGATGTATTCAAGCAAATTATCCATTGTTTAACCTTGAAATCATGTCATCGAGTCTCTTCTAGTAATTAAATCATTTCAAAGAAATTTAAACGAAATCTTTTTTCGCATCTCAACCAAGGGTTTTGTGCATAACTTGCAATGGATCTTTTGAAGGCAACTAGGCATTTGTATAGCCTTAAAATCATGTCATTGAATCACTTTTAGTCAGTAAATCATTCGTAATCAATTCAAACGAATTCTATTTTCGCATTTCAAACACGACTTTTGTGCAAAACATGCAATTGATCTATTGAAGGCAATTATGTGTTTGTTTAGCCTTAAAATCATGTCATTGAGTCTTCTCTACTCATTAAATCAATTAAAAGTAATTCGAAAGAATTCTATTTTTTCGCACTTCAAACACGACTTTCGTTCAGAACTTTCAATTCAATAATTAAAGGCAACTATGCATCTTTTTAGCCTTAAAATCATGTCATTGAGTCTCTTCTAGTCATCAAATCATTTGAAAGCATTTTGAACAAATTCTATTTTCGCTCTTCAATCGAGACTTTTGTGCATAACTTGCAATTGATGTTTTCAAACAAATTATCCATTGTTTAGCCTTGAAATCATGTCGTCGAGTCTCTTCTAGTAATTAAATCATTTCAAAGAAATTTAAACGAAATCTTTTTTCGCACCTCAACCACGGCTTTTGTGCATAACTTGCAATGGATCTTTTGAAGGCAACTAGGCGTATAGCCTTAAAATCATGTCATTGAGTCACTTTTAGTCAGTAAATCATTCGTAATCAATTCAAACGAATTCTATTTTCGCATTTCAAACACGACTTTTGAGCAAAACATGCAATTGATCTATTGAAGGCAATTTTGCGTTTGTTTAGCCTTAAAATCATGTCATTGAGTCTTCTCTAGTCATTAAATCAATTAAAAGTAATTCGAAAGAATTCTATTTTTTCGCACTTCAAACACGAATTTCGATCAGAACTTCCAATTCAACAATTGAAGGCAACTATGCATCTTTTTCGCCTTAAAATCATGTAATTGAGTCTCTTCTAGTCATCAAATCATTTGAAAGCATTTTGAACAAATTCTATTTTCACTCTTCAATCGAGACTTTTGTGCATAACTTGCAATTGATGTTTTCAAGATAATTATCCATTGTTTAGCCTTGAAATCATGTCATCGAGTGTCTTCTAGTAATTAAATCATTTCAAAGAAATTTAAACGAAATCTTTTTTCGCACCTCAGCCACGGCTTTTGTGCATAACTTGCAATGGATCTTTTGAAGCCAACTAGGCATTTGTATAGCCTTAAAATCATGTCATTGAATCACTTTTAGTCAGTAAATTATTCGTAATCAATTCAAACGAATTCTATTTTCCTATTTCAAACACGACTTTTGTGCAAAACATGCAATTGATCTATTGAAGGCAATTATGCATTTTTTTAGCCTTAAAATCATGTCATTGAGTCTTCTCTAGTCATTAAATCATTTAAAATTAATTCGAAAGAATTCTATTTTTTCGCACTTCAATCACGACTTTCGTTCAGAACTTTCAATTCAATAATTGAAGGCAACTATGCATCTTTTTCGCCCTAAAATCATGTCATTGAGTCTCTTCTAGTCATCAAATAATTTGAAAGCATTTTGAACAAATTCTATTTTCGCTCTTCAATCGAGACTTTTGTGCATAACTTGCAATTGATGTATTCAAGCAAATTATCCATTGTTTAACCTTGAAATCATGTCATCGAGTCTCTTCTAGTAATTAAATCATTTCAAAGAAATTTAAACGAAATCTTTTTTCGCATCTCAACCATGGCTTTTGTGCATAACTTGCAATGGATCTTTTGAAGGCAACTAGGCATTTGTATAGCCTCAAAATCATGTCATTGAATCACTTTTAGTCAGTAAATCATTCGTAATCAATTCAAACGAATTCTATTTTCGCATTTCAAACACGACTTTTGTGCAAAACATGCAATTGATCTATTGAAGGCAATTATGCGTTTGTTTAGCCTTAAAATCATGTCAATGAGTCTTCTCTAGTCATTAAATCAATTAAAAGTAATTCGAAAGAATTCTATTTTTTCGCACTTCAAACACGAGTTTCGTTCAAAACTTTCAATTCAATAATTGAAGGCAACTATGCATCTTTTTAGCCTTACAATCATGTCATTGAGTCTCTTCTAGTCATCAAATCATTTGAAAGCATTTTGAACAAATTCTATTTTCGCTCTTCAATCGAGACTTTTGTGCATAACTTGCAATTGATGTTTTCAAGCAAATTATCCATTGCTTAGCCTTGAAATCATGTCATCGAGTCTCTTCTAGTAATTAAATCATTTCAAAGAAATTTAAACGAAATCTTTTTTCGCACCTGAACCACGGCTTTTGTGCATAATTTGCAATGGATCTTTTGAAGGCAACTAGGCATTTGTAAAACCTTAAAATCATGTCATTAAGTCACTTTTAGTCAGTAAATCATTCGAAATCAATTCAAACGAATTCTATTTTCGCATTTCAAACACGACTTTTGTGCAAAGCATGCAATTGATCTATTGAAGGCAATTATGCGTTTGTTTAGCCTTAAAATCATGTCATTGAGTCTTCTCTAGTCATTAAATGAATTAAAAGTAATTCGAAAGAATTCTATTTTTTCGCACTTCAAACACGACTTTCGTTCAGAACTTTCAATTCAATAATTGGAGGCAACTATGCATCTTTTTAGCCTTAAAATTATGTCATTGAGTCTCTTCTAGTCATCAAATCATTTGAAAGCATTTTGAACAAATTCTATTTTCGCTCTTCAATCGAGACTTTTGTGCATAACTTGCAACTGATGTTTTCAAGCAAATTATCCATTGTTTAGGCTTGAAATCATGTCATCGAGTCTGTTCTAGTAATTAAATCATTTCAAAGAAATTTAAACGAGATCTTTTTTCGCACCTCAACCACGGCTTTTGTGCATAATTTGCAACGGATCTTTTGAAGGCAACTAGGCATTTGTAAAGCCTTAAAATCATGTCATTGAGTCACTTTTAGTCAGTAAATCATTCGAAATCAATTCAAACGAATTCTATTTTCGCATTTCAAACACGACTTTTGTGCAAAACATGCAATTGATCTATTGAAGGCAATTATGCGTTTGTTTAGCCTTAAAATCATGTCATTGAGTCTTCTCTAGTCATTAAATCAATTAAAAGTAATTCGAAAGAATTCTATTTTTTCGCACTTCAAACACGCGTTTCGTTCAAAACTTTCAATTCAATAATTGAAGGCAACTATGCATCTTTTTAGCCTTACAATCATGTCATTGAGTCTCTTCTAGTCATCAAATCATTTGAAAGCATTTTGAACAAATTCTATTTTCGCTCTTCAATCGAGACTTTTGTGCATAACTTGCAATTGATGTTTTCAAGCAAATTATCCATTGCTTAGCCTTGAAATCATGTAATCGAGTCTGTTCTAGTAATTAAATCATTTCAAAGAAATTCAAACGAAATCTTTTTTCGCACCTGAACCACGGCTTTGATGCATAATTTGCAATGGATCTTTTGAAGGCAACTAGGCATTTGTATAGCCTTAAAATCATGTCATTGAGTCACTTTTAGTCAGTAAATCATTCGAAATCAACCCAAACGAATTCTATTTTCGCATTTCACACACGATTTTTGTGTAAAACATGCAATTGATCTATTGAAGGCAATTATGCGTTTGTTTAGCCTTAAAATCATGTCATTGAGTCTTCTCTAGTCATTAAATCAATTAAAAGTAATTCGGTTCTATTTTTTCGCACTTCAAACACGACTTTCGGTCAGAACTTTCAATTCAATAATTGAAGGCAACTATTCATCTTTTTAGGCTTAAAATCATGTCATTGAGTCTCTTCTAGTCATCAAATCATTTGAAAGCATTTTGAACAAATTCTATTTTCGCTCTTCAATCGAGACTTTTGTGCATAACTTGCAATTGATCTATTCAAGAAAATTATCCATTGTTTAGCCTTGAAATCATGTCATCGAGTCTCTTCTAGTAATTAAATCATTTCAAAGAAATTTAAACGAAATCTTTTTTCGCACCTGAACCACGGCTTTTGTGCATAATTTGCAATGGATCTTTTGAAGGCAACTAGGCATTTGTATAGCCTTAAAATCATGTCATTGAATCACTTTTAGTCAGTAAATCATTCGAAATCAATTCAAACGAATTCTATTTTCGCATTTCAAACCCGACTTTTGTGCAAAACACGCAATTGATCTATTGAAGGCAATTATGCGTTTGTTTAGCCTTAAAATCATGTCATTGAGTCTTCTCTAGTCATTAAATCAATTAAAAGTAATTCGGAAGAATTCTATTTTTTCGCACTTCAAACACGACTTTCGGTCAGAACTTTCAATTCAATAATTGAAGGCAACTATTCATCTTTTTAGCCTTAAAATCATGTCATTGAGTCTCTTCTAGTCATCAAATCATTTGAAAGCATTTTGAACAAATTCTATTTTCGCTCTTCAATCGAGACTTTTGTGCATAACTTGCAATTGATCTATTCAAGAAAATTATCCATTGTTTAGCCTTGAAATCATGTCATCGAGTCTCTTCTAGTAATTAAATCATTTCAAAGAAATTTAAACGAAATCTTTTTTCGCACCTGAACCACGGCTTTTGTGCATAATTTGCAATGGATCTTTTGAAGGCAACTAGGCATTTGTATAGCCTTAAAATCATGTCATTGAATCACTTTTAGTCAGTAAATCATTCGAAATCAATTCAAACGAATTCTATTTTCGCATTTCAAACCCCACTTTTGTGCAAAACACGCAATTGATCTATTGAAGGCAATTATGCGTTTGTTTAGCCTTAAAATCTTGTCATTGAGTCTTCTCTAGTCATTAAATCAATTAAAAGTAATTCGGAAGAATTCTATTTTTTCGCACTTCAAACACGACTTTCGGTCAGAGCTTTCAATTCAATAATTGAAGGCAACTATGCATCTTTTTAGCCTTAAAATCATGTCATTGAGTCTCTTCTAGTCATCAAATCATTTGAAAGCATTTTGAACAAATTCTATTTTCGCTCTTCAATCGAGACTTTTGTGCATAACTTGCAATTGATCTATTCAAGAAAATTATCCATTGTTTAGCCTTGAAATCATGTCATCGAGTCTCTTCTAGTAATTAAATCATTTCAAAGAAATTTAAACGAAATCTTTTTTCGCACCTGAACCACAGCTTTTGTGCATAATTTGCAGTGGATCTTTTGAAGGCAACTAGGCATTTGTATAGCCTTAAAATCATGTCATTGAATCACTTTTAGTTAGTAAATCATTCGGAATCAATTCAAACGAATTCTATTTTCGCATTTCAAACCCGACTTTTGTGCAAAACACGCAATTGATCTATTGAAGGCAATTATGCGTTTGTTTAGCCTTAAAATCATGTCATTGAGTCTTCTCTAGTCATTAAATCAATTAAAAGTAATTCGGAAGAATTCTTTTTTTTCGCACTTCAAACACGACTTTCGGTCAGAACTTTCAATTCAATAATTGAAGGCAACTATGCATCTTTTTAGCCTTAAAATCATGTCATTGAGTCTCTTCTAGTCATCAAATCATTTGAAAGCATTTTGAACAAATTCTATTTTCGCAATTCAATCGAGACTTTTGTGCATGACTTGCAATTGATCTATTCAAGAAAATTATCCATTGTTTAGCCTTGAAATCATGTCATCGTGTCTCTTCTAGTAATTAAATCATTTCAAAGCAATTGGAACAAGATGTTCTTTCGCACCTGAACCACGGCTTTGATGCATAATTTGCAATGGATCTTTTGAAGGCAACTAGGCATTTGTATAGCCTTAAAATCATGTCATTGAGTCACTTTTAGTCAGTAAATCATTCGAAATCAACCCAAACGAATTCTATTTTCGCATTTCACACACGACTTTTGTGTAAAACATGCAATTGATCTATTGAAGGCAATTATGCGTTTGTTTAGCCTTAAAATCATGTCATTGAGTCTTCTCTAGTCATTAAATCAATTAAAAGTAATTCGAAAGAATTCTATTTTTTTGCACTTCAAACACGACTTTCGTTCAGAACTTTCAATTCAATAATTGAAGGCAACTATGCATCTTTTTAGCCTTAAAATCATGTCATTGAGTCTCTTCTAGTCATCAAATCATTTGAAAGCATTTTGAACAAATTCTATTTTCGCTCTTCAATCGAGACTTTTGTGCATAACTTGCAATTGATCTATTCAAGCAAATTATCCATTGTTTAGCCTTGAAATCATGTCATCGAGTCTCTTCTAGTAATTAAATAATTTCAAAGAAATTTAAACGAAATCTTTTTTCGCACCTGAACCACAGCTTTTGTGCATAATTTGCAACGGATCTTTTGAAGGCAACTAGGCATTTGTATAGCCTTAAAATCATGTCATTGAATCACTTTTAGTCAGTAAATCATTTGAAATCAATCCAAACGAATTCTATTTTCGCATTTCAAACACGACTTTTGTGTAAAACATGCAATTGATCTATTGAAGGCAATTATGCGTTTGTTTAGCCTTAAAATCATGTCATTGAGTCTTCTCTAGTCATTAAATCAATTAAAAGTAATTCGAAAGAATTCTATTTTTTCGCACTTCAAACACGACTTTCGTTCAGAACTTTCAATTCAATAATTGAAGGCAACTATGCATCTTTTTAGCCTTAAAATCATGTCATTGAGTCTCTTCCAGTCATCTAATCATTTGAAAGCATTTTGAACAAATTCTATTTTCGCTCTTCAATCGAGACTTTTGTGCATAACTTGCAATTGATCTATTCAAGCAAATTATCCATTGTTTAGCCTTGAAATCTTGTCATCTAGTCTCTTCAAGTAATTAAATCATTTCAAAGAAATTTAAACGAAATCTTTTTTCGCACCTGAACCACGGCTTTTGTGCATAATTTGCAATGGATCTTTTGAAGGCAACTAGGCGTTTGTATAGCCTTAAAATCATGTCATTGAATCACTTTTAGTCAGTAAATCATTCGAAATCAATTCAAACGAATTCTATTTTCGCACTTCAAACCCGACTTTTGTGCAAAACATGCAATTGACCTATTGAAGGCAATTATGCATTTGTTTAGCCTTAAAATCATGTCATTGAGTCTTCTCTAGTCATTAAATCAATTAAAAGTAATTCGAAAGAATTCTATTTTTTTGCACTTCAAACACGACTTTCGTTCAGAACTTTCAATTCAATAATTGAAGGCAACTATGCATCTTTTTAGCCTTAAAATCATGTCATTGAGTCTCTTCTAGTCATCAAATCATTTGAAAGCATTTTGAACAAATTCTATTTTCGCTCTTCAATCGAGACTTTTGTGCATAACTTGCAATTGATCTATTCAAGCAAATTATCCATTGTTTAGCCTTGAAATCATGCCATCGAGTCTCTTCTAGTAATAAATCATTTCGAAGAAATTTAAACGAAATCTTTTTTCGCACCTGAACCACGGCTTTTGTGCATAATTTGCAATGGATCTTTTGAAGGCAACTAGGCATTTGTATAGCCTTAAAATCATGTCATTGAATCACTTTTAGTCAGTTAATCATTCGAAATCAATTCAAACGAATTCTATTTTCGCATTTCAAACCCGACTTTTGTGCAAAACACGCAATTGATCTATTGAAGGCAATTATGCGTTTGTTTAGCCTTAAAATCATGTCATTGAGTCTTCTCTAGTCATTAAATCAATTAAAAGTAATTCGAAAGAATTCTATTTTTTTGCACTTCAAACACGACTTTCGTTCAGAACTTTCAATTCAATAATTGAAGGCAACTATGCATCTTTTTAGCCTTAAAATCGTGTCATTGACTCTCTTCTAGTCATCAAATCATTTGAAAGCATTTTGAACAAATTCTATTTTCGCTCTTCAATCGAGACTTTTGTGCATAACTTGCAATTGATCTATTCAAGCAAATTATCCATTTTTTAGCCCTGAAATCATGTCATCGAGTCTCTTCTAGTAATTAAATCATTTCAAAGAAATTTAAACGAAATCTTTTTTCGCACTTGAAGCATGACTTTCGTGCATAATTTAGAATGGATCTTTTGAAGGCAACTAGGCATTTGTATAGCCTTAAAATCATGTCATTGAGTCACTTTTAGTCAGTAAATCATTCGAAATCAATTCAAACGAATGCTATTTTCGCATTTCAAACCCGACTTTTGTGCAAAACATGCAATATATCTAATAAAGGCAATTATGCGTTTGTTTAGCCTTAAAATCATGTCATTGAGTCTTCTCTAGTCATTAAATCAATTAAAAGTAATTCGAAAGAATTCTATTTTTTTGCACTTCAAACACGACTTTCGTTCAGAACATTCAATTCAATAATTGAAGGCAACTATGCATCTTTTTAGCCTTAAAATCGTGTCATTGAGTCTCTTCTAGTCATCAAATCATTTGAAAGCATTTTGAACAAATTCTATTTTCGCTCTTCAATCGAGACTTTTGTGCATAACTTGCAATTGATCTATTCAAGCAAATTATCCATTGTTTAGCCTTGAAATCATGCCATCGAGTCTCTTCTAGTAATAAATCATTTCGAAGAAATTTAAACGAAATCTTTTTTCGCACCTGAACCACGGCTTTTGTGCATAATTTGCAATGGATCTTTTGAGGGCAACTAGGCATTTGTATAGCCTTAAAATCATGTCATTGAGTCACTTTTAGTCAGTAAATCATTCGAAATCAATTCAAACGAATTCTATTTTCGCATTTCAAACCCGACTTTTGTGCAAAGCATGCAATATATCTACTGAAGGCAATTATGCGTTTGTTTAGCCTTAAAATCATGTCATTGAGTCTTCTCTAGTCATTAAATCAATTAAAAGTAATTCGAAAGAATTCTATTTTTTCGCACTTCAAACACGACTTTCGTTCAGAACTTGAAATTCAATAATTGAAGGGAACTATGCATCTTTTTAGCCTTAAAATCATGTCATTGAGTCTCTTCTAGTCATCAAATCATTTGAAAGCATTTTGAACAAATTCTATTTTCGCTCTTCAATCGAGACTTTTGTGCATAACTTGCAATTGATCTATTCAAGAAAATTATCCATTGTTTAGCCTTGAAATCATGTCATCGAGTCTCTTCTAGTAATTAAATCATATCAAAGAAATTTAAACGAAATCTTTTTTCGCACCTGAACCACGGCTTTTGTGCATAATTTGCAATGGATCTTTTGAAGGCAACTAGGCATTTGTATAGCCTTAAAATCATGTCATTGAATCACTTTTAGTCAGTTAATCATTCGAAATCAATTCAAACGAATTCTATTTTCGCATTTCAAACCCGACTTTTGTGCAAAACACGCAATTGATCTATTGAAGGCAATTATGCGTTTGTTTAGCCTTAAAATCATGTCATTGAGTCTTCTCTAGTCATTAAATCAATTAAAAGTAATTCGAAAGAATTCTATTTTTTTGCACTTCAAACACGACTTTCGTTCAGAACTTTCAATTCAATAATTGAAGGCAACTATGCATCTTTTTAGCCTTAAAATCATGTCATTGAGTCTCTTCTAGTCATCAAATCATTTGAAAGCATTTTGAACAAATTCTATTTTCGCTCTTCAATCGAGACTTTTGTGCATAACTTGCAATTGATCTATTCAAGCAAATTATCCAGTTTTTAGCCTTGAAATCATGTCATCGAGTCTCTTCTAGTAATTAAATCATTTCAAAGAAATTTAAACGAAATCTTTTTTCGCACTTGAAGCATGACTTTCGTGCATAATTTAGAATGGATCTTTTGAAGGCAACTAGGCATTTGTATAGCCTTAAAATCATGTCATTGAGTCACTTTTAGTCAGTAAATCATTCGAAATCAATCCAAACGAATTCTATTTTCGCATTTCAAACACGACTTTTGTGTAAAACATGCAATTGATCTATTGAAGGCAATTATGCGTTTGTTTAGCCTTAAAATCAGGTCATTGAGTCTTCTCTAGTCATTAAATCAACTAAAAGTAATTCGAAAGAATTCTATTTTTTTGCACTTCAAACACGACTTTCGTTCAGAACTTTCAATTCAATAATTGAAGGCAACTATGCATCTTTTTAGCCTTAAAATCATGTCATTGAGTCTCTTCCAGTCATCTAATCATTTGAAAGCATTTTGAACAAATTCTATTTTCTCTCTTCAATCGAGACTTTTGTGCATAACTTGCAATTGATCTATTCAAGCAAATTATCCATTGTTTAGCCTTGAAATCATGTCATCGAGTCTCTTCTAGTAATTAAATCATTTCGAAGAAATTTAAACGAAATCTTTTTTCGCACCTGAACCACGGCTTTTGTGCATAATTTGCAATGGATCTTTTGAGGGCAACTAGGCATTTGTATAGCCTTAAAATCAAGTCATTGAGTCACTTTTAGTCAGTAAATCATTCGAAATCAATTCAAACGAATGCTATTTTCGCATTTCAAACCCGACTTTTGTGCAAAACATGCAATATATCTACTAAAGGCAATTATGCGTTTGTTTAGCCTTAAAATCATGTCATTGAGTCTTCTCTAGTCATTAAATCAATTAAAAGTAATTCGAAAGAATTCTATTTTTTTGCACTTCAAACGCGACTTTCGTTCAGAACTTTCAATTCAATAATTGAAGGCAACTATGCATCTTTTTAGCCTTAAAATCGTGTCATTGAGTCTCTTCTAGTCATCAAATCATTTGAAAGCATTTTGAACAAATTCTATTTTCGCTCTTCAATCGAGACTTTTGTGCATAACTTGCAATTGATCTATTCAAGCAAATTATCCATTGTTTAGGCTTGAAATCATGTCATCGAGTCTCTTCTAGTAATTAAATCATTTCAAAGAAATTTAAAAGAAATCTTTTTTCGCACTTGAAGCATGACTTTCGTGCATAATTTGGAATGGATCTTTTGAAGGCAACTAGGCATTTGTATAGCCTTAAAATCATGTCATTGAATCACTTTTAGTCAGTAAATCATTCGAAATCAATTCAAACGAATTCTATTTTCGCATTTCAAACCCGACTTTTGTGCAAAACACGCAATTGATCTATTGAAGGCAATTATGCGTTTGTTTAGCCTTAAAATCATGTCATTGAGTCTTCTCTAGTCATTAAATCAATTAAAAGTAATTCGAAAGAATTCTATTTTTTCGCACTTCAGACACAACTTTCGTTCAGAACTTTCAATTCAATAATTGAAGCCAACTATGCATCTTGTTCACCTTAAAATCATGTCATTGAGTCTCTTCTAGTCATCAAATCATTTGAAAGCATTTTGAACAAATTCTATTTTCGCTCTTCAATCGAGACTTTTGTGCATAACTTGCAATTGATCTATTCAAGAAAATTATCCATTGTTTAGCCTTGAAATCATGTCATCGTGTCTCTTCTAGTAATTAAATCATTTCAAAGCAATTGGAACAAAATCTTTTTTCGCACCTGAACCACGGCTTTGATGCATAATTTGCAATGGATCTTTTGAAGGCAACTAGGCATTTGTATAGCCTTAAAATCATGTCATTGAGTCACTTTCAGTCAGTAAATCATTCGAAATCAATCTAAACGAATTCTATTTTCGCATTTCAAACACGACTTTTGTGTAAAACATGCAATTGATCTATTGAAGGCAATTATGCGTTTGTTTAGCCTTAAAATCATGTCATTGAGTCTTCTCTAGTCATTAAATCAACTAAAAGTAATTCGAAAGAATTCTATTTTTTTGCACTTCAAACACGACTTTCGTTCAGAACTTTCAATTCAATAATTGAAGGCAACTATGCATGTTTTTAGCCTTAAAATCGTGTCATTGAGTCTCTTCTAGTCATCAAATCAATTGAAAGCATTTTGAACAAATTCTATTTTCGCTCTTCAATCGAGACTTTTGTGCATAACTTGCAATTGATGTTTTCAAGCAAATTATCCATTGTTTAGCCTTGAAATCATGTCATTGAGTCTCTTTTAATAATTAAATTATTTCAAAGAAATTCGAACGAAATCTTTTTTCGCACGTGAACCAATACTTTCGTGCGTAATTTGCAATGGATCTTTTGAAGGCAACTAGGCATTTGCATAGCCTTAAAATCATGTCATTGAATCACTTTTAGTCAGTAAATCATTCGAAATCAATTCAAACGAATTCTATTTTCGCATTTCAAACTCGACTTTTGTGCAAAACATGCAATTGATCTATTGAAGGCAATTATGCGGTTGTTTAGCCTTAAAATCATGTCATTGAGTCTTCTCTAGTCATTAAATCAATTAAAAGTAATTCGAAAGAATTCTATTTTTTCGCACTTAAAACACGACTTTCGTTCAGAACTTTCAATTCAATAATTGAAGGCAACTATGCATCTTTTTAGCCTTAAAATCATGTCATTGAGTCTCTTCTAGTCATCAAATCATTTGAAAGCATTTTTTACAAATTCTATTTTCGCTCTTCAATCGAGACTTTTGTGCATAACTTGCAATTGATCTATTCAAGAAAATTATCCATTATTTAGCCTTGAAATCATGTCATCGAGTCTCTTCTAGTAATTAAATCATTTCAAAGCAATTGGGACAAAATCTTTTTTCGCACCTGAACCACGACTTTGATGCATAATTTGCAATGGATCTTTTGAAGGCAACTAGGCATTTGTATAGCCTTAAAATCATGTCATTGAATCACTTTTAGTCAGTAAATCATTCGAAATCAATTCAAACGAATTCTATTTTCGCATTTCAAACACGACTTTTGTGCAAAACATGCCATTGATCTATTGAAGGCAATTATGCGTTTGTTTAGCCTTAAAATCATGTCATTGAGTCTTCTCTAGTCATTAAATCAATTAAAAGTAATTCGAAAATATTTTATTTTTTCGCACTTCAAACACGACTTTCGTTCAGAACTTTCAATTCAATAATTGAAGGCAACTATGCATCTTTTTAGCCTTAAAATCATGTCATTGAGTCTCTTCTAGTCATCAAATCATTTGAAAGCATTTTGAACAAATTCTATTTTCGCTCTTCAATCGAGACTTTTGTGCATAACTTGCAATTGATCTATTCAAGAAAATTATCCATTGTTTAGCCTTGAAATCATGTCATTGAGTCTCTTTTAGTAATTAAATCATTTCAAAGCAATTGGAACGAAATCTTTTTTCGCACCTGAACCACGGCTTTTGTGCATAATTTGCAATGGATCTTTTGAAGGCAACTAGGCATTTGTATTGCCTTAAAATCATGTCATTGAGTCACTTTTAGTCAGTAAATCATTCGAAATCAATTCAAACGAATTCTATTTTCGCATTTCAAACCCGACTTTTGTGCAAAACATGCAATTGATCTATTGAAGGCAATTATGCGTTTGTTTAGCCTTAAAATCATGTCATTGAGTCTTCTCTAGTCATTAAATCAATTAAAAGTAAATCGAAAGAATTCTATTTTTTCGCACTTCAAACACGACTTTCGTTCAGAACTTTCAATTCAATAATTGAAGGCAACTATGCATCTTTTTAGCCTTAAAATCATGTCATTGAGTCTCTTCTAGTCATCAAATCATTTGAAAGCATTTTTTACAAATTCTATTTTCGCTCTTCAATCGAGACTTTTGTGCATAACTTGCAATTGATCTATTCAAGAAAAGTCTCCATTGTTTAGCCTTGAAATCATGTCATCGAGCCTCTTCTAGTAATTAAATCATTTCAAAGCAATTGGAACAAAATCTTTTTTCGCACCTGAACCACGGCTTTGATGCATAATTTGCAATGGATCATTTGAAGGCAACTAGGCATTTGTATAGCCTTAAAATCATGTCATTGAATCACTTTTAGTCAGTAAATCATTCGAAATCAATTCAAACGAATTCAATTTTCGCATTTCAAACACGACTTTTGTGCAAAACATGCCATTGATCTATTGAAGGCAATTATGCGTTTGTTTAGCCTTAAAATCATGTCATTGAGTCTTCTCTAGTCATTAAATCAATTAAAAGTAAATCGAAAGAATTCTATTTTTTCGCACTTCAAACACGACTTTCGTTCAGAACTTTCAATTCAATAATTGAAGGCAACTATGCATCTTTTTAGCCTAAAAATCATGTCATTGAGTCTCTTCTAGTCATCAAATCATTTGAAAGCATTTTGAACAAATTCTATTTTCGCTCTTCAATCGAGACTTTTGTGCATAACTTGCAATTGATCTATTCAAGCAAATTATCCATTGTTTAGCCTTGAAATCATGTCATCGAGTCTCTTCTAGTAATTAAATCATTTCGAAGAAATTTAAACGAAATCTTTTTTCGCACCTGAACCACGGCTTTTGTGCATAATTTGCAATGGATCTTTTGAGGGCAACTAGGCATTTGTATAGCCTTAAAATCATGTCATTGAGTCACTTTTAGTCAGTAAATCATTCGAAATCAATTCAAACGAATGCTATTTTCGCATTTCAAACCCGACTTTTGTGCAAAACATGCAATATATCTACTAAAGGCAATTATGCGTTTGTTTAGCCTTAAAATCATGTCATTGAGTCTTCTCTAGTCATTAAATCAATTAAAAGTAATTCGAAAGAATTCTATTTTTTTGCACTTCAAACACGACTTTCGTTCAGAACTTTCAATTCAATAATTGAAGGCAACTATGCATCTTTTTAGCCTTAAAATCGTGTCAATTAGTCTCTTCTAGTCATCAAATCATTTGAAAGCATTTTGAACAAATTCTATTTTCGCTCTTCAATCGAGACTTTTGTGCATAACTTGCAATTGATCTATTCAAGCAAATTATCCATTGTTTAGCCTTGAAATCATGTCATCGAGTCTCTTCTAGTAATTAAATCATTTCAAAGAAATTTAAACGAAATCTTTTTTCGCACTTGAAGCATGACTTTCGTGCATAATTTAGAATGGATCTTTTGAAGGCAACTAGGCATTTGTATAGCCTTAAAATCATGTCATTGAGCCACTTTTAGTTAGTAAATCAGTCGAAATCAATTCAAACGAATTCTATTTTCGCATTTCAAACCCGACTTTTGTGCAAAACACGCAATTGATCTATTGAAGGCAATTATGCGTTTGTTTAGCCTTAAAATCATGTCATTGAGTCTTCTCTAGTCATTAAATCAATTAAAAGTAATTCGAACGAATTCTATTTTTTTGCACTTCAAACACGACTTTCGTTCAGAACTTTCAATTCAATAATTGAAGGCAACTATGCATCTTTTTCACCTTAAAATCATGTCATTGAGTCTCTTCTAGTCATCAAATCATTTGAAAGCATTTTGAACAAATTCTATTTTCGCTCTTCAATCGAGACTTTTGTGCATAACTTGCAATTGATCTATTCAAGAAAATTATCCATTGTTTAGCCTTGAAATCATGTCATCGTGTCTCTTCTAGTAATTAAATCATTTCAAAGCAATTGGAACAAAATCTTTTTTCGCACCTGAACCACGGCTTTGATGCATAATTTGCAATGGATCTTTTGAAGGCAACTAGGCATTTGTATAGCCTTAAAATCATGTCATTGAGTCACTTTCAGTCAGTAAATCATTCGAAATCAATCCAAACGAATTCTATTTTCGCATTTCAAACACGACTTTTGTGTAAAACATGCAATTGATCTATTGAAGGCAATTATGCGTTTGTTTAGCCTTAAAATCATGTCATTGAGTCTTCTCTAGTCATTAAATCAACTAAAAGTAATTCGAAAGAATTCTATTTTTTTGCACTTAAAACACGACTTTCGTTCAGAACTTTCAATTCAATAATTGAAGGCAACTATGCATCTTTTTAGCCTTAAAATCATGTCATTGAGTCTCTTCCAGTCATCTAATCATTTGAAAGCATTTTGAACAAATTCTATTTTCGCTCTTCAATCGAGACTTTTGTGCATAACTTGCAATTGATGTTTTCAAGCAAATTATCCATTGTTTAGCCTTGAAATCATGTCATTGAGTCTCTTTTAGTAATTAAATCATTTCAAAGAAATTCGAACGAAATCTTTTTTCGCACGTGAACCAATACTTTCGTGCGTAATTTGCAATGGATCTTTTGAAGGCAACTAGGCATTTGCATAGCCTTAAAATCATGTCATTGAATCACTTTTAGTCAATAAATCATTCGAAATCAATTCAAACGAATTCTATTTTCGCATTTCAAACCCGACTTTTGTGCAAAACATGCAATTGATCTATTGAAGGCAATTATGCGTTTGTTTAGCCTTAAAATCATGTCATTGAGTCTTCTCTAGTCATTAAATCAATTAAAAGTAATTCGAAAGAATTTTATTTTTTCGCACTTCAAACACGACTTTCGTTCAGAACTTTCAATTCAATAATTGAAGGAAACTATGCATCGTTTTAGCATTAAAATCATGTCATTGAGTCTCTTCTAGTCATCAAATCATTTGAAAGCATTTTTTACAAATTCTATTTTCGCTCTTCAATCGAGACTTTTGTGCATAACTTGCAATTGATCTATTCAAGAAAATTATCCATTGTTTAGCCTTGAAATCATGTCATCGAGTCTCTTCTAGTAATTAAATCATTTCAAAGCAATTGGAACAAAATCTTTTTTCGCACCTGAACCACGACTTTGATGCATAATTTGCAATGGATCTTTTGAAGGCAACTAGGCATTTGTATAGCCTTAAAATCATGTCATTGAATCACTTTTAGTCAGTAAATCATTCGAAATCAATTCAAACGAATTCTATTTTCGCATTTCAAACACGACTTTTGTGCAAAACATGCAATTGATCTATTGAAGGCAATTATGCGTTTGTTTAGCCTTAAAATCATGTCATTGAGTCTTCTCTAGTCATTAAATCCATTAAAAGTAATTCGAAAGAATTCTATTTTTTCGCACTTCAAACACGACTTTCGTTCAGAACTTTCAATTCAATAATTGAAGGTAACTATGCATCTTTTTAGCCTTAAAATCATGTCATTGAGTCTCTTCCAGTCATCTAATTATTTGAAAGCATTTTGAACAAATTCTATTTTCGCTCTTCAATCGAGACTTTTGTGCATAACTTGCAATTGATGTTTTCAAGCAAATTATCCATTGTTTAGCCTTGAAAACTTGTCATTGAGTCTCTTTTAGTAATTAAATCATTTCAAAGAAATTCGAACGAAATCTTTTTTCGCACGTGAACCAATACTTTCGTGCGTAATTTGCAATGGATCTTTTGAAGGCAACTAGGCATTTGCATAGCCTTAAAATCATGTCATTGAATCACTTTTAGTCAGTAAATCATTCGAAATCAATTCAAACGAATTCTATTTTCGCATTTCAAACCCGACTTTTGTGCAAAACATGCAATTGATCTATTGAACGCAATTATGCGGTTGTTTAGCCTTAAAATCATGTCATTGAGTCTTCTCTAGTCGTTAAATCAATTAAAAGTAATTCGAAAGAATTCTATTTTTTCGAACTTAAAACACGACTTTCGTTCAGAACTTTCAATTCAATAATTGAAGGCAACTATGCATCTTTTTAGCCTTAAAATCATGTCATTGAGTCCCTTCTAGTCATCAAATCATTTGAAAGCATTTTTTACAAATTCTATTTTCGCTCTTCAATCGAGACTTTTGTGCATAACTTGCAATTGATCTATTCAAGAAAATTATCCATTGTTTAGCCTTGAAATCATGTCATCGAGTCTCTTCTAGTAATTAAATCATTTCAAAGCAATTGGAACAAAATCTTTTTTCGCACCTGAACCACGACTTTGATGCATAATTTGCAATGGATCTTTTGAAGGCAACTAGGCATTTGTATAGCCTTAAAATCATGTCATTGAATCACTTTTAGTCAGTAAATCATTCGAAATCAATTCAAACCAATTCTATTTTCGCATTTCAAACACGACTTTTGTGCAAAACATGCCATTGATCTATTGAAGGCAATTATGCGTTTGTTTAGCCTTAAAATCATGTCATTGAGTCTTCTCTAGTCATTAAATCAATTAAAAGTAATTCGAAAGAATTTTATTTTTTCGCACTTCAAACACGACTTTCGTTCAGAACTTTCAATTCAATAATTGAAGGGAACTATGCATCTTTTTAGCCTTAAAATCATGTCATTGAGTCTCTTCTAGTCATCAAATCATTTAAAAGCATTTTGAACAAATTCTATTTTCGCTCTTCAATCGAGACTTTTGTGCATAACTTGCAATTGATCTATTCAAGAAAATTATCCATTGTTTAGCCTTGAAATCATGTCATTGAGTCTCTTTTAGTAATTAAATCATTTCAAAGCAATTGGAACGAAATATTTTTTCGCACCTGAACCACGGCTTTTGTGCATAATTTGCAATTGATCTTTTGAAGGCAACTAGGCATTTGTATTGCCTTAAAATCATGTCATTGAGTCACTTTTAGTCAGTAAATCATTCGAAATCAATTCAAACGAATTCTATTTTCGCATTTCAAACCCGACTTTTGTGCAAAACATGCAATTGATCTATTGAAGGCAATTATGCGTTTGTTTAGCCTTAAAATCATGTCATTGAGTCTTCTCTAGTCATTAAATCAATTAAAAGTAAATCGAAAGAATTCTATTTTTTCGCAGTTCAAACACGACTTTAGTTCAGAACTTTCAATTCAATAATTGAAGGCAACTATGCATCTTTTTAGCCTTAAAATCATGTCATTGAGTCTCTTCTAGTCATCAAATCATTTGAAAGCATTTTTTACAAATTCTATTTTCGCTCTTCAATCGAGACTTTTGTGCATAACTTGCAATTGATCTATTCAAGAAAAGTCTCCATTGTTTAGCCTTGAAATCATGTCATCGAGCCTCTTCTAGTAATTAAATCATTTCAAATCAATTGGAACAAAATCCTTTTTCGCACCTGAACCACGGCTTTGATGCATAATTTGCAATGGATCTTTTGAAGGCAACTAGGCATTTGTATAGCCTTAAAATCATGTCATTGAATCACTTTTAGTCAGTAAATCATTCGAAATCAATTCAAACGAATTCTATTTTCGCATTTCAAACACGACTTTTGTGCAAAACATGCAATTGATCTATTGAAGGCAATTATGCGTTTGTTTAGCCTTAAAATCATGTCATTGAGTCTTCTCTAGTCATTAAATCCATTAAAAGTAATTCGAAAGAATTCTATTTTTTCGCACTTCAAACACGACTTTCGTTCAGAACTTTCAATTCAATAATTGAAGGTAACTATGCATCTTTTTAGCCTTAAAATCATGTCATTGAGTCTCTTCCAGTCATCTAATTATTTGAAAGCATTTTGAACAAATTCTATTTTCGCTCTTCAATCGAGACTTTTGTGCATAACTTGCAATTGATGTTTTCAAGCAAATTATCCATTGTTTAGCCTTGAAATCTTGTCATTGAGTCTCTTTTAGTAATTAAATCATTTCAAAGAAATTCGAACGAAATCTTTTTTCGCACGTGAACCAATACTTTCGTGCGTAATTTGCAATGGATCTTTTGAAGGCAACTAGGCATTTGCATAGCCTTAAAATCATGTCATTGAATCACTTTTAGTCAGTAAATCATTCGAAATCAATTCAAACGAATTCTATTTTCGCATTTCAAACCCGACTTTTGTGCAAAACATGCAATTGATCTATTGAAGGCAATTATGCGGTTGTTTAGCCTTAAAATCATGTCATTGAGTCTTCTCTAGTCGTTAAATCAATTAAAAGTAATTCGAAAGAATTCTATTTTTTCGAACTTAAAACACGACTTTCGTTCAGAACTTTCAATTCAATAATTGAAGGCAACTATGCATCTTTTTAGCCTTAAAATCATGTCATTGAGTCCCTTCTAGTCATCAAATCATTTGAAAGCATTTTTTACAAATTCTATTTTCGCTCTTCAATCGAGACTTTTCTCCATAACTTGCAATTGATCTATTCAAGAAAATTATCCATTGTTTAGCCTTGAAATCATGTCATCGAGTCTCTTCTAGTAATTAAATCATTTCGAAGCAATTGGAACAAAATCTTTTTTCGCACCTGAACCACGACTTTGATGCATAATTTGCAATGGATCTTTTGAAGGCAACTAGGCATTTGTATAGCCTTAAAATCATGTCATTGAATCACTTTTAGTCAGTAAATCATTCGAAATCAATTCAAACCAATTCTATTTTCGCATTTCAAACACGACTTTTGTGCAAAACATGCCATTGATCTATTGAAGGCATTTATGCGTTTGTTTAGCCTTAAAATCATGTCATTGAGTCTTCTCTAGTCATTAAATCAATTAAAAGTAATTCGAAAGAATTTTATTTTTTCGCACTTCAAACACGACTTTCGTTCAGAACTTTCAATTCAATAATTGAAGGGAACTATGCATCTTTTTAGCCTTAAAATCATGTCATTGAGTCTCTTCTAGTCATCAAATCATTTAAAAGCATTTTGAACAAATTCTATTTTCGCTCTTCAATCGAGACTTTTGTGCATAACTTGCAATTGATCTATTCAAGAAAATTATCCATTGTTTAGCCTTGAAATCATGTCATTGAGTCTCTTTTAGTAATTAAATCATTTCAAAGCAATTGGAACGAAATATTTTTTCGCACCTGAACCACGGCTTTTGTGCATAATTTGCAATGGATCTTTTGAAGGCAACTAGGCATTTGTATTGCCTTAAAATCATGTCATTGAGTCACTTTTAGTCAGTAAATCATTCGAAATCAATTCAAACGAATTCTATTTTCGCATTTCAAACCCGACTTTTGTGCAAAACATGCAATTGATCTATTGAAGGCAATTATGCGTTTGTTTAGCCTTAAAATCATGTCATTGAGTCTTCTCTAGTCATTAAATCAATTAAAAGTAAATCGAAAGAATTCTATTTTTTCGCAGTTCAAACACGACTTTAGCTCAGAACTTTCAATTCAATAATTGAAGGCAACTATGCATCTTTTTAGCCTTAAAATCATGTCATTGAGTCTCTTCTAGTCATCAAATCATTTGAAAGCATTTTTTACAAATTCTATTTTCGCTCTTCAATCGAGACTTTTGTGCATAACTTGCAATTGATCTATTCAAGAAAAGTCTCCATTGTTTACCCTTGAAATCATGTCATCGAGCCTCTTCTAGTAATTAAATCATTTCAAATCAATTGGAACAAAATCTTTTTTCGCACCTGAACCACGGCTTTGATGCATAATTTGCAATGGATCTTTTGAAGGCAACTAGGCATTTGTATAGCCTTAAAATCATGTCATTAAATCACTTTTAGTCAGTAAATCATTCGAAATCAATTCAAACGAATTCTATTTTCGCATTTCAAACACGACTTTTGTGCAAAACATGCCATTGATCTATTGAAGGCAATTATGCGTTTGTTTAGCCTTAAAATCATGTCATTGAGTCTTCTCTAGTCATTAAATCAATTAAAAGTAAATCGAAAGAATTCTATTTTTTCGCACTTCAAACACGACTTTCGTTCAGAACTTTCAATTCAATAATTGAAGGCAACTATGCATCTTTTTAGCCTTAAAATCATGTCATTGAGTCTCTTCTAGTCATCAAATCATTTCAAAGCATTTTGAACAAATTCTATTTTCGCTCTTCAATCGAGACTTTTGTGCATAACTTGCAATTGATCTATTCAAGAAAATTATCCATTGTTTAGCCTTGAAATCATGTCATTGAGTCTCTTTTAGTAATTAAATCATTTCAAAGCAATTGGAACGAAATCTTTTTTCGCACCTGAACCACGGCTTTTGTGCATAATTTGCAATGGATCTTTTGAGCGCAACTAGGCATTTGTATAGCCTTAAAATCATGTCATTGGTCACTTTTAGTCAGTAAATCATTCGAAATCAATCCAAACGAATTCTATTTTCGCATTTCAAACCCGACTTTTGTGCAAAACATGCAATATATCTACTGAAGGCAATTATGCGTTTGTTTAGCCTTAAAATCATGTCATTGAGTCTTCTCTAGTCATTAAATCAATTAAAAGTAATTCGAAAGAATTCTATTTTTTCGCACTTCAAACACGACTTTGGTTCTGAACTTTCAATTCAATAATTGAAGGCAACTATGCATCTTTTTAGCCTTAAAATCATGTCATTGAGTCTCTTCTAGTCATCAAATCATTTGAAAGCATTTTGAACAAATTCTATTTTCGCTCTTCAATCGAGACTTTTCTCCATAACTTGCAATTGATCTATTCAAGCAAATTATCCATTGTTTAGCCTTGAAATCATGTCATCGAGTCTCTTCCAGTAATTAAATCATTTCGAAGAAATTTAAACGAAATCTTTTTTCGCACCTGAACCACGGCTTTTGTGCATAATTTGCAATGGATCTTTTGAAGGCAACTAGGCATTTGTATAGCCTTAAAATCATGTCATTGAGTCACTTTTAGTTAGTAAATCATTCGAAATCAATCCAAACGAATTCTATTTTCGCATTTCAAACACGACTTTTGTGTAAAACATGCAATTGATCTATTGAAGGCAATTATGCGTTTGTTTAGCCTTAAAATCATGTTATTGAGTCTTCTCTAGTCATTAAATCAATTAAAAGTAATTCGAAAGAATTCTATTTTTTTGCACTTCAAACACGACTTTCGTTCAAAACTTTCAATTCAATAATTGAAGGCAACTATGCATCTTTTTAGCCTTAAAATCATGTCATTGAGTCTCTTCTAGTCATCAAATCATTTGAAAGCATTTTGAACAAATTCTATTTTCGCTCTTCAATCGAGACTTTTGTGCATAACTTGCAATTGATCTATTCAAGCAAATTATCCCTTGTTTAGCCTTGAAATCATGTCATCGAGTCTCTTCTAGTAATGAAATCATTTCGAAGAAATTTAAACGAAATCTTTTTTCGCACCTGAACCACGACTTTTGTGCATAATTTGCAATGGATCTTTTGAAGGCAACTAGGCATTTGTATAGCCTTAAAATCATGTCATCGAATCACTTTTAGTCAGTAAATCATTCGAAATCAATTCAAACGAATTCTATTTTCGCATTTCAAACCAGACTTTTGTGCAAAACATGCAATTGATCTATTGAAGGCAATTATGCGTTTGTTTAGCCTTAAAATCATGTCATTGAGTCTTCTCTAGTCATTAAATCAATTAAAAGTAATTCGAAAGAATTTTATTTTTTCGCACTTCAAACACGACTTTCGTTCAGAACTTTCAATTCAATAATTGAAGGAAACTATGCATCGTTTTAGCATTAAAATCATGTCATTGAGTCTCTTCTAGTCATCAAATCATTTGAAAGCATTTTTTACAAATTCTATTTTCGCTCTTCAATCGAGACTTTTGTGCATAACTTGCAATTGATCTATTCAAGAAAATTATCCATTGTTTAGCCTTGAAATCATGTCATCGAGTCTCTTCTAGTAATTAAATCATTTCAAAGCAATTGGAACAAAATCTTTTTTCGCACCTGAACCACAACTTTGATGCATAATTTGCAATGGATCTTTTGAAGGCAACTAGGCATTTGTATAGCCTTAAAATCATGTCATTGAATCACTTTTAGTCAGTAAATCATTCGAAATTAATTCAAACGAATTCTATTTTCGCATTTCAAACACGACTTTTGTGCAAAACATGCAATTGATCTATTGAAGGCAATTATGCGTTTGTTTAGCCTTAAAATCATGTCATTGAGTCTTCTCTAGTCATTAAATCAATTAAAAGTAATTCGAAAGAATTCTATTTTTTTGCACTTCAAACACGACTTTCGTTCAGAACTTTCAATTCAAAAATTGAAGGCAACTATGCATCTTTTTAGCCTTAAAATCATGTCATTGAGTCTCTTCCAGTCATCTAATCATTTGAAAGCATTTTGAACAAATTCTATTTTCGCTCTTCAATCGAGACTTTTGTGCATAACTTGCAATTGATCTATTCAAGAAAATTATCCATTGTTTAGGCTTGAAATCATGTCATCGAGTCTCTTCTAGTAATTAAATCATTTCAAAGCAATTGGAACAAAATCTTTTTTCGCACCTGAACCACAACTTTGATGCATAATTTGCAATGGATCTTTTGAAGGCAACTAGGCATTTGTATAGCCTTAAAATCATGTCATTGAATCACTTTTAGTCAGTAAATCATTCGAAATCAATTCAAACGAATTCTATTTTCGCATTTCAAACCCGACTTTTGTGCAAAACATGCAATTGATCTATTGAAGGCAATTATGCGGTTGTTTAGCCTTAAAATCATGTCATTGAGTCTTCTCTAGTCGTTAAATCAATTAAAAGTAATTCGAAAGAATTCTATTTTTTCGCACTTAAAACACGACTTTTGTTCAGAACTTTCAATTCAATAATTGAAGGCAACTATGCATCTTTTTAGCCTTAAAATCATGTCATTGAGTCCCTTCTAGTCATCAAATCATTTGAAAGCATTTTTTACAAATTCTATTTTCGCTCTTCAATCGAGACTTTTGTGCATAACTTGCAATTGATCTATTCAAGAAAATTATCCGTTGTTTAGCCTTGAAATCATGTCATCGAGTCTCTTCTAGTAATTAAATCATTTCAAAGCAATTGGAACAAAATCTTTTTTCGCACCTGAACCACGACTTTGATGCATAATTTGCAATGGATCTTTTGAAGGCAACTAGGCATTTGTATAGCCTTAAAATCATGTCATTGAATCACTTTTAGTCAGTAAATCATTCGAAATCAATTCAAACGAATTCTATTTTCGCATTTCAAACACGACTTTTGTGCAAAACATGCAATTGATCTATTGAAGGCAATTATGCGTTTGTTTAGCCTTAAAATCATGTCATTGAGTCTTCTCTAGTCATTAAATCCATTAAAAGTAATTCGAAAGAATTCTATTTTTTTGCACTTCAAACACGACTTTCGTTCAGAACTTTCAATTCAATAATTGAAGGCAACTATGCATCTTTTTAGCCTTAAAATCATGTCATTGAGTCTCTTCCAGTCATCTAATCATTTGAAAGCATTTTGAACAAATTCTATTTTCGCTCTTCAATCGAGACTTTTGTGCATAACTTGCAATTGATGTTTTCAAGCAAATTATCCATTGTTTAGCCTTGAAATCTTGTCATTGAGTCTCTTTTAGTAATTAAATCATTTCAAAGAAATTCGAACGAAATCTTTTTTCGCACTTGAACCAATACTTTCGTGCGTAATTTGCAATGGATCTTTTGAAGGCAACTAGGCATTTGCATAGCCTTAAAATCATGTCATTGAATCACTTTTAGTCAGTAAATCATTCGAAATCAATTCAAACGAATTCTATTTTCGCATTTCAAACCCGACTTTTGTGCAAAACATGCAATTGATCTATTGAAGGCAATTATGCGGTTGTTTAGCCTTAAAATCATGTCATTGAGTCTTCTCTAGTCGTTAAATCAATTAAAAGTAATTCGAAAGAATTCTATTTTTTCGCACTTAAAACACGACTTTCGTTCAGAACTTTCAATTCAATAATTGAAGGCAACTATGCATCTTTTTAGCCTTAAAATCATGTCATTGAGTCTCTTCTAGTCATCAAATCATTTGAAAGCATTTTTTACAAATTCTATTTTCGCTCTTCAATCGAGACTTTTGTGCATAACTTGCAATTGATCTATTCAAGAAAATTATCCATTGTTTAGCCTTGAAATTATGTCATCGAGTCTCTTCTAGTAATTAAATCATTTCAAAGCAATTGGAACAAAATCTTTTTTCGCACCTGAACCACGGCTTTTGTGCATAATTTGCAATGGATCTTTTGAGCGCAACTAGGCATTTGTATAGCCTTAAAATCATGTCATTGGTCACTTTTAGTCAGTAAATCATTCGAAATCAATTCAAACGAATTCTATTTTCGCATTTCAAACGCGACTTTTGTGCAAAACATGCAATATATCTACTGAAGGCAATTATGCGTTTGTTTAGCCTTAAAATCATGTCATTGAGTCTTCTCTAGTCATTAAATCAATTAAAAGTAATTCGAAAGAATTCTATTTTTTCGCACTTCAAACACGACTTTCGTTCTGAACTTTCAATTCAATAATTGAAGGCAACTATGCATCTTTTTAGCCTTAAAATCATGTCATTGAGTCTCTTCTAGTCATCAAATCATTTGAAAGCATTTTGAACAAATTCTATTTTCGCTCTTCAATCGAGACTTTTCTGCATAACTTGCAATTGATCTATTCAAGCAAATTATCCATTGTTTAGCCTTGAAATCATGTCATCGAGTCTCTTCTAGTAATTAAATCATTTCGAAGAAATTTAAACGAAATCTTTTTTCGCACCTGAACCACGGCTTTTGTGCATAATTTGCAATGGATCTTTTGAAGGCAACTAGGCATTTGTATAGCCTTAAAATCATGTCATTGAGTCACTTTTAGTTAGTAAATCATTCGAAATCAATCCAAACGAATTCTATTTTCGCATTTCAAACACGACTTTTGTGTAAAACATGCAATTGATCTATTGAAGGCAATTATGCGTTTGTTTAGCCGTAAAATCATGTTATTGAGTCTTCTCTAGTCATTAAATCAATTAAAAGTAATTCGAAAGAATTTTATTTTTTCGCACTTCAAACACGACTTTCGTTCAGAACTTTCAATTCAATAATTGGAGGAAACTATGCATCGTTTTAGCATTAAAATCATGTCATTGAGTCTCTTCTAGTCATCAAATCAATTGAAAGCATTTTTTACAAATTCTATTTTCGCTCTTCAATCGAGACTTTTGTGCATAACTTGCAATTGATCTATTCAAGAAAATTATCCATTGTTTAGCCTTGAAATCATGTCATCGAGTCTCTTCTAGTAATTAAATCATTTCAAAGCAATTGGAACAAAATCTTTTTTCGCACCTGAACCACGACTTTGATGCATAATTTGCAATGGATCTTTTGAAGGCAACTAGGCATTTGTATAGCCTTAAAATCATGTCATTGAATCACTTTTAGTCAGTAAATCATTCGAAATCAATTCAAACGAATTCTATTTTCGCATTTCAAACACGACTTTTGTGCAAAACATGCAATTGATCTATTGAAGGCAATTATGCGTTTGTTTAGCCTTAAAATCATGTCATTGAGTCTTCTCTAGTCATTAAATCCATTAAAAGTAATTCGAAAGAATTCTATTTTTTTGCACTTCAAACACGACTTTCGTTCAGAACTTTCAATTCAATAATTGAAGGTAACTATGCATCTTTTTAGCCTTAAAATCATGTCATTGAGTCTCTTCCAGTCATCTAATTATTTGAAAGCATTTTGAACAAATTCTATTTTCGCTCTTCAATCGAGACTTTTGTGCATAACTTGCAACTGATGTTTTCAAGCAAATTATCCATTGTTTAGCCTTGAAATCTTGTCATTGAGTCTCTTTTTGTAATTAAATCATTTCAAAGAAATTCGAACGAAATCTTTTTTCGCACGTGAACCAATACTTTCGTGCGTAATTTGCAATGGATCTTTTGAAGGCAACTAGGCATTTGCATAGCCTTAAAATCATGTCATTGAATCACTTTTAGTCAGTAAATCATTCGAAATCAATTCAAACGAATTCTATTTTCGCATTTCCAACCCGACTTTTGTGCAAAACATGCAATTGATCTATTGAAGGCAATTATGCGGTTGTTTAGCCTTAAAATCATGTCATTGAGTCTTCTCTAGTCGTTAAATCAATTAAAAGTAATTCGAAAGAATTCTATTTTTTCGCACTTAAAACACGACTTTCGTTCAGAACTTTCAATTCAATAATTGAAGGCAACTATGCATCTTTTTAGCCTTAAAATCATGTCATTGAGTCTCTTCTAGTCATCAAATCATTTGAAAGCATTTTTTACAAATTCTATTTTCGCTCTTCAATCGAGACTTTTGTGCATAACTTGCAATTGATCTATTCAAGAAAATTATCCATTGTTTAGCCTTGAAATCATGTCATCGAGTCTCTTCTAGTAATTAAATCATTTCAAAGCAATTGGAACAAAATCTTTTTTCGCACCTGAACCACAACTTTGATGCATAATTTGCAATGGATCTTTTGAAGGCAACTAGGCATTTGTATAGCCTTAAAATCATGTCATTGAATCACTTTTAGTCAGTAAATCATTTGAAATCAATTCAAACGAATTCTATTTTCGCATTTCAAACACGACTTTTGTGCAAAACATGCAATTGATCTATTGAAAGCAATTATGCGTTTGTTTAGCCTTAAAATCATGTCATTGAGTCTTCTCTAGTCATTAAATCAATTAAAAGTAATTCGAAAGAATTCTATTTTTTTGCACTTCAAACACGACTTTCGTTCAGAACTTTCAATTCAAAAATTGAAGGCAACTATGCATCTTTTTAGCCTTACAATCATGTCATTGAGTCTCTTCCAGTCATCTAATCATTTGAAAGCATTTTGAACAAATTCTATTTTCGCTCTTCAATCGAGACTTTTGTGCATAACTTGCAATTGATGTTTTCAAGCAAATTATCCATTGTTTAGCCTTGAAATCATGTCATTGAGTCTCTTTTAGTAATTAAATCATTTCAAAGAAATTCGAACGAAATCTTTTTTCGCACGTGAACCACGACTTTGATGCATAATTTGCAATGGATCTTTTGAAGGCAACTAGGCATTTGTATAGCCTTAAAATCATGTCATTGGATCACTTTTAGTCAGTAAATCATTCGAAATCAATTCAAACGAATTCTATTTTCGCATTTCAAACACGACTTTTGTGCAAAACATGCTATTGATCTATTGAAGGCAATTATGCGTTTGTTTAGCCTTAAAATCATGTCATTGAGTCTTCTCTAGTCATTAAATCAATTAAAAGTAATTCGAAAGAATTTTATTTTTTCGCACTTCAAACACGACTTTCGTTCAGAACTTTCAATTCAATAATTGAAGGCAACTATGCATCTTTTTAGCCTTAAAATCATGTCATTGAGTCTCTTCTAGTCATCAAGTCATTTGAAAGCATTTTGAACAAATTCTATTTTCGCTCTTCAATCGAGACTTTTGTGCATAACTTGCAATTGATCTATTCAAGAAAATTATCCATTGTTTAGCCTTGAAATCTTGTCATTGAGTCTCTTTTTGTAATTAAATCATTTCAGAGAAATTCGAACGAAATCTTTTTTCGCACGTGAACCAATACTTTCGTGCGTAATTTGCAATGGATCTTTTGAAGGCAACTAGGCATTTGCATAGCCTTAAAATCATGTCATTGAATCACTTTTAGTCAGTAAATCATTCGAAATATATTCAAACGAATTCTATTTTCGCATTTCCAACCCGACTTTTGTGCAAAACATGCAATTGATCTATTGAAGGCAATTATGCGGTTGTTTAGCCTTAAAATCATGTTATTGAGTCTTCTCTAGTCATTAAATCAATTAAAAGTAATTCGAAAGAATTTTATTTTTTCGCACTTCAAACACGACTTTCGTTCAGAACTTTCAATTCAATAATTGAAGGAAACTATGCATCGTTTTAGCATTAAAATCATGTCATTGAGTCTCTTCTAGTCATCAAATCATTTGAAAGCATTTTTTACAAATTCTATTTTCGCTCTTCAATCGAGACTTTTGTGCATAACTTGCAATTGATCTATTCAAGCAAATTATCCATTGTTTAGCCTTGAAATCATGTCATCGAGTCTCTTCTAGTAATTAAATCATTTCAAAGAAATTTAAACGAAATCTTTTTTCGCACCTGAACCACGGCTTTTGTGCATAATTTGCAATGGATCTTTTGAAGGCAACTAGGCATTTGTATAGCCTTAAAATCATGTCATTGAATCACTTTTAGTCAGTAAATCATTCGAAATCAATTCAAACGAATTCTATTTTCGCATTTTAAACACGACTTTTGTGCAAAACATGCAATTGATCTACTGAAGGCAATTATGCGTTTCTTTAGCCTTAAAATCATGTCATTGAGTCTTCTCTAGTCATTAAATCAACTAAAAGTAATTCGAAAGAATTCTATTTTTTCGCACTTCAAACACGACTTTCGTTCAGAACTTCCAATTCAACAATTGAAGGCAACTATGCATCTTTTTCGCCTTAAAATCATGTCATTGAGTCTCTTCTAGTCATCAAATCATTTGACAGCATTTTGAACAAATTCTATTTTCGCTCTTCAATCGAGACTTTTGTGCATAACTTGCAATTGATCTATTCAAGCAAATTATCCATTGTTTAGCCTTGAAATCATGTCATTGAGTCTCTTTTAGTAACTAAATCATTTCAAAGCAATTGGAACGAAATCTTTTTTCGCACCTGAACCACGGCTTTTGTGCATAATTTGCAATGGATCTTTTGAAGGCAACTAGGCATTTGTATTGCCTTAAAATCATGTCATTGAGTCACTTTTAGTCAGTAAATCATTCGAAATCAATTCAAACGAATTCTATTTTCGCATTTCAAACCCGACTTTTGTGCAAAACATGCAATTGATCTATTGAAGGCCATTATGCGTTTGTTTAGCCTTAAAATCATGTCATTGAGTCTTCTCTAGTCATTAAATCAATTAAAAGTAATTCGGAAGAATTCTATTTTTTCGCACTTCAAACACGACCTTTGTTCAGAACTTTCAATTCCATAATTGAAGGCAACTATGCATCTTTTTAGCCTTAAAATCATGTCATTGAGTCCCTTCTAGTCATCAAATCATTTGAAAGCATTTTGAACAAATTCTATTTTCGCTCTTCAATCGAGACTTCTGTGCATAACTTGCAATTGATCTATTCAAGCAAATTATCCATTGTTTAGCCTTGAAATCATGTCATCGAGTCTCTTCTAGTAATTAAAACATTTCAAAGAAATTTAAACGAAATCTTTTTTCGCACCTGAACCACGGCTTTTGTGCATAATTTGCAATGGATCTTTTGAAGGCAACTAGGCATTTGTATAGCCTTAAAATCATGTCTTTGAGTCACTTTTAGTCAGTAAATCATTCGAAATCAATTCAAACGAATTCCATTTTCGCATTTCAAACACGACTTTTGTGCAAAACATGCAATTGATCTATTGAAGGCAATTATGCGTTTGTTTAGCCTTAAAATCATGTCATTGAGTCTTCTCTAGTCATTAAATCAATTAAAAGTAATTCGAAAGAATTCTATTTTATCGCACTTCAAACACGACTTTCGTTCAGAACTTTCAATTCAATAATTGAAGGCAACTATGCATCTTTTTAGCCTTAAAATCATGTCATTGAGTCTCTTCTAGTGATCAAATCATTTGAAAGCATTTTGAACAAATTCTATTTTCGCTCTTCAATCGAGACTTTTGTGCATAACTTGCAATTGATCTATTCAAGAAAATTATCCATTGTTTAGCCTTGAAATCATGTCATCGAGTCTCTTCTAGTAATTAAATCATTTCAAAGCAATTGGAACAAAATCTTTTTTCGCACCTGAACCACGGCTTTTGTGCATAATTTGCAATGGATCTTTTGAGCGCAACTAGGCATTTGTATAGCCTTAAAATCATGTCATTGGTCACTTTTAGTCAGTAAATCATTCGAAATCAATTCAAACGAATTCTATTTTCGCATTTCAAACCCGACTTTTGTGCAAAACATGCAATTGATCTATTGAAGGCAATTATGCGGTTCTTTAGCCTTAAAATCATGTCATTGAGTCTTCTCTAGTCGTTAAATCAATTAAAAGTAATTCGAAAGAATTCTATTTTTTCGCACTTAAAACACGACTTTCGTTCAGAACTTTCAATTCAATAATTGAAGGCAACTATGCATCTTTTTAGCATTAAAATCATGTCATTGAGTCTCTTCTAGTCATCAAATCATTTGAAAGCATTTTTTACAAATTCTATTTTCGCTCTTCAATCGAGACTTTTGTGCATAACTTGCAATTGATCTATTCAAGAAAATTATCCATTGTTTAGCCTTGAAATCATGTCATCGAGTCTCTTCTAGTAATTAAATCATTTCAAAGCAATTGGAACAAAATCTTTTTTCGCACCTGAACCACGACTTTGATGCATAATTTGCAATGGATCTTTTGAAGGCAACTAGGCATTTGTATAGCCTTAAAATCATGTCATTGGATCACTTTTAGTCAGTAAATCATTCGAAATCAATTCAAACGAATTATATTTTCGCATTTCAAACACGACTTTTGTGCAAAACATGCCATTGATCTATTGAAGGCAATTATGCGTTTGTTTAGCCTTAAAATCATGTCATTGAGTCTTCTCTAGTCATTAAATCAATTAAAAGTAATTCGAAAGAATTTTATTTTTTCGCACTTCAAACACGACTTTCGTTCAGAACTTTCAATTCAATAATTGAACGCAACTATGCATCTTTTTAGCCTTAAAATCATGTCATTGAGTCTCTTCTAGTCATCAAATCATTTGAAAGCATTTTGAACAAATTCTATTTTCGCTCTTCAATCGAGACTTTTGTGCATAACTTGCAATTGATCTATTCAAGAAAATTATCCATTGTTTAGCCTTGAAATCACGTCATTGAGTCTCTTTTAGTAATTAAATCATTTCAAAGCAATTGGAACGAAATCTTTTTTCGCACCTGAACCACGGCTTTTGTGCATAATTTGCAATGGATCTTTTGAGGGCAACTAGGCATTTGTATAGCCTTAAAATCATGTCATTGAGTCACTTTTAGTCAGTAAATCATTCGAAATCAATTCAAACGAATTCTATTTTCGCATTTCAAACCCGACTTTTGTGCAAAACATGCAATATATCTACTGAAGGCAATTATGCGTTTGTTTAGCCTTAAAATCATGTCATTGAGTCTTCTCTAGTCCTTAAATCAATTAAAAGTAATTCGAAAGAATTCTATTTTTTCGCGCTTCAAACACGACTTTCGTTCAGAACTTGAATTTCAATAATTGAAGGCAACTATGCATCTTTTTAGCCTTAAAATCATGTCATTGAGTCTCTTCTAGTCATCAAATCATTTGAAAGCATTTTGAACAAATTCTATTTTCGCTCTTCAATCGAGACTTTTGTGCATAACTTGCAATTGATCTATTCAAGCAAATTATCCATTGTTTAGCCTTGAAATCATGTCATCGAGTCTCTTCTAGTAATTAAATCATTTCGAAGAAATTTAAACGAAATCTTTTTTCGCACCTGAACCACGGCTTTTGTGCATAATTTGCAATGGATCTTTTGAAGGCAACTAGGCATTTGTATAGCCTTAAAATCATGTCATTGAGTCACTTTTAGTTAGGAAATCATTCGAAATCAATCCAAACGAATTCTATTTTCGCATTTCAAACACGACTTTTGTGTAAAACATGCAATTGATCTATTGAAGGCAATTATGCGTTTGTTTAGCCTTAAAATCATGTCATTGAGTCTTCTCTAGTCATTAAATCAATTAAAAGTAATTCGAAAGAATTATATTTTTTTGCACTTCAAACACGACTTTCGTTCAGAATTTTCAATTCAATAATTGAAGGCAACTATGCATCTTTTTAGCCTTAAAATCATGTCATTGAGTCTCTTCTAGTCATCAAATCATTTGAAAGCATTTTGAACAAATTCTATTTTCGATCTTCAATCGAGACTTTTGTGCATAACTTGCAATTGATCTATTCAAGCAAATTATCCATTGTTTAGCCTTGAAATCATGTCATCGAGTCTCTTCTAGTAATTAAATCATTTCAAAGAAATTTAAACGAAATCTTTTTTCGCACCTGAACCACGGCTTTTGTGCATAATTTGCAATGGATCTTTTGAAGGCAACTAGGCATTTGTATAGCCTTAAAATCATGTCATTGAATCACTTTTAGTCAGTAAATCATTCGAAATCAATTCAAACGAATTCTATTTTCGCATTTTAAACACGACTTTTGTGCAAAACATGCAATTGATCTACTGAAGGCAATTATGCGTTTCTTTAGCCTTAAAATCATGTCATTGAGTCTTCTCTAGTCATTAAATCAACTAAAAGTAATTCGAAAGAATTCTATTTTTTCGCACTTCAAACACGACTTTCGTTCAGAACTTCCAATTCAACAATTGAAGGCAACTATGCATCTTTTTCGCCTTAAAATCATGTCATTGAGTCTCTTCTAGTCATCAAATCATTTGAAAGCATTTTGAACAAATTCTATTTTCGCTCTTCAATCGAGACTTTTGTGCATAACTTGCAATTGATCTATTCAAGCAAATTATCCATTGTTTAGCCTTGAAATCATGTCATCGAGTCTCTTCTAGTAATTAAATCATTTCGAAGAAATTTAAACGAAATCTTTTTTCGCACCTGAACCACGGCTTTTGTGCATAATTTGCAATGGATCTTTTGAAGGCAACTAGGCATTTGTATAGCCTTAAAATCATGTCATTGAGTCACTTTTAGTTAGGAAATCATTCGAAATCAATCCAAACGAATTCTATTTTCGCATTTCAAACACGACTTTTGTGTAAAACATGCAATTGATCTATTGAAGGCAATTATGCGTTTGTTTAGCCTTAAAATCATGTCATTGAGTCTTCTCTAGTCATTAAATCAATTAAAAGTAATTCGAAAGAATTATATTTTTTTGCACTTCAAACACGACTTTCGTTCAGAATTTTCAATTCAATAATTGAAGGCAACTATGCATCTTTTTAGCCTTAAAATCATGTCATTGAGTCTCTTCTAGTCATCAAATCATTTGAAAGCATTTTGAACAAATTCTATTTTCGATCTTCAATCGAGACTTTTGTGCATAACTTGCAATTGATCTATTCAAGCAAATTATCCATTGTTTAGCCTTGAAATCATGTCATCGAGTCTCTTCTAGTAATTAAATCATTTCAAAGAAATTTAAACGAAATCTTTTTTCGCACCTGAACCACGGCTTTTGTGCATAATTTGCAATGGATCTTTTGAAGGCAACTAGGCATTTGTATAGCCTTAAAATCATGTCATTGAATCACTTTTAGTCAGTAAATCATTCGAAATCAATTCAAACGAATTCTATTTTCGCATTTTAAACACGACTTTTGTGCAAAACATGCAATTGATCTACTGAAGGCAATTATGCGTTTGTTTAGCCTTAAAATCATGTCATTGAGTCTTCTCTAGTCATTAAATCAACTAAAAGTAATTCGAAAGAATTCTATTTTTTCGCACTTCAAACACGACTTTCGTTCAGAACTTCCAATTCAACAATTGAAGGCAACTATGCATCTTTTTCGCCTTAAAATCATGTCATTGAGTCTCTTCTAGTCATCAAATCATTTGACAGCATTTTGAACAAATTCTATTTTCGCTCTTCAATCGAGACTTTTGTGCATAACTTGCAATTGATCTATTCAAGCAAATTATCCATTGTTTAGCCTTGAAATCATGTCATTGAGTCTCTTTTAGTAACTAAATCATTTCAAAGCAATTGGAACGAAATCTTTTTTCGCACCTGAACCACGGCTTTTGTGCATAATTTGCAATGGATCTTTTGAAGGCAACTAGGCATTTGTATTGCCTTAAAATCATGTCATTGAGTCACTTTTAGTCAGTAAATCATTCGAAATCAATTCAAACGAATTCTATTTTCGCATTTCAAACCCGACTTTTGTGCAAAACATGCAATTGATCTATTGAAGGCCATTATGCGTTTGTTTAGCCTTAAAATCATGTCATTGAGTCTTCTCTAGTCATTAAATCAATTAAAAGTAATTCGGAAGAATTCTATTTTTTCGCACTTCAAACACGACCTTTGTTCAGAACTTTCAATTCCATAATTGAAGGCAACTATGCATCTTTTTAGCCTTAAAATTATGTCATTGAGTCCCTTCTAGTCATCAAATCATTTGAAAGCATTTTGAACAAATTCTATTTTCGCTCTTCAATCGAGACTTCTGTGCATAACTTGCAATTGATCTATTCAAGCAAATTATCCATTGTTTAGCCTTGAAATCATGTCATCGAGTCTCTTCTAGTAATTAAAACATTTCAAAGAAATTTAAACGAAATCTTTTTTCGCACCTGAACCACGGCTTTTGTTCATAATTTGCAATGGATCTTTTGAAGGCAACTAGGCATTTGTATAGCCTTAAAATCATGTCATTGAATCACTTTTAGTCAGTAAATCATTCGAAATAAATTCAAACGAATTCTATTTTCGCATTTCAAACACGACTTTTGTGCAAAACATGCAATTGATCTATTGAAGGCAATTATGCGTTTGTTTAGCCTTAAAATCATGTCATTGAGTCTTCTCTAGTCATTAAATCAATTAAAAGTAATTCGAAAGAATTTTATTTTTTCGCACTTCAAACACGACTTTCGTTCAGAACTTTCAATTCAATAATTGAAGGCAATTATACATTTTTTTCGCCTTAAAATCATGTCATTGAGTCTTTTCTAGTCATCAAATCATTTAAAAGCATTACGAACAAATTCTATTTCCGCTCTTCAATTGAGACTTTTGTGCATACTTGCAATTGATCTATTCAAGCAAATTATCCATTGTTTAGCCTTGAAATCATGTCATCGAGTCTCTTCTAGTAATTAAATCATTTCAAAGAAATTTAAACGAAATCTTTTTTCGCACCTGAACCACGGCTTTTGTGCATAATTTGCAATGGATCTTTTGAAGGCAACTAGGCATTTGTATAGCCTTAAAATCATGTCATTGAATCACTTTTAGTCAGTAAATCATTCGAAATCAATTCAAACGAATTCTATTTTCACATTTCAAACACGACTTTTGTGCAAAACATGCCATTGATCTACTGAAGGCAATTATGCGTTTGTTTAGCCTTAAAATCATGTCATTGAGTCTTCTCTAGTCATTAAATCAATTAAAAGTAATTCGAAAGAATTTTATTTTTTCGCACTTCAAACACGACTTTCGTTCAGAACTTTCAATTCAATAATTGAAGGCAACTATGCATCTTTTTAGCCTTAAAATCATGTCATTGAGTCTCTTCTAGTCATCAAATCATTTGAAACCATTTTGAACAAATTCTATTTTCGCTCTTTAAACGAGACTTTTGTGGATAACTTGCAATTGATCTATTCAAGCGAATTATCCATTGTTTAGCCTTGAAATCATGTCATCGAGTCTCTTCTAGTAATTAAATCATTTCGAAGAAATTTAAACGAAATCTTTTTTCGCACCTAAACCACGGCTTTTGTGCATAATTTGCAATGGATCTTTTGAAGGCAACTAGGCATTTGTATAGCCTTAAAATCATGTCATTGAATCACTTTTAGTCAGTAAATCATTCGAAATCAATTCAAACGAATTCTATTTTTGCATTTCAAACACGATTTTTGTGCAAAACGTGCAATTGATCTATTGAAGGCAATTATGCGTTTGTTTAGCCTTAAAATCATGTCATTGAGTCTTCTTTAGTTATTAAATCAATTAAAAGTAGTTCGAAAGAATTCTATTTTTTCGCACTTCAAACACGACTTTGGTTTATAACTTCCAATTCAGCAATTGAAGGCAACTATGCATCTATTTCGTCTTAAAATCATGTCATTGAGTCTCTTCTAGTCATCAAATCATTTAAAACCATTACGAACAAATTCTATTTTCGCTCTTTAAATGAGACTTTTGTGGATAACTTGCAATTGATCTATTCAAGCGAATTATCCATTGTTTAGCCTTGAAATCATGTCATCGAGTCTCTTCTAGTAATTAAATCATTTCGAAGAAATTTAAACGAAATCTTTTTTCTCACCTGAACCACGGCTTTTGTGCATAATTTGCAATGGATCTTTTGAAGGCAACTAGGCATTTGTATAGCCTTAAAATCATGTCATTGGATCACTTTTAGTCAGTAAATCATTCGAAATCAATTCAAACGAATTCTATTTTCGCATTTCAAACACGACTTTTGTGCAAAACATGCAATTGATCTATTGAAGGCAATTATGCGTTTGTTTAGCCTTAAAATCATGTCATTGAGTCTTCTCTAGTCATTAAATCAACTAAAAGTCATTCGAAAGAATTCTATTTTTTCGCACTTCAAACACGACTTTCGTTCAGAACTTCCAATTCAACAATTGAAGGCAACTATGCATCTTTTTCGCGTTAAAATCTTGTCATTGAGTCTCTTCTAGTGATCAAATCATTTAAAACCATTACGAACAAATTCTATTTTCGCTCTTTAAATGAGACTTTTGTGGATAACTTGCAATTGATCTATTCAAGCAAATTATCCATTGTTTAGCCTTGAAATCATGTCATCGAGTCTCTTCTAGTAATTAAATCATTTCGAAGAAATTTAAACGAAATCTTTTTTCGCACCTGAACCACGGCTTTTGTGCATAATTTGCAATGGATCTTTTGAAGGCAACTAGGCATTTGTATAGCCTTAAAATCATGTCATTGAATCACTTTTAGTCAGTAAATCATTCGAAATCAATTCAAACGAATTCTATTTTTGCATTTCAAACACGATTTTTGTGCAAAACGTGCAATTGATCTATTGAAGGCAATTATGCGTTTGTTTAGCCTTAAAATCATGTCATTGAGTCTTCTCTAGTCATTAAATCAACTAAAAGTCATTCGAAAGAATTCTATTTTTTCGCACTTCAAACACGACTTTCGTTCAGAACTTCCAATTCAACAATTGAAGGCAACTATGCATCTTTTTCGCGTTAAAATCTTGTCATTGAGTCTCTTCTAGTGATCAAATCATTTAAAACCATTACGAACAAATTCTATTTTCGCTCTTTAAATGAGACTTTTGTGGATAACTTGCAATTGATCTATTCAAGCAAATTATCCATTGTTTAGCCTTGAAATCATGTCATCGAGTCTCTTCTAGTAATTAAATCATTTCGAAGAAATTTAAACGAAATCTTTTTTCGCACCTAAACCACGGCTTTTGTGCATAATTTGCAATGGATCTTTTGAAGGCAACTAGGCATTTGTATAGCCTTAAAATCATGTCATTGAATCACTTTTAGTCAGTAAATCATTCGAAATCAATTCAAACGAATTCTATTTTTGCATTTCAAACACGATTTTTGTGCAAAACGTGCAATTGATCTATTGAAGGCAATTATGCGTTTGTTTAGCCTTAAAATCATGTCATTGAGTCTTCTTTAGTTATTAAATCAATTAAAAGTAGTTCGAAAGAATTCTATTTTTTCGCACTTCAAACACGACTTTCGTTTAGAACTTCCAATTCAGCAATTGAAGGCAACTATGCATCTATTTCGTCTTAAAATCATGTCATTGGGTCTCTTCTAGTCATCAAATCATTTAAAACCATTACGAACAAATTCTATTTTCGCTCTTTAAACGAGACTTTTGTGGATAACTTGCAATTGATCTATTCAAGCGAATTATCCATTGTTTAGCCTTGAAATCATGTCATCGAGTCTCTTCTAGTAATTAAATCATTTCAAAGCAATTGGAACAAAATCTTTTTTCGCACCTGAACCACGGCTTTTGTGCATAATTTGCAATGGATCTTTTGAAGGCAACTAGGCATTTGTATAGCCTTAAAATCATGTCATTGAATCACTTTTAGTCAGTAAATCATTCGAAATCAATTCAAACGAATTCTATTTTTGCATTTCAAACACGATTTTTGTGCAAAACGTGCAATTGATCTATTGAAGGCAATTATGCGTTTGTTTAGCCTTAAAATCATGTCATTGAGTCTTCTCTAGTCATTAAATCAACTAAAAGTCATTCGAAAGAATTCTATTTTTTCGCACTTCAAACACGACTTTCGTTCAGAACTTCCAATTCAACAATTGAAGGCAACTATGCATCTTTTTCGCGTTAAAATCTTGTCATTGAGTCTCTTCTAGTGATCAAATCATTTAAAAACCATTACGAACAAATTCTATTTTCGCTCTTTAAATGAGACTTTTGTGGATAACTTGCAATTGATCTATTCAAGCAAATTATCCATTGTTTAGCCTTGAAATCATGTCATCGAGTCTCTTCTAGTAATTAAATCATTTCAAAGAAATTTAAACGAAATCTTTTTTCGCACCTGAACCACGGCTTTTGTGCATAATTTGCAATGGATCTTTTGAAGGCAACTAGGCATTTGTATAGCCTTAAAATCATGTCATTGAATCACTTTTAGTCAGTAAATCATTCGAAATCAATTCAAACGAATTCTATTTTCGCATTTCAAACACGACTTTTGTGCAAAACATGCAATTGATCTATTGAAGGCAATTATGCGTTTGTTTAGCCTTAAAATCATGTCATTGAGTCTTTTCTAGTTATTAAATCAATTAAAAGTAGTTCGAAAGAATTCTATTTTTTCGCACTTCAAACACGACTTTCGTTTAGAACTTCCAATTCAGCAATTGAAGGCAACTATGCATCTATTTCGTCTTAAAATCATGTCATTGAGTCTCTTCTAGTCATCAAATCATTTAAAACCATTACGAACAAATTCTATTTTCGCTCTTTAAACGAGACTTTTGTGGATAACTTGCAATTGATCTATTCAAGCGAATTATCCATTGTTTAGCCTTGAAATCATGTCATTGAGTTTCTTCTAGTAATTAAATCATTTCGAAGAAATTTAAACGAAATCTTTTTTCGCACCTGAACCACGGCTTTTGTGCATAATTTGCAATGGATCTTTTGAAGGCAACTAGGCATTTGTATAGCCTTAAAATCATGTCATTGAGTCACTTTTAGTCAGTAAATCATTCGAAATCAATTCAAACGAATTCCATTTTCGCATTTCAAACACGACTTTTGTGCAAAACATGCAATTGATCTATTGAAGGCAATTATGCGTTTGTTTAGCCTTAAAATCATGTCATTGAGTCTTCTCTAGTCATTAAATCAAATAAAAGTAATTCGAAAGAATTCTATTTTATCGCATTTCAAACACGACTTTCGTTCAGAACTTGAAATTCAATAATTGAAGGCAACTATGCATCTTTTTAGCCTTAAAATCATGTCATTGAGTCTCTTCTAGTCATCAAATCATTTAAAAGCATTTTGAACAAATTCTATTTTCGCTCTTCAATCGAGACTTTTGTGCATAACTTGCAATTGATCTATTCAAGCAAATTATCCTTTGTTTATCCTTGAAATCATGTCATCGAGTCTCTTCTAGTAATTAAATCATTTCAAAGAAATTTAAACGAAATCTTTTTTCGCACCTGAACCACGGCTTTTGTGCATAATTTGCAATGGATCTTTTGAAGGCAACTAGGCATTTGTATAGCCTTAAAATCATGTCATTGAATCACTTTTAGTCAGTAAATCATTCGAAATGAATTCAAACGAATTCTATTTTCGCATTTCAAACACGACTTTTGTGCAAAACATGCAATTGATCTATTGAAGGCAATTATGCGTTTGTTTAGCCTTAAAATCATGTCATTGAGTCTTCTCTAGTTATTAAATCAATTAAAAGTAGTTCGAAAGAATTCTATTTTTTCGCACTTCAAACACGACTTTCGTTTAGAACTTCCAATTCAGCAATTGAAGGCAACTATGCATCTATTTCGTCTTAAAATCATGTCATTGAGTCTCTTCTAGTCATCAAATCATTTAAAACCATTACGAACAAATTCTATTTTCGCTCTTTAAACGAGACTTTTGTGGATAACTTGCAATTGATCTATTCAAGCGAATTATCCATTGTTTAGCCTTGAAATCATGTCATTGAGTTTCTTCTAGTAATTAAATCATTTCGAAGAAATTTAAACGAAATCTTTTTTCGCACCTGAACCACGGCTTTTGTGCATAATTTGCAATGGATCTTTTGAAGGCAACTAGGCATTTGTATAGCCTTAAAATCATGTCTTTGAGTCACTTTTAGTCAGTAAATCATTCGAAATCAATTCAAACGAATTCCATTTTCGCATTTCAAACACGACTTTTGTGCAAAACATGCAATTGATCTATTGAAGGCAATTATGCGTTTGTTTAGCCTTAAAATCATGTCATTGAGTCTTCTCTAGTCATTAAATCAATTAAAAGTAATTCGAAAGAATTCTATTTTATCGCACTTCAAACACGACTTTCGTTCAGAACTTTCAATTCAATAATTGAAGGCAACTATGCATCTTTTTAGCCTTAAAATCATGTCATTGAGTCTCTTCTAGTGATCAAATCATTTGAAAGCATTTTGAACAAATTCTATTTTCGCTCTTCAATCGAGACTTTTGTGCATAACTTGCAATTGATCTATTCAAGCAAATTATCCTTTGTTTATCCTTGAAATCATGTCATTGAGTCTCTTTTAGTAATTAAATCATTTCAAAGAAATTCGAACGAAATCTTTTGTCGCACTTCAACCAATACTTTTGTGCATAATTTGCAATGGATCTTTTGAAGGCAACTAAGCATATGTAAAGCCTTAAAATCATGTCATTGAGTCACTTTTAGTCATTAAATCATTCGAAATCAATTCAAACGAATTCTATTTTCGCATTTCAAACACGACTTTTGTGCAAAACATGCAATTGATCTATTGAAGGCAATTATGCGTTTGTTTAGCCTTAAAATCATGTCATTGAGTCTTCTCTAGTCATTAAATCATTTAAAAGTAATTCGAAAGAATTCTATTTTTTCGCACTTCAAACACGACTTTCGTTCAGAACTTTCAATTCAATAATTGAAGGCAACTATGCATCTTTTTCGCCTTAAAATCATGTCATTGAGTCTCCTCCAGTCATCAAATCATTTGAAAGCATTTTGAACAAATTCTATTTTCGCTCTTCAATTGAGACTTTTGTGCATAACTTGCAATTGATCTATTCAAGCAAATTATCCATTGTTTAGCCTTCAAATCATGTCATCGAGTCTCTTCTAGTAATTAAATCATTTCAAAGAAATTTAAACAAAATCTTTTTTCGCACCTGAACCACGGCTTTTGTGCATAATTTGCAATGGATCTTTTGAAGCCAACTAGGCATTTGTATAGCCTTAAAATCATGTCATTGAATCACTATTAGTCAGTAAATCATTCGAAATCAATTCAAACGAATTCTATTTTCGCATTTTAAACACGACTTTTGTGCAAAACATGCAATTGATCTACTGAAGGCAATTATGCGTTTGTTTAGCCTTAAAATCATGTCATTGAGTCTTCTCTAGTCATTAAATCAACTAAAAGTAAGTCGAAAGAATTCTATTTTTTCGCACTTCAAACACGACTTTCGTTCAGAACTTCCAATTCAACAATTGAAGGCAACTATGCATCTTTTTCGCGTTAAAATCTTGTCATTGAGTCTCTTCTAGTCATCAAATCGTTTGAAAGCATTTTGAACAAATTCTATTTTCGCTCTTCAATCGAGACTTTTGTGGATAACTTGCAATTGATCTATTCAAGAAAATAATCCATTGTTTAGCCTTGAAATCATGTCATCGAGTCTCTTCTAGTAATTAAATCATTTCAAAGAAATTTAAACGAAATCTTTTTTCGCACCTGAACCACGGCTTTTGTGCATAATTTGCAATGGATCTTTTGAAGGCAACTAGGCATTTGTATAGCCTTAAAATAATGTCATTGAGTCACTTTTAGTCTGTAAATCATTCGAAATCAATTCAAACGAATTCTATTTTCGCATTTCAAACACGACTTTTGTGCAAAACATGCAATTGATCTACTGAAGGCAATTATGCGTTTGTTTAGCCTTAAAATCATGTCATTGAGTCTTCTCTAGTCATTAAATCAACTAAAAGTAAGTCGAAAGAATTCTATTTTTTCGCACTTCAAACACGACTTTCGTTCAGAACTTCCAATTCAACAATTGAAGGCAACTATGCATCTTTTTCGCGTTAAAATCTTGTCATTGAGTCTCTTCTAGTCATCAAATCGTTTGAAAGCATTTTGAACAAATTCTATTTTCGCTCTTCAATCGAGACTTTTGTGGATAACTTGCAATTGATCTATTCAAGAAAATAATCCATTGTTTAGCCTTGAAATCATGTCATCGAGTCTCTTCTAGTAATTAAATCATTTCAAAGAAATTTAAACGAAATCTTTTTTCGCACCTGAACCACGGCTTTTGTGCATAATTTGCAATGGATCTTTTGAAGGCAACTATGCATTTGTATAGCCTTAAACTCATGTCATTGAGTCACTTTTAGTCAGTAAATCATTGGAAATCAATTCAAACGAATCCTATTTTCGCATTTCAAACACGACTTTTGTGCAAAACATTCAATTGATCTATTGAAGGCAATTATCCATTTGTTTAGCCTTAAAATCGTGTCATTGAGTCTTCTCTAGTCATTAAATCAATTAAAAGTAATTCGAAAGAATTCTATTTTTTCGCACTTCAAACACAACTTTCGTGCAGAACTTCCAATTCAACAATTGAAGGCAACTATGCGTCTTTTTCGCCTTAAAATCATGTCATTGAGTCTCTTCTAGTCATCAAATCATTTAAAAGCATTACGAACAAATTCTATTTTCGCTCTTTAAACGAGACTTTTGTGCATAACTTGCAATTGATCTATTCAAGCAAATTATCCATTGTTTAGCCTTAAAATCATGTCATCGAGTCTCTTCTATTAATTAAATCATTTCAAAGAAATTTAAACGAAATCTTTTTTCGCACCTGAACCACGGCTTTTGTGCATAATTTGCAATGGATCTTTTGAAGGCAACTAGGCATTTGTATAGCCTTAAAATAATGTCATTGAGTCACTTTTAGTCTGTTAATCATTCAAAATTAATTCAAACGAATTCTATTTTCGCATTTCAAACACGACTTTTGTGCAAAACATGCAATTGATCTATTGCAGGCAATTATGCGTTTGTTTAGCCTTCAAATCGTGTCATTGAGTCTTCTGTAGTCATTAAATCAATTAAAAGTAATTCGAAAAAATTCTATTTTTTCGCGCTACAAACACGACTTTCATTCAGACCTTCTAATTCAACAATTGAAGGCAACTATGCATCTTTTTGGCCTTAAAATCATGTCATTGAGTCTCTTCTAGTCATCAAATCATTTAAAAGCATTACGAACATATTCTATTTTCGCTCTTTAAACGAGACTTTTGTGCATAACTTGTGATTGATCTATTCAAGCAAATTATCCATAGTTTAGCTTTGAAAACATGTCATCGAGTCTCTTCTAGTAATTAAATCATTTCAAAGAAATTTAAACGAAATCTTTTTTCGCACCTGAACAACGGCTTTGGTGCATAATTTGCAATGGATCTTTTGAAGGCAACTAGGCATTTGTATAGCCTTAAAATAATGTCATTGAGACACTTTTAGTCAGTAAATCATTCGAAATCAATTCAAACGAATTCTATTTTCGCATTTCAAACACGACTTTTGTGCAAAACATGCAATTGATCTATTGGAGGCAATTGTGCGTTTGTTTAGCCTTAAAATCATGTCATTGAGTCTTCTCTAGTCATTAAATCAATTAAAAGTAATTCGAAAGAATTCTATTTTTTCGCACTTCAAACACGACTTTCGTTCAGAACTTGCAATTCAACAATTGAAGGCAACTATGCATCTTTTTGGCCTTAAAATCATGTCATTGAGTCTCTTTTAGTCATCAAATCATTTAAAAGCATTACGAACAAATTCTATTTTCGTTCTTTAAACGAGACTTTTGTGCATAACTTGCAATTGATCTATTCAAGCAAATTATCCATTGTTTAGCCTTGAAATCATGTCATCGAGTCTCTTCTAGTAATTAAACCATTTCAAAGAAATTTAAACGAAATCTTTTTCCGCACCTGAACCACGGCTTTTGTGCATAATTTGCAATGGATCTTTTGAAGGCAACTAGGCATTTGTATAGCCTTAAAATCATGCCATTGAGTCACTTTTAGTCTGTAAATCATTCGAAATCAATTCAAACGAATTCAATTTTCGCATTTCAAACACGACTTTTGTGCAAAACATGCAATTGATCTATTGGAGGCAATTATGCGTTTGTTTAGCCTTAAAATCATGTCATTGAGTCTTCTCTAGTCATTAAATCAATTAAAAGTAATTCGAAAGAATTCTATTTTTTCGCGCTACAAACACGACTTTCATTCAGAACTTCCAATTCAAGAATTGAATGCAACTATGCATCTTTTTGGCCTTAAAATCTTGTCATTGAGTCTCTTCTAGTCATCAAATCATTTAAAAGCATTACGAACAAATTCTATTTTCGCTCTTTAAACGAGACTTTTGTGCATAACTTGCAATTGATCTATTCAAGCAAATTATCCATTGTTTAGCCTTGAAATCATGTCATCGAGTCTCTTCTAGTAATTAAATCATTTCAAAGAAATTTAAACGAAATCTTTTTTCGCACCTGAACCACGACTTTTGTGCATAATTTGCAATGGATCTTTTGAAGGCAACTAGGCATTTGTATAGCCTTAAAATAATGTCATTGAGACACTTTTAGTCAGTAAATCATTCGAAATCAATTCAAACGAATTCTATTTTCGCATTTCAAACACGACTTTTGTGCAAAACAGGCAATTGATCTATTTGAGGCAATTGTGCGTTTGTTTAGCCTTAAAATCATGTCATTGAGTCTTCTCTAGTCATTAAATCAATTAAAAGTAATTCGAAAGAATTCTATTTTTTAGCACTTAAAACACGACTTTCGTTCAGAACTTGCAATTCAACAATTGAAGGCAACTATGCATCTTTTTGGCCTTAAAATCATGTCATCGAGTCTCTTTTAGTCATCGAATCATTTAAAAGCATTACGAACAAATTCTATTTTCGCTCTTTAAACGAGACTTTTGTGCATAACTTGCAATTGATCTATTCAAGCAAATTATCCATTGTTTAGCCTTGAAATCATTTCATTGAGTCTCTTCTAGTAATTAAACCATTTCAAAAAAATTTAAACGAAATCTTTTTTCGCACCTGAACCACGGCTTTTGTGCATAATTTGCAATGGATCTTTTGAAGGCAACTAGGCATTTGTATAGCCTTAAAATAATGTCATTGAGACACTTTTAGTCAGTAAATCATTCGAAATCAATTCAAACGAATTCTATTTTCGCATTTCAAACACGACTTTTGTGCAAAACAGGCAATTGATCTATTTGAGGCAATTGTGCGTTTGTTTAGCCTTAAAATCATGTCATTGAGTCTTCTCTAGTCATTAAATCAATTAAAAGTAATTCGAAAGAATTCTATTTTTTAGCACTTAAAACACGACTTTCGTTCAGAACTTGCAATTCAACAATTGAAGGCAACTATGCATCTTTTTGGCCTTAAAATCATGTCATCGAGTCTCTTCTAGTCATCAAATCATTTAAAAGCATTACGAACATATTCTATTTTCGCTCTTTAAACGAGACTTTTGTGCATAACTTGTGATTGATCTATTCAAGCAAATTATCCATAGTTTAGCTTTGAAAACATGTCATCGAGTCTCTTCTAGTAATTAAATCATTTCAAAGAAATTTAAACGAAATCTTTTTTCGCACCTGAACAACGGCTTTGGTGCATAATTTGCAATGGATCTTTTGAAGGCAACTAGGCATTTGTATAGCCTTAAAATAATGTCATTGAGACACTTTTAGTCAGTAAATCATTCGAAATCAATTCAAACGAATTCTATTTTCGCATTTCAAACACGACTTTTGTGCAAAACATGCAATTGATCTATTGGAGGCAATTGTGCGTTTGTTTAGCCTTAAAATCATGTCATTGATTCTTCTCTAGTCATTAAATCAATTAAAAGTAATTCGAAAGAATTCTATTTTTTCGCACTTCAAACACGACTTTCGTTCAGAACTTGCAATTCAACAATTGAAGGCAACTATGCATCTTTTTGGCCTTAAAATCATGTCATTGAGTCTCTTTTAGTCATCAAATCATTTAAAAGCATTACGAACAAATTCTATTTTCGTTCTTTAAACGAGACTTTTGTGCATAACTTGCAATTGATCTATTCAAGCAAATTATCCATTGTTTAGCCTTGAAATCATGTCATCGAGTCTCTTCTAGTAATTAAACCATTTCAAAGAAATTTAAACGAAATCTTTTTTCGCACCTGAACCACGACTTTTGTGCATAATTTGCAATGGATCTTTTGAAGGCAACTAGGCATTTGTATAGCCTTAAAATAATGTCATTGAGACACTTTTAGTCAGTAAATCATTCGAAATCAATTCAAACGAATTCTATTTTCGCATTTCAAACACGACTTTTGTGCAAAACAGGCAATTGATCTATTTGAGGCAATTGTGCGTTTGTTTAGCCTTAAAATCATGTCATTGAGTCTTCTCTAGTCATTAAATCAATTAAAAGTAATTCGAAAGAATTCTATTTTTTAGCACTTAAAACACGACTTTCGTTCAGAACTTGCAATTCAACAATTGAAGGCAACTATGCATCTTTTTGGCCTTAAAATCATGTCATTGAGTCTCTTTTAGTCATCGAATCATTTAAAAGCATTACGAACAAATTCTATTTTCGCTCTTTAAACGAGACTTTTGTGCATAACTTGCAATTGATCTATTCAAGCAAATTATCCATTGTTTAGCCTTGAAATCATTTCATTGAGTCTCTTCTAGTAATTAAACCATTTCAAAAAAATTTAAACGAAATCCTTTTTCGCACCTGAACCACGGCTTTTGTGCATAATTTGCAATGGATCTTTTGAAGGCAACTAGGCATTTGTATAGCCTTAAAATAATGTCATTGAGACACTTTTAGTCAGTAAATCATTCGAAATCAATTCAAACGAATTCTATTTTCGCATTTCAAACACGACTTTTGTGCAAAACAGGCAATTGATCTATTTGAGGCAATTGTGCGTTTGTTTAGCCTTAAAATCATGTCATTGAGTCTTCTCTAGTCATTAAATCAATTAAAAGTAATTCGAAAGAATTCTATTTTTTAGCACTTAAAACACGACTTTCGTTCAGAACTTGCAATTCAACAATTGAAGGCAACTATGCATCTTTTTGGCCTTAAAATCATGTCATTGAGTCTCTTCTAGTCATCAAATCATTTAAAAGCATTACGAACATATTCTATTTTCGCTCTTTAAACGAGACTTTTGTGCATAACTTGTGATTGATCTATTCAAGCAAATTATCCATAGTTTAGCTTTGAAAACATGTCATCGAGTCTCTTCTAGTAATTAAATCATTTCAAAGAAATTTAAACGAAATCTTTTTTCGCACCTGAACAACGGCTTTGGTGCATAATTTGCAATGGATCTTTTGAAGGCAACTAGGCATTTGTATAGCCTTAAAATAATGTCATTGAGACACTTTTAGTCAGTAAATCATTCGAAATCAATTCAAACGAATTCTATTTTCGCATTTCAAACACGACTTTTGTGCAAAACATGCAATTGATCTATTGGAGGCAATTGTGCGTTTGTTTAGCCTTAAAATCATGTCATTGAGTCTTCTCTAGTCATTAAATCAATTAAAAGTAATTCGAAAGAATTCTATTTTTTCGCACTTCAAACCCGACTTTCGTTCAGAACTTGCAATTCAACAATTGAAGGCAACTATGCATCTTTTTGGCCTTAAAATCATGTCATTGAGTCTCTTTTAGTCATCAAATCATTTAAAAGCATTACGAACAAATTCTATTTTCGTTCTTTAAACGAGACTTTTGTGCATAACTTGCAATTGATCTATTCAAGCAAATTATCCATTGTTTAGCCTTAAAATCATGTCATCGAGTCTCTTCTATTAATTAAATCATTTCAAAGAAATTATAAACGAAATCTTTTTTCGCACCTGAACCACGGCTTTTGTGCATAATTTGCAATGGATCTTTTGAAGGCAACTAGGCATTTGTATAGCCTTAAAATAATGTCATTGAGTCACTTTTAGTCTGTTAATCATTCGAAATCAATTCAAACGAATTCTATTTTCGCATTTCAAACACGACTTTTGTGCAAAACAGGCAATTGATCTATTTGAGGCAATTGTGCGTTTGTTTAGCCTTAAAATCATGTCATTGAGTCTTCTCTAGTCATTAAATCAATTAAAAGTAATTCGAAAGAATTCTATTTTTTCGCACTTCAAACACGACTTTCGTTCAGAACTTGCAATTCAACAATTGAAGGCAACTATGCATCTTTTTGGCCTTAAAATCATGTCATTGAGTCTCTTTTAGTCATCAAATCATTTAAAAGCATTACGAACAAATTCTATTTTCGTTCTTTAAACGAGACTTTTGTGCATAACTTGCAATTGATCTATTCAAGCAAATTATCCATTGTTTAGCCTTAAAATCATGTCATCGAGTCTCTTCTATTAATTAAATCATTTCAAAGAAATTTAAACGAAATCTTTTTTCGCACCTGAACCACGGCTTTTGTGCATAATTTGCAATGGATCTTTTGAAGGCAACTCGGCATTTGTATAGCCTTAAAATAATGTCATTGAGTCACTTTTAGTCTGTTAATCATTCGAAATCAATTCAAACGAATTCTATTTTCGCATTTCAAACACGACTTTTGTGCAAAACAGGCAATTGATCTATTTGAGGCAATTGTGCGTTTGTTTAGCCTTAAAATCATGTCATTGAGTCTTCTCTAGTCATTAAATCAATTAAAAGTAATTCGAAAGAATTCTATTTTTTAGCACTTAAAACACGACTTTCGTTCAGAACTTGCAATTCAACAATTGAAGGCAACTATGCATCTTTTTGGCCTTAAAATCATGTCATTGAGTCTCTTCTAGTCATCAAATCATTTAAAAGCATTACGAACATATTCTATTTTCGCTCTTTAAACGAGACTTTTGTGCATAACTTGTGATTGATCTATTCAAGCAAATTATCCATAGTTTAGCTTTGAAAACATGTCATCGAGTCTCTTCTAGTAATTAAATCATTTCAAAGAAATTTAAACGAAATCTTTTTTCGCACCTGAACAACGGCTTTGGTGCATAATTTGCAATGGATCTTTTGAAGGCAACTAGGCATTTGTATAGCCTTAAAATAATGTCATTGAGACACTTTTAGTCAGTAAATCATTCGAAATCAATTCAAACGAATTCTATTTTCGCATTTCAAACACGACTTTTGTGCAAAACATGCAATTGATCTATTGGAGGCAATTGTGCGTTTGTTTAGCCTTAAAATCATGTCATTGAGTCTTCTCTAGTCATTAAATCAATTAAAAGTAATTCGAAAGAATTCTATTTTTTCGCACTTCAAACACGACTTTCGTTCAGAACTTGCAATTCAACAATTGAAGGCAACTATGCATCTTTTTGGCCTTAAAATCATGTCATTGAGTCTCTTTTAGTCATCAAATCATTTAAAAGCATTACGAACAAATTCTATTTTCGTTCTTTAAACGAGACTTTTGTGCATAACTTGCAATTGATCTATTCAAGCAAATTATCCATTGTTTAGCCTTGAAATCATGTCATCGAGTCTCTTCTAGTAATTAAACCATTTCAAAGAAATTTAAACGAAATCTTTTTCCGCACCTGAACCACGGCTTTTGTGCATAATTTGCAATGGATCTTTTGAAGGCAACTAGGCATTTGTATAGCCTTAAAATCATGCCATTGAGTCACTTTTAGTCTGTAAATCATTCGAAATCAATTCAAACGAATTCAATTTTCGCATTTCAAACACGACTTTTGTGCAAAACATGCAATTGATCTATTGGAGGCAATTATGCGTTTGTTTAGCCTTAAAATCATGTCATTGAGTCTTCTCTAGTCATTAAATCAATTAAAAGTAATTCGAAAGAATTCTATTTTTTCGCGCTACAAACACGACTTTCATTCAGAACTTCCAATTCAACAATTGAATGCAACTATGCATCTTTTTGGCCTTAAAATCTTGTCATTGAGTCTCTTCTAGTCATCAAATCATTTAAAAGCATTACGAACAAATTCTATTTTCGCTCTTTAAACGAGACTTTTGTGCATAACTTGCAATTGATCTATTCAAGCAAATTATCCATTGTTTAGCCTTGAAATCATGTCATCGAGTCTCTTCTAGTAATTAAATCATTTCAAAGAAATTTAAACGAAATCTTTTTTCGCACCTGAACCACGACTTTTGTGCATAATTTGCAATGGATCTTTTGAAGGCAACTAGGCATTTGTATAGCCTTAAAATCATGCCATTGAGTCACTTTTAGTCTGTAAATCATTCGAAATCAATTCAAACGAATTCAATTTTCGCATTTCAAACACGACTTTTGTGCAAAACATGCAATTGATCTATTGGAGGCAATTATGCGTTTGTTTAGCCTTAAAATCATGTCATTGAGTCTTCTCTAGTCATTAAATCAATTAAAAGTAATTCGAAAGAATTCTATTTTTTCGCGCTACAAACACGACTTTCATTCAGAACTTCCAATTCAACAATTGAATGCAACTATGCATCTTTTTGGCCTTAAAATCTTGTCATTGAGTCTCTTCTAGTCATCAAATCATTTAAAAGCATTACGGACAAATTCTATTTTCGCTCTTTAAACGAGACTTTTGTGCATAACTTGCAATTGATCTATTCAAGCAAATTATCCATTGTTTAGCCTTGAAATCATGTCATCGAGTCTCTTCTAGTAATTAAATCATTTCAAAGAAATTTAAACGAAATCTTTTTTCGCACCTGAACCACGACTTTTGTGCATAATTTGCAATGGATCTTTTGAAGGCAACTAGGCATTTGTATAGCCTTAAAATAATGTCATTGAGACACTTTTAGTCAGTAAATCATTCGAAATCAATTCAAACGAATTCTATTTTCGTATTTCAAACACGACTTTTGTGCAAAACAGGCAATTGATCTATTTGAGGCAATTGTGCGTTTGTTTAGCCTTAAAATCATGTCATTGAGTCTTCTCTAGTCATTAAATCAATTAAAAGTAATTCGAAAGAATTCTATTTTTTAGCACTTAAAACACGACTTTCGTTCAGAACTTGCAATTCAACAATTGAAGGCAACTATGCATCTTTTTGGCCTTAAAATCATGTCATTGAGTCTCTTTTAGTCATCGAATCATTTAAAAGCATTACGAACAAATTCTATTTTCGCTCTTTAAACGAGACTTTTGTGCATAACTTGCAATTGATCTATTCAAGCAAATTATCCATTGTTTAGCCTTGAAATCATTTCATTGAGTCTCTTCTAGTAATTAAACCATTTCAAAAAAATTTAAACGAAATCTTTTTTCGCACCTGAACCACGGCTTTTGTGCATAATTTGCAATGGATCTTTTGAAGGCAACTAGGCATTTGTATAGCCTTAAAATAATGTCATTGAGACACTTTTAGTCAGTAAATCATTCGAAATCAATTCAAACGAATTCTATTTTCGCATTTCAAACACGACTTTTGTGCAAAACAGGCAATTGATCTATTTGAGGCAATTGTGCGTTTGTTTAGCCTTAAAATCATGTCATTGAGTCTTCTCTAGTCATTAAATCAATTAAAAGTAATTCGAAAGAATTCTATTTTTTAGCACTTAAAACACGACTTTCGTTCAGAACTTGCAATTCAACAATTGAAGGCAACTATGCATCTTTTTGGCCTTAAAATCATGTCATTGAGTCTCTTTTAGTCATCGAATCATTTAAAAGCATTACGAACAAATTCTATTTTCGCTCTTTAAACGAGACTTTTGTGCATAACTTGCAATTGATCTATTCAAGCAAATTATCCATTGTTTAGCCTTAAAATCATGTCATTGAGTCTTCTCTAGTCATTAAATCAATTAAAAGTAATTCGAAAGAATTCTATTTTTTCGCGCTACAAACACGACTTTCATTCAGAACTTCCAATTCAACAATTGAATGCAACTATGCATCTTTTTGGCCTTAAAATCTTGTCATTGAGTCTCTTCTAGTCATCAAATCATTTAAAAGCATTACGAACAAATTCTATTTTCGCTCTTTAAACGAGACTTTTGTGCATAACTTGCAATTGATCTATTCAAGCAAATTATCCATTGTTTAGCCTTGAAATCATGTCATCGAGTCTCTTCTAGTAATTAAATCATTTCAAAGAAATTTAAACGAAATCTTTTTTCGCACCTGAACCACGACTTTTGTGCATAATTTGCAATGGATCTTTTGAAGGCAACTAGGCATTTGTATAGCCTTAAAATAATGTCATTGAGACACTTTTAGTCAGTAAATCATTCGAAATCAATTCAAACGAATTCTATTTTCGTATTTCAAACACGACTTTTGTGCAAAACAGGCAATTGATCTATTTGAGGCAATTGTGCGTTTGTTTAGCCTTAAAATCATGTCATTGAGTCTTCTCTAGTCATTAAATCAATTAAAAGTAATTCGAAAGAATTCTATTTTTTAGCACTTAAAACACGACTTTCGTTCAGAACTTGCAATTCAACAATTGAAGGCAACTATGCATCTTTTTGGCCTTAAAATCATGTCATTGAGTCTCTTCTAGTCATCAAATCATTTAAAAGCATTACGAACATATTCTATTTTCGCTCTTTAAACGAGACTTTTGTGCATAACTTGTGATTGATCTATTCAAGCAAATTATCCATAGTTTAGCTTTGAAAACATGTCATCGAGTCTCTTCTAGTAATTAAATCATTTCAAAGAAATTTAAACGAAATCTTTTTTCGCACCTGAACAACGGCTTTGGTGCATAATTTGCAATGGATCTTTTGAAGGCAACTAGGCATTTGTATAGCCTTAAAATAATGTCATTGAGACACTTTTAGTCAGTAAATCATTCGAAATCAATTCAAACGAATTCTATTTTCGCATTTCAAACACGACTTTTGTGCAAAACATGCAATTGATCTATTGGAGGCAATTGTGCGTTTGTTTAGCCTTAAAATCATGTCATTGAGTCTTCTCTAGTCATTAAATCAATTAAAAGTAATTCGAAAGAATTCTATTTTTTCGCACTTCAAACACGACTTTCGTTCAGAACTTGCAATTCAACAATTGAAGGCAACTATGCATCATTTTGGCCTTAAAATCATGTCATTGAGTCTCTTTTAGTCATCAAATCATTTAAAAGCATTACGAACAAATTCTATTTTCGTTCTTTAAACGAGACTTTTGTGCATAACTTGCAATTGATCTATTCAAGCAAATTATCCATTGTTTAGCCTTAAAATCATGTCATCGAGTCTCTTCTATTAATTAAATCATTTCAAAGAAATTTAAACGAAATCTTTTTTCGCACCTGAACCACGGCTTTTGTGCATAATTTGCAATGGATCTTTTGAAGGCAACTCGGCATTTGTATAGCCTTAAAATAATGTCATTGAGTCACTTTTAGTCTGTTAATCATTCGAAATCAATTCAAACGAATTCTATTTTCGCATTTCAAACACGACTTTTGTGCAAAACAGGCAATTGATCTATTTGAGGCAATTGTGCGTTTGTTTAGCCTTAAAATCATGTCATTGAGTCTTCTCTAGTCATTAAATCAATTAAAAGTAATTCGAAAGAATTCTATTTTTTAGCACTTAAAACACGACTTTCGTTCAGAACTTGCAATTCAACAATTGAAGGCAACTATGCATCTTTTTGGCCTTAAAATCATGTCATTGAGTCTCTTCTAGTCCTCAAATCATTTAAAAGCATTACGAACATATTCTATTTTCGCTCTTTAAACGAGACTTTTGTGCATAACTTGTGATTGATCTATTCAAGCAAATTATCCATAGTTTAGCTTTGAAAACATGTCATCGAGTCTCTTCTAGTAATTAAATCATTTCAAAGAAATTTAAACGAAATCTTTTTTCGCACCTGAACAACGGCTTTGGTGCATAATTTGCAATGGATCTTTTGAAGGCAACTAGGCATTTGTATAGCCTTAAAATAATGTCATTGAGACACTTTTAGTCAGTAAATCATTCGAAATCAATTCAAACGAATTCTATTTTCGCATTTCAAACACGACTTTTGTGCAAAACATGCAATTGATCTATTGGAGGCAATTGTGCGTTTGTTTAGCCTTAAAATCATGTCATTGAGTCTTCTCTAGTCATTAAATCAATTAAAAGTAATTCGAAAGAATTCTATTTTTTCGCACTTCAAACACGACTTTCGTTCAGAACTTGCAATTCAACAATTGAAGGCAACTATGCATCTTTTTGGCCTTAAAATCATGTCATTGAGTCTCTTTTAGTCATCAAATCATTTAAAAGCATTACGAACAAATTCTATTTTCGTTCTTTAAACGAGACTTTTGTGCATAACTTGCAATTGATCTATTCAAGCAAATTATCCATTGTTTAGCCTTGAAATCATGTCATCGAGTCTCTTCTAGTAATTAAACCATTTCAAAGAAATTTAAACGAAATCTTTTTCCGTACCTGAACCACGGCTTTTGTGCATAATTTGCAATGGATCTTTTGAAGGCAACTAGGCATTTGTATAGCCTTAAAATCATGCCATTGAGTCACTTTTAGTCTGTAAATCATTCGAAATCAATTCAAACGAATTCAATTTTCGCATTTCAAACACGACTTTTGTGCAAAACATGCAATTGATCTATTGGAGGCAATTATGCGTTTGTTTAGCCTTAAAATCATGTCATTGAGTCTTCTCTAGTCATTAAATCAATTAAAAGTAATTCGAAAGAATTCTATTTTTTCGCGCTACAAACACGACTTTCATTCAGAACTTCCAATTCAACAATTGAATGCAACTATGCATCTTTTTGGCCTTAAAATCTTGTCATTGAGTCTCTTCTAGTCATCAAATCATTTAAAAGCATTACGAACAAATTCTATTTTCGCTCTTTAAACGAGACTTTTGTGCATAACTTGCAATTGATCTATTCAAGCAAATTATCCATTGTTTAGCCTTGAAATCATGTCATCGAGTCTCTTCTAGTAATTAAATCATTTCAAAGAAATTTAAACGAAATCTTTTTTCGCACCTGAACCACGACTTTTGTGCATAATTTGCAATGGATCTTTTGAAGGCAACTAGGCATTTGTATAGCCTTAAAATAATGTCATTGAGACACTTTTAGTCAGTAAATCATTCGAAATCAATTCAAACGAATTCTATTTTCGTATTTCAAACACGACTTTTGTGCAAAACAGGCAATTGATCTATTTGAGGCAATTGTGCGTTTGTTTAGCCTTAAAATCATGTCATTGAGTCTTCTCTAGTCATTAAATCAATTAAAAGTAATTCGAAAGAATTCTATTTTTTAGCACTTAAAACACGACTTTCGTTCAGAACTTGCAATTCAACAATTGAAGGCAACTATGCATCTTTTTGGCCTTAAAATCATGTCATTGAGTCTCTTTTAGTCATCGAATCATTTAAAAGCATTACGAACAAATTCTATTTTCGCTCTTTAAACGAGACTTTTGTGCATAACTTGCAATTGATCTATTCAAGCAAATTATCCATTGTTTAGCCTTGAAATCATTTCATTGAGTCTCTTCTAGTAATTAAACCATTTCAAAAAAATTTAAACGAAATCTTTTTTCGCACCTGAACCACGGCTTTTGTGCATAATTTGCAATGGATCTTTTGAAGGCAACTAGGCATTTGTATAGCCTTAAAATAATGTCATTGAGACACTTTTAGTCAGTAAATCATTCGAAATCAATTCAAACGAATTCTATTTTCGCATTTCAAACACAACTTTTGTGCAAAACATGCAATTGATCTATTGAAGGCAATTATGTGTTTGTATAGCCTTCAAATCGTGTCATTGAGTCTTCTCTAGTAATTAAATCAATTAAAAGTCATTCGAAAGAATTCTATTTTTTCGCGCTACAAACACGACTTTCATTCAGAACTTCCAATTCAACAATTGAAAACAACTATGCATCTTTTTGGCCTTAAAATCATGTCATTGAGTCTCTTTTAGTCATCAAATCATTTAAAAGCATTACGAACAAATTCTATTTTCGCTCTTTAAACGAGACTTTTGTGCATAACTTGCAATTGATCTATTCAAGCAAATTATCCATTGTTTAGCCTTGAAATCATCTCATCGAGTCTCTTCTAGTAATTAAATCATTTCAAAGAAATTTAAACGAAATCTTTTTTCGCACCTGAACCACGGCTTTTGTGCATAATTTGCAATGGATCTTTTGAAGGCAACTAGGCATTTGTATAGCCTTAAAATCATGCCATTGAGTCACTTTTAGTCTGTAAATCATTCGAAATCAGTTCAAACCAATTCTATTTTCGCATTTCAAACACGACTTCTGTGCAAAACATGCATTTGATCTATTGAAGGCAATTATGCGTTTGTATAGCCTTCAAATCGTGTCATTGAGTCTTCTCTAGTCATTAAATCAATTAAAAGTAATTCGAAAGAATTCTATTTTTTGGCACTTCAAACACGACTTTCGTTCAGAACTTGCAATTCAACAATTGAAGGCAACTGTGCATCTTTTTGGCCTTAAAATCATGTCATTGAGTCTCTTTTAGTCATCAAATCATTTAAAAGCATTATGAACAAATTCTATTTTCGCTCTTTAAACGAGACTTTTGTGCATAACTTGCAATTGATCTATTCAAGCAAATTATCCATTGTTTAGCCTTGAAATCATGTCATCGAGTCTCTTCTAGTAATTAAACCATTTCAAAGAAATTTAAACGAAATCTTTTTTCGCACCTGAACCACGGCTTTGGTGCATAATTTGCAATGGATCTTTTGAAGGCAACTAGGCATTTGTATAGCCTTAAAATCATGCCATTGAGTCACTTTTAGTCTGTAAATCATTCGAAATCAATTCAAACGAATTCTATTTTCGCATTTCAAACACGACTTTTGTGCAAAACATGCAATTGATCTATTGAAGGCAATTATGCGTTTGTATAGCCTTCAAATCGTGTCATTGAGTCTTCTCTAGTCATTAAATCAATTAAAAGTAATTCGAAAGAATTCTATTTTTTCGCGCTACAAACACGACTTTCATTCAGAACTTCCAATTCAACAATTGAAAACAACTATGCATCTTTTTGGCCTTAAAATCATGTCATTGAGTCTCTTCTAGTCATCAAATCATTTAAAAGCATTACGAACAAATTCTATTTTCGCTCTTTAAACGAGACTTTTGTGCATAACTTGCAATTGATCTATTCAAGCAAATTATCCATTGTTTAGCCTTGAAATCATGCCATCGAGTCTCTTCTAGTAATTAAATCATTTCAAAGCAATTGGAAAGAAATTTATTTTTGCACTTGAACCACGACTTTCGTGCATAATTTGCAATGGATCTTTTGAAGGCAACTATGCATTTGTATAGCCTTAAAATCAGGTCATTGAGTCACTTTTAGTCATTAAATCATTGGAAATCAATTCAAACGAATCCTATTTTCGCATTTCAAACACGACTTTTGTGCAAAACATTCAATTGATCTATTGAATGCAATTATGCGTTTGTTTAGCCTTAAAATCATGTCATTGAGTCTTCTCTAGTTATTAAATCAATTAAAAGTAATTCGAAAGAATTCCATTTTTTCGCACTTCAAACACGACTTTCGTTCAGAACTTCCAATTCAACAATTGAAGGCAACTATGCGTCTTTTTCGCCTTAAAATCATGTCATTGAGTCTCTTTTAGTCATCAAATCATTTAAAAGCATTACGAACAAATTCTATTGTCGCTCTTTAAACGAAACGTTTGTGCATAACTTGCAATTGATCTATTCAAGCAAATTATCCATTGTTTAGCCTTTAAATCATGTCATCGAGTCTCTTCTAGTAATTAAATCATTTCAAAGAAATTCAAACGAAATCTTTTTTCGCACCTGAACCACGACTTTTGTGCATAATTTGCAATGGATCTTTTGAAGGAAACTAGGCATTTGTATAGCCTTAAAATCATGTCATTGAATCACTTTTAGTCAGTAAATCATTCGAAACCAATTCAAACGAAATCTATTTTCGCCTTTCAAGCACGACTTTTGTGCAAAACATGCAATTGATCTATTGAAGGCAATTATGCGTTTGTTTAGCCTTAAAATCATGTCATTGAGTCTTCTCTTGTCATTAAATCAATTAAAAGTAATTCGAAAGAATTCTATTTTTTCGCACTACAAACACGACTTTCGTTCAGAACTTCCAATCCAACAATTGAAGGCAACTATGCATCTTTTTAGCCTTAAAATCATGTCATTCAGTCTCTTCTAGTCATCAAATCACTTAAAAGCATTACGAACAAATTCAATTTTCGCTCTTTAAACGAGACTTTTGTGCATAACTTGCAATTGATCTATTCAAGCAAATTATCCATTGTTTAGCCTTGAAATCATGTCATCGAGTCTCTTCTAGTAATTAAACCATTTCAAAGAAATTTAAACGAAATCTTTTTTCGCACCTGAACCACGGCTTTGGTGCATAATTTGCAATGGATCTTTTGAAGGCAACTAGGCATTTGTATAGCCTTAAAATCATGCCATTGAGTCACTTTTAGTCTGTAAATCATTCGAAATCAATTCAAACGAATTCTATTTTCGCATTTCAAACACGACTTCTGTGCAAAACATGCATTTGATCTACTGAAGGCAATTATGCGTTTGTATAGCCTTCAAATCGTGTCATTGAGTCTTCTCTAGTCATTAAATCAATTAAAAGTAATTCGAAAGAATTCTATTTTTCCGTGCTACAAACACGACTTTCATTCAGAACTTCCAATTCAACAATTGAAAACAACTATGCATCTTTTTGGCCTTAAAATCATGTCATTGAGTCTCTTCTAGTCATCAAATCATTTAAAAGCATTACGAACAAATTCTATTTTCGCTCTTTAAACGAGACTTTTGTGCATAACTTGCAATTGATCTATTCAAGCAAATTATCCATTGTTTAGCCTTGAAATCATGCCATCGAGTCTCTTTTAGTAATTAAATCATTTCAAAGCGATTGGAAAGAAATTTATTTTTGCACTTGAACCACGACTTTCGTGCATAATTTGCAATGGATCTTTTGAAGGCAACTATGCATTTGTATAGCCTTAAACTCATGTCATTGAGTCACTTTTAGTCAGTAAATCATTGGAAATCATTTCAAACGAATCCTATTTTCGCATTTCAAACACGACTTTTGTGCAAAACATTCAATTGATCTATTGAAGGCAATTATCCGTTTGTTTAGCCTTAAAATCATGTCATTGAGTCTGCTCTAGTCATTAAATCAATTAAAAGTAATTCGAAAGAATTCTATTTTTTCGCACTTCAAACACAACTTTCGTTCAGAACTTCCAATTCAACAATTGAAGGCAACTATGCGTCTTTTTCGCCTTAAAATCATGTCATTGAGTCTCTTTTAGTCATCAAATCATTTAAAAGCATTACGAACAAATTCTATTTTCTCTCTTTAAACGAGACTTTTGTGCATACCTTGCAATTGATCTATTCAAGCAAATTATCCATTGTTTAGCCTTAAAATCATGTCATCGAGTCTCTTCTATTAATTAAATCATTTCAAAGAAATTTAAACGAAATCCTTTTTCGCACCTGAACCACGGCTTTTGTGCATAATTTGCAATGGATCTTTTGAAGGCAACTAGGCATTTGTATAGCCTTAAAATAATGTCATTGAGACACTTTTAGTCAGTAAATCATTCGAAATCAATTCAAACGAATTCTATTTTCGCATTTCAAACACGACTTTTGTGCAAAACATGCAATTGATCTATTGGAGGCAATTGTGCGTTTGTTTAGCCTTAAAATCATGTCATTGAGTCTTCTCTTGTCATTAAATCAATTAAAAGTAATTCGAAAGAATTCTATTTTTTAGCACTTAAAACACGACTTTCGTTCAGAACTTGCAATTCAACAATTGAAGGCAACTATGCATCTTTTTGGCCTTAAAATCATGTCATTGAGTCTCTTTTAGTCATCGAATCATTTAAAAGCATTACGAACAAATTCTATTTTCGCTCTTTAAACGAGACTTTTGTGCATAACTTGCAATTGATCTATTCAAGCAAATTATCCATTGTTTAGCCTTGAAATCATTTCATTGAGTCTCTTCTAGTAATTAAACCATTTCAAAAAAATTTAAACGAAATCTTTTTTCGCACCTGAACCACGGCTTTTGTGCATAATTTGCAATGGATCTTTTGAAGGCAACTAGGCATTTGTATAGCCTTAAAATAATGTCATTGAGACACTTTTAGTCAGTAAATCATTCGAAATCAATTCAAACGAATTCTATTTTCGCATTTCAAACACAACTTTTGTGCAAAACATGCAATTGATCTATTGAAGGCAATTATGTGTTTGTATAGCCTTCAAATCGTGTCATTGAGTCTTCTCTAGTAATTAAATCAATTAAAAGTCATTCGAAAGAATTCTATTTTTTCGCGCTACAAACACGACTTTCATTCAGAACTTCCAATTCAACAATTGAAAACAACTATGCATCTTTTTGGCCTTAAAATCATGTCATTGAGTCTCTTTTAGTCATCAAATCATTTAAAAGCATTACGAACAAATTCTATTTTCGCTCTTTAAACGAGACTTTTGTGCATAACTTGCAATTGATCTATTCAAGCAAATTATCCATTGTTTAGCCTTGAAATCATCTCATCGAGTCTCTTCTAGTAATTAAATCATTTCAAAGAAATTTAAACGAAATCTTTTTTCGCACCTGAACCACGGCTTTTGTGCATAATTTGCAATGGATCTTTTGAAGGCAACTAGGCATTTGTATAGCCTTAAAATCATGCCATTGAGTCACTTTTAGTCTGTAAATCATTCGAAATCAGTTCAAACCAATTCTATTTTCGCATTTCAAACACGACTTCTGTGCAAAACATGCATTTGATCTATTGAAGGCAATTATGCGTTTGTATAGCCTTCAAATCGTGTCATTGAGTCTTCTCTAGTCATTAAATCAATTAAAAGTAATTCGAAAGAATTCTATTTTTTGGCACTTCAAACACGACTTTCGTTCAGAACTTGCAATTCAACAATTGAAGGCAACTGTGCATCTTTTTGGCCTTAAAATCATGTCATTGAGTCTCTTTTAGTCATCAAATCATTTAAAAGCATTATGAACAAATTCTATTTTCGCTCTTTAAACGAGACTTTTGTGCATAACTTGCAATTGATCTATTCAAGCAAATTATCCATTGTTTAGCCTTGAAATCATGTCATCGAGTCTCTTCTAGTAATTAAACCATTTCAAAGAAATTTAAACGAAATCTTTTTTCGCACCTGAACCACGGCTTTGGTGCATAATTTGCAATGGATCTTTTGAAGGCAACTAGGCATTTGTATAGCCTTAAAATCATGCCATTGAGTCACTTTTAGTCTGTAAATCATTCGAAATCAATTCAAACGAATTCTATTTTCGCATTTCAAACACGACTTTTGTGCAAAACATGCAATTGATCTATTGAAGGCAATTATGCGTTTGTATAGCCTTCAAATCGTGTCATTGAGTCTTCTCTAGTCATTAAATCAATTAAAAGTAATTCGAAAGAATTCTATTTTTTCGCGCTACAAACACGACTTTCATTCAGAACTTCCAATTCAACAATTGAAAACAACTATGCATCTTTTTGGCCTTAAAATCATGTCATTGAGTCTCTTCTAGTCATCAAATCATTTAAAAGCATTACGAACAAATTCTATTTTCGCTCTTTAAACGAGACTTTTGTGCATAACTTGCAATTGATCTATTCAAGCAAATTATCCATTGTTTAGCCTTGAAATCATGCCATCGAGTCTCTTCTAGTAATTAAATCATTTCAAAGCAATTGGAAAGAAATTTATTTTTGCACTTGAACCACGACTTTCGTGCATAATTTGCAATGGATCTTTTGAAGGCAACTATGCATTTGTATAGCCTTAAAATCAGGTCATTGAGTCACTTTTAGTCATTAAATCATTGGAAATCAATTCAAACGAATCCTATTTTCGCATTTCAAACACGACTTTTGTGCAAAACATTCAATTGATCTATTGAATGCAATTATGCGTTTGTTTAGCCTTAAAATCATGTCATTGAGTCTTCTCTAGTTATTAAATCAATTAAAAGTAATTCGAAAGAATTCCATTTTTTCGCACTTCAAACACGACTTTCGTTCAGAACTTCCAATTCAACAATTGAAGGCAACTATGCGTCTTTTTCGCCTTAAAATCATGTCATTGAGTCTCTTTTAGTCATCAAATCATTTAAAAGCATTACGAACAAATTCTATTGTCGCTCTTTAAACGAAACGTTTGTGCATAACTTGCAATTGATCTATTCAAGCAAATTATCCATTGTTTAGCCTTTAAATCATGTCATCGAGTCTCTTCTAGTAATTAAATCATTTCAAAGAAATTCAAACGAAATCTTTTTTCGCACCTGAACCACGACTTTTGTGCATAATTTGCAATGGATCTTTTGAAGGAAACTAGGCATTTGTATAGCCTTAAAATCATGTCATTGAATCACTTTTAGTCAGTAAATCATTCGAAACCAATTCAAACGAAATCTATTTTCGCCTTTCAAGCACGACTTTTGTGCAAAACATGCAATTGATCTATTGAAGGCAATTATGCGTTTGTTTAGCCTTAAAATCATGTCATTGAGTCTTCTCTTGTCATTAAATCAATTAAAAGTAATTCGAAAGAATTCTATTTTTTCGCACTACAAACACGACTTTCGTTCAGAACTTCCAATCCAACAATTGAAGGCAACTATGCATCTTTTTAGCCTTAAAATCATGTCATTCAGTCTCTTCTAGTCATCAAATCACTTAAAAGCATTACGAACAAATTCAATTTTCGCTCTTTAAACGAGACTTTTGTGCATAACTTGCAATTGATCTATTCAAGCAAATTATCCATTGTTTAGCCTTGAAATCATGTCATCGAGTCTCTTCTAGTAATTAAACCATTTCAAAGAAATTTAAACGAAATCTTTTTTCGCACCTGAACCACGGCTTTGGTGCATAATTTGCAATGGATCTTTTGAAGGCAACTAGGCATTTGTATAGCCTTAAAATCATGCCATTGAGTCACTTTTAGTCTGTAAATCATTCGAAATCAATTCAAACGAATTCTATTTTCGCATTTCAAACACGACTTCTGTGCAAAACATGCATTTGATCTACTGAAGGCAATTATGCGTTTGTATAGCCTTCAAATCGTGTCATTGAGTCTTCTCTAGTCATTAAATCAATTAAAAGTAATTCGAAAGAATTCTATTTTTCCGTGCTACAAACACGACTTTCATTCAGAACTTCCAATTCAACAATTGAAAACAACTATGCATCTTTTTGGCCTTAAAATCATGTCATTGAGTCTCTTCTAGTCATCAAATCATTTAAAAGCATTACGAACAAATTCTATTTTCGCTCTTTAAACGAGACTTTTGTGCATAACTTGCAATTGATCTATTCAAGCAAATTATCCATTGTTTAGCCTTGAAATCATGCCATCGAGTCTCTTTTAGTAATTAAATCATTTCAAAGCGATTGGAAAGAAATTTATTTTTGCACTTGAACCACGACTTTCGTGCATAATTTGCAATGGATCTTTTGAAGGCAACTATGCATTTGTATAGCCTTAAACTCATGTCATTGAGTCACTTTTAGTCAGTAAATCATTGGAAATCATTTCAAACGAATCCTATTTTCGCATTTCAAACACGACTTTTGTGCAAAACATTCAATTGATCTATTGAAGGCAATTATCCGTTTGTTTAGCCTTAAAATCATGTCATTGAGTCTGCTCTAGTCATTAAATCAATTAAAAGTAATTCGAAAGAATTCTATTTTTTCGCACTTCAAACACAACTTTCGTTCAGAACTTCCAATTCAACAATTGAAGGCAACTATGCGTCTTTTTCGCCTTAAAATCATGTCATTGAGTCTCTTTTAGTCATCAAATCATTTAAAAGCATTACGAACAAATTCTATTTTCTCTCTTTAAACGAGACTTTTGTGCATACCTTGCAATTGATCTATTCAAGCAAATTATCCATTGTTTAGCCTTAAAATCATGTCATCGAGTCTCTTCTATTAATTAAATCATTTCAAAGAAATTTAAACGAAATCCTTTTTCGCACCTGAACCACGGCTTTTGTGCATAATTTGCAATGGATCTTTTGAAGGCAACTAGGCATTTGTATAGCCTTAAAATAATGTCATTGAGACACTTTTAGTCAGTAAATCATTCGAAATCAATTCAAACGAATTCTATTTTCGCATTTCAAACACGACTTTTGTGCAAAACATGCAATTGATCTATTGGAGGCAATTGTGCGTTTGTTTAGCCTTAAAATCATGTCATTGAGTCTTCTCTTGTCATTAAATCAATTAAAAGTAATTCGAAAGAATTCTATTTTTTAGCACTTAAAACACGACTTTCGTTCAGAACTTGCAATTCAACAATTGAAGGCAACTATGCATCTTTTTGGCCTTAAAATCATGTCATTGAGTCTCTTTTAGTCATCGAATCATTTAAAAGCATTACGAACAAATTCTATTTTCGCTCTTTAAACGAGACTTTTGTGCATAACTTGCAATTGATCTATTCAAGCAAATTATCCATTGTTTAGCCTTGAAATCATTTCATTGAGTCTCTTCTAGTAATTAAACCATTTCAAAAAAATTTAAACGAAATCTTTTTTCGCACCTGAACCACGGCTTTTGTGCATAATTTGCAATGGATCTTTTGAAGGCAACTAGGCATTTGTATAGCCTTAAAATAATGTCATTGAGACACTTTTAGTCAGTAAATCATTCGAAATCAATTCAAACGAATTCTATTTTCGCATTTCAAACACAACTTTTGTGCAAAACATGCAATTGATCTATTGAAGGCAATTATGTGTTTGTATAGCCTTCAAATCGTGTCATTGAGTCTTCTCTAGTAATTAAATCAATTAAAAGTCATTCGAAAGAATTCTATTTTTTCGCGCTACAAACACGACTTTCATTCAGAACTTCCAATTCAACAATTGAAAACAACTATGCATCTTTTTGGCCTTAAAATCATGTCATTGAGTCTCTTTTAGTCATCAAATCATTTAAAAGCATTACGAACAAATTCTATTTTCGCTCTTTAAACGAGACTTTTGTGCATAACTTGCAATTGATCTATTCAAGCAAATTATCCATTGTTTAGCCTTGAAATCATCTCATCGAGTCTCTTCTAGTAATTAAATCATTTCAAAGAAATTTAAACGAAATCTTTTTTCGCACCTGAACCACGGCTTTTGTGCATAATTTGCAATGGATCTTTTGAAGGCAACTAGGCATTTGTATAGCCTTAAAATCATGCCATTGAGTCACTTTTAGTCTGTAAATCATTCGAAATCAGTTCAAACCAATTCTATTTTCGCATTTCAAACACGACTTCTGTGCAAAACATGCATTTGATCTATTGAAGGCAATTATGCGTTTGTATAGCCTTCAAATCGTGTCATTGAGTCTTCTCTAGTCATTAAATCAATTAAAAGTAATTCGAAAGAATTCTATTTTTTGGCACTTCAAACACGACTTTCGTTCAGAACTTGCAATTCAACAATTGAAGGCAACTGTGCATCTTTTTGGCCTTAAAATCATGTCATTGAGTCTCTTTTAGTCATCAAATCATTTAAAAGCATTATGAACAAATTCTATTTTCGCTCTTTAAACGAGACTTTTGTGCATAACTTGCAATTGATCTATTCAAGCAAATTATCCATTGTTTAGCCTTGAAATCATGTCATCGAGTCTCTTCTAGTAATTAAACCATTTCAAAGAAATTTAAACGAAATCTTTTTTCGCACCTGAACCACGGCTTTGGTGCATAATTTGCAATGGATCTTTTGAAGGCAACTAGGCATTTGTATAGCCTTAAAATCATGCCATTGAGTCACTTTTAGTCTGTAAATCATTCGAAATCAATTCAAACGAATTCTATTTTCGCATTTCAAACACGACTTTTGTGCAAAACATGCAATTGATCTATTGAAGGCAATTATGCGTTTGTATAGCCTTCAAATCGTGTCATTGAGTCTTCTCTAGTCATTAAATCAATTAAAAGTAATTCGAAAGAATTCTATTTTTTCGCGCTACAAACACGACTTTCATTCAGAACTTCCAATTCAACAATTGAAAACAACTATGCATCTTTTTGGCCTTAAAATCATGTCATTGAGTCTCTTCTAGTCATCAAATCATTTAAAAGCATTACGAACAAATTCTATTTTCGCTCTTTAAACGAGACTTTTGTGCATAACTTGCAATTGATCTATTCAAGCAAATTATCCATTGTTTAGCCTTGAAATCATGCCATCGAGTCTCTTCTAGTAATTAAATCATTTCAAAGCAATTGGAAAGAAATTTATTTTTGCACTTGAACCACGACTTTCGTGCATAATTTGCAATGGATCTTTTGAAGGCAACTATGCATTTGTATAGCCTTAAAATCAGGTCATTGAGTCACTTTTAGTCATTAAATCATTGGAAATCAATTCAAACGAATCCTATTTTCGCATTTCAAACACGACTTTTGTGCAAAACATTCAATTGATCTATTGAATGCAATTATGCGTTTGTTTAGCCTTAAAATCATGTCATTGAGTCTTCTCTAGTTATTAAATCAATTAAAAGTAATTCGAAAGAATTCCATTTTTTCGCACTTCAAACACGACTTTCGTTCAGAACTTCCAATTCAACAATTGAAGGCAACTATGCGTCTTTTTCACCTTAAAATCATGTCATTGAGTCTCTTTTAGTCATCAAATCATTTAAAAGCATTACGAACAAATTCTATTGTCGCTCTTTAAACGAAACGTTTGTGCATAACTTGCAATTGATCTATTCAAGCAAATTATCCATTGTTTAGCCTTTAAATCATGTCATCGAGTCTCTTCTAGTAATTAAATCATTTCAAAGAAATTCAAACGAAATCTTTTTTCGCACCTGAACCACGACTTTTGTGCATAATTTGCAATGGATCTTTTGAAGGAAACTAGGCATTTGTATAGCCTTAAAATCATGTCATTGAATCACTTTTAGTCAGTAAATCATTCGAAACCAATTCAAACGAAATCTATTTTCGCCTTTCAAGCACGACTTTTGTGCAAAACATGCAATTGATCTATTGAAGGCAATTATGCGTTTGTTTAGCCTTAAAATCATGTCATTGAGTCTTCTCTTGTCATTAAATCAATTAAAAGTAATTCGAAAGAATTCTATTTTTTCGCACTACAAACACGACTTTCGTTCAGAACTTCCAATCCAACAATTGAAGGCAACTATGCATCTTTTTAGCCTTAAAATCATGTCATTCAGTCTCTTCTAGTCATCAAATCACTTAAAAGCATTACGAACAAATTCAATTTTCGCTCTTTAAACGAGACTTTTGTGCATAACTTGCAATTGATCTATTCAAGCAAATTATCCATTGTTTAGCCTTGAAATCATGTCATCGAGTCTCTTCTAGTAATTAAACCATTTCAAAGAAATTTAAACGAAATCTTTTTTCGCACCTGAACCACGGCTTTGGTGCATAATTTGCAATGGATCTTTTGAAGGCAACTAGGCATTTGTATAGCCTTAAAATCATGCCATTGAGTCACTTTTAGTCTGTAAATCATTCGAAATCAATTCAAACGAATTCTATTTTCGCATTTCAAACACGACTTCTGTGCAAAACATGCATTTGATCTACTGAAGGCAATTATGCGTTTGTATAGCCTTCAAATCGTGTCATTGAGTCTTCTCTAGTCATTAAATCAATTAAAAGTAATTCGAAAGAATTCTATTTTTCCGTGCTACAAACACGACTTTCATTCAGAACTTCCAATTCAACAATTGAAAACAACTATGCATCTTTTTGGCCTTAAAATCATGTCATTGAGTCTCTTCTAGTCATCAAATCATTTAAAAGCATTACGAACAAATTCTATTTTCGCTCTTTAAACGAGACTTTTGTGCATAACTTGCAATTGATCTATTCAAGCAAATTATCCATTGTTTAGCCTTGAAATCATGCCATCGAGTCTCTTTTAGTAATTAAATCATTTCAAAGCGATTGGAAAGAAATTTATTTTTGCACTTGAACCACGACTTTCGTGCATAATTTGCAATGGATCTTTTGAAGGCAACTATGCATTTGTATAGCCTTAAACTCATGTCATTGAGTCACTTTTAGTCAGTAAATCATTGGAAATCATTTCAAACGAATCCTATTTTCGCATTTCAAACACGACTTTTGTGCAAAACATTCAATTGATCTATTGAAGGCAATTATCCGTTTGTTTAGCCTTAAAATCATGTCATTGAGTCTGCTCTAGTCATTAAATCAATTAAAAGTAATTCGAAAGAATTCTATTTTTTCGCACTTCAAACACAACTTTCGTTCAGAACTTCCAATTCAACAATTGAAGGCAACTATGCGTCTTTTTCGCCTTAAAATCATGTCATTGAGTCTCTTTTAGTCATCAAATCATTTAAAAGCATTACGAACAAATTCTATTTTCTCTCTTTAAACGAGACTTTTGTGCATACCTTGCAATTGATCTATTCAAGCAAATTATCCATTGTTTAGCCTTAAAATCATGTCATCGAGTCTCTTCTATTAATTAAATCATTTCAAAGAAATTTAAACGAAATCCTTTTTCGCACCTGAACCACGGCTTTTGTGCATAATTTGCAATGGATCTTTTGAAGGCAACTAGGCATTTGTATAGCCTTAAAATAATGTCATTGAGTCACTTTTAGTCTGTTAATAATTCGAAATCAATTCAAACGAATTCTATTTTCGCATTTCAAACACGACTTTTGTGCAAAACATGCAATTGATCTATTGAAGGCAATTATGCGTTTGTTTAGCCTTCAAATCGTGTCATTGAGTCTTCTGTAGTCATTAAATCAATTAAAAGTAATTCGAAAAAATTCTATTTTTTCGCGCTACAAACCCGACTTTCATTCAGACCTTCTAATTCAACAATTGAAGGCAACTATGCATCTTTTTGGCCTTAAAATCATGTCATTGAGTCTCTTCTAGTCATCAAATCATTTAAAAGCATTACGAACGTATTCTATTTTCGCTCTTTAAACGAGACTTTTGTGCATAACTTGTGATTGATCCATTCAAGCAAATTATCCATAGTTTAGCCTTGAAATCATGTCATCGAGTCTCTTCTAGTAATTAAATCATTTCAAAGAAATTTAAACGAAATCTTTTTTCGCACCTGAACAACGGCTTTGGTGCATAATTTGCAATGGATCTTTTCAAGGCAACTAGGCATTTGTATAGCCTTAAAATCATGTCATTGAGTCACTTTTAGTTAGTAAATCATTCGAAATCAATTCAAAGGAATTCTATTTTCGCGTTTCAAACACGACTTTTGTGCAAAACATGCAATTGATCTATTGGAGGCAATTATGCGTTTGTTTAGCCTTAAAATCATGTCATTGAGTCTTCTCTAGTCATTAAATCAATTAAAAGTAATTCGAAAGGATTCTATTTTTTCGCGCTACAAACACGACTTTCATTCAGAACTTCCAATTCAAGAATTGAAGGCTACTATGCATCTTTTTGGCCTTAAAATCTTGTCATTGAGTCTCTTCTAGTCATCAAATCATTTAAAAGCATTACGAACAAATTCTATTTTCGCTCTTTAAACGAGACTTCTGTGCATAACTTGCAATTGATCTATTCAAGCAAATTATCCATTGTTTAGCCTTGAAATCATGTCATCGAGTCTCTTCGAGTAATTAAACCATTTCAAAGAAATTTAAACGAAATCTTTTTTCGCACCTGAACCACGGCTTTTGTGCATAATTTGCAATGGATCTTTTGAAGGCAACTAGGCATTTGTATAGCCTTAAAATCATGCCATTGAGTCACTTTTAGTCTGTAAATCATTCGAAATCAATTCAAACGAATTCTATTTTCGCATTTCAAACACGACTTTTGTGCAAAACATGCAATTGATCTATTGAAGGCAATTATGCGTTTGTATAGCCTTCAAATCGTGTGATTGAGTCTTCTCTAGTCATTAAATCAATTAAAAGTAATTCGAAAGAATTCTATTTTGTCGCGCTACAAACACGACTTTCATTCAGAACTTCCAATTCAACAATTGAAAACAACTATGCATCTTTTTGGCCTTAAAATCATGTCGTTGAGTCTCTTTTAGTCATCAAATCATTTAAAAGCATTACGAACAAATTCTATTTTCGCTCTTTAAACGAGACTTTTGTGCATAACTTGCAATTGATCTATTCAAGCAAATTATCCATTGTTTAGCCTTGAAATCAGGTCATCGAGTCTCTTCTAGTAATTAAATCATTTCAAAGAAATTTAAACGAAATCTTTTTTCGCACCTGAACCACGGCTTTTGGGCATAATTTGCAATGGATCTCTTGAAGGCAACTAGGCATTTGTATAGCCTTAAAATCATGCCATTGAGTCACTTTTAGTCTGTAAATCATTCGAAATCAATTCAAACGAATTCTATTTTCGCATTTCAAACACGACTTCTGTGCAAAACATGCATTTGATCTATTGAAGGCAATTATGCGTTTGTATAGCCTTCAAATCGTGTCATTGAGTCTTCTCTAGTCATTAAATCAATCAAAAGTAATTCGAAAGAATTCTATTTTGTCGCGCTACAAACACGACTTTCATTCAGAACTTCCAATTCAACAATTGAAAACAACTATGCATCTTTTTGGCCTTAAAATCATGTCATTGAGTCTCTTTTAGTCATCAAATCATTTAAAAGCATTACGAACAAATTCTATTTTCGCTCTTTAAACGAGACTTTTGTGCATAACTTGCAATTGATCTATTCAAGCAAATTATCCATTGTTTAGCCTTAAAATCATGTCATCGAGTCTCTTCTAGTAATTAAACCATTTCAAAGAAATTTAAACGAAATCTTTTTTCGCACCTGAACCACGGCTTTTGTGCATAATTTGCAATGGATCTTTTGAAGGCAACTAGGCATTTGTATAGCCTTAAAATCATGTCATTGAATCACTTTTAGTCAGTAAATCATTCGAAACCAATTCAAACGAATTCTATTTTCGCCTTTCAAGCACGACTTTTGTGCAAAACATGCAATTGATCTATTGAAGGCAATTATGCGTTTGTATAGCCTTCAAATCGTGTCATTGAGTCTTCTCTAGTCATTAAATCAATTAAAAGTAATTCGAAAGAATTCTATTTTTTCGCGCTACAAACACGACTTTCATTCAGAACTTCCAATTCAACAATTGAAAACAACTATGCATCTTTTTGGCCTTAAAATCATGTCATTGAGTCTCTTCTAGTCATCAAATCATTTAAAAGCATTACGAACAAATTCTATTTTCGCTCTTTAAACGAGACTTTTGTGCATAACTTGCAATTGATCTATTCAAGCAAATTATCCATTGTTTAGCCTTGAAATCATGCCATCGAGTCTCTTCTAGTAATTAAATCATTTCAAAGCAATTGGAAAGAAATTTATTTTTGCACTTAAACCACGACTTTCGTGCATAATTTGCAATGGATCTTTTGAAGGCAACTATGCATTTGTATAGCCTTAAAATCATGTCATTGAATCACTTTTAGTCAGTAAATCATTCGTAATCAATTCAAACGAATTCTATTTTCGCATTTCAACACAACTTTTGTGCAAAACATGCAATTGATCTGTTGAAGGCAATTATGCATTTGTTTAGCCTTAAAATCATGTCATTGAGTCTTCTCTTGTCATTAAATCAATTAAAAGTAATTCGAAAGAATTCTATTTTTTCGCACTTCAAACACAACTTTCGTTCAGAACTTCCAATTCAACAATTGAAGGCAACTATGCATCTTTTTCGCCTTAAAATCATGACATTGAGTCTCTTCTAATCATCAAATCATTTAAAATCATTACAAACAAATTCTATTTTCGCTCTTTAAACGAGACTTTTGTGCATAACTTGCAATTGATCTATTCAAGCAAATTATCCATTGTTTAGCCTTTAAATCATGTCATCGAGTCTCTTCTAGTAATTAAATCATTTCAAAGAAATTCAAACGAAATCTTTTTTCGCACCTGAACCACGACTTTTGTGCAAAATTTGCAATGGATCTTTTGAAGGCAACTAGGCATTTGTATAGCCTTAAAATCATATCATTGAATCACTTTTAGTCAGTAAATCATTCGAAACCAATTCAAACGAATTCTATTTTCGCCTTTCAAGCAGGACTTTTGTGCAAAACATGCAATTGATCTATTGAAGGCAATTATGCGTTTGTTTAGCCTAAAATCATGTCATTGAGTCTTCGTTGTCATTAAATCAATTAAAAGTAATTCGAAAGAATTCTATTTTTTCGCACTACAAACACGACTTTCGTTCAGAACTTCCAATCCAACAATTGAAGGCAACTATGCATCTTTTTAGCCTTAAAATCACGTCATTGAGTCTCTTCTAGTCATCAAATCATTTAAAAGCATTAGGAAAAAATTCTATTTTCGCTATTTAAACGAGACTTTTGTGCATAACTTGCAATTGATCTATTCAAGCAAATTATCGACTGTTTAGCCTTGAAATCATGTCATTGAGTTTCTTCAAGTAATTAAATCATTTCAAAGCAATTGGAACAACATCTTTTTTCGCACTTGAACCAAAACTATCGTGCATAATTTGCAATGGATCTTTTGAAGGCAACTAGGCATTTGTATAGCCTTAAAATCATGACATTGAGTCACTTTTAGTATGTAAATCATTCGAAATCAATTCAAACGAATTCTATTTTTGCATTACAAACACGAATTTTGTGCAAAACATGCAATTGATCTATTGAAGGCAATTATCCGTTTGTTTAGCCTTAAAATCGTGTCATTGAGTCTTCTCTAATCATTAAATCAGTTAAAAGTAATTGGAAAGAATTCTATTTTTTCGCGCTACAAACACGACTTTCATTCAGAACTTCCAATTCAACAATTGAAGGAAACTATGCATCTTTCTGGCCTTAAAATCTTGTCATTGAGTCTCTTCTAGTCATCAAATCATTTGAAAGCATTACGAACAAATTCTATTTTCGCTCTTTAAACGAGACTTTTGTGCATAACTTGCACTTGATCTATTGAAGCAAATTATCCATTGTTTAGCCTGGAAATCATGTCATTGAGTCTCCTCTAGTAATTAAATCATTTCAAAGAAATTCGAACGAAATCTTTTTTCGCACTTGAACCAGTACTTTCATGCATAATTTGCAATGGATCGTTTGAAGGCAACTAGGCATTTGTATAGCCTTAAAATCATGTCATTGAGTCACTTTTAGTCAGTAAATCATTGGAAATCAATTCAAACGAATTCTATTTTCGCATTTCAAACACGACTTTTGTGCAAGACATGCAACTGATCTATTGAAGGTAATTATGCGTTTGTTTAGCCTTAGAATCATGTCATTGAGTCTTCTCTAGTCATTAAATCAATTAAAAGTAATTCGAAAGAATTCTATTTTTTTGCTCTTCAAACACGACTTTCGTTCAGAACTTCCAATTTAACAATTGAAGGCAACTATGCATCTTTTTCGCCTTAAAATCATGTCATTGAGTCTCTTCTAGTCATCAAATCATTGAAAACCATTACGAACAAATTCTATTTCAACTCTTTAAACGAGACCTTTGTGCATAACTTGCAATTCATCTATTCAAGCAAATTATCCATTGTTTAGCCTTGAAATTATGTGATCGAGTCTCTTCTAGTAATTAAATCATTTCAAAGAAATTCAAACGAAATCTTTTTTCGCACCTGAACCAACACTTTTGTGCATAATTTGCAATGGATATTTTAAAGGCAACTAGGCATTTGTATAGCCTTAAAATCATGTCATTCAGTCACTTTTAGTCAGTAAATCATTCGAAATCAATTCAAACGAATTCTATTTTCGCATTTCAAGCACGACGTTAGTGCAAAACATGGAATTGATCTATTGAAAGCAATTATGCGTTTGTTTAGCCTTAAACTCATGTCATTGAGTCTTCTCTAGTCATTAAATCAATTAAAAGTAATTCGAAAGAATTCTATTTTTTCGCACTTCAAACACGACTTTCGTTCAGAACTTCCAATTCAACCATTGAAGGCAACTATGCATCTTTTTAGCCTTAAAATCATGTCATTGAGTCTCTTCTAGTCATCAAATCATTTGAAAGCATTTTGAACAAATTCTATTTTCGCTCTTCAATCGAGACTTTTGTGCGTAACTTGCAATTGATCTATTCAAGCAAATTATCCATTGTTTAGCCTTGAAATCATGTCATCGAGTCTCTTCTAGTAATTAAATCATTTCGAAGAAATTTAAACGAAATCTTTTTTCGCACCTGAACCACGACTTTTGTGCATAATTTGCAATGGATCTTTTGAAGGCAACTAGGCATTTGTATAGCCTTAAAATCATGTCATTGAATCACTTTTAGTCAGTAAATCATTCGAAATCAATTCAAACGAATTCTATTTTCGCATTTCAAACACGACTTTTGTGCAAAACATGCAATTGATCTATTGAAGGCAATTATGCGTTTGTTTAGCCTTAAAATCATGTCATTGAGTCTTCTCTAGTCATTAAATCAACTAAAAGTCATTCGAAAGAATTCTATTTTTTCGCACTTCAAACACGACTTTCGTTCAGAACTTCCAATTCAACCATTGAAGGCAACTATGCATCTTTTTAGCCTTAAAATCATGTCATTGTGTCTCTTTTAGTCATCAAATCATTTAAAAGCATTACGAACAAATTCTAGTTCCACTCTTTAAACGAGACTTTTGTGCATAACTTGCAATTGATCTATTCAAGCAAATTATCCATTGTTTAGCCTTGAAATCATGTCATTGAGTCTCTTCTAGTAATTAAATCATTTCAAAGCAAATGGAACGAAATTTATTTTTGCACTTGAACCACGACTTTCGTGCACAATTTCCAACGGATCTTTTGAAGGCAACTAGGCATTTTTATAACCTTAAAATCATGTCATTGAGTCACTTTTAGTCAATAAATCATTCCAAAATCAATTCAAACGAATTCTATTTTCGCATTTCAAACACGACTTTTGTGCAAAACATGCAATTGATATATTGAAGGAAATTATGCGTTTGTTTAGCCTTAAAATCATGTCATTGAGTCTTCTCTAGTCATTAAATCAATTGAAATTAATTCGAAAGAATTTTATTTTTTCGCACTTCAAACACGACTTTCGTTCAGAACTTCCAATTCAACCATTGAAGGCAACTATGCATCTTTTTAGCCTTAAAATCATGTCATTGAGTCTTTTCTAGTCATCAAATCATTTGAAAGCTATACCAACAAATTCTATTTTCGCTCTTTAAACGAGACTTTTGTGCATAACTTGCAATTGATCTATTCAAGCAAATTATCCATTGTTTAGCCTGGAAGTCATGTCATCGAGTCTCTTGTAGTAATTAAATCATTTCAAAGAAATTCGAACGAAATCGTTTTTCGCCCCTGAACCACGGCTTTTGTGCATAATTTGCAATGGATCTTTTGAAGGCAACTATGCATTTGTATAGCCTTAAAATCATGTCATTGAGTCACTTTTAGTCAGTAAATCATTCGAAATCAATTCAAACGAATTCTATTTTTGCATTTCAAACACGACTTTTGTGCAAAACATGCAATTGATCTATTCAAGCAAATTATCCATTTTTTAGCCTTGAAATCATGTCATCGACTCTCTTCTAGTAATTAAATCATTTCAAAGAAATTTGAACGTAATCGTTTTTCGCACCTTAACCACGGCTTTTGTGCATAATTTGCAATGGATCTTTTGAAGGCAACTAGGCGTTTGTATAGCCTTAAAATCATGTCATTGGGTCACTTTTAGTCAGTAAATCATTCGAAATCAATTCAAACAAATTCTATTTTCGCATTTCAAACACGACTTTTGTGCAAAACATGCAATTGATCTATTGAAGGCAATGATGCGTTTGTTTAGCCTTAAAATCATGTCATTGAGTCTTGTGTAGTCATTAAATCAATTAAAAGTAATTCGAAAGTATTCTATTTTTTCGCACTTCAAAACACGACTTTCGTTCAGAATTTCCAATTCAACAATTGAAGGCAACTATGCATCTTTTTCGCCTTAAAATCATGTCATTGAGTCTCTTCTAGTCATCAAATCATTTAAAAGCATTACGAACAAATTCTATTTTCGCTCTTTAAACGAGACTTTTGGGCATAACTTGGAATTGATGCATTCAAGGAAATTATCCATGGTTTAGCCTTGAAATCATGTCATTGAGTCTCTTCTAGTAATTAAATCATTTCAAAGCAATTGGAACGAAATCTTTTTTCGCACCTGAACAACAGCTTTTGTGCATAATTTGCAATAGATCTTTTGAAGGCAACTTGGCATTTGTATAGCCTTAAAATCATGTCATTGAGTCACTTTTTGTTCGTAAATCATTCAGAATCAATTCGAACGAATTCTATTTTTGCATTTTAAACACGACTTTTGTGCAAAACATGCAATTGATCTATTGAAGGCAATTATGCGTTTGTTTAGCCTTAAAATCATGTCATTGAGTCTTCTCTAGTCATTAAATCAATTAAAAGTAATTGGAAAGAATTCTATTTTTTCGCACTTCAAACACGACTTTCGTTCAGAACTTCCAATTCAACCATTGAAGGCAACTATGCATCTTTTTAGCCTTAAAATCATGTCATTGAGTCTTTTCTAGTCATGAAATCATTTGAAAGCATTACGAACAAATTCTATTTTCGCTCTTTAAACGAGACTTCTGTGCATAACTTCCAATTGATCTACTCAAGCAAATTATCCATTGTTTATCCTTGAAATCAAGTCATTGAGTCTCTTTTAGTAATGAAATCATTTGAAAGAAATTCGAACGTAATCTTTTTTCGCACTTGAAGGAATACTTTCGTGCATAATTTGCAATGGATCTTTTGAAGGCAACTAGGCATTTGTATAGCGTTAAAATCATGTCATTGAGTCACTTTTAGTCAGTAAATCATTCGAAATCAATTCGAACGAATTCTATTTTTGCATTTCAAACACGACTTTTGTGCAAAACATGCAATTGATCTATTGAAGGCAATTATCCGTTTGTTTAGCCTTAAAATCGTGTCATTGAGTCTTCTCTAATCATTAAATCAGTTAAAAGTAATTGGAAAGAATTCTATTTTTTCGCGCTACAAACACGACTTTCATTCAGAACTTCCAATTCAACAATTGAAGGAAACTATGCATCTTTCTGGCCTTAAAATCTTGTCATTGAGTCTCTTCTAGTCATCAAATCATTTGAAAGCATTACGAACAAATTCTATTTTCGCTCTTTAAACGAGACTTTTGTGCATAACTTGCACTTGATCTATTGAAGCAAATTATCCATTGTTTAGCCTGGAAATCATGTCATTGAGTCTCCTCTAGTAATTAAATCATTTCAAAGCAATTGGAACGAAATTTATTTTTGCACTTGAACCACGATTTTCGTGCATAATTTGCAATGGATCTTTTGAAGGCACCTAGGCATTTGTATAGGCTGAAAATCATGTCATTGAGTCACTTTATTCAATAAATCATTCGAAATCAATTCAAACGAATTCCATTTTCGTATTTCAAACACGACTTTTGTGCAAAACATGCAATTGACCTATTGAAGGCAATTATGCGTTTGTTTAGCCTTAAAATCGTGTCATTGACTCTTCTCTAGACATTAAATCAATTAAAAGTAATTCGAAAGAATTCTATTTTTTCGCACTTCAAACACAACTTTCGTTCAGAACTTCCAATTCAACCATTGAAGGCAACTATGCATCTTTTTAGCCTTAAAATCATGTCATTGAGTCTTTTCCAGTCATCAAATCATTTGAAAGCATTACGAACAAATTCTATTTTCGCTCTTTAAATGAGACTTTTGTGCATAACTTGCAATTGATGTATTCAAGCAACTTATCCATTATTTAGCCTTGAAATCATGTCATTGAGTCTCTTCTGGTAATTAAATCATTTCAAAGCAATTGGAACGAAATCTTTTTTCGCACCTGAAGCACGGCTTTTGTGCATAATTTGCAATGGATCTTTTGAAGCCAACTAGGCATTTGTATAGCCTTAAAATCATGTAATTGAGTCACTTTTAGTCAGTAAATCATTCGAAATCAATTCGAACGAATTCTATTTTTGCATTTCAAACACGACTTTTGTGCAAAACATGCAATTGATTTGTTGAAGGCAATTATGCGTTTGTTTAGCTTTATAATCATGTCATTGAGTCTTCTCTAGTCATTAAATCAATTAAAAGTAATTCGAAAGAATTCTATTTTTTCGCACTTCAAACAAGACTTTCGTTCAGAACTTCCAATTCAACAATTGAAGGCAACTATGCATCTTTTTAGCCTTAAAATCATGTCATTGAGTGTTTTCTAGTCATCAAATCATTTGAAAGCATTATGAACAAATTCTATTTTCGCTCTTTAAACGAGACTTTTGTGCATAACTTGCAATTGATCTATTCAAGCAAATTATTCTTTGTTTATCCTTGAAATCATTTCAAAGAAATTTTAACGTAATCTTTTTTCACACTTGAACGAATAATTTCGTGCATAATTTGCAATGGATCTTTTGAAGGCAACTAGGCATTTGTATAGCCTTAAAATCATGTCATTGAGTCACTTTTAGTCAGTAAATCATTCGAAATCAATTCAAACGAATTCTATTTTTGCATTTCAAACACGACTTTTGTGCAAAACATACAATTGATCTATTGAATGCAATTATGCGTTTGTTTAGCCTTAAAATTATGTCATTGAGTCTTCTCTAGTCATTAAATCAATTAAAAGTAATTCGAAAGAATTCTATTTTTTCGCACTTCAAACACGAGTTTCGTTCAGAACTTCCAATTCAACAATTGAAGGCAACTATGCATCTTTTTAGCCTTAAAATCATGTCATTGAGTCTTTTCTAGTCATGAAATCATTTGAAAGCATTACCAACAAATTCTATTTTCGCTCTTTAAACGAGACTTTTGTGCATAACTTGCAATTGATGTATTCAAGCAAATTATCCATTGTTTAGCTATGAAATCATGTCATTGAGTCTCTTCTAGTAATTAAATCATTTCAAAGCAATTGGAACGAAATCTTTTTTCGCACCTGAACCACGGCTTTTGTGCATAATTTGCAAAACAATATATTTAAACAAAACATTCGTGCATAACTTGCAATTGATCTATGATAGGCAACAATGCATTTGTTTAGCCTTAAAGTCATGTCACTGAGTCTCTTCTAGTCATGAAATAGTTCTAAATTAATTCGAACGAATTCTATTTTCGCCCTTCGAAAATTATTTTCTTACGTAACTTGCAATTAATCTACTGAATACAACAATGCATTATTTTAGCATTTAAAAGCATATCACTCAGTCTTTTCAATCATTAAATTGTTTGAAGGCATTTCGAACTAATTCTATTTTTGTTTTTAAAACACGACTTTCATGCATAACTTGCACTTGATCTATTGATGGCAACTATGCATTTTTTTAGCCCTAAAGTCATATTTTTGCGTCTCTGTTACTCAGTAAATAATTCTAAATCACTTCGAACGAAATTCATCCTTTAAACATGACTTCCGTGTATAACTTGCAGTTGATCTATTATAGGCAACAATGCATTTGTTTAGCCTTATAGTCATGTTACTGAGTCTCTTCTAGTCATTAAATCATTCTAAATTAATTCGGGCGAATTTTATTTTCGCCCTTCAAAAATTATTTTCTTACATAACTTGCAATTAATCTACTGAATACAACAATGCATTATTTTACCATTAAAAAGCATATCACTCAGTCTTTTCAATCATTAAATTGTTTGAAGGCACTTCGAACCAATTCTCTTTTTGCATTTAAAACGCGACTTTCATGCATAACTTGCAATTGATATATTGATGGCAACTATGCATTTTTTTAGCCTTAAAGTCATATTATTGCGTCTCTTTTAGTCAGTAAATAATTCTAAATCACTTCGAAGGAAATTCGGCCTCTAAACATGACTTTCGTGCATAACTTGCATTTGATCTATTGAAGGCAACAATGCATTTGTTTAGCCTTAAAGTCATGTGACTGAGTCTCTTCTAGTCATTAAATCATTCTAAATTAATTCGAACGAATTCTATTTTCGCCCTTCGAACATTATTTTCTTACATAACTTGCAATTAATCTACTGAATACAACAATGCATTATTTTACCATTAAAAAGCATATCACTCAGTCTTTTCAATCATTAAATTGTTTGAAGGCACTTCGAACCAATTCTATTTTTGTTTTTAAAAAATGACTTTCATGCATAACTTGCACTTGATCTATTGATGGCAACTATGCATTTTTTTAGCCTTAAAGTCATATTTTTGCGTCTCTTTTAGTCAGTAAATCATTCTAAATCACTTCGATCGGAATTCAGACTTTAAACATGACTTTTGTACATAACTTGCAGTTCATCTATTGAAGGCAACAATGAATTTGTTTAGCCTTAAAGTCATGTCACTGAGTCTCTTCTAGTCATTAAATCATTCTAAATTAATTCGAACGAATTCTATTTTCGCCCTTCGAACATTATTTTCTCACAAAACTTGCAATTAATCTACTGAATACAACAATGCATTATTTTAGCACTAAAAAGCATATCACTCAGTGTTTTCAATCATTACATTGTTTGAAGGCACTCCGAACCAATTTTCTTTTTGCATTTAAAACGCGACATTCATGCATAACTTGCAATTGATCTATTGATGGCAACTATGCATTTTTTAGCCTTAAAGTCATATTTTTGCGTCTCTTTTAGTCAGTAAATCATTTTAAATCACTTCGTATGAAATTCGGCATTTAAACATGACTTTCATGCATAACTTGCAGTTGATCTATTATAGGCAACAATGCATTTGTTTAGCCTTAAAGTCATGTTACTGAGTCTCTTCTAGTCATTAAATCATTCTAAATTAATTCGAATGAATTCTATTTTCGCCCTTCAAACATTATTTTCTTATATAACTTGTAATTAATCTACTAAAGACAACAATGCATTATTTTAGTATTAAAAAGCATATCACTCAGTGTTTTCATTCATTAAATTGTTTGAAGGCACTTCGAACCAATTCTCTTTTTGTATTTAAACGCGACTTTCATGCATAACTTGCAATTGATATATTGATGGCAACTATGCATTTTTTAGCCTTAAAGTCATATTATTGCGTCTCTTCTAGTCATTAAATCATTCTAAATCACTTCGATCAGAATTCGGACTTTAAACATGACTTTTGTGCATAACTTGCAGTCGATCTATTGAAGGCAACAATGCATTTGTTTAGCCTTAAAGTCATGTGACTGAGTCTCTTCTAGTCATTAAATCATTCTTAATTAATTTGAATGAATTCTATTTTTGCCCTTCATAAATTATTTTCTTACATAACTTGTAATTAATCTATTGAAGACAATAATGCATTATTTTAGCATTAAAAAGCATATCACTGAGTGTTTTCATTCATTAAATTGTTTGAAGGCACTTCGAACCAATTCTCTTTTTGCATTTAAAACGTGACTTTCATGCATAACTTGCAATTGATCTATTGATGGCAACTATGCATTTTTTAGGCATAAAGTCACAGTTTTGCGTCTCTTTTAGTCAGTAAATCATTCTGAATCACTTCGTATGAAATTCGGCATTTAAACAAAACATTCGTGCATAACTTGCAATTGATCTATTATAGGCAACAATGCATTTGTTTAGCCTTAAAGTCATGTCACTGAGTCTCTTCTAGTCATGAAATAGTTCTAAATTAATTCGAACGAATTCTATTTTCGCCCTTCGAAAATTATTTTCTTACATAACTTGCAATTAATCTACTGAATACAACAATGCATTATTTTAGCATTTAAAAGCGTATCACTTAGTCTTTTCAATCATTAAATTGTTTGAAGGCATTTCGAACCAATTCTATTTTTGTTTTTAAAACACGACTTTCATGCATAACTTGCACTTGATCTATTGATGGCAACAATGCATTTTTTTAGCCTTAAAGTCATATTTTTGCGTCTCTTTTACTCAGTAAATAATTCTAAATCACTTCAAACGAAATTCGTCCTTTAAACATGACTTCGGTGCATAACTTGAAGTTGATCTATTATAGGCAACAATGCATTTGTTTAGCCTTAAAGTTATGTCACTGAGTCTCTTCTAGTCATTAAATCATTCTAAATTAACTCGAGTGAATTCTATTTTCGCCCTTCAAACATTATTTTCTTACATAACTTGTAATTAATCTACTAAAGACAACAATGCATTATTTTAGCATTAAAAAGCATATCACTCAGTGTTTTCATTCATTAAATTGTTTGAAGGCACTTCGAACCAATTCTCTTTTTGCATTTAAACGCGACTTTCATGCATAACTTGCAATTGATATATTGATGGCAACTATGCATTTTTTTAGCCTTAAAGTCATATTATTGCGTCTCTTTTAGTCAGTAAATAATTCTAAATCACTTCGAACGAAATTCGGCCTTTAAACATGACTTTCGTGCATAACTTGCATTTGATCTACTGAAGGCAACAATGCATTTGTTTAGCCTTAAAGTCATGTGACTGAGTCTCTTCTAGTCATTAAATCATTCTAAATTAATTCGAATGAATTCTATTTTTGCCCTTCAAATATTATTTTCTTACATAACTTGTAATTAATCTACTAAAGACAACAACGCATTATTTTAGCATTAAAAAGCATATCACTCAGTCTTTTCAATCATTAAATCGTTTGAAGGCATTTCGAACCAATTCTATTTTTGTTTTTCAAACGCGACTTTCATGCATAACTTGCAATTGATATATTGATGGCAACTATGCATTTTTTAGCCATAAAGTCATATTTTTGCGTCTCTTTTACTCAGTAAATAATTCTAAATCACTTCGAACGAAATTCGGCCTTTAAACATGACTTTCGTGCATAACTGGCATTTGATCTACTGAAGGCAACAATGCATTTGTTTAGCCTTAAAGTCATGTGACTGAGTCTCTTCTAGTCATTAAATCATTCTAAATTAATTCGAATGAATTCTATTTTTGCCCTTCAAATATTATTTTCTTACATAACTTGTAATTAATCTACTAAAGACAACAACGCATTATTTTAGCATTAAAAAGCATATCACTCAGTGTTTTCATTCATTAAATTGTTTGAAGGCACTTCGAACCAATTCTCTTTTTGCATTTAAAACGCGACTTTCATGCATAACTTGCAATTTATATATTGATGGCAACTATGCATTTTCTTAGCCTTAAAGTCATATTATTGCGTCTCTTTTAGTCATTAAATCATTCTGAATCACTTCGAACGAAATTCGGACTTTAAACATGACTTTCGTGCATAACTTGCAGTTGATCTATTGAAGGCAACAATGCATTTGTTTAGCCTTAAAGTCATGTCACTGAGTCTCTTCTAGTCATTAAATCATTCTAAATTAATTCGAGCGAATTTTATTTTCGCCCTTCAAAAATTATTTTCTTACATAACTTGCAATTAATCTACTCAATACAACAATGCATTATTTTAGCATTAAAAAGTGTATCACTGAGTCTTTTCATTCATTAAATTGTTTGAAGGCACTTCGAACCAATCCTATTTTTGTTTTTAAAACACGACTTTCATGCATAACTTGCACTTGATCTATTGATGGCAACTATGCATTTTGTTTAGCCTTAAAGTCATATTTTTGTGTCTCTTTTAGTCAGTAAATAATTCTGAATCACTTCGAATGAAATTCGTCCTTTAAACATGACTTCCGTGCATAACTTGCAGTTGATCTATTATAGGCAACAATGCATTTGTTTAGCCTTAAAGTCATGTCACTGAGTCTCTTCTAGTCATTAAATCATTCTAAATTAAATTGAATGAATTCTATTTTCGCCCTTCGAACATTATTTTCTTACATAACTTGTAATTAATCTACTGAATACAACAATGCATTATTTTTGATTAAAAAGCATATCACTTAGTGTTTTCAATCATTACATTGTTTGAAGGCACTTCGAACCAATTCTCTTTTTGCATTTAAAACGCGACTTTCATGCATAACTTGCAATTGATCTATTGATGGCAACTATGCATTTTTTAGCCTTAAAGTCATATTTTTGCGTCTCTTTTAGTCAGTAAATCATTCTAAATCACTTCGTATGAAATTCGGCATTTAAACATGACTTTCATGCATAACTTGCAGTTGATCTATTATAGGCAACAATGCATTTGTTTAGCCTTAAAGTCATGTTACCGAGTCTCTTCTAGTCATTAAATCATTCTAAATTAATTCTAGCGAATTTTATTTTCGCCCTTCAAAAATTATTTTCTTACATAACTTGCAATTAATCTACTCAATACAACAATGCATTATTTTAGCATTAAAAAGCATATCACTCATTCTTTTCAATCATTATATTGTTTGAAGGCAATTCGAACCAATTCTGTGTTTGTATTTAAAACACGACTTTCCTGCATAACTTGCACTTAATCTATTGAAGGCAACTATTCATTTTTTAGCCTTAAAGTCATATTATTGCGTCTCTTTTAGTCATTAAGTCATTCTAAATCACTTCGAACGAAATTCGGACTTTAAACATGACTTTCGTGCATAACTTGCAGTTGATCTATTGAAGGCAACAATGCAGTTGTTTAGCCTTAAAGTCATGTCACTGAGTCTCTTTTAGTCATTAAATCATTCTAAATTAATTCGAATGAATTCTATTTTTGCCCTTCAAACATTATTTTCTTACATAACTTGTAATTAATCTATTGAAGACAACAATGCGTTATTTTACCATTAAAAAGCATATCACTCAGTGTTTTCATTCATTAAATTGTTTGAAGGCACTTCGAACTAATTCTCTTTTTGCATTTAACACGCGACGTTCATGCATAACTTACAATTGATCTATTGATGGCACCTATGCATTTTTTAGCCATAAAGTCATAGTTTTGCGTCTCATTTAGCCAATAAATCATTCTAAATCACTTCGTATGAAATTCGGCATTTAAACAAAACTTTCGTGCATAACTTGCAATTGATCTATTATAGGCAACAATGCATTTGTTTAGCCTTAAAGTCATGTCACTGAGTCTCTTCTAGTCATTAAATAATTCTAAATTAATTCGAACGAATTCTATTTTCGCCCTTCGAACATTATTTTCTTACATAACTTGCAATTAATCTACTGAGTACAACAATGCATTATTTTAGCATTTAAAAGCATATTACTCAGTGTTTTAAATCATTAAATTGTTTGAAGGCACTTCGAACCAATTCTATTTTTGTTTTTTAAACACGACTTTCATGCAGAACTTGCACTTAATCTATTGAAGGCAACTATTCATTTTTTATCCTTAAAGTCATATTATTGCGTCTCTTTTAGTCATTAAATCATTCTAAATCACTTCGAACGAAATTCGGCCTTTAAACATGACTTTCGTGCATAACTTGCATTTGATCTTTTGAAGGCAACAATGCATTTGTTTAGCCTTAAAGTCATGTCACTGAGTCTCTTCTAGTCATTAAATCATTCTAAATTAATTCGAACGAATTCTATTTTCGCCCTTCGAACATTATTTTCTTACATAACTTGCAATTAATCTACTGAAGACAACAATGCATTATTTTAGCATTAAAAAGCATATCACTCAGTCTTTTCAATCATTACATTGTTTGAAGGCACTTCGAACCAATTCTATTTTTGTTTTTAAAACACGACTTTCATGCATAACTTGCACTTGATCTATTGATGGCAACTATGCATTTTTTTAGCCTTAAAGTCATATTTTTGCGTCTCTTTTAGTCAGTAAATAATTCTAAATCACTTCGAACAAAATTCATCCTTTAAACATGACTTCCGTGCATAACTTGCAGTTGATCTATTATAGGCAACAATGCATTTGTTTAGCCTTAAAGTCATGTCACTGAGTCTCTTCTAGTCATTAAATCATTCTAAATTAATTTGAATGAGTTCTATTTTCGCCCTTCAAACATCATTTTCTTACATAACTTGTAATTAATCTACTAAAGACAACAATGCATTATTTTAGCATTAAAAAGCATATCACTCAGTGTTTTCATTCATTAAATTGTTTGGAGGCACTTCGAACCAATTTTCTTTTTGCATTTAAAACGCGACTTTCATGCATAACTTGCAATTGATATATTGATGGCAACTATGCATTTTTTTTAGCCTTAAAGTCATATTATTGCGTCTCTTTTAGTCAGTAAGTAATTCTAAATCACTTCGAACGAAATTCGTCCTTTAAACATGAGTTCCGTGCATAACTTGCAGTTGATCTATTATAGGCAACAATGCATTTGTTTAACCTTAAAGTCATGTCACTGAGTCCCTTCTAGTCATTAAATCATTCTAAATTAATTCGAATGAATTCTATTTTCGCCCTTCAAACATCATTTTCTTACATAACTTGTAATTAATCTACTAAAGACAACAATGCATTATTTTAGCATTAAAAAGCATATCACTCAGTGTTTTCATTCATTAAATTGTTTGGAGGCACTTCGAACCAATTCTCTTTTTGCATTTAAAACGCGACTTTCATGCATAACTTGCAATTGATATATTGATGGCAACTATGCCCTTTTGAGCCATAAAGTCATAATTTTGTGTCTCTATTAGTCAGTAAATCATTCTAAATCACTTCGTATGAAATTCGGCATTTAAACATGACTTTCGTGCATAACTTGCAATTGATCTATTATAGGCAACAATGCATTTGTTAAGCCTTATAGTCATGTTACTGAGTCTCTTCTAGTCATTAAATCATTCTGAATTAATTCGAGCGAATTTTATTTTCGCCCTTCAAAAATTATTTTTTTACATAACTTGCAATTAATCTACTGAATACAACAATGCATTATTTTAGCATTAAAAAGCATATCACTTAGTGTTTTCAATCATTAAATTGTTTGAAGGCACTTCGAACCAATTCTCTTTTTGCATTTAAAACGCAACTTTCATGCATAACTTGCAATTGATATATTGGTGGCATCTATGCATTTTTTTAGCCTTAAAGTCATATTATTGCGTCTCTTTTAGTCAGTAAATAATTCTAAATCACTTTGAACGAAATTCGGCCTTTAAACATGATTTTCGTGCATAACTTGCATTTGATCTATTGAAGGCAACAATGCATTTGTTTAGCCTTAAAGTCAAGTGACTGAGTCTCTTCTAGTCATTAAATCATTCTAAATTAATTTGAATGAGTTCTATTTTCGCCCTTCAAACATCATTTTCTTACATAACTTGTAATTAATCTATTGAAGACAACAATGCATTATTTTAGCATTAAAAAGCATATCACTCAGTGTTTTCATTCATTAAATTGTTTGAAGGCACTTCGAACCAATTCTCCTTTTGCATTTAAAATGCGACTTTCATGCATAACTTGCGATTGATCTATTGATGGCAACTATGCATTTTTTAGCCATAAAGTCATAGTTTTGCGTCTCTTTTAGTCAGTAAATCATTCTAAATCACTTCGATCAGAATTCGGACTTTAAACATGACTTTTGTACATAACTTGCAGTTGATCTATTGAAGGCAACAATGCATTTGTTTAGCCTTAAAGTCATATCACTGAGTCTCTTCTAGTCATTAAATAATTCTAAATTAATTCGAACGAATTCTATTTTCGCCCTTCGAACATTATTTTCTTACATAACTTGCAATTAATCTACTTAATACAACAATGCATTATTTTAGCATTTAAAACCAAATCACTCAGTCTTTTCAATCATTAAATCGTTTGAAGGCATTTCGAACCAATTCTATTTTTGTTTTTCAAACGCGACTTTCATTCATAACTTGCAATTGATATATTGATGGCAACTATGCATTTTTTAGCCATAAAGTCATATTTTTGCGTCTCTTTTACTCAGTAAATAATTCTAAATCACTTCGAACGAAATTCGTCCTTTAAACATGACTTCCTTGCATAACTTTCAGTTGATCTAGTATAGGCAACAATGCATTTGTTTAGCCTTAAGGTTATGTGACTGAGTCTCTTCTAGTCATTAAATCATTCTAAATTAATTCGAATGAATTCTATTTTCGCCCTTCAAACATTATTTTCTTACATAACTTGTAATTAATCTACCAATGACAACAATGCATTATTTTAGCATTAAAAAGCATATCACTCAGTGTTTTCATTCATTAAATTGTTTGAAGGCACTTCGAACCAATTCTCTTTTTGCATTTAAAACGCGACTTTCATGCATAACTTGGAATTGATATATTGATGGCAACTATGCATTTTTTTAGCCTGAAAGTCATATTATTGCGTCTCTTTTAGTCAGTAAATAATTCTAAATCACTTCGAACGAAATTCGGCCTTTAAACATGACTTTCGTGCATAACTTGCATTTGATCTATTGAAGGCAACAATGCATTTGTTTAGCCTTAAAGTCAAGTGACAGAGTCTCTTCCAGTCATTAAATCATTCTAAATTAATTCGAATGAATTCTATTTTTGCCCTTCAAACATTATTTTCTTACATAACTTGTAATTAATCTATTGAAGACAACAATGCATTATTTTTGCATTAAAAAGCATATCACTCAGTGTTTTCATTCGTCAAATTGTTTGAAGGCACTTCGAACCAATTCTATTTTTGTTTTTAAAACACGACTTTCATGCATAACTTGCACTTGATCTATTGATGGCAACTATGCATTTTTTAGCCTTAAAGTCATATTTTTGCGTCTCTTTTAGTCAGTAAGTAATTCTAAATCACTTCGAACGAAATTCGTCCTTTAAACATGACTTCCGTGCATAACTTGCAGTTGATCTATTATAGGCAACAATGCATTTGTTTAGCCTTAAAGTCATGTCACTGAGTCTCTTCTAGTCATTAAATCATTCTAAATTAATTCGAATGAATTCTATTTTCGCCCTTCAAACATTATTTTCTTACATAACTTGTAATTAATCTACTAAAGACAACAATGCATTATTTTAGCATTAAAAAGCATATCACTCAGTCTTTTCATTCATTAAATTGTTTGAAGGCACTTCGAACCAATTCTCTTTTCGCATTTAAAACGCAACTTTCATTCATAACTTGCAATTGATATATTGATGGCATCTATGCATTTTTTTAGCCTTAAAGTCATATTATTGCGTCTCTTTTAGTCAGTAAATAATTCTAAATCACTTTGATCGAAATTCGGCCTTTAAACATGATTTTCGTGCATAACTTGCATTTGATCTATTGAAGGCAACAATGCATTTGTTTCGCCTTAAAGTCATGTGACTGAGTCTCTTCTAGTCATTAAATCATTCTAAATTAATTCGAATGAATTCTATTTTTGCCCTTCAAACATTATTTTCTTACATAACTTGTAATTAATCTATTGAAGACAACAATGCATTATTTTAGCATTAAAAAGCATATCACTCAGTGTTTTCATTCATTAAATTATTTGAAGGCACTTCGAACCAATTCTCTTTTTGCATTTAAAATGCGACTTTCATGCATAACTTGCAATTGATCTATTGATGGCAACTATGCATTTTTTAGCCATAAAGTCATAGTTTTGCGTCTCTTTTAGTCAGTAAATCATTCTAAATCACTTCGATCAGAATTCGGACTTTAAACATGACTTTTGTACATAACTTGCAGTTGATCTATTGAAGGCAACAATGCATTTGTTTAGCCTTAAAGTCATATCACTGAGTCTCTTCTAGTCATTAAATAATTCTAAATTAATTCGAACGAATTCTATTTTCGCCCTTCGAACATTATTTTCTTACATTACTTGCAATTAATCTACTGAAGACAACAATGCATTATTTTAGCATTAAAAAGCATATCACTCAGTCTTTTCAATCATTACATTCTTTGAAGGCACTTCGAACCAATTCTATTTTTGTTTTTAAAACACGACTTTCATGCACAACTTGCACTTGATCTATTGATAGCAACTATGCATTTTTTTAGCCTTAAAGTCATATTTTTGCGTCTCTTTTAGTCAGTAAGTAATTCTAAAGCACTTCGAACGAAATTCGTCCTTTAAACATGACTTCCGTGCATAACTTGCAGTTGATCTATTATAGGCAACAATGCATTCGTTTAGCTGTAAAGTCATATCACTGAGTCCCTTCTAGTCATTAAATCATTCTAAATTAATTCGAATGAATTCTATTTTCGCCCTTCAAACATTATTTTCTTACATAACTTGTAATTAATCTACTAAAGACAACAATGCATTATTTTAGCATTAAAAAGCATATCACTTAGTGTTTTCAATCATTAAATTGTTTGAAGGCAATTCGAACCAATTCTATTTTTGTTTTTAAAACGCGACTTTCATGCATAACTTGCAATTGATATATTGATGGCAACTATGCATTTTTTAGCCATAAAGTCATAATTTTGCATCTCTATTAGTCAGTAAATCATTCTAAATCACTTCGTATGAAATTCGGCATTTAAACATGACTTTCGTGCATAACTTGCAGTTGATCTATTATAGGCAACAATGCATTTGTTTATCCTTAAAGTCATGTCACTGTGTCTCTTCTAGTCATTAAATCATTCTAAATTAATTCGAACGAATTCTATTTTCGCCCTTCAAACATTATTTTCTTACATAACTTGTAATTAATCTACTGAATACAACAATGCATTATTTTAGCATTAAAAAGCATATCACTCAGTCTTTTCAATCATTAAATTGTTTGAAGGCACTTCGAACCAATTCTATTTTTCTTTTGAAAACACGACTTTCATGCATAACTTGCACTTGATCTATTGATGGCAACTATGCATTTTGTAAGCCTTAAAGTCATATTTTTGCGTCTCTTTTAGTCAGAAAATAATTCTAAATCACTTCTAACGAAATTCGTCCTTTAAACATGACTTTCGTGCATAACTTGCAGTTAATCTATTATAGGCAACAATGCATTTGTTTAGCCTTAAAGTCATGTTACTGAGTCTCTTCTAGTCATTAAATCATTCTAAATTAATTCGAGCGAATTTTATTTTCGCCCTTCAAAAATTATTTTCTTACATAACTTGCAATTAATCTACTGAATACAACAATGCATTATTTTAGCATTAAAAAGCATATCACTTAGTGTTTTCAATCATTAAATTGTTTGAAGGCAATTCGAACCAATTCTATTTTTGTTTTTAAAACGCGACTTTCATGCATAACTTGCAATTGATATATTGATGGCAACTATGCATTTTTTAGCCATAAAGTCATAATTTTGCGTCTCTATTAGTCAGTAAATCATTCTAAATCACTTCGTATGGAATTCGGCATTTAAGCATGACTTTCGTGCATAACTTGCAGTTGATCTATTATAGGCAACAATGCATTTGTTTATCCTTAAAGTCATGTCACTGAGTCTCTTCTAGTCATTAAATCATTCTAAATTAATTCGAACGAATTCTATTTTCGCCCTTCAAACATTATTTTCTTACATAACTTGTAATTAATCTACTGAATACAACAATGCATTATTTTAGCATTAAAAAGCATATCACTCAGTCTTTTGAATCATTAAATTGTTTGAAGGCACTTCGAACGAATTCTATTTTTGCTTTTAAAACACGACTTTCATGCATAACTTGCACTTGATCTACTGAAGGCAACTATTCATTTTTTAGCTTTAAAGTCATATCATTGCGTCTCTTTTAGTCAGTAAATAATTCTAAATCACTTCGAACGAAATTCGGCCTTTAAACAAGACTTTCGTGCATAACTTGCATTTGATCTTTTGAAGGCAACAATGCATTTGTTTAGCCTTAAAGTCATGTCACTGAGTCTCTTCTAGTCATTAAATCATTCTAAATTAATTCGAATGAATTCTATTTTTGCCCTTCAAACATTATTTTCTTACATAACTTGTGATTAATCTACCAAAGACAACAATGCATTATTTTAGCATTAAAAAGCATATCACTCAGTCTTTTCAATCATTAAATTGTTTGAAGGCACTTCGAACCAATTCTATTTTTGTTTTTAAAACACGACTTTCATGCATAACTTGCACTTGATCTATTGATGGCAACCAAGCATTTTTTTAGCCTTAAAGTCATATTTTTGCATCTCTTTTAGTCAGAAAATAATTCTAAATCACTTCGAACGAAATTCGTCCTTTAAACATGACTTCCGTGCATAACTTGCAGTTAATCTATTATAGGCAACAATGCATTTGTTTAGCCTTAAAGTCATGTCACTGAGTCTCTTCTAGTCATTAAATTATTCTAAATTAATTCGAATGAATTCTATTTTCGCCCTTCAAACATTATTTTCTAACATAACTTGTAATTAATCTACTAAAGACAACAATGCATTATTTTAGCATTAAAAAGCATATCACTCAGTGTTTTCATTCATTAAATTGTTTGAAGGCACTTCGAACCAATTCTATTTTTGTTTTTAAAACGCGAATTTCATGTATAACTTGCAATTGATATATTGATGGCAACTATGCATTTTTTAGCCATAAAGTCATAATTTTGCGTCTCTATTAGTCAGTAAATCATTGTAAATCACTTCGTATGAAATTCAGTATTTAAACATGACTTTCGTGCATAACTTGCAGTTGATCTATTATAGGCAACAATGCATTTGTTTATCCTTAAAGTCATGTCACTGAGTCTCTTCTAGTCATTAAATCATTCTAAATTAATTCGAATGAATTCTATTTTCGCCCTTCAAACATTATTTTCTTCCATAACTTGTAATTAATCTACTGAATAAAACAATGCATTATTTTAGCATTAAAAAGCATATCACTCAGTCTTTTCAATCATTAAATTGTTTGAAGGCACTTCGAACCAATTCTATTTTTGTTTTTAAAACACGACTTTCATGCATAACTTGCACTTGAGCTATTGAAGGCAACTATTCATTTTTTAGCCGTAAAGTCATATTATTGCGTCTCTTTTTGTCATTAAATCATTCTAAATCACTTCGAACGAAATTCGGCCTTTAAACATGACTTTCGTGCATAACTTGCAATTGATCTATTATAGGCAACAATGCATTTGTTTAGCCTTAAAGTCATGTTACTGAGTCTCTTCTAGTCATTAAAGCATTCTAAATTAATTCAAGCGAATTTTATTTTCGCCCTTCAAAAATTATTTTCTTACATAACTTGCAATTAATCTACTGAATACAACAATGCATTATTTTACCATTAAAAAGCATATCACTCAATCTTTTCAATCATTAAATTGTTTGAAGGCACTTCGAACCAATTCTATTTTTGTTTTTAAAACACGACTTTCATGCACAAGTTGCACTTGATCTATTCATGGCAACTATGCATTTTTTTAGCCTTAAAGTGATATTTTTGCGTCTCTTTTAGTCAGTAAATCATTCTGAGTCACTTCGTATGAAATTCGGCATTTAAACATGACTTTCGTGCATAACTTGCAATTGATCTATTATAGGCAACAATGCATTTGTTTAGCCTTAAAGTCATGTCACTGTGTCTCTTCTAGTCATTAAATCATTCTAAATTAATTCGAACGAATTCTATTTTCGCCCTTCGAACATTATTTTCTTACATAACTTGCAATTAATCTACTGAATACAACAATGCATTATTTTAGCATTAAAAAGCATATCACTCAGTCTTTTCAATCATTAAATTGTTTGAAGGCACTTCGAACCAATTCTATTTTGGTTTTTAAAACACGACTTTCATGCATAACTTGCACTTGATCTATTGATGGCAACTATGCATTTTGTAAGCCTTAAAGTCATATTTTTGCATCTCTTTTAGCCAGAAAATAATTCTAAATCACTTCTAACGAAATTCATCCTTTAAACATGACTTCCGTGCATAACTTGCAGTTAATCTATTATAGGCAACAATGCATTTGTTTAGCCTTAAAGTCATGTTACTGAGTCTCTTCTAGTCATTAATCATTCTAAATTAATTCGAGCGAATTTTATTTTCGCCCTTCAAAAATTATTTTCTTACATAACTTGCAATTAATCTACTGAATACAACAATGCATTATTTTAGCATTAAAAAGCATATCACTAAGTGTTTTCAATCATTCAATTGTTTGAAGGCAATTCGAAGCAATTCTATTTTTGTTTTTAAAACGCGACTTTCATGCATAACTTGCAATTGATATATTGATGGCAACTATGCATTTTTTAGCCATAAAGTTATAATTTTGCGTCTCTATTAGTCAGTAAATCATTCTAAATCACTTCGTATGAAATTCGGCATTTAAACATGACTTTCGTGCATAACTTGCAGTTGATCTATTATAGGCAACAATGCATTTGTTTATCCTTAAAGTCATGTCACTGAGTCTCTTCTAGTCATTAAATCATTCTAAATTAATTCGAACGAATTCTATTTTCGCCCTTCAAACATTATTTTCTTACATAACTTGTAATTAATCTACTGAATACAACAATGCATTATTTTAGCATTAAAAAGCATATCACTCAGTCTTTTCAATCATTAAATTGTTTGAAGGCACTTCGAACGAATTCTATTTTTGTTTTTAAAACACGACTTTCATGCATAACTTGCCCTTGATCTACTGAAGGGCAACTATTCATTTTTTAGCCTTAAAGTCATATTATTGCGTCTCTTTTAGTCAGTAAATAATTCTAAATCACTTCGAACGAAATTCGGCCTTTAAACATGACTTTCGTGCATAACTTGCATTTGATCTTTTGAAGGCAACAATGCATTTGTTTAGCCTTAAAGTCATGTCACTGAGTCTCTTCTAGTCATTAAATCATTCTAAATTAATTCGAATGAATTCTATTTTTGCCCTTCAAACATTATTTTCTTATATAACTTGTGATTAACCTACCAAAGACAACAATGCAGTATTTTAGCATTAAAAAGCATATCACTCAGTCTTTTCAATCATTAAATTGTTTGAAGGCACTTCGAACAAATTCTATTTTTGTTTTTAAAACACGACTTTCATGCATAACTTGCACTTGATCTATTGATGGCAACTATGCATTTTTTTAGCCTTATAGTCATATTTTTGCCTCTCTTTTAGTCAGAAAATAATTCTAAATCACTTCGAACGAAATTCGTCCTTTAAACATGACTTCCGTGCATAACTTGCAGTTAATCTATTATAGGCAACAATGCATTTGTTTAGCCTTAAAGTCATGTCACTGAGTCTCTTCTAGTCATTAAATTATTCTAAATTAATTCGAATGAATTCTATTTTCGCCCTTCAAACATTATTTTCTTACATAACTTGTAATTAATCTACTAAAGACAACAATGCATTATTTTAGCATTAAAAAGCATATCACTCAGTGTTTTCATTCATTAAATTGTTTGAAGGCACTTCGAACCAATTCTATTTTTGTTTTTAAAACGCGACTTTCATGCATAACTTGCAATTGATATATTGATGGCAACTATGCATTTTTTAGCCATAAAGTCATAATTTTGCGTCTCTATTAGTCAGTAAATCATTCTAAATCACTTCGTATGAAATTCGGTATTTAAACATGACTTTCGTGCATAACTTGCAGTTGATCTATTATAGGCAACAATGCATTTGTTTATCCTTAAAGTCATGTCACTGAGTCTCTTCTAGTCATTAAATCATTCTAAATTAATTCGAATGAATTCTATTTTCGCCCTTCAAACATTATTTTCTTCCATAACTTGTAATTAATCTACTGAATAAAACAATGCATTATTTTAGCATTAAAAAGCATATCACTCAGTCTTTTCAATCATTAAATTGTTTGAAGGCACTTCGAACCAATTCTATTTTTGTTTTTAAAACACGACTTTCATGCATAACTTGCACTTGAGCTATTGAAGGCAACTATTCATTTTTTAGCCGTAAAGTCATATTATTGCGTCTCTTTTTGTCATTAAATCATTCTAAATCACTTCGAACGAAATTCGGCCTTTAAACATAACTTTCGTGCATAACTTGCAGTTGATCTATTATAGGCAACAATGCATTTGTTTAGCCTTAAAGTCATGTTACTGAGTCTCTTCTAGTCATTAAAGCATTCTAAATTAATTCAAGCGAATTTTATTTTCGCCCTTCAAAAATTATTTTCTTACATAACTTGCAATTAATCTACTGAATACAACAATGCATTATTTTACCATTAAAAAGCATATCACTCAATCTTTTCAATCATTAAATTGTTTGAAGGCACTTCGAACCAATTCTATTTTTGTTTTTAAAACACGACTTTCATGCATAAGTTGCACTTGATCTATTCATGGCAACTATGCATTTTTTTAGCCTTAAAGTCATATTTCTGCGTCTCTTTTAGTCAGTAAATCATTCTGAGTCACTTCTTATGAAATTCGGCATTTAAACATGACTTTCGTGCATAACTTGCAATTGATCTATTATAGGCAACAGTGCATTTGTTTAGCCTTAAAGTCATGTCACTAAGTCTCTTCTAGTCATTAAATCATTCTAAATTAATTCGAACGAATTCTATTTTGGCCCTTCGAACATTATTTTCTTACATAACTTGCAATTAATCTACTGAATACAACAATGCATTATTTTAGCATTAAAAAACATATCACTCAGTCTTTTCAATCATTAAATTGTTTGAAGGCACTTCGAACCAATTCTCTTTTTGCATTTAAAACGCGACTTTCATGCATAACTTGCAATTGATCTATTGATGGCAACGATGCATTTTTTAGCCTTAAAGTCATATTTTTGCGTCTCTTTTAGTCAGTAAATCATTCTAAATCACTTCGTATGAAATTCGGCATTTAAACATGACTTTCATGCATAACTTGCAGTTGATCTATTATAGGCAACAATGCATTTGTTTAGCCTTAAAGTCATGTTACTGAGTCTCTTCTAGTTATTAAATCATTCTAAATTAATTCGAGCGAATTTTATTTTCGCCCTTCAAAAATTATTTTCTTACATAACTTGCAATTAATCTACTGAATACAACAATGCATTATTTTAGCATTAAAAAGCATATCACTCAGTCTTTTCAATCATTAAATTGTTTGAAGGCACTTCGAACCAATTCTATTTTTGTTTTTAAAACACGGCTTTCATGCATAACTTGCACTTGATCTATTGAAGGCAACTATTCATTTTTTAGCCATAAAGTCATATTATTGCGTCTCTTTTTGTCATTAAATCATTCTAAATCACTACGAACGAAATTCGGCCTTTAAACATGACTTTCATGCATAACTTGCAATTGATCTATTATAGGCAACAATGCATTTGTTTAGCCTTAAAGTCATGTTACTGAGTCTCTTCTAGTCATTAAATCATTCTAAATTAATTCGAACGAATTCTATTTTCGCCCTTCGAACATTATTTTCTTACATAACTTGCAATTAATCTACTGAATACAACAATGCATTATTTTAGCATTAAAAAACATATCAGTCAGTCTTTTCAATCATTAAATTGTTTGAAGGTACTTCGAACCAATTCTCTTTTTGCATTTAAAACACGACTTTCATGCATAACTTGCACTGTATCTACGGAAGGCAACTATTCATTTTTTAGCCTTAAAGTCATATTATTGCGTCTCTTTTAGTCAGTAAATAATTCTAAATCACTTCGAACGAAATTCGGCCTTTAAACATGACTTTCGTGCATAACTTGCATTTGATCTTTTGAAGGCAACAATGCATTTGTTTAGCCTTAAAGTCATGTCACTGAGTCTCTTCTAGTCATTAAATCATTCTAAATTAATTCGAATGAATTCTATTTTTGCACTTCAAACATTATTTTCTTACATAACTTGTGATTAATCTACTGAATAAAACAATGCATTATTTTAGCATTAAAAAGCATATCACTCAGTGTTTTCAATCATTACATTGTTTGAAGGCACTTCGAACCAATTCTCTTTTTGCATTTAAAACGCGACTTTCATGCATAACTTGCAATTGATCTATTGATGGCAACTATGCATTTTTGAGCCTTAAAGTCATATTTTTGCATCTCTTTTAGTCAGTAAATCATTTTAAATCACTTCGTATGAAATTCGGCATTTAAACATGACTTTCATGCATAACTTGCAATTGATCTATTATAGGCAACAATGCATTTGTTTAGCCTTAAAGTCATGTCACTGAGTCTCTTCTAGTCATTAAATCATTCCAAATTAATTCGAACGAATTCTACTTTCGCCCTTCGAAAATTATTTTCTTACATAACTTGTGATTAATCTACTGAATACAACAATGCATTATTTTAGCATTTAAGAGCATATCACTCAGTCTTTTCAATAATTAAATTGTTTGATGGCACTTCGAACCAATTCTATTTTTGTTTCTAAAACGCGACTTTCATGCATAACTTGCATTTGATCTTTTGAAGGCAACAATGCATTTGTTTAGCCTTAAAGTCATGTCACTGAGTCTCTTCTAGTCATTAAATCATTCTAAATTAATACGAATGAATTCTATTTTTTCCCTTCAAAGATTATTTTCTTACATAACTTGTGATTAATCTACTGAATACAACAATGCATTATTTTAGCATTTAAAAGCATATCACTCAGTGTTTTCAATCATTACATTGTTTGAAGGCACTTCGATCCAATTCTCTTTTTGCATTTAAAACGCGACTTTCATGCATAACTTGCAATTGATCTATTGATGGCAACTATGCATTTTTGAGCCTTAAAGTCATATTTTTGCATCTCTTTTAGTCAGTAAATCATTTTAAATCACTTCGTATGAAATTCGGCATTTAAACATGACTTTCATGCATAACTTGCAATTGATCTATTATAGGCAACAATGCATTTGTTTAGCCTTAAAGTCATGTCACTGAGTCTCTTCTAGTCATTAAATCATTCCAAATTAATTCGAACGAATTCTACTTTCGCCCTTCGAAAATTATTTTCTTACATAACTTGTGATTAATCTACTGAATACAACAATGCATTATTTTAGCATTTAAGAGCATATCACTCAGTCTTTTCAATCATTAAATTGTTTGAAGGCACTTCGAACCAATTCTATTTTTGTTTTTAAAACACGACTTTCATGCATAAGTTGCACTTGATCTATTGATGGCAACTATGCATTTTTTTAGCCTTAAAGTCATATTTTTGCGTCTCTTTTAGTCAGTAAATCGTTCTGAGTCACTTCGTATGAAATTCAGCATTTAAACATGACTTTCGTGCATAACTTGCAATTGATTTATTATAGGCAATAGTGCATTTGTTTAGCCTTAAAGTCATGTCACTGAGTCTATTCTAGTCATTAAATCATTCTAAATTAATTCGAACGAATTCTATTTTCGCCCTTCAAACATTATTTTCTTACATAACTTGCAATTAATCAACTGAATACAACAATGCGTTATTTTAGCATTTAAAAGCATATCACTCAGTCTTTTCAATCATTAAATTGTTTGAAGGCACTTCGAAGCAATTCTATTTTTGTTTTTTAAACACGACTTTCGTGCATAACTTGCACTTAATCTATTGAAGGCAACTATTCATTTTTTAGCTTTAAAGTCATATTATTGCGTCTATTTTAGTCATTAAATCATTCTAAATCACTTCGATCGGAATTCGGACTTTAAACATGACATCCATGCATAACTTGCAGTTGATCTATTATAGGCAACAATGCATTTGTTTAGCCTTAAAGTCCTGTCACTGAGCCTCTTCTAGTCATTAAATCATTCTAAATTAATTCGAATGAATTCTATTTTCGCCCTTCAATCATTATTTTCTTACATAACTTGTAATTAATCTACTGAATACAACAATGCATTATTTTAGCATTTAAAAGCATATCACTCCGTCTTTTCAATCATTAAATTGTTTGAAGGCATTTCGAACCAATTCTATTTTTGTTTTTAAAACACGACTTTCATGCATAACTTGCACTTGATCTACTGATGGCAACTATGCATTTTTTTAGCCTTAAAGTCATATTTTTGCGTCTCTTTTACTCAGTAAATAATTCTAAATCACTTCGAACGAAATTCGTCCTTTAAACATGACTTCCGTGCATAACTTGCAGTTGACCTATTATAGGCAACAATGCATTTGTTTAGCCTTAAAGTCATGTCACTGAGTCTCTTCTAGTCATTAAATCATTCTAAATTAATTCGAATGAATTCTATTTTCGCCCTTCAAACTTTATTTTCTTACATAACTTGTAATTAATCTACTAAAGACAGCAATGCATTATTTTAGCATTAAAAAGCATATCACTCAGTGTTTTCTTTTATTAAATTGTTTGAAGGCACTTCGAACCAATTCTCTTTTTGCATTTAAAACGCGACTTTCATGCATAACTTGCAATTGATATATTGATGGCAACTATGCATTTTTTTAGCCTTAAAGTCATATTATTGCGTCTCTTTTAGTTAGTAAATAATTCTAAATCACTTCGAACGAAATTCGGACTTTAAACATGACTTTCGTGCATAACTTGCAGTTTATCTATTATAGGCAACAATGCATTTGTTTAGCCTTAAAGTCATGTCACTGAGTCTCTTTTAGTCATTAAATCATTCTAAATTAATTCGAATGAATTCTATTTTTCCCCTTCAAACATTATTTTCTTACATAACTTGTAATTAATCCATTGAAGACAACAATGCATTATTTTACCATTAAAAAGCATATCACTCAGTGTTTTCATTCATTACATTGTTTGAAGGCACTTCGAACCAATTCTCTTTTTGCATTTAAAACCCGACTTTCATGCATAACTTGCAATTGATCTATTGATGGCAACTATGCATTTTTTAGCCATAAAGTCATAGTTTTGCGTCTCTTTTAGTCAGTAAATCTTTATGAATCACTTCGTATGAAATTCGGCATTTAAACAAAAGTTTCGTGCATAACTTGCAATTGATCTATTATAGGCAGCAATGCATTTGTTTAGCCTTAAAGTCATGTCACTGAGTCTCTTTTAGTCACTAAATAATTCTAAATTAATTCGAACGAATTCTATTTTCGCCCTTCGAATATTATTTTCTTACATAACTTGCAATTAATCTACTGAATACAACAATGCATTATTTTAGCATTTAAAAGCATATCACTCAGTCTTTTCAATCATTAAATTGTTTGAAGGCACTTCGAACCAATTCTATTTTTTGTTTTTAAAACATGACTTTCATGCATAACTTGCTATTGATCTATTGATGGCAACTATGCATTTTTTAGCCATAAAGTCATAGTTTTACGTCTCTTGTAGTCAGTAAATCATTCTAAATCACTTCGAACGAAATTCGTCCTTTAAACATGACTTCCGTGCATAACTTGCAGTTGATCTATTATAAGCAACAATGCATTTGTTTAGACTTAAAGTCATGTCACTGAGTCTCTTGTAGTCATTAAATCATTCTAAATTAATTCGAATGAATTCTATTTTCGCCCTTCAAACATTATTTTCTTAAATAACTTGTAATTAATCTACTAAAGACAACAATGCACTATTTTAGCATTAAAAAGCATATCACTCAGTGTTTTCATTCATTAAATTGTTTGAAGGCACTTCGAACCAATTCTCTTTTTGCATTTAAAACGCGACTTTCATGCATAACTTGCAATTGATATATTGAAGGCAACTATTCATTTTTTAGCCTTAAAGTCATAGTATTGCGTCTCTTTTAGTCAGTAAATAATTCTGAATCACTTCGAACGAAATTCGGACTTTAAACATGACTTTCGTGCATAACTTGCAGTTGATCTATTGAAGGCAACAATGCATTTGTTTAGCCTTAAAGTCATGTCACTGAGTCTCTTTTAGTCATTAAATCATTCTAAATTAATTCGAATGAATTCTATTTTTCCCCTTCAAACATTATTTTCTTACATAACATGCAATTAATCTACTGAATACAACAATGCATTATTTTACAATTAAAAAGCATATCACTCAGTGTTTTCATTCATTAAATTCTTTGAAGGCACTTCGAACTAATTCTCTTTTTGCATTTAAAACGCGACTTTCATGCATAACGTACAATTTACTTATTGATGGCAACTATGCATTTTTTAGCCATAAGGTCATAGTTTTGCGTCTCTTTTAGTCAGTAAATCATTCTAAATCACTTCGTATGAAATTCGGCATTTAAACATAACTTTCGTGCATAACTTGCAATTGATCTATTATAGGCAACAATGCATTTGTTTAGCCTTAAAGTCATGTCACTGAGTCTCTTCTAGTCATTAAATCATTCTAAATTAATTCGAACGAATTGGATTTTCGCCCTTCGAACATTATTTTCTTACATAACTTGCAATTAATCTACTGAATACAACAATGCATTATTTTAGCATTAAAAAGCATATCACTAAGTGTTTTCAATCATTACATTGTTTGAAGGCACTTCGAACCAATTCTCTTTTTGCATTTAAAACGCGACTTTCATGCATAACTTGCTATTGATCTATTGATGGCAACTATGCATTTTTTAGCCATAAAGTCATAGTTTTGCGTCTCTTGTAGTCAGTAAATCATTCTAAATCACTTCGAACGAAATTCGTCCTTTAAACATGACTTCCGTGCATAACTTGCAGCTGATCTTTTATAAGCAACAATGCATTTGTTTAGCCTTAAAGTCATGTCACTGAGTCTCTTCTAGTAATTAAATCATTCTAAATTAATTAGAACGAATTCTATTTTCGCCCTTCAAATATTATTTTCTTACATAACTTAAAATTAATCTACTAAAGACAACAATGCATTATTTTAGCTTTAAAAAGCATATCACTCAGTCTTTTCAATCATTAAATTGTTTGAAGGCACTTCGAACCAATTGTATTTTTGTTTTTAAAACACGACTTTCATGCATAACTTGCACTTGATCTATTGATGGCAACTATGCATTTTTTTAGCCTTAAAGTCATATTTTCGTGTCACTTTTAGTCAGTAAATAATTCTAAATCACTTCAAACGAAATTCGTCCTTTAAACATGACTTCCGTGCATAACTTGCATTTGATCTTTTGAAGGCAACAATGCATTTGTTTAGCCTTAAAGTCATGTCACTGAGTCTCATCTAGTCATTAAATCATTCTAAATTAATTCGAATGAATTCTATTTTTGCCCTTCAAACATTATTTTCTTACATAACTTGTGATTAATCTACCAAACACAACAATGCATTATTTTAGCATTAAGAAGAATATCACTCAGTCTTTTCAATCATTAAATTGTTTGAAGGCACTTCGAACCAATTCTATTGTTGTTTTTAAAACACGACTTTCATGCATAACTTGCACTTGATCTATTGAAGACAACTATTCATTTTTTAGCTTTAAAGTCATATTTTTGCGTCTCTTTTAGTCAGTAAATCATTCTAAATTACTTCGTAGGAAATTCAGCATTTAAACATGACTTTCATGCATAACTTGCAGTTGATCTATTGAAGGCAACAATGCATTTGTTTAGCCTTAAAGTCATGTCACTGAGTCTCTTCTAGTCATTAAATCATTCTAAATTAATTCGAACGAATTCTATTTTCGCCCTTCGAACATTATTTTCTTACATAACTTGCAATTAATCTACTAAAGACAACAATGCATTATTTTAGCATTAAAAAGCATATCACTCAGTCTTTTCAATCATTAAATTGTTTGAAGGCACTTCGAACCAATTCTATTTTTGTTTTTTAAACACGACTTTCATGCATAACTTGCACTTGATCTATTGAAGGCAACAATTCATTTTTCAGCCTTAAAGTCATATTTTTGCGTCTCTTTCAGTCAGTAAATCATTCTAAATCACTTCGTATGAAATTCGGCATTTAAACATGACTTTCATGCATAACTTGCAATTGATCTATTATAGGCAACAATGCATTTGTTTAGCCTTCAAGTCATGTCACTGAGTCTCTTCTAGTTATTAAATCATTCCAAATTAATTCGAACGAATTCTATTTTCGCCCTCCGAACATTATTTTCTTACATAACTTGCAATTAATCTACTGAATACAACAATGCGTTATTTTACCATTAAAAAGCATATCACTCAGTGTTTTCATTCATTAAATTGTTTGAAGGCACTTCGAACTAATTCTCTTTTTGCATTTAAAACGCGACTTTCATGCATAACTTACAATTGATCTATTGATGGCAACTATGCATTTTTTAGCCATAAAGTCATAGTTTTGCGTCTCTTTTAGTCAGTAAATCATTCTAAATCACTTCGTATGAAATTCGGCATTTAAACATAACTTTCGTGCATAACTTGCAATTGATCTATTATAGGCAACAATGCATTTGTTTAGCATTAAAGTCATGTCACTGAGTCTCTTCTAGTCATTAAATCATTCTAAATTAATTCGAACGAATTGTATTTTCGCCCTTCGAACATTATTTTCTTACATAACTTGCAATTAATCTACTGAATACAACAATGCATTATTTTAGCATTAAAAAGCATATCACTAAGTGTTTTCAATCATTACATTGTTTGAAGGCACTTCGAACCAATTCTCTTTTTGCATTTAAAACGCGACTTTCATGCATAACTTGCTATTGATCTATTGATGGCAACTATGCATTTTTTAGCCATAAAGTCATAGTTTTGCGTCTCTTGTAGTCAGTAAATCATTCTAAATCACTTCGAACGAAATTCGTCCTTTAAACATGACTTCCGTGCATAACTTGCAGCTGATCTATTATAAGCAACAATGCATTTGTTTAGCCTTAAAGTCATGTCACTGAGTCTCTTCTAGTCATTAAATCATTCTAAATTAATTAGAACGAATTCTATTTTCGCCCTTCAAACATTATTTTCTTACATAACTTAAAATTAATCTACTAAAGACAACAATGCATTATTTTAGCTTTAAAAAGCATATCACTCAGTCTTTTCAATCATTAAATTGTTTGAAGGCACTTCGAACCAATTCTATTTTTGTTTTTAAAACACGACTTTCATGCATAACTCGCACTTCATCTATTGATGGCAACTATGCATTTTTTTAGCCTTAAAGTCATATTTTCGTGTCACTTTTAGTCAGTAAATAATTCTAAATCACTTCGAACGAAATTCGTCCTTTAAACATGACTTTCATGCATAACTTGCAATTGATCTATTATAGGCAACAATGCATTTGTTTAGCCTTAAAGTCATGTCACTGAATCTCTTCTAGTCATTAAATCATTCTAAATTAATTCGAACGAATTCTATTCTCGCCCTTCGAACGAATTCTATTCTCGCCCTTCGAACATTATTTTCTTACATAACTTGCAATTAATCTACTGAAGACAACAATGCATTATTTTAGCATTAAAAAGCATATCACTCAGTCTTTTCAATCATTAAATTGTTTGAAGGCACTTCGAACCAATTCTATTTTTGTTTTTTAAACACGACTTTCATGCATAACTTGCAGTTGATCTATTGAAGGCAACAATTCATTTTTTAGCCTTAAAGTCATATTTTTGCGTCTCTTTCAGTTAGTAAATCATTCTAAATCACTTCGTATGAAATTCGGCATTTAAACATGACTTTCATGCATAACTTGCAATTGATCTATTATAGGCAACAATGCATTTGTTTAGCCTTCAAGTCATGTCACTGAGTCTCTTCTAGTCATTAAATCATTCCAAATTAATTCGAACGAATCCTATTTTCGCCCTTCGAACATTATTTTCTTACATAACTTGCAATTATTCTACTGAATACAACAATGCATTATTTTAGCATTAAAAAGCATATCACTCAGTGTTTTCATTCATTAAATTGTTTGGAGGCACTTCGAACCAATTCTCTTTTTGCATTTAAAACGCGACTTTCATGCATAACTTGGAATTGATCTATTGATGGCAACCTTGCATTTTTTAGCCATAAAGTCATAGTTTTGCGTCTCTTTTAGTCAGTAAATCATACTAAATCACTTCGGATGAAATTCGGCATTTAAACATGACTTTCGTGCATAACTTGCAATTGATCTATTATAGGCCACAATGCATTTGTTTAGCCTTAAAGTCATGTCACTAAGTCTCTTCTAGTCATTAAATCATTCTAAATTAATTCGAACGAATTCTATTTTGGCCCTTCGAACATTATTTTCTTACATAACTTGCAATTAATCTACTGAATACAACAATGCATTATTTTACCATTAAAAAGCATATCACTCAGTGTTTTCATTCATTAAATTGTTTGAAGGCACTTCGAACTAATTCTCTTTTTGCATTTAAAACGCGACTTTCATGCATAACTTACAATTGATCTATTGATGGCAACTATGCATTTTTTAGCCATAAAGTCATAGTTTTGCATCTCTTTTAGTCAGTAAATCATTCTAAATCACTTCGTCTGAAATTCGGCATTTAAACATAACTTTCATGCATAACTTGCAATTGATCTATTATAGGCAACAATGCATTTGTTTAGCCTTAAAGTCATGTCACTGAGTCTCTTCTAGTCATTAAATCATTCTAAATTAATTCGAACGAATTGTATTTTCGCCCTTCGAACATTATTTTCTTGCATAACTTGCAATTAATCTACTGAATACAACAATGCATTATTTAAGCATTAAAAAGCATATCACTAAGTGTTTTCAATCATTACATTGTTTGAAGGCACTTCGAACCAATTCTCTTTTTGCATTTAAAACGCGACTTTCATGCATAACTTGCTATTGATCTATTGATGGCAACTATGCATTTTTTAGCCATAAAGTTATAGTTTTGCGTCTCTTGTAGTCAGTAAATCATTCTAAATCACTTCGAACGAAATTCGTCCTTTAAACATGACTTCCGTGCATAACTTGTAGTTGATCTATTATAAGCAACAATGCATTTGTTTAGCCTTAAAGTCATGTCACTGAGTCTCTTCTAGTCATTAAATCATTCTAAATTAATTAGAACGAATTCTATTTTCGCCCTTCAAACATTATTTTCTTACATAACTTAAAATTAATCTACTAAAGACAACAATGCATTATTTTAGCTTTAAAAAGCATATCACTCAGTCTTTTCAATCATTAAATTGTTTGAAGGCACTTCGAACCAATTCTATTTTTGTTTTTAAAACACGACTTTCATGCATAACTTGCACTTGATCTATTGATGGCAACTATGCATTTTTTTAGCCTTAAAGTCATATTTTCGTGTCACTTTCAGTCAGTAAATAATTCTAAATCACTTGGAACGAAATTCGTCCTTTAAACATGACTTCCGTGCATAACTTGCAATTGATCTATTATAGGCAACAATGCATTTGTTTAGCCTTAAAGTCATGTCACTGAGTCTCTTCTAGTCATTAAATCATTCTAAATTAATTCGAACGAATTCTATTTTCGCCCTTCGAATATTATTTTCTTACATAACTTGCAATTAATCTACTGAATACAAAAATGCATTATTTTAGCATTTGAAAGCATATCACTCAGTCTTTTCAATCATTAAATTGTTTGAAGGCACTTCGAACCAATTCTATTTTTGTTTTGTAAACACGACTTTCATGCATAACTTGCACTTAATCTATTGAAGGCAACTATTCATTTTTTAGCTTTAAAGTCATATTATTGCGTCTCTTTTAGTCATTAAATCATTCTAAATCACTTCGATCGGAATTCGGACTTTAAACATGACTTTTGTACATAACTTGCAGTTGATCTATTGAAGGCAACAATGCATTTGTTTAGCCTTAAAGTCATGTCACTGAGTCTCTTCTAGTCATTAAATCATTCTAAATTAATTCGAATGAATTCTATTTTCGCCCTTCGAACATTATTTTCTTACATAACTTGCAATTAATCTAGTGAATACAACAATGCATTATTTTAGCACTAAAAAGCATATCACTCAGTGTTTTCAATCATTACATTGTTTGAAGGCACTTTGAACCAATTCTCTTTTTGCATTTAAAACGCGACTTTCATGCATAACTTGCAATTGATCTAATGATGGCAACTATGCATTTTTTAGCCTTAAAGTCATATTTTTGCGTCTCTTTTAGTCAGTAAATCATTCTAAATCACTTCGTATGAAATTCGGCATTTAAACATGACATCCATGCATAACTTGCAGTTGATCTATTATAGGCAACAATGCATTTGTTTAGCCTTAAAGTCCTGTCACTGAGCCTCTTCTAGTCATTAAATCATTCTAAATTAATTCGAATGAATTCTATTTTCGCCCTTCAATCATTATTTTCTTACATAACTTGTAATTAATCTACTGAATGCAACAATGCATTATTTTAGCATTTAAAAGCATATCACTCTGTCTTTTCAATCATTAAATTGTTTGAAGGCATTTCGAACCAAGTCTATTTTTGTTTTTAAAACACGACTTTCATGCATAACTTGCACTTGATCTACTGATGGCAACTATGCATTTTTTTAGCCTTAAAGTCATATTTTTGCGTCTCTTTTACTCAGTAAATAATTCTAAATCACTTCGAACGAAATTCGTCCTTTAAACATGACTTCCGTGCATAACTTGCAGTCGATCTATTATAGGCAACAATGCATTTGTTTAGCCTTAAAGTCATGTCACTGAGTCTCTTCTAGTCATTAAATCATTCTAAATTAATTCGAATGAATTCTATTTTCGCCCTTCAAACATTATTTTCTTACATAACTTGTAATTAATCTACTAAAGACAACAATGCATTATTTTAGCATTAAAAAGCATATCACTCAGTGTTTTCATTCATTAAATTGTTTGAAGGCACTTCGACCCAATTCTCTTTTTGCATTTAAAACGCGACTTTCATGCATAACTTGCAATTGATATATTGATGGCAACTATGCATTTTTTTAGCCTTAAAGTCATATTATTGCGTCTCTTTTAGTTAGTAAATAATTCTAAATCACTTCGAACGAAATTCGGCCTTTAAACATGACTTTCGTGCATAACTTGCATTTGATCTATTGAAGGCAACAATGCATTTGTTTAGCCTTAGAGTCATGTGACTGAGTTTCTTCTAGACATTAAATCATTCTAAATTAATTCGAATGAATGCTATTTTTGCCCTTCAAACATTATTTTCTTACATAACTTGTAATTAATCCATTGAAGACAACAATGCATTATTTTACCATGAAAAAGCATATCACTCAGTGTTTTCATTCATTACATTGTTCGAAGGCACTTCGAACCAATTCTCTTTTTGCATTTAAAACGCGACTTTCATGCATAACTTGCAATTGATCTATTGATGGCAACTATGCATTTTTTAGCCATAAAGTCATAGTTTTGCGTCTCTTTTAGTCAGTAAATCTTTATGAATCACTTCGTATGAAATTCGGCATTTAAACAAAAGTTTTGTGCATAGCTTGCAATTGATCTATTATCGGCAGCAATGCATTTGTTTAGCCTTAAAGTTATGTCACTGAGTCTCTTCTAGTCACTAAATAATTCTAAATTAATTCGAACGAATTCTATTTTCGCCCTTCGAATATTATTTTCTTACATAACTTGCAATTAATCTACTGAATACAACAATGCATTATTTTAGCATTTAAAAGCATATCACTCAGTCTTTTCAATCATTAAATTGTTTGAAGGCACTTCGAACCAATTCTATTTTTTGTTTTTAAAACATGACTTTCATGCATAACTTGCTATTGATCTACTGATGGCAACTATGCATTTTTTAGCCATAAAGTCATAGTTTTGCGTCTCTTGTAGTCAGTAAATCATTCTAAATCACTTCGAACGAAATTCGTCCTTTAAACATGACTTCCGTGCATAACTTGCAGTTGATCTATTATAAGCAACAATGCATTTGTTTAGACTTAAAGTCATGTCACTGAGTCTCTTCAAGTCATTAAATCATTCTAAATTAATTCGAACGAATTCTATTTTCGCCCTTCAAACATTATTTTCTTACATAACTTAAAATTTATCTACTAAAGACAACAATGCATTACTTAGCATTAAAAAGCATATCACTCAGTGTTTTTATTCATTAAATTGTCTGAAGGCACTTCGAACCAATTCTCTTTTTGCATTTAAAATGCGACTTTCATGCATAACTTGCAATTGATCTATTAATGGCAACTAGGTATTTTATAGCCTTAAAGTCATATTTTTGCGTCTCTTTTAGTCAGTAAATCATTCTAAATCACTTCGTATGAAATTCGGCATTTAAACATGACTTTCATGCATAACTTGCAGTTGATCTATTATAGGCAACAATGCATTTGTTTAGCCTTAAGGTCATGTTACTGAGTCTCTTCTAGTAATTAAATCATTCTAAATTAATTCTAGCGAATTTTATTTTCGCCCTTCAAAAATTATTTTCTTACATAACTTGTAATTAATCTACTGAATACAACAATGCATTATTTTAGCATTAAAAAGCATATCACTCAGTCTTTTCAATCATTAAATTGTTTGAAGGCACTTCGAACCAATTCTATTTTTTGTTTTTAAAACATGACTTTCATGCATAACTTGCTATTGATCTACTGATGGCAACTACGCATTTTTTAGCCACAAAGTCATAGTTTTGCGTCTCTTGTAGTCAGTAAATCATTCTAAATCACTTCGAACGAAATTCGTCCTTTAAACATGACTTCCGTGCATAACTTGCAGTTGATCTATTATAAGCAACAATGCATTTGTTTAGACTTAAAGTCATGTCACTGAGTCTCTTCAAGTCATTAAATCATTCTAAATTAATTCGAACGAATTCTATTTTCGCCCTTCAAACATTATTTTCTTACATAACTTAAAATTTATCTACTAAAGACAACAATGCATTACTTTAGCATTAAAAAGCATATCACTCAGTGTTTTTATTCATTAAATTGTCTGAAGGCACTTCGAACCAATTCTCTTTTTGCATTTAAAACGCGACTTTCATGCATAACTTGCAATTGATCTATTGATGGCAACTAGGCATTTTATAGCCTTAAAGTCATATTTTTGCGTCTCTTTTAGTCAGTAAATCATTCTAAATCACTTCGTATGAAATTCGGCATTTAAACATGACTTTCATGCATAACTTGCAGTTGATCTATTATAGGCAACAATGCATTTGTTTAGCCTTAAAGTCATGTTACTGAGTCTCTTCTAGTCATTAAATCATTCTAAATTAATTCTAGCGAATTTTATTTTCGCCCTTCAAAAATTATTTTCTTACATAACTTGTAATTAATCTACTGAATACAACAATGCATTATTTTAGAATTAAAAAGCATATCACTCAGTCTTTTCAATCATTAAATTGTTTGAAGGCACTTCGAACCAATTCTATTTTTGTTTTTAAAACACGACTTTCATGCATAACTTGCACTTAATCTGTTGAAGGCAAGTATTCATTTTTTAGCCTTAAAGTCATATTATTGCGTCTCTTTTAGTCATTAAATCATTCTAAATCACTTCGAACGAAATTCGGACATTAAACATGACTTTCGTGCATAACTTGCAGTTGATCAATTGAAGGCAACAATGCATTTGGTCAGCCGTAAAGTCATGTCACTGAGTCTCTTCTAGTCATTAAATCATTCTAAATTAATCCGAATGAATTCTATTTTTGCCTTTCAAACATTATTTTCTTACATAACTTGTAATTAATCTATTGAAGACAACAATGCATTATTTTACCATTAAAAAGCATATCACTTAGTGTTTTCATTCATTAAATTGTTGGAAGGCACTTCGAACTAATTCTCTTTTTGCATTTAAAACGCGACTTTCATGCATAACTTACAATTGATCTATTGATGGTAACTATGCATTTTTTAGCCATAAATTCATAGTTTTGCGTCTCTTTTAGTCAGTAAATCATTCTAAATCACGTCGTATGAAATTCAGCATTTAAACATAACTTTCGTGCATAACTTGCAATTGATCTATTATAGGCAACAATGCATTTGTTTAGCCTTAAAGTCATGTCACTGAGTCTCTTCTAGTCATTAAATCAATCCAAATTAATTCGAACGAATTCTATTTTCGCCCTTCGAACATTATTTTCTTACATAACTTGCTATTAATCTACTGAATACAACAATTAATCTACCGAATACAACAGTGCATTATTTTAGCATTAAAAAGCATATCACTCAGTGTTTTCATTCATTAAATTGTTTGGAGGCACTTCGAACCAATTCTCTTTTTGCATTTAAAACGCGACTTTCATGCATAACTTGGAATTGATCTATTGATGGCAACCATGCATTTTTTAGCCATAAAGTCATAGTTTTGCGTCTCTTTTAGTCAGTAAATCATTCTAAATCACTTCGGATGAAATTCGGCATTTAAACATGACTTTCGTGCATAACTTGCAGTTGATCTATTATAGGCAACAATGCATTTGTTTAGCCTTAAAGTCATGTTGCTGAGTCTCTTCTAGTCATTAAATCATTCTAAATTAATTCTAGCGAATTTTATTTTCGCCCTTGAAAAATTATTTTCTTACATAACTTGCAATTAATCTACTGAATACAACAATGCCTTATTTTAGCATTTAAAAGCATATCACTCAGTCTTTTCAATCATTAAATTGTTTGAAGGCACTTCGAACCAATTCTATTTTTGTTTTTTAAACACGACTTTCATGCATAACTTGCACTTAATCTATTGAAGGCAACTATTCATTTTTTAGCCTTACAGTCATATTATTGCGTCTCTTTTAGTCATTAAATCATTCTAAATCACTCCGAACGAAATTCGGACTTTAAACATGACTTTCGTGCATAACTTGCAGTTGATCAATTGAAGGCAACAATGCATTTGGTCAGCCTTAAAGTCATGTCACTGAGTCTCTTCTAGTCATTAAATCATTCTAAATTAATCCGAATGAATTCTATTTTTGCCCTTCAAACATTATTTTCTTACATAACTTTTAATTAATCTATTGAAGACAACAATGCATTATTTTACCATTAAAGAGCATATCACTTAGTGTTTTCAATCATTAAATTGTTTGAAGGCACTTCGAACTAATTCTCTTTTTGCATTTAAAACGCGACTTCCATGCATAACTTACAATTGATCTATTGATGGCAACTATGCATTTTTTAGCCTTAAAGTCATATTTTTGCGTCTCTTTTAGTCAGTAAATCATTTTAAATCACTTCGTATGAAATTCGGCATTTAAACATGACTTTCATGCATAACTTGCAATTGATCTATTATAGGCAACAATGCATTTGTTTAGCCTTAAAGTCATGTCACTGAGTCTCTTCTAGTCATTAAATCATTCCAAATTAAGTCGAACGAATTCTATTTTCGCCCTTCGAACATTATTTTCTTACATAACTTGCAATTAATCTACTAAATACAACAATGCATTATTTTAGCATTTAAAAGCATATCACTCAGTCTTTTCAATCATTAAATTGTTTGAAGGGACTTCGAACCAATTCTATTTTTGTTTTTTAAAGACGACTTTCATGCATAACTTGCACTTGATCTATTGATGGCAACTATGCATTTTTTTAGCCTTAAAGTCATATTTTTGCGTCTCTTTTAGTCAGTAAATAATTCTAAATCACTTCGAACGAAATTCGTCCTTTAAATATGACTTCCATGCATAACTTGCAGTTGATCTATTATAGGCAACAATGCATTTGTTTAGCCTTAAAGTCATATCACTGAGTCTCTTCGAGTCATTAAATCATTCTAAATTAATTCGAACGAATTTTGTTTTCGCCTTTCCAACATTATTTTCTTACATAACTTAAAATTAATTTACTAAAGACAACAATGCATTATTTTAGCATTAAAAAGCATATCACTCAGTCTTTTCAATCATTAAATTGTTTGAAGGCACTTCGAACCAATTCTCTTTTGGCATTTATAACGCGACTTTCATGCATAATTTGCAATTGATCTATTGATGGCAACTATGTATTTTTTTAGCCTTAAATTCATACTTTTGCGTCTCTTTTATTTAGTAAATCGTTCTAAATCACTTCGAACGAAATTCGGCCTTTAAACATAACTTTCGTGCGTAACTTGCAGTTGATCTATTGAAGGCAACAATGCATTTGTTTAGCCTTAAAGTCATGTCATTGAGTCTCTTCTAGTCATTAAATCATTCTAAATTAATTCGAACGAATTCTAATTTTGCCCTTCAAACATTATTTTCTTACATAACTTGTAATTAATCTATTGAAGACAACAATGCATTATTTTAGCATTAAAAAGAATATCACTCAGTCTTTTCAATCATTAAATTGTTTGAAGGCACTTCGAACCAATTCTCTTTTTGCATTTAGAACGCGACTTTCATGCATAATTGGCAATTGATCTATTGATGGGAACTATGCATTTTTTTAGCCTTAAAGTCATATTTTTGCGTCTCTTTTAGTCAGTAAATAATTCTAAATGACTTCGAACGAAATTCGTCCTTTAAATATGACTTCCATGCATAACTTGCAGTTGATCTATTATAGGCAACAATGCATTTGTTTAGCCTTAAAGTCATGTCACTGAGTCTCTTCTAGTCATTAAATCATTCTAAATTAATTCGAACGAATTCTATTTTCGCCCTTCGAACATTATTTTCTTACATAACTTGCAATTAATCTACTGAATACAACAATGCATTATTTTAGCATTTGAAAGCATATCACTCAGTCTTTTCAATCATTAAATTATTTGAAGGCACTTCGAACCAATTCTATTTTTGTTTTTTAAACACGACTTTCATGCATAACTTGCACTTGATCTATTGAAGGCAACTATTCATTTTTTAGCCTCAAAGTCATATTTTTGCATCTCTTTTAGTCAGTAAATCATTCTAAATCACTTCGTATGAAATACGGCATTTAAACATGACCTTCATGCATCACTTGCAATTGATCTATTATAGGCAACAATGCATTTGTTTAGCCTTAAAGTCATGTCACTGAGTCTCTTCTAGTCATTAAATCATTCTAAATTAATTCGAACGAATTCTATTTTCGCCCTTCGAACATTATTTTCTTACATAACTTGCAATTAATCTACTGAATACAACAATGCATTATTTTAGCATTAAAAAGCATATCACTCAGTGTTTTCATTCATTAAATTGTTTGGAGGCACTTCGAACCAATTCTCTTTTTGCATTTAAAACGCGAGTTTCATGCATAACTTGGAATTGATCTATTGATGGCAACCATGCATTTTTTAGCCATAAACTCATAGTTTTGCGTCTCTTTTGGTCAGTAAATCATTCTAAATCACTTCGGATGAAATTCGGCATTTAAACATGACTTTCGTGCAAAACTTGCAGTTGATCTATTATAGGCAACAATGCATTTGTTTAGCCTTAAAGTCATGTTACTGAGTCTCTTCTAGTCATTAAATCATTCTAAAATAATTCTAGCGAATTTTATTTTCGCCCTTCAAAAATTATTTTCTTACATAACTTGCAATTAATCTACTGAATACAACAATGCCTTATTTTAGCATTTAAAAGCATATCACTCAGTCTTTTCAATCATTAAATTGTTTGAAGGCACTTCGAACCAATTCTCTTTTTGTTTTTTAAACACGACTTTCATGCATAACTTGCACTTAATCTATTGAAGGCAACTATTCATTTTTTAGCCTTAAAGTCATATTATTGCGTCTCTTTTAGTCATTAAATCATTCTAAATCACTTCGAACGAAATTCGGACTTTAAACATGACTTTCGTGCATAACTTGCAGTTGATCAATTGAAGGAAACAATGCATTTGGTCAGCCTTAAAGTCATGTCACTGAGTCTCTTCTAGTCATTAAATCATTCTAAATTAATTCGAATGAATTCTATTTTTGCCCTTCAAACATTATTTTCTTACATCACTTGTGATTAATCTACCAAACACAACAATGCATTATTTTAGCATTAAGAAGAATATCACTCAGTCTTTTCAATCATTAAATTGTTTGAAGGCACTTCGAACTAATTCTCTTTTTGCATTTAAAACGCGACTTTCATGCATAACTTACAATTGATCTATTGATGGCAACTATGCATTTTTTAGCCATAAATTCATAGTTTTGCGTCTCTTTTAGTCAGTAAATCATTCTAAATCACGTCGTATGAAATTCGGCATTTAAACATAACTTTCATGCATAACTTGCAATTGATCTATTATAGGCAACAAAGCATTTGTTTAGCCTTAAAGTCATGTCACTGAGTCTCTTCTAGTCATTAAATCATTCTAAATTAATTCGAACGAATTCTATTTTCGCCCGTCGAACATTATTTTCTTACATAACTTGCAATTAATCTACTGAATACAACAATGCATTATTTTAGCATTTGAAAGCATATCACTCAGTCTTTTCAATCATTAAATTGTTTGAAGGCACTTCGAACCAATTCTATTTTTGTTTTTTAAACACGACTTTCATGCATAACTTGCACTTGATCTATTGAAGGCAACTATTCATTTTTTAGCCTTAAAGTCATATTTTTGCGTCTCTTTTAGTCAGTAAATCATTCGAAATCACTTCGTATGAAATTCGGCATTTAAACATGCCTTTCATGCATAACTTGCAATTGATCTATTATAGGCAACAATGCATTTGCTTAGCCTTAAAGTCATGTCACTGAGTCTCTTCTAGTCATTAAATCAATCCAAATTAATTCGAACGAATTCTATTTTCGCCCTTCGAACATTATTTTCTTACATAACTTGCAATTAATCTACTGAATACAACAATTAATCTACCGAATACAACAATGCATTATTTTAGCATTAAAAAGCATATCACTCAGTGTTTTCATTCATTAAATTGTTTGGAGGCACATCGAACCAATTCTCTTTTTGCATTTAAAACGCGACTTTCATGCATAACTTGGAATTGATCTATTATAGGCAACAATGCATTTTTTAGCCATAAACTCATAGTTTTGCGTCTCTTTTAGTCAGTAAATCATTCTAAATCACTTCGAACGAAATTCGTCCTTTAAATATGACTTCCATGCATAACTTGCAGTTGATCTATTATAGGCAACAATGCATTTGTTTAGCCTTAAAGTCATGTCACTGAGTCTATTCTAGTCATTAAATCATTCTAAATTAATTCGAACGAGTTCTATTTTCGCCCTTCAAACATTATTTTCTTACATAACTTGCAATTAATCTACTGAATACAACAATGCATTATTTTAGCATTTAAAAGCATATCACTCAGTCTTTTCAATCATTAAATTGTTTGAAGGCACTTCGAACCAATTCTATTTTTGTTTTTTAAACACGACTTTCATGCATAACTTGCACTTGATCTATTGATGGCAACTATGCATTTTTTTAGCCTTAAAGTCATATTTTTGCGTCTCTTTTAGTCAGTAAATAATTCTAAATCACTTCGAACGAAATTCGTCCTTTAAATATGACTTCCATGCATAACTTGCAGTTGATCTATTATAGGCAACAATGCATTTGTTTAGCCTTAAAGTCATGTCACTGAGTCTCTTCGAGTCATTAAATCATTCTAAATTAATTCGAATGAATTTTGTTTTCGCCCTTCCAACATTATTTTCTTACATAACTTAAAATTAATTTACTAAAGACAACAATGCATTATTTTAGCATTAAAAAGCATATCACTCAGTCTTTTCAATCATTAAATTGTTTGAAGGCACTTCGAACCAATTCTCTTTTTGCATTTATAATGCGACTTTCATGCATAATTTGCAATTGATCTATTGATGGCAACTATGCATTTTTTTAGCCTTAAAGTCATACTTTTGCGTCTCTTTTATTCAGTAAATCGTTCTAAATCACTTCGAACGAAATTCGGCCTTTAAACATAACTTTCGTGCGTAACTTGCAGCTGATCAATTGAAGGCAACAATGCATTTGGTCAGCCTTAAAGTCATGTCACTGAGTCTCTTCTAGTTATTAAATCATTCTAAATTAATCCGAATGAATTCTATTTTTGCCCTTCAAACATTATTTTCTTACATAACTTGTAATTAATCTATTGAAGACAACAATGCATTATTTTACCATTAAAAAGCATATCACTTAGTGTTTTCATTCATTAAATTGTTTGAAGGCACTTCGAACTAATTCTCTTTTTGCATTTAAAACGCGACTTTCATGCATAAATTACAATTGATCTATTGATGGCAACTATGCATTTTTTAGCCATAAAGTCATAGTTTTGCGTCTCTTTTAGTCAGTAAATAATTCTAAATCACTTCGAACGAAATTCGTCCTTTAAATATGACTTCCATGCATAACTTGCAATTGATCTATTATAGGCAACAATGCATTTGTTTAGCCTTAAAGTCATGTCACTGAGTCTCTTCTAGTCATTAAATCATTCTAAATTAATTCGAACGAATTCTATTTTCGCCCTTCGAACATTATTTTCTTACATTACTTGCAATTAATCTACTGAATACAACAATGCATTATTTTAGCATTTGAAAGCATATCACTTAGTCTTTTCAATCATTAAATTGTTTGAAGGCACTTCGAACCAATTCTATTCCTGTTTTTTAAACACGACTTTCATGCATAACTTGCACTTGATCTATTGAAGGCAACTATTCATTTTTTAGCCTTAAAGTCATATTTTTGCGTCTCTTTTAGTCAGTAAATCATTCTAAATCACTTCGTATGAAATTCGGCATTTAAACATGACTTTCATGCATAACTTGCAATTGATCTATTATAGGCAACAATGCATTTGTTTAGCCTTAAAGTCATGTCACTGAGTCTCTTCTAGTCATTAAATCATTCTAAATTAATTCGAACGAATTCTATTTTCGCCCTTCGAACATTATTTTCTTACATAACTTGCAATTAATCTACTGAATACAACAATGCATTATTTTAGCATTAAAAAGCATATCACTCAGTGTTTTCATTCATTAAATTGTTTGGAGGCACTTCGAACCAATTCCCTTTTTGCATTTAAAACGCGACTTTCATGCGTAACTTAGAATTGATCTATTGATGGCAACCATGCATTTTTTAGCCTTAAAGTCATATTTTTGCGTCTCTTTTAGTCAGTAAATCATTCTAAATCACTTCGGATGAAATTCGGCATTTAAACATGACTTTCGTGCATAACTTGCAGTTGATCTATTATAGGCAACAATGCATTTGTTTAGCCTTAAAGTCATGTTACTGAGTCTCTTCTAGTCATTAAATCATTCTAAATTAATTCTAGCGAATTTTATTTTCGCCCTTCAAAAATTATTTTCTTACATAACTTGCAATGAATCTACTGAATACAACAATGCCTTATTTTAGCATTTAAAAGCATATCGCTCAGTCTTTTCAATCATTAAATTGTTTGAAGGCACTTCGAACCAATTCTATTTTTGTTTTTTAAACACGACTTTCATGCATAACTTGCACTTAATCTATTGAAGGCAACTATTCATTTTTTAGCCTTAAAGTCATATTATTGCGTCTCTTTTAGTCATTAAATCATTCTAAATCACTTCGAACGAAATTCGGACTTTAAACATGACTTTCGTGCATAACTTGCAGTTGATCAATTGAAGGCAACAATGCATTTGGTCAGCCTTAAAGTCATGTCACTGAGTCTCTTCTAGTCATTAAATCATTCTAAATTAATCCGAATGAATTCTATTTTTGCCCTTCAAACATTATTTTCTTACATAACCTTTAATTAATCTATTGAAGACAACAATGCATTATTTTACCATTAAAGAGCATATCACTCAGTGTTTTCAATCATTAAATTGTCTGAAGGCACTTCGAACCAATTCTCTTTTTGCATTTAAAACGCGACTTTCATGCATAACTTACAATTGATCTATTGATGGCAACTATGCATTTTTTAGCCTTAAAGTCATATTTTTGCGTCTCTTTTAGTCAGTAAATCATTTTAAATCACTTCGTATGAAATTCGGCATTTAAACATGACTTTGATGCATAACTTGCAATTGATCTATTATAGGCAACAATGCATTTGTTTAGCCTTAAAGTCATGTCACTGAGTCTCTTCTAGTCATTAAATCATTCCAAATTAATTCGAACGAATTCTATTTTCGCCCTTCGAACATTATTTTCTTACATAACTTGCAATTAATCTACTGAATACAACAATGCATTATTTTAGCATTAAAAAGCATATCACTCAGTGTTTTCATTCATTAAATTGTTTGGAGGCACTTCGAACCAATTCTCTTTTTGCATTTAAAACGCGACTTTCATGCATAACTTGGAATTGATCTATTGATGGCAACCATGCATTTTTTTAGCCTTAAAGTCATATTTTTGCGTCTCTTTTAGTCAGTAAATAATTCTAAATCACTTCGAACGAAATTCGTCCTTTAAATATGACTTCCATGCATAACTTGCAGTTGATCTATTATAGGCAACAATGCATTTGTTTAGCCTTAAAGTCATGTCACTGAGTCTCTTCTAGTCATTAAATCATTCTTAATTAATTCGAACGAATTCTATTTTCGCCCTTCGAACATTGTTTTCTTACATAACTTGCAATTAATCTACAGAATACAACAATGCATTATTTTAGCATTTGAAAGCATATCACTCAGTCTTTTGAATCATTAAATTGTTTGAAGGCAGTTCGAACCAATTCTATTTTTGTTTTTTAAACACGACTTTCATGCATAACTTGCACTTGATCTATTGAAGGCAACTATTCATTTTTCAGCTTTAAAGTCATATTATTGCCTCTCTTTTAGTCAGTAAATAATTCTAAATCACTTCGAATGAAATTCGGCCTTTAAACATGACTTTCGTGCATAACTTGCATTTGATCTTTTGAAGGCAACAATGCATTTGTTTAGCCTTAAAGTCATGTCACTGAGTCTCTTCTAGTCATTAAATCATTCTAAATTAATTCGAATGAATTCTATTTTTGCCCTTCAAAGATTATTTTCTTACATAACTTGTGATTAATCTACCAAAGACAACAATGCATTATTTTAGCATTAAAAAGCATATCACTCAGTCTTTTCAATCATTAAATTGTTTGAAGGCACTTCGAACCAATTCTATTTTTGTTTTTAAAACACGACTTTCATGCATGACTTGCACTTGATCTATTGAAGGCAACTATTCATTTTTTAGCTTTAAAGTCATATTTTTGCGTCTCTTTTAGTCAGTAAATCATTCTAAATTACTTTGTAGGAAATTCTGCATTTAAACATGACTTTCATGCATAACTTGCTATTGATCTATTATAGGCAACAATGCATTTGTTTAGCCTTAAAGTCATGTCACTGAGTCTCTTCTAGTCATTAAATCATTCTTAATTAATTCGAACGAATTCTATTTTCGCCATTCGAACATTATTTTCTTACATAACCTACAATTAATCTACCGAATACAACAATGCATTATTTTAGCATTTGAAAGCATATCACTCAGTCTTTTGAATCATTAAATTGTTTGAAGGCAGTTCGAACCAATTCTATTTTTGTTTTTTAAACACGACTTTCATGCATAACTTCCACTTGATCTATTGAAGGCAACTATTCATTTTTTAGCCTTAAAGTCATATTTTTGTGTCTCTTTTTGTCAGTAAATCATTCTAAATCACTTCGTATGAAATTCGGCATTTAAACATGACTTTCATGCATAACTTGCAATTGATCTATTATAGGCAACAATGCATTTGTTTAGCCTTAAAGTCATGTCACTGAGTCTCTTCTAGTAATTAAATCATTCTAAATTAATTCGAATGAATTCTATTTTTCCCCTTCAAACATTATTTCCTTACATAACTTGTAATTAATCTATTGAAGACAACAATGCATTATTTTACCATTAAAAAGCATATCACTCAGTGTTTTCATTCATTAAATTGTTTGGAAGCACTGCGAACCAATTCTCTTTTTGGATTTAAAACGCAACTTTCATGCATAACTTGGAATTGATCTATTGATGGCAACTATGCATTTTTTAGCCATAAAGTCATAGTTTTGCGTCTCTTTTAGTCAGTAAATCATTCTAAATCACTTCGGATGAAATTCGGCATTTAAACATGACTTTCGTGCATAACTTGCAGTTGATCTATTATAGGCAACAATGCATTTGTTTAGCCTTAAAGTCATGTCACTGAGTCTCTTCTAGTCATTAAATCATTCTAAATTAATTCGAACGAATTCTATTTTCGCCCTTCGAACATTATTTTCTTACATAACTTGCAATTAATCTACTGAAGACAAAAATGCATTATTTTAGCATTAAAAAGCATATCACTCAGTCTTTTCAATCATTAAATTGTTTGAAGGCACTTCGAACCAATTCTCTTTTTGCATTTAAAACACGACTTTCATGCATAACTTGCAGTTGATCTATTGAAGGCAACTATTCATCTTTTAGCCTTAAAGTCATATTATTGCGTCTCTTTAAGTCAGTAAATAATTCTAAATCACTTCGAACAAAATTCGTCCTTTAAACATGAGTTTTGTGCATAACTTGCAGTTGATCTATTATAGGCAACAATGCATTTGTTTAGCCTTAAAGTCATGTCACTGAGTCTCTTCTAGTAATTAAATCATTCTAAATTAATTAGAATGAATTCTATTTTTGCCCTTCAAACATTATTTTCTTACATAACTTGTAATTAATCTATTCAAGGCAACAATGCATTATTTTACCATTAAAAAGCATATCACTCAGTGTTTTCAATCATTAAATTGTTTGAAGGCACTTCGAACCAATTCTATTTTTGTTTTTTAAACACGACTTTCATGCATAACTTGCACTTATTCTATTGAAGGCAACTATTCATTTTTTAGCCTTAAAGTCATATTATTGCGTCTCTTTTAGTCATTAAACCATTCTAAATCACTTCGAACGAAATTCGGACTTGCAATTGATCTATGATAGGCAACAATGCATTTGTTTAGCCTTCAAGTCATGTCACTGAGTCTCTTCTAGTCATTAAATCATTCTAAATTAATTCGAACGAATTCTATTTTCGCCCTTCGAACATTATTTTCTTACATAACTTGCAATTAATCTACTGAATACAACAATGCATTATTTTAGCATTTGAAAGTATGGCACTCAGTCTTTTCAATCATTAAATTGTTTGAAGGCCCTTCGAACAAATTCTACTTTTGTTTTTTAAACACGACTTTCATGCACAACTTGCACTTGATCTATCGAAGGCAACTATTCATTTTTTTAGGCTTAAAGTCATATTTTTGCGTCTCTTTTAGTCAGTAAATCATTCTAAATCACTTCGTATAAAATTCAGCATTTAAACATGACTTTCATCCATAACTTGCAATTGATCTATTATAGGCAACAATGCATTTGTTTAGCCTTAAAGTCATGTCACGGAGTCTCTTCTAGTAATTAAATCATTCTAAATTAATTCGAAATGAATTCTATTTTTGCCCTTCAAACATTATTTTCTTACATAACTTGTAATTAATCTATTGAAGACAACAATGCATTATTTTAGCATTAAAAAGCATATCACTCAGTGTTTTCACTCATTAAATTGTTTAAAGGCACTTCAAACCAATTCGCTTTTTGCATTTAAAACGCGACTTTCATGCATAACTTGGAATTGATCTATTGATGGCAACTATGCATTTTTTAGCCATAAAGTCATAGTTTTGCATCTCTTTTAGTCAGTAAATCATTCTAAATCACTTCGGATGAAATTCGGCATTTAAACATGACTTTCATGCATAACTTGCAATTGATCTATTATAGGCAACAATGCATTTGTTTAGCCTTAAAGTCATGTCACTCAGTCTCTTCTAGTAATTAAATGATTCTAAATTAATTCGAACGAATTCTATTTTCGCCCTTCGAACGTTATTTTCTTACATAACTTGCAATTAATCTACTGAATACAACAATGCATTATTTTAGCATTAAAAAGCTTATCACTCAGTGTTTTCAATCATTACATTGTTGAAAGGCACTTCGAACGAATTCTCTTTTTGCATTTAAAACCCCACTTTCATGCATAACTTGCAATTGATCTATTGAAGGCAACTATTTATCTTTTAGCCTTAAAGTCATATTATTGCGTCTCTTTAAGTCAATAAATAATTCTAAATCACTTCGAACAAAATTCGTCCTTTAAACATGACTTTTGTGCATAACTTGGAGTTGATCTATTATAGCCAGCAATGCATTTGTTTAGCCTTAAAGTCATGTCACTGAGTCTCTTCTAGTCATTAAATCATTCCAAATTAATTCGAACGAATTCTATTTTCGCCCTTCGAACATTATTTTCTTACATAACTTGCAATTAATCTACTGAATACAACAATGCATTATTTTAGCATTTAAAAGCATATCACTCAGTCTTTTCAATCATTAAATTGTTTGAAGGCACTTCGAACTAATTCTATTTTGGTTTTTTAAACACGACTTTCATGCATAACTTGCACTTGACCTATTGATGGCAACTATGCATTTTTTTAGCCTTAAAGTCATATTTTTGCGTCTCTTTTAGTCAGTAAATAATTCTAAATCACTTCTAACGAAATTCCTTCTTTAAATATGACTTCCATGCATAACTTGCAGTTGATCTATTATAGGCAAAAATGCATTTGTTTAGCCTTAAAGTCATGTCACTGAGTCTCTTCTAGTCATTAAATCATTCTAAATTAATTCGAACGAATTCTGTTTTCGCCCTTCCAACATTATTTTCTTACATAACTTAAAATTAATCTACTAAAGAGAACAATGCATTATTTTAGCATTAAAAAGCATATCGCACAGTCTTTTCAATCATTAAATTGTTTGAAGGCACTTCGAACCAATTCTATTTTTGTTTTTAAAAGACGACTTTCATGCATAACTTGCACTTGATCTATTGAAGGCAACTATTCATTTTTTAGCTTTAAAGTCATATTTTTGCGTCTCTTTTAGTCAGTAAATCATTCTAAATCACTTCGTATGAAATTCAGCATTTAAACATGACTTTCATGCATAACTTGAGATTGATCTATTATAGGCAACAATGCATTTGTTTAGCCTTAAAGTCATGTCACTGAGTCTCTTCTAGTCATTAAATCATTCTGAATTAATTCGAACGAATTCTATTTTCGCCCTTCGAACATTATTTTCTTACATAACCTGCAATTAATATACTGAATACAACAATGCATTATTTTAGCATTTGAAAGCATATCACTCAATCTTTTCAATCATTAAATTGTTTGAAGGCACTTCGAACCAATTCTATTTTTGTTTTTTAAACACGACTTTCATGCATAACTTGCACTTGATCTATTGAAGGCAACTATTCATTTTTTAGCCTTAAAGTCATATTTTTGAGTCTCTTTTAGTCAGTAAATCATTCTAAATCACTTCGTATGAAATTCGGCATTTAAACATGACTTTCATGCATAACTTGCAATTGATCTATTATAGGCAACAATGCATTTGTTTATCCTTAAAGTCATGTCACTGAGTCTCTTCTAGTAATTAAATCATTCTAAATTAATTCGAATGAATTCTATTTTTGCCCTTCAAACATTATTTTCTTACATAACTTGTAATTAATCTATTGAAGACGACAATGCATTATTTTACCATTAAAAAGCATATCACTCAGTGTTTTCATTCATTAAATTGTTTGAAGGCACTTCGAACCAATTCTATTTTTGTTTTTTAAGCACGACTTTCATGCATAACTTGCACTTGATCTATTGAAGGCAACTATTCATCTTTTAGCCTTAAAGTCATATTATTGCGTCTCTTTAAGTCAGTAAATAATTCCAAATCACTTCGAACAAAATTCGTCCTTTAAACATGACTTTCGTTTATAACTTGCAATCGATCTATTATAGGCAACAATGCATTTGTTTATCCTTAAAGTCATGTCACTGAGTCTCTTCTAGTAATTAAATCATTCTAAATTAATTCGAATGAATTCTATTTTTGCCCTTCAAACATTCTTTTCTTACATAACTTGTAATTAATCTATTCAAGACAACAATGCATTATTTTACCATTAAAAAGCATATCACTCAGTGTTTTCAATCATTAAATTGTTGGAAGGCACTTCGAACCAATTTTATTTTTGTTTTTTAAACGCGACTTTCATGCATAACTTGCACTTAATCTATTGAAGGCAACTATTCATTTTTTCGCCTTAAAGTCATATTATTGCGTCTCTTTTAGTCACTAAATCATTCTAAATCACTTCGAACGAAATTCGGACTTTAAACATGAGTTTCGTGCATAACTTGCAGTTGATCTATTGAAGGCAACAATGCATTTGTTTAGCCTTAAAGTCATGTCACTGAGTCTCTTCTAGTCATTAAATCATTCTAAATTAATTCGAACGAATTCTATTTTCGCCCTTCGAACATTATTTTCTTATATAACATGCAATTAGTCCACTGAATACAACAATGCATTATTTTAGCATTTAAAAGCATATCACCAAGTCTTTTCAATCATTAAATTGTTTGAAGGCACTCCGAACCTATTCTATTTTTGTATTTAAAACACGACTTTCATGCATAACTTGCAGTTGATCTATTGAAGGCAACTATTCATTTTTTATCCTTAAAGTCATATGATTGTGTCTCTTTTAGTCAGGAAATAATTCTAAATCACTTCGAACGAAATTCGGCCTTTAAACATGACTTTCGTGCATAACCCGCAATTGATCTATTATAGGCAACAATGGATTTGTTTAGCCTTAAAGTCATGTCACTGAGTCTCTTCTAGTCATTAAATCATTCTAAATTAATTCGAACGAATTCTATTTTCGCCCTTCGAACATTATTTTCTTACATAACTTGCAATTAATCTACTGAATACAACAATGCATTATTTTAGTATTAAAAAGCATATCACTTAGTGTTTTCAATCATTACATTGTTTGAAGGCACTTCGAACCAATTCTCTTTTTGCATTTAAAATGCGACTTTCATGCATAACTTGCAATTGATCTATTGATGGCAACTATGCATTTTTTAGCCATAATGTCATACTTTTGCGTCTCTTTTAGTCAGTAAATCATTCTAAATGACTTCGTATGAAATTCGGCATTTAAACATGACTTTCGTTTATAACTTGCAATTGATCTATTATAGGCAACAATGCATTTGTTTAGCCTTAGAGTCATGTCACTGAGTATCTTCTAGTCATTAAATCATTCTAAATTCATTCGAACGAATTCTATTTTCGCCCTTCGAACATTATTTTCTTATATAACTTGCAATTAATCTACTAAATACAACAATGCATTATTTTAGCATTTAAAAGCATATCACTCAGTCTTTTCAATCATTAAATTGTTTGAAGGCACTTCGAACCTATTCTATTTTTGTATTTAAAACACGACTTTCATGCATAACTTGCACTTGATCAATTGAAGGCAACTATTCAATTTTTAGCCTTAAAGTCATATTATTGCGTCTCTTAAAGTCAATAAATAATTCTAAATCACTTCGAACGAAATTCGTCTTTTAAACATGACTTTTGTGCGTAACTTGCAGTTGTTCGATTATAGGCAACAATGCATTTGTTTAGCCTTAAAGTCATGTCACTGAGTCTCTTCTAGTCATTAAATCATTCTAAATTAATTCGAATGAATTCTATTTTTGCCCTTCAAACAATATTTTCTTACATAACTTGTAATTAATCTATTGAAGACAACAATGCATTATTTTACCATTAAAAAGCATGTCACTCAGTGTTTTCAATCATTACAATGTTTGAAGGCACTTCGAACCAATTCTCTTTTTGCATTTAAAACGCGACTTTCATGCATAACTTACAATTGATCTATTGATGGCAACTATGCATTTTTTTGCCATAAAGTCATAGTTTTGCGTCTCTTTTAGTCAGTAAATCATTCTAAATCACTTTGTACGAAATTCGGGATTTAAACATGATTATCGTGCATAACTTGCAGTTGATCTATTATAGGCAACAATGCATTTGTTTAGCCTTAAAGTCATGTCACTAAGTCTTTTCTAGTCATTAAATCATTCTAAATTAATTCGAACGAATTCTATTTTCGCCTTTCGAATATTATTTTCTTACATAACTTGTAATTAATCTACTGAATACAATAATGCATTATTTTAGCTTTTGAAAGCATATCACTCAATTTTTTCAATCATTAAATTGTTTGAAGGCACTTCGAACCAACTCTATTTTTGTTTTTTAAACATGACTTTCATGCATAACTTGCACTTGATCTATTGAAGGCAACTATTCATTTTTTTAGCCTTAAAGTCATATTTTTGCGTCTCTTTTAGTTAGTAAATCATTCTAAATCACTTCGTACGAAATTCGGCATTTAAACATGACTTTCATGTATAACTTGCAATTGATCTATTACAGGCAACAATGTATTTGTTTAGCCTTAAAGTCATGTCACTGAGTCTCTTCTAGTCATTAAATCATTCTAAATTAATTCGAACGAATTCTATTTTCGCCCTTCAAACATTATTTTCTCACATAACTTAAAATTAATCTACTAAAGACATCACTGCATTATTTTAGCATTAAAAAGCATATCACTCAGTGTTTTCAATCATTAAATTGTTTGAAGGCACTTCGAACCAATTCTATTTTTGTTTTTAAAACACGACTTTCATGCATAACTTGCACTTGATCTATTGAAGGAAACTATTCAATTTTTACCCTTAAAGTCATATTATTGCGTCTCTTTTAGTCATTAAATCATTCTAAATCACTTCGAACGAAATTCGGACTTTAAACATGACTGTCGTGCATAACTTGCAGTTGATCTATTGAAGGCAACAATGCATTTGTTTAGCCTTAAAGTCATGTCACTAAGTCTCTTCAAGTCATTAAATCATTCTAAATTAATTCGAATGAATTCTATTTTTGCCTTCAAACATTATTTTCTTACATAACTTGTAATTAATCTATTGAAGACAACAATGCATTATTTTACCATTAAAAAGCATGTCACTCAGTGTTTTTATTCATTAAATTGTTTGAAGGGACTTCGAACCAATTCTCTTTTTGCATTTAAAACGCGACTTTCAAGCATAACTTGCAATTGATCTATTGATGGCAACTATGCATTTTTTAGCCTTAAAGTCATATTTTTGCGTCTCTTTTAGTCAGTAAATCATTCTAAATCACTTCGTATGAAATTCGGCATTTAAACATGACTTTCATGCATAACTTGCCGTTGATCTATTATAGGCAACAATGCATTTGTTTAGCCTTAGAGTCATGTTACTGAGTTTCTTCTAGTCATTAAATCATTCTAAATTAATTCGAACGAATTCTATTTTCGCCCTTCGAACATTATTTTCTTACATAACTTGCAATTAATCTATTGAATACAACAATGCATTATTTTTGCATTTGAAAGCATATCACTCAGTCTTTTCAATCATTAAATAGTTTGAAGGCACTTCGAACCAATTCAACTTTTGTTTTTTAAACACGATTTTCATGCACAACTTGCACTTGATCTATTGAAGGCAACTATTCATTTTTTTAGCCTTAAAGTCATATTTTTGCGTCTCTTTTAGTCAGTAAATCATTTTAAATCACTTCGTATGAAATTCGGCATTTAAACATGACTTTCATGCATAACTTGCAGTTGATCTATTATAGGCAACAATGCATTGTTTTAGCATTTAAAAGCATATCACTCAGTCTTTTCAATCATTAAATTGTTTGAAGGCACTTCGAACCAATTCTATTTTTGTTTTTTAAACACGACTTTCATGCATAACTTGCACTTAATCTATTGAAGGCAACTATTCATTTTTTAGCCTTAAAGTCATATTATTGCCTCTCTTTTAGTCATTAAATCATTCTAAATCACTTCGAATGAATTCTATTTTTGCCCTTCAAACATTATTTTCTTACATAACTTGTAATTAATCTATTGAAGACAACAATGCATTATTTTACCCTTAAAAAGCATATCACTCAGTGTTTTCATTTATTAAATTGTTTGAAGGCCCATCGAACTAATTCTCTTTTTGCATTTAAAACGCGACTTTCATGCATAACATACAATTGATCTATTGATGGCAACTATGCATTTTTTAGCCATAAAGTCATAGTTTTGCGTCTCTTCTAGTCAATAAATCATTCTAAATCACTTCGTTTGAAACTCGGCATTTAAACATAACTTTCGTGCATAACTTGCAATTGATCTATTATAGGCAACAATGCATTTGTTTAGCCTTAAAGTCATGTCACTGAGTCTCTTCTAGTCATTAAATCATTCTAAATTAATTCGAACGAATTCTATTTTCGCCCTTCGAACATTATTTTCTTACATAACTTGCAATTAATCTATTGAATACAACAATGCATTATTTTTGCATTTGAAAGGATATCACTCAGTCTTTTCAATCATTAAATAGTTTGAAGGCACTTCGAACCAATTCAACTTTTGTTTTTTAAACACGACTTTCATGCACAACTTGCACTTGATCTATTGAAGGCAACTATTCATTTTTTTATCCTTAAAGTCATATTTTTGCGTCTCTTTTAGTCAGTAAATCATTTTAAATCACTTCGTATGAAAATCGGCATTTAAACATGACTTTCATGCATAACTTGCAATTGATCTATTATAGGCAACAATGCATTTGTTTAGCCTTAAAGTCATGTCACTGAGTCTCTTCTAGTAATCAAATCATTCTAAATTAATTCGAATGAATTCTATTTTTGCCCTTCAAATATTATTTTCTTACATAACTTGCAATTAATCTACTGAATACAACAATTAATCTACCGAATACAACAGTGCATTATTTTAGCATTAAAAAGCATATCACTCAGTGTTTTCATTCATTAAATTGTTTGGAGGCACTTCGAACCAATTCTCTTTTTGCATTTAAAACGCGACTTTCATGCATAACTTGGAATTGATCTATTGATGGCAACCATGCATTTTTTAGCCATAAAGTCATAGTTTTGCGTCTCTTTTAGTCAGTAAATCATTCTAAATCACTTCGGATGAAATTCGGCATTTAAACATGACTTTCGTGCATAACTTGCAGTTGATCTATTATAGGCAACAATGCATTTGTTTAGCCTTAAAGTCATGTCACTGAGTCTCTTCTAGTCATTAAATCAATCCAAATTAATTCGAACGAATTCTATTTTCGCCCTTCGAACATTATTTTCTTACATAACTTGCAATTAATCTACTGAATACAACAATTAATCTACCGAATACAACAGTGCATTATTTTAGCATTAAAAAGCATATCACTCAGTGTTTTCATTCATTAAATTGTTTGGAGGCACTTCGAACCAATTCTCTTTTTGCATTTAAAACGCGACTTTCATGCATAACTTGGAATTGATCTATTGATGGCAACCATGCATTTTTTAGCCATAAAGTCATAGTTTTGCGTCTCTTTTAGTCAGTAATTCATTCTAAATCACTTCGGATGAAATTCGGCATTTAAACATGACTTTCATGCATAACTTGCAGTTGATCTATTATAGGCAACAATGCATTTGTTTAGCCTTAAAGTCATGTTACTGAGTCTCTTCTAGTCATTAAATCATTCTAAATTAATTCTAGCGAATTTTATTTTCGCCCTTGAAAAATTATTTTCTTACATAACTTGCAATTAATCTACTGAATACAACAATGCCTTATTTTAGCATTTAAAAGCATATCACTCAGTCTTTTCAATCATTAAATTGTTTGAAGGCACTTCGAACCAATTCTATTTTTGTTTTTTAAACACGACTTTCATGCATAACTTGCACTTGATCTATTAAAGGCAACTATTCATTTTTTAGCCTTAAAGTCATACTTTTGCGTCTCTTTTAGTCAGTAAATCATTTTAAATCACTTCCTATGAAATACGGCATTTAAACATGACTTTCATGCATAACTTGCAATTGATCTATTATAGGCAACAATGCATTTGTTTAGCCTTAAAGTCATGTCACTGAGTCTCTTCTAGTCATTAAATCATTCCAAATTAATTCGAACGAATTCTATTTTCGCCCTTCGAACATTATTTTCTTACATAACTTGCAATTAATCTACTGAATACAACAATGCATTATTTTAGCATTAAAAAGCATATCACTCAGTGTTTTCATTCATTAAATTGTTTGGAGGCACTTCGAACCAATTCTCTTTTTGCATTTAAAACGCGACTTTCATGCATAACTTGGAATTGATCTATTGATGGCAACCATGCATTTTTTAGCCATAAACTCATAGTTTTGCGTCTCTTTTAGTCAGTAAATCATTCTAAATCACTTCGGATGAAATTCGGCATTTAAACATGACTTTCGTGCATAACTTGCAGTTGATCTATTATAGGCAACAATGCATTTGTTTAGCCTTAAAGTCATGTTACTGAGTCTCTTCTAGTCATTAAATCATTCTAAATTAATTCTAGCGAATTTTATTTTCGCCCTTCAAAAATTATTTTCTTACATAACTTGCAATTAATCTACTGAATACAACAATGCCTTATTTTAGCAATTAAAAGCATATCACTCAGTCTTTTCAATCATTAAATTGTTTGGAGGCACTTCGAACCAATTCTCTTTTTGTTTTTTAAACACGACTTTCATGCATAACTTGCACTTAATCTATTGAAGGCAACTATTCATTTTTTAGCCTGAAAGTCATATTATTGCGTCTCTTTTAGTCATAAAATCATTCTAAATCACTTCGAACGAAATTCGGACTTTAAACATGACTTTCGTGCATAAATTGCAGTTGATCAATTGAAAGCAACAATGCATTTGGTCAGCCTTAAAGTCATGTCACTGAGTCTCTTCTAGTCATTAAATCATTCTAAATTAATCCGAATGAATTCTATTTTTGCCCTTCAAACATTATTTTCTTACATAACCTTTAATTAATCTATTGAAGACAACAATGCAATATTTTACCATTAAAAAGCATATCACTTAGTGTTTTCATTCATTAAATTATTTGAAGGCACTTCGAACTAATTCTCTTTTTGCATTTAAAACGCGACTTTCATGCATAAATTACAATTGATCTATTGATGGCAACTATGCATTTTTTAGCCTTAAAGTCATATTTTTGCGTTTCTTTTAGTCAGTAAATAATTCTAAATCACTTCGAACGAAATTCGTCCTTTAAATATGACTTCCATGCATAACTTGCAGTTGATCTATTATAGGCAACAATGCATTTGTTTAGCCTTAAAGTCATGTCACTGAGTCTATTCTAGTCATTAAATCATTCTAAATTAATTCGAACGAGTTCTATTTTCGCCCTTCAAACATTATTTTCTTACATAACTTGCAATTAATCTACTGAATACAACAATGCATTATTTTAGCATTTAAAAGCATATCACTCAGTCTTTTCAATCATTAAATTGTTTGAAGGCACTTCGAACCAATTCTATTTTTGTTTTTTAAACACGACTTTCATGCATAACTTGCACTTGATCTATTGATGGCAACTATGCATTTTTTTAGCCTTAAAGTCATATTTTTGCGTCTCTTTTAGTCAGTAAATAATTCTAAATCACTTCGAACGAAATTCGTCCTTTAAATATGACTTCCATGCATAACTTGCAGTTGATCTATTATAGGCAACAATGCATTTGTTTAGCCTTAAAGTCATGTCACTGAGTCTCTTCGAGTCATTAAATCATTCTAAATTAATTCGAATGAATTTTGTTTTCGCCCTTCCAACATTATTTTCTTACATAACTTAAAATTAATTTACTAAAGACAACAATGCATTATTTTAGCATTAAAAAGCATATCACTCAGTCTTTTCAATCATTAAATTGTTTGAAGGCACTTCGAACCAATTCTCTTTTTGCATTTATAATGCGACTTTCATGCATAATTTGCAATTGATCTATTGATGGCAACTATGCATTTTTTTAGCCTTAAAGTCATACTTTTGCGTCTCTTTTATTCAGTAAATCGTTCTAAATCACTTCGAACGAAATTCGGCCTTTAAACATAACTTTCGTGCGTAACTTGCAGTTGATCAATTGAAGGCAACAATGCATTTGGTCAGCCTTAAAGTCATGTCACTGAGTCTCTTCTAGTTATTAAATCATTCTAAATTAATCCGAACGAGTTCTATTTTCGCCCTTCAAACATTATTTTCTTACATAACTTGTAATTAATCTATTGAAGACAACAATGCATTATTTTACCATTAAAAAGCATATCACTTAGTGTTTTCATTCATTAAATTGATTGAAGGCACTTCGAACTAATTCTCTTTTTGCATTTAAAACGCGACTTTCATGCATAAATTACAATTGATCTATTGATGGCAACTATGCATTTTTTAGCCATAAAGTCATAGTTTTGCGTCTCTTTTAGTCAGTAAATAATTCTAAATCACTTCGAACGAAATTCGTCCTTTAAAAATGACTTCCATGCATAACTTGCAATTGATCTATTATAGGCAACAATGCATTTGTTTAGCCTTAAAGTCATGTCACTGAGTCTCTTCTAGTCATTAAATCATTCTAAATTAATTCGAACGAATTCTATTTTCGCCCTTCGAACATTATTTTCTTACATTACTTGCAATTAATCTACTGAATACAACAATGCATTATTTTAGCATTTGAAAGCATATCACTTAGTCTTTTCAATCATTAAATTGTTTGAAGGCACTTCGAACCAATTCTATTTCTGTTTTTTAAACACGACTTTCATGCATAACTTGCACTTGATCTATTGAAGGCAACTATTCATTTTTTAGCCTTAAAGTCATATTTTTGCGTCTCTTTTAGTCAGTAAATCATTCTAAATCACTTCGTATGAAATTCGGCATTTAAACATGACTTTCATGCATAACTTGCAATTGATCTATTATAGGCAACAATGCATTTGTTTAGCCTTAAAGTCATGTCACTGAGTCTCTTCTAGTCATTAAATCATTCTAAATTAATTCGAACGAATTCTATTTTCACCCTTCGAACATTATTTTCTTACATAACTTGCAATTAATCTACTGAATACAACAATGCATTATTTTAGCATTAAAAAGCATATCACTCAGTGTTTTCATTCATTAAATTGTTTGGAGGCACTTCGAACCAATTTCCTTTTTGCATTTAAAACGCGACTTTCATGCGTAACTTAGAATTGATCTATTGATGGCAACCATGCATTTTTTAGCCTTAAAGTCATATTTTTGCGTCTCTTTTAGTCAGTAAATCATTCTAAATCACTTCGGATGAAATTCGGCATTTAAACATGACTTTCGTGCATAACTTGCAGTTGATCTATTATAGGCGACAATGCACTTGTTTAGCCTTAAAGTCATGTCACTGAGTCTCTTCTAGTCATTAAATCATTCTAAATTAATTCGAACGAATTCTATTTTCGCCCTTCGAACATTATTTTCTTACATAACTTGCAATTAATCTACTGAATACAACAATGCCTTATTTTAGCATTTAAAAGCATATCACTCAGTCTTTTCAATCATTAAATTGTTTGAAGGCAGTTCGAACCAATTCTATTTTTGTTTTTTAAACACGACTTTCATGCATAACTTGCACTTGATCTATTGAAGGCAACTATTCATTTTTCAGCTTTAAAGTCATATTATTGCCTCTCTTTTAGTCAGTAAATAATTCTAAATCACTTCGAATGAAATTCGGCCTTTAAACATGACTTTCGTGCATAACTTGCATTTGATATTTTGAAGGCAACAATGCATTTGTTTAGCCTTAAAGTCATGTCACTGAGTCTCTTCTAGTCATTAAATCATTCTAAATTAATTCGAATGAATTCTATTTTTGCCCTTCAAAGATTATTTTCTTACATAACTTGTGATTAATCTACCAAAGATAACAATGCATTATTTTAGCATTAAAAAGCATATCACTCAGTCTTTTCATTCATTAAATTGTTTGGAGGCACTTGGAACCAATTCTCTTTTTGCATTTGAAACGCGACTTTCATGCATCACTTGGAATTGATCTATTGATGGCAACCATGCATTTTTTAGCCATAAAGTCAAAGTTTTGCGTCTCTTTTAGTCAGTAAATAATTCTAAATGACTTCGAACGAAATTCGTCCTTTAAATATGACTTCCATGCATAACTTGCAGTTGATCTATTATAGGCAACAATGCATTTGTTTAGCCTTAAAGTCATGTCACTGAGTCTCTTCTAGTCATTAAATCATTCTAAATTAATTCGAACGAATTCTATTTTTGCCCTTCGAACATTATTTTCTTACATAACTTGCAATTAATCTACTGAATACAACAATGCATTATTTTAGCATTAAAAAGCATATCACTCAGTGTTTTCAATCATTACATTGTTTAAAGGCACTTCGAACGAATTCTCTTTTTGCATTTAAAACCCGACTTTCATGCATAACTTGCAATTGATCTATTGATGGCAACTATGCATTTTTTTAGCCTTAAAGTCATATTTTTGCGTCTCTTTTAGTCCGTAAATAATTCTAAATGACTTCGAACGAAATTCGTCCTTTAAATATGACTTCCATGCATAACTTGCAGTTGATCTATTATAGGCGACAATGCACTTGTTTAGCCTTAAAGTCATGTCACTGAGTCTCTTCTAGTCATTAAATCATTCTAAATTAATTCGAACGAATTCTATTTTCGCCCTTCGAACATTATTTTCTTACATAACTTGCAATTAATCTACTGAATACAACAATGCATTATTTTAGCATTAAAAAGCATATCACTCAGTGTTTTCAATCATTACATTGTTTAAAGGCACTTCGAACGAATTCTCTTTTTGCATTTAAAACACGACTTTCATGCATAACTTGCAGTTGATCTATTGAAGGCAACTATTCATTTTTTAGCTTTAAAGTCATATTATTGCGTCTCTTTTAGTCAGTAAATAATTCTAAATCACTTCGAACGAAATTCGGCCTTTAAACATGACTTTCGTGCATAACTTGCATTTGATCTTTTGAAGGCAACAATGCATTTGTTTAGCCTTAAAGTCATGTCACTGAGTCTCTTCTAGTCATTAAATCATTCTAAATTAATTCGAATGAATTCTATTTTTGCCCTTCAAAGATTATTTTCTTACATAACTTGTGATTAATCTACCAAAGACAACAATGCATTATTTTAGCATTAAAAAGCATATCACTCAGTCTTTTCAATCATTAAATTGTTTGAAGGCACTTCGAACCAATTCTATTTTTGTTTTTAAAACACGACTTTCATGCATAACTTGCACTTGATCTATTGAAGGCAACTATTCATTTTTTAGCTTTAAAGTCATATTTTTGCGTCTCTTTTAGTCAGTAAATCATTCTAAATTACTTTGTAGGAAATTCTGCATTTAAACATGACTTTCATGCATAACTTGCAGTTGATCTATTATAGGCAACAATGCATTTGTTTAGCATTAAAGTCATGTCACTGAGTCTCTTCTAGTCATTAAATCATTCTAAATTAATTCGAACGAATTCTATTTTTGCCCTTCGAACATTATTTTCTTACATAACTTGCAATTAATCTACTGAATACAACAATGCATTATTTTAGCATTAAAAAGCATATCACTCAGTGTTTTCAATCATTACATTGTTTAAAGGCACTTCGAACGAATTCTCTTTTTGCATTTAAAACCCGACTTTCATGCATAACTTGCAATTGATCTATTGATGGCAACTATGCATTTTTTTAGCCTTAAAGTCATATTTTTGCGTCTCTTTTAGTCAGTAAATAATTCTAAATGACTTCGAACGAAATTCGTCCTTTAAATATGACTTCCATGCATAACTTGCAGTTGATCTATTATAGGCGACAATGCACTTGTTTAGCCTTAAAGTCATGTCACTGAGTCTCTTCTAGTCATTAAATCATTCTAAATTAATTCGAACGAATTCTATTTTCGCCCTTCGAACATTATTTTCTTACATAACTTGCAATTAATCTACTGAATACAACAATGCGTTATTTTACCATTAAAAAGCATATCACTCAGTGTTTTCATTCATTAAATTGTTTGAAGGCACTTCGAACTAAATCTCTTTTTGCATTTAAAACGCGACTTTCATGCATAACTTACAATTGATCTATTGATGGCAACTATGCATTTTTTAGCCATAAAGTCATAGTTTTGCGTCTCTTTTAGTCAGTAAATCATTCTAAATCACTTCGTATGAAATTCGGCATTTAAACATAACTTTCGTGCATAACTTGCAATTGATCTATTATAGGCAACAATGCATTTGTTTAGCATTAAAGTCATGTCACTGAGTCTCTTCTAGTCATTAAATCATTCTAAATTAATTCGAACGAATTGTATTTTCGCCCTTCGAACATTATTTTCTTACATAACTTGCAATTAATCTACTGAATACAACAATGCATTATTTTAGCATTAAAAAGCATATCACTAAGTGTTTTCAATCATTACATTGTTTGAAGGCACTTCGAACCAATTCTCTTTTTGCATTTAAAACGCGACTTTCATGCATAACTTGCTATTGATCTATTGATGGCAACTATGCATTTTTTAGCCATAAAGTCATAGTTTTGCGTCTCTTGTAGTCAGTAAATCATTCTAAATCACTTCGAACGAAATTCGTCCTTTAAACATGACTTCCGTGCATAACTTGCAGCTGATCTATTATAAGCAACAATGCATTTGTTTAGCCTTAAAGTCATGTCACTGAGTCTCTTCTAGTCATTAAATCATTCTAAATTAATTAGAACGAATTCTATTTTCGCCCTTCAAACATTATTTTCTTACATAACTTAAAATTAATCTACTAAAGACAACAATGCATTATTTTAGCTTTAAAAAGCATATCACTCAGTCTTTTCAATCATTAAATTGTTTGAAGGCACTTCGAACCAATTCTATTTTTGTTTTTAAAGCACGACTTTCATGCATAACTTGCACTTCATCTATTGATGGCAACTATGCATTTTTTTAGCCTTAAAGTCATATTTTCGTGTCACTTTTAGTCAGTAAATAATTCTAAATCACTTCGAACGAAATTCGTCCTTTAAACATGACTTTCATGCATAACTTGCAATTGATCTATTATAGGCAACAATGCATTTGTTTAGCCTTAAAGTCATGTCACTGAATCTCTTCTAGTCATTAAATCATTCTAAATTAATTCGAACGAATTCTATTCTCGCCCTTCGAACGAATTCTATTCTCGCCCTTCGAACATTATTTTCTTACATAACTTGCAATTAATCTACTGAAGACAACAATGCATTATTTTAGCATTAAAAAGCATATCACTCAGTCTTTTCAATCATTAAATTGTTTGAAGGCACTTCGAACCAATTCTATTTTTGTTTTTTAAACACGACTTTCATGCATAACTTGCAGTTGATCTATTGAAGGCAACAATTCATTTTTTAGCCTTAAAGTCATATTTTTGCGTCTCTTTCAGTTAGTAAATCATTCTAAATCACTTCGTATGAAATTCGGCATTTAAACATGACTTTCATGCATAACTTGCAATTGATCTATTATAGGCAACAATGCATTTGTTTAGCCTTCAAGTCATGTCACTGAGTCTCTTCTAGTCATTAAATCATTCCAAATTAATTCGAACGAATCCTATTTTCGCCCTTCGAACATTATTTTCTTACATAACTTGCAATTATTCTACTGAATACAACAATGCATTATTTTAGCATTAAAAAGCATATCACTCAGTGTTTTCATTCATTAAATTGTTTGGAGGCACTTCGAACCAATTCTCTTTTTGCATTTAAAACGCGACTTTCATGCATAACTTGGAATTGATCTATTGATGGCAACCTTGCATTTTTTAGCCATAAAGTCATAGTTTTGCGTCTCTTTTAGTCAGTAAATCATACTAAATCACTTCGGATGAAATTCGGCATTTAAACATGACTTTCGTGCATAACTTGCAATTGATCTATTATAGGCCACAATGCATTTGTTTAGCCTTAAAGTCATGTCACTAAGTCTCTTCTAGTCATTAAATCATTCTAAATTAATTCGAACGAATTCTATTTTGGCCCTTCGAACATTATTTTCTTACATAACTTGCAATTAATCTACTGAATACAACAATGCATTATTTTACCATTAAAAAGCATATCACTCAGTGTTTTCATTCATTAAATTGTTTGAAGGCACTTCGAACTAATTCTCTTTTTGCATTTAAAACGCGACTTTCATGCATAACTTGCTATTGATCTATTGATGGCAACTATGCATTTTTTAGCCATAAAGTTATAGTTTTGCGTCTCTTGTAGTCAGTAAATCATTCTAAATCACTTCGAACGAAATTCGTCCTTTAAACATGACTTCCGTGCATAACTTGTAGTTGATCTATTATAAGCAACAATGCATTTGTTTAGCCTTAAAGTCATGTCACTGAGTCTCTTCTAGTCATTAAATCATTCTAAATTAATTAGAACGAATTCTATTTTCGCCCTTCAAACATTATTTTCTTACATAACTTAAAATTAATCTACTAAAGACAACAATGCATTATTTTAGCTTTAAAAAGCATATCACTCAGTCTTTTCAATCATTAAATTGTTTGAAGGCACTTCGAACCAATTCTATTTTTGTTTTTAAAACACGACTTTCATGCATAACTTGCACTTGATCTATTGATGGCAACTATGCATTTTTTTAGCCTTAAAGTCATATTTTCGTGTCACTTTTAGTCAGTAAATAATTCTAAATCACTTCGAACGAAATTCGTCCTTTAAACATGACTTTCATGCATAACTTGCAATTGATCTATTATAGGCAACAATGCATTTGTTTAGCCTTAAAGTCATGTCACTGAATCTCTTCTAGTCATTAAATCATTCTAAATTAATTCGAACGAATTCTATTCTCGCCCTTCGAACGAATTCTATTCTCGCCCTTCGAACATTATTTTTTTACATAACTTGCAATTAATCTACTGAAGACAACAATGCATTATTTTAGCATTAAAAAGCATATCACTCAGTCTTTTCAATCATTAAATTGTTTGAAGGCACTTCGAACCAATTCTATTTTTGTTTTTTAAACACGACTTTCATGCATAACTTGCAGTTGATCTATTGAAGGCAACAATTCATTTTTTAGCCTTAAAGTCATATTTTTGCGTCTCTTTCAGTTAGTAAATCATTCTAAATCACTTCGTATGAAATTCGGCATTTAAACATGACTTTCATGCATAACTTGCAATTGATCTATTATAGGCAACAATGCATTTGTTTAGCCTTCAAGTCATGTCACTGAGTCTCTTCTAGTCATTAAATCATTCAAAATTAATTCGAACGAATCCTATTTTCGCCCTTCGAACATTATTTTCTTACATAACTTGCAATTATTCTACTGAATACAACAATGCATTATTTTAGCATTAAAAAGCATATCACTCAGTGTTTTCATTCATTAAATTGTTTGGAGGCACTTCGAACCAATTCTCTTTTTGCATTTAAAACGCGACTTTCATGCATAACTTGGAATTGATCTATTGATGGCAACCTTGCATTTTTTAGCCATAAAGTCATAGTTTTGCGTCTCTTTTAGTCAGTAAATCATACTAAATCACTTCGGATGAAATTCGGCATTTAAACATGACTTTCGTGCATAACTTGCAATTGATCTATTATAGGCCACAATGCATTTGTTTAGCCTTAAAGTCATGTCACTAAGTCTCTTCTAGTCATTAAATCATTCTAAATTAATTCGAACGAATTCTATTTTGGCCCTTCGAACATTATTTTCTTACATAACTTGCAATTAATCTACTGAATACAACAATGCATTATTTTACCATTAAAAAGCATATCACTCAGTGTTTTCATTCATTAAATTGTTTGAAGGCACTTCGAACTAATTCTCTTTTTGCATTTAAAACGCGACTTTCATGCATAACTTGCTATTGATCTATTGATGGCAACTATGCATTTTTTAGCCATAAAGTTATAGTTTTGCGTCTCTTGTAGTCAGTAAATCATTCTAAATCACTTCGAACGAAATTCGTCCTTTAAACATGACTTCCGTGCATAACTTGTAGTTGATCTATTATAAGCAACAATGCATTTGTTTAGCCTTAAAGTCATGTCACTGAGTCTCTTCTAGTCATTAAATCATTCTAAATTAATTAGAACGAATTCTATTTTCGCCCTTCAAACATTATTTTCTTACATAACTTAAAATTAATCTACTAAAGACAACAATGCATTATTTTAGCTTTAAAAAGCATATCACTCAGTCTTTTCAATCATTAAATTGTTTGAAGGCACTTCGAACCAATTCTATTTTTGTTTTTAAAACACGACTTTCATGCATAACTTGCACTTGATCTATTGATGGCAACTATGCATTTTTTTAGCCTTAAAGTCATATTTTCGTGTCACTTTCAGTCAGTAAATAATTCTAAATCACTTCGAACGAAATTCGTCCTTTAAACATGACTTCCGTGCATAACTTGCAATTGATCTATTATAGGCAACAATGCATTTGTTTAGCCTTAAAGTCATGTCACTGAGTCTCTTCTAGTCATTAAATCATTCTAAATTAATTCGAACGAATTCTATTTTCGCCCTTCGAATATTATTTTCTTACATAACTTGCAATTAATCTACTGAATACAAAAATGCATTATTTTAGCATTTGAAAGCATATCACTCAGTCTTTTCAATCATTAAATTGTTTGAAGGCACTTCGAACCAATTCTATTTTTGTTTTGTAAACACGACTTTCATGCATAACTTGCACTTAATCTATTGAAGGCAACTATTCATTTTTTAGCTTTAAAGTCATATTATTGCGTCTCTTTTAGTCATTAAATCATTCTAAATCACTTCGATCGGAATTCGGACTTTAAACATGACTTTTGTACATAACTTGCAGTTGATCTATTGAAGGCAACAATGCATTTGTTTAGCCTTAAAGTCATGTCACTGAGTCTCTTCTAGTCATTAAATCATTCTAAATTAATTCGAATGAATTCTATTTTCGCCCTTCGAACATTATTTTCTTACATAACTTGCAATTAATCTACTAAAGACAACAATGCATTATTTTAGCTTTAAAAAGCATATCACTCAGTCTTTTCAATCATTAAATTGTTTGAAGGCACTTCGAACCAATTCTATTTTTGTTTTTAAAACACGACTTTCATGCATAACTTGCACTTGATCTATTGATGGCAACTATGCATTTTTTTAGCCTTAAAGTCATATTTTCGTGTCACTTTTAGTCAGTAAATAATTCTAAATCACTTCGAACGAAATTCGTCCTTTAAACATGACTTTCATGCATAACTTGCAATTGATCTATTATAGGCAACAATGCATTTGTTTAGCCTTAAAGTCATGTCACTGAATCTCTTCTAGTCATTAAATCATTCTAAATTAATTCGAACGAATTCTATTCTCGCCCTTCGAACGAATTCTATTCTCGCCCTTCGAACATTATTTTCTTACATAACTTGCAATTAATCTACTGAAGACAACAATGCATTATTTTAGCATTAAAAAGCATATCACTCAGTCTTTTCAATCATTAAATTGTTTGAAGGCACTTCGAACCAATTCTATTTTTGTTTTTTAAACACGACTTTCATGCATAACTTGCAGTTGATCTATTGAAGGCAACAATTCATTTTTTAGCCTTAAAGTCATATTTTTGCGTCTCTTTCAGTTAGTAAATCATTCTAAATCACTTCGTATGAAATTCGGCATTTAAACATGACTTTCATGCATAACTTGCAATTGATCTATTATAGGCAACAATGCATTTGTTTAGCCTTCAAGTCATGTCACTGAGTCTCTTCTAGTCATTAAATCATTCCAAATTAATTCGAACGAATCCTATTTTCGCCCTTCGAACATTATTTTCTTACATAACTTGCAATTATTCTACTGAATACAACAATGCATTATTTTAGCATTAAAAAGCATATCACTCAGTGTTTTCATTCATTAAATTGTTTGGAGGCACTTCGAACCAATTCTCTTTTTGCATTTAAAACGCGACTTTCATGCATAACTTACAATTGATCTATTGATGGCAACTATGCATTTTTTAGCCATAAAGTCATAGTTTTGCATCTCTTTTAGTCAGTAAATCATTCTAAATCACTTCGTCTGAAATTCGGCATTTAAACATAACTTTCATGCATAACTTGCAATTGATCTATTATAGGCAACAATGCATTTGTTTAGCCTTAAAGTCATGTCACTGAGTCTCTTCTAGTCATTAAATCATTCTAAATTAATTCGAACGAATTGTATTTTCGCCCTTCGAACATTATTTTCTTGCATAACTTGCAATTAATCTACTGAATACAACAATGCATTATTTAAGCATTAAAAAGCATATCACTAAGTGTTTTCAATCATTACATTGTTTGAAGGCACTTCGAACCAATTCTCTTTTTGCATTTAAAACGCGACTTTCATGCATAACTTGCTATTGATCTATTGATGGCAACTATGCATTTTTTAGCCATAAAGTTATAGTTTTGCGTCTCTTGTAGTCAGTAAATCATTCTAAATCACTTCGAACGAAATTCGTCCTTTAAACATGACTTCCGTGCATAACTTGTAGTTGATCTATTATAAGCAACAATGCATTTGTTTAGCCTTAAAGTCATGTCACTGAGTCTCTTCTAGTCATTAAATCATTCTAAATTAATTAGAACGAATTCTATTTTCGCCCTTCAAACATTATTTTCTTACATAACTTAAAATTAATCTACTAAAGACAACAATGCATTATTTTAGCTTTAAAAAGCATATCACTCAGTCTTTTCAATCATTAAATTGTTTGAAGGCACTTCGAACCAATTCTATTTTTGTTTTTAAAACACGACTTTCATGCATAACTTGCACTTGATCTATTGATGGCAACTATGCATTTTTTTAGCCTTAAAGTCATATTTTCGTGTCACTTTCAGTCAGTAAATAATTCTAAATCACTTCGAACGAAATTCGTCCTTTAAACATGACTTCCGTGCATAACTTGCAATTGATCTATTATAGGCAACAATGCATTTGTTTAGCCTTAAAGTCATGTCACTGAGTCTCTTCTAGTCATTAAATCATTCTAAATTAATTCGAACGAATTCTATTTTCGCCCTTCGAATATTATTTTCTTACATAACTTGCAATTAATCTACTGAATACAAAAATGCATTATTTTAGCATTTGAAAGCATATCACTCAGTCTTTTCAATCATTAAATTGTTTGAAGGCACTTCGAACCAATTCTATTTTTGTTTTGTAAACACGACTTTCATGCATAACTTGCACTTAATCTATTGAAGGCAACTATTCATTTTTTAGCTTTAAAGTCATATTATTGCGTCTCTTTTAGTCATTAAATCATTCTAAATCACTTCGATCGGAATTCGGACTTTAAACATGACTTTTGTACATAACTTGCAGTTGATCTATTGAAGGCAACAATGCATTTGTTTAGCCTTAAAGTCATGTCACTGAGTCTCTTCTAGTCATTAAATCATTCTAAATTAATTCGAATGAATTCTATTTTCGCCCTTCGAACATTATTTTCTTACATAACTTGCAATTAATCTAGTGAATACAACAATGCATTATTTTAGCACTAAAAAGCATATCACTCAGTGTTTTCAATCATTACATTGTTTGAAGGCACTTTGAACCAATTCTCTTTTTGCATTTAAAACGCGACTTTCATGCATAACTTGCAATTGATCTAATGATGGCAACTATGCATTTTTTAGCCTTAAAGTCATATTTTTGCGTCTCTTTTAGTCAGTAAATCATTCTAAATCACTTCGTATGAAATTCGGCATTTAAACATGACATCCATGCATAACTTGCAGTTGATCTATTATAGGCAACAATGCATTTGTTTAGCCTTAAAGTCCTGTCACTGAGCCTCTTCTAGTCATTAAATCATTCTAAATTAATTCGAATGAATTCTATTTTCGCCCTTCAATCATTATTTTCTTACATAACTTGTAATTAATCTACTGAATGCAACAATGCATTATTTTAGCATTTAAAAGCATATCACTCTGTCTTTTCAATCATTAAATTGTTTGAAGGCATTTCGAACCAAGTCTATTTTTGTTTTTAAAACACGACTTTCATGCGTAACTTGCACTTGATCTACTGAAGGCAACTATGCATTTTTTTAGCCTTAAAGTCATATTTTTGCGTCTCTTTTACTCAGTAAATAATTCTAAATCACTTCGAACGAAATTCGTCCTTTAAACATGACTTCCGTGCATAACTTGCAGTTGATCTATTATAGGCAAAAATGCATTTGTTTAGCCTTAAAGTCATGTCACTGAGTCTCTTCTAGTAATTAAATCATTCTAAATTAATTCGAATGAATTCTATTTTCGCCCTTCAAACATTATTTTCTTACATAACTTGTAATTAATCTACTAAAGACAACAATGCATTATTTTAGCATTAAAAAGCATATCACTCAGTGTTTTCATTCATTAAATTGTTTGAAGGCACTTCGACCCAATTCTCTTTTTGCATTTAAAACGCGACTTTCATGCATAACTTGCAATTGATATATTGATGGCAACTATGCATTTTTTTAGCCTTAAAGTCATATTATTGCGTCTCTTTTAGTTAGTAAATAATTCTAAATCACTTCGAACGAAATTCGGCCTTTAAACATGACTTTCGTGCATAACTTGCATTTGATCTATTGAAGGCAACAATGCATTTGTTTAGCCTTAGAGTCATGTGACTGAGTTTCTTCTAGACATTAAATCATTCTAAATTAATTCGAATGAATGCTATTTTTGCCCTTCAAACATTATTTTCTTACATAACTTGTAATTAATCCATTGAAGACAACAATGCATTATTTTACCATTAAAAAGCATATCACTCAGTGTTTTCATTCATTACATTGTTCGAAGGCACTTCGAACCAATTCTCTTTTTGCATTTAAAACGCGACTTTCATGCATAACTTGCAATTGATCTATTGATGGCAACTATGCATTTTTTAGCCATAAAGTCATAGTTTTGCGTCTCTTTTAGTCAGTAAATCTTTATGAATCACTTCGTATGAAATTCGGCATTTAAACAAAAGTTTTGTGCATAGCTTGCAATTGATCTATTATCGGCAGCAATGCATTTGTTTAGCCTTAAAGTTATGTCCCTGAGTCTCTTCTAGTCACTAAATAATTCTAAATTAATTCGGACGAATTCTATTTTCGCCCTTCGAATATTATTTTCTTACATAACTTGCAATTAATCTACTGAATACAACAATGCATTATTTTAGCATTTAAAAGCATATCACTCAGTCTTTTCAATCATTAAATTGTTTGAAGGCACTTCGAACCAATTCTATTTTTTGTTTTTAAAACATGACTTTCATGCATAACTTGCTATTGATCTACTGATGGCAACTATGCATTTTTTAGCCATAAAGTCATAGTTTTGCGTCTCTTGTAGTCAGTAAATCATTCTAAATCACTTCGAACGAAATTCGTCCTTTAAACATGACTTCCGTGCATAACTTGCAGTTGATCTATTATAAGCAACAATGCATTTGTTTAGACTTAAAGTCATGTCACTGAGTCTCTTCAAGTCATTAAATCATTCTAAATTAATTCGAACGAATTCTATTTTCGCCCTTCAAACATTATTTTCTTACATAACTTAAAATTTATCTACTAAAGACAACAATGCATTACTTAGCATTAAAAAGCATATCACTCAGTGTTTTTATTCATTAAATTGTCTGAAGGCACTTCGAACCAATTCTCTTTTTGCATTTAAAATGCGACTTTCATGCATAACTTGCAATTGATCTATTGATGGCAACTAGGTATTTTATAGCCTTAAAGTCATATTTTTGCGTCTCTTTTAGTCAGTAAATCATTCTAAATCACTTCGTATGAAATTCGGCATTTAAACATGACTTTCATGCATAACTTGCAGTTGATCTATTATAGGCAACAATGCATTTGTTTAGCCTTAAAGTCATGTTACTGAGTCTCTTCTAGTCATTAAATCATTCTAAATTAATTCTAGCGAATTTTATTTTCGCCCTTCAAAAATTATTTTCTTACATAACTTGTAATTAATCTACTGAATACAACAATGCATTATTTTAGCATTAAAAAGCATATCACTCAGTCTTTTCAATCATTAAATTGTTTGAAGGCACTTCGAACCAATTCTATTTTTTGTTTTTAAAACATGACTTTCATGCATAACTTGCTATTGATCTACTGATGGCAACTACGCATTTTTTAGCCACAAAGTCATAGTTTTGCGTCTCTTGTAGTCAGTAAATCATTCTAAATCACTTCGAACGAAATTCGTCCTTTAAACATGACTTCCGTGCATAACTTGCAGTTGATCTATTATAAGCAACAATGCATTTGTTTAGACTTAAAGTCATGTCACTGAGTCTCTTCAAGTCATTAAATCATTCTAAATTAATTCGAACGAATTCTATTTTCGCCCTTCAAACATTATTTTCTTACATAACTTAAAATTTATCTACTAAAGACAACAATGCATTACTTTAGCATTAAAAAGCATATCACTCAGTGTTTTTATTCATTAAATTGTCTGAAGGCACTTCGAACCAATTCTCTTTTTGCATTTAAAACGCGACTTTCATGCATAACTTGCAATTGATCTATTGATGGCAACTAGGCATTTTATAGCCTTAAAGTCATATTTTTGCGTCTCTTTTAGTCAGTAAATCATTCTAAATCACTTCGTATGAAATTCGGCATTTAAACATGACTTTCATGCATAACTTGCAGTTGATCTATTATAGGCAACAATGCATTTGTTTAGCCTTAAAGTCATGTTACTGAGTCTCTTCTAGTCATTAAATCATTCTAAATTAATTCTAGCGAATTTTATTTTCGCCCTTCAAAAATTATTTTCTTACATAACTTGTAATTAATCTACTGAATACAACAATGCATTATTTTAGAATTAAAAAGCATATCACTCAGTCTTTTCAATCATTAAATTGTTTGAAGGCACTTCGAACCAATTCTATTTTTGTTTTTAAAACACGACTTTCATGCATAACTTGCACTTAATCTGTTGAAGGCAAGTATTCATTTTTTAGCCTTAAAGTCATATTATTGCGTCTCTTTTAGTCATTAAATCATTGTAAATCACTTCGAACGAAATTCGGACATTAAACATGACTTTCGTGCATAACTTGCAGTTGATCAATTGAAGGCAACAATGCATTTGGTCAGCCGTAAAGTCATGTCACTGAGTCTCTTCTAGTCATTAAATCATTCTAAATTAATCCGAATGAATTCTATTTTTGCCTTTCAAACATTATTTTCTTACATAACTTGTAATTAATCTATTGAAGACAACAATGCATTATTTTACCATTAAAAAGCATATCACTTAGTGTTTTCATTCATTAAATTGTTTGAAGGCACTTCGAACTAATTCTCTTTTTGCATTTAAAACGCGACTTTCATGCATAACTTACAATTGATCTATTGATGGCAACTATGCATTTTTTAGCCATAAATTCATAGTTTTGCGTCTCTTTTAGTCAGTAAATCATTCTAAATCACGTCGTATGAAATTCAGCATTTAAACATAACTTTCGTGCATAACTTGCAATTGATCTATTATAGGCAACAATGCATTTGTTTAGCCTTAAAGTCATGTCACTGAGTCTCTTCTAGTCATTAAATCAATCCAAATTAATTCAAACGAATTCTATTTTCGCCCTTCGAACATTATTTTCTTACATAACTTGCAATTAATCTACTGAATACAACAATTAATCTACCTAATACAACAGTGCATTATTTTAGCATTAAAAAGCATATCACTCAGTGTTTTCATTCATTAAATTGTTTGGAGGCACTTCGAACCAATTCTCTTTTTGCATTTAGAACGCGACTTTCATGCATAACTTGGAATTGATCTATTGATGGCAACCATGCATTTTTTAGCCATAAAGTCATAGTTTTGCGTCTCTTTTAGTCAGTAAATCATTCTAAATCACTTCAGATGAAATTCGGCATTTAAACATGACTTTCGTGCATAACTTGCAGTTGATCTATTATAGGCAACAATGCATTTGTTTAGCCTTAAAGTCATGTTACTGAGTCTCTTCTAGTCATTAAATCATTCTAAATTAATTCTAGCGAATTTTATTTTCGCCCTTGAAAAATTATTTTCTTACATAACTTGCAATTAATCTACTGAATACAACAATGCCTTATTTTAGCATTTAAAAGCATATCACTCAGTCTTTTCAATCATTAAATTGTTTGAAGGCACTTCGAACCAATTCTATTTTTGTTTTTTAAACACGACTTTCATGCATAACTTGCACTTAATCTATTGAAGGCAACTATTCATTTTTTAGCCTTACAGTCATATTATTGCGTCTCTTTTAGTCATTAAATCATTCTAAATCACTCCGAACGAAATTCGGACTTTAAACATGACTTTCGTGCATAACTTGCAGTTGATCAATTGAAGGCAACAATGCATTTGGTCAGCCTTAAAGTCATGTCACTGAGTCTCTTCTAGTCATTAAATCATTCTAAATTAATCCGAATGAATTCTATTTTTGCCCTTCAAACATTTTTTTCTTACATAACCTTTAATTAATCTATTGAAGACAACAATGCATTATTTTACCATTAAAGAGCATATCACTTAGTGTTTTCAATCATTAAATTGTTTGAAGGCACTTCGAACTAATTCTCTTTTTGCATTTAAAACGCGACTTCCATGCATAACTTACAATTGATCTATTGATGGCAACTATGCATTTTTTAGCCTTAAAGTCATATTTTTGCGTCTCTTTTAGTCATTAAATCATTTTAAATCACTTCGTATGAAATTCGGCATTTAAACATGACTTTCATGCATAACTTGCAATTGATCTATTATAGGCAACAATGCATTTGTTTAGCCTTAAAGTCATGTCACTGAGTCTCTTCTAGTCATTAAATCATTCCAAATTAAGTCGAACGAATTCTATTTTCGCCCTTCGAACATTATTTTCTTACATAACTTGCAATTAATCTACTAAATACAACAATGCATTATTTTAGCATTTAAAAGCATATCACTCAGTCTTTTCAATCATTAAATTGTTTGAAGGGACTTCGAACCAATTCTATTTTTGTTTTTTAAAGACGACTTTCATGCATAACTTGCACTTGATCTATTGATGGCAACTATGCATTTTTTTAGCCTTAAAGTCATATTTTTGCGTCTCTTTTAGTCAGTAAATAATTCTAAATCACTTCGAACGAAATTCGTCCTTTAAATATGACTTCCATGCATAACTTGCAGTTGATCTATTATAGGCAACAATGCATTTGTTTAGCCTTAAAGTCATATCACTGAGTCTCTTCGAGTCATTAAATCATTCTAAATTAATTCGAACGAATTTTGTTTTCGCCTTTCCAACATTATTTTCTTACATAACTTAAAATTAATTTACTAAAGACAACAATGCATTATTTTAGCATTAAGAAGAATATCACTCAGTCTTTTCAATCATTAAATTGTTTGAAGGCACTTCGAACTAATTCTCTTTTTGCATTTAAAACGCGACTTTCATGCATAACTTACAATTGATCTATTGATGGCAACTATGCATTTTTTAGCCATAAATTCATAGTTTTGCGTCTCTTTTAGTCAGTAAATCATTCTAAATCACGTCGTATGAAATTCGGCATTTAAACATAACTTTCATGCATAACTTGCAATTGATCTATTATAGGCAACAAAGCATTTGTTTAGCCTTAAAGTCATGTCACTGAGTCTCTTCTAGTCATTAAATCATTCTAAATTAATTCGAACGAATTCTATTTTCGCCCGTCGAACATTATTTTCTTACATAACTTGCAATTAATCTACTGAATACAACAATGCATTATTTTAGCATTTGAAAGCATATCACTCAGTCTTTTCAATCATTAAATTGTTTGAAGGCACTTCGAACCAATTCTATTTTTGTTTTTTAAACACGACTTTCATGCATAACTTGCACTTGATCTATTGAAGGCAACTATTCATTTTTTAGCCTTAAAGTCATATTTTTGCGTCTCTTTTAGTCAGTAAATCATTCTAAATCACTTCGTATGAAATTCGGCATTTAAACATGCCTTTCATGCATAACTTGCAATTGATCTATTATAGGCAACAATGCATTTGCTTAGCCTTAAAGTCATGTCACTGAGTCTCTTCTAGTCATTAAATCAATCCAAATTAATTCGAACGAATTCTATTTTCGCCCTTCGAACATTATTTTCTTACATAACTTGCAATTAATCTACTGAATACAACAATTAATCTACCGAATACAACAGTGCATTATTTTAGCATTAAAAAGCATATCACTCAGTGTTTTCATTCATTAAATTGTTTGGAGGCACATCGAACCAATTCTCTTTTTGCATTTAAAACGCGACTTTCATGCATAACTTGGAATTGATCTATTATAGGCAACAATGCATTTTTTAGCCATAAACTCATAGTTTTGCGTCTCTTTTAGTCAGTAAATCATTCTAAATCACTTCGAACGAAATTCGTCCTTTAAATATGACTTCCATGCATAACTTGCAGTTGATCTATTATAGGCAACAATGCATTTGTTTAGCCTTAAAGTCATGTCACTGAGTCTATTCTAGTCATTAAATCATTCTAAATTAATTCGAACGAGTTCTATTTTCGCCCTTCAAACATTATTTTCTTACATAACTTGTAATTAATCTACTGAATACAACAATGCATTATTTTAGCATTTAAAAGCATATCACTCAGTCTTTTCAATCATTAAATTGCTTGAAGGCACTTCGAACCAATTCTATTTTTGTTTTTTAAACACGACTTTCATGCATAACTTGCACTTGATCTATTGATGGCAACTATGCATTTTTTTAGCCTTAAAGTCATATTTTTGCGTCTCTTTTAGTCAGTAAATAATTCTAAATCACTTCGAACGAAATTCGTCCTTTAAATATGACTTCCATGCATAACTTGCAGTTGATCTATTATAGGCAACAATGCATTTGTTTAGCCTTAAAGTCATGTCACTGAGTCTCTTCGAGTCATTAAATCATTCTAAATTAATTCGAATGAATTTTGTTTTCGCCCTTCCAACATTATTTTCTTACATAACTTAAAATTAATTTACTAAAGACAACAATGCATTATTTTAGCATTAAAAAGCATATCACTCAGTCTTTTCAATCATTAAATTGTTTGAAGGCACTTCGAACCAATTCTCTTTTTGCATTTATAATGCGACTTTCATGCATAATTTGCAATTGATCTATTGATGGCAACTATGCATTTTTTTAGCCTTAAAGTCATACTTTTGCGTCTCTTTTATTCAGTAAATCGTTCTAAATCACTTCGAACGAAATTCGGCCTTTAAACATAACTTTCGTGCGTAACTTGCAGCTGATCAATTGAAGGCAACAATGCATTTGGTCAGCCTTAAAGTCATGTCACTGAGTCTCTTCTAGTTATTAAATCATTCTAAATTAATCCGAATGAATTCTATTTTTGCCCTTCAAACATTATTTTCTTACATAACTTGTAATTAATCTATTGAAGACAACAATGCATTATTTTACCATTAAAAAGCATATCACTTAGTGTTTTCATTCATTAAATTGTTTGAAGGCACTTCGAACTAATTCTCTTTTTGCATTTAAAACGCGACTTTCATGCATAAATTACAATTGATCTATTGATGGCAACTATGCATTTTTTAGCCATAAAGTCATAGTTTTGCGTCTCTTTTAGTCAGTAAATAATTCTAAATCACTTCGAACGAAATTCGTCCTTTAAATATGACTTCCATGCATAACTTGCAATTGATCTATTATAGGCAACAATGCATTTGTTTAGCCTTAAAGTCATGTCACTGAGTCTCTTCTAGTCATTAAATCATTCTAAATTAATTCGAACGAATTCTATTTTCGCCCTTCGAACATTATTTTCTTACATTACTTGCAATTAATCTACTGAATACAACAATGCATTATTTTAGCATTTGAAAGCATATCACTTAGTCTTTTCAATCATTAAATTGTTTGAAGGCACTTCGAACCAATTCTATTTCTGTTTTTTAAACACGACTTTCATGCATAACTTGCACTTGATCTATTGAAGGCAACTATTCATTTTTTAGCCTTAAAGTCATATTTTTGCGTCTCATTTAGTCAGTAAATCATTCTAAATCACTTCGTATGAAATTCGGCATTTAAACATGACTTTCATGCATAACTTGCAATTGATCTATTATAGGCAACAATGCATTTGTTTAGCCTTAAAGTCATGTCACTGAGTCTCTTCTAGTCATTAAATCATTCTAAATTAATTCGAACGAATTCTATTTTCGCCCTTCGAACATTATTTTCTTACATAACTTGCAATTAATCTACTGAATACAACAATGCATTATTTTAGCATTAAAAAGCATATCACTCAGTGTTTTCATTCATTAAATTGTTTGGAGGCACTTCGAACCAATTCCCTTTTTGCATTTAAAACGCGACTTTCATGCGTAACTTAGAATTGATCTATTGATGGCAACCATGCATTTTTTAGCCTTAAAGTCATATTTTTGCGTCTCTTTTAGTCAGTAAATCATTCTAAATCACTTCGGATGAAATTCGGCATTTAAACATGACTTTCGTGCATAACTTGCAGTTGATCTATTATAGGCAACAATGCATTTGTTTAGCCTTAAAGTCATGTTACTGAGTCTCTTCTAGTCATTAAATCATTCTAAATTAATTCTAGCGAATTTTATTTTCGCCCTTCAAAAATTATTTTCTTACATAACTTGCAATGAATCTACTGAATACAACAATGCCTTATTTTAGCATTTAAAAGCATATCGCTCAGTCTTTTCAATCATTAAATTGTTTGAAGGCACTTCGAACCAATTCTATTTTTGTTTTTTAAACACGACTTTCATGCATAACTTGCACTTAATCTATTGAAGGCAACTATTCATTTTTTAGCCTTAAAGTCATATTATTGCGTCTCTTTTAGTCATTAAATCATTCTAAATCACTTCGAACGAAATTCGGACTTTAAACATGACTTTCGTGCATAACTTGCAGTTGATCAATTGAAGGCAACAATGCATTTGGTCAGCCTTAAAGTCATGTCACCGAGTCTCTTCTAGTCATTAAATCATTCTAAATTAATCCGAATGAATTCTATTTTTGCCCTTCAAACATTATTTTCTTACATAACCTTTAATTAATCTATTGAAGACAACAATGCATTATTTTACCATTAAAGAGCATATCACTCAGTGTTTTCAATCATTAAATTGTCTGAAGGCACTTCGAACCAATTCTCTTTTTGCATTTAAAACGCGACTTTCATGCATAACTTACAATTGATCTATTGATGGCAACTATGCATTTTTTAGCCTTAAAGTCATATTTTTGCGTCTCTTTTAGTCAGTAAATCATTTTAAATCACTTCGTATGAAATTCGGCATTTAAACATGACTTTCATGCATAACTTGCAATTGATCTATTATAGGCAACAATGCATTTGTTTAGCCTTAAAGTCATGTCACTGAGTCTCTTCTAGTCATTAAATCATTCCAAATTAATTCGAACGAATTCTATTTTCGCCCTTCGAACATTATTTTCTTACATAACTTGCAATTAATCTACTGAATACAACAATGCATTATTTTAGCATTAAAAAGCATATCACTCAGTGTTTTCATTCATTAAATTGTTTGGAGGCACTTCGAACCAATTCTCTTTTTGCATTTAAAACGCGACTTTCATGCATAACTTGGAATTGATCTATTGATGGCAACCATGCATTTTTTTAGCCTTAAAGTCATATTTTTGCGTCTCTTTTAGTCAGTAAATAATTCTAAATCACTTCGAACGAAATTCGTCCTTTAAATATGACTTCCATGCATAACTTGCAGTTGATCTATTATAGGCAACAATGCATTTGTTTAGCCTTAAAGTCATGTCACTGAGTCTCTTCTAGTCATTAAATCATTCTTAATTAATTCGAACGAATTCTATTTTCGCCCTTCGAACATTGTTTTCTTACATAACTTGCAATTAATCTACAGAATACAACAATGCATTATTTTAGCATTTGAAAGCATATCACTCAGTCTTTTGAATCATTAAATTGTTTGAAGGCAGTTCGAACCAATTCTATTTTTGTTTTTTAAACACGACTTTCATGCATAACTTGCACTTGATCTATTGAAGGCAACTATTCATTTTTCAGCTTTAAAGTCATATTATTGCCTCTCTTTTAGTCAGTAAATAATTCTAAATCACTTCGAATGAAATTCGGCCTTTAAACATGACTTTCGTGCATAACTTGCATTTGATCTTTTGAAGGCAACAATGCATTTGTTTAGCCTTAAAGTCATGTCACTGAGTCTCTTCTAGTCATTAAATCATTCTAAATTAATTCGAATGAATTCTATTTTTGCCCTTCAAAGATTATTTTCTTACATAACTTGTGATTAATCTACCAAAGACAACAATGCATTATTTTAGCATTAAAAAGCATATCACTCAGGCTTTTCAATCATTAAATTGTTTGAAGGCACTTCGAACCAATTCTATTTTTGTTTTTAAAACACGACTTTCATGCATAACTTGCACTTGATCTATTGAAGGCAACTATTCATTTTTTAGCTTTAAAGTCATATTTTTGCGTCTCTTTTAGTCAGTAAATCATTCTAAATTACTTTGTAGGAAATTCTGCATTTAAACATGACTTTCATGCATAACTTGCTATTGATCTATTATAGGCAACAATGCATTTGTTTAGCCTTAAAGTCATGTCACTGAGTCTCTTCTAGTCATTAAATCATTCTTAATTAATTCGAACGAATTCTATTTTCGCCATTCGAACATTATTTTCTTACATAACCTACAATTAATCTACCGAATACAACAATGCATTATTTTAGCATTTGAAAGCATATCACTCAGTCTTTTGAATCATTAAATTGTTTGAAGGCAGTTCGAACCAATTCTATTTTTGTTTTTTAAACACGACTTTCATGCATAACTTCCACTTGATCTATTGAAGGCAACTATTCATTTTTTAGCCTTAAAGTCATATTTTTGTGTCTCTTTTTGTCAGTAAATCATTCTAAATCACTTCGTATGAAATTCGGCATTTAAACATGACTTTCATGCATAACTTGCAATTGATCTATTATAGGCAACAATGCATTTGTTTAGCCTTAAAGTCATGTAACTGAGTCTCTTCTAGTAATTAAATCATTCTAAATTAATTCGAATGAATTCTATTTTTCCCCTTCAAACATTATTTCCTTACATAACTTGTAATTAATCTATTGAAGACAACAATGCATTATTTTACCATTAAAAAGCATATCACTCAGTGTTTTCATTCATTAAATTGTTTGGAAGCACTGCGAACCAATTCTCTTTTTGGATTTAAAACGCAACTTTCATGCATAACTTGGAATTGATCTATTGATGGCAACTATGCATTTTTTAGCCATAAAGTCATAGTTTTGCGTCTCTTTTAGTCAGTAAATCATTCTAAATCACTTCGGATGAAATTCGGCATTTAAACATGACTTTCGTGCATAACTTGCAGTTGATCTATTATAGGCAACAATGCATTTGTTTAGCCTTAAAGTCATGTCACTGAGTCTCTTCTAGTCATTAAATCATTCTAAATTAATTCGAACGAATTCTATTTTCGCCCTTCGAACATTATTTTCTTACATAACTTGCAATTAATCTACTGAAGACAAAAATGCATTATTTTAGCATTAAAAAGCATATCACTCAGTCTTTTCAATCATTAAATTGTTTGAAGGCACTTCGAACCAATTCTCTTTTTGCATTTAAAACACGACTTTCATGCATAACTTGCAGTTGATCTATTGAAGGCAACTATTCATCTTTTAGCCTTAAAGTCATATTATTGTGTCTCTTTAAGTCAGTAAATAATTCTAAATCACTTCGAACAAAATTCGTCCTTTAAACATGAGTTTTGTGCATAACTTGCAGTTGATCTATTATAGGCAACAATGCATTTGTTTAGCCTTAAAGTCATGTCACTGAGTCTCTTCTAGTAATTAAATCATTCTAAATTAATTAGAATGAATTCTATTTTTGCCCTTCAAACATTATTTTCTTACATAACTTGTAATTAATCTATTCAAGGCAACAATGCATTATTTTACCATTAAAAAGCATATCACTCAGTGTTTTCAATCATTAAATTGTTTGAAGGCACTTCGAACCAATTCTATTTTTGTTTTTTTAAACACGACTTTCATGCATAACTTGCACTTATTCTATTGAAGGCAACTATTCATTTTTTAGCCTTAAAGTCATATTATTGCGTCTCTTTTAGTCATTAAACCATTCTAAATCACTTCGAACGAAATTCGGACTTTAAACATGACTTTCGTGCATAACTTGCAATTGATCTATGATAGGCAACAATGCATTTGTTTAGCCTTCAAGTCATGTCACTGAGTCTCTTCTAGTCATTAAATCATTCGAAATTAATTCGAACGAATTCTATTTTCGCCCTTCGAACATTATTTTCTTACATAACTTGCAATTAATCTACTGAATACAACAATGCATTATTTTAGCATTTGAAAGTATGGCACTCAGTCTTTTCAATCATTAAATTGTTTGAAGGCCCTTCGAACAAATTCTACTTTTGTTTTTTAAACACGACTTTCATGCACAACTTGCACTTGATCTATCGAAGGCAACTATTCATTTTTTTAGGCTTAAAGTCATATTTTTGCGTCTCTTTTAGTCAGTAAATCATTCTAAATCACTTCGTATAAAATTCAGCATTTAAACATGACTTTCATGCATAACTTGCAATTGATCTATTATAGGCAACAATGCATTTGTTTAGCCTTAAAGTCATGTCACGGAGTCTCTTCTAGTAATTAAATCATTCTAAATTAATTCGAAATGAATTCTATTTTTGCCCTTCAAACATTATTTTCTTACATAACTTGTAATTAATCTATTGAAGACAACAATGCATTATTTTAGCATTAAAAAGCATATCACTCAGTGTTTTCACTCATTAAATTGTTTAAAGGCACTTCAAACCAATTCGCTTTTTGCATTTAAAACGCGACTTTCATGCATAACTTGGAATTGATCTATTGATGGCAACTATGCATTTTTTAGCCATAAAGTCATAGTTTTGCATCTCTTTTAGTCAGTAAATCATTCTAAATCACTTCGGATGAAATTCGGCATTTAAACATGACTTTCATGCATAACTTGCAATTGATCTATTATAGGCAACAATGCATTTGTTTAGCCTTAAAGTCATGTCACTCAGTCTCTTCTAGTAATTAAATCATTCTAAATTAATTCGAACGAATTCTATTTTCGCCCTTCGAACGTTATTTTCTTACATAACTTGCAATTAATCTACTGAATACAACAATGCATTATTTTAGCATTAAAAAGCTTATCACTCAGTGTTTTCAATCATTACATTGTTGAAAGGCACTTCGAACGAATTCTCTTTTTGCATTTAAAACCCCACTTTCATGCATAACTTGCAATTGATCTATTGAAGGCAACTATTTATCTTTTAGCCTTAAAGTCATATTATTGCGTCTCTTTAAGTCAATAAATAATTCTAAATCACTTCGAACAAAATTCGTCCTTTAAACATGACTTTTGTGCATAACTTGGAGTTGATCTATTATAGCCAACAATGCATTTGTTTAGCCTTAAAGTCATGTCACTGAGTCTCTTCTAGTCATTAAATCATTCCAAATTAATTCGAACGAATTCTATTTTCGCCCTTCGAACATTATTTTCTTACATAACTTGCAATTAATCTACTGAATACAACAATGCATTATTTTAGCATTTAAAAGCATATCACTCAGTCTTTTCAATCATTAAATTGTTTGAAGGCACTTCGAACCAATTCTATTTTGGTTTTTTAAACACGACTTTCATGCATAACTTGCACTTGACCTATTGATGGCAACTATGCATTTTTTTAGCCTTAAAGTCATATTTTTGCGTCTCTTTTAGTCAGTAAATAATTCTAAATCACTTCTAACGAAATTCCTTCTTTAAATATGACTTCCATGCATAACTTGCAGTTGATCTATTATAGGCAAAAATGCATTTGTTTAGCCTTAAAGTCATGTCACTGAGTCTCTTCTAGTCATTAAATCATTCTAAATTAATTCGAACGAATTCTGTTTTCGCCCTTCCAACATTATTTTCTTACATAACTTAAAATTAATCTACTAAAGAGAACAATGGATTATTTTAGCATTAAAAAGCATATCACACAGTCTTTTCAATCATTAAATTGTTTGAAGGCACTTCGAACCAATTCTATTTTTGTTTTTAAAAGACGACTTTCATGCATAACTTGCACTTGATCTATTGAAGGCAACTATTCATTTTTTAGCTTTAAAGTCATATTTTTGCGTCTCTTTTAGTCAGTAAATCATTCTAAATCACTTCGTATGAAATTCAGCATTTAAACATGACTTTCATGCATAACTTGAGATTGATCTATTATAGGCAACAATGCATTTGTTTAGACTTAAAGTCATGTCACTGAGTCTCTTCTAGTCATTAAATCATTCTGAATTAATTCGAACGAATTCTATTTTCGCCCTTCGAACATTATTTTCTTACATAACTTGCAATTAATATACTGAATACAACAATGCATTATTTTAGCATTTGAAAGCATATCACTCAATCTTTTCAATCATTAAATTGTTTGAAGGCACTTCGAACCAATTCTATTTTTGTTTTTTAAACACGACTTTCATGCATAACTTGCACTTGATCTATTGAAGGCAACTATTCATTTTTTAGCCTTAAAGTCATATTTTTGAGTCTCTTTTAGTCAGTAAATCATTCTAAATCACTTCGTATGAAATTCGGCATTTAAACATGACTTTCATGCATAACTTGCAATTGATCTATTATAGGCAACAATGCATTTGTTTATCCTTAAAGTCATGTCACTGAGTCTCTTCTAGTAATTAAATCATTCTAAATTAATTCGAATGAATTCTATTTTTGCCCTTCAAACATTATTTTCTTACATAACTTGTAATTAATCTATTGAAGACGACAATGCATTATTTTACCATTAAAAAGCATATCACTCAGTGTTTTCATTCATTAAATTGTTTGAAGGCACCTCGAACCAATTCTATTTTTGTTTTTTAAGCACGACTTTCATGCATAACTTGCACTTGATCTATTGAAGGCAACTATTCATCTTTTAGCCTTAAAGTCATATTATTGCGTCTCTTTAAGTCAGTAAATAATTCTAAATCACTTCGAACAAAATTCGTCCTTTAAACATGACTTTCGTTTATAACTTGCAATCGATCTATTATAGGCAACAATGCATTTGTTTATCCTTAAAGTCATGTCACTGAGTCTCTTCTAGTAATTAAATCATTCTAAATTAATTCGAATGAATTCTATTTTTGCCCTTCAAACATTATTTTCTTACATAACTTGTAATTAATCTATTCAAGACAACAATGCATTATTTTACCATTAAAAAGCATATCACTCAGTGTTTTCAATCATTAAATTGTTGGAAGGCACTTCGAACCAATTTTATTTTTGTTTTTTAAACGCGACTTTCATGCATAACTTGCACTTAATCTATTGAAGGCAACTATTCATTTTTTCGCCTTAAAGTCATATTATTGCGTCTCTTTTAGTCACTAAATCATTCTAAATCACTTCGAACGAAATTCGAACTTTAAACATGAGTTTCGTGCATAACTTGCAGTTGATCTATTGAAGGCAACAATGCATTTGTTTAGCCTTAAAGTCATGTCACTGAGTCTCTTCTAGTCATTAAATCATTCTAAATTAATTCGAACGAATTCTATTTTCGCCCTTCGAACATTATTTTCTTATATAACATGCAATTAGTCCACTGAATACAACAATGCATTATTTTAGCATTTAAAAGCATATCACCAAGTCTTTTCAATCATTAAATTGTTTGAAGGCACTCCGAACCTATTCTATTTTTGTATTTAAAACACGACTTTCATGCATAACTTGCAGTTGATCTATTGAAGGCAACTATTCATTTTTTATCCTTAAAGTCATATGATTGTGTCTCTTTTAGTCAGGAAATAATTCTAAATCACTTCGAACGAAATTCGGCCTTTAAACATGACTTTCGTGCATAACCCGCAATTGATCTATTATAGGCAACAATGGATTTGTTTAGCCTTAAAGTCATGTCACTGAGTCTCTTCTAGTCATTAAATCATTCTAAATTAATTCGAACGAATTCTATTTTCGCCCTTCGAACATTATTTTCTTACATAACTTGCAATTAATCTACTGAATACAACAATGCATTATTTTAGTATTAAAAAGCATATCACTTAGTGTTTTCAATCATTACATTGTTTGAAGGCACTTCGAACCAATTCTCTTTTTGCATTTAAAATGCGACTTTCATGCATAACTTGCAATTGATCTATTGATGGCAACTATGCATTTTTTAGCCATAATGTCATACTTTTGCGTCTCTTTTAGTCAGTAAATCATTCTAAATGACTTCGTATGAAATTCGGCATTTAAACATGACTTTCGTTTATAACTTGCAATTGATCTATTATAGGCAACAATGCATTTGTTTAGCCTTAGAGTCATGTCACTGAGTATCTTCTAGTCATTAAATCATTCTAAATTCATTCGAACGAATTCTATTTTCGCCCTTCGAACATTATTTTCTTATATAACTTGCAATTAATCTACTAAATACAACAATGCATTATTTTAGCATTTAAAAGCATATCACTCAGTCTTTTCAATCATTAAATTGTTTGAAGGCACTTCGAACCTATTCTATTTTTGTATTTAAAACACGACTTTCATGCATAACTTGCACTTGATCAATTGAAGGCAACTATTCAATTTTTAGCCTTAAAGTCATATTATTGCGTCTCTTTAAGTCAATAAATAATTCTAAATCACTTCGAACGAAATTCGTCTTTTAAACATGACTTTTGTGCGTAACTTGCAGTTGTTCGATTATAGGCAACAATGCATTTGTTTAGCCTTAAAGTCATGTCACTGAGTCTCTTCTAGTCATTAAATCATTCTAAATTAATTCGAATGAATTCTATTTTTGCCCTTCAAACAATATTTTCTTACATAACTTGTAATTAATCTATTGAAGACAACAATGCATTATTTTACCATTAAAAAGCATGTCACTCAGTGTTTTCAATCATTACAATGTTTGAAGGCACTTCGAACCAATTCTCTTTTTGCATTTAAAACGCGACTTTCATGCATAACTTACAATTGATCTATTGATGGCAACTATGCATTTTTTTGCCATAAAGTCATAGTTTTGCGTCTCTTTTAGTCAGTAAATCATTCTAAATCACTTTGTACGAAATTCGGGATTTAAACATGATTATCATGCATAACTTGCAGTTGATCTATTATAGGCAACAATGCATTTGTTTAGCCTTAAAGTCATGTCACTAAGTCTTTTCTAGTCATTAAATCATTCTAAATTAATTCGAACGAATTCTATTTTCGCCTTTCGAATATTATTTTCTTACATAACTTGTAATTAATCTACTGAATACAATAATGCATTATTTTAGCTTTTGAAAGCATATCACTCAATCTTTTCAATCATTAAATTGTTTGAAGGCACTTCGAACCAACTCTATTTTTGTTTTTTAAACATGACTTTCATGCATAACTTGCACTTGATCTATTGAAGGCAACTATTCATTTTTTTAGCCTTAAAGTCATATTTTTGCGTCTCTTTTAGTTAGTAAATCATTCTAAATCACTTCGTACGAAATTCGGCATTTAAACATGACTTTCATGTATAACTTGCAATTGATCTATTACAGGCAACAATGTATTTGTTTAGCCTTAAAGTCATGTCACTGAGTCTCTTCTAGTCATTAAATCATTCTAAATTAATTCGAACGAATTCTATTTTCGCCCTTCAAACATTATTTTCTCACATAACTTAAAATTAATCTACTAAAGACATCACTGCATTATTTTAGCATTAAAAAGCATATCACTCAGTGTTTTCAATCATTAAATTGTTTGAAGGCACTTCGAACCAATTCTATTTTTGTTTTTAAAACACGACTTTCATGCATAACTTGCACTTGATCTATTGAAGGAAACTATTCAATTTTTACCCTTAAAGTCATATTATTGCGTCTCTTTTAGTCATTAAATCATTCTAAATCACTTCGAACGAAATTCGGACTTTAAACATGACTGTCGTGCATAACTTGCAGTTGATCTATTGAAGGCAACAATGCATTTGTTTAGCCTTAAAGTCATGTCACTAAGTCTCTTCAAGTCATTAAATCATTCTAAATCACTTCGAATGAATTCTATTTTTGCCCTTCAAACATTATTTTCTTACATAACTTGTAATTAATCTATTGAAGACAACAATGCATTATTTTACCCTTAAAAAGCATATCACTCAGTGTTTTCATTTATTAAATTGTTTGAAGGCCCATCGAACTAATTCTCTTTTTGCATTTAAAACGCGACTTTCATGCATAACATACAATTGATCTATTGATGGAAACTATGCATTTTTTAGCCATAAAGTCATAGTTTTGCGTCTCTTCTAGTCAATAAATCATTCTAAATCACTTCGTTTGAAACTCGGCATTTAAACATAACTTTCGTGCATAACTTGCAATTGATCTATTATAGGCAACAATGCATTTGTTTAGCCTTAAAGTCATGTCACTGAGTCTCTTCTAGTCATTAAATCATTCTAAATTAATTCGAACGAATTCTATTTTCGCCCTTCGAACATTATTTTCTTACATAACTTGCAATTAATCTATTGAATACAACAATGCATTATTTTTGCATTTGAAAGGATATCACTCAGTCTTTTCAATCATTAAATAGTTTGAAGGCACTTCGAACCAATTCAACTTTTGTTTTTTAAACACGACTTTCATGCACAACTTGCACTTGATCTATTGAAGGCAACTATTCATTTTTTTATCCTTAAAGTCATATTTTTGCGTCTCTTTTAGTCAGTAAATCATTTTAAATCACTTCGTATGAAAATCGGCATTTAAACATGACTTTCATGCATAACTTGCAATTGATCTATTATAGGCAACAATGCATTTGTTTAGCCTTAAAGTCATGTCACTGAGTCTCTTCTAGTAATCAAATCATTCTAAATTAATTCGAATGAATTCTATTTTTGCCCTTCAAATATTATTTTCTTACATAACTTGCAATTAATCTACTGAATACAACAATTAATCTACCGAATACAACAGTGCATTATTTTAGCATTAAAAAGCATATCACTCAGTGTTTTCATTCATTAAATTGTTTGGAGGCACTTCGAACCAATTCTCTTTTTGCATTTAAAACGCGACTTTCATGCATAACTTGGAATTGATCTATTGATGGCAACCATGCATTTTTTAGCCATAAACTCATAGTTTTGCGTCTCTTTTAGTCAGTAAATCATTCTAAATCACTTCGGATGAAATTCGGCATTTAAACATGACTTTCGTGCATAACTTGCAGTTGATCTATTATAGGCAACAATGCATTTGTTTAGCCTTAAAGTCATGTCACTGAGTCTCTTCTAGTCATTAAATCAATCCAAATTAATTCGAACGAATTCTATTTTCGCCCTTCGAACATTATTTTCTTACATAACTTGCAATTAATCTACTGAATACAACAATTAATCTACCGAATACAACAGTGCATTATTTTGGCATTAAAAAGCATATCACTCAGTGTTTTCATTCATTAAATTGTTTGGAGGCACTTCGAACCAATTCTCTTTTTGCATTTAAAACGCGACTTTCATGCATAACTTGGAATTGATCTATTGATGGCAACCATGCATTTTTTAGCCATAAAGTCATAGTTTTGCGTCTCTTTTAGTCAGTAAATCATTCTAAATCACTTCGGATGAAATTCGGCATTTAAACATGACTTTCATGCATAACTTGCAGTTGATCTATTATAGGCAACAATGCATTTGTTTAGCCTTAAAGTCATGTTACTGAGTCTCTTCTAGTCATTAAATCATTCTAAATTAATTCTAGCGAATTTTATTTTCGCCCTTGAAAAATTATTTTCTTACATAACTTGCAATTAATCTACTGAATACAACAATGCCTTATTTTAGCATTTAAAAGCATATCACTCAGTCTTTTCAATCATTAAATTGTTTGAAGGCACTTCGAACCAATTCTATTTTTGTTTTTTAAACACGACTTTCATGCATAACTTGCACTTGATCTGTTAAAGGCAACTATTCATTTTTCAGCCTTAAAGTCATACTTTTGCGTCTCTTTTAGTCAGTAAATCATTTTAAATCACTTCCTATGAAATACGGCATTTAAACATGACTTTCATGCATAACTTGCAATTGATCTATTATAGGCAACAATGCATTTGTTTAGCCTTAAAGTCATGTCACTGAGTCTCTTCTAGTCATTAAATCATTCTAAATTAATTCGAACGAATTCTATTTTCGCCCTTCGAACATTATTTTCTTACATAACTTGCAATTAATCTACTGAATACAACAATGCATTATTTTAGCATTAAAAAGCATATCACTCAGTGTTTTCATTCATTAAATTGTTTGGAGGCACTTCGAACCAATTCTCTTTTTGCATTTAAAACGCGACTTTCATGCATAACTTGGAATTGATCTATTGATGGCAACCATGCATTTTTTAGCCATAAACTCATAGTTTTGCGTCTCTTTTAGTCAGTAAATCATTCTAAATCACTTCGGATGAAATTCGGCATTTAAACATGACTTTCGTGCATAACTTGCAGTTGATCTATTATAGGCAACAATGCATTTGTTTAGCCTTAAAGTCATGTTACTGAGTCTCTTCTAGTCATTAAATCATTCTAAATTAATTCTAGCGAATTTTATTTTCGCCCTTCAAAAATTATTTTCTTACATAACTTGCAATTAATCTACTGAATACAACAATGCCTTATTTTAGCATTTAAAAGCATATCACTCAGTCTTTTCAATCATTAAATTGTTTGGAGGCACTTCGAACCAATTCTCTTTTTGTTTTTTAAACACGACTTTCATTCATAACTTGCACTTAATCTATTGAAGGCAACTATTCATTTTTTAGCCTGAAAGTCATATTATTGCGTCTCTTTTAGTCATAAAATCATTCTAAATCACTTCGAACGAAATTCGGACTTTAAACATGACTTTCGTGCATAAATTGCAGTTGATCAATTGAAAGCAACAATGCATTTGGTCAGCCTTAAAGTCATGTCACTGAGTCTCTTCTAGTCATTAAATCATTCTAAATTAATCCGAATGAATTCTATTTTTGCCCTTCAAACATTATTTTCTTACATAACCTTTAATTAATCTATTGAAGACAACAATGCATTATTTTACCATTAAAAAGCATATCACTTAGTGTTTTCATTCATTAAATTATTTGAAGGCACTTCGAACTAATTCTCTTTTTGCATTTAAAACGCGACTTTCATGCATAAATTACAATTGATCTATTGATGGCAACTATGCATTTTTTAGCCTTAAAGTCATATTTTTGCGTTTCTTTTAGTCAGTAAATAATTCTAAATCACTTCGAACGAAATTCGTCCTTTAAATATGACTTCCATGCATAACTTGCAGTTGATCTATTATAGGCAACAATGTATTTGTTTAGCCTTAAAGTCATGTCACTGAGTCTATTCTAGTCATTAAATCATTCTAAATTAATTCGAACGAGTTCTATTTTCGCCCTTCAAACATTATTTTCTTACATAACTTGCAATTAATCTACTGAATACAACAATGCATTATTTTAGCATTTAAAAGCATATCACTCAGTCTTTTCAATCATTAAATTGTTTGAAGGCACTTCGAACCAATTCTATTTTTGTTTTTTAAACACGACTTTCATGCATAACTTGCACTTGATCTATTGATGGCAACTATGCATTTTTTTAGCCTTAAAGTCATATTTTTGCGTCTCTTTTAGTCAGTAAATAATTCTAAATCACTTCGAACGAAATTCGTCCTTTAAATATGACTTCCATGCATAACTTGCAGTTGATCTATTATAGGCAACAATGCATTTGTTTAGCCTTAAAGTCATGTCACTGAGTCTCTTCGAGTCATTAAATCATTCTAAATTAATTCGAATGAATTTTGTTTTCGCCCTTCCAACATTATTTTCTTACATAACTTAAAATTAATTTACTAAAGACAACAATGCATTATTTTAGCATTAAAAAGCATATCACTCAGTCTTTTCAATGATTAAATTGTTTGAAGGCACTTCGAACCAATTCTCTTTTTGCATTTATAATGCGACTTTCATGCATAATTTGCAATTGATCTATTGATGGCAACTATGCATTTTTTTAGCCTTAAAGTCATACTTTTGCGTCTCTTTTATTCAGTAAATCGTTCTAAATCACTTCGAACGAAATTCGGCCTTTAAACATAACTTTCGTGCGTAACTTGCAGTTGATCAATTGAAGGCAACAATGCATTTGGTCAGCCTTAAAGTCATGTCACTGAGTCTCTTCTAGTTATTAAATCATTCTAAATTAATCCGAATGAATTCTATTTTTGCCCTTCAAACATTATTTTCTTACATAACTTGTAATTAATCTATTGAAGACAACAATGCATTATTTTACCATTAAAAAGCATATCACTTAGTGTTTTCATTCATTAAATTGTTTGAAGGCACTTCGAACTAATTCTCTTTTTGCATTTAAAACGCGACTTTCATGCATAAATTACAATTGATCTATTGATGGCAACTATGCATTTTTTAGCCATAAAGTCATAGTTTTGCGTCTCTTTTAGTCAGTAAATAATTCTAAATCACTTCGAACGAAATTCGTCCTTTAAAAATGACTTCCATGCATAACTTGCAATTGATCTATTATAGGCAACAATGCATTTGTTTAGCCTTAAAGTCATGTCACTGAGTCTCTTCTAGTCATTAACTCATTCTAAATTAATTCGAACGAATTCTATTTTCGCCCTTCGAACATTATTTTCTTACATTACTTGCAATTAATCTACTGAATACAACAATGCATTATTTTAGCATTTGAAAGCATATCACTTAGTCTTTTCAATCATTAAATTTTTTGAAGGCACTTCGAACCAATTCTATTTCTGTTTTTTAAACACGACTTTCATGCATAACTTGCACTTGATCTATTGAAGGCAACTATTCATTTTTTAGCCTTAAAGTCATATTTTTGCGTCTCCTTTAGTCAGTAAATCATTCTAAATCACTTCGTATGAAATTCGGCATTTAAACATGACTTTCATGCATAACTTGCAATTGATCTATTATAGGCAACAATGCATTTGTTTAGCCTTAAAGTCATGTCACTGAGTCTCTTCTAGTCATTAAATCATTCTAAATTAATTCGAACGAATTCTATTTTCGCCCTTCGAACATTATTTTCTTACATAACTTGCAATTAATCTACTGAATACAACAATGCATTATTTTAGCATTAAAAAGCATATCACTCAGTGTTTTCATTCATTAAATTGTTTGGAGGCACTTCGAACCAATTCCCTTTTTGCATTTAAAACGCGACTTTCATGCGTAACTTAGAATTGATCTATTGATGGCAACCATGCATTTTTTAGCCTTAAAGTCATATTTTTGCGTCTCTTTTAGTCAGTAAATCATTCTAAATCACTTCGGATGAAATTCGGCATTTAAACATGACTTTCGTGCATAACTTGCAGTTGATCTATTATAGGCGACAATGCACTTGTTTAGCCTTAAAGTCATGTCACTGAGTCTCTTCCAGTCATTAAATCATTCTAAATTAATTCGAACGAATTCTATTTTCGCCCTTCGAACATTATTTTCTTACATAACTTGCAATTAATCTACTGAATACAACAATGCATTATTTTAGCATTAAAAAGCATATCACTCAGTGTTTTCAATCATTACATTGTTTAAAGGCACTTCGAACGAATTCTCTTTTTGCATTTAAAACACGACTTTCATGCATAACTTGCAGTTGATCTATTGAAGGCAACTATTCATTTTTTAGCTTTAAAGTCATATTATTGCGTCTCTTTTAGTCAGTAAATAATTCTAAATCACTTCGAACGAAATTCGGCCTTTAAACATGACTTTCGTGCATAACTTGCATTTGATCTTTTGAAGGCAACAATGCATTTGTTTAGCCTTAAAGTCATGTCACTGAGTCTCTTCTAGTCATTAAATCATTCTTAATTAATTCGAACGAATTCTATTTTCGCCCTTCAAAAATTATTTTCTTACATAACTTGCAATGAATCTACTGAATACAACAATGCCTTATTTTAGCATTTAAAAGCATATCGCTCAGTCTTTTCAATCATTAAATTGTTTGAAGGCACTTCGAACCAATTCTATTTTTGTTTTTTAAACACGACTTTCATGCATAACTTGCACTTAATCTATTGAAGGCAACTATTCATTTTTTAGCCTTAAAGTCATATTATTGCGTCTCTTTTAGTCATTAAATCATTCTAAATCACTTCGAACGAAATTCGGACTTTAAACATGACTTTCGTGCATAACTTGCAGTTGATCAATTGAAGGCAACAATGCATTTGGTCAGCCTTAAAGTCATGTCACTGAGTCTCTTCTAGTCATTAAATCATTCTAAATTAATCCGAATGAATTCTATTTTTGCCCTTCAAACATTATTTTCTTACATAACCTTTAATTAATCTATTGAAGACAACAATGCATTATTTTACCATTAAAGAGCATATCACTTAGTGTTTTCAATCATTAAATTGTCTGAAGGCACTTCGAACTAATTCTCTTTTTGCATTTAAAACGCGACTTTCATGCATAACTTACAATTGATCTATTGATGGCAACTATGCATTTTTTAGCCTTAAAGTCATATTTTTGCGTCTCTTTTAGTCAGTAAATCATTTTAAATCACTTCGTATGAAATTCGGCATTTAAACATGACTTTCATGCATAACTTGCAATTGATCTATTATAGGCAACAATGCATTTGTTTAGCCTTAAAGTCATGTCACTGAGTCTCTTCTAGTCATTAAATCATTCCAAATTAATTCGAACGAATTCTATTTTCGCCCTTCGAACATTATTTTCTTACATAACTTGCAATTAATCTACTGAATACAACAATGCATTATTTTAGCATTAAAAAGCATATCACTCAGTGTTTTCATTCATTAAATTGTTTGGAGGCACTTCGAACCAATTCTCTTTTTGCATTTAAAACGCGACTTTCATGCATAACTTGGAATTGATCTATTGATGGCAACCATGCATTTTTTTAGCCTTAAAGTCATATTTTTGCGTCTCTTTTAGTCAGTAAATAATTCTAAATCACTTCGAACGAAATTCATCCTTTAAATATGACTTCCATGCATAACTTGCAGTTGATCTATTATAGGCAACAATGCATTTGTTTAGCCTTAAAGTCATGTCACTGAGTCTCTTCTAGTCATTAAATCATTCTTAATTAATTCGAACGAATTCTATTTTCGCCCTTCGAACATTGTTTTCTTACATAACTTGCAATTAATCTACAGAATACAACAATGCATTATTTTAGCATTTGAAAGCATATCACTCAGTCTTTTGAATCATTAAATTGTTTGAAGGCAGTTCGAACCAATTCTATTTTTGTTTTTTAAACACGACTTTCATGCATAACTTGCACTTGATCTATTGAAGGCAACTATTCATTTTTCAGCTTTAAAGTCATATTATTGCCTCTCTTTTAGTCAGTAAATAATTCTAAATCACTTCGAATGAAATTCGGCCTTTAAACATGACTTTCGTGCATAACTTGCATTTGATCTTTTGAAGGCAACAATGCATTTGTTTAGCCTTAAAGTCATGTCACTGAGTCTCTTCTAGTCATTAAATCATTCTAAATTAATTCGAATGAATTCTATTTTTGCCCTTCAAAGATTATTTTCTTACATAACTTGTGATTAATCTACCAAAGATAACAATGCATTATTTTAGCATTAAAAAGCATATCACTCAGTCTTTTCATTCATTAAATTGTTTGGAGGCACTTCGAACCAATTCTCTTTTTGCATTTAAAACGCGACTTTCATGCATCACTTGGAATTGATCTATTGATGGCAACCATGCATTTTTTAGCCATAAAGTCAAAGTTTTGCGTCTCTTTTAGTCAGTAAATAATTCTAAATGACTTCGAACGAAATTCGTCCTTTAAATATGACTTCCATGCATAACTTGCAGTTGATCTATTATAGGCAACAATGCATTTGTTTAGCCTTAAAGTCATGTCACTGAGTCTCTTCTTGTCATTAAATCATTCTAACTTAATTCTAGCGAATTTTATTTTCGCCCTTCAAGAATTATTTTGTTACATAACTTGCAATTAATCTACTGAATACAACAATGCCTTATTTTAGCATTTAAAAGCATATCACTCAGTCTTTTCAATCATTAAATTGTTTGAAGGCACTTCGAACCAATTCTATTTTTGTTTTTTAAACACGACTTTCATGCATAACTTGCACTTGATCTATTGATGGCAACTATGCATTTTTGTAGCCTAAAAGTCATATTTTTGCGTCTCTTTTAGTCAGTAAATAATTCTAAATCACTTCGAACGAAATTCGTCCTTTAAATATGACTTTCGTGCATAACTTGCAGTTGATCTATTATAGGCAACAATGCATTTTTTTAGCCTTAAAGTCATGTCACTAAGTTTTTTCTAGTCATTAAATCATTCTAAATTAATTCGAACGAATTCTATTTTCGCCCTTCAAACATTATTTTCTTACATAACTTAAAATTAATTTATTAAAGACAGCAATGCATTATTTTAGCATTAAAAAGCATATCACTCAGTCTTTTCAATCATTAAATTGTTTGAAGGCACTTCGAACCAATTCTATTTTTGTTTTTAAAACACGACTTTCATGCATAACTTGCACTTGATCTATTGAAGGCAACTATTCATTTTTTGGCTTTAAAGTCATATTTTTGCGTCTCTTTTAGTCAGTAAATCATTCTAAATCACTTCGTAGGAAATTCGGCATTTAGACGTGACTTTAATGCATAACTTGCAATTGATCTATTATAGGCAACAATGCATTTGTTTAGCCTTAAAGTCATGTCACTGAGTCTCTTCTAGTCATTAAATCATTCTAAATTAATTCGAACGAATTCTATTTTTGCCCTTCGAACATTATTTTCTTACATAACTTGCAATTAATCTACTGAATACAACAATGCATTATTTTAGCATTAAAAAGCATATCACTCAGTGTTTTCAATCATTACATTGTTTAAAGGCACTTCGAACGAATTCTCTTTTTGCATTTAAAACCCGACTTTCATGCATAACTTGCAATTGATCTATTGATGGCAACTATGCATTTTTTTAGCCTTAAAGTCATATTTTTGCGTCTCTTTTAGTCAGTAAATAATTCTAAATGACTTCGAACGAAATTCGTCCTTTAAATATGACTTCCATGCATAACTTGCAGTTGATCTATTATAGGCGACAATGCACTTGTTTAGCCTTAAAGTCATGTCACTGAGTCTCTTCTAGTCATTAAATCATTCTAAATTAATTCGAACGAATTCTATTTTCGCCCTTCGAACATTATTTTCTTACATAACTTGCAATTAATCTACTGAATACAACAATGCATTATTTTAGCATTAAAAAGCATATCACTCAGTGTTTTCAATCATTACATTGTTTAAAGGCACTTCGAACGAATTCTCTTTTTGCATTTAAAACATGACTTTCATGCATAACTTGCAGTTGATCTATTGAAGGCAACTATTCATTTTTTAGCTTTAAAGTCATATTATTGCGTCTCTTTTAGTCAGTAAATAATTCTAAATCACTTCGAACGAAATTCGGCCTTTAAACATGACTTTCGTGCATAACTTGCATTTGATCTTTTGAAGGCAACAATGCATTTGTTTAGCCTTAAAGTCATGTCACTGAGTCTCTTCTACTCATTAAATCATTCTAAATTAATTCGAATGAATTCTATTTTTGCCCTTCAAAGATTATTTTCTTACATAACTTGTGATTAATCTACCAAAGACAACAATGCATTATTTTAGCATTAAAAAGCATATCACTCAGTCTTTTCAATCATTAAATTGTTTGAAGGCACTTCGAACCAATTCTATTTTTGTTTTTAAAACACGACTTTCATGCATAACTTGCACTTGATCTATTGAAGGCAACTATTCATTTTTTAGCTTTAAAGTCATATTTTTGCGTCTCTTTTAGTCAGTAAATCATTCTAAATTACTTTGTAGGAAATTCTGCATTTAAACATGACTTTCATGCATAACTTGCTATTGATCTATTATAGGCAACAATGCATTTGTTTAGCCTTAAAGTCATGTCACTGAGTCTCTTCTAGTCATTAAATCATTCTTAATTAATTCGAACGAATTCTATTTTCGCCATTCGAACATTATTTTCTTACATAACCTACAATTAATCTACCGAATACAACAATGCATTATTTTAGCATTTGAAAGCATATCACTCAGTCTTTTGAATCATTAAATTGTTTGAAGGGACTTCGAACCAATTCTATTTTTGTTTTTTAAACACGACTTTCATGCATAACTTCCACTTGATCTATTGAAGGCAACTATTCATTTTTTAGCCTTAAAGTCATATTTTTGTGTCTCTTTTTGTCAGTAAATCATTCTAAATCACTTCGTATGAAATTCGGCATTTAAACATGACTTTCATGCATAACTTGCAATTGATCTATTATAGGCAACAATGCATTTGTTTAGCCTTAAAGTCATGTCACTGAGTCTCTTCTAGTAATTAAATCATTCTAAATTAATTCGAATGAATTCTATTTTTCCCCTTCAAACATTATTTCCTTACATAACTTGTAATTAATCTATTGAAGACAACAATGCATTATTTTACCATTAAAAAGCATATCACTTAGTGTTTTCATTCATTAAATTGTTTGGAAGCACTGCGAACCAATTCTCTTTTTGGATTTAAAACGCAACTTTCATGCATAACTTGGAATTGATCTATTGATGGCAACTATGCATTTTTTAGGCATAAAGTCATAGTTTTGCGTCTCTTTTAGTCAGTAAATCATTCTAAATCACTTCGGATGAAATTCGGCATTTAAACATGACTTTCGTGCATAACTTGCAGTTGATCTATTATAGGCAACAATGCATTTGTTTAGCCTTAAAGTCATGTCACTGAGTCTCTTCTAGTCATTAAATCATTCTAAATTAATTCGAACGAATTCTATTTTCGCCCTTCGAACATTATTTTCTTACATAACTTGCAATTAATCTACTGAAGACAAAAATGCATTATTTTAGCATTAAAAAGCATATCACTCAGTCTTTTCAATCATTAAATTGTTTGGAGGCACTTCGAACCAATTCTCTTTTTGCATTTAAAACACGACTTTCATGCATAACTTGCAGTTGATCTATTGAAGGCAACTATTTATCTTTTAGCCTTAAAGTCATATTACTGCGTCTCTTTAAGTCAGTAAATAATTCTAAATCACTTCGAACAAAATTCGTCCTTTAAACATGACTTTTGTGCATAACTTGGAGTTGATCTATTATAGCCAACAATGCATTTGTTTAGCCTTAAAGTCATGTCACTGAGTCTCTTCTAGTCATTAAATCATTCCAAATTAATTCGAACGAATTCTATTTTCGCCCTTCGAACATTATTTTCTTACATAACTTGCAATTAATCTACTGAATACAACAATGCATTATTTTAGCATTTAAAAGCATATCACTCAGTCTTTTCAATCATTAAATTGTTTGAAGGCACTTCGAACCAATTCTATTTTGGTTTTTTAAACACGACTTTCATGCATAACTTGCACTTGATCTATTGATGGAAACTATGCATTTTTTTAGCCTTAAAGTCATATTTTTGCGTCTCTTTTAGTCAGTAAATAATTCTAAATCACTTCTAACGAAATTCCTTCTTTAAATATGACTTCCATGCATAACTTGCAGTTGATCTATTATAGGCAAAAATGCATTTGTTTAGCCTTAAAGTCATGTCACTGAGTCTCTTCTAGTCATTAAATCATTCTAAATTAATTCGAACGAATTCTGTTTTCGCCCTTCCAACATTATTTTCTTACATAACTTAAAATTAATCTACTAAAGAGAACAATGCATTATTTTAGCATTAAAAAGCATATCACACAGTCTTTTCAATCATTAAATTGTTTGAAGGCACTTCGAACCAATTCTATTTTTGTTTTTTAAACACGACTTTCATGCATAACTTGCACTTATTCTATTGAAGGCAACTATTCATTTTTTAGCCTTAAAGTCATATTATTGCGTCTCTTTTAGTCATTAAATCATTCTAAATCACTTCGAACGAAATTCGGACTTTAAACATGACTTTCGTGCATAACTTGCAATTGATCTATGATAGGCAACAATGCATTTGTTTAGCCTTCAAGTCATGTCACTGAGTCTCTTCTAGTCATTAAATCATTCTAAATTAATTCGAACGAATTCTATTTTCGCCCTTCGAACATTATTTTCTTACATAACTTGCAATTAATCTACTGAATACAACAATGCATTATTTTAGCATTTGAAAGTATGGCACTCAGTCTTTTCAATCATTAAATTGTTTGAAGGCCCTTCGAACAAATTCTACTTTTGTTTTTTAAACACGACTTTCATGCACAACTTGCACTTGATCTATCGAAGGCAACTATTCATTTTTTTAGGCTTAAAGTCATATTTTTGCGTCTCTTTTAGTCAGTAAATCATTCTAAATCACTTCGTATAAAATTCAGCATTTAAACATGACTTTCATGCATAACTTGCAATTGATCTATTATAGGCAACAATGCATTTGTTTAGCCTTAAAGTCATGTCACTGAGTCTCTTCTAGTAATTAAATCATTCTAAATTAATTCGAAATGAATTCTATTTTTGCCCTTCAAACATTATTTTCTTACATAACTTGTAATTAATCTATTGAAGACAACAATGCATTATTTTAGCATTAAAAAGCATATCACTCAGTGTTTTCACTCATTAAATTGTTTAAAGGCACTTCAAACCAATTCGCTTTTTGCATTTAAAGCGCGACTTTCATGCATAACTTGGAATTGATCTATTGATGGCAACTATGCATTTTTTAGCCATAAAGTCATAGTTTTGCGTCTCTTTTAGTCAGTAAATCATTCTAAATCACTTCGGATGAAATTCGGCATTTAAACATGACTTTCATGCATAACTTGCAATTGATCTATTATAGGCAACAATGCATTTGTTTAGCCTTAAAGTCATGTCACTCAGTCTCTTCTAGTAATTAAATCATTCTAAATTAATTCGAACGAATTCTATTTTCGCCCTTCGAACATTATTTTCTTACATAACTTGCAATTAATCTACTGAATACAACAATGCATTATTTTAGCATTAAAAAGCTTATCACTCAGTGTTTTCAATCATTACATTGTTGAAAGGCACTTCGAACGAATTCTCTTTTTGCATTTAAAACCCCACTTTCATGCATAACTTGCAATTGATCTATTGAAGGCAACTATTTATCTTTTAGCCTTAAAGTCATATTATTGCGTCTCTTTAAGTCAGTAAATAATTCTAAATCACTTCGAACAAAATTCGTCCTTTAAACATGACTTTTGTGCATAACTTGGAGTTGATCTATTATAGCCAACAATGCATTTGTTTAGCCTTAAAGTCATGTCACTGAGTCTCTTCTAGTCATTAAATCATTCCAAATTAATTCGAACGAATTCTATTTTCGCCCTTCGAACATTATTTTCTTACATAACTTGCAATTAATCTACTGAATACAACAATGCATTATTTTAGCATTTAAAAGCATATCACTCAGTCTTTTCAATCATTAAATTGTTTGAAGGCACTTCGAACCAATTCTATTTTGGTTTTTTAAACACGACTTTCATGCATAACTTGCACTTGATCTATTGATGGCAACTATGCATTTTTTTAGCCTTAAAGTCATATTTTTGCGTCTCTTTTAGTCAGTAAATAATTCTAAATCACTTCTAACGAAATTCCTTCTTTAAATATGACTTCCATGCATAACTTGCAGTTGATCTATTATAGGCAAAAATGCATTTGTTTAGCCTTAAAGTCATGTCACTGAGTCTCTTCTAGTCATTAAATCATTCTAAATTAATTCGAACGAATTCTGTTTTCGCCCTTCCAACATTATTTTCTTACATAACTTAAAATTAATCTACTAAAGAGAACAATGCATTATTTTAGCATTAAAAAGCATATCACACAGTCTTTTCAATCATTAAATTGTTTGAAGGCACTTCGAACCAATTCTATTTTTGTTTTTAAAAGACGACTTTCATGCATAACTTGCACTTGATCTATTGAAGGCAACTATTCATTTTTTAGCTTTAAAGTCATATTTTTCCGTCTCTTTTAGTCAGTAAATCATTCTAAATCACTTCGTATGAAATTCAGCATTTAAACATGACTTTCATGCATAACTTGAGATTGATCTATTATAGGCAACAATGCATTTGTTTAGCCTTAAAGTCATGTCACTGAGTCTCTTCTAGTCATTAAATCATTCTGAATTAATTCGAACGAATTCTATTTTCGCCCTTCGAACATTATTTTCTTACATAACTTGCAATTAATATACTGAATACGACAATGCATTATTTTAGCATTTGAAAGCATATCACTCAATCTTTTCAATCATTAAATTGTTTGAAGGCACTTCGAACCAATTCTATTTTTGTTTTTTAAACACGACTTTCATGCATAACTTGCACTTGATCTATTGAAGGCAACTATTCATTTTTTAGCCTTAAAGTCATATTTTTGAGTCTCTTTTAGTCAGTAAATCATTCTAAATCACTTCGTATGAAATTCGGCATTTAAACATGACTTTCATGCATAACTTGCAATTGATCTATTATAGGCAACAATGCATTTGTTTATCCTTAAAGTCATGTCACTGAGTCTCTTCTAGTAATTAAATCATTCTAAATTAATTCGAATGAATTCTATTTTTGCCCTTCAAACATTATTTTCTTACATAACTTGTAATTAATCTATTGAAGACGACAATGCATTATTTTACCATGAAAAAGCATATCACTCAGTGTTTTCATTCATTAAATTGTTTGAAGGCACTTCGAACCAATTCTATTTTTGTTTTTTAAGCACGACTTTCATGCATAACTTGCACTTGATCTATTGAAGGCAACTATTCATCTTTTAGCCTTAAAGTCATATTATTGCGTCTCTTTAAGTCAGTAAATAATTCTAAATCACTTCGAACAAAATTCGTCCTTTAAACATGACTTTCGTTTATAACTTGCAATCGATCTATTATAGGCAACAATGCATTTGTTTATCCTTAAAGTCATGTCACTGAGTCTCTTCTAGTAATTAAATCATTCTAAATTAATTCGAATGAATTCTATTTTTGCCCTTCAAACATTATTTTCTTACATAACTTGTAATTAATCTATTCAAGACAACAATGCATTATTTTACCATTAAAAAGCATATCACTCAGTGTTTTCAATCATTAAATTGTTGGAAGGCACTTCGAACCAATTTTATTTTTGTTTTTTAAACGCGACTTTCATGCATAACTTGCACTTAATCTATTGAAGGCAACTATTCATTTTTTAGCCTTAAAGTCATATTATTGCGTCTCTTTTAGTCACTAAATCATTCTAAATCACTTCGAACGAAATTCGGACTTTAAACATGAGTTTCGTGCATAACTTGCAGTTGATCTATTGAAGGCAACAATGCATTTCTTTAGCCTTAAAGTCATGTCACTGAGTCTCTTCTAGTCATTAAATCATTCTAAATTAATTCGAACGAATTCTATTTTCGCCCTTCGAACATTATTTTCTTATATAACATGCAATTAGTCCACTGAATACAACAATGCATTATTTTAGCATTTAAAAGCATATCACCAAGTCTTTTCAATCATTAAATTGTTTGAAGGCACTCCGAACCTATTCTATTTTTGTATTTAAAACACGACTTTCATGCATAACTTGCAGTTGATCTATTGAAGGCAACTATTCATTTTTTATCCTTAAAGTCATATGATTGTGTCTCTTTTAGTCAGTAAATAATTCTAAATCACTTCGAACGAAATTCGGCCTTTAAACATGACTTTCGTGCATAACCCGCAATTGATCTATTATAGGCAACAATGGATTTGTTTAGCCTTAAAGTCATGTCACTGAGTCTCTTCTAGTCATTAAATCATTCTAAATTAATTCGAACGAATTCTATTTTCGCCCTTCGAACATTATTTTCTTACATAACTTGCAATTAATCTACTGAATACAACAATGCATTATTTTAGTATTAAAAAGCATATCACTTAGTGTTTTCAATCATTACATTGTTTGAAGGCACTTCGAACCAATTCTCTTTTTGCATTTAAAATGCGACTTTCATGCATAACTTGCAATTGATCTATTGATGGCAACTATGCATTTTTTAGCCATAATGTCATAGTTTTGCGTCTCTTTTAGTCAGTAAATCATTCTAAATGACTTCGTATGAAATTCGGCATTTAAACATGACTTTCGTTTATAACTTGCAATTGATCTATTATAGGCAACAATGCATTTGTTTAGCCTTAGAGTCATGTCACTGAGTATCTTCTAGTCATTAAATCATTCTAAATTCATTCGAACGAATTCTATTTTCGCCCTTCGAACATTATTTCCTTATATAACTTGCAATTAATCTACTAAATACAACAATGCATTATTTTAGCATTTAAAAGCATATCACTCAGTCTTTTCAATCATTAAATTGTTTGAAGGCACTTCGAACCTATTCTATTTTTGTATTTAAAACACGACTTTCATGCATAACTTGCACTTGATCAATTGAAGGCAACTATTCAATTTTTAGCCTTAAAGTCATATTATTGCGTCTCTTTAAGTCAATAAATAATTCTAAATCACTTCGAACGAAATTCGTCTTTTAAACATGACTTTTGTGCGTAACTTGCAGTTGTTCGATTATAGGCAACAATGCATTTGTTTAGCCTTAAAGTCATGTCACTGAGTCTCTTCTAGTCATTAAATCATTCTAAATTAATTCGAATGAATTCTATTTTTGCCCTTCAAACAATATTTTCTTACATAACTTGTAATTAATCTATTGAAGACAACAATGCATTATTTTACCATTAAAAAGCATGTCACTCAGTGTTTTCAATCATTACAATGTTTGAAGGCACTTCGAACCAGTTCTCTTTTTGCATTTAAAACGCGACTTTCATGCATAACTTACAATTGATCTATTGATGGCAACTATGCATTTTTTTGCCATAAAGTCATAGTTTTGCGTCTCTTTTAGTCAGTAAATCATTCTAAATCACTTTGTACGAAATTCGGCATTTAAACATGATTATCGTGCATAACTTGCAGTTGATCTATTATAGGCAACAATGCATTTGTTTAGCCTTAAAGTCATGTCACTAAGTCTTTTCTAGTCATTAAATCATTCTAAATTAATTCGAACGAATTCTATTTTCGCCTTTCGAATATTATTTTCTTACATAACTTGTAATTAATCTATTGAATACAATAATGCATTATTTTAGCTTTTGAAAGCATATCACTCAATCTTTTCAATCATTAAATTGTTTGAAGGCACTTCGAACCAACTCTATTTTTGTTTTTTAAACATGACTTTCATGCATAACTTGCACTTGATCTATTGAAGGCAACTATTCATTTTTTGGCCTTAAAGTCATATTTTTGCGGCTCTTTTAGTTAGTAAATCATTCTAAATCACTTCGTACGAAATTCGGCATTTAAACATGACTTTCATGTATAACTTGCAATTGATCTATTACAGGCAACAATGTATTTGTTTAGCCTTAAAGTCATGTCACTGAGTCTCTTCTAGTCATTAAATCATTCTAAATTAATTCGAACGAATTCTATTTTCGCCCTTCAAACATTATTTTCTCACATAACTTAAAATTAATCTACTAAAGACATCACTGCATTATTTTAGCATTAAAAGCATATCACTCAGTGTTTTCAATCATTAAATTGTTTGAAGGCACTTCGAACCAATTCTATTTTTGTTTTTAAAACACGACTTTCATGCATAACTTGCACTTGATCTATTGAAGGAAACTATTCAATTTTTAGCCTTAAAGTCATATTATTGCGTCTCTTTTAGTCATTAAATCATTCTAAATCACTTCGAACGAAATTCGGACTTTAAACATGACTGTCGTGCATAACTTGCAGTTGATCTATTGAAGGCAACAATGCATTTGTTTAGCCTTAAAGTCATGTCACTAAGTCTCTTCAAGTCATTAAATCATTCTAAATTAATTCGAATGAATTCTATTTTTGCCTTCAAACATTATTTTCTTACATAACTTGTAATTAATCTATTGAAGACAACAATGCATTATTTTACCATTAAAAAGCATGTCACTCAGTGTTTTTATTCATTAAATTGTTTGAAGGGACTTCGAACCAATTCTCTTTTTGCATTTAAAATGCAACTTTCATGCATAACTTGCAATTGATCTATTGATGGCAACTATGCATTTTTTAGCCTTAAAGTCATATTTTTGCGTCTCTTTTAGTCAGTAAATCATTCTAAATCACTTTGTATGAAATTCGGCATTTAAACATGACTTTCATGCATAACTTGCCGTTGATCTATTATAGGCAACAATGCATTTGTTTAGCCTTAGAGTCATGTTACTGAGTTTCTTCTAGTCATTAAATCATTCTAAATTAATCCGAACGAATTCTATTTTCGCCCTTCGAACATTATTTTCTTACATAACTTGCAATTAATCTATTGAATACAACAATGCATTATTTTTGCATTTGAAAGCATATCACTCAGTCTTTTCAATCATTAAATAGTTTGAAGGCACTTCGAACCAATTCAACTTTTGTTTTTTAAACACGATTTTCATGCACAACTTGCACTTGATCTATTGAAGGCAACTATTCATTTTTCAGCTTTAAAGTCATATTATTGCCTCTCTTTTAGTCATTAAATCATTCCAAATCACTTCGAATGAATTCTATTTTTGCCCTTCAAACATTATTTTCTTACATAACTTGTAATTAATCTATTGAAGACAACAATGCATTATTTTACCCTTAAAAAGCATATCACTCAGTGTTTTCATTTATTAAATTGTTTGAAGGCCCATCGAACTAATTCTCTTTTTGCATTTAAAACGCGACTTTCATGCATAACATACAATTGATCTATTGATGGCAACTATGCATTTTTTAGCCATAAAGTCATAGTTTTGCGTCTCTTCTAGTCAGTAAATCATTCTAAATCACTTCGTATAAAATTCAGCATTTAAACATGACTTTCATGCATAACTTGCAATGGATCTATTATAGGCAACAATGCATTTGTTTAGCCTTAAAGTCATGTCACTGAGTCTCTTCTAGTAATCAAATCATTCTAAATTAATTCGAATGAATTCTATTTTTGCCCTTCAAATATTATTTTCTTACCTAACTCGTAATTAATCTATTGAAGACAACAATGCATTATTTTGCCATTAAAAAGCATATCACTCAGTGTTTTTATTCATTAAATTTTTTGGAGGCACTTCGAACCAATTCTCTTTTTGCATTTAAAACGCGACTTTCATGCATAACTTGCAATTGATCTATTGATGGCAACTATGCATTTTTTAGCCATAAAGTCATAGTTTTGCGTCTCTTTTAGTCAGTAAATCATTCTAAATCACTTCGGATGAAATTCGGCATTTAAACATGACTGTAGTGCATAACTTGCAATTGATCTATTATAGGCAACAATGTATTTGTTTAGCCTTAAAGTCATGTCACTAAGTCTCTCCTAGTCATTAAATCATTCTAAATTAATTCGAACGAATTCTATTTTCGCCCTTCGAACATTATTTTCTTACATAACTTGCAATTAATCTACTGAATACAACAATGCATTATTTTAGCATTAAAAAGCATATCACTCAGTCTTTTCAATCATTAAATTGTTTGAAGGCACTTCGAACCAATTCTATTTTTGTTTTTAAAACACAACTTTCATGCATAACTTGCACTTGATCTATTGAAGGCAACTATTCATTTTTTAGCTTTAAAGTCATATTTTTGCGTCTCTTTTAGTCAGTAAATCATTCTGAATCACTTCGTATGAAATTCGGCATTTAAACATGACTTTCATGCATAACTTGCAATTGATCTATTACAGGCAACATTGCATTTGTTTAGCCTTAAAGTCATGTCACTGAGTCTCTTCTAGTCATTAAATCATTCTAAATTAATTCGAACGAATTCTATTTTCGCCCTTCGAACATTATTTTCTTACATGACTTGCAATTAATCTACTGAATACAACAATGCATTATTTTAGTATTAAAAATCATATCACTCAGCGTTTTCAATCATTACATTGTTTGAAGGCACTTCGAACCAATTCTCTTTTTCCATTTAAAACGCGACTTTCATGCATAACTTGCAATTGATCTATTGATGACAACTATGCATTTTCTAGCCTTACAGTCATATTATTGCGTCTCTTTAAGTCAGTAAATAATTCTAAATCACTTCGAACGAAATTCGTCCTTTAAACATGACTTTTGTACATAACTTGCAGTTGATCTATTATAGGCAACAATGCATTTGTTTAGCCTTAAAGTCATGTCACTGAGTCTCTTCTAGTAATTAAATCGTTCTAAATTAATTCGAATGAATTCTATTTTTGCCCTTCAAACATTATTTTCTTACATAACTTGTAATTAATCTATTGAAGACAACAACGCATTATTTTACCATTAAAAAGCATATCACTCAGTGTTTTCATTCATTAAATTGTTTGGAGGCACTTCGAACCAATTCTCTTTTTGCATTTAAAACGCGACTTTCATGCATAACTTGGAATTGATCTATTGATGGCAACTATGCATTTTTTAGCCATAAAGTCATAGTTTTGCGTCTCTTTTAGTCAGTAAATCATTCTAAATCACTTCGTATGAAATTCGGCATTTAAACATGACTTTCATGCATAACTTGCAATTGATCAATTATAGGCAACAATGCATTTGTTTAGCCTTAAAGTCAGGTCACTAAGTCTCTTTTAGTCATTAAATCATTCTAAATTAATTCGAACGAATTCTATTTTCGCCCTTCGAACATTATTTTCTTACATAACCTGCAATTAATCTACTGAATACAACAATGCATTATTTTAGCGTTAAAAAGCATATCACTCAGTGTTTTCAATCATTACATTGTTTAAAGGCACTTTGAATGAATTCTCTTTTTGCATTTAAAACCCGACTTTCATGCGTAACTTGCTATTGATCTATTGATGGCAACTATGCACTTTTTAGCCTTAAAGTCATATTTCTGCGTCTCTTTTAGTCAGTAAATCATTTTAAATCACTTCGTATGAAATTCGGCATTTAAACATGACTTTCATGCATAACTTGCAATTGATCTATTATAGGCAACAATGCATTTGTTTAGCCTTAAAGTCATGTCACTGAGTCTCTTCTAGTCATTGAATCATTCTAAATTAATTCGAACGAATTCTATTTTCGCCCTTCGAACATTATTTTCTTACATAACTTGCAATTAATCTACTGAATACAACAATGCATTATTTTAGCGTTTGAAACCATATCACTCAGTCTTTTCAATCATTAAATTGTTGAAGGCACTTCGAACCAATTCTATTTTTGTTTTTTAAACACGACTTTCATGCATGACTTGCAATTGATCTATTGATGGCAACTATGCATTTTTTAGCCATAATGTCATAGTTTTGCGTCTCTTCTAGTCAGTAAATCATTCTAAATCACTTTGTATGAAATTCGGCATTTAAACATAACTTTCGTGCATAACTTGCAATTGATCTATTATAGGCAACAATGCATTTGTTTAGCCTTAAAGTCATATCACTGAGTCTCTTCTAGTCATTAAAGCATTCTAAATTAATTCGAACGAATTCTATTTTCGCCCTTCGAACATTATTTTCTTACATAACTTGCAATTAATCTACTGAATACAACAATGCATTATTTTAGCATTAAAAAGCATATCACTCAGTGTTTTCATTTATTAAATTGTTTGAAGGCCCTTCGAACTAATTCTCTTTTTGCATTTAAAACCCGACTTTCATGCATAACATACAATTGATCTATTGATGGCAACTATGCATTTTTTAGCCATAAAGTCATATTTTTGCGTCTCTTTTAGTCAGTAAATCATTCTAAATCACTTCGTATGAAATTCGGCATTTAAACATGACTTTCATCCATAACTTGCAATTGATCTATTATAGGCAACAATGCATTTGTTTAGCCTTAAAGTCATGTCACTGAGTCTCTTCTAGTCATTAAATCATTCTAAATTAATTCGAACGAATTCTATTTTCGTCCTTCGAACATTATTTTCTTACATAACTTGCAATTAATCTACTGAATACAACAATACATTATTTTAGTATTAAAAAGCATATCACTCAGCGTTTTCAATCATTACATTGTTTGATGGCACTTCGAACCAATTCTCTTTTTGCATTTAAAACGCGACTTTCATGCATAACTTGCAATTGATCTATTGATGGCAACTATGCATTTTTTAGCCTTACAGTCATATTATTGCGTCTCTTTAAGTCAGTAAATAATTCTAAATCACTTCGAACGAAATTCGTCCTTTAAACATGACTTTTGTGCATAACTTGCAGTTGATCTATTATAGGCAACAATGCATTTGTTTAGCCTTAAAGTCATGTCACTGAGTCTCTTCTAGTAATTAAATCATTCTAAATTAATTCGAATGAATTCTATTTTTGCCCTTCAAACATTATTTTCTTACATAACTTGTAATTAATCTATTGAAGACAACAACGCATTATTTTACCATTAAAAAGCATATCACTCAGTGTTTTCATTCATTAAATTGTTTGGAGGCACTTTGAACCAATTCTCTTTTTGCATTTAAAACGCGACTTTCATGCATAACTTGGAATTGATCTATTGATGGCAACTATGCATTTTTTAGCCATAAAGTCATAGTTTTGGGTCTCTTTTAGTCAGTAAATCATTCTAAATCACTTCGGATGAAATTCGGCATTTAAACATGACTTTCGTGCATAACTTGCAATTGATCTATTGATGGCAACTATGCATTTTTTAGCCTTAAAGTCATATTTCTGCGTCTCTTTTAGTCAGTAAATCATTCTAAATTAATTCGAACGAATTCTATTTTCGCCCTTCGAACATTATTTTCTTACATAACTTGCAATTAATCTACTGAATACAACAATGCATTATTTTAGCATTTGAAAGCATATCACTCAGTCTTTTCAATCATTAAATTGTTTGAAGGCACTTCGAACAAATTCTATTTTTGTTTTTTAAACACGACTTTCATGCATGACTTGCAATTGATCTATTGATGGCAACTATGCATTTTTTAGCCATAATGTCATAGTTTTGCGTCTCTTCTAGTCAGTAAATCATTCTAAATCACTTCGTATGAAATTCGGCATTTAAACATAACTTTCGTGCATAACTTGCAATTGATCTATTATAGGCAACAATGCATTTTTTTAGCCTTAAAGTCATATCACTGAGTCTCTTCTAGTCATTAAAGCATTCTAAATTAATTCGAACGAATTCTATTTTCGCCCTTCGAACATTATTTTCTTACATAACTTGCAATTAATCTACTGAATACAACAATGCATTATTTTAGCATTAAAAAGCATATCACTCAGTGTTTTCATTCATTAAATTGTTTGGAGGCACTTCGAACCAATTCTCTTTTTGCATTTAAAACGCGACTTTCATGCATAACTTGGAATTGATCTATTGATGGCAACTATGCATTTTTTAGCCATAAAGTCATAGTTTTGCGTCTCTTTTAGTCAGTAAATCATTCTAAATCACTTCGTATGAAATTCGGCATTTAAACATGACTTTCATGCATAACTTGCAATTGATCAATTATAGGCAACAATGCATTTGTTTAGCCTTAAAGTCAGGTCACTAAGTCTCTTTTAGTCATTAAATCATTCTAAATTAATTCGAACGAATTCTATTTTCGCCCTTCGAACATTATTTTCTTACATAACTTGCAATTAATCTACTGAATACAACAATGCATTATTTTAGCATTAAAAAGCATATCACTCAGTGTTTTCAATCATTACATTGTTTAAAGGCACTTCGAATGAATTCTCTTTTTGCATTTAAAACCCGACTTTCATGCATAACTTGCTATTGATCTATTGATGGCAACTATGCACTTTTTAGCCTTAAAGTCATATTTCTGCGTCTCTTTTAGTCAGTAAATCATTTTAAATCACTTCGTATGAAATTCGGCATTTAAACATGACTTTCATGCATAACTTGCAATTGATCTATTATAGGCAACAATGCATTTCTTTAGCCTTAAAGTCATGTCACTGAGTCTCTTCTAGTCATTGAATCATTCTAAATTAATTCGAACGAATTCTATTTTCGCCCTTCGAACATTATTTTCTTACATAACTTGCAATTAATCTACTGAATACAACAATGCATTATTTTAGCGTTTGAAACCATATCACTCAGTCTTTTCAATCATTAAATTGTTGAAGGCACTTCGAACCAATTCTATTTTTGTTTTTTAAACACGACTTTCATGCATGACTTGCAATTGATCTATTGATGGCAACTATGCATTTTTTAGCCATAATGTCATAGTTTTGCGTCTCTTCTAGTCAGTAAATCATTCTAAATCACTTTGTATGAAATTCGGCATTTAAACATAACTTTCGTGCATAACTTGCAATTGATCTATTATAGGCAACAATGCATTTGTTTAGCCTTAAAGTCATATCACTGAGTCTCTTCTAGTCATTAAAGCACTCTAAATTAATTCGAACGAATTCTATTTTCGCCCTCCGAACATTATTTTCTTACATAACTTGCAATTAATCTACTGAATACAACAATGCATTATTTTAGCATTAAAAAGCATATCACTCAGTGTTTTCATTTATTAAATTGTTTGAAGGCCCTTCGAACTAATTCTCTTTTTGCATTTAAAACGCGACTTTCATGCATAACATACAATTGATCTATTGATGGCAACTATGCATTTTTTGGCCATAAAGTCATATTTTTGCATCTCTTTTAGTCAGTAAATCATTCTAAATCACTTCGTATGAAATTCGGCATTTAAACATGACTTTCATCCATAACTTGCAATTGACCTATTATAGGCAACAATGCATTTGTTTAGCCTTAAAGTCATGTCACTGAGTCTCTTCTAGTCATTAAATCATTCTAAATTAATTCGAACGAATTCTATTTTCGTCCTTCGAACATTATTTTCTTACATAACTTGCAATTAATCTACTGAATACAACAATACATTATTTTAGTATTAAAAAGCATATCACTCAGCGTTTTCAATCGTTACATTGTTTGATGGCACTTCGAACCAATTCTCTTTTTGCATTTAAAACGCGACTTTCATGCATAACTTGCAATTGATCTATTGATGGCAACTATGCATTTTTTAGCCTTACAGTCATATTATTGCGTCTCTTTAAGTCAGTAAATAATTCTAAATCACTTCGAACGAAATTCGTCCTTTAAACATGACTTTTGTGCATAACTTGCAGTTGATCTATTATAGGCAACAATGCATTTGTTTAGCCTTAAAGTCATGTCACTGAGTCTCTTCTAGTAATTAAATCATTCTAAATTAATTCGAATGAATTCTATTTTTGCCCTTCAAACATTATTTTCTTACATAACTTGTAATTAATCTATTGAAGACAACAACGCATTATTTTACCATTAAAAAGCATATCACTCAGTGTTTTCATTCATTAAATTGTTTGGAGGCACTTTGAACCAATTCTCTTTTTGCATTTAAAACGCGACTTTCATGCATAACTTGGAATTGATCTATTGATGGCAACTATGCATTTTTTAGCCATAAAGTCATAGTTTTGGGTCTCTTTTAGTCAGTAAATCATTCTAAATCACTTCGGATGAAATTCGGCATTTAAACATGACTTTCGTGCATAACTTGCAATTGATCTATTGATGGCAACTATGCATTTTTTAGCCTTAAAGTCATATTTCTGCGTCTCTTTTAGTCAGTAAATCATTCTAAATTAATTCGAACGAATTCTATTTTCGCCCTTCGAACATTATTTTCTTACATAACTTGCAATTAATCTACTGAATACAACAATGCATTATTTTAGCATTTGAAAGCATATCACTCAGTCTTTTCAATCATTAAATTGTTTGAAGGCACTTCGAACAAATTCTATTTTTGTTTTTTAAACACGACTTTCATGCATGACTTGCAATTGATCTATTGATGGCAACTATGCATTTTTTAGCCATAATGTCATAGTTTTGCGTCTCTTCTAGTCAGTAAATCATTCTAAATCACTTCGTATGAAATTCGGCATTTAAACATAACTTTCGTGCATAACTTGCAATTGATCTATTATAGGCAACAATGCATTTGTTTAGCCTTAAAGTCATATCACTGAGTCTCTTCTAGTCATTAAAGCATTCTAAATTAATTCGAACGAATTCTATTTTCGCCCTTCGAACATTATTTTCTTACATAACTTGCAATTAATCTACTGAATACAACAATGCATTATTTTAGCATTAAAAAGCATATCACTCAGTGTTTTCATTTATTAAATTGTTTGAAGGCCCTTCGAACTAATTCTCTTTTTGCATTTAAAACGCGACTTTCATGCATAACATACAATTGATCTATTGATGGCAACTATGCATTTTTTAGCCATAAAGTCATATTTTTGCGTCTCTTTTAGTCAGTAAATCATTCTAAATCACTTCGTATGAAATTCGGCATTTAAACATGACTTTCATGCATAACTTGCAATTGATCTATTATAGGCAACAATGCATTTGTTTAGCCTTAAAGTCATGTCACTGAGTCTCTTCTAGTCATTAAATCATTCTAAATTAATTCGAACGAATTCTATTTTCGTCCTTCGAACATTATTTTCGTACATAACTTGCAATTAATCTACTGAATACAACAATACATTATTTTAGTATTAAAAAGCATATCACTCAGCGTTTTCAATCATTACATTGTTTGATGGCACTTCGAACCAATTCTCTTTTTGCATTTAAAACGCGACTTTCATGCATAACTTGCAATTGATCTATTGATGGCAACTATGCATTTTTTAGCCTTACAGTCATATTATTGCGTCTCTTTAAGTCAGTAAATAATTCTAAATCACTTCGAACGAAATTCGTCCTTTAAACATGACTTTTGTGCATAACTTGCAGTTGATCTATTATAGGCAACAATGCATTTGTTTAGCCTTAAAGTCATGTCACTGAGTCTCTTCTAGTAATTAAATCATTCTAAATTAATTCGAATGAATTCTATTTTTGCCCTTCCAACATTATTTTCTTACATAACTTGTAATTAATCTATTGAAGACAACAACGCATTATTTTACCATTAAAAAGCATATCACTCAGTGTTTTCATTCATTAAATTGTTTGGAGGCACTTTGAACCAATTCTCTTTTTGCATTTAAAACGCGACTTTCATGCATAACTTGGAATTGATCTATTGATGGCAACTATGCATTTTTTAGCCATAAAGTCATAGTTTTGGGTCTCTTTTAGTCAGTAAATCATTCTAAATCACTTCGGATGAAATTCGGCATTTAAACATGACTTTCGTGCATAACTTGCAATTGATCTATTGATGGCAACTATGCATTTTTTAGCCTTAAAGTCATATTTCTGCGTCTCTTTTAGTCAGTAAATCATTCTAAATTAATTCGAACGAATTCTATTTTCGCCCTTCGAACATTATTTTCTTACATAACTTGCAATTAATCTACTGAATACAACAATGCATTATTTTAGCATTTGAAAGCATATCACTCAGTCTTTTCAATCATTAAATTGTTTGAAGGCACTTCGAACAAATTCTATTTTTGTTTTTTAAACACGACTTTCATGCATGACTTGCAATTGATCTATTGATGGCAACTATGCATTTTTTAGCCATAATGTCATAGTTTTGCGTCTCTTCTAGTCAGTAAATCATTCTAAATCACTTCGTATGAAATTCGGCATTTAAACATAACTTTCGTGCATAACTTGCAATTGATCTATTATAGGCAACAATGCATTTGTTTAGCCTTAAAGTCATATCACTGAGTCTCTTCTAGTCATTAAAGCATTCTAAATTAATTCGAACGAATTCTATTTTCGCCCTTCGAACATTATTTTCTTACATAACTTGCAATTAATCTACTGAATACAACAATGCATTATTTTAGCATTAAAAAGCATATCACTCAGTGTTTTCATTTATTAAATTGTTTGAAGGCCCTTCGAACTAATTCTCTTTTTGCATTTAAAACGCGACTTTCATGCATAACATACAATTGATCTATTGATGGCAACTATGCATTTTTTAGCCATAAAGTCATATTTTTGCGTCTCTTTTAGTCAGTAAATCATTCTAAACCACTTCGTATGAAATTCGGCATTTAAACATGACTTTCATGCATAACTTGCAATTGATCTATTATAGGCAACAATGCATTTGTTTAGCCTTAAAGTCATGTCACTGAGTCTCTTCTAGTCATTAAATCATTCTAAATTAATTCGAACGAATTCTATTTTCGTCCTTCGAACATTATTTTCTTACATAACTTGCAATTAATCTACTGAATACAACAATACATTATTTTAGTATTAAAAAGCATATCACTCAGCGTTTTCAATCATTACATTGTTTGATGGCACTTCGAACCAATTCTCTTTTTGCATTTAAAACGCGACTTTCATGCATAACTTGCAATTGATCTATTGATGGCAACTATGCATTTTTTAGCCTTACAGTCATATTATTGCGTCTCTTTAAGTCAGTAAATAATTCTAAATCACTTCGAACGAAATTCGTCCTTTAAACATGACTTTTGTGCATAACTTGCAGTTGATCTATTATAGGCAACAATGCATTTGTTTAGCCTTAAAGTCATGTCACTGAGTCTCTTCTAGTAATTAAGTCATTCTAAATTAATTCGAATGAATTCTATTTTTGCCCTTCAAACATTATTTTCTTACATAACTTGTAATTAATCTATTGAAGACAACAACGCATTATTTTACCATTAAAAAGCATATCACTCAGTGTTTTCATTCATTAAATTGTTTGGAAGCACTTTGAACCAATTCTCTTTTTGCATTTAAAACGCGACTTTCATGCATAACTTGGAATTGATCTATTGATGGCAACTATGCATTTTTTAGCCATAAAGTCATAGTTTTGGGTCTCTTTTAGTCAGTAAATCATTCTAAATCACTTCGGATGAAATTCGGCATTTAAACATGACTTTCGTGCATAACTTGCAATTGATCTATTGATGGCAACTATGCATTTTTTAGCCTTAAAGTCATATTTCTGCGTCTCTTTTAGTCAGTAAATCATTCTAAATTAATTCGAACGAATTCTATTTTCGCCCTTCGAACATTATTTTCTTACATAACTTGCAATTAATCTACTGAATACAACAATGCATTATTTTAGCATTTGAAAGCATATCACTCAGTCTTTTCAATCATTAAATTGTTTGAAGGCACTTCGAACAAATTCTATTTTTGTTTTTTAAACACGACTTTCATGCATGACTTGCAATTGATCTATTGATGGCAACTATGCATTTTTTAGCCATAATGTCATAGTTTTGCGTCTCTTCTAGTCAGTAAATCATTCTAAATCACTTCGTATGAAATTTGGCATTTAAACATAACTTTCGTGCATAACTTGCAATTGATCTATTATAGGCAACAATGCATTTGTTTAGCCTTAAAGTCATATCACTGAGTCTCTTCTAGTCATTAAATCATTCTAAATTAATTCAAACGAATTCTATTTTCGCCCTTCGAACATTATTTTCTTACATAACTTGCAATTAATCTACTGAATACAACAATGCATTATTTTTGCATTAAAAAGCATATCACTCAGTGTTTTCATTTATTAAATTGTTTGAAGGCCCTTCGAACTAATTCCCTTTTTGCATTTAAAACGCGACTTTCATGCATAACATACAATTGATCTATTGATGGCAACTATGCATTTTTTAGCCATAAAGTCATATTTTTGCGTCTCTTTTAGTCAGTAAATCATTCTAAATCACTTCGTATGAAATTCGGCATTTAAACATGACTTTCATGCATAACTTGCAATTGATCGGTTATAGGCAACAATGCATTTGTTTAGCCTTAAAGTCATGTCACTGAGTCTCTTCTAGTCATTAAATCATTCTAAATTAATTCGAACGAATTCTATTTTCGCCCTTCGAACATTATTTTCTTACATAACTTGCAATTAATCTACTGAATACAACAATACATTATTTTAGTATTAAAAAGCATATCACTCAGCGTTTTCAATCATTACATTGTTTGAAGGCACTTCGAACCAATTCTCTTTTTGCATTTAAAACGCGACTTTCATGCATAACTTGCAATTGATCTATTGATGGCAACTATGCATTTTTTAGCCCTACAGTCATATTATTGCGTCTCTTTTAGTCAGTAAATAATTTTAAATCACTTCGAACGAAATTCGTCCTTTAAACATGACTTTTGTGCATAACTTGCAGTTGATCTATTATAGGCAACAATGTATTTGTTTAGCCTTAAAGTCACGTCACTAAGTCTCTTCTAGTAATTAAATCATTCTAAATTAATTCGAATGAATTCTATTTTTGCCTTTCAAACATTATTTTCTTACATAACTTGTAATTAATCTATTGAAAATAACAGTGCATTATTTTAGCATTAAAAAGCATATCACTCAGTCTTTTTAATCATTAAATTGTATGGAGGCACTGTGAACCAGTTCTCTTTTTGCATTTAAAACGCTACTTTCATGCATAACTTGGAATTGATCTATTGATGGCAACTATGCATTTTTTAGCCATAAAGTCATAGTTTTGGGTCTCTTTTAGTCAGTAAATCATTCTAAATCACTTCGGATGAAATTCGGCATTTAAACATGGCTTTCGTGCATAACTTGCAATTGATCTATTGATGGCAACTATGCATTTTTTAGCCTTAAAGTCATATTTCTGCGTCTCTTTTAGTCAGTAAATCATTCTAAATTAATTCGAATGAATTCTATTTTCGCCCTTCGAACATTATTTTCTTACATAACTTGCAATTAATCTACTGAATACAACAATGCATTATTTTAGCATTAAAAAGCATATCACTCAGTGTTTTTATTTATTAAATTGTTTGAAGGCCCTTCGAACCAATTGTATTTTTGTTTTTTAAACACGACTTTCATGTATAACTTGCACTTGATCTATTGAAGGCAACCATTCATCTTTTAGCCTTAAAGTCATTTTATTGCGTCTCTTTAAGTCAGTAAATAACTCTAAATCACTTCGAATGAAATTCGTCCTTTAAACATGACTTTTGTGCATAACTTGCAGTTGATCTATTATAGGCAACAATGCATTTGTTTAGCCTTAAAGTCATGTCACTGAGTCTCTTCTAGTAATTAAATCATTCTAAATTAATTCGAATGAATTCTATTTTTGCCCTTCAAACATTATTTTCTTACATAACTTGTAATTAATCTATTCAAGATAACAATGCATTATTTTACCATTAAAAAGCATATCACTCAGTGTTTTCAATCATTAAATTGTTTGAAGGCACTTCGAACCAATTCTCTTTTTGCATTTAAAACGTGACTTTCATGCATAACTTGCAATTGATCTATTGATGGCAACTATGCATTTTTTAGCCATAATGTCATAGTTTTGCGTCTCTTTTAGTCAGTAAATCATTTCAAATCACTTCGTATGAAATTCGGCATTTAAACATGACTTTCGTTTATAACTTTCAATTGATCTATTATAGGCAACAATGGATTTGTTTAGCCTTAGAGTCATGTCACTGAGTCTCTTCTAGTCATTAAATCATTCTAAATTAATTCGAACGAATTCTATTTTCGCCCTTCGAACATTATTTTCTTACATAACTTGCAATTAATCTACTTAATACAACAATGCATTATTTTAGCATTAAAAAGCATATCACTCAGTGTTTTCATTTATTAAATTGTTTGAAGGCCCTTCGAACTAATTCTCTTTTTGCATTTAAAACGCGACTTTCATGCATAACATACAATTGATCTATTGATGGCAACTATGCATTTTTTAGCCATAAAGTCATATTTTTGCGTCTCTTTTAGTCAGTAAATCATTCTAAATCACTTCATATGAAATTCGGCATTTAAACATGACTTTCATACATAACTTGCAATTGATCTATTATAGGCAACAATGGATTTGTTTAGCCTTAAAGTCATGTCACTGAGTCTCTTCTAGTCATTAAATCATTCTAAATTAATTCGAACGAATTCTATTTTCGCCCTTCGAACATTATTTTCTTACATAACTTGCAATTAATCTACTGAATACAGCAATGCATTATTTTAGCATTAAAAAGCATATCACTCAGTGTTTTCAATCATTACATTGTTTAAAGGCACTTCGAACGAATTCTCTTTTTGCATTTAAAACCCGACTTTCGTGCATAACTTGCAATTGATCTATTGATGGCAACTATGCATTTTTTAGCCTTAAAGTCATATTTCTGCGTCTCTTTTAGTCAGTAAATCATTTTAAATCACTTCGTATGAAATTCGGCATTTAAACATGACTTTCATGCATAACTTGCAATTGATCTATTATAGGCAACAATGCATTTGTTTAGCCTTAAATTCATGTCACTGAGTTTCTTCTAGTCATTAAATCATTCCAAATTAATTCGAACGAATTCTATTTTCGCCCTTCGAACATTATTTTCTTACATAACTTGCAATTAATCTACTGAATACAACAATGCATTATTTTAGCATTTAAAAGCATATCACTCAGTCTTTTCAATCATTAAATTGTTTGAAGGCACTTCGAACCAATTCTATTTTTGTTTTTTAAACACGACTTTCATGCATAACTTGCACTTAATCTATTGAAGGCAACTATTCATTTTTTATCCTTAAAGTCATGTTATTGCGTCTCTTTTAGTCAGTAAATAATTCTAAATCACTTTGAACGAAATTCGGCCTTTAAACATGACTTTCGTGCATAACTTGCAATTGATCTATTATAGGCAACAATGGATTTGTTTAGCCTTAAAGTTATGTCACTGAGTCTCTTCTAGTCATTAAATTATTCTAAATTAATTCGAACGAATTCTATTTTCGCCCTTCGAACATTATTTTCTTACATAACTTGCAATTAATCTACTGAATACAACAATGCATTATTTTAGCATTTGAAAGCATATCACTCAGCCTTTTCAATCATTAAATTGTTTGAAGGCACTTCGAACCAATTCTATTTTTGTTTTTTAAACACGACTTTCATGCATAACTTGCACTTGATCTATTGAAGGCAACTATTCATCTTTTAGCCTTACAGTCATATTATTGCGTCTCTTTAAGTCAGTAAATAATTATAAATCACTTCGAACGAAATTCATCCTTTAAACATGACTTTTGTACATAACTTGCAATTGATCTATTATAGGCAACAATGCATTTGTTTAGCCTTAAATTCATGTCACTGAGTTTCTTCTAGTCATTAAATCATTCCAAATTAATTCGAACGAATTCTATTTTCGCCCTTCGAACATTATTTTCTTACATAACTTGCAATTAATCTACTGAATACAACAATGCATTATTTTAGCATTAAAAAGCATATCACTCAGTGTTTTCATTTATTAAATTGTTTGAAGGCCCTTCGAACTAATTCCCTTTTTGCATTTAAAACGCGACTTTCATGCATAACATACAATTGATCTATTGATGGCAACTATGCATTTTTTAGCCATAAAGTCATATTTTTGCGTCTCTTTTAGTCAGTAAATCATTCTAAATCACTTCGTATGAAATTCGGCATTTAAACATGACTTTCATGCATAACTTGCAATTGATCTATTATAGGCAACAATGCATTTGTTTAGCCTTAAAGTCATGTCACTGAGTCTCTTCTAGTCATTAAATCATTCTAAATTAATTCGAACGAATTCTATTTTCGCCCTTCGAACATTATTTTCTTACATAACTTGCAATTAATCTACTGAATACAACAATGCATTATTTTAGCATTTGAAAGCATATCACTCAGCCTTTTCAATCATTAAATTGTTTGAAGGCACTTCGAACCAATTCTATTTTTGTTTTTTAAACACGACTTTCATGCATAACTTGCACTTGATCTATTGAAGGCAACTATTCATCTTTTAGCCTTACAGTCATATTATTGCGTCTCTTTAAGTCAGTAAATAATTCTAAATCACTTCGAACGAAATTCATCCTTTAAACATGACTTTTGTACATAACTTGCAATTGATCTACTATAGGCAACAATGCATTTGTTTAGCCTTAAAGTCATGTCACTGAGTCTCTTCTAGCAATTAAATCATTCTAAATTAATTCAAATGAATTCTATTTTTGCCCTTCAAACATTATTTTCTTACATAACTTGTAATTAATCTATTGAAGACAACAATTTATTATTTTACCATTAAAAAGCATATCACTCAGTGTTTTCATTCATTAAATTGTTTGGAGGCACTTCGAACCAATTCTCTTTTTGCATTTAAAACGCGACTTTCATGCATAACTTGGAATTGATCTATTGATGGCAACTATGCATTTTTTAGCCATAAAGTAATAGTTTTGCGTCTCTTTTAGTCAGTAAATCATTCTAAATCACTTCGGATGAAATTCGGCATTTAAACATGACTTTCATGCATAACTTGCAATTGATCAATTATAGGCAACAATGCATTTGTTTAGCCTTAAAGTCATGTCACTAAGTCTCTTCTAGTCATTAAATCATTCTAAATTAATTTGAACGAATTCTATTTTCGCCCTTCGAACATTATTTTCTTACATAACTTGCAATTAATCTACTGAATACAACAATGCATTATTTTAGCATTAAAAAGCATATCACTCAGTCTTTTCAATCATTAAATTGTTTGAAGGCACTTCGAACCACTTCTATTTTTGTTTTTTAAAGACGACTTTCATGCATAACTTGCACTTGATCTATTGAAGGCAACTATTCATCTTTTAGCCTTAAAGTCATTTTACTGCGTCTCTTTAAGTCAGTAAATAATTCTAAATCACTTCGAACGAAATTCGTCCTTTAAACATGACTTTTGTGTATAACTTGCAGTTGATCTATTATAGGCAACAATGTATTTGTTTAGCCTTCAAGTCACGTCACTGAGTCTCTTCTAGTAATTAAATCATTCTAAATTAATTCGAATGAATTCTATTTTTGCCCTTCAAACATTATTTTCTCACATAACTTGTAATTAATCTATTGAAAACAACAGTGCATTATTTTAGCATTAAAAAGCATATCACTCAGTCTTTTCAATCATTAAATTGTATGGAGGCACTGTGAACCAATTCTCTTTTTGCATTTAAAACGCGACTTTCATGCATAACTTGGAATTGATCTATTGATGGCAACTACGCATTTTTTAGCCATAAAGTCATAGTTTTGCGTCTCTTTTAGTCAGTAAATCATTCTAAATCACTTCGGATGAAATTCGGCATTTAAACATGACTTTCGTGCATAACTTGCAATTGATCTATTATAGGCAACAATGCATTTGTTTAGCCTTAAAGTCATGTCACTAAGTCTCTTCTAGTCATTAAATCATTCTAAATTAATTCGAACGAATTCTATTTTCGCCCTTCAAACATTATTTTCTTACATAACTTGCAATTAATCTACTGAATACAACAATGCATTATTTTAGCATTAAAAAGCATATCACTCAGTCTTTTCAATCATTAAATTGTTTGAAGGCACTTCGAACCAATTCTATTTTTGTTTTTTAAACACGACTTTCATGCATAACTTGCACTTAATCTATTGAAGGAAACTATTCATTTTTTAGCCTTAAAGTCATTTTATTGCGTCTCGTAAGTCAGTAAATAACTCTGAATCACTTCGAACGAAATTCATCCTTTAAACATGACTTTTGTGCATAACTTGCAGTTGATCTATTATAGGCAACAATGCATTTGTTTAGCCTTAAAGTTATGTCACCGAGTCTCTTCTAGTAATTAAATCATTCTAAATTAATTCGAATGAATTCTATTTTTGCCCTTCAAACATTATTTTCTTACATAACTTGTAATTAATCTATTCAAGACAACAATGCATTATTTTACCATTAAAAAGCATATCACTCAGTGGTTTCAATCATTAAATTGTTTGAAGGCACTTCAAACCAATTCTATTTTTGTTCTTTAAACCCGACTTTCATGCATAACTTGCACTTAATCTATTGAAGGAAACTATTCATTTTTTATCCTTAAAGTCATATTATTGCGTCTCTTTTAGTCAGTAAATAATTCTAAATCACTTCGAACGAAATTCGGCCTTTAAACATGACCTTCGTGCATAACTTGCAATTGATCTATTATAGGCAACAATGGATTTGTTTAGCCTTAAAGTCATGTCACTGAGTCTCTTCTAGTCATTAAACCATTCTAAATTAATTCTAACAAATTCTATTTTCGCCCTTCGAACATTATTTTCTTACATAACTTGCAATTAATCTACTGAATACAACAATGCATTATTCTAGTATTAAAAAGCATATCACTCAGCGTTTTCAATCATTACATTGTTGGAAGGCACTTCGAACCAATTCTCTTTTTGCATTTAAAACGCGACTTTCATGCATAACTTGCAACTGATCTATTGATGGCAACTATGCATTTTTTAGCCATAATGTCATAGTTTTGCGTCCCTTTTAGTCAGTAAATCATTTTAAATCACTTCGTATGAAATTCGGCATTTAAACATGACTTTCGTTTATAACTTTCAATTGATCTATTATAGGCAACAATGGATTTGTTTAGCCTTAAAGTCGTGTCACTGAGTCTCTTCTAGTCATTAAATCATTCTAAATTAATTCGAACGAATTCTATTTTCGCCCTTCGAACATTATTTTCTTATATAACTTGCAATTAATCTACTGAATACAACAATGCATTATTTTAGCATTTAAAGGCATATCAGTCAGTCTTTTCAATACTTAAATTGTTTGAAGGCACTTCGAACCTATTCTATTTTTGTATTTAAAACACGACTTTCATGCATAACTTGCACTTGATCTATTGAAGGCAACTATTCAATTTTTAGCCTTAAAGTCATATTATTGCGTCTCTTTAAGTCAGTAAATAATTCTAAATCACTTCGAACGAAATTCGTCCTTTAAACATGACTTTTGTGCATAATTTGCAGTTGATCTATTATAGGCAACAATGCATTTGTTTAGCCATAAAGTCATGTCACTGAGTCTCTTCTAGTCATTAAATCATTCTAAATTAATTCGAACGAATTCTATTTTCGCCCTTCGAACATTATTTTCCTACATAACTTGCAATTAATCTACTGAATGCAACAATGCATTATTTTAGTATTAAAAAGCATATCACTCAGCGTTTTCAATCATTACATTGTTTGAAGGAACTTCGAACCAATTCTCTTTTTGCATTTAAAACGCGACTTTCATGCATAACTTGCAATTGATCTATTGATGGCAACTATGCATTTTTTAGCCATAAAGTCATAGTTTTGCGTCTCTTTTAGTCAGTAAATCATTCTAAATCACTTCGGATGAAATTCGGCATTTAAACATGACTTTCGTGCATAACTTGCAATTGATCTATTATAGGCAACAATGCATTTGTTTAGCGTTAAAGTCATGTCACTAAGTCTCTTCTAGTCATTAAATCATTCTAAATTAATTCGAACGAATTCTATTTTCGCCCTTCGAACATTATTTTCTTACATAACTTGCAATTAATCTACTTAATACAACAATGCATTATTTTAGCATTAAAAAGCATATCACTCAGTCTTTTCAATCATTAAATTGTTTGAAGGCACTTCGAACCAATTCTATTTTTGTTTTTTAAACACGACTTTCATGTATAACTTGCACTTGATCTATTGAAGGCAACTATTCATCTTTTAGCCTTAAAGTCATTTTTTTGCGTCTCTTTAAGTCAGTAAATAACTCTAAATCACTTCGAACGAAATTCGTCCTTTAAACATGACTTTTGTGCATAACTTGCAGTCGATCTATTATAGGCAACAATGCATTTGTTTAGCCTTAAAGTCATGTCACTGAGTCTCTTCTAGTAATTAAATCATTCTAAATTAATTCGAATGAATTCTATTTTTGCCCTTCAAACATTATTTTCTTACATAACTTGTAATTAATCTATTCAAGACAACAATGCATTATTTTACCATTAAAAAGCATATCACTCAGTGTTTTCAATCATTAAATTGTTTGAAGGCACTTCAAACCCATTCTATTTTTGTTCTTTAAACCCGACTTTCATGCATAACTTGCACTTAATCTATTGAAGGAAACTATTCATTTTTTATCCTTAAAGTCATATTATTGCGTCTCTTTTAGTCAGTAAATAATTCTAAATCACTTCGAACGAAATTCGGCCTTTAAACATGACCTTCGTGCATAACTTGCAATTGATCTATTATAGGCAACAATGGATTTGTTTAGCCTTAAAGTCATGTCACTGAGTCTCTTCTAGTCATTAAACCATTCTAAATTAATTCTAACAAATTCTATTTTCGCCCTTCGAACATTATTTTCTTACATAACTTGCAATTAATCTACTGAATACAACAATGCATTATTCTAGTATTAAAAAGCATATCACTCAGCGTTTTCAATCATTACATTGTTGGAAGGCACTTCGAACCAATTCTCTTTTTGCATTTAAAACGCGACTTTCATGCATAACTTGCAACTGATCTATTGATGGCAACTATGCATTTTTTAGCCATAATGTCATAGTTTTGCGTCCCTTTTAGTCAGTAAATCATTTTAAATCACTTCGTTTGAAATTCGGCATTTAAACATGACTTTCGTTTATAACTTTCAATTGATCTATTATAGGCAACAATGGATTTGTTTAGCCTTAAAGTCGTGTCACTGAGTCTCTTCTAGTCATTAAATCATTCTAAATTAATTCGAACGAATTCTATTTTCGCCCTTCGAACATTATTTTCTTATATAACTTGCAATTAATCTACTGAATACAACAATGCATTATTTTAGCATTTAAAGGCATATCAGTCAGTCTTTTCAATACTTAAATTGTTTGAAGGCACTTCGAACCTATTCTATTTTTGTATTTAAAACACGACTTTCATGCATAACTTGCACTTGATCTATTGAAGGCAACTATTCAATTTTTAGCCTTAAAGTCATATTATTGCGTCTCTTTAAGTCAGTAAATAATTCTAAATCACTTCGAACGAAATTCGTCCTTTAAACATGACTTTTGTGCATAATTTGCAGTTGATCTATTATAGGCAACAATGCATTTGTTTAGCCATAAAGTCATGTCACTGAGTCTCTTCTAGTCATTAAATCATTCTAAATTAATTCGAACGAATTCTATTTTCGCCCTTCGAACATTATTTTCCTACATAACTTGCAATTAATCTACTGAATGCAACAATGCATTATTTTAGTATTAAAAAGCATATCACTCAGCGTTTTCAATCATTACATTGTTTGAAGGAACTTCGAACCAATTCTCTTTTTGCATTTAAAACGCGACTTTCATGCATAACTTGCAATTGATCTATTGATGGCAACTATGCATTTTTTAGCCATAAAGTCATAGTTTTGCGTCTCTTTTAGTCAGTAAATCATTCTAAATCACTTCGGATGAAATTCGGCATTTAAACATGACTTTCGTGCATAACTTGCAATTGATCTATTATAGGCAACAATGCATTTGTTTAGCGTTAAAGTCATGTCACTAAGTCTCTTCTAGTCATTAAATCATTCTAAATTAATTCGAACGAATTCTATTTTCGCCCTTCGAACATTATTTTCTTACATAACTTGCAATTAATCTACTTAATACAACAATGCATTATTTTAGCATTAAAAAGCATATCACTCAGTCTTTTCAATCATTAAATTGTTTGAAGGCACTTCGAACCAATTCTATTTTTGTTTTTTAAACACGACTTTCATGTATAACTTGCACTTGATCTATTGAAGGCAACTATTCATCTTTTAGCCTTAAAGTCATTTTTTTGCGTCTCTTTAAGTCAGTAAATAACTCTAAATCACTTCGAACGAAATTCGTCCTTTAAACATGACTTTTGTGCATAACTTGCAGTCGATCTATTATAGGCAACAATGCATTTGTTTAGCCTTAAAGTCATGTCACTGAGTCTCTTCTAGTAATTAAATCATTCTAAATTAATTCGAATGAATTCTATTTTTGCCCTTCAAACATTATTTTCTTACATAACTTGTAATTAATCTATTCAAGACAACAATGCATTATTTTACCATTAAAAAGCATATCACTCAGTGTTTTCAATCATTAAATTGTTTGAAGGCACTTCAAACCCATTCTATTTTTGTTTTTTAAACACGACTTTCATCCATAACTTGCACTTAATCTATTGAAGGAAACTATTCATTTTTTATCCTTAAAGTCATATTATTGCGTCTCTTTTAGTCAGTAAATAATTCTAAATCACTTCGAACGAAATTCGGCCTTTAAACATGACCTTCGTGCATAACTTGCAATTGATCTATTATAGGCAACAATGGATTTGTTTAGCCTTAAAGTCATGTCACTGAGTCTCTTCTAGTCATTAAATCATTCTAAATTAATTCGAACGAATTCTATTTTCGCCCTTCGAACATTATTTTCTTACATAACTTGCAATTAATCTAATGAATACAACAATGCATTATTTTAGTATTAAAAAGCATATCACTCAGTGTTTTCAATCATTACATTGTTTTAAGGCACTTCGAACCAATTCTCTTTTTGCATTAAAAACGCGACTTTCATGCATAACTTGCAATTGATCTATTGATGGCAACTATGCATTTTTTAGCCATAATGTCATAGTTTTGCGTCTCTTTTAGTCAGTAAATCATTTTAAGTCACTTCGTATGAAATTCGGCATTTAAACATGACTTTCGTTTATAACTTTCAATTGATCTATTATAGGCAACAATGGATTTGTTTAGCCTTAAAGTCGTGTCACTGAGTCTCTTCTAGTCATTAAATCATTCTAAATTAATTCGAACGAATTCTATTTTCACCCTTCGAACATTATTTTCTTATATAACTTGCAATTAATCTACTGAATACAACAATGCATTATTTTAGCATTTAAAAGCATATCAGTCAGTCTTTTCGATCATTAAATTGTTTGAAGGCACTTCGAACCTATTCTATTTTTGTATTTAAAACACGAATTTCATGCATAACTTGCACTTGATCTATTGAAGGCAACTATTCAATTTTTTGCCTTAAAGTCATATTATTGCGTCTCTTTAAGTCAGTAAATAATTCTAAATCACTTCGAACGAAATTCGTCCTTTAAACATAACTTTTGTGCATAACTTGCAGTTGATCTATTGAAGGCAACAATGCATTTGTTTAGCCTTAAAGTCATGTCATTGAGTCTCTTTTAGTCATTAAATCATTCTAAATTAATTCGAACGAATTCTATTTTCGCCATTCAAATATTATTTTTTTACATAACTTGTAATTAATCTCTTGAAGACAACACTGCATTATTTTAGCATTAAAAAGCATATCACTCAAGTCTTTTCAATCATTAAATTGTTTGAAGGCACTTCGAACCAATTCTCTTTTCGCATTTAAAACGCGACTTTCGTGCATAACTTGCAATTGATCTATTGAGGGCAACTATGCATTTCTTAGCGTTCAAGCCATATTTCTACGTCTCTTTTAGTCAGTAAATCATTCTAAATCACTTCTTATGAAATTCGGCATTTAAACATGACTTTCGTGCATAACTTGCCGTTGATCAATTGAAGGCAACAATGCATTTGTTTAGCCTTAAAGTCATGTCATTGAGTCTCTTTTAGTCATTAAATCATTCTAAATTAATTCGAACGGATTCTATTTTCGCCATTCAAATATTATTTTCTTACATAACTTGTAATTAATCTATTGAAGACAACACTGCATTATTTTAGCATTAAAAAGCATATCACTCAAGTCTTTTCAATCATTAAATTGTTTGAACGCACTTCGAACCAATTCTCTATTTGCATTGAAAACGCGACTTTAGTGCATAACTTACAATTGATCTATTGATGGCAACTATGCATTTTTTAGCGTTCAAGCCATATTTTTCTGTCTCTTTTAGTCAGTGAATCATTCTAAATCACTTCGTATGAAATTCGGCAATTAAACATGACTTTCGTGCATAACTTGCAGTTGATCCATTATACGGAACAATGCATTTCTTTAGCCTTAAATTCATGTCACTGAGTCTCTTCTAGTCATTAAATCATTCTAAATTAGTTCGAATGAATTCTATTTTCGCCCTCCAATTATTATTTTCTTACATAACTTGTAATTAATCTATTGAAGACAACAATGCATTATTTTAGCATTAAAAAGCATATGACACAGTCTTTTCAATCATTAAATTGTTTGAAGGCACTTCGAACCAATTCTCTTTTTGCATTTAAAACGCGACTTTCATGCATAACTTGCAATTGATCTATTGATGGCAACTATGCCTTTTTTAGTGTTCAAGTCATATTTTTGCGTCTCTTTTAGTCAGTAAATCGTTCTAAATCACTTCGAACGAAATCCGGCCTTTAAACATGACTTTCGTGAGTAACTTGCTGTTGATCTATTGAAGGCAACAATGCATTTTTTTAGCCTTAAAGTCATGTCATTGAGTCTCTTTCAGTCATTAAATCATTCTAAATTAATTCGACCGAATTCTATTTTCGCCCTTCAAACATTATTTTCTTACATAACTTCTAATTAATCTATTGAAGACAACAATGCATTATTTTAGCTTTAAAAAGCATATCACTCAGTCTTTTCAATCATTAAATTGTTTGAAGGCACTTCGAATCAATTCTCTTTTTGCATTTAAAACGCGACTTTCGGGCATAACTTGCAATTGATCAATTGAGGGCAACTATGCATTTTTTAGCGTTCAAGCCATATTTTTGCGTCTCTTTTAGTCAGTAAATCATTCTAAATCACTTCTTATGAAATTCGGCATTTAAACATGACTTTCGTGCATAACTTGCAGTTGATCTATTGAAGGCAACAATGCATTTGTTTAGCCTTAAAGTCATGTCATTGAGTCTCTTTTAGTCATTAAATCATTCTAAATTAATTCGAACGAATTCTATTTTCGCCATTCAAATATTATTTTTTTACATAACTTGTAATTAATCTCTTGAAGACAACACTGCATTATTTTAGCATTAAAAAGCATATCACTCAGTCTTTTCAATCATTAAATTGTTTGAAGGCACTTCGAACCAATTCTATTTTTGTTTTTTAAACACGACTTTCATGTATAACTTGCACTTGATCTATTGAAGGCAACTATTCATCTTTTAGCCTTAAAGTCAATTTATTGCGTCTCTTTAAGTCAGTAAATAACTCTAAATCACTTCGAACGAAATTCGTCCTTTAAACATGACTTTTGTGCATAACTTGCAGTTGATCTATTATAGGCAACAATGCATTTGTTTAGCCTTAAAGTCATGTCATTGAGTCTCTTTTAGTCATTAAATCATTCTAAATTAATTCGAACGAATTCTATTTTCGCGCTTCAAACATTATTTTCTTACGTAACTTGTAATTAATCTATTAAAGACAACAATGCATTATTTTAGCATTAAAAAGCATATCACTCAGTCTTTTCAATCATTACATTGTTTAAAGGCACTTCGAACGAATTCTCTTTTTGCATTTAAAACCCGACTTTCGTGCATAACTTGCAATTGATCTATTGATGGCAACTATGCCTTTTTTAGTGTTCAAGTCATATTTTTGCGTCTCTTTTAGTCAGTAAATCGTTCTAAATCACTTCGAATGAAATTCGGCCTTTAAACATGACTTTCGTGCGTAACTTGCAGTTGATCTATTGAAGGCAACAATGCATTTGTTTAGCCTTAAACTCATGTCATTGAGTCTCTTTTTGTCATTAAATCATTCTAAATTAATTCGACCGAATTCTATTTTCGCCCTTCAAACAATATTTTCTTACATAACTTCTAATTAATCTACTGAAGACAACACTGCATTATATTAGCATTAAAAAGCATATCACTCAGTCTTTTCAATCATTAAATTGTTTGAAGGCACTTCGAACCAATTCTCTTTTTGCATTTAAAACGCGACTTTCGTGCATAACTTGCAATTGATCTACTGAGGGCAACTATGCATTTTTTAGCGGTAAAGCCACATTTTTGCGTCTCTTTTAGTCAGTAAATCATTCTAAATCACTTCTTATGAAATTCGGCATTTAAACATGACTTTCGTGCATAACTTGCCGTTGATCAATTGAAGGCAACAATGCATTTGTTTAGCCTTAAAGTCATGTCATTGAGTCTCTTTTAGTCAGTGAATCATTCTAAATCACTTCGTATGAAAGTTGGCATTTAAACATGACTTTCGTGCATAACCTGCAGTTGATCTATTATACGGAACAATGCATTTCTTTAGCCTTAAATTCATGTCACTGAGTCTCTTCTAGTCATTAAATCATTCTAAATTAGTTCGAACGAATTCTATTTTCGCCCTTCAATTATTATTTTCTTACATAACTTGTAATTAATCTATTGAAGACAACAATGCATTATTTGAGCATTAGAAAGCATATGACTCAGTCTTTTCAATCATTAAATTGTTTGAAGGCACTTCGAACCAATTCTCTTTTTGCATTTAAAACGCGACTTTCGTGCATAACTTGCAATTGATCTATTGATGGCAACTATGCCTTTTTTAGTGTTCAAGTCATATTTTTGCGTCTCTTTTAGTCAGTAAATCGTTCTAAATCACTTCGAATGAAATTCGGCCTTTAAACATGACTTTCGTGCGTAACTTGCAGTTGATCTATTGAAGGCAACAATGCATTTGTTTAGCCTTAAACTCATGTCATTGAGTCTCTTTTTGTCATTAAATCATTCTAAATTAATTCGACCGAATTCTATTTTCGCCCTTCAAACAATATTTTCTTACATAACTTCTAATTAATCTACTGAAGACAACACTGCATTATATTAGCATTAAAAAGCATATCACTCAGTCTTTTCAATCATTAAATTGTTTGAAGGCACTTCGAACCAATTCTCTTTTTGCATTTAAAACGCGACTTTCGTGCATAACTTGCAATTGATCTACTGAGGGCAACTATGCATTTTTTAGCGGTAAAGCCACATTTTTGCGTCTCTTTTAGTCAGTAAATCATTCTAAATCACTTCTTATGAAATTCGGCATTTAAACATGACTTTCGTGCATAACTTGCCGTTGATCAATTGAAGGCAACAATGCATTTGTTTAGCCTTAAAGTCATGTCATTGAGTCTCTTTTAGTCAGTGAATCATTCTAAATCACTTCGTATGAAAGTTGGCATTTAAACATGACTTTCGTGCATAACCTGCAGTTGATCTATTATACGGAACAATGCATTTCTTTAGCCTTAAATTCATGTCACTGAGTCTCTTCTAGTCATTAAATCATTCTAAATTAGTTCGAACGAATTCTATTTTCGCCCTTCAATTATTATTTTCTTACATAACTTGTAATTAATCTATTGAAGACAACAATGCATTATTTGAGCATTAGAAAGCATATGACTCAGTCTTTTCAATCATTAAATTGTTTGAAGGCACTTCGAACCAATTCTCTTTTTGCATTTAAAACGCGACTTTCGTGCATAACTTGCAATTGATCTATTGATGGCAACTATGCCTTTTTTAGTGTTCAAGTCATATTTTTGCGTCTCTTTTAGTCAGTAAATCGTTCTAAATCACTTCGAACGAAATTCGGCCTTTAAACATGACTTTCGTGCGTAACTTGCTGTTGATCTATTGAAGGCAACAATGCATTTTTTTAGCCTTAAAGTCATGTCATTGAGTCTCTTTTAGTCATTAAATCATTCTAAATTAATTCGACCGAATTCTATTTTCGCCCTTCAAACATTATTTTCTTACATAACTTCTAATTAATCTATTGAAGACAACAATGCATTATTTTAGCATTAAAAAGCATATCACTCAGTCTTTTCAATCATTAAATTGTTTGAAGGCACTTCGAACCAATTCTCTTTTTGCATTTAAAACGCGACTTTCGTGCATAACTTGCAATTGATCAATTGAGGGCAACTATGCATTTTTTAGCGTTCAAGCCATATTTTTGCATCTCTTTTAGTCAGTAAATCATTCTAAATCACTTCTTATGAAATTCGGCATTTAAACATGACTTTCGTGCATAACTTCCAGTTGATCTATTGAAGGCATCAATGCATTTGTTTAGCCTTAAAGTCATGTCATTAAGTCTCTTTTAGTCATTAAATCATTCTAAATTAATTCGAACGAATTCTATTTTCGCCATTCAAATATTATTTTCTTACATAACTTGTAATTAATCTCTTGAAGACAACACTGCATTATTTTAGCATTAAAAAGCATATCACTCAGTCTTTTCAATCATTAAATTGTTTGAAGGCACTTCGAACCAATTCTCTTTTTGCATTTAAAACGCGACTTTCGTGCATAACTTGCAATTGATCAATTGAGGGCAACTATGCATTTTTTAGCGTTCAAGCCATATTTTTGCGTCTCTTTTAGTCAGTAAATCATTCTAAATCACTTCTTATGAAATTCGGCATTTAAACATGACTTTCATGCATAACTTGCAGTTGATCTATTGAAGGCAACAATGCATTTGTTTAGCCTTAAAGTCATGTCAATAAGTCTCTTTTAGTCATTAAATCATTCTAAATTAATTCGAACGAATTCTATTTTCGCCATTCAAATATTATTTTCTTACATAACTTGTAATTAATCTCTTGAAGACAACACTGCATTATTTTAGCATTAAAAAGCATATCACTCAAGTCTTTTCAATCATTAAATTGTTTGAAGGCACTTCGAACCAATTCTCTTTTTGCATTTAAAACGCGACTTTCGTGCATAACTTGCAATTGATCTATTGATGGCAACTATGCATTTTTTAGCGTTCAAGTCATATTTTTGCGTCTCTTTTAGTCAGTAAATCATTCTAAATCACTTCGTATGAAATTCGGCATTTAAACATGACTTTCGTGCATAACTTGCAGTTGTTCTTTTATAGGCAACAATGCATTTGTTTAGCTTTAAATTCATGTCACCGAGTCTCTTCTAGTCATTAAATCATTCTAAATTAGTTCGAACGAATTCTATTTTCGCCATTCAAAAATTATTTTCTTACATAACTTGTAATTAATCTATTGAAGACAACAATGCATTATTTTAGCATTAAAAAGCATATCACTCAGTCTTTTCAATCATTAAATTATTTGAAGGCACTTCGAACCAATTCTCTTTTTGCATTTAAAACGCGACTTTCGTGCGTAACTTGCAATTGATCTATTGATGGCAACTATGCATTTTTTAGCGTTCAAGCCATATTTTTGTGTCTCTTTTAGTCAGTAAATCATTCTAAATCACTTCGTATGAAATTCGGCATTTAAACATGACTTTCGTGCATAACTTGCAGTTGATCTATTATACGGAACAATGCATTTCTTTAGCCTTAAATTCATGTCACTGAGTCTCTTCTAGTTATTAAATAATTCTAAATTAGTTCGAACGAATTCTATTTTCACCCTTCAAATATTATTTTCTTACATAACTTGTAATTAATCTATTGAAGACAACACTGTATTATTTTAGCATTAAAAAGCATATCACTCAGTCTTTTCAATCATTAAATTGTTTGAAGGCACTTCGAACCAATTCTCTTTTTGCATTTAAAACACGACTTTAGTGCATAACTTGCAATTGATCTATTGACGGCAACTATGCATTTTTTAGCCTTAAAGTCATCTTTGCGTCTATTTTAGTCAGTGAATCATTCTAAATCACTTCGAACGAAATTCGGCCTTTAAACATGACTTTCGTGCATAACTTGCAGTTGATCTATTATACGGAACAATGCATGTCTTTAGCCTTAAATTCATGTCACTGAGTCTCTTCTAATCATTAAATCATTCTAAATTAGTTTGAACCAATTCTCTTTTTGCATTTAAAACGCGACTTTCGTGTATAACTTGCAATTGATCTATTGATGGCAACTATGCATTTTTTAACCTTAAAGTCATCTTTGCGTCTCTTTTAGTCAGTGAATCATTCTAAATTACTTCGAACGAAATTAGGCCTTTAAACATGACTTTCGTGCGTAACTTGCAGTTGATCTATTGAAGGCAACAATGAATTTGTTTAGCCTTAAAGTCATGTCATTGAGTCTCTTTTAGTCATTAAATCATTCTCAAATAATTTCGAACGAATTCTATTTTCGCCCTTCAAACATTGTTTTTTTACATAACTTGTAATTAATCTACTGAACACAACAATGCTGTATTTTAGCATTAAAAAGCATACCACTCAGTCTTTTCAATCATTAAATTGTTTGAAGGCACTTCGAACCAATTCTCTTTTTACATTTAAAACGCGACCTTAGTGCATAACTTGCAATTGATCTATTGATGGCAACAATGCATTTTTTAGCCTTCAAGTCATCTTTGCGTCTCTTTTAGTCAGTGAATCATTCTAAATCACTTCGAACGAAATTCGGCCTTTAAACATGACTTTCGTGCATAAATTGCAGTTGATCTATTATACGGAACAATGCATGTCTTTAGCCTTAAATTCATGTCACTGAGTCTCTTCTAATCATTAAATCATTCTAAATTAGTTCGAACGAATTCTATTTTCGCCATTCAAATATTATTTTCTTACATAACTTGTAATTAATCTATTGAAGACGACACTGCATTATTTTAGCATTAAAAAGCATATCACTCAGTCTTTTCAATCATTAAATTGTTTGAAGGCACTTCGAACCAATTCTCTTTTTGCATTTAAAACGCGACTTTCATGCATAACTTGCAATTGATCTATTGATGGCAACTATGCCTTTTTTAGCGTTCAAGTCATATTTTTGCGTCTCTTTTAGTCAGTAAATCATTCTAAATCACTTTGAACGAAATTCGGCCTTTAAACATGACTTTCGTGCGTAACTTGCAGTTGATCTATTGAAGGCAACAATGCATTTGTTTAGCCTTAAAGTCATGTCATTGAGTCTCTTTTAATCATTAAATCATTCTAAATTAATTCGAACGAATTCTATTTTTGCCCTTCAAACATTATTTTCTTACATAAGTTGTAATTAATCTATTGAAGACAACAATGCATTATTTTAGCATTAAAAAGCATATCACTCAGTCTTTTCAATCATTAAACTGTTTGAAGGCACTTCGAACCAATTCTCTTTTTGCATGTAAAACGCGACTTTCGTGTATAACTTGCAATTGATCTATTGATGGCAACTATGCATTTTTTAGCGTTCAAGTCATATTTTTGCGTCTCTTTTAGTCAGTAAATCATTCTAAATCACTTCGTATGAAATTTGGCATTTAAACATGACTTTCGTGCATAACTTGCAGTTGATCTATTATAGGCAACAATGTATTTGTTTAGCCTTAAATTCATGTCACCGAGTCTCTTCTAGTCATTAAATCATTCTAAATTAGTTCGAACGAATTCTATTTTCGCCATTCAAAAATTATTTTCTTACATAACTTGTAATTAATCTATTGAAGACAACAATGCATTATTTTAGCATTAAAAAGCATATCACTCAGTCTTTTCAATCATTAAATTGTTTGAAGGCACTTCGAACAAATTCTCTTTTTGCATTTAAAACGCGACTTTCATGTATAACTTGCAATTGGTCTATTGATGGCAACTATGCATTTTTTAGCCTTAAAGTCATCTTTGCGTCTCTTTTAGTCAGTGAATCATTCTAAATCACTTCGAACAAAATTCGGCCTTTAAACATGACTTTAGTGCGTAACTTGCAGTTGATCTACTGAAGGCAACAATGCATTTGTTTAGCCTTAAAGTCATGTCATTGAGTCTTTTCTAGTCATTTAATCATTCTAAATTAATTCGAACGAATTCTATTTTCGCCCTTCAAACATTATTTTTTTACATAACTTGCAATTAATCTACTAAAGACAACAATGCAGTATTTTAGCATTAAAAAGCATATCACTTAGCCTTTTCAATCATTAAATTGTTTGAAGGCACTTCGAACCAATTCTCTTTTTGCATTTAAAACGCGACTTTCGTGTATAACTTGCAATTGATCTATTGATGGCAACTATGCCTTTTTTAGCGTTCAAGTCATATTTTTGCGTCTCTTTTAGTCAGTAAATCATTCTAAATCACTTAGAACGAAATTCGGCCGTTAAACATGACTTTCTTGCGTAACTTGCAGTTGATCTATTGAAGGCAACAATGAATTTGTTTAGCCTTAAAGTCATGTCATTGAGTCTCTTTTAGTCATTAAATCATTCTCAAATAATTTCGAACGAATTCTATTTTCGCCCTTCAAACATTATTTTTTTACATAACTTGCAATTAATCTACTAAAGACAACAATGCAGTATTTTATAATTAAAAAGCATATCACTCAGTCTTTTCAATCATTAAATTGTTTGAAGGCACTTCGAACCAATTCTCTTTTTGCATTTAAAACGCGACTTTCGTGCATAACTTGCAATTGATCTATTGATGGCAACTATGCATTTTTTAGCATTCAAGCCATATTTTTGCGCCTCTTTTAGTCAGTAAATCCTTCTAAATCACTTCGTATGAAATTCGGCATTTAAACATGACTTTCGTGCATAACTTGCAGTTGATCTATTATACGGAACAATGCATTTCTTTAGCCTTAAATTCATGTCACTGAGTCTCTTCTCGTTATTAAATAATTCTAAATTAGTTCGAACGAATTCTATTTTCACCCTTCAAATATTATTTTCTTACATAACTTGTAATTAATCTATTGAAGACAACACTGTATTATTTTAGCATTAAAAAGCATATCACTCAGTCTTTTCAATCATTAAATTGTTTGAAGGCACTTCGAACCAATTCTCTTTTTGCATTTAAAACACGACTTTCGTGTATAACTTGCAATTGATCTATTGATGGCAACTATGCCTTTTTTAGCGTTCAAGTCATATTTTTGCGTCTCTTTTAGTCATAAATCGTTCTAAATCACTTCGAACGAAATTCGGCCTTTAAACATGACTTTCGTGCGTAACTTGCAGTTGATCTATTGAAGGCAACAATGAATTTGTTTAGCCTTAAAGTCATGTCATTGAGTCTCTTTTAGTCATTAAATCATTCTCAAATAATTTCGAACGAATTCTATTTTCGCCCTTCAAACATCATTTTCTTACATAACTTGTAATTAATCTATTGAAGACAACAATGCATTATTTTAGCATTAAAAAGCATATCACTCAGTCTTTTCAATCATTAAGTCGTTTCAAGGCACTTCGAACCAATTCTCTTTTTGCATTTAAAACGCGACTTTAGTGCATAACTTGCAATTGATCTATTGATGGAAACTATGCATTTTTTAGCCTTAAAGTCATCTTTGCGTCTCTTTTAGTCAGTGAATCATTCTAAATCACTTCGAACGAAAATCGGCCTTTAAACATGACTTTCGTGCTTAACTTGCAGTTGATCTATTATACGGAACAGTGCCTGTCTTCAACCTCAAATTCATGTCACTGAGTCTCTTCTAATCATTAAATCATTCTAAATTAGTTCGAACCAATTCTCTTTTTGCATTTAAAACGCGACTTTCGTGCATAACTTGCAATTGATCTATTGATGGCAACTATGCATTTTTTAGCGTTCAAGTCATATTTTTGCGTCTCTTTTAGTCAGTAAATCATTCTAAATCACTTCGTATGAAATTCGGCATTTAAACATGAATTTCGTGCATAACTTGCAGTTGATCTATTATAGGTAACAATGCATTTGTTTAGCCTTAAATTCATGTCACCGAGTCTCTTCTAGTCTTTAAATCATTCTAAATTAGTTCGAACGAATTTTATTTTCGCCATTCAAAAATTATTTTCTTACATAACTTGTAATTAATCTATTGAAGACAACAATGCATTATTTTAGCATTAAAAAGCATATCACTCAGTCTATTCAATCATTAAATTGTTTGAAGGCACTTCGAACCAATTCTCTTTTTGCATTTAAAACGCGACTTTCATGTATAACTTGCAATTGGTCTATTGATAGCAACTATGCATTTTTTAGCCTTAAAGTCATCTTTGCGTCTCTTTTAGTCAGTGAATCATTCTAAATCACTTCGAACGAAATTCGGCCTTTAAACATGACTTTAGTGCGTAACTTGCAGTTGATCTACTGAAGGCAACAATGCATTTGTTTAGCCTTAAAGTCATGTCATTGAGTCTTTTCTAGTCATTAAATCATTCTAAATTAATTCGAACGAATTCTATTTTTGCCTTTCAAACATTATTTTTTTACATAACTTGCAATTAATCTACTAAAGACAACAATGCAGTATTTTAGCATTAAAAAGCATATCACTCAGTCTTTTCAATCATTAAATTGTTTGAAGGCACTTCGAACCAATTCTCTTTTTGCGTTTAAAACGCGACTTTCGTGCATAACTTGCAATTGATCTATTGATGGCAACTATGCATTTTTTAGCATTCAAGCCATATTTTTGCGTCTCTTTTAGTCAGTAAATCATTCTAAATCACTTCGTATGAAATTCGGCATTTAAACCTGACTTTCGTGCATAACTTGCAGTTGATCTCTTATACGGAAAAACGCATTTCTTTAGCCTTAAATTCATGTCACTGAGTCTCTTCTAGTCATTAAATCATTCTAAATTAGTTCGAACGAATTCTATTTTCACCCTTCAAATATTATTTTCTTACATAACTTGTAATTAATCTATTGAAGACAACACTGTATTATTTTAGCATTAAAAAGCATATCACTCAGTCTTTTCAATCATTAAATTGTTTGAAGGCACTTCGAACCAATTCTCTTTTTGCATTTAAAACGCGACTTTCGTGTATAACTTGCAATTGATCTATTGATGGCAACTATGCCTTTTTTAGCGTTCAAGTCATATTTTTGCGTCTCTTTTAGTCAGTAAATCATTCTAAATCACTTCGAACGAAATTCGGCCGTTAAACATGACTTTCTTGCGTAACTTGCAGTTGATCTATTGAAGGCAACAATGAATTTGTTTAGCCTTCAAGTCATGTCATTGAGTCTCTTTTAGTCATTAAATCATTCTCAAATAATTTCGAACGAATTCTATTTTCGCCCTTCAAACATTATTTTTTTACATAACTTGCAATTAATCTACTAAAGACAACAATGCAGTATTTTATAATTAAAAAGCATATCACTCAGTCTTTTCAATCATTAAATTGTTTGAAGGCACTTCGAACCAATTCTCTTTTTGCATTTAAAACGCGACTTTCGTGCATAACTTGCAATTGATCTATTGATGGCAACTATGCATTTTTTAGCATTCAAGCCATATTTTTGCGTCTCCTTTAGTCAGTAAATCATTCTAAATCACTTCGTATGAAATTCGGCATTTAAACATGACTTTTGTGCATAACTTGCAGTTGATCTATTATACGAAACAATGCATTTCTTTAGCCTTAGATTCATGTCACTGAGTCTCTTCTAGTCATTAAATCATTCTAAATTATTTCGAACGAATTCTCTTTTTGCATTTAAAACGCGACTTTCGTGCATAACTTGCAATTGATCTATTGATGGCAACTATGCATTTTTTAGCGTTCAAGTCATATTTTTGCGTCTCTTTTAGTCAGTAAATCATTCTAAATCACTTCGTATGAAATTCGGCATTTAAACATGACTTTCGTGCATAACTTGGAGTTGATCTTTTATAGGCAACAATGCATTTGTTTAGCCTTAAAGTCATGTCATTGAGTCTCTTTTAGTCATTAAATCATTCTCAAATAATTTCGAACGAATTCTATTTTCGCCCTTCAAACATTATTTTCTTACATAACTTGTAATTAATCTATTGAAGACAACAATGCATTATTTTAGCATTAAAAAGCATATCACTTAGTCTTTTCAATCATTAAGTTGCTTGAAGGCACTTCGAACCAATTCTCTTTTTCCATTTAAAACGCGACTTTAGTGCATAACTTGCAATTGATCTATTGATGGCAACTATGCATTTTTTAGCCTTAAAGTCATCTTTGCGTCTCTTTTAGTCAGTGAATCATTCTAAATCACTTCGAACGAAAATCGGCCTTTAAACATGACTTTCGTGCATAACTTGCAGTTGATCTATTATACGGAACAGTGCATGTCTTTAGCTTTAAATTCATGTCACTGAGTCTCTTCTAAACATTAAATCATTCTAAATTAGTTCGAACCAATTCTCTTTTTGCATTTAAAACGCGACTTTCGTGCATAACTAGCAATTGATCTATTGATGGCAACTATGGATTCTTTAGCATTCAAGTCATATCTTTGCGTCTCTTTTAGTCAGTGAGTCATTCTAAATCACTTCGAACGAAATTCGGCCTTTAAACATGACTTTAGTGCGTAACTTGCAGTTGATCTACTGAAGGCAACAATGCATTTGTTTAGCCTTAAAGTCATGTCATTGAGTCTTTTCTAGTCATTAAATCATTCTAAATTAATTCGAACGAATTCTATTTTTGCCTTTCAAACATTATTTTTTTACATAACTTGCAATTAATCTACTAAAGACAACAATGCAGTATTTTAGCATTAAAAAGCATATCACTCAGTCTTTTCAATCATTAAATTGTTTGAAGGCACTTCGAACCAATTCTCTTTTTGCGTTTAAAACGCGACTTTCGTGCATAACTTGCAATTGATCTATTGATGGCAACTATGCATTTTTTAGCATTCAAGCCATATTTTTGCGTCTCTTTTAGTCAGTAAATCATTCTAAATCACTTCGTATGAAATTCGGCATTTAAACCTGACTTTCGTGCATAACTTGCAGTTGATCTCTTATACGGAACAACGCATTTCTTTAGCCTTAAATTCATGTCACTGAGTCTCTTCTAGTCATTAAATCATTCTAAATTAGTTCGAACGAATTCTATTTTCACCCTTCAAATATTATTTTCTTACATAACTTGTAATTAATCTATTGAAGACAACACTGTATTATTTTAGCAGTAAAAAGCATATCACTCAGTCTTTTCAATCATTAAATTGTTTGACGGCACTTCGAACCAATTCTCTTTTTGCATTTAAAACGCGACTTTCGTGTATAACTTGCAATTGATCTATTGATGGCAACTATGCCTTTTTTAGCGTTCAAGTCATATTTTTGCGTCTCTTTTAGTCAGTAAATCATTCTAAATCACTTCGAACAAAATTCGGCCTTTAAACATAACTTTCGTGCGTAACTTGCAGTTGATCTATTGAAGGCAACAATGAATTTGCTTAGCCTTATAATCATGTCATTGAGTCTCTTTTAGTCATTAAATCATTCTCAAATAATTTCGAACGAATTCTATTTTCGCCCTTCAAATATTATTTTCTTACATAACTTGTAATTAATCTAGTGAAGACAACACTGTATTATTTTAGCATTAAAAAGCATATCACTCAGTCTTTTCAATCATTAAATTGTTTGAAGGCACTTCGAACCAATTCTCTTTTTGCATTTAAAACGCGACTTTAGTGCATAACTTGCAATTGATCTATTGATGGCAACTATGCATTTTTTAGCCTTAAAGTCATCTTTGCGTCTCTTTTAGTCAATGAATCGTACTAAATCACTTCGAACGAAATTCGGCCTTTAAACATGACTTTCGTGCATAACTTACAGTTGATCTTTTATACGGAACAATGCATGTCTTTAGCCTTAAATTCATGTCACTGAGTCTCTTCTAATCATTAAATCATTCTAAATTAGTTCGAACCAATTCTCTTTTTGCATTTAAAACGCAACTTTCGTGTATAACTTGCAATTGATCTATTGATGGCAACTATGCATTTTTTAGCCTTATAGTCATCTTTGCGTCTCTTTTAGTCAGTGAATCATTCTAAATCACTTCGAACGAAATTAGGCATTTAAACATGACTTTCGTGCGTAACTTGCAGTTGATCTATTGAAGGCAACAACGAATTTGTTTAGCCTTAAAGTCATGTCATTGAGTCTCTTTTAGTCGTTAAATCATTCTCAAATAATTTCGAACGAATTCTATTTTCGCCCTTCAAACATTATTTTCTTACATAACTTGTAATTAATCTATTGAAGACAACAATGCATTATTTTAGCATTAAAAAGCATATCACTTAGTCTTTTCAATCATTAAGTTGCTTGAAGGCACTTCGAACCAATTCTCTTTTTCCATTTAAAACGCGACTTTAGTGCATAACTTGCAATTGATCTATTGATGGCAACTATGCATTTTTTAGCCTTAAAGTCATCTTTGCGTCTCTTTTAGTCAGTGAATCATTCTAAATCACTTCGAACGAAAATCGGCCTTTAAACATGACTTTCGTGCATAACTTGCAGTTGATCTATTATACGGAACAGTGCATGTCTTTAGCTTTAAATTCATGTCACTGAGTCTCTTCTAAACATTAAATCATTCTAAATTAGTTCGAACCAATTCTCTTTTTGCATTTAAAACGCGACTTTCGTGCATAACTTGCAATTGATCTATTGATGGCAACTATGGATTTTTTAGCATTCAAGTCATATTTTTGCGTCTCTTTTAGTCAGTAAATCATTCTAAATCACTTCGAACGAAATTCGGCCTTTAAACATGACTTTCGTGCATAACTTGCAGTTGATCTATTATAGGCAACAATGCATTTGTTTAGCCTTAAATTCATGTCACCGAGTCTCTTCTAGTCATTAAATCATTCTAAATTAGTTCGAACGAATTATATTTTCGCCATTCAAAAATTATTTTCTTACATAACTTGTAATTAATCTATTGAAGACAACAATGCATTATTTTAGCATTAAAAAGCATATCACTCAGTCTTTTCAATCATTAAATTGTTTGAAGGCACTTCGAACCAATTCTTTTTTTGCATTTAAAACGCGACTTTCATGTATAACTTGCAATTGGTCTATTGATGGCAACTATGCATTTTTTAGCCTTAAAGTCATCTTTGCGTCTCTTTTTGTCAGTGAATCATTCTAAATCACTTTGAACGAAATTCGGCCTTTAAACATGACTTAAGTGCGTAACTTGCAGTTGATCTACTGAAGGCAACAATGCATTTGTTTAGCCTTAAAGTCATGTCATTGAGTCTTTTCTAGTCATTAAATCATTCTAAATTAATTCGAACGAATTCTATTTTTGCCCTTCAAACATTATTTTTTTACATAACTTGCAATTAATCTACTAAAGACAACAATGCAGTATTTTAGCATTAAAAAGCATATCACTCAGTCTTTTCAATCATTAAATTGTTTGGAGGCACTTCGAACCAATTCTCTTTTCGCGTTTAACACGCGACTTTCATGCATAACTTGCAATTGATCTATTGATGGCAACTATGCATTTTTTAGCGTTCAAGTCATATTTTTGCGTCTCTTTTAGTCAGTAAATCATTCTAAATCACTTCGAACAAAATTCGGCCATTAAACATGACTTTCGTGCGTAACTTGCAGTTGATCTATTGAAGGCAACAATGAATTTGTTTAGCCTTAAAGTCATGTCATTGAGTCTCTTTTAGTCATTAAATCATTCTCAAATAATTTCGAACGAATTCTATTTTCGCCCTTCAAATATTATTTTCTTACATAACTTGTAATTAATCTATTGAAGACAACACTGTATTATTTTAGCATTAAAAAGCATATCACTCAGTCTTTTCAATCATTAAATTGTTTGAAGGCACTTCGAACCAATTCTCTTTTTGCATTTAAAACGCGACTTTAGTGCATAACTTGCAATTGATCTATTGATGGCAACTATGCATTTTTTAGCCTTAAAGTCATCTTTGCGTCTCTTTTAGTCAATGAATCATTCTAAATCACTTCGAACGAAATTCGGCCTTTAAACATGACTTTCGTGCGTAAGTTGCAGTTGATCTATTGAAGGCAACAATGCATTTGTTTACCTTTAAAGTCATATCATTGAGTCTCTTTTAGTCATTAAATCATTCTAAATTAATTCGAACGAATTCTATTTTTGCCCTTAAAACATTATTTTCTTACATAACTTGTAATTAATCTATTGAAGACAACAATGCATTATTTTAGCATTAAAAAGCATATCACTCAGTCTTTTCAATCATTAAATTGTTTGAAGGCACTACGAACCAATTCTCTTTTTGCATGTAAAACGCGAGTTTCGTGCATAACTTGCAATTGATCTGTTGATGGCAACTATGCATTTTTTAGCATTCAAGCCATATTTTTGCGTCTCTTTTAGTCAGTAAATCAATCTAAATCACTTCGTATGAAATTCCGCATTTAAACATGACTTTCGTGCATAACTTGCAGTTGATCTATTATACGGAACAATGCATGTCTTTAGCCTTAAATTCATGTCACTGAGTCTCTTCTAATCATTAAATCATTCTAAATTAGTTCGAACCAATTCTCTTTTTGCATTTAAAACGCGACTTTCGTGTATAACTTGCCATTGATCTATTGATGGCAACTATGCATTTTTTAGCCTTATAGTCATCTTTGCGTCTCTTTTAGTCAGTGAATCATTCCAAATTACTTCGAACGAAATTCGGCCATTAAACATGACTTTCGTGCGTAACCTGCAGTTGATCTATTGAAGGCAACAATGCATTTGTTTAGCCTTAAAGTCATGTCATTGAGTCTCTTTTCGTCATTAAATCATTCTAAATTAATTCGAACGAATTCTATTTTCGCCCTTCAAACATTATTTTTTTACATAACTTGCAATTAATCTACTAAAGACAACAATGCAGTATTTTAGCATTAAAAAGCATATCACTCAGTCTTTTCAATCATTAAATTGTTTGAAGGCACTTCGAACCAATTCTCTTTTTGCATGTAAAACGCGACTTTCGTGCATAACTTGCAATTGATCTGCTGATGGCAACTATGCATTTTTTAGCATTCAAGCCATATTTTTGCGTCTCTTTTAGTCAGTAAATCAATCTAAATCACTTCGTATGAAATTCGGCATTTAAACATGACTTTCGTGCATAACTTGCAGTTGATGTCACTGAGTCTCTTCTAGTCATTAAATCATTCTAAATTAGTTCGAACGAATTATATTTTCGCCCTTCAAATATTATTTTCTTACATAACTTGTAATTAATCTATTGAAGACAACAATGCATTATTTTAGCATTAAAAAGCATATCACTCAGTCTTTTCAATCATTAAATTGTTTGAAGGCACTTCGAACCAATTCTCTTTTTGCATTTAAAACACGACTTTCCTGCATAACTTGCAATTGATCTGTTGATGGCAAGTATGCCTTTTTTAGCGTTCAAGTCATATTTTTGCGTCTCTTTTAGTCAGTAAATCATTCTAAATCACTTCGAACGGAATTCGGCCTTTAAACATGAATTTCGTGCATAACTTGCAGTTGATCTACTATACGGAACAATGCATTTCTTTAGCCTTAAAGTCATGTCACTGAGTCTCTTCTAGTCATTAAATCATTCTAAATTAGTTTGAACGAATTCTATTTTCGCCCTTCAAATATTATTTTCTTACATAACTTGTATTTAATCTACTGAAGACAACAATGCATTATTTTAGCATTAAAAAGCATATCACTCAGTGTTTTCAATCATTAAATTGTTTGAAGGCACTTCGAACCAATTCTCTTTTTGCATTTAAAACGCGACTTTCGTGCATAACTTGCAATTGATCTATTGATGGCAACTATGCCTTTTTAAGCGTTCAAGTCATATTTTTACGTCTCTTTTAGTCAGTAAATCATTCTAAATCACTTCGAACGAAATTCGGCCTTTAAACATGACTTTCGTGCGTAACTTGCAGTTGATCTATTGAAGGCAACAATGCATTTGTTTAGCCTTAAAGTCATGTCATTGAGTCTCTTTTAGTCATTAAATCATTCTAAATTAATTCGACCGAATTCAATTTTCGCCCTTCAAACATTATTTTCTTACATAACTTGCAATTAATCTATTGAAGACAACAATGTATTATTTTAGCATTAAAAAGCATATCACTCAGTCTTTTCATTCATTAAATTGTTTGAAGGCACTTCTAACCAATTCTCTTTTTGCATTTAAAACGCGACTTTCGTGCATAACTTGCAATTGATCGATTGATGGCAAGTATGCCTTTTTTAGCGTTCAAGTCATATTTTTGCGTCTCTTTTAGTCATTAAATCATTCTAAATCACTTCGAACGGAATTCGGCCTTTAAACATGAATTTCGTGCATAACTTGCAGTTGATCTACTATACGGAACAATGCATTTCTTTAGCCTTAAAGTCATGTCACTGAGTCTCTTCTAGTCATTAAATCATTCTAAATTAGTTTGAACGAATTCTATTTTCGCCCTTCAAATATTATTTTCTTACATAACTTGTAATTAATCTATTGAAGACAACAATGCATTATTTTAGCATTAAAAAGCATATCACTCGGTCTTTTCAATCATTAAATTGTTTGATGGCACTTCGAACCAATTCTCTTTCTGCATTTAAAACGCGAGTTTCGTGCATAACTTGCAATTGATCTAGTGATGGCAACTATGCCTTTTTAAGCGTTCAAGTCATATTTTTGCGGCTCTTATAGTCAGTAAATCATTCTAAATCACTTCGAACGACATTCGGCCTTTAAACATGACTTTCGTGCGTAACTTGCAGTTGATCTATTGAAGCCAACAATGCATTTGTTTAGCCTTAAAGTCATGTCATTGAGTCTCTTTTAGTCATTAAATCATTCTAAATTAATTCGACCGAATTCAATTTTCGCCCTTCAAACATTATTTTCTTACATAACTTGCAATTAATCTATTGAAGACAACAATGTATTATTTTAGCATTAAAAAGCATATCACTCAGTCTTTTCATTCATTAAATTGTTTGAAGGCACTTCTAACCAATTCTCTTTTTGCATTTAAAACGCGACTTTCGTGCATAACTTGCAATTGATCTATTGATGGCAAGTATGCCTTTTTTAGCGTTCAAGTCATATTTTTGCGTCTCTTTTAGTCAGTAAATCATTCTAAATCACTTCGAATGGAATTCGGCCTTTAAACATGAATTTCGTGCATAACTTGCAGTTGATCTACTATACGGAACAATGCATTTCTTTAGCCTTAAAGTCATGTCACTGAGTCTCTTCTAGTCATTAAATCATTCTAAATTAGTTTGAACGAATTCTATTTTCGCCCTTCAAATATTATTTTCTTACATAACTTGTAATTAATCTATTGAAGACAACAATGCATTATTTTAGCATTAAAAAGCATATCACTCAGTCTTTTCAATCATTAAATTGTTTGATGGCACTTCGAACCAATTCTCTCTTTGCATTTAAAACGCGACTTTCGTGCATAACTTGCAATTGATCGATTGATGGCAACTATGCCTTTTTAAGTGTTCAAGTCATATTTTTGCGTCTCTTTTAGTCAGTAAATCATTCTAAATCACTTCGAATGAAATTCGGCCTTTAAACATGACTTTCGTGCGTAACTTGGAGTTGATCTATTGAAGGTAACAATGCATTTGTTTACCCTTAAAGTCATGTCATTGAGTCTCTTTTAGTCTTTAAATCATTCTAAATTAATTCGAACGAATTCTATTTTTGCCCTTCAAACATTATTTTCTTACATAACTTGTAATTAATCTATTGAAGACAACAATGCATTATTTTAGGATTAAAAAGCATATCACGCAGTCTTTTCAATCATTAAATTGTTTGAAGGCACTTCGAACCAATTATCTTTTTGCATTTAAAACGCGACTTTAGTGCATAACTTGCAATTGATCTATTGATGGCAACTATGCATTTTTTAGCATTCAAGTCATATTTTTGCGTCTCTTTTAGTCAGTAAATCATTCTAAATCACTTCGAACGAAATTCGGCCTTTAAACATGACTTTCGTGCATAACTTGCAGTTGATCTATTATAGGCAACAATGCATTTGTTTAGCCTTAAAGTCATGTCACTGAGTCTCTTCTAGTCATTAAATCATTCTTAATTAGTTCGAACGAATTCTATTTTCGCCCTTCAAATATTATTTTCTTACATAACTTGTAATTAATCTATTGAAGACAACAATGCATTATTTTAGCATTAAAAAGCATATCACTCAGTCTTTTCAATCATTAAATTGTTTGAAGGCACTTCGAACCAATTCTCTTTTTGCATTTAAAACGCGACTTTCGTGCATAACTTGCAATTGATATATTGATGGCAACTATGCATTTTTTGGCATTCAAGTCATACTTTTGCGTCTCTTTTAGTCAGTAAATCATTCTAAATCACTTCGAACGGAATTCGGCCTTTAAACATGAATTTCGTGCATAACTTGCAGTTGATCTATTATAGGCGACAATGCATTTGTTTAGCCTTAAAGTCATGTCACTGAGTCTCTTCTAGTCATTAAATCATTCTAAATTAGTTTGAATGAATTCTATTTTCGCCCTTCAAACATTATTTTCTTAAATAACTTGCAATTAATCTATTGAAGACAACAATGCATTATTTTAGCAATAAAAAGCATATCAGTCAGTCTTTTCATTCATTAAATTGTTTGAAGGCACTTAAAACCAATTCTCCTTTTGCATTTAAAACGCGACTTTCGTGCATAACTTGCAATTGATCTATTGATGGCAACTATGCCTTTTTAAGCTTTCAAGTCATCTTTTTGCGTCTCTTTTAGTCAGTAAATCATTCTAAATCACTTCGAACGAAATTCGGCCTTTAAACATGACTTTCGTGCATAACTTGCAGTTGATCTATTATAGGCAACAATGCATTTGTTTAGCCTTAAAGTCATGTCACCGAGTCTCTTCTAGTCATTAAATCATTCTAAATTAGTTCGAACGAATTCTGTTTTCGCCCTTCAAATATTATTTTCTTACATAACTTGTATTTAATCTATTGAAGACAACAATGCATTATTTTAGCATTAAAAAGCATATCACTCAGTCTTTTCAATCATTAAATTGTTGGAAGGCACTTCGAACCAATTCTCTTTTTGCATTTAAAACGCGACTTTCGTGCATAACTTGCAATTGATCTATTGATGGCAACTATGCCTTTTTAAGCGTTCAAGTCATATTTTTGCGTCTCTTTTAGTCAGTAAATCATTCTAAATCACTTCGAACGAAATTCGGCCTTTAAACATGACTTTCGTGCATAACTTGCAGTTGATCTATTATAGGCAACAATGCATTTGTTTAGCCTTAAAGTCATGTCACTGAGTCTCTTCTAGTCATTAAATCATTCTAAATTAGTTCGAACGAATTCTGTTTTCGCCCTTCAAATATTATTTTCTTACATAACTTGTAATTAATCTATTGAAGACAACAATGCATTATTTTAGCATTAAAAAGCATATCACTCGGTCTTTTCAATCATTAAATTGTTTGATGGCACTTCGAACCAATTCTCTTTCTGCATTTAAAACGCGAGTTTCGTGCATAACTTGCAATTGATCTAGTGATGGCAACTATGCCTTTTTAAGCGTTCAAGTCATATTTTTGCGGCTCTTATAGTCAGTAAATCATTCTAAATCACTTCGAACGACATTCGGCCTTTAAACATGACTTTCGTGCGTAACTTGCAGTTGATCTATTGAAGCCAACAATGCATTTGTTTAGCCTTAAAGTCATGTCATTGAGTCTCTTTTAGTCATTAAATCATTCTAAATTAATTCGACCGAATTCAATTTTCGCCCTTCAAACATTATTTTCTTACATAACTTGCAATTAATCTATTGAAGACAACAATGTATTATTTTAGCATTAAAAAGCATATCACTCAGTCTTTTCATTCATTAAATTGTTTGAAGGCACTTCTAACCAATTCTCTTTTTGCATTTAAAACGCGACTTTCGTGCATAACTTGCAATTGATCTATTGATGGCAAGTATGCCTTTTTTAGCGTTCAAGTCATATTTTTGCGTCTCTTTTAGTCAGTAAATCATTCTAAATCACTTCGAATGGAATTCGGCCTTTAAACATGAATTTCGTGCATAACTTGCAGTTGATCTACTATATGGAACAATGCATTTCTTTAGCCTTAAAGTCATGTCACTGAGTCTCTTCTAGTCATTAAATCATTCTAAATTAGTTTGAACGAATTCTATTTTCGCCCTTCAAATATTATTTTCTTACATAACTTGTAATTAATCTATTGAAGACAACAATGCATTATTTTAGCATTAAAAAGCATATCACTCAGTCTTTTCAATCATTAAATTGTTTGATGGCACTTCGAACCAATTCTCTCTTTGCATTTAAAACGCGACTTTCGTGCATAACTTGCAATTGATCTATTGATGGCAACTATGCCTTTTTAAGTGTTCAAGTCATATTTTTGCGTCTCTTTTAGTCAGTAAATCATTCTAAATCACTTCGAACGAAATTCGGCCTTTAAACATGACTTTCGTGCGTAACTTGGAGTTGATCTATTGAAGGTAACAATGCATTTGTTTACCCTTAAAGTCATGTCATTGAGTCTCTTTTAGTCTTTAAATCATTCTAAATTAATTCGAACGAATTCTATTTTTGCCCTTCAAACATTATTTTCTTACATAACTTGTAATTAATCTATTCAAGACAACAATGCATTATTTTAGGATTAAAAAGCATATCACGCAGTCTTTTCAATCATTAAATTGTTTGAAGGCACTTCGAACCAATTATCTTTTTGCATTTAAAACGCGACTTTAGTGCATAACTTGCAATTGATCTATTCATGGCAACTATGCATTTTTTAGCATTCAAGTCATATTTTTGCGTCTCTTTTAGTTAGTAAATCATTCTAAATCACTTCGAACGAAACTCGGCCTTTAAACATGACTTTCGTGCATAACTTGCAGTTGATCTATTATAGGCAACAATGCATTTGTTTAGCCTTAAAGTCATGTCACTGAGTCTCTTCTAGTCATTAAATCATTCTTAATTAGTTCGAACGAATTCTATTTTCGCCCTTCAAATATTATTTTCTTACATAACTTGTAATTAATCTATTGAAGACAACAATGCATTATTTTAGCATTAAAAAGCATATCACTCAGTCTTTTCAATCATTAAATTGTTTGAAGGCACTTCGAACCAATTCTCTTTTTGCATTTAAAACGCGACTTTCGTGCATAACTTGCAATTGATATATTGATGGCAACTATGCATTTTTTGGCATTCAAGTCATACTTTTGCGTCTCTTTTAGTCAGTAAATCATTCTAAATCACTTCGAACGGAATTCGGCCTTTAAACATGAATTTCGTGCGTAACTTGCAGTTGATCTATTATAGGCAACAATGCATTTGTTTAGCCTTAAAGTCATGTCACTGAGTCTTTTCTAGTCATTAAATCATTCTAAATTAGTTTGAATGAATTCTATTTTCGCCCTTCAAACATTATTTTCTTAAATAACTTGCAATTAATCTATTGAAGACAACAATGCATTATTTTAGCAATAAAAAGCATATCAGTCAGTCTTTTCATTCATTAAATTGTTTGAAGGCACTTAAAACCAATTCTCCTTTTGCATTTAAAACGCGACTTTCGTGCATAACTTGCAATTGATCTATTGATGGCAACTATGCCTTTTTAAGCTTTCAAGTCATCTTTTTGCGTCTCTTTTAGTCAGTAAATCATTCTAAATCACTTCGAACGAAATTCGGCCTTTAAACATGACTTTCGTGCATAACTTGCAGTTGATCTATTATAGGCAACAATGCATTTGTTTAGCCTTAAAGTCATGTCACCGAGTCTCTTCTAGTCATTAAATCATTCTAAATTAGTTCGAACGAATTCTGTTTTCGCCCTTCAAATATTATTTTCTTACATAACTTGTATTTAATCTATTGAAGACAACAATGCATTATTTTAGCATTAAAAAGCATATCACTCAGTCTTTTCAATCATTAAATTGTTTGAAGGCACTTCGAACCAATTCTCTTTTTGCATTTAAAACGCGACTTTCGTGCATAACTTGCAATTGATCTATTGATGGCAACTATGCCTTTTTAAGCGTTCAAGTCATATTTTTGCGTCTCTTTTAGTCAGTAAATCATTCTAAATCACTTCGAACGAAATTCGGCCTTTAAACATGACTTTCGTGCATAACTTGCAGTTGATCTATTATAGGCAACAATGCATTTGTTTAGCCTTAAAGTCATGTCACTGAGTCTCTTCTAGTCATTAAATCATTCTAAATTAGTTCGAACGAATTCTGTTTTCGCCCTTCAAATATTATTTTCTTACATAACTTGTAATTAATCTATTGAAGACAACAATGCATTATTTTAGCATTAAAAAGCATATCACTCGGTCTTTTCAATCATTAAATTGTTTGATGGCACTTCGAACCAATTCTCTTTCTGCATTTAAAACGCGAGTTTCGTGCATAACTTGCAATTGATCTAGTGATGGCAACTATGCCTTTTTAAGCGTTCAAGTCATATTTTTGCGGCTCTTATAGTCAGTAAATCATTCTAAATCACTTCGAACGACATTCGGCCTTTAAACATGACTTTCGTGCGTAACTTGCAGTTGATCTATTGAAGCCAACAATGCATTTGTTTAGCCTTAAAGTCATGTCATTGAGTCTCTTTTAGTCATTAAATCATTCTAAATTAATTCGACCGAATTCAATTTTCGCCCTTCAAACATTATTTTCTTACATAACTTGCAATTAATCTATTGAAGACAACAATGCATTATTTTAGCATTAAAAAGCATATCACTCAGTCTTTTCAATCATTAAATTGTTTGATGGCACTTCGAACCAATTCTCTCTTTGCATTTAAAACGCGACTTTCGTGCATAACTTGCAATTGATCTATTGATGGCAACTATGCGTTTTTAAGTGTTCAAGTCATATTTTTGCGTCTCTTTTAGTCAGTAAATCATTCTAAATCACTTCGAACGAAATTCGGCCTTTAAACATGACTTTCGTGCGTAACTTGGAGTTGATCTATTGAAGGTAACAATGCATTTGTTTACCCTTAAAGTCATGTCATTGAGTCTCTTTTAGTCTTTAAATCATTCTTAATTAGTTCGAACGAATTCTATTTTCGCCCTTCAAATATTATTTTCTTACATAACTTGTAATTAATCTATTGAAGACAACAATGCATTATTTTAGCATTAAAAAGCATATCACTCAGTCTTTTCAATCGTTAAATTGTTTGAAGGCACTTCGAACCAATTCTCTTTTTGCATTTAAAACGCGACTTTCGTGCATAACTTGCAATTGATATATTGATGGCAACTATGCATTTTTTGGCATTCAAGTCATACTTTTGCGTCTCTTTTAGTCAGTAAATCATTCTAAATCACTTCGAACGGAATTCGGCCTTTAAACATGAATTTCGTGCATAACTTGCAGTTGATCTATTATAGGCAACAATGCATTTGTTTAGCCTTAAAGTCATGTCACTGAGTCTCTTCTAGTCATTAAATCATTCTAAATTAGTTTGAATGAATTCTATTTTCGCCCTTCAAACATTATTTTCTTAAATAACTTGCAATTAATCTATTGAAGACAACAATGCATTATTTTAGCAATAAAAAGCATATCAGTCAGTCTTTTCATTCATTAAATTGTTTGAAGGCACTTAGAACCAATTCTCCTTTTGCATTTAAAACGCGATTTTCGTGCATAACTTGCAATTGATCTATTGATGGCAACTATGCCTTTTTAAGCGTTCAAGTCATATTTTTGCGTCTTTTTTAGTCAGTAAATCATTCTATATCACTTCTATGAAATTCGGCATTTAAACATGACTTTCGTGCATAACTTGCAGTTGATCTATTAGAGGCAACAATGCATTTGTTTAGCCTTAAAGTCATGTCACTGAGTCTCTTCTAGTCATTAAATCATTCTAAATTAGTTCGAACGAATTCTATTTTCGCCCTTTAAATATTATTTTCTTACATAACTTGCAATTAATCTATTGAAGACAACAATGTATTATTTTAGCATTAAAAAGCATATCACTCAGTCTTTTCAATCATTAAATTGTTTGATGGCACGTCGAACCAATTTTCTTTCTGCATTTAAAACGCGAGTTTCGTGCATAACTTGCAATTGATCTAGTGATGGCAACTATGCCTTTTTAAGCGTTCAAGTCATATTTTTGCGGCTCTTATAGTCAGTAAATCATTCTAAATCAATTCGAACGACATTCGGCCTTTAAACATGACTTTCGTGCGTAACTTGCAGTTGATCTATTGAAGCCAACAATGCATTTGTTTAGCCTTAAAGTCATGTCATTGAGTCTCTTTTAGTCATTAAATCATTCTAAATTAATTCGACCGAATTCAATTTTCGCCCTTCAAACATTATTTTCTTACATAACTTGCAATTAATCTATTGAAGACAACAATGCATTATTTTAGCATTAAAAAGCATATCACTCAGTCTTTTCATTCATTAAATTGTTTGAAGGCACTTCGAACCAATTCTCTTTTTGCATTTAAAACGCGACTTTCGTGCATAACTTGCAATTGATCTAGTGATGGCAACTATGCCTTTTTAAGCGTTCAAGTCATATTTTCGCGGCTCTTATAGTCAGTAAATCATTCTAAATCACTTCGAACGAAATTCGGCCTTTAAACATGACTTTCGTACGTAACTTGCAGTTGATCTATTGAAGGCAACAATGCATTTGTTTAGCCTTAAAGTCATGTCATTGAGTCTCTTTTAGTCATTAAATCATTCTAAATTAATTCGACCGAATTCAATTTTCGCCCTTCAAACATTATTTTCTTACATAACTTGCAATTAATATATTGAAGACAACAATGCATTATTTTAGCATTAAAAAGCATATCACTCAGTCTTTTCATTCATTAAATTGTTTGAAGGCACTTCGAACCAATTCTCTTTTTGCATTTAAAACGCGACTTTCGTGCATAACTTGCAATTGATCTATTGATGGCAAGTATGCCTTTTTTAGCGTTCAAGTCATATTTTTGCATCTCTTTTAGTCAGTAAATCATTCTAAATCACTTCGAACGAAATTCGGCCTTTAAACATGACTTTCGTGCATAACTTGCAGTTGATCTATTATAGGCAACAATGCATTTGTTTAGCCTTAAAGTCATGTCACTGAGTCTCTTCTAGTCATTAAATCATTGTAAATTAGTTCGAATGAATTCTGTTTTCGCCCTTCAAATATTATTTTCTTACATAACTTGTAATTAATCTATTGAAGACAACAATGCATTATTTTAGCATTAAAAAGCATATCACTCAGTCTTTTCATTCGTTAAATTGTTTGAAGGCACTTCGAACCAATTCTCTCTTTGCATTTAAAACGCGACTTTCGTGCATAACTTGCAATTGATCTATTGATGGCAAGTATGCCGTTTTTAGCGTTCAAGTCATATTTTTGCGTCTCTTATAGTCAGTAAATCATTCTAAATCACTTCGAACGGAATTCGGCCTTTAAACACGAATTTCGTGCATAACTTGCAGTTGATCTACTATACGGAACAATGCATTTCTTTAGCCTTAAAGTCATGTCACTGAGTCTCTTCTAGTCATTAAATCATTCTAAATTAGTTTGAACGAATTCTATTTTCGCCCTTCAAATATTATTTTCTTACATAACTTGTAATTAATCTATTGAAGACAACAATGCATTATTTTAGCATTAAAAAGCATATCACTCGGTCTTTTCAATCATTAAATTGTTTGATGGCACTTCGAACCAATTCTCTTTCTGCATTTAAAACGCGACTTTCGTGCATAACTTGCAATTGATCTAGTGATGGCAACTATGCCTTTTTAAGCGTTCAAGTCATATTTTTCCGGCTCTTATACTCAGTAAATCATTCTAAATCACTTCGAACGAAATTCGGCCTTTAAACATGACTTTCGTACGAAACTTGCAGTTGATCTATTGAAGGCAACAATGCATTTGTTTAGCCTTAAAGTCATGTCATTGAGTCTCTTTTAGTCATTAAATCATTCTAAATTAATTCGACCGAATTCAATTTTCGCCCTTCAAACATTATTTTCTTACATAACTTGCAATTAATCTATTGAAGACAACAATGCATTATTTTAGCATTAAAAAGCATATCACTCAGTCTTTTCATTCGTTAAATTTTTTGAAGGCACTTCGAACCAATTCTCTCTTTGCATTTAAAACGCGACTTTCGTGCATAACTTGCAATTGATCTATTGATGGCAAGTATGCCGTTTTTAGCGTTCAAGTCATATTTTTGCGTCTCTTTTAGTCAGTAAATCATTCTAAATCACTTCGAATGGAATTCGGCCTTTAAACACGAATTTCGTGCATAACTTGCAGTTGATCTACTATACGGAACAATGCATTTCTTTAGCCTTAAAGTCATGTCACTGAGTCTCTTCTAGTCATTAAATCATTCTAAATTAGTTTGAACGAATTCTATTTTCGCCCTTCAAATATTATTTTCTTACATAACTTGTAATTAATCTATTGAAGACAACAATGCATTATTTTAGCATTAAAAAGCATATCACTCGGTCTTTTCAACCATTAAATTGTTTGATGGCACTTCGAACCAATTCTCTTTCTGCATTTAAAACGCGACTTTCGTGCATAACTTGCAATTGATCTAGTGATGGCAACTATGCCTTTTTAAGCGTTCAAGTCATATTTTTGCGGCTCTTATAGTCAGTAAATCATTCTAAATCACTTCGAACGAAATTCGGCCTTTAAACATGACTTTCGTGCGTAACTTGCAGTTGATCTATTGAAGCCAACAATGCATTTGTTTAGCCTTAAAGTCATGTCCTTGAGTCTCTTTTAGTCTTTAAATCATTCTAAATTAATTCGAACGAATTCTATTTTTGCCCTTCAAACATTATTTTCTTACATAACTTGTAATTAATCTATTGAAGACAACAATGCATTATTTTAGCATTAAAAAGCATATCACTCGGTCTTTTCAATCATTAAATTGTTTGATGGCACTTCGAACCAATTCTCTTTCTGCATTTAAAACGCGACTTTCGTGCATAACTTGCAATTGATCTAGTGATGGCAACTATGCCTTTTTAAGCGTTCAAGTCATATTTTTGCGGCTCTTATAGTCAGTAAATCATTCTAAATCACTTCGAACGAAATTCGGCCTTTAAACATGACTTTCGTGCGTAACTTGCAGTTGATCTATTGAAGGCAACAATGCATTTGTTTAGCCTTAAAGTCATGTCACTAAGTCTCTTCTAGTCATTAAATCATTCTAAATTAGTTCGAACGAATTCTATTTTCGCCCTTCAAATATTATTTTCATACATAACTTGTAATTAATCTATTGAAGACAACAATGCATTATTTTAGAATTAAAAAGCATATCACTCAGTCTTTTCATTCATTAAATTGTTTGAAGGCACTTCGAACCAATTCTCTTTTTGCATTTAAAACGCGACTTTCGTGCATAACTTGCAATTGATCTATTGATGGCAACTATGCCTTTTTTAGCGTTTAAGTCATATTTTTGCGTCTCTTTTAGTCAGTAAATCATTCTAAATCACTTCGAACGAAATTCGGCCTTTAAACATGACTTCCGTGCGTAACTTGCAGTTGATCTATTATACGGAACAATGCATTTCTTAAGCCTCAAATTCATGTCACTGAGTCTCTTCTAGTCATTAAATCATTCTAAATTAGTTCGAACGAATTCTATTTTCGCCCTTCAAATATTATTTTCTTACATAACTTGTAATTAATCTATTGAAGACAACACTGCATTATTTTAGCATTAAAAAGCATATCACTCAGTCTTTTCAATAATTAAATTGTTTGAAGGCTCTTCGAACCAATTCTCTTTTTGCATTTAAAACACGACTTTAGTGCATAACTTGCAATTGATCTATTGATGGCAACTATGCCTTTTTAAGCGTTGAAGTCATATTTTTGCGGCTCTTATAGTCAGTAAATCATTCTAAATCACTTCGAACGAAATTCGGCCTTTAAACATGACTTTCGTGCGTAACTTGCAGTTGATCTATTGAAGGCAACAATGCATTTGTTTAGCCTTAAAGTCATGTCATTGAGTCTCTTCTAGTCATTAAATCATTCTAAATTAATTCGACCGAGTTCTATTTTCGCCCTTCAAACATTATTTTCTTACATAACTGGCAATTAATCTACTGAACACAACAATGCATTATTTTAGCATTAAAAAGCAAATCACTCAGTCTTTTCATTCATTAAATTGTTTGAAGGCAATTCGAACCAATTCTCTTTTTGCATTTAAAATGCGACTTTCGTGCATACCTTGCAATTGATCTATTGATGGCAACTATGCCTTTTTTAGCTTTCAAGCCATATTTTTGCGGCTCTTTTAGTCAGTAAATCATTCTAAATCACTTCGTATGAAATTCGGCATTTAAACATGAATGTCGTGAATAACTTGCAGTTGATCTATTATACGGAACAATGCATTTCTTTAGCCTTAAATTCATGTCACTGAGTCTCTTCTAGTCATTAAATCATTCTAAATTAGTTCGAACGAATTCTATTTTCACCCTTCAAATATTATTTTCTTACATAACTTGTAATTAATCTATTGAAGACAACACTGTATTATTTTAGCATTAAAAAGCATATCACTCAGTCTTTTCAATCATTAAATTGTTTGACGGCACTTCGAACCAATTCTCTTTTTGCATTTAAAACGCGACTTTCGTGTATAACTTGCAATTGATCTATTGATGGCAACTATGCCTTTTTTAGCGTTCAAGTCATATTTTTGCGTCTCTTTTAGTCAGTAAATCATTCTAAATCACTTCGAACAAAATTCGGCCTTTAAACATAACTTTCGTGCGTAACTTGCAGTTGATCTATTGAAGGCAACAATGAATTTGCTTAGCCTTAAAGTCATGTCATTGAGTCTCTTCTAGTCATTAAATCATTCTAAATTAATTCGACCGAGTTCTATTTTCGCCCTTCAAACATTATTTTCTTACATAACTGGCAATTAATCTACTGAACACAACAATGCATTATTTTAGCATTAAAAAGCAAATCACTCAGTCTTTTCATTCATTAAATTGTTTGAAGGCACTTCGAACCAATTCTCTTTTTGCATTTAAAATGCGACTTTCGTGCATACCTTGCAATTGATCTATTGATGGCAACTATGCCTTTTTTAGCTTTCAAGCCATATTTTTGCGGCTCTTTTAGTCAGTAAATCATTCTAAATCACTTCGTATGAAATTCGGCATTTAAACATGAATGTCGTGAATAACTTGCAGTTGATCTATTATACGGAACAATGCATTTCTTTAGCCTTAAATTCATGTCACTGAGTCTCTTCTAGTCATTAAATCATTCTAAATTAGTTCGAACGAATTCTATTTTCGCCCTTCAAATATTATTTTTTTACATAACTTGCAATTAATCTACTAAAGACAACAATGCATTATTTTAGCATTAAAAAGCATATCACTCAGTCTTTTCAATCATTAAATTGTTTGAAGGCACTTCGAACCAATTCTCTTTTTGCGTTTAAAACGCGACTTTCGTGCATAACTTGCAATTGATCTATTGATGGCAACTATGCATTTTTTAGCATTCAAGCCATATTTTTGCGTCTCTTTTAGTCAGTAAATCATTCTAAATCACTTCGTATGAAATTCGGCATTTAAACCTGACTTTCGTGCATAACTTGCAGTTGATCTCTTATACGGAACAACGCATTTCTTTAGCCTTAAATTCATGTCACTGAGTCTCTTCTAGTCATTAAATCATTCTAAATTAGTTCGAACGAATTCTATTTTCACCCTTCAAATATTATTTTCTTACATAACTTGTAATTAATCTATTGAAGACAACACTGTATTATTTTAGCATTAAAAAGCATATCACTCAGTCTTTTCAATCATTAAATTGTTTGACGGCACTTCGAACCAATTCTCTTTTTGCATTTAAAACGCGACTTTCGTGTATAACTTGCAATTGATCTATTGATGGCAACTATGCCTTTTTTAGCGTTCAAGTCATATTTTTGCGTCTCTTTTAGTCAGTAAATCATTCTAAATCACTTCGAACAAAATTCGGCCTTTAAACATAACTTTCGTGCGTAACTTGCAGTTGATCTATTGAAGGCAACAATGAATTTGCTTAGCCTTATAATCATGTCATTGAGTCTCTTTTAGTCATTAAATCATTCTCAAATAATTTCGAACGAATTCTATTTTCGCCCTTCAAATATTATTTTCTTACATAACTTGTAATTAATCTATTGAAGACAACACTGTATTATTTTAGCATTAAAAAGCATATCACTCAGTCTTTTCAATCATTAAATTGTTTGAAGGCACTTCGAACCAATTCTCTTTTTGCATTTAAAACGCGACTTTAGTGCATAACTTGCAATTGATCTATTGATGGCAACTATGCATTTTTTAGCCTTAAAGTCATCTTTGCGTCTCTTTTAGTCAATGAATCGTACTAAATCACTTCGAACGAAATTCGGCCTTTAAACATGACTTTCGTGCATAACTTACAGTTGATCTTTTATACGGAACAATGCATGTCTTTAGCCTTAAATTCATGTCACTGAGTCTCTTCTAATCATTAAATCATTCTAAATTAGTTCGAACCAATTCTCTTTTTGCATTTAAAACGCAACTTTCGTGTATAACTTGCAATTGATCTATTGATGGCAACTATGCATTTTTTAGCCTTATAGTCATCTTTGCGTCTCTTTTAGTCAGTGAATCATTCTAAATCACTTCGAACGAAATTAGGCATTTAAACATGACTTTCGTGCGTAACTTGCAGTTGATCTATTGAAGGCAACAACGAATTTGTTTAGCCTTAAAGTCATGTCATTGAGTCTCTTTTAGTCATTAAATCATTCTCAAATAATTTCGAACGAATTCTATTTTCGCCCTTCAAACATTATTTTCTTACATAACTTGTAATTAGTCTATTGAAGACAACAATGCATTATTTTAGCATTAAAAAGCATATCACTTAGTCTTTTCAATCATTAAGTTGCTTGAAGGCACTTCGAACCAATTCTCTTTTTCCATTTAAAACGCGACTTTAGTGCATAACTTGCAATTGATCTATTGATGGCAACTATGCATTTTTTAGCCTTAAAGTCATCTTTGCGTCTCTTTTAGTCAGTGAATCATTCTAAATCACTTCGAACGAAAATCGGCCTTTAAACATGACTTTCGTGCATAACTTGCAGTTGATCTATTATACGGAACAGTGCATGTCTTTAGCTTTAAATTCATGTCACTGAGTCTCTTCTAAACATTAAATCATTCTAAATTAGTTCGAACCAATTCTCTTTTTGCATTTAAAACGCGACTTTCGTGCATAACTTGCAATTGATCTATTGATGGCAACTATGGATTTTTTAGCATTCAAGTCATATTTTTGCGTCTCTTTTAGTCAGTAAATCATTCTAAATCACTTCGAACGAAATTCGGCCTTTAAACATGACTTTCGTGCATAACTTGCAGTTGATCTATTATAGGCAACAATGCATTTGTTTAGCCTTAAATTCATGTCACCGAGTCTCTTCTAGTCATTAAATCATTCTAAATTAGTTCGAACGAATTATATTTTCGCCATTCAAAAATTATTTTCTTACATAACTTGTAATTAATCTATTGAAGACAACAATGCATTATTTTAGCATTAAAAAGCATATCACTCAGTCTTTTCAATCATTAAATTGTTTGAAGGCACTTCGAACCAATTCTTTTTTTGCATTTAAAACGCGACTTTCATGTATAACTTGCAATTGGTCTATTGATGGCAACTATGCATTTTTTAGCCTTAAAGTCATCTTTGCGTCTCTTTTTGTCAGTGAATCATTCTAAATCACTTTGAACGAAATTCGGCCTTTAAACATGACTTAAGTGCGTAACTTGCAGTTGATCTACTGAAGGCAACAATGCATTTGTTTAGCCTTAAAGTCATGTCATTGAGTCTTTTCTAGTCATTAAATCATTCTAAATTAATTCGAACGAATTCTATTTTTGCCCTTCAAACATTATTTTTTTACATAACTTGCAATTAATCTACTAAAGACAACAATGCAGTATTTTAGCATTAAAAAGCATATCACTCAGTCTTTTCAATCATTAAATTGTTTGGAGGCACTTCGAACCAATTCTCTTTTCGCGTTTAACACGCGACTTTCATGCATAACTTGCAATTGATCTATTGATGGCAACTATGCATTTTTTAGCGTTCAAGTCATATTTTTGCGTCTCTTTTAGTCAGTAAATCATTCTAAATCACTTCGAACAAAATTCGGCCATTAAACATGACTTTCGTGCGTAACTTGCAGTTGATCTATTGAAGGCAACAATGAATTTGTTTAGCCTTAAAGTCATGTCATTGAGTCTCTTTTAGTCATTAAATCATTCTCAAATAATTTCGAACGAATTCTATTTTCGCCCTTCAAATATTATTTTCTTACATAACTTGTAATTAATCTATTGAAGACAACACTGTATTATTTTAGCATTAAAAAGCATATCACTCAGTCTTTTCAATCATTAAATTGTTTGAAGGCACTTCGAACCAATTCTCTTTTTGCATTTAAAACGCGACTTTAGTGCATAACTTGCAATTGATCTATTGATGGCAACTATGCATTTTTTAGCCTTAAAGTCATCTTTGCGTCTCTTTTAGTCAATGAATCATTCTAAATCACTTCGAACGAAATTCGGCCTTTAAACATGACTTTCGTGCGTAAGTTGCAGTTGATCTATTGAAGGCAACAATGCATTTGTTTACCTTTAAAGTCATGTCATTGAGTCTCTTTTAGTCATTAAATCATTCTAAATTAATTCGAACGAATTCTATTTTTGCCCTTAAAACATTATTTTCTTACATAACTTGTAATTAATCTATTGAAGACAACAATGTATTATTTTAGCATTAAAAAGCATATCACTCAGTCTTTTCAATCATTAAATTGTTTGAAGGCACTACGAACCAATTCTCTTTTTGCATGTAAAACGCGAGTTTCGTGCATAACTTGCAATTGATCTGTTGATGGCAACTATGCATTTTTTAGCATTCAAGCCATATTTTTGCGTCTCTTTTATTCAGTAAATCAATCTAAATCACTTCGTATGAAATTCCGCATTTAAACATGACTTTCGTGCATAACTTGCAGTTGATCTATTATACGGAACAATGCATGTCTTTAGCCTTAAATTCATGTCACTGAGTCTCTTCTAATCATTAAATCATTCTAAATTAGTTCGAACCAATTCTCTTTTTGCATTTAAAACGCGACTTTCGTGTATAACTTGCCATTGATCTATTGATGGCAACTATGCATTTTTTAGCCTTATAGTCATCTTTGCGTCTCTTTTAGTCAGTGAATCATTCCAAATTACTTCGAACGAAATTCGGCCATTAAACATGACTTTCGTGCGTAACCTGCAGTTGATCTATTGAAGGCAACAATGCATTTGTTTAGCCTTAAAGTCATGTCATTGAGTCTCTTTTCGTCATTAAATCATTCTAAATTAATTCGAACGAATTCTATTTTCGCCCTTCAAACATTATTTTTTTACATAACTTGCAATTAATCTACTAAAGACAACAATGCAGTATTTTAGCATTAAAAAGCATATCACTCAGTCTTTTCAATCATTAAATTGTTTGAAGGCACTTCGAACCAATTCTCTTTTTGCATGTAAAACGCGACTTTCGTGCATAACTTGCAATTGATCTGCTGATGGCAACTATGCATTTTTTAGCATTCAAGCCATATTTTTGCGTCTCTTTTAGTCAATAAATCAATCTAAATCACTTCGTATGAAATTCGGCATTTAAACATGACTTTCGTGCATAACTTGCAGTTGATGTCACTGAGTCTCTTCTAGTCATTAAATCATTCTTAATTAGTCGAACGAATTCTATTTTCGCCCTTCAAATATTATTTTCTTACATAACTTGTAATTAATCTATTGAAGACAACAATGCATTATTTTAGCATTAAAAAGCATATCACTCAGTCTTTTCAATCATTAAATTGTTTGAAGGCACTTCGAACCAATTCTCTTTTTGCATTTAAAACACGACTTTCCTGCATAACTTGCAATTGATCTGTTGATGGCAAGTATGCCTTTTTTAGCGTTCAAGTCATATTTTTGCGTCTCTTTTAGTCAGTAAATCATTCTAAATCACTTCGAACGGAATTCGGCCTTTAAACATGAATTTCGTGCATAACTTGCAGTTGATCTACTATACGGAACAATGCATTTCTTTAGCCTTAAAGTCATGTCACTGAGTCTCTTCTAGTCATTAAATCATTCTAAATTAGTTTGAACGAATTCTATTTTCGCCCTTCAAATATTATTTTCTTACATAACTTGTATTTAATCTACTGAAGACAACAATGCATTATTTTAGCATTAAAAAGCATATCACTCAGTCTTTTCAATCATTAAATTGTTTGAAGGCACTTCGAACCAATTCTCTTTTTGCATTTAAAACGCGACTTTCGTGCATAACTTGCAATTGATCTATTGATGGCAACTATGCCTTTTTAAGCGTTCAAGTCATATTTTTACGTCTCTTTTAGTCAGTAAATCATTCTAAATCACTTCGAACGAAATTCGGCCTTTAAACATGACTTTCGTGCGTAACTTGCAGTTGATCTATTGAAGGCAACAATGCATTTGTTTAGCCTTAAAGTCATGTCATTGAGTCTCTTTTAGTCATTAAATCATTCTAAATTAATTCGACCGAATTCAATTTTCGCCCTTCAAACATTATTTTCTTACATAACTTGCAATTAATCTATTGAAGACAACAATGTATTATTTTAGCATTAAAAAGCATATCACTCAGTCTTTTCATTCATTAAATTGTTTGAAGGCACTTCTAACCAATTCTCTTTTTGCATTTAAAACGCGACTTTCGTGCATAACTTGCAATGGATCGATTGATGGCAAGTATGCCTTTTTTAGCGTTCAAGTCATATTTTTGCGTCTCTTTTAGTCATTAAATCATTCTAAATCACTTCGAACGGAATTCGGCCTTTAAACATGAATTTCGTGCATAACTTGCAGTTGATCTATTATAGGCAACAATGCATTTGTTTAGCCTTAAAGTCATGTCACCGAGTCTCTTCTAGTCATTAAATCATTCTAAATTAGTTCGAACGAATTCTGTTTTCGCCCTTCAAATATTATTTTCTTACATAACTTGTATTTAATCTATTGAAGACAACAATGCATTATTTTAGCATTAAAAAGCATATCACTCAGTCTTTTCAATCATTAAATTGTTTGAAGGCACTTCGAACCAATTCTCTTTTTGCATTTGAAACGCGACTTTCGTGCATAACTTGCAATTGATCTATTGATGGCAACTATGCCTTTTTAAGCGTTCAAGTCATATTTTTGCGTCTCTTTTAGTCAGTAAATCATTCTAAATCACTTCGAACGAAATTCGGCCTTTAAACATGACTTTCGTGCATAACTTGCAGTTGATCTATTATAGGCAACAATGCATTTGTTTAGCCTTAAAGTCATGTCACTGAGTCTCTTCTAGTCATTAAATCATTCTAAATTAGTTCGAACGAATTCTGTTTTCGCCCTTCAAATATTATTTTCTTACATAACTTGTAATTAATCTATTGAAGACAACAATGCATTATTTTAGCATTAAAAAGCATATCACTCGGTCTTTTCAATCATTAAATTGTTTGATGGCACTTCGAACCAATTCTCTTTCTGCATTTAAAACGCGAGTTTCGTGCATAACTTGCAATTGATCTAGTGATGGCAACTATGCCTTTTTAAGCGTTCAAGTCATATTTTTGCGGCTCTTATAGTCAGTAAATCATTCTAAATCACTTCGAACGACATTCGGCCTTTAAACATGACTTTCGTGCGTAACTTGCAGTTGATCTATTGAAGGCAACAATGCATTTGTTTAGCCTTAAAGTCATGTCATTGAGTCTCTTTTAGTCATTAAATCATTCTAAATTAATTCGACCGAATTCAATTTTCGCCCTTCGAACATTATTTTCTTACATAACTTGCAATTAATCTATTGAAGACAACAATGTATTATTTTAGCATTAAAAAGCATATCACTCAGTCTTTTCATTCATTAAATTGTTTGAAGGCACTTCTAACCAATTCTCTTTTTGCATTTAAAACGCGACTTTCGTGCATAACTTGCAATTGATCTATTGATGGCAAGTATGCCTTTTTTAGCGTTCAAGTCATATTTTTGCGTCTCTTTTAGTCAGTAAATCATTCTAAATCACTTCGAATGGAATTCGGCCTTTAAACATGAATTTCGTGCATAACTTGCAGTTGATCTACTATACGGAACAATGCATTTCTTTAGCCTTAAAGTCATGTCACTGAGTCTCTTCTAGTCATTAAATCATTCTAAATTAGTTTGAACGAATTCTATTTTCGCCCTTCAAATATTATTTTCTTACATAACTTGTAATTAATCTATTGAAGACAACAATGCATTATTTTAGCATTAAAAAGCATATCACTCAGTCTTTTCAATCATTAAATTGTTTGATGGCACTTCGAACCAATTCTCTCTTTGCATTTAAAACGCGACTTTCGTGCATAACTTGCAATTGATCTATTGATGGCAACTATGCCTTTTTAAGTGTTCAAGTCATATTTTTGCGTCTCTTTTAGTCAGTAAATCATTCTAAATCACTTCGAACGAAATTCGGCCTTTAAACATGACTTTCGTGCGTAACTTGGAGTTGATCTATTGAAGGTAACAATGCATTTGTTTACCCTTAAAGTCATGTCATTGAGTCTCTTTTAGTCTTTAAATCATTCTAAATTAATTCGACCGAATTCAATTTTCGCCCTTCAAACATTATTTTCTTACATAACTTGCAATTAATCTATTGAAGACAACAATGTATTATTTTAGCATTAAAAAGCATATCACTCAGTCTTTTCATTCATTAAATTGTTTGAAGGCACTTCTAACCAATTCTCTTTTTGCATTTAAAACGCGACTTTCGTGCATAACTTGCAATTGATCTATTGATGGCAAGTATGCCTTTTTTAGCGTTCAAGTCATATTTTTGCGTCTCTTTTAGTCAGTAAATCATTCTAAATCACTTCGAATGGAATTCGGCCTTTAAACATGAATTTCGTGCATAACTTGCAGTTGATCTACTATACGGAACAATGCATTTCTTTAGCCTTAAAGTCATGTCACTGAGTCTCTTCTAGTCATTAAATCATTCTAAATTAGTTTGAACGAATTCTATTTTCGCCCTTCAAATATTATTTTCTTACATAACTTGTAATTAATCTATTGAAGACAACAATGCATTATTTTAGCATTAAAAAGCATATCACTCAGTCTTTTCAATCATTAAATTGTTTGATGGCACTTCGAACCAATTCTCTCTTTGCATTTAAAACGCGACTTTCGTGCATAACTTGCAATTGATCTATTGATGGCAACTATGCCTTTTTAAGTGTTCAAGTCATATTTTTGCGTCTCTTTTAGTCAGTAAATCATTCTAAATCACTTCGAACGAAATTCGGCCTTTAAACATGACTTTCGTGCGTAACTTGGAGTTGATCTATTGAAGGTAACAATGCATTTGTTTACCCTTAAAGTCATGTCATTGAGTCTCTTTTAGTCTTTAAATCATTCTAAATTAATTCGAACGAATTCTATTTTTGCCCTTCAAACATTATTTTCTTACATAACTTGTAATTAATCTATTCAAGACAACAATGCATTATTTTAGGATTAAAAAGCATATCACGCAGTCTTTTCAATCATTAAATTGTTTGAAGGCACTTCGAACCAATTATCTTTTTGCATTTAAAACGCGACTTTAGTGCATAACTTGCAATTGATCTATTGATGGCAACTATGCATTTTTTAGCATTCAAGTCATATTTTTGCGTCTCTTTTAGTCAGTAAATCATTCTAAATCACTTCGAACGAAATTCGGCCTTTAAACATGACTTTCGTGCATAACTTGCAGTTGATCTATTATAGGCAACAATGCATTTGTTTAGCCTTAAAGTCATGTCACTGAGTCTCTTCTAGTCATTAAATCATTCTTAATTAGTTCGAACGAATTCTATTTTCGCCCTTCAAATATTATTTTCTTACATAACTTGTAATTAATCTATTGAAGACAACAATGCATTATTTTAGCATTAAAAAGCATATCACTCAGTCTTTTCAATCATTAAATTGTTTGAAGGCACTTCGAACCAATTCTCTTTTTGCATTTAAAACGCGACTTTCGTGCATAACTTGCAATTGATATATTGATGGCAACTATGCATTTTTTGGCATTCAAGTCATACTTTTGCGTCTCTTTTAGTCAGTAAATCATTCTAAATCACTTCGAACGGAATTCGGCCTTTAAACATGAATTTCGTGCGTAACTTGCAGTTGATCTATTATAGGCAACAATGCATTTGTTTAGCCTTAAAGTCATGTCACTGAGTCTTTTCTAGTCATTAAATCATTCTAAATTAGTTTGAATGAATTCTATTTTCGCCCTTCAAACATTATTTTCTTAAATAACTTGCAATTAATCTATTGAAGACAACAATGCATTATTTTAGCAATAAAAAGCATATCAGTCAGTCTTTTCATTCATTAAATTGTTTGAAGGCACTTAAAACCAATTCTCCTTTTGCATTTAAAACGCGACTTTCGTGCATAACTTGCAATTGATCTATTGATGGCAACTATGCCTTTTTAAGCTTTCAAGTCATCTTTTTGCGTCTCTTTTAGTCAGTAAATCATTCTAAATCACTTCGAACGAAATTCGGCCTTTAAACATGACTTTCGTGCATAACTTGCAGTTGATCTATTATAGGCAACAATGCATTTGTTTAGCCTTAAAGTCATGTCACCGAGTCTCTTCTAGTCATTAAATCATTCTAAATTAGTTCGAACGAATTCTGTTTTCGCCCTTCAAATATTATTTTCTTACATAACTTGTATTTAATCTATTGAAGACAACAATGCATTATTTTAGCATTAAAAAGCATATCACTCAGTCTTTTCAATCATTAAATTGTTTGAAGGCACTTCGAACCAATTCTCTTTTTGCATTTAAAACGCGACTTTCGTGCATAACTTGCAATTGATCTATTGATGGCAACTATGCCTTTTTAAGCGTTCAAGTCATATTTTTGCGTCTCTTTTAGTCAGTAAATCATTCTAAATCACTTCGAACGAAATTCGGCCTTTAAACATGACTTTCGTGCATAACTTGCAGTTGATCTATTATAGGCAACAATGCATTTGTTTAGCCTTAAAGTCATGTCACTGAGTCTCTTCTAGTCATTAAATCATTCTAAATTAGTTCGAACGAATTCTGTTTTCGCCCTTCAAATATTATTTTCTTACATAACTTGTAATTAATCTATTGAAGACAACAATGCATTATTTTAGCATTAAAAAGCATATCACTCGGTCTTTTCAATCATTAAATTGTTTGATGGCACTTCGAACCAATTCTCTTTCTGCATTTAAAACGCGAGTTTCGTGCATAACTTGCAATTGATCTAGTGATGGCAACTATGCCTTTTTAAGCGTTCAAGTCATATTTTTGCGGCTCTTATAGTCAGTAAATCATTCTAAATCACTTCGAACGACATTCGGCCTTTAAACATGACTTTCGTGCGTAACTTGCAGTTGATCTATTGAAGCCAACAATGCATTTGTTTAGCCTTAAAGTCATGTCATTGAGTCTCTTTTAGTCATTAAATCATTCTAAATTAATTCGACCGAATTCAATTTTCGCCCTTCAAACATTATTTTCTTACATAACTTGCAATTAATCTATTGAAGACAACAATGCATTATTTTAGCATTAAAAAGCATATCACTCAGTCTTTTCAATCATTAAATTGTTTGATGGCACTTCGAACCAATTCTCTCTTTGCATTTAAAACGCGACTTTCGTGCATAACTTGCAATTGATCTATTGATGGCAACTATGCGTTTTTAAGTGTTCAAGTCATATTTTTGCGTCTCTTTTAGTCAGTAAATCATTCTAAATCACTTCGAACGAAATTCGGCCTTTAAACATGACTTTCGTGCGTAACTTGGAGTTGATCTATTGAAGGTAACAATGCATTTGTTTACCCTTAAAGTCATGTCATTGAGTCTCTTTTAGTCTTTAAATCATTCTAAATTAATTCGAACGAATTCTATTTTTGCCCTTCAAACATTATTTTCTTACATAACTTGTAATTAATCTAATGAAGACAATAATGCATTATTTTAGGATTAAAAAGCATATCACGCAGTCTTTTCAATCATTAAATTGTTTGAAGGCACTTCGAACCAATTATCTTTTTGCATTTAAAACGCGACTTTAGTGCATAACTTGCAATTGATCTATTGATGGCAACTATGCATTTTTTAGCATTCAAGTCATACTTTTGCGTCTCTTTTAGTCAGTAAATCATTCTAAATCACTTCGAACGAAATTCGGCCTTTAAACATGACTTTCGTGCGTAACTTGGAGTTGATCTATTGAAGGTAACAATGCATTTGTTTACCCTTAAAGTCATGTCATTGAGTCTCTTTTAGTCTTTAAATCATTCTAAATTAATTCGAACGAATTCTATTTTCGCCCTTCAAATATTATTTTCTTACATAACTTGTAATTAATCTATTGAAGACAACAATGCATTATTTTAGCATTAAAAAGCATATCACTCAGTCTTTTCAATCGTTAAATTGTTTGAAGGCACTTCGAACCAATTCTCTTTTTGCATTTAAAACGCGACTTTCGTGCATAACTTGCAATTGATATATTGATGGCAACTATGCATTTTTTGGCATTCAAGTCATACTTTTGCGTCGCTTTTAGTCAGTAAATCATTCTAAATCACTTCGAACGGAATTCGGCCTTTAAACATGAATTTCGTGCATAACTTGCAGTTGATCTATTATAGGCAACAATGCATTTGTTTAGCCTTAAAGTCATGTCACTGAGTCTCTTCTAGTCATTAAATCATTCTAAATTAGTTTGAATGAATTCTATTTTCGCCCTTCAAACATTATTTTCTTAAATAACTTGCAATTAATCTATTGAAGACAACAATGCATTATTTTAGCAATAAAAAGCATATCAGTCAGTCTTTTCATTCATTAAATTGTTTGAAGGCACTTAGAACCAATTCTCCTTTTGCATTTAAAACGCGATTTTCGTGCATAACTTGCAATTGATCTATTGATGGCAACTATGCCTTTTTAAGCGTTCAAGTCATATTTTTGCGTCTTTTTTAGTCAGTAAATCATTCTATATCACTTCTATGAAATTCGGCATTTAAACATGACTTTCGTGCATAACTTGCAGTTGATCTATTAGAGGCAACAATGCATTTGTTTAGCCTTAAAGTCATGTCACTGAGTCTCTTCTAGTCATTAAATCATTCTAAATTAGTTCGAACGAATTCTATTTTCGCCCTTTAAATATTATTTTCTTACATAACTTGCAATTAATCTATTGAAGACAACAATGTATTATTTTAGCATTAAAAAGCATATCACTCAGTCTTTTCAATCATTAAATTGTTTGATGGCACTTCGAACCAATTCTCTTTCTGCATTTAAAACGCGAGTTTCGTGCATAACTTGCAATTGATCTAGTGATGGCAACTATGCCTTTTTAAGCGTTCAAGTCATATTTTTGCGGCTCTTATAGTCAGTAAATCATTCTAAATCACTTCGAACGACATTCGGCCTTTAAACATGACTTTCGTGCGTAACTTGCAGTTGATCTATTGAAGCCAACAATGCATTTGTTTAGCCTTAAAGTCATGTCATTGAGTCTCTTTTAGTCATTAAATCATTCTAAATTAATTCGACCGAATTCAATTTTCGCCCTTCAAACATTATTTTCTTACATAACTTGCAATTAATCTATTGAAGACAACAATGCATTATTTTAGCATTAAAAAGCATATCACTCAGTCTTTTCATTCATTAAATTGTTTGACGGCACTTCGAACCAATTCTCTTTTTGCATTTAAAACGCGACTTTCGTGCATAACTTGCAATTGATCTAGTGATGGCAACTATGCCTTTTTAAGCGTTCAAGTCATATTTTTGCGGCTCTTATAGTCAGTAAATCATTCTAAATCACTTCGAACGAAATTCGGCCTTTAAACATGACTTTCGTACGTAACTTGCAGTTGATCTATTGAAGGCAACAATGCATTTGTTTAGCCTTAAAGTCATGTCATTGAGTCTCTTTTAGTCATTAAATCATTCTAAATTAATTCGACCGAATTCAATTTTCGCCCTTCAAACATTATTTTCTTACATAACTTGCAATTAATATATTGAAGACAACAATGCATTATTTTAGCATTAAAAAGCATATCACTCAGTCTTTTCATTCATTAAATTGTTTGAAGGCACTTCGAACCAATTCTCTTTTTGCATTTAAAACGCGACTTTCGTGCATAACTTGCAATTGATCTATTGATGGCAAGTATGCCTTTTTTAGCGTTCAAGTCATATTTTTGCGTCTCTTTTAGTCAGTAAATCATTCTAAATCACTTCGAACGAAATTCGGCCTTTAAACATGACTTTCGTGCATAACTTGCAGTTGATCTATTATAGGCAACAATGCATTTGTTTAGCCTTAAAGTCATGTCACTGAGTCTCTTCTAGTCATTAAATCATTCTAAATTAGTTCGAATGAATTCTGTTTTCGCCCTTCAAATATTATTTTCTTACATAACTTGTAATTAATCTATTGAAGACAACAATGCATTATTTTAGCATTAAAAAGCATATCACTCAGTCTTTTCATTCGTTAAATTGTTTGAAGGCACTTCGAACCAATTCTCTCTTTGCATTTAAAACGCGACTTTCGTGCATAACTTGCAATTGATCTATTGATGGCAAGTATGCCGTTTTTAGCGTTCAAGTCATATTTTTGCGTCTCTTATAGTCAGTAAATCATTCTAAATCACTTCGAACGGAATTCGGCCTTTAAACACGAATTTCGTGCATAACTTGCAGTTGATCTACTATACGGAACAATGCATTTCTTTAGCCTTAAAGTCATGTCACTGAGTCTCTTCTAGTCATTAAATCATTCTAAATTAGTTTGAACGAATTCTATTTTCGCCCTTCAAATATTATTTTCTTACATAACTTGTAATTAATCTATTGAAGACAACAATGCATTATTTTAGCATTAAAAAGCATATCACTCGGTCTTTTCAATCATTAAATTGTTTGATGGCACTTCGAACCAATTCTCTTTCTGCATTTAAAACGCGACTTTCGTGCATAACTTGCAATTGATCTAGTGATGGCAACTATGCCTTTTTAAGCGTTCAAGTCATATTTTTCCGGCTCTTATACTCAGTAAATCATTCTAAATCACTTCGAACGAAATTCGGCCTTTAAACATGACTTTCGTACGAAACTTGCAGTTGATCTATTGAAGGCAACAATGCATTTGTTTAGCCTTAAAGTCATGTCATTGAGTCTCTTTTAGTCATTAAATCATTCTAAATTAATTCGACCGAATTCAATTTTCGCCCTTCAAACATTATTTTCTTACATAACTTGCAATTAATCTATTGAAGACAACAATGCATTATTTTAGCATTAAAAAGCATATCACTCAGTCTTTTCATTCGTTAAATTTTTTGAAGGCACTTCGAACCAATTCTCTCTTTGCATTTAAAACGCGACTTTCGTGCATAACTTGCAATTGATCTATTGATGGCAAGTATGCCGTTTTTAGCGTTCAAGTCATATTTTTGCGTCTCTTTTAGTCAGTAAATCATTCTAAATCACTTCGAATGGAATTCGGCCTTTAAACACGAATTTCGTGCATAACTTGCAGTTGATCTACTATACGGAACAATGCATTTCTTTAGCCTTAAAGTCATGTCACTGAGTCTCTTCTAGTCATTAAATCATTCTAAATTAGTTTGAACGAATTCTATTTTCGCCCTTCAAATATTATTTTCTTACATAACTTGTAATTAATCTATTGAAGACAACAATGCATTATTTTAGCATTAAAAAGCATATCACTCGGTCTTTTCAACCATTAAATTGTTTGATGGCACTTCGAACCAATTCTCTTTCTGCATTTAAAACGCGACTTTCGTGCATAACTTGCAATTGATCTAGTGATGGCAACTATGCCTTTTTAAGCGTTCAAGTCATATTTTTGCGGCTCTTATAGTCAGTAAATCATTCTAAATCACTTCGAACGAAATTCGGCCTTTAAACATGACTTTCGTGCGTAACTTGCAGTTGATCTATTGAAGCCAACAATGCATTTGTTTAGCCTTAAAGTCATGTCCTTGAGTCTCTTTTAGTCTTTAAATCATTCTAAATTAATTCGAACGAATTCTATTTTTGCCCTTCAAACATTATTTTCTTACATAACTTGTAATTAATCTATTGAAGACAACAATGCATTATTTTAGCATTAAAAAGCATATCACTCGGTCTTTTCAATCATTAAATTGTTTGATGGCACTTCGAACCAATTCTCTTTCTGCATTTAAAACGCGACTTTCGTGCATAACTTGCAATTGATATAGTGATGGCAACTATGCCTTTTTAAGCGTTCAAGTCATATTTTTGCGGCTCTTATAGTCAGTAAATCATTCTAAATCACTTCGAACGAAATTCGGCCTTTAAACATGACTTTCGTGCGTAACTTGCAGTTGATCTATTGAAGGCAACAATGCATTTGTTTAGCCTTAAAGTCATGTCATTGAGTCTCTTTTAGTCATTAAATCATTCTAAATTAATTCGAGCGAATTCTATTTTCGCCCTTCAAATATTATTTTCATACATAACTTGTAATTAATCTATTGAAGACAACAATGCATTATTTTAGCATTAAAAAGCATATCACTCAGTCTTTTCATTCATTAAATTGTTTGAAGGCACTTCGAACCAATTCTCTTTTTGCATTTAAAACGCGACTTTCGTGCATAACTTGCAATTGATCTAGTGATGGCAACTATGCCTTTTTAAGCGTTCAAGTCATATTTTTGCGGCTCTTATAGTTAGTAAATCATTCTAAATCACTTCGAACGAAATTCGGCCTTTAAACATGACTTTCGTGCGTAACTTGCAGTTGATCTATTGAAGCCAACAATGCATTTGTTTAGCCTTAAAGTCATGGCATTGAGTCTCTTTTAGTCATTAAATCATTCTAAATTAATTCGACCGAATTCTATTTTCGCCCTTCAAACATTATTTTCTTACATAACTTGCAATTAATCTATTGAAGACAACAATGCATTATTTTAGCATTAAAAAGCATATCACTCGGTCTTTTCAATCATTAAATTGTTTGATGGCACTTCGAACCAATTCTCTTTTTGCATTTAAAACGCGACTTCCGTGCATAACTTGCAATTGATCTAGTGATGGCAACTATGCCTTTTTAAGCGTTCAAGTCATATTTTTGCGTCTCTTATAGTCAGTAAATCATTCTAAATCACTTCGAACGGAATTCGGCCTTTAAACATGACTTCCGTGCGTAACTTGCAGTTGATCTATTGAAGGCAACAATGCATTTGTTTAGCCTTAAAGTCATGTCCTTGAGTCTCTTTTAGTCTTTAAATCATTCTAAATTAATTCGAACGAATTCTATTTTTGCCCTTCAAACATTATTTTCTTACATAACTTGTAATTAATCTATTGAAGACAACAATGCATTATTTTAGCATTAAAAAGCATATCACTCAGTCTTTTCAATCATTAAATTGTTTGAAGGCACTTCGAACCAATTCTCTTTTTGCATTTAAAACGCGAGTTTCCTGCATAACTTGCAATTGATCTAGTGATGGCAACTATGCATTTTTTAGCATTCAAGTCATATTTTTGCGTCTCTTTTAGTCAGTAAATCATTCTAAATCACTTCGAACGAAATTCGGCCTTTAAACATGACTTTCGTGCATAACTTGCAGTTGATCTATTATAGGCAACAATGCATTTGTTTAGCCTTAAAGTCATGTCACTAAGTCTCTTCTAGTCATTAAATCATTCTAAATTAGTTCGAACGAATTCTATTTTCGCCCTTCAAATATTATTTTCATACATAACTTGTAATTAATCTATTGAAGACAACAATGCATTATTTTAGAATTAAAAAGCATATCACTCAGTCTTTTCATTCATTAAATTGTTTGAAGGCACTTCGAACCAATTCTCTTTTTGCATTTAAAACGCGACTTTCGTGCATAACTTGCAATTGATCTATTGATGGCAACTATGCCTTTTTTAGCGTTTAAGTCATATTTTTGCGTCTCTTTTAGTCAGTAAATCATTCTAAATCACTTCGAACGAAATTCGGCCTTTAAACATGACTTCCGTGCGTAACTTGCAGTTGATCTATTATACGGAACAATGCATTTCTTAAGCCTCAAATTCATGTCACTGAGTCTCTTCTAGTCATTAAATCATTCTAAATTAGTTCGAACGAATTCTATTTTCGCCCTTCAAATATTATTTTCTTACATAACTTGTAATTAATCTATTGAAGACAACACTGCATTATTTTAGCATTAAAAAGCATATCACTCAGTCTTTTCAATAATTAAATTGTTTGAAGGCTCTTCGAACCAATTCTCTTTTTGCATTTAAAACACGACTTTAGTTCATAACTTGCAATTGATCTATTGATGGCAACTATGCCTTTTTAAGCGTTGAAGTCATATTTTTGCGGCTCTTATAGTCAGTAAATCATTCTAAATCACTTCGAACGAAATTCGGCCTTTAAACATGACTTTCGTGCGTAACTTGCAGTTGATCTATTGAAGGCAACAATGCATTTGTTTAGCCTTAAAGTCATGTCATTGAGTCTCTTCTAGTCATTAAATCATTCTAAATTAATTCGACCGAGTTCTATTTTCGCCCTTCAAACATTATTTTCTTACATAACTGGCAATTAATCTACTGAACACAACAATGCATTATTTTAGCATTAAAAAGCAAATCACTCAGTCTTTTCATTCATTAAATTGTTTGAAGGCACTTCGAACCAATTCTCTTTTTGCATTTAAAATGCGACTTTCGTGCATACCTTGCAATTGATCTATTGATGGCAACTATGCCTTTTTTAGCTTTCAAGCCATATTTTTGCGGCTCTTTTAGTCAGTAAATCATTCTAAATCACTTCGTATGAAATTCGGCATTTAAACATGAATGTCGTGAATAACTTGCAGTTGATCTATTATACGGAACAATGCATTTCTTTAGCCTTAAATTCATGTCACTGAGTCTCTTCTAGTCATTAAATCATTCTAAATTAGTTCGAACGAATTCTATTTTCGTCCTTCAAATATTATTTTCTTACATAACTTGTAATTAAATCTATTGAAGACAACAATGCATTATTTTAGCATTAAAAAGCATATCACTCAGTCTTTTCAATCATTAAATTGTTTGAAGGCACTTCGAACCAATTCTCTTTTTGCATTTAAAACGCGACTTTCGTGCATAACTTGCAATTGATCTATTGATGGCAACTACGCCTTTTTTAGCGTTCAAGTCATATTTTTACGGCTCTTATAGTCAGTAAATCATTCTAAATCACTTCGAACGAAATTCGGCCTTTAAACATGACTTTCGTGCGTAACTTTCAGTTGATCTATTATACGGAACAATGCATTTGTTTAGCCTTAAAGTCATGTCATTGAGTCTCTTTTAATCTTTAAATCATTCTAAATTAATTCGAACGAATTCTATTTTTACCCTTCAAAGATTATTTTCTTACATAACTTGTAATTAATCTATTGAAGACAACAATGCATTATTTTAGCATTAAAAAGCATATGACTCAGTCTTTTCAATCATTAAATTGCTTGAAGGCACTTCGAACCAATTCTCTTTTTGCATTTAAAACGCGACTTTCGTGCATAACTTGCAATTGATCTATTGATGGCAACTTTGCCTTTTTCAGCGTTCAAGTCATATTTTTGCGGCTCTTATAGTCAGTAAATTATTCTAAATCACTTCGAACGAAATTCGGCCTTTAAACATGACTTTCGTGCGTAACTTGCAGTTGATCAATTGAAGGCAACAATGCATTTGTTTAGCCTTAAAGTCATGTCATTGAGTCTCTTTTAGTCATTAAATCATTCTAAATTAATTCGAGCGAATTCTATTTTCGCCCTTCAAATATTATTTTCATACATAACTTGTAATTAATCTATTGAAGACAACAATGCATTATTTTAGCATTAAAAAGCATATCACTCAGTCTTTTCATTCATTAAATTGTTTGAAGGCACTTCGAACCAATTCTCTTTTTGCATTTAAAACGCGACTTTCGTGCATAACTTGCAATTGATCTAGTGATGGCAACTATGCCTTTTTAAGCGTTCAAGTCATATTTTTGCGGCTCTTATAGTCAGTAAATCATTCTAAATCACTTCGAACGAAATTCGGCCTTTAAACATGACTTTCGTACGAAACTTGCAGTTGATCTATTTAAGGCAACAATGCATTTGTTTAGCCTTAAAGTCATGTCATTGAGTCTCTTTTAGTCATTAAATCATTCTAAATTAATTCGACCGAATTCAATTTTCGCCCTTCAAACATTATTTTCTTACATAACTTGCAATTAATCTATTGAAGACAACAATGCATTATTTTAGCATTAAAAAGCATATCACTCAGTCTTTTCATTCGTTAAATTTTTTGAAGGCACTTCGAACCAATTCTCTCTTTGCATTTAAAACGCGACTTTCGTGCATAACTTGCAATTGATCTATTGATGGCAAGTATGCCATTTTTAGCGTTCAAGTCATATTTTTGCGTCTCTTTTAGTCAGTAAATCATTCTAAATCACTTCGAATGGAATTCGGCCTTTAAACACGAATTTCGTGCATAACTTGCAGTTGATCTACTATACGGAACAATGCATTTCTTTAGCCTTAAAGTCATGTCACTGAGTCTCTTCTAGTCATTAAATCATTCTAAATTAGTTTGAACGAATTCTATTTTCGCCCTTCAAATATTATTTTCTTACATAACTTGTAATTAATCTATTGAAGACAACAATGCATTATTTTAGCATTAAAAAGCATATCACTCGGTCTTTTCAACCATTAAATTGTTTGATGGCACTTCGAACCAATTCTCTTTCTGCATTTAAAACGCGACTTTCGTGCATAACTTGCAATTGATCTAGTGATGGCAACTATGCCTTTTTAAGCGTTCAAGTCATATTTTTGCGGCTCTTATAGTCAGTAAATCATTCTAAATCACTTCGAACGAAATTCGGCCTTTAAACATGACTTTCGTGCGTAACTTGCAGTTGATCTATTGAAGCCAACAATGCATTTGTTTAGCCTTAAAGTCATGTCCTTGAGTCTCTTTTAGTCTTTAAATCATTCTAAATTAATTCGAACGAATTCTATTTTTGCCCTTCAAACATTATTTTCTTACATAACTTGTAATTAATCTATTGAAGACAACAATGCATTATTTTAGCATTAAAAAGCATATCACTCGGTCTTTTCAATCATTAAATTGTTTGATGGCACTTCGAACCAATTCTCTTTCTGCATTTAAAACGCGACTTTCGTGCATAACTTGCAATTGATCTAGTGATGGCAACTATGCCTTTTTAAGCGTTCAAGTCATATTTTTGCGGCTCTTATAGTCAGTAAATCATTCTAAATCACTTCGAACAAAATTCGGCCTTTAAACATGACTTTCGTGCGTAACTTGCAGTTGATCTATTGAAGGCAACAATGCATTTGTTTAGCCTTAAAGTCATGTCATTGAGTCTCTTTTAGTCATTAAATCATTCTAAATTAATTCGAGCGAATTCTATTTTCGCCCTTCAAATATTATTTTCATACATAACTTGTAATTAATCTATTGAAGACAACAATGCATTATTTTAGCATTAAAAAGCATATCACTCAGTCTTTTCATTCATTAAATTGTTTGAAGGCACTTCGAACCAATTCTCTTTTTGCATTTAAAACGCGACTTTCGTGCATAACTTGCAATTGATCTAGTGATGGCAACTATGCCTTTTTAAGCGTTCAAGTCATATTTTTGCGGCTCTTATAGTCAGTAAATCATTCTAAATCACTTCGAACGAAATTCGGCCTTTAAACATGACTTTCGTGCGTAACTTGCAGTTGATCTATTGAAGCCAACAATGCATTTGTTTAGCCTTAAAGTCATGGCATTGAGTCTCTTTTAGTCATTAAATCATTCTAAATTAATTCGACCGAATTCTATTTTCGCCCTTCAAACATTATTTTCTTACATAACTTGCAATTAATCTATTGAAGACAACAATGCATTATTTTAGCATTAAAAAGCATATCACTCGGTCTTTTCAATCATTAAATTGTTTGATGGCACTTCGAACCAATTCTCTTTTTGCATTTAAAACGCGACTTCCGTGCATAACTTGCAATTGATCTAGTGATGGCAACTATGCCTTTTTAAGCGTTCAAGTCATATTTTTGCGTCTCTTATAGTCAGTAAATCATTCTAAATCACTTCGAACGGAATTCGGCCTTTAAACATGACTTTCGTGCGTAACTTGCAGTTGATCTATTGAAGGCAACAATGCATTTGTTTAGCCTTAAAGTCATGTCCTTGAGTCTCTTTTAGTCTTTAAATCATTCTAAATTAATTCGAACGAATTCTATTTTTGCCCTTCAAACATTATTTTCTTACATAACTTGTAATTAATCTATTGAAGACAACAATGCATTATTTTAGCATTAAAAAGCATATCACTCAGTCTTTTCAATCATTAAATTGTTTGAAGGCACTTCGAACCAATTCTCTTTTTGCATTTAAAACGCGAGTTTCCTGCATAACTTGCAATTGATCTAGTGATGGCAACTATGCATTTTTTAGCATTCAAGTCATATTTTTGCGTCTCTTTTAGTCAGTAAATCATTCTAAATCACTTCGAACGAAATTCGGCCTTTAAACATGACTTTCGTGCATAACTTGCAGTTGATCTATTATAGGCAACAATGCATTTGTTTAGCCTTAAAGTCATGTCACTAAGTCTCTTCTAGTCATTAAATCATTCTAAATTAGTTCGAACGAATTCTATTTTCGCCCTTCAAATATTATTTTCATACATAACTTGTAATTAATCTATTGAAGACAACAATGCATTATTTTAGAATTAAAAAGCATATCACTCAGTCTTTTCATTCATTAAATTGTTTGAAGGCACTTCGAACCAATTCTCTTTTTGCATTTAAAACGCGACTTTCGTGCATAACTTGCAATTGATCTATTGATGGCAACTATGCCTTTTTTAGCGTTTAAGTCATATTTTTGCGTCTCTTTTAGTCAGTAAATCATTCTAAATCACTTCGAACGAAATTCGGCCTTTAAACATGACTTCCGTGCGTAACTTGCAGTTGATCTATTATACGGAACAATGCATTTCTTAAGCCTCAAATTCATGTCACTGAGTCTCTTCTAGTCATTAAATCATTCTAAATTAGTTCGAACGAATTCTATTTTCGCCCTTCAAATATTATTTTCTTACATAACTTGTAATTAATCTATTGAAGACAACACTGCATTATTTTAGCATTAAAAAGCATATCACTCAGTCTTTTCAATAATTAAATTGTTTGAAGGCTCTTCGAACCAATTCTCTTTTTGCATTTAAAACACGACTTTAGTGCATAACTTGCAATTGATCTATTGATGGCAACTATGCCTTTTTAAGCGTTGAAGTCATATTTTTGCGGCTCTTATAGTCAGTAAATCATTCTAAATCACTTCGAACGAAATTCGGCCTTTAAACATGACTTTCGTGCGTAACTTGCAGTTGATCTATTGAAGGCAACAATGCATTTGTTTAGCCTTAAAGTCATGTCATTGAGTCTCTTCTAGTCATTAAATCATTCTAAATTAATTCGACCGAGTTCTATTTTCGCCCTTCAAACATTATTTTCTTACATAACTGGCAATTAATCTACTGAACACAACAATGGATTATTTTAGCATTAAAAAGCAAATCACTCAGTCTTTTCATTCATTAAATTGTTTGAAGGCACTTCGAACCAATTCTCTTTTTGCATTTAAAATGCGACTTTCGTGCATACCTTGCAATTGATCTATTGATGGCAACTATGCCTTTTTTAGCTTTCAAGCCATATTTTTGCGGCTCTTTTAGTCAGTAAATCATTCTAAATCACTTCGTATGAAATTCGGCATTTAAACATGAATGTCGTGAATAACTTGCAGTTGATCTATTATACGGAACAATGCATTTCTTTAGCCTTAAATTCATGTCACTGAGTCTCTTCTAGTCATTAAATCATTCTAAATTAGTTCGAACGAATTCTATTTTCGTCCTTCAAATATTATTTTCTTACATAACTTGTAATTAAATCTATTGAAGACAACAATGCATTATTTTAGCATTAAAAAGCATATCACTCAGTCTTTTCAATCATTAAATTGTTTGAAGGCACTTCGAACCAATTCTCTTTTTGCATTTAAAACGCGACTTTCGTGCATAACTTGCAATTGATCTATTGATGGCAACTACGCCTTTTTTAGCGTTCAAGTCATATTTTTACGGCTCTTATAGTCAGTAAATCATTCTAAATCACTTCGAACGAAATTCGGCCTTTAAACATGACTTTCGTGCGTAACTTTCAGTTGATCTATTATACGGAACAATGCATTTGTTTAGCCTTAAAGTCATGTCATTGAGTCTCTTTTAATCTTTAAATCATTCTAAATTAATTCGAACGAATTCTATTTTTACCCTTCAAAGATTATTTTCTTACATAACTTGTAATTAATCTATTGAAGACAACAATGCATTATTTTAGCATTAAAAAGCATATGACTCAGTCTTTTCAATCATTAAATTGCTTGAAGGCACTTCGAACCAATTCTCTTTTTGCATTTAAAACGCGACTTTCGTGCATAACTTGCAATTGATCTATTGATGGCAACTTTGCCTTTTTCAGCGTTCAAGTCATATTTTTGCGGCTCTTATAGTCAGTAAATCATTCTAAATCACTTCGAACGAAATTCGGCCTTTAAACATGACTTTCGTGCGTAACTTGAAGTTGATCAATTGAAGGCAACAATGCATTTGTTTAGCCTTAAAGTCATGTCATTGAGTCTCTTTTAGTCATTAAATCATTCTAAATTAATTCGAGCGAATTCTATTTTCGCCCTTCAAATATTATTTTCATACATAACTTGTAATTAATCTATTGAAGACAACAATGCATTATTTTAGCATTAAAAAGCATATCACTCAGTCTTTTCATTCATTAAATTGTTTGAAGGCACTTCGAACCAATTCTCTTTTTGCATTTAAAACGCGACTTTCGTGCATAACTTGCAATTGATCTAGTGATGGCAACTATGCCTTTTTAAGCGTTCAAGTCATATTTTTGCGGCTCTTATAGTCAGTAAATCATTCTAAATCACTTCGAACGAAATTCGGCCTTTAAACATGACTTTCGTACGAAACTTGCAGTTGATCTATTGAAGGCAACAATGCATTTGTTTAGCCTTAAAGTCATGTCATTGAGTCTCTTTTAGTCATTAAATCATTCTAAATTAATTCGACCGAATTCAATTTTCGCCCTTCAAACATTATTTTCTTACATAACTTGTAATTAATCTATTGAAGACAACAATGCATTATTTTAGAATTAAAAAGCATATCACTCAGTCTTTTCATTCATTAAATTGTTTGAAGGCACTTCGAACCAATTCTCTTTTTGCATTTAAAACGCGACTTTCGTGCATAACTTGCAATTGATCTATTGATGGCAACTATGCCTTTTTTAGCGTTTAAGTCATATTTTTGCGTCTCTTTTAGTCAGTAAATCATTCTAAATCACTTCGAACGAAATTCGGCCTTTAAACATGACTTCCGTGCGTAACTTGCAGTTGATCTATTATACGGAACAATGCATTTCTTAAGCCTCAAATTCATGTCACTGAGTCTCTTCTAGTCATTAAATCATTCTAAATTAGTTCGAACGAATTCTATTTTCGCCCTTCAAATATTATTTTCTTACATAACTTGTAATTAATCTATTGAAGACAACACTGCATTATTTTAGCATTAAAAAGCATATCACTCAGTCTTTTCAATAATTAAATTGTTTGAAGGCTCTTCGAACCAATTCTCTTTTTGCATTTAAAACACGACTTTAGTGCATAACTTGCAATTGATCTATTGATGGCAACTATGCCTTTTTAAGCGTTGAAGTCATATTTTTGCGGCTCTTATAGTCAGTAAATCATTCTAAATCACTTCGAACGAAATTCGGCCTTTAAACATGACTTTCGTGCGTAACTTGCAGTTGATCTATTGAAGGCAACAATGCATTTGTTTAGCCTTAAAGTCATGTCATTGAGTCTCTTCTAGTCATTAAATCATTCTAAATTAATTCGACCGAGTTCTATTTTCGCCCTTCAAACATTATTTTCTTACATAACTGGCAATTAATCTACTGAACACAACAATGGATTATTTTAGCATTAAAAAGCAAATCACTCAGTCTTTTCATTCATTAAATTGTTTGAAGGCACTTCGAACCAATTCTCTTTTTGCATTTAAAATGCGACTTTCGTGCATACCTTGCAATTGATCTATTGATGGCAACTATGCCTTTTTTAGCTTTCAAGCCATATTTTTGCGGCTCTTTTAGTCAGTAAATCATTCTAAATCACTTCGTATGAAATTCGGCATTTAAACATGAATGTCGTGAATAACTTGCAGTTGATCTATTATACGGAACAATGCATTTCTTTAGCCTTAAATTCATGTCACTGAGTCTCTTCTAGTCATTAAATCATTCTAAATTAGTTCGAACGAATTCTATTTTCGTCCTTCAAATATTATTTTCTTACATAACTTGTAATTAAATCTATTGAAGACAACAATGCATTATTTTAGCATTAAAAAGCATATCACTCAGTCTTTTCAATCATTAAATTGTTTGAAGGCACTTCGAACCAATTCTCTTTTTGCATTTAAAACGCGACTTTCGTGCATAACTTGCAATTGATCTATTGATGGCAACTACGCCTTTTTTAGCGTTCAAGTCATATTTTTACGGCTCTTATAGTCAGTAAATCATTCTAAATCACTTCGAACGAAATTCGGCCTTTAAACATGACTTTCGTGCGTAACTTTCAGTTGATCTATTATACGGAACAATGCATTTGTTTAGCCTTAAAGTCATGTCATTGAGTCTCTTTTAATCTTTAAATAATTCTAAATTAATTCGAACGAATTCTATTTTTACCCTTCAAAGATTATTTTCTTACATAACTTGTAATTAATCTATTGAAGACAACAATGCATTATTTTAGCATTAAAAAGCATATGACTCAGTCTTTTCAATCATTAAATTGCTTGAAGGCACTTCGAACCAATTCTCTTTTTGCATTTAAAACGCGACTTTCGTGCATAACTTGCAATTGATCTATTGATGGCAACTTTGCCTTTTTCAGCGTTCAAGTCATATTTTTGCGGCTCTTATAGTCAGTAAATCATTCTAAATCACTTCGAACGAAATTCGGCCTTTAAACATGACTTTCGTGCGTAACTTGAAGTTGATCAATTGAAGGCAACAATGCATTTGTTTAGCCTTAAAGTCATGTCATTGAGTCTCTTTTAGTCATTAAATCATTCTAAATTAATTCGAGCGAATTCTATTTTCGCCCTTCAAATATTATTTTCATACATAACTTGTAATTAATCTATTGAAGACAACAATGCATTATTTTAGCATTAAAAAGCATATCACTCAGTCTTTTCATTCATTAAATTGTTTGAAGGCACTTCGAACCAATTCTCTTTTTGCATTTAAAACGCGACTTTCGTGCATAACTTGCAATTGATCTAGTGATGGCAACTATGCCTTTTTAAGCGTTCAAGTCATATTTTTGCGGCTCTTATAGTCAGTAAATCATTCTAAATCACTTCGAACGAAATTCGGCCTTTAAACATGACTTTCGTACGAAACTTGCAGTTGATCTATTGAAGGCAACAATGCATTTGTTTAGCCTTAAAGTCATGTCATTGAGTCTCTTTTAGTCATTAAATCATTCTAAATTAATTCGACCGAATTCAATTTTCGCCCTTCAAACATTATTTTCTTACATAACTTGCAATTAATCTATTGAAGACAACAATGCATTATTTTAGCATTAAAAAGCATATCACTCAGTCTTTTCATTCGTTAAATTTTTTGAAGGCACTTCGAACCAATTCTCTCTTTGCATTTAAAACGCGACTTTCGTGCATAACTTGCAATTGATCTATTGATGGCAAGTATGCCGTTTTTAGCGTTCAAGTCATATTTTTGCGTCTCTTTTAGTCAGTAAATCATTCTAAATCACTTCGAATGGAATTCGGCCTTTAAACACGAATTTCGTGCATAACTTGCAGTTGATCTACTATACGGAACAATGCATTTCTTTAGCCTTAAAGTCATGTCACTGAGTCTCTTCTAGTCATTAAATCATTCTAAATTAGTTTGAACGAATTCTATTTTCGCCCTTCAAATATTATTTTCTTACATAACTTGTAATTAATCTATTGAAGACAACAATGCATTATTTTAGCATTAAAAAGCATATCACTCGGTCTTTTCAACCATTAAATTGTTTGATGGCACTTCGAACCAATTCTCTTTCTGCATTTAAAACGTGACTTTCGTGCATAACTTGCAATTGATCTAGTGATGGCAACTATGCCTTTTTAAGCGTTCAAGTCATATTTTTGCGGCTCTTATAGTCAGTAAATCATTCTAAATCACTTCGAACGAAATTCGGCCTTTAAACATGACTTTCGTGCGTAACTTGCAGTTGATCTATTGAAGCCAACAATGCATTTGTTTAGCCTTAAAGTCATGTCCTTGAGTCTCTTTTAGTCTTTAAATCATTCTAAATTAATTCGAACGAATTCTATTTTTGCCCTTCAAACATTATTTTCTTACATAACTTGTAATTAATCTATTGAAGACAACAATGCATTATTTTAGCATTAAAAAAGCATATCACTCGGTCTTTTCAATCATTAAATTGTTTGATGGCACTTCGAACCAATTCTCTTTCTGCATTTAAAACGCGACTTTCGTGCATAACTTGCAATTGATCTAGTGATGGCAACTATGCCTTTTTAAGCGTTCAAGTCATATTTTTGCGGCTCTTATAGTCAGTAAATCATTCTAAATCACTTCGAACGAAATTCGGCCTTTAAACATGACTTTCGTGAGTAACTTGCAGTTGATCTATTGAAGGCAACAATGCATTTGTTTAGCCTTAAAGTCATGTCATTGAGTCTCTTTTAGTCATTAAATCATTCTAAATTAATTCGAGCGAATTCTATTTTCGCCCTTCAAATATTATTTTCATACATAACTTGTAATTAATCTATTGAAGACAACAATGCATTATTTTAGCATTAAAAAGCATATCACTCAGTCTTTTCATTCATTAAATTGTTTGAAGGCACTTCGAACCAATTCTCTTTTTGCATTTAAAACGCGACTTTCGTGCATAACTTGCAATTGATCTAGTGATGGCAACTATGCCTTTTTAAGCGTTCAAGTCATATTTTTGCGGCTCTTCTAGTCAGTAAATCATTCTAAATCACTTCGAACGAAATTCGGCCTTTAAACATGACTTTCGTGCGTAACTTGCAGTTGGTCTATTGAAGCCAACAATGCATTTGTTTAGCCTTAAAGTCATGGCATTGAGTCTCTTTTAGTCATTAAATCATTCTAAATTAATTCGACCGAATTCTATTTTCGCCCTTCAAACATTATTTTCTTACATAACTTGCAATTAATCTATTGAAGACAACAATGCATTATTTTAGCATTAAAAAGCATATCACTCGGTCTTTTCAATCATTAAATTGTTTGATGGCACTTCGAACCAATTCTCTTTTTGCATTTAAAACGCGACTTCCGTGCATAACTTGCAATTGATCTAGTGATGGCAACTATGCCTTTTTAAGCGTTCAAGTCATATTTTTGCGTCTCTTATAGTCAGTAAATCATTCTAAATCACTTCGAACGGAATTCGGCCTTTAAACATGACTTTCGTGCGTAACTTGCAGTTGATCTATTGAAGGCAACAATGCATTTGTTTAGCCTTAAAGTCATGTCCTTGAGTCTCTTTTAGTCTTTAAATCATTCTAAATTAATTCGAACGAATTCTATTTTTGCCCTTCAAACATTATTTTCTTACATAACTTGTAATTAATCTATTGAAGACAACAATGCATTATTTTAGCATTAAAAAGCATATCACTCAGTCTTTTCAATCATTAAATTGTTTGAAGGCACTTCGAACCAATTCTCTTTTTGCATTTAAAACGCGAGTTTCCTGCATAACTTGCAATTGATCTAGTGATGGCAACTATGCATTTTTTAGCATTCAAGTCATATTTTTGCGTCTCTTTTAGTCAGTAAATCATTCTAAATCACTTCGAACGAAATTCGGCCTTTAAACATGACTTTCGTGCATAACTTGCAGTTGATCTATTATAGGCAACAATGCATTTGTTTAGCCTTAAAGTCATGTCACTAAGTCTCTTCTAGTCATTAAATCATTCTAAATTAGTTCGAACGAATTCTATTTTCGCCCTTCAAATATTATTTTCATACATAACTTGTAATTAATCTATTGAAGACAACAATGCATTATTTTAGAATTAAAAAGCATATCACTCAGTCTTTTCATTCATTAAATTGTTTGAAGGCACTTCGAACCAATTCTCTTTTTGCATTTAAAACGCGACTTTCGTGCATAACTTGCAATTGATCTATTGATGGCAACTATGCCTTTTTTAGCGTTTAAGTCATATTTTTGCGTCTCTTTTAGTCAGTAAATCATTCTAAATCACTTCGAACGAAATTCGGCCTTTAAACATGACTTCCGTGCGTAACTTGCAGTTGATCTATTATACGGAACAATGCATTTCTTAAGCCTCAAATTCATGTCACTGAGTCTCTTCTAGTCATTAAATCATTCTAAATTAGTTCGAACGAATTCTATTTTCGCCCTTCAAATATTATTTTCTTACATAACTTGTAATTAATCTATTGAAGACAACACTGCATTATTTTAGCATTAAAAAGCATATCACTCAGTCTTTTCAATAATTAAATTGTTTGAAGGCTCTTCGAACCAATTCTCTTTTTGCATTTAAAACACGACTTTAGTGCATAACTTGCAATTGATCTATTGATGGCAACTATGCCTTTTTAAGCGTTGAAGTCATATTTTTGCGGCTCTTATAGTCAGTAAATCATTCTAAATCACTTCGAACGAAATTCGGCCTTTAAACATGACTTTCGTGCGTAACTTGCAGTTGATCTATTGAAGGCAACAATGCATTTGTTTAGCCTTAAAGTCATGTCATTGAGTCTCTTCTAGTCATTAAATCATTCTAAATTAATTCGACCGAGTTCTATTTTCGCCCTTCAAACATTATTTTCTTACATAACTGGCAATTAATCTACTGAACACAACAATGCATTATTTTAGCATTAAAAAGCAAATCACTCAGTCTTTTCATTCATTAAATTGTTTGAAGGCACTTCGAACCAATTCTCTTTTTGCATTTAAAATGCGACTTTCGTGCATACCTTGCAATTGATCTATTGATGGCAACTATGCCTTTTTTAGCTTTCAAGCCATATTTTTGCGGCTCTTTTAGTCAGTAAATCATTCTAAATCACTTCGTATGAAATTCGGCATTTAAACATGAATGTCGTGAATAACTTGCAGTTGATCTATTATACGGAACAATGCATTTCTTTAGCCTTAAATTCATGTCACTGAGTCTCTTCTAGTCATTAAATCATTCTAAATTAGTTCGAACGAATTCTATTTTCGTCCTTCAAATATTATTTTCTTACATAACTTGTAATTAAATCTATTGAAGACAACAATGCATTATTTTAGCATTAAAAAGCATATCACTCAGTCTTTTCAATCATTAAATTGTTTGAAGGCACTTCGAACCAATTCTCTTTTTGCATTTAAAACGCGACTTTCGTGCATAACTTGCAATTGATCTATTGATGGCAACTACGCCTTTTTTAGCGTTCAAGTCATATTTTTACGGCTCTTATAGTCAGTAAATCATTCTAAATCACTTCGAACGAAATTCGGCCTTTAAACATGACTTTCGTGCGTAACTTTCAGTTGATCTATTATACGGAACAATGCATTTGTTTAGCCTTAAAGTCATGTCATTGAGTCTCTTTTAATCTTTAAATCATTCTAAATTAATTCGAACGAATTCTATTTTTACCCTTCAAAGATTATTTTCTTACATAACTTGTAATTAATCTATTGAAGACAACAATGCATTATTTTAGCATTAAAAAGCATATGACTCAGTCTTTTCAATCATTAAATTGCTTGAAGGCACTTCGAACCAATTCTCTTTTTGCATTTAAAACGCGACTTTCGTGCATAACTTGCAATTGATCTATTGATGGCAACTTTGCCTTTTTCAGCGTTCAAGTCATATTTTTGCGGCTCTTATAGTCAGTAAATCATTCTAAATCACTTCGAACGAAATTCGGCCTTTAAACATGACTTTCGTGTGTAACTTGCAGTTGATTAATTGAAGGCAACAATGCATTTGTTTAGCCTTAAAGTCATGTCATTGAGTCTCTTTTAGTCATTAAATCATTCAAAATTAATTCGACCGAATTCTATTGTCGCCCTTCAAACATTATTTTCTTACATAACTTGCAATTAATCTATTGAAGACAACACTGCATTATTTTAGCATTAAAAAGCATATCACTCAGTCTTTTCAATCATTAAATTGTTTGAAGGTACTTCGAACCAATTCTCTTTCTGCATTTAAAACACGACTTTCGTGGATAACTTGCAATTGATCTATTGATGGCAACTATGCCTTTTTTAGCGTTCAAGTCATATTTTTGTGTCTCTTTTAGTCAGTAAATCATTCTAAATCACTGCGAACGAAATTCGGCCTTTAAACATGACTTTCGTGCGTAACTTGCAGTTGTTCTATTATACGGAACAATGCATTTGTTTAGCCTTAAAGTCATGTCATTGAGTCTCTTTTAATCTTTAAATCATTCTAAATTAATTCGAACGAATTCTATTTTTGTCCTTCAAACATTATTTTCTTACATAACTTGTAATTAATCTATTGAAGACAACAATGCATTATTTTAGCATTAAAGAGCATATGACTCAGTCTTTTCAATCATTAAATTGCTTGAAGGCACTTCGAACCAATTCTCTTTTTGCATTTAAAACGCAACTTTTGTGCATAACTTGCAATTGATCTATTGATGGCAACTATGCCTTTTTTAGCGTTCAAGTCATATTTTTGCGTCTCTTTTAGTCAGTAAATCATTCTAAATCACTGCGAACGAAATTCGGCCTTTAAACATGACTTTCGTGCGTAACTTGCAGTTGATCTATTATACGGAACAATGCATTTGTTTAGCCTTAAAGTCATGTCAATTTGTCTCTTTTAATCTTTAAATCATTCTAAATTAATTCGAACGAATTCTAGTTTTGTCCTTCAAACATTATTTTCTTACATAACTTGTAATTAATCTATTGAAGACAACGATGCATTATTTTAGCATTAAAAAGCATATGACTCAGTCTTTTCAATCATTAAATTGCTTGAAGGCCCTTCGAACCAATTCTCTTTTTGCATTTAAAACGCGACTTTCGTGCATAACTTGCAATTGATCTATTGATGGCAACTTTGCCTTTTTCAGCGTTCAAGTCATATTTTTGCGGGTCTTATAGTCAGTAAATCATTCTAAATCACTTCGAACGAAATTCGGCCTTTAAACATGACTTTCGTGCGTAACTTGCAGTTGATCAATTGAAGGCAACAATGCATTTGTTTAGCCTTAAAGTCATGTCATTGAGTCTCTTTTAGTCATTAAATCATTCTAAATTAATTCGACCGAATTCTATTTTCGCCCTTCAAACATTATTTTCTTACATAACTTGCAATTAATCTATTGAAGACAACAATGCATTATTTTAGCATTAAAAAGCATATCACTCAGTCTTTTCAATCATTAAATTGTTTGAAGGCACTTTGAACCAATTCTCTTTTTGCATTTAAAACTCGACTTTCGTGCATAACTTGCAATTGATCTATTGACGGCAACTATGCCTTTTTTAGCGATCAAGTCATATTTTTGCGGCTCTTTTAGTCAGTAAATCATTCTAAATCACTTCGAACGAAATTCGGCCTTTAAACATGACTTTCGTGCATAACTTGCAGTTGATCTATTATAGGCAACAATGCATTTGTTTAGCCTTAAAGGCATGTCACTGAGTCTCTTCTAGTCATTAAATCATTCTAAATTAGTTCGAACGAATTCTATTTTCGCCCTTCAAATATTATTTTCTTACATAACTTGTAATTAATCTATTGAAGACAACACTGCATTATTTTAGCATTAAAAAGCATATCACTCAGTCTTTTCAATCATTAAATTGTTTGAAGGCACTTCGAACCAATTCTCTTTTTGCATTTAAAACGCGACTTTCGTGCATAACTTGCAATTGATCTATTGATGGCAACTATGCCTTTTTTTGCGTTCAAGTCATATTTTTGCGTCTCTTTTAGTCAGTAAATCATTCTAAATCAGTTCGAACGAAATTCGGCCTTTAAACATGACTTTCGTGCGTAACTTGCAGTTGATCTATTATACGGAACAATGCATTTGTTTAGCCTTAAAGTCATGTCAATTTGTCTCTTTTAATCTTTAAATCATTCTAAATTAATTCGAACGAATTCTATTTTTGTCCTTCAAACAGTATTTTCTTACATAACTTGCAATTAATCTATTGAAGACAACACTGCATTATTTTAGCATTAAAAAGCATATCACTCAGTCTTTTCAATCATTAAATTGTTTGAAGGCACTTCGAACCAATTCTCTTTTTGCATTTAAAACGCGACTTTCGTGAATAAGTTGCAATTGATCTATTGACGGCAACTATGCCTTTTTTAGCGTTCAAGTCATATTTTTGCGTCTCTTTTAGTCAGTAAATCATTCTAAATCACTTCGAACGAAATTCGGCCTTTAAACATGACTTTCGTGCGTAACTTGCAGTTGATCAATTGAAGGCAACAATGCATTTGTTTAGCCTTAAAGTCATGTCATTGAGTCTCTTTTAGTCATTAAATCATTCTAAATTAATTCGACCGAATTCTATTTTCGCCCTTCAAACATTATTTTCTTACATAACTTGCAATTAATCTATTGAAGACAACACTGCATTATTTTAGCATTAAAAAGCATATCACTCAGTCTTTTCAATCATTAAATTGTTTGAAGGCACTTCGAACCAATTCTCTTTTTGCATTTAAAACGCGACTTTCGTGAATAAGTTGCAATTGATCTATTGACGGCAACTATGCCTTTTTTAGCGTTCAAGTCATATTTTTGCGTCTCTTTTAGTCAGTAAATCATTCTAAATCACTTCGAACGAAATTCGGCCTTTAAACATGACTTTCGTGCGTAACTTGCAGTTGATCAATTGAAGGCAACAATGCATTTGTTTAGCCTTAAAGTCATGTCATTGAGTCTCTTTTAGTCATTAAATCATTCAAAATTAATTCGACCGAATTCTATTTTCGCCCTTCAAACATTATTTTCTTACATAACTTGCAATTAATCTATTGAAGACAACACTGCATTATTTTAGCATTAAAAAGCATATCACTCAGTCTTTTCAATCATTAAATTGTTTGAAGGCACTTCGAACCAATTCTCTTTTTGCATTTAAAACGCGACTTTCGTGAATAAGTTGCAATTGATCTATTGACGGCAACTATGCCTTTTTTAGCGTTCAAGTCATATTTTTGCGTCTCTTTTAGTCAGTAAATCATTCTAAATCACTTCGAACGAAATTCGGCCTTTAAACATGACTTTCGTGCGTAACTTGCAGTTGATCAATTGAAGGCAACAATGCATTTGTTTAGCCTTAAAGTCATGTCATTGAGTCTCTTTTAGTCATTAAATCATTCTAAATTAATTCGACCGAATTCTATTTTCGCCCTTCAAACATTATTTTCTTACATAACTTGCAATTAATCTATTGAAGACAACAATGCATTATTTTAGCATTAAAAAGCATATCACTCAGTCTTTTCAATCATTAAATTGTTTGAAGGCACTTTGAACCAATTCTCTTTTTGCATTTAAAACTCGACTTTCGTGCATAACTTGCAATTGATCTATTGACGGCAACTATGCCTTTCTTAGCGTTCAAGTCATATTTTTGCGTCTCTTTTAGTCAGTAAATCATTCTAAATCACTTCGAATGAAATTCGGCCTTTAAACATGACTTTCGTGCATAACTTGCAGTTGATCTATTATAGGCAACAATGCATTTGTTTAGCCTTAAAGGCATGTCACTGAGTCTCTTCTAGTCATTAAATCATTCTAAATTAGTTCGAACGAATTCTTTTTTCGCCCTTCAAATATTATTTTCTTACATAACTTGTAATTAATCTATTGAAGACAACACTGCATTATTTTAGCATTAAAAAGCATATCACTCAGTCTTTTCAATCATTAAATTGTTTGAAGGCACTACGAACCAATTCTCTTTTTGCATTTAAAACGCGACTTTCGTGCACAACTTGCAATTGATCTATTGATGGCAACTATGCCTTTTTTACCGTTCAAGTCATATTTTTGCGTCTCTTTTAGTCAGTAAATCATTCTAAATCACTTCGAACGAAATTCGGCCTTTAAATATGACTTTCGTGCGTAACTTGCAGTTGATCTATTGAAGGCAACAATGCATTTGTTTAGCCTTAAAGTCATGTCATTGAGTCTCTTTTAGTCATTAAATCATTCTAAATTAATTCGACCGAATTCTATTTTCGCCCTTCAAACATAATTTTCTTACATAACTTGCAATTAATCTATTGAAGACAATAATGCATTATTTTAGCATTAAAAAGCAAATCACTCAGTCTTTTCAATCATTAAATTGTTTGAAGGCACTACGAACCAATTCTCTTTTTGCATTTAAAACGCGACTTTCGTGCACAACTTGCAATTGATCTATTGATGGCAACTATGCCTTTTTTACCGTTCAAGTCATATTTTTGCGTCTCTTTTAGTCAGTAAATCATTCTAAATCACTTCGAACGAAATTCGGCCTTTAAATATGACTTTCGTGCGTAACTTGCAGTTGATCTATTGAAGGTAACAATGCATTTGTTTAGCCTTAAATTCATGTCACTGAGTCTCTTCTAGTCATTAAATCATTCTAAATTAGTTCGAACGAATTCTATTTTCGCCCTTCAAATATTATTTACTTACTTAACTTGTAATTAATCTATTGAAGACAACACTGCATTATTTTAGCATTAAAAAGCAAATCACTCAGTCTTTTCAATCATTAAATTGTTTGAAGGCACTTCGAACCAATTCTCTTTTTCCATTTAAAACGCGACTTTCGTGCATAACTTGCAATTGATCTATTGATGGCAACTATGCCTTTTTTAGCGTTCGAGTCATATTTTTGCCTCTCTTTTAGTCAGTAAATCATTCTAAATCACTTCGAACGAAATTCGGCCTTTAAACATGACTTTCGTGCGTAACTTGCAGTTGATCTATTGAAGGCAACAATGCATTTGTTTAGCCTTAGAGGCATGTCACTGAGTCTCTTCTAGTCATTAAATCATTCTAAATTAGTTCGAACGAATTCTATTTTCGCCCTTCAAATACTATTTTGTTACATAACTTGTAATTAATCTATTGAAGACAACAATGCAATATTTTAGCATTAAAAAGCATAGCACTCAGTCTTTTCAATCATTAAATTGTTTGAAGGCACTTCGAACCAATTCTCTTTTTGCATTTAAAACGCGACTTTCGTGCACAACTTGCAATTGATCTATTGATGGCAACTATGCCTTTTTTAGCGTTCAAGTCATATTTTTGCGGCTCTTATAGTCAGTAAATCATTCTAAATCACTTCGAACGAAATTCGGCCTTTAAACATGACTTTCGTGCGTAACTTGCAGTTGATCTATTGAAGGCAACAATGCATTTGTTTAGCCTTAAAGTCATGTCATTGAGTCTCTTTTAGTCATTAAATCATTCTAAATTAATTCGACCGAATTCTATTTTCGCCCTTCAAACATAATTTTCTTACATAACTTGCAATGAATCTATTGAAGACAATAATGCATTATTTTAGCATTAAAAAGCAAATCACTCAGTCTTTTCAATCATTAAATTGTTTGAAGGCACTTCGAACCAATTCTCTTTTTGCATTTAAAACGCGACTTTCGTGCATAACTTGCAATTGATCTATTGATGGCAACTATGCCTTTTTTAGCATTCAAGTCATATTTTTGCGTCTTTTTTAGTCAGTAAATCATTCTAAATCACTTCGTATGAAATTTGGCATTTAAACATGACTTTCGTGCATAACTTGCAGTTGATCTATTATAGGCAACAATGCATTTGTTTAGCCTTAAAGTCATGTCATTGAGTCTCTTTTAGTCATTAAATCATTCTAAATTAATTCGACCAAATTCTATTTTCGCCCTTCAAACATTATTTTCCTACATAACTTGCAATTAATCTATTGAAGACAACAATGCATTATTTTAGCATTAAAAAGCATATCACTCAGTCTTCACAATCATTAAATTGTTTGAAGGCACTTCGAACCAATTCTCTTTTTGCATTTAAAACGCGACTTTCGTGCATTACTTGCAATTGATCTATTGATGGCAACTATGCCTTTTTTAGCGTTCAAGTCATATTTTTGCATCTTTTTTAGTCAGTAAATCATTCTAAATCACTTCGAACGAAATTCGGCCTTTAAACATGACTTTCGTGCGTAACTTGCAGTTGATATATCGAAGGCAACAATGCATTTGTTCAGCCTTAAAGTCATGTCATTGAGTCTCTTTTAGTCATTAAATCATTCTAAATTAATTCGACCGAATTCTATTTTCGCCCTTCAAACATTATTTTCTTACATAACTTGCAATTAATCTATTGAAGACAACAATGCATTATTTTAGCATTAAAAAGCATATCACTCAGTCTTTTCAATCATTAAATTGTTTGAAGGCACTTCGAAGCAATTCTCTTTTTGCATTTAAAACGCGAGTTTCGTGCATAACTTGCAATTGATCTATTGATGGCAACTATGCCTTTTTTACCGTTCAAGTCATATTTTTGCGTCTCTTTTAGTCAGTAAATCATTCTAAATCACTTCGAACGAAATTCGGCCTTTAAACATGACTTTCGTGCGTAACTTGTAGTTGATCTATTGAAGGTAACAATGCATTTGTTTAGCCTTAAATTCATGTCACTGAGTCTCTTCTAGTCATTAAGTCATTCTAAATTAGTTCGAACGAATTCTATTTTCGCCCTTCAAATATTATTTTCTTACATAACTTGTAATTAATCTATTGAAGACAACAATGCATTATTTTAGCATTAAAAAGCATATCACTCAGTCTTTTCAATCATTAAATTGTTTGAAAGCACTTCGAACCAATTCTCTTTTTGCATTTAAAACGCGACTTTCGTGCATAACTTGGAATTGATCTATTGATGGCAACTATGCTTTTTTTAGCGTTCAAGTCATATTTTTGCCTCTCTTTTAGTCAGTAAATCATTCTAAATCACTTCGAACGAAATTCGGCCTTTAAGCATGACTTTCGTGCGTAACTTGCAGTTGATCTATTGAAGGTAACAATGCATTTGTTTAGCCTTAAATTCATGTCACTGAGTCTCTTCTAGTCATTAAATCATTCTAAATTAGTTCGAACGAATTCTATTTTCGCCCTTCAAATATTATTTTCTTACATAACTTGTAATTAATCTATTGAAGACAACACTGCATTATTTTAGCATTAAAAAGCATATCACTCAGTCTTTTCAATCATTAAATTGTTTGAAGGCACTTCGAACCAATTCTCTTTTTCCATTTAAAACGCGACTTTCGTGCATAACTTGCAATTGATCTATTGATGGCAACTATGCCTTTTTTAGCATTCAAGTCATATTTTTGCCTCTCTTTTAGTCTGTAAATCATTCAAAATCACTTCGAACGAAATTCGGCCTTTAAACATGACTTTCGTGCATAACTTGCAGTTGATCTATTATAGGCAACAATGCATTTGTTTAGCCTTAGAGGCATGTCACTGAGTCTCTTCTAGTCATTAAATCATTCTAAATTAGTTCGAACGAATTCTATTTTCGCCCTTCAAATATTATTTTCTTACATAACTTGTAATTAATCTATTGAAGACAACATTGCATTATTTTAGCATTAAAAAGCATATCACTCAGTCTTTTCAATCATTAAATTGTTTGAAGGCACTTCGAACCAATTCTCTTTTTGCATTTAAAACGAGACTTTCGTGCATAACTTGCAATTGATCTATTGATGGCAACTATGCCTTTTTTAGCGTTCAAGTCATATTTTTGCGACTCTTTTAGTCAGTAAATCATTCTAGATCACTTCGAACAAAATTCGGCCTTTAAACATAAATTTCGTCCATAACTTGCAGTTGATCTATTATAGGCAACAATGCATTTGTTTAGCCTTAAAGTCATGTCACTGAGTCTCTTCTAGTCATTAAATCATTCTAAATTAGTTCGAACGAATTCTATTTTCGCCCTTCAAATACTATTTTGTTACATAACTTGTAATTAATCTATTGAAGACAACAATGCAATATTTTAGCATTAAAAAGCATATCACTCAGTCTTTTCAATCATTAAATTGTTTGAAGGCACTTCGAACCAATTCTCTTTTTGCATTTAAAACGCGACTTTCGTGCACAACTTGCAATTGATCTATTGATGGCAACTATGCCTTTTTTAGCGTTCAAGTCATATTTTTGCGGCTCTTATAGTCAGTAAATCATTCTAAATCACTTCGAACGAAATTCGGCCTTTAAACATGACTTTTCGTGCGTAACTTGCTGTTGATCTATTGAAGGTAACATTGCATTTGTTTAGCCTTAAAGTCATGTCATTGAGTCTCTTTTAGTCTTTAAATCATTCTAAATTAATTCGAACGAATTCTATTTTTCCCTTCAAACATTATTTTCTTACATAACTTGCAATTAATCTATTGAAGACAATAATGCATTATTTTAGCATTAAAAAGCAAATCACTCAGTCTTTTCAATCATTAAATTGTTTGAAGGCACTTCGAACCAATTCTCTTTGTGCATTTAAAACGCGACTTTCGTGCATAACTTGCAATTGATCTATTGATGGCAACTATGCCTTTTTTAGCATTCAAGTCATATTTTTGCGTCTTTTTTAGTCAGTAAATCATTCTAAATCACTTCGTATTAAATTTGGCATTTAAACATGATTTTCGTGCATAACTTGCAGTTGATCTATTATAGGCAACAATGCATTTGTTTAGCCTTAAAGTCATGTCATTGAGTCTCTTTTAGTCATTAAATCATTCTAAATTAATTCGACCAAATTCTATTTTCGCCCTTCAAACATTATTTTCTTACATAATTTCCAATTAATCTATTGAAGACAACAATGCATTATTTTAGCATTAAAAAGCATATCACTCAGTCTTCACAATCATTAAATTGTTTGAAGGCACTTCGAACCAATTCTCTTTTTGCATTTAAAACGCGACTTTCGTGCATAACTTGCAATTGATCTATTGATGGCAACTATGCCTTTTTTAGCGTTCAAGTCATATTTTTGCGTCTTTTTTAGTCAGTAAATCATTCTAAATCACTTCGTATGAAATTTGGCATTTAAACATGACTTTCGTGCGTAACTTGCAGTTGATCTATTGAAGGCAACAATGCATTTGTTCAGCCTTAAAGTCATGTCATTGAGTCTCTTTTAGTCATTAAATCATTCTAAATTAGTTCGAACGAATTCTTTTTTCGCCCTTCAAATATTATTTTCTTACATAACTTGTAATTAATCTATTGAAGACAACACTGCATTATTTTAGCATTAAAAAGCATATCACTCAGTCTGCTCAATCATTAAATTGTTTGAAGGCACTTCGAACCAATTCTCTGTTTGCATTTAAAACGCGACTTTCGTGCATAACTTGCAATTGATCTATTGATGGCAACTATGCCTTTTTTAGGGTTCAAGTCATATTTTTGCGACTCTTTTAGTCAGTAAATCATTGTAAATCACTTCGAACGAAATTCAGCCTTTAAACATGACTTTCGTCCATAACTTGCAATTGATCTATTATAGGCAACAATGCATTTGTTTAGCCTTAAAGTCATGTCATTGAGTCTCTTTTAGTCATTAAATCATTCTAAATTAATTCGACCGAATTCTATTTTCGCCCTTCAAACATTATTTTCTTACATAACTTGCAATTAATCTATTGAAGACAACAATGCATTATTTTAGCATTAAAAAGCATATCACTCAGTCTTCACAATCATTAAATTGTTTGAAGGCACTTCGAACCAATTCTCTTTTTGCATTTAAAACGCGACTTTCGTGCATAACTTGCAATTGATCTATTGATGGCAACTATGCCTTTTTTAGCGTTCAAGTCATATTTTTGCGTCTTTTTTAGTCAGTAAATCATTCTAAATCACTTCGAACGAAATTCAGCCTTTAAACATGACTTTCGTCCATAACTTGCAATTGATCTATTGTAGGCAACAATGCATTTGTTTAGCCTTAAAGTCATGTCATTGAGTCTCTTTTAGTCATTAAATCATTCTAAATTAATTCGACCGAATTCTATTTTCGCCCTTCAAACATTATTTTCTTACATAACTTGCAATTAATCTATTGAAGACAACAATGCATTATTTTAGCATTAAAAAGCATATCACTCAGTCTTCACAATCATTAAATTGTTTGAAGGCACTTCGAACCAATTCTCTTTTTGCATTTAAAACGCGACTTTCGTGCATAACTTGCAATTGATCTATTGATGGCAACTATGCCTTTTTTAGCGTTCAAGTCATATTTTTGCGGCTCTTATAGTCAGTAAATCATTCTATATCACTTCGAACGAAATTCGGCCTTTAAACATGACTTTCGTGCGTAACCTGCAGTTGATCTATTGAAGGCAACAATGCATTTGTTTAGCCTTAAAGTCATGTTATTGAGTCTCTTTTAGTCAGTGAATCATTCTAAATTAATTCGACCGAATTCTATTTTCGCCCTTCAAACATTATTTTCTTACATAACTTGCAATTAATCTATTGAAGACAACAATGCATTATTTTAGCATTAAAAAGCATATCACTCAGTCTTTTCAATCATTAAATTGTTTGAAGGCACTTCGAACCAATTCTCTTTTTGCATTTAAAACGCGACTTTCGTGCATAACTTGCAATTGATCTATTGATGGCAACTATGCCTTTTTTAGGGTTCAAGTCATATTTTTTCGACTCTTTTAGTCAGTAAATCATTCCAAATCACTTCGAACGAAATTCAGCCTTTAAACATGACTTTCGTGAGTAACTTGCAGTTGATCTATTGAAGGCAACAATGCATTTGTTTAGCCTTAAAGTCATGTCATTGAGTCTCTTTTAGTTATTAAATCATTCTAAATTAATTCGACCGAATTCTATTTTCGCCCTTCAAACATTATTTTCTTACATAACTTGCAATTAATCTATTGAAGACAACAATGCATTATTTTAGCATGAAAAAGCATACCACTCAGTCTTCACAATCATTAAATTGTTTGAAGGCACTTCGAACCAATTCTCTTTTTGCATTTAAAACGCGACTTTCGTGCATAACTTGCAATTGATCTATTGATGGCAACTATGCCTTTTTTAGCGTTCAAGTCATATTTTTGCATCTTTTTTAGTCAGTAAATCATTCTAAATCACTTCGAACAAAATTCGGCCTTTAAACATGACTTTCGTGAGTAACTTGCAGTTGATCTATTGAAGGCAACAATGCATTTGTTTAGCCTTAAAGTCATGTCATTGAGTCTCTTTTAGTTTTTAAATCATTCTAAATTAATTCGACCGAATTCTATTTTCGCCCTTCAAACATTATTTTCTTACATAACTTGCAATTAATCTATTGAAGACAACAATGCATTATTTTAGCATGAAAAAGCATACCACTCAGTCTTCACAATCATTAAATTGTTTGAAGGCACTTCGAACCAATTCTCTTTTTGCATTTAAAACGCGACTTTCGTGCACAACTTGCAATTGATCTATTGATGGCAACTATGCCTTTTTTAGGGTTCAAGTCATATTTTTGCGACTCTTTTAGTCAGTAAATCATTGTAAATCACTTTGAACGAAATTCAGCCTTTAAACATGACTTTCGTCCATAACTTGCAATTGATCTATTATAGGCAACAATGCATTTGTTTAGCCTTAAAGTCATGTCATTGAGTCTCTTTTAGTCATTAAATCATTCTAAATTAATTCGACCGAATTCTATTTTCGCCCTTCAAACATTATTTTCTTACATAACTTGCAATTAATCTATTGAAGACAACAATGCATTATTTTAGCATTAAAAAGCATATCACTCAGTCTTCACAATCATTAAATTGTTTGAAGGCACTTCGAACCAATTCTCTGTTTGCATTTAAAACGCGACTTTCGTGCATAACTTGCAATTGATCTATTGATGGCAACTATGCCTTTTTTAGGGTTCAAGTCATATTTTTGCGACTCTTTTAGTCAGTAAATCATTGTAAATCACTTCGAACGAAATTCAGCCTTTAAACATGACTTTCGTCCATAACTTGCAATTGATCTATTATAGGCAACAATGCATTTGTTTAGCCTTAAAGTCATGTCATTGAGTCTCTTTTAGTCATTAAATCATTCTAAATTAATTCGACCGAATTCTATTTTCGCCCTTCAAACATTATTTTCTTACATAACTTGCAATTAATCTATTGAAGACAACAATGCATTATTTTAGCATTAAAAAGCATATCACTCAGTCTTCACAATCATTAAATTGTTTGAAGGCACTTCGAACCAATTCTCTTTTTGCATTTAAAACGCGACTTTCGTGCATAACTTGCAATTGATCTATTGATGGCAACTATGCCTTTTTTAGCGTTCAAGTCATATTTTTGCGTCTTTTTTAGTCAGTAAATCATTCTAAATCACTTCGTATGAAATTTGGCATTTAAACATGACTTTCGTGCGTAACTTGCAGTTGATCTATTGAAGGCAACAATGCATTTGTTTAGCCTTAGAGGCATGTCACTGAGTCTCTTCTAGTCATTAAATCATTCTAAATTAGTTCGAACGAATTCTATTTTCGCCCTTCAAATACTATTTTGTTACATAACTTGTAATTAATCTATTGAAGACAACAATGCAATATTTTAGCATTAAAAAGCATAGCACTCAGTCTTTTCAATCATTAAATTGTTTGAAGGCACTTCGAACCAATTCTCTTTTTGCATTTAAAACGCGACTTTCGTGCACAACTTGCAATTGATCTATTGATGGCAACTATGCCTTTTTTAGCGTTCAAGTCATATTTTTGCGGCTCTTATAGTCAGTAAATCATTCTAAATCACTTCGAACGAAATTCGGCCTTTAAACATGACTTTCGTGCGTAACTTGCAGTTGATCTATTGAAGGCAACAATGCATTTGTTTAGCCTTAAAGTCATGTCATTGAGTCTCTTTTAGTCATTAAATCATTCTAAATTAATTCGACCGAATTCTATTTTCGCCCTTCAAACATAATTTTCTTACATAACTTGCAATGAATCTATTGAAGACAATAATGCATTATTTTAGCATTAAAAAGCAAATCACTCAGTCTTTTCAATCATTAAATTGTTTGAAGGCACTTCGAACCAATTCTCTTTTTGCATTTAAAACGCGACTTTCGTGCATAACTTGCAATTGATCTATTGATGGCAACTATGCCTTTTTTAGCATTCAAGTCATATTTTTGCGTCTTTTTTAGTCAGTAAATCATTCTAAATCACTTCGTATGAAATTTGGCATTTAAACATGACTTTCGTGCATAACTTGCAGTTGATCTATTATAGGCAACAATGCATTTGTTTAGCCTTAAAGTCATGTCATTGAGTCTCTTTTAGTCATTAAATCATTCTAAATTAATTCGACCAAATTCTATTTTCGCCCTTCAAACATTATTTTCCTACATAACTTGCAATTAATCTATTGAAGACAACAATGCATTATTTTAGCATTAAAAAGCATATCACTCAGTCTTCACAATCATTAAATTGTTTGAAGGCACTTCGAACCAATTCTCTTTTTGCATTTAAAACGCGACTTTCGTGCATTACTTGCAATTGATCTATTGATGGCAACTATGCCTTTTTTAGCGTTCAAGTCATATTTTTGCATCTTTTTTAGTCAGTAAATCATTCTAAATCACTTCGAACGAAATTCGGCCTTTAAACATGACTTTCGTGCGTAACTTGCAGTTGATATATCGAAGGCAACAATGCATTTGTTCAGCCTTAAAGTCATGTCATTGAGTCTCTTTTAGTCATTAAATCATTCTAAATTAATTCGACCGAATTCTATTTTCGCCCTTCAAACATTATTTTCTTACATAACTTGCAATTAATCTATTGAAGACAACAATGCATTATTTTAGCATTAAAAAGCATATCACTCAGTCTTTTCAATCATTAAATTGTTTGAAGGCACTTCGAAGCAATTCTCTTTTTGCATTTAAAACGCGAGTTTCGTGCATAACTTGCAATTGATCTATTGATGGCAACTATGCCTTTTTTACCGTTCAAGTCATATTTTTGCGTCTCTTTTAGTCAGTAAATCATTCTAAATCACTTCGAACGAAATTCGGCCTTTAAACATGACTTTCGTGCGTAACTTGTAGTTGATCTATTGAAGGTAACAATGCATTTGTTTAGCCTTAAATTCATGTCACTGAGTCTCTTCTAGTCATTAAGTCATTCTAAATTAGTTCGAACGAATTCTATTTTCGCCCTTCAAATATTATTTTCTTACATAACTTGTAATTAATCTATTGAAGACAACAATGCATTATTTTAGCATTAAAAAGCATATCACTCAGTCTTTTCAATCATTAAATTGTTTGAAGGCACTTCGAACCAATTCTCTTTTTGCATTTAAAACGCGACTTTCGTGCATAACTTGGAATTGATCTATTGATGGCAACTATGCTTTTTTTAGCGTTCAAGTCATATTTTTGCCTCTCTTTTAGTCAGTAAATCATTCTAAATCACTTCGAACGAAATTCGGCCTTTAAGCATGACTTTCGTGCGTAACTTGCAGTTGATCTATTGAAGGTAACAATGCATTTGTTTAGCCTTAAATTCATGTCACTGAGTCTCTTCTAGTCATTAAATCATTCTAAATTAGTTCGAACGAATTCTATTTTCGCCCTTCAAATATTATTTTCTTACATAACTTGTAATTAATCTATTGAAGACAACACTGCATTATTTTAGCATTAAAAAGCATATCACTCAGTCTTTTCAATCATTAAATTGTTTGAAGGCACTTCGAACCAATTCTCTTTTTGCATTTAAAACGCGACTTTCGTGCATAACTTGCAATTGATCTATTGATGGCAACTATGCCTTTTTTAGCATTCAAGTAATATTTTTGCCTCTCTTTTAGTCTGTAAATCATTCAAAATCACTTCGAACGAAATTCGGCCTTTAAACATGACTTTCGTGCATAACTTGCAGTTGATCTATTATAGGCAACAATGCATTTGTTTAGCCTTAGAGGCATGTCACTGAGTCTCTTCTAGTCATTAAATCATTCTAAATTAGTTCGAACGAATTCTATTTTCGCCCTTCAAATATTATTTTCTTACATAACTTGTAATTAATCTATTGAAGACAACATTGCATTATTTTAGCATTAAAAAGCATATCACTCAGTCTTTTCAATCATTAAATTGTTTGAAGGCACTTCGAACCAATTCTCTTTTTGCATTTAAAACGAGACTTTCGTGCATAACTTGCAATTGATCTATTGATGGCAACTATGCCTTTTTTAGCGTTCAAGTCATATTTTTGCGACTCTTTTAGTCAGTAAATCATTCTAGATCACTTCGAACAAAATTCGGCCTTTAAACATAAATTTCGTCCATAACTTGCAGTTGATCTATTATAGGCAACAATGCATTTGTTTAGCCTTAAAGTCATGTCATTGAGTCTCTTCTAGTCATTAAATCATTCTAAATTAGTTCGAACGAATTCTATTTTCGCCCTTCAAATACTATTTTGTTACATAACTTGTAATTAATCTATTGAAGACAACAATGCAATATTTTAGCATTAAAAAGCATATCACTCAGTCTTTTCAATCATTAAATTGTTTGAAGGCACTTCGAACCAATTCTCTTTTTGCATTTAAAACGCGACTTTCGTGCACAACTTGCAATTGATCTATTGATGGCAACTATGCCTTTTTTAGCGTTCAAGTCATATTTTTGCGGCTCTTATAGTCAGTAAATCATTCTAAATCACTTCGAACGAAATTCGGCCTTTAAACATGACTTTTCGTGCGTAACTTGCTGTTGATCTATTGAAGGTAACATTGCATTTGTTTAGCCTTAAAGTCATGTCATTGAGTCTCTTTTAGTCTTTAAATCATTCTAAATTAATTCGAACGAATTCTATTTTTCCCTTCAAACATTATTTTCTTACATAACTTGCAATTAATCTATTGAAGACAATAATGCATTATTTTAGCATTAAAAAGCAAATCACTCAGTCTTTTCAATCATTAAATTGTTTGAAGGCACTTCGAACCAATTCTCTTTGTGCATTTAAAACGCGACTTTCGTGCATAACTTGCAATTGATCTATTGATGGCAACTATGCCTTTTTAGCATTCAAGTCATATTTTTGCGTCTTTTTTAGTCAGTAAATCATTCTAAATCACTTCGTATTAAATTTGGCATTTAAACATGATTTTCGTGCATAACTTGCAGTTGATCTATTATAGGCAACAATGCATTTGTTTAGCCTTAAAGTCATGTCATTGAGTCTCTTTTAGTCATTAAATCATTCTAAATTAATTCGACCAAATTCTATTTTCGCCCTTCAAACATTATTTTCTTACATAATTTCCAATTAATCTATTGAAGACAACAATGCATTATTTTAGCATTAAAAAGCATATCACTCAGTCTTCACAATCATTAAATTGTTTGAAGGCACTTCGAACCAATTCTCTTTTTGCATTTAAAACGCGACTTTCGTGCATAACTTGCAATTGATCTATTGATGGCAACTATGCCTTTTTTAGCGTTCAAGTCATATTTTTGCGTCTTTTTTAGTCAGTAAATCATTCTAAATCACTTCGTATGAAATTTGGCATTTAAACATGACTTTCGTGCGTAACTTGCAGTTGATCTATTGAAGGCAACAATGCATTTGTTCAGCCTTAAAGTCATGTCATTGAGTCTCTTTTAGTCATTAAATCATTCTAAATTAGTTCGAACGAATTCTTTTTTCGCCCTTCAAATATTATTTTCTTACATAACTTGTAATTAATCTATTGAAGACAACACTGCATTATTTTAGCATTAAAAAGCATATCACTCAGTCTGCTCAATCATTAAATTGTTTGAAGGCACTTCGAACCAATTCTCTGTTTGCATTTAAAACGCGACTTTCGTGCATAACTTGCAATTGATCTATTGATGGCAACTATGCCTTTTTTAGGGTTCAAGTCATATTTTTGCGACTCTTTTAGTCAGTAAATCATTGTAAATCACTTCGAACGAAATTCAGCCTTTAAACATGACTTTCGTCCATAACTTGCAATTGATCTATTATAGGCAACAATGCATTTGTTTAGCCTTAAAGTCATGTCATTGAGTCTCTTTTAGTCATTAAATCATTCTAAATTAATTCGACCGAATTCTATTTTCGCCCTTCAAACATTATTTTCTTACATAACTTGCAATTAATCTATTGAAGACAACAATGCATTATTTTAGCATTAAAAAGCATATCACTCAGTCTTCACAATCATTAAATTGTTTGAAGGCACTTCGAACCAATTCTCTTTTTGCATTTAAAACGCGACTTTCGTGCATAACTTGCAATTGATCTATTGATGGCAACTATGCCTTTTTTAGCGTTCAAGTCATATTTTTGCGTCTTTTTTAGTCAGTAAATCATTCTAAATCACTTCGAACGAAATTCAGCCTTTAAACATGACTTTCGTCCATAACTTGCAATTGATCTATTGTAGGCAACAATGCATTTGTTTAGCCTTAAAGTCATGTCATTGAGTCTCTTTTAGTCATTAAATCATTCTAAATTAATTCGACCGAATTCTATTTTCGCCCTTCAAACATTATTTTCTTACATAACTTGCAATTAATCTATTGAAGACAACAATGCATTATTTTAGCATTAAAAAGCATATCACTCAGTCTTCACAATCATTAAATTGTTTGAAGGCACTTCGAACCAATTCTCTTTTTGCATTTAAAACGCGACTTTCGTGCATAACTTGCAATTGATCTATTGATGGCAACTATGCCTTTTTTAGCGTTCAAGTCATATTTTTGCGGCTCTTATAGTCAGTAAATCATTCTATATCACTTCGAACGAAATTCGGCCTTTAAACATGACTTTCGTGCGTAACCTGCAGTTGATCTATTGAAGGCAACAATGCATTTGTTTAGCCTTAAAGTCATGTTATTGAGTCTCTTTTAGTCAGTGAATCATTCTAAATTAATTCGACCGAATTCTATTTTCGCCCTTCAAACATTATTTTCTTACATAACTTGCAATTAATCTATTGAAGACAACAATGCATTATTTTAGCATTAAAAAGCATATCACTCAGTCTTTTCAATCATTAAATTGTTTGAAGGCACTTCGAACCAATTCTCTTTTTGCATTTAAAACGCGACTTTCGTGCATAACTTGCAATTGATCTATTGATGGCAACTATGCCTTTTTTAGGGTTCAAGTCATATTTTTTCGACTCTTTTAGTCAGTAAATCATTCTAAATCACTTCGAACGAAATTCAGCCTTTAAACATGACTTTCGTGAGTAACTTGCAGTTGATCTATTGAAGGCAACAATGCATTTGTTTAGCCTTAAAGTCATGTCATTGAGTCTCTTTTAGTTATTAAATCATTCTAAATTAATTCGACAGAATTCTATTTTCGCCCTTCAAACATTATTTTCTTACATAACTTGCAATTAATCTATTGAAGACAACAATGCATTATTTTAGCATGAAAAAGCATACCACTCAGTCTTCACAATCATTAAATTGTTTGAAGGCACTTCGAACCAATTCTCTTTTTGCATTTAAAACGCGACTTTCGTGCATAACTTGCAATTGATCTATTGATGGCAACTATGCCTTTTTTAGCGTTCAAGTCATATTTTTGCATCTTTTTTAGTCAGTAAATCATTCTAAATCACTTCGAACAAAATTCGGCCTTTAAACATGACTTTCGTGAGTAACTTGCAGTTGATCTATTGAAGGCAACAATGCATTTGTTTAGCCTTAAAGTCATGTCATTGAGTCTCTTTTAGTTTTTAAATCATTCTAAATTAATTCGACCGAATTCTATTTTCGCCCTTCAAACATTATTTTCTTACATAACTTGCAATTAATCTATTGAAGACAACAATGCATTATTTTAGCATGAAAAAGCATACCACTCAGTCTTCACAATCATTAAATTGTTTGAAGGCACTTCGAACCAATTCTCTTTTTGCATTTAAAACGCGACTTTCGTGCACAACTTGCAATTGATCTATTGATGGCAACTATGCCTTTTTTAGGGTTCAAGTCATATTTTTGCGACTCTTTTAGTCAGTAAATCATTGTAAATCACTTTGAACGAAATTCAGCCTTTAAACATGACTTTCGTCCATAACTTGCAATTGATCTATTATAGGCAACAATGCATTTGTTTAGCCTTAAAGTCATGTCATTGAGTCTCTTTTAGTCATTAAATCATTCTAAATTAATTCGACCGAATTCTATTTTCGCCCTTCAAACATTATTTTCTTACATAACTTGCAATTAATCTATTGAAGACAACAATGCATTATTTTAGCATTAAAAAGCATATCACTCAGTCTTCACAATCATTAAATTGTTTGAAGGCACTTCGAACCAATTCTCTGTTTGCATTTAAAACGCGACTTTCGTGCATAACTTGCAATTGATCTATTGATGGCAACTATGCCTTTTTTAGGGTTCAAGTCATATTTTTGCGACTCTTTTAGTCAGTAAATCATTGTAAATCACTTCGAACGAAATTCAGCCTTTAAACATGACTTTCGTCCATAACTTGCAATTGATCTATTATAGGCAACAATGCATTTGTTTAGCCTTAAAGTCATGTCATTGAGTCTCTTTTAGTCATTAAATCATTCTAAATTAATTCGACCGAATTCTATTTTCGCCCTTCAAACATTATTTTCTTACATAACTTGCAATTAATCTATTGAAGACAACAATGCATTATTTTAGCATTAAAAAGCATATCACTCAGTCTTCACAATCATTAAATTGTTTGAAGGCACTTCGAACCAATTCTCTTTTTGCATTTAAAACGCGACTTTCGTGCATAACTTGCAATTGATCTATTGATGGCAACTATGCCTTTTTTAGCGTTCAAGTCATATTTTTGCGTCTTTTTTAGTCAGTAAATCATTCTAAATCACTTCGAACGAAATTCAGCCTTTAAACATGACTTTCGTCCATAACTTGCAATTGATCTATTGTAGGCAACAATGCATTTGTTTAGCCTTAAAGTCATGTCATTGAGTCTCTTTTAGTCATTAAATCATTCTAAATTAATTCGACCGAATTCTATTTTCGCCCTTCAAACATTATTTTCTTACATAACTTGCAATTAATCTATTGAAGACAACAATGCATTATTTTAGCATTAAAAAGCATATCACTCAGTCTTCACAATCATTAAATTGTTTGAAGGCACTTCGAACCAATTCTCTTTTTGCATTTAAAACGCGACTTTCGTGCATAACGTGCAATTGATCTATTGATGGCAACTATGCCTTTTTTAGCGTTCAAGTCATATTTTTGCGTCTTTTTTAGTCAGTAAATCATTCTATATCACTTCGTATGAAATTCGGCATTTAAACATGACTTTTGTGCATAACTTGCAGTTGATCTATTAGAGGCAACAATGCAATTGTTTAGCCTTAAAGTCATGTCACTGAGTCTCTTCTAGTCATTAAATCATTCTAAATTAGTTCGAACGAATTCTATTTTCGCCCTTCAAATATTATTTTCTTACATAACTTGTAATTAATCTATTGAAGACGACAATGCATTGTTTTAGAATTAAGAAGCATATCACTCAGTCTTTTCAATCATTAAATTGTTTGAAGGCACTGGGAACCAATTCTCTTTTTGCATTTAAAACGCGACTTTCGTGCACAACTTGCAATTGATCTATTGATGGCAACTATGCCTTTTTTAGCGTTCAAGTCATATTTTTGCGGCTCTTATAGTCAGTAAATCATTCTATATCACTTCGAACGAAATTCGGCCTTTAAACATGACTTTCGTGCGTAACCTGCAGTTGATCTATTGAAGGCAACAATGCATTTGTTTAGCCTTAAAGTCATGTTATTGAGTCTCTTTTAGTCAGTGAATCATTCTAAATTAATTCGACCGAATTCTATTTTCGCCCTTCAAACATTATTTTCTTACATAACTTGCAATTAATCTATTGAAGACAACAATGCATTATTTTAGCATTAAAAAGCATATCACTCAGTCTTTTCAATCATTAAATTGTTTGAAGGCACTTCGAACCAATTCTCTTTTTGCATTTAAAACGCGACTTTCGTGCATAACTTGCAATTGATCTATTGATGGCAACTATGCCTTTTTTAGGGTTCAAGTCATATTTTTGCGACTCTTTTAGTCAGTAAATCATTCTAAATCACTTCGAACGAAATTCAGCCTTTAAACATGACTTTCGTGAGTAACTTGCAGTTGATCTATTGAAGGCAACAATGCATTTGTTTAGCCTTAAAGTCATGTCATTGAGTCTCTTTTAGTTATTAAATCATTCTAAATTAATTCGACCGAATTCTATTTTCGCCCTTCAAACATTATTTTCTTACATAACTTGCAATTAATCTATTGAAGACAACAATGCATTATTTTAGCATGAAAAAGCATACCACTCAGTCTTCACAATCATTAAATTGTTTGAAGGCACTTCGAACCAATTCTCTTTTTGCATTTAAAACGCGACTTTCGTGCACAACTTGCAATTGATCTATTGATGGCAACTATGCCTTTTTTAGGGTTCAAGTCATATTTTTGCGACTCTTTTAGTCAGTAAATCATTGTAAATCACTTTGAACGAAATTCAGCCTTTAAACATGACTTTCGTCCATAACTTGCAATTGATCTATTATAGGCAACAATGCATTTGTTTAGCCTTAAAGTCATGTCATTGAGTCTCTTTTAGTCATTAAATCATTCTAAATTAATTCGACCGAATTCTATTTTCGCCCTTCAAACATTATTTTCTTACATAACTTGCAATTAATCTATTGAAGACAACAATGCATTATTTTAGCATTAAAAAGCATATCACTCAGTCTTCACAATCATTAAATTGTTTGAAGGCACTTCGAACCAATTCTCTGTTTGCATTTAAAACGCGACTTTCGTGCATAACTTGCAATTGATCTATTGATGGCAACTATGCCTTTTTTAGGGTTCAAGTCATATTTTTGCGACTCTTTTAGTCAGTAAATCATTGTAAATCACTTCGAACGAAATTCAGCCTTTAAACATGACTTTCGTCCATAACTTGCAATTGATCTATTATAGGCAACAATGCATTTGTTTAGCCTTAAAGTCATGTCATTGAGTCTCTTTTAGTCATTAAATCATTCTAAATTAATTCGACCGAATTCTATTTTCGCCCTTCAAACATTATTTTCTTACATAACTTGCAATTAATCTATTGAAGACAACAATGCATTATTTTAGCATTAAAAAGCATATCACTCAGTCTTCACAATCATTAAATTGTTTGAAGGCACTTCGAACCAATTCTCTTTTTGCATTTAAAACGCGACTTTCGTGCATAACTTGCAATTGATCTATTGATGGCAACTATGCCTTTTTTAGCGTTCAAGTCATATTTTTGCGTCTTTTTTAGTCAGTAAATCATTCTAAATCACTTCGAACGAAATTCAGCCTTTAAACATGACTTTCGTCCATAACTTGCAATTGATCTATTGTAGGCAACAATGCATTTGTTTAGCCTTAAAGTCATGTCATTGAGTCTCTTTTAGTCATTAAATCATTCTAAATTAATTCGACCGAATTCTATTTTCGCCCTTCAAACATTATTTTCTTACATAACTTGCAATTAATCTATTGAAGACAACAATGCATTATTTTAGCATTAAAAAGCATATCACTCAGTCTTCACAATCATTAAATTGTTTGAAGGCACTTCGAACCAATTCTCTTTTTGCATTTAAAACGCGACTTTCGTGCATAACGTGCAATTGATCTATTGATGGCAACTATGCCTTTTTTAGCGTTCAAGTCATATTTTTGCGTCTTTTTTAGTCAGTAAATCATTCTATATCACTTCGTATGAAATTCGGCATTTAAACATGACTTTTGTGCATAACTTGCAGTTGATCTATTAGAGGCAACAATGCAATTGTTTAGCCTTAAAGTCATGTCACTGAGTCTCTTCTAGTCATTAAATCATTCTAAATTAGTTCGAACGAATTCTATTTTCGCCCTTCAAATATTATTTTCTTACATAACTTGTAATTAATCTATTGAAGACGACAATGCATTGTTTTAGAATTAAGAAGCATATCACTCAGTCTTTTCAATCATTAAATTGTTTGAAGGCACTGGGAACCAATTCTCTTTTTGCATTTAAAACGCGACTTTCGTGCACAACTTGCAATTGATCTATTGATGGCAACTATGCCTTTTTTAGCGTTCAAGTCATATTTTTGCGGCTCTTATAGTCAGTAAATCATTCTATATCACTTCGAACGAAATTCGGCCTTTAAACATGACTTTCGTGCGTAACCTGCAGTTGATCTATTGAAGGCAACAATGCATTTGTTTAGCCTTAAAGTCATGTTATTGAGTCTCTTTTAGTCAGAGAATCATTCTAAATTAATTCGACCGAATTCTATTTTCGCCCTTCAAACATTATTTTCTTACATAACTTGCAATTAATCTATTGAAGACAACAATGCATTATTTTAGCATTAAAAAGCATATCACTCAGTCTTTTCAATCATTAAATTGTTTGAAGGCACTTCGAACCAATTCTCTTTTTGCATTTAAAACGCGACTTTCGTGCATAACTTGCAATTGATCTATTGATGGCAACTATGCCTTTTTTAGGGTTCAAGTCATATTTTTGCGACTCTTTTAGTCAGTAAATCATTCTAAATCACTTCGAACGAAATTCAGCCTTTAAACATGACTTTCGTGAGTAACTTGCAGTTGATCTATTGAAGGCAACAATGCATTTGTTTAGCCTTAAAGTCATGTCATTGAGTCTCTTTTAGTTATTAAATCATTCTAAATTAATTCGACCGAATTCTATTTTCGCCCTTGAAACATTATTTTCTTACATAACTTGCAATTAATCTATTGAAGACAACAATGCATTATTTTAGCATGAAAAAGCATACCACTCAGTCTTCACAATCATTAAATTGTTTGAAGGCACTTCGAACCAATTCTCTTTTTGCATTTAAAACGCGACTTTCGTGCATAACTTGCAATTGATCTATTGATGGCAACTATGCCTTTTTTAGCGTTCAAGTCATATTTTTGCATCTTTTTTAGTCAGTAAATCATTCTAAATCACTTCGAACAAAATTCGGCCTTTAAACATGACTTTCGTGAGTAACTTGCAGTTGATCTATTGAAGGCAACAATGCATTTGTTTAGCCTTAAAGTCATGTCATTGAGTCTCTTTTAGTTTTTAAATCATTCTAAATTAATTCGACCGAATTCTATTTTCGCCCTTCAAACATTATTTTCTTACATAACTTGCAATTAATCTATTGAAGACAACAATGCATTATTTTAGCATGAAAAAGCATACCACTCAGTCTTCACAATCATTAAATTGTTTGAAGGCACTTCGAACCAATTCTCTTTTTGCATTTAAAACGCGACTTTCGTGCACAACTTGCAATTGATCTATTGATGGCAACTATGCCTTTTTTAGGGTTCAAGTCATATTTTTGCGACTCTTTTAGTCAGTAAATCATTCTAAATCACTTCGAACGAAATTCAGCCTTTAAACATGACTTTCGTCCATAACTTGCAATTGATCTATTGTAGGCAACAATGCATTTGTTTAGCCTTAAAGTCATGTCATTGAGTCTCTTTTAGTCATTAAATCATTCTAAATTAATTCGACCGAATTCTATTTTCGCCCTTCAAACATTATTTTCTTACATAACTTGCAATTAATCTATTGAAGACAACAATGCATTATTTTAGCATTAAAAAGCATATCACTCAGTCTTCGCAATCATTAAATTGTTTGAAGGCACTTCGAACCAATTCTCTTTTTGCATTTAAAACGCGACTTTCGTGCATAACTTGCAATTGATCTATTGATGGCAACTATGCCTTTTTTAGGGTTCAAGTCATATTTTTGCGACTCTTTTAGTCAGTAAATCATTCTAAATCACTTCGAACGAAATTCAGCCTTTAAACATGACTTTCGTCCATAACTTGCAATTGATCTATTATAGGCAACAATGCATTTGTTTAACCTTAAAGTCATGTCACTGAGTCTCTTCTAGTCATTAAATCATTCTAAATTAGTTTGAACGAATTCTATTTTCGCCCTTCAAACATTATTTTCTTACATAACTTGCAATTAATCTATTGAAGACAACAATGCATTATTTTAGCATTAAAAAGCATATCACTCAGTCTGCTCAATCATTAAATTGTTTGAAGGCACTTCGAACCAATTCTCTTTTTGCATTTAAAACGCGACCTTCGTGCATAACTTGCAATTGATCTATTGATGGCAACTATGCCTTTTTTAGCGTTCAAGTCATATTTTTGGGACTCTTTTAGTCAGTAAATCTTTCTAAATCACTTCGTATGAAATTTGGCATTTAAACATGACTTTCGTGCATAACTTGCAGTTGATCTATTATAGGCAACAATGCATTTGTTTAGCCTTAAAGTCATGTCATTGAGTCTCTTTTAGTCATTAAATCATTCTAAATTAATTCGACCGAATTCTATTTTCGCCCTTCAAACATTATTTTCTTACATAACTTGCAATTAATCTATTGAAGACAACAATGCATTATTTTAGCATTAAAAAGCATATCACTCAGTCTTCACAATCATTAAATTGTTTGAAGGCACTTCGAACCAATTCTCTTTTTGCCTTTAAAACGCGACTTTCGTGCATAACTTGCAATTGATCTATTGATGGCAACTATGCCTTTTTTAGCGTTCAAGTCATATTTTTGCATCTTTTTTGGTCAGTAAATCATTCTAAATCACTTCGAACAAAATTCGGCCTTTAAACATGACTTTCGTGCGTAACTTGCAGTTGATCTATTGAAGGCAACAATGCATTTGTTTAGCCTTAAAGTCATGTCATTGAGTCTCTTTTAGTCATTAAATCATTCTAAATTAATTCGACCGAATTCTATTTTCGCCCTTCAAACATTATTTTCTTACATAACTTGCAATTAATCTATTGAAGACAACAATGCATTATTTTAGCATTAAAAAGCATATCGCTCAGTCTTTTCAATCATTAAATTGTTTGAAGGCACTTCGAACCAATTCTCTTTTTGCATTTAAAATGCGACTTTCGTGCATAACTTGCAATTGATCTATTGATGGCAACTATGCCTTTTTTAGCGTTCAAGTCATATTTTTGCGTCTTTTTTAGTCAGTAAATCATTCTAAATCACTTCGTATGAAATTTGGCATTCAAACATGACTTTCGTGCATAACTTGCAGTTGATCTATTAGAGGCAACAATGCATTTGTTTAGCCTTAAAGTCATGTCACTGAGTCTCTTCTAGTCATTAAATCATTCTAAATTAATTCGACCGAATTCTATTTTCGCCCTTCAAACATTATTTTCTTACATAACTTGCAATTAATCTATTGAAGACAACAATGCATTATTTTAGCATTAAAAAGCATATCGCTCAGTCTTCTCAATCATTAAATTGTTTGAAGGCACTTCGAACCAATTCTCTTTTTGCATTTAAAACGCGACTTTCGTGCATAACTTGCAATTGATCTATTGATGGCAACTATGCCTTTTTTAGGGTTCAAGTCATATTTTTGCGACTCTTTTAGTCAGTAAATCATTGTAAATCACTTCGAACGAAATTCAGCCTTTAAACATGACTTTCGTCCATAACTTGCAATTGATCTATTATAGGCAACAATGCATTTGTTTAGCCTTAAAGTCATGTCATTGAGTCTCTTTTAGTCATTAAATCATTCTAAATTAATTCGACCGAATTCTATTTTCGCCCTTCAAACATTATTTTCTTACATAACTTGCAATTAATCTATTGAAGACAACAATGCATTATTTTAGCATTAAAAAGCATATTACTCAGTCTTCACAATCATTAAATTGTTTGAAGGCACTTCGAACCAATTCTCTTTTTGCATTTAAAACGCGACTTTCGTGCATAACTAGCAATTGATCTATTGATGGCAACTATGCCTTTTTTAGCGTTCAAGTCATATTTTTGCATCTTTTTTAGTCAGTAAATCATTCTAAATCACTTCGAACAAAATTCGGCCTTTAAACATGACTTTCGTGAGTAACTTGCAGTTGACCTATTGAAGGCAACAATGCATTTGTTTAGCCTTAAAGTCATGTCATTGAGTCTCTTTTAGTTATTAAATCATTCTAAATTAATTCGACCGAATTCTATTTTCGCCCTTCAAACATTATTTTCTTACATAACTTGCAATTAATCTATTGAAGACAACAATGCATTATTTTAGCATGAAAAAGCATACCACTCAGTCTTCACAATCATTAAATTGTTTGAAGGCACTTCGAACCAATTCTCTTTTTGCATTTAAAACGCGACTTTCGTGCACAACTTGCAATTGATCTATTGATGGCAACTATGCCTTTTTTAGGGTTCAAGTCATATTTTTGCGACTCTTTTAGTCAGTAAATCATTCTAAATCACTTCGAACGAAATTCAGCCTTTAAACATGACTTTCGTCCATAACTTGCAATTGATCTATTGTAGGCAACAATGCATTTGTTTAGCCTTAAAGTCATGTCATTGAGTCTCTTTTAGTCATTAAATCATTCTAAATTAATTCGACCGAATTCTATTTTCGCCCTTCAAACATTATTTTCTTACATAACTTGCAATTAATCTATTGAAGACAACAATGCATTATTTTAGCATTAAAAAGCATATCACTCAGTCTTCGCAATCATTAAATTGTTTGAAGGCACTTCGAACCAATTCTCTTTTTGCATTTAAAACGCGACTTTCGTGCATAACTTGCAATTGATCTATTGATGGCAACTATGCCTTTTTTAGGGTTCAAGTCATATTTTTGCGACTCTTTTAGTCAGTAAATCATTCTAAATCACTTCGAACGAAATTCAGCCTTTAAACATGACTTTCGTCCATAACTTGCAATTGATCTATTATAGGCAACAATGCATTTGTTTAACCTTAAAGTCATGTCACTGAGTCTCTTCTAGTCATTAAATCATTCTAAATTAGTTTGAACGAATTCTATTTTCGCCCTTCAAACATTATTTTCTTACATAACTTGCAATTAATCTATTGAAGACAACAATGCATTATTTTAGCATTAAAAAGCATATCACTCAGTCTGCTCAATCATTAAATTGTTTGAAGGCACTTCGAACCAATTCTCTTTTTGCATTTAAAACGCGACCTTCGTGCATAACTTGCAATTGATCTATTGATGGCAACTATGCCTTTTTTAGCGTTCAAGTCATATTTTTGGGACTCTTTTAGTCAGTAAATCTTTCTAAATCACTTCGTATGAAATTTGGCATTTAAACATGACTTTCGTGCATAACTTGCAGTTGATCTATTATAGGCAACAATGCATTTGTTTAGCCTTAAAGTCATGTCATTGAGTCTCTTTTAGTCATTAAATCATTCTAAATTAATTCGACCGAATTCTATTTTCGCCCTTCAAACATTATTTTCTTACATAACTTGCAATTAATCTATTGAAGACAACAATGCATTATTTTAGCATTAAAAAGCATATCACTCAGTCTTCACAATCATTAAATTGTTTGAAGGCACTTCGAACCAATTCTCTTTTTGCCTTTAAAACGCGACTTTCGTGCATAACTTGCAATTGATCTATTGATGGCAACTATGCCTTTTTTAGCGTTCAAGTCATATTTTTGCATCTTTTTTGGTCAGTAAATCATTCTAAATCACTTCGAACAAAATTCGGCCTTTAAACATGACTTTCGTGCGTAACTTGCAGTTGATCTATTGAAGGCAACAATGCATTTGTTTAGCCTTAAAGTCATGTCATTGAGTCTCTTTTAGTCATTAAATCATTCTAAATTAATTCGACCGAATTCTATTTTCGCCCTTCAAACATTATTTTCTTACATAACTTGCAATTAATCTATTGAAGACAACAATGCATTATTTTAGCATTAAAAAGCATATCGCTCAGTCTTTTCAATCATTAAATTGTTTGAAGGCACTTCGAACCAATTCTCTTTTTGCATTTAAAATGCGACTTTCGTGCATAACTTGCAATTGATCTATTGATGGCAACTATGCCTTTTTTAGCGTTCAAGTCATATTTTTGCGTCTTTTTTAGTCAGTAAATCATTCTAAATCACTTCGTATGAAATTTGGCATTCAAACATGACTTTCGTGCATAACTTGCAGTTGATCTATTAGAGGCAACAATGCATTTGTTTAGCCTTAAAGTCATGTCACTGAGTCTCTTCTAGTCATTAAATCATTCTAAATTAATTCGACCGAATTCTATTTTCGCCCTTCAAACATTATTTTCTTACATAACTTGCAATTAATCTATTGAAGACAACAATGCATTATTTTAGCATTAAAAAGCATATCGCTCAGTCTTCTCAATCATTAAATTGTTTGAAGGCACTTCGAACCAATTCTCTTTTTGCATTTAAAACGCGACTTTCGTGCATAACTTGCAATTGATCTATTGATGGCAACTATGCCTTTTTTAGGGTTCAAGTCATATTTTTGCGACTCTTTTAGTCAGTAAATCATTGTAAATCACTTCGAACGAAATTCAGCCTTTAAACATGACTTTCGTCCATAACTTGCAATTGATCTATTATAGGCAACAATGCATTTGTTTAGCCTTAAAGTCATGTCATTGAGTCTCTTTTAGTCATTAAATCATTCTAAATTAATTCGACCGAATTCTATTTTCGCCCTTCAAACATTATTTTCTTACATAACTTGCAATTAATCTATTGAAGACAACAATGCATTATTTTAGCATTAAAAAGCATATTACTCAGTCTTCACAATCATTAAATTGTTTGAAGGCACTTCGAACCAATTCTCTTTTTGCATTTAAAACGCGACTTTCGTGCATAACTAGCAATTGATCTATTGATGGCAACTATGCCTTTTTTAGCGTTCAAGTCATATTTTTGCATCTTTTTTAGTCAGTAAATCATTCTAAATCACTTCGAACAAAATTCGGCCTTTAAACATGACTTTCGTGAGTAACTTGCAGTTGACCTATTGAAGGCAACAATGCATTTGTTTAGCCTTAAAGTCATGTCATTGAGTCTCTTTTAGTTATTAAATCATTCTAAATTAATTCGACCGAATTCTATTTTCGCCCTTCAAACATTATTTTCTTACATAACTTGCAATTAATCTATTGAAGACAACAATGCATTATTTTAGCATGAAAAAGCATACCACTCAGTCTTCACAATCATTAAATTGTTTGAAGGCACTTCGAACCAATTCTCTTTTTGCATTTAAAACGCGACTTTCGTGCACAACTTGCAATTGATCTATTGATGGCAACTATGCCTTTTTTAGGGTTCAAGTCATATTTTTGCGACTCTTTTAGTCAGTAAATCATTCTAAATCACTTCGAACGAAATTCAGCCTTTAAACATGACTTTCGTCCATAACTTGCAATTGATCTATTGTAGGCAACAATGCATTTGTTTAGCCTTAAAGTCATGTCATTGAGTCTCTTTTAGTCATTAAATCATTCTAAATTAATTCGACCGAATTCTATTTTCGCCCTTCAAACATTATTTTCTTACATAACTTGCAATTAATCTATTGAAGACAACAATGCATTATTTTAGCATTAAAAAGCATATCACTCAGTCTTCGCAATCATTAAATTGTTTGAAGGCACTTCGAACCAATTCTCTTTTTGCATTTAAAACGCGACTTTCGTGCATAACTTGCAATTGATCTATTGATGGCAACTATGCCTTTTTTAGGGTTCAAGTCATATTTTTGCGACTCTTTTAGTCAGTAAATCATTCTAAATCACTTCGAACGAAATTCAGCCTTTAAACATGACTTTCGTCCATAACTTGCAATTGATCTATTATAGGCAACAATGCATTTGTTTAACCTTAAAGTCATGTCACTGAGTCTCTTCTAGTCATTAAATCATTCTAAATTAGTTTGAACGAATTCTATTTTCGCCCTTCAAACATTATTTTCTTACATAACTTGCAATTAATCTATTGAAGACAACAATGCATTATTTTAGCATTAAAAAGCATATCACTCAGTCTGCTCAATCATTAAATTGTTTGAAGGCACTTCGAACCAATTCTCTTTTTGCATTTAAAACGCGACCTTCGTGCATAACTTGCAATTGATCTATTGATGGCAACTATGCCTTTTTTAGCGTTCAAGTCATATTTTTGGGACTCTTTTAGTCAGTAAATCTTTCTAAATCACTTCGTATGAAATTTGGCATTTAAACATGACTTTCGTGCATAACTTGCAGTTGATCTATTATAGGCAACAATGCATTTGTTTAGCCTTAAAGTCATGTCATTGAGTCTCTTTTAGTCATTAAATCATTCTAAATTAATTCGACCGAATTCTATTTTCGCCCTTCAAACATTATTTTCTTACATAACTTGCAATTAATCTATTGAAGACAACAATGCATTATTTTAGCATTAAAAAGCATATCACTCAGTCTTCACAATCATTAAATTGTTTGAAGGCACTTCGAACCAATTCTCTTTTTGCCTTTAAAACGCGACTTTCGTGCATAACTTGCAATTGATCTATTGATGGCAACTATGCCTTTTTTAGCGTTCAAGTCATATTTTTGCATCTTTTTTGGTCAGTAAATCATTCTAAATCACTTCGAACAAAATTCGGCCTTTAAACATGACTTTCGTGCGTAACTTGCAGTTGATCTATTGAAGGCAACAATGCATTTGTTTAGCCTTAAAGTCATGTCATTGAGTCTCTTTTAGTCATTAAATCATTCTAAATTAATTCGACCGAATTCTATTTTCGCCCTTCAAACATTATTTTCTTACATAACTTGCAATTAATCTATTGAAGACAACAATGCATTATTTTAGCATTAAAAAGCATATCGCTCAGTCTTTTCAATCATTAAATTGTTTGAAGGCACTTCGAACCAATTCTCTTTTTGCATTTAAAATGCGACTTTCGTGCATAACTTGCAATTGATCTATTGATGGCAACTATGCCTTTTTTAGCGTTCAAGTCATATTTTTGCGTCTTTTTTAGTCAGTAAATCATTCTAAATCACTTCGTATGAAATTTGGCATTCAAACATGACTTTCGTGCATAACTTGCAGTTGATCTATTAGAGGCAACAATGCATTTGTTTAGCCTTAAAGTCATGTCACTGAGTCTCTTCTAGTCATTAAATCATTCTAAATTAATTCGACCGAATTCTATTTTCGCCCTTCAAACATTATTTTCTTACATAACTTGCAATTAATCTATTGAAGACAACAATGCATTATTTTAGCATTAAAAAGCATATCGCTCAGTCTTCTCAATCATTAAATTGTTTGAAGGCACTTCGAACCAATTCTCTGTTTGCATTTAAAACGCGACTTTCGTGCATAACTTGCAATTGATCTATTGATGGCAACTATGCCTTTTTTAGGGTTCAAGTCATATTTTTGCGACTCTTTTAGTCAGTAAATCATTGTAAATCACTTCGAACGAAATTCAGCCTTTAAACATGACTTTCGTCCATAACTTGCAATTGATCTATTATAGGCAACAATGCATTTGTTTAGCCTTAAAGTCATGTCATTGAGTCTCTTTTAGTCATTAAATCATTCTAAATTAATTCGACCGAATTCTATTTTCGCCCTTCAAACATTATTTTCTTACATAACTTGCAATTAATCTATTGAAGACAACAATGCATTATTTTAGCATTAAAAAGCATATTACTCAGTCTTCACAATCATTAAATTGTTTGAAGGCACTTCGAACCAATTCTCTTTTTGCATTTAAAACGCGACTTTCGTGCATAACTAGCAATTGATCTATTGATGGCAACTATGCCTTTTTTAGCGTTCAAGTCATATTTTTGCATCTTTTTTAGTCAGTAAATCATTCTAAATCACTTCGAACAAAATTCGGCCTTTAAACATGACTTTCGTGAGTAACTTGCAGTTGACCTATTGAAGGCAACAATGCATTTGTTTAGCCTTAAAGTCATGTCATTGAGTCTCTTTTAGTTATTAAATCATTCTAAATTAATTCGACCGAATTCTATTTTCGCCCTTCAAACATTATTTTCTTACATAACTTGCAATTAATCTATTGAAGACAACAATGCATTATTTTAGCATGAAAAAGCATACCACTCAGTCTTCACAATCATTAAATTGTTTGAAGGAACTTCGAACCAATTCTCTTTTTGCATTTAAAACGCGACTTTCGTGCACAACTTGCAATTGATCTATTGATGGCAACTATGCCTTTTTTAGGGTTGAAGTCATATTTTTGCGACTCTTTTAGTCAGTAAATCATTCTAAATCACTTCGAACGAAATTCAGCCTTTAAACATGACTTTCGTCCATAACTTGCAATTGATCTATTGTAGGCAACAATGCATTTGTTTAGCCTTAAAGTCATGTCATTGAGTCTCTTTTAGTCATTAAATCATTCTAAATTAATTCGACCGAATTCTATTTTCGCCCTTCAAACATTATTTTCTTACATAACTTGCAATTAATCTATTGAAGACAACAATGCATTATTTTAGCATTAAAAAGCATATCCCTCAGTGTTCACAATCATTAAATTGTTTGAAGGCACTTCGAACCAATTCTCTTTTTGCATTTAAAACGCGACTTTCGTGCATAACTTGCAATTGATCTATTGATGGCAACTATGCCTTTTTTAGGGTTCAAGTCATATTTTTGCGACTCTTTTAGTCAGTAAATCATTCTAAATCACTTCGAACGAAATTCAGCCTTTAAACATGACTTTCGTCCATAACTTGCAATTGATCTATTATAGGCAACAATGCATTTGTTTAGCCTTAAAGTCATGTCATTGAGTCTCTTTTAGTCATTAAATCATTCTAAATTAATTCGACCGAATTCTATTTTCGCCCTTCAAACATTATTTTCTTACATAACTTGCAATTAATCTATTGAAGACAACAATGCATTATTTTAGCATGAAAAAGCATATCACTCAGTCTTCACAATCATTAAATTGTTTGAAGGCACTTCGAACCAATTCTCTTTTTGCATTTAAAACGCGACTTTCGTGCATAACTTGCAATTGATCTATTGATGGCAACTATGCCTTTTTTAGCGTTCAAGTCATATTTTTGCGTCTTTTTTAGTCAGTAAATCATTCTAAATCACTTCGTATGAAATTTGGCATTTAAACATGACTTTCGTGCATAACTTGCAGTTGATATATTATAGGCAACAATGCATTTGTTTAGCCTTAAAGTCATGTCATTGAGTCTCTTTTAGTCATTAAATCATTCTAAATTAATTCGACCGAATTCTATTTTCGCCCTTCAAACATTATTTTCTTACATAACTTGCAATTAATCTATTGAAGACAACAATGCATTATTTTAGCATTAAAAAGCATATCGCTCAGTCTTCTCAATCATTAAATTGTTTGAAGGCACTTCGAACCAATTCTCCTTTTGCATTTAAAACGCGACTTTCGTGCATAACTTGCAATTGATCTATTGATGGCAACTATGCCTTTTTTAGCGTTCAAGTCATATTTTTGCGTCTTTTTTAGTCAGTAAATCTTTCTAAATCACTTCGTATGAAATTTGGCATTTAAACATGACTTTCGTGCATAACTTGCAGTTGATCTATTATAGGCAACAATGCATTTGTTTAGCCTTAAAGTCATGTCATTGAGTCTCTTTTAGTCATTAAATCATTCTAAATTAATTCGACCGAATTCTATTTTCGCCCTTCAAACATTATTTTCTTACATAACTTGCAATTAATCTATTGAAGACAACAATGCATTATTTTAGCATTAAAAAGCATATCGCTCAGTCTTCTCAATCATTAAATTGTTTGAAGGCACTTCGAACCAATTCTCCTTTTGCATTTAAAACGCGACTTTCCTGCATAACTTGCAATTGATCTATTGATGGCAACTATGCCTTTTTTAGCGTTCAAGTCATATTTTTGCGTCTTTTTTAGTCAGTAAATCTTTCTAAATCACTTCGTATGAAATTTGGCATTTAAACATGACTTTCGTGCATAACTTGCAGTTGATCTATTATAGGCAACAATGCATTTGTTTAGCCTTAAAGTCATGTCATTGAGTCTCTTTTAGTCATTAAATCATTCTAAATTAATTCGACCGAATTCTATTTTCGCCCTTCAAACATTATTTTATTACATAACTTGCAATTAATCTATTGAAGACAACAATGCATTATTTTAGCATTAAAAAGCATATCACTCAGTCTTTTCAATCATTAAATTGTTTGAAGGCACTGGGAACCAATTCTCTTTTTGCATTTAAAACGCGACTTTCGTGCACAACTTGCAATTGATCTATTGATGGCAACTATGCATTTTTTAGCGTTCAAGTCATATTTTTGCGGCTCTTATAGTCAGTAAATCATTCTAAATGACTTCGAACGACATTCGGCCTTTAAACATGACTTTCGTGCATAACTTGTAGTTGATCTATTGAAGGCAACAATGCATTTGTTTAGCCTTAAAGTCATGTCATTGAGTCTCTTTTAGTCAGTAAATCATTCTAAATTAATTCAACGGAATTCTATTTTCGCCCTTCAAACATTATTTTCTCACATAACTTGCAATTAATCTATTGAAGACAATAATGCATTATTTTAGCATTAAAAAGCATATCACTCAGTCTTTTCAATCATTAAATTGTTTGAAGGCACTTCGAACCAATTCTCTTTTTGCATTTAAAACGCGACTTTCGTGCATAACTTGCAATTGATCTATTGATGGCAACTATGCCTTTTTTAGCGTTGAAGTCATATTTTTGCGTCTCTTTTAGTCAGTAAATCATTCTAAATCACTTCGAACGAAATTCGGCCTTTAAACATGACTTTCGTGCGTAACTTGCAGTTGATCTTTTGAAGGTAACAATGCATTTGTTTGGCCTTAAAGTCATGACATTGAGTCTCTTTTAGTCATCAAATCATACTAAATTAATTCGACCGAATTCTATTTTCGCCCTTCAAACATTATTTTATTACATAACTTGCAATTAATCTATTGAAGACAACAATGCATTATTTTAGCATTAAAAAGCATATCACTCAGTCTTTTCAATCATTAAATTGTTTGAAGGCACTGGGAACCAATTCTCTTTTTGCATTTAAAACGCGACTTTCGTGCACAACTTGCAATTGATCTATTGATGGCAACTATGCCTTTTTTAGCGTTCAAGTCATATTTTTGCGGCTCTTATAGTCAGTAAATCATTCTAAATCACTTCGAACGACATTCGGCCTTTAAACATGACTTTCGTGCATAACTTGTAGTTGATCTATTGAAGGCAACAATGCATTTGTTTAGGCAACAATGCATTTGTTTAGCCTTAAAGTCATGTCATTGAGTCTCTTTTAGTCAGTAAATCATTCTAAATTAATTCAACGGAATTCTATTTTCGCCCTTCAAACATTATTTTCTTACATAACTTGCAATTAATCTATTGAAGACAATAATGCATTATTTTAGCATTAAAAAGCATATCACTCAGTCTTTTCAATCATTAAATTGTTTGAAGGCACTTCGAACCAATTCTCTTTTTGCATTTAAAACGCGACTTTCGTGCATAACTTGCAATTGATCTATTGATGGCAACTATGCCATTTTTAGCGTTGAAGTCATATTTTTGCGTCTCTTTTAGTCAGTAAATCATTCTAAATCACTTCGAACGAAATTCGGCCTTTAAACATGACTTTCGTGCGTAACTTGCAGTTGATCTTTTGAAGGTAACAATGCATTTGTTTGGCCTTAAAGTCATGACATTGAGTCTCTTTTAGTCATCAAATCATACTAAATTAATTCGACCGAATTCTATTTTCGCCCTTCAAACATTATTTTATTACATAACTTGCAATTAATCTATTGAAGACAACAATGCATTATTTTAGCATTAAAAAGCATATCACTCAGTCTTTTCAATCATTAAATTGTTTGAAGGCACTGGGAACCAATTCTCTTTTTGCATTTAAAACGCGACTTTCGTGCACAACTTGCAATTGATCTATTGATGGCAACTATGCCTTTTTTAGCGTTCAAGTCATATTTTTGCGGCTCTTATAGTCAGTAAATCATTCTAAATCACTTCGAACGACATTCGGCCTTTAAACATGACTTTCGTGCATAACTTGTAGTTGATCTATTGAAGGCAACAATGCATTTGTTTAGGCAACAATGCATTTGTTTAGCCTTAAAGTCATGTCATTGAGTCTCTTTTAGTCAGTAAATCATTCTAAATTAATTCAACGGAATTCTATTTTCGCCCTTCAAACATTATTTTCTTACATAACTTGCAATTAATCTATTGAAGACAATAATGCATTATTTTAGCATTAAAAAGCATATCACTCAGTCTTTTCAATCATTAAATTGTTTGAAGGCACTTCGAACCAATTCTCTTTTTGCATTTAAAACGCGACTTTCGTGCATAACTTGCAATTGATCTATTGATGGCAACTATGCCATTTTTAGCGTTGAAGTCATATTTTTGCGTCTCTTTTAGTCAGTAAATCATTCTAAATCACTTCGAACGAAATTCGGCCTTTAAACATGACTTTCGTGCGTAACTTGCAGTTGATCTTTTGAAGGTAACAATGCATTTGTTTGGCCTTAAAGTCATGACATTGAGTCTCTTTTAGTCATCAAATCATACTAAATTAATTCGACCGAATTCTATTTTCGCCCTTCAAACATTATTTTATTACATAACTTGCAATTAATCTATTGAAGACAACAATGCATTATTTTAGCATTAAAAAGCATATCACTCAGTCTTTTCAATCATTAAATTGTTTGAAGGCACTGGGAACCAATTCTCTTTTTGCATTTAAAACGCGACTTTCGTGCACAACTTGCAATTGATCTATTGATGGCAACTATGCCTTTTTTAGCGTTCAAGTCATATTTTTGCGGCTCTTATAGTCAGTAAATCATTCTAAATCACTTCGAACGACATTCGGCCTTTAAACATGACTTTCGTGCATAACTTGTAGTTGATCTATTGAAGGCAACAATGCATTTGTTTAGGCAACAATGCATTTGTTTAGCCTTAAAGTCATGTCATTGAGTCTCTTTTAGTCAGTAAATCATTCTAAATTAATTCAACGGAATTCTATTTTCGCCCTTCAAACATTATTTTCTTACATAACTTGCAATTAATCTATTGAAGACAATAATGCATTATTTTAGCATTAAAAAGCATATCACTCAGTCTTTTCAATCATTAAATTGTTTGAAGGCACTTCGAACCAATTCTCTTTTTGCATTTAAAACGCGACTTTCGTGCATAACTTGCAATTGATCTATTGATGGCAACTATGCCATTTTTAGCGTTGAAGTCATATTTTTGCGTCTCTTTTAGTCAGTAAATCATTCTAAATCACTTCGAACGAAATTCGGCCTTTAAACATGACTTTCGTGCGTAACTTGCAGTTGATCTTTTGAAGGTAACAATGCATTTGTTTGGCCTTAAAGTCATGACATTGAGTCTCTTTTAGTCATCAAATCATACTAAATTAATTCGACCGAATTCTATTTTCGCCCTTCAAACATTATTTTATTACATAACTTGCAATTAATCTATTGAAGACAACAATGCATTATTTTAGCATTAAAAAGCATATGACTCAGTCTTTTCAATCATTAAATTGTTTGAAGGCACTGGGAACCAATTCTCTTTTTGCATTTAAAACGCGACTTTCGTGCACAACTTGCAATTGATCTATTGATGGCAACTATGCCTTTTTTAGCGTTCAAGTCATATTTTTGCGGCTCTTATAGTCAGTAAATCATTCTAAATCACTTCGAACGACATTCGGCCTTTAAACATGACTTTCGTGCATAACTTGTAGTTGATCTATTGAAGGCAACAATGCATTTGTTTAGGCAACAATGCATTTGTTTAGCCTTAAAGTCATGTCATTGAGTCTCTTTTAGTCAGTAAATCATTCTAAATTAATTCAACGGAATTCTATTTTCGCCCTTCAAACATTATTTTCTTACATAACTTGCAATTAATCTATTGAAGACAATAATGCATTATTTTAGCATTAAAAAGCATATCACTCAGTCTTTTCAATCATTAAATTGTTTGAAGGCACTTCGAACCAATTCTCTTTTTGCATTTAAAACGCGACTTTCGTGCATAACTTGCAATTGATCTATTGATGGCAACTATGCCATTTTTAGCGTTGAAGTCATATTTTTGCGTCTCTTTTAGTCAGTAAATCATTCTAAATCACTTCGAACGAAATTCGGCCTTTAAACATGACTTTCGTGCGTAACTTGCAGTTGATCTTTTGAAGGTAACAATGCATTTGTTTGGCCTTAAAGTCATGACATTGAGTCTCTTTTAGTCATCAAATCATACTAAATTAATTCGACCGAATTCTATTTTCGCCCTTCAAACATTATTTTCTTACATAACTTGCAATTAATCTATTGAAGACAACAATGCATTATTTTAGCATTAAAAAGCATATCACTCAGTCTGCTCAATCATTAAATTGTTTGAAGGCACTTCGAACCAATTCTCTTTTTGCATTTAAAACGCGACCTTCGTGCATAACTTGCAATTGATCTATTGATGGCAACTATGCCTTTTTTAGCGTTCAAGTCATATTTTTGGGACTCTTTTAGTCAGTAAATCATTCTAAATCACTTCGAACGAAATTCAGCCTTTAAACATGACTTTCGTCCATAACTTGCAATTGATCTATCATAGGCAACAATGCATTTGTTTAGCCTTAAAGTCATGTCATTGAGTCTCTTTTAGTCATTAAATCATTCTAAATTAATTCGACCGAATTCTATTTTCGCCCTTCAAACATTATTTTCTTACATAACTTGCAATTAATCTATTGAAGACAACAATGCATTATTTTAGCATTAAAAAGCATATCACTCAGTCTTCACAATCATTAAATTGTTTGAAGGCACTTCGAACCAATTCTCTTTTTGCATTTAAAACGCGACTTTCGTGCACAACTTGCAATTGATCTATTGATGGCAACTATGCCTTTTTTAGCGTTCAAGTCATATTTTTGCATCTTTTTTAGTCAGTAAATCATTCTATATCACTTCGTATGAAATTCGGCATTTAAACATGACTTTCGTGCATAACTTGCAGTTGATCTATTAGAGGCAACAATGCATTTGTTTAGCCTTAAAGTCACGTCACTGAGTCTCTTCTAGTCATTAAATCATTCTAAATTAGTTCGAACGAATTCTATTTTCGCCCTTCAAACATTATTTTCTTACATAACTTGCAATTAATCTATTGAAGACAACAATGCATTATTTTAGCATTAAAAAGCATATCACTCAGTCTGCTCAATCATTAAATTGTTTGAAGGCACTTCGAACGAATTCTCTTTTTGCATTTAAAACGCGACCTTCGTGCTTAACTTGCAATTGATCTATTGATGGCAACTTTGCCTTTTTTAGCGTTCAAGTCATATTTTTGGGACTCTTTTAGTCAGTAAATCTTTCTAAATCACTTCGTATGAAATTTGGCATTTAAACATGACTTTCGTGCATAACTTGCAGTTGATCTATTATAGGCAACAATGCATTTGTTTAGCCTTAAAGTCATGTCATTGAGTCTCTTTTAGTCATTAAATCATTCTAAATTAATTCGACCGAATTCTATTTTCGCCCTTCAAACATTATTTTCTTACATAACTTGCAATTAATCTATTGAAGACAACAATGCATTATTTTAGCATTAAAAAGCATATCACTCAGTCTTCACAATCATTAAATTGTTTGAAGGCACTTCGAACCAATTCTCTTTTTGCATTTAAAACGCGACTTTCGTGCATAACTTGCAATTGATCTATTGATGGCAACTATGCCTTTTTTAGCGTTCAAGTCATATTTTTGCATCTTTTTTGGTCAGTAAATCATTCTAAATCACTTCGAACAAAATTCGGCCTTTAAACATGACTTTCGTGCGTAACTTGCAGTTGATCTATTGAAGGCAACAATGCATTTGTTTAGCCTTAAAGTCATGTCATTGAGTCTCTTTTAGTCATTAAATCATTCTAAATTAATTCGACCGAATTCTATTTTCGCCCTTCAAACATTATTTTCTTACATAACTTGCAATTAATCTATTGAAGACAAGAATGCATTATTTTAGCATTAAAAAGCATATCACTCAGTCTTTCCAATCATTAAATTGTTTGAAAGCACTTCGAACCAATTCTCTTTTTGCATTTAAAACGCGACTTTCGTGCACAACTTGCAATTGATCTATTGATGGCAACTATGCCTTTTTTAGCGTTCAAGTCATATTTTTGCGGCTCTTATAGTCAGTAAATCATTCTAAATCACTTCGAACGAAATTCGGCCTTTAAACATGACTTTCGTGCGTAACTTGCAGTTGATCTATTGAAGGCAACAATGCATTTGTTTAGACTTAAAGTCATGTCATTGGGTCTCTTTTAGTCAGTAAATCATTCTAAATTAATTCGACGGAATTCTATTTTCGCCCTTCAAACATTATTTTCTTACATAACTTGGAATTAATCTATTGAAGACAACAATGCATTATTTTAGCATTAAAAAGCATATTGCTCAGTCTTTTCAATCATTAAATTGTTTGAAGGCACTTAGAACCAATTCTCTTTTTGCATTTAAAACGCGACTTTCGTGCATAACTTGCAAATTGATCTATTGATGGCAACTATGCCTTTTTTAGCGTTCAAGTCATATTTTTGCGTCTTTTTTAGTCAGTAAATCATTCTAAATCACTTCGTATGAAATTTGGCATTTAAACATGACTTTCGTGCATAACTTGCAGTTGATCTATTATAGGCAACAATGCATTTGTTTAGCCTTACAGTCATGTCATTGAGTCTCTTTTAGTCATTAAATCATTCTAAATTAATTCGACCGAATTCTATTTTCGCCCTTCAAACATTATTTTCTTACATAACTTGCAATTAATCTATTGAAGACAACAATGCATTATTTTAGCATTAAAAAGCATATCACTCAGTCTTCATAATCATTAAATTGTTTGAAGGCACTTCGAACCAATTCTCTTTTTGCATTTAAAACGCGACTTTCGTGCATAACTTGCAATTGATCTGTTGATGGCAACTACGCCTTTTTTAGCGTTCAAGTCATATTTTTGCGTCTCTTTTAGTCAGTAAATCATTCTAAATCACTTCGAACGAAATTCGGCCTTCAAACATGACTTTCGTGCGTAACTTGCAGTTGATCTTTTGAAGGGAACAATGCATTTGTTTAGCCTTAAAGTCATGTCATTGAGTCTCTTTTAGTCATTAAATCATTCTAAATTAATTCGACCGAATTCTATTTTCGCCCTTCAAACATTATTTTCTTACATAACTTGCAATTAATCTATTGAAGACAACAATGCATTATTTTAGCATTAAAAAGCATATCACTCAGTCTTCACAATCATTAAATTGTTTGAAGGCACTTCGAACCAATTCTCTTTTTGCATTTAAAACGCGACTTTCGTGCACAACTTGCAATTGATCTATTGATGGCAACTATGCCTTTTTTAGCGTTCAAGTCATATTTTTGCATCTTTTTTAGTCAGTAAATCATTCTATATCACTTCGTATGAAATTCGGCATTTAAACATGACTTTCGTGCATAACTTGCAGTTGATCTATTAGAGGCAACAATGCATTTGTTTAGCCTTAAAGTCATGTCACTGAGTCTCTTCTAGTCATTAAATCATTCTAAATTAGTTCGAACGAATTCTATTTTCGCCCTTCAAACATTATTTTCTTACATAACTTGCAATTAATCTACTGAAGACAACAATGCATTATTTTAGCATTAAAAAGCATATCACTCAGTCTGTTCAATCATTAAATTGTTTGAAGGCACTTCGAACCAATTCTCTTTTTGCATTTAAAACGCGACCTTCGTGCATAACTTGCAATTGATCTATTGATGGCAACTATGCCTTTTTTAGCGTTCAAGTCATATTTTTGGGACTCTTTTAGTCAGTAAATCTTTCTAAATCACTTCGTATGAAATTTGGCATTTAAACATGACTTTCGTGCATAACTTGCAGTTGATCTATTATAGGCAACAATGCATTTGTTTAGCCTTAAAGTCATGTCATTGAGTCTCTTTTAGTCATTAAATCATTCTAAATTAATTCGACCGAATTCTATTTTCGCCCTTCAAACATTATTTTCTTACATAACTTGCAATTAATCTATTGAAGACAACAATGCATTATTTTAGCATTAAAAAGCATATCACTCAGTCTTCATAATCATTAAATTGTTTGAAGGCACTTCGAACCAATTCTCTTTTTGCATTTAAAACGCGACTTTCGTGCATAACTTGCAATTGATCTATTGATGGCAACTATGCCTTTTTTAGCGTTCAAGTCATATTTTTGCATCTTTTTTAGTCAGTAAATCATTCTATATCACTTCATATGAAATTCGGCATTTAAACATGACTTTCGTGCATAACTTGCCGTTGATCTATTAGAGGCAACAATACATTTGTTTAGCCTTAAAGTCATGTCACTGAGTCTCTTCTAGTCATTAAATCATTCTAAATTAGTTCGAACGAATTCTATTTTCGCCCTTCAAATATTATTTTCTTACATAACTTGTAATTAATCTATTGAAGACAACAATGCATTATTTTAGCATTAAAAAGCATATCACTCAGTCTTTTCAATAATTAAATTGTTTGAAGGCACTTGGAACCAATTCTCTTTTTGCATTTAAAACGCGACTTTCGTGCACAACTTGCAATTGATCTATTGATGGAAACTATGCCTTTTTTAGCGTTCAAGTCATATTTTTGCGGCTCTTATAGTCAGTAAATCATTCTAAATCACTTCGAACGAAATTCGGCCTTTAAACATGACTTTCGTGCGTAACCTGCAGTTGATCTATTGAAGGCAACAATGCATTTGTTTAGCCTTAAAGTCATGTCATTGAGTCTCTTTTAGTCATTAAATCATTCTAAATTAATTCGACCGAATTCTATTTTCGCCCTTCAAACATTATTTTCTTACATAACTTGCAATTAATCTATTGAAGACAACAATGCATTATTTTAGCATTAAAAAGCATATCGCTCAATCTTTTCAAACATTCAATTGTTTGAAGGCACTTCGAACCAATTCTCTTTTTGCATTTAAAACGCGACTTTCGTGGATAACTTGCAATTGATCTATTGATGGCAACTATGCCTTTTTTAGCGTTCAAGTCATATTTTTGCGTCTTTTTTAGTCAGTAAATCATTCTATATCACTTCGTATGAAATTCGGCTTTTAAACATGACTTTCGTGCATAACTTGCAGTTGATCTATTAGAGGCAACAATGCATTTGTTTAGCCTTAAAGTCATGTCACTGAGTCTCTTCTAGTCATTAAATCATTCTAAATTAGTTCGAACGAATTCTATTTTCGCCCTTTAAATATTATTTTCTTACATAACTTGTAATTAATCTATTGAAGACAACAATGCATTATTTTAGCATTAAAAAGCATATCACTCAGTCTTCACAATCATTAAATTGTTTGAAGGCACTTCGAACCAATTCTCTTTTTGCATTTAAAACGCGACTTTCGTGCATAACTTGCAATTGATCTATTGATGGCAACTATGCCTTTTTTAGCGTTCAAGTCATATTTTTGCATCTTTTTTAGTCAGTAAATCATTCTATATCACTTCGTATGAAATTCGGCATTTAAACATGACTTTCGTGCATAACTTGCAGTTGATCTATTAGAGGCAACAATGCATTTGTTTAGCCTTAAAGTCATGTCACTGAGTCTCTTCTAGTCATTAAATCATTCTAAATTAGTTCGAACGAATTCTATTTTCGCCCTTCAAATATTATTTTCTTACATAACTTGTAATTAATCTATTGAAGACAACAACGCATTATTTTAGCATTAAAAAGCATATCACTCAGTCTTTTCAATCATTAAATTGTTTGTAGGCACTTGGAGCCAATTCTCTTTTTGCATTTAAAACGCGACTTTCGTGCACAACTTGCAATTGATCTATTGATGGCAACTATGCCTTTTTTAGCGTTCAAGTCATATTTTTGCGGCTCTTATAGTCAGTAAATCATTCTAAATCACTTCCAACGAAATTCGGCCTTTAAACATGACTTTCGTGCGTAACCTGCAGTTGATCTATTGAAGGCAACAATGCATTTATTTGGCCTTAAAGTCATGTCATTGAGTCTCTTTTAGTCATTAAATCATTCTAAATTAATTCGACCGAATTCTATTTTCGCCCTTCAAACATTATTTTCTTACATAACTTGCAATTACTCTATTGAAGACAACAATGCATTATTTTAGCATTAAAAAGCATATCGCTCAGTCTTTTGAAACATTCAATTGTTTGAAGGCACTTCGAACCAATTCTCTTTTTGCATTTAAAACGCGACTTTCGTGCATAACTTGCAATTGATCTATTGATGGGACCTATGCCTTTTTTAGCGTTCAAGTCATATTTTTGCGTCTTTTTTAGTCAGTAAATCATTCTATATCACTTCGTATGAAATTCGGCATTTAAACATGACTTTCGTGCATAACTTGCAGTTGATCTATTGGAGGCAACAATGCATTTGTTTAGCCTTAAAGTCATGTCACTGAGTCTCTTCTAGTCATTAAATCATTCTAAATTAGTTCGAACAAATTCTATTTTCGCCCTTTAAATATTATTTTCTTACATAACTTGTAATTAATCTATTGAAGACAACAATGCATTATTTTAGCATTAAAAAGCATATCACTCAGTCTTTTCAATCATTAAATTGTTTGAAGGCACTTCGAACCAATTCTCTTTTTGCATTTAAAACGCGACTTTCGTGCATAACTTGCAATTGATCTATTGATGGCAACTATGCCTTTTTTAGCGTTCAAGTCATATTTTTGCATCTTTTTTAGTCAGTAAATCATTCTATATCACTTCGTATGAAATTCGGCATTTAAACATGACTTTCGTGCATAACTTGCAGTTGATCTATTAGAGGCAACAATGCATTTGTTTAGCCTTAAAGTCTTGTCACTGAGTCTCTTCTAGTCATTAAATCATTCTAAATTAGTTCGAACGAATTCTATTTTCGCCCTTCAAATATTATTTTCTTACATAACTTGTAATTAATCTATTGAAGACAACAACGCATTATTTTAGCATTAAAAAGCATATCACTCAGTCTTTTCAATCATTAAATTGTTTGTAGGCACTTGGAACCAATTCTCTTTTTGCATTTAAAACGCGACTTTCGTGCACAACTTGCAATTGATCTATTGATGGCAACTATGCCTTTTTTAGCGTTCAAGTCATATTTTTGCGGCTCTTATAGTCAGTAAATCATTCTAAATCACTTCCAACGAAATTCGGCCTTTAAACATGACTTTCGTGCGTAACCTGCAGTTGATCTATTGAAGGCAACAATGCATTTGTTTGGCCTTAAAGTCATGTCATTGAGTCTCTTTTAGTCATTAAATCATTCTAAATTAATTCGACCGAATTCTATTTTCGCCCTTCAAACATTATTTTCTTACATAACTTGCAATTACTCTATTGAAGACAACAATGCATTATTTTAGCATTAAAAAGCATATCGCTCAGTCTTTTCAAACATTCAATTGTTTGAAGGCACTTCGAACCAATTCTCTTTTTGCATTTAAAACGCGACTTTCGTGCATAACTTGCAATTGATCTATTGATGGGACCTATGCCTTTTTTAGCGTTCAAGTCATATTTTTGCGTCTTTTTTAGTCAGTAAATCATTCTATATCACTTCGTATGAAATTCGGCATTTAAACATGACTTTCGTGCATAACTTGCAGTTGATCTATTGGAGGCAACAATGCATTTGTTTAGCCTTAAAGTCATGTCACTGAGTCTCTTCTAGTCATTAAATCATTCTAAATTAGTTCGAACAAATTCTATTTTCGCCCTTTAAATATTATTTTCTTACATAACTTGTAATTAATCTATTGAAGACAATAATGCATTATTTTAGCATTAAAAAGCATATCACTCAGTCTTTTCAATCATTAAATTGTTGGAAGGCACTTCGAACCAATTCTCTTTTTGCATTTAAAACGCCACTTTCGTGCATAACTTGCAATTGATCTATTGATGGCAACTATGCCTTTTTAAGCGTTCAAGTCATATTTTTGCGTCTCTTTTAGTCGGTAAATCATTCTAAATCACTTCGAAAGAAATTCGGCCTTTAAACATGACTTTCATGCGTAACTTGCAGTCGATCTATTGAAGGTAACAATGCATTTGTTTGGCCTTAAAGTCATGTCATTGAGTCTATTTTCCTCATCAAATCATTCTAAATTAATTCGACCGAATTCTATTTTCGCCCTTCAAACATTATTTTCTTACATAACTTGCAATTAATCTATTGAAGACAACAATGCATTAGTTTAGCATTAAAAAGCATATCAGTCAGTCTTGTCAATCATTAAATTGTTGGAACGCACTTCGAACCAATTCTCTTTTTGCATTTAAAATGCGACTTTCGTGCATAACTTGCAATTGATCTATTGATGGCAACTATGCCTTTTTTAGCGTTCAAGTCATATTTTTGCGTCTCTTTTAGTCAGTAAATCATTCTAAATCACTTCGGACGAAATTCGGCATTTAAACATGACTTTCGTGCATAACTTGCAGTTGATCTATTATAGGCAACAATGCATTTGTTTAGCCTTAAAGTCATGTCACTGAGTCTCTTCTAGTCATTAAATCAATCTAAATTAGTTCGAACGAATTCTATTTTCGCCCTTCAAATATTATTTTCTTACATAACATGTAATTAATCTATTGAAGACAACAATGCATTATTTTAGCATTAAAAAGCATATCACTCAGTCTTTTCAATCATTAAATTGTTTGAAGGCATTTCGAACCAATTCTCTTTTTGCATTTAAAACGGGACTTTCGTGCATAACTTGCAATTGATCTATTGATGGCAACTATGCCTTTTTTAGCGTTCAAGTCATATTTTTGCGGCTCTCATAGTCAGTAAATTATTCTAAATCACTTCGAACGAAATTCGGTCTTTAAACATGACTTTCGTGCGTAACTTGTAGTTGATCTATTGAAGGAAACAATGCATTTGTTTAGCCTTAAAATCATGTCATTGAATCTCTTTTAGTCTTTAAATCATTCTAAATTAATTCGAACGAATTCTAGTTTCGCCCTTCAAACATTATTTTCTTACATAACTTGCAATTAATGTATTGAAGACAATAACACATTATTTTAGCATTAAAAAACATATCACTCAGTCTTTTCAATCATTAAATTGTTTGAAGGCACTTCGAACCAATTCTCTTTTTGCATTTAAAACGCGACTTTCGTGCATAACTTGCAATTGATCTATTGATGGCAACTATGCCTCTTTTAGCGTTCAAGTCATATTTTTGCGTCTCTTTTAGTCAGTAAATCATTCTAAATCACTTCGGACGAAATTCGGCATTTAAACATGACTTTCGTGCATAACTTGCAGTTGATCTATTATAGGCAACAATGCATTTGTTTAGCCTTAAAGTCATGTCACTGAGTCTCTTCTAGTCATTAAATCAATCTAAATTAGTTCGAACGAATTCTATTTTCGCCCTTCAAATATTATTTTCTTACATAACATGTAATTAATCTATTGAAGACAACAATGCATTATTTTAGCATTAAAAAGCATATCACTCAGTCTTTTCAATCATTAAATTGTTTGAAGGCATTTCGAACCAATTCTCTTTTTGCATTTAAAACGCGACTTTCGTGCATAACTTGCAATTGATCTATTGATGGCAACTATGCCTTTTTTAGCGTTCAAGTCATATTTTTGCGGCTCTTTTAGTCAGTAAATCATTCTAAATCACTTCGAACGAAATTCGGCCTTTAAACATGACTTTCGTGCATAACCTGCAGTTGATCTATTATGGGCAACAATGCATTTTTTTAGCCTTAAAGTCATGTCACTGAGTCTCTTTTAGTCATTAAATCATTCTAAATTAATTCGACCGAATTCTATTTTCGCCCTTCAAACATTATTTTCTTACATAACTTGCAATTAATCTATTGAAGACAACAATGCATTATTTTAGCATTAAAAAGCATATCAGTCAGTCTTGTCAATCATTAAATTGTTGGAACGCACTTCGAACCAATTCTGTTTTTGAATTTAAAATGCGACTTTCGTGCATAACTTGCAATTGATCTATTGATGGCAACTATGCCTTTTTTAGCGTTCAAGTCATATTTTTGCGTCTCTTTTAGTCAGTAAATCATTCTAAATCACTTCGGACGAAATTCGGCATTTAAACATGGCTTTCGTGCATAACTTGCAGTTGATCTATTATAGGCAACAATGCATTTGTTTAGCCTTAAAGTCATGTCACTGAGTCTCTTCTAGTCATTAAATCAATCTAAATTAGTTCGAACGAATTCTATTTTCGCCCTTCAAATATTATTTTCTTACATAACATGTAAGTAATCTATTGAAGACAACAATGCATTATTTTAGTATTAAAAAGCATATCACTCAGTCTTTTCAATCATTAAATTGTTTGAAGGCATTTCGAACCAATTCTCTTTTTGCATTTAAAACGCGACTTTCGTGCATAACTTGCAATTGATCTATTGATGGCGACTATGCCTTTTTTAGCGTTCAAGTCATATTTTTGCGGCTCTTATAGTCAGTAAATTATTCTAAATCACTTCGAACGAAATTCGGTCTTTAAACATGACTTTCGTGCGTAACTTGTAGTTGATCTATTGAAGGAAACAATGCATTTGTTTAGCCTTAAAATCATGTCATTGAATCTCTTTTAGTCTTTAAATCATTCTAAATTAATTCGAACGAATTCTATTTTCGCCCTTCAAACATTATTTTCTTACATAACTTGCAATTAATCTATTGAAGACAATAACGCATTATTTTAGCATTAAAAAACATATCACTCAGTCTTTTCAATCATTAAATTGTTTGAAGGCACTTCGAACCAATTCTCGTTTTGCATTTAAAACGCGACTTTCGTGCATAACTTGCAATTGATCTATTGATGGCAACTATGCCTCTTTTAGCGTTCAAGTCATATTTTTGCATCTCTTTTAGTCAGTAAATCATTCTAAATCACTTCGAACGAAATTCAGCCTTTAAACATGACTTTCGTGCGTAACTTGCAGTTGATCTATTGAAGGTAACAATGCATTCGTTTGGCCTTAAAGTCATGTCATTGAGTCTCTTTTAGTCCTTAAATCATTCTAAATTAATTCGAACGAATTCTATTTTTGCCCTTCAAACATTATTTTCTTACATAACTTGTAATTAATCTATTGAGGACAACAATGCATTATTTTAGCATTAAAAAGCATATCACTCAGTCTTTTCAATCATTCAATTGTTTGAAGGCACTTCGAACCAATTCTCTTTTTGTATTTAAAATGCGACTTTAGTGCATAACTTGCAATTGATCTATTGATGGCAACTATGCATTTTTTAGCGTTCGAGTCATATTTTTGCATTTCTTTTACTCAGTAAATCATTCTAAATCACTTCGAACGAAATTCGGCCTTTAAACATGACTTTCGTGCATAACTTGCTGTTGATCTATTATAGGCAACAATGCATTTGTTCAGCCTTAAATTCATGTCACTGAGTCTCTTCTAGTCATTAAATCATACTAAATTAGTTCGAACGAATTCTATTTTCGCCCTTCAAATATTATTTTCTTACATAACATGTAATTAATCTATTGAAGACAACAATGCATTATTTTAGCATTAAAAAGCATATCACTCAGTCTTTTCAATCATTAAATTGTTTGAAGGCATTTCGAACCAATTCTCTTTTTGCATTTAAAACGCGACTATCGTGCATAACTTGCAATTGATCTATTGATGGCAACTATGCCTTTTTTAGCGTTCAACTCATATTTTTGCGGCTCTTATAGTCAGTAAATCATTCTAAATCACTTCGAACGAAATTCGGCCTTTAAACATGACTTTCGTGCGTAACTTGCAGTGGATCTATTGAAGGCAACTATGCATTTGTTTAGCCTTAAAATCATGTCATTGAATCTCTTTTAGTCTTTAAATCATTCTAAATTAATTCGAACGAATTCTATTTTCGCCCTTCAAACATTATTTTCTTACATAACTTGCAATTAATCTATTGAAGACAATAATGCATTATTTTAGCATTAAAAAGCATATCACTCAGTCTTTTCAATCATTAAATTGTTTGAAGGAACTTCGAACCAATTCTCTTTTTGCATTTAAAACGCGACTTTCGTGCATAACTTGCAATTGATCTATTGATGGCAACTATGCCTTTTTTAGCGTTCAAGTCATATTTTTGCGGCTCTTTTAGTCAGTAAATCATTCTAAATCACTTCGAACGAAATTCGGCCTTTAAACATGACTTTTGTGCATAACCTGCAGTTGATCTATTATGGGCAACAATGCATTTTTTTAGCCTTAAAGTCATGTCATTGAGTCTCTTTTAGTTATTAAATCATTCTAAATTAATTCGACCGAATTCTATTTTCGCCCTTCAAACATTATTTTCTTACATAACTTGCAATTAATCTATTGAAGACAACAATGCATTATTTTAGCATTAAAAAGCATATCACTCAGTCTTTTCAATCATTAAATTCTTTGAAGGCACGTCGGACCAATTCTCTTTTTGCATTTAAAACGCGACTTTCGTGCATAACTTGCAATTGATCTATTGATGGCAACTATGCCTCTTTTAGCGTTCAAGTCATATTTTTGCGTCTCTTTTAGTCAGTAAATCATTCTAAATCACTTCGAACGAAATTCGGCCTTTAAACATGACTTTCGTGCGTAACTTGCAGTTGATCTATTGAAGGTAACAATGCATTCGTTTGGCCTTAAAGTCATGTCATTGAGTCTCTTTTAGTCCTTAAATCATTCTAAATTAATTCGAACGAATTCTATTTTCGCCCTTCAAATATTATTTTCTTACATAACTTGTAATTAATCTATTCAAGACAACAATGCATTATTTTAGCATTAAAAAGCATATCACTCAGTCTTTTCAATCATTAAATTGTTTGAAGGCACTTCGAACCAATTCTCTTTTTGCATTTAAAACGCGACTTTCGTGCATAACTTGCAATTGATCTATTGATGGCAACTATGCCTTTTTTAGCGTTCAACTCATATTTTTGCGGCTCTTATAGTCAGTAAATCATTCTAAATCACTTCGAACGAAATTCGGCCTTTAAACATGACTTTCGTGCGTATCTTGCAGTTGATCTATTGAAGGCAACAATGCATTTGTTTAGCATTAAAGTCATGTCATTGTGTCTCTTTTAGTCATCAAATCATTCTAAATTAATTCGACCGAATTCTATTTTCGCCCTTCACACATTATTTTCTTACATAACTTGCAATTAATCTGTTGAAGACAACAATGCATTATTTTAGCATTAAAAAGCATATCACTCAGTCTTTCCAATCATTAAATTTTTTGAAGGCACTTCGAACCAATTCTCTTTTTGCATTTAAAACGCGACTTTCGTGCATAACTTGCAATTGATCTATTGATGGCAACTCTGCATTTTTTAGCGTTCAAGCCATATTTTTGCGTCTCTTTTAGTCAGTAAATCATTCTAAATCACTTCGTATGAAATTCGGCATATAAACATGACTTTCGTGCATAACTTGCAGTTGATCTATTATAGGGAACAATGCATTTCTTTAGCCTTAAATTCATGTCACTGAGTCTCTTCTAGTCATTAAATCATTCTAAATTAGTTCGAACGAATTCTATTTTCGCCATTCAAATATTATTTTCTTACATAACTTGTAATTAATCTATTGAAGACAACAATGCATTATTTTAGCATTAAAAAGCATATCATTCAGTCTTTTCAATCATTAAATTGTTGGAAGGCACTTCGAACCAATTCTTTTTTTGCATTTAGAACGCCATCTTCATGCATAATTTGCAATTGATCTATTGATGGCAACTATGCATTTTTTTTGCTTTAAAGTCATATTTTTCCGTCTTTTTTAGTCAGTAAATCATTCCAAATCACTTCGTATGATATTCGGCATTTAAACATGACTTTCGTGCATAACTTGCAGTTGATCTATTATAGGCAACAATGCATTTGTTTAGCCTTAAAGTCATGTCACTGAGTCTCTCCTAGTCATTAAATCATTCTAAATTAGTTCGATCGAATTCTATTTACGCCCTTCAAATATTATTTTCTTACATAACTTGTAATTAATCTATTGAAGACAACAATGCATTATTTTAGCATTAAAAAGCATATCACTCAGTCTTTTCAATCATTCAATTGTTTGAAGGCACTTCGAACCAATTCTCTTTTTGCATTTAAAACGCGACTTTAGTGCATAACTTGCAATTGATCTATTGATGGCAACTATGCATTTTTTAGCGTTCGAGTCATATTTTTGCATTTCTTTTACTCAGTAAATCATTCTAAATCACTTCGAACGAAATTCGGCCTTTAAACATGACTTTCGTGCATAACTTGCAGTTGATCTATTATAGGCAACAATGCATTTGTTTAGCCTTAAAGTCATGTTACTGAATCTCTTCTAGTCATTAAATCATTCTAAATTAGTTCGAACGAATTCTATTTTCGCCCTTCAAATATTATTTTCTTACATAACTTGTAATTAATCTATTCAAGACAACAATGCATTATTTTAGCACTAAAAAGCATATCACTCAGTCTTTTCAATCATTAAATTGTTTGAAGGCACTTCGAACCAATTCTCTTTTTGCATTTAAAACGCGACTTTCGTGCATAACTTGCAATTGATCTATTGATGGCAACTATGCCTTTTTTAGCGTTCAACTCATATTTTTGCGGCTCTTATAGTCAGTAAATCATTCTAAATCACTTCGAACGAAATTCGGCCTTTAAACATGACTTTCGTGCGTAACTTGCAGTTGATCTATTGAAGGCAACAATGCATTTGTTTAGCATTAAAGTCATGTCATTGTGTCTCTTTTAGTCATCAAATCATTCTAAATTAATTCGACCGAATTCTATTTTCGCCCTTCAAACATTATTTTCTTACATAACTTGCAATTAATCTATTGAAGACAACAATGCATTATTTTAGCATTAAAAAGCATATCACTCAGTCTTTCCAATCATTAAATTTTTTGAAGGCACTTCGAACCAATTCTCTTTTTGCATTTAAAACGCGACTTTCGTGCATAACTTGCAATTGATCTATTGATGGCAACTCTGCATTTTTTAGCGTTCAAGCCATATTTTTGCGTCTCTTTTAGTCAGTAAATCATTCTAAATCACTTCGTATGAAATTCGGCATATAAACATGACTTTCGTGCATAACTTGCAGTTGATCTATTATAGGGAACAATGCATTTCTTTAGCCTTAAATTCATGTCACTGAGTCTCTTCTAGTCATTAAATCATTCTAAATTAGTTCGAACGAATTCTATTTTCGCCATTCAAATATTATTTTCTTACATAACTTGTAATTAATCTATTGAAGACAACAATGCATTATTTTAGCATTAAAAAGCATATCATTCAGTCTTTTCAATCATTAAATTGTTGGAAGGCACTTCGAACCAATTCTTTTTTTGCATTTAGAACGCCATCTTCATGCATAATTTGCAATTGATCTATTGATGGCAACTATGCATTTTTTTTGCTTTAAAGTCATATTTTTCCGTCTTTTTTAGTCAGTAAATCATTCCAAATCACTTCGTATGATATTCGGCATTTAAACATGACTTTCGTGCATAACTTGCAGTTGATCTATTATAGGGAACAATGCATTTCTTTAGCCTTAAATTCATGTCACAGAGTCTCTTCTAGTCATTAAATCATTCTAAATTAGTTCGAACGAACTCTATTTTCGCCATTCAAATATTATTTTCTTACATAACTTGTAATTAATCTATTGAAGACAACAATGCATTATTTTAGCATTAAAAAGCATATCACTCAGTCTTTTCAATCATTAAATTGTTTGAAGGCACTTCGAACCAATTCTTTTTTTGCATTTAGAACGCCATCTTCATGCATAATTTGCAATTGATCTATTGATGGCAACTATGCCTTTTTTAGCGTTCAAGTCATATTTTTGCGTCTCTTTTAGTCAGTAAATCATTCTAAATCATTTCGAACGAAATTCGGCCTTTAAACATGACTTTCGTACATAACTTGCAGTTGATCTATTGAAGGCAACAATGCATTTGTTTAGCCTTAAAGTCATGTCATTGAATCTCTTTTAGTCTTTAAATCATTCTAAATTAATTCGAAGGAACTATATTTTTGCCCTTCAAACATTATTTTCATAAATAACTTGTAATGAATCTATTGAAGACAACAATGCATTATTTTAGCATTAAAAAGCATATCACTCAGTCTTTTCAATCATTAAATTGTTTGAAGGCACTTCGAACCAATTCTCTTTTTGCATTTAAAACGCGACTTTCGTGCATAACTTGCAATTGATCTATTGATGGAAACTATGCCTTTTTTAGCGTTCAAGTCATATTTTTGCGTCTCTTTTAGTCAGTAAATCATTCTAAATCACTTCGAACGAAATTCGGTTTTTAAACATGACTTTCGTGCGTAACTTGCAGTTGATCTATTGAGGGCAACAATGCATTTGTTTAGCCTTAAAGTCCTATCATTGAGTCTCTTTTAGTCATTAACTCATTCTAAATTAGTTCGAACGAATTCTATTTTCGCCATTCAAATATTATTTTCTTACATAACTTGCAATTAATCTATTGAAGACAACAATGTTTTATTTTAGCATTAAAAAGCATATCACTCAGTCTTTTGAATCATTAAATTGTTTGAAGGCACTTCGAGCCAATTCTCTTTATGCATTTAAAACGCGACTTTCGTGCATAACTTGCAATTGATCTATTGATGGCAACTCTGCATTTTTTAGTGTTCAAGCCATATTTTTGCGTCTCTTTTAGTCAGTAAATCATTCTAAATCGCTTCCTATCAAATTCGGCATTTAAACATGACTTTCGTGCATAACTTGCAGTTGATCTATTATAGGGAACAATGCATTTCTTTAGCCTTAAATTCATGTCACTGAGTCTCTTCTAGTCATTAAATCATTCTAAATTAGTTCGAACGAATTCTATTTTCGCCCTTCAAATATTATTTTCTTACATAACTTGTAATTAATCTATTGAAGACAACAATGCATTATTTTAGCATTAAAAAGCATATCACTCAGTCTTTTCAATCATTAAATTGTTTGAAGGCACTTCGAGCCAATTCTCTTTTTGCATTTAAAACGTGACTTTCGTGCATAACTTGCAATTGATCTATTGATGGCAACTCTGCATTTTTTAGTGTTCAAGCCATATTTTTGCGTCTCTTTTAGTCAGTAAATCATTCTAAATCACTTCGTATGAAATTCGGCATTTAAACATGACTTTCGTGCATAACTTGCAGTTGATCTATTATAGGAAACAATGCATTTCTTTTGCCTTAAATTCATGTCACTGAGTCTCTTGTAGTCATTAAATCATTCTAAATTAGTTCGAACGAATTCTATTTTCGCCATTCAAATATTATTTTCTTACATAACTTGTAATTAATCTATTGAAGACAACAATGCATTATTTTAGCATTAAAAAGCATATCACTCAGTCTTTTCAATCATAAAATTGTTTGAAGGCACTTCGAACCAATTCTCTTTTTGCATTTAAAACGCAACTTTCGTGCATAACTTGCAATTGATCTATTGATGGCAACTATGCCATTTTTAGCGTTCAAGTCATATTTTTGCGTCTCTTTTAGTCAGTAAATCATTCTAAATCACTTCGTATGAAATTCGGCATTTAAACATGACTTTCGTGCATAACTTGCAGTTGATCTATTATAGGCAACAATGCATCTGTTTAGCCTTAAAGTCATGTCACTGAGTCTCTTGTAGTCATTACATCATTCTAAATTAGTTCGAACGAATTCTATTTTCGCCCTTCAAATATTATTTTCTTACATAACTTGTAATTAATCTATTGAAGACGACAATGCATTATTTTAGCATTAAAAAGCATATCACTCAGTCTTTTCAATCATTAAATTGTTTGAAGGCACTTCGAACCAATTCTCTTTTTGCATTTAAAACGCGAGTTTCGTGCATAACTTGCAATTGATCTATTGATGGCAACTATGCCTTTTTTAGCGTTCAAGTCATATTTTTGCGTCTCTTTTAGTCAGTAAATCATTCTAAATCATTTCGAACGAAATTCGGCCTTTAAACATGACTTTCGTACATAACTTGCAGTTGATCTATTGAAGGCAACAATGCATTTGTTTAGCCTTAAAGTCATGTCGTTGAATCTCTTTTAGTCTTTAAATCATTCTAAATTAATTCGAAGGAACTCTATTTTTGCCCTTCAAACATTATTTTCATAAATAACTTGTAATGAATCTATTGAAGACAACAATGCATTATTTTAGCATTAAAAAGCATATCACTCAGTCTTTTCAATCATTAAATTGTTTGAAGGCACTTCGAACCAATTCTCTTTTTGCATTTAAAACGCGACTTTCGTGCATAACTTGCAATTGATCTATTGATGGAAACTATGACTTTTTTAGCGTTCAAGTCATATTTTTGCGTCTCTTTTAGTCAGTAAATCATTCTAAATCACTTCGAACGAAATTCGGTTTTTAAACATGACTTTCGTGCGTAACTTGCAGTTGATCTATTGAAGGCAACAATGCATTTGTTTAGCCTTAAAGTCCTATCATTGAGTCTCTTTTAGTCATTAAATCATTCTAAATTAGTTCGAACGAATTCTATTTTCGCCATTCAAATATTAATTTCTTACATAACTTGCAATTAATCTATTGAAGACAACAATGCTTTATTTTAGCATTAAAAAGCATATCACTCAGTCTTTTGAATCATTAAATTGTTTGAAGGCACTTCGAGCCAATTCTCTTTATGCATTTAAAACGCGACTTTCGTGCATAACTTGCAATTGATCTATTGATGGCAACTCTGCATTTTTTAGTGTTCAAGCCATATTTTTGCGTCTCTTTTAGTCAGTAAATCATTCTAAATCGCTTCCTATCAAATTCGGCATTTAAACATGACTTTCGTGCATAACTTGCAGTTGATCTATTATAGGGAACAATGCATTTCTTTAGCCTTAAAGTCATGTCACTGAGTCTCTTCTAGTCATTAAATCATTCTAAATTAGTTCGAACGAATTCTATTTTCGCCCTTCAAATATTATTTTCTTACATAACTTGTAATTAATCTATTGAAGACAACAATGCATTATTTTAGCATTAAAAAGCATATCACTCAGTCTTTTCAATCATTAAATTGTTTGAAGGCACTTCGAACCAATTCTCTTTTTGCATTTAAAACGCGAGTTTCGTGCATAACTTGCAATTGATCTATTGATGGCAACTATGCCTTTTTTAGCGTTCAAGTCATATTTTTGCGTCTCTTTTAGTCAGTAAATCATTCTAAATCATTTCGAACGAAATTCGGCCTTTAAACATGACTTTCGTACATAACTTGCAGTTGATCTATTGAAGGCAACAATGCATTTGTTTAGCCTTAAAGTCATGTCATTGAATCTCTTTTAGTCTTTAAATCATTCTAAATTAATTCGAAGGAACTCTATTTTTGCCCTTCAAACATTATTTTCATAAATAACTTGTAATGAATCTATTGAAGACAACAATGCATTATTTTAGCATTAAAAAGCATATCACTCAGTCTTTTCAATCATTAAATTGTTTGAAGGCACTTCGAACCAATTCTCTTTTTGCATTTAAAACGCGACTTTCGTGCATAACTTGCAATTGATCTATTGATGGAAACTATGACTTTTTTAGCGTTCAAGTCATATTTTTGCGTCTCTTTTAGTCAGTAAATCATTCTAAATCACTTCGAACGAAATTCGGTTTTTAAACATGACTTTCGTGCGTAACTTGCAGTTGATCTATTGAAGGCAACAATGCATTTGTTTAGCCTTAAAGTCCTATCATTGAGTCTCTTTTAGTCATTAAATCATTCTAAATTAGTTCGAACGAATTCTATTTTCGCCATTCAAATATTATTTTCTTACATAACTTGCAATTAATCTATTGAAGACAACAATGCTTTATTTTAGCATTAAAAAGCATATCACTCAGTCTTTTGAATCATTAAATTGTTTGAAGGCACTTCGAGCCAATTCTCTTTATGCATTTAAAACGCGACTTTCGTGCATAACTTGCAATTGATCTATTGATGGCAACTCTGCATTTTTTAGTGTTCAAGCCATATTTCTGCGTCTCTTTTAGTCAGTAAATCATTCTAAATCGCTTCCTATCAAATTCGGCATTTAAACATGACTTTCGTGCATAACTTGCAGTTGATCTATTATAGGGAACAATGCATTTCTTTAGCCTTAAAGTCATGTCACTGAGTCTCTTCTAGTCATTAAATCATTCTAAATTAGTTCGAACGAATTCTATTTTCGCCCTTCAAATATTATTTTCTTACATAACTTGTAATTAATCTATTCAAGACAACAATGCATTATTTTAGCATTAAAAAGCATATCACTCAGTCTTTTCAATCATTAAATTGTTTGAAGGCACTTCGAGCCAATTGTCTTTTTGCATTTAAAACGCGACTTTCGTGCATAACTTGCAATTGATCTATTGATTGCAACTTTGCATTTTTTAGTGTTCAAGCCATATTTTTGCGTCTCTTTTAGTCAGTAAATCATTCTAAATCACTTCCTATGAAATTCGGCATTTAAACATGACTTTCGTGCATAACTTGCAGTTGATCTATTGTAGGGAACAATGCATATGTTTAGCCTTAAATTCATGTCACTGAGTCTCTTCTAGTCATTAAATCATTCTAAATTAGTTCGAACGAATTCTATTTTCGCCATTCAAATATTATTTTCTTACATAACTTGTAATTAATCTATTGAAGACAACAACGCATTATTTTAGCATTAAAAAGCATATCACTCAGTCTTTTCAATCATTAAATTGTTCGAAGGCACTTCGAACCAATTCTTTTTTTGCATTTAGAACGCCATCTTCATGCATAATTTGCAATTGATCTATTGATGCCAACTATGCATTTTTTTAGCTTTAAAGTCATATTTTTGCGTCTTTTTTAGTCAGTAAATCATTCTAAATCACTTCGTATGAAATTCGGCATTTAAACATGACTTTCGTGCATAACTTGCAGTTGATCTATTATAGGCAACAATGCATCTGTTTAGCCTTAAAGTCATGTCACTGAGTCTCTTGTAGTCATTAAATCATTCTAAATTAGTTCGAACGAATTCTATTTTCGCCCTTCAAATATTATTTTCTTACATAACTTGTAATTAATCTATTGAAGACAACAATGCATAATTTTAGCATTAAAAAGCATATCACTCAGTCTTTTCAATCATTAAATTGTTTGAAGGCACTTCGAACCAATTCTCTTTTTGCATTTAAAACGCAACTTTCGTGCATAACTTGCAATTGATCTATTGATGGCAACTATGCCATTTTTAGCGTTCAAGTCATATTTTTGCGTCTCTTTTAGTCAGTAAATCATTCTAAATCACTTCGTATGAAATTCGGCATTTAAACATGACTTTCGTGCATAACTTGCAGTTGATCTATTATAGGCAACAATGCATCTGTTTAGCCTTAAAGTCATGTCACTGAGTCTCTTGTAGTCATTACATCATTCTAAATTAGTTCGAACGAATTCTATTTTCGCCCTTCAAATATTATTTTCTTACATAACTTGTAATTAATCTATTGAAGACAACAATGCATTATTTTAGCATTAAAAAGCATATCACTCAGTCTTTTCAATCATTAAATTGTTTGAAGGCACTTCGAACCAATTCTCTTTTTGCATTTAAAACGCGAGTTTCGTGCATAACTTGCAATTGATCTATTGATGGCAACTATGCCTTTTTTAGCGTTCAAGTCATATTTTTGCGTCTCTTTTAGTCAGTAAATCATTCTAAATCATTTCGAACGAAATTCGGCCTTTAAACATGACTTTCGTACATAACTTGCAGTTGATCTATTGAAGGCAACAATGCATTTGTTTAGCCTTAAAGTCATGTCATTGAGTCTCTTTTAGTCATTAAATCATTCTAAATTAATTCGACCGAATTCTATTTTCGCCCTTCAAACATTATATTCTTACATAACTTGAATTAATCTATTGAAGACAACAATGCATTATTTTAGCATTAAAAAGCATATCACTCAGTCTTTTCAATCATTAAATTGTTTGAAGGCACTTCGAACCAATTCTCTTTTTGCATTTAAAACGCAACTTTCGTGCATAACTTGCAATTGATCTATTGATGGCAACTATGCCTTTTTTAGCGTTCAAGTCATATTTTTGCGTCTCTTTTAGTCAGTAAATCATTCTAAATCACTTCGAACGAAATTCGGTTTTTAAACATGACTTTCGTGCGTAACTTGCAGTAGATCTATTGAAGGCAACAATGCATTTGTTTAGCCTTAAAGTCATGTCATTGAGTCTCTGTTAGTCATTAAATCATTCTAAATTAATTCGACCGAATTCTATTTTCGCCCTTCAAACATTATTTTCTTACATAACTTGTAATTAATCTATTGAAGACAACAATGCATTATTTTAGCATTAAAAAGCATATCACTCAGTCTTTTCAATCATTAAATTGTTCGAAGGCACTTCGAGCCAATTCTCTTTTTGCATTTAAAACGCGACTTTCGTGCATAACTTGCAATTGATATATTGATGGAAACTATGCCTTTTTTAGCGTTCAAGTCATATTTGGGCGTCTCTTTTAGTCAGTAAATCATTCTAAATCACTTCGAACGAAATTCGGCCTTTAAACATGACTTTCGTGCGTAACTTGCAGTTGATCTATTGAAGGCAACAATGCATTTGTTTAGCCTTAAAGTCATGTCATTGAGTCTCTTTTAGTCATTAAATCATTTTAAATTAATTCGACCGAATTCTATTTTCGCCCTTCAAACATTATTTTCTTACATAACTTGCAATTAATCTATTGAAGACAACAATGCATTATTTTAGCATTAAAAAGCATATCACTCAATCTTTTCAATCATTAAATTGTTTGAAGGCACTTCGAACCAATTCTCTTTTTGCATTTAAAACGCGACTTTCGTAAATAACTTGCAATTGATCTATTGATGGCAACTCTGCATTTTTTAGTGTTCAAGCCATATATTTGCGTCTCTTTTAGTCAGTAAATCATTCTAAATCACTTCGTATGAAATTCGGCATTTAAACATGACTTTCGTGCATAACTTGCAGTTGATCTATTATAGGGAACAATGCATTTCTTTAGCCTTAAATTCATGTCATTGAGTCTCTTCTAGTCATTAAATCATTCTAAATTAGTTCAAACGAAGTCTATTTTCGCCATTCAAATATTATTTTCTTACATAACTTGTAATTAATCTATTGAAGACAACAATGCATTATTTTAGCATTAAAAAGCATATCACTCAGTCTTTTCAATCATTAAATTGTTTGAAGCCACTTCGAACCAATTCTCTTTTTGCATTTAAAACGCGACTTTCATGCTTAACTTGCAATTGATCTATTGATGTGAACTCTGCATTTTTTACCGTTCAAGCCATATTTTTGCGTCTCTTTTAGTCAGTAAATCATTCTAAATCACTTCGTATGAAATTCGGCATTTAAACATGACTTTCGTGCATAACTTGCAGTTGATCTATTGTAGGGAACAATGCATATGTTTAGCCTTAAATTCATGTCACTGAGTCTCTTCTAGTCATTAAATCATTCTAAATTAGTTCGAACGAATTCTATTTTCGCCCTTCAAATATTATTTTCTTACATAACTTGTAATTAGTCTATTGAAGACAACAATGCATTATTTTAGCATTAAAAAGCATATCACTCAGTCTTTTCAATCATTAAATTGTTCGAAGGCACTTCGAGCCAATTCTCTTTTTGCATTTAAAACGCGACTTTCGTGCATAACTTGCAATTGATCTATTGATGGAAACTATGCCTTTTTTAGCGTTCAAGTCATATTTGGGCGTCTCTTTTAGTCAGTAAATCATTCTAAATCACTTCGTATGAAATTCGGCCTTTAAACATGACTTTCGTGCGTAACTTGCAGTTGATCTATTGAAGGCAACAATGCATTTGTTTAGCCTTAAAGTCATGTCATTGAGTCTCTTTTAGTCATTAAATCATTTTAAATTAATTCGACCGAATTCTATTTTCGCCCTTCAAATATTATTTTCTTACATAACTTGCAATTAATCTATTGAAGACAACAATGCATTATTTTAGCATTAAAAAGCATATCACTCAATCTTTTCAATCATTAAATTGTTTGAAGGCACTTCGAACCAATTCTCTTTTTGCATTTAAAACGCGACTTTCGTAAATAACTTGCAATTGATCTATTGATGGCAACTCTGCATTTTTTAGTGTTCAAGCCATATATTTGCGTCTCTTTTAGTCAGTAAATCATTCTAAATCACTTCGTATGAAATTCGGCATTTAAACATGACTTTCGTGCATAACTTGCAGTTGATCTATTATAGGGAACAATGCATTTCTTTAGCCTTAAATTCAAGTCATTGAGTCTCTTCTAGTCATTAAATCATTCTAAATTAGTTCAAACGAAGTCTATTTTCGCCATTCAAATATTATTTTCTTACATAACTTGTAATTAATCTATTGAAGACAACAATGCATTATTTTAGCATTAAAAAGCATATCACTCAGTCTTTTCAATCATTAAATTGTTTGAAGCCACTTCGAACCAATTCTCTTTTTGCATTTAAAACGCGACTTTCATGCATAACTTGCAATTGATCTATTGATGTGAACTCTGCATTTTTTACCGTTCAAGCCATATTTTTGCGTCTCTTTTAGTCAGTAAATCATTCTAAATCACTTCGTATGAAATTCGGCATTTAAACATGACTTTCGTGCATAACTTGCAGTTGATCTATTGTAGGGAACAATGCATATGTTTAGCCTTAAATTCATGTCACTGAGTCTCTTCTAGTCATTAAATCATTCTAAATTAGTTCGAACGAATTCTATTTTCGCCCTTCAAATATTATTTTCTTACATAACTTGTAATTAGTCTATTGAAGACAACAATGCATTATTTTAGCATTAAAAAGCATATCACTCAGTCTTTTCAATCATTAAATTGTTTGAAGGCACTTCGAACCAATTCTCTTTTTGCATATAGAACGCCATCTTCATGCATAATTTGCAATTGATCTATTGATGGCAACTATGCATTTTTTTAGCTTTAAAGTCATATTTTTGCGTCTTTTTTAGTCAGTAAATCATTCTAAATCACTTCGTATGAAATTCGGCATTTAAACATGACTTTCGTGCATAGCTTGCAGTTGATCTATTATAGGCAACAATGCATTTATTTAGCCTTAAAGTCATGTCACTGAGTCTCTTCTAGTCATTAAATCATTCTAAATTAGTTCGAAAAAATTCTATTTTCGCCCTTCAAATATTATTTTCTTACATAACTTGTAATTAATCTATTGAAGACAACAATGCATTATTTTAGTATTAAAAAGCATATCACTCAGTCTTTTCAATCATTAAATTGTTTGAAGGCACTTCGAACCAATTCTCTTTTTGCATTTAAAACGCGACTTTCGTGCATAACTTGCAATTGATCTATTGATGGCAACTATGCCTTTTTTAGCGTTAAAGTCATATTTTTGCGTCTCTTTTAGTCAGTAAATCATTCTAAAGCATTTCGAACGAAATTCGGCCTTTAAACATGACTTTCGTGCGTAACTTGCAGTTGATCTATTGAAGGCAACAATGCATTTGTTTAGCCTTAAAGTCATGTCATTGAATCTCTTTTAGTCTTTAAATCATTCGAAATTAATTTGAACGAATTCTATTTTTGCTCTTCAAACATTATTTTCTTACATAACTTGTAATTAATCTATTGAAGTCAACAATGCATTATTTTAGCATTAAAAATCATATCACTCAGTCTTTTCAATCATTAAATTGTTTGAAGGCACTTCGAACCAATTCTCTTTTTGCATTTAAAACGCGACTTTCGTGCATAACTCGCAATTGATCTATTGATGGCAACTATGCCTTCTTTAGCGTTCAAGTCATATTTTTGCGTCTCTTATAGTCAGTAAATCATTCTAAATCACTTCGAACGAAATTCGGCCTTGAAACATGACTTTCGTGCGTAACTTGCAGTTGATCTATTATAGGCAACAATGCATTTGTTTAGCCTTAAAGTCATGTCATTGAATCTCTTTTAGTCTTTAAATCATTCTAAATTAATTTGAACGAATTCTATTTTTGCCCTTCAAACATTATTTTCTTACATAACTTGTAATTAATCTATTGAAGACAACAATGCATTATTTTAGCATTAAAAAGCATATCACTCAGTCTTTTCAATCATTAAATTGTTTGAAGCCACTTCGAACTAATTCTCTTTTTGCATTTAAAACGCGACTTTTGTGCATAACTTGCAATTGATCTATTGATGGCAACTATGCCTTTTTTAGCGTTCAAGTCATATTTTTGCGTCTCTTTTAGTCAGTAAATCATTCTAAATCACTTCGAACGAAATTCGGCCTTTAAACATGACTTTCGTGCGTAACTTGCAGTTGATCTATTGAAGGCAACAATGCATTTGTTCAGCCTTAAAGTCATGTCATTGAATCTCTTTTAGTCTTTAAATCATTCTAAATTAATTCGAACGAATTCTATTTTTGCCCTTCAAACATTATTTTCTTACATAACTTGTAATTAATCTATTGAAGACAACAATGCATTATTTTAGCATTAAAAAGCATATCACTCAGTCTTTTCAATCATAAAATTGTTTGAAGGCACTTCGAGCCAATTCTCTTTTTGCATTTACAACGCGACTTTCGTGCATAACTTGCAATTGATCTATTGATGGCAACTATGCCTTTTTTAGCGTTGAAGTCATATTTTTGCGTCTCTTTTAGTTAGTAAATCATTCTAAATCACTTCGAACGAAATTCGGTTTTTAAACATGACTTTCGTGCGTAACTTGCAGTTGATCTATTATAGGGAACAATGCATTTCTTTAGCCTTAAATTCATGTCACTGAGTCTCTTTTAGTCATTAAATCATTCTAAATTAGTTCGAACGAATTCTATTTTCGCCATTCAAATATTATTTTCTTACATAACTTGTAATTAATCTATTGAAGACAACAATGCATTATTTTAGCATTAAAAAGCATATCACTCAGTCTTTTCAATCATTAAATTGTTTGAAGGCACTTCGAACCAATTCTCTTTTTGCATTTAAAACGCGACTTTCGTGCATAACTTGCAATTGATCTACTGATGGCAACTATGCCTTTTTTAGCTTTAAAGTCATATTTTTGCGTATTTTTTAGTCAGTAAATCATTCTAAATCATTTCGAACGAAATTCGGCCTTTAAACATGACTTTCGTGCGTAACTTGCAGTTGATCTATTGAAGGCAACAATGCATTTGTTTAGCCTTAAAGTCATGTCATTGAATCTCTTTTAGTCTTTAAATCATTCTAAATTAATTCGAACGAATTCTATTTTTGCCCTTCAAACATTATTTTCTTACATAACTTGTAATTAATCTATTAAAGACAACAATGCATTATTTTAGCATTAAAAAGCATATCACTCAGTCTTTTCAATCATTAAATTGTTTGAAGGCACTTCGAACCAATTCTCTTTTTGCATTTAAAACGTGACTTTCGTGCATAACTTGCAATTGATCTATTGATGGCAACTCTGCATTTTTTAGCGTTCAAGTCATATTTTTGCGTCTCTTTTAGTCAGTAAATCATTCTAAATCACTTCGTATGAAATTCGGCATTTAAACATGACTTTCGTGCATAACTTGCAGTTGATCTATTATAGGCAACAATGCATTTGTTTAGCCTTAAAGTCATGTCACTCAGTCTCTTCTAGTCATTAAATCATTCTAAATTAGTTCGAACGAATTCTATTTTCGCCCTTCAAATATTATTTTCTTACATAACTTGTAATTAATCTATTGAAGACAACAATGCATTATTTTAGCATTAAAAAGCATATCACTCAGTCTTTTCAATCATTAAATTGTTTGAAGGCACTTCGAACCAATTCTATTTTTGCATTTAAAACGCAACTTTTGTGCACAACTTGCAATTGATCTATTGATGGCAACTCTGCATTTTTTAGAGTTCAAGTCATATTTTTGCGTCTCATTTAGTCAGTAAATCATTCTAAATCACTTCGAACGAAATTCGGCCTTTAAACATGACTTTCGTGCGTAACTTGCAGTTGATCTATTGAAGGCAGCAATGCATTTGTTTAGCCTTAAAGTCATGTCATTGAGTCTCTTTTAGTCATTAAATCATTCTAAATTAATTCGACCGAATTCCATTTTTGCCCTTCAAACATTATTTTCTTACATAACTTGAATTAATCTATTGAAGACAACAATGCATTATTTTAGCATTAAAAAGCATATCACTCAGTCTTTTCAATCATTAAATTGTTTGAAGGCACTTCGAACCAATTCTCTTTTTGCATTTAAAACGCGACTTTCGTGCATAACTTGCAATTGATCTATTGATGGCAACTATGCCTTTTTTAGCTTTAAAGTCATATTTTTGCGTCTTTTTTAGTCAGTAAATCATTCTAAATCATTTCGAACGAAATTCGGCCTTTAAACATGACTTTCGTGCGTAACTTGCAGTTGATCTATTGAAGGCAACAATGCATTTGTTTAGCCTTAAAGTCATGTCATTGAATCTCTTTTAGTCTTTAAATCATTCTAAATTAATTTGAACGAATTCTATTTTTGCCCTTCAAACATTATTTTCTTACATAACTTGTAATTAATCTATTGAAGACAACAATGCAATATTTTAGCATTAAAAAGCATATCACTCAGTCTTTTCAATCATTAAATTGTTTGAAGGCACTTCGAACCAATTCTCTTTTTGCATTTAAAACGCGACTTTCGTGCATAACTCGCAATTGATCTATTGATGGCAACTATGCCTTCTTTAGCGTTCAAGTCATATTTTTGCGTCTCTTATAGTCAGTAAATCATTCTAAATCACTTCGAACGAAATTCGGCCTTGAAACATGACTTTCGTGCGTAACTTGCAGTTGATCTATTGAAGGCAACAATGCATTTGTTTAGCCTTAAAGTCATGTCATTGAATCTCTTTTAGTCTTTAAATCATTCTAAATTAATTTGAACAAATTCTATTTTTGCCCTTCAAACATTATTTTCTTACATAACTTGTAATTAATCTATTGAAGACAACAATGCATTATTTTAGCATTAAAAAGCATATCACTCAGTCTTTTCAATCATTAAATTGTTTGAAGGCACTTCGAACCAATTCTCTTTTTGCATTTAAAACGCAACTTTTGTGCACAACTTGCAATTGATCTATTGATGGCAACTCTGCATTTTTTAGCGTTCAAGCCATATTTTTGCGTCTCTTTTAGTCAGTAAATCATTCTAAATCACTTCGTATGAAATTCGGCATTTAAACATGACTTTCGTGCATAACTTGCAGTTGATCTATTATAGGCAACAATGCATTTGTTTAGCCTTAAAGTCATGTCACTGAGTCTCTTCTAGTCATTAAATCATTCTAAATTAGTTCGAACGAATTCTATTTTCGCCCTTCAAATATTATTTTCTTACATAACTTGTAATTAATCTATTGAAGACAACAATGCATTATTTTAGCATTAAAAAGCATATCACTCAGTCTTTTCAATCATTAAATTGTTTGAAGGCACTTCGAACCAATTCTATTTTTGCATTTAAAACGCGACTTTCGTGCATAACTTGCAATTGATCTATTGATGGCAACTATGCCTTTTTTAGCGTTCAAGTCATATTTTTGCGTCTCTTTTAGTCAGTAAATCATTCTAAATCACTTCGAACGAAATTCGGCCTTGAAACATGACTTTCGTGCCTAACTTGCAGTTGATCTATTAAAGGCAACAATGCATTTGTTTAGCCTTAAAGTCATGTCATTGAGTCTCTTTTAGTCATTAAATCATTCTAAATTAATTCGACCGAATTCTATTTTCGCCCTTCAAACATTATTTTCTTACATAACTTGCAATTAATCTATTGAAGACAACAATGCATTATTTTAGCATTAAAAAGCATATCACTCAGTCTTTTCAATCATAAAATTGTTTGAAGGCACTTCGAGCCAATTCTCTTTTTGCATTTACAACGCGACTTTCGTGCATAACTTGCAATTGATCTATTGATGGCAACTATGCCTTTTTTAGCGTTCAAGTCATATTTTTGCGTCTCTTTTAGTCAGTAAATCATTCTAAATCACTTCGAACGAAATTCGGCCTTTAAACATGACTTTCGTGCGTAACTTGCAGTTGATCTATTGAAGGCAACAATGCATTTGTTTAGCCTTAAAGTCATGTCATTGAGTCTCTTTTAGTCATTAAATCATTCTAAATTAATTCGACCGAATTCTATTTTCGCCCTTCAAACATTATTTTCTTACATAACTTGCAATTAATCTATTGAAGACAACAATGCATTAATTTAGCATTAAAAAGCATATCACTCAGTCTTTTCAATCATTAAATTGTTTGAAGGCACTTCGAACCGATTCTCTTTTTGCATTTAAAACGCGACTTTCGTGCATAACTTGCAGTTGATCTATTGATGACAACTATGCCTTTTTTAGCGTTCAAGTCATATTTTTGCGTCTCTTTTAGTCAGTAAATCATTCTAAATCACTTCGAACGAAATTCGGCCTTTAAACATGACTTTCGTGCGTAACTTGCAGTTGATCTATTATACCGAACAATGCATTTCTTTAGCCTTAAAGTCATGTCATTGAGTCTCTTTTAGACTTTAAATCATTCTAAATTAATTCGAACGAATTCTATTTTTGCCCTTCAAACATTATTTTCTTACATAACTTGTAATTAATCTACTGAAGACAACAATGCATTATTTTAGCATTAAAAAGCATATCAGTCAGTCTTTTCAATCATTAAATTGTTTGAAGGCACTTCGAACCAATTCTATTTTTGCATTTAAAATGCGACTTTCGTGCATAACTTGCAATTGATCTATTGATGCCAACTATGCCTTTTTTAGCGTTCAAGTCATATTTTTGCGTCTCTTTTAGTCAGTAAATCATTCTAAATCACTTCGAATGAAATTCGGCCTTTAAACATGACTTTCGTGCGTAACTTGCAGTTGATCTATTGAAGGCAACAATGCATTTGTTTAGCCTTAAAGTCATGTCATTGAGTCTCTTTTAGTCATTAAATCATTCTAAATTAGTTCGAACGAATTCTATTTTTGCCCTTCAAATATTATTTTCTTACATAACTTGTGATTAATCTATTGAAGACAACAATGCATTATTTTAGCATTAAAAAGCATATCACTCAGTCTTTTCAATCATTAAATTTTTGAAGGCAGTTCGAAGCAATTCTCTTTTTGCATTTAAAACGTGACTTTCGTGCATAACTTGCAATTGATCTATTGATGGCAACTATGCCTTCTTTAGCGTTCAAGTCATATTTTTGCGGCTCTTATAGTCAGTGAATCATTCTAAATCACTTCGAACGAAATTCGGCCTTGAAACATGACTTTCGTGCGTAACTTGCAGTTGATCTATTGAAGGCAACAATGCATTTGTTTAGCGTTCAAGTCATGTCATTGAGTCTCTTTTAGTCATTAAATCACTCTAAATTAATTCGACCGAATTCAATTTTCGCCCTTCAAATATTATTTTCTTACATAACTTGCAATTAATCTATTGAAGACAACAATGCATTATTTTAGCATTAAAAAGCATATCACTCAGTCTTTTCAATCATTAAATTTTTGAAGGCACTTCGAAGCAATTCTCTTTTTGCATTTAAAACGTGACTTTCGTGCATCACTTGCAATTGATCTATTGATGGCAACTATGCCTTCTTTAGCGTTCAAGTCATATTTTTGCGGCTCTTATAGTCAGTAAATCATTCTAAATCACTTCGAACGAAATTCGGCCTTGAAACATGACTTTCGTGCGTAACTTGCAGTTGATCTATTGAAGGCAACAATGCCTTTGTTTAGCCTTAAAGTCATGTCATTGAGTCTCTTTTAGTCATTAAATCATTCTAAATTAATTCGACCGAATTCAATTTTCGCCCTTCAAATATTATTTTCTTTACATAACTTGCAATTAATCTATTGAAGACAACAATGCATTATTTTAGCATTAAAAAGCATATCACTCAGTCTTTTCAATCATTAAATTTTTGAAGGCACTTCGAAGCAATTCTCTTTTTGCTTTTAAAACGTGACTTTCGTGCATCACTTGCAATTGATCTATTGATGGCAACTATGCCTTCTTTAGCGTTCAAGTCATATTTTTGCGGCTCTTATAGTCAGTAAATCATTCTAAATCACTTCGAACGAAATTCGGCCTTGAAACATGACTTTCGTGCGTAACTTGCAGTTGATCTATTGAAGGCAACAATGCATTTGTTTAGCCTTCAAGCCATGTCATTGAGTCTCTTTTAGTCATTAAATCATTCTAAATTAATTGGAACGAATTCTATTTTTGCCCTTCAAACATTATTTTCTTACATAACTTGCAATTAATCTATTGAAGACAACAATGCATTATTTTAGCATTAAAAAGCATATCACTCAGTCTTTTCAATCATTAAATTGTTTGAAGGCACTTCGAACCAATTCTCTTTTTGCATTTAAAACGCGACTTTCGTAAATAACTTGCAATTGATCTATTGATGGCAACTCTGCATTTTTTAGTGTTCAAGCCATATATTTGCGTCTCTTTTAGTCAGTAAATCATTCTAAATCACTTCGTATGAAATTCGGCATTTAAACATGACTTTCGTGCATAACTTGCAGTTGATCTATTATAGGGAACAATGCATTTCTTTAGCCTTAAATTCATGTCATTGAGTCTCTTCTAGTCATTAAATCATTCTAAATTAATTCGACCGAATTCAATTTTCGCCCTTCAAATATTATTTTCTTACATAACTTGCAATTAATCTATTGAAGACAACAATGCATTATTTTAGCATTAAAAAGCATATCACTCAGTCTTTTCAATCATTAAATTTTTGAAGGCACTTCGAACCAATTCTATTTTTGCATTTAAAACGCGACTTTCGTGCATAACTTGCAATTGATCTATTGATGGCAACTATGCCTTTTTTAGCGTTCAAGTCATATTTTTGCGTCACTTTTAGTCAGTAAATCATTCTAAATTACTTCGAACGAAATTCGGCCTTTAAAAGTGACTTTCGTGCGTAACTTGCAGTTGATCTATTGAAGGCAACAATGCATTTGTTTAGCCTTAAAGTCATGTCATTGAGTCTCTTTTAGTCATTAAATCATTCTAAATTAATTCGACCGAATTCTATTTTCGCCCTTCAAACATTATTTTCTTACATAACTTGCAATTAATCTATTGAAGACAACAATGCATTATTTTAGCATTAAAAAGCATATCACTCAGTCTTTTCAATAATTAAATCGTTTGAAGGCACTTCGAACCAATTCTCTTTTTGCATTTAAAACGCGACTTTCGTGCATAACTTTCAATTGATCTATTGATGGCAACTATGCCTTTTTTAGCGTTCAAGTCATATTTTTGCGTCACTTTTAGTCAGTAAATCATTCTAAATTACTTCGAACGAAATTCGGCCTTTAAACATGACTTTCGTGCGTAACTTGCAGTTGATCTATTGAAGGCAACAATGCATTTGTTTAGCCTTAAAGTCATGTCATTGAGTCTCTTTTAGTCATTAAATCATTCTAAATTAATTCGACCGAATTCTATTTTTGCCCTTCATACATTATTTTCTTTCATAACTTGTAATTAATCTACTGAAGACAACAATGCATTATTTTAGCATTAAAAAGCATATCACTCAGTCTTTTCAATCATTAAATTGTTTGAAGGCACTTCGAACCAATTCTATTTTTGCATTTAAAACGCGACTTTCGTGCATAACTTGCAATTGATCTATTGATGGCAACTATGCCTTTTTTAGCGTTCAAGTCATATTTTTGCGTCTCTTTTAGTCAGTAAATCATTCTAAATCACTTCGAATGAAATTCGGCCTTTAAACATGACTTTCGTGCGTAACTTGCAGTTCATCTATTGAAGGCAACAATGCATTTGTTTAGCCTTAAAGTCATGTCAGTGAGTCTCTTTTAGTCATTAAATCATTCTAAATTAATTAGACCGAATTCTATTTTCGCCCTTCAAACATTATTTTCTTACATAACTTTTAATTAATCTATTGAAGACAACAATGCATTATTTTAGCATTAAAAAGCATATCACTCAGTCTTTTCAGTCATTAAATTGTTTGAAGGCACTTCGAACCAATTCTCTTTTTGCATTTAAAACGCGACTTTCGTGCATAACTTGCAATTGATCTATTGATGGCAACTATGCCTTTTTTAGCATTCAAGTCATATTTTTGCGTCTCTTTTAGTCAGTAAACCATTCTAAATCACTTCAAATGAAATTCGGCCTTTGAACATGACTTTCGTGCGTAACTTGCAGTTGATCTATTATACGGAACAATGCATTTCTTTAGCCTTAAAGTCATGTCACTGAGTCTCTTCTAGTCATTAAATCATTCTAAATTAGTTTGAACGAATTCTATTTTCGCCCTTCAAATATTATTTTCTTACATAACTTTTAATTAATCTATTGAAGACAACAATGCATTATTTTAGCATTAAAAAGCATATCACTCAGTCTTTTCAATCATTAAATTGTTTGAAGGCACTTCGAACAAATTCGCTTTTTGCATTTAAAACGCGACTTTCGTGCATAACTTGCAATTGATCTATTGATGGCAACTATGCCTTCTTTAGCGTTCAAGTCATATTTTTGCGTCTCTTGTAGTCAGTAAATCATTCTAAATCACTTCGAACGAAATTCGGCCTTTAAACATGACTTTCGTGCGTAACTTGCAGTTGATCTATTGAAGGCAACAATGCATTTGTTTAGCCTTAAAGTCATGTCATTGAGTCTCTTTTAGTCATTAAATCATTCTAAATTAATTCGACCGATTTCAATTTTCGCCCTTCAAACATTATTTTCTTACATAACTTGCAATTAATCTATTGAAGACAACAATGCATTATTTTAGCATTAAAAAGCATGTCACTCAGTCTTTTCAATCATTAAATTTTTGAAGGCACTTCGAACCAATTCTCTTTTTGCATTTAAAACGCGACTTTCGTGCATAACTTGCAATTGATCTATTCATGGCAACTATACCTTCTTTAGCGTTCAAGTCATATTTTCGCGTCTCTTTTAGTCAGTAAGTCATTCTAAATCACTTCGAACGAAATTCGGCCTTTAAACATGACTTTCGTGCGTAACTTGCAGTTGATCTATTGAAGGCAACAATGCATTTGTTTAGCCTTAAAGTCATGTCATTGAGTCTCTTTTAGTCATTAAATCATTCTAAATTAATTAGACCGAATTCTATTTTCGCCCTTCAAACATTATTTTCTTACATAACTTTTAATTAATCTATTGAAGACAACAATGACTACTTGCCCTAAAAAGATCATTAGCAAGTTATGTACGAAAGTCGGGTTCGAAGTGTGAAAATAGAATTCATTTTAATTGCTTTCAAATGAATTAGTGAATTTCAAACAGACATTGAGATGATGACTTTAAGATTAAACAAATTCATACTCGCCTTCAAAAAATCATAACCAAGCTATGCGCGAAAGTCATGTTTGAAATGCGAAAATAGTATTCGCTCGAATGGGTTCGAAATAATTTAGGTTTTTGAAAAAACTCATTGCCATGAATATAACATAAAACAAATGCATACTTGTCTTAAAAAGATCATTAACAAGTGATTCACAAAAGTTGTGTTTGAAGTGCAAAAATAGAATTCGTCCAATTGGTTTCAAATGAATTCGTGACTTGAAAAGACTAATTGACATGAATCTCAAATGAAACAAATGACTACTTGCCCTAAAAAGATCATTAGCAAGTTATGTAAGAAAGTCGGGTTTGAAGTGCAAAAATAGAAATCATTTTAATTGCTCTCAAATGAATTAGTGACTTTCAAAGAGACATTGAGATGATGACTCTAAGAATAAACAAATTCATACTTGCCTTCATAAAATCATAACCAAGCTATGCGCGAAAGTCATGTTTGAAATGCGAAAATAGTATTCGCTCCAATGGGTTCTAAATAATTTATTTTCTTGAAAAAACTCATTGCCATGAATATAACATAAAACAAATGCATACTTGTCTTAAAAAGATCATTAACAAGTGATTCACAAAAGTAGTGTTTGAAGTGGAAAAATAGAATTCGTTCGAATTGCTTTCAAAAGAATTAGTGAGTTGAAAATACTCATTGACATGAATCTCAAATGAAACAAATGACTACTTGCCCTAAAATGATCATTAGCAAGTTATGTACGAAAGTCGGGTTCGAAGTGCGAAAATATAATTCAATTTAATTGCTTTCAAATGAATTAGTGACTTTCAAAGAGACATTGAAATGATGAATCTAAGAATAAACAAATTCATACTTGCCTTCATAAAATCATAACCAAGCTATGCGCGAAAGTCATGTTTGAAATGCGAAAATAGTATTCGCTCCAATGGGTTCTAAATAATTTAGTTTCTTGAAAAAACTCATTGCCATGAATATAACATAAAACAAATGCATACTTGTCTGAAAAAGATCATTAACAAGTGATTCACAAAAGTAGTGTTTGAAGTGGAAAAATAGAATTCGTTCGAATTGCTTTCAAAAGAATTAGTGAGTCGAAAATACTCATTGACATGAATCTCAAATGAAACAAATGACTACTTGCCCTAAAATGATCATTAGCAAGTTATGTACGAAAGTCGGGTTCGAAGTGCGAAAATATAATTCAATTTAATTGCTTTCAAATGAATTAGTGACTTTCAAAGAGACATTGAGATGATGAATCTAAGAATAAACAAATTCATACTTGCCTTCATAAAATCATAACCAAGCTATGCGCGAAAGTCATGTTTGAAATGCGAAAATAGTATTCGCTCGAATGGGTTCGAAATAATTTAGTTTCTTGAAAAAACTCATTGCCATGAATATAACATAAAACAAATGCATACTTGTCTTAAAAAGATCATTAACAAGTGATTCACAAAAGTTGTGTTTGAAGTGCAAAAATAGAATTCGTCCAATTGGTTTCAAATGAATTCGTGACTTGGAAAGACTAATTGACATGAATCTCAAATGAAACAAATGACTACTTGCCCTAAAATGATCATTAGCAAGTTATGTACGAAAGTCGGGTTCGAAGTGCGGAAATATAATTCAATTTAATTGCTTTCAAATGAATTAGTGACTTTCAAAGAGACATTGAGATGATGACTCTAAGAATAAACAAATTCATGCTTGCCTTCATAAAATCATAACCAAGCTATGCGCGAAAGTCATGTTTGAAATGCGAAAATAGTATTCGCTCCAATGGGTTCTAAATAATTTATTTTCTTGAAAAAACTCATTGCCACGAATATAACATAAAACAAATGCATACTTGTCTTAAAAAGATCATTAACAAGTGATTCACAAAAGTTGTGTTTGAAGTGCAAAAATAGAATTCGTCCAATTGGTTTCAAATGAATTCGTGACTTGAAAAGACTAATTGACATGAATCTCAAATGAAACAAATGACTACTTGCCCTAAAATTATCATTAGCAAGTTATGTATGAAAGTCGGGTTTGAAGTGCGAAAATAGAATTCATTTTAATTGATTCCAAATGAATTAGTGACTTTCAAAGAGACATTGAGATGATGACTCTAAGATTAAACAAATTCATACTTGCCTTCATAAAATCATAACCAAGCTATGCGCGAAAGTCCTGTTTGAAATGCGAAAATAGTATTCGCTCCAATGGTTTCGAAATAATTTAGTTTCTTGAAAAAACTCATTGCCACGAATATAACATAAAACAAATGCATACTTGTCTTAAAAAGATCATTAACAAGTGATTCACAAAAGTAGTGTTTGAAGTGGAAAAATAGAATTTGTTCGAATTGCTTTCAAAAGAATTAGTGAGTTGGAAAAACTCATTGACATGAATCTCAAACGAAACAAATGACTACTTGCCCTAAAATGATAATTAGCAAGTTATGTACGAAAGTCGGGTTCGTAGTACGAAAATAGAATTCATTTTAATTGCTTTCAAATGAATTAGTGACTTTCAAAGAGACATTGAGATGATGACTCTAAGAATAAACAAATTCATACTTGCCTTCATAAAATCATAACCAAGCTATGCGCGAAAGTCATGTTTGAAATGCGAAAATAGTATTCACTCCAATGGGTTCGAAATAATTTAGTTTCTTGAAAAAACTCAATGCCATGAATATAACATAAAACAAATGAATACTTGTCTTAAAAAGATCGTTAACAAGTGATTCACAAAAGTAGTGTTTGAAGTGCAAAAATAGAATTCGTCCAATTGCTTTCAAATGAATTAGTGACTTCAAAAGACTAATTGACATGAATCTCAAATGAAACAAATGACTACTTGCCGTAAAATGATCATTAGCAAGTTATGTACAAAAGTCGGGTTTGATGTGCAAAAATAGAAGTCATTTTAATTGCTTTCAAATGAATTAGTGACTTTCAAAGAGACATTGAGATGATGACTCTAAGATTAAACAAATTCATACTTGCCTTCAAAAAATCGTAACCAAGCTATGCGCGAAAGTCATGTTTGAAATGCGAAAATAGTATTCGCTCTCATGGGTTCCAAATAATTTATTTTCTTGAAAAAACTCATTGCCATGAATGTAACATAAAACAAATGCATACTTGTCTTAAAAAGATCGTTTACAAGTGATTCACAAAAGTAGTGTTTGAAGTGCAAAAATAGAATTCGTTCCAATTGCTTTCAAATAAATTAGTGTCTTGAAAAGACTAATTGACATGAATATGAAATGAAACAAATGACTACTTACCCTAAAATGATAATTAGCAAGTTATGTACGAAAGTCGGGTTCGAAGTGCGAAAATAAAATTCATTTTAATTGCTTTCAAATGAATTAGTGACTTTCAAAGAGACATTGAGATGATGACTCTAAGATTAAACAATTTCATTCTTGCATTCAAAAAATCATATTCAAGCTATGCGCGAAAGTCATGTTTGAAATGCGAAAATAGTATTCGCTCCAATGCCTTCAAAATAATTTATTTTCTTGAAAAAACTCATTGACATGAATATAAGATAAAACAAATCAATCCTTGTCTTAAAAAGATCATTAGCATGTGATGTGCGAATGTGGTGGTGTTTGAAGTGGAAAAATAGAATTCATTTGAATTGTTTTCAAATGAATTAGTGACTTTCAAAGCGACATTGAGATGATGACTCTAAGATTAAACAAATTCATACTTGCCTTCATAAAATCATAACCAAGCTATGCGCGAAAGTCACGTTTGAAATGCGAAAATAGTATTCGCTCCAATGGGTTCTAAATAATTTATTTTCTTGAAAAAACTCATTGCCATGAATATAACATAAAACAAATGCATACTTTTCTTAAAAAGATCATTAACAAGTGATTCACAAAAGTAGTGTTTGAAGTGGAAAAATAGAATTTGTTCGAATTGCTTTCAAATGAATTAGTGAGTTCAAAAGACTCATTGACATGAATCTCAAATGAAACAAATGACTACTTGCCCTAAAAAGATCATTAGCAAGTTATGTACGAAAGTCGGCTTTGAAGTGCAAAAATAGAATTCATTTTAATTGCTTTCAAATGAATTAGTGACTTTCAAAGAGACATTGAGATGACGAGTCTAAGATTAAACAAATTTATACTTGCCTTCAAAAAATTATAACCAAGCTATGCCCAAAAATCATGTTTGAAATGCGAAAATAGTATTTGCTCCAATGGGTTCGAAATAATTAATTTTCTTGAAAAAACTCATTGCCATGAATCTAACATAAAACAAATGCATACTTGTCTTAAAAAGATCATTAACAAGTGATTCACAAAAGTAGTGTTTGAAGTGGAAAAATAGAATTTGTTCGAATTGCTTTCAAATGAATTAGTGAGTTGAAAAAACTCATTGACATGAATCTCAAATGAAACAAATGACTACTTGCCCTAAAATGATCATTAGCAAGTTATGTACGAAAGTCGGGTTCGTAGTACGAAAATAGAATTCATTTTAATTGCTTTCAAATGAATTAGTGACTTTCAAACACACATTGAGATGATGACTCTAAGATTAAACAAAGTCATACTTGCCTTCAAAAAATCATAACCAAGCTATGCACGAAAGTCATGTTTGAAATGCGAAAATAGTATTCGCTCCAATGGGTTCGAAATAATTTATTTTCTAGAAAAAACTCATTGCCATGAATATAACATAAAACAAATGCATACTTGCCTTAAAAAGATCATTAACAAGTGATTCACAAAAGTAGTGTTTGAAGTGGAAAAATAGAATTTGTTCGAATTGCTTTCAAATGAATTAGTGAGTTGAAAAAACTCATTGACATGAATCTCAAATGAAACAAATGACTACTTGCCCTAAAATGATCATTAGCAAGTTATGTACGAAAGTCGGGTTCGAAGTGCGAAAATAGAATTCATTTTAGTTGCTCTCAAATGAATTAGTGACTTTCAAAGAGACATTGAGATGATGACTCTAAGATTAAACAAATTCATACTTGCCTTCAAAAAATCATAACCAAGCTATGCGCGAAAGTCCTGTTTGAAATGCGAAAATAGTATTCGCTCCAATGGGTTCTAAATAATTTATTTTCTTGAAAAAACTCATTGCCATGAATATAACATAAAACAAATGCATACTTTTCTTAAAAAGATCATTAACAAGTGATTCACAAAAGTAGTGTTTGAAGTGGAAAAATAGAATTTGTTCGAATTGCTTTCAAATGAATTAGTGAGTTCAAAAGACTCATTGACATGAATCTCAAATGAAACAAATGACTACTTGCCCTAAAAAGATCATTAGCAAGTTATGTACGAAAGTCGGCTTTGAAGTGCGAAAATAAAATTCATTTTAATTGCTTTCAAATGAATTAGTGACTTGCAAAGAGACATTGAGATGATGACTCTAAGATTAAACAAATTCATACTTGCCTTCAAAAAATCATAACCAAGCTATGCGCGAAAGTCATGTTTGAAATGCGAAAATAGTATTCGCTCTAATGGGTTCCAAATAATTTATTTTCTTGAAAAAACTCATTGCCATGAATATAACATAAAACAAATGCATACTTGCCTTAAAAAGATCATTAACAAGTGATTCACAAAAGTAGTGTTTGAAGTGCAAAAATAGAATTCGTTCCAATTGCTTTCAAGTGAATTAGTGACTTGAAAAGACTAATTGACATGAATCTCAAATGAAACAAATGACTAGTTGCCCCAAAATGATCATTAGAAAATTATGTACGAAATTCGGGTTTGAAGTGCGAAAATAGAACTCATTTTAATTGCTTTCAAATGAATTAGTGACTTTCAAAGAGACATTATGATGATGACTCTAAGATTAAACAAATTCATACTTGCCTTCAAAAAATCATAACCAAGCTATGCGCGAAAGTCATGTTTGGAATGCGAAAATAGTATTCGCTCTAATGGGTTCCAAATAATTTATTTTCTTGAAAAAACTCAATGCCATGAATATAACATAAAACAAATGCATACTTGTCTTAAAAAGATCGTTAACAAGTGATTCACAAAAGTAGTGTTCGAAGTGTAAAAATAGAATTCATTCGAATTGCTTTCAAATGAATTAGTGACTTGAAAAGACTAATTGACATAAATCTCAAATGAAACAAATGACTAGTTGCCCTAAAATGATCATTAGCAAGTTATGTACGAAAGTCGGGTTCGAAGTGCGAAAATAAAATTCATTTTAATTGCTTTCAAATGAATTAGTGACTTGCAAAGAGACATTGAGATGATGACTCTAAGATTAAACAAATTCATACTTGCCTTCAAAAAATCATAACCAAGCTATGCGCGAAAGTCATGTTTGAAATGCGAAAATAGTATTCACTCTAATGGGTTCCAAATAATTTATTTTCTTGAAAAAACTCATTGCCATGAATATAACATAAAACAAATGCATACTTGCCTTAAAAAGATCATTAACAAGTGATTCACAAAAGTAGTGTTTGATGTGCAAAAATAGAATTCGTTCCAATTGCTTTCAAGTGAATTAGTGACTTGGAAAGACTAATTGACATGAATCTCAAATGAAACAAATGACTAGTTGCCCTAAAATGATCATTAGAAAATTATGTACGAAATTCGGATTTGAAGTGCGAAAATAGAACTCATTTTAATTGCTTTCAAATGAATTAGTGACTTTCAAAGTGACATTAAGATGATGACTCTAAGATTAAACAAATTCATACTTGCCTTCAAAAAATCATAACCAAGCTATGCGCGAAAGTCATGTTTGAAATGCGAAAATAGTATTCGCTCTAATGGGTTCCAAATAATTTATTTTCTTGAAAAAACTCATTGCCATGAATATAACATAAAACAAATACATACTTGTCTTAAAAAGATCGTTAACAAGTGATTCACAAAAGTAGTGTTCGAAGTGCAAAAATAGAATTCGTTCCAATTGCTTTCAAATGAATTAGTGTCTTGAAAAGACTAATTGAAATAAATCTCAAATGAAACAAATGACTACTTTCCCTAAAGTGATCATTAGCAAGTTATGTACGAAAGTCGGGTTCGAAGTGCGAAAATAAAATTCATTTTAATTGCTTTCAAATGAATTAGTGACTTTCAAAGAGACATTGAGAGGATGACTCTAAGATTAAACAAATTCATACTTGCCTTCAAAAAATCATAACCAAGCTATGCGCGAAAGTCATGTTTGGAATGCGAAAATAGTATTCGCTCTAATGGGTTCCAAATAATTTATTTTCTTGAAAAAACTCATTGCCACGAATATAACATAAAACAAATGCATACTTGTCATAAAAAGATCATTAACAAGTGATTCACAAAAGTAGTGTTTGAAGTGCAAAAATAAAATTTGTTCGAATTGCTTTCAAAAGAATTAGTGAGTTGAAAAGACTAATTGACATGAATCTCAAATGAAACAAATGACTACTTGCCCTAAAATGAGCATTAGCAAGTTATGTACGAAAGTCGGGTTCGAAGTGCGAAAATAGAATTCATTTTAATTGCTTTCAAATGAATTAGTGACTTTCAAAGAGACATTGAGATGATGACTCTAAGATTAAACAAATTCATACTTGCCTTCAAAAAATCATAACCAAGCTATGCGCGAAAGTCATGTTTGAAATGCGAAAATAGGATTCGCTTTAATGGGTTCCAAATAATTTATTTTCTTGAAAAAACTCATTGCCATGAATATAACATAAAACAAATGCATACTTGCCTTAAAAAGATCATTAACAAGTGATTCACAAAAGTAGTGTTTGAAGTGCAAAAATAGAATTCGTTCCAATTGCTTTCAATTGAATTAGTGACTTGAAAAGACTAATTGACATGAATCTCAAATGAAACAAATGACTAGTTGCCCTAAAATGATCATTAGAAAATTATGTACGAAATTCGGGTTTGAAGTGCGAAAATAGAACTCATTTTAATTGCTTTTAAATGAATTAGTGACTTTCAAAGAGACATTGAGATGACGACTCTAAGATTAAACAAAGTTATACTTGCCTTGAGAAAATCATAACCAATCTATGCGCGAAAGTCATGTTTGAAATGCGAAAATAGTATTCGCTCTAATGGGTTCCAAATAATTTATTTTCTTGAAAAAACTCATTGCCAGGAATATAACATAAAACAAATGCATACTTGACTTAAAAAGATCATTAACAAGTGATTCACAAAAGTAGTGTTTGAAGTGCTAAAATAGAATTCGTCCAATTGCTTTCAAATGAATTAGTGACTTGAAAAGACTAATTGACATGAATCTCAAATGAAACAAATGACTACTTGCCCTAAAATGATCATTAGCAAGTTATGTACGAAAGTCGGATTCGAAGTGCGAAAATAGAATTCATTTTAATTGCTTCCAAATGAATTAGTGACTTTCAAAGAGACATTGAGATGATGACTCTAAGATTAAACAAATTCATACTTGCCTTCAAAAAATCATAACCAAGTTATGCGCGAAAGTCATGTTTGAAATGCGAAAATAGTATTCGCTCTAATGGGTTCCAAATAATTTATTTTCTTGAAAAAACTCATTGCCATGAATATAACATAAAACAAATGCATACTTGACTTGAAAAGATCATTAACAAGTGATTCACAAAAGTAGTGTTTGAAGTGCAAAAATAGAATTTGTTCGAATTGCTTTCAAAAGAATTAGTGAGTTGAAAAGACTAATTGACATGAATCTCAAATGAAACAAATGACTAGTTGCCCTAAAATGATCATTAGAAAATTATGTACGAAATTCGGGTTTGAAGTGCGAAAATAGAACACATTTTAATTGCTTTCAAATGAATTAGTGACTTCCAAAGAGACATTGAGATGACGACTCTAAGATTAAACAAAGTTATACTTGCCTTGAGAAAATCATAACCAAGCTATGCGCGAAAGTCATGTTTGAAATGCGGAAATAGTATTCGCTCCAATGGGTTCCAAATAATTTATTTTCTTGAAAAAACTCATTGCCATGAATATAACATAAAACAAATGCATACTTGTCTTAAAAAGATCATTAACAAGTGATTCACAAAAGTAGTGTTTGAAGTGCAAAAATAGAATTCGTTCCAATGGCTTTCAAATGAATTAGTGACTTGAAAAGATTAATTGACATAAATCTCAAATGAAACAAATGACTACATACCCAAAAATGATCATTGGCAAATTATGTACGAAATTCGGGTTTGAAGTGCGATAATAGAATTCATTTTAATTGCTTTCAAATGAATTAGTGACTTTCAAAGAGACATTGAGATGACGACTCTTAGATTAAACAAAGTTATACTTGCCTTGAAAAAATCATAACCAAGCTATGCGCGAAAGTCATGTTTGAAATGCGGAAATAGTATTCGCTCCAATGGGTTCCAAATAATTTATTTTCTTGAAAAAACTTATTGCCATGAATATAACATAAAACAAATGCATACTTGTCATAAAAAGATCATTAACAAGTGATTCACAAAAGCAGTGTTTGACGTGCAAAAATAGAATTCGTTCCAATTGCTTTCAAATGAATTAGAGACTTGAAAAGACTAATTGACATGAATCTCAAATGAAAAAAATGACTAGTTGCCCTAAAATGATCATTAGCAAATTATGTACGAAAGTCGGGTTTGAAGTGCGAAAATAGAATTCATTTTAATTGCTTTCAAATGAATTAGTGACTTTCAAAGAGACATTGAGATGACGACTCTAAGATTAAACAAAGTTATACTTGCCTTGAGAAAATCATAACCAAGCTATGCGCGAAAGTCATGTTTGAAATGCCGAAATAGTATTCGCTCCAATGGGTTCCAAATAATTTATTTTCTTGAAAAAACTCATTGCCACGAATATAACATAAAACAAATGCATACTTGTCTTAAAAAGATCATTAACAAGTGATTCACAAAAGTAGTGTTTGAAGTGCAAAAATAAAATTTGTTCGAATTGCTTTCAAAAGAATTAGTGAGTTGAAAAGACTAATTGACATGAATCTCAAATGAAACAAATGACTACTTGCCCTAAAATAATCATTAGCAAGTTATGTACGGAAGTCGAGTTCGAAGTGCGAAAATAGAATTCATTTTAATTGCTTTCAAATGAATTAGTGACTTTCAAAGAGACATTGAGATGATGACTCTAAGATTAAACAAATTCATACTTGCCTTCAAAAAATCATAACCAAGCTATGCGCGAAAGTCATGTTTGAAATGCGAAAATAGTATTCGCTCTAATGGGTTCCAAATAATTTATTTTCTTGAAAAAACTCATTGCCATGAATATAACATAAAACAAATGCATACTTGTCTTAAAAAGATCATTAACAAGTGATTCACAAAAGTAGTGTTTGAAGTGCAAAAATAGAATTTGTTGCAATTGCTTTCAGATGAATTAGTGACTTGAAAAGACTAATTGACATGAATCTCAAATGAAACAAATGACTAGTTGCCCTAAAAAGATCATTAGCAAATTATGTACGAAAGTCGGGTTTGAAGTGCGAAAATAGAACTCGTTTTAATTGCTTTCAAATGAATTAGTGACTTTCAAAGAGACATTGAGATGACGACTCTAAGATTAAACAAAGTTATACTTGCCTTGAAAAAATCATAACCAAGCTATGCGCGAAAGTCATGTTTGAAATGCGAAAATAGTATTCGCTCTAATGGGTTCCAAATAATTTATTTTCTTGAAAAAACTCATTGCCATGAATATAACATAAAACAAATTCATACTTGACTTGAAAAGATCATTAACAAGTGATCACAAAAGTACTGTTTGAAGTGCAAAAATGGAATTTGTTCGAATTGCTTTCAAAAGAATTAGTGAGTTGAAAAGACTAATTGACATGAATCTCAAATGAAACAAATGACTAGTTGCCCTAAAATGATCATTAGAAAATTATGTACGAAATTCGGGTTTGAAGTGCGAAAATAGAACTCATTTTAATTGCTTTCAAATGAATTAGTGACTTTCAAAGAGACATTGAGATGACGACTCTAAGATTAAACAAAGTTATACTTGCCTTGAGAAAATCATAACCAAGCTATGCGCGAAAGTCATGTTTGAAATGCGGAAATAGTATTCGCTCTAATGGGTTCCAAATAATTTATTTTCCTGAAAAAACTCATTGCCATGAATATAACATAAAACAAATGCATACTTGTCTTAAAAAGATCATTAACAAGTGATTCACAAAAGGAGTGTTTGAAGTGCAAAAATGACCTTCGCGCATAACTTGTATATGATTTTTTGAAGGCAAGTATGAATTTGTTTAATCTTAGAATTATCATCACAATTCACTAATTCATTTGAAAGCAATTAAAATGAATTCTATTTTCGCACTTTGACCCCGACTTTCGTACATAACTTGCTAATGATCATTTTAGCGCAAGTAGTCATTTGTTTCATTTGAGATTCATGTCAATGAGTCTTTTCAAGTCCCTAATTCATTTGAAAGCAATTCGAACGAATTCTATTTTTGCACTTCAAACACTACTTTTGTGAATCACTTGTTAATGATCTTTTTAAGACAAGTACGCATTTGTTTTATTTTATATTCATGGCAATGAGTTTTTTCAAGAAAATAAATTATTTGGAACCCATTGGAGATAATACTATTTTTGCATTTCAGACATGACTTTCGCGCATAGCTCGGTATGATTTTTTGAAGGCAAGTATGAATTTGTTTAATCTTAGAGTCATCATCTCAATGTCGCTTTGAAAGTCACTAATTCATTTGAAAACAATTCAAATGAATTCTATTTTTCCACTTCAAACACCACCACATTCGCACATCACATGCTAATGATCTTTTTAAGACAAGGATTGATTTGTTTTATCTTATATTCATGTCAATGAGTTTTTTCAAGAAAATAAATTATTTTGAAGGCATTGGAGCGAATACTATTTTCGCATTTCAAACATGACTTTCGCGCATAGCTTGAATATGATTTTTTGAATGCAAGAATGAAATTGTTTAATCTTAGAGTCATCATCTGAATGCCTCTTTGAAAGTCACTAATTCATTTGAAAGCAATTAAAATGAATTCTATTTTCGCACTTCGAACCCGACTTTCGTACATAACTTGCTAATGATCATTTTAGCGCAAGTAGTCATTTATTTCATTTGAGATTCATGTCAATGAGTCTTTTCAAGTCACTAATTCAATTGAAACAAATTCGAACGAATTCTATTTTTGCACTTCAAACACTACTTTTGTGAATAACTTGTTAATGATCTTTTTAAGCCAAGTATGCATTTGTTTAATGTTATATTCATGTCAATGAGTTGTTTCAAGAAAATAAATTATTTAGATGCCATTGGAGCGAATACTATTTTTGCATTTCAAACATGACTTTCGCGCATAGCTTGCATATGATTTTTTGAACGCAAGTATGAATTTGTTTAATCTTAGAATTATCATCGCAATGTCTCTTTGAAAGTCACTAATTCATTTGAAAGCAATTAAAATGAATTTTATTTTCGCACTTCGAACCCGACTTTCGTACATAACTTGCTAATGATCATTTTAGCGCAAGTAGTCATTTGTTTCATTTGAGATTCATGTCAATGAGTGTTTTCAAGTCACTAATTCATTTGAAAGCAATTCGAACGAATTCTATTTATGCACTTCAAACACTGCTTTTGTGAATCACTTGTTAATGATCTTTTTAAGACAAGTATGCATTTGTTTTTTGTTATATTCATGGCAATGAGTGTTTTCAAGAAAATAAATTATTTGGAACCCATTTGAGCTAATACTATTTTTGCATTTCAAACATGACTTTCGCGCATACCTTGGTTATGATTTTTTGAAGGCAACTATGAATTTGTTTAAACTTAGAGTCATCATCTCAATGTCTCTTTGAAAGTCAATAATTCATTTGAAAACAATTCGAACGAATTCTATTTTTGCACTTCAAAGACTACTTTTGTGAATCTCTTGTTAATGATCTTTTTAAAACAAGTATGCATTTTTTTTATGTTATATTCATGGCAATGAGTTTTTTCAAGAAAATAAATTATTTGGAACCCATTGGAGCTAATACTATTTTTGCATTTCAAACATGACTTTCGCGCATAGCTCGGTTATGATTTTTTGAAGGCAACTATGAATTTGTTTAATCTTAGAGTCATCAACTGAATGTCTCTTTGAAAGTCACTAATTCATTTGAAAGCAATTCGAACGAATTCTATTTTTTCACTTCAAACACTAGTTTTGTGAATCTCTTGTTAATGATCTTTATAAGACAAGTATGCATTTTTTTTATGTTATATTCATGGAAACGAGTTTTTTCAAGAAAATAAATTATTTGGAACCCATTGAAGCGAATACAATTTTCGCATTTCAAACAAGACTTTCGCGCATAGCTTGGTTATGAATTTTTGAAGGCAAGTATGAATTTGTTTAATCTTAGAGTCATCATCTCAATGTCTCTTTGAAAGTCACTAATTCATTTGAAAGCAATTAAAATGAATTCTATTTTCGCACTTCGAACCCGACTTTCGTACATATCTTGCTAATGATCATTTTAGCGCAAGTAGTCATTTGTTTCATTTGAGATTCATGTCAATGAGTCTTCTCAAGTAACTAATTCATTTGAAAGTAATTCGAATGAATTCTATTTTTCCACTTCAGACACTACTTTTGTGAATCACTTCTTAATGATCTTTTTACACAAGTATGCACTTGTTTTATGTCATATTCATGGCAATGAGTTTTTTCAAGAAAATAAATTATTTGGAACCCATTGGAGGGAATACTATTTTCGCATTTCAAACATGACTTTCGTGCATAGCTTGGTTATGATTTTTTGAAGGCAAGTATGAATGTGTTTAATCTTAGAGTTATCATGTCAATGTCTCTTTGAAAGTCAGTAATTCATTTGAAAGCAATTAAAATAAATTCTATTTTCGCACTTCGAACCCGACTTTCGTACTTAACTTGCTAATGATCATTTTAGCGCAAGTAGTCATTTGTTTCAGTTGAGATTCATGTCAATGAGTCTTTTCAAGTCACTAATTTATTTGAAAGCAATTCGAACGAATTCTATTTTCGCACTCCAAACACTACTTTTGTGAATCACTTATTAATGATCGTTTTAACACAAGTATGCATTTGTTTTATGTTATATTCATGGCAATGAGTTTTTTCAAGAAAATAAATTATTTGGAACCCATTGGAGCGAATACTATTTTCGCATTTCAAACATGACTTTCGCGCATAGCTTGCATATGATCTTTTGAAGGCAAGTATGAATGTATTTAATCTTAGAGTTATCATCTCAATGTCTCTTTGAAAGTTACTAATTCATTTCAAAGCAATTAAAATGAATTCTATTTTCGCACTTCGAACCCGACTTTCGTACATAACTTGCTAATGATCCTTTTAGGGCAAATAGTAATTTGTTTCGTTTGAGATTCATGTCAATGAGTCTTTTCAACTCACTAATTCACTTGAAAGCAATTCGAATGAATTCTATTTTTCCACTTCAAACACTACTTTTGTGAATCACTTGTTAATGATCTTGTTAACTCAAGTATCCATTTGTCAATACATGGCAATGAGTTTTTTCAAGAAAATTAATTATTTGGAACCCATTGGAGCGAATACCATGTTCCCGTTTCAGACATGACTTTCGTGCATAGCTTGGTTATGATTTTTTGAAGGCAAGGATGAATGTGTTTAATCTTAGAGTTATTATCTCAATGTCTCTTTGAAATTCACTAATTCATTTGAAAGCAATTAAAATAAATTCTATTTCGCACTTCGAACCCGACTTTCGTACATAGCTTGCTAATGATCATTTTAGCGGAAGTAGTCATTTGTTTCATTTGAGATTCATGTCAATGAGTCTGTTCAACTCACTAATTCACTAGAAAGCAATTCGAACGAATTCTATTTTTGCACTTCAAACACTACTTTTGTGAATCACTTATTAAAGATCTTTTTAACACAAGTATGCATTTGTTTTATGTTATATTCATGGCAATGAGTTTTTTCAAGAAAACAAATTATTTGGAACCCATTGGAGCGAATACTATTTTCGCATTTCAAACATGACTTTCATGCATAGCTTGGTTATGATTTTTTGAAGGCAAGTATGAATTTGTTTAATCTTATAGTTATCATCTCAATGTCTCTTCGAAAGTCACTAATTTATTTGAAAGCAATTAAAATGAATTCTATTTTCGCACTTCGAACCCGACTTTCATACATAACTTGCTAATGATCATTTTAGGGCAAATAGTAATTTGTTTCGTTTGAGATTCATGTCAATGAGTCTTTTCAACTCACTAATTCACTTGAAAGCAATTCGAATGAATTCTATTTTTCCACTTCAAACACTACTTTTGTGAATCACTTGTTAATGATCTTTTTAACTCAAGTATCCATTTGTCAATACATGGCAATGAGTTTTTTCAAGAAAATTAATTATTTGGAACCCATTGGAGCGAATACCATGTTCGCGTTTCAAACATGACTTTCGTGCATAGCTTGGTTATGATTTTTTGAAGGCAAGGATGAATGTGTTTAATCTTAGAGTTATTATCTCAATGTCTCTTTGAAATTCACTAATTCATTTGAAAGCAATTAAAATAAATTCTATTTCGCACTTCGAACCCGACTTTCGTACATAGCTTGCTAATGATCATTTTAGCGGAAGTAGTCATTTGTTTCATTTGAGATTCATGTCAATGAGTCTTTTCAACTCACTAATTCACTAAAAAGCAATTCGAACGAATTCTATTTTTGCACTTCAAACACTACTTTTGTGAATCACTTATTAATGATCTTTTTAACACAAGTATGCATTTGTTTTATGTTATATTCATGGCAATGAGTTTTTTCAAGAAAACAAATTATTTGGAACCCATTGGAGCGAATACTATTTTCGCATTTCAAACATGACTTTCATGCATAGCTTGGTTATGATTTTTTGAAGGCAAATATGAATTTGTTTAATCTTATAGTTATCATCTCAATGTCTCTTCGAAAGTCACTAATTTATTTGAAAGCAATTAAAATGAATTCTATTTTCGCACTTCGAACCCGACTTTCGTACATAACTTGCTAATGATCATTTTAGGGCAAGTAGTCATTTGTTTCATTTGAGATTCTTGTCAATGAGTCTTTTCAACTCACTAATTCATTTGAAAGCAATTCGAACGAATTCTATTTTTGCACTTCAAACACTACTTTTGTGAATCACTTGTTAATGATCTTTTTAAGACAAGTATGCAGTAGTTTTTTGTTATATTCATGGCAATGAGTTTTTTGAAGAAAATAAATTATTTTGAACCCATTGGAGCTAATACTATTTTTGCATTTCAAACATGACTTTCGCGCAAAGCTCGGTTATGATTTTTTGAAGGAAAGTATGAATTTGTTTAATCTTATAGTTATCATCTCAATGTCTCTTTGAAATTCACTAATTCATTTGAAAGCAATTAAAATAAATTCTATTTCGCACTTCGAACCCGACTTTCGTACATAGCTTGCTAATGATCATTTTAGCGGAAGTAGTCATTTGTTTCATTTGAGATTCAAGTCAATGAGTCTTTTCAACTCACAAATTCATTAGAAAGCAATTCGAACGAATTCTATTTTTGCACTTCAAACACTACTTTTGTGAATCACTTGTTAATGATCTTTTTATGTCAAGTATGCATTTTTTTTATGTTATATTCATGGCAATGAGTTTTTTCAAGAAAATAAATTATTTGGAACCCATTGGAGCGAATACTATTTTCGCATTTCAAACATGACTTTCATGCATAGCTTGGTTATGATTTTTTGAAGGCAAATATGAATTTGTTTAATCTTATAGTTATCATCTCAATGTCTCTTCGAAAGTCACTAATTTATTTGAAAGCAATTAAAATGAATTCTATTTTCGCACTTCGAACCCGACTTTCGTACATAACTTGCTAATGATCATTTTAGGGCAAGTAGTCATTTGTTTCATTTGAGATTCTTGTCAATGAGTCTTTTCAACTCACTAATTCATTTGAAAGCAATTCGAACGAATTCTATTTTTGCACTTCAAACACTACTTTGGTGAATCACTTGTTAATGATCATTTTAAGACAAGTACGCATTTGTTTTATGTTATATTCATGGCAATGAGTTTTTTCAAGAAAATAAATTATTTGGAACCCATTGGTGATAATACTATTTTTGCATTTCAAACATGACTTTCGCGCATAGCTCGGTTATGATTTTTTGAAGGCAAGTATGAATTTGTTTAATCTTAGAGTCATCATCTCAATGTCTCTTTGAAAGTCACTAATTCATTTGAAAACAATTCAAACGAATTCTATTTTTCCACTTCAAACACCACCACATTCGCACATCACATGCTAATGATCTTTTTAAGACAAGGATTGATTTGTTTTATCTTATATTCATGTCAATGAGTTTTTTCAAGAAAATAAATTATTTTGAAGGCATTGGAGCGAATACTATTTTCGCATTTCAAACATGACTTTCGCGCATAGCTTGAATATGATTTTTTGAACGCAAGAAGGAAATTGTTTAATCTTAGAGTCATCATCTGAATGCCTCTTTGAAAGTCACTAATTCATTTGAAAGCAATTAAAATGAATTCTATTTTCGCACTTCGAACCTGACTTTCGTAAATAACTTGCTAATGATCATTTTAGCGCAAGTAGTCATTTGTTTCATTTGAGATTCATGTCAATGAGTCTTTTCGACTCACTAATTCATTTGAAAGCAATTGAACGAATTCTATTTTTCCACTTCAAACACTACTTTTGTGAATCACTTCTTAATGATCTTTTTAACACAAGTACGCATTTGTTTTATGTTATATTCATGGCAATGAGTTTTTTCAAGAAAATAAATTATTTAAAACCCATCGAAGCGAATATTATTTTCGCATTTCAAACATGACTTTCGCGCATAGCTCGGTTATGATTTTTTGAAGGAAACTATGAGTTTGTTTAATCTTAGAGTCATCTTCTCAATGTCTCTTTGAAAGTCACTAATTCATTTCAAAGCAATTAGAATCAATTCTATTTTCGCACTTCGAACCCGACTTTCGTACATAACTTGCTAATGATCATTTTAGCGCAAGTAGTCATTTGTTTCGTTTGTGATTCATGTCAGTGAGTCTTTTCAACTCGCTAATTCATTAGAAAGGAATTCGAACGAATTCTACTTTAGCACTTCAAACACTACTTTTGTGAATCACATATTAATGATCTTTTTAACACAAGTATGCATTTGTTTTATGTTATATTCATGGCAATGAGTTTTTTCAAGAAAATTAATTATTTAGAAGCCATTGGAGCGAATAGTATTTTCACATTTCAAGCAAGACTTTCGCACATAGCTCGGTTATGATTTTTTGAAGGCAACTATGAGTTTGTTTAATCTTAGAGTCATCATCTCAATGTCTCTTTGAAAGTCACTAATTCATTTGAAAGCAATTAAAATGAATTCTATTTTCATACTTCGAACCCGACTTTCGTACATAACTTGCTAATGATCATTTTAGGGCAAGTAGTCATTCGTTTCATTTGAGATTCACGTCAATGAGTCTTTTCGACTCACTAATTCATTTGAAAGCAATTCGAACGAATTCTATTTTTCCACTTCAAACACTACTTTTGTGAATCACTTATTAATGATCTTTTTAAGAGAAGTACGCATTTGTTTTATGTTATATTCATGGCAATGAGATTTTCAAGAAAATAAATTATTTGGAACCCATCGAAGCGAATACTATTTTCGCATTTCAAATATGACTTTCGCGCATAGCTCGGTTATGATTTTTTGAAGGCATATATGAATTTGTGTAATCTTAGAGTCATCATCTCAATGTCTCTTTGAAAGTCACTAATTCATTTGAAAGCAATTAAAATGAATTCTATTTTCGCACTTCAAACACTACTTTTGTGAATCACTTGTTAATGATCTTTTTAACACAAGTATGCATTTGTTTTATGTTATATTCATGGCAATGAGTTTTTTCAGGAAAATAAATTATTTGGAACCCATTGGAGCTAATACTATTTTTTCATTTCAAACATTACTTTCGCGCATAGCTCGGTTATGATTTTTTGAAGGCAAGTATGAATTTGTTCAATCTTAGAGTTATCATCTCAAAGTCTCTTCGAAAGTCACTATTTCATTTCAAAGCAATTAAACTGAATTCTATTTTCGCACTTCGAACCCGACTTTCGTACATAACTTGCTAATGATCATTTTAGGGCAAGTAGTCATTTGTTTCATTTGAGATTCATGTCAATGTGTCTTTTCGACTCACTAATTCATTTGAAAGCAATTCGAACGAATTCTATTTTTCCACTTCAAACACTACTTTTGTGAATCATTTGTTAATGATCTTTTTAAGACAAGTATGCATTTGTTTTATGTTATATTCATGGCAATGAGTTTTTTCAAGAAAATAAATTATTTGGTACCCATCGAAGCGAATACTATTTTCGCATTTCAAACATGAGTTTCGCGCATAGCTCGGTTATGATTTTTTGAAGGCAAGTATGAATTTGTTTAATCTTAGAGTTATCATCTCAAAGTCTCTTCGAAAATCACTAATTCATTTCGAAGCAATTAAACTAAATTCTATTTTTGCACTTCGAACCCGACTTTCGTACATAACTCGCTAATGATCATTTTAGGGCAAGTAGTCATTTGTTTCATTTGAGATTCATGTCAATGAGTCTTTTCGACCCACTAATTCATTTGAAAGCAATTCGAACGAATTCTATTTTTCCACTTCAAACACTACTTTTGTTAATCACTTATTAATGATCTTTTTAACACAAGTACGCATTTGTTTTATGTTATATTCATGGCAATGAGTTTTTTCAAGAAAATAAATTATTTGGAACCCATCGAAGCGAATACTATTTTCGCATTTCAAACATGACTTTCGCACATACCTCGGTTATGATTTTTTGAAGGCATATATGAATTTGTTTAATCTTAGAGTCATCATCTCAATGTCTCTTTGAAAGTCACTAATTCATTTGAAAGCAATTCGAACGAATTCTATTTTTGCACTTCAAACACAACTTTTGTGAATCACTTACTAATGATCTTTTTAACAAAAGTATGCATTTGTTTTATGTTATATTCATGGCAATGAGTTTTTTCAAGAAAATAAATTATTTGGAACCCATCGAAGCGAATACTATTTATGCATTTCAAACATGACTTTCGAGCATAGCTTGCATATGATTTTTTGAAGGCATATATGAATTTGTTTAATCTTAGAGTCATCATCTCAATGTCTCTTTGAAAGTCACTAATTCATTTAAAAGCAATTCGAACGAATTCTATTTTGGCACTTCAAACACTACTTTTGTGAATCACTTGTTAATGATCTTTTTAAGACAAGTATGCATTTGTTTTATGTTATATTCATGGCAATGAGTTTTTTCAAGAAAATAAATTATTTGGAACCCATTTAAGCTAATACTATTTTCGCATTTCAAACAAGACTTTCGCGCATTGCTTGGTTATGATTTTTTGAAGGCAAGTATGAATTTGTCTAATATTAGAGTCATCATCTCAATGTCTCTTTGAAAGTCACTAATTCATTGGAAAGCAATTAAAATGAATTCTATTTTCGTACTCTGAACCCGACTTTCGTACATAACTTACTAATGATCATTTTAGGGCAAGCAGTCATTTGTTTCATTTGAGATTCATGTCAATGAGTCTTTTCGACTCGCTAATTCATTTGAAAGCAATTCGAACGAATTCTATTTTTCCACTTCAAACACTACTTTTGTGAATCACTTATTAATGATTTTTTTAACACAAGTACGTATTTGTTTTATGTTATATTCATGGCAATGAGTTTTTTCAAGAAAATTAATTATTTAGAAGCCATTGGAGCGAATAGTATTTTCGCATTTCAAGCAAGACTTTCGCGCATAGCTCGGTTATGATTTTTTGAAGGCAACTATGAGTTTGTTTAATCTTAGAGTCATCATCTCAATGTCTCTTTGAAAGTCACTAATTCATTTGAAAGCAATTAAAATGAATTCTATTTTCATACTTCGAACCCGACTTTCGTACATAACTTGCTAATGATCATTTTAGGGCAAGTAGTCATTTGTTTCATTTGAGATTCATGTCAATGAGTCTTTTCGACTCACTAATTCATTTGAAAGCAATTCAAACGAATTCTATTTTTCCACTACAAACACTACTTTTGTGAATCACTTGTTGATGATCTTTTTAAGACAAGTATGCATTTGTTTTATGTTACATTCATGGCAATGAGTTTTTTCAAGAAAATAAATTATTTGGAACTCATCGAAGCGAATACTATTTTAGCATCTCAAACATGACTTTCGCGCATAGCTTGCATATGATTTTTTGAAGGCATATATGAATTTGTTTAATCTTAGAGTCATCATCTCAATGTCTCTTTGAAAGTCACTAATTCATTTGAAAGCAATTCGAACGAATTCTATTTTTGCACTTCAAACACTACTTTTGTGAATCACTTGTTAATGATCTTTTTAAGACAAGTATGCATTTGTTTAATGTTATATTGATGGCAATGAGTTTTTTCAAGAAAATTAATTATTTGGAACCTATTGGAGAGAATACTATTTTCGCATTTCAAACATGACTTTCGCGCATAGCTCGGTTATGATTTTTTGAAGGCAAGTAGGAATTTGTTTAATCTTAGAGTTATCATCTCAAAGTCTCTTCGAAAATCACTAATTCATTTCGAAGCAATTAAACTGAATTCTATTTTCGCACTTCGAACCCGACTTTCGTACATAACTCGCTAATGATCATTTTAGGGCAAGTACTCATTTGTTTCATTTGAGATTCATGTCAATGAGTCTTTTCGACTCACTAATTCATTTGAAAGCAATTCGAACGAATTCTATTTTTCCACTTCAAACACTACTTTTGTGATTCACTTATTAATTATCTTTTTAACACAAGTACGCATTTGTTTTATGTTATATTCATGGCAATGAGTTTTTTCAAGAAAATAAATTATTTGGAACCCATCGAAGCGAATACTATTTTCGCATTTCAAACATGACTTTCGCGCATAGCTCGGTTATGATTTTTTGAAGGCATATCTGAATTTGTTCAATCTTAGAGTCGTCATCTCAATGTCTCTTTGAAAGTCACTAATTCATTTGAAAGCAATTCAAACGAATTCTATTTTTACACTTCAAACACTACTTTTGTGAATCACTTGTTAATGATCTTTTTAACACAAGTATGCATTTGTTTTATGTTATATTCATGGCAATGAGTTTTTTCAGGAAAATAAATTATTTGGAACCCATTGGAGCTAATACTATTTTTTCATTTCAAACATGACTTTCGCGCATAGCTCGGTTATGATTTTTTGAAGGCAAGTATGAATTTGTTTAATCTTAGAGTTATCATCTCAAAGTCTCTTCGAAAGTCACTAATTCATTTCAAAGCAATTAAACTGAATTCTATTTTCGCACTTCGAACCCGACTTTCGTACATAACTTGCTAATGATCATTTTAGGGCAAGTAGTCATTTGTTTCATTTGAGATTCATGTCAATGTGTCTTTTCGACTCACTAATTCATTTGAAAGCAATTCGAACGAATTCTATTTTTCCACTCCAAACACTACTTTTGTGAATCACTTATTAATGATCTTTTTAACACAAGTACGCATTTGTTTTATGTTATATTCATGGCAATGAGTTTTTTCAAGAAAATAAATTATTGGGAACCCATCGAAGCGAATACTATTTTCGCATTTCAAACATGACTTTCGCGCATAGCTCGGTTATGATTTTTTGAAGGCATATATGAATTTGTTTAATCTTAGAGTTATCATCTCAAAGTCCCTTCGAAAGTCACTAATTCATTTCAAAGCAATTAAACTGAATTCTATTTTCGCACTTCGAACCCGACTTTCGTACATGACCTGCTAATGATCATTTTAGGGCAAGTAGTCATTTGTTTCATTTGAGATTCATGTCAATGAGTCTTTTCGACTCACTAATTCATTTGAAAGCAATTCGAACGAATTCTATTTTTCCACTTCAAACACTACTTTTCTGAATCACTTATTAATGATCTTTTTAACACAAGTACACATTTGTTTTATGTTATATTCATGGCAATGAGTTTTTTCAAGAAAATAAATTATTTGGTACCCATCGAAGCGAATACTATTTTCGCATTTCAAACATGACTTTCGCGCATAGCTCGGTTATGATTTTTTGAATGCAAGTATGAATTTGTTTAATCTTAGAGTTATCATCTCAAAGTCTCTTCGAAAATCACTAATTCATTTCGAAGCAATTAAACTGAATTCTATTTTCGCACTTCGAACCCGACTTTCGTACATAACTCGATAATGATCATTTTAGGGCAAGTAGTCATTTGTTTCATTTGAGATTCATGTCAATGAGTCTTTTCGACTCACTAATTCATTTGAAAGCAATTCGAACGAATTCTATTTTTCCACTTCAAACACTACTTTTGTGAATCACTTATTAATGATCTTTTTAACACAAGTACGCATTTGTTTTATGTTATATTCATGGCAATGAGTTTTTTCAAGAAAATAAATTATTTCGAACCCATCGAAGCGAATACTATTTTCGCATTTCAAACATGACTTTCGCGCATAGCTCGGTTATGATTTTTTGAAGGCATATATGAATTTGTTTAATCTTAGAGTCATCATCTCAATGTCTCTTTGAAAGTCACTAATTCATTTGAAAGCAATTCGAACGAATTCTATTTTTGCACTTCAAACACTACTTTTGTGAATCACTAACTAATGATCTTTTTAACACAAGTATGCATTTGTTTTATGTTATATTCATGGCAATGAGTTTTTTCAAGAAAATAAATTATTTGGAACCCATCGAAGCGAATACTATTTTAGCATTTCAAACATGACTTTCGCGCATAGCTTGCATATGATTTTTTGAAGGCATATATGAATTTGTTTAATCTTAGAGTCATCATCTCAATGTCTCTTTGAAAGTCACTAATTCATTTAAAAGCAATTCGAACGAATTCTATTTTGGCACTTCAAACACTACTTTTGTGAATCACTTGTTAATGATCTTTTTAAGACAAGTATGCATTTGTTTTATGTTATATTCATGGCAATGAGTTTTTTCAAGAAAATAAATTATTTGGAACCCATTTAAGCTAATACTATTTTCGCATTTCAAACAAGACTTTCGCGCATAGCTTGGTTATGATTTTTTGAAGGCAAGTATGAATTTGTCTAATATTAGAGTCATCATCTCAATGTCTCTTTGAAAGTCACTAATTCATTTGAAAGCAATTAAAATGAATTCTATTTTCGTACTTTGAACCCGACTTTCGTACATAACTTACTAATGATCATTTTAGGGCAAGTAGTCATTTGTTTCATTTGAGATTCATGTCAATGAGTCTTTTCGACTCGCTAATTCATTTGAAAGCAATTCGAACGAATTCTATTTTTCCTCTTCAAACACTACTTTTGTGAATCACTTATTAATGATTTTTTTAACACAAGTACGTATTTGTTTTATGTTATATTCATGGCAATGAGTTTTTTCAAGAAAATAAATTATTTGGAACCCATTTAAGCTAATACTATTTTCGCATTTCAAACATGACTATCGCGCATAGCTCGGTTATGATTTTTTGAACGCAAGAATGAATTTGTTTAATCTTAGAGTCATCATTTGAATGTCTGTTTGAAAGTCATTAATTCATTTGAAAGCAATTAAAATGAATTCTATTTTCGCACTTCGAACCCGACTTTCGTACATAACATGCTAATGATCATTTTAGCGCAAGTAGTCATTCGTTTCATTTGAGATTCATGTCAATGTGTCTTTTCGACTCACTAATTCATTTGAAAGCAATTCGAACGAATTCTATTTTTCCACTTCAAACACTACTTTTGTGAATCACTTATTAATGATCTTTTTAACACAAGTATGCATTCGTTTTATGTTATATTCATGGCAATGAGTTTTTTCAGGAAAATAAATTATTTGGAACCCATTGGAGCAAATACTATTTTTTCATTTCAAACATGACTTTCGCGCATAGCTCGGTTATGATTTTTTGAAGGCAAGTATTAATTTGTTTAATCTTAGAGTCATCATCTCAATGTCTCTTCGAAAGTCACTAATTCATTTGAAAGCAATTAAAATGAATTCTATTTTCGTACTTTAAACCCGACTTTCGTACATAACTTGCTAATGATCATTTTAGGGCAAGTAGTGATTTGTTTCATTTGAGATTCATGTCAATGAGTGTTTTCGACTCACTAATTCACGTGAAAGCAATTCTAATGAATTCTATTTTTCCACTTCAAACACTACTTTTGTGAATCCCTTGTTAATGATATTTTTAACACAAGTACACATTTGTTTTATGTTATATTCATGGCAATGAGTTTTTTCAAGAAAATAAATTATTTGGTACCCATCGAAGCGAATACTATTTTCGCATTTCAAACATGACTTTCGCGCATAGCTCGGTTATGATTTTTTGAAGGCAAGTATGAATGTGTTTAATCTTAGAGTCATCATCTGAATGTCTCTTTGAAAGTCACTAATTCCTTTCAAAGAAATTAAAATAAATTATGTGTCGCACTTCGAACCCGACTTTCGTACATAACTTGCGAATGATCATTTTAGCGCAAGTAGTCATATTTTTCATTAGAGATTCATGTCAATGAGTCTTTTCAACTCACTAATTCACTTGAAAGCAATTCAAATGAATTCTATTTTTCAACTTCAAACACTACTTTTGTGAATCACTTGTTAATGATATTTTTAACACAAGTATGCATTTGTTTTATGTTATATTCATGGCAATGAGTTTTTTGAAGAAAATAAATTATTTGGAACCCCTTGGATCGAATACTATTTTCGCATTTCAAACATGACTTTCGCGCATAGCTCGGTTATGATTTTTTGAAGGCAACTATGAATTTGTTTAATCTTAGAGTCATCATCTCAATGTCTCTTTGAAAGTCACTAATTCATTTGAAAACAATTCGAACGAATTCTATTTTTGCACTTCGAACACTACTTTTTTGAATCTCTTGTTAATGATCTTTTTAAGATAAGTATGCATTTTTTTTATGTTATATTCATGGCAATGAGTTTTTTCAAGAAAATAAATTATTTGGAACCCATCGAAGCGAATACTATTTTAGCATTTCAAACATGACTTTCGCGCATAGCTTGCATATGATTTTTTGAAGGCATATATGAATTTGTTTAATCTTAGAGTCATCATCTCAATGTCTCTTTGAAAGTCACTAATTCATTTAAAAGCAATTCGAACGAATTCTATTTTGGCACTTCAAACACTACTTTTGTGAATCACTTGTTAATGATCTTTTTAAGACAAGTATGCATTTGTTTCATTTGAGATTCATGTCAATGAGTCTTTTCAAGTCACTAATTCATTTGAAAGCAATGCGAAGGAATTCTATTTTTCCACTTCAAACACTACTTTTGTGAATCACTTGTGAATGATCTTTTTAACACAAGTATGCATTTGTTTTATGTCATATTCATGACAATGAGTTTTTCCAAGAAAATAAATTATTTGGAACCCATTGGAGCGAATATTGTTTTCGCATTTCAAACATGACTTTCGCGCATAGCTTGCATATGATTTTTTGAAGGCAAGTATGAATGTGTTTAATCTTAGAGTCATCATCTGAATGTCTCTTTGAAAGTCACTAATTCATTTGAAAGAAATTAAAATAAATTATGTTTCGCACTCCGAACCCGACGTTCGTACATAGCTTGCTAATGATCATTTTAGCGCATGTAGTCATTTGTTTCATTTGAGATTCATGTCAATGAGTCTTTTCAAGTCAGTAATTCATTTGAAAGCAATTCGAAGGAATTCTATTTTTCCAACTCAAACACTACTTTTTTGAATCACTTGTTAATGATATTTTTAACACAAGTATGCATTTTTTTATGTTACATTCATGGAAATGAGTTTTTTCAAGAAAATAAATTATTGGGAACCCATTGAAGCGAATACTATTTTCGCATTTCAAACAAGACTTTCGCGCATAGCTTGGTTATGAATTTTTGAAGGCAAGTATGAATTTGTTTAATCTTAGAGTCATCATCTCAAGTCTCTTTGAAAGTCACTAGTTCATTTGAAAGCAATTAAAATGAATTCTATTTTCGCAGTTCGAACCCGACTTTCGTACATAACTTGCTAATGATCATTTTAGGGCAAGTAGTTAATTGTTTCATTTGAGATTCATGTCAAGGAGTCTTTTCAAGTTACTAATTCATTTGAAAGCAATGCGAAGGAATTCTATTTTTCCACTTCAAACACTACTTTTGTGAATCACTTGTTAATGATCTTTTTAACACAAGTATGCATTTCTTTTATGTCATATTCATGGCAATGAGTTTTTATCAAGAAAATAAATTATTTGGAACCCATTGGAGCGAATACTATTTTCGCATTTCAAACATGACTTTCGCACATAGCTTGCATATGATTTTTTGAAGGCAAGTATGAATGTGTTTAATCTTAGAGTCATCATCTGAATGTCTCTTTGAAAGTCACTAATTCATTTGAAAGAAATTAAAATAAATTATGTTTCGCACTCCGAACCCGACGTTCGTACATAGCTTGCTAATGATCATTTTAGCGCATGTAGTCATTTGTTTCATTTGAGATTCATGTCAATGAGTCTTTTCAAGTCACTAATTGATTTGAAAGCAATTCGAAGGAATTCTATTTTTCCACTTCAAACACTACTTTTGTGAATCACTTGTTAATGATCTTTTTAACACAAGTATGCATTTGTTTTATGTTACATTAATGGCAATGAGTTTTTTCAAGAAAATAAATTATTTGGAACCCATTGGTGGGAATACTATTTTCGCATTTCAAACACGACTTTCGCGCATAGCTTGCATATGATTTTTTGAAGGCAAGTATGAATGTGTTTAATCTTAGAGTCATCATCTGAATGTCTCTTTGAAAGTCACTAATTCATTTGAAAGAAATTAAAATAAATTTTGTTTCGCACTTCGAACCCGACTTTCGTACATAACATGCTAATGATCATTTTAGGGCAAATAGTCATTTGTTTCATTTGAAATTCATGTCAATGAGTCTTTTCAACTCACTAATTCACTTGAAAGCAATTCGAATGAATTCTATTTTTCCACTTCAAACACTACTTGTGTGAATCACTTGTTAATGATCTTTTTAACACAAGTACGCATTTGTTTTATGTTATATTCATGGCAATGAGTTTTTTCAGGAAAATAAATTATTTGGAACCCATTGGAGCTAATACTATTTTTGCATTTCAAACATGACTTTCGCACATAGATCGGTTATGATTTTTTAAAGGCAAGTATGAATTTGTTTAATCTTAGAGTCATCATCTCAATGTCTCTTTCAAAGTCACTAATTCATTTGAAAGCAATTCGAACGAATTCTATTTTTGCACTTCAAACACTACTTTTGTGAATCACTTGTTAATGATCTTTTTCAGACAAGTATGTATTTGTTTTATGTTATATTCATGGAAATGAGTTTTTTCAAGAAAATAAATTATTTGGAACCCATTGGAGCGAATACTATTTTCGCATTTCAAACATGACTTTCGCACATAGCTTGCATATGATTTTTTGAAGGCAAGTATGAATGTGCTTAATCTTAGAGTCATCATCTGAATGTCTCTTTGAAAGTCACTAATTCATTTGAAAGAAATTAAAATAAATTATGTTTCGCACTCCGAACCCGACGTTCGTACATAGCTTGCTAATGATCATTTTAGCGCATGTAGTCATTTGTTTCATTTGAGATTCATGTCAATGAGTCTTTTCAAGTCACTAATTGATTTGAAAGCAATTCGAAGGAATTCTATTTTTCCACTTCAAACACTACTTTTGTGAATCACTTGTTAATGATCTTTTTAACACAAGTATGCATTTGTTTTATGTTACATTCATGGCAATGAGTTTTTTCAAGAAAATAAATTATTTGGAACCCATTGGAGCGAATACTATTTTCGCATTTCAAACATGACTTTCGCGCATAGCTTGCATATGATTTTTTGAAGGCAAGTATGAATGTGTTTAATCTTAGAGTCATCATCTGAATGTCTCTTTGAAAGTCACTAATTCATTTGAAAGAAATTAAAATAAATTTTGTTTCGCACTTCGAACCCGACTTTCGTACTTAACTTGCTAATGATCATTTTAGGGCAAATAGTCATTTGTTTCATTTGAAATTCATGTCAATGAGTCTTTTCAACTCACTAATTCATTTGAAAGCAATTCGAAGGAATTCTATTTTTCCACTTCAAACACTACTTTTGTGAATCACTTGTTAATGATCTTTTTCACACAAGTATGCATTTGTTTTATGTCATATTCATGGCAATGAGTTTTTTCAAGAAAATAAATTATTTGGAACCCATTGGAGCGAATACTATTTCCGCATTTCAAACATGACTTTCGCGCATAGGTTGCATATGATTTTTTGAAGGCAAGTATGAATGTGTTTAATCTTAGAGTCATCATCCGAATGTCTCTTTGAAAGTCACTAATTCATTTGAAAGAAATTAAAATAAATTATGTTTCGCACTTCGAACCCGACTTTCGTACATAACTTCCTAATGATCATTTTAGGGCAAATAGTCATTTGTTTCATTTGAGATTCATGTCAATGGGTCTTTTCAACTCACTAATTTACTTGAAAGCAATTCAAATGAATTCTATTTTTCCACTTCAAACACTACTTTTGTGAATCACTTGTTAATGATCTTTTTAACACAAGTACGCATTTGCTTTATGTTATATTCATGGCAATGAGTTTTTTCAGGAAAATAAATTATTTGGAACCCATTGGAGCTAATACTATTTTTGCATTTCAAACATGACTTTCGCACATAGATCGGTTATGATTTTTTGAAGGCAAGTATGAATTTGTTTAATCTTAGAGTCATCATCTCAATGTCTCTTTCAAAGTCACTAATTCATTTGAAAGCAATTCGAACGAATTCTATTTTTGCACTTCAAACACTACTTTTGTGAATCACTTGTTAATGATCTTTTTCAGACAAGTATGTATTTGTTTTATGTTATATTCATGGAAATGGGTTTTTTCAAGAAAATAAATTATTTGGAAACCATTGAAGCGAATACTATTTTCGCATTTCAAACATGACTTTCGCGCATAGCTCGGTTATGATTTTTTGAAGGCAACTATGAATTTGTTTAATCTTAGAATCATCATCTCAATGTCTCTTTGAAAGTCACTACTTCATTTGAAAGCAATTAAAATGAATTCTATTTTTGCACTTCGAACCCGATTTTCGTACATAACTTGCTAATGATCATTTTAGGGCAAATAGTCATTTGTTTCATTTGAGATTCATGTCAATGAGTCTTTTCAACTCACTAATTCATTTGAAAGCAATTCGAATGAATTCTATTTTTCCACTTCAAACACTACTTTTGTGAATCACTTGTTAATGATCTTTTTAACACAAGTATGCATTTGTTTTATGTCATATTCATGGCAATGAGTTTTTTCAAGAAAATAAATTATTTGGAATCCATTGGAGCGAATACTATTTTCGCATTTCAAACATGACTTTCGCGCATAGCTTGCATATTACTTTTTCATGGCAAGTATGAATCTGTTTAATCTTAGAGTCATCATCTGAATGTCTCTTTGAAAGTCACTAATTCATTTGAAAGAAATTAAAATAAATTATGTTTCGCACTTCGAACCCGACTTTCGTTCATAACTTGCTATTGATCATTTTAGGGCAAATAGTCATTTGTTTCATTTGAGATTCATGTCAATGAGTCTTTTCAACTCACTAATTCATTTGAAAGCAATTCGAATGAATTCTATTTTTCCACTTCAAACACTACTTTTGTGAATCACTTGTTAATGATCTTTTTAACACAAGTATGCATTTGTTTTATGTTATATTCATGGCAATGAGTTTTTTCAAGAAAATAAATTATTTGGAACCCATTGGAGCGAATACTATTTTCGCATTTCAAACATGACTTTTGTGCATAGCTTGGTTATGAAGTTTTGAAGGCAAGTATGAATTTGTTTAATCTTAGAGTCATCATCTCAATGCCTCTTTGAAAGTCACTAATTGATTTGAAAGCAATTCGAACGAATTCTATTTTTTCACTTCAAACACTACTTTAGTGAATCTCTAGTCAATGATCTTTTTAAGACAAGTATGCATTTTTTTTATGTTATATACATGGCAATGAGTTTTTTGAAGAAAATAAATTATTTGGAACCCATTGGAGCTAATACTATTTTTGCATTTCAAACATGACTTTCGCGCATAGCTCGGTTATGATTTTTTGAACGCAAGAATGAATTTGTTTAATCTTAGAGTTATCATCTCAATGTCTCTTTGAAAGTCACTAATTCATTTGAAAGGAATTAAAATGAATTCTATTTTTGCACTTCGAACCCGACTTTCCTACATAACTTGCTAATGATCATTTTACAGCAAATAGTCATTTGTTTCATTTGAGATTCATGTCAATGAGTCTTTTCAACTCACTAATTCATTTGGAAGCAAGTCGAACGAATTCTCTTTTTCCACTTGAAACACTACTTTTGTGAATCATTTGTTAATGATCTTTTTAAGACAAGTATGCATTTGTTTTATGTTATATTCATGCCAACGAGTTTTTTCAAGAAAATAAATTATTTGGAACCCATTTAAGCGAATACTATTTTCGCATTTCAAACAAGGCTTTCGCGCATAGCTTGGTTATGATTTTTTGAAGGCGAGTATGAATTTGTTTAATCTTGGAGTCATCAGCTCAATGTCTCTTTGAAAGTCACTAATTCATTTGAAAACAATTCGTACGAATTCTATTTTTGCACTTCAAACATTACTTTTGTGAATCACTTGTTAATGATCTTTTTAAGAAAAGTATGCATTTTTTTTATGTTATATTCATGGTAATGAGTTTTTTCAAGAAAATAAATTATTTGGAACCCATTGGAGCTAATACTATTTTTTCATTTCAGACATGACTTTCGCGCATAGCTCGGTTATGATTTTTTGAACGCAAGAATGAATTTGTTTAATCTTAGAGTCATCATTTGAATGTCTCTTTGAAAGTTATTAATTCATTTGAAAGCAATTAAAATGAATTCTATTTTCGCACTTCGAACCCTCCTTTCGTACATAACTTGCTAATGATCATTTTAGCGCAAGTTGTCATTTGTTGTATTTGAGATTCATGTCAATGAGTCCTTTCAAGTCACTAATTCATTTGAAAGCAATTCGAACGAATTCTATTTTTGGACTTCAAACACTACTTTTGTGAATCACATGTTAATGATCTTTTTCAGACAAGTATGCATTTGTTTTATGTTATATTCATGCCAATGAGTTTTTTCAAGAAAAAAATTTTTTTTCGGACCCATTGAAGCGAATACTATTTTCGCATTTCAAACAAGACTTTAGCGCATAGCTTGGTTATGAAGTTTTAAAGGCAAGTATGAATTTGTTTAATCTTAGAGTCATCATCTCAATGTCTCTTTGAAAGTCACTAATTCATTTGAAAGCAATTCGAACGAATTCTATTTTATCACTTCAAACACTACTTTAGTGAATCTCTAGCCAATGATCTTTTTAAGACAAGTATGTATTTTTTTTATGTTATATTCATAGAAATGAGTTTTTTCAAGAAAATAAATTATTTGGAACCCATTTAAGCGAATACTATTTTCGCATTTCAAACAAGACTTTCGCGCATAGCTTGGTTATGAAATTTTGAAGGCAAGTATGAATTTGTTTAATCTTAGAGTCATCATCTCAATGTCTCTTTGAAAGTCACTAATTCATTTGAAAGCAATTAAAATGAATTCTATTTTCGCACTTCGAACCTCACTTTCGTACATAACTTGCTAATGATCATTTTAGGGCAAGTAGTCATTTGTTTCATTTGAGATTCATGTCAATGAGTCATTTCAAGTCACTAATTCATTTGAAAGCAATTCGAAGGAATTCTATTTTTCCACTTCAAACACTACTTTTGTGAATCACTTGTTAATGATCTTTTTAAGACAAGTATGCATTTGTTTTATGTTATATTCATGCCAACGAGTTTTTTCAAGAAAATAAATTATTTGGAACCCATTTAAGCGAATACTATTTTCGCATTTCAAACAAGACTTTCGCGCATAGCTTGGTTATGATTTTTTGAAGGCGAGCATGAATTTGTTTAATCTTGGAGTCATCAGCTCAATGTCTCTTTGAAAGTCACTAATTCATTTGAAAACAATTCGTACGAATTCTATTTTTGCACTTCAAACATTACTTTTGTGAATCACTTGTTAATGATCTTTTTAAGACAAGTATGCATTTTTTTTATGTTATATTCATGGCAATGAGTTTTTTCAAGAAAATAAATTATTTGGAACCCATTGGAGCTAATACTATTTTTGCATTTCAGACATGACTTTCGCGCATAGCTCGGTTATGATTTTTTGAACGCAAGAATGAATTTGTTTAATCTTAGAGTCATCATTTGAATGTCTCTTTGAAAGTCACTAATTCATTTGAAAGCAATTAAAATGAATTCTATTTTCGCACTTCGAACCTCACTTTCGTACATAACTTGCTAATGATCATTTTAGGGCAAGTAGTCATTTGTTTCATTTGAGATTCATGTCAATGAGTCATTTCAAGTCACTAATTCATTTGAAAGCAATTCGAAGGAATTCTATTTTTCCACTTCAAACACTACTTTTGTGAATCACTTGTTAATGATCTTTTTAACACAAGTATGCATTTGTTTTATGTCATATTCATGGCAATGAGTTTTTTCAAGAAAATAAATGATTTGGAACCAATTGGAGCGAATACTATTTTCGCATTTCAAACAAGACTTACGCGCATAGCTTGCATATGATTTTTTGAAGGCAAGTATGAATGTGTTTAATCTTAGAGTCATCATCTGAATGTCTCTTTGAAAGTCACTAATTCATTTGAAAGAAATTAAAATAAATTCTGTTTCGCACTTCGAACCCGACGTTCGTACATAGGTTGCTACTGATCATTTTAGCGCAAGTAGTCATTTGTTTCATTTGAGATTCATCTCAATGAGTCTTTTCAAGTCACTAATTCATTTGAAAGGAATTCGAAGGAATTCTATTTTTCCACTTCAAACACTACTTTTGTGAATCACTTGTTAATGATCTTTTTAACACAAGTATGCATTTGTTTTATGTTATATTTATGGCAATGAATTTTTTCAAGAAAATAAATTATTTGGAACCCATTGGAGCGAATACTATTTTCGCATTTCAAACATGACTTTCGCGCATAGCTTGGATATGATTTTTTGAAGGCAAGTATGAATGTGTTTAATCTTTGAGTTATCATCTCAATGTCTCTTTGAAAGTCACTAATTCATTTGAAAGCAATTAAAATGAATTCTATTTTCGCACTTCGAACCCGACTTTCGTACATAACTTACTAATGATCATTTTAGGGCAAATAGTCATTTGTTTCATTTGAGATTCATGTCAATGAGTCTTTTCAACTCACTAATTCACTTGAAAGCAATTCAAATGAATTCTATTTTTCCAGTTCAATCACTACTTTTGTGAATCACTTGTTAATGATATTTTTAACACAAGTATGCATTTGTTTTATGTTATATTCATGGCAATTAGTTTTTTCAAGAAAATAAATTATTTGGAACCCATTGGAGCGAATACTATTTTCGCATTTCAAACATGACTTTCGTGCATAGCTTCGTTATGATTTTTTGAAGGCAAGTATGAATGTGTTTAATCTTAGATTTATCATCTCCATGTCTATTTGAAAGTCACTAATTCATTTGAAAGCAATTAAAATAAATATTATTTTCGCACTTCGAACCCGACTTTCGTACATAACTTGCTAATGATCACTTTAGCGCAAGTAGTCATTTGTTTCATTTGAGATTCATGTCAATGAGTCTTTTCAATTCACTAATTCATTTGAAAGCAATTCGAACGAATTCTATTTTTGCACTTCAAACACTACTTTTGTGAATCACTTGTTAATGATCTTTTTAAGACAAGTATGCATTTGTTTTATGTTATATTCATGCCAACGAGTTTTTTCAAAAAATAAATTATTTGGAACCCATTTAAGCGAATACTATTTTCGCATTTCAAACAAGACTTTCGCGCATAGCTTTGTTATGCTTTTTTGAAGGCAAGTACGAATTTGTTTAATCTTAGAGTCATAAGCTCAATGTCTCTTTGAAAGTCACTAATTCATTTGAAAACAATTCGTACGAATTCTATTTTTGCACTCCAAACACTACTTTAGTGAATCACTTCTTAATGATCTTTTTAAGACAAGTATGCATTTTTTTCATGTTATATTCATGGCAATGAGTTTTTTCAAGAAAATAAATTATTTGGAACCCATTGGAGCTAATACTATTTTTTCATTTCAAACATGACTTTCGTGCATAGCTCGGTTATGATTTTTTGAACGCAAGAATGAATTTGTTTAATCTTAGAGTCATCAACTGAATGTCTCTTTGAAAGTTATTAATTCATTTGAAAGCAATTAAAATGAATTCTATTTTCGCACTTCGAACCCGACCTTCGTACATAACTTGCTAATGATCATTTTAGCGCAAGTAGTCATTTGTTTCATTTGAGATTCATGTCAATGAGTCTTTTCAATTCACTAATTCATTTGAAAGCAATTCGAACGAATTCTATTTTTGCACTTCAAACACTACTTTTGTGAATCACTTGTTAATGATCTTTTTAAGACAAGTATGCATTTGTTTTATGTTATATTCATGCCAACGAGTTTTCTCAAGAAAATAAATTATTTGGAACCCATTTAAGCGAATACTATTTTCGCATTTCAAACAAGACTTTCGCGCATAGCTTTGTTATGCTTTTTTGAAGGCAAGTACGAATTTGTTTAATCTTAGAGTCATAAGCTCAATGTCTCTTTGAAAGTCACTAATTCATTTGAAAGCAATTCGAACGAATTCTATTTTTGCACTTCAATCACTACTTTTGTGAATCACTTGTTAATGATCTTTTTCAGACAAGTATGTATTTGTTTTATGTTATATTCATGGAAATGAGTTTTTTCAAGAAAATAAATTATTTGGAACCCATTGGAGCGAATACTATTTTCGCATTTCAAACAAGACTTTCGCGCATAGCTTGGTTATGAATTTTTGAAGGCAAGTATTAATGTGTTTAATCTTAGAGTCATCATCTCAATGTCTCTTTGAAAGTCACTAATTCATTTGAAAGCAATTAAAATGAATTCTATTTTCGCACTTCGAACCCGACCTTCGTACATAACTTGCTAATGATCATTTTAGCGCAAGTAGTCACTTCTTTTATTTGAGATTCATGTGAATGAGTCCTTTCAAGTCACTAATTCATTTAAAAGCAATTCGAACGAATTCTATTTTTGCACTTGAATCACTACTTTTGTGAATCACTTGTTAATGATCTTTTTCAGACAAGTATGTATTTGTTTTATGTTATATTCATGGAAATGAGTTTTTTCAAGAAAATAAATTATTTGGAACCCATTGGAGCGAATACTATTTTCGCATTTCAAACAAGACTTTCGCGCATAGCTTGGTTATGAATTTTTGAAGGCAAGTATTAATGTGTTTAATCTTGGAGTCATCATCTCAATGTCTCTTTGAAAGTCACTAATTCTTTTGAAAGCAATGAAAATGAATTCTATTTTCGCACTTCGAACCCGACCTTCGTACATAACTTGCTAATGATCATTTTAGCGCAAGTAGTCATTTGTTTCATTTGAGATTCATGTCAATGAGTCCTTTCTAGTCACTAATTCATTTGAAAGCAATTCAAACGAATTCTATTTTTGCACTTCAATCACTACTTTTGTGAATCACCTGTTAATGATCTTTTTCAGACAAGTATGTATTTGTTCTATGTTATATTCATGGAAATGAGTTTTTTCAAGAAAATAAATTATTTGGAACCCATTGAAACGAATACTATTTTCGCATTTCAAAAATGACTTTCGCGCATAGCTCGGTTATGATTTTTTGAAGGCGAGTATGAATTTTTCTAATCTTAGAGTCATCATCTCAATGTCTCTTTAAAAGTCACTAATTCATTTGAAAGCAATTAAAATGAATTCTATTTTCATACTTCGAACCCGACTTTCGTACATAACTTGCTACAGATCATTTTAGGGCAAATAGTCATTTGTTTCATTTGAGATTCATGTCAATGAGTTTTTTCAACTCACTAATTCACTTGAAAGCAATTCGAATGAATTCTATTTTTCCACTTCAAACACTACTTTTGTGAATCACTTGTTAATGATATTTTTAACACAAGTATGCATTTGTTTTATGTTATATTCATGGCAATGAGTTTTTTCAAGAAAATAAATTATTTGGAACCTATTGAAGCGAATACTATTTTCGCATTTGAAACAAGACTTTCGCGCATAGCTCGGTTATGATTTTTTGAAGGCAACTATGAATTTGCTTAATCTTAGAGTCATTATCTCAATGTCTCTTTGAAAGTCACTAATGCATTTGAAAACAATTTGAACGAATTCTATTTTTGCACTTCGAAAACTTCTTTTGTGAATCTCTTGTTAATGATCTTTTTAAGATAAGTATGCATTTTTTTAATGTTATATTCATGACAATGAATTTTTTCAAGAAAAAAAATTATTTGGAACCCATTGAAGCGAATACTATTTTCGCATTTCAAACAAGACTTTCGCGCATGGCTTGGTTATGAATTTTTGAAGGCAAGTATGAATTTGTTTGATCTTAGAGTCATCATCTCAATGTCTCTTTGAAAGTCACTAATTCATTTGAAAGCAATTCGAACGAATTCTATTTTTTCAGTTCAAACACTACTTTAGTGAATCTCTAGTTAATGATCTTTTTAAGGTAAGTATGCATTTTTTTTATGTTATATTCATGGAAATGAGTTTTTTCCAGAAAATAAATTATTTTGAACCCATTGAAGCGAATACTATTTTCGCATTTCAAACAAGACTTTCGCGCATAGCTTGGTTATGAATTTTTGAAGGCAAGTATGAATTTGTTTAATCTTAGAGTCATCATCTCAATGACTCTTTGAAAGTCACTAATTCATTTGAAAGCAATTAAAATGAATTCTATTTTCGCACTTCGAACCCGACTTTCGTACATGACTTGCTAATGAGCATTTTAGGGCAAGTAGTCATTTGTTTCATTTGAGATTCATGTCAATGAGTCTTTTCCACTCACTAATTCATTTGAAAGCAATTCGAACGAATTTTATTTTTGCACTTCAAACACTACTTTTGTGAATCACTTGTTAATGATCTTTTTAAGACAAGTATGCCTTTGTTTTATGTTATATTCATGGAAATGAGTTTTTTCAAGAAAATAAATTATTTGGAACCCATTTAAGCGAATACTATTTTCGCATTTCAAACAAGACTTTCGTGCATAGCTTTGTTATGATTTTTTGAAGGCGAGTATGAATTTTTCTAATCTTAGAGTCATCAGCTCAATGTCCCTTTGAAAGTCACTAATTCATTTGAAAGCAATTAAAATCAATTCTATTTTCGCACTTCGAACCCGACTTTCGTACATAACTTGCTAATGATGATTTTAGCGCAAGTAGTCATTTGTTTCACTTGAGATTCATGTCAATGAGTCTTTTCCATTCACTAATTCATTTGAAAGCAATTCGAACGAATTCTATTTTTCAACTTCAAACACTACTTCTGTGAATCACTTATTAATGATCTTTTTAACACAAGTATGCATTTGTTTTATGTTATATTCATGGCAATGAGTTTTTTCAAGAAAATAAATTATTTGCAACCCATTGGAGCTAATACTATTTTTGCATTTGAAACATGACTTTCGGCCATAGCTCGGTTATGATTTTTTGAAGTCAACTATGAATTTGTTTAATCTTAGAGTCATCATCTCAATGTCTCTTTGAAAGTCACTAATTCATTTGAAAACAATTCGAACGAATTCTATTTTTCTACTTAAAACACCACCACATTCGCACATCACATTCTAATGATCTTTTTAAGACAAGTATTGATTTGTTTTATCTTATATTCATGTCAATGAGTTTTTTCAAGAAAATAAATTATTTAGAAGCCATTGGAGCGAATACTATGTTCGCATTTCAAACATGACTTCCGCGCATAGCTTGCATATGATTTTTTGAACGCAAGTATGAATTTGTTTAATCTTAGAGTTATCATCTCAATGTCTCTTTGAAAGTCACTAATTCATTTGAAAGCAATTAAAATGAATTCTATTTTCGCACTCCGAACCCGATTTTCGTACATAACTTGCTAATGATCATTTCAGCGCAAGTAGTCATTTGTTTCTTTTGAGATTCATGTCAATGAGTCTTTTCAACTCACTAATGCATTTGAAAGCAATTCGAACGAATTCTATTTTTGCACTTCAAACACTACTTTTGCGAATCAATTGTTAATGATCTTTTTAAGGCAAGTATGCATTTGCTTTTTGTTATATTCATTGCAATGAGTTTTTTGAAGAAAATAAATTATTTGGAACCCATTGGAGCGAATACTATTTTCGTATTTCAAACATGACTTTCGCGCATAGCTTGGTTATGATATTTTGAAGGCAAGTATGAATTTGTTTAATCTTAGACTCATGATCTCAATGTCTCTTTGAAAGTCACTAATTCATTTGAAAGCAATTAAAATGAATTCTATTTTCGCACTCCGAACCCGACTTTCGTACATAACTTGCTAATGATCATTTTAGGGCAAGTAGTCATTGGTTTCATTTGAGATTCATGTCAATGAGTCTTTTCAACTCGTTAATTCATTTGAAAGCAATTCTAACGAATTCTATCTTTGCACTTCAAACACTACTTTTGTGAATCACTTGTTAATGATCTTTTTAAGACAAGTATGCATTTATTTTATGTTGTATATATGGAAATGAGTTTTTTCAAGAAAATAAATTATTTGGAACCCGTTGGAGCAAATACTATTTTCGTATTTCAAACATGACGTTCGCGCATAGCTTGGTTATGATATTTTGAAGGCAAGAATGAATTTGTTTAATCTTAGACTCATGATCTCAATGTCTCTTTGAAAGTCAGTAATTCATTTGAAAGCAATTAAAATGAATTCTATTTTCGCACTCCGAACCCGACTTTCGTACATAACTTGCTAATGATAATTTTAGCGCAAGTAGTCATTTGTTTCTTTTGAGATTCATGTCAATGAGTCTTTTCAGCTCACTAATGCATTTGAAAGCAATTCGAACAAATTCTATTTTTGCACTTCAAACACTAATTTTGCGAATCAATTGTTAATGATCTTTTTAAGGCAAGTATGCATTTGTTTTTTGTTATATTCATGGCAATGAGTTTTTTTAAGAAAATAAATTATTTTGAACCCATTGGAGCGAATACTATTTTCGTATTTCAAACATGACATTCGCGCATAGCTTGGTTATGATTTTCTGAAGGCAAGTATGAATTTGTTTAATCTTAGAGTCATCATCTCATTGTCTCTTTGAAAGTCACTAATTCATCTGAAAGCAATTAAAATGAATTCTATTTTTGCACTTCGAACCCGACTTTCGAACATAACTTGCTAATGATCATTTTAGCGCAAGTAGTCATTTGTTTTTTCGAGATGCATGTCAACGAGTCTTTTCAACTCACTAATTCATTTGAATGCAATTCGAACGAATTCTATTTTTGCACTTCAAACACTACTTTTGTGAATCAATTGTTAATGATCTTTTTAAGGCAATTATGCATTTGTTTTTTTAGATATTCATGGCAATGAGTTTTTTCAAGAAAATAAATTATTTGAAACCCATTGGAGCGAATACTATTTTCGCATTTCAAACATGACTTTTGCACATAGCTTGGTTATGATTTTTTGAAGGCAAGTATGAATTTGTTTAATCTTAGAGTCATGATCTCAACGTCTCTTTGAAAGTCACTAATTCATTTGAAAGCAATTAAAATGAATTCTATTTTCGCACTCCGAACCCGACTTTCGTACATAACTTGCTAATGATCATTTTAGCGCAAGTAGTCATTTGTTTGATTTGATATTCATGTTAATGAGTCTTTTCAACTCACTAATTCATTTGAAAGCAATTCTAACGAATTCTATTTTTGCACTTCAAACACTACTTTTGTGAATCACTTGTTAATGATCTTTTTAAGACAAGTATGCATTTGTTTTATGTTATATTCATGGCAATGAGTTTTTTCAAGAAAATAAATTATTTGGAACCCATTGGGGCGAATACTAAATTCGTATTTCAAACATGACTTTCGCGCATAGCTTGGTTATGATTTTCACAAGGCAAGTATAACTTTGTTTAATCTTAGAGTCGTCATGTCAATGTCTCTTTGAAAGTCACTAATTCATTTGAAAGCAATTAAAATGAATTCTATTTTCACACTTCAAACCTGTCTTTCGTACATAATTTGCTAATGATCATTTTAGGGCAAGTAGTCATTTGTTTCATTTGAGATTCATGTCAATTAATCTTTTCAAGTCACTAATTCATTTGAAAGCAATTGGAGGAATTCTATTTTTGCACTTCAAACACTACTTTTGTGAATCACTTGTTAATGATCTTTTTAAGACAAGTATGCATTTGTTTTATGTTATATTCATGGCAATTAGTTTTTTCAAGAAAATAAATTATTTGGAACCCATTGGAGCGAATACTATTTTCGCATTTCAAGCATGACTTTCGCGCATAGCTTGGTTATGATTTTTTCAAGGCAAGTATAACTTTGTTTAATCTTAGAGTCATCATCTCAATGTCTCTTTGAAAGTCAGTAATTCATTTGAAAGCAATTAAAATGAATTCTATTTTCGCACTTCGAACCCGACTTTCGTACATAACTTGCTAATGATCATTTTAAGGCAAGTAGTCATTTGTTTCATTTGAGATTCATGTCAATTAGTCTTTTCAAGTCACTAATTCTTTTGAAAGCAATTCGAACAAATTCTATTTTTGCACTTCAAACACTACTTTTGTGAATCACTTGTTAAAGATCTTTTTAAGACAAGTATGCATTTGTTTTATGTTATATTCATGACAATGAGTTTTTTCAAGAAAATAAATTATTTGGAACCCATTGGAGCGAATACTATTTTCGCATTTCAAACATGACTTTCGCGCATAGCTTGGTTATGATTTTTTCGAGGCAAGTATAACTTTGCTTAATCTTAGAGTCGTCATCTCAATGTCTCTTTGAAAGTCACTAATTCATTTGAAAGCAATTAAAATGAATTCTATTTTCGCACTTCAAACCCGACTTTCGTACATAATTTGCTAATGATCATTTTAGGGCAAGTAGTCATTTGTTTCATTTGAGATTCATGTCAATTAGTCTTTTCAAGTCACTAATTCATTTGAAAGCAATTGGAACGAATTCTATTTTTGCACTTCAAACACTACTTTTGTGACTCACTTGTTAACGATCTTTTTAAGACGAGTATGTATTTGTTTTTTGTTATATTCATGGCAATGAGTTTTTTCAAGAAAATAAATTATTTGGAACCCATTAGAGCGAATACTATTTTCGCATTCCAAACATGACTTTCGTGCATAGCTTGGGTATGATTTTTTGAAGGCAAGTATTAATTTGTTTAATCTTAGAGTCATCATCTCAATGTCTCTTTGAAAGTCACTAATTCATTTGAAAGCAATGAAAATGAATTCTATATTCGCACTTCGAACCCGACTTTCGTACATAACTTCCTAATGATCATTTTAGGGCAAGTAGTCATTTGTTTCATGTGAGATTCATGTCAATTAGTCTTTTCAAGTCACTAATTCTTTTGAAAGCAATTCGAACAAATTCTATTTTTGCACTTCAAACACTACTTTTGTGAATCACTTGTTAAGCATCTTTTTAAGTCAAGTATGCATTTGTTTTATGTTATATTCATGGCAATGAGTTTTTTCAAGAAAATAAATTATTTGGAACCCATTAGAGCGAATACTATTTTCGCATTCCAAACATGACTTTCGTGCATAGCCTGGGTATGATTTTTTGAAGGCAAGTATGAATTTGTTTAATCTTAGAGTCATCATCTCAATGTCTCTTTGAAAGTCACTAATTCATTTGAAAGCAATTAAAATAAATTCTATTTTTGCACTTCGAACCCGACTTTCGTACATAACTTGCTAATGATCATTTTAGGGCAAGTAGTCATTTGTTTCATTTGAGATTCATGTCAATTAGTCTTTTCAACTTACAAATTCATTTGAAAGGAATTCGAACAAATTCTATTTTTCCATTTCAAACACTACTTTTGTGAATCACTTGTTAATGATTCTTTTAAGACAAGTATGCATTTGTTTTATGTTATATTCATGGCAATGAGTTTTTTCAAGAAAATAAATTATTTGGAACCCATTGGAGCGAATACTATTTTCGCATTTCAAACATGACTTTCGCGCATAGCTTGGTTATGATTTTTTCAAGGCAAGTATAACTTTGTTTAATCTTAGAGTCGTCATCTCAATGTCTCTTTGAAAGTCACTAATTCATTTGAAAGCAATTAAAATGAATTCTATTTTCGCACTTCGAACCCGACTTTCGTACATAACTTGCTAATGATCAGTTTAGGGCAATTAGTCATTTGTTTCATTTGAGATTTATGTCAATGAGTCTTTTCAAGTCACTAATTCATTTGAAAGCAATTGGAGGAATTCTATTTTTGCACATCAAACACTACTTTTGTGAATCACTTGTTAATGATCTTTTTAAGACAAGTATGCATTTGTTTTATGTTATATTCATGGCAATTAGTTTTTTCAAGAAAATAAATTATTTGGAACCCATTGGAGCGAATACTATTTTCGCATTTCAAGCATGACTTTCGCGCATAGCTTGGTTATGATTTTTTCAAGGCAAGTATAACTTTGTTTAATCTTTGAGTCGTCATCTCAATGTCTCTTTCAAAGTCACTAATTCATTTGAAAGCAATTAAAATGAATTCTATTTTCGCACTTCGAACGCGACTTTCGTACATAAATTGCTAATGATCATTTTAAGGCAAGTAGTCATTTGTTTCATTTGAGATTCATGTCAATTAGTCTTTTCAACTCACTAATTCTTTTGAAAGCAATTCGAACAAATTCTATTTTTGCACTTCAAACACTACTTTTGTGAATCACTTGTTAAAGATCTTTTTAAGACAAGTATGCATTTGTTTTATGTTATATTCATGACAATGAGTTTTTTCAAGAAAATAAATTACTTGGAACCCATTGGAGCGAATACTATTTTCGCATTCCAAACATGACTTTCGCACATAGCTTGGTTATGATTTTTTCAAGGCAAGTATGAATTTGTTTAATCTTAGAGTCATCATCTCAATGTCTCTTTGAAAGTCACTAATTCATTTGAAAGCAATTAAAATGAATTCTATTTTCACACTTCAAACCTGACTTTCGTACATAATTTGCTAATGATCATTTTAGGGGAAGTAGTCATTTGTTTCATTTGAGATTCATGTCAATTAGTCTTTTCAAGTCACTAATTCATTTGAAAGCAATTGGAGGAATTCTATTTTTGCACTTCAAACACTACTTTTGTGAATCACTTGTTAATGATCTTTTTAAGACAAGTATGCATTTGTTTTATGTTATAATCATGGCAATTAGTTTTTTCAAGAAAATAAATTATTTGGAACCCATTGGAGCGAATACTATTTTCGCATTTCAAGCATGACTTTCGCACATAGCTTGGTTATGATTTTTTGAAGGCAAGTATAACTTTGTTTAATCTTAGAGTCGTCATCTCAATGTCTCTTTGAAAGTCACTAATTCATTTGAAAGCAATTAAAATGAATTCTATTTTCGCACTTCGAACCCGACTTTCGTACATAACTTGCTAATGATCATTTTAAGGCAAGTAGTCATTTGTTTCATTTGAGATTCATGTCAATTAGTCTTTTCAACTCACTAATTCTTTTGAAAGCAATTCGAACAAATTCTATTTTTGCACTTCAAACACTACTTTTGTGAATCACTTGTTAAAGATCTTTTTAAGACAAGTATGCATTTGTTTTATGTTATATTCATGACAATGAGTTTTTTCAAGAAAATAAATTATTTGGAACCCATTGGAGCGAATACTATTTTCGCATTTCAAACATGACTTTCGCGCATAGCTTGGTTATGATTTTTTCGAGGCAAGTATAACTTTGTTTAATCTTAGAGTCGTCATCTCAATGTCTCTTTGAAAGTCACTAATTCATTTGAAAGCAATTAAAATGAATTCTATTTTCGCACTTCAAACCCGACTTTCGTACATAATGTGCTAATGATCATTTTAGGGCAAGTAGTCATTTGTTTCATTTGAGATTCATGTCAATTAGTCTTTTCAAGTCACTAATTCATTTGAAAGCAATTGGAACGAATTCTATTTTTGCACTTCAAACACTACTTTTGTGACTCACTTGTTAACGATCTTTTTAAGACGAGTATGTATTTGTTTTATGTTATATTCATGGCAATGAGTTTTTTCAAGAAAATAAATTATTTGGAACCCATTAGAGCGAATACTATTTTCGCATTCCAAACATGATTTTCGTGCATAGCTTGGGTATGATTTTTTGAAGGCAAGTATTAATTTGTTTAATCTTAGAGTCATCATCTCAATGTCTCTTTGAAAGTCACTAATTCATTTGAAAGCAATTAAAATGAATTCTATTTTTGCACTTCGAACCCGAGTTTCGTACATAACTTGCTAATGTTCATTTTAGGGCAAGTAGTCATTTGTTTCATTTGAGATTCATGTCAATTAGTCTTTTCAAGTCACTAATTCTTTTGAAAGCAATTCGAACAAATTCTATTTTTGCACTTCAAACACTACTTTTGTGAATCACTTGTTAAAGATCTTTTAAAGACAAGTATGCATTTGTTTTATGTTATATTCATGGAAATGAGTTTTTTCAAGAAAATAAATTATTTGGAACACATTGGAGCGAATACTATTTCCGCATTTCAAACCTGACTTTCGCGCATAGCTTGGTTATGATTTTCTCAAGGCAAGTATAACTTTGTTTAATCTTAGAGTCGTCATGTCAATGTCTCTTTGAAAGTCACTAATTCATTTGAAAGCAATTGGAACGAATTCTATTTTTGTGCTTCAAACACTACTTTTGTGAATCACTTGTTACTGATCTTTTTGAGACAGGTATGCATTTGTATTATGTTATATTCATGGAAATGAGTTTTTTCAGGAAAATAAATTATTTGGAACCCATTGGGGCGAATACTATTTTCGCATTTCAAACATGACTTTCGCGCATAGCTTGGTTATGATTTTTTGATGGCAAGTATGAATTTGTTTAATCTTAGAGTCATGATCTCAATGTCTCTTTGAATGTCACTAATTCATTTGAAAGCAATTAAAATGAATTCTATTCCGCACTTCGAACCCGACTTTCGTACATAACTTGCTAATGATAATTTTAGCGCAACTAGTCATTTGTTTCATTTGAGATTCATGTCAATGAGTCTTTTCAACTCACTAATTCATTTGAAAGCAATTCGAACGAATTCTGTTTTTGCACTTCAAACACTACTTTTGTGAATCACTTGTTAATGATCTTTTTAAGACAAGTATGCATTTTTTTTATGTTCTATTCATGGCAATGAGTTTTTTGAAGAAAATAAATTATTTGGAACTCATTGGAGCGAATACTATTTTTGCATTTCAAACATGACTTTCACGCATAGCTTGGTTATGATTTTTTGAAGGCATGTATGAATTTGTTTAATCTTAGAGTCGTCATCTCAATGTCTCTTTGAAATTCACTAATTCATTTGAAAGCAATTAAAATGAATTCTATTTTTGCACTTCGAATCCGACTTTCGAACATAACTTGCTAATGATCATTTTAGCGCAAGGAGTCATTGGTTTGATTTGAGATTCATGTCAATGAGTCTTTCCAACTCACTAATTCATTTGAAAGCAATTTGAACGAATTCTATTTTTGCACTTCAAACACTACTTTTTTGAATCACTTGTTAAAGATCTTTTTGAGACAAGTATGCATTTGTTTTATGTTATATTCATGGAAATGCGTTTTTTCAGGAAAATAAATTATTTCGAACCCATTGGGGCGAATACTATTTTCGCATTTCAAACATGACTTTCGCGCATAGCTTGTTTATGATTTTTTGAAGGCAAGTATGAATTTGTTTAATCTTAGAGTCATGATCTCAATGTCTCTTTGAATGTCACTAATTCATTTGAAAGCAATTAAAATGAATTTTATTTCGCACTTCGAACCCGACTTTCGTACATAACTTGCTAATGATCATTTTAGGGCAAGTAGTCATTTGTTTCATTTCAGATTCATGTCAATGAGTCTTTTCAACTCACTAATTCAATTGAAAGCAATTCGAATGAATTCTATTTTTACACTTCAAACACTACTTTTTTGAATCACTTATTATTGATCTTTTTAACACAAGTATGCATTTGTTTTATGTTATATTCATGGCAATGAGTTTTTTGAAGAAAATAAATTATTTGGAACCCATTGGAACGAATACTATATTCGCATTTCAAACATGACTTTCGTGCATAGCCTGGTTATGATTTTTTGAAGGCAAGTATGAATTTGTTTAATCTTAGAGTAATCATCTCAATGTCTCTTTGGAAGTCACAAATTCATTTGAAAGCACTTAAAATGAATTCTATTTTCGCACTTCGAACCCGACTTTCGTATATAAGTTGCTAGTGATCATTTTAGGGCAAGTAGTCATTTGTTTCATTTGAGATTCATGTCAATAAGTCTTTTCAACTCACTAATTCAATTGAAAGCAATTCGAATGAATTCTATTTTTCCACTTCAAACACTACTTTTTTGAATCACTTATTATTGATCTTTTTAACACAAGTATGCATTTGTTTTATGTTATATTCATGGCAATGAATTTTTTGAAGAAAATAAATTATTTGGAACCCATTGGAACGAATACTATATTCGCATTTCAAACATGACTTTCGTGCATAGCCTGGTTATGATTTTTTGAAGGCAAGTATGAATTTGTTTAATCTTAGAGTAATCATCTCAATGTCTCTTTGAAAGTCACAAATTCATTTGAAAGCACTTAAAATGAATTCTATTTTCGCACTTCGAACCCGACTTTCGTACATAACTTGCTTATGATCATTTTAGCGCAAGTAGTCATTTGTTTCATTTGAGATTCATGTCAATGAGTCTTTTCAACTCACTAATTCATTTGAAAGCAATTCGAACGAATTCTGTTTTTGCTCTTCAAACACTACTTTTGTGAATCACTTGTTAATGATCTTTTTAAGACAAGTATGCATTTTTTTTATGTTCTATTCATGGCAATGAGTTTTTTGAAGAAAATAAAATATTTGGAACCCATTGGAGCGAATACTATTTTTGCATTTCAAACATGACTTTCACGCATAGCTTGGTTATGATTTTTTGAAGGCATGTATGAATTTGTCTAATCTTAGAGTCATCATCTCAATGTCTCTTTGAAATTCACTAATTCATTTGAAAGCAATTAAAATGAATTCTATTTTTGCACTTCGAATCCGACTTTCGAACATAACTTGCTAATGATCATTTTAGCGCAAGGAGTCATTGGTTTGATTTGAGATTCATGTCAATGAATCTTTCCAACTCACTAATTCATTTGAAAGCAATTTGAACGAATTCTATTTTTGTACGTCAAACACTACTTTTTTGAATCACTTGTTAAAGATCTTTTTGAGACAAGTATGCATTTGTTTTATGTTATATTCATGGCAATGAGTTTTTTGAAGAAAATAAATTATTTGGAACCCATTGGAGCGAATGCTATTTTCCCATTTCAAACATGACTTTCGTGCATAGCTTGGTTATGATTTTTTGAAGGCAAGTATGAATTCGTTTAATCTTAGAGTCATCATCTCAATGTCTCTTTTAAAGTCACTACTTCATTTGCAACAATTAAAATGAATTCTATTTTTGCACTTTGAACCCGACTTTAGTACATAACTTGCTAATGATCATTTTAGGGCAAGTAGTCATTTGTTTCAATTGAGATTGATGTCAATGGGTCTTTTCAACTCAGTAATTCTTTTGAAAGCAATTGGAACGAATTCTATTTTTGCACTTCAAACACTACTTTTGTGAATCACTTGTTAATGATCTTTTTAAGACAAGTATGCATTTGTTTTATGTTATATTCATCACAATGAGTTTTTTCAAGAAAATAAATTATTTGGAACCCATTGAAGCGAATACTATTTTCGCATTCCAAACATGACTTTCGCGCATAGCTTGCATATGTCTTTTTAAAGGCAACTCTGAATTTGTTTAATCTTAGAGTTATCATCTCAATGTTTCTTTGAAAGTCACTAATTCTTTTGAAAGCAATTAAAATGAATTCTATTTTCGCACTTCGAACCCGACTTTCGTACATAACTTGCTAATGATCATTTTAGGGCAAGTAGTCATTTGTTTCATTCGAGATTCATGTCAATGAGTCTTTTCAACTCACTAATTCAATTGAAAGCAATTCGAACGAATTCTATTTTTCCACTCCAAACACTACCCTTGTCAATCACTTATTAATGATCTTTTTAACACAAGTATGCATTTGTTTTATGTTATATTCATGGCAATGAGTTTTTTGAAGAAAATAAATTGTTTGGAACCCATTGGAACGAATACTATTTTCGCATTTCAAACATGACTTTCGCGCATAGCTTGCATATGATTTTTTAAAGGCAACTATGAATTTGTTTAATCTTAGAGTAATCATCTCAATGTCTCTTTGAAAGTCACAAATTCATTTGAAAGCACTTAAAATGAATTCTATTTTCGCACTTCGAACCCGACTTTCGTATATAAGTTGCTAGTGATCATTTTAGGGCAAGTAGTCATTTGTTTCATTTGAGATTCATGTCAATGAGTCTTTTCAACTCACTAATTCAATTGAAAGCAATTCGAATGAATTCTATTTTTCCACTTCAAACACTACTTTTTTGAATCACTTATTATTGATCTTTTTAACACAAGTATGCATTTGTTTTATGTTATATTCATGGCAATGAGTTTTTTGAAGAAAATAAATTATTTGGAACCCATTGGAACGAATACTATATTCGCATTTCAAACATGACTTTCGTGCATAGCCTGGTTATGATTTTTTGAAGGCAAGTATGAATTTGTTTAATCTTAGAGTAATCATCTCAATGTCTCTTTGAAAGTCACAAATTCATTTGAAAGCACTTAAAATGAATTCTATTTTCGCACTTCGAACCCGACTTTCGTATATAAGTTGCTAGTGATCATTTTAGGGCAAGTAGTCATTTGTTTCATTTGAGATTCATGTCAATGAGTCTTTTCAACTCACTAATTCAATTGAAAGCAATTCGAATGAATTCTATTTTTCCACTTCAAACACTACTTTTTTGAATCACTTATTATTGATCTTTTTAACACAAGTATGCATTTGTTTTATGTTATATTCATGGCAATGAGTTTTTTGAAGAAAATAAATTATTTGGAACCCATTGGAACGAATACTATTTTCGCATTTCAATCATGACTTTCGTGCATAGCTTGGTTATGATTTTTTGAAGGCCGTTATGAATTTGTTTAATGTTAGAGTCATCATCTCAATGTCTCTTTTAAAGTCACTAATTCATTTGAAAGCAATTAAAATGAATTCTATTTTCGCACTTCGAACCCGACCTTCGTACATATCTTGCTAATGATCATTTTAGGGCAAGTAGTCATTTGTTTCATTTGAGATTCATGTCAATGAGTCTTTTCAACTCACTAATTCAATTGAAAGCAATTCGAACGAATTCTATTTTTCTACCTCAAACACTACTTTTGTGAATCACTTATTAATGATCTTTTTAACACAAGTATGCATTTGTTTTATGTTATATTCATGGCAATGAGTTTTTTGAAGAAAATAAATTATTTGGAACCCATTGGAACGAATACTATTTTCGCATTTCAAACATGACTTTCGCACATAGCTTGCATATGATTTTTTAAAGGCAACTATGAATTTGTTTAATCTTATAGTTATCATCTCAATGTCTCTTCGAAAGTCACTAATTTATTTGAAAGCAATTAAAATGAATTCTATTTTCGCACTTCGAACCCGACTTTCGTACATAACTTGCTAATGATCATTTTAGGGCAAGTAGTCATTTGTTTCATTTGAGATTCATGTCAATGAGTCTTTTCAACTCACTAATTCAATTGAAAGCAATTCGAACGAATTCTATTTTTCCACTTCAAACACTACCCTTGTGAATCACTTATTAATGATCTTTTTAACACAAGTATGGATTTGTTTTATGTTATATTCACTGCAATGAGTTTTTTGAAGAAAATAAATTATTTGGAACCCATTGGAACGAATACTATTTTCGCATTTCAAAGATGACTTTCGTGCATAGCTTGCATATGATTTTTTGAAGGCAAGTATGAATTTGTTTAATCTTAGTGTAATCATCTCAATGTCTCTTTTAAAGTCACTAATTCATTTGAAAGCAATTAAAATGAATTCTATTTTCGCATTTCAAACCTGACTTTCGTACATAACTTGCTAATGATCATTTTAGGGCAAGTAGTCATTTGTTTCATTTGAGATTCATGTCAATGAGTCTTTTCAACTCACTAATTCAATTGAAAGCAATTCGAACGAAATCTATTTTTCCACTTCAAACACTACCCTTGTGAATCACTTATTAATGATCTTTTTAACACAAGTATGGATTTGTTTTATGTTATATTCACTGCAATGAGTTTTTTGAAGAAAATAAATTATTTGGAACCCATTGGAACGAATACTATTTTCGCATTTCAAAGATGACTTTCGTGCATAGCTTGCATATGATTTTTTGAAGGCAAGTATGAATTTGTTTAATCTTAGAGTAATCATCTCAATGTCTCTTTTAAAGTCACTAATTCATTTGAAAGCGCTTAAAATGAATTCTATTTTCGCACTTCGAACCCGACTTTCGTACATAACTTGCTAATGATCATTTTAGGGCAAGTAGTCATTTGTTTCATTTGAGATTCATGTCAATGAGTCTTTTCAACTCACTAATTCAATTGATAGCAATTCGAACGAATTCTATTTTTCCACTTCAAACACTACCCTTGTGAATCACTTATTAATGATCTTTTTAACACCAGTATGCATTTGTTTTATGTTATATTCATGGCAATGAGTTTTTCGAAGAAAATAAATTATTTGGAACCCACTGGAACGAATACTATTTTCGCATTTCAAACATGACTTTCGTGCATAGCTTGCATATGATTTTTTAAAAGCAACTATGAATTTGTTTAATCTTAGAGTTATCATGTCAATGTCTCTTTGAAAGCCACTAATTCATTTGAAAGCAATTAAAATGAATTCTATTTTCGCACTTCAAACCCGACTTTCGTACATAACTTGCTAATGATCATTTTAGGGCAAGTAGTCATTTGTTTCATTTGAGATTCATGTCAATGAGTCTTTTCAACTCACTAATTCAATTGAAAGCAATTCGAACGAATTCTATTTTTCTACTTCAAACACTACTTTTGTGAATCACTTATTAATGATTTTTTTAACACAAGTATGCATTTGTTTTATGTTATATTCATGGCAATGAGTTTTTTGAAGAAAATAAATTGTTTGGAACCCATTGGAACGAATACTATTTTCGCATTTCAAACATGACTTTCGCGCATAGCTTGCATATGATTTTTTAAAGGCAACTATGAATTTGTTTAATCTTAGAGTTATCATCTCAATGTCTCTTTGAAACTCACTAATTCATTTGAAAGCAATTAAAATGAATTCTATTTTCGCACTTCGAACCCGACTTTCGTACATAACTTGCTAATGATCATTTAGGGCAAGTAGTCATTTGTTTCATTTGAGATTCATGTCAATAAGTCTTTTCAACTCACTAATTCAATTGAAAGCAATTCGAACGAATTCTATTTTTCTACTTCAAATACTACCCTTGTGAATCACTTATTAATGATCTTTTTAACACAAGTATGCATTTGTTTTATGTTATATTCATGGCAATGAGTTTTTTGAAGAAAATAAATTATTTGGAACCCATTGGAACGAATACTATTTTCACATTTCAATCATGACTTTCGCGCATAGCTTGCATATGATTTTTTAAAGGCAACTCTGAATTTGTTTAATCTTAGAGTTATCATCTCAATGTTTCTTCGAAAGTCACTAATTCTTTTGAAAGCAATTAAAATGAATTCTATTTTCGCACTTCGAACCCGACTTTCGTACATAACTTGCTAATGATCATTTTAGGGCAAGTAGTCATTTGTTTCATTTGAGATTCATGTCAATGAGTCTTTTCAACTCACTAATTAAATTGAAAGCAATTCGAACGAATTCTATTTTTCCACTTCAAACACTACCCTTGTGAATCACTTATTAATGATCTTTTTAACACAAGTATGCATTTGTTTTATGTTATATTCATGGCAATGAGTTTTTTGAAGAAAATAAATTGTTTGGAACCCATTGGAACGAATACTATTTTCGCATTTCAAACATGACTTTCGCGCATAGCTTGCATATGATTTTTTAAAGGCAACTATGAATTTGTTTAATCTTAGAGTTATCATCTCAATGTCTCTTTGAAACTTACTAATTCATTTGAAAGCAATTAAAATGAATTCTATTTTCGCACTTCGAACCCGACTTTCGTACATAACTTGCTAATGATCATTTAGGGCAAGTAGTCATTTGTTTCTTTTGAGATTCATGTCAATAAGTCTTTTTAACTCACTAATTCAATTGAAAGCAATTCGAACGAATTCTATTTTTCTACTTCAAACACTACCCTTGTGAATCACTTATTAATGATCTTTTTAACACAAGTATGCATTTGTTTTATGTTATATTCATGGCAATGAGTTTTTTGAAGAAAATAAATTATTTGGAACCCATTGGAACGAATACTATATTCGCATTTCAAACATGACTTTCGTGCATAGCCTGGTTATGATTTTTTGAAGGCAAGTATGAATTTGTTTAATCTTAGAGTAATCATCTCAATGTCTCTTTGAAAGTCACAAATTCATTTGAAAGCACTTAAAATGAATTCTATTTTCGCACTTCGAACCCGACTTTCGTATATAAGTTGCTAGTGATCATTTTAGGGCAAGTAGTCATTTGTTTCATTTGAGATTCATGTCAATGAGTCTTTTCAACTCACTAATTCAATTGAAAGCAATTCGAACGAATTCTATTTTTCCACTTCAAACACTACCCTTGTGAATCACTTATTAATGATCTTTTTAACACAAGTATGGATTTGTTTTATGTTATATTCACTGCAATGAGTTTTTTGAAGAAAATAAATTATTTGGAACCCATTGGAACGAATACTATTTTCGCATTTCAAAGGTGACTTTCGTGCATAGCTTGCATATGATGTTTTGAAGGCAAGTATGAATTTGTTTAATCTTAGAGTAATCATCTCAATGTCTCTTTTAAAGTCACTAATTCATTTGAAAGCGCTTAAAATGAATTCTATTTTCGCACTTCGAACCCGACTTTCGTACATAACTTGCTAATGATCATTTAGGGCAAGTAGTCATTTGTTTCATTTGAGATTCATGTCAATAAGTCTTTTCAACTCACTAATTCAATTGAAAGCAATTCGAACGAATTCTATTTTTCTACTTCAAACACTACCCTTGTGAATCACTTATTAATGATCTTTTTAACACAAGTATGCATTTGTTTTATGTTATATTCATGGCAATGAGTTTTTTGAAGAAAATAAATTATTTGGAACCCATTGGAACGAATACTATTTTCGCATTTCAATCATGACTTTCGCGCATAGCTTGCATATGATTTTTTAAAGGCAACTCTGAATTTGTTTAATCTTAGAGTTATCATCTCAATGTTTCTTCGAAAGTCACTAATTCTTTTGAAAGCAATTAAAATGAATTCTATTTTCGCACTTCGAACCCGACTTTCGTACATAACTTGCTAATGATCATTTTAGGGCAAGTAGTCATTTGTTTCATTTGAGATTCATGTCAATGAGTCTTTTCAACTCACTAATTAAATTGAAAGCAATTCGAACGAATTCTATTTTTCCACTTCAAACACTACCCTTGTGAATCACTTATTAATGATCTTTTTAACACAAGTATGCATTTGTTTTATGTTATATTCATGGCAATGAGTTTTTTGAAGAAAATAAATTGTTTGGAACCCATTGGAACGAATACTATTTTCGCATTTCAAACATGACTTTCGCGCATAGCTTGCATATGATTTTTTAAAGGCAACTATGAATTTGTTTAATCTTAGAGTTATCATCTCAATGTCTCTTTGAAACTCACTAATTCATTTGAAAGCAATTAAAATGAATTCTATTTTCGCACTTCGAACCCGACTTTCGTACATAACTTGCTAATGATCATTTAGGGCAAGTAGTCATTTGTTTCATTTGAGATTCATGTCAATAAGTCTTTTTAACTCACTAATTCAATTGAAAGCAATTCGAACGAATTCTATTTTTCTACTTCAAACACTACCCTTGTGAATCACTTATTAATGATCTTTTTAACACAAGTATGCATTTGTTTTATGTTATATTCATGGCAATGAGTTTTTTGAAGAAAATAAATTATTTGGAACCCATTGGAACGAATACTATATTCGCATTTCAAACATGACTTTCGTGCATAGCCTGGTTATGATATTTTGAAGGCAAGTATGAATTTGTTTAATCTTAGAGTAATCATCTCAATGTCTCTTTGAAAGTCACAAATTCATTTGAAAGCACTTAAAATGAATTCTATTTTCGCACTTCGAACCCGACTTTCGTATATAAGTTGCTAGTGATCATTTTAGGGCAAGTAGTCATTTGTTTCATTTGAGATTCATGTCAATGAGTCTTTTCAACTCACTAATTCAATTGAAAGCAATTCGAACGAATTCTATTTTTCCACTTCAAACACTACCCTTGTGAATCACTTATTAATGATCTTTTTAACACAAGTATGGATTTGTTTTATGTTATATTCACTGCAATGAGTTTTTTGAAGAAAATAAATTATTTGGAACCCATTGGAACGAATACTATTTTCGCATTTCAAAGGTGACTTTCGTGCATAGCTTGCATATGATTTTTTGAAGGCAAGTATGAATTTGTTTAATCTTAGAGTAATCATCTCAATGTCTCTTTTAAAGTCACTAATTCATTTGAAAGCGCTTAAAATGAATTCTATTTTCGCACTTCGAACCCGACTTTCGTACATAACTTGCTAATGATCATTTTAGGGCAAGTAGTCATTTGTTTCATTTGAGATTCATGTCAATGAGTCTTTTCAACTCACCAATTCAATTGATAGCAATTCGAACGAATTCTATTTTTCCACTTCAAACACTACCCTTGTGAATCACTTATTAATGATCTTTTTAACACAAGTATGCATTTGTTTTATGTTATATTCATGGCAATGAGTTTTTTGAAGAAAATAAATTATTTGGAACCCACTGGAACGAATACTATTTTCGCATTTCAAACATGACTTTCGTGCATAGCTTGCATATGATTTTTTAAAAGCAACTATGAATTTGTTTAATCTTAGAGTTATCATGTCAATGTCTCTTTGAAAGCCACTAATTCATTTGAAAGCAACTAAAATGAATTCTATTTTCGCATTTCAAACCCGACTTTCGTACATAACTTGCTAATGATCATTTTAGGGCAAGTAGTCATTTGTTTCATTTGAGATTCATGTCAATGAGTCTTTTCAACTCACTAATTCAATTGAAAGCAATTCGAACGAATTCTATTTTTCTACTTCAAACACTACTTTTGTGAATCACTTATTAATGATCTTTTTAACACAAGTATGCATTTGTTTTATGTTATATTCATGGCAATGAGTTTTTTGAAGAAAATAAATTGTTTGGAACCCATTGGAACGAATACTATTTTCGCATTTCAAACATGACTTTCGCGCATAGCTTGCATATGATTTTTTAAAGGCAACTATGAATTTGTTTAATCTTAGAGTTATCATCTCAATGTCTCTTTGAAACTCACTAATTCATTTGAAAGAAATTAAAATGAATTCTATTTTCGCACTTCGAACCCGACTTTCGTACATTACTTGCTAATGATCATTTAGGGCAAGTAGTCATTTGTTTCATTTGAGATTCATGTCAATAAGTCTTTTCAACTCACTAATTCAATTGAAAGCAATTCGAACGAATTCTATTTTTCTACTTCAAACACTACCCTTGTGAATCACTTATTAATGATCTTTTTAACACAAGTATGCATTTGTTTTATGTTATATTCATGGCAATGAGTTTTTTGAAGAAAATAAATTATTTGGAACCCATTGGAACGAATACTATTTTCGCATTTCAATCATGACTTTCGCGCATAGCTTGCATATGATTTTTTAAAGGCAACTCTGAATTTGTTTAATCTTAGAGTTATCATCTCAATGTTTCTTCGAAAGTCACTAATTCTTTTGAAAGCAATTAAAATGAATTCTATTTTCGCACTTCGAACCCGACTTTCGTACATAACTTGCTAATGATCATTTTAGGGCAAGTAGTCATTTGTTTCATTTGAGATTCATGTCAATGAGTCTTTTCAACTCACTAATTCAATTGAAAGCAATTCGAACGAATTCTATTTTTCCACTTCAAACACTACCCTTGTGAATCACTTATTAATGATCTTTTTAACACAAGTATGCATTTGTTTTATGTTATATTCATGGCAATGAGTTTTTTGAAGAAAATAAATTGTTTGGAACCCATTGGAGCGAATGCTATTTTCCCATTTCAAACATGACTTTCGTGCATAGCTTGGTTATGATTTTTTGAAGGCAAGTATGAATTCGTTTAATCTTAGAGTCATCATCTCAATGTCTCTTTTAAAGTCACTACTTCATTTGCAACAATTAAAATGAATTCTATTTTTGCACTTTGAACCCGACTTTAGTACATAACTTGCTAATGATCATTTTAGGGCAAGTAGTCATTTGTTTCAATTGAGATTGATGTCAATGGGTCTTTTCAACTCAGTAATTCAATTGATAGCAATTCGAACGAATTCTATTTTTCCACTTCAAACACTACCCTTGTGAATCACTTATTAATGATCTTTTTAACACACGTATGCATTTGTTTTATGTTATATTCATCACAATGAGTTTTTTCAAGAAAATAAATTATTTGGAACCCATTGAAGCGAATACTATTTTCGCATTCCAAACATGACTTTCGCGCATAGCTTGCATATGTCTTTTTAAAGGCAACTCTGAATTTGTTTAATCTTAGAGTTATCATCTCAATGTTTCTTTGAAAGTCACTAATTCTTTTGAAAGCAATTAAAATGAATTCTATTTTCGCACCTCGAACCCGACTTTCGTACATAACTTGCTAATGATCATTTTAGGGCAAGTAGTCATTTGTTTCATTTGAGATTCGTGTCAATGAGTCTTTTCAACTCACTAATTCAATTGAAAGCAATTCGAACGAATTCTATTTTTCCACTTCAAACACTACTTTTGTGAATCACTTATTACTGATCTTTTTAACACAAGTATGCATTTGTTTTATGTTATATTCGTGGCAATGAGTTTTTTGAAGAAAATAAATTATTTGGAACCCATTGGAACGAATACTATTTTCGCATTTCAATCATGACTTTCGTGTATAGCTTGGTTATGATTTTTTGAAGGCTGTTATGAATTTGTTTAATCTTAGAGTCATCATCTCAATGTCTCTTTTAAAGTCACTAATTCATTTGAAAGCAATTAAAATGAATTCTATTTTTGCACTTTGAACCCGACTTTCGTACATAACTTGCTAATGATCATTTTAGGGCAAGTAGTCATTTGTTTCAATTGAGATTCATGTCAATGAGTCTTTTCAACTCACTAATTCAATTGAAAGCAATTCGAACGAATTCTATTTTTCCACTTCAAACACTACCCTTGTGAATCACTTATTAATGATCTTTTTAACACAAGTATGCATTTGTTTTATGTTATATTCATGGCAATGAGTTTTTTGAAGAAAATAAATTATTTGGAACCCATTGGAGCGAATGCTATTTTCCCATTTCAAACATGACTTTCGTGCATAGCTTGGTTATGATTTTTTGAAGGCAAGTATGAATTCGTTTAATCTTAGAGTCATCATCTCAATGTCTCTTTTAAAGTCACTAATTCATTTGAAAGCAATTAAAATGAATTCTATTTTTGCACTTTGAACCCGACTTTCGTACATAACTTGCTAATGATCATTTTAGGGCAAGTAGTCATTTGTTTCAATTGAGATTCATGTCAATGAGTCTTTTCAACTCACTAATTCAATTGAAAGCAATTCGAACGAATTCTATTTTTCCACTTCAAACACTACCCTTGTGAATCACTTATTAATGATCTTTTTAACACAAGTATGCATTTGTTTTATGTTATATTCATGGCAATGAGTTTTTTGAAGAAAATAAATTATTTGGAACCCATTGGAGCGAATGCTATTTTCCCATTTCAAACATGACTTTCGTGCATAGCTTGGTTATGATTTTTTGAAGGCAAGTATGAATTCGTTTAATCTTAGAGTCATCATCTCAATGTCTCTTTTAAAGTCACTACTTCATTTGAAACAATTAAAATGAATTCTATTTTTGCACTTTGAACCCGACTTTAGTACATAACTTGCTAATGATCATTTTTGGGCAAGTAGTCATTTGTTTCAATTGAGATTGATGTCAATGGGTCTTTTCAACTCAGTAATTCTTTTGAAAGCAGCTCGAACGAATTCTATTTTTTCACTTCAAACACTACTTTTGTGAATCACTTGTTAATGATCTTTTTAAGACAAGTATGCATTTGTTTTATGTTATATTCATGACAATGAGTTTTTTCAAGAAAATAAATTATTTGGAACCCATTGGAACGAATACTATTTTCGCATTTCAATCATGACTTTCGTGCATAGCTTGGTTATGATTTTTTGAAGGCCGTTATGAATTTGTTTAATCTTAGAGTCATCATCTCAATATCTCTTTTAAAGTCACTAATTCATTTGAAAGCAATTAAAATGAATTCTATTTTCGCACTTCGAACCCGACTTTCGTACATAACTTGCTAATGATCATTTTAGGGCAAGTAGTCATTTGTTTCATTTGAGATTCATGTCAATGAGTCTTTCCAACTCACTAATTCAATTGAAAGCAATTCGAACGAATTCTATTTTTCTACCTCAAACACTACTTTTGTGAATCACTTATTAATGATCTTTTTAAGACAAGTATGCATTTGTTTTATGTTATATTCATGGCAATGAGTTTTTTGAAGAAAATAAATTATTTGGAACCCATTGAAGCGAATACTATTTTCGCATTCCAAACATGACTTTCGCGCATAGCTTGCGTATGATTTTTTAAAGGCAACTATGAATTTGTTTAATCTTAGAGTTATCATGTCAATGTCTCTTTGAAAGTCACTAATTCATTTGAATGCAATTAAAATGAATTCTATTTTCGCACTTCGAACCCGACTTTCGTACATAACCTGCTAATGATCATTTTAGGGCAAGTAGTCATTTGTTTCATTTGAGATTCATGTCAATGAGTCTTTTCAACTCACTAATTCAATTGAAAGCAATTCGAACGAATTCTATTTTTCTACTTCAAACACTACCCTTGTGAATCACTTGTTAATGATCTTTTTAAGACAAGTATGCATTTGTTTTATGTTATATTCATGGCAATGAGTTTTTTGAAGAAAATAAATTATTTGGAACCCATTGGAACGAATACTATTTTCGCATTTCAATCATGACTTTCGTGCATAGCTTGGTTATGATTTTTTGAACGCTGTTATGAATTTGTTTAATCTTAGAGTCATCATCTCAATGTCTCTTTTAAAATCACTAATTCATTTGAAATCAATTAAAATGAATTCTATTTTCGCACTTCGAACCCGACTTTCGTACATAACTTGCTAATGATCATTTTAGGGCAAGTAGTCATTTGTTTCATTTGAGATTCATGTCAATGAGTCTTTTCAACTCACTAATTCAATTGAAAGCAATTCGAACGAATTCTATTTTTCTACTTCAAACACTACTTTTGTGAATCACTTATTAATGATCTTTTTAACACAAGTATGCATTTGTTTTATGTTATATTCATGGCAATGAGTTTTTTGAAGAAAATAAATTATTTGGAACCCATTGGAACGAATACTATTGTCGCATTTCAAACATGACTTTCGCGCATAGCTTCCATATGATTTTTTAAAGGCAACTATGAATTTGTTTAATCTTAGAGTTATCATCTCAATGTCTCTTTGAAACTCACTAATTCATTTGAAAGCAATTAAAATGAATTCTATTTTCGCACTTCGAACCCGACTTTCGTACATAACTTGCTAATGATCATTTTAGGGCAAGTAGTCATTTGTTTCTTTTGAGATTCATGTCAATGAGTCTTTTCAACTCACTAATTCAATTGAAAGCAATTCGAACGAATTCTATTTTTCTACTTCAAACACTACCCTTGTGAATCACTTGTTAATGATCTTTTTAAGACAAGTATGCATTTGTTTTATGTTATATTCATGGCAATGAGTTTTTTGAAGAAAATAAATTATTTGGAACCCATTGGAACGAATACTATTTTCGCATTTCAATCGTGACTTTCGTGCATAGCTTGGTTATGATTTTTTGAAGGCCGTTATGAATTTGTTTAATCTTAGAGTCATCATCTCAATGTCTCTTTTAAAGTCACTAATTCATTTGAAAGCAATTAAAATGAATTCTATTTTCGCACTTCGAACCCGACCTTCGTACATATCTTGCTAATGATCATTTTAGGGCAAGTAGTCATTTGTTTCATTTGAGATTCATGTCAATGAGTCTTTTCAACTCACTAATTCAATTGAAAGCAATTCGAACGAATTCTATTTTTCCACTTCAAACACTACCCTTGTGAATCACTTATTAATGATCTTTTTAACACAAGTATGCATTTGTTTTATGTTATATTCATGGCAATGAGTTTTTTGAAGAAAATAAATTATTTGGAACCCATTGGAACGAATACTATTTTCGCATTTCAAACATGACTTTCGCACATAGCTTGCATATGATTTTTTAAAGGCAACTATGAATTTGTTTAATCTTATAGTTATCATCTCAATGTCTCTTCGAAAGTCACTAATTTATTTGAAAGCAATTAAAATGAATTCTATTTTCGCACTTCGAACCCGACTTTCGTACATAACTTGCTAATGATCATTTTAGGGCAAGTAGTCATTTGTTTCATTTGAGATTCATGTCAATGAGTCTTTTCAACTCACTAATTCAATTGAAAGCAATTCGAACGAATTCTATTTTTCTACTTCAAACACTACCCTTGTGAATCACTTGTTAATGATCTTTTTAAGACAAGTATGCTTTTGTTTTATGTTATATTCATGGCAATGAGTTTTTTGAAGAAAATAAATTATTTGGAACCCATTGAAGCGAATACTATTTTCGCATTCCAAACATGACTTTCGCGCATAGCTTGCGTATGATTTTTTAAAGGCAACTATGAATTTGTTTAATCTTAGAGTTATCATCTCAATGTCTCTTTGAAACTCACTAATTCATTTGAAAGCAATTAAAATGAATTCTATTTTCGCACTTCGAACCCGACTTTCGTACATAACTTGCTAATGATCATTTAGGGCAAGTAGTCATTTGTTTCATTTGAGATTCATGTCAATAAGTCTTTTTAACTCACTAATTCAATTGAAAGCAATTCGAACGAATTCTATTTTTCTACTTCAAACACTACCCTTGTGAATCACTTATTAATGATCTTTTTAACACAAGTATGCATTTGTTTTATGTTATATTCATGGCAATGAGTTTTTTGAAGAAAATAAATTATTTGGAACCCATTGGAACGAATACTATTTTCGCATTTCAAACATGACTTTCGCGCATAGCTTGCATATGATTTTTTAAAGGCAACTATGAATTTGTTTAATCTTAGAGTTATCATCTCAATGTCTCTTTGAAACTCACTAATTCATTTGAAAGCAATTAAAATGAATTCTATTTTCGCATTTCGAACCCGACTTTCGTACATAACTTGCTAATGATCATTTTAGGGCAAGTAGTCATTTGTTTCTTTTGAGATTCATGTCAATGAGTCTTTTCAACTCACTAATTCAATTGAAAGCAATTCGAACGAATTCTATTTTTCTACTTCAAACACTACCCTTGTGAATCACTTGTTAATGATCTTTTTAAGACAAGTATGCATTTGTTTTATGTTATATTCATGGCAATGAGTTTTTTGAAGAAAATAAATTATTTGGAACCCATTGGAACGAATACTATTTTCGCATTTCAATCATGACTTTCGTGCATAGCTTGGTTATGATTTTTTGAAGGCCGTTATGAATTTGTTTAATCTTAGAGTCATCATCTCAATGTCTCTTTTAAAGTCACTAATTCATTTGAAAGCAATTAAAATGAATTCTATTTTCGCACTTCGAACCCGACCTTCGTACATATCTTGCTAATGATCATTTTAGGGCAAGTAGTCATTTGTTTCATTTGAGATTCATGTCAGTGAGTCTTTTCAACTCACTAATTCAATTGAAAGCAATTCGAACGAATTCTATTTTTCTACCTCAAACACTACTTTTGTGAATCACTTATTAATGATCTTTTTAACACAAGTATGCATTTGTTTTATGTTATATTCATGGCAATGAGTTTTTTGAAGAAAATAAATTATTTGGAACCCATTGGAACGAATACTATTTTCGCATTTCAAACATGACTTTCGCACATAGCTTGCATATGATTTTTTAAAGGCAACTATGAATTTGTTTAATCTTATAGTTATCATCTCAATGTCTCTTCGAAAGTCACTAATTTATTTGAAAGCAATTAAAATGAATTCTATTTTCGCACTTCGAACCCGACTTTCGTACATAACTTGCTAATGATCATTTTAGGGCAAGTAGTCATTTGTTTCATTTGAGATTCATGTCAATGAGTCTTTTCAACTCACTAATTCAATTGAAAGCAATTCGAACGAATTCTATTTTTCTACTTCAAACACTACCCTTGTGAATCACTTGTTAATGATCTTTTTAAGACAAGTATGCTTTTGTTTTATGTTATATTCATGGCAATGAGTTTTTTGAAGAAAATAAATTATTTGGAACCCATTGAAGCGAATACTATTTTCGCATTCCAAACATGACTTTCGCGCATAGCTTGCGTATGATTTTTTAAAGGCAACTATGAATTTGTTTAATCTTAGAGTTATCATGTCAATGTCTCTTTGAAAGGCACTAATTCATTTGAAAGCAATTAAAATGAATTCTATTTTCGCACTTCAAACCCGACTTTCGTACATAACTTGCTAATGATCATTTTAGGGCAAGTAGTCATTTGTTTCATTTGAGATTCATGTCAATGAGTCTTTTCAACTCACTAATTCAATTGATAGCAATTCGAACGAATTCTATTTTTCCACTTCAAACACTACCCTTGTGAATCACTTATTAATGATCTTTTTAACACACGTATGCATTTGTTTTATGTTATATTCATGGCAATGAGTTTTTCGAAGAAAATAAATTATTTGGAACCCACTGGAACGAATACTATTTTCGCATTTCAAACATGACTTTCGTGCATAGCTTGCATATGATTTTTTAAAAGCAACTATGAATTTGTTTAATCTTAGAGTTATCATGTCAATGTCTCTTTGAAAGCCACTAATTCATTTGAAAGCAAATAAAATGAATTCTATTTTCGCACTTCAAACCCGACTTTCGTACATAACTTGCTAATGATCATTTTAGGGCAAGTAGTCATTTGTTTCATTTGAGATTCATGTCAATGAGTCTTTTCAACTCACTAATTCAATTGAAAGCAATTCGAACGAATTCTATTTTTCTACTTCAAACACTACTTTTGTGAATCACTTATTAATGATTTTTTTAACACAAGTATGCATTTGTTTTATGTTATATTCATGGCAATGAGTTTTTTGAAGAAAATAAATTGTTTGGAACCCATTGGAACGAATACTATTTTCGCATTTCAAACATGACTTTCGCGCATAGCTTGCATATGATTTTTTCAAGGCAACTATGAATTTGTTTAATCTTAGAGTTATCATCTCAATGTCTCTTTGAAACTCACTAATTCATTTGAAAGCAATTAAAATGAATTCTATTTTCGCACTTCGAACCCGACTTTCGTACATAACTTGCTAATGATCATTTAGGGCAAGTAGTCATTTGTTTCATTTGAGATTCATGTCAATAAGTCTTTTCAACTCACTAATTCAATTGAAAGCAATTCGAACGAATTCTATTTTTCTACTTCAAACACTACCTTTGTGAATCACTTATTAATGATCTTTTTAACACAAGTATGCATTTGTTTTATGTTATATTCATGGCAATGAGTTTTTTGAAGAAAATAAATTATTTGGAACCCATTGGAACGAATACTATTTTCGCATTTCAATCATGACTTTCGCGCATAGCTTGCATATGATTTTTTAAAGGCAACTCTGAATTTGTTTAATCTTAGAGTTATCATCTCAATGTTTCTTCGAAAGTCACTAATTCTTTTGAAAGCAATTAAAATGAATTCTATTTTCGCACTTCGAACCCGACTTTCGTACATAACTTGCTAATGATCATTTTAGGGCAAGTAGTCATTTGTTTCATTTGAGATTCATGTCAATGAGTCTTTTCAACTCACTAATTAAATTGAAAGCAATTCGAACGAATTCTATTTTTCCACTTCGAACACTACCCTTGAGAATCACTTATTAATGATCTTTTTAACACAAGTATGCATTTGTTTTATGTTATATTCATGGCAATGAGTTTTTTGAAGAAAATAAATTGTTTGGAACCCATTGGAACGAATACTATTTTCGCATTTCAATCATGACTTTCGCGCATAGCTTGCATATGATTTTTTAAAGGCAACTATGAATTTGTTTAATCTTAGAGTTATCATCTCAATGTCTCTTTGAAACTCACTAATTCATTTGAAAGCAATTAAAATGAATTCTATTTTCGCACTTCGAACCCGACTTTCGTACATAACTTGCTAATGATCATTTAGGGCAAGTAGTCATTTGTTTCATTTGAGATTCATGTCAATAAGTCTTTTTAACTCACTAATTCAATTGAAAGCAATTCGAACGAATTCTATTTTTCTACTTCAAACACTACCCTTGTGAATCACTTATTAATGATCTTTTTAACACAAGTATGCATTTGTTTTATGTTATATTCATGGCAATGAGTTTTTTGAAGAAAATAAATTATTTGGAACCCATTGGAACGAATACTATATTCGCATTTCAAACATGACTTTCGTGCATAGCCTGGTTATGATTTTTTGAAGGCAAGTATGAATTTGTTTAATCTTAGAGTAATCATCTCAATGTCTCTTTGAAAGTCACAAATTCATTTGAAAGCACTTAAAATGAATTCTATTTTCGCACTTCGAACCCGACTTTCGTATATAAGTTGCTAGTGATCATTTTAGGGCAAGTAGTCATTTGTTTCATTTGAGATTCATGTCAATGAGTCTTTTCAACTCACTAATTCAATTGAAAGCAATTCGAACGAATTCTATTTTTCCACTTCAGACACTACCCTTGTGAATCACTTATTAATGATCTTTTTAACACAAGTATGGATTTGTTTTATGTTATATTCACTGCAATGAGTTTTTTGAAGAAAATAAATTATTTGGAACCCATTGGAACGAATACTATTTTCGCATTTCAAAGGTGACTTTCGTGCATAGCTTGCATATGATTTTTTGAAGGCAAGTATGAATTTGTTTAATCTTAGAGTAATCATCTCAATGTCTCTTTTAAAGTCACTAATTCATTTGAAAGCGCTTAAAATGAATTCTATTTTCGCACTTCGAACCCGACTTTCGTACATAACTTGCTAATGATCATTTTAGGGCAAGTAGTCATTTGTTTCATTTGAGATTCATGTCAATGAGTCTTTTCAACTCACCAATTCAATTGATAGCAATTCGAACGAATTCTATTTTTCCACTTCAAACACTACCCTTGTGAATCACTTATTAATGATCTTTTTAACACAAGTATGCATTTGTTTTATGTTATATTCATGGCAATGAGTTTTTTGAAGAAAATAAATTATTTGGAACCCACTGGAATGAATACTATTTTCGCATTTCAAACATGACTTTCGTGCATAGCTTGCATATGATTTTTTAAAAGCAACTATGAATTTGTTTAATCTTAGAGTTATCATGTCAATGTCTCTTTGAAAGCCACTAATTCATTTGAAAGCAATTAAAATGAATTCTATTTTCGCATTTCAAACCCGACTTTCGTACATAACTTGCTAATGATCATTTTAGGGCAAGTAGTCATTTGTTTCATTTGAGATTCATGTCAATGAGTCTTTTCAACTCACTAATTCAGTTGAAAGCAATTCGAACGAATTCTATTTTTCTACTTCAAACACTACTTTTGTGAATCACTTATTAATGATCTTTTTAACACAAGTATGCATTTGTTTTATGTTATATTCATGGCAATGAGTTTTTTGAAGAAAATAAATTGTTTGGAACCCATTGGAACGAATACTATTTTCGCATTTCAAACATGACTTTCGCGCATAGCTTGCATATGATTTTTTAAAGGCAACTATGAATTTGTTTAATCTTAGAGTTATCATCTCAATGTCTCTTTGAAACTCACTAATTCATTTGAAAGAAATTAAAATGAATTCTATTTTCGCACTTCGAACCCGACTTTCGTACATTACTTGCTAATGATCATTTAGGGCAAGTAGTCATTTGTTTCATTTGAGATTCATGTCAATAAGTCTTTTCAACTCACTAATTCAATTGAAAGCAATTCGAACGAATTCTATTTTTCTACTTCAAACACTACCCTTGTGAATCACTTATTAATGATCTTTTTAACACAAGTATGCATTTGTTTTATGTTATATTCATGGCAATGAGTTTTTTGAAGAAAATAAATTATTTGGAACCCATTGGAACGAATACTATTTTCGCATTTCAATCATGACTTTCGCGCATAGCTTGCATATGATTTTTTAAAGGCAACTCTGAATTTGTTTAATCTTAGAGTTATCATCTCAATGTTTCTTCGAAAGTCACTAATTCTTTTGAAAGCAATTAAAATGAATTCTATTTTCGCACTTCGAACCCGACTTTCGTACATAACTTGCTAATGATCATTTTAGGGCAAGTAGTCATTTGTTTCATTTGAGATTCATGTCAATGAGTCTTTTCAACTCACTAATTCAATTGAAAGCAATTCGAACGAATTCTATTTTTGCACTTCAAACACTACTTTTGTGAATCACTTGTTAATGATCTTTTTAAGACAAGTATGCATTTGTTTTATGTTATATTCATCACAATGAGTTTTTTCAAGAAAATAAATTATTTGGAACCCATTGAAGCGAATACTATTTTCGCATTCCAAACATGACTTTCGTGCATAGCTTGGTTATGATTTTTTGAAGGCTGTTATGAATTTGTTTAATCTTAGAGTCATCATCTCAATGTCTCTTTTAAAGTCACTAATTCATTTGAAAGCAATTAAAATGAATTCTATTTTCGCACTTCGAACCCGACTTTCGTACATAACTTGCTAATGATCATTTTAGGGCAAGTAGTCATTTGTTTCATTTGAGATTCATGTCAATGAGTCTTTTCAACTCACTAATTCAGTTGAAAGCAATTCGAACGAATTCTATTTTTCTACTTCAAACACTACTTTTGTGAATCACTTATTAATGATCTTTTTAACACAAGTATGCATTTGTTTTATGTTATATTCATGGCAATGAGTTTTTTGAAGAAAATAAATTGTTTGGAACCCATTGGAACGAATACTATTTTCGCATTTCAAACATGACTTTCGCGCATAGCTTGCATATGATTTTTTAAAGGCAACTATGAATTTGTTTAATCTTAGAGTTATCATCTCAATGTCTCTTTGAAACTCACTAATTCATTTGAAAGAAATTAAAATGAATTCTATTTTCGCACTTCGAACCCGACTTTCGTACATTACTTGCTAATGATCATTTAGGGCAAGTAGTCATTTGTTTCATTTGAGATTCATGTCAATAAGTCTTTTCAACTCACTAATTCAATTGAAAGCAATTCGAACGAATTCTATTTTTCTACTTCAAACACTACCCTTGTGAATCACTTATTAATGATCTTTTTAACACAAGTATGCATTTGTTTTATGTTATATTCATGGCAATGAGTTTTTTGAAGAAAATAAATTATTTGGAACCCATTGGAACGAATACTATTTTCGCATTTCAATCATGACTTTCGCGCATAGCTTGCATATGATTTTTTAAAGGCAACTCTGAATTTGTTTAATCTTAGAGTTATCATCTCAATGTTTCTTCGAAAGTCACTAATTCTTTTGAAAGCAATTAAAATGAATTCTATTTTCGCACTTCGAACCCGACTTTCGTACATAACTTGCTAATGATCATTTTAGGGCAAGTAGTCATTTGTTTCATTTGAGATTCATGTCAATGAGTCTTTTCAACTCACTAATTCAATTGAAAGCAATTCGAACGAATTCTATTTTTGCACTTCAAACACTACTTTTGTGAATCACTTGTTAATGATCTTTTTAAGACAAGTATGCATTTGTTTTATGTTATATTCATCACAATGAGTTTTTTCAAGAAAATAAATTATTTGGAACCCATTGAAGCGAATACTATTTTCGCATTCCAAACATGACTTTCGTGCATAGCTTGGTTATGATTTTTTGAAGGCTGTTATGAATTTGTTTAATCTTAGAGTCATCATCTCAATGTCTCTTTTAAAGTCACTAATTCATTTGAAAGCAATTAAAATGAATTCTATTTTCGCACTTCGAACCCGACTTTCGTACATAACTTGCTAATGATCATTTTAGGGCAAGTAGTCATTTGTTTCATTTGAGATTCGTGTCAATGAGTCTTTTCAACTCACTAATTCAATTGAAAGCAATTCGAACGAATTCTATTTTTCCACTTCAAACACTACTTTTGTGAATCACTTATTACTGATCTTTTTAACACAAGTATGCATTTGTTTTATGTTATATTCGTGGCAATGAGTTTTTTGAAGAAAATAAATTATTTGGAACCCATTGAAGCGAATACTATTTTCGCATTCCAAACATGACTTTCGCGCATAGCTTGCGTATGATTTTTTAAAGGCAACTATGAATTTGTTTAATCTTAGAGTTATCATGTCAATGTCTCTTTGAAAGTCACTAATTCATTTGAAAGCAATTAAAATGAATTCTATTTTCGCACTTCGAACCCGACTTTCGTACATAACTTGCTAATGATCATTTTAGGGCAAGTAGTCATTTGTTTCATTTGAGATTCATGTCAATGAGTCTTTTCAACTCACTAATTCAATTGAAAGCAATTCGAACGAATTCTATTTTTCTACTTCAAACACTACTTTTGTGAATCACTTATTAATGATCTTTTTAACACAAGTATGCATTTGTTTTATGTTATATTCATGGCAATGAGTTTTTTGAAGAAAATAAATTGTTTGGAACCCATTGGAACGAATACTATTTTCGCATTTCAAACATGACTTTCGCGCATAGCTTGCATATGATTTTTTAAAGGCAACTATGAATTTGTTTAATCTTAGAGTTATCATCTCAATGTCTCTTTGAAACTCACTAATTCATTTGAAAGAAATTAAAATGAATTCTATTTTCGCACTTCGAACCCGACTTTCGTACATTACTTGCTAATGATCATTTAGGGCAAGTAGTCATTTGTTTCATTTGAGATTCATGTCAATAAGTCTTTTCAACTCACTAATTCAATTGAAAGCAATTCGAACGAATTCTATTTTTCTACTTCAAACACTACCCTTGTGAATCACTTATTAATGATCTTTTTAACACAAGTATGCATTTGTTTTATGTTATATTCATGGCAATGAGTTTTTTGAAGAAAATAAATTATTTGGAACCCATTGGAACGAATACTATTTTCGCATTTCAATCATGACTTTCGCGCATAGCTTGCATATGATTTTTTAAAGGCAACTCTGAATTTGTTTAATCTTAGAGTTATCATCTCAATGTTTCTTCGAAAGTCACTAATTCTTTTGAAAGCAATTAAAATGAATTCTATTTTCGCACTTCGAACCCGACTTTCGTACATAACTTGCTAATGATCATTTTAGGGCAAGTAGTCATTTGTTTCATTTGAGATTCATGTCAATGAGTCTTTTCAACTCACTAATTCAATTGAAAGCAATTCGAACGAATTCTATTTTTCCACTTCAAACACTACCCTTGTGAATCACTTATTAATGATCTTTTTAACACAAGTATGCATTTGTTTTATGTTATATTCATGGCAATGAGTTTTTTGAAGAAAATAAATTATTTGGAACCCATTGGAGCGAATGCTATTTTCCCATTTCAAACATGACTTTCGTGCATAGCTTGGTTATGATTTTTTGAAGGCAAGTATGAATTCGTTTAATCTTAGAGTCATCATCTCAATGTCTCTTTTAAAGTCACTACTTCATTTGCAACAATTAAAATGAATTCTATTTTTGCACTTTGAACCCGACTTTAGTACATAACTTGCTAATGATCATTTTAGGGCAAGTAGTCATTTGTTTCAATTGAGATTGATGTCAATGGGACTTTTCAACTCAGTAATTCTTTTGAAAGCAATTGGAACGAATTCTATTTTTGCACTTCAAACACTACTTTTGTGAATCACTTGTTAATGATCTTTTTAAGACAAGTATGCATTTGTTTTATGTTATATTCATCACAATGAGTTTTTTCAAGAAAATAAATTATTTGGAACCCATTGAAGCGAATACTATTTTCGCATTCCAAACATGACTTTCGCGCACAGCTTGCATATGTCTTTTTAAAGGAAACTCTGAATTTGTTTAATCTTAGAGTTATCATCTCAATGTTTCTTTGAAAGTCACTAATTCTTTTGAAAGCAATTAAAATGAATTCTATTTTCGCACCTCGAACCCGACTTTCGTACATAACTTGCTAATGATCATTTTAGGGCAAGTAGTCATTTGTTTCATTTGAGATTCATGTCAATGAGTCTTTTCAACTCACTAATTCAATTGAAAGCAATTCGAACGAATTCTATTTTTCCACTTCAAACACTACCCTTGTGAATCACTTATTAATGATCTTTTTAACACAAGTATGCATTTGTTTTATGTTATATTCATGGCAATGAGTTTTTTGAAGAAAATAAATTATTTGGAACCCATTGGAGCGAATGCTATTGTCCCATTTCAAACATGACTTTCGTGCATAGCTTGGTTATGATTTTTTGAAGGCAAGTATGAATTCGTTTAATCTTAGAGTCATCATCTCAATGTCTCTTTTAAAGTCACTACTTCATTTGCAACAATTAAAATGAATTCTATTTTTGCACTTTGAACCCGACTTTAGTACATAACTTGCTAATGATCATTTTAGGGCAAGTAGTCATTTGTTTCAATTGAGATTGATGTCAATGGGACTTTTCAACTCAGTAATTCTTTTGAAAGCAATTGGAACGAATTCTATTTTTGCACTTCAAACACTACTTTTGTGAATCACTTGTTAATGATCTTTTTAAGACAAGTATGCATTTGTTTTATGTTATATTCATCACAATGAGTTTTTTCAAGAAAATAAATTATTTGGAACCCATTGAAGCGAATGCTATTTTCCCATTTCAAACATGACTTTCGTGCATAGCTTGGTTATGATTTTTTGAAGGCAAGTATGAATTTGTTTAATCTTAGAGTTATCATGTCAATGTCTCTTTGAAAGTCATGAATTCATTTGAAAGCAATTAAAATGAATTCTATTTTCGCACTTCGAACCCGACTTTCGTACATAACTTGCTAATGATCATTTTAGGGCAAGTAGTCATTTGTTTCATTTGAGATTCATGTCAATGAGTCTTTTCAACTCACTAATTCAATTGAAAGCAATTCGAACGAATTCTATTTTTCTACTTCAAACACTACTTTTGTGAATCACTTGTTAAGGATCTTTTTAACACAAGTATGCATTTTTTTTTATGTTATATTCATGGCAATGAGTTTTTTCAAGAAAATAAATTATTTGGAACCCAATAGAGCGAATACTATTTTCGCATTTCAAACCTGACTTTCGCGCATAGCTTGGTTATGATTTTTTGAAGGCAAGTATGAATTTGTTTAGTCTTAGAGTCATCATCTCAATGTCTCTTCGAAAGTCACTAATTCATTTGAAAGCAATTAAAATGAATTCTATTTTCGCACTTCGAACCCGACTTTCGTACATAACTTGCTAATGATCATTTTAGGGCAAGTAGTCATTTGTTTCATTTGAGATTCGTGTCAATGAGTCTTTTCAACTCACTAATTCAATTGAAAGCAATTCGAACGAATTCTATTTTTGCACTTCAAACACTACTTTTGTGAATCACTTGTTAATGATCTTTTTAAGACAAGTATGCATTTGTTTTATGTTATATTCATCACAATGAGTTTTTTCAAGAAAATAAATTATTTGGAACCCATTGAAGCGAATACTATTTTCGCATTCCAAACATGACTTTCGTGCATAGCTTGGTTATGATTTTTTGAAGGCTGTTATGAATTTGTTTAATCTTAGAGTCATCATCTCAATGTCTCTTTTAAAGTCACTAATTCATTTGAAAGCAATTAAAATGAATTCTATTTTCGCACTTCGAACCCGACTTTCGTACATAACTTGCTAATGATCATTTTAGGGCAAGTAGTCATTTGTTTCATTTGAGATTCGTGTCAATGAGTCTTTTCAACTCACTAATTCAATTGAAAGCAATTCGAACGAATTCTATTTTTGCACTTCAAACACTACTTTTGTGAATCACTTATTACTGATCTTTTTAACACAAGTATGCATTTGTTTTATGTTATATTCGTGGCAATGAGTTTTTTGAAGAAAATAAATTATTTGGAACCCATTGAAGCGAATACTATTTTCGCATTCCAAACATGACTTTCGCGCATAGCTTGCGTATGATTTTTTAAAGGCAACTATGAATTTGTTTAATCTTAGAGTTATCATGTCAATGTCTCTTTGAAAGTCACTAATTCATTTGAAAGCAATTAAAATGAATTCTATTTTCGCACTTCGAACCCGACTTTCGTACATAACTTGCTAATGATCATTTTAGGGCAAGTAGTCATTTGTTTCATTTGAGATTCATGTCAATGAGTCTTTTCAACTCACTAATTCAATTGAAAGCAATTCGAACGAATTCTATTTTTCTACTTCAAACACTACTTTTGTGAATCACTTATTAATGATCTTTTTAACACAAGTATGCATTTGTTTTATATTATATTCATGGCAATGAGTTTTTTGAAGAAAATAAATTATTTGGAACCCACTGGAACGAATACTATTTTCGCATTTCATACATGACTTTCGCGCATAGCTTGCACATGATTTTTTAAAGGCAACTATGAATTTGTTTAATCTTAGAGTTATCATCTCAATGTCTCTTTGAATCTCACTAATTCATTTGAAAGCAATTAAAATGAATTCTATTTTCGCACTTCGAACCCGACTTTCGTACATAACTTGCTAATGATCATTTTAGGGCAAGTGGTCATTTGTTTCTTTTGAGATTCATGTCAATGAGTCTTTTCAACTCACTAATTCAATTGAAAGCAATTCGAACGAATTCTATTTTTCTACTTCAAACACTACCCTTGTGAATCACTTGTTAATGATCTTTTTAAGACAAGTATGCATTTGTTTTATGTTATATTCATGGCAATGAGTTTTTTGAAGAAAATAAATTATTTGGAACGCATTGGAACGAATACTATTTTCGCATTCCAAACATGACTTTCGTGCATAGCTTGGTTATGATTTTTTGAAGGCTGTTATGAATTTGTTTAATCTTAGAGTCATCATCTCAATGTCTCTTTTAAAGTCACTAATTCATTTGAAAGCAATTAAAATGAATTCTATTTTCGCACTTCGAACCCGACTTTCGTACATAACTTGCTAATGATCATTTTAGGGCAAGTAGTCATTTGTTTCATTTGAGATTCGTGTCAATGAGTCTTTTCAACTCACTAATTCAATTGAAAGCAATTCGAACGAATTCTATTTTTGCACTTCAAACACTACTTTTGTGAATCACTTATTACTGATCTTTTTAACACAAGTATGCATTTGTTTTATGTTATATTCGTGGCAATGAGTTTTTTGAAGAAAATAAATTATTTGGAACCCATTGAAGCGAATACTATTTTCGCATTCCAAACATGACTTTCGCGCATAGCTTGCGTATGATTTTTTAAAGGCAACTATGAATTTGTTTAATCTTAGAGTTATCATGTCAATGTCTCTTTGAAAGTCACTAATTCATTTGAAAGCAATTAAAATGAATTCTATTTTCGCACTTCGAACCCGACTTTCGTACATAACTTGCTAATGATCATTTTAGGGCAAGTAGTCATTTGTTTCATTTGAGATTCATGTCAATGAGTCTTTTCAACTCACTAATTCAATTGAAAGCAATTCGAACGAATTCTATTTTTCTACTTCAAACACTACTTTTGTGAATCACTTATTAATGATCTTTTTAACACAAGTATGCATTTGTTTTATGTTATATTCATGGCAATGAGTTTTTTGAAGAAAATAAATTATTTGGAACCCATTGGAACAAATACTATTTTCGCATTTCAATCATGACTTTCGTGCATAGCTTGGTTATGATTTTTTGAAGGCTGTTATGAATTTGTTTAATCTTAGAGTCATCATCTCAACGTCTCTTTTAAAGTCACTGATTCATTTGAAAGCAATTAAAATGAATTCTATTTTCGCACTTCGAACCCGACTTTCGTACATAACTTGCTAATGATCATTTTAGGGCAAGTAGTCATTTGTTTCATTTGAGATTCAGGTCAATGAGTCTTTTCAACTCACTAATTCAATTGAAAGCAATTCGAACGAATTCTATTTTTCCACTTCAAACACTACCCTTGTGAATCACTTATTAATGATCTTTTTAACACAAGTATGCATTTGTTTTATGTTATATTCATGGCAATGAGTTTTTTGAAGAAAATAAATTATTTGGAACCCATTGAAGCGAATACTATTTTCGCATTTCAATCATGACTTTCGTGCATAGCTTGGTTATGATTTTTTGAAGGCTGTTATGAATTTGTTTAATCTTAGAGTCATCATCTCAATGTCTCTTTTAAAGTCACTAATTCATTTGAAAGCAATTAAAATGAATTCTATTTTCGCACTTCGAACCCGACTTTCGTACATAACTTGCTAATGATCATTTTAGGGCAAGTGGTCATTTGTTTCTTTTGAGATTCATGTCAATGAGTCTTTTCAACTCACTAATTCAATTGAAAGCAATTCGAACGAATTCTATTTTTCCACTTCAAACACTACCCTTGTGAATCACTTGTTAATGATCTTTTTAAGACAAGTATGCATTTGTTTTATGTTATATTCATGGCAATGAGTTTTTTGAAGAAAATAAATTATTTGGAACGCATTGGAACGAATACTATTTTCGCATTTCAATCATGACTTTCGTGCATAGCTTGCATATGATTTTTTAAAGGCAACTATGAATTTGTTTAATCTTAGAGTCATCATCTCAATGTCTCTTTGAAACTCACTAATTCATTTGAAAGCAATTAAAATGAATTCTATTTTCGCACTTCGAACCCGACTTTCGTACATAACTTGCTAATGATCATTTTAGGGCAAGTAGTCATTTGTTTCATTTGAGATTCATATCAATGAGTCTTTTCAACTCACTAATTCAATTGAAAGCAATTCGAACGAATTCTATTTCTCTACTTCAAACACTACCCTTGTGAATCACTTGTTAATGATCTTTTTAAGACAAGTATGCATTTGTTTTATGTTATATTCATGGCAATGAGTTTTTTGAAGAAAATAAATTATTTGGAACCCATTGGAACAAATACTATTTTCGCATTTCAATCATGACTTTCGTGCATAGCTTGGTTATGATTTTTTGAAGGCTGTTATGAATTTGTTTAATCTTAGAGTCATCATCTCAACGTCTCTTTTAAAGTCACTAATTCATTTGAAAGCAATTAAAATGAATTCTATTTTCGCACTTCGAACCCGACTTTCGTACATAACTTGCTAATGATCATTTTAGGGCAAGTAGTCATTTGTTTCATTTGAGATTCAGGTCAATGAGTCTTTTCAACTCACTAATTCAATTGAAAGCAATTCGAACGAATTCTATTTTTCCACTTCAAACACTACCCTTGTGAATCACTTATTAATGATCTTTTTAACACAAGTATGCATTTGTTTTATGTTATATTCATGGCAATGAGTTTTTTGAAGAAAATAAATTATTTGGAACCCATTGAAGCGAATACTATTTTCGCATTTCAATCATGACTTTCGTGCATAGCTTGGTTATGATTTTTTGAAGGCTGTTATGAATTTGTTTAATCTTAGAGTCATCATCTCAATGTCTCTTTTAAAGTCACTAATTCATTTGAAAGCAATTAAAATGAATTCTATTTTCGCACTTCGAACCCGACTTTCGTACATAACTTGCTAATGATCATTTTAGGGCAAGTAGTCATTTGTTTCATTTGAGATTCATGTCAATGAGTCTTTTCAACTCTCTAATTCAATTGAAAGCAATTCGAACGAATTCTATTTTTCTACTTCAAACACTACCCTTGTGAATCACTTGTTAATGATCTTTTTAAGACAAGTATGCATTTGTTTTATGTTATATTCATGGCAATGAGTTTTTTGAAGAAAATAAATTATTTGGAACCCATTGGAACGAATACTATTTTCGCATTTCAATCATGACTTTCGTGCATAGCTTGGTTATGATTTTTTGAAGGCTGTTATGAATTTGTTTAATCTTAGAGTCATCATCTCAATGTCTCTTTTAAAGTCACTAATTCATTTGAAAGCAATTAAAATGAATTCTATTTTCGCACTTCGAACCCGACTTTCGTACATAACTTGCTAATGATCATTTTAGGGCAAGTAGTCATTTGTTTCATTTGAGATTCATGTCAATGAGTCTTTTCAACTCACTAATTCAATTGAAAGCAATTCGAACGAATTCTATTTTTCCACTTCAAACACTACCCTTGTGAATCACTTATTAATGATCTTTTTAACACAAGTATGCATTTGTTTTATGTTATATTCATGGCAATGAGTTTTTTGAAGAAAATAAATTATTTGGAACCCATTGAAGCGAATACTATTTTCGCATTCCAAACATGACTTTCACGCATAGCTTGCATATGATTTTTTAAAGGCAACTATGAATTTGTTTAATCTTAGAGTTGTCATCTCAATGTCTCTTTTAAAGTCACTAATTCATTTGAAAGCAATTAAAATGAATTCTATTTTCGCACTTCGAACCCGACTTTCGTACATAACTTGCTAATGATCATGTTAGGGCAAGTAGTCATTTGTTTCATTTGAGATTCATGTCAATGAGTCTTTTCAACTCTCTAATTCAATTGAAAGCAATTCGAACGAATTCTATTTTTCTACTTCAAACACTACCCTTGTGAATCACTTGTTAATGATCTTTTTAAGACAAGTATGCATTTGTTTTATGTTATATTCATGGCAATGAGTTTTTTGAAGAAAATAAATTATTTGGAACCCATTGGAACGAATACTATTTTCGCATTTCAATCATGACTTTCGTGCATAGCTTGGTTATGATTTTTTGAAGGCTGTTATGAATTTGTTTAATCTTAGAGTCATCATCTCAATGTCTCTTTTAAAGTCACTAATTCATTTGAAAGCAATTAAAATGAATTCTATTTTCGCACTTCGAACCCGACTTTCGTACATAACTTGCTAATGATCATTTTAGGGCAAGTAGTCATTTGTTTCATTTGAGATTCATGTCAATGAGTCTTTTCAACTCACTAATTCAATTGAAAGCAATTCGAACGAATTCTATTTTTCCACTTCAAACACTACCCTTGTGAATCACTTATTAATGATCTTTTTAACACAAGTATGCATTTGTTTTATGTTATATTCATGGCAATGAGTTTTTTGAAGAAAATAAATTATTTGGAACCCATTGAAGCGAATACTATTTTCGCATTCCAAACATGACTTTCACGCATAGCTTGCATATGATTTTTTAAAGGCAACTATGAATTTGTTTAATCTTAGAGTTATCATGTCAATGTCTCTTTGAGAGTCACTAATTCATTTGAAAGCAATTAAAATGAATTCTATTTTCGCACTTCGAACCCGACTTTCGTACATAACTTGCTAATGATCATTTTAGGGCAAGTAGTCATTTGTTTCATCTGAGATTCATGTCAATGAGTCTTTTCAACTCACTAATTCAATTGAAAGCAATTCGAACGAATTCTATTTTTCTACTTCAAACACTACCCTTGTGAATCACTTGTTAATGATCTTTTTAAGACAAGTATGCATTTGTTTTATGTTATATTCATGGCAATGAGTTTTTTGAAGAAAATAAATTATTTGGAACCCATTGGAATGAATACTATTTTCGCATTTCAAACATGACTTTCGCGCATAGCTTGCATATGATTTTTTAAAGGCAACTATGAATTTGTTTAATCTTAGAGTTATCATCTCAATGTCTCTTTGAAACTCACTAATTCATTTGAAAGCAATTAAAATGAATTCTATTTTCGCACTTCGAACTCGACTTTCGTACATAACTTGCTAATGATCATTTTAGGGCAAGTAGTCATTTGTTTCATTAGAGATTCATGTTAATGAGTCTTTTCAACTCACTAATTCAGTTGAAAGCAATTCGAACGAATTCTATTTTTCTACTTCAAACACTACCCTTGTGAATCACTTGTTAATGATCTTTTTAACACAAGTATGCATTTGTTTTATGTTATATTCATGCAATGAGTTTTTTGAAGAAAATAAATTATTTGGAACCCATTGGAGCGAATGCTATTTTCCCATTTCAAACATGACTTTCGTGCATAGCTTGGTTATGATTTTTTGAAGGCAAGTATGAATTTGTTTAATCTTAGAGTTATCATGTCAATGTCTCTTTGAAAGTCATGAATTCATTTGAAAGCAATTAAAATGAATTCTATTTTCGCACTTCGAACCCGACTTTCGTACATAACTTGCTAATGATCATTTTAGGGCAAGTAGTCATTTGTTTCATTTGAGATTCATGTCAATGAGTCTTTTCAACTCACTAATGCAATTGAAAGCAATTCGAACGAATTCTATTTTTCTACTTCAAACACTACTTTTGTGAATCACTTGTTAAGGATCTTTTTAACACAAGTATGCATTTTTTTTTATGTTATATTCATGGCAATGAGTTTTTTCAAGAAAATAAATTATTTGGAACCCAATAGAGCGAATACTATTTTCGCATTTCAAACCTGACTTTCGCGCATAGCTTGGTTATGATTTTTTGAAGGCAAGTATGAATTTGTTTAGTCTTAGAGTCATCATCTCAATGTCTCTTCGAAAGTCACTAATTCATTTGAAAGCAATTAAAATGAATTCTATTTTCGCACTTCGAACCCGACTTTCGTACATAACTTGCTAATGATCATTTTAGGGCAAGTAGTCATTTGTTTCATTTGAGATTCATGTCAAGATGTTTTTTCAACTCACTAATTCATTTGAAAGCAATTCGAACAAATTCTATTTTTGCACTTCAAACACTACTTTTGTGCATCACTTGTTAATGATCTTTTTAAGACAAGGATGCATTTGTTTTATGTTATATTCATGGCAATGAGTTTTTTCAAGAAAATAAATTATTTGGAACCCATTGGAGCGAATACTATTTTCGCATTTCAAACATGACTTTCGCGCATAGCTTGGTTAGGATTTTTTCAAGGCAAGTATGAATTCGTTTAATCTTAGAGTCATCATCTCAATGTCTCTTTGAAAGTCAATAATTCATTTGAAAGCAATTAAAATGAATTCTATTTTCGCACTTCAAACCCGACTTTCGTACATAACTTGCTAATGATCATTTTAGGGCAAGTAGTCATTTGTTTCATTTGAGATTCATGTCAATTAGTCTTTTCAAGTCACTAATTCATTTGAAGCAATTGGACGAATTCTATTTTTGCACTTCAAACACTACTTTTTTGAATCACTTGTTAATGATCTTTTTAAGACCAGTAAGCATTTGTTTTATGTTATATTCATGGCAATGAGTTTTTTCAAGAAAAAAAATTATTTGGAACCCATTGGAGCGAATACTATTTTTTCATTTCAAACATGACTTTCGCGCATAGCTTGGTTATGATTTTTTCAAGGCAAGTATGAATTTGTTTAATCTTAGAGTCATCATCTCAATGTCTCTTTGAAAGTCACTAATTCATTTGAAAGAAATTGAAATGAATTCTATTTTCGCACTTCAGACCTGACTTTCGTACATAACTTGCTAATGATCATTTTAGGGCAAGTAGTCATTTGTTTCATTTGAGATTCATGTCAAGATGTTTTTTCAACTCACTAATTCATTTGAAAGCAATTCGAACAAATTCTATTTTTCCACTTCAAACACTACTTTTGTGAATCACTTATTAATGATCTTTTTAACACAAGTATGCATTTGTTTTATGTTATATTCACGGCAATGAGTTTTTCGAAGAAAATAAATTATTTAGAACCCATTGGAACGAATACTATTTTCGCATTTCAAACATGACTTTCGCGCATAGCTTGGTTAGGATTTTTTCAAGGCAAGTATGAATTTGTTTAATCTTAGAGTCATCATCTCAATGTCTCTTTGAAAGTCACTAATTCATTTGAAAGCAATTAAAATGAATTCTATTTTCGCACTTCAAACCCGACTTTCGTACATAATTTGCTAATGATCATTTTAGGGCAAGTAGTCATTTGTTTCATTTGAGATTCATGTCAATTAGTCTTTTCAAGTCACTAATTCAATTGAAAGCAATTGGAACAAATTCTATTTTTGCACTTCAAACACTACTTTTGTGAATCACTTGTTAATGATCTTTTTAAGACAAGTATGCATTTGTTTTATGTTATATTCATGGCAATGAGTTTTTTCAAGAAAATAAATTTTTTGGAACCCATTAGAGTGAATACTATTTTCGCATTTCAATCCTGACTTTCGCGCATAGCTTGGTTATGATTTTTTGAAGGCAAGTATGAATTTGTTTAATCTTAGAGTCATCATCTCAATGTCTCTTCGAAAGTCACTAATTCCTTTGAAAGCAATTAAAATGAATTCTATTTTCGCACTTCGAACCCGACTTTCGTACATAACATGCTAATGATCATGTTAGGGCAAGTAGTCATTTGTTTTATTTGAGATTCATGTCAAGATGTTTTTTCAACTCACAAATTCATTTGAAAGCAATTCGAACAAATTCTATTTTTCCACTTCAAACACTACTTTTGTGAATCACTTGTTAATGATCTTTTTAAGACAAGTATGCATTCGTTTTATGTTATATTCATGGCAATGAGTTTTTTGAAGAAAATAAATTATTTGGAACCCATTGGAGCGAATACTATTTTCGCATTTCAAACATGACTTTCGCGCATAGCTTGGTTAGGATTTTTTCAAGGCAAGTATGAATTTGTTTAATCTTAGAGTCATCATCTCAATGTCTCTTTGAAAGTCACTAATTCATTTGAAAGCAATTAAAATGAATTCTATTTTCGCACTTCAAACCCGACTTTCGTACATAACTTGCTAATGATCATTTTAGGGCAAGTAGTCATTTGTTTCATTTGAGATTCATGTCAATTAGTCTTTTCAAGTCACTAATTCATTTGAAGCAATTGGACGAATTCTATTTTTGCACTTCAAACACTACTTTTGTGAATCACTTGTTAATGATCTTTTTAAGACCAGTAAGCATTTGTTTTATGTTATATTCATGGCAATGAGTTTTTTCAAGAAAAAAAATTATTTGGAACCCATTGGAGCGAATACTATTTTTTCATTTCAAACATGACTTTCGCGCATAGCTTGGTTATGATTTTTTCAAGGCAAGTATGAATTTGTTTAATCTTAGAGTCATCATCTCAATGTCTCTTTGAAAGTCACTAATTCATTTGAAAGAAATTGAAATGAATTCTATTTTCGCACTTCAGACCTGACTTTCGTACATAACTTGCTAATGATCATTTTAGGGCAAGTAGTCATTTGTTTCATTTGAGATTCATGTCAAGATGTTTTTTCAACTCACTAATTCATTTGAAAGCAATTCGAACAAATTCTATTTTTCCACTTCAAACACTACTTTTGTGAATCACTTATTAATGATCTTTTTAACACAAGTATGCATTTGTTTTATGTTATATTCATGGCAATGAGTTTTTCGAAGAAAATAAATTATTTAGAACCCATTGGAACGAATACTATTTTCGCATTTCAAACATGACTTTCGTGCATAGCTTGGTTATGATTTTTTGAAGGCAAGTATGAATTTGTTTAATCTTAGAGTCATCATCTCAATGTCTCTTCGAAACTCACTAATTCATTTCAAAGCAATTAAAATGAATTCTATTTTCGCACTCCGAACCCGACTTTCGTGCATAACTTGCTAATGATCATTTTAGGGCAAGTAGTCATTTGTTTCATTTGAGATTCATGTCAAGATGTTTTTTCAACTCACTAATTCATTTGAAAGCAATTCGAACAAATTCTATTTTTGCACTTCAAACACTACTTTTGTGCATCACTTGTTAATGATCTTTTTAAGACAAGTATGCATTTGTTTTATGTTATATTCATGGCAATGACTTTTTTCAAGAAAATAAATTATTTGGAACGCATTAGAGCGAATACTATTTTCGCATTTCAAACATGACTTTCGCGCATAGCTTGCATATGATTTTTTGAAGGAAAGTATGAATGTGTTTAATCTTAGAGTTATCATCTCAATGTCTCTTTGAAAGTGACTAATTCATTTGAAAGCAATTAAAATGAATTTTATTTTCGCACTTCAAACCCGACTTTCGTACATAACTTGCTAATGATCATTTTAGGGCAAGTAGTCATTTGTTTCATTTGAGATTCATGTCAATTAGTCTTTTCGAGTCACTAATTCATTTGAAAGCAATTGGACAAATTCTATTTTTGCACTTCAAACACTACTTTTGTGAATCACTTGTTAAGGATCTTTTTAAGACAAGTATGCATTCGTTTTATGTTATATTCATGGCAATGAGTTTTTTGAAGAAAATAAATTATCTGGAACCCATTGGAGTGAATACTATTTTCGCATTTCAAACCTGACTTTCGCGCATAGCTTGGTTATGATTTTTTCAAGGCAAGTATGAATTTGTTTAATCTTAGAGTCATCATCCCAATGTCTCTTTGAAAGTCACTAATTCATTTGAAAGCAATTAAAATGAATTCTATTTTCGCACTTCAAACCCGACTTTCGTACATAACTTGCTAACGATCATTTTAGGGCAAGTAGTCATTTGTTTCATTTGAGATTCATGTCAATTAGTCTTTTCAAGTCACTAATTCATTTGAAAGCAATTGGACAAATCCTATTTTTGCGCTTCAAACACTACTTTTGTGAATCACTTGTTAAGTATCTTTTTAAGACAAGTATGCATTTGTTTTATGTTATATTCATGGCAATGAGTTTTTTCAAGAAAATAAATTTTTTGGAACCCATTAGAGTGAATACTATTTTCGCATTTCAAACCTGACTTTCGCGCATAGCTTGGTTATGATTTTTTGAAGGCAAGTATGAATTTGTTTAATCTTAGAGTCATCATCTCAATGTCTCTTCGAAAGTCACTAATTCCTTTGAAAGCAATTAAAATGAATTCTATTTTCGCACTTCGAACCCGACTTTCGTACATAACTTGCTAATGATCATGTTAGGGCAAGTAGTCATTTGTTTTATTTGAGATTCATGTCAAGATGTTTTTTCAACTCACTAATTCATTTGAAAGCAATTCGAACAAATTCTATTTTTCCACTTCAAACACTACTTTTGTGAATCACTTATTAATGATCTTTTTAACACAAGTATGCATTTGTTTTATGTTATATTCATGGCAATGAGTTTTTCGAAGAAAATAAATTATTTAGAACCCATTGGAACGAATACTATTTTCGCATTTCAAACATGACTTTCGTGCATAGCTTGGTTATGATTTTTTGAAGGCAAGTATGAATTTGTTTAATCTTAGAGTCATCATCTCAATGTCTCTTCGAAACTCACTAATTCATTTCAAAGCAATTAAAATGAATTCTATTTTCGCACTCCGAACCCGACTTTCGTGCATAACTTGCTAATGATCATTTTAGGGCAAGTAGTCATTTGTTTCATTTGAGATTCATGTCAAGATGTTTTTTCAACTCACTAATTCATTTGAAAGCAATTCGAACAAATTCTATTTTTGCACTTCAAACACTACTTTTGTGCATCACTTGTTAATGATCTTTTTAAGACAAGTATGCATTTGTTTTATGTTATATTCATGGCAATGACTTTTTTCAAGAAAATAAATTATTTGGAACGCATTAGAGCGAATACTATTTTCGCATTTCAAACATGACTTTCGCGCATAGCTTGCATATGATTTTTTGAAGGCAAGTATGAATGTGTTTAATCTTAGAGTTATCATCTCAATGTCTCTTTGAAAGTGACTAATTCATTTGAAAGCAATTAAAATGAATTTTATTTTCGCACTTCAAACCCGACTTTCGTACATAACTTGCTAATGATCATTTTAGGGCAAGTAGTCATTTGTTTCATTTGAGATTCATGTCAATTAGTCTTTTCGAGTCACTAATTCATTTGAAAGCAATTGGACAAATTCTATTTTTGCACTTCAAACACTACTTTTGTGAATCACTTGTTAAGGATCTTTTTAAGACAAGTATGCATTCGTTTTATGTTATATTCATGGCAATGAGTTTTTTGAAGAAAATAAATTATCTGGAACCCATTGGAGCGAATACTATTTTCGCATTTCAAACCTGACTTTCGCGCATAGCTTGGTTATGATTTTTTCAAGGCAAGTATGAATTTGTTTAATCTTAGAGTCATCATCCCAATGTCTCTTTGAAAGTCACTAATTCATTTGAAAGCAATTAAAATGAATTCTATTTTCGCACTTCAAACCCGACTTTCGTACATAACTTGCTAATGATCATTTAAGGGCAAGTAGTCATTTGTTTCATTTGAGATTCATGTCAATTAGTCTTTTCAAGTCACTAATTCATTTGAAAGCAATTGGACAAATCCTATTTTTGCACTTCAAACACTACTTTTGTGAATCACTTGTTAAGTATCTTTTTAAGACAAGTATGCATTTGTTTTATGTTATATTCATGGCAATGAGTTTTTTCAAGAAAATAAATTTTTTGGAACCCATTAGAGTGAATACTATTTTCGCATTTCAAACCTGACTTTCGCGCATAGCTTGGTTATGATTTTTTGAAGGCAAGTATGAATTTGTTTAATCTGAGAGTCATCATCTCAATGTCTCTTCGAAAGTCACTAATTCCTTTGAAAGCAATTAAAATGAATTCTATTTTCGCACTTCGAACCCGACTTTCGTACATAACTTGCTAATGATCATGTTAGGGCAAGTAGTCATTTGTTTTATTTGAGATTCATGTCAAGATGTTTTTTCAACTCACTAATTCATTTGAAAGCAATTCGAACAAATTCTATTTTTGCACTTCAAACACTACTTTTGTGAATCACTTGTTAAAGATCTTCTTAAGACAAGTATGCATTTGTTTTATGTTATATTCATGGCAATGAGTTTTTTGAAGAAAATAAATTATTTGGAACCCATTGGAGCGAATACTATTTTCGCATTTCAAACATGACTTTCGCGCATAGCTTGGTTATGATTTTTTCAAGGCAAGTATGAATTTGTTTAATCTTAGAATCATCATCTCAATGTCTCTTTGAAAGTCACTAATTCATTTGAAAGCAATTAAAATGAATTCTATTTTCGCACTTCGAACCCGACTTTCGTACATAACTTGCTAATGATCATTTTAGGGCAAGTAGTCATTTGTTTCATTTGAGATTTATGTCAATTAGTCTTTTCAAGTCACTAATTAATTTTAAAGCAATTGGAACAAATTCTATTTTTGCACTTCAAACACTACTTTTGTGAATCACTTGTTAACGATCTTTTTAATACAAGTATGCATTTGTTTTATGTTATATTCATGGCAATGAGTTTTTTCAAGAAAATAAATTATTTGGAACCCATTAGAGCGAATACTATTTTCGCATTTCAAACATGACTTTCGCGCATAGCTTGGTTATGATTTTTTGAAGGCAAGTATGAATTTGTTTAATCTTAGAGTCATCATCTCAATGTCTCTTTGAAAGTCACTAATTCATTTGAAAGCAATTAAAATGAATTCTATTTTCGTACTTCAAACCCGACTTTCGTACATAATTTGCTAATGATCATTTTAGGGCAACTAGTCATTTGTTTCATTTGAGATTCATGTCAATTAGTCTTTTCAAGTCACTAATTCATTTTAAAGCAATTGGAACGAATTCTATTTTTGCACTTCAAACACTACTTTTGTGAATCACTTGTTAATGATCTTTTTAAGACAAGTATGCATTTGTTTTATGTTATATTTATGGCAATGAGTTTTTTCAAGAAAATAAATTATTTGGAACCCATTGGAGCGAATACTATTTTCGCATTCCAAACATGACTTTCGCGCATAGCTTGGTTATGATTTTTTGAAGGCAAGTATGAATTTGTTTAATCTTCGAGTCATCATCTCAATGTCTCTTCGAAAGTCACTAATTCATTTGAAAGCAATTAAAATGAATTCTATTTTCGCACTTCGAACCCGACTTTCGTACATAACTTGCTAATGATCATTTTAGGGCAAGTAATCATTTGTTTCATTTGAGATTCACGTCAATTAGTCTTTTCAAGTCACTAATTCTTTTGAAAGCAATTCGAACAAATTCTATTTTTGCACTTCAAACACTACTTTTGTGAATCACTTGTTAATGATCTTTTTAAGACAAGTATGCATTTGTTTTATGTTATATTTATGGCAATGAGTTTTTTCAAGAAAATAAATTATTTGGAACCCATTGGAGCGCATACTATTTCCGCATTTCAAACATGACTTTCGCGCATAGCTTGGGTATGATTTTTTCAAGGCAAGTATAACTTTGTTTAATCTTAGAGTCGTCATCTCAATGTCTCTTTGAAAGTCACTAATTCATTTGAAAGCAATTAAAATGAATTCTATTTTCGCACTTCAAACCCGACTTTCGTACATAATTTGCTAATGATCATTTTAGGGCAAATAGTCATTTGTTTCATTTGAGATTGATGTCAATTAGTCTTTTCAAGTCTCTAATTCATTTGAAAGCAATTGGAACGAATTCTATTTTTGCACGTCAAACACTGCTTTTGTGAGTCACTTGTTAATGATCTTTTTATGACAAGTATGCATTTGTTTTCTGTTATATTCATGGCAATTAGTTTTTTCAAGAAAATAAATTTTTCGGAACCCGTTGGAGCGAATACTATTTCCGCATTTCAAACATGACTTTCGCGCATAGCTTGGTTATGATTTTTTCAAGGCAAGTATAACTTTGTTTAATCTAAGAGTCGTCATCTCAATGTCTCTTTGAAAGTCACTAATTCATTTGAAAGCAATTAAAATGAATTCTATTTTCGCACTTCAAACCCGAATTTCGTACATAATTTGCTAATGATCATTTTTGGGTAAGTAGTCATTTGTTTCATTTGAGATTTATGTCAATTAATCTTTTCAAGTCACTAATTCATTTGAAAGCAATTGGAACGAATTCTATGCATTATTTTAGCATTAAAAAGCATATCACTCAGTCTTTTCAATCATTAAATTGTTTGAAGGCACTTCGAACCAATTCTCTTTTTGCATTTAAAACGCGACTTTCGTGCATAACTTGCAATTGATCTATTGATGGCAACTATGCCTTTTTTAGCATTCAAGTCATATTTTTGCGTCTCTTTTAGTCAGTAAATCATTCTAAATTACTTCAAATGAAATTCGGCCTTTGAACATGACTTTCGTGCGTAACTTGCAGTTGATCTATTATACGGAACAATGCATTTCTTTAGCCTTAAAGTCATGTCACTGAGTCTCTTCTAGTCATTAAATCATTCTAAATTAGTTCGAATAAATTCTATTTTCGCCTTTCAAATATTATTTTCTTACATAACTTTTAATTAATCTATTGAAGACAACAATGCATTATTTTAGCATTAAAAAGCATATCACTCAGTCTTTTCAATCATTAAATTGTTTGAAGGCACTTCGAACAAATTCTCTTTTTGCATTTAAAACGCGACTTTCGTGCATAACTTGCAATTGATCTATTGATGGCAACTATGCCTTCTTTAGTGTTCAAGTCATATTTTTGCGTCTCTTGTAGTCAGTAAATCATTCTAAATCACTTCGAACGAAATTCGGCCTTTAATCATGACTTTCGTGCGTAACTTGCAGTTGATCTATTGAAGGCAACAATGCATTTGTTTAGCCTTAAAGTCATGTCATTGAGTCTCTTTTAGTCATTAAATCATTCTAAATTAATTCGACCGAATTCTATTTTCGCCCTTCAAACTTTATTTTATTACATAACTTGCAATTAATCTATTGAAGACAACAATGCATTATTTTAGCATTAAAAAGCATATCACTCAGTCTTTCCAATCATTAAATTGTTTGAAGGCACTTCGAACCAATTCTATTTTTGCATTTAAAACGCGACTTTCGTGCAAAACTTGCAATTGATCTATTGATTGCAACTATGCCTTTTTTAGCGTTCAAGTCATATTTTTGCGTCTCTTTTAGTCAATAAATCATTCTAAATCATTTCGAACGAAATTCGGCCTTTAAACATGACTTTCGTGCGTAACTTGCAGTTGATCTCTTGAAGGCAACAATGCATTTGTTTAGCCTTAAAGTCATGTCATTGAGTCTCTTTTAGTCATTAAATCATTCTAAATTAATTCGACCGAATTCAATTTTCGCCCTTCAAACATTATTTTCTTACAGAACTTGCAATTAATCTATTGAAGACAACAATGCATTATTTTAGCTATAAAAAGCATATCACTCAGTCTTTTCAATCATTAAATTGTTTGAAGGCACTTCGAACAAATTCTCTTTTTGCATTTAAAACGCGACTTTCGTGCATAACTTGCAATTGATCTATTGATGGCAACTATGCCTTTTTTAGCATTGAAGTCATATTTTTGCGTCTCTTTTAGTCCGTAAATCATTCTAAATCACTTCAAACGAAATTCGGCCTTTGAACATGACTTTCGTGCGTAACTTGCAGTTGATCTATTATAGGCAACAACGCATTTGTTTAGCTTAAATTCATGTCACCGAGTCTCTTCTAGTCATTAAATCATTCTAAATTAGTTCGAACGAATTCTATTTTCGCCTTTCAAATATTATTTTCTTACATAACTTGTAATTAATCTATTGAAGACAACAATGCATTATTTTAGCATTAAAAAGCATATGACTCAGTCTTTTCAATCATTAAATTGTTTGAAGGCACTTCGAACAAATTCTCTTTTTGCATTTAAAACGCGACTTTCGTGCATAACTTGCAATTGATCTATTGATGGCAACTATGCCTTCTTTAGCGTTCAAGTCATATTTTTGCGTCTCTTGTAGTCAGTAAATCATTCTAAATCACTTCGAACGAAATTCGGCCTTTAAACATGACTTTCGTGCGTAACTTGCAGTTGATCTATTGAAGGCAACAATGCATTTGTTTAGCCTTAAAGTCATGTCATTGAGTCTCTTTTAGTCATTAAATCATTCTAAATTAATTCGACCGATTTCAATTTTCGCCCTTCAAACATTATTTTCTTACATAACTTGCAATTAATCTATTGAAGACAACAATGCATTATTTTAGCATTAAAAAGCATATCACTCAGTCTTTTCAATCATTAAATTTTTGAAGGCACTTCGAACCAATTCTCTTTTTGCATTTAAAACGCGACTTTCGTGCATAACTTGCAATTGATCTATTCATGGCAACTATACCTTTTTTAGCGTTCAAGTCATATTTTTGCGTCTCTTTTAGTCAGTAAATCATTCTAAATCACTTCGAACGAAATTCGGCCTTTAAACATGACTTTCGGGCATAACTTGCAGTTGATCTATTGAAGGCAACAATGCATTTGTTTAGCCTTAAAGTCATGTCATTGAGTCTCTTTTAGTTATTAAATCATTCTAAATTAATTCGACCGATTTCAATTTTCGCCCTTCAAACATTATTTTCTTACAGAACTTGCAATTAATCTATTGAAGACAACAATGCATTATTTTAGCATTAAAAAGCATATCACTCAGTCTTTTCAATCATTAAATTGTTTGAAGGCACTTCGAACCAATTCTCTTTTGGCATTTAAAACGCGACTTTCGTGCATAACTTGCAATTGATCTATTGACGGCAACTATGCCTTTTTTAGCGTTCAAGTCATATTTTTGCGTCTCTTTTAGTCAGTAAATCATTCTAAATCACTTCAAACGAAATTCGGCCTTTAAACATGACTTTCGTGCGTAACTTGCAGTTGATCTATTATACGGAACAATGCATTTCTTTAGCCTTAAAGTCATGTCATTGAGTCTCTTTTAGACTTTAAATCATTCTAAATTAATCCGAACGAATTCTATTTTTGCCCTTCAAACATTATTTTCTTACATAACTTGTAATTAATCTACTGAAGACAACAATGCATTATTTTAGCATTAAAAAGCATATCAGTCAGTCTTTTCAATCATTAAATTGTTTGAAGGCACTTCGAACCAATTCTTTTTTTGCATTTAAAACGCGACTTTCGTGCATAACTTGCAATTGATCTATTGATGGCAACTATGCCTTTTTAAGCATTCAAGTCATATTTTTGCGTCTCTTTTAGTCAGTAAATCATTCTAAATCACTTCGAACGAAATTCGGCCTTTGAACATGACTTTCGTGCGTAACTTGCAGTTGATTTATTGAAGGCAACAATGCATTTGTTTAGCCTTAAAATCATGTCATTGAGTCTCTTTTAGTCATTAAATCATTCTAAATTAATTCGACCGAATTCTATTTTCGCCCTTCAAACATTATTTTCTTACATAACTTGCAATTAATCTATTGAAGACAACAATGCATTATTTTAGTATTAAAAAGCATATCACTCAGTCTTTTCAATCATTAAATTGTTTGAAGGCACTTCGAACCAATTCTCTTTTTGCATTTAAAACGCGACTTTCGTGCATAACTTGCAATTGATCTATTGACGGCAACTATGCCTTTTTTAGCGTTCAAGTCATATTTTTGCGTCTCTTTTAGTCAGTAAATCATTCTAAATCACTTCGAACGAAATTCGGCCTTTGAACATGACTTTCGTGCGTAACTTGCAGTTGATCTATTATACGGAACAATGCATTTCTTTAGCCTTAAAGTCATGTCATTGAGTCTCTTTTAGACTTTAAATCATTCTAAATTAATCCGAACGAATTCTATTTTTGCCCTTCAAACATTATTTTCTTACATAACTTGTCATTAATCTACTGAAGACAACAATGCATTATTTTAGCATTAAAAAGCATATCACTCAGTCTTTTCAATCATTAAATTGTTTGAAGGCACTTCGAACCAATTCTATTTTTGCATTTAAAACGGGACTTTCGTGCATAACTTGCAATAGATCTATTGATGGCAACTATTCATTTTTTAGCGTTCAAGCCATAATTTTGCGTCTCTTTTAGTCAGTAAATCATTCTAAATCACTTCGTATGAAATTCGGCATTTAAACATGACTTTCGTGCGTAACTTGCAGTTGATCTATTGAAGGCAACAATGCATTTGTTTAGCCTTAAATTCATGTCATTGAGTCTTTTTTAGTCATTAAATCATTCTAAATTAATTCGACCGAATTCTATTTTCGCCCTTCAAACATTATTTTCTTACATAACTTGCAATTAATCTATTGAAGACAACAATGCATTATTTTAGCATTAAAAAGCATATCACTCAGTCTTTTCAATCATTAAATTGTTTGAAGGCACTTTGAACCAATTCTATTTTTGCATTTAAAACGCGACTTTCGTGCATAACTTGCAATTGATCTATTGATGGCAACTATGCCTTTTTTAGCGTTCAAGTCATATTTTTGCGTCTCTTTTAGTCAGTAAATCATTCTAAATCACTTCGAATGAAATTCGGCCTTTAAACATGACTTTCGTGCGTAACTTGCAGTTGATCTATTATACCGAACAATGCATTTCTTTAGCCTTAAAGTCATGTCATTGAGTCTCTTTTTGTCATTAAATCATTCTAAATTAGTTCGACCGAATTCTATTTTCGCCCTTCAAACATTATTTTCTTACATAACTTGCAATTAATCTATTGAAGACAACAATGCATTATTTTAGCATTAAAAAGCATATCACTCAGTCTTTTCAATCATTAAATTGTTTGAAGGCACTTCGAACAAATTCTCTTTTTGCATTTAAAACGCGACTTTCGTGCATAACTTGCAATTGATCTATTGATGGCAACTATGCCATTTTTAGCGTTCAAGTCATATTTTTGCGTCTCTTTTAGTCAGTAAATCATTCTAAATCACTTCGAACGAAATTCGGCTTTTAAACATGACTTTCGTGCGTAACTTGCAGTTAATCTATTGAAGGCAACAATGCATTTGTTTAGCCTTAAAGTCATGTCATTGAGTCTCTTTTAGTCATTAAATCATTCTAAATTAATTCGACCGAATTCTATTTTCGCCCTTCAAACATTATTTTCTTACATAACTTGCAATTAATCTATTGAAGACAACAATGCATTATTTTAGCATTAAAAAGCATATCACTCAGTCTTTTCAGTCATTAAATTGTTTGGAGGCACTTCGAACCAATTCTCTTTTTGCATTTAAAACGCGACTTTCGTGCATAACTTGCTATTGATCTATTGATGGCAACTATGCATTTTTTAGCGTTCAAGTCATATTTTTGCGTCTCTTTTAGTCAGTAAATCATTCTGAATCACTTCGAACGAAATTCGGCCTTTAAACATGACTTTCGTGCATAACTTGCAGTTGATCTATTATAGGCAACAATGCATTAATTTAGCCTTAAATTCATGTCACCGAGTCTCTTGTAGTCATTAAATCATTCTAAATTAGTTCGAACGAATTCTATTTTCGCCTTTCAAATATTATTTTCTTACATAACTTGTAATTAATCTATTGAAGACAACAATGCATTATTTTAGCATTAAAAAGCATATGACTCAGCCTTTTCAATCATTAAATTGTTTGAAGGCACTTCGAACAAATTCTCTTTTTGCATTTAAAACGCGACTTTCGTGCATAACTTGCAATTGATCTATTGATGGCAACTATGCCATTTTTAGCGTTCAACTCATATTTTTGCGTCTCTTTTAGTCAGTAAATCATTCTAAATCACTTCGAACGAAATTCGGCTTTTAAACATGACTTTCGTGCGTAACTTGCAGTTAATCTATTGAAGGCAACAATGCATTTGTTTAGCCTTAAAGTCATGTCATTGAGTCTCTTTTAGTCATTAAATCATTCTAAATTAATTCGACCGAAATCTATTTTCGCCCTTCAAACATTATTTTCTTGCATAACTTGCAATTAATCTATTGAAGACAACAATGCATTATTTTAGCATTAAAAAGCATATCACTCAGTCTTTTCAATCATTAAATTGTTTGAAGGCACTTCGAACCAATTCTCTTTTTGCATTTAAAACGCGACTTTCGTGCATAACTTGCAGTTGATCTATTGATGGCAACTATGCCTTTTTTAGCGTTCAAGTCATATTTTTGCGTCTCTTTTAGTCATTAAATCATTCTAAATCACTTCGAACGAAATTCGGCCTTTAAACATGACTTTCACGCGTAACTTGCAGTTGATCTATTATACGGAATAATGCATTTCTTTAGCCTTAAAGTCATGTCATTGAGTCTCTTTTAGACTTTAAATCATTCTAAATTAATTCGAACGAATTCTATTTTTGCCCTTCAAACATTATTTTCTTACATAACTTGTAATTAATCTACTGAAGACAACAATGCATTATTTTAGCATTAAAAAGCATATCACTCAGTCTTTTCAATCATTAAATTGTTTGAAGGCACTTCGAACCAATTCTATTTTTGCATTTATAACGCGACTTTCGTGCATAACTTGCAATTGATCTATTGATGGCAACTATGCCTTTTTTAGCGTTCAAGTCATAATTTTGCGTCTCTTTTAGTCAGTAAATCATTCTGAATCACTTCGGACGAAATTCGGCCTTTAAACATGACTTTCGTGCGTAACTTGCAGTTGATCTGTTATAGGCAACAATGCATTTGTTTAGCCTTAAAGTCATGTCACTGAGTCTCTTCTAGTCATTAAATCATTCTAAATTAGTTTGAACGAATTCTATTTTCGCCCTTCAAATATTATTTTCTTACATAACTTGTAATTAATCTATTGAAGACAAAAATGCATTATTTTAGCATTAAAAAGCATATCACTCAGTCTTTTCAATCATTAAATTGTTTGAAAGCACTTCGAACCAATTCTCTTTTTGCATTTAAAACGCGACTTTCGTGCATAACTTGCAATTAATCTATTGATGGCAACTATGCCTTTTTTAGCTTTAAAGTCATATTTTTGCGTCTTTTATAGTCAGTAAATCATTCTAAATCACTTTGTATGAAATTCGGCATTTAAACAAGACTTTCGTGCATAACTTGCAGTTGATCTATTATAGGCAACAATGCATTTGTTTAGCCTTAAAGTCATGTCACTAAGTCTCTTCTAGTCATTAAATCATTCTAAATTAGTTCGAACGAATTCTATTTTCGCCCTTCAAATATTATTTTCTTACATAACTTGTAATTAATCTATTGAAGACAAAAATGCATTATTTTAGCATTAAAAAGCATATCACTCAGTCTTTTCAATCATTAAATTGTTTGAAGGCACTTCGAACCAATTCTCTTTTTGCATTTAAAACGCGACTTTCGTGCATAACTTGCAATTGTTCTATTGATGGCAACTATGCCTTTTTTAGCTTTAAAGTCATATTTTTGCGTCTTTTATAGTCAGTAAATCATTCTAAATCACTTCGTATGAAATTCGGCATTTAAACATGACTTTCGTGCATAACTTGCAGTTGATCTATTATAGGCAACAATGCATTTGTTTAGCCTTAAAGTCATGTCATTGAGTCTCTTCTAGTCATTAAATCATTCTAAATTAGTTCGAACGAATTCTATTTTCGCCCTTCAAATCTTATTTTCTTACATAACTTGTAATTAATCTATTGAAGACAAAAATGCATTATTTTAGCATTAAAAAGCATATCACTCAGTCTTTTCAATCATTAAATTGTTTGAAGGCACTTCGAACCAATTCTATTTTTGCATTTAAAACGCGACTTTCGTGCATAACTTGCAGTTGATCTATTGAAGGCAGCAATGTATTTAATTAGCCTTAAAGTCATGTCAATGAGTCTCTTTTAGTTTTTAAATCATTCTAAATTAATTCGACCGAATTCTATTTTCGCCCTTCAAACATTATTTTCTTACATAACTTGCAATTAATCTATTGAAGACAACAATGCATTATTTTAGCATTAAAAAGCATATCACTAAGTCTTTTCAATCATTAAATTGTTTGAAGGCACTTCGAACCAATTCTCTTTTTGCATTTAAAACGCGAGTTTCGTGCATAACTTGCAATTGATCTATTGACGGCAACTATGCCTTTTTTAGCGTTCAAGTCATATTTTTGCGTCTCTTTTAGTCAGTAAATCATTCTAAATCACTTCGAACGAAATTCGGCCTTTAAACATGACTTTCGTGCGTAACTTGCAGTTGATCTATTATACCGAACAATGCATTTCTTTAGCCTTAAAGTCATGTCATTGAGTCTCTTTTAGTCTTTAAATCATTCTAAATTAATTCGACCGAATTCTATTTTCGCCCTTCAAACATTATTTTCTTACATAACTTGCAATTAATCTATTGAAGACAACAATGCATTATTTTAGCATTAAAAAGCAATATCACACAGTCTTTTCAGTCATTAAATTGTTTGGAGGCACTTCGAACCAATTCTCTTTTTACATTTAGAACGCCATCTTCATGGATAACTTGCAATTGATCTATTGATGGCAACTATGCATTTTTTTAGCTTTAAAGTCATATTTTTGCGTCTTTTATAGTCAGTAAATCATTCTAAATCACTTCGTATGAAATTCGGCATTTAAACATGACTTTCGTGCATAACTTGCAGTTGATCTATTATAGGCAACAATGCATTTGTTTAGCCTTAAAGTCATGTCATTGAGTCTCTTCTAGTCATTAAATCATTCTAAATTAGTTCGAACGAATTCTATTTTCGCCCTTCAAATCTTATTTTCTTACATAACTTGTAATTAATCTATTGAAGACAAAAATGCATTATTTTAGCATTAAAAAGCATATCACTCAGTCTTTTCAATCATTAAATTGTTTGAAGGCACTTCGAACCAATTCTCTTTTTGCATTTAAAACGCGACTTTCCTGCATAACTTGCAATTGATCTATTGATGGCAACTATGCCTTTTTTAGCGTTCAAGTCATATTTTTGAGTCTCTTTTAGTCAGTAAATCATTCTAAATCACTTCGAACGAAATTCGGCCTTTAAACATGACTTTCGTGCGTAACTTGCAGTTGATCTATTGAAGGCAGCAATGTATTTGTTTAGCCTTAAAGTCATGTCAATGAGTCTCTTTTAGTTTTTAAATCATTCTAAATTAATTCGATCGAATTCTATTTTCGCCCTTCAAACATTATTTTCTTACATAACTTGCAATTAATCTATTGAAGACAACAATGCATTATTTTAGCATTAAAAAGCATATCACTCAGTCTTTTCAATCATTAAATTGTTTGAAGGCACTTCGAACCAATTCTCTTTTTGCATTTAAAACGCGACTTTCGTGCATAACTTGCAATTGTTCTATTGATGGCAACTATGCCTTTTTTAGCTTTAAAGTCATATTTTTGCGTCTTTTATAGTCAGTAAATCATTCTAAATCACTTCGTATGAAATTCGGCATTTAAACATGACTTTCGTGCATAACTTGCAGTTGATCTATTATAGGCAACAATGCATTTGTTTAGCCTTAAAGTCATGTCATTGAGTCTCTTCTAGTCATTAAATCATTGTAAATTAGTTCGAACGAATTCTATTTTCGCCCTTCAAATCTTATTTTCTTACATAACTTGTAATTAATCTATTGAAGACAAAAATGCATTATTTTAGCATTAAAAAGCATATCACTCAGTCTTTTCAATCATTAAATTGTTTGAAGGCACTTCGAACCAATTCTATTTTTGCATTTAAAACGCGACTTTCGTGCATAACTTGCAGTTGATCTATTGAAGGCAGCAATGTATTTGTTTAGCCTTAAAGTCATGTCATTGAGTCTCTTTTAGTCATTAAATCATTCTAAATTAATTCGACCGAATTCTATTTTCGCCCTTCAAACATTACTTTCTTACATAACTTGCAATTAATCTATTGAAGACAACAATGCATTATTTTAGCATTAAAAAGCATATCACTCAGTCTTTTCAATCATAAAATTGTTTGAAGGCACTTCGAACCAATTCTCTTTTTGCATTTAAAACGCGACTTTCGTGCATAACTTGCAATTGATCTATTGACGGCAACTATGCATTTTTTAGCGTTCAAGTCATATTTTTGCGTCTATTTTAGTCAGTAAATCATTCTGAATCACTTCGGACGAAATTCGGCCTTTAAACATGACTTTCGTGCGTAACTTGCAGTTGATCTATTATACGGAACAATGCATTTCTTTAGCCTTAAAGTCATGTCATTGAGTCTCTTTTAGTCTTTAAATCATTCTAAATTAATTCGACCGAATTCTATTTTCGCCCTTCAAACATTATTTTCTTACATAACTTGCAATTAATCTATTGAAGACAACAATGCATTATTTTAGCATTAAAAAGCAATATCACACAGTCTTTTCAGTCATTAAATTGTTTGGAGGCACTTCGAACCAATTCTCTTTTTACATTTAGAACGCCATCTTCATGGATAACTTGCAATTGATCTATTGATGGCAACTATGCATTTTTTTAGCTTTAAAGTCATATTTTTGCGTCTTTTTTAGTCAGTAAGTCATTCTTAATCACTTCGAACGAAATTCGGCCTTTAAACATGACTTTCGTGCGTAACTTGCAGTTGATCTATTGAAGGCAACAATGCATTTGTTTAGCCTTAAAGTCATGTCACTGAGTCTCTTCTAGTCATTAAATCATTCTAAATTAGTTCGAACGAATTCTATTTTCACCCTTCAAATATTATTTTCTTACATAACTTGTAATTAATCTATTGAAGACAAAAATGCATTATTTTAGCATTAAAAAGCATATCACTCAGTCTTTTCAATCATTAAATTGTTTGAAGGCACTTCGAACCAATTCTCTTTTTGCATTTAAAACGCGACTTTCGTGCGTAACTTGCAATTGATCTATTGATGGCAACTATGCCTTTTTTAGCGTTCAAGTCATATTTTTGCGTCTCTTTTAGTCAGTAAATCATTCTAAATCACTTCGTATGAAATTCGGCATTTAAACATGACTTTCGTGCATAACTTGCAATTGATCTATTATACGGAACAATGCATTTGTTCAGCCTTAAAGTCATGTCACTGAGTCTCTTCTAATCATTAAATCATTCTAAATTAGTTCGAACGAATTCTATTTTCACCCTTCAAATATTATTTTCTTACATAACTTGTAATTAATCTATTGAGGACAAAAATGCATTATTTTAGCATTAAAAAGCATATCACTCAGTCTTTTCAATCATTAAATTGTTTGAAGGCACTTCGAACCAATTCTCTTTTTGCATTTAAAACGTGACTTTCGTGCATAACTTGCAATTGTTCTATTGATGGCAACTATGCCTTTTTTAGCTTTAAAGTCATATTTTTGCGTCTTTTATAGTCAGTAAATCATTCTAAATCACTTCGTATGAAATTCGGCATTTAAACATGACTTTCGTGCATAACTTGCAGTTGATCTATTATAGGCAACAATGCATTTGTTTAGCCTTAAAGTCATGTCATTGAGTCTCTTCTAGTCATTAAATCATTGTAAATTAGTTCGAACGAATTCTATTTTCGCCCTTCAAATCTTATTTTCTTACATAACTTGTAATTAATCTATTGAAGACAAAAATGCATTATTTTAGCATTAAAAAGCATATCACTCAGTCTTTTCAATCATTAAATTGTTTGAAGGCACTTCGAACCAATTCTCTTTTTGCATTTAAAACGCGACTTTCGTGCATAACTTGCAATTGATCTATTGATGGCAACTATGCCTTTTTTAGCGTTCAAGTCATATTTTTGCGTCTCTTTTAGTCAGTAAATCATTCTAAATCACTTCGAACGAAATTCGGCCTTTAAACATGACTTTCGTGCGTAACTTGCAGTTGATCTATTCAAGGCAGCAATGTATTTGTTTAGCCTTAAAGTCATGTCAATGAGTCTCTTTTAGTCTTTAAATCATTCTAAATTAATTCGACCGAATTCTATTTTCGCCCTTCAAACATTATTTTCTTACATAACTTGCAATTAATCTATTGAAGACAACAATGCATTATTTTAGCATTAAAAAGCATATCACTCAGTCTTTTCAATCATTAAATTGTTTGAAGGCACTTCGAACCAATTCTCTTTTTGCAGTTAAAACGCGACTTTCGTGCATAACTTGCAATTGATCTATTGACGGCAACTATGCCTTTTTTAGCGTTCAAGTCATAATTTTGCGTCTCTTTTAGTCAGTAAATCATTCTAAATCACTTCGAACGAAATTCGGCCTTTAAACATGACTTTCGTGCGTAACTTGCAGTTGATCTATTGAAGGCAACAATGCATTTGTTTAGCCTTAAAGTCATGTCGTTGAGTCTCTTTTAGTCTTTAAATCATTCTAAATTAATTCGACCGAATTCTATTTTCGACCTTCAAACATTATTTTCTTACATAACTTGCAATTAATCTATTGAAGACAACAATGCATTATTTTTGCATTAAAAAGCATATCACTCAGTCTTTTCAATCATTAAATTGTTTGAAGGCACTTCGAACCAATTCTCTTTTTGCATTTAGAACGCCATCTTCATGGATAATTTGCAATTGATCTATTGATGGCAACTATGCATTTTTTTAGCTTTAAAGTCATATTTTGCGTCTTTTTTAGTTAGTAAATCATTCTAAATCACTTCGAACGAAATTCGGCCTTTAAACATGACTTTCGTGCGTAACTTGCAGTTGGTCTATTGAAGGCAACAATGCATTTGTTTAGCCTTAAAGTCAAGTCACTGAGTCTCTTTTAGTCATTAAATCATTCTAAATTAGTTCGAACGAATTCTATTTTCGCCCTTCAAATATTATTTTCTTACATAACTTGTAATTAATCTATTGAAGACAACAATGCATTATTTTAGCATTAAAAAGCATATCACTCAGTCTTTTCAATCATTAAATTGTTTGAAGGCACTTCGAACCAATTCTCTTTTTGCATTTAAAACGCGACTTTCGTGCATAACTTGCAATTGATCTATTGATGGCAACTATGCCTTTTTTAGCGTTCAAGTCATATTTTTGCGTCTCTTTTAGTCAGTAAATCATTCCAAATCACTTCGAACGAAATGAGGCCTTTAAACATGACTTTCGTGCGTAACTTGCAGTTGATCTATTGAAGGCAACAATGCATTTGTTTAGCCTTAAAGTCATGTCACTGAGTCTCTTCTAGTCATTAAATCATTCTAAATTAGTTCGAACGAATTCTATTTTCGCCCTTCAAACAGTATTTTCTTACATAACTTGCAATTAATTTATTGAAGACAACAATGCATTATTTTAGCATTAAAAAGCATATCACTCAGTCTTTTCAATCATTAAATTGTTTGAAGGCACTTCGAACCAATTCTCTTTTTGCATTTAAAACGCGACTTTTGTGCATAACTTGCAATTGATCTATTGACGGCAACTATGCATTTTTTAGCGTTCAAGTAATATTTTTGCGTCTCTTTTAGTCAGTAAATCATTCTGAATCACTTCGAACGAAATTCGGCCTTCAAACATGACTTTCGTGCGTAACTTGCAGTTGATCCGTTGAAAGCAACAATGCATTTGTTTAGCCATAAAGTCATGTCACTGAGTCTCTTCTGGTCAATAAATCATTCTAAATTAGTTCGAACGAATTCTATTTTCGCGCTTCAAATATTATTTCCTTACATAACTTGTAATTAATCTATTGAAGACAACAATGCATTATTTTAGCATTAAAAAGCATATCACTCAGTCTTTTCAATCATTAAATTGTTTGAAGGCACTTCGAACCAATTCTTTTTTTGCATTTAAAACGCGACTTTCGTGCATAACTTGCAATTGATCTATTGATGGCAACTATGCCTTTTTTAGCGTTCAAGTCATAATTTTGCATCTCTTTTAGTCAGTAAATCATTCTAAATCACTTCGAACGAAATTCGGCATTTAAACATGACTTTCGTGCGTAACTTGCAGTTGATCTATTGAAGGCAACAATGCATTTGTTTAGCCTTAAAGTCATGTCGTTGAGTCTCTTTTAGTCTTTAAATCATTCTAAATTAATTCGACCGAATTCTATTTTCGCCCTTCAAACATTATTTTCTTACATAACTTGCAATTAATCTATTGAAGACAACAATGCATTATTTTTGCATTAAAAAGCATATCACTCAGTCTTTTCAATCATTAAATTGTTTGAAGGCACTTCGAACCAATTCTCTTTTTGCATTTAGAACGCCATCTTCATGGATAATTTGCAATTGATCTATTGATGGCAACTATGCATTTTTTTAGCTTTAAAGTCATATTTTTGCGTCTCTTTTAGTCAGTAAATCATTCTAAATCACTTCGAACGAAATTCGGCCTTTAAACATGACTTTCGTGCGTAACTTGCAGTTGATCTATTGAAGGCAACAATGCATTTGTTTAGCCTTAAAGTCATGTCACTGAGTCTCTTCTGGTCATTAAATCATTCTAAATTAGTTCGAACGAATTCTATTTTCGCCCTTCAAATATTATTTTCTTACATAACTTGTAATTAATCTATTGAAGACAACAATGCATTATTTTAGCATTAAGAAGCATATCACTCAGTCTTTTCAATCATTAAATTGTTTGAAGGCACTTCGAACCAATTCTCTTTTTGCATTTAAAACGCGAGTTTCGTGCATAACTTGCAATTGATCTATTGATGGCAACTATGCCTTTTTTAGCGTTCAAGTCATATTTTTGCGTCTCTTTTAGTCAGTAAATCATTCTAAATCACTTCGAACGAAATTCGGCCTTTAAACATGACTTTCGTGCGTAACTTGCAGTTGATCTATTGAAGGCAACAATGCATTTGTTTAGCCTTAAAGTCATGTCACTGAGTCTCTTCTGGTCATTAAATCATTCTAAATTAGTTCGAACGAATTCTATTTTCGCCCTTCAAATATTATTTTCTTACATAACTTGTAATTAATCTATTGAAGACAACAATGCATTATTTTAGCATTAAGAAGCATATCACTCAGTCTTTTCAATCATTAAATTGTTTGAAGGCACTTCGAACCAATTCTCTTTTTGCATTTAAAACGCGAGTTTCGTGCATAACTTGCAATTGATCTATTGATGGCAACTATGCCTTTTTTAGCGTTCAAGTCATATTTTTGCGTCTCTTTTAGTCAGTAAAACATTCTAACTCACTTCGAACGAAATTCGGCCTTTAAACATGACTTTCGTGCGTAACTTGCAGTTGATCTATTGAAGGCAACAATGCATTTGTTTAGCCTTAAAGTCATGTCATTGAGTCTCTTTTAGTCATCAAATCATTCTAAATTAATTCGACCGAATTCTATTTTCGCCCTTCAAACATTATTTTCTTACATAACTTGCAATTAATCTATTGAAGACAACAATGCATTATTTTAGCATTAAAAAGCATATCACTCAGTCTTTTCAATCATTAAATTGTTTGAAGGCACTTCGAACCAATTCTCTTTTTGCATTTAGAACGCCATCTTCATGGATAATTTGCAATTGATCTATTGATGGCAACTATGCATTTTTTTAGCTTTAAAGTCATATTTTGCGTCTTTTTTAGTCAGCAAATCATTCCGAATCACTTCGAACGAAATTCGGCCTTTAAACATGACTTTCGTGCGTAACTTGCAGTTGATCTATTGAAGGCAACAATGCATTTGTTTAGCCTTAAAGTCATGTCACTGAGTCTCTTCTAGTCATTAAATCATTCTAAATTAGTTCGAACGAATTCTATTTTCGCCCTTCAAACAGTATTTTCTTACATAACTTGCAATTAATTTATTGAAGACAACAATGCATTATTTTAGCATTAAAAAGCATATCACTCAGTCTTTTCAATCATTAAATTGTTTGAAGGCACTTCGAACCAATTCTCTTTTTGCATTTAAAACGCGACTTTTGTGCATAACTTGCAATTGATCTATTGACGGCAACTATGCATTTTTTAGCGTTCAAGTAATATTTTTGCGTCTCTTTTAGTCAGTAAATCATTCTGAATCACTTCGAACGAAATTCGGCCTTTAAACTTGACTTTCGTGCGTAACTTGCAGTTGATCTGTTGAAGGCAACAATGCATTTGTTTAGCCATAAAGTCATGTCACTGAGTCTCTTCTGGTCAATAAATCATTCTAAATTAGTTCGAACGAATTCTATTTTCGCGCTTCAAATATTATTTTCTTACATAACTTGTAATTAATCTATTGAAGACAACAATGCATTATTTTAGCATTAAAAAGCATATCACTCAGTCTTTTCAATCATTAAATTGTTTGAAGGCACTTCGAACCAATTCTTTTTTTGCATTTAAAACGCGACTTTCGTGCATAACTTGCAATTGATCTATTGATGGCAACTATGCCTTTTTTAGCGTTCAAGTCATAATTTTGCGTCTCTTTTAGTCAGTAAATCATTCTAAATCACTTCGAACGAAATTCGGCCTTTAAACATGACTTTCGTGCGTAACTTGCAGTTGATCTATTGAAGGCAACAATGCATTTGTTTAGCCTTAAAGTCATGTCGTTGAGTCTCTTTTAGTCTTTAAATCATTCTAAATTAATTCGACCGAATTCTATTTTCGCCCTTCAAACATTATTTTCTTACATAACTTGCAATTAATCTATTGAAGACAACAATGCATTATTTTTGCATTAAAAAGCATATCACTCAGTCTTTTCAATCATTAAATTGTTTGAAGGCACTTCGAACCAATTCTCTTTTTGCATTTAGAACGCCATCTTCATGGATAATTTGCAATTGATCTATTGATGGCAACTATGCATTTTTTTAGCTTTAAAGTCATATTTTGCGTCTTTTTTAGTCAGTAAATCATTCTAAATCACTTCGAACGAAATTCGGCCTTTAAACATGACTTTCGTGCGTAACTTGCAGTTGGTCTATTGAAGGCAACAATGCATTTGTTTAGCCTTAAAGTCATGTCACTGAGTCTCTTTTAGTCATTAAATCATTCTAAATTAGTTCGAACGAATTCTATTTTCGCCCTTCAAATATTATTTTCTTACATAACTTGTAATTAATCTATTGAAGACAACAATGCATTATTTTAGCATTAAAAAGCATATCACTCAGTCTTTTCAATCATTAAATTGTTTGAAGGCACTTCGAACCAATTCTCTTTTTGCATTTAAAACGCGACTTTCGTGCATAACTTGCAATTGATCTATTGATGGCAACTATGCCTTTTTTAGCGTTCAAGTCATATTTTTGCGTCTCTTTTAGTCAGTAAAACATTCTAAATCACTTCGAACGAAATTCGGCCTTTAAACATGACTTTCGTGCGTAACTTCAGTTGATCTATTGAAGGCAACAATGCATTTGTTTAGCCTTAAAGTCATGTCATTGAGTCTCTTTTAGTCATCAAATCATTCTAAATTAATTCGACCGAATTCTATTTTCGCCCTTCAAACATTATTTTCTTACATAACTTGCAATTAATCTATTGAAGACAACAATGCATTATTTTAGCATTAAAAGGCATATCACTCAGTCTTTTCAATCATTAAATAGTTTGAAGGCACTTCGAACCAATTCTCTTTTTGCATTTAGAACGCCATCTTCATGGATAATTTGCAATTGATCTATTGATGGCAACTATGCATTTTTTTAGCTTTAAAGTCATATTTTGCGTCTTTTTTAGTCAGCAAATCATTTCGAATCACTTCGAACGAAATTCGGCCTTTAAACATGACTTTCGTGCGTAACTTGGAGTTGATCTATTGAAGGCAACAATGCATTTGTTTAGCCTTAAAGTCATGTCACTGAGTCTCTTCTGGTCAATAAATCATTCTAAATTAGTTCGAACGAATTCTATTTTCGCGCTTCAAATATTATTTCCTTACATAACTTGTAATTAATCTATTGAAGACAACAATGCATTATTTTAGCATTAAAAAGCATATCACTCAGTCTTTTCAATCATTAAATTGTTTGAAGGCACTTCGAACCAATTCTTTTTTTGCATTTAAAACGCGACTTTCGTGCATAACTTGCAATTGATCTATTGATGGCAACTATGCCTTTTTTAGCGTTCAAGTCATAATTTTGCATCTCTTTTAGTCAGTAAATCATTCTAAATCACTTCGAACGAAATTCGGCATTTAAACATGACTTTCGTGCGTAACTTGCAGTTGATCTATTGAAGGCAACAATGCATTTGTTTAGCCTTAAAGTCATGTCGTTGAGTCTCTTTTAGTCTTTAAATCATTCTAAATTAATTCGACCGAATTCTATTTTCGCCCTTCAAACATTATTTTCTTACATAACTTGCAATTAATCTATTGAAGACAACAATGCATTATTTTTGCATTAAAAAGCATATCACTCAGTCTTTTCAATCATTAAATTGTTTGAAGGCACTTCGAACCAATTCTCTTTTTGCATTTAGAACGCCATCTTCATGGATAATTTGCAATTGATCTATTGATGGCAACTATGCACTTTTTTAGCTTTAAAGTCATATTTTTGCGTCTCTTTTAGTCAGTAAATCATTCTAAATCACTTCGAACGAAATTCGGCCTTTAAACATGACTTTCGTGCGTAACTTGCAGTTGATCTATTGAAGGAAACAATGCATTTGTTTAGCCTTAAAGTCATGTCACTGAGTCTCTTCTGGTCATTAAATCATTCTAAATTAGTTCGAACGAATTCTATTTTCGCCCTTCAAATATTATTTTCTTACATAACTTGTAATTAATCTATTGAAGACAACAATGCATTATTTTAGCATTAAGAAGCATATCACTCAGTCTTTTCAATCATTAAATTGTTTGAAGGCACTTCGAACCAATTCTCTTTTTGCATTTAAAACGCGAGTTTCGTGCATAACTTGCAATTGATCTATTGATGGCAACTATGCCTTTTTTAGCGTTCAAGTCATATTTTTGCGTCTCTTTTAGTCAGTAAATCATTCTAAATCACTTCGAACGAAATTCGGCCTTTAAACATGACTTTCGTGCGTAACTTGCAGTTGATCTATTGAAGGCAACAATGCATTTGTTTAGCCTTAAAGTCATGTCACTGAGTCTCTTCTAGTCATTAAATCATTCTAAATTAGTTCGAACGAATTCTATTTTCGCCCTTCAAATATTATTTTCTTACATAACTTGTAATTAATCTATTGAAGACAACAATGCATTATTTTAGCATTAAGAAGCATATCACTCAGTCTTTTCAATCATTAAATTGTTTGAAGGCACTTCGAACCAATTCTCTTTTTGCATTTAAAACGCGAGTTTCGTGCATAACTTGCAATTGATCTATTGATGGCAACTATGCCTTTTTTAGCGTTCAAGTCATATTTTTGCGTCTCTTTTAGTCAGTAAAACATTCTAACTCACTTCGAACGAAATTCGGCCTTTAAACATGACTTTCGTGCGTAACTTGCAGTTGATCTATTGAAGGCAACAATGCATTTGTTTAGCCTTAAAGTCATGTCATTGAGTCTCTTTTAGTCATCAAATCATTCTAAATTAGTTCGAACGAATTCTATTTTCGCCCTTCAAATATTATTTTCTTACATAACTTGTAATTAATCTATTGAAGACAACAATGCATTATTTTAGCATTAAAAAGCATATCACTCAGTCTTTTCAATCATTAAATTGTCTGAAGGCACTTCGAACCAATTCTCTTTTTGCATTTAAAACGCGACTTTCGTGCATAACTTGCAATTGATCTATTGATGGCAACTATGCCTTTTTTAGCGTTCAAGTCATATTTTTGCGTCTCTTTTAGTCAGTAAAACATTCTAAATCACTTCGAACGAAATTCGGCCTTTAAACATGACTTTCGTGCGTAACTTCAGTTGATCTATTGAAGGCAACAATGCATTTGTTTAGCCTTAAAGTCATGTCATTGAGTCTCTTTTAGTCATCAAATCATTCTAAATTAATTCGACCGAATTCTATTTTCGCCCTTCAAACATTATTTTCTTACATAACTTGCAATTAATCTATTGAAGACAACAATGCATTATTTTAGCATTAAAAGGCATATCACTCAGTCTTTTCAATCATTAAATAGTTTGAAGGCACTTCGAACCAATTCTCTTTTTGCATTTAGAACGCCATCTTCATGGATAATTTGCAATTGATCTATTGATGGCAACTATGCATTTTTTTAGCTTTAAAGTCATATTTTGCGTCTTTTTTAGTCAGCAAATCATTTCGAATCACTTCGAACGAAATTCGGCCTTTAAACATGACTTTCGTGCGTAACTTGGAGTTGATCTATTGAAGGCAACAATGCATTTGTTTAGCCTTAAAGTCATGTCACTGAGTCTCTTCTGGTCAATAAATCATTCTAAATTAGTTCGAACGAATTCTATTTTCGCGCTTCAAATATTATTTCCTTACATAACTTGTAATTAATCTATTGAAGACAACAATGCATTATTTTAGCATTAAAAAGCATATCACTCAGTCTTTTCAATCATTAAATTGTTTGAAGGCACTTCGAACCAATTCTTTTTTTGCATTTAAAACGCGACTTTCGTGCATAACTTGCAATTGATCTATTGATGGCAACTATGCCTTTTTTAGCGTTCAAGTCATAATTTTGCATCTCTTTTAGTCAGTAAATCATTCTAAATCACTTCGAACGAAATTCGGCATTTAAACATGACTTTCGTGCGTAACTTGCAGTTGATCTATTGAAGGCAACAATGCATTTGTTTAGCCTTAAAGTCATGTCGTTGAGTCTCTTTTAGTCTTTAAATCATTCTAAATTAATTCGACCGAATTCTATTTTCGCCCTTCAAACATTATTTTCTTACATAACTTGCAATTAATCTATTGAAGACAACAATGCATTATTTTTGCATTAAAAAGCATATCACTCAGTCTTTTCAATCATTAAATTGTTTGAAGGCACTTCGAACCAATTCTCTTTTTGCATTTAGAACGCCATCTTCATGGATAATTTGCAATTGATCTATTGATGGCAACTATGCACTTTTTTAGCTTTAAAGTCATATTTTTGCGTCTCTTTTAGTCAGTAAATCATTCTAAATCACTTCGAACGAAATTCGGCCTTTAAACATGACTTTCGTGCGTAACTTGCAGTTGATCTATTGAAGGCAACAATGCATTTGTTTAGCCTTAAAGTCATGTCACTGAGTCTCTTCTGGTCATTAAATCATTCTAAATTAGTTCGAACGAATTCTATTTTCGCCCTTCAAATATTATTTTCTTACATAACTTGTAATTAATCTATTGAAGACAACAATGCATTATTTTAGCATTAAGAAGCATATCACTCAGTCTTTTCAATCATTAAATTGTTTGAAGGCACTTCGAACCAATTCTCTTTTTGCATTTAAAACGCGAGTTTCGTGCATAACTTGCAATTGATCTATTGATGGCAACTATGCCTTTTTTAGCGTTCAAGTCATATTTTTGCGTCTCTTTTAGTCAGTAAATCATTCTAAATCACTTCGAACGAAATTCGGCCTTTAAACATGACTTTCGTGCGTAACTTGCAGTTGATCTATTGAAGGCAACAATGCATTTGTTTAGCCTTAAAGTCATGTCACTGAGTCTCTTCTAGTCATTAAATCATTCTAAATTAGTTCGAACGAATTCTATTTTCGCCCTTCAAATATTATTTTCTTACATAACTTGTAATTAATCTATTGAAGACAACAATGCATTATTTTAGCATTAAGAAGCATATCACTCAGTCTTTTCAATCATTAAATTGTTTGAAGGCACTTCGAACCAATTCTCTTTTTGCATTTAAAACGCGAGTTTCGTGCATAACTTGCAATTGATCTATTGATGGCAACTATGCCTTTTTTAGCGTTCAAGTCATATTTTTGCGTCTCTTTTAGTCAGTAAAACATTCTAACTCACTTCGAACGAAATTCGGCCTTTAAACATGACTTTCGTGCGTAACTTGCAGTTGATCTATCGAAGGCAACAATGCATTTGTTTAGCCTTAAAGTCATGTCATTGAGTCTCTTTTAGTCATCAAATCATTCTAAATTAATTCGACCGAATTCTATTTTCGCCCTTCAAACATTATTTTCTTACATAACTTGCAATTAATCTATTGAAGACAACAATGCATTATTTTAGCATTAAAAAGCATATCACTCAGTCTTTTCAATCATTAAATTGTTTGAAGGCACTTCGAACCAATTCTCTTTTTGCATTTAGAACGCCATCTTCATGGATAATTTGCAATTGATCTATTGATGGCAACTATGCATTTTTTTAGCTTTAAAGTCATATTTTGCGTCTTTTTTAGTCAGCAAATCATTCCGAATCACTTCGAACGAAATTCGGCCTTTAAACATGACTTTCGTGCGTAACTTGCAGTTGATCTATTGAAGGCAACAATGCATTTGTTTAGCCTTAAAGTCATGTCACTGAGTCTCTTCTAGTCATTAAATCATTCTAAATTAGTTCGAACGAATTCTATTTTCGCCCTTCAAACAGTATTTTCTTACATAACTTGCAATTAATTTATTGAAGACAACAATGCATTATTTTAGCATTAAAAAGCATATCACTCAGTCTTTTCAATCATTAAATTGTTTGAAGGCACTTCGAACCAATTCTCTTTTTGCATTTAAAACGCGACTTTTGTGCATAACTTGCAATTGATCTATTGACGGCAACTATGCATTTTTTAGCGTTCAAGTAATATTTTTGCGTCTCTTTTAGTCAGTAAATCATTCTGAATCACTTCGAACGAAATTCGGCCTTTAAACTTGACTTTCGTGCGTAACTTGCAGTTGATCTGTTGAAGGCAACAATGCATTTGTTTAGCCATAAAGTCATGTCACTGAGTCTCTTCTGGTCAATAAATCATTCTAAATTAGTTCGAACGAATTCTATTTTCGCGCTTCAAATATTATTTTCTTACATAACTTGTAATTAATCTATTGAAGACAACAATGCATTATTTTAGCATTAAAAAGCATATCACTCAGTCTTTTCAATCATTAAATTGTTTGAAGGCACTTCGAACCAATTCTTTTTTTGCATTTAAAACGCGACTTTCGTGCATAACTTGCAATTGATCTATTGATGGCAACTATGCCTTTTTTAGCGTTCAAGTCATAATTTTGCGTCTCTTTTAGTCAGTAAATCATTCTAAATCACTTCGAACGAAATTCGGCCTTTAAACATGACTTTCGTGCGTAACTTGCAGTTGATCTATTGAAGGCAACAATGCATTTGTTTAGCCTTAAAGTCATGTCGTTGAGTCTCTTTTAGTCTTTAAATCATTCTAAATTAATTCGACCGAATTCTATTTTCGCCCTTCAAACATTATTTTCTTACATAACTTGCAATTAATCTATTGAAGACAACAATGCATTATTTTTGCATTAAAAAGCATATCACTCAGTCTTTTCAATCATTAAATTGTTTGAAGGCACTTCGAACCAATTCTCTTTTTGCATTTAGAACGCCATCTTCATGGATAATTTGCAATTGATCTATTGATGGCAACTATGCATTTTTTTAGCTTTAAAGTCATATTTTGCGTCTTTTTTAGTCAGTAAATCATTCTAAATCACTTCGAACGAAATTCGGCCTTTAAACATGACTTTCGTGCGTAACTTGCAGTTGGTCTATTGAAGGCAACAATGCATTTGTTTAGCCTTAAAGTCATGTCACTGAGTCTCTTTTAGTCATTAAATCATTCTAAATTAGTTCGAACGAATTCTATTTTCGCCCTTCAAATATTATTTTCTTACATAACTTGTAATTAATCTATTGAAGACAACAATGCATTATTTTAGCATTAAAAAGCATATCACTCAGTCTTTTCAATCATTAAATTGTTTGAAGGCACTTCGAACCAATTCTCTTTTTGCATTTAAAACGCGACTTTCGTGCATAACTTGCAATTGATCTATTGATGGCAACTATGCCTTTTTTAGCGTTCAAGTCATATTTTTGCGTCTCTTTTAGTCAGTAAAACATTCTAAATCACTTCGAACGAAATTCGGCCTTTAAACATGACTTTCGTGCGTAACTTCAGTTGATCTATTGAAGGCAACAATGCATTTGTTTAGCCTTAAAGTCATGTCATTGAGTCTCTTTTAGTCATCAAATCATTCTAAATTAATTCGACCGAATTCTATTTTCGCCCTTCAAACATTATTTTCTTACATAACTTGCAATTAATCTATTGAAGACAACAATGCATTATTTTAGCATTAAAAGGCATATCACTCAGTCTTTTCAATCATTAAATAGTTTGAAGGCACTTCGCACCAATTCTCTTTTTGCATTTAGAACGCCATCTTCATGGATAATTTGCAATTGATCTATTGATGGCAACTATGCATTTTTTTAGCTTTAAAGTCATATTTTGCGTCTTTTTTAGTCAGCAAATCATTTCGAATCACTTCGAACGAAATTCGGCCTTTAAACATGACTTTCGTGCGTAACTTGCAGTTGATCTATTGAAGGCAACAATGCATTTGTTTAGCCTTAAAGTCATGTCACTGAGTCTCTTCTAGTCATTAAATCATTCTAAATTAGTTCGAACGAATTCTATTTTCGCCCTTCAAACATTATTTTCTTACATAACTTGCAATTAATTTATTGAAGACAACAATGCATTATTTTAGCATTAAAAAGCATATCACTCAGTCTTTTCAATCATTAAATTGTTTGAAGGCACTTCGAACCAATTCTCTTTTTGCATTTAAAACGCGACTTTTGTGCATAACTTGCAATTGATCTATTGATGGCAACTATGCCTTTTTTAGCGTTCAAGTCATAATTTTGCGTCTCTTTTAGTCAGTAAATCATTCTAAATCACTTCGAACGAAATTCGGCCTTTAAACATGACTTTTGTGCGTAACTTGCAGTTGATCTATTGAAGGCAACAATGCATTTGTTTAGCCTTAAAGTCATGTCGTTGAGTCTCTTTTAGTCTTTAAATCATTCTAAATTAATTCGACCGAATTCTATTTTCGCCCTTCAAACATTATTTTCTTACATAACTTGCAATTAATTTATTGAAGACAACAATGCATTATTTTAGCATTAAAAAGCATATCACTCAGTCTTTTCAATCATTAAATTGTTTGAAGGCACTTCGAACCAATTCTCTTTTTGCATTTAGAACGCCATCTTCATGGATAATTTGCAATTGATCTATTGATGGCAACTATGCATTTTTTTAGCTTTAAAGTCATATTTTGCGTCTTTTTTAGTCAGTAAATCATTCTAAATCACTTCGAACGAAATTCGGCCGTTAAACATGACTTTCGTGCGTAACTTGCAGTTGGTCTATTGAAGGCAACAATGCATTTGTTTAGCCTTAAAGTCATGTCACTGAGTCTCTTTTAGTCATTAAATCATTCTAAATTTGTTCGAACGAATTCTATTTTCGCCCTTCAAATATTATTTTCTTACATAACTTGTAATTAATCTATTGAAGACAACAATGCATTATTTTAGCATTAAAAAGCATATCACTCAGTCTTTTCAATCATTAAATTGTTTGAAGGCACTTCGAACCAATTCTCTTTTTGCATTTAAAACGCGACTTTCGTGCATAACTTGCAATTGATCTATTGATGGCAACTATGCCTTTTTTAGCGTTCAAGTCATATTTTTGCGTTTCTTTTAGTCAGTAAATCATTCCAAATCACTTCGGACGAAATGAGGCCTTTAAACATGACTTTCGTGCGTAACTTGCAGTTGATCTATTGAAGGCAACAATGCATTTGTTTAGCCTTAAAGTCATGTCATTGAGTCTCTTTTAGTCATCAAATCATTCTAAATTAATTCGACCGAATTCTATTTTCGCCCTTCAAAAATTATTTTCTTACATAACTTGCAATTAATCTATTGAAGACAACAATGCATTATTTTAGCATTAAAAAGCATATCACTCAGTCTTTTCAATCATTAAATTGTTTGAAGGCACGTCGAACCAATTCTATTTTTGCATTTAAAACGCGACTTTCGTGCATAACTTGCAATTGATCTATTGATGGCAACTATGCCTTTTTTAGCGTTCAAGTCATATTTTTGCGTCTCTTTTAGTCAGTAAATCATTCTGAATCACTTCGAACGAAATTCGGCCTTTTAACATGACTTTCGTGCGTAACTTGGAGTTGATCTATTGAAGGCAACAATGCATTTGTTTAGCCTTAAAGTCATGTCATTGAGTCTCTTTTAGTCATTAAATCATTCTAAATTAATTCGACCGAATTCTATTTTCGCCCTTCAAACTTTATTTTCTTACATAACTTGTAATTAATCTATTGAAGACAACAATGCATTATTTTAGCATTAAAAAGCATATCACTCAGTCTTTTCAATCATTAAATTGTTTGAAGGCACTTCGAACCAATTCTCTTTTTGCATTTAAAACGCGACTTTCGTGCATAACTTGCAATTGATCTATTGATGGCAACTATGCCTTTTTTAGCGTTCAAGTCATATTTTTGCGTCTCTTTTAGTCAGTAAGTCATTCTAAATCACTTCGAACGAAATTCGGCCTTTAAACATGACTTTCGTGCGTAACTTGCAGTTGATCTATTGAAGGCAACAATGCATTTGTTTAGCCTTAAAGTCATGTCACTGAGTCTCTTCTGGTCATTAAATCATTCTAAATTAGTTCGAACGAATTCTATTTTCGCCCTTCAAATATTATTTTCTTACATAACTTGTAATTAATCTATTGAAGACAACAATGCATTATTTTAGCATTAAGAAGCATATCACTCAGTCTTTTCAATCATTAAATTGTTTGAAGGCACTTCGAACCAATTCTCTTTTTGCATTTAAAACGCGACTTTCGTGCATAACTTGCAATTGATCTATTGATGGCAACTATGCCTTTTTTAGCGTTCAAGTCATATTTTTGCGTCTCTTTTAGTCAGTAAAACATTCTAAATCACTTCGAACGAAATTCAGCCTTTAAACATGACTTTCGTGCGTAACTTGCAGTTGATCTATTGAAGGCAACAATGCATTTGTTTAGCCTTAAAGTCATGTCATTGAGTCTCTTTTAGTCATCAAATCATTCTAAATTAATTCGACCGAATTCTATTTTCGCCCTTCAAACATTATTTTCTTACATAACTTGCAATTAATCTATTGAAGACAACAATGCATTATTTTAGCATTAAAAAGCATATCACTCAGTCTTTTCAATCATTAAATTGTTTGAAGGCACTTCGAACCAATTCTCTTTCTGCATTTAAAACGCGACTTTCGTGCATAACTTGCAATTGATCTATTCATGGCAACTATGCCTTTTTTAGCGTTCATGTCATATTTTTGCGTCTCTTTTAGTCAGTAAATCATTCTAAATCACTTCGAACGAAATTCGGCCTTTAAACATGACTTTCGTGCGTAACTTGCAGTTGATCTATTGAATGCAGCAATGTATTTGTTTAGCCTTAAAGTCATGTCAATGAGTCTCTTTTAGTCTTTAAATCATTCTAAATTAATTCGACCGAATTCTATTTTCGCCCTTCAAACATTATTTTCTTACATAACTTGCAATTAATCTACTGAAGACAACAATGCATTATTTTAGCATTAAAAAGCATATCACTCAGTCTTTTCAATCATTAAATTGTTTGAAGGCACTTCGAACCAATTCTCTTTTTGCAGTTAAAACGCGACTTTCGTGCATAACTTGCAATTGATCTATTGACGGCAACTATGCATTTTTTAGCGTTCAAGTCATATTTTTGCGTCTCTTTTAGTCAGTAAATCATTCTGAATCACTTCGAACGAAATTCGGCCTTTAAACATGACTTTCGTGCGTAACTTGCAGTTGATCTATTGAAGGCAACAATGCATTTGTTTAGCCTTAAAGTCATGTCACTGAGTCTCTTCTAGTCATTAAATCATTCTAAATTAGTTCGAACGAATTCTATTTTCGCCCTTCAAACATTATTATCTTACATAACTTGTAATTAATCTATTGAAGACAACAGTGCATTATTTTAGCAGTAAAAAGCATATCACTCAGTCTTTTCAATCATTAAATTGTTTGAAGGCACTTCGAACCAATTCTCTTTTTGCATTTAAAACGCGACTTTCGTGCATAACTTGCAATTGATCTATTGATGGCAACTATGCCTTTTTTAGCGTTCAAGTCATATTTTTGCGTCTCTTTTAGTCAGTAAATCATTCTGAATCACTTCGAACGAAATTCGGCCTTTAAACATGACTTTCGTGCGTAACTTGCAGTTGATCTATTGAAGGCAACAATGTATTTGTTTGGCCTTAAAGTCATGTCACTGAGTCTCTTCTAGTCATTAAATCATTCTCAATTAGTTCGAACGAATTCTATTTTCGCCCTTCAATTATTATTTTCTTACATAACTTGTAATTAATCTATTGAAGACAACAGTGCATTATTTTAGCATTAAAAAGCATATCACTCAGTCTTTTCAATCATTAAATTGTTTGAAGGCACTTCGAACCAATTCTCTTTTTGCATTTAAAACGCGACTTTCGTGCATAACTTGCAATTGATCTATTGATGGCAACTATGCCTTTTTTAGCGTTCAAGTCATATTTTTGCATCTCTTTTAGTCAGTAAATCATTCTAAATCACTTCGAACGAAATTCGGCCTTTAAATATGACTTTCGTGCGTAACTTGCAGTTGGTCTATTGAAGGCAACAATGCATTTGTTTAGCCTTAAAGTCATGTCACTGAGTCTCTTTTAGTCATTAAATCATTCTAAATTAATTCGACCGAATTCTATTTTCGCCCTTCAAACATTATTTTCTTACATAACTTGCAATTAATTTATTGAAGACAACAATGCATTATTTTAGCATTAAAAAGCATATCACTCAGTCTTTTCAATCATTAAATTGTTTGAAGGCACTTCGAACCAATTCTCTTTTTGCATTTAAAACGCGAATTTCGTGCATAACTTGCAATTGATCTATTGATGGCAACTATGCCTTTTTTAGCGTTCAAGTCATATTTTTGCGTCTCTTTTAGTCAGTAAATCATTCTGAATCACTTCGAACGAAATTCGGCCTTTAAACATGACTTTCGTGCGTAACTTGCAGTTGATCTATTGAAGGCAACAATGCATTTGTTTAGCCTTAGAGTCATGTCACTGAGTCTCTTCTAGTCATTAAATCATTCTAAATTAGTTCGAACGAATTCTATTTTCGCCCTTCAATTATTATTTTCTTACATAACTTGTAATTAATCTATTGAAGACAACAGTGCATTATTTTAGCATTAAAAAGCATATCACTCAGTCTTTTCAATCATTAAATTGTTTGAAGGCACTTCGAACCAATTCTTTTTGTGCATTTAAAACGCGACTTTCGTGCATAACTTGCAATTGATCTATTGATGGCAACTATGCCTTTTTTAGCGTTCAAGTCATATTTTTGCGTCTCTTTTAGTCAGTAAATCATTCTAAATCACTTCGAACGAAATTCGGCCTCTAAACATGACTTTCGTGCGTAACTTGCAGTTGATCTATTGAAGGCAACAATGCATTTGTGTAGCCTTAAAGTCATGTCATTGAGTCTCTTTTACTCATTAAATCATTCTAAATTAATTCGACCGAATTCTATTTTCGCCCTTCAAACATTATTTTCTTACATAACTTGCAATTAATTTATTGAAGACAACAATGCATTATTTTAGCATTAAAAAGCATATCACACAGTCTTTTCAATCATTAAATTGTTTGAAGGCACTTCGAACCAATTCTCTTTTTGCATTTAAAACGCGACTTTCGTGCATAACTTGCAATTGATCTATTGATGGCAACTATGCCTTTTTTAGCGTTCAAGTCATATTTTTGCATCTCTTTTAGTCAGTAAATCATTCTGAATCACTTCGAACGAAATTCGGCATTTAAACATGACTTTCGTGCGTAACTTGCAGTTGATATATTGAAGGCAACAATGCATTTGTTTAGCCTTAAAGTCATGTCACTGAGTCTCTTCTAGTCATTAAATCATTCTAAATTAGTTCGAACGAATTCTATTTTCGCCCTTCAAACATTATTTTCTTACATAACTTGTAATTAATCTATTGAAGACAACACTGCATTATTTTAGCATTAAAAAGCATATCACTCAGTCTTTTCAATCATTAAATTGTTTGAAGGCACTTCGAACCAATTCTCTTTTTGCATTTAAAACGCGACTTTCGTGCATAACTTGCAATTGATCAATTGATGGCAACTATGCTTTTTTTAGCGTTCAAGTCATATTTTTGCGTCTCTTTTAGTCAGTAAATCATTCTAAATCACTTCGAACGAAATTCGGCCTCTAAACATGACTTTCGTGCGTAACTTGCAGTTGATCTATTGAAGGCAACAATGCATTTGTTTAGCCTTAAAGTCATGTCATTGAGTCTCTTTTAGTCATTAAATCATTCTAAATTAATTCGACCGAATTCTATTTTCGCCCTTCAAACATTATTTTCTTACATAACTTGCAATTAATTTATTGAAGACAACAATGCATTATTTTAGCATTAAAAAGCATATCACTCAGTCTTTTCAATCATTAAATTGTTTGAAGGCACTTCGAACCAATTCTCTTTTTGCATTTAAAACACGACTTTCGTGCATAACTTGCAATTGATCTATTGACGGCAACTATGCATTTTTTAGCATTCAAGTCATATTTTTGCGTCTCTTTTAGTCAGTAAATCATTCTGAATCACTCCGAACGAAATTCGGCCTTTAAACATGACTTTCGTGCGTAACTTGCAGTTGATCTATTGAAGGCAACAATGCATTTGTTTAGCCTTAAAGTCATGTCACTGAGTCTCTTCTAGTCATTAAATCATTCTAAATTAGTTCGAACGAATTCTATTTTCGCCCTTCAAATATTATTTTCTTACATAACTTGTAATTAATCTATTGAAGACAACAATGCATTATTTTAGCATTAAAAAGCATATCACTCAGTCTTTTCAATCATTAAATTGTTTGAAGGCACTTCGAACCAATTCTCTTTTTGCATTTAAAACGCGACTTTCGTGCATAACTTGCAATTGATCTATTGATGTCAACTATGCCTTTTTTAGCGTTCAAGTCATATTTTTGCGTCTCTTTTAGTCAGTAAATCATTCTAAATCACTTCGAACGAAATTCGGCCTTTAAACATCACTTTCGTGTGTAACTTGCAGTTGATCTATTGAAGGCAACAATGCATTTGTTTAGCCTTAAAGTCATGTCATTGAGTCTCTTTTAGTCATTAAATCATTCTAAATTAATTCAACCGAATTCTATTTTCGCCCTTCAAACATTATTTTCTTACATAACTTGCAATTAATCTATTGAAGACAACAATGCATTATTTTAGCATTAAAAAGCATATCACTCAGTCTTTTCAATCATTAAATTGTTTGAAGGCACTTCGAACCAATTCTCTTTGTGCATTTAAAACGCGACTTTCGTGCATAACTTGCAATTGATCTATTGATGGCAACTATGCCTTTTTTATCGTTCAAGTCATATTTTTGCGTCTCTTTTAGTCAGTAAATCCTTCTAAATCACTTCGAACGAAATTCGGCCTCTAAACATCACTTTCGTGCATAACTTGCAGTTGATCTATTGAAGGAAACAATGCATTTGTTTAGCCTGAAAGTCATGTCACTGAGTCTCTTCTAGTCATTAAATCATTCTAAATTAGTTCGAACGAATTCTATTTTCGCCCTTCAATTATTATTTTCTTACATAACTTGTAATTAATCTATTGAAGACAACAATGCATTATTTTAGCATTAAAAAGCATATCACTCAGTCTTTTCAATCATTAAATTGTTTGAGGGCACTTCGAACCAATTCTCTTTTTGCATTTAAAACGCGACTTTCGTGCATAACTTGCAATTGATCTATTGATGGCAACTATGCCTTTTTTAGCGTTCAAGTCATATTTTTGCGTCTCTTTTAGTCAGTAAATCATTCTAAATCACTTCGAACGAAATTCGGCCTTTAAACATGACTTTCGTGTGTAACTTGCAGTTGATCTATTGAAGGCAACAATGCATTTGTTTAGCCTTAAAGTCATGCCATTGAGTCTCTTTTAGTCATCAAATCATTCTAAATTAATTCGACCGAATTCTATTTTCGCCCTTCAAACATTATTTTCTTACATAACTTGCAATTAATTTATTGAAGACAACAATGCATTATTTTAGCATTAAAAAGCATATCACACAGTCTTTTCAATCATTAAATTGTTTGAAGGCACTTCGAACCAATTCTCTTTTTGCATTTAAAACGCGACTTTCGTGCATAACTTGCAATTGATCTATTGACGGCAACTATGCATTTTTTAGCGTTCAAGTCATATTTTTGCATCTCTTTTAGTCAGTAAATCATTCTGAATCACTTCGAACGAAATTCGGCATTTAAACATGACTTTCGTGCGTAACTTGCAGTTGATATATTGAAGGCAACAATGCATTTGTTTAGCCTTAAAGTCATGTCACTGAGTCTCTTCTAGTCATTAAATCATTCTAAATTAGTTCGAACGAATTCTATTTTCGCCCTTCAAACATTATTTTCTTACATAACTTGTAATTAATCTATTGAAGACAACACTGCATTATTTTAGCATTAAAAAGCATATCACTCAGTCTTTTCAATCATTAAATTGTTTGAAGGCACTTCGAACCAATTCTCTTTTTGCATTTAAAACGTGACTTTCGTGCATAACTTGCAATTGATCAATTGATGGCAACTATGCTTTTTTTAGCGTTCAAGTCATATTTTTGCGTCTCTTTTAGTCAGTAAATCATTCTAAATCACTTCGAACGAAATTCGGCCTCTAAACATGACTTTCGTGCGTAACTTGCAGTTGATCTATTGAAGGCAACAATGCATTTGTTTAGCCTTAAAGTCATGTCATTGAGTCTCTTTTAGTCATTAAATCATTCTAAATTAATTCGACCGAATTCTATTTTCGCCCTTCAAACATTATTTTCTTACATAACTTGCAATTAATTTATTGAAGACAACAATGCATTATTTTAGCATTAAAAAGCATATCACTCAGTCTTTTCAATCATTAAATTGTTTGAAGGCACTTCGAACCAATTCTCTTTTTGCATTTAAAACACGACTTTCGTGCATAACTTGCAATTGATCTATTGACGGCAACTATGCATTTTTTAGCATTCAAGTCATATTTTTGCGTCTCTTTTAGTCAGTAAATCATTCTGAATCACTCCGAACGAAATTCGGCCTTTAAACATGACTTTCGTGCGTAACTTGCAGTTGATCTATTGAAGGCAACAATGCATTTGTTTAGCCTTAAAGTCATGTCACTGAGTCTCTTCTAGTCATTAAATCATTCTAAATTAGTTCGAACGAATTCTATTTTCGCCCTTCAAATATTATTTTCTTACATAACTTGTAATTAATCTATTGAAGACAACAATGCATTATTTTAGCATTAAAAAGCATATCACTCAGTCTTTTCAATCATTAAATTGTTTGAAGGCACTTCGAACCAATTCTCTTTTTGCATTTAAAACGCGACTTTCGTGCATAACTTGCAATTGATCTATTGATGTCAACTATGCCTTTTTTAGCGTTCAAGTCATATTTTTGCGTCTCTTTTAGTCAGTAAATCATTCTAAATCACTTCGAACGAAATTCGGCCTTTAAACATCACTTTCGTGTGTAACTTGCAGTTGATCTATTGAAGGCAACAATGCATTTGTTTAGCCTTAAAGTCATGTCATTGAGTCTCTTTTAGTCATTAAATCATTCTAAATTAATTCAACCGAATTCTATTTTCGCCCTTCAAACATTATTTTCTTACATAACTTGCAATTAATCTATTGAAGACAACAATGCATTATTTTAGCATTAAAAAGCATATCACTCAGTCTTTTCAATCATTAAATTGTTTGAAGGCACTTCGAACCAATTCTCTTTGTGCATTTAAAACGCGACTTTTGTGCATAACTTGCAATTGATCTATTGATGGCAACTATGCCTTTTTTAGCGTTCAAGTCATATTTTTGCGTCTCTTTTAGTCAGTAAATCCTTCTAAATCACTTCGAACGAAATTCGGCCTCTAAACATCACTTTCGTGCATAACTTGCAGTTGATCTATTGAAGGAAACAATGCATTTGTTTAGCCTTAAAGTCATGTCACTGAGTCTCTTCTAGTCATTAAATCATTCTAAATTAGTTCGAACGAATTCTATTTTCGCCCTTCAATTATTATTTTCTTACATAACTTGTAATTAATCTATTGAAGACAACAATGCATTATTTTAGCATTAAAAAGCATATCACTCAGTCTTTTCAATCATTAAATTGTTTGAGGGCACTTCGAACCAATTCTCTTTTTGCATTTAAAACGCGACTTTCGTGCATAACTTGCAATTGATCTATTGATGGCAACTATGCCTTTTTTAGCGTTCAAGTCATATTTTTGCGTCTCTTTTAGTCAGTAAATCATTCTAAATCACTTCGAACGAAATTCGGCCTTTAAACATGACTTTCGTGTGTAACTTGCAGTTGATCTATTGAAGGCAACAATGCATTTGTTTAGCCTTAAAGTCATGTCATTGAGTCTCTTTTAGTCATCAAATCATTCTAAATTAATTCGACCGAATTCTATTTTCGCCCTTCAAACATTATTTTCTTACATAACTTGCAATTAATCTATTGAAGACAACAATGCATTATTTTAGCATTAAAAAGCATATCACTCAGTCTTTTCAATCATTAAATTGTTTGAAGGCACTTCGAACCAATTCTCTTTTTGCATTTAAAACGCAACTTTCGTGCATAACTTGCAATTGATCTATTGATGGCAACTATGCCTTTTTTAGCGTCCAAGTCATATTTTTGTGTCTCTTTTAGTCAGTAAATCATTCTAAATCACTTCGAACGAAATTCGGCCTTTAAACATGACTTTCGTGCATAACTTGCAGTTGATCTTTTATAGGCAACAATGCATTTGTTTAGCCTTAAAGTCATGTCACTGAGTCTCTTCTAGTCATTAAATCATTCTAAATTAGCTCGAATGAATTCTATTTTCACCCTTCGAATATTATTTTCTTACATAACTTGTAATTAATCTATTGAAGACAACAATGCATTATTTTAGCATTAAAAAGCATATCACTCAGTCTTTTCAATCATTAAATTGTTTGAGGGCACTTCGAACCAATTCTCTTTTTGCATTTAAAACGCGACTTTCGTGCATAACTTGCAATCGATCTATTGATGGCAACTATGCCTTTTTTAGCGTTCAAGTCATATTTTTGCGTCTCTTTTAGTCAGTAAATCATTCTAAATCACTTCGAACGAAATTCGGCCTTTAAACATGACTTTCGTGCGTAACTTGCAGTTGACCTATTGAAGGCAACAATGCATTTGTTTAGCCTTAAAGTCATGTCATTGAGTCTCTTTTAGTCATCAAATCATTCTAAATTAATTCGACCGAATTCTATTTTCGCCCTTCAAACATTATTTTCTTACATAACTTGCAATTTATCTATTGAACACAACAATGCATTATTTTAGCATTAAAAAGCATATCACTCAGTCTTTTCAATCATTAAATTGTTTGAAGGCACTTCGAACCAATTCTCCTTTTGCATTTAAAACGCGACTTTCGTGCATAACTTGCAATTGATCTTTGATGGCAACTATGCCTTTTTTAGCGTTCAAGTCATATTTTTGCGTCTCTTTTAGTCAGTAAATCATTCTAAATCACTTCGAACGAAATTCGGCCTTTAAACAAGACTTTCGTGCGTAACTTGCAGTTGATCTATTGAAGGCAACAATGCATTTGTTTAGCCTTAAAGTCATGTCATTGATTCTCTTTTAGTCATTAAATCATTCTAAATTAATTCGACCGAATTCTATTTTCGCCCTTCAAACATTATTTTCTTACATAACTTGCAATTAATTTATTGAAGACAACAATGCATTATTTTAGCATTAAAAAGCATATCACTCAGTCTTTTCAATCATTAAATTGTTTGAAGGCACTTCGAACCAATTCTCTTTTTGCATTTAAAACGCGACTTTCGTGCATAACTTGCAATTGATCTATTGACGGCAACTATGCATTTTTTAGCGTTCAAGTCATATTTTTGCGTCTCTTTTAGTCAGTAAATCATTCTGAATCACTTCGAACGAAATTCGGCCTTTAAACATGACTTTCGTGCGTAACTTGCAGTTGATCTATTGAAGGCAACAATGCATTTGTTTGGCCTTAAAGTCATGTCACTGAGTCTCTTCTAGTCATTAAATCATTCTAAATTAGTTCGAACGAATTCTATTTTCGCTCTACAATTATTGTTTTCTTACATAACCTGTAATTAATATATTGAAGACAACAGTGCATTATTTTAGCATTAAAAAGCATATCACTCAGTCTTTTCAATCATTAAATTGTTTGAAGGCACTTCGAACCAATTCTCTTTTTGCATTTAAAACGCGACTTTCGTGCATAACTTGCAATTGATCTATTGATGGCAACTATGCCTTTTTTAGCGTTCAAGTCATATTTTTGCGTCTCTTTTAGTCAGTAAATCATTCTAAATCACTTCGTATGAAATTCGGCATTTAAACATGACTTTCGTGCATAACTTGCAGTTGATCTATTGTACGGAACAATGCATTTCTTTAGCCTTAAAGTCATGTCATTGAGTCTCTTTTAGTCATTAAATCATTCTAAATTAATTCGAACGATTTGTATTTTCGCCCTTCAAATATTATTTTCTTACATAAGTTGTAATTAATCTATTGAAGACAACACTGCATTATTTTAGCATTAAAAAGCATATCACTCAGTCTTTTCAATCATTAAATTGTTTGAAGGCACTTCGAACCACTTCTCTTTTTGCATTTAAAACGCGACTTTCGTGCATAACTTGCAATTGATCTATTGATGTCAACTATGCCTTTTTTAGCGTTCAAGTCATATTTTTGCGTCTCTTTTAGTCAGTAAATCATTCTAAATCACTTCGAACGAAATTCGGCCTTTAAACATCACTTTCGTGTGTAACTTGCAGTTGATCTATTGAAGGCAACAATGCATTTGTTTGGCCTTAAAGTCATGTCACTGAGTCTCTTCTAGTCATTAAATCATTCTAAATTAGTTCGAACGAATTCTATTTTCGCTCTTCAATTATTGTTTTCTTACATAACCTGTAATTAATATATTGAAGACAACAGTGCATTATTTTAGCATTAAAAAGCATATCACTCAGTCTTTTCAATCATTAAATTGTTTGAAGGCACTTCGAACCAATTCTCTTTTTGCATTTAAAACGCGACTTTCGTGCATAACTTGCAATTGATCTATTGATGGCAACTATGCCTTTTTTAGCGTTCAAGTCATATTTTTGCGTCTCTTTTAGTCAGTAAATCATTCTGAATCACTTCGAACGAAATTCGGCCTTTAAACATGACTTTCGTGCGTAACTTGCAGTTGATCTATTGAAGGCAACAATGCATTTGTTTGGCCTTAAAGTCATGTCACTGAGTCTCTTCTAGTCATTAAATCATTCTAAATTTGTTCGAACGAATTCTATTTGCGCCCTTCAAATATTATTTTCTTACATAACTTGTAATTAATCTATTGAAGACAACAATGCATTATTTTAGCATTAAAAAGCATATCACTCAGTCTTTTCAATCATTAAATTGTTTGAAGGCACTTCGAACCAATTCTCTTTTTGCATTTAAAACGCGACTTTCGTGCATAACTTGCAATTGATCTATTGATGGCAACTATGCCTTTTTTAGCGTTCAAGTCATATTTTTGCGTTTCTTTTAGTCAGTAAATCATTCCAAATCACTTCGGACGAAATGAGGCCTTTAAACATGACTTTCGTGCGTAACTTGCAGTTGATCTATTGAAGGCAACAATGCATTTGTTTAGCCTTAAAGTCATGTCATTGAGTCTCTTTTAGTCATTAAATCATTCTAAATTAATTCGACCGAATTCTATTTTCGCCCTTCAAACATTATTTTCTAACATAACTTGCAATTAATTTATTGAAGACAACAATGCATTATTTTAGCATTAAAAAGCATATCACTCAGTCTTTTCAATCATTAAATTGTTTGAAGGCACTTCGAACCAATTCTCTTTTTGCATTTAAAACGCGACTTTCGTGCATAACTTGCAATTGATCTATTGACGGCAACTCTGCATTTTTTAGCGTTCAAGTCATATTTTTGCGTCTCTTTTAGTCAGTAAATCATTCTGAATCACTTCGAACGAAATTTGGCCTTTAAACATGACTTTCGTGCGTAACTTGCAGTTGATCTATTGAAAGAAACAATGCATTTGTTTAGCCTTAAAGTCATGTCACTGAGTCTCTTCTAGTCATTAAATCATTCTAAATTAGTTCGAACGAATTCTATTTTCGCCCTTCAATTATTATTTTCTTACATAACTTGTAATTAATCTATTGAAGACAACAATGCATTATTTTAGCATTAAAAAGCATATCACTCAGTCTTTTCAATCATTAAATTGTTTGAGGGCACTTCGAACCAATTCTCTTTTTGCATTTAAAACGCGACTTTCGTGCATAACTTGCAATTGATCTATTGATGGCAACTATGCCTTTTTTAGCGTTCAAGTCATATTTTTGCGTCTCTTTTAGTCAGTAAATCATTCTAAATCACTTCGAACGAAATTCGGCCTTTAAACATGACTTTCGTGCGTAACTTGCAGTTGATCTATTGAAGGCAACAATGCATTTGTTTAGCCTTAAAGTCATGTCATTGAGTCTCTTTTAGTCATCAAATCATTCTAAATTAATTCGACCGAATTCTATTTTCGCCCTTCAAACATTTGTTTCTTACATAACTTGCAATTAATCTATTGAAGACAACAATGCATTATTTTAGCATTAAAAAGCATATCACTCAGTCTTTTCAATCATTAAATTGTTTGAAGGCACTTCGAACCAATTCTCCTTTTGCATTTAAAACGCGACTTTTGTGCATAACTTGCAATTGATCTATTGATGGCAACTATGCCTTTTTTAGCGTTCAAGTCATATTTTTGCGTCTCTTTTAGTCAGTAAATCATTCTAAATCACTTCGAACGAAATTCGGCCTTTAAACAAGACTTTCGTGCGTAACTTGCAGTTGATCTATTGAAGGCAACAATGCATTTGTTTAGCCTTAAAGTCATGTCATTGATTCTCTTTTAGTCATTAAATCATTCTAAATTAATTCGACCGAATTCTAGTTTCGCCCTTCAAACATTATTTTCTTACATAACTTGCAATTAATCTATTGAAGACAACAACGCATTATTTTAGCATTAAAAAGCATATCACTCAGTCTTTTCAATCATTAAATTGTTTGAACGCACTTCGAACCAATTCTCTTTTTGCATTTAGAACGCCATCTTCAGGATAATTTGCAATTGATCTATTGATGGCAACTATGCATTTTTTTAGCTTTAAAGTCATATTTTGCGTCTTTTTTAGTCAGTAAATCATTCTGAATCACTTCGAACGAAATTCGGCCTTTAAACATGACTTTCGTGCGTAACTTGCAGTTTATCTATTGAAGGAAACAATGCATTTGTTTAGCCTTAAAGTCATGTCACTGAGTCACTTCTAGTCATTAAATCATTCTAAATTAGTTCGAACGAATTCTATTTTCGCCCTTCAATTATTATTTTCTTACATAACCTGTAATTAATCTATTGAAGATAACAATGCATTATTTTAGCATTAAAAAGCATATCACTCAGTCTTTTCAATCATTAAATTGTTTGAAGGCACTTCGAACCAATTCTCTTTTTGCATTTAAAACGCGACTTTCGTGCATAACTTGCAATTGATCTATTGATGGCAACTATGCCTTTTTTAGCGTTCAAGTCATATTTTTGCGTCTCTTTTAGTCAGTAAATCATTCTAAATCATTCTAAATCACTTCGAACGAAATTCGGCCTTTACACATGACTTTCGTGCGTAACTTGCAGTTGATCTATTGAAGGCAACAATGCATTTGTTTAGCCTTAAAGTCATGTCATTGAGTCTCTTTTAGTCATCATATCATTCTAAATTAATTCGACCGAATTCTATTTTCGCCCTTCAATCATTATTTTCTTACATAACTTGCAATTAATCTATTGAAGACAACAATGCATTATTTTAGCATTAAAAAGCATATCACTCAGTCTTTTCAATCATTAAATTGTTTGAAGGCACTTCGAACCAATTCTCTTTTTGCATTTAAAACGCGACTTTCGTGCAGAACTTGCAATTGATCTATTGATGGCAACTATGCCTTTTTAAGCGTTCAAGTCATATTTTTGCGGCTCTTATAGTCAGTAAATCATTCTAAATCACTTGGAACGAAATTCGGCCTTTAAACATGACTTTCGTGCATAACTTGCAGTTGATCTATTGAAGGCAACAATGCATTTGTTTAGCCTTAAAGTCATGTCATTGAGTCTCTTTTAGTCTTTAAATCATTCTAAATTAATTCGACCGAATTCTAGTTTCGCCCTTCAAACATTATTTTCTTACATAACTTGCAATTAATCTATTGAAGACAACAATGCATTATTTTAGCATTAAAAAGCATATCACTCAGTCTTTTCAATAATTAAATTGTTTGAAGGCACTTCGAACCAATTCTCTTTTTGCATTTAGAACGCCATCTTCAGGGATAATTTGCAATTGATCTATTGATGGCAACTATGCATTTTTTTAGCTTTAAAGTCATATTTTTGCGTCTTTTTTACTCAGTAAATCATTCTGAATCACTTCGAACGAAATTCGGCCTTTAAACATGACTTTCGTGCGTAACTTGCAGTTGATCTATTGAAAGCAACAATGCATTTGTTTAGCCTTAAAGTCATGTCACTGAGTCTCTTCTAGTCATTAAATCATTCTAAATTAGTTCGAACGAATTTTATTTTCGCCCTTCAAATATTATTTTCTTACATAACTTGTAATTAATCTATTGAAGACAACAATGCATTATTTTAGCATTAAAAAGCATATGACTCAGTCTTTTCAATCATTAAATTGTTTGAAGGCACTTCGAACCAATTCTCTTTTTGCATTTAAAACGCGACTTTCGTGCATAACTTGCAATTGATCTATTGATGGCAACTATGCCTTTTTTAGCGTTCAAGTCATATTTTTGCGTCTCTTTTAGTCAGTAAATCATTCTAAATCACTTCGAACGAAATTCGGCCTTTAAACATGACTTTCGTGCGTAACTTGCAGTTGATCTATTGAAGGCAACAATGCATTTGTTTAGCCTTAAAGTCATGTCATTGAGTATCTTTTAGTCTTTAAATCATTCTAAATTAATTCGACCGAATTCTAGTTTCGCCCTTCAAACATTATTTTCTTACATAACTTGCAATTAATCTATTGAAGACAACAATGCATTATTTTAGCATTAAAAAGCATATCACTCAGTCTTTTCAATCATTAAATTGTTTGAAGGCACTTCGAACCAATTCTCTTTTTGCATTTAGAACGCCATCTTCATGGATAATTTGCAATTGATCTATTGATGGCAACTATGCCTTTTTTAGCGTTCAAGTCATATTTTTGCGTCTTTTTTAGTCAGTAAATCATTCTGAATCACTTCGAACGAAATTCGGCCTTTAAACATGACTTTCGTGCGTAACTTGCAGTTGATCTATCGAAAGCAAAAATGCATTTGTTTAGCCTTAAAGTCATGTCACTGAGTCTCTTCTAGTCTTTAACTCATTCTAAATTAGTTCGAACGAATTCTATTTTCGCCCTTCAAATATTATTTTCTTACATAACTTGTAATTAATCTATTGAAGACAACAATGCATTATTTTAGCATTAAAAAGCATATCACTCAGTCTTTTCAATCATTAAATTGTTTGAAGGCACTTCGAACCAATTCTCTTTTTGCATTTAAAACGCGACTTTCGTGCATAACTTGCAATTGATCTATTGATGGCAACTATGCCTTTTTTAGCGTTCAAGTCATATTTTTGCGTCTCTTTTAGTCAGTAAATCATTCTAAATCACTTCGTATGAAATTCGGCATTTAAACATGACTTTCGTGCATAACTTGCAGTTGATCTATTATACGGAACAATGCATTTCTTTAGCCTTAAAGTTATGTCATTAAGTCTCTTTTAGTCATTAAATCATTCTCAATTAATTCGAAAGATTTCTATTTTCGCCCTTCAAATATTATTTTCTTACATAAGTTGTAATTAATCTATTGAAGACAAAACTGCATTATTTTAGCATTCAAAAGCATATCACTCAGTCTTTTCAATCATTAAATTGTTTGAAGGCACTTCGAACCAATTCTCTTTTTGCATTTAAAACGCGACTTTCGTGCATAACTTGCAATTGATCTATTGACGGCAACTCTGCATTTTTTAGCGTTCAAGTCATATTTTTGCGTCTCTTTTAGTCAGTAAATCATTCTGAATCACTTCGAACGAAATTCGGCCTTTAAACATGACTTTCGTGCGTAACTTGCAGTTGATCTATTGAAGGCAACAATGCATTTGTTTAGCCTTAAAGTCATGTCACTGAGTCTCTTCTAGTCATTAAATCATTCTAAATTAGTTCGAACGAATTCTATTTTCGCCCTTCAAATATTATTTTCTTACATAACTTGTAATTAATCTATTGAAGACAACAATGCATTATTTTAGCATTAAAAAGCATATCACTCAGTCTTTTCAATCATTAAATTGTTTGAAGCCACTTCGAACCAATTCTCTTTTTGCATTTAAAACGCGAGTTTCGTGCATAACTTGCAATTGATCTATTGATGGCAACTATGCCTTTTTTAGCGTTCAAGTCATATTTTTGCGTCTCTTTTAGTCAGTAAATCATTCTAAATCACTTCGTATGAAATTCGGCATTTAAACATGACTTTCGTGCATAACTTGCAGTTGATCTATTATACGGAACAATGCATTTCTTTAGCCTTAAAGTCATGTCACTGAGTCTCTTTTAGTTATTAAATCATTCTCAATTAATTCGAACGATTTCTACTTTCGCCCTTCAAATATTATTTTCTTACATAAGTTGTAATTAATCTATTGAAGACAACACTGCATTATTTTAGCATTCAAAAGCATATCACTCAGTCTTTTCAATCATTAAATTGTTTGAAGGCACTTCGAACCAATTCTCTTTTTGCATTTAAAACGCGAGTTTCGTGCATAACTTGCAATTGATCTATTGATGGCAACTATGCCTTTTTTAGCGTTCAAGTCATATTTTTGCGTCTCTTTTAGTCAGTAAATCATTCTAAATCACTTCGTATGAAATTCGGCATTTAAACATGACTTTCGTGCATAACTTGCAGTTGATCTATTATACGGAACAATGCATTTCTTTAGCCTTAAAGTCATGTCACTGAGTCTCTTTTAGTTATTAAATCATTCTCAATTAATTCGAACGATTTCTACTTTCGCCCTTCAAATATTATTTTCTTACATAAGTTGTAATTAATCTATTGAAGACAACACTGCATTATTTTAGCATTCAAAAGCATATCACTCAGTCTTTTCAATCATTAAATTGTTTGAAGGCACTTCGAACCAATTCTCTTTTTGCATTTAAAACGCGACTTTCGTGCATAACTTGCAATTGATCTATCGACGGCAACTATGCATTTTTTAGCGTTCAAGTCATATTTTTGCGTCTCTTTTAGTCAGTAAATCATTCTGAATCACTTCGAACGAAATTCGGCCTTTAAACATGACTTTCGTGCGTAACTTGGAGTTGATCTATTGAAGGCAACAATGCATTTGTTTAGCCTTAAAGTCATGTCACTGAGTCTCTTCTAGTCATTAAATCATTCTAAATTAGTTCGAACGAATTCTATTTTCGCCCTTCAAATATTATTTTCTTACATAACTTGTAATTAATCTATTGAAGACAACAATGCATTATTTTAGCATTAAAAAGCATATCACTCAGTCTTTTCAATCATTAAATTGTTTGAAGCGACTTCGAACCAATTCTCTTTTTGCATTTAAAACGCGACTTTCGTGCATAACTTGCAATTGATCTATTGATGGCAACTATGCCTTTTTTAGCGTTCAAGTCATATTTTTGCGTCTCTTTTAGTCAGTAAATCATTCTAAATCACTTCGTATGAAATTCGGCATTTAAACATGACTTTCGTGCATAACTTGCAGTTGATCTATTGTACGGAACAATGCATTTCTTTAGCCTTAAAGTCATGTCATTGAGTCTCTTTTAGTCATTAAATCATTCTAAATTAATTCGAACGATTTGTATTTTCGCCCTTCAAATATTATTTTCTTACATAAGTTGTAATTAATCTATTGAAGACAACACTGCATTATTTTAGCATTAAAAAGCATATCACTCAGTCTTTTCAATCATTAAATTGTTTGAATGCACTTCGAACCAATTCTCTTTTTGCATTTAAAACGCGACTTTCGTGCATAACTTGCAATTGATCTATCGACGGCAACTATGCATTTTTTAGCGTTCAAGTCATATTTTTGCGTCTCTTTTAGTCAGTAAATCACTCTGAATCACTTCGAACGAAATTCGGCCTTTAAACATGACTTTCGTGCGTAACTTGCAGTTGATCTATTGAAGGCAACAATGCATTTGTTTAGCCTTAAAGTCATGTCATTGAGTCTCTTTTAGTCTTTAAATCATTCTAAATTAATTCGACCGAATTCTATTTTCGCCCTTCAAACATTATTTTCTTACATAACTTGCAATTAATCTATTGAAGACAACAATGCATTATTTTAGCATTAAAAAGCATATCACTCAGTCTTTTCAATCATTAAATTTTTTGAAGGCGAACCAATTCTCTTTTTGCATTTAGAACGCCATCTTCATGGATAATTTGCAATTGATCTATTGATGGCAACTATGCATTTTTTTAGCTTTAAAGTCATATTTTTGCATCTTTTTTAGTCAGTAAATCATTCTAAATCACTTCGAACGAAATTCGGCCTTTAAACATGACTTTCGTGCGTAACTTGCAGTTGATCTATTGAAGGCAACAATGCATTTGTTTAGCCTTAAAGTCATGTCATTGAGTCTCTTTTAGTCATTAAATCATTCTAAATTAGTTCGAACGAATTCTATTTTCGCCCTTCAAATATTATTTTCTTACATAACTTGTAATTAATCTATTGAAGACAACAATGCATTATTTTAGCATTAAAAAGCATATGACTCAGTCTTTTCAATCATTAAATTGTTTGAAGGCACTTCGAACCAATTCTCTTTTTGCATTTAAAACGCGACTTTCGTGCATAACTTGCAATTGATATATTGATGGCAACTATGCCTTTTTTAGCGTTCAAGTCATATTTTTGCGTCTCTTTTAGTCAGTAAATCATTCTAAATCACTTCGAACGAAATTCGGCCGTTAAACATGACTTTCGTGCGTAACTTGCAGTTGATCTATTGAAGGCAACAATGCATTTGTTTAGCCTTAAAGTCATGTCATTGAGTCTCTTTTAGTCATTAAATCATTCTAAATTAGTTCGAACGAATTCTATTTTCGCCCTTCAAATATTATTTTCTTACATAACTTGTAATTAATCTATTGAAGACAACAATGCATTATTTTAGCATTAAAAAGCATATGACTCAGTCTTTTCAATCATTAAATTGTTTGAAGGCACTTCGAACCAATTCTCTTTTTGCATTTAAAACGCGACTTTCGTGCATAACTTGCAATTGATCTATTGACGGCAACTATGCATTTTTTAGCGTTCAAGTCATATTTTTGCGTCTCTTTTAGTCAGTAAATCATTCTGAATCACTTCGAACGAAATTCGGCCTTTAAACATGACTTTCGTGCGTAACTTGCAGTTGATCTATTGAAGGCAACAATGCATTTGTTTAGCCTTAAAGTCATGTCATTGAGTCTATTTTAGTCTTTAAATCATTCTAAATTAATTCGACCGAATTCTATTTTCGCCCTTCAAACATTATTTTCTTACATAACTTGCAATTAATCTATTGAAGACAACAATGCATTATTTTAGCATTAAAAAGCATATCACTCTGTCTTTTCAATCATTAAATTGTTTGAAGGCACTTCGAACCAATTCTCTTTTTGCATTTAAAACGCGACTTTCGTGCATAACTTGCAATTGATCTATTGACGGCAACTATGCATTTTTTAGCGTTCAAGTCATATTTTTGCGTCTCTTTTAGTCAGTAAATCATTCTGAATCACTTCGAACGAAATTCGGCCTTTAAACATGACTTTCGTGCGTAACTTGCAGTTGATCTATTGAAGGCAACAATGCATTTGTTTAGCCTTAAAGTCATGTCATTGAGTCTCTTTTAGTCATTAAATCATTCTAAATTAGTTCGAACGAATTCTATTTTCGCCCTTCAAATATTATTTTCTTACATAACTTGCAATTAATCTATTGAAGACAACAATGCATTATTTTAGCATTAAAAAGCATATCACTCAGTCTTTTCAATCATTAAATTGTTTGAAGGCACTTCGAACCAATTCTCTTTTTGCATTTAAAACGCGACTTTCGTGCATAACTTGCAATTGATCTATTGACGGCAACTATGCATTTTTTAGCGTTCAAGTCATATTTTTGCGTCTCTTTTAGTCAGTAAATCATTCTGAATCACTTCGAACGAAATTCGGCCTTTAAACATGACTTTCGTGCGTAACTTGCAGTTGATCTATTGAAGGCAACAATGCATTTGTTTAGCCTTAAAGTCATGTCATTGAGTCTCTTTTAGTCATTAAATCATTCTAAATTAGTTCGAACGAATTCTATTTTCGCCCTTCAAATATTATTTTCTTACATAACTTGCAATTAATCTATTGAAGACAACAATGCATTATTTTAGCATTAAAAAGCATATCACTCAGTCTTTTCAATCATTAAATTGTTTGAAGGCACTTCGAACCAATTCTTTTTTTGCATTTAGAACGCCATCTTCATGGATAATTTGCAATTGATCTATTGATGGCAACTATGCATTTTTTTAGCTTTAAAGTCATATTTTTGCGTCTTTTTTAGTCAGTAAATCATTCTGAATCACTTCGAACGAAATTCGGCCTTTAAACATGACTTTCGTGCGTAACTTGCAGTTGATCTATTGAAGGCAACAATGCATTTGTTTAGCCTTAAAATCATGTCATTGAGTCTCTTTTAGTCATTAAATGATTCTAAATTAGTTCGAACGAATTCTATTTTCGCCCTTCAAATATTATTTTCTTACATAACTTGTAATTAATCTATTGAAGACAACAATGCATTATTTTAGCATTAAAAAGCATATCACTCTGTCTTTTCAATCATTAAATTGTTTGAAGGCACTTCGAACCAATTCTCTTTTTGCATTTAAAACGCGACTTTCGTGCATAACTTGCAATTGATCTATTGACGGCAACTATGCATTTTTTAGCGTTCAAGTCATATTTTTGCGTCTCTTTTAGTCAGTAAATCATTCTGAATCACTTCGAACGAAATTCGGCCTTTAAACATGACTTTCGTGCGTAACTTGCAGTTGATCTATTGAAGGCAACAATGCATTTGTTTAGCCTTAAAGTCATGTCATTGAGTCTCTTTTAGTCATTAAATCATTCTAAATTAGTTCGAACGAATTCTATTTTCGCCCTTCAAATATTATTTTCTTACATAACTTGCAATTAATCTATTGAAGACAACAATGCATTATTTTAGGATTAAAAAGCATATCACTCAGTCTTTTCAATCATTAAATTGTTTGAAGGCACTTCGAACCAATTCTCTTTTTGCATTTAAAACGCGACTTTCGTGCATAACTTGCAATTGATCTATTGACGGCAACTATGCATTTTTTAGCGTTCAAGTCATATTTTTGCGTCTCTTTTAGTCAGTAAATCATTCTGAATCACTTCGAACGAAATTCGGCCTTTAAACATGACTTTCGTGCGTAACTTGCAGTTGATCTATTGAAGGCAACAATGCATTTGTTTAGCCTTAAAGTCATGTCATTGAGTCTCTTTTAGTCATTAAATCATTCTAAATTAGTTCGAACGAATTCTATTTTCGCCCTTCAAATATTATTTTCTTACATAACTTGCAATTAATCTATTGAAGACAACAATGCATTATTTTAGCATTAAAAAGCATATCACTCAGTCTTTTCAATCATTAAATTGTTTGAAGGCACTTCGAACCAATTCTTTTTTTGCATTTAGAACGCCATCTTCATGGATAATTTGCAATTGATCTATTGATGGCAACTATGCATTTTTTTAGCTTTAAAGTCATATTTTTGCGTCTTTTTTAGTCAGTAAATCATTCTGAATCACTTCGAACGAAATTCGGCCTTTAAACATGACTTTCGTGCGTAACTTGCAGTTGATCTATTGAAGGCAACAATGCATTTGTTTAGCCTTAAAATCATGTCATTGAGTCTCTTTTAGTCATTAAATCATTCTAAATTAGTTCGAACGAATTCTATTTTCGCCCTTCAAATATTATTTTCTTACATAACTTGTAATTAATCTATTGAAGACAACAATGCATTATTTTAGCATTAAAAAGCATATGACTCAGTCTTTTCAATCATTAAATTGTTTGAAGGCACTTCGAACCAATTCTCTTTTTGCATTTAAAACGCGACTTTCGTGCATAACTTGCAATTGATATATTGATGGCAACTATGCCTTTTTTAGCGTTCAAGTCATATTTTTGCGTCTCTTTTAGTCAGTAAATCATTCTAAATCACTTCGAACGAAATTCGGCCGTTAAACATGACTTTCGTGCGTAACTTGCAGTTGATCTATTGAAGGCAACAATGCATTTGTTTAGCCTTAAAGTCATGTCATTGAGTCTCTTTTAGTCATTAAATCATTCTAAATTAGTTCGAACGAATTCTATTTTCGCCCTTCAAATATTATTTTCTTACATAACTTGTAATTAATCTATTGAAGACAACAATGCATTATTTTAGCATTAAAAAGCATATGACTCAGTCTTTTCAATCATTAAATTGTTTGAAGGCACTTCGAACCAATTCTCTTTTTGCATTTAAAACGCGACTTTCGTGCATAACTTGCAATTGATCTATTGACGGCAACTATGCATTTTTTAGCGTTCAAGTCATATTTTTGCGTCTCTTTTAGTCAGTAAATCATTCTGAATCACTTCGAACGAAATTCGGCCTTTAAACATGACTTTCGTGCGTAACTTGCAGTTGATCTATTGAAGGCAACAATGCATTTGTTTAGCCTTAAAGTCATGTCATTGAGTCTATTTTAGTCTTTAAATCATTCTAAATTAATTCGACCGAATTCTATTTTCGCCCTTCAAACATTATTTTCTTACATAACTTGCAATTAATCTATTGAAGACAACAATGCATTATTTTAGCATTAAAAAGCATATCACTCTGTCTTTTCAATCATTAAATTGTTTGAAGGCACTTCGAACCAATTCTCTTTTTGCATTTAAAACGCGACTTTCGTGCATAACTTGCAATTGATCTATTGACGGCAACTATGCATTTTTTAGCGTTCAAGTCATATTTTTGCGTCTCTTTTAGTCAGTAAATCATTCTGAATCACTTCGAACGAAATTCGGCCTTTAAACATGACTTTCGTGCGTAACTTGCAGTTGATCTATTGAAGGCAACAATGCATTTGTTTAGCCTTAAAGTCATGTCATTGAGTCTCTTTTAGTCATTAAATCATTCTAAATTAGTTCGAACGAATTCTATTTTCGCCCTTCAAATATTATTTTCTTACATAACTTGTAATTAATCTATTGAAGACAACAATGCATTATTTTAGGATTAAAAAGCATATCACTCAGTCTTTTCAATCATTAAATTGTTTGAAGGCACTTCGAACCAATTCTCTTTTTGCATTTAAAACGCGACTTTCGTGCATAACTTGCAATTGATCTATTGACGGCAACTATGCATTTTTTAGCGTTCAAGTCATATTTTTGCGTCTCTTTTAGTCAGTAAATCATTTTGAATCACTTCGAACGAAATTCGGCCTTTAAACATGACTTTCGTGCTTAACTTGCAGTTGATCTATTGAAGGCAACAATGCATTTGTTTAGCCTTAAAGTCATGTCATTGAGTCTCTTTTAGTCATTAAATCATTCTAAATTAGTTCGAACGAATTCTATTTTCGCCCTTCAAATATTATTTTCTTACATAACTTGCAATTAATCTATTGAAGACAACAATGCATTATTTTAGCATTAAAAAGCATATCACTCAGTCTTTTCAATCATTAAATTGTTTGAAGGCACTTCGAACCAATTCTCTTTTTGCATTTAGAACGCCATTTTCATGGATAATTTGCAATTGATCTATTGATGGCAACTATGCATTTTTTTAGCTTTAAAGTCATATTTTTGCATCTTTTTTAGTCAGTAAATCATTCTAAATCACTTCGAACGAAATTCGGCCTTTCAACATGACTTTCGTGCGTAACTTGCAGTTGATCTATTCAAGGTAACAATGCATTTGTTTAGCCTTAAAGTCATGTCATTGAGTATCTTTTAGTCTTTAAATCATTCTAAATTATTTCGAACGAATTCTATTTTTGCCCTTCAAACATTATTTTCTTACATAACTTGTAATTAATCTATTGAACACAACAATGCATTATTTTAGCATTAAAAAGCATATCACTCAGTCTTTTCAATCATTAAATTGTTTGAAGGCACTTCGAACCAATTCTCTTTTTGCATTTAAAACGCGACTTTCGTGCATAACTTGCAATTGATCTATTGACGGCAACTATGCCTTTTTTAGCGTTCAAGTCATATTTTTGTGTCTCTTTTAGTCAGTAAATCATTTTTAATCACTTCTATCGAAATTCGGCCTTTAAACATGACTTTCGTGCGTAACTTGCAGTTGATCTATTGAAGGCAACAATGCATTTGTTTAGCCTTAAAGTCATGTCATTGAGTCTCTTTTAGTCATTAAATCATTCTAAATTAGTTCGAACGAATTCTATTTTCGCCCTTCAAATATTATTTTCTTACATAACTTGCAATTAATCTATTGAAGACAACAATGCATTATTTTAGCATTAAAAAGCATATCACTCAGTCTTTTCATTCATTAAATTGTTTGAAGGCACTTCGAACCAATTCTCTTTTTGCATTTAAAACGCGACTTTCGTGCATAACTTGCAATTGATCTATTGATCGCAACTATGCCCTTTTTAGCGTTCAAGTCATATTTTTGCGTCTCGTTTGGTCAGTAAATCATTCTAAATCACTTCGAACGAAATTCGGCCTTTAAACATGACTTTCGTGCGTAACTTGCAGTTGATCTATTATACGGAACAATGCATTTCTTTAGCCTTAAAGTCATGTCATTGAGTCTCTTCTAGTCAATAAATCATTCTAAATTAGTTCGAACGAATTCTATTCTCGCCCTTCAAATATTATTTTCTTACATAACTTGTAATTAATCTATTGAAGACAACAATGCATTATTTTAGCATTAAAAAGCATATCACTCAGTCTTTTCAGTCATTAAATTGTTTGAAGGCACTTCGAACCAATTCTCTTTTTTGCATTTAAAATGCGACTTTCGTGCATAACTTGCAATTGATATATTGATAGCAACTATGCATTTTTTAGCATTCAAGTCATATTTTTGCGTCTCTTTTAGTCAGTAAATCATTCTAAATCACTTCGAACAAAATTCGGCCTTTAAACATGACTTTCGTGCATAACTTGCAGTTGATCTATTATACGCAACAATGCGTTTGTTTAGCCTTAAAGTCATGTCACTGAGTCTCTTCTAGTCATTAAATCATTCTAAATTAGTTCGAACGAATTCTATTTTCGCCCTTCAAATATTATTTTCTTACATAACTTGTAATTAATCTATTGAAGACAACAATGCATTATTTTAGCATTAAAAAGCATATCACCCAGTCTTTTCAATCATTAAATTGCTTGATGGCACTTCGAACCAATTCTCTTTTTGCATTTAAAACGCGACTTTCGTGCATAACTTGCAATTGATCTATAGATGGCAACTATGCCTTTTTAAGTGTTCAAGTCATATTTTTGCGTCTCTTTTAGTCAGTAAATCATTCTAAATCACTTCGAACGAAATTCGGCCTTTAAACATGACTTTCGTGCGTAACTTGCAGTTGATCTATTGAAGGCAACAATGCATTTGTTTAGCATTAAAGTCATGTCATTGAGTCTCTTCTAGTCATTAAATCATTCTAAATTAATTCGACCGAATTCTATTCTCGCCCTTCAAACATTATTTTCTTACATAACTTGCAATTAATCTATTGAAGACAACAATGCATTATTTTAGCATTAAAAAGCATATCACTCAGTCTTATCAATCATTAAATTGTTTGAAGGCACTTCGAACCAATTCTCTTTTTGCATTTAAAACGCGACTTTCGTGCATAACTTGCAATTGATCTATTGATGGCAACTATGCCTTTTTAAGCGTTCAAGTCATATTTTTGCGTCTCTTCTAGTCAGTAAATCATTCTAAATTAATTCGAACGAAATTCGGCCTTTAAACATGACTTTCGTGCATAACTTGCAGTTGATCTATTATAGGCAACAATGCATTTGTTTAGCCTTAAAGTCATGTCACTGAGTCTCTTCTAGTCATTAAATCATTCTAAATTAGTTCGGACGAATTCTGTTTTCCCCCTTCAAATATTATTTTCTTACATAACTTGTAATTAATCTATTGAAGACAACAATGCATTATTTTAGCATTAAAAAGCATATCACTCAGTCTGTTCAATCATGAAATTGTTTGATGGCACTTCGAACCAATTCTCTTTCTGCATTTAAAACGCGACTTTCGTGCATAACTTGCAATTGATCTAGTGATGGCAACTATGCCTTTTTAAGCGTTCAAGTCATATTTTTGCGGCTCTTATAGTAAGTAAATCATTCTAAATCACTTCGAACGAAATCCGGCCTTTAAACATGACTTTCGTGCGTAACTTGCAGTTGATCTATTGAAGGCAACAATGCATTTGTTTAGCCTTAAAGTCATATTATTGAGTCTCTTCTAGTCATTAAATCATTCTAAATTAATTCGACCGAATTCTATTTTCGCCCTTCAAACATTATTTTCTTACATAACTTGCAATTAATCTATTGAAGACAACAATGCATTATTTTAGCATTAAAAAGCATATCACTCAGTCTTTTCATTCATTAAATTGTTTGAAGGCACTTCGAACCAATTCTCTTTTTGCATTTAAAACGCGACTTTTGTGCATAACTTGCAATTGATCTATTGATGGCAAGTATGCCTTTTTTTGCGTTCAAGTCATATTTTTGCGTCTCTTTTAGTCAGTAAATCATTCTAAATCACTTCGAACGGAATTCGGCCTTTAAACATGAATTTCGTGCATAACTTGCAGTTGATCTATTATACGGAACAATGCATTTCTTTAGCCTTAAAGTCATGTCACTGAGTCTCTTCTAGTCATTAAATCATTCTAAATTAGTTTGAACGAATTCTATTTTCGCCCTTCAAATATTATTTTCTTACATAACTTGTAATTAATCTATTGAAGACAACAATGCATTATTTTAGCATTAAAAAGCATATCACTCAGTCTTTTCAATCATTAAATTGTTTGAAGGCACTTCGAACCAATTCTCTTTTTGCATTTAAAACGCAACTTTCTTGCATAACTTGCAATTGAGATATTGATGGCAACTATGCATTTTTTAGCATTCAAGTCATATTTTTGCGTCTCTTTTAGTCAGTAAATCATTCGAAATCACTTCGAACGAAATTTGGCCTTTAAACATGACTTTCGTGCATAACTTGCAGTTGATCTATTATAGGCAACAATGCATTTGTTTAGCCTTAAAGTCATGTCACTAAGTCTCTTCTAGTCATTAAATCATTCTAAATTAGTTCGAACGAATTCTATTTTCGCCCTTCAAATATTATTTTCTTACATAACTTGTAATTAGTCTATTGAAGAAAACAATGCATTATTTCAGCATTAAAAAGAATATCACTCAGTCTTTTCAATCATTAAATTGTTTGAAGGCACTTCGAACCAATTCTCTTTTTGCATTTAAAACGCGACTTTCGTGCATAACTTGCAATTGATCTATTGATGGCAACTATGCCTTTTTAAGCGTTCAAGTCATATTTTTGCGGCTCTTATAGTCAGTAAATCATTCTAAATCACTTCGAACGAAATCCGGCCTTTAAACATGACTTTCGTGCGTAACTTGCAGTTGATCTATTGAAGGCAACAATGCATTTGTTTAGCCTTAAAGTCATATTATTGAGTCTCTTCTAGTCATTAAATCATTCTAAATTAATTCGACCGAATTCTATTTTCGCCCTTCAAACATTATTTTCTTACATAACTTGCAATTAATCTATTGAAGACAACAATGCATTATTTTAGCATTAAAAAGCATATCACTCAGTCTTTTCATTCATTAAATTGTTTGAAGGCACTTCGAACCAATTCTCTTTTTGCATTTAAAACGCGACTTTCGTGCATAACTTGCAATTGATCTATTGATGGCAAGTATGCCTTTTTTTGCGTTCAAGTCATATTTTTGCGTCTCTTTTAGTCAGTAAATCATTCTAAATCACTTCGAACGGAATTCGGCCTTTAAACATGACTTTCGTGCGTAACTTGCTGTTGATCTATTATACGGAACAATGCATTTCTTTAGCCTTAAATTCATGTCACTAAGTCTGTTCTAGTCTTTAAATCATTCTAAATTAGTTCGAACGAATTCTATTTTCGCCCTTCAAATGATATTTTCTTACATAACTTGTAATTAATCTATTGAAGACAACAATGCATTATTTTAGCATTAAAAAGTATATCACTCAGTCTTTTCAATCATTAAATTGTTTGATGGCACTTCGAACCAATTCTCTTTTTGCATTTAAAACGCGACTTTCGTGCATAACTTGCAATTGATCTATTGATGGCAACAATGCCTTTTTTAGCGTTCAAGTCATATTTTTGTGTCTCTTTTAGTCAGTAAATCATTCTAAATCACTTCGAACGAAATTCGGCCTTTAAACATGACTTTCGTGCGTAACTTGCAGTTGATCTATTGAAGGTAACAATGCATTTGTTTACCCTTAAAGTCATGTCATTGAGTCTCTTTTAGTCTTTAAATCATTCTAAATTAATTCGAACGAATTCTATTTTTGCCCTTCAAACACTATTTTCTTACATAACTTGTAATTAATCTATTGAAGACAACAATGCATTATTTTAGCATTAAAAAGCATATCACGCAGTCTTTTCAATCATTAAATTGTTTGAAGGCACTTCGAACCAATTCTCTTTTTGCATTTAAAACGCGACTTTAGTGCATAACTTGCAATTGATCTATTGATGGCAACTATGCATTTTTTATCTTTCAAGTCATATTTTTGTGTCTCTTTTAGTCAGTAAATCATTCTAAATCACTTCGAACGAAATTTGGCCTTTAAACATGACTTTCGTGCATAACGTGCAGTTGATCTATTATACGGAACAATGCATTTGTTTAGCCTTAAAGTCTTGTCACTGAGTCTCTTCTAGTCATTAAATCATTCTAAATTAGTTCGAACGAATTCTATTTTCGCCCTTCAAATATTATTTTCTTACATAACTTGCAATTAATCTATTGAAGACAACAATGCATTATTTTAGCATTAAAAAGCATATCACTCAGTCTTTTCAATCATTAAATTGTTTGATGGCATTTCGAACCAATTCTCTTTTTGCATTTAAAACGCGACTTTCGTGCATAACTTGCAATTGATCTATTGATGGCAAGTATGCCTTTTTAAGTGTTCAAGTCATATTTTTTGCGTCTCTTTTAGTCAGTAAATCATTCTAAATCACTTCGAACGAAATTCGGCCTTTAAACATGACTTTCGTCCGTAACTTGCAGTTGATCTATTGAAGGTAACAATGCATTTGTTTACCCTTAAAGTCATGTCATTGAGTCTCTTTTAGTCTTTAAATCATTCTAAATTAATTCGAACGAATTCTATTTTTGCCCTTCAAACTCTATTTTCTTACATAACTTGTAATTAATCTATTGAAGACAACAATGCATTATTTTATCATTAAAAAGCATATCACTCAGTCTTTTCAATCATTAAATTGTTTGAAGGCACTTCGAACCAATTCTCTTTTTGCATTTATAACGCGACTTTCGTGCATAACTTGCAATTGATCTATTGATGGCAACTATGCCTTTTCAAGCGTTCAAGTCATATTTTCGCGGCTCTTATAGTCAGTAAATCATTCTAAATCACTTCGAACGAAATTCGGCCTTTAGACATGACTTCCGTGCGTAACTTGCTGTTGATCTATTATAGGCAACAATGCATTTCTTAAGCCATAAATTCATGTCACTGAGTCTCTTGTAGTCATTAAATCATTCTAAATTAGTTTGAACGAATTCTATTTTCGCCCTTCAAATATTATTTTCTTACATAACTTGTAATTAATCTATTGAAGACAACAATGCATTATTTTAGCATTAAAAAGCATATCACTCAGTCTTTTCAATCATTAAATTGTTTGATGGCACTTCGAACCAATTCTCTTTCTGCATTTAAAACGCGACTTTCGCGCATAACTTGCAATTGATCTAGTGATGGCAACTATGCCTTTTTAAGCGTTCAAGTCATATTTTTGCGGCTCTTATAGTCAGTAAATCATTCTAAATCACTTCGAACGAAATCCGGCCTTTAAACATGACTTTCGTGCGTAACTTGCTGTTGATCTATTATACGGAACAATGCATTTCTTTAGCCTTAAATTCATGTCACTAAGTCTCTTCTAGTCTTTAAATCATTCTAAATTAGTTCGAACGAATTCTATTTTCGCCCTTCAAATGATATTTTCTTACATAACTTGTAATTAATCTATTGAAGACAACAATGCATTATTTTAGCATTAAAAAGCATATCACTCAGTCTTTTCAATCATTAAATTGTTTAAAGGCACTTCGAACCAATTCTCTTTTTGCAATTAAAACGCGACTTTCGTGCATAACTTGCAATTGATCTATTGATGGCAACTATGCCTTTTTTAGCGTTCAAGTCATATTTTTGTGGCTCTTATAGTCAGTAAATCATTCTAAATCACTTCGAACGAAATTCGGCCTTTAAACATGACTTTCGTGCGTAACTTGCAGTTGACCTATTGAAGGCAACACTGCATTTGTTTAGCCGTAAAGTCATGTCATTGAGTCTCTTTTAGTCATTAAATCATTCTAAATTAATTCGACCGAATTCTATTTTCGCCCTTCAAACATTATTTTCTTACATAACTTGCAATTAATCTATTGAAGACAACAATGCATTATTTTAGCATTAAAAAGCATATCAGTCAGTCTTTTCAATCATTAAATTGTTTGATGGCACTTCGAACCAATTCTCTTTTTGCATTTAAAACGCGACTTTCGTGCATAACTTGCAATTGATCTATTGATGGCAACTATGCCTTTTTTAGCGTTTAAGCCATATTTTTGCGGCTCTTTTAGTCAGTAAATCATTCTAAATCACTTCGTATGAAATTCGGCATTTAAACATGAATGTCGTGAATAACTTGCAGGTGATCTATTATACGGAACAATGCATTTCTTTAGCCTTAAATTCATGTCACTGAGTCTCTTCTAGTCATTAAATCATTCTAAATTAGGTCGAACGTATTCTATTTTCGCCCTTCAAATATTATTTTCTTACATAACTTGTAATTAATCTATTGAAGACAACAATGCATTATTTTAGCATTAAAAAGCATATCACTCAGTCTTTTCAATCATTAAATTGCTTGATGGCACTTCGAACCAATTCTCTTTTTGCATTTAAAACGCGACTTTCGTGCATAACTTGCAATTGATCTATTGATGGCAACTATGCCTTTTTAAGCGTTCAAGTCATATTTTCGCAGCTCTTATAGTCAGTAAATCATTCTAAATCACTTGGAACGAAATTCGGCCTTTAAACATGACTTTCGTGCGTAACTTGCAGTTGATCTATTGAAGGCAACAATGCATTTGTTTAGCCTTAAAGTAATGTCATTGAGTCTCTTATAGTCATTAAATCATTCTAAATTAGTTCGAACGAATTCTGTTTTCGCCCTTCAAATATTATTTTCTTACATAACTTGTAATTAATCTATTGAAGACAACAATGCATTATTTTAGCATTAAAAAGCATATCACTCAGTCTTTTCAATCATTAAATTGTTTGATGGCACTTCGAACCAATTCTCTTTCTGCATTTAAAACGCGACTTTCGCGCATAACTTGCAATTGATCTAGTGATGGCAACTATGCCTTTTTAAGCGTTCAAGTCATATTTTTGCGGCTCTTATAGTCAGTAAATCATTCTAAATCACTTCGAACGAAATCCGGCCTTTAAACATGACTTTCGTGCGTAACTTGCTGTTGATCTATTATACGGAACAATGCATTTCTTTAGCCTTAAATTCATGTCACTAAGTCTCTTCTAGTCTTTAAATCATTCTAAATTAGTTCGAACGAATTCTATTTTCGCCCTTCAAATGATATTTTCTTACATAACTTGTAATTAATCTATTGAAGACAACAATGCATTATTTTAGCATTAAAAAGCATATCACTCAGTCTTTTCAATCATTAAATTGTTTAAAGGCACTTCGAACCAATTCTCTTTTTGCAATTAAAACGCGACTTTCGTGCATAACTTGCAATTGATCTATTGATGGCAACTATGCCTTTTTTAGCGTTCAAGTCATATTTTTGTGGCTCTTATAGTCAGTAAATCATTCTAAATCACTTCGAACGAAATTCGGCCTTTAAACATGACTTTCGTGCGTAACTTGCAGTTGACCTATTGAAGGCAACACTGCATTTGTTTAGCCGTAAAGTCATGTCATTGAGTCTCTTTTAGTCATTAAATCATTCTAAATTAATTCGACCGAATTCAATTTTCGCCCTTCAAACATTATTTTCTTACATAACTGGCAATTAATCTATTGAAGACAACAATGCATTATTTTAGCATTAAAAAGCATATCACTCAGTCTTTTCATTCATTAAATTGTTTGAAGGCACTTCGAACCAATTCTCTTTTTGCATTTAAAACGCGACTTTCGTGCATAACTTGCAATTGATCTATTGATGGCAACTATGCCTTTTTAAGCGTTCAAGTCATATTTTCGCGGCTCTTATAGTCAGTAAATCATTCTAAATCACTTGGAACGAAATTCGGCCTTTAAACATGACTTTCGTGCGTAACTTGCAGTTGATCTATTGAAGGCAACAATGCATTTGTTTAGCCTTAAAGTCATGTCATTGAGTCTCTTCTAGTCATTAAATCATTCTAAATTAGTTCGAACGAATTCTGTTTTCGCCCTTCAAATATTATTTTCTTACATAACTTGTAATTAATCAATTGAAGACAACAATGCATTATTTTAGCATTAAAAAGCATATCACTCAGTCTTTTCAATCATTAAATTGTTTGATGGCACTTCGAACCAATTCTCTTTCTGCATTTAAAATGCGACTTTCGTGCATAACTTGCAATTGATCTAGTGATGGCAACTATGCCTTTTTAAGCATTCAAGTCATATTTTTGCGGCTCTTATAGTCAGTAAAATATTCGAAATCACTTCGAACGAAATTCGGCCTTTAAACATGACTTTCGTGCGTAACTTGCAGTTGATCTATTGAAGGCAACAATGCATTTCTTTAGCCTTAAAGTCATGTCATTGAGTCTCTTTTAGTCATTAAATCATTCTAAATTAATTCGACCGAATTCAATTTTCGCCCTTCAAACATTATTTTCTTACATAACTGGCAATTAATCTATTGAAGACAACAATGCATTATTTTAGCATTAAAAAGCATATCACTCAGTCTTTTCAATCATTAAATTGTTTGATGGCACTTCGAACCAATTCTCTTTTTGCATTTAAAACGCGACTTTCGTGCATAACTTGCAATTGATCTATTGATGGCAACTATGCCTTTTTAAGCGTTCAAGTCATATTTTCGCGGCTCTTATAGTCAGTAAATCATTCTAAATCACTTGGAACGAAATTCGGCCTTTAAACATGACTTTCGTGCGTAACTTGCAGTTGATCTATTGAAGGCAACAATGCATTTGTTTAGCCTTAAAGTCATGTCATTGAGTCTCTTCTAGTCATTAAATCATTCTAAATTAGTTCGAACGAATTCTGTTTTCGCCCTTCAAATATTATTTTCTTACATAACTTGTAATTAATCTATTGAAGACAACAATGCATTATTTTAGCATTAAAAAGCATATCACTCAGTCTTTTCAATCATTAAATTGTTTGATGGCACTTCGAACCAATTCTCTTTCTGCATTTAAAACGCGACTTTCGTGCATAACTTGCAATTGATCTAGTGATGGCAACTATGCCTTTTTAAGCATTCAAGTCATATTTTTGCGGCTCTTATTGTCAGTAAAATATTCGAAATCACTTCGAACGAAATTCGGCCTTTAAACATGACTTTCGTGCGTAACTTGCAGTTGATCTATTGAAGGCAACAATGCATTTCTTTAGCCTTAAAGTCATGTCATTAAGTCTCTTTTAGTCATTAAATCATTCTAAATTAATTCGACCGAATTCAATTTTCGCCCTTCAAACATTATTTTCTTACATAGCTGGCAATTAATCTATTGAAGACAACAATGCATTATTTTAGCATTAAAAAGCATATCACTCAGTCTTTTCATTCATTAAATTGTTTGAAGGCACTTCGAACCAATTCTCTTTTTGCATTTAAAACGTGACTTTCGTGCATAACTTGCAATTGATCTATTGATGGCAACTACGCCTTTTTTAGCGTTCAAGTCATATTTTTGCATCTCTTTTAGTCAGTAAATCATTCTAAATCACTTTGAACGAAATTCGGCCTTTAAACATGACTTTCGTGCGTAACTTGCAGTTGATCAATTATACGGAACAATGCTTTTCTTTAGCCTTAAATTCATGTCACTGAGTCTCTTCTAGTCATTAAATCATTCTAAATTAGTTCGAACGAATTCGATTTTCGCCCTTCAAATATTTTTTTCTTACATAACTTGTAATTAATCTATTGAAGACAACAGTGCATTATTTTAGCATTAAAAAGCATATCACTCAGTCTTTTCAATCATTAAATTGTTTGATGGCACTTCGAACCAATTCTCTTTTTGCATTTAAAACGCGACTTTCGTGCATAACTTGCAATTGATCTATTGATGGCAACTATGCCTTTTTTAGCTTTAAAGTCATATTTTTGCGTCTCTTTTAGTCAGTAAATCATTCTAAATCACTTCGAACGAAATTCGGCCTTTAAACATGACTTTCGTGCGTAACTTGCAGTTGATCTATTGAAGGTAACAATGCATTTGTTTACCCTTAAAGTCATGTCATTGAGTCTCTTTTAGTCTTTAAATCATTCTAAATTAATTCGAACGAATTCTATTTTTGCCCTTCCAACATTATTTTCTTACATAACTTGTAATTAATCTATTGAAGACAACAATGCATAATTTTAGCATTAAAAAGCATATCACGCAGTCTTTTCAATCATTAAATTGTTTGAAGGCACTTCGAACCAATTCTCTTTTTGCATTTAAAACGCGACTTTCGTGCATAACTTGCAATTGATATATTGATGGCAACTATGCATTTTTTAGCATTCAAGTCATATTTTTGCGTCTCTTTTAGTCAGTAAATCATTCTAAATCACTTCGAACGAAATTCGGCCTTTAAACATGACTTTCGTGCATAAGTTGCAGTTGATCTATTATAGGCAACAATGCATTTGTTTAGCCTTAAAGTCATGTCACTAAGTCTCTTCTAGTCATTAATCATTCTAAATTAGTTCGAACGAATTCTATTTTCGCCCTTCAAATATTATTTTCTTACATAACTTGTAATTAATCTATTGAAGACAACAATGCATTATTTTAGCATTAAAAAGCATATCACTCAGTCTTTTCAATCATTAAATTGTTTGATGGCACTTCGAACCAATTCTCTTTTTGCATTTAAAACACGACTTTAGTGCAAAAATTGCAATTGATCTATTGATGGCAACTATGCCTTTTTTAGCGTGCAAGCCATATTTTTGCGTCTCTTTTAGTCAGTAAATCATTCTAAATCACTTCGTATGAAATTCGGAATTTAAACATGAATTTCGTGCATAACTTGCAGTTGATCTATTGAAGGTAACAATGCATTTGTTTAGCCTTAAAGTCATGTCATTGAGTCTCTTTTAGTCATTAAATCATTCTAAATTAATTCGACCGAATTCTATTTTCGCCCTTCAAATATTATTTTCTTACATAACTTGCAATTAATCTATTGAAGACAACAATGCATTATTTTAGCATTAAAAAGCATATCACTTAGTCTTTTCATTCATTAAATTGTTTGAAGGCACTTCGAACCAATTCTCTTTTTGCATTTAAAACGCGACTTTCGTGCATAACTTGCAATTGATCTATTGATGGCAACTATGCCTTTTTAAGCGTTCAAGTCATATTTTTGCGGCTCTTATAGTCAGTAAATCATTCTAAATCACTTCGAACGAAATTCGGCCTTTAAACATGACTTTCGTGCGTAACTTGCAGTTGACCTATTGAAGGCAACAATGCATTTGTTTAGCCTTAAAGTCATGTCATTGAGTCTCTGTTAGTCATTAAATCATTCTAAATTAATTCGACCGAATTCTATTTTCGGCCTTTAAACATTATTTTCTTACATAACTTGCAATTAATCTATTAAAGACAACAATGCATTATTTTAGCATTAAAAAGCATATCACTCAGTCTTTTCATTCATTAAATTGTTTGAAGGCACTTCGAACCAATTCTCTTTTTGCATTTAAAACGCGACTTTCGTGCATAACTTGCAATTGATATATTGATGGCAACTATGCATTTTTTAGCATTCAAGTCATATTTTTGCGTCTCTTTTAGTCAGTAAATCATTCTAAATCACTTCGAACGAAATTCGGCCTTTAAACATGACTTTCGTGCATAACTTGCAGTTGATCTATTATAGGCAACAATGCATTTGTTTAGCCTTAAAGTCATGTCACTAAGTCTCTTCTAGTCATTAATCATTCTAAATTAGTTCGAACGAATTCTATTTTCGCCCTTCAAATATTATTTTCTTACATAACTTGTAATTAATCTATTGAAGACAACAATGCATTATTTTAGCATTAAAAAGCATATCACTCAGTCTTTTCAATCATTAAATTGTTTGATGGCACTTCGAACCAATTCTCTTTTTGCATTTAAAACACGACTTTAGTACAAAAATTGCAATTGATCTATTGATGGCAACTATGCCTTTTTTAGCGTGCAAGCCATATTTTTGCGTCTCTTTTAGTCAGTAAATCATTCTAAATCACTTCGTATGAAATTCGGAATTTAAACATGAATTTCGTGCATAACTTGCAGTTGATCTATTGAAGGTAACAATGCATTTGTTTAGCCTTAAAGTCATGTCATTGAGTCTCTTTTAGTCATTAAATCATTCTAAATTAATTCGACCGAATTCTATTTTCGCCCTTCAAATATTATTTTCTTACATAACTTGCAATTAATCTATTGAAGACAACAATGCATTATTTTAGCATTAAAAAGCATATCACTTAGTCTTTTCATTCATTAAATTGTTTGAAGGCACTTCGAACCAATTCTCTTTTTGCATTTAAAACGCGACTTTCGTGCATAACTTGCAATTGATCTATTGATGGCAACTATGCCTTTTTAAGCGTTCAAGTCATATTTTTGCGGCTCTTATAGTCAGTAAATCATTCTAAATCACTTCGAACGAAATTCGGCCTTTAAACATGACTTTCGTGCGTAACTTGCAGTTGACCTATTGAAGGCAACAATGCATTTGTTTAGCCTTAAAGTCATGTCATTGAGTCTCTGTTAGTCATTAAATCATTCTAAATTAATTCGACCGAATTCTATTTTCGCCCTTCAAATATTATTTTCTTACATAACTTGCAATTAATCTATTGAAGACAACAATGCATTATTTTAGCATTAAAAAGCATATCACTTAGTCTTTTCATTCATTAAATTGTTTGAAGGCACTTCGAACCAATTCTCTTTTTGCATTTAAAACGCGACTTTCGTGTATAACTTGCAATTGATCGATTGATGGCAACTATGCCTTTTTTAGCGTTGAAGTCATATTTTTGCGTCTCTTTTAGTCAGTAAATCATTCTAAATCACTTCGAATGAAATTCGGCCTTTAAACATGACTTTCGTGCGTAACTTGCAGTTGATCTATTGTACGGAACAATGCATTTCTTAAGCCTTAAATTCATGTCACTGAGTCTCTTCTAGTCATCAAATCATTCTAAATTAGTTCGAACGAATTCTATTTTCGTCCTTCAAATATTATTTTCTTACATAACTTGTAATTAATCTATTGAAGACAACACTGCATTATTTTAGCATTAAAAAGCATATCACTCAGTCTTTTCAATCATTAAATTGTTTGGAGGCACTTCGAACCAATTCTCTTTTTGCATTTAAAACACGACTTTAGCGCAAAAATTGCAATTGATCTATTGATGGCAACTATGCCTTTTTTAGCGTGCAAGCCATATTTTTGCGTCTCTTTTAGTCAGTAAATCATTCTAAATCACTTCGTATGAAATTCGGAATTTAAACATGAATTTCGTGCATAACTTGCAGTTGATCTATTGAAGGTAACAATGCATTTGTTTAGCCTTAAAGTCATGTCATTGAGTCTCTTTTAGTCATTACATCATTCTAAATTAATTCGACCGAATTCTATTTTCGCCCTTCAAACATTATTTTCTTACATAACTTGCAATTAATCTATTGAAGACAACAATGCATTATTTTAGCATTAAAAAGCATATCACTCAGTCTTTTCATTCATTAAATTGTTTGAAGGCACTTCGAACCAATTCTCTTTTTGCATTTAAAACGCGACTTTCGTCCATAATTTGCAATTGATCTATTGATGGCAACTATGCCTTTTTTAGCGTTCAAGCCATATTTTTGCGGCTCTTTTAGTCAGTAAATCATTCTAAATCACTTCGTATGAAATTCGGCATTTAAACATGAATGTCGTGAATAACTTGCAGTTGATCTATTATACGGAACAATGCTTTTCTTTAGCCTTAAATTCATGTCACTGAGTCTTTTCTAGTCATTAAATCATTCTAAATTAGTTCGAACGAATTCAATTTTCGCCCTTCAATTATTATTTTCTTACATAACTTGTAATTAATCTATTGAAGACAACAATGCACTATTTTAGCATTAAAAAGCATATCACTCAGTCTTTTCAATCATTAAATTGTTTGATGGCACTTCGAACCAATTCTCTTTTTGCATTTAAAATGCGACTTTCGTGCATAACTTGCAATTGATCTATTGATGGCAACTATGCCTTTTTAAGCGTTCAAGTCATATTTTCACGGCTCTTATAGTCAGTAAATCATTCTAAATCACTTGGAACGAAATTCGGCCTTTAAACATGACTTTCGTGCGTAACTTGCAGTTGATCTATTGAAGGTAACAATGCATTTGTTTACCCTTAAAGTCATGTCATTGAGTCTCTTCTAGTCATTAAATCATTCTAAATTAGTTCGAACGAATTCTGTTTTCGCCCTTCAAATATTATTTTCTTACTTAACTTGTAATTAATCTATTGAAGACAACAATGCATTATTTTAGCATTAAAAACCATATCACTCAGTCTTTTCAATCATTAAATTGTTTGATGGCACTTCGAACCAATTCTCTTTCTGCATTTAAAACGCGACTTTCGTGCATAACTTGCAATTGATCAATTGATGGCAACTATGCCTTTTTTAGCGTTCAAGCCATATTTTTGCGGCTCTTTTAGTCAGTAAATCATTCTAAATCACTTCGAACAAAATTCGGCCTTTAAACATGACTTTCGTGCGTAACTTGCAGTTGATCTATTGTACGGAACAATGCATTTCTTAAGCCTTAAATTCATGTCACTGAGTCTCTTCTAGTCATTAAATCATTCTAAATTAGTTCGAACGAATTCTATTTTCGTCCTTCAAATATTATTTTCTTACATAACTTGTAATTAATCTATTGAAGACAACACTGCATTATTTTAGCATTAAAAAGCATATCACTCAGTCTTTTCAATCATTAAATTGTTTGAAAGCAATTCGAACCAATTCTCTTTTTGCATTTAAAACACGACTTTAGTGCAAAAATTGCAATTGATCTATTGATGGCAACTATGCCTTTTTTAGCGTGCAAGCCATATTTTTGCGTCTCTTTTAGTCAGTAAATCATTCTAAATCACTTCGTATGAAATTCGGAATTTAAACATGAATTTCGTGCATAACTTGCAGTTGATCTATTGAAGGTAACAATGCATTTGTTTAGCCTTAAAGTCATGTCATTGAGTCTCTTTTAGTCATTAAATCATTCTAAATTAATTCGACCGAATTCTATTTTCGCCCTTCAAACATTATTTTCTTACATAACTTGCAATTAATCTATTGAAGACAACAATGCATTATTTTAGCATTAAAAAGCATATCACTTAGTCTTTTCATTCATTAAATTGTTTGAAGGCACTTCGAACCAATTCTCTTTTTGCATTTAAAACGCGACTTTCGTGCATAACTTGCAATTGATCTATTGATGGCAACTATGCCTTTTTTAGCGTTCAAGCTATACTTTTGCGGCTCTTTTAGTCAGTAAATCATTCTAAATCACTTCGTATGAAATTCGGCATTTAAACATGAATGTCGTGAATAACTTGCAGTTGATCTATTATACGGAACAATGCTTTTCTTTAGCCTTAAATTCATGTCACTGAGTCTTTTCTAGTCATTAAATCATTCTAAATTAGTTCGAACGAATTCTATTTTCGCCCTTCAATTATTATTTTCTTACATAACTTGTAATTAATCTATTGAAGACAACAATGCATTATTTTAGCATTAAAAAGCATATCACTCAGTCTTTTCAATCATTAAATTGTTTGATGGCACTTCGAACCAATTCTCTTTTTGCATTTAAAACGCGACTTTCGTGCATAACTTGCAATTGATCTATTGATGGCAACTATGCCTTTTTTAGCGTTCAAGCTATACTTTTGCGGCTCTTTTAGTCAGTAAATCATTCTAAATCACTTCGTATGAAATTCGGCATTTAAACATGCATGTCGTGAATAACTTGCAGGTGATCTATTATACGGAACAATGCTTTTCTTTAGCCTTAAATTCATGTCACTGAGTCTTTTCTAGTCATTAAATCATTCTAAATTAGTTCGAACGAATTCTATTTTCGCCCTTCAATTATTATTTTCTTACATAACTTGTAATTAATCTATTGAAGACAACAATGCATTATTTTAGCATTAAAAAGCATATCACTCAGTCTTTTCAATCATTAAATTGTGTGATGGCACTTCGAACCAATTCTCTTTTTGCATTGAAAACGCGACTTTCGTGCATAACTTGCAATTGATCTATTGATGGCAACTATGCCTTTTTAAGCGTTCAAGTCATATTTTCGCGGCTCTTATAGTCAGTAAATCATTCTAAATAACTTGGAACGAAATTCGGCCTTTAAACATGACTTTCGTGCGTAACTTGCAGTTGATCTATCGAAGGCAACAATGCATTTGTTTAGCCTTAAAGTCATGTCATTGAGTCTCTTCTAGTCATTAAATCATTCTAAATTAGTTCGAACGAATTCTGTTTTCGCCCTTCAAATATTATTTTCTTACATAACTTGCAATTAATCTATTGAAGACAACAATGCATTATTTTAGCATTAAAAAGCATATCACTCAGTCTTTTCAATCATTAAATTGTTTGATGGCACTTCGAACCAATTCTCTTTCTGCATTTAAAACGCGACTTTCGTGCATAACTTGCAATTGATCTAGTGATGGCAACTATGCCTTTTTAAGCATTCAAGTCATATTTTTGCGGCTCTTATAGTCAGTAAATCATTCGAAATCACTTCAAACGAAATTCGGCCTTTAAACATGACTTTCGTGCGTAACTTGCAGTTGATCTATTGAAGGCAACAATGCATTTGTTTAGCCTTAAAGTCATGTCATTGAGTCTCTTTTAGTCATTAAATCGTTCTAAATTAATTCGACCGAATTCAATTTTCGCCCTTCAAACATTATTTTCTTACATAACTGGCAATTAATCTATTGAAGACAACAATGCATTATTTTAGCATTAAACAGCATATCACTCAGTCTTTTCATTCATTAAATTGTTTGAAGGCACTTCGAACCAATTCTCTTTTTGCATTTAAAACGCGACTTTCCTGCATAACTTGCAATTGATCTATTGATGGCAACTATGCCTTTTTTAGCGTTCAAGTCATATTTTTGTGTCTCTTTTAGTCAGTAAATCATTCTAAATCACTTCGAACGAAATTCGGCCTTTAAACATGACTTTCATGCGTAACTTGCAGTTGATCTATTATACGGAACAATGCATTTCTTTAGCCTTAAATTCATGTCACTGAGTCTCTTCTAGTCATTAAATCATCCTAAATTAGTTCGAACGAATTCTATTTTCGCCCTTCAAATATTTTTTTCTTACATAACTTGTAAGTAATCTATTGAAGACAACAGTGCATTATTTTAGCATTAAAAAGCATATCACTCAGTCTTTTCAATCATTAAATTGTTTGATGGCACTTCGAACCAATTCTCTTTTTGCATTTAAAACGCGACTTTCGTGCATAACTTGCAATTGATCTATTGATGGCAACTATGCCTATTTAAGCGTTCAAGTCATATTTTTGCGGCTCTTATAGTCAGTTAATCATTCTAAATCACTTGGAACGAAATTCGGCCTTTAAACATGACTTTCGTGCGTAACTTGCAGTTGACCTATTGAAGGCAACAATGCATTTGTTTAGCCTTAAAGTCATGTCATTGAGTCTCTTTTAGTCATTAAATCATTCTAAATTAATTCGACCGAATTCTATTTTTGCCCTTCAAACATTATTTTCTTACATAACTTGCAATTAATCTATTAAAGACAACAATGCATTATTTTAGCATTAAAAAGCATATCACTCAGTCTTTTCATTCATTAAATTGTTTGAAGGCACTTCGAACCAATTCTCTTTTTGCATTTAAAACGCGACTTTCGTGCATAACTTGCATTTGATCTATTGATGGCAACTATGCCTTTTTTAGCGTTGAAGTCATATTTTTGCGTCTCTTTTAGTCAGTAAATCATTCTAAATCACTTCGAACGAAATTCGGCCTTTAAACATGACTTTCGTGCGTAACTTGCAGTTGATCTATTGTACGGAACAATGCATTTCTTAAGCCTTAAATTCATGTCACTGAGTCTCTTCTCGTCATTAAATCATTCTAAATTAGTTCAAACGAATTCTATTTTCGTCCTTCAAATATTATTTTTTTACATAACTTGTAATTAATCTATTGAAGACAACAATGCATTATTTTAGCATTAAAAACCATATCACTCAATCCTTTCAATCATTAAATTGTTTGAAGGCACTTCGAACCAATTCTCTTTTTGCATTTAAAACGCAACTTTCGTGCATAACTTGCAACGGATCTATTGATGGCAACTATGCCTTTTTTAGTGTTCAAGCCATATTTTTGCGGCTCTTTTAGTCAGTAAATTATTCTAAATCACTTCGTATGAAATTCGGCATTTAAACATGAATGTCGTGAATAACTTGCAGTTGATCTATTATACGGAACAATGCATTTCTTTAGCCTTAAATTCATGTCACTGAGTCTCTTCTAGTCATTAAATCATTCAAAATTAGTTCAAACGAATTCTATTTTCGTCCTTCAAATATTATTTTCCTACATAACTTGTAATTAATCTATTGAAGACAACAATGCATTATTTTAGCATTAAAAAGCATATCACTCAGTCTTTTCAATCATTAAGTTGTCTGAAGGCACTTCGAACCAATTCTCTTTTTGCATTTAAAACGCGACTTTCGTGCATAACTTGCAATTGATCTATTGATGGCAACTATGCCTTTTTTAGCGTTCAAGTCATATTTTTGCATCTCTTTTAGTCAGTAAATCATTCTAAATCACTTCGTATGAAATTCGGCATTTAAACATGAATTTCGTGCATAACTTGCAGTTGATCTATTATACGGAACAATGCATTTTTTTAGCCTTAAATTCATGTCACTGAGTCTCTTCTAGTCATTAAATCATTCAAAATTAGTTCAAACGAATTCTATTTTCGTCCTTCAAATATTATTTTCTTATATAACTTGTAATTAATCTATTGAAGAAAACAATGCATTATTTTAGCATTAAAAAGCATATCACTCAGCCTTTTCAATCATTAAGTTGTCTGAAGGCACTTCGAACCAATTCTCTTTTTGCATTTAAAACGCGACTTTCCTGCATAACTTGCAATTGATCTATTGATGGCAACTATGCCTTTTTTAGCGTTCAAGTCATATTTTTGCGTCTCTTTTAGTCAGTAAATCATTCTAAATCACTTCGAATGAAATTCGGCCTTTAAACATGACTTTCGTGCGTAACTTGCAGTTGATCTATTGTACGGAACAATGCATTTCTTAAGCCTTAAAGTCATGTCACTGAGTCTCTTCTAGTCATTAAATCTTTCTAAATTAGTTCAAACGAATTCTATTTTCGCCCTTCAAATATTAATTTCTTACATAACTTGCAATTAATCTATTGAAGAGAACAATGCATTATTTTAGCATTAAAAAGCATATCACTCAGTCTTTTCAATCATTAAATTGTTTGAAGGCACTTCGAACCAATTCTCTTTTTGCATTTAAAACGCGACTTTCGTGCATAACTTGCAATTGATCTATTGATGGCAACTATGCCTTTTTCAGCGTTCAAGTCATATTTTTACGGCTCTTATAGTCAGTAAATCATTCTAAATCACTTCGAACGAAATTCGGCCTTTAAACATGACTTTCGTGCGTAACTTGCAGTTGATCTATTGAAGGCAACAATGCATTTGTTTAGCCTTAAAGTCATGTCACTGAGTCTCTTCTAGTCATTAAATCATTCTAAATTAGTTCAAACGAATTCTATTTTCGCCCTTCAAATATTAATTTCTTACATAACTTGCAATTAATCTATTGAAGAGAACAATGCATTATTTTAGCACTAAAAAGCATATCACTCAGTCTTTTCATTCATTAAATTGATTGAAGGCACTTCGAACCAATTCTCTTCATGCATCTAAAACGCGACTTTCGTGCATAACTTGCAATTGATCTATTGATGGCAACTATGCCTTTTTTAGCGTTCAAGTCATATTTTTGCGGCTCTTATAGTCAGTAAATCATTCTAAATCACTTCGAACGAAATTCGGCCTTTACACATGACTTTCGTGCGTAACTTGCAGTTGATCTATTGAAGGCAACAATGCATTTGTTTACCCTTAAAGTCATGTCATTGAGTCTCTTTTAGTCATTAAATCATTCTAAATTAATTCGACCGAATTCAATTTTCGCCCTTCAAACATTATTTTCTTACATAACTTGCAATTAATCTATTGAAGACAACAATGCATTATTTTAGCATTAAAAAGCATATCACTCAGTCTTTTCAATCATTAAATTGTTTGAAGGCACTTCGAACCAATTCTCTTTTTGCATTTAAAACGCGACTTTCGTGCATAACTTGCAATTGATCTATTGATGGCAACTATGCCTTTTTTAGCGTTCAAGCCATATTTTTGCGGCTCTTTTAGTCAGTAAATCATTCTAAATCACTTCGTATGAAATTCGGCATTTAACCATGAATGTCGTGAATAACTTGCAGTTGATCTATTATACGGAACAATGCATTTCTTTAGCCTTAAATTCATGTCACTGAGTCTCTTCTAGTCATTAAATCATTCTAAATTAGTTCAAACGAATTCTATTTTCGTCCTTCAAATATTATTTTCTTACATAACTTGTAATTAATCTATTGAAGACAACAATGCATTATTTTAGCATTAAAAAGCATATCACTCAGTCTTTTCAATCATTAAGTTTTTTGAAGGCACTTCGAACCAATTCTCTTTTTGCATTTAAAACGCGACTTTCGTGCATAACTTGCAATTGATCTATTGATGGCAACTATGCCTTTTTTAGCGTTCAAGTCATATTTTTACGGCTCTTATAGTCAGTAAATCATTCTAAATCACTTCGAACGAAATTCGGCCTTTAAACATGACTTTCGTGCGTAACTTGTAGTTGATCTATTGAAGGCAACAATGCATTTGTTTAGCCTTAAAGTCATGTCACTGAGTCTCTTCTAGTCATTAAATCATTCTAAATTAGTTCAAACGAATTCCATTTTCGACCTTCAAATATTAATTTCTTACATAACTTGCAATTAATCTATTGAAGAGAACAATGCATTATTTTAGCATTAAAAAGCATATCACTCAGTCTTTTCATTCATTAAATTGTTTGAAGGCACTTCGAACCAATTCTCTTTTTGCATTTAAAACGCGACTTTCGTGTATAACTTGCAATTGATCTATTGATGGTAACCATGCCTTTTTTAGCGTTCAAGTCATATTTTTGCGTCTCTTTTAGTCAGTAAATCATTCTAAATCACTTCGTACGAAATTCGGCATTTAAACATGAATTTCGTGCGTAACTTGCAGTTGATCTATTATACGGAACAATGCATTTTTTTAGCCTTAAATTCATGTCACTGAGTCTCTTCTAGTCATTAAATCATTCTAAATTAGTTCAAACGAATTCTATTTTCGTCCTTCAAATATTATTTTCTTACATAACTTGTAATTAATCTATTGAAGACAACAATGCAGTATTTTAGCATTAAAAAGCATATCACTCAGCCTTTTCAATCATTAAGTTGTTTGAAGGCACTTCGAACCAATTCTCTTTTTGCATTTAAAACGCGACTTTCTTGCATAACTTGCAATTGATCTATTGATGGCAACTATGCTTTTTTTAGCGTTCAAGTCATATTTTTACGGCTCTTATAGTCAGTAAATCATTCTAAACCACTTCGAACGAAATTCGGCCTTTAAACATGACTTCGTGCGTAACTTGCAGTTGATCTATCGAAGGCAACAATGCATTCGTTTAGCCTTAAAGTCATGTCACTGAGTCTCTTCTAGTCATTAAATCATTCTAAATTAGTTCAAACGAATTCTATTTTCGCCCTTCAAATATTAATTTCTTACATAACTTGTAATTAATCTATTGAAGAGAACAATGCATTATTTTAGCATTAAAAAGCATATCACTCAGTCTTTTCAATCATTAAATTGTTTGATGGCACTTCGAACCAATTCTCTTTTTGCATTTAAAACGCGACTTTCGTGCATAACTTGCAATTGATCTATTGATGGCAACTATGCCTATTTAAGCGTTCAAGTCATATTTTTGCGGCTCTTATAGTCAGTTAATCATTCTAAATCACTTGGAACGAAATTCGGCCTTTAAACATGACTTTCGTGCGTAACTTGCAGTTGACCTATTGAAGGCAACAATGCATTTGTTTAGCCTTAAAGTCATGTCATTGAGTCTCTTTTAGTCATTAAATCATTCTAAATTAATTCGACCGAATTCTATTTTTGCCCTTCAAACATTATTTTCTTACATAACTTGCAATTAATCTATTAAAGACAACAATGCATTATTTTAGCATTAAAAAGCATATCACTCAGTCTTTTCATTCATTAAATTGTTTGAAGGCACTTCGAACCAATTCTCTTTTTGCATTTAAAACGCGACTTTCGTGCATAACTTGCATTTGATCTATTGATGGCAACTATGCCTTTTTTAGCGTTGAAGTCATATTTTTGCGTCTCTTTTAGTCAGTAAATCATTCTAAATCACTTCGAACGAAATTCGGCCTTTAAACATGACTTTCGTGCGTAACTTGCAGTTGATCTATTGTACGGAACAATGCATTTCTTAAGCCTTAAATTCATGTCACTGAGTCTCTTCTCGTCATTAAATCATTCTAAATTAGTTCAAACGAATTCTATTTTCGTCCTTCAAATATTATTTTTTTACATAACTTGTAATTAATCTATTGAAGACAACAATGCATTATTTTAGCATTAAAAACCATATCACTCAGTCCTTTCAATCATTAAATTGTTTGAAGGCACTTCGAACCAATTCTCTTTTTGCATTTAAAACGCAACTTTCGTGCATAACTTGCAACGGATCTATTGATGGCAACTATGCCTTTTTTAGTGTTCAAGCCATATTTTTGCGGCTCTTTTAGTCAGTAAATTATTCTAAATCACTTCGTATGAAATTCGGCATTTAAACATGAATGTCGTGAATAACTTGCAGTTGATCTATTATATGGAACAATGCATTTCTTTAGCCTTAAATTCATGTCACTGAGTCTCTTCTAGTCATTAAATCATTCAAAATTAGTTCAAACGAATTCTATTTTCGTCCTTCAAATATTATTTTCCTACATAACTTGTAATTAATCTATTGAAGACAACAATGCATTATTTTAGCATTAAAAAGCATATCACTCAGTCTTTTCAATCATTAAGTTGTTTGAAGGCACTTCGAACCAATTCTCTTTTTGCATTTAAAACGCGACTTTCGTGCATAACTTGCAATTGATCTATTGATGGCAACTATGCCTTTTTTAGCGTTCAAGTCATATTTTTATGGCTCTTATAGTCAGTAAATCGTTCTAAATCACTTCGACCGAAATTCGGCCTTTAGACATGACTTTCGTGCGTAACTTGCAGTTGATCTATTGAAGGCAACAATGCATTTGTTTAGCCTTAAAGTCATGTCACTGAGTCTCTTCTAGTCATTAAATCATTCTAAATTAGTTCAAACGAATTCTATTTTCGCCTTTCAAATATTAATTTCTTACATAACTTGCAATTAACCTATTGAAGAGAACAATGCATTATTTTAGCATTAAAAAGCATATCACTCAGTCTTTTCATTCATTAAATTTTTTGAAGGCACTTCGAACCAATTCTCTTTTTGCATTTAAAACGCGACTTTCGTGTATAACTTGCAATTGATCTATTGATGGTAACTATGCCTTTTTTAGCGTTCAAGTCATATTTTTGCATCTCTTTTAGTCAGTAAATCATTCTAAATCACTTCGTATGAAATTCGGCATTTAAACATGAATTTCGTGCATAACTTGCAGTTGATCTATTATACGGAACAATGCATTTTTTTAGCCTTAAATTCATGTCACTGAGTCTCTTCTAGTCATTAAATCATTCAAAATTAGTTCAAACGAATTCTATTTTCGTCCTTCAAATATTATTTTCTTATATAACTTGTAATTAATCTATTGAAGAAAACAATGCATTATTTTAGCATTAAAAAGCATATCACTCAGCCTTTTCAATCATTAAGTTGTCTGAAGGCACTTCGAACCAATTCTCTTTTTGCATTTAAAACGCGACTTTCGTGCATAACTTGCAATTGATCTATTGATGGCAACTATGCCTTTTTTAGCGTTCAAGTCATATTTTTGCGTCTCTTTTAGTCAGTAAATCATTCTAAATCACTTCGAATGAAATTCGGCCTTTAAACATGACTTTCGTGCGTAACTTGCAGTTGATCTATTGTACGGAACAATGCATTTCTTAAGCCTTAAAGTCATGTCACTGAGTCTCTTCTAGTCATTAAATCTTTCTAAATTAGTTCAAACGAATTCTATTTTCGCCCTTCAAATATTAATTTCTTACATAACTTGCAATTAATCAATTGAAGAGAACAATGCATTATTTTAGCATTAAAAAGCATATCACTCAGTCTTTTCAATCATTAAATTGTTTGAAGGCACTTCGAACCAATTCTCTTTTTGCATTTAAAACGCGACTTTCGTGCATAACTTGCAATTGATCTATTGATGGCAACTATGCCTTTTTCAGCGTTCAAGTCATATTTTTACGGCTCTTATAGTCAGTAAATCATTCTAAATCACTTCGAACGAAATTCGGCCTTTAAACATGACTTTCGTGCGTAACTTGCAGTTGATCTATTGAAGGCAACAATGCATTTGTTTAGCCTTAAAGTCATGTCACTGAGTCTCTTCTAGTCATTAAATCATTCTAAATTAGTTCAAACGAATTCTATTTTCGCCCTTCAAATATTAATTTCTTACATAACTTGCAATTAATCTATTGAAGAGAACAATGCATTATTTTAGCACTAAAAAGCATATCACTCAGTCTTTTCATTCATTAAATTGATTGAAGGCACTTCGAACCAATTCTCTTCTTGCATCTAAAACGCGACTTTCGTGCATAACTTGCAATTGATCTATTGATGGCAACTATGCCTTTTTTAGCGTTCAAGTCATATTTTTGCGGCTCTTATAGTCAGTAAATCATTCTAAATCACTTCGAACGAAATTCGGCCTTTACACATGACTTTCGTGCGTAACTTGCAGTTGATCTATTGAAGGCAACAATGCATTTGTTTACCCTTAAAGTCATGTCATTGAGTCTCTTTTAGTCATTAAATCATTCTAAATTAATTCGACCGAATTCAATTTTCGCCCTTCAAACATTATTTTCTTACATAACTTGCAATTAATCTATTGAAGACAACAATGCATTATTTTAGCATTAAAAAGCATATCACTCAGTCTTTTCAATCATTAAATTGTTTGAAGGCACTTCGAACCAATTCTCTTTTTGCATTTAAAACGCGACTTTCGTGCATAACTTGCAATTGATCTATTGATGGCAACTATGCCTTTTTTAGCGTTCAAGCCATATTTTTGCGGCTCTTTTAGTCAGTAAATCATTCTAAATCACTTCGTATGAAATTCGGCATTTAACCATGAATGTCGTGAATAACTTGCAGTTGATCTATTATACGGAACAATGCATTTCTTTAGCCTTAAATTCATGTCACTGAGTCTCTTCTAGTCATTAAATCATTCTAAATTAGTTCAAACGAATTCTATTTTCGTCCTTCAAATATTATATTCTTACATAACTTGTAATTAATCTATTGAAGACAACAATGCATTATTTTAGCATTAAAAAGCATATCACTCAGTCTTTTCAATCATTAAGTTTTTTGAAGGCACTTCGAACCAATTCTCTTTTTGCATTTAAAACTCGACTTTCGTGCATAACTTGCAATTGATCTATTGATGGCAACTATGCCTTTTTTAGCGTTCAAGTCATATTTTTACGGCTCTTATAGTCAGTAAATCATTCTAAATCACTTCGAACGAAATTCGGCCTTTAAACATGACTTTCGTGCGTAACTTGTAGTTGATCTATTGAAGGCAACAATGCATTTGTTTAGCCTTAAAGTCATGTCACTGAGTCTCTTCTAGTCATTAAATCATTCTAAATTAGTTCAAACGAATTCCATTTTCGACCTTCAAATATTAATTTCTTACATAACTTGCAATTAATCTATTGAAGAGAACAATGCATTATTTTAGCATTAAAAAGCATATCACTCAGTCTTTTCATTCATTAAATTGTTTGAAGGCACTTCGAACCAATTCTCTTTTTGCATTTAAAACGCGACTTTCGTGTATAACTTGCAATTGATCTATTGATGGTAACCATGCCTTTTTTAGCGTTCAAGTCATATTTTTGCGTCTCTTTTAGTCAGTAAATCATTCTAAATCACTTCGTACGAAATTCGGCATTTAAACATGAATTTCGTGCGTAACTTGCAGTTGATCTATTATACGGAACAATGCATTTTTTTAGCCTTAAATTCATGTCACTGAGTCTCTTCTAGTCATTAAATCATTCTAAATTAGTTCAAACGAATTCTATTTTCGTCCTTCAAATATTATTTTCTTACATAACTTGTAATTAATCTATTGAAGACAACAATGCAGTATTTTAGCATTAAAAAGCATATCACTCAGCCTTTTCAATCATTAAGTTGTTTGAAGGCACTTCGAACCAATTCTCTTTTTGCATTTAAAACGCGACTTTCTTGCATAACTTGCAATTGATCTATTGATGGCAACTATGCTTTTTTTAGCGTTCAAGTCATATTTTTACGGCTCTTATAGTCAGTAAATCATTCTAAACCACTTCGAACGAAATTCGGCCTTTAAACATGACTTCGTGCGTAACTTGCAGTTGATCTATCGAAGGCAACAATGCATTCGTTTAGCCTTAAAGTCATGTCACTGAGTCTCTTCTAGTCATTAAATCATTCTAAATTAGTTCAAACGAATTCTATTTTCGCCCTTCAAATATTAATTTCTTACATAACTTGTAATTAATCTATTGAAGACAACAATGCATTATTTTAGCATTAAAAAGCATATCACTCAGTCTTTTCAATCATTAAATTGTTTGAAGGCACTTCGAACCAATTCTCTTTTTGCATTTAAAACGCGACTTTCGTGCATAACTTGCAATTGATCTATTGATGGCAATTATGCCTTTTTTAGCGTTCAAGTCATATTTTTGCGTCTCTTTTAGTCAGTAAATCATTCTAAATCACTTCGAATGAAATTCGGCCTTTAAACATGACTTTCGTGCGTAACCTGCAGTTGATCTATTATACGGAACAATGCATTTCTTTAGCCATAAATTCATGTCACTTAGTCTCTTCTAGTCATTAAATCATTCTAAATTAGTTCGAACGAATTCTATTTTCGCCCTTCAAATATTTTTTTCTTACATAACTTGTAATTAATCTATTGAAGACAACAGTGCATTATTTTAGCATTAAAAAGCATATCACTCAGTCTTTTCAATCATTAAATTGTTTGAAGGCACTTCGAACCAATTCTCTTTTTGCATTTAAAACGCGACTTTCGTGCATAACTTGCAATTGATCTATTGATGGCAACTATGCCTTTTTAAGCGTTCAAGTCATATTTTTGCGGCTCTTATAGTCAGTAAATCATTCTAAATCACTTTGTATGAAATTCGGCATTTAAACATGAATTTCGTGCATAACTTGCGGTTGATCTACTATACGGAACAATGCATTTCTTTAGCCTTAAATTCATGTCACTGAGTCTCTTCTAGTCATTAAATCATTCTAAGTTAGTTCGAACGAATTCTATTTTCGTCCTTCAAATATTATTTTCTTACATAACTTGTAATTAATCTATTGAAGACAACAATGCATTATTTTAGCTTTAAAAAGCATATCACTCAGTCTTATCAATCATTAAATTGTTTGAAGGCACTTCGAACCAATTCTCTTTTTGCATTTAAAACCCGAATTTCGTGCATAACTTGCAATTGATCTATTGATGGCAACTATGCCTTTTTTAGCGTTCAAGTCATATTTTTGCGGCTCTTATAGTCAGTAAATCATTCTAAATCACTTCGAACGAAATTTGGCCTTTAAACATGACTTTCGTGTGTAACTTGCAGTTGATCTATTGAAGGCAACAATGCATTTGTTTACCCTTAAAGTCATGTCATTGAGTCTCTTTTAGTCATTAAATCATTCTAAATTAATTGGACCGAATTCAATTTTCGCCCTTCAAACATTATTTTCTTACATAACTTGCAATTAATCTATTGAAGACAACAATGCATTATTTTAGCATTAAAAAGCATATCACTCAGTCTTTTCCTTCATTAAATTGTTAGAAGGCACTCCGAACCAATTCCCTTTTTGCATTTAAAACGCGACTTTCGTGCATAACTTGCAATTGATCTATTGATGGAACCTATGCCTTTTTTAGCGTTGAAGTCATATTTGTGCGTCTCTTTTAGTCAGTAAATAATTCTAAATGATTTCGAACGAAATTCGGCCTTTAAACATGACTTTGGTGCGTAACTTGCAGTTGATCTATTATACGGAACAATGCATTTCTTTAGCCTTAAATACATGTCACTGAGTCTCTTCTAGTCATTAAATGATTCTAAATTAGTTCGAACGAATTCTATTTTCGCCCTTCAAATATTATTTTCTTACATAACTTGTAATTAATCTATTGAAGACAACAATGCATTATTTTAGCATTAAAAAGCATATCACTCAGTCTTTTCAATCATTAAATTGTTTGAAGGCACTTCGAACCAATTCTCTTTTTGCATTTAAAACGCGACTTTCGTGCATAAGTTGCAATTGATATATTGATGGCAACTATGCCTTTTTTAGCGTTCAAGCCAGATTTTTGCGTCTCTTTTAGTCAGTAAATCATTCTAAATCACTTTGTATGAAATTCGGCATTTAAACATGAATTTCGTGCATAACTTGCGGTTGATCTACTATATGGAACAATGCATTTCTTTTGCCTTAAATTCATGTCACTGAGTCTCTTCTAGTCATTAAATCATTCTAAGTTAGTTCGAACGAATTCTATTTTCGTCCTTCAAATATTATTTTCTTACATAACTTGTAATTAATCTATTGAAGACAACAATGCATTATTTTAGCATTAAAAAGCATATCACTCAGTCTTATCAATCATTAAATTGTTTGAAGGCACTTCGAACCAATTCCCTTTTTGCATTTAAAACCCGAATTTCGTGCATAACTTGCAATTGATCTATTGATGGCAACTATGCCTTTTTTAGCGTTCAAGTCATATTTTTGCGGCTCTTATAGTCAGTAAATCATTCTAAATCACTTCGAACGAAATTCGGCCTTTAAACATGACTTTCGTGCGTAACTTGCAGTTGATCTATTGAAGGCAACAATGCATTTGTTTACCCTTAAAGTCATGTCATTGAGTCTCTTTTAGTCATTAAATCATTCTAAATTAATTGGACCGAATTCAATTTTCGCCCTTCAAACATTATTTTCTTACATAACTTGCAATTAATCTATTGAAGACAACAATGCATTATTTTAGCATTAAAAAGCATATCACTCAGTCTTTTCATTCATTAAATTGTTTGAAGGCACTTCGAACCAATTCTCTTTTTGCATTTAAAACGCGACTTTCGTGCATAACTTGCAATTGATCTATTGATGGCAACTATGCCTTTTTTAGCGTTCAAGTCATATTTTTGTGTCTCTTTTAGTCAGTAAATCATTCTAAATCACTTCGAATGAAATTCGGCCTTTAAACATGACTTTCGTGCGTAACCTGCAGTTGATCTATTATACGGAACAATGCATTTCTTTAGCCATAAATTCATGTCACTGAGTCTCTTCTAGTCATTAAATCATTCTAAATTAGTTCGAACGAATTCTATTTTCGCCCTTCAAATATTTTTTTCTTACATAACTTGTAATTGATCTATTGAAGACAACAGTGCATTATTTTAGCATTAAAAAGCATATCACTCAGTCTTTTCAATCATTAAATTGTTTGAAGGCACTTCGAACCAATTCTCTTTTTGCATTTAAAACGCGACTTTCGTGCATAACTTGCAATTGATCTATTGATGGAACCTATGCCTTTTTTAGCGTTGAAGTCATATTTTTGCGTCTCTTTTAGTCAGTAAATAATTCTAAATGATTTCGAACGAAATTCGGCCTTTAAACATGACTTTGGTGCGTAACTTGCAGTTGATCTATTATACGGAACAATGCATTTCTTTAGCCTTAAATACATGTCACTGAGTCTCTTCTAGTCATTAAATGATTCTAAATTAGTTCGAACGAATTCTATTTTCGCCCTTCAAATATTATTTTCTTACATAACTTGTAATTAATCTATTGAAGACAACAATGCATTATTTTAGCATTAAAAAGCATATCACTCAGTCTTTTCAATCATTAAATTGTTTGAAGGCACTTCGAACCAATTCTCTTTTTGCATTTAAAACGCGACTTTCGTGCATAACTTGCAATTGATCTATTGATGGCAACTATGCATTTTTTAGCGTTAAAGCCATATTTTTGCGTCTCTTTTAGTCAGTAAATCATTCTAAATCACTTCGTATGAAATTCGGCATTTAAACATGAATTTCGTGCATAACTTGCAGTTGATCTATTATACGGAACAATGCATTTCTTTAGCCTTAAATTCATGTCACAGAGTCTCTTCTAGTCATTAAATCATTCTAAATTAGTTCGAACGAATTCTATTTTCGCCCTTCAAGTATTATTTTCTTACATAACTTGTAATTAATCTATTGAAGACAACACTGCATTATTTTAGCATTAAAAAGCGTATCACTCAGTCTTCTCAATCATTAAATTGTTTGAAGGCACTTTGAACCAATTCTCTTTTTGCATTTAAAACGCGACTTTTGTGCATAACTTGCAATTGATATAATGATGGCAACTATGCATTTTTTAGCATTCAAGTCATATTTTTGCATCTCTTTTAGTCAGTAAATCATTCTAAATCACTTCGAACGAAATTCGGCCTTTAAACATGACTTTTGTGCATAACTGGCAGTTGATCTATTATAGGCAACAATGCATTTGTTTAGCCTTAAAGTCATGTCACTGAGTCTCTTCTAGTCATTAAATCATTCTAAATTAGTTTGAACGAATTCTATATTCGCCCTTCAAATATTACTTTCTTACATAACTTGTAATTAATCTATTGAAGACAACAATGCATTATTTTAGCATTAAAAGGCATATCACTCAGTCTTTTCAATCATTAAATTGTTTGAAGGCACTTCGAACCAATTCTCTTTTTGCATTTAAAACGCGACTTTGTGCATAACTTGCAATTGATCTATTGATGGAAACTATGCCTTTTTTAGCGTTCAAGTCATATTTTTGCGTCTCTTTTAGTCAGTAAATCATTCTAAATCACTTCGAACGAAATTCGGCCTTTAAACATGACTTTCGTGCATAACTTGCAGTTGATCTATTATAGGCAACAATGCATTTGTTTAGCCTTAAAGTCATGTCATTGAGTCTCTTCTAGTCATTAAATCATTCTAAATTAGCTCGAATGAATTCTATTTTCACCCTTCGAATATTATTTTCTTACATAACTTGTAATTAATCTATTGAAGACAACAATGCATTATTTTAGCATTAAAAAGCATATCACTCAGTCTTTTCAATCATTAAATTGATTGAAGGCACTTCGAACCAATTCTCTTTTTGCATTTAAAACGCGACTTTCGTGCATAAGTTGCAATTGATCTATTGATGGCAACTATGCATTTTTTAGCGTTCAAGCCATATTTTTGCGTCTCTTTTAGTCAGTAAATCATTCTAAATCACTTCGTATGAAATTCGGCATTTAAACATGAATATCGTGCATAACTTGCAGTTGATCTATTATACGGAACAATGCATTTCTTTAGCCTTAAATTCATGTCACTGAGTCTCTTCTAGTCATTAAATCATTCTAAATTAGTTCGAACGAATTCTATTTTCGCCCTTCAAATATTATTTTCTTACATAACTTGTAATTAATCTATTGAAGACAACACTGCATTATTTTAGCATTAAAAAACATGTCACTCAGTCTTTTCAATCATTAAACTGTTTGAAGGCACTTCGAACCAATTCTCTTTTTGCATTTAAAACGCGACTTTCGTGCATAACTTGCAATTGATATATTGATGGCAACTATGCATTTTTTAGCATTCAAGTCATATTTTTGCATCTCTTTTAGTCAGTAAATCATTCTAAATCACTTCGAACGAAATTCGGCCTTTAAACATGACTTTTGTGCATAACTTGCAGTTGATCTATTATAGGCAACAATGCATTTGTTTAGCCTTAAAGTCATGTCACTGAGTCTCTTCTAGTCATTAAATCCTTCTAAATTAGTTTGAACGAATTCTATATTCGCCCTTCAAACATTATTTTCTTACATAACTTGTAATTAATCTATTGAAGACAACAATGCATTATTTTAGCATTAAAAAGCATATCACTCAGTCTTTTCAATCATTAAATTGTTTGAAGGCACTTCGAACCAATTCTCTTTTTGCATTTAAAACGCAACTTTCGTGCATAACTTGCAATTGATCTATTGATGGCAACTATGCCTTTTTTAGCGTCCAAGTCATATTTTTGTGTCTCTTTTAGTCAGTAAATCATTCTAAATCACTTCGAACGAAATTCGGCCTTTAAACATGACTTTCGTGCATAACTTGCAGTTGATCTTTTATAGGCAACAATGCATTTGTTTAGCCTTAAAGTCATGTCACTGAGTCTCTTCTAGTCATTAAATCATTCTAAATTAGTTCGAACGAATTCTATTTTCGCCCTTCAAATATTATTTTCTTACATAACTTCTAATTAATCTATTGAAGACAACAATGCATTATTTTAGCATTAAAAAGCATATCACTCAGTCTTTTCAATCATTAAATTGTTTGAAGGCACTTCGAACCTATTCTCTTTTTGCATTTAAAACGCGACTTTTGTGCATAACTTGCAATTGATCTATTGATGGAAACTATGCCTTTTTTAGCGTTCAAGTCATATTTTTTCCTCTCTTTTAGTCAGTAAATCATTCTAAATCACTTCGAACGAAATTCAGCCTTTAAGCATGACTTTCGTGCGTAACTTGCAGTTGATCTATTGAAGGTAACAATGCATTTGTTTAGCCTTAAAGTCATGTCATTGAGTCTCTTTTAGTCTTTAAATCATTCTAAATTAATTCGAACGAATTCTATTTTTTCCCTTCAAACATTATTTTCTTACATAACTTGTAATTAATCTATTGAACACAACAATGCATTATTTTAGCATTAAAAGGCATATCACTCAGTCTTTTCAATCATTAAATTGTTTGAAGGCACTTCGAACCAATTCTCTTTTTGCATTTAAAACGCGACTTTCGTGCATAACTTGCAATTGATCTATTGATGGCAACTATGCCTTTTTTAGCGTTCAAGTCATATTTTTGCGTCTCTTTTAGTCAGTAAATCATTCTAAATCACTTCGAACGAAATTCGGCCTTTAAACATGACTTTCGTGCCTAACTTGCAGTTGATCTATTATAGGCAACAATGCATTTGTTTAGCCTTAAAGTCATGTCACTGAGTCTCTTCTAGTAATTAAATCCTTCTAAATTAGTTCGAACGAATTCTAATTTCGCCCTTCAAATATTATTTTCTTACATAACTTGTAATTAATCTATTGAAGACAACAATGCATTATTTTAGCATTAAAAAGCATATCACTCAGTCTTTTCAATCATTAAATTGTTTGAAGGCACTTCGAACCAATTCTCTTTTTGCATTTAAAACGCGACTTTCGTGCATAACTTGCAATTGATATATTGATGGCAACTATGCATTTTTTAGCATTCAAGTCATATTTTTGCATCTCTTTTAGTCAGTAAATCATTCTAAATCACTTCGAACGAAATTCGGCCTTTAAACATGACTTTTGTGCATAACTTGCAGTTGATCTATTATAGGCAACAATGCATTTGTTTAGCCTTAAAGTCATGTCACTGAGTCTCTTCTAGTCATTAAATCATTCTAAATTAGTTTGAACGAATTCTATTTTTGCCCCTCAAATATTATTTTCTTACATAACTTGTAATTAATCTATTGAAGACAACAATGCATTATTTTAGCATTAAAAAGCATATCACTCAGTCTTTTCAATCATTAAATTGTTTGAAGGCACTTCGAACCAATTCTCTTTTTGCATTTAAAACGCGACTTTCGTTCATAACTTGCAATTGATCTGTTGATGGCAATTATGCCTTTTTTAGCGTTCAAGTCATATTTTTGCGTCTCCTTTAGTCAGTAAATCATTCTAAATCACTTCGAACGAAATTCGGCCTTTAAACATGACTTTCCTGCCTAACTTGCAGTTGATCTATTATAGGCAACAATGCATTTGTTTAGCCTTAAAGTCATGTCACTGAGTCTCTTCTGGTCATTCAATCATTCTAAATTAGTTCGAACGAATTCTATTTTCGCCCTTCAAATATTATTTTCTTACATAACTTGTAATTCATCTATTGAAGACAACAATGCATTATTTTAGCATTAAAAGGCATATCACTCAGTCTTTTCAATCATTAAATTGTTTGAAGGCACTTCGAACCAATTCTCTTTTTGCATTTAAAACGCGACTTTCGTGCATAACTTGCAATTGATCTATTGATGGCAACTATGCCTTTTTTAGCGTTCAAGTCATATTTTTGCCTCTCTTTTAGTCAGTAAATCATTCTAAATCACTTCGAACGAAATTCGGCCTTTAAACATGACTTTTGTGCGTAACGTGCAGTTGATCTATTATACGGAACAATGCATTTCTTTAGCCTTAAATTCATGTCACTGAGTCTCTTCTAGTCATTAAATCATTCTAAATTAGTTCGAACGAATTCTATTTTCGCCCTTCAAATATTATTTTCATACATAACTTGTAATTAATCTATTGAAGACAACACTGCATTATTTTAGCATTAAAAGGCATATCACTCAGTCTTTTCAATCATTAAATTGTTTGAAGGCACTTCGAACCAATTCTCTTTTTGCATTTAAAACGCGACTTTCGTGCATAACTTGCAATTGATCTATTGACGGCAACTATGCCTTTTTTAGCGTTCAAGTCATATTTTTGCGTCTCTTTTAGTCAGTAAATCATTCTAAATCACTTCGAACGAAATTCGGCCTTTAAACATGACTTTCGTGCCTAACTTGCAGTTGATCTATTATAGGCAACAATGCATTTGTTTAGCCTTAAAGTATTGTCACTGAGTCTCTTCTAGTAATTAAATCATTCTAAATTAGTTCGAACGAATTCTAATTTCGCCCTTCAAATATTATTTTCTTACATAACTTGTAATTAATCTATTGAAGACAACACTGCATTATTTTAGCATTAAAAGGCATATCACTCAGTCTTTTCAATCATTAAATTGTTTGAAGGCACTTCGAACCAATTCTCTTTTTGCATTTAAAACGCGACTTTCGTGCATAACTTGCAATTGATCTATTGATGGCAACTATGCCTTTTTTAGCGTTCAAGTCATATTTTTGCGTCTCTTTTAGTCAGTAAATCATTCTAAATCACTTCGAACGAAATTCGGCCTTTAAACATGACTTTCGTGCCTAACTTGCAGTTGATCTATTATAGGCAACAATGCATTTGTTTAGCCTTAAAGTCATGTCACTGAGTCTCTTCTAGTCATTAAATCATTCTAAATTAGTTCGAACGAATTCTATTTTCGCCCTTCAAATATTATTTTCTTACATAACTTGTAATTCATCTATTGAAGACAACAATGCATTATTTTAGCATTAAAAGGCATATCACTCAGTCTTTTCCATCATTAAATTGTTTGAAGGCACTTCGAACCAATTCTCTTTTTGCATTTAAAACGCGACTTTCGTGCATAACTTGCAATTGATCTATTGATGGCAACTATGCCTTTTTTAGCGTTCAAGTCATATTTTTGCGTCTCTTTAACTCAGTAAATCATTCTAAATCACTTCGAACGAAATTCGGCCTTTAAACATGACTTTCGTGCGTAACGTGCAGTTGATCTATTATACGGAACAATGCATTTCTTTAGCCTTAAATTCATGACACTGAGTCTCTTCTAGTCATTAAATCATTCTAAATTAGTTCGAACGAATTCTATTTTCGCCCTTCAAATATTATTTTCTTACATAACTTGTAATTAATCTATTGAAGACAACACTGCATTATTTTAGCATTAAAAAGCATATCACTCAGTCTTTTCAATCATTAAATTGTTTGAAGGCACTTCGAACCAATTCTCTTTTTGCATTTAAAACGCGACTTTCGTGCATAACTTGCAATTGATCTATTGATGGCAACTATGCCTTTTTTAGCGTTCAAGTCATATTTTTGGCTCTCTTTTAGTCAGTAAGTCATTCTAAATCACTTCGAAAGAAATTCGGCCTTTAAACATGACTTTCGTGCGTAACTTGCAATTGATCTATTGAAGGTAACATTGCATTTGTTTAGCCTTAAAGTCATGTCATTGAGTCTCTTTTAGTCTTTAAATCATTCTAAATTAATTCGAACGAATTCTACTTTTGCCCTTCAAACATTATTTTCTTACATAACTTGTAATTAATCTATTGAAGACAACAATGCATTATTTTAGCATTAAAAAGCATATCACTCAGTCTTTTCAATCATTAAATTGTTTGAAGGCACTTCGAACCAATTCTCTTTTTGCATTTAAAACGCGACTTTCGTGCATAACTTGCAATTGGTCTATTGATGGCAACTATGCCTTTTTTAGCGTTCAAGTCATATTTTTGCCTCTCTTTTAGTCAGTAAATCATTGTAAATCACTTCGAACGAAATTCGGCCTTTAAACATGACTTTCGTGCGTAACTTGCAGTTGATCTATTGAAGGTAACAATGCATTTGTTTAGCTTTAAAGTCATGTCATTGAGTCTCTTTTAGTCTTTAAATCATTCTAAATTAATTCGAACGAATTCTATTCTTTCCCTTCAAACATTATTTTCTTACATAACTTGAAATTAATCTATTGAAGACAACAATGCATTATTTTAGCATTAAAAAGCATATCACTCAGTCTTTTCAATCATTAAATTGTTTTAAGGCATTTCGAACCAATTCTCTTTTCGCATTTAAAACGCGACTTTCGTGCATAACTTGCAATTGATCTATTGATGGCAACGATGCCTTTTTTAGCGTTCAAGTCATATTTTTGCGTCTCTTTTAGTCAGTAAATCATTCTAAATCACTTCGAACGAAATTCGGCCTTTAAACATGACTTTTCGTGCGTAACTTGCTGTTGATCTATTGAAGGTAACATTGCATTTGTTTAGCCTTAAAGTCATGTCATTGAGTCTCTTTTAGTCTTTAAATCATTCTAAATTAATTCGAACGAATTCTATTTTTGCCCTTCAAACATTATTTTCTTACATAACTTGTAATTAATCTATTGAAGACAACAATGCATTATTTTAGCATTAAAAAGCATATCACTCAGTCTTTTCAATCATTAAATTGTTTGAAGGCACTTCGAACCAATTCTCTTTTTGCATTTAAAACGCGACTTTCGTGCATAACTTGCAATTGATCTATTGATGGCAACTATGCCTTTTTTAGCGTTCAAGTCATATTTTTGCGTCTCTTTTAGTCAGTAAGTCATTCTAAATCACTTCGAAAGAAATTCGGCCTTTAAACATGACTTTCGTGCGTAACTTGCAATTGATCTATTGAAGGTAACATTGCATTTGTTTAGCCTTAAAGTCATGTCATTGAGTCTCTTTTAGTCTTTAAATCATTCTAAATTAATTCGAACGAATTCTACTTTTGCCCTTCAAACATTATTTTCTTACATAACTTGTAATTAATCTATTGAAGACAACAATGCATTATTTTAGCATTAAAAAGCATATCACTCAGTCTTTTCAATCATTAAATTGTTTGAAGGCACTTCGAACCAATTCTCTTTTTGCATTTAAAACGCGACTTTCGTGCATAACTTGCAATTGGTCTATTGATGGCAACTATGCCTTTTTTAGCGTTCAAGTCATATTTTTGCCTCTCTTTTAGTCAGTAAATCATTGTAAATCACTTCGAACGAAATTCGGCCTTTAAACATGACTTTCGTGCGTAACTTGCAGTTGATCTATTGAAGGTAACAATGCATTTGTTTAGCTTTAAAGTCATGTCATTGAGTCTCTTTTAGTCTTTAAATCATTCTAAATTAATTCGAACGAATTCTATTCTTTCCCTTCAAACATTATTTTCTTACATAACTTGAAATTAATCTATTGAAGACAACAATGCATTATTTTAGCATTAAAAAGCATATCACTCAGTCTTTTCAATCATTAAATTGTTTTAAGGCATTTCGAACCAATTCTCTTTTCGCATTTAAAACGCGACTTTCGTGCATAACTTGCAATTGATCTATTGATGGCAACGATGCCTTTTTTAGCGTTCAAGTCATATTTTTGCGTCTCTTTTAGTCAGTAAATCATTCTAAATCACTTCGAACGAAATTCGGCCTTTAAACATGACTTTTCGTGCGTAACTTGCTGTTGATCTATTGAAGGTAACATTGCATTTGTTTAGCCTTAAAGTCATGTCATTGAGTCTCTTTTAGTCTTTAAATCATTCTAAATTAATTCGAACGAATTCTATTTTTGCCCTTCAAACATTATTTTCTTACATAACTTGTAATTAATCTATTGAAGACAACAATGCATTATTTTAGCATTAAAAAGCATATCACTCAGTCTTTTCAATCATTAAATTGTTTGAAGGCACTTCGAACCAATTCTCTTTTTGCATTTAAAACGCGACTTTCGTGCATAACTTGCAATTGATCTATTGATGGCAACTATGCCTTTTTTAGCGTTCAAGTCATATTTTTGCGTCTCTTTTAGTCAGTAAATCATTCTAAATCACTTCGAACGAAATTCGGCCTTTAAACATGACTTTTCGTGCGTAACTTGCTGTTGATCTATTGAAGGTAACATTGCATTTGTTTAGCCTTAAAGTCATGTCATTGAGTCTCTTTTAGTCTTTAAATCATTCTAAATTAATTCGAACGAATTCTACTTTTGCCCTTCAAACATTATTTTCTTACATAACTTGTAATTAATCTATTGAAGACAACAATGCATTATTTTAGCATTAAAAAGCATATGACTCAGTCTTTTCAATCATTAAATTGTTTGAAGGCACTTCGAACCAATTCTCTTTTTGCATTTAAAACGCGACTTTCGTGCATAACTTGCAATTGATCTATTGATGGCAACTATGCCTTTTTTAGCGTTCAAGTCATATTTTTGCCTCTCTTTTAGTCAGTAAATCATTCTAAATCACTTCGAAAGAAATTCGGCCTTTAAACATGACTTTCGTGCCTAACTTGCAGTTGATCTATTGAAGGTAACAATGCATTTGTTTAGCCTTAAAGTCATGTCATTGAGTCTCTTTTAGTCTTTAAATCATTCTAAATTAATTCGAACGAATTCTATTTTTTCCCTTCAAACATTATTTTCTTACATAACTTGTAATTAATCTATTGAAGACAACAATGCATTATTTTAGCATTAAAAGGCATATCACTCAGTCTTTTCAATCACTAAATTGTTTGAAGGCACTTCGAACCAATTCTCTTTTTGCATTTAAAACGCGACTTTCGTGCATCACTTGCAATTGATCTATTGATGGCAACTATGCCTTTTTTAGCGTTCAAGTCATATTTTTGCCTCTCTTTTAGTCAGTAAATCATTCTAAATCACTTCGAAAGAAATTCGGCCTTTAAACATGACTTTCGTGCGTAACTTGCAGTTGATCTATTGAAGGTAACAATGCATTTGTTTAGCCTTAAAGTCATGTCATTGAGTCTCTTTTAGTCTTTAAATCATTCTAAATTAATTCGAACGAATTCTATTTTTGCCCTTCAAACATTATTTTCTTACATAACTTGTAATTAATCTATTGAAGACAACAATGCATTATTTTAGCATTAAAAGGCATATCGCTCAGTCTTTTCAATCATTAAATTGTTTGAAGGCACTTCGAACCAATTCTCTTTTTGCATTTAAAACGCGACTTTTGTGCATAACTTGCAATTGATCTATTAATGGCAACTATGCCTTTTTTAGCGTTCAAGTCATATTTTTGCGTCTCTTTTAGTCAGTAAATCATTCTAAATCACTTCGAACGAAATTCGGCCTTTAAACATGACTTTTCGTGCGTAACTTGCTGTTGATCTATTGAAGTTAACATTGCATTTGTTTAGCCTTAAAGTCATGTCATTGAGTCTCTTCTAGTCTTTAAATCATTCTAAATTAATTCGAACGAATTCTATATTTTCCCTTCAAACATTATTTTCTTACATAACTTGAAATTAATCTATTGAAGACAACAATGCATTATTTTAGCATTAAAAGGCATATCACTCAGTCTTTTCAATCATTAAATTGTTTGAAGGCACTTCGAACCAATTCTCTTTTTGCATTTAAAACGCGACTTTCGTGCATAACTTGCAATTGATCTATTGATAGCAACTATGCCTTTTTTAGCGTTCAAGTCATATTTTTGCGTCTCTTTTAGTCAGTAAATCATTCTAAATCACTTCGAACGAAATTCGGCCTTTAAACATGACTTTCCTGCCTAACTTGCAGTTGATCTATTATAGGCAACAATGCATTTGTTTAGCCTTAAAGTCATGTCACTGAGTCTCTTCTGGTCATTAAATCATTCTAAATTAGTTCGAACGAATTCTAATTTCGCCCTTCAAATATTATTTTCTTACATAACTTGTAATTAATCTATTGAAGACAACACTGCATTATTTTAGCATTAAAAGGCATATCACTCAGTCTTTTCAATCATTAAATTGTTTGAAGGCACTTCGAACCAATTCTCTTTTTGCATTTAAAACGCGACTTTCGTGCATAACTTGCAATTGATCTATTGATGGCAACTATGCCTTTTTTAGCGTTCAAGTCATATTTTTGCGTCTCTTTTAGTCAGTAAATCATTCTAAATCACTTCGAACGAAATTCGGCCTTTAAACATGACTTTCGTGCCTAACTTGCAGTTGATCTATTATAGGCAACAATGCATTTGTTTAGCCTTAAAGTCATGTCACTGAGTCTCTTCTAGTCATTAAATCATTCTAAATTAGTTCGAACGAATTCTATTTTCGCCCTTCAAATATTATTTTCTTACATAACTTGTAATTCGTCTATTGAAGACAACAATGCATTATTTTAGCATTAAAAGGCATATCACTCAGTCTTTTCAATCATTAAATTGTTTGAAGGCACTTCGAACCAATTCTCTTTTTGCATTTAAAACGCGACTTTCGTGCATAACTTGCAATTGATCTATTGATGGCAACTATGCCTTTTTTAGCGTTCAAGTCATATTTTTGCGTCTCTTTTAGTCAGTAAATCATTCTAAATCACTTCGAACGAAATTCGGCCTTTAAACATGACTTTTCGTGCGTAACTTGCTGTTGATCTATTGAAGGTAACATTGCAATTGTTTAGCCTTAAAGTCATGTCATTGAGTCTCTTTTAGTCTTTAAATCATTCTAAATTAATTCGAACGAATTCTACTTTTGCCCTTCAAACATTATTTTCTTACATAACTTGTAATTAATCTATTGAAGACAACAATGCATTATTTTAGCATTAAAAAGCATATGACTCAGTCTTTTCAATCATTAAATTGTTTGAAGGCACTTCGAACCAATTCTCTTTTTGCATTTAAAACGCGACTTTCGTGCATAACTTGCAATTGATCTATTGATGGCAACTATGCCTTTTTTAGCGTTCAAGTCATATTTTTGCCTCTCTTTTAGTCAGTAAATCATTCTAAATCACTTCGAAAGAAATTCGGCCTTTAAACATGACTTTCGTGCCTAACTTGCAGTTGATCTATTGAAGGTAACAATGCATTTGTTTAGCCTTAAAGTCATGTCATTGAGTCTCTTTTAGTCTTTAAATCATTCTAAATTAATTCGAACGAATTCTATTTTTTCCCTTCAAACATTATTTTCTTACATAACTTGTAATTAATCTATTGAAGACAACAATGCATTATTTTAGCATTAAAAGGCATATCACTCAGTCTTTTCAATCACTAAATTGTTTGAAGGCACTTCGAACCAATTCTCTTTTTGCATTTAAAACGCGACTTTCGTGCATCACTTGCAATTGATCTATTGATGGCAACTATGCCTTTTTTAGCGTTCAAGTCATATTTTTGCCTCTCTTTTAGTCAGTAAATCATTCTAAATCACTTCGAAAGAAATTCGGCCTTTAAACATGACTTTCGTGCGTAACTTGCAGTTGATCTATTGAAGGTAACAATGCATTTGTTTAGCCTTAAAGTCATGTCATTGAGTCTCTTTTAGTCTTTAAATCATTCTAAATTAATTCGAACGAATTCTATTTTTGCCCTTCAAACATTATTTTCTTACATAACTTGTAATTAATCTATTGAAGACAACAATGCATTATTTTAGCATTAAAAGGCATATCGCTCAGTCTTTTCAATCATTAAATTGTTTGAAGGCACTTCGAACCAATTCTCTTTTTGCATTTAAAACGCGACTTTTGTGCATAACTTGCAATTGATCTATTAATGGCAACTATGCCTTTTTTAGCGTTCAAGTCATATTTTTGCGTCTCTTTTAGTCAGTAAATCATTCTAAATCACTTCGAACGAAATTCGGCCTTTAAACATGACTTTTCGTGCGTAACTTGCTGTTGATCTATTGAAGTTAACATTGCATTTGTTTAGCCTTAAAGTCATGTCATTGAGTCTCTTCTAGTCTTTAAATCATTCTAAATTAATTCGAACGAATTCTATATTTTCCCTTCAAACATTATTTTCTTACATAACTTGAAATTAATCTATTGAAGACAACAATGCATTATTTTAGCATTAAAAGGCATATCACTCAGTCTTTTCAATCATTAAATTGTTTGAAGGCACTTCGAACCAATTCTCTTTTTGCATTTAAAACGCGACTTTCGTGCATAACTTGCAATTGATCTATTGATGGCAACTATGCCTTTTTTAGCGTTCAAGTCATATTTTTGCGTCTCTTTTAGTCAGTAAATCATTCTAAATCACTTCGAACGAAATTCGGCCTTTAAACATGACTTTCCTGCCTAACTTGCAGTTGATCTATTATAGGCAACAATGCATTTGTTTAGCCTTAAAGTCATGTCACTGAGTCTCTTCTGGTCATTAAATCATTCTAAATTAGTTCGAACGAATTCTAATTTCGCCCTTCAAATATTATTTTCTTACATAACTTGTAATTAATCTATTGAAGACAACACTGCATTATTTTAGCATTAAAAGGCATATCACTCAGTCTTTTCAATCATTAAATTGTTTGAAGGCACTTCGAACCAATTCTCTTTTTGCATTTAAAACGCGACTTTCGTGCATAACTTGCAATTGATCTATTGATGGCAACTATGCCTTTTTTAGCGTTCAAGTCATATTTTTGCGTCTCTTTTAGTCAGTAAATCATTCTAAATCACTTCGAACGAAATTCGGCCTTTAAACATGACTTTCGTGCCTAACTTGCAGTTGATCTATTATAGGCAACAATGCATTTGTTTAGCCTTAAAGTCATGTCACTGAGTCTCTTCTAGTCATTAAATCATTCTAAATTAGTTCGAACGAATTCTATTTTCGCCCTTCAAATATTATTTTCTTACATAACTTGTAATTCATCTATTGAAGACAACAATGCATTATTTTAGCATTAAAAGGCATATCACTCAGTCTTTTCAATCATTAAATTGTTTGAAGGCACTTCGAACCAATTCTCTTTTTGCATTTAAAACGCGACTTTCGTGCATAACTTGCAATTAATCTATTGATGGCAACTATGCCTTTTTTAGCGTTCAAGTCATATTTTTGCCTCTCTTTTAGTCAGTAAATCATTCTAAATCACTTCGAACGAAATTCGGCCTTTAAACATGACTTTCGTGCGTAACGTGCAGTTGATCTATTATACGGAACATTGCATTTCTTTAGCCTTAAATTCATGTCACTGAGTCTCTTCTAGTCATTAAATCATTCTAAATTAGTTCGAACGAATTCTATTTTCGCCCTTCAAATATTATTTTCTTACATAACTTGTAATTCATCTATTGAAGACAACAATGCATTATTTTAGCATTAAAAGGCATATCACTCAGTCTTTTCAATCATTAAATTGTTTGAAGGCACTTCGAACCAATTCTCTTTTTGCATTTAAAACGCGAGTTTCGTGCATAACTTGCAATTGATCTATTGATGGCAACTATGCCTTTTTTAGCGTTCAAGTCATATTTTTGCGTCTCTTTTAGTCAGTAAATCATTCTAAATCACTTCGAACGAAATTCGGCCTTTAAACATGACTTTCGTGCCTAACTTGCAGTTGATCTATTATACGGAACAATGCATTTGTTTAGCCTTAAAGTCATGTCACCGAGTCTCTTCTAGTCATTAAATCATTCTAAATTAGTTCGAACGAATTCTATTTTCGCCCTTCAAATATAATTTTCTTACATAACTTGTAATTCATCTATTGAAGACAACAATGCATTATTTTAGCATTAAAAGGCATATCACTCAGTCTTTTCAATCATTAAATTGTTTGAAGGCACTTCGAACCAATTCTCTTTTTGCATTTAAAACGCGACTTTCGTGCATAACTTGCAATTGATCTATTGATGGCAACGATGCCTTTTTTAGCGTTCAAGTCATATTTTTGCGTCTCTTTTAGTCAGTAAATCATTCTAAATCACTTCGAACGAAATTCGGCCTTTAAACATGACTTTTCGTGCGTAACTTGCTGTTGATCTATTGAAGGTAACATTGCATTTGTTTAGCCTTAAAGTCATGTCATTGAGTCTCTTTTAGTCTTTAAATCATTCTAAATTAATTCGAACGAATTCTATTTTTGCCCTTCAAACATTATTTTCTTACATAACTTGTAATTAATCTATTGAAGACAACAATGCATTATTTTAGCATTAAAAAGCATATCACTCAGTCTTTTCAATCATTAAATTGTTTTAAGGCACTTCGAACCAATTCTCTTTTTGCATTTAAAACGCGACTTTCGTGCATAACTTGCAATTGATCTATTGAAGGCAACGATGCCTTTTTTAGCGTTCAAGTCATATTTTTGCGTCTCTTTTAGTCAGTAAATCATTCTAAATCACTTCGAACGAAATTCGGCCTTTAAACATGACTTTTCGTGCGTAACTTGCGGTTGATCTATTGAAGGTAACATTGCATTTGTTTAGCCTTAAAGTCATGTCATTGAGTCTCTTTTAGTCTTTAAATCATTCTAAATTAATTCGAACGAATTCTATTTTTGCCCTTCAAACATTATTTTCTTACATAACTTGTAATTAATCTATTGAAGACAACAATGCATTATTTTAGCATTAAAAAGCATATCACTCATCATTAAATTGTTTTAAGGCACTTCGAACCAATTCTCTTTTCGCATTTAAAACGCGACTTTCGTGCATAACTTGCAATTGATCTATTGATGGCAACGATGCCTTTTTTAGCGTTCAAGTCATATTTTTGCGTCTCTTTTAGTCAGTAAATCATTCTAAATCACTTCGAACGAAATTCGGCCTTTAAACATGAGTTTTCGTGCGTAACTTGCTGTTGATCTATTGAAGGTAACATTGCATTTGTTTAGCCTTAAAGTCATGTCATTGAGTCTCTTTTAGTCTTTAAATCATTCTAAATTAATTCGAACGAATTCTATTTTTGCCCTTCAAACATTATTTTCTTACATAACTTGTAATTAATCTATTGAAGACAACAATGCATTATTTTAGCATTAAAAAGCATATCACTCAGTCTTTTCAATCATTAAATTGTCTGAAGGCACTTCGAACCAATTCTCTTTTTGCATTTAAAACGCGACTTTCGTGCATAACTTGCAATTGATCTATTGATGGCAACTATGCCTTTTTTAGCGTTCAAGTCATATTTTTGCGTCTCTTTTAGTCAGTAAATCATTCTAAATCACTTCAAACGAAATTCGGCCTTTAAACATGACTTTTCGTGCGTAACTTGCTGTTGATCTATTGAAGGTAACATTGCATTTGTTTAGCCTTAAAGTCATGTCATTGAGTCTCTTTTAGTCTTTAAATCATTCTAAATTAATTCGAACGAATTCTACTTTTGCCCTTCAAACTTTATTTTCTTACATAACTTGTAATTAATCTATTGAAGACAACAATGCATTATTTTAGCATTAAAAGGCATATCACTCAGTCTTTTCAATCATTAAATTGTTGGAAGGCACTTCGAACCAATTCTCTTTTTGCATTTAAAACGCGACTTTCGTGCATAACTTGCAATTGATCTATTGATGGCAACTATGCCTTTTTTAGCGTTCAAGTCATATTTTTGCGTCTCTTTTAGTCAGTAAATCATTCTAAATCACTTCGAACGAAATTCGGCCTTTAAACATGACTTTCCTGCCTAACTTGCAGTTGATCTATTATAGGCAACAATGCATTTGTTTAGCCTTAAAGTCATGTCACTGAGTCTCTTCTGGTCATTAAATCATTCTAAATTAGTTCGAACGAATTCTAATTTCGCCCTTCAAATATTATTTTCTTACATAACTTGTAATTAATCTATTGAAGACAACACTGCATTATTTTAGCATTAAAAGGCATATCACTCAGTCTTTTCAATCATTAAATTGTTTGAAGGCACTTCGAACCAATTCTCTTTTTGCATTTAAAACGCGACTTTCGTGCATAACTTGCAATTGATCTATTGATGGCAACTATGCCTTTTTTAGCGTTCAAGTCATATTTTTGCGTCTCTTTTAGTCAGTAAATCATTCTAAATCACTTCGAACGAAATTCGGCCTTTAAACATGACTTTCGTGCCTAACTTGCAGTTGATCTATTATAGGCAACAATGCATTTGTTTAGCCTTAAAGTCATGTCACTGAGTCTCTTCTAGTCATTAAATCATTCTAAATTAGTTCGAACGAATTCTATTTTCGCCCTTCAAATATTATTTTCTTACATAACTTGTAATTCATCTATTGAAGACAACAATGCATTATTTTAGCATTAAAAGGCATATCACTCAGTCTTTTCAATCATTAAATTGTTTGAAGGCACTTCGAACCAATTCTCTTTTTGCATTTAAAACGCGACTTTCGTGCATAACTTGCAATTAATCTATTGATGGCAACTATGCCTTTTTTAGCGTTCAAGTCATATTTTTGCCTCTCTTTTAGTCAGTAAATCATTCTAAATCACTTCGAACGAAATTCGGCCTTTAAACATGACTTTCGTGCGTAACGTGCAGTTGATCTATTATACGGAACATTGCATTTCTTTAGCCTTAAATTCATGTCACTGAGTCTCTTCTAGTCATTAAATCATTCTAAATTAGTTCGAACGAATTCTATTTTCGCCCTTCAAATATTATTTTCTTACATAACTTGTAATTCATCTATTGAAGACAACAATGCATTATTTTAGCATTAAAAGGCATATCACTCAGTCTTTTCAATCATTAAATTGTTTGAAGGCACTTCGAACCAATTCTCTTTTTGCATTTAAAACGCGAGTTTCGTGCATAACTTGCAATTGATCTATTGATGGCAACTATGCCTTTTTTAGCGTTCAAGTCATATTTTTGCGTCTCTTTTAGTCAGTAAATCATTCTAAATCACTTCGAACGAAATTCGGCCTTTAAACATGACTTTCGTGCCTAACTTGCAGTTGATCTATTATACGGAACAATGCATTTGTTTAGCCTTAAAGTCATGTCACCGAGTCTCTTCTAGTCATTAAATCATTCTAAATTAGTTAGAACGAATTCTATTTTCGCCCTTCAAATATTATTTTCTTACATAACTTGTAATTAATCTATTGAAGACAACAATGCATTATTTTAGCATTAAAAAGCATATCACTCAGTCTTTTCAATCATTAAATTGTTTGAAAGCACTTCGAACCAATTCTATTTTTGCATTTAAAACACGACTTTCATGCATAACTTGCAATTGATCTATTGATGGCAACTATGCCTTTTTTAGCGTTCAAGTCATATTTTTGCGTCTCTTTTAGTCAGTAAATCATTCTAAATCACTTCGAACGAAATTCGGCCTTTAAACATGACTTTTCGTGCGTAACTTGCTGTTGATCTATTGAAGGTAACATTGCATTTGTTTAGCCTTAAAGTCATGTCATTGAGTCTCTTTTAGTCTTTAAATCATTCTAAATTAATTCGAACGAATTCTATTTTTGCCCTTCAAACATTATTTTCTTACATAACTTGTAATTAATCTATTGAAGACAACAATGCATTATTTTAGCATTAAAAAGCATATCACTCAGTCTTTTCAATCATTAAATTGTTTTAAGGCACTTCGAACCAATTCTCTTTTTGCATTTAAAACGCGACTTTCGTGCATAACTTGCAATTGATCTATTGAAGGCAACGATGCCTTTTTTAGCGTTCAAGTCATATTTTTGCGTCTCTTTTAGTCAGTAAATCATTCTAAATCACTTCGAACGAAATTCGGCCTTTAAACATGACTTTTCGTGCGTAACTTGCGGTTGATCTATTGAAGGTAACATTGCATTTGTTTAGCCTTAAAGTCATGTCATTGAGTCTCTTTTAGTCTTTAAATCATTCAAAATTAATTCGAACGAATTCTATTTTTGCCCTTCAAACATTATTTTCTTACATAACTTGTAATTAATCTATTGAAGACAACAATGCATTATTTTAGCATTAAAAAGCATATCACTCATCATTAAATTGTTTTAAGGCACTTCGAACCAATTCTCTTTTCGCATTTAAAACGCGACTTTCGTGCATAACTTGCAATTGATCTATTGATGGCAACGATGCCTTTTTTAGCGTTCAAGTCATATTTTTGCGTCTCTTTTAGTCAGTAAATCATTCTAAATCACTTCGAACGAAATTCGGCCTTTAAACATGACTTTTCGTGCGTAACTTGCTGTTGATCTATTGAAGGTAACATTGCATTTGTTTAGCCTTAAAGTCATGTCATTGAGTCTCTTTTAGTCTTTAAATCATTCTAAATTAATTCGAACGAATTCTATTTTTGCCCTTCAAACATTATTTTCTTACATAACTTGTAATTAATCTATTGAAGACAACAATGCATTATTTTAGCATTAAAAAGCATATCACTCAGTCTTTTCAATCATTAAATTGTCTGAAGGCACTTCGAACCAATCCTCTTTTTGCATTTAAAACGCGACTTTCGTGCATAACTTGCAATTGATCTATTGATGGCAACTATGCCTTTTTTAGCGTTCAAGTCATATTTTTGCGTCTCTTTTAGTCAGTAAATCATTCTAAATCACTTCAAACGAAATTCGGCCTTTAAACATGACTTTTCGTGCGTAACTTGCTGTTGATCTATTGAAGGTAACATTGCATTTGTTTAGCCTTAAAGTCATGTCATTGAGTCTCTTTTAGTCTTTAAATCATTCTAAATTAATTCGAACGAATTCTACTTTTGCCCTTCAAACTTTATTTTCTTACATAACTTGTAATTAATCTATTGAAGACAACAATGCATTATTTTTGCATTAAAAAGCATATCACTCAGTCTTTTCAATCATTAAATTGTTTGAAGGCACTTCGAACCAATTCTCTTTTTGCATTTAAAACGCGACTTTCGTGCATAACTTGCAATTGATCTATTGATGGCAACTATGCCTTTTTTAGCGTTCAAGTCATATTTTTGCGTCTCTTTTAGTCAGTAAATCATTCTAAATCACTTCGAAAGAAATTCGGCCTTTAAACATGACTTTCGTGCGTAACTTGCAGTTGATCTATTGAAGGTAACAATGCATTTGTTTAGCCTTAAAGTCATGTCATTGAGTCTCTTTTAGTCTTTAAATCATTCTAAATTAATTCGAACGAATTCTATTTTTTCCCTTCAAACATTATTTTCTTACATAACCTGTAATTAATCTATTGAAGACAACAATGCATTATTTTAGCATTAAAAGGCATATCACTCAGTCTTTTCAATCACTAAATTGTTTGAAGGCACTTCGAACCAATTCTCTTTTTGCATTTAAAACGCGACTTTCGTGCATAACTTGCAATTGATCTATTGATGGCAACTATGCCTTTTTTAGCGTTCAAGTCATATTTTTGCCTCTCTTTTAGTCAGTAAATCATTCTAAATCACTTCGAAAGAAATTCGGCCTTTAAACATGACTTTCGTGCTTAACTTGCAGTTGATCTATTGAAGGTAACAATGCATTTGTTTAGCCTTAAAGTCATGTCATTGAGTCTCTTTTAGTCTTTAAATCATTCTAAATTAATTCGAACGAATTCTATTCTTTCCCTTCAAACATTATTTTCTCACATAACTTGAAATTAATCTATTGAAGACAACAATGCATTATTTTAGCATTAAAAGGCATATCGCTCAGTCTTTTCAATCATTAAATTGTTTGAAGGCACTTCGAACCAATTCTCTTTTTGCATTTAAAACGCGACTTTTGTGCATAACTTGCAATTGATCTATTAATGGCAACTATGCCTTTTTTAGCGTTCAAGTCATATTTTTGCGTCTCTTTTAGTCAGTAAATCATTCTAAATCACTTCGAACGAAATTCGGCCTTTAAACATGACTTTTCGTGCGTAACTTGCTGTTGATCTATTGAAGGTAACATTGCATTTGTTTAGCCTTAAAGTCATGTCATTGAGTCTCTTCTGGTCTTTAAATCATTCTAAATTAATTCGAACGAATTCTATATTTTCCCTTCAAACATTATTTTCTTACATAACTTGAAATTAATCTATTGAAGACAACAATGCATTATTTTAGCATTAAAAGGCATATCACTCAGTCTTTTCAATCATTAAATTGTTTGAAGGCACTTCGAACCAATTCTCTTTTTGCATTTAAAACGCGACTTTCGTGCATAACTTGCAATTGATCTATTGATGGCAACTATGCCTTTTTTAGCGTTCAAGTCATATTTTTGCGTCTCTTTTAGTCAGTAAATCATTCTAAATCACTTCGAACGAAATTCGGCCTTTAAACATGACTTTCGTGCCTAACTTGCAGTTGATCTATTATACGGAACAATGCATTTGTTTAGCCTTAAAGTCATGTCACCGAGTCTCTTCTAGTCATTAAATCATTCTAAATTAGTTCGAACGAATTCTATTTTCGCCCTTCAAATATTATTTTCTTACATAACTTGTAATTCATCTATTGAAGACAACAATGCATTATTTTAGCATTAAAAGGCATATCACTCAGTCTTTTCAATCATTAAATTGTTTGAAGGCACTTCGAACCAATTCTCTTTTTGCATTTAAAACGCGACTTTCGTGCATAACTTGCAATTGATCTATTGATGGCAACTATGCCTTTTTTAGCGTTCAAGTCATATTTTTGCGTCTCTTTTAGTCAGTAAATCATTCTAAATCACTTCGAACGAAATTCGGCCTTTAAACATGACTTTTCGTGCGTAACTTGCTGTTGATCTATTGAAGGTAACATTGCATTTGTTTAGCCTTAAAGTCATGTCATTGAGTCTCTTTTAGTCTTTAAATCATTCTAAATTAATTCGAACGAATTCTATTTTTGCCCTTCAAACATTATTTTCTTACATAACTTGTAATTAATCTATTGAAGACAACAATGCATTATTTTAGCATTAAAAAGCATATCACTCAGTCTTTTCAGTCATTAAATTGTTTTAAGGCACTTCGAACCAATTCTCTTTTTGCATTTAAAACGCGACTTTCGTGCATAACTTGCAATTGATCTATTGAAGGCAACGATGCCTTTTTTAGCGTTCAAGTCATATTTTTGCGTCTCTTTTAGTCAGTAAATCATTCTAAATCACTTCGAACAAAATTCGGCCTTTAAACATGACTTTTCGTGCGTAACTTGCTGTTGATCTATTGAAGGTAACATTGCATTTGTTTAGCCTTAAAGTCATGTCATTGAGTCTCTTTTAGTCTTTAAATCATTCTAAATTAATTCGAACGAATTCTATTTTTGCCCTTCAAACATTATTTTCTTACATAACTTGTAATTAATCTATTGAAGACAACAATGCATTATTTTAGCATTAAAAGGCATATCACTCAGTCTTTTCAATCACTAAATTGTTTGAAGGCACTTCGAACCAATTCTCTTTTTGCATTTAAAACGCGACTTTCGTGCATAACTTGCAATTGATCTATTGATGGCAACTATGCCTTTTTTAGCGTTCAAGTCATATTTTTGCCTCTCTTTTAGTCAGTAAATCATTCTAAATCACTTCGAAAGAAATTCGGCCTTTAAACATGACTTTCGTGCGTAACTTGCAGTTGATCTATTGAAGGTAACAATGCATTTGTTTAGCCTTAAAGTCATGTCATTGAGTCTCTTTTAGTCTTTAAATCATTCTAAATTAATTCGCACGAATTCTATTCTTTCCCTTCAAACATTATTTTCTCACATAACTTGAAATTAATCTATTGAAGACAACAATGCATTATTTTAGCATTAAAAGGCATATCGCTCAGTCTTTTCAATCATTAAATTGTTTGAAGGCACTTCGAACCAATTCTCTTTTTGCATTTAAAACGCGACTTTTGTGCATAACTTGCAATTGATCTATTAATGGCAACTATGCCTTTTTTAGCGTTCAAGTCATATTTTTGCGTCTCTTTTAGTCAGTAAATCATTCTAAATCACTTCGAACGAAATTCGGCCTTTAAACATGACTTTTCGTGCGTAACTTGCTGTTGATCTATTGAAGGTAACATTGCATTTGTTTAGCCTTAAAGTCATGTCATTGAGTCTCTTCTAGTCTTTAAATCATTCTAAATTAATTCGAACGAATTCTATATTTTCCCTTCAAACATTATTTTCTTACATAACTTGAAATTAATCTATTGAAGACAACAATGCATTATTTTAGCATTAAAAGGCATATCACTCAGTCTTTTCAATCATTAAATTGTTTGAAGGCACTTCGAACCAATTCTCTTTTTGCATTTAAAACGCGACTTTCGTGCATAACTTGCAATTGATCTATTGATGGCAACTATGCCTTTTTTAGCGTTCAAGTCATATTTTTGCATCTCTTTTAGTCAGTAAATCATTCTAAATCACTTCGAACGAAATTCGGCCTTTAAACATGACTTTCGTGCATAACTTGCAGTTGATCTATTGAAGATAACATTGCATTTGTTTAGCCTTAAAGTCATGTCATTGAGTCTCTTTTAGTCTTTAAATCATTCTAAATTAATTCGAACGAATTCTATTTTTGCCCTTCAAACATTATTTTCTTACATAACTTGTAATTAATCTATTGAAGACAACAATGCATTATTTTAGCATTAAAAAGCATATCACTCAGTCTTTTCAATCATTAAATTGTTTGAAGGCACTTCGAACCAATTCTCTTTTTGCATTTAAAACGCGACTTTCGTGCATAACTTGCAATTGATCTATTGATGGCAACTATGCCTTTTTTAGCGTTCAAGTCATATTTTTGCGGCTCTTATAGTCAGTAAATCATTCTAAATCACTTCGAACGAAATTCGGCCTTTAAACATGACTTTCGTGCGTAACTTGCAGTTCATATATTGAAGGTAACAATGCATTTGTTTAGCCTTAAAGTCATCGTCATTGAGTCTCTTTTAGTCTTTAAATCATTCTAAATTAATTCGAACGAATTCTATTCTTTCCCTTCAAACATTATTTTCTTACATAACTTGTAATTAATCTATTGAAGACAACAATGCATTATTTTAGCATTAAAAAGCATATCACTCAGTCTTTTCAATCATTAAATTGTTTGAAGGCACTTCGAACCAATTCTCTTTTTGCATTTAAAACGCGACTTTCGTGCATAACTTGCAATTGATCTATTGATGGCAACTATGCCTTTTTTAGCGTTCAAGTCATATTTTTGCCTCTCTTTTAGTCAGTAAATCATTGTAAATCACTTCGAAAGAAATTCGGCCTTTAAACATGACTTTCGTGCGTAACTTGCAGTTGATCTATTGAAGGTAACAATGCATTTGTTTAGCCTTAAAGTCATGTCATTGAGTCTCTTTTAGTCTTTAAATCATTCTAAATTAATTCGAACGAACTCTATTTTTTCCCTTCAAACATTATTTTCTTACATAACTTGTAATTAATCTATTGAAGACAACAATGCATTATTTTAGCATTAAAAAGCATATCACTCAGTCTTTTCAATCATTAAATAGTTTCAAGGCACTTCGAACCAATTCTCTTTTTGCATTTAAAACGCGACTTTCGTGCATAACTTGCAATTGATCTATTGATGGCAACTATGCCTTTTTTAGCGTTCAAGTCATATTTTTGCGGCTCTTATAGTCAGTAAATCATTCTAAATCACTTCGAACGAAATTCGGCCTTTAAACATGACTTTCGTGCGTAACTTGCAGTTCATATATTGAAGGTAACAATGCATTTGTTTAGCCTTAAAGTCATCGTCATTGAGTCTCTTTTAGTCTTTAAATCATTCTAAATTAATTCGAACGAATTCTATTCTTTCCCTTCAAACATTATTTTCTTACATAACTTGTAATTAATCTATTGAAGACAACAATGCATTATTTTAGCATTAAAAAGCATATCACTCAGTCTTTTCAATCATTAAATTGTTTGAAGGCACTTCGAACCAATTCTCTTTTTGCATTTAAAACGCGACTTTCGTGCATAACTTGCAATTGATCTATTGATGGCAACTATGCCTTTTTTAGCGTTCAAGTCATATTTTTGCCTCTCTTTTAGTCAGTAAATCATTGTAAATCACTTCGAACGAAATTCGGCCTTTAAACATGACTTTCGTGCGTAACTTGCAGTTCATCTATTGAAGGTAACAATGCATTTGTTTAGCTTTAAAGTCATGTCATTGAGTCTCTTTTAGTCTTTAAATCATTCTAAATTAATTCGAACGAATTCTATTCTTTCCCTTCAAACATTATTTTCTTACATAACTTGAAATTAATCTATTGAAGACAACAATGCATTATTTTAGCATTAAAAGGCATATCACTCAGTCTTTTCAATCATTAAATTGTTTGAAGGCACTTCGAACCAATTCTCTTTTTGCATTTAAAACGCGACTTTCGTGCATAACTTGCAATTGATCAATTGATGGCACCTATGCCTTTTTTAGCGTTCAAGTCATATTTTTGCGTCTCTTTTAGTCAGTAAATCATTCTAAATCACTTCGAACGAAATTCGGCCTTTAAACATGACTTTTCGTGCGTAACTTGCTGTTGATCTATTGAAGGTAACATTGCATTTGTTTAGCTTTAAAGTCATGTCATTGAGTCTCTTTTAGTCTTTAAATCATTCTAAATTAATTCGAACGAATTCTATTCTTTCCCTTCAAACATTATTTTCTTACATAACTTGAAATTAATCTATATTTTAGCGTTAAAAAGCATATCACTCAGTCTTTTCAATCATTAAATTGTTTGAATGCACTTCGAACCAATTCTCCTTTTGCATTTAAAACGTGACTTTCATGCATAACTTGCAATTGATCTATTGACGGCAACTATGCATTTTTTTATCCTTAAAGTCATATTTTTGCGTCTCTTTAAGTCATTAAATCATTGTAAATCACTTTGAACGAAATTCGGCCTTTAAACATGACTTTCGTGCGGAACTTGCAGTTGATCTATTGAAGGAAACAATGCATTTGTTTAGCCTTAAAGTCATGTCATTGAGTCACTTCTAGTCATTAAATCATTCTAAATTAATTCGAACGAATTCAATTTTTGCTCTTCAAACATTATTTTATTACATAACTTGTAATTAATCTCTTGAAGACAACAATCCATTATTTTAGCGTTAAAAAGCATATGACTCAGTCTTTTCAATCATTAAATTGTTTGAAGGCACTTCGAACCAATTCTCTTTTTGCATTTAGAACGCGACTTTCATGCATAACTTGTAATTGATCTATTGATGGCAACTATGCATTTTTTTAGCTTTAAAGTCATATTTTTGCGTCTCTTTTAGTCAGTAAATCATTCTAAATCACTTCGAACGAAATTCGGCCTTTAAACATGACTTTCGTGCGTAACTTGCAGTTGATCTATTGAAGGCAACAATGCGTTTGTTTAGCCTTAAAGTCATGTCATTGAGTCTCTTCTAGTCATTAAATCATTCTAAATTAATTCGAACGAATTCAATTTTAGCCCTTCAAACATTATTTTCTTACGTAACTTGTAATTAATCTATTGAAGACAACAATGCATTATTTTAGCGTTAAAAAGCATATCACTCAGTCTTTTCAATCATTAAATTGTTTGAATGCACTTCGAACCACTTCTCCTTTCGCATTTAAAACGCGACTTTCATGCATAACTTGCAATTGATCTATTGACGGCAACTATGCATTTTTTTATCCTTAAAGTCATATTTTTGCGTCTCTTTTAGTCAGTAAATCATTCTAAATCACTTCGAACGAAATTCGGCATTTAAACATGACTTTCGTGCGTAACTTGCAGTTGATCTATTGAAGGCAACAATGCGTTTGTTTAGCCTTAAAGTCATGTCATTGAGTCTCTTCTAGTCATTAAATCATTCTAAATTAATTCGAACGAATTCAATTTTTGCCCTTGAAACATTATTTTCTTACATAACTTGTAATTCATCTCTTGAAGACAACAATCCATTATTTTAGCGTTAAAAAGCATATGACTCAGTCTTTTCAATCATTAAATTGTTTGAAGGCACTTCGAACCAAGTCTATTTTTGCATTTAGAACGCGACTTTCATGCATAACTTGCAATTGATCTATTGATGGCAACTATGCATTTTTTTAGCCTTAAAGTCATATTTTTGCGTCTCTTTTTGTCAGTAAATCATTCTAAATCACTTCGAACGAAATTCGGCCTTTAAACATGACTTTCGTGCGTAACTTGCAGTTGATCTATTGAAGGCAACAATGCATTTGTTTAGCCTTAAAGTCATGTCATTGAGTCACTTCTAGTCATTAAATCATTCTAAATTAATTCGAACGAATTCAATTTTTGCCCTTCAAACATTATTTTCTTACATAACTTGTAATTAATCTCTTGAAGACAACAATCCATTATTTTAGCGTTAAAAAGCATATGACTCAGTCTTTTCAATCATTAAATTGTTTGAAGGCACTTCGAACCAATTCTCTTTTTGCATTTAGAACGCGACTTTCATGCATAACTTGTAATTGATCTATTGATGGCAACTATGCATTTTTTTAGCCTTAAAGTCATATTTTTGCGTCTCTTTTAGTCAGTAAATCATTCTAAATCACTTCGAACGAAATTCGGCCTTTAAAGATGACTTTCGTGCGTAACTTGCAGTTGATCTATTGAAGGCAACAATGCGTTTGTTTAGCCTTAAAGTCATGTGATTGAGTCTCTTCTACTCATTAAATCATTCTAAATTAATTCGAACGAATTCAATTTTTGCCCTTCAAACATTATTTTCTTACGTAACTTGTAATTAATCAATTGAAGAGAACAACGCATAATTTTAGCATTAAAAAGCACATCACTCAGTCTTTTCAATTATTAAATCGTTTGAATGCACTTCGAACCAATTCTCCTTTTGTATTTAAAACGTGACTTTCATGCATAACTTGCAATTGATCTATTGACGGCAACTATGCATTTTTTTAGCCTTAAAGTCATATTTTTGCGTCTCTTTTTGTCAGTAAATCATTCTAAATCACTTCGAACGAAATTCGGCCTTTAAACATGACTTTCGTGCGTGACTTGCAGTTGATCTATTGAAGGAAACAATGCATTAGTTTAGGCTTAAAGTCATGTCCTTGAGTCTCTTCTAGTCATTATATCATTCTAAATTAATTCGAACGAATTCTATTTTTGCCCTTCAAACATTATTTTCTTACATAACTTGTAATTAATCTATTGAAGACAATAGTGCATTATTTTAGCGTTAAAAAGCATATGACTCAGTCTTTTCAATCATTAAATTGTTTGAATGCACTTCGAACCAATTCTCCTTTTGCATTTAAAACATGACTTTCATGCATAACTTGCAATTGATCTATTGACGGCAACTATGCATTTTTTTATCCTTAAAGTCATATTTTTGCGTCTCTTTAAGTCATTAAATCATTCTAAATCACTTTGAACGAAATTCGGCCTTTAAACCTGACTTTCGTGCGTAACTTGCAGTTGATCTATTGAAGGAAACAATGCATTTGTTTAGCCTTAAAGTCATGTCATTGAGTCACTTCTAGTCATTAAATCATTCTATATTAATTCGAACGAATTCAATTTTTGCTCTTCAAACATTATTTTCTTACATAACTTGTAATTAATCTCTTGAAGACAACAATCCATTATTTTAGCGTTAAAAAGCATATGACTCAGTCTTTTCAATCATTAAATTGTTTGAAGGCACTTCGAACCAATTCTCTTTTTGCATTTAGAACGCGACTTTCATGCATAACTTGTAATTGATCTATTGATGGCAACTATGCATTTTTTTAGCCTTAAAGTCATATTTTTGCGTCTCTTTTAGTCAGTAAATCATTCTAAATCACTTCGAACGAAATTCGGCCTTTAAACATGACTTTCGTGCGTAACTTGCAGTTGATCTATTGAAGGCAACAATGCGTTTGTTTAGCCTTAAAGTCATGTCATTGAGTCTCTTCTAGTCATTAAATCATTCTAAATTAATTCGAACGAATTCAATTTTAGCCCTTCAAACATTCTTTTCTTACGTAACTTGTAATTAGTCTATTGAAGACAACAATGCATTATTTTAGCGTTAAAAAGCATATCACTCAGTCTTTTCAATCATTAAATTGTTTGAATGCACTTCAAACCAATTCTCTTTTTGCATTTAAAACGTGACTTTCATGCATAACTTGCAATTGATCTATTGATGGCAACTTATGCTTTTTTTTAGCCTTAAAGTCATATTTTTGCATCTCTTTTTGTCAGTAAATCATTCTAAATCACTTCGAACGAAATTCGGCCGTTAATTTGACTTTCGTGCGTAACTTGCAGGTGATCTATTGAAGGCAACAATGCATTTGTTTAGCCTTAAAGTCATGTCATTGAGTCTCTTCTAGTCAGTAAATCATTCTAAATTAATTCGAACGAATTCTTTTTTGCCCTCAAACATTATTTTCTTACGTAACTTGTAATTAATCTATTGAAGACAACAATGCATAATTTTAGCATTAAAAAGCATATCAGCAGTCTTTTCAATCATTAAATTGTTGAACGCACTTCGAACCAATTCTTCTTTTGCATTTAAAACGCGACTTTCATGCATAACTTGCAATTGATCTATTGATGGCAACTATGCATTTTTTTAGCCTTAAAGTCATATTTTTGTGTCTCTTTTAGTCAGTAAATCATTCTAAATCACTTCGAACGAAATTCGGCCTTTAAACATGACTTTCGTGCATAACTTGCAGTTGATCTATTGAAGGCAATTATGCGTTTGTTTAGCCTTAAAATCATGTCATTGAGTCTTCTCTAGTCATTAAATCATTCTAAATTAATTCGAACGAATTCTATTTTCGCCCTTCAAACATTATTTTCTTACATAACTTGTAATTAATCTATTGAAGACAACAATGCATTATTTTAGCATTAAAAAGCATATCACTCAGTCTTTTCAATCATTAAATTGTTTGAATGCAATTCGAACCAATTCTCTTTTTGCATTTAGAAACGTGACTTTCATGCATAACTTGTAATTTATCTATTGATGGCAACTATCTATGCATTTTTTTAGCCTTAAAGTCATATTTATGCGTCTCTTTCAGTCAATAAATCAATCTAAATCACTTCGAACGAAATTCGGGCCTTTAAACATGGACTTTCGTGCGTGACTTGCAGTTGATCTATTGAAGGCAACAATGCATTTGTTTTACCTTAAAGTCATGTCCTTGAGTCTCTTCTAGTCATTAAATCATTCTAAATTAATTCGAACGAATTCAATTTTTGCCCTTCAAACATTATTTTCTTACATAACTTGTAATTAATCTATTGAAGACAACAGTGCATTATTTTAGCGTTAAAAAGCATATTACTCAGTCTTTTCAATCATTAAATTGTTTGCATGCACTTCGAACCAATTCTCCTTTTGCATTTAAAACGTGACTTTCATGCATAACTTGTAATTGATCTATTGATGGCAACTATTCATTTTTTAATCCTTAAAGTCATATTTTTGCGTCTCTTTAAGTCAGAAAATCATTCTAAATCACTTTGAACGAAATTCGCCTTTAAACATGGCTTTCGTGCGTAACTTGCAGTTGATCTTTGAAGGAAACAATGCATTTGTTTAGCCTTAAAGTCATGTCATTGAGTCACTTCTAGTCATTAAATCATTCTAAATTAATTCGAATGAAATCAATTTTTGCTTTCCAAACATTATTTTTCTTACATAACTTGTAATTAATCTCTGAAGACAACAATCCATATTTTAGCGTTAAAAAAGCATATGACTCAGTCTTTTCAATCATTAAATTGTTTGAAGGCACTATCGAACCAATTCTCCTTTTGCATTTAAAACGTGACTTTCATGCATAACTTGCAATTGATCTATTGACGGCAACTATCATTTTATTTAGCCTTAAAGTCATGTTTTTGGCGTCTCTTTTTAGTCAGTAAATCATTCTAAAATCACTTCGAGACGAAATTCAGCCTTTAAACATGACTTTCGTGCATAACTTGCAGGTTGATCTATTGAAGGCAACAATGCATTAGTTTAGGCTTAAAGTCATGTCATGAGGTCTCTTCTAGTCATTAAATCATTCTAAATTAATTCGAACGAATTCTAGTTTTTGCCCTTCAAACATTATTTTCGTACATAACTTGTAATTAATCTATTGAAGACAACAATGCATTATTTAGCGTTAAAAAAGCATATCACTCAGTCATTACAATCATTAAATTGTTTGAACGCAGTTCGAACCAATTCTCCTTTTGCATTAAAACGGCGATTTTCATGCATAACTTGCAATTGATCAATGACGGGCAACTATATGCATTTTTTAGCGTTCAAGTCATATTTTTGCGTCTCTTTTAGTCAGTAAATCATTCTAAATCACTTCGAACGAAATTCGGCCTTTAAACATGACTTTCGTGCGTAAGTTGTAGTTGATCTATTGAAGGCAACAATGCATTAGTTTAGCCTTAAAGTCATGTCATTGAGTCACTTCTAGTCATTAAATCATTCTAAATTAATTCGACCGAAATCAATTTTTGCCCTTCAAACATTATTTTCTTATGTAACTTGTAATCAATCTATTGAAGACAACAATGCATAATTGTAGCCATTAAAAAGCACATCACTCAGTCTTTCAATCAATAAATTGTTTGAATGCACTTCGAACCAATTCTCTTTTTGCATTTCAAAACGCGACTTTCATGCATAACTTGCAATTGATCTATTGACGGGCAACTATGCATTTTTTTATACTTAAAGTCATATTTTTGCGTCTCTTTAGTCAGTAAATCATTCTAAATCACTTTGAGCGAAATTCGGCCTTTAAACATGACTTTCGTGCGTAACTTGCAGTTGATCTATTGAAGGGCAACAATGCATTAGTTCAGCCTTAAGTCATGTCATTAAGTCACTTCTAGTCATTAAATCATTCTAAATTAATTCGAACGAATTCTATTTTTGCCCTTCAAACATTATTTTCTTACATAACTTGTAATTAATCTATTGAAGACAACAATGCATTATTTTAGCCTTAAAAAGCATAATGACTCAGTCTTTTCAATCATTAAATTGTTTGAAGGCACTTCGAACCAATTCTCTTTTTGCATTTAGAACGTGACTTTCATGCATAACTTGTAATTGATCTATTGATGGCAACTATGCATTTTTTTAGCTTTAAAGTCATATTTATGCGTCTTTTTCAGTCTGTAAATCATTCTAAATTAAGTCGAACGAATTCGGGCCTTTAAACATGATTTTCGTGCGTAACTTGCAGTTGATCTATTGAAGGCAACAATGCATTTGTTAGCCTTAAAGTCATGTCATTGAGTCTCTTCTAGTCATTAAATCATTCTAAATTAATTCGAAGGAATTCTATTTTTGCCCTTCAACATTATTTTCTTACGTAACTTGCAATTTATCTATTGAAGACAACAATGCATAATTTTAACATCAAAAAGCATATCACTCAGTCTTTTCAATCATTAAATTATTTGAACGCACTTCGAACCAATTCTCCTTTTGCATTTAAAACGCGACTTTCATGCATAACTTGCAATTGATCTATTGATGGCAACTATGCATTTTTTTTAGCCTTAAAGTCATATTTTTGCGTCTCTTTTAGTCAGTAAATCATTCTAAATCACTTCGAACGAAATTCGGCCTTTAAACATGACTTTCGTGCGTAAGTTGTAGTTGATCTATTGAAGGCAACAATGCATTAGTTTAGCCTTAAAGTCATGTCATTGAGTCACTTCTAGTCATTAAATCATTCTAAATTAATTCGACCGAAATCAATTTTTGCCCTTCAAACATTATTTTCTTATGTAACTTGTAATCAATCTATTGAAGAGAACAATGCATAATTTTAGCATTAAAAAGCACATCACTCAGTCTTTTCAATCAATAAATTATTTGAACGCACTTCGAACCAATTCTCCTTTTGCATTTAAAACGCGACTTTCATGCATAACTTGCAATTGATCTATTGATGGCAACTATGCATTTTTTTTGCCTTAAAGTCATATTTTTGCGTCTCTTTTAGTCAGTAAATTATTCTAAATCACTTCGAACGAAATTCAGCCTTTAAACATGACTTTCGTGCATAACTTGCAGTTGATCTATTGAAGGCAACAATGCATTTGTTTAGCCTTAAAGTCATGTTATTGAGTCTCTTCTAGTCATTAAATCATTCTAAATTAATTCGACCGAATTCAATTTTTGCCCTTCAAACATTATTTTCTTATGTAACTTGTAATCAATCTATTGAAGAGAACAATGCATAATTTTAGCATTAAAAAGCACATCACTCAGTCTTTTTAATCAATAAAGTGGTTTGAATGCACTTCGAACCAATTCTCTTTTTGCATTTCAAACGCGACTTTCATGCATAACTTGCAATTGATCTATTGAAGGCAACTATGCATTTTTTTATCCTTAAAGTCATATTTTTGCGTCTCTTTTAGTCAGTAAATCATTCTAAATCCACTTTGAACGAAATTCGGCCTTTAAACATGACTTTCGTGCGTAACTTGCAGTTGATCTATTGAAGGCAACATGCATTAGTTTAGCCTTAAAGTCATGTCATTGAGTCACTTCTAGTCATTAAATCATTCTAAATTAATTCGAACGAATTCTATTTTTGCCCTTCAAACATTATTTTCTTACATAACTTGTAATTAAATCTATTGAAGACAACAATGCATTATTTTAGCCTTAAAAAGCATATGACTCAGTCTTTTCAATCATTAAATTGTTTGAAGGCACTTCGAACCAATTCTCTTTTTGCATTTAGAACGTGACTTTCATGCATAACTTGTAATTGATCTATTGATGGCAACTATGCATTTTTTTAGACTTAAAGTCATATTTATGCGTCTTTTTCAGTCTGTAAATCATTCTAAATCACTTCGAACGAAATTCGACCTTTAAACATGACTTTCGTGCGTAACTTGCAGTTGATCTATTGAAGGCAACAATGCGTTAGTTTAGGCTTAAAGTCATGTCATTGAGTCTCTTCTAGTCATTAAATCATTCTAAATTAATTCGAACGAATTCTATTTTTGCCCTTCAAACGTTATTTTCGTACATAACTTGTAATTAATCTATTGAAGACAACAATGCATTATTTTAGCGTTAAAAAGCATATCACTCAGTCATTTCAATCATTAAATTGTTTGAACGCACTCCGAACCAATTCTCCTTTTGCATTTAAAACGTGACTTTCATGCATAACTTGCAATTGATCTATTGATGGCAACTATGCATTTTTTTAGCCTTAAAGTCATATTTTTGCGTCTCTTTTAGTCAGTAAATCATTCTAAATCACTTCGAACGAAATTCGGCCTTTAAACATGACTTTCGTGCGTAACTTGCAGTTGATCTATTGAAGGCAACAATGCATTAGTTTAGCCTTAAAGTCATGTCATTGAGTCACTTCTAGTCACTAAATCATTCTAAATTAAGTCGAACGAATTCTATTTTTGCCCTTCAAACATTATTTTCTTACATAACTTGTAATTAATCTATTGAAGACAACAATGCATTATTTTAGCCTTAAAAAGCATATGACTCAGTCTTTTCAATCATTAAATTGTTTGAAGGCACTTCGAACCAATTCTCTTTTTGCATTTAGAACGTGACTTTCATGCATAACTTGTAATTGATCTATTGATGGCAACTATGCATTTTTTTAGCTTTAAAGTCATATTTATGCGTCTTTTTCAGTCTGTAAATCATTCTAAATCACTTCGAACGAAATTCGGCCTTTAAACATGACTTTCGTGCGTAACTTGCAGTTGATCTATTGAAGGCAACAATGCATTTGTTTAGCCTTAAAGTCATGTCATTGAGTCTCTTCTAGTCATTAAATCATTCTAAATTAATTCGAACGAATTCTATTTTTGCCCTTCAAACATTATTTTCTTACGTAACTTGTAATTAATCTATTGAAGACAACAATGCATAATTTTAACATCAAAAAGCAGATCACTCAATCTTTTCAATCATTAAATTATTTGAACGCACTTCGAACCAATTCTCCTTTTGCATTTAAAACGCGACTTTCATGCATAACTTGCAATTGATCTATTGATGGCAACTATGCATTTTTTTTGCCTTAAAGTCATATTTTTGCGTCTCTTTTAGTCAGTAAATTATTCTAAATCCCTTCGAACGAAATTCTGCCTTTAAACATGACTTTCGTGCATAACTTGCAGTTGATCTATTGAAGGCAACAATGCATTTGTTTAGCCTTAAAGTCATGTTATTGAGTCTCTTCTAGTCATTAAATCATTCTAAATTAATTCGACCGAATTCAATTTTTGCCCTTCAAACATTATTTTCTTATGTAACTTGTAATCAATCTATTGAAGAGAACAATGCATAATTTTAGCATTAAAAAGCACATCACTCAGTCTTTTCAATCAATAAATTGTTTGAATGCACTTCGCATTTCAACCGCGACTTTCATGCATAACTTGCAATTGATCTATTGACGGCAACTATGCATTTTTTTATCCTTAAAGTCATATTTTTGTGTCTCTTTTAGTCAGTAAATCATTCTAAATCACTTTGAACGAAATTCGGCCTTTAAACATGACTTCAATGCATAACTTGCAGTTGATCTATTGAAGGCAACAATGCATTAGTTTAGCCTTAAAGTCATGTCATTGAGTCACTTCTAGTCATTAAATCATTCTAAATTAATTCGAACGAATTCTATTTTTGCCCTTCAAACATTATTTTCTTACATAACTTGTTATTAATCTATTGAAGACAACAATGCATTATTTTAGCCTTAAAAAGCATATGACTCAGTCTTTTCAATCATTAAATTGTTTGAAGGCACTTCGAACCAATTCTCTTTTTGCATTTAGAACGTGACTTTCATGCATAACTTGTAATTGATCTATTGATGGCAACTATGCATTTTTTTAGCCTTAAAGTCATATTTATGCGTCTTTTTCAGTCTGTAAATCATTCTAAATCACTTCGAACGAAATTCGACCTTTAAACATGACTTTCGTGCGTAAATTGCAGTGATCTATTGAAGGCAACAATGCATTAGTTTAGGCTTAAAGTCATGTCATTGAGTCTCTTCTAGTCATTAAATCATTCTAAATTAATTCGAACGAATTCTATTTTTGCCCTTCAAACGTTATTTTCGTACATAACTTGTAATTAATCTATTGAAGACAACAATGCATTATTTTAGCGTTAAAAAGCATATCACTCAGTCATTTCAATCATTAAATTGTTTGAACGCACTCCGAACCAATTCTCCTTTTGCAGTTAGAACGTGACTTTCACGCATAACATGTAATTGATCTATTGATGGCAACTATGCATTTTTTTAGCCTTAAAGTCATATTTTTGCGTCTCTTTTAGGCAGTAAATCATTCTAAATCACTTCGAACGAAATTCGGCCTTTAAACATGACTTTCGTGCGTAACTTGCAGTTGATCTATGGAAGGCAACAATGCATTTGTTTAGCCTTAAAGTCATGTCATTGAGTCTCTTCTAGTCATTAAATCATTCTAAATTAATTCGAACGAATTCTATTTTTGCCCTTCAATACATTATTTTCTTACGTACTTGTAATTAATCTATTGAAGACAACAATGCATAATTTTAGCATTGAAAAGCATATCACTCAGTCTTTTCAATCATTAAATTGTTTGAACGCACTTCGAACCAATTCTCCTTTTGGATTTAAAACGCGACATTCATGCATAACTTGCAATTGATCTATTGATGGCAACTATGCATTTTTTTAGCCTTAAAGTCATATTTTTGCGTCTCTTTTAGTCAGTAAATCATTCTAAATCACTTCGAACGAAATTCAGCCTTTAAACATGAATTTCGTGCGTAACTTGCAGTTGATCTATTGAAGGCAACATGGATTTTTTAGCCTGAAGTCATGTCATTGAGTCTCTTCTAGTCATTAAATCATTCTAAATTAATTCGAACGAATTCAATTTTGCACTTCAAACATTATTTTCTTACGTAACTTGTAATTAATCTATTGAAGAGAACAATGCATAATTTTAGCATTAAAAAGCACATCACTCAGTCTTTTCAATCATTAAATTGATTGAACGCACTTCGAACCAGTTCTCCTTTTGCATTTAAAACGCGAGTTTCATGCATAACTTGCAATTGATCTATTGATGGCAACTATGCATTTTTTTAGCCTTAAAGTCATATTTTTCCGTCTCTTTTAGTCAGTAAATCATTATAAATCACTTCGAACGAAATTCGGCCTTTAAACATGACTTTCGTGCATAACTTGCAGTTGATCTATTCACGGCAACAATGCATTAGTTTAGCCTTATAGTCATGTCATTGAGTCACTTCTAGTCATTAAATTATTCTTAATTAATTCGAACGAATTCAATTTTTGCCCTTCAAACATTATTTTCTTACATAACTTGTAATTAATCTATTGAAGACAACAATGCATTATTTAGCATTAAAAAGCATATGACTCAGTCTTTTCAATCATTAAATTGTTTGAAGGCACTTCGAACCAATTCTCTTTTTGCATTTAGAACGTGACTTTCATGCATAACTTGTAATTGATCTATTGATGGCAACTATGCATTTTTTTAGCCTTAAAGTCATATTTTTGCGTCTCTTTTAATCAGTAAATCATTCTAAATCACTTCGAACGAAATTCGGCCTTTAAACATGAATTTCGTGCGTAACTTGCAGGTGATCTATTGAAGGCAACAATGGATTTGTTTAGCCTGAAAGTCATGTCATTGAGTCTCTTCTAGTCATTAAATCATTCTAAATTAATCCGAACGGATTCAATTTTTGCCCTTCAAACATTATTTTCTTACGTAACTTGTAATTAATCTATTGAAGAGAACAATGCATAATTTTAGCATTAAAAAGCACATCACTCAGTCTTTTCAATCATTAAATTGTTTGAACGCACTTCGAACCAGTTCTCCTTTTGCATTTAAAACGCGATTTTCATGCGTAACTTGCAATTGATCTATTGATGGCAACTATGCTCTTTTTTAGCCTTAAAGTCATATTTTTCCGTCTCTTTTAGTCAGTAAATCATTATAAATCACTTCGAACGAAATTCGGCCTTTAAACATGACTTTCGTGCATAACTTGCAGTTGATCTATTCAAGGCAACAATGCATTAGTTTAGCCCTTATAGTCATGTCATTGAGTCACTTCTAGTCATTAAATCATTCTAAATTAATTCGAACGAATTCAATTTTTGCCCTTCAAACATTATTTTCTTACATAACTTGTAATTAATCTATTGAAGACAACAATGCATAATTTTAGCATTAAAAAGCATATCACTCAGTCTTTTCAATCATTAAATTGTTTGAACGCACTTCGAATCAATTCTCCTTTTGCATTTAAAACGCGACTTTCATGCATAACTTGCAATTGATCTATTGATGGCAACTATGCATTTTTTTAGCCTTAAAGTCATATTTTTGCCTCTCTTTTAGTCAGTAAATCATTCTAAATCACTTCGAACGAAATTTGGCCTTTAAACATGAATTTTGTGCGTAACTTGCAGTTGATCTATTGAAGGCAACAATGGATTTGTTTAGCCTGAAAGTCATGTCATTGAGTCTCTTCTAGTCATTAAATCATTCTAAATTAATTCGAACGAATTCTATTTTTGCCCTTCAAACATTATTTTCTTACGTAACTTGTAATTAATCTCTTGAAGACAACAATCCATTATTTTAGCGTTAAAAAGCATATGACTCAGTCTTTCAATCATTAAATTGGTTTGAAGGCACTTCGAACCAATTCTGTTTTTGCATTTAGAACGCGACTTTCATGCATAACTTGTAATTGATCTATTGATGGCAACTATGCATTTTTTTAGCCTTAAAGTCATATTTTTGCGTCTCTTTTAGTCAGTAAATCATTCTAAATCACTTCGAACGAAATTCGGCCTTTAAACATGACTTTCGTGCGTAACTTGCAGTTGATCTATTCAAGTCAACAATGCATTTGTTTAGCCTTAAAGTCATGTCAATGAGTCTCTTCTAGTCGTTAAATCATTCTAAATTAAGTCGAACGAATTCTATTTTTTCCCTTCAAACATTATTTTCTTACGTAACTTGTAATTAATCTATTGAAGACAACATGCATAATTTTAGAATTAAAAAGCATATCACTCAGTCTATTCAATCATTAAATTGTTTGAACGCACTTCGAACCAATTCTCCTTTTGCATTTAAAACGCGACTTTCATGCATAACTTGCAATTGATCTATTGATGGCAACTATGCATTTTTTTGGCCTTAAAGTCATATTTTTGCGTCTCTTTTAGTCAGTAAATCATTCTAAATCACTTCTAACGAAATTCGGCCTTTAAACATTAATTTCGTGCATAACCTTGCAGTTGATCTATTGAAGGCAACAATGGATTTGTTTAGCCTGAAAGTCATGTCATTGAGTCTCTTCTAGTCATTAAATCATTCTAAATTAATTCGAACGAATTCTATTTTTGCCCTTCTAACATTATTTTCTTACGTAACTTGTAATTAATCTATTGAAGACAACAATGCATTATTTTAGCGTTAAAAAGCATATCACTCAGTCATTTCAATCATTAAATTGTTTGAACGCACTTCGAACCAATTCTCCTTTTGCATTTAAAACGCGACTTTCATGCATAACTTGCAATTGATCTATTGATGGCAACTATGCATTTTTTTAGCCTTAAAGTCATATTTTTGCGTCTCTTTTAGTTAGTAAATCATTCTAAATCACTTCGAACGAAATTCGGCCTTTAAACATGTCTTTCGTGCGTAACTTGCAGTTGATCTATTGAAGGCAACAATGCATTTGTTTAGCCTTAAAGGTCATGTCATTGTGTCACTTCTACTCATTAAATCATTCTAAATTAATTCGAACGAATTCAATTTTTGCCCTTCAAACATTATTTTCTTACATAACTTGTAATTAATCTATTGAAGACAACAATGCATTATTTTAGCATTTAAAAGCATATGACTCAGTCTTTTCAATCATTAAATTGTTTGAAGGCACTTCGAACCAATTCTCTTTTTGCATTTAGAACGTGACTTTCATGCATAACTTGTAATTGATCTATTGATGGCAACTATGCATTTTTTTTGCCTTAAAGTCATATTTTTGCGTCTCTTTTAGTCAGTAAATCATTCTAAATCACTTCGAACGAAATTCGGCCTTTAAACATGACTTTCGTGCGTAACTTGCAGTTGATCTATTGAAGGCAACAATGCATTTGTTTAGCCTTAAAGTCATGTCATTGAGTCTCTTCTAGTCATTAAATCATTCTAAATTAATTCGAACGAATTCTATTTTTGCCCTTCAAACCTTATTTTCTTACGTAACTTGTAATTAATCTATTGAAGACAACAATGCATAATTTTAGCATTAAAAAGCATATCACTCAGTCTTTTCAATCATTAAATTGTTTGAACGCACTTCGAACCAATTCTCCTTTTGCATTTAAAACGCGACTTTCATGCATAACTTGCAATTGATCTATTGATGGCAACTATGCATTTTTTTAGCCTTAAAGTCATATTTTTGCGTCTCTTTTAGTCAGTAAATCATTATAAATCACTTCGAACGAAATTCGGCCTTGAAACATGACTTTCGTGCATAACTTGCAGTTGATCTATTCAAGGGAACAACGCATTAGTTTAGCCTTAAAGTCATGTCATTGAGTCTCTTCTAGTCATAAATCATTCTAAATTAATTCGAACGAATTCAATTTTTGCCCTTCAAACATTATTTTCTTACATAACTTGTAATTAATCTAGTGAAGACAACAATGCATTATTTTAGCGTAAAAAGCATATCACTCAGTCATTTCAATCATTAAATTGTTTGAACGCACTTCGAACCAATTCTCCTTTTGCATTTAAAAACGCGACTTTCATGGCATAACTTCCAATTGATCTATTGATGGCAACTATGCATTTTTTTAGCCTTAAAGTCTATTTTTGCGTCTCTTTTAGTTAGTAAATCATTCTAAATCACTTCGAACGAAATTCGGCCTTTAAACATGACTTTCGTGCGTAACTTGCAGTTGATCTAGTGAAGGCAACAATGCGTTTGTTTAGCCCTAAAGTCATGTCATTGAGTCACTTCTACTCATTAAATCATTCTAAATTAATTCGAACGAAGTCAATTTTTGCCCTTCAAACATTGTTTTCTTACATAACTTGTAATTAATCTATTGAAGACAACAATGCATTATTTTAGCGTTAAAAAGAATATGACTCAGTCTTTTCAATCATTAAATTGTTGAAGGCACTTCGAATCAATTCTCTTTTTGCATTTAGAACGCGACTTTCATGCATAACTTGTAATTGATTATTGATGGCAACTACGCATTTTTTTAGCCTTAAAGTCATATTTTTGCGTCTCTTTTAGTCAGTAAATCATACTAAATCACTTCGAACGAAATTCGGCCTTTAAACATGAATTCGTGCATAACCTGCAGTTGATCTATTGAAGGCAACAATGCATTTGTTTAGCCTGAAAGTCATGTCATTGAGTCCTGTTCTAGTCATTAAATCATTCTAAATTAATTCGAACGAATTCAATTTTTGCCCTTCAAACATTATTTTCTTACATAACTTGTAATTAATCTATTGAAGAGAACAATGCATAATTTTAGCATTAAAAAGCACATCACTCAGTGTTTTCAATCATTAAATTGTTTGAACGCACTTCGAACCAATTCTCATTTTGCATTTAAAACGCGACTTTCATGTATAACTTGCAATTGATCTATTGATGGCAACTATGCATTTTTTTAGCCTTAAAGTCATATTTTTGCGTCTCTTTTAGTCAGTAAATCATTCTAAATCACTTCGAACAAAATTCGGCCTTTAAACATGACTTTCGTGCGTAACTTGCAGTTTATCTATTGAAGGCAACAATGCGTTAGTTTAGGCTTAAAGTCATGTCACTGAGTCTCTTCTAGTCATTAAATCATTCTAAATTAATTCGAACGAATTCTGTTTTCGCCCTTCAGACATTTTTTTCTTACATAACTTGTAATTAATCTATTCAAAACGACAATGCATTATTTTAGCGTTAAAAAGCATATCACTCAGTCTTTTCAATAATTAAACTGTTTTGAAGGCACTTGGAACCAATTCTCTTTTGCATTTAGAACGTGACTTTCATGCATAACTTGTAATTGATCTATTGATGGCAACTATGCATTTTTTTAGCCTTAAAGTCATATTTTTGCGTCTCTTTTAGTCAGTAAATCATACTAAATCACTTCGAACGAAATTCGGCCTTTAAACATGAATTTCGTGCATAATCTGCAGTTGATCTATTGAAGGCAACAATGCATTTGTTTAGCCTGAAAGTCATGTCATTGAGTCTGTTCTAGTCATTAAATCATTCTAAATTAATTCGAACGAATTCAATTTTTGCCCTTCAAACATTATTTTCTTACATAACTTGTAAATAATCTATTGAAGAGAACAATGCATAATTTTAGCATTAAAAAGCACATCACTCAGTGTTTTCAATCATTAAATTGTTTGAATGCACTTCGAACCAATTCTCCTTTTGCATTTAAAACGCGACTTTCATGCATAACTTGCAATTGATCTATTGACGGCAACTATGCATTTTTTTAGCCTTAAAGTCATATTTTTGCGTCTCTTTTAGTCAGTAAATCATTCTAACTCACTTCGTACAAAATTCGGCCTTTAAACATGACTTTCGTGCGTAACTTGCAGTTTATCTATTGAAGGCAACAATGCGTTAGTTTAGGCTTAAAGTCATGTCACTGAGTCTCTTCTAGTCATTAAATCATTCTAAATTAATTCGAACGAATTCTGTTTTCGCCCTTCAGACATTATTTTCTTACATAACTTGTAATTAATCTATTCAAGACGACAATGCATTATTTTAGCGTTAAAAAGCATATCACTCAGTCTTTTCAATAATTAAACTGTTTGAAGGCACTTGGAACCAATTCTCTTTTTGCATTTAGAACGCGACTTTCATGCATAACTTGTAATTGATCTATTGATGGCAACTATGCATTTTTTTAGCATTAAAGTCATATTTTTGCGTCTCTTTTAGTTAGTAAATCATTCTAAATCACTTCGAACGAAATTCGGCCTTTAAACTTGACTTTCGTGCATAACTTGCAGTTGATCTAGTGAAGGCAACAATGCGTTTGTTTAGCCCTAAAGTCATGTCATTGAGTCACTTCTACTCATTAAATCATTCTAAATTAATTCGAACGAAGTCAATTTTTGCCCTTCAAACATTGTTTTCTTACATAACTTGTAATTAATCTATTGAAGACAACAATGCATTATTTTAGCGTTAAAAAGAATATGACTCAGTCTTTTCAATCATTAAATTGTTTGAAGGCACTTCGAATCAATTCTCTTTTTGCATTTAGAACGCGACTTTCATGCATAACTTGTAATTGATCTATTGATGGCAACTACGCATTTTTTTAGCCTTAAAGTCATATTTTTGCGTCTCTTTTAGTCAGTAAATCATACTAAATCACTTCGAACGAAATTCGGCCTTTAAACATGAATTTCGTGCATAACCTACAGTTGATCTATTGAAGGCAACAATGCATTTGTTTAGCCTGAAAGTCATGTCATTGAGTCTGTTCTAGTCATTAAATCATTCTAAATTAATTCGAACGAATTTAATTTTTGCCCTTCAAACTTTATTTTCTTACATAACTTGTAATTAATCTATTGAAGAGAACAATGCATAATTTTAGCATTAAAAAGCACATCACTCAGTGTTTTCAATCATTAAATTGTTTGAACGCACTTCGAACCTATTCTCATTTTGCATTTAAAACGCGACTTTCATGTATAACTTGCAATTGATCTATTGATGGCAACTATGCATTTTTTTAGCCTTAAAGTCATATTTTTGCGTCTCTTTTAGTCAGTAAATCATTCTAAATCACTTCGAACAAAATTCGGCCTTTAAACATGACTTTCGTGCGTAACTTGCAGTTTATCTATTGAAGGCAACAATGCGTTAGTTTAGGCTTAAAGTCATGTCACTGAGTCTCTTCTAGTCATTAAATCATTCTAAATTAATTCGAACGAATTCTGTTTTCGCCCTTCAGACATTATTTTCTTACATAACTTGTAATTAATCTATTCAAGACGACAATGCATTATTTTAGCGTTAAAAAGCATATCACTCAGTCTTTTCAATAATTAAACTGTTTGAAGGCACTTGGAACCAATTCTCTTTTTGCATTTAGAACGTGACTTTCATGCATAACTTGTAATTGATCTATTGATGGCAACTATGCATTTTTTTAGCCTTAAAGTCATATTTTTGCGTCTCTTTTAGTCAGTAAATCATACTAAATCACTTCGAACGAAATTCGGCCTTTAAACATGAATTTCGTGCATAACCTGCAGTTGATCTATTGAAGGCAACAATGCATTTGTTTAGCCTGAAAGTCATGTCATTGAGTCTGTTCTAGTCATTAAATCATTCTAAATTAATTCGAAAGAATTCAATTTTTGCCCTTCAAACATTATTTTCTTACATAACTTGTAAATAATCTATTGAAGAGAACAATGCATAATTTTAGTATTAAAAAGCACATCACTCAGTGTTTTCAATCATTAAATTGTTTGAATGCACTTCGAACCAATTCTCCTTTTGCATTTAAAACGCGACTTTCATGCATAACTTGCAATTGATCTATTGATGGCAACTATGCATTTTTTTAGCCTTAAAGTCATGATTTTGCGTCTCTTTTAGTCAGTAAATCATTCTAAATCACTTCGTACAAAATTCGGCCTTTAAACATGACTTTCGTGCGTAACTTGCAGTTTATCTATTGAAGGCAACAATGCGTTAGTTTAGGCTTAAAGTCATGTCACTGAGTCTCTTCTAGTCATTAAATCATTTTAAATTAATTCGAACGAATTCTGTTTTCGCCCTTCAGACATTATTTTCTTACATAACTTGTAATTAATCTATTCAAGACGACAATGCATTATTTTAGCGTTAAAAAGCATATCACTCAGTCTTTTCAATAATTAAACTGTTTGAAGGCACTTGGAACCAATTCTCTTTTTGCATTTAGAACGCGACTTTCATGCATAACTTGTAATTGATCTATTGATGGCAACTATGCATTTTTTTAGCATTAAAGTCATATTTTTGCGTCTCTTTTAGTCAGTAAATCATTCTAAATCACTTCGAGCGAAATTCGGCCTTTAAACATGACTTTCGTGCATAACTTGCAGTTGATCTATTGAAGGCAACAATGCATTTGTTTAGCCTTAAAGTCATGTCATTGAGTCACTTCTAGTCATTAAATCATTCTAAATTAATTCGAACGAATTCAATTTTTGCCCTTCAAACATTATTTTCTTACATAACCTGTAAATAATCTATTGAAGAGAACAATGCATAATTTTAGCATTAAAAAGCACATCACTCAGTGTTTTATATCATTAAATTGTTTGAACGCACTTCGAACCAATTCTCCTTTTGCATTTAAAACGTGACTTTCATGCATAACTTGCAATTGATCTATTGACGGCAACTATGCATTTTTTTATCCTTAAAGTCATATTTTTGCGTCTCTTTAAGTCAGTAAATCATTCTAAATCACTTTGAACGAAATTCGGCCTTTAAACATGACTTTCGTGCGTAACTTGCAGTTGATCTATTGAAGGAAACAATGCGTTTGTTTAGCCTTAAAGTCATGTCATTGAGTCACTTCTAGTCATTAAATCATTCTAAATTAATTCGAACGAATTCAATTTTTGCTCTTCAAACATTATTTTCTTACATAACTTGTAATTAATCTCTTGAAGACAACAATCCATTATTTTAGCGTTAAAAAGCATATGACTCAGTCTTTTCAATCATTAAATTGTTTGAAGGCACTTCGAACCAATTCTCTTTTTGCATTTAGAACGCGACTTTCATGCATAACTTGTAATTGATCTATTGATGGCAACTATGCATTTTTTTAGCCTTAAAGTCATATTTTTGCGTCTCTTTTAGTCAGTAAATCATTCTAAATCACTTCTAACGAAATTCGGCCTTTAAACATGACTTTCGTGCGTAACTTGCAGTTGATCTATTGAAGGCAACAATGCGTTTGTTTAGCCTTAAAGTCATGTCATTGAGTCTCTTCTAGTCATTAAATCATTCTAAATTAATTCGAACGAATTCAATTTTAGCCCTTCAAACATTATTTTCTTACGTAACTTGTAATTAATCTATTGAAGACAACAATGCATTATTTTAGCGTTAAAAAGCATATCACTCAGTCTTTTCAATCATTAAATTGTTTGAATGCACTTCGAGCCAATTCTCCTTTTGCATTTAAAACGCGAGTTTCATGCATAACTTGCAATTGATCTATTGATGGCAACTATGCATTTTTTTAGCCTTAAAGTCATATTTTTGCATCTCTTTTTGTCAGTAAATCATTCTAAATCACTTCGAACGAAATTCGGCCTTTAAATTTGACTTTCGTGCGTAACTTGCAGTTGATCTATTGAAGGCAACAATGCATTTGTTTAGCCTTAAAGTCATGTCATTGAGTCTCTTCCAGTCATTAAATCATTCTAAATTAATTCGAACGAATTCAATTTTCGCCCTTCAAACATTATTTTCTTACATAACTTGTAATTAATCTATTGAAGACAACAATGCATTATTTTAGCGTTAAAAAGCATATCACTCAGTCTTTTCAATCATTAAATTGTTTGAATGCACTTCGAGCCAATTCTCCTTTTGCATTTAAAACGCGAGTTTCATGCATAACTTGCAATTGATCTATTGATGGCAACTATGCATTTTTTTAGCCTTAAAGTCATATTTTTGCATCTCTTTTTGTCAGTAAATCATTCTAAATCACTTCGAACGAAATTCGGCCTTTAAATTTGACTTTCGTGCGTAACTTGCAGTTGATCTATTGAAGGCAACAATGCATTTGTTTAGCCTTAAAGTCATGTCATTGAGTCTCTTCCAGTCATTAAATCATTCTAAATTAATTCGAACGAATTCTTTTTTTGCCCTTCAAACATTATTTTCTTACGTAACTTGTAATTAATCTATTGAAGACAACAATGCATAATTTTAGGATTAAAAAGCATATCACTCAGTCTTTTCAATCATTAAATTGTTTGAACGCACGAACCAATTCTCTTTTGCATTTAAAACGCGACTTTCATGCATAACTTGCAATTGATCTATTGATGGCAACTATGCATTTTTTTAGCCTTAAAGTCATATTTTTGCGTCTCTTTTTGTCAGTAAATCATTCTAAATCACTTCAAACGAAATTCGGCTTTTAAACATGACTTTCGTGCGTAACTTGCAGTTGATCTATTGAAGGCAACAATGCATTAGTTTAGCCTTAAAGTCATGTCATTGAGTCTCTTCTAGTCATTAAATCATTCTAAATTAATTCGAGCGAATTCTATTTTTGCCCTTCAAACAATAATTTCTTACATAACTTGTAATTAATCTATTGAAGACAACAATGCATTATTTTAGCATTAAAAAGAATATCACTCAGTCTTTTCAATCATTAAATTGTTTGAAGGCACTTCTAACCAATTCTCTTTTTGCATTTAGAACGTGACTTTCATGCATAACTTGTAATTTATCTATTGATGGCAACTATGCATTTTTTTAGCCTTAAAGTCATATTTATGCGTCTCTTTCAGTCAGTAAATCATTCTAAATCACTTCGAACGAAATTCGGCCTTTAAACATGACTTTCGTGCGTGACTTGCAGTTGATCTATTGAAGGCAACAATGCATTAGTTTAGGCTTAAAGTCATGTCCTTGAGTCTCTTCTAGTCATTAAATCATTCTAAATTAATTCGAACGAATTCTATTTTTGCCCTTCAAACATTATTTTCTAACATAACTTGTAATTAATCTATTGAAGACAACAGTGCATTATTTTAGCGTTAAAAAGCATATCACTCAGTCTTTTCAATCATTAAATTGTTTGAATGCACTTCGAACCAATTCTCCTTTTGCATTTAAAACGTGACTTTCATGCATAACTTGCAATTGATCTATTGACGGCAACTATGCATTTTTTTATCCTTAAAATCATATTTTTGCGTCTCTTTAAGTCAGTAAATCATTCTATATCACTTTGAACGAAATTCGGCCTTTAAACATGGCTTTCATGCGTAACTTGCAGTTGATCTATTGAAGGAAACAATGCATTTGTTTAGCCTTAAAGTCATGTCATTGAGTCACTTCTAGTCATTAAATCATTCTAAATTAATTCGAATGAATTCAATTTTTGCTCTTCAAACATTATTTTCTTACATAACTTGTAATTAATCTATTGAAGACAACAATCCATTTTTTATCGTTAAAAAGCATATGACTCAGTCTTTTCAATCATTAAATTGTTTGAAGGCACTTCGAACCAATTCTCTTTTTGCATTTAGAACGCGACTTTCATGCATAACTTGTAATTGATCTATTGATGGCAACTATGCATTTTTTTAGCCTTAAAGTCATATTTTTGCGTCTCTTTTAGTCAGTAAATCATTCTAAATCACTTCGAACGAAATTCGGCCTTTAAACATGATTTTCGTGCGTAACTTGCAGTTGATCTATTGAAGGCAACAATGCGTTTGTTTAGCGTTAAAGTCATGTGATTGAGTCTCTTCTAGTAATTAAATCATTCTAAATTAATTCGAACGAATTCAATTTTTGCCCTTCAGACATTATTTTCTTACGTAACTTGTAATTAATCTATTGAAGACGACAATGCATTATTTTAGCGTTAAAAAGCATATCACTCAGTCTTTTCAATCATTAAATTGTTTGAATGCACTTCGAACCAATTCTCCTTTTGCTTTTAAAACGCGACTTTCATGCATAACTTGCAATTGATCTATTGACGGCAACTATGCATTTTTTTATCCTTAAAGTCATATTTTTGCGTCTGTTTTAGTCAGTAAATCATTCTAAATCACTTTGAACGAAATTCGACCTTTAAACATGACTTTCGTGCGTAACTTGCAGTTGATCTATTGAAGGCAACAATGCATTTGTTTAGCCTTAAAGTCATGTCATTGAGTCACTTCTAGTCATTAAATCATTCTAAATTAATTCGAACGAATTCAATTTTTGCCCTTCAAACATTATTTTCTTGCATAACTTGTAATTTATCAATTGAAGACAACAATCCATTATTTTAGCGTTAAAAAGCATATGACTCAGTCTTTTCAATCATTAAATTGTTTAAAGGCACTTCGAACCAATTCTGTTTTTGCATTTAGAACGCGACTTTCATGCATAACTTGTAATTGATCTATTAATGGCAACTATACATTTTTTTAGCCTTAAAGTCAAATTTTTGCGTCTCTTTTAGTCAGTAAATTATTCTAAATCACTTCGAACGAAATTCAGCCTTTAAACATGACTTTCGTGCATAACTTGCAGTTTATCTATTGAAGGCAACAATGCATTAGTTTAGGCTTAAAGTCATGTCATTGAGTCTCTTCTAGTCATTAAATCATTCTAAATTAATTCGAACGAATTCTATTTTTGCCCTTCAAACATTATTTTCTTACATAACTTGTAATTAATCTATTGAAGACAACAATGCATTATTTTAGCCTTAAAAAGCATATGACTCAGTCTTTTCAATCATTAAATTGTTTGAAGGCACTTCGAACCAATTCCCTTTTTGCATTTAGAACGTGACTTTCATGCATAACTTGTAATTGATCTATTGATGGCAACTATGCATTTTTTTAGCCTTAAAGTCATATTTATGCGTCTTTTTCAGTCTGTAAATCATTCTAAATCACTTCGAACGAAATTCGGCCTTTAAACATGACTTTCGTGCGTAACTTGCAATTGATCTATTGACGGCAACAATGCTTTTATTTAGCCTTAAAGTCATGTCATTGAGTCTCTTCTAGTCATTAAATCATTCTAAATTAATTCGAACGAATTCTATTTTTGCCCTTCAAACATTATTTTCTTACGTAACTTGTAATTAATCTATTGAAGACAACAATGCATAATTTTAGCATTAAAAAGCATATCACTCAGTCTTTTCAATCATTAAATTGTTTGAACGCACTTCGAACCAATTCTCCTTTTGCATTTAAAACGTGACTTTCATGCATAACTTGCAATTGATCTATTGATGGCAACTATGCATTTTTTTTGCCTTAAAGTCATATTTTTGCGTCTCTTTTTGTCAGTAAATCATTCTAAATCACTTCGAACGAAATTCGGCCTTTAAACATGACTTTCGTGCGTAACTTTCAGTTGATCTATTGAAGGCAACAATGCATTTGTTTAGCCTTAAAGTCATGTCATTGAGTCTCTTCTAGTCATTAAATCATTCTAAATTAATTCGAACGAATTCAATTTTTGCCCTTCAAACATCATTTTCTTATGTAACTTGTAATCAATCTATTGAAGAGAACAATGCATAATTTTAGCATTAAAAAGCACATCACTCAGTCTTTTCAATCATTAAATTGTTTGAATGCACTTCGAACCAATTCTCCTTTTGCATTTAAAACGCGACTTTCATGCATAACTTGCAATTGATCTATTGATGGCAACTATGCTTTTTTTTTGCCTTAAAGTCATATTTTTGCGTCTCTTTTTGTCAGTAAATCATTCTAAATCACTTCGAACGAAATTCGGCCTTTAAACATGACTTTCGTGCGTAACTTGCAGTTGATCTATTGAAGGCAACAATGCATTTGTTTAGCCTTAAAGTCATGTCATTGAGTCTCTTCTAGTCATTAAATCATTCTAAATTAATTCGAACGAATTCAATTTTTGCCCTTCAAACATTATTTTCTTACGTAACTTGTAATTAATCTATTGAAGAAAACAATGCATAATTTTAGCGTTAAAAAGCACATCACTCAGTCTTTTCAATCATTAAATTGTTTGAACGCACTTCGAACCAACTCTCCTTTTGCATTTAAAACGCGACTTTCATGCATAACTTGCAATTGATCTATTGACGGCAACTATCCATTTTTTTATCCTTAAAGTCATATTTTTGCGTCTCTTTTAGTAAGTAAATCATTCTAAATCACTTTGAACGAAATTCGGCCTTTAAACATGACTTTCGTGCGTAACTTGCAGTTGATCTATTGAAGGCAACAATGCATTTGTTTAGCCTTAAAGTCATGTCATTGAGTCACTTCTAGTCATTAAATCATTCTAAATTAATTCGAACGAATTCAATTTTTGCCCTTCAAACATTATTTTCTTGCATAACTTGTAATTAATCTATTGAAGACAACAATGCATAATTTTAGCATTAAAAAGCATATCACTCAGTCTTTTCAATCATTAAATTGTTTGAACGCACTTCGAACCAATTCTCCTTTTGCATTTAAAACGTGACTTTCATGCATAACTTGCAATTGATCTATTGATGGCAACTATGCATTTTTTTTGCCTTAAAGTCATATTTTTGCGTCTCTTTTTGTCAGTAAATCATTCTAAATCACTTCGAACGAAATTCGGCCTTTAAACATGACTTTCGTGCGTAACTTGCAGTTGATCTATTGAAGGCAACAATGCATTTGTTTAGCCTTAAAGTCATGTCATTGAGTCTCTTCTAGTCATTAAATCATTCTAAATTAATTCGAACGAATTCAATTTTTGCCCTTCAAACATTATTTTCTTACGTAACTTGTAATTAATCTATTGAAGAGAACAATGCATAATTTTAGCGTTAAAAAGCACATCACTCAGTCTTTTCAATCATTAAATTGTTTGAACGCACTTCGAACCAACTCTCCTTTTGCATTTAAAACGCGACTTTCATGCATAACTTGCAATTGATCTATTGACGGCAACTATGCATTTTTTTATCCTTAAAGTCATATTTTTGCGTTTCTTTTAGTCAGTAAATCATTCTAAATCACTTTGAACGAAATTCGGCCTTTAAACATGACTTTCGTGCGTAACTTGCAGTTGATCTATTGAAGGCAACAATGCATTTGTTTAGCCTTAAAGTCATGTCATTGAGTCACTTCTAGTCATTAAATCATTCTAAATTAATTCGAACGAATTCAATTTTTGCCCTTCAAACATTATTTTCTTGCATAACTTGTAATTTATCTCTTGAAGACAACAATCCATTTTTTATCGTTAAAAAGCATATGACTCAGTCTTTTCAATCATTAAATTGTTTGAAGGCACTTCGAACCAATTCTCTTTTTGCATTTAGAACGCGACTTTCATGCATAACTTGTAATTGATCTATTGACGGCAACTACGCATTTTTTTAGCCTTAAAGTCATATTTTTGCGTCTCTTTTAGTCAGTAAATTATTCTAAATCACTTCGAACGAAATTCAGCCTTTAAACATGACTTTCGTGCATAACTTGCAGTTTATCTATTGAAGGCAACAATGCATTAGTTTAGGCTTAAAGTCATGTCATTGAGTCTCTTCTAGTCATTAAATCATTCTAAATTAATTCGAACGAATTCTATTTTTGCCCTTCAAACATTATTTTCTTACATAACTTGTAATTAATCTATTGAAGACAACAATGCATTATTTTAGCTTTAAAAAGCATATGACTCAGTCTTTTCAATCATTAAATTGTTTGAAGGCACTTCGAACCAATTCCCTTTTTGCATTTAGAACGTGACTTTCATGCATAACTTGTAATTGATCTATTGATGGCAACTATGCATTTTTTTAGCCTTAAAGTCATATTTATGCGTCTTTTTCAGTCTGTAAATCATTCTAAATCACTTCGAACGAAATTCGGCCTTTAAACATGACTTTCGTGCGTAACTTGCAGTTGATCTATTGACGGCAACAATGCTTTTATTTAGCCTTAAAGTCATGTCATTGAGTCTCTTCTAGTCATTAAATCATTCTAAATTAATTCGAACGAATTCTATTTTTGCCCTTCAAACATTATTTTCTTACGTAACTTGTAATTAATCTATTGAAGACAACAATGCATAATTTTAGCATTAAAAAGCATATCACTCAGTCTTTTCAATCATTAAATTGTTTGAACGCACTTCGAACCAATTCTCCTTTTGCATTTAAAACGTGACTTTCATGCATAACTTGCAATTGATCTATTGATGGCAACTATGCATTTTTTTTGCCTTAAAGTCATATTTTTGCGTCTCTTTTTGTCAGTAAATCATTCTAAATCACTTCGAACGAAATTCGGCCATTAAACATGACTTTCGTGCGTAACTTGCAGTTGATCTATTGAAGGCAACAATGCATTTGTTTAGCCTTAAAGTCATGTCATTGAGTCTCTTCTAGTCATTAAATCATTCTAAATTAATTCGAACGAATTCAATTTTTGCCCTTCAAACATTATTTTCTTACGTAACTTGTAATTAATCTATTGAAGAGAACAATGCATAATTTTAGCGTTAAAAAGCACATCACTCAGTCTTTTCAATCATTAAATTGTTTGAACGCACTTCGAACCAACTCTCCTTTTGCATTTAAAACGCGACTTTCATGCATAACTTGCAATTGATCTATTGACGGCAACTATGCATTTTTTTATCCTTAAAGTCATATTTTTGCGTCTCTTTTAGTCAGTAAATCATTCTAAATCACTTTGAACGAAATTCGGCCTTTAAACATGACTTTCGTGCGTAACTTGCAGTTGATCTATTGAAGGCAACAATGCATTTGTTTAGCCTTAAAGTCATGTCATTGAGTCACTTCTAGTCATTAAATCATTCTAAATTAATTCGAACGAATTCAATTTTTGCCCTTCAAACATTATTTTCTTGCATAACTTGTAATTTATCTCTTGAAGACAACAATCCATTTTTTATCGTTAAAAAGCATATGACTTAGTCTTTTCAATCATTAAATTGTTTGAAGGCACTTCGAACCAATTCTCTTTTTGCATTTAGAACGCGACTTTCATGCATAACTTGTAATTGATCTATTGACGGCAACTACGCATTTTTTTAGCCTTAAAGTCATATTTTTGCGTCTCTTTTAGTCAGTAAATTATTCTAAATCACTTCGAACGAAATTCAGCCTTTAAACATGACTTTCGTGCATAACTTGCAGTTTATCTATTGAAGGCAACAATGCATTAGTTTAGGCTTAAAGTCATGTCATTGAGTCTCTTCTAGTCATTAAATCATTCTAAATTAATTCGAACGAATTCTATTTTTGCCCTTCAAACATTATTTTCTTACATAACTTGTAATTAATCTATTGAAGACAACAATGCATTATTTTAGCTTTAAAAAGCATATGACTCAGTCTTTTCAATCATTAAATTGTTTGAAGGCACTTCGAACCAATTCCCTTTTTGCATTTAGAACGTGACTTTCATGCATAACTTGTAATCGATCTATTGATGGCAACTATGCATTTTTTTAGCCTTAAAGTCATATTTATGCGTCTTTTTCAGTCTGTAAATCATTCTAAATCACTTCGAACGAAATTCGGCCTTTAAACATGACTTTCGTGCGTAACTTGCAGTTGATCTATTGACGGCAACAATGCTTTTATTTAGCCTTAAAGTCATGTCATTGAGTCTCTTCTAGTCATTAAATCATTCTAAATTAATTCGAACGAATTCTATTTTTGCCCTTCAAACATTATTTTCTTACGTAACTTGTAATTAATCTATTGAAGACAACAATGCATAATTTTAGCATTAAAAAGCATATCACTCAGTCTTTTCAATCATTAAATTGTTTGAACGCACTTCGAACCAATTCTCCTTTTGCATTTAAAACGTGACTTTCATGCATAACTTGCAATTGATCTATTGATGGCAACTATGCATTTTTTTTGCCTTAAAGTCATATTTTTGCGTCTCTTTTTGTCAGTAAATCATTCTAAATCACTTCGAACGAAATTCGGCCATTAAACATGACTTTCGTGCGTAACTTGCAGTTGATCTATTGAAGGCAACAATGCATTTGTTTAGCCTTAAAGTCATGTCATTGAGTCTCTTCTAGTCATTAAATCATTCTAAATTAATTCGAACGAATTCAATTTTTGCCCTTCAAACATTATTTTCTTACGTAACTTGTAATTAATCTATTGAAGAGAACAATGCATAATTTTAGCGTTAAAAAGCACATCACTCAGTCTTTTCAATCATTAAATTGTTTGAACGCACTTCGAACCAACTCTCCTTTTGCATTTAAAACGCGACTTTCATGCATAACTTGCAATTGATCTATTGACGGCAACTATGCATTTTTTTATCCTTAAAGTCATATTTTTGCGTCTCTTTTAGTCAGTAAATCATTCTAAATCACTTTGAACGAAATTCGGCCTTTAAACATGACTTTCGTGCGTAACTTGCAGTTGATCTATTGAAGGCAACAATGCATTTGTTTAGCCTTAAAGTCATGTCATTGAGTCACTTCTAGTCATTAAATCATTCTAAATTAATTCGAACGAATTCAATTTTTGCCCTTCAAACATTATTTTCTTGCATAACTTGTAATTTATCTCTTGAAGACAACAATCCATTTTTTATCGTTAAAAAGCATATGACTTAGTCTTTTCAATCATTAAATTGTTTGAAGGCACTTCGAACCAATTCTCTTTTTGCATTTAGAACGCGACTTTCATGCATAACTTGTAATTGATCTATTGACGGCAACTACGCATTTTTTTAGCCTTAAAGTCATATTTTTGCGTCTCTTTTAGTCAGTAAATTATTCTAAATCACTTCGAACGAAATTCAGCCTTTAAACATGACTTTCGTGCATAACTTGCAGTTTATCTATTGAAGGCAACAATGCATTAGTTTAGGCTTAAAGTCATGTCATTGAGTCTCTTCTAGTCATTAAATCATTCTAAATTAATTCGAACGAATTCTATTTTTGCCCTTCAAACATTATTTTCTTACATAACTTGTAATTAATCTATTGAAGACAACAATGCATTATTTTAGCTTTAAAAAGCATATGACTCAGTCTTTTCAATCATTAAATTGTTTGAAGGCACTTCGAACCAATTCCCTTTTTGCATTTAGAACGTGACTTTCATGCATAACTTGTAATTGATCTATTGATGGCAACTATGCATTTTTTTAGCCTTAAAGTCATATTTATGCGTCTTTTTCAGTCTGTAAATCATTCTAAATCACTTCGAACGAAATTCGGCCTTTAAACATGACTTTCGTGCGTAACTTGCAGTTGATCTATTGACGGCAACAATGCTTTTATTTAGCCTTAAAGTCATGTCATTGAGTCTCTTCTAGTCATTAAATCATTCTAAATTAATTCGAACGAATTCTATTTTTGCCCTTCAAACATTATTTTCTTACGTAACTTGTAATTAATCTATTGAAGACAACAATGCATAATTTTAGCATTAAAAAGCATATCACTCAGTCTTTTCAATCATTAAATTGTTTGAACGCACTTCGAACCAATTCTCCTTTTGCATTTAAAACGTGACTTTCATGCATAACTTGCAATTGATCTATTGATGGCAACTATGCATTTTTTTTGCCTTAAAGTCATATTTTTGCGTCTCTTTTTGTCAGTAAATCATTCTAAATCACTTCGAACGAAATTCGGCCATTAAACATGACTTTCGTGCGTAACTTGCAGTTGATCTATTGAAGGCAACAATGCATTTGTTTAGCCTTAAAGTCATGTCATTGAGTCTCTTCTAGTCATTAAATCATTCTAAATTAATTCGAACGAATTCAATTTTTGCCCTTCAAACATTATTTTCTTACGTAACTTGTAATTAATCTATTGAAGAGAACAATGCATAATTTTAGCGTTAAAAAGCACATCACTCAGTCTTTTCAATCATTAAATTGTTTGAACGCACTTCGAACCAACTCTCCTTTTGCATTTAAAACGCGACTTTCATGCATAACTTGCAATTGATCTATTGACGGCAACTATGCATTTTTTTATCCTTAAAGTCATATTTTTGCGTCTCTTTTAGTCAGTAAATCATTCTAAATCACTTTGAACGAAATTCGGCCTTTAAACATGACTTTCGTGCGTAACTTGCAGTTGATCTATTGAAGGCAACAATGCATTTGTTTAGCCTTAAAGTCATGTCATTGAGTCACTTCTAGTCATTAAATCATTCTAAATTAATTCGAACGAATTCAATTTTTGCCCTTCAAACATTATTTTCTTGCATAACTTGTAATTTATCTCTTGAAGACAACAATCCATTTTTTATCGTTAAAAAGCATATGACTCAGTCTTTTCAATCATTAAATTGTTTGAACGCACTTCGAACCAATTCTCCTTTTGCATTTAAAACGTGACTTTCATGCATAACTTGCAATTGATCTATTGATGGCAACTATGCATTTTTTTTGCCTTAAAGTCATATTTTTGCGTCTCTTTTTGTCAGTAAATCATTCCAAATCACTTCGAACGAAATTCGGCCTTTAAACATGACTTTCGTGCGTAACTTGCAGTTGATCTATTGAAGGCAACAATGCATTTGTTTAGCCTTAAAGTCATGTCATTGAGTCTCTTCTAGTCATTAAATCATTCTAAATTAATTCGAACGAATTCAATTTTTGCCCTTCAAACATTATTTTCTTACGTAACTTGTAATTAATCTATTGAAGAGAACAATGCATAATTTTAGCGTTAAAAAGCACATCACTCAGTCTTTTCAATCATTAAATTGTTTGAACGCACTTCGAACCAACTCTCCTTTTGCATTTAAAACGCGACTTTCATGCATAACTTGCAATTGATCTATTGATGGCAACTATGCATTTTTTTTGCCTTAAAGTCATATTTTTGCGTCTCTTTTTGTCAGTAAATCATTCCAAATCACTTCGAACGAAATTCGGCCTTTAAACATGACTTTCGTGCGTAACTTGCAGTTGATCTATTGAAGGCAACAATGCATTTGTTTAGCCTTAAAGTCATGTCATTGAGTCTCTTCTAGTCATTAAATCATTCTAAATTAATTCAAACGAATTCAATTTTTGCCCTTCAAACATTATTTTCTTACGTAACTTGTAATTAATCTATTGAAGAGAACAATGCATAATTTTAGCGTTAAAAAGCACATCACTCAGTCTTTTCAATCATTAAATTGTTTGAACGCACTTCGAACCAATTCTCCTTTTGCATTTAAAACGCGACTTTCATGCATAACTTGCAATTGATCTATTGACGGCAACTATGCATTTTTTTAGCCTTAAAGTCATATTTTTGCGTCTCTTTTAGTCATTAAATCATTCTAAATCACTTTGAACGAAATTCGGCCTTTAAACATGACTTTCGTGCGTAACTTGCAGTTGATCTATTGAAGGCAACAATGCATTTGTTTAGCCTTAAAGTCATGTCATTGAGTCACTTCTAGTCATTAAATCATTCTAAATTAATTCGAACGAATTCAATTTTTGCCCTTCAAACATTATTTTCTTGCATAACTTGTAATTTATCTCTTGAAGACAACAATCCATTATTTTAGTGTTAAAAAGCATATGACTCAGTCTTTTCAATCATTAAATTGTTTGAAGGCACTTCGAACCAATTCTGTTTTTGCATTTAGAACGCGACTTTCATGCATAACTTGTAATTGATCTATTGATGGCAACTATGCATTTTTTTAGCCTTAAAGTCATATTTTTGCTTCTCTTTTAGTCAGTAAATCATTCTAAATCAGTTCGAACGAAATTCGGCCTTTAAACATGACTTTCGTGCGTAACTTGCAGTTGATCTATTGAAGGCAACAATGCGTTTGTTTAGCCTTAAAGTCATGTAATTGAGTCTCTTCTAGTAATTAAATCATTCTAAATTAATTCGAACGAATTCAATTTTTGCCCTTCAGACATTATTTTCTTACGTAACTTGTAATTAATCTATTGAAGACAACAATGCATTATTTTAGCGTTAAAAAGCATATCACTCAGTCTTTTCAATCATTAAATTGTTTGAATGCACTTCTAACCAATTCTCCTTTTGCATTTAAAACGCGACTTTCATGCATAACTTGCAATTGATCTATTGACGGCAACTATGCATTTTTTTATCCTTAAAGTCATATTTTTGCGTCTCTTTTAGTCAGTAAATCATTCTATATCACTTTGAACGAAATTCGGCCTTTAAACATGACTTTCGTGCGTAACTTGCAGTTGATCTATTGAAGGCAACAATGCATTTGTTTAGCCTTAAAGTCATGTCATTGAGTCACTTCTAGTCATTAAATCATTCTAAATTAATTCGAACGAATTCAATTTTTGCCCTTCAGACATTATTTTCTTACGTAACTTGTAATTAATCTATTGAAGACAACAATGCATTATTTTAGCGTTAAAAAGCATATCACTCAGTCTTTTCAATCATTAAATTGTTTGAATGCACTTCGAACCAATTCTCCTTTTGCATTTAAAACGCGACTTTCATGCATAACTTGCAATTGATCTATTGACGGCAACTATGCATTTTTTTATCCTTAAAGTCATATTTTTGCGTCTCTTTTAGTCAGTAAATCATTCTAAATCACTTTGAACGAAATTCGGCCTTTAAACATGACTTTCGTGCGTAACTTGCAGTTGAGATATTGAAGGCAACAATGCGTTTGTTTGGCCTTAAAGTCATGTCATTGAGTCTCTTCTAGTCATTAAATCATTCTAAATTAATTAGAACGAATTCAATTTTTGCCCTTCAAACATTATTTTCTTACGTAACTTGTAATTAATCTATTGAAGAGAACAATGCATAATTTTAGCATTAAAAAGCACATCACTCAGTGTTTTCAATCATTAAATTGTTTGAACGCACTTCGAACCAATTCTCCTTTTGCATTTAAAACGCGACTTTCATGCATAACTTGCAATTGATCTATTGATGGCAACTATGCATTTTTTTAGCCTTAAAGTCATATTTTTGCATCTCTTTTAGTCAGTAAATTATTCTAAATCACTTCGAACGAAATTCAGCCATTAAACATGACTTTCGTGCATAACTTGCAGTTTATCTATTGAAGGCAACAATGCATTAGTTTAGGCTTAAAGTCATGTCATTGAGTCTCTTCTAGTCATTAAATCCTTCCAAATTAATTCGAACGAATTCTATTTTTGCCCTTCAAACATTATTTTCGTACATAACTTGTAATTAATCTATTGAAGACAACAATGCATTATTTTAGCGTTAAAAAGCATGTCACTCAGTGATTTCAATCATTAAATTGTTTGAACGCACTTCGAACCAATTCTCCTTTTGCAATTAAAACGCGACTTTCATGCATAACTTGCAATTGATCTATTGATGGCAACTATGCATTTTTTTAGCCTTAAAGTCATATTTTTGCGTCTCTTTTAGTCAGTAAATCATTCTAAATCACTTCGAACGAAATTCGGCCTTTAAACATGAATTTCGTGCATAACCTGCAGTTGATCTATTGAAGGCAACAATGCATTTGTTTAGCCTGAAAGTCATGTCATTGAGTCTGTTCTAGTCATTAAATCATTCTAAATTAATTCGAACGAATTCAATTTTTGCCCTTCAAACATTATTTTCTTACATAACTTGTAAATAATCTATTGAAGAGAACAATGCATAATTTTAGCATTAAAAAGCACATCACTCAGTGTTTTCAATCATTAAATTGTTTGAATGCACTTCGAACCAATTCTCCTTTTGCATTTAAAACGCGACTTTCATGCATAACTTGCAATTGATCTATTGATGGCAACTATGCATTTTTTTAGCCTTAAAGTCATATTTTTGCGTCTCTTTTAGTCAGTAAATCATTCTAAATCACTTCGTACAAAATTCGGCCTTTAAACATGACTTTCGTGCGTAACTTGCAGTTTATCTATTGAAGGCAACAATGCGTTAGTTTAGGCTTAAAGTCATGTCACTGAGTCTCTTCTAGTCATTAAATCATTCTAAATTAATTCGAACGAATTCTGTTTTCGCCCTTCAGACATTATTTTCTTACATAACTTGTAATTAATCTATTCAAGACGACAATGCATTATTTTAGCGTTAAAAAGCATATCACTCAGTCTTTTCAATAATTAAACTGTTTGAAGGCACTTGGAACCAATTCTCTTTTTGCATTTAGAACGCGACTTTCATGCATAACTTGTAATTGATCTATTGATGGCAACTATGCATTTTTTTAGCATTAAAGTCATATTTTTGCGTCTCTTTTAGTCAGTAAATCATTCTAAATCACTTCGAGCGAAATTCGGCCTTTAAACATGACTTTCGTGCATAACTTGCAGTTGATCTATTGAAGGCAACAATGCATTTGTTTAGCCTTAAAGTCATGTCATTGAGTCACTTCTAGTCATTAAATCATTCTAAATTAATTCGAACGAATTCAATTTTTGCCCTTCAAACATTATTTTCTTACATAACCTGTAAATAATCTATTGAAGAGAACAATGCATAATTTTAGCATTAAAAAGCACATCACTCAGTGTTTTATATCATTAAATTGTTTGAACGCACTTCGAACCAATTCTCCTTTTGCATTTAAAACGTGACTTTCATGCCTAACTTGCAATTGATCTATTGACGGCAACTATGCATTTTTTTATCCTTAAAGTCATAATTTTGCGTCTCTTTAAGTCAGTAAATCATTCTAAATCACTTTGAACGAAATTCGGCCTTTAAACATGACTTTCGAGCGTAACTTGCAGTTGATCTATTGAAGGAAACAATGCGTTTGTTTAGCCTTAAAGTCATGTCATTGAGTCACTTCTAGTCATTAAATCATTCTAAATTAATTCGAACGAATTCAATTTTTGCTCTTCAAACATTATTTTCTTACATAACTTGTAATTAATCTCTTGAAGACAACAATCCATTATTTTAGCGTTAAAAAGCATATGACTCAGTCTTTTCAATCATTAAATTGTTTGAAGGCACTTCGAACCAATTCTCTTTTTGCATTTAGAACGCGACTTTCATGCATAACTTGTAATTGATCTATTGATGGCAACTATGCATTTTTTTAGCCTTAAAGTCATATTTTTGCGTCTCTTTTAGTCAGTAAATCATTCTAAATCACTTCTAACGAAATTCGGCCTTTAAACATGACTTTCGTGCGTAACTTGCAGTTGATCTATTGAAGGCAACAATGCGTTTGTTTAGCCTTAAAGTCATGTCATTGAGTCTCTTCTAGTCATTAAATCATTCTAAATTAATTCGAACGAATTCAATTTTAGCCCTTCAAACATTATTTTCTTACGTAACTTGTAATTAATCTATTGAAGACAACAATGCATTATTTTAGCGTTAAAAAGCATATCACTCAGTCTTTTCAATCATTAAATTGTTTGAATGCACTTCGAGCCAATTCTCCTTTTGCATTTAAAACGCGAGTTTCATGCATAACTTGCAATTGATCTATTGATGGCAACTATGCATTTTTTTAGCCTTAAAGTCATATTTTTGCATCTCTTTTTGTCAGTAAATCATTCTAAATCACTTTGAACGAAATTCGGCCTTTAAATTTGACTTTCGTGCGTAACTTGCAGTTGATCTATTGAAGGCAACAATGCATTTGTTTAGCCTTAAAGTCATGTCATTGAGTCTCTTCCAGTCATTAAATCATTCTAAATTAATTCGAACGAATTCTTTTTTTGCCCTTCAAACATTATTTTCTTACGTAACTTGTAATTAATCTATTGAAGACAACAATGCATAATTTTAGCATTAAAAAGCATATCACTCAGTCTTTTCAATCATTAAATTGTTTGAACGCACTTCGAACCAATTCTCTTTTGCATTTAAAACGCGACTTTCATGCATAACTTGCAATTGATCTATTGATGGCAACTATGCATTTTTTTAGCCTTAAAGTCATATTTTTGCGTCTCTTTTTGTCAGTAAATCATTCTAAATCACTTCAAACGAAATTCGGCTTTTAAACATGACTTTCGTGCGTAACTTGCAGTTGATCTATTGAAGGCAACAATGCATTAGTTTAGCCTTAAAGTCATGTCATTGAGTCTCTTCTAGTCATTAAATCATTCTAAATTAATTCGAGCGAATTCTATTTTTGCCCTTCAAACAATAATTTCTTACATAACTTGTAATTAATCTATTGAAGACAACAATGCATTATTTTAGCATTAAAAAGCATATCACTCAGTCTTTTCAATCATTAAATTGTTTGAAGGCACTTCTAACCAATTCTCTTTTTGCATTTAGAACGTGACTTTCATGCATAACTTGTAATTTATCTATTGATGGCAACTATGCATTTTTTTAGCCTTAAAGTCATATTTATGCGTCTCTTTCAGTCAGTAAATCATTCTAAATCACTTCGAACGAAATTCGGCCCTTAAACATGACTTTCGTGCGTGACTTGCAGTTGATCTATTGAAGGCAACAATGCATTAGTTTAGGCTTAAAGTCATGTCCTTGAGTCTCTTCTAGTCATTAAATCATTCTAAATTAATTCGAACGAATTCTATTTTTGCCCTTCAAACATTATTTTCTTACATAACTTGTAATTAATCTATTGAAGACAACAGTGCATTATTTTAGCGTTAAAAAGCATATCACTCAGTCTTTTCAATCATTAAATTGTTTGAATGCACTTCGAACCAATTCTCCTTTTGCATTTAAAACGTGACTTTCATGCATAACTTGCAATTGATCTATTGACGGCAACTATGCATTTTTTTATCCTTAAAGTCATATTTTTGCGTCTCTTTAAGTCAGTAAATCATTCTATATCACTTTGAACGAAATTCGGCCTTTAAACATGGCTTTCGTGCGTAACTTGCAGTTGATCTATTGAAGGAAACAATGCATTTGTTTAGCCTTAAAGTCATGTCATTGAGTCACTTCAAGTCATTAAATCATTCTAAATTAATTCGAATGAATTCAATTTTTGCTCTTCAAACATTATTTTCTTACATAACTTGTAATTAATCTCTTGAAGACAACAATCCATTTTTTATCGTTAAAAAGCATATGACTCAGTCTTTTCAATCATTAAATTGTTTGAAGGCACTTCGAACCAATTCTCTTTTTGCATTTAGAACGCGACTTTCATGCATAACTTGTAATTGATCTATTGATGGCAACTATACATTTTTTTAGCCTTAAAGTCAAATTTTTGCGTCTCTTTTAGTCAGTAAATCATTCTAAATCACTTCGAACGAAATTCGGCCTTTAAACATGACTTTCGTGCGTAACTTGCAGTTGATCTATTGAAGGCAACAATGCGTTTGTTTAGCCTTAAAGTCATGTGATTGAGTCTCTTCTAGTAATTATATCATTCTAAATTAATTCGAACGAATTCAATTTTTGCCCTTCAGACGTTATTTTCTTACGTAACTTGTAATTAATCTATTGAAGACAACAATGCATTATTTTAGCGTTAAAAAGCATATCACTCAGTCTTTTCAATCATTAAATTGTTTGAATGCACTTCTAACCAATTCTCCTTTTGCATTTAAAACCCGACTTTCATGCATAACTTGCAATTGATCTATTGACGGCAACTATGCATTTTTTTATCCTTAAAGTCTTATTTTTGCGTCTCTTTTAGTCAGTAAATCATTCTAAATCACTTTGAACGAAATTCGGCCTTTAAACATGACTTTCGTGCGTAACTTGCAGTTGATCTATTGAAGGCAACAATGCATTTGTTTAGCCTTAAAGTCATGTCATTGAGTCACTTCTAGTCATTAAATCATTCTAAATTAATTCGAACGAATTCAATTTTTGCCCTTCAAACATTATTTTCTTGCATAACTTGTAATTTATCTCTTGAAGACAACAATCCATTATTTTAGTGTTAAAAAGCATATGACTCAGTCTTTTCAATCATTAAATTGTTTGAAGGCACTTCGAACCAATTCTGTTTTTGCATTTAGAACGCGACTTTCATGCATAACTTGTAATTGATCTATTGATGGCAACTATGCATTTTTTTAGCCTTAAAGTCATATTTTTGCTTCTCTTTTAGTCAGTAAATCATTCTAAATCAGTTCGAACGAAATTCGGCCTTTAAACATGACTTTCGTGCGTAACTTGCAGTTGATCTATTGAAGGCAACAATGCGTTTGTTTAGCCATAAAGTCATGTGACTGAGTCTCTTCTAGTAATTAAATCATTCTAAATTAATTCGAACGAATTCAATTTTTGCCCTTCAGACATTATTTTCTTACGTAACTTGTAATTAATCTATTGAAGACAACAATGCATTATTTTAGCGTTAAAAAGCATATCACTCAGTCTTTTCAATCATTAAATTGTTTGAATGCACTTCTAACCAATTCTCCTTTTGCATTTAAAACGCGACTTTCATGCATAACTTGCAATTGATCTATTGGCGGCAACTATGCATTTTTTTATCCTTAAAGTCATATTTTTGCGTCTCTTTTAGTCAGTAAATCATTCTAAATCACTTTGAACGAAATTCGGCCTTTAAACATGACTTTCGTGCGTAACTTGCAGTTGAGATATTGAAGGCAACAATGCGTTTGTTTGGCCTTAAAGTCATGTCATTGAGTCTCTTCTAGTCATTAAATCATTCTAAATTAATTAGAACGAATTCAATTTTTGCCCTTCAAACATTATTTTCTTACGTAACTTGTAATTAATCTATTGAAGAGAACAATGCATAATTTTAGCATTAAAAAGCACATCACTCAGTGTTTTCAATCATTAAATTGTTTGAACGCACTTCGAACCAATTCTCCTTTTGCATTTAAAACGCGACTTTCATGCATAACTTGCAATTGATCTATTGATGGCAACTATGCATTTTTTTAGCCTTAAAGTCATATTTTTGCATCTCTTTTAGTCAGTAAATTATTCTAAATCACTTCGAACGAAATTCAGCCTTTAAACATGACTTTCGTGCATAACTTGCAGTTTATCTATTGAAGGCAACAATGCATTAGTTTAGGCTTAAAGTCATGTCATTGAGTCTCTTCTAGTCATTAAATCCTTCTAAATTAATTCGAACGAATTCTATTTTTGCCCTTCAAACATTATTTTCGTACATAACTTGTAATTAATCTATTGAAGACAACAATGCATTATTTTAGCGTTAAAAAGCATGTCACTCAGTGATTTCAATCATTAAATTGTTTGAACGCACTTCGAACCAATTCTCCTTTTGCATTTAAAACGTGACTTTCATGCATAACTTGCAATTGATCTATTGATGGCAACTATGCATTTTTTTAGCCTTAAAGTCATATTTTTGCGTCTCTTTTAGTCAGTAAATCATTCTAAATCACTTCGAACGAAATTCGGCGTTTAAACATGACTTTCTTGCGTAACTTGCAGCTGATCTATTGAAGGCAACAATGCATTTGTTTAGCCTTGAAGTCATGTCCTTGAGTCTCTTCTAGTCATTAAATCATTCTAAATTAATTCGACCGAATTCAATTTTTGCCCTTCAAACATTATTTTCTTATGTAACTTGTAATCAATCTATTGAAGAGAACAATGCATAATTTTAGCATTAAAAAGCACATCACTCAGTCTTTTCAATCATTAAATTGTTTGAATGCACTTCGAACCAATTCTCCTTTTGCATTTAAAACGCGACTTTCATGCATAACTTGCAATTGATCTATTGATGGCAACTATGCTTTTTTTTTGCCTTAAAGTCATATTTTTGCGTCTCTTTTTGTCAGTAAATCATTCTAAATCACTTCGAACGAAATTCGGCCTTTAAACATGACTTTCGTGCGTAACTTGCAGTTGATCTATTGAAGGCAACAATGCGTTTGTTTAGCCATAAAGTCATGTGACTGAGTCTCTTCTAGTAATTAAATCCTTCTAAATTAATTCGAACGAATTCTATTTTTGCCCTTCAAACATTATTTTCGTACATAACTTGTAATTAATCTATTGAAGACAACAATGCATTATTTTAGCGTTAAAAAGCATGTCACTCAGTGATTTCAATCATTAAATTGTTTGAACGCACTTCGAACCAATTCTCCTTTTGCATTTAAAACGTGACTTTCATGCATAACTTGCAATTGATCTATTGATGGCAACTATGCATTTTTTTAGCCTTAAAGTCATATTTTTGCGTCTCTTTTAGTCAGTAAATCATTCTAAATCACTTCGAACGAAATTCGGCGTTTAAACATGACTTTCTTGCGTAACTTGCAGCTGATCTATTGAAGGCAACAATGCATTTGTTTAGCCTTGAAGTCATGTCCTTGAGTCTCTTCTAGTCATTAAATCATTCTAAATTAATTCGACCGAATTCAATTTTTGCCCTTCAAACATTATTTTCTTATGTAACTTGTAATCAATCTATTGAAGAGAACAATGCATAATTTTAGCATTAAAAAGCACATCACTCAGTCTTTTCAATCATTAAATTGTTTGAATGCACTTCGAACCAATTCTCCTTTTGCATTTAAAACGCGACTTTCATGCATAACTTGCAATTGATCTATTGATGGCAACTATGCTTTTTTTTTGCCTTAAAGTCATATTTTTGCGTCTCTTTTTGTCAGTAAATCATTCTAAATCACTTCGAACGAAATTCGGCCTTTAAACATGACTTTCGTGCGTAACTTGCAGTTGATCTATTGAAGGCAACAATGCATTTGTTTAGCCTTAAAGTCATGTCATTGAGTCTCTTCTAGTCATTAAATCATTCTAAATTAATTCGAACGAATTCAATTTTTGCCCTTCAAACATTATTTTCTTACGTAACTTGTAATTAATCTATTGAACAAAACAATGCATAATTTTAGCGTTAAAAAGCACATCACTCAGTCTTTTCAATCATTAAATTGTTTGAACGCACTTCGAACCAACTCTCCTTTTGCATTTAAAACGCGACTTTCATGCATAACTTGCAATTGATCTATTGACGGCAACTATCCATTTTTTTATCCTTAAAGTCATATTTTTGCGTCTCTTTTAGTCAGTAAATCATTCTAAATCACTTTGAACGAAATTCGGCCTTTAAACATGACTTTCGTGCGTAACTTGCAGTTGATCTATTGAAGGCAACAATGCATTTGTTTAGCCTTAAAGTCATGTCATTGAGTCACTTCTAGTCATTAAATCATTCTAAATTAATTCGAACGAATTCAATTTTTGCCCTTCAAACATTATTTTCTTGCATAACTTGTAATTTATCTCTTGAAGACAACAATCCATTTTTTATCGTTAAAAAGCATATGACTCAGTCTTTTCAATCATTAAATTGTTTGAAGGCACTTCGAACCAATTCTCTTTTTGCATTTAGAACGCGACTTTCATGCATAACTTGTAATTGATCTATTGACGGCAACTATGCATTTTTTTAGCCTTAAAGTCATATTTTTGCGTCTCTTTTAGTCAGTAAATTATTCTAAATCACTTCGAACGAAATTCAGCCTTTAAACATGACTTTCGTGCATAACTTGCAGTTTATCTATTGAAGGCAACAATGCATTAGTTTAGGCTTAAAGTCATGTCATTGAGTCTCTTCTAGTCATTAAATCATTTTAAATTAATTCGAACGAATTCTATTTTTGCCCTTCAAACATTATTTTCTTACATAACTTGTAATTAATCTATTGAAGACAACAATGCATTATTTTAGCCTTAAAAAGCATATGACTCAGTCTTTTCAATCATTAAATTGTTTGAAGGCACTTCGAACCAATTCCCTTTTTGCATTTAGAACGTGACTTTCATGCATAACTTGTAATTGATCTATTGATGGCAACTATGCATTTTTTTAGCCTTAAAGTCATATTTATGCGTCTTTTTCAGTCTGTAAATCATTCTAAATCACTTCGAACGAAATTCGGCCTTTAAACATGACTTTCGTGCGTAACTTGCAGTTGATCTATTGACGGCAACAATGCTTTTATTTAGCCTTAAAGTCATGTCATTGAGTCTCTTCTAGTCATTAAATCATTCTAAATTAATTCGAACGAATTCTATTTTTGCCCTTCAAACATTATTTTCTTACGTAACTTGTAATTAATCTATTGAAGACAACAATGCATAATTTTAGCATTAAAAAGCATATCACTCAGTCTTTTCAATCATTAAATTGTTTGAACGCACTTCGAACCAATTCTCCTTTTGCATTTAAAACGTGACTTTCATGCATAACTTGCAATTGATCTATTGATGGCAACTATGCATTTTTTTTGCCTTAAAGTCATATTTTTGCGTCTCTTTTTGTCAGTAAATCATTCTAAATCACTTCGAACGAAATTCGGCCATTAAACATGACTTTCGTGCGTAACTTGCAGTTGATCTATTGAAGGCAACAATGCATTTGTTTAGCCTTAAAGTCATGTCATTGAGTCTCTTCTAGTCATTAAATCATTCTAAATTAATTCGAACGAATTCAATTTTTGCCCTTCAAACATTATTTTCTTACGTAACTTGTAATTAATCTATTGAAGAGAACAATGCATAATTTTAGCGTTAAAAAGCACATCACTCAGTCTTTTCAATCATTAAATTGTTTGAACGCACTTCGAACCAACTCTCCTTTTGCATTTAAAACGCGACTTTCATGCATAACTTGCAATTGATCTATTGATGGCAACTATGCATTTTTTTTGCCTTAAAGTCATATTTTTGCGTCTCTTTTTGTCAGTAAATCATTCCAAATCACTTCGAACGAAATTCGGCCTTTAAACATGACTTTCGTGCGTAACTTGCAGTTGATCTATTGAAGGCAACAATGCATTTGTTTAGCCTTAAAGTCATGTCATTGAGTCTCTTCTAGTCATTAAATCATTCTAAATTAATTCGAACGAATTCAATTTTTGCCCTTCAAACATTATTTTCTTACGTAACTTGTAATTAATCTATTGAAGAGAACAATGCATAATTTTAGCGTTAAAAAGCACATCACTCAGTCTTTTCAATCATTAAATTGTTTGAACGCACTTCGAACCAACTCTCCTTTTGCATTTAAAACGCGACTTTCATGCATAACTTGCAATTGATCTATTGACGGCAACTATGCATTTTTTTAGCCTTAAAGTCATATTTTTGCGTCTCTTTTAGTCATTAAATCATTCTAAATCACTTCGAACGAAATTCGGCCTTTAAACATGACTTTCGTGCATAACTTGCAGTTGATCTATTCAAGGCAACAATGCATTAGTTTAGCCTTAAAGTAATGTCATTGAGTCTCTTCTAGTCATTCAATCATTCTAAATTAATTCGAACGAATTCTATTTTTGCCCTTCAAACATTATTTTCTTACATAACTTGTAATTAATCTATTGAAGACAACAATGCATTATTTTAGCCTTAAAAAGCATATGACTCAGTCTTTTCAATCATTAAATTGTTTGAAGGCACTTCGAACCAATTCTCTTTTTGCATTTAGAACGTGACTTTCATGCATAACTTGTAATTGATCTATTGATCGCAACTATGCATTTTTTTAGCCATAAAGTCATATTTATGCGTCTTTTTCAGTCTGTAAATCATTCTAAATCACTTCGAACGAAATTCGGCCTTTAAACATGACTTTCGTGCGTAACTTGCAGTTGATCTATTGACGGCAACAATGCATTTGTTTAGCCTTAAAGTCATGTGATTGAGTCTCTTCTAGTAATTAAATCATTCTAAATTAATTCGAACGAATTCAATTTTTGCCCTTCAGACATTATTTTCTTACGTAACTTGTAATTAATCTATTGAAGACGACAATGCATTATTTTAGCGTTAAAAAGCATATCACTCAGTCTTTTCAATCATTAAATTGTTTGAATGCACTTCGAACCAATTCTCCTTTTGCAATTAAAACGCGACTTTCATGCATAACTTGCAATTGATCTATTGATGGCAACTATGCATTTTTTTAGCCTTAAAGTCATATTTTTGCGTCTCTTTTAGTCAGTAAATCATTCTAAATCACTTCGAACGAAATTCGGCGTTTAAACATGACTTTCTTGCGTAACTTGCAGCTGATCTATTGAAGGCAACAATGCATTTGTTTAGCCTTGAAGTCATGTCCTTGAGTCTCTTCTAGTCATTAAATCATTCTAAATTAATTCGACCGAATTCAATTTTTGCCCTTCAAACATTATTTTCTAATGTAACTTGTAATCAATCTATTGAAGAGAACAATGCATAATTTTAGCATTAAAAAGCACATCACTCAGTCTTTTCAATCATTAAATTGTTTGAATGCACTTCGAACCAATTCTCCTTTTGCATTTAAAACGCGACTTTCATGCATAACTTGCAATTGATCTATTGATGGCAACTATGCATTTTTTTTGCCTTAAAGTCATATTTTTGCGTCTCTTTTTGTCAGTAAATCATTCTAAATCACTTCGAACGAAATTCGGCCTTTAAACATGACTTTCGTGCGTAACTTGCAGTTGATCTATTGAAGGCAACAATGCATTTGTTTAGCCTTAAAGTCATGTCATTGAGTCTCTTCTAGTCATTAAATCATTCTAAATTAATTCGAACGAATTCAATTTTTGCCCTTCAAACATTATTTTCTTACGTAACTTGTAATTAATCTATTGAAGAGAACAATGCATAATTTTAGCGTTAAAAAGCACATCACTCAGTCTTTTCAATCATTAAATTGTTTGAACGCACTTCGAACCAACTCTCCTTTTGCATTTAAAACGCGACTTTCATGCATAACTTGCAATTGATCTATTGACGGCAACTATGCATTTTTTTATCCTTAAAGTCATATTTTTGCGTGTCTTTTAGTCAGTAAATCATTCTAAATCACTTTGAACGAAATTCGGCCTTTAAACATGACTTTCGTGCGTAACTTGCAGTTGATCTATTGAAGGCAACAATGCATTTGTTTAGCCTTAAAGTCATGTCATTGAGTCACTTCTAGTCATTAAATCATTCTAAATTAATTCGAACGAATTCAATTTTTGCCCTTCAAACATTATTTTCTTGCATAACTTGTAATTTATCTCTTGAAGACAACAATCCATTTTTTATCGTGAAAAAGCATATGACTCAGTCTTTTCAATCATTAAATTGTTTGAAGGCACTTCGAACCAATTCTCTTTTTGCATTTAGAACGCGACTTTCATGCATAACTTGTAATTGATCTATTGACGGCAACTATGCATTTTTTTAGCCTTAAAGTCATATTTTTGCGTCTCTTTTAGTCAGTAAATTATTCTAAATCACTTCGAACGAAATTCAGCCTTTAAACATGACTTTCGTGCATAACTTGCAGTTTATCTATTGAAGGCAACAATGCATTAGTTTAGGCTTAAAGTCATGTCATTGAGTCTCTTCTAGTCATTAAATCATTCTAAATTAATTCGAACGAATTCTATTTTTGCCCTTCAAACATTATTTTCTTACATAACTTGTAATTAATCTATTGAAGACAACAATGCATTATTTTAGCTTTAAAAAGCATATGACTCAGTCTTTTCAATCATTAAATTGTTTGAAGGCACTTCGAACCAATTCCCTTTTTGCATTTAGAACGTGACTTTCATGCATAACTTGTAATTGATCTATTGATGGCAACTATGCATTTTTTTAGCCTTAAAGTCATATTTATGCGTCTTTTTCAGTCTGTAAATCATTCTAAATCACTTCGAACGAAATTCGGCCTTTAAACATGACTTTCGTGCGTAACTTGCAGTTGATCTATTGACGGCAACAATGCTTTTATTTAGCCTTAAAGTCATGTCATTGAGTCTCTTCTAGTCATTAAATCATTCTAAATTAATTCGAACGAATTCTATTTTTGCCCTTCAAACATTATTTTCTTACATAACTTGTAATTAATCTATTGAAGACAACAATGCATTATTTTAGCTTTAAAAAGCATATGACTCAGTCTTTTCAATCATTAAATTGTTTGAAGGCACTTCGAACCAATTCCCTTTTTGCATTTAGAACGTGACTTTCATGCATAACTTGTAATTGATCTATTGATGGCAACTATGCATTTTTTTAGCCTTAAAGTCATATTTATGCGTCTTTTTCAGTCTGTAAATCATTCTAAATCACTTCGAACGAAATTCGGCCTTTAAACATGACTTTCGTGCGTAACTTGCAGTTGATCTATTGACGGCAACAATGCTTTTATTTAGCCTTAAAGTCATGTCATTGAGTCTCTTCTAGTCATTAAATCATTCTAAATTAATTCGAACGAATTCTATTTTTGCCCTTCAAACATTATTTTCTTACGTAACTTGTAATTAATCTATTGAAGACAACAATGCATAATTTTAGCATTAAAAAGCATATCACTCAGTCTTTTCAATCATTAAATTGTTTGAACGCACTTCGAACCAATTCTCCTTTTGCATTTAAAACGTGACTTTCATGCATAACTTGCAATTGATCTATTGATGGCAACTATGCATTTTTTTTGCCTTAAAGTCATATTTTTGCGTCTCTTTTTGTCAGTAAATCATTCTAAATCACTTCGAACGAAATTCGGCCATTAAACATGACTTTCGTGCGTAACTTGCAGTTGATCTATTGAAGGCAACAATGCATTTGTTTAGCCTTAAAGTCATGTCATTGAGTCTCTTCTAGTCATTAAATCATTCTAAATTAATTCGAACGAATTCTATTTTTGCCCTTCAAACATTATTTTCTTACGTAACTTGTAATTAATCTATTGAAGAGAACAATGCATAATTTTAGCGTTAAAAAGCACATCACTCAGTCTTTTCAATCATTAAATTGTTTGAACGCACTTCGAACCAACTCTCCTTTTGCATTTAAAACGCGACTTTCATGCATAACTTGCAATTGATCTATTGACGGCAACTATGCATTTTTTTATCCTTAAAGTCATATTTTTGCGTGTCTTTTAGTCAGTAAATCATTCTAAATCACTTTGAACGAAATTCGGCCTTTAAACATGACTTTCGTGCGTAACTTGCAGTTGATCTATTGAAGGCAACAATGCATTTGTTTAGCCTTAAAGTCATGTCATTGAGTCACTTCTAGTCATTAAATCATTCTAAATTAATTCGAACGAATTCAATTTTTGCCCTTCAAACATTATTTTCTTGCATAACTTGTAATTTATCTCTTGAAGACAACAATCCATTTTTTATCGTGAAAAAGCATATGACTCAGTCTTTTCAATCATTAAATTGTTTGAAGGCACTTCGAACCAATTCTCTTTTTGCATTTAGAACGCGACTTTCATGCATAACTTGTAATTGATCTATTGACGGCAACTATGCATTTTTTTAGCCTTAAAGTCATATTTTTGCGTCTCTTTTAGTCAGTAAATTATTCTAAATCACTTCGAACGAAATTCAGCCTTTAAACATGACTTTCGTGCATAACTTGCAGTTTATCTATTGAAGGCAACAATGCATTAGTTTAGGCTTAAAGTCATGTCATTGAGTCTCTTCTAGTCATTAAATCATTCTAAATTAATTCGAACGAATTCTATTTTTGCCCTTCAAACATTATTTTCTTACATAACTTGTAATTAATCTATTGAAGACAACAATGCATTATTTTAGCTTTAAAAAGCATATGACTCAGTCTTTTCAATCATTAAATTGTTTGAAGGCACTTCGAACCAATTCCCTTTTTGCATTTAGAACGTGACTTTCATGCATAACTTGTAATTGATCTATTGATGGCAACTATGCATTTTTTTAGCCTTAAAGTCATATTTATGCGTCTTTTTCAGTCTGTAAATCATTCTAAATCACTTCGAACGAAATTCGGCCTTTAAACATGACTTTCGTGCGTAACTTGCAGTTGATCTATTGACGGCAACAATGCTTTTATTTAGCCTTAAAGTCATGTCATTGAGTCTCTTCTAGTCATTAAATCATTCTAAATTAATTCGAACGAATTCTATTTTTGCCCTTCAAACATTATTTTCTTACATAACTTGTAATTAATCTATTGAAGACAACAATGCATTATTTTAGCTTTAAAAAGCATATGACTCAGTCTTTTCAATCATTAAATTGTTTGAAGGCACTTCGAACCAATTCCCTTTTTGCATTTAGAACGTGACTTTCATGCATAACTTGTAATTGATCTATTGATGGCAACTATGCATTTTTTTAGCCTTAAAGTCATATTTATGCGTCTTTTTCAGTCTGTAAATCATTCTAAATCACTTCGAACGAAATTCGGCCTTTAAACATGACTTTCGTGCGTAACTTGCAGTTGATCTATTGACGGCAACAATGCTTTTATTTAGCCTTAAAGTCATGTCATTGAGTCTCTTCTAGTCATTAAATCATTCTAAATTAATTCGAACGAATTCTATTTTTGCCCTTCAAACATTATTTTCTTACGTAACTTGTAATTAATCTATTGAAGACAACAATGCATAATTTTAGCATTAAAAAGCATATCACTCAGTCTTTTCAATCATTAAATTGTTTGAACGCACTTCGAACCAATTCTCCTTTTGCATTTAAAACGTGACTTTCATGCATAACTTGCAATTGATCTATTGATGGCAACTATGCATTTTTTTTGCCTTAAAGTCATATTTTTGCGTCTCTTTTTGTCAGTAAATCATTCTAAATCACTTCGAACGAAATTCGGCCATTAAACATGACTTTCGTGCGTAACTTGCAGTTGATCTATTGAAGGCAACAATGCATTTGTTTAGCCTTAAAGTCATGTCATTGAGTCTCTTCTAGTCATTAAATCATTCTAAATTAATTCGAACGAATTCAATTTTTGCCCTTCAAACATTATTTTCTTACGTAACTTGTAATTAATCTATTGAAGAGAACAATGCATAATTTTAGCGTTAAAAAGCACATCACTCAGTCTTTTCAATCATTAAATTGTTTGAACGCACTTCGAACCAACTCTCCTTTTGCATTTAAAACGCGACTTTCATGCATAACTTGCAATTGATCTATTGATGGCAACTATGCATTTTTTTTGCCTTAAAGTCATATTTTTGCGTCTCTTTTTGTCAGTAAATCATTCCAAATCACTTCGAACGAAATTCGGCCTTTAAACATGACTTTCGTGCGTAACTTGCAGTTGATCTATTGAAGGCAACAATGCATTTGTTTAGCCTTAAAGTCATGTCATTGAGTCTCTTCTAGTCATTAAATCATTCTAAATTAATTCGAACGAATTCAATTTTTGCCCTTCAAACATTATTTTCTTACGTAACTTGTAATTAATCTATTGAAGAGAACAATGCATAATTTTAGCGTTAAAAAGCACATCACTCAGTCTTTTCAATCATTAAATTGTTTGAACGCACTTCGAACCAACTCTCCTTTTGCATTTAAAACGCGACTTTCATGCATAACTTGCAATTGATCTATTGACGGCAACTATGCATTTTTTTAGCCTTAAAGTCATATTTTTGCGTCTGTTTTAGTCATTAAATCATTCTAAATCACTTCGAACGAAATTCGGCCTTTAAACATGACTTTCGTGCATAACTTGCAGTTGATCTATTCAAGGCAACAATGCATTAGTTTAGCCTTAAAGTCATGTCATTGAGTCACTTCTAGTCATTAAATCATTCTAAATTAATTCGAACGAATTCAATTTTTGCCCTTCAAACATTATTTTCTTGCATAACTTGTAATTTATCTCTTGAAGACAACAATGCATTTTTTATCGTTAAAAAGCATATGACTCAGTCTTTTCAATCATTAAATTGTTTGAAGGCACTTCGAACCAATTCTCTTTTTGCATTTAGAACGCGACTTTCATGCATAACTTGTAATTGATCTATTGACGGCAACTATGCATTTTTTTAGCCTTAAAGTCATATTTTTGCGTCTCTTTTAGTCAGTAAATTATTCTAAATCACTTCGAACGAAATTCAGCCTTTAAACATGACTTTCGTGCATAACTTGCAGTTTATCTATTGAAGGCAACAATGCATTAGTTTAGGCTTAAAGTCATGTCATTGAGTCTCTTCTAGTCATTAAATCATTTTAAATTAATTCGAACGAATTCTATTTTTGCCCTTCAAACATTATTTTCTTACATAACTTGTAATTAATCTATTGAAGACAACAATGCATTATTTTAGCCTTAAAAAGCATATGACTTAGTCTTTTCAATCATTAAATTGTTTGAAGGCACTTCGAACCAATTCCCTTTTTGCATTTAGAACGCGACTTTCATGCATAACTTGCAATTGATCTATTGATGGCAACTATGCATTTTTTTTGCCTTAAAGTCATATTTTTGCGTCTCTTTTTGTCAGTAAATCATTCCAAATCACTTCGAACGAAATTCGGCCTTTAAACATGACTTTCGTGCGTAACTTGCAGTTGATCTATTGAAGGCAACAATGCATTTGTTTAGCCTTAAAGTCATGTCATTGAGTCTCTTCTAGTCATTAAATCATTCTAAATTAATTCGAACGAATTCAATTTTTGCCCTTCAAACATTATTTTCTTACGTAACTTGTAATTAATCTATTGAAGAGAACAATGCATAATTTTAGCGTTAAAAAGCACATCACTCAGTCTTTTCAATCATTAAATTGTTTGAACGCACTTCGAACCAACTCTCCTTTTGCATTTAAAACGCGACTTTCATGCATAACTTGCAATTGATCTATTGACGGCAACTATGCATTTTTTTAGCCTTAAAGTCATATTTTTGCGTCTGTTTTAGTCATTAAATCATTCTAAATCACTTCGAACGAAATTCGGCCTTTAAACATGACTTTCGTGCATAACTTGCAGTTGATCTATTCAAGGCAACAATGCATTAGTTTAGCCTTAAAGTCATGTCATTGAGTCACTTCTAGTCATTAAATCATTCTAAATTAATTCGAACGAATTCAATTTTTGCCCTTCAAACATTATTTTCTTACATAACTTGTAATTAATCTATTGAAGACAACAATGCATTATTTTAGCATTAAAAAGCATATGACTCAGTCTTTTCAATCATTAAATTGTTTGAACGCACTTCGAACCAATTCTCCTTTCGCAATTAAAACGCGACTGTCATGCATAACTTGCAATTGATCTATTGATGGCAACTATGCATGTTTTTAGCCTTAAAGTCATATTTTTGCGTCTCTTTTAGTCAGTAAATTATTCTAAATCACTTCGAACGAAATTCAGCCTTTAAACATGACTTTCGTGCATAACTTGCAGTTTATCTATTGAAGGCAACAATGCATTAATTTAGGCTTAAAGTCATGTCATTGAGTCTCTTCTAGTCATTCAATCATTCTAAATTAATTCGAACGAATTCTATTTTTGCCCTTCAAACATTATTTTCTTACATAACTTGTAATTAATCTATTGAAGACAACAATGCATTATTTTAGCCTTAAAAAGCATATGACTCAGTCTTTTCAATCATTAAATTGTTTGAAGGCACTTCGAACCAATTCTCTTTTTGCATTTAGAACGTGACTTTCATGCATAACTTGTAATTGATCTATTGATCGCAACTATGCATTTTTTTAGCCATAAAGTCATATTTATGCGTCTTTTTTAGTCTGTAAATCATTCTAAATCACTTCGAACGAAATTCGGCCTTTAAACATGACTTTCGTGCGTAACTTGCAGTTGATCTATTGACGGCAACAATGCTTTTATTTAGCCTTAAAGTCATGTCATTGAGTCTCTTCTAGTCATTAAATCATTCTAAATTAATTCGAACGAATTCAATTTTTGCCCTTCAAACATTATTTTCTTACGTAACTTGTAATTAATCTATTGAAGAAAACAATGCATAATTTTAGCGTTAAAAAGCACATCACTCAGTCTTTTCAATCATTAAATTGTTTGAACGCACTTCGAACCAACTCTCCTTTTGCATTTAAAACGCGACTTTCATGCATAACTTGCAATTGATCTATTGACGGCAACTATCCATTTTTTTATCCTTAAAGTCATATTTTTGCGTCTCTTTTAGTCAGTAAATCATTCTAAATCACTTTGAACGAAATTCGGCCTTTAAACATGACTTTCGTGCGTAACTTGCAGTTGATCTATTGAAGGCAACAATGCATTTGTTTAGCCTTAAAGTCATGTCATTGAGTCACTTCTAGTCATTAAATCATTCTAAATTAATTCGAACGAATTCAATTTTTGCCCTTCAAACATTATTTTCTTGCATAACTTGTAATTTATCTCTTGAAGACAACAATCCATTTTTTATCGTTAAAAAGCATATGACTCAGTCTTTTCAATCATTAAATTGTTTGAAGGCACTTCGAACCAATTCTCTTTTTGCATTTAGAACGCGACTTTCATGCATAACTTGTAATTGATCTATTGACGGCAACTATGCATTTTTTTAGCCTTAAAGTCATATTTTTGCGTCTCTTTTAGTCAGTAAATTATTCTAAATCACTTCGAACGAAATTCAGCCTTTAAACATGACTTTCGTGCATAACTTGCAGTTTATCTATTGAAGGCAACAATGCATTAGTTTAGGCTTAAAGTCATGTCATTGAGTCTCTTCTAGTCATTAAATCATTTTAAATTAATTCGAACGAATTCTATTTTTGCCCTTCAAACATTATTTTCTTACATAACTTGTAATTAATCTATTGAAGACAACAATGCATTATTTTAGCCTTAAAAAGCATATGACTTAGTCTTTTCAATCATTAAATTGTTTGAAGGCACTTCGAACCAATTCCCTTTTTGCATTTAGAACGTGACTTTCATGCATAACTTGTAATTGATCTATTGATGGCAACTATGCATTTTTTTAGCCTTAAAGTCATATTTATGCGTCTTTTTCAGTCTGTAAATCATTCTAAATCACTTCGAACGAAATTCGGCCTTTAAACATGACTTTCGTGCGTAACTTGCAGTTGATCTATTGACGGCAACAATGCTTTTATTTAGCCTTAAAGTCATGTCATTGAGTCTCTTCTAGTCATTAAATCATTCTAAATTAATTCGAACGAATTCTATTTTTGCCCTTCAAACATTATTTTCTTACGTAACTTGTAATTAATCTATTGAAGACAACAATGCATAATTTTAGCATTAAAAAGCATATCACTCAGTCTTTTCAATCATTAAATTGTTTGAACGCACTTCGAACCAATTCTCCTTTTGCATTTAAAACGTGACTTTCATGCATAACTTGCAATTGATCTATTGATGGCAACTATGCATGTTTTTAGCCTTAAAGTCATATTTTTGCGTCTCTTTTAGTCAGTAAATTATTCTAAATCACTTCGAACGAAATTCAGCCTTTAAACATGACTTTCGTGCATAACTTGCAGTTTATCTATTGAAGGCAACAATGCATTAGTTTAAGCTTAAAGTCATGTCATTGAGTCTCTTCTAGTCATTCAATCATTCTAAATTAATTCGAACGAATTCAATTTTTGCCCTTCAAACATTATTTTCTTACGTAACTTGTAATTAATCTATTGAAGAGAACAATGCATAATTTTAGCGTTAAAAAGCACATCACTCAGTCTTTTCAATCATTAAATTGTTTGAACGCACTTCGAACCAACTCTCCTTTTGCATTTAAAACGCGACTTTCATGCATAACTTGCAATTGATCTATTGATGGCAACTATGCATTTTTTTTGCCTTAAAGTCATATTTTTGCATCTCTTTTTGTCAGTAAATCATTCTAAATCACTTCGAACGAAATTCGGCCTTTAAACATGACTTTCGTGCGTAACTTGCAGTTGATCTATTGAAGGCAGCAATGCATTTGTTTAGCCTGAAAGTCATGTCATTGAGTCTGTTCTAGTCATTAAATCATTCTAAATTAATTCGAACGAATTCAATTTTTGCCCTTCAAACATTATTTTCTTACGTAACTTGTAATTAATCTATTGAAGACAACAATGCATAATTTTAGCATTAAAAAGCATATGACTCAGTCTTTTCAATCATTAAATTGTTTGAAGGCACTTCGAACCAATTCTGTTTTTGCATTTAGAACGCGACTTTCATGCATAACTTGTAATTGATCTATTGATGGCAACTATGCATTTTTTTAGCCTTAAAATCAAATTTTTGCGTCTCTTTTAGTCAGTAAATCATTCTAAATCACTTCGAACGAAATTCGGCCTTTAAACATGACTTTCGTGCGTAACTTGCAGTTGATCTATTGAAGGCAACAATGCGTTTGTTTAGCCTTAAAGTCATGTGATTGAGTCTCTTCTAGTAATTATATCATTCTAAATTAATTCGAACGAATTCAATTTTTGCCCTTCAGACATTATTTTCTTACGTAACTTGTAATTAATCTATTGAAGACAACAATGCATTATTTTAGCGTTAAAAAGCATATCACTCAGTCTTTTCAATCATTAAATTGTTTGAATGCACTTCTAACCAATTCTCCTTTTGCATTTAAAACGCGACTTTCATGCATAACTTGCAATTGATCTATTGACGGCAACTATGCATTTTTTTAGCCTTAAAGTCATATTTTTGCGTCTCTTTTAGTCATTAAATCATTCTAAATCACTTTGAACGAAATTCGGCCTTTAAACATGACTTTCGTGCGTAACTTGCAGTTGGTCTATTGAAGGCAACAATGCATTTGTTTAGCCTTAAAGTCATGTCATTGAGTCACTTCTAGTCATTAAATCATTCTAAATTAATTCGAACGAATTCAATTTTTGCCCTTCAAACATTATTTTCTTGCATAACTTGTAATTTATCTCTTGAAGACAACAATCCATTATTTTAGTGTTAAAAAGCATATGACTCAGTCTTTTCAATCATTAAATTGTTTGAAGGCACTTCGAACCAATTCTGTTTTTGCATTTAGAACGCGACTTTCATGCATAACTTGTAATTGATCTATTGATGGAAACTATGCATTTTTTTAGCCTTAAAGTCATATTTTTGCTTCTCTTTTAGTCAGTAAATCATTCTAAATCAGTTCGAACGAAATTCGGCCTTTAAACATGACTTTCGTGCGTAACTTGCAGTTGATCTATTGAAGGCAACAATGCGTTTGTTTAGCCTTAAAGTCATGTGATTGAGTCTCTTCTAGTAATTAAATCATTCTAAATTAATTCGAACGAATTCTATTTTTGCCCTTCAAACATTATTTTCTTACGTAACTTGTAATTAATCTATTGAAGACAACAATGCATTATTTTAGCGTTAAAAAGCATATCACTCAGTCTTTTCAATCATTAAATTGTTTGAATGCACTTCTAACCAATTCTCCGTTTGCATTTAAAACGCGACTTTCATGCATAACTTGCAATTGATCTATTGACGGCAACTATGCATTTTTTTATCCTTAAAGTCATATTTTTGCGTCTCTTTTAGTCAGTAAATCATTCTAAATCACTTTGAACGAAATTAGGCCTTTAAACATGACTTTCGTGCGTAACTTGCAGTTGATCTATTGAAGGCAACAATGCATTTGTTTAGCCTTAAAGTCATGTCATTGAGTCACTTCTAGTCATTAAATCATTCTAAATTAATTCGAACGAATTCAATTTTTGCCCTTCAAACATTATTTTCTTGCATAACTTGTAATTTATCTCTTGAAGACAACAATCCATTATTTTAGCGTTAAAAAGCATATGACTCAGTCTTTTCAATCATTAAATTGTTTGAAGGCACTTCGAACCAATTCTGTTTTTGCATTTAGAACGCGACTTTCATGCATAACTTGTAATTGATCTATTGATGGCAACTATGCATTTTTTTAGCCTTAAAGTCATATTTTTGCGTCTCTTTTAGTCAGTAAATCATTCTAAATCACTTCGAACGAAATTCGGCCTTTAAACATGACTTTCGTGCGTAACTTGCAGTTGATCTATTGAAGGCAACAATGCGTTTGTTTAGCCTTAAAGTCATGTGATTGAGTCTCTTCTAGTAATTAAATCATTCTAAATTAATTCGAACGAATTCAATTTTTGCCCTTCAGACATTATTTTCTTACGTAACTTGTAATTAATCTATTGAAGACAACAATGCATTATTTTAGCGTTAAAAAGCATATCACTCAGTCTTTTCAATCATTAAATTGTTTGAATGCACTTCGAACCAATTCTCCTTTTGCATTTAAAACGCGACTTTCATGCATAACTTGCAATTGATCTATTGACGGCAACTATGCATTTTTTTATCCTTAAAGTCATATTTTTGCGTCTCTTTTAGTCAGTAAATCATTCTAAATCACTTTGAACGAAATTCGGCCTTTAAACATGACTTTCGTGCGTAACTTGCAGTTGAGATATTGAAGGCATCAATGCGTTTGTTTGGCCTTAAAGTCATGTCATTGAGTCTCTTCTAGTCATTAAATCATTCTAAATTAATTAGAACGAATTCAATTTTTGCCCTTCAAACATTATTTTCTTACGTAACTTGTAATTAATCTATTGAAGAGAACAATGCATAATTTTAGCATTAAAAAGCACATCACTCAGTGTTTTCAATCATTAAATTGTTTGAACGCACTTCGAACCAATTCTCCTTTTGCATTTAAAACGCGACTTTCATGCATAACTTGCAATTGATCTATTGATGGCAACTATGCATTTTTTTCGCCTTAAAGTCATATTTTTGCATCTCTTTTAGTCAGTAAATTATTCTAAATCACTTCGAACGAAATTCAGCCTTTAAACATGACTTTCGTGCATAACTTGCAGTTTATCTATTGAAGGCAACAATGCATTAGTTTAGGCTTAAAGTCATGTCATTGAGTCTCTTCTAGTCATTAAATCCTTCTAAATTAATTCGAACGAATTCTATTTTTGCCCTTCAAACATTATTTTCGTACATAACTTGTAATTAATCTATTGAAGACAACAATGCATTATTTTAGCGTTAAAAAGCATGTCACTCAGTGATTTCAATCATTAAATTGTTTGAACGCACTTCGAACCAATTCTCCTTTTGCAATTAAAACGCGACTTTCATGCATAACTTGCAATTGATCTATTGATGGCAACTATGCATTTTTTTAGCCTTAAAGTCATATTTTTGCGTCTCTTTTAGTCAGTAAATCATTCTAAATCACTTCGAACGAAATTCGGCGTTTAAACATGACTTTCTTGCGTAACTTGCAGCTGATCTATTGAAGGCAACAATGCATTTGTTTAGCCTTGAAGTCATGTCCTTGAGTCTCTTCTAGTCATTAAATCATTCTAAATTAATTCGACCGAATTCAATTTTTGCCCTTCAAACATTATTTTCTTACATAACTTGTAATTAATCTATTGAAGACAACAATGCTTTATTTTAGCCTTAAAAAGCATATGACTCAGTCTTTTCAATCATTAAATTGTTTGAAGGCACTTCGAACCAATTCCCTTTTTGCATTTAGAACGTGACTTTCATGCATAACTTGTAATTGATCTATTGATGGCAACTATGCATTTTTTTAGCCTTAAAGTCATATTTATGCGTCTTTTTCAGTCTGTAAATCATTCTAAATCACTTCGAACGAAATTCGGCCTTTAAACATGACTTTCGTGCGTAACTTGCAGTTGATCTATTGACGGCAACAATGCTTTTATTTAGCCTTAAAGTCATGTCATTGAGTCTCTTCTAGTCATTAAATCATTCTAAATTAATTCGAACGAATTCTATTTTTGCCCTTCAAACATTATTTTCTTACGTAACTTGTAATTAATCTATTGAAGACAACAATGCATAATTTTAGCATTAAAAAGCATATCACTCAGTCTTTTCAATCATTAAATTGTTTGAACGCACTTCGAACCAATTCTCCTTTTGCATTTAAAACGTGATTTTCATGCATAACTTGCAATTGATCTATTGATGGCAACTATGCATTTTTTTTGCCTTAAAGTCATATTTTTGCGTCTCTTTTTGTCAGTAAATCATTCTAAATCACTTCGAACGAAATTCGGCCTTTAAACATGACTTTCGTGCGTAACTTGCAGTTGATCTATTGAAGGCAACAATGCATTTGTTTAGCCTTAAAGTCATGTCATTGAGTCTCTTCTAGTCATTAAATCATTCTAAATTAATTCGAACGAATTCAATTTTTGCCCTTCAAACATTATTTTCTTACGTAACTTGTAATTAATCTATTGAAGAGAACAATGCATAATTTTAGCGTTAAAAAGCACATCACTCAGTCTTTTCAATCATTAAATTGTTTGAACGCACTTCGAACCAACTCTCCTTTTGCATTTAAAACGCGACTTTCATGCATAACTTGCAATTGATCTATTGACGGCAACTATGCATTTTTTTATCCATAAAGTCATATTTTTGCGTCTCTTTTAGTCAGTAAATCATTCTAAATCACTTTGAACGAAATTCGGCCTTTAAACATGACTTTCGTGCGTAACTTGCAGTTGATCTATTGAAGGCAACAATGCATTTGTTTAGCCTTAAAGTCATGTCATTGAGTCACTTCTAGTCATTAAATCATTCTAAATTAATTCGAACGAATTCAATTTTTGCCCTTCAAACATTATTTTCTTGCATAACTTGTAATTTATCTCTTGAAGACAACCATCCATTTTTTATCGTTAAAAAGCATATGACTCAGTCTTTTCAATCATTAAATTGTTTGAAGGCACTTCGAACCAATTCTCTTTTTGCATTTAGAACGCGACTTTCATGCATAACTTGTAATTGATCTATTGACGGCAACTATGCATTTTTTTAGCCTTAAAGTCATATTTTTGCGTCTCTTTTAGTCAGTAAATTATTCTAAATCACTTCGAACGAAATTCAGCCTTTAAACATGACTTTCGTGCATAACTTGCAGTTTATCTATTGAAGGCAACAATGCATTAGTTTAGGCTTAAAGTCATGTCATTGAGTCTCTTCTAGTCAGTAAATCATTCTAAATTAATTCGAACGAATTCTATTTTTGCCCTTCAAACATTATTTTCTTACGTAACTTGTAATTAATCTATTGAAGACAACAATGCATAATTTTAGCATTAAAAAGCATATCACTCAGTCTTTTCAATCATTAAATTGTTTGAACGCACTTCGAACCAATTCTCCTTTTCCATTTAAAACGTGACTTTCATGCATAACTTGCAATTGATCTATTGATGGGAACTATGCATTTTTTTTGCCTTAAAGTCATATTTTTGCGTCTCTTTTTGTCAGTAAATCATTCCAAATCACTTCGAACGAAATTCGGCCTTTAAACATGACTTTCGTGCGTAACTTGCAGTTGATCTATTGAAGGCAACAATGCATTTGTTTAGCCTTAAAGTCATGTCATTGAGTCTCTTCTAGTCATTAAATCATTCTAAATTAATTCGAACGAATTCTATTTTTGCCCTTCAAACATTATTTTCTTACGTAACTTGTAATTAATCTATTGAAGACAACAATGCATAATTTTAGCATTAAAAAGCATATCACTCAGTCTTTTCAATCATTAAATTGTTTGAACGCACTTCGAACCAACTCTCCTTTTGCATTTAAAACGCGACTTTCATGCATAACTTGCAATTGATCTATTGACGGCAACTATGCATTTTTTTATCCTTAAAGTCATATTTTTGCGTCTCTTTTAGTCAGTAAATCATTCTAAATCACTTTGAACGAAATTCGGCCTTTAAACATGACTTTCGTGCGTAACTTGCAGTTGATCTATTGATGGCAACTATGCATTTTTTTAGACTTAAAGTCATATTTATGCGTCTTTTTCAGTCTGTAAATCATTCTAAATCACTTCGAACGAAATTCGGCCTTTAAACATGACTTTCGTGCGTAACTTGCAGTTGATCTATTAACGGCAACAATGCTTTTATTTAGCCTTAAAGTCATGTCATTGAGTCTCTTCTAGTCATTAAATCATTCTAAATTAATTCGAACGAATTCTATTTTTGCCCTTCAAACATTATTTTCTTACGTAACTTGTAATTAATCTATTGAAGACAACAATGCATTATTTTAGCCTTAAAAAGCATATGACTCAGTCTTTTCAATCATTAAATTGTTTGAAGGCACTTCGAACCAATTCTCTTTTTGCATTTAGAACGTGACTTTCATGCATAACTTGTAATTGATCTATTGATCGCAACTATGCATTTTTTAAGCCATAAAGTCATATTTATGCGTCTTTTTCAGTCTGTAAATCATTCTAAATCACTTCGAACGAAATTCGGCCTTTAAACATGACTTTCGTGCGTAACTTGCAGTTGATCTATTGAAGGCAACAATGCATTTGTTTAGCCTTAAAGTCATGTCATTGAGTCTCTTCTAGTCATTAAATCATTCTAAATTAATTCGAACGAATTCAATTTTTGCCCTTCAAACATTATTTTCTTACGTAACTTGTAATTAATCTATTGAAGAGAACAATGCATAATTTTAGCGTTAAAAAGCACATCACTCAGTCTTTTCAATCATTAAATTGTTTGAACGCACTTCGAACCAACTCTCCTTTTGCATTTAAAACGCGACTTTCATGCATAACTTGCAATTGATCTATTGACGGCAACTATGCATTTTTTTATCCTTAAAGTCATATTTTTGCGTCTCTTTTAGTCAGTAAATCATTCTAAATCACTTTGAACGAAATTCGGCCTTTAAACATGACTTTCGTGCGTAACTTGCAGTTGATCTATTGAAGGCAACAATGCATTTGTTTAGCCTTAAAGTCATGTCATTGAGTCACTTCTAGTCATTAAATCATTCTAAATTAATTCGAACGAATTCAATTTTTGCCCTTCAAACATTATTTTCTTGCATAACTTGTAATTTATCTCTTGAAGACAACAATCCATTTTTTATCGTTAAAAAGCATATGACTCAGTCTTTTCAATCATTAAATTGTTTGAAGGCACTTCGAACCAATTCTCTTTTTGCATTTAGAACGCGACTTTCATGCATAACTTGTAATTGATCTATTGATGGCAACTATGCATTTTGTTAGCCTTAAAGTCATATTTATGCGTCTTTTTCAGTCTGTAAATCATTCTAAATCACTTCGAACGAAATTCGGCCTTTAAACATGACTTTCGTGCGTAACTTGCAGTTGATCTATTGACGGCAACAATGCTTTTATTTAGCCTTAAAGTCATGTCATTGAGTCTCTTCTAGTCATTAAATCATTCTAAATTAATTCGAACGAATTCTATTTTTGCCCTTCAAACATTATTTTCTTACGTAACTTGTAATTAATCTATTGAAGACAACAATGCATAATTTTAGCATTAAAAAGCATATCACTCAGTCTTTTCAATCATTAAATTGTTTGAACGCACTTCGAACCAATTCTCCTTTTCCATTTAAAACGTGACTTTCATGCATAACTTGCAATTGATCTATTGATGGGAACTATGCATTTTTTTTGCCTTAAAGTCATATTTTTGCGTCTCTTTTTGTCAGTAAATCATTCCAAATCACTTCGAACGAAATTCGGCCTTTAAACATGACTTTCGTGCGTAACTTGCAGTTGATCTATTGAAGGCAACAATGCATTTGTTTAGCCTTAAAGTCATGTCATTGAGTCTCTTCTAGTCATTAAATCATTCTAAATTAATTCGAACGAATTCAATTTTTGCCCTTCAAACATTATTTTCTTACGTAACTTGTAATTAATCTATTGAAGAGAACAATGCATAATTTTAGCGTTAAAAAGCACATCACTCAGTCTTTTCAATCATTAAATTGTTTGAACGCACTTCGAACCAACTCTCCTTTTGCATTTAAAACACGACTTTCATGCATAACTTGCAATTGATCTATTGATGGCAACTATGCATTTTTTTTGCCTTAAAGTCATATTTTTGCGTCTCTTTTTGTCAGTAAATCATTCCAAATCACTTCGCACGAAATTCGGCCTTTAAACATGACTTTCGTGCGTAACTTGCAGTTGATCTATTGAAGGCAACAATGCATTTGTTTAGCCTTAAAGTCATGTCATTGAGTCTCTTCTAGTCATTAAATCATTCTAAATTAATTCGAACGAATTCAATTTTTGCCCTTCAAACATTATTTTCTTACGTAACTTGTAATTAATCTATTGAAGAGAACAATGCATAATTTCAGCGTTAAAAAGCACATCACTCAGTCTTTTCAATCATTAAATTGTTTGAACGCACTTCGAACCAACTCTCCTTTTGCATTTAAAACGCGACTTTCATGCATAACTTGCAATTGATCTATTGACGGCAACTATGCATTTTTTTAGCCTTAAAGTCATATTTTTGCGTCTCTTTTAGTCATTAAATCATTCTAAATCACTTCGAACGAAATTCGGCCTTTAAACATGACTTTCGTGCATAACTTGCAGTTGATCTATTCAAGGCAACAATGCATTAGTTTAGCCTTAAAGTCATGTCATTGAGTCACTTCTAGTCATTAAATCATTCTAAATTAATTCGAACGAATTCAATTTTTGCCCTTCAAACATTATTTTCTTACATAACTTGTAATTAATCTATTGAAGACAACAATGCATTATTTTAGCATTAAAAAGCATATGACTCAGTCTTTTCAATCATTAAATTGTTTGAACGCACTTCGAACCAATTCTCCTTTCGCAATTAAAACGCGACTGTCATGCATAACTTGCAATTGATCTATTGATGGCAACTATGCATGTTTTTAGCCTTAAAGTCATATTTTTGCGTCTCTTTTAGTCAGTAAATTATTCTAAATCACTTCGAACGAAATTCAGCCTTTAAACATGACTTTCGTGCATAAATTGCAGTTTATCTATTGAAGGCAACAATGCATTAGTTTAGGCTTAAAGTCATGTCATTGAGTCTCTTCTAGTCATTAAATCATTCTAAATTAATTCGAACGAATTCTATTTTTGCCCTTCAAACATTATTTTCTTACATAACTTGTAATTAATCTATTGAAGACAACAATGCATTATTTTAGCCTTAAAAAGCATATGACTCAGTCTTTTCAATCATTAAATTGTTTGAAGGCACTTCGAACCAATTCTCTTTTTGCATTTAGAACGTGACTTTCATGCATAACTTGTAATTGATCTATTGATCGCAACTATGCATTTTTTAAGCCATAAAGTCATATTTATGCGTCATTTTCAGTCTGTAAATCATTCTAAATCACTTCGAACGAAATTCGGCCTTTAAACATGACTTTCGTGCGTAACTTGCAGTTGATCTATTGACGGCAACAATGCATTTGTTTAGCCTTAAAGTCATGTCATTGAGTCTCTTCTAGTCATTAAATCATTCTAAATTAATTCGAACGAATTCTATTTTTGCCCTTCAAACATTATTTTCTTACGTAACTTGTAATTAATCTATTGAAGACAACAATGCATAATTTTAGCATTAAAAAGCATATCACTCAGTCTTTTCAATCATTAAATTGTTTGAACGCACTTCGAACCAATTCTCCTTTTGCAATTAAAACGCGACTTTCATGCATAACTTGCAATTGATCTATTGATGGCAACTATGCATTTTTTTAGCCTTAAAGTCATATTTTTGCGTCTCTTTTAGTCATTAAATCATTCTAAATCACTTCGAACGAAATTCGGCCTTTAAACATGACTTTCGTGCGTAACTTGCAGTTGATCTATTGAAGGCAACAATGCATTTGTTTAGCCTTAAAGTCATGTCATTGAGTCTCTTCTAGTCATTAAATCATTCTAAATTAATTCAAACGAATTCTATTTTTGCCCTTCAAACATTATTTTCTTACGTAACTTGTAATTAATCTATTGAAGACAACAATGCATAATTTTAGCATTAAAAAGCATATCACTCAGTCTTTTCAATCATTAAATTGTTTGAACGCACTTCGAACCAATTCTCCTTTTGCATTTAAAACGTGACTTTCATGCATAACTTGCAATTGATCTATTGATGGCAACTATGCATTTTTTTTGCCTTAAAGTCATATTTTTGCGTCTCTTTTTGTCAGTAAATCATTCTAAATCACTTCGAACGAAATTCGGCCTTTAAACATGACTTTCGTGCGTAACTTGCAGTTGATCTATTGAAGGCAACAATGCATTTGTTTAGCCTTGAAGTCATGTCCTTGAGTCTCTTCTAGTCATTAAATCATTCTAAATTAATTCGACCGAATTCAATTTTTGCCCTTCAAACATTATTTTCTTACATAACTTGTAATTAATCTATTGAAGACAACAATGCATTATTTTAGCCTTAAAAAGCATATGACTCAGTCTTTTCAATCATTAAATTGTTTGAAGGCACTTCGAACCAATTCCCTTTTTGCATTTAGAACGTGACTTTCATGCATAACTTGTAATTGATCTATTGATGGCAACTATGCATTTTTTTAGCCTTAAAGTCATATTTATGCGTCTTTTTCAGTCTGTAAATCATTCTAAATCACTTCGAACGAAATTCGGCCGTTAAACATGACTTTCGTGCGTAACTTGCAGTTGATCTATTGACGGCAACAATGCTTTTATTTAGCCTTAAAGTCATGTCATTGAGTCTCTTCTAGTCATTAAATCATTCTAAATTAATTCGAACGAATTCTATTTTTGCCCTTCAAACATTATTTTCTTACGTAACTTGTAATTAATCTATTGAAGACAACAATGCATAATTTTAGCATTAAAAAGCATATCACTCAGTCTTTTCAATCATTAAATTGTTTGAACGCACTTCGAACCAATTCTCCTTTTGCATTTAAAACGTGATTTTCATGCATAACTTGCAATTGATCTATTGATGGCAACTATGCATTTTTTTTGCCTTAAAGTCATATTTTTGCGTCTCTTTTTGTCAGTAAATCATTCTAAATCACTTCGAACGAAATTCGGCCTTTAAACATGACTTTCGTGCGTAACTTGCAGTTGATCTATTGAAGGCAACAATGCATTTGTTTAGCCTTAAAGTCATGTCATTGAGTCTCTTCTAGTCATTAAATCATTCTAAATTAATTCGAACGAATTCAATTTTTGCCCTTCAAACATTATTTTCTTACGTAACTTGTAATTAATCTATTGAAGAGAACAATGCATAATTTTAGCGTTAAAAAGCACATCACTCAGTCTTTTCAATCATTAAATTGTTTGAACGCACTTCGAACCAACTCTCCTTTTGCATTTAAAACGCGACTTTCATGCATAACTTGCAATTGATCTATTGACGGCAACTATGCATTTTTTTATCCATAAAGTCATATTTTTGCGTCTCTTTTAGTCAGTAAATCATTCTAAATCACTTTGAACGAAATTCGGCCTTTAAACATGACTTTCGTGCGTAACTTGCAGTTGATCTATTGAAGGCAACAATGCATTTGTTTAGCCTTAAAGTCATGTCATTGAGTCACTTCTAGTCATTAAATCATTCTAAATTAATTCGAACGAATTCAATTTTTGCCCTTCAAACATTATTTTCTTGCATAACTTGTAATTTATCTCTTGAAGACAACCATCCATTTTTTATCGTTAAAAAGCATATGACTCAGTCTTTTCAATCATTAAATTGTTTGAAGGCACTTCGAACCAATTCTCTTTTTGCATTTAGAACGCGACTTTCATGCATAACTTGTAATTGATCTATTGACGGCAACTATGCATTTTTTTAGCCTTAAAGTCATATTTTTGCGTCTCTTTTAGTCAGTAAATTATTCTAAATCACTTCGAACGAAATTCAGCCTTTAAACATGACTTTCGTGCATAACTTGCAGTTTATCTATTGAAGGCAACAATGCATTAGTTTAGGCTTAAAGTCATGTCATTGAGTCTCTTCTAGTCAGTAAATCATTCTAAATTAATTCGAACGAATTCTATTTTTGCCCTTCAAACATTATTTTCTTACGTAACTTGTAATTAATCTATTGAAGACAACAATGCATAATTTTAGCATTAAAAAGCATATCACTCAGTCTTTTCAATCATTAAATTGTTTGAACGCACTTCGAACCAATTCTCCTTTTCCATTTAAAACGTGACTTTCATGCATAACTTGCAATTGATCTATTGATGGGAACTATGCATTTTTTTTGCCTTAAAGTCATATTTTTGCGTCTCTTTTTGTCAGTAAATCATTCCAAATCACTTCGAACGAAATTCGGCCTTTAAACATGACTTTCGTGCGTAACTTGCAGTTGATCTATTGAAGGCAACAATGCATTTGTTTAGCCTTAAAGTCATGTCATTGAGTCTCTTCTAGTCATTAAATCATTCTAAATTAATTCGAACGAATTCTATTTTTGCCCTTCAAACATTATTTTCTTACGTAACTTGTAATTAATCTATTGAAGACAACAATGCATAATTTTAGCATTAAAAAGCATATCACTCAGTCTTTTCAATCATTAAATTGTTTGAACGCACTTCGAACCAACTCTCCTTTTGCATTTAAAACGCGACTTTCATGCATAACTTGCAATTGATCTATTGACGGCAACTATGCATTTTTTTATCCTTAAAGTCATATTTTTGCGTCTCTTTTAGTCAGTAAATCATTCTAAATCACTTTGAACGAAATTCGGCCTTTAAACATGACTTTCGTGCGTAACTTGCAGTTGATCTATTGATGGCAACTATGCATTTTTTTAGACTTAAAGTCATATTTATGCGTCTTTTTCAGTCTGTAAATCATTCTAAATCACTTCGAACGAAATTCGGCCTTTAAACATGACTTTCGTGCGTAACTTGCAGTTGATCTATTAACGGCAACAATGCTTTTATTTAGCCTTAAAGTCATGTCATTGAGTCTCTTCTAGTCATTAAATCATTCTAAATTAATTCGAACGAATTCTATTTTTGCCCTTCAAACATTATTTTCTTACGTAACTTGTAATTAATCTATTGAAGACAACAATGCATTATTTTAGCCTTAAAAAGCATATGACTCAGTCTTTTCAATCATTAAATTGTTTGAAGGCACTTCGAACCAATTCTCTTTTTGCATTTAGAACGTGACTTTCATGCATAACTTGTAATTGATCTATTGATCGCAACTATGCATTTTTTAAGCCATAAAGTCATATTTATGCGTCTTTTTCAGTCTGTAAATCATTCTAAATCACTTCGAACGAAATTCGGCCTTTAAACATGACTTTCGTGCGTAACTTGCAGTTGATCTATTGAAGGCAACAATGCATTTGTTTAGCCTTAAAGTCATGTCATTGAGTCTCTTCTAGTCATTAAATCATTCTAAATTAATTCGAACGAATTCAATTTTTGCCCTTCAAACATTATTTTCTTACGTAACTTGTAATTAATCTATTGAAGAGAACAATGCATAATTTTAGCGTTAAAAAGCACATCACTCAGTCTTTTCAATCATTAAATTGTTTGAACGCACTTCGAACCAACTCTCCTTTTGCATTTAAAACGCGACTTTCATGCATAACTTGCAATTGATCTATTGACGGCAACTATGCATTTTTTTATCCTTAAAGTCATATTTTTGCGTCTCTTTTAGTCAGTAAATCATTCTAAATCACTTTGAACGAAATTCGGCCTTTAAACATGACTTTCGTGCGTAACTTGCAGTTGATCTATTGAAGGCAACAATGCATTTGTTTAGCCTTAAAGTCATGTCATTGAGTCACTTCTAGTCATTAAATCATTCTAAATTAATTCGAACGAATTCAATTTTTGCCCTTCAAACATTATTTTCTTGCATAACTTGTAATTTATCTCTTGAAGACAACAATCCATTTTTTATCGTTAAAAAGCATATGACTCAGTCTTTTCAATCATTAAATTGTTTGAAGGCACTTCGAACCAATTCTCTTTTTGCATTTAGAACGCGACTTTCATGCATAACTTGTAATTGATCTATTGATGGCAACTATGCATTTTGTTAGCCTTAAAGTCATATCTATGCGTCTTTTTCAGTCTGTAAATCATTCTAAATCACTTCGAACGAAATTCGGCCTTTAAACATGACTTTCGTGCGTAACTTGCAGTTGATCTATTGACGGCAACAATGCTTTTATTTAGCCTTAAAGTCATGTCATTGAGTCTCTTCTAGTCATTAAATCATTCTAAATTAATTCGAACGAATTCTATTTTTGCCCTTCAAACATTATTTTCTTACGTAACTTGTAATTAATCTATTGAAGACAACAATGCATAATTTTAGCATTAAAAAGCATATCACTCAGTCTTTTCAATCATTAAATTGTTTGAACGCACTTCGAACCAATTCTCCTTTTCCATTTAAAACGTGACTTTCATGCATAACTTGCAATTGATCTATTGATGGGAACTATGCATTTTTTTTGCCTTAAAGTCATATTTTTGCGTCTCTTTTTGTCAGTAAATCATTCCAAATCACTTCGAACGAAATTCGGCCTTTAAACATGACTTTCGTGCGTAACTTGCAGTTGATCTATTGAAGGCAACAATGCATTATTTTAGCCTTAAAGTCATGTCATTGAGTCTCTTCTAGTCATTAAATCATTCTAAATTAATTCGAACGAATTCAATTTTTGCCCTTCAAACATTATTTTCTTACGTAACTTGTAATTAATCTATTGAAGAGAACAATGCATAATTTTAGCGTTAAAAAGCACATCACTCAGTCTTTTCAATCATTAAATTGTTTGAACGCACTTCGAACCAACTCTCCTTTTGCATTTAAAACACGACTTTCATGCATAACTTGCAATTGATCTATTGATGGCAACTATGCATTTTTTTTGCCTTAAAGTCATATTTTTGCGTCTCTTTTTGTCAGTAAATCATTCCAAATCACTTCGAACGAAATTCGGCCTTTAAACATGACTTTCGTGCGTAACTTGCAGTTGATCTATTGAAGGCAACAATGCATTTGTTTAGCCTTAAAGTCATGTCATTGAGTCTCTTCTAGTCATTAAATCATTCTAAATTAATTCGAACGAATTCAATTTTTGCCCTTCAAACATTATTTTCTTACGTAACTTGTAATTAATCTATTGAAGAGAACAATGCATAATTTCAGCGTTAAAAAGCACATCACTCAGTCTTTTCAATCATTAAATTGTTTGAACGCACTTCGAACCAACTCTCCTTTTGCATTTAAAACGCGACTTTCATGCATAACTTGCAATTGATCTATTGACGGCAACTATGCATTTTTTTAGCCTTAAAGTCATATTTTTGCGTCTCTTTTAGTCATTAAATCATTCTAAATCACTTCGAACGAAATTCGGCCTTTAAACATGACTTTCGTGCATAACTTGCAGTTGATCTATTCAAGGCAACAATGCATTAGTTTAGCCTTAAAGTCATGTCATTGAGTCACTTCTAGTCATTAAATCATTCTAAATTAATTCGAACGAATTCAATTTTTGCCCTTCAAACATTATTTTCTTACATAACTTGTAATTAATCTATTGAAGACAACAATGCATTATTTTAGCATTAAAAAGCATATGACTCAGTCTTTTCAATCATTAAATTGTTTGAACGCACTTCGAACCAATTCTCCTTTCGCAATTAAAACGCGACTGTCATGCATAACTTGCAATTGATCTATTGATGGCAACTATGCATGTTTTTAGCCTTAAAGTCATATTTTTGCGTCTCTTTTAGTCAGTAAATTATTCTAAATCACTTCGAACGAAATTCAGCCTTTAAACATGACTTTCGTGCATAACTTGCAGTTTATCTATTGAAGGCAACAATGCATTAGTTTAGGCTTAAAGTCATGTCATTGAGTCTCTTCTAGTCATTAAATCATTCTAAATTAATTCGAACGAATTCTATTTTTGCCCTTCAAACATTATTTTCTAACATAACTTGTAATTAATCTATTGAAGACAACAATGCATTATTTTAGCCTTAAAAAGCATATGACTCAGTCTTTTCAATCATTAAATTGTTTGAAGGCACTTCGAACCAATTCTCTTTTTGCATTTAGAACGTGACTTTCATGCATAACTTGTAATTGATCTATTGATCGCAACTATGCATTTTTTAAGCCATAAAGTCATATTTATGCGTCTTTTTCAGTCTGTAAATCATTCTAAATCACTTCGAACGAAATTCGGCCTTTAAACATGACTTTCGTGCGTAACTTGCAGTTGATCTATTGACGGCAACAATGCATTTGTTTAGCCTTAAAGTCATGTCATTGAGTCTCTTCTAGTCATTAAATCATTCTAAATTAATTCGAACGAATTCTATTTTTGCCCTTCAAACATTATTTTCTTACGTAACTTGTAATTAATCTATTGAAGACAACAATGCATAATTTTAGCATTAAAAAGCATATCACTCAGTCTTTTCAATCATTAAATTGTTTGAACGCACTTCGAACCAATTCTCCTTTTGCAATTAAAACGCGACTTTCATGCATAACTTGCAATTGATCTATTGATGGCAACTATGCATTTTTTTAGCCTTAAAGTCATATTTTTGCGTCTCTTTTAGTCATTAAATCATTCTAAATCACTTCGAACGAAATTCGGCCTTTAAACATGACTTTCATGCGTAACTTGCAGTTGATCTATTGAAGGCAACAATGCATTTGTTTAGCCTTAAAGTCATGTCATTGAGTCTCTTCTAGTCATTAAATCATTCTAAATTAATTCAAACGAATTCTATTTTTGCCCTTCAAACATTATTTTCTTACGAAACTTGTAATTAATCTATTGAAGACAACAATGCATAATTTTAGCATTAAAAAGCATATCACTCAGTCTTTTCAATCATTAAATTGTTTGAACGCACTTCGAACCAATTCTCCTTTTGCATTTAAAACGTGACTTTCATGCATAACTTGCAATTGATCTATTGATGGCAACTATGCATTTTTTTTGCCTTAAAGTCATATTTTTGCGTCTCTTTTTGTCAGTAAATCATTCTAAATCACTTCGAACGAAATTCGGCCTTTAAACATGACTTTCGTGCGTAACTTGCAGTTGATCTATTGAAGGCAACAATGCATTTGTTTAGCCTTGAAGTCATGTCCTTGAGTCTCTTCTAGTCATTAAATCATTTTAAATTAATTCGACCGAATTCAATTTTTGCCCTTCAAACATTATTTTCTTACATAACTTGTAATTAATCTATTGAAGACAACAATGCATTATTTTAGCCTTAAAAAGCATATGACTCAGTCTTTTCAATCATTAAATTGTTTGAAGGCACTTCGAACCAATTCCCTTTTTGCATTTAGAACGTGACTTTCATGCATAACTTGTAATTGATCTATTGATGGCAACTATGCATTTTTTTAGCCTTAAAGTCATATTTATGCGTCTTTTTCAGTCTGTAAATCATTCTAAATCACTTCGAACGAAATTCGGCCGTTAAACATGACTTTCGTGCGTAACTTGCAGTTGATCTATTGACGGCAACAATGCTTTTATTTAGCCTTAAAGTCATGTCATTGAGTCTCTTCTAGTCATTAAATCATTCTAAATTAATTCGAACGAATTCTATTTTTGCCCTTCAAACATTATTTTCTTACGTAACTTGTAATTAATCTATTGAAGACAACAATGCATAATTTTAGCATTAAAAAGCATATCACTCAGTCTTTTCAATCATTAAATTGTTTGAACGCACTTCGAACCAATTCTCCTTTTGCATTTAAAACGTGATTTTCATGCATAACTTGCAATTGATCTATTGATGGCAACTATGCATTTTTTTTGCCTTAAAGTCATATTTTTGCGTCTCTTTTTGTCAGTAAATCATTCTAAATCACTTCGAACGAAATTCGGCCTTTAAACATGACTTTCGTGCGTAACTTGCAGTTGATCTATTGAAGGCAACAATGCATTTGTTTAGCCTTAAAGTCATGTCATTGAGTCTCTTCTAGTCATTAAATCATTCTAAATTAATTCGAACGAATTCAATTTTTGCCCTTCAAACATTATTTTCTTACGTAACTTGTAATTAATCTATTGAAGAGAACAATGCATAATTTTAGCGTTAAAAAGCACATCACTCAGTCTTTTCAATCATTAAATTGTTTGAACGCACTTCGAACCAACTCTCCTTTTGCATTTAAAACGCGACTTTCATGCATAACTTGCAATTGATCTATTGACGGCAACTATGCATTTTTTTATCCATAAAGTCATATTTTTGCGTCTCTTTTAGTCAGTAAATCATTCTAAATCACTTTGAACGAAATTCGGCCTTTAAACATGACTTTCGTGCGTAACTTGCAGTTGATCTATTGAAGGCAACAATGCATTTGTTTAGCCTTAAAGTCATGTCATTGAGTCACTTCTAGTCATTAAATCATTCTAAATTAATTCGAACGAATTCAATTTTTGCCCTTCAAACATTATTTTCTTGCATAACTTGTAATTTATCTCTTGAAGACAACCATCCATTTTTTATCGTTAAAAAGCATATGACTCAGTCTTTTCAATCATTAAATTGTTTGAAGGCACTTCGAACCAATTCTCTTTTTGCATTTAGAACGCGACTTTCATGCATAACTTGTAATTGATCTATTGACGGCAACTATGCATTTTTTTAGCCTTAAAGTCATATTTTTGCGTCTCTTTTAGTCAGTAAATTATTCTAAATCACTTCGAACGAAATTCAGCCTTTAAACATGACTTTCGTGCATAACTTGCAGTTTATCTATTGAAGGCAACAATGCATTAGTTTAGGCTTAAAGTCATGTCATTGAGTCTCTTCTAGTCAGTAAATCATTCTAAATTAATTCGAACGAATTCTATTTTTGCCCTTCAAACATTATTTTCTTACGTAACTTGTAATTAATCTATTGAAGACAACAATGCATAATTTTAGCATTAAAAAGCATATCACTCAGTCTTTTCAATCATTAAATTGTTTGAACGCACTTCGAACCAATTCTCCTTTTCCATTTAAAACGTGACTTTCATGCATAACTTGCAATTGATCTATTGATGGGAACTATGCATTTTTTTTGCCTTAAAGTCATATTTTTGCGTCTCTTTTTGTCAGTAAATCATTCCAAATCACTTCGAACGAAATTCGGCCTTTAAACATGACTTTCGTGCGTAACTTGCAGTTGATCTATTGAAGGCAACAATGCATTTGTTTAGCCTTAAAGTCATGTCATTGAGTCTCTTCTAGTCATTAAATCATTCTAAATTAATTCGAACGAATTCTATTTTTGCCCTTCAAACATTATTTTCTTACGTAACTTGTAATTAATCTATTGAAGACAACAATGCATAATTTTAGCATTAAAAAGCATATCACTCAGTCTTTTCAATCATTAAATTGTTTGAACGCACTTCGAACCAACTCTCCTTTTGCATTTAAAACGCGACTTTCATGCATAACTTGCAATTGATCTATTGACGGCAACTATGCATTTTTTTATCCTTAAAGTCATATTTTTGCGTCTCTTTTAGTCAGTAAATCATTCTAAATCACTTTGAACGAAATTCGGCCTTTAAACATGACTTTCGTGCGTAACTTGCAGTTGATCTATTGATGGCAACTATGCATTTTTTTAGACTTAAAGTCATATTTATGCGTCTTTTTCAGTCTGTAAATCATTCTAAATCACTTCGAACGAAATTCGGCCTTTAAACATGACTTTCGTGCGTAACTTGCAGTTGATCTATTAACGGCAACAATGCTTTTATTTAGCCTTAAAGTCATGTCATTGAGTCTCTTCTAGTCATTAAATCATTCTAAATTAATTCGAACGAATTCTATTTTTGCCCTTCAAACATTATTTTCTTACGTAACTTGTAATTAATCTATTGAAGACAACAATGCATTATTTTAGCCTTAAAAAGCATATGACTCAGTCTTTTCAATCATTAAATTGTTTGAAGGCACTTCGAACCAATTCTCTTTTTGCATTTAGAACGTGACTTTCATGCATAACTTGTAATTGATCTATTGATCGCAACTATGCATTTTTTAAGCCATAAAGTCATATTTATGCGTCTTTTTCAGTCTGTAAATCATTCTAAATCACTTCGAACGAAATTCGGCCTTTAAACATGACTTTCGTGCGTAACTTGCAGTTGATCTATTGAAGGCAACAATGCATTTGTTTAGCCTTAAAGTCATGTCATTGAGTCTCTTCTAGTCATTAAATCATTCTAAATTAATTCGAACGAATTCAATTTTTGCCCTTCAAACATTATTTTCTTACGTAACTTGTAATTAATCTATTGAAGAGAACAATGCATAATTTTAGCGTTAAAAAGCACATCACTCAGTCTTTTCAATCATTAAATTGTTTGAACGCACTTCGAACCAACTCTCCTTTTGCATTTAAAACGCGACTTTCATGCATAACTTGCAATTGATCTATTGACGGCAACTATGCATTTTTTTATCCTTAAAGTCATATTTTTGCGTCTCTTTTAGTCAGTAAATCATTCTAAATCACTTTGAACGAAATTCGGCCTTTAAACATGACTTTCGTGCGTAACTTGCAGTTGATCTATTGAAGGCAACAATGCATTTGTTTAGCCTTAAAGTCATGTCACTGAGTCACTTCTAGTCATTAAATCATTCTAAATTAATTCGAACGAATTCAATTTTTGCCCTTCAAACATTATTTTCTTGCATAACTTGTAATTTATCTCTTGAAGACAACAATCCATTTTTTATCGTTAAAAAGCATATGACTCAGTCTTTTCAATCATTAAATTGTTTGAAGGCACTTCGAACCAATTCTCTTTTTGCATTTAGAACGCGACTTTCATGCATAACTTGTAATTGATCTATTGATGGCAACTATGCATTTTGTTAGCCTTAAAGTCATATTTATGCGTCTTTTTCAGTCTGTAAATCATTCTAAATCACTTCGAACGAAATTCGGCCTTTAAACATGACTTTCGTGCGTAACTTGCAGTTGATCTATTGACGGCAACAATGCTTTTATTTAGCCTTAAAGTCATGTCATTGAGTCTCTTCTAGTCATTAAATCATTCTAAATTAATTCGAACGAATTCTATTTTTGCCCTTCAAACATTATTTTCTTACGTAACTTGTAATTAATCTATTGAAGACAACAATGCATAATTTTAGCATTAAAAAGCATATCACTCAGTCTTTTCAATCATTAAATTGTTTGAACGCACTTCGAACCAATTCTCCTTTTCCATTTAAAACGTGACTTTCATGCATAACTTGCAATTGATCTATTGATGGGAACTATGCATTTTTTTTGCCTTAAAGTCATATTTTTGCGTCTCTTTTTGTCAGTAAATCATTCCAAATCACTTCGAACGAAATTCGGCCTTTAAACATGACTTTCGTGCGTAACTTGCAGTTGATCTATTAAAGGCAACAATGCATTTGTTTAGCCTTAAAGTCATGTCATTGAGTCTCTTCTAGTCATTAAATCATTCTAAATTAATTTGAACGAATTCAATTTTTGCCCTTCAAACATTATTTTCTTACGTAACTTGTAATTAATCTATTGAAGAGAACAATGCATAATTTTAGCGTTAAAAAGCACATCACTCAGTCTTTTCAATCATTAAATTGTTTGAACGCACTTCGAACCAACTCTCCTTTTGCATTTAAAACACGACTTTCATGCATAACTTGCAATTGATCTATTGATGGCAACTATGCATTTTTTTTGCCTTAAAGTCATATTTTTGCGTCTCTTTTTGTCAGTAAATCATTCCAAATCACTTCGAACGAAATTCGGCCTTTAAACATGACTTTCGTGCGTAACTTGCAGTTGATCTATTGAAGGCAACAATGCATTTGTTTAGCCTTAAAGTCATGTCATTGTGTCTCTTCTAGTCATTAAATCATTCTAAATTAATTCGAACGAATTCAATTTTGCCCTTCAAACATTATTTTCTTACGTAACTTGTAATTAATCTATTGAAGAGAACAATGCATAATTTCAGCGTTAAAAAGCACATCACTCAGTCTTTTCAATCATTAAATTGTTTGAACGCACTTCGAACCAACTCTCCTTTTGCATTTAAAACGCGACTTTCATGCATAACTTGCAATTGATCTATTGACGGCAACTATGCATTTTTTTAGCCTTAAAGTCATATTTTTGCGTCTCTTTTAGTCATTAAATCATTCTAAATCACTTCGAACGAAATTCGGCCTTTAAACATGACTTTCGTGCATAACTTGCAGTTGATCTATTCAAGGCAACAATGCATTAGTTTAGCCTTAAAGTCATGTCATTGAGTCACTTCTAGTCATTAAATCATTCTAAATTAATTCGAACGAATTCAATTTTTGCCCTTCAAACATTATTTTCTTACATAACTTGTAATTAATCTATTGAAGACAACAATGCATTATTTTAGCATTAAAAAGCATATGACTCAGTCTTTTCAATCATTAAATTGTTTGAACGCACTTCGAACCAATTCTCCTTTCGCAATTAAAACGCGACTGTCATGCATAACTTGCAATTGATCTATTGATGGCAACTATGCATGTTTTTAGCCTTAAAGTCATATTTTTGCGTCTCTTTTAGTCAGTAAATTATTCTAAATCACTTCGAACGAAATTCAGCCTTTAAACATGACTTTCGTGCATAACTTGCAGTTTATCTATTGAAGGCAACAATGCATTAGTTTAGGCTTAAAGTCATGTCATTGAGTCTCTTCTAGTCATTAAATCATTCTAAATTAATTCGAACGAATTCTATTTTTGCCCTTCAAACATTATTTTCTTACATAACTTGTAATTAATCTATTGAAGACAACAATGCATTATTTTAGCCTTAAAAAGCATATGACTCAGTCTTTTCAATCATTAAATTGTTTGAAGGCACTTCGAACCAATTCTCTTTTTGCATTTAGAACGTGACTTTCATGCATAACTTGTAATTGATCTATTGATCGCAACTATGCATTTTTTAAGCCATAAAGTCATATTTATGCGTCTTTTTCAGTCTGTAAATCATTCTAAATCACTTCGAACGAAATTCGGCCTTTAAACATGACTTTCGTGCGTAACTTGCAGTTGATCTATTGACGGCAACAATGCATTTGTTTAGCCTTAAAGTCATGTCATTGAGTCTCTTCTAGTCATTAAATCATTCTAAATTAATTCGAACGAATTCTATTTTTGCCCTTCAAACATTATTTTCTTACGTAACTTGTAATTAATCTATTGAAGACAACAATGCATAATTTTAGCATTAAAAAGCATATCACTCAGTCTTTTCAATCATTAAATTGTTTGAACGCACTTCGAACCAATTCTCCTTTTCCATTTAAAACGTGACTTTCATGCATAACTTGCAATTGATCTATTGATGGGAACTATGCATTTTTTTTGCCTTAAAGTCATATTTTTGCGTCTCTTTTTGTCAGTAAATCATTCCAAATCACTTCGAACGAAATTCGGCCTTTAAACATGACTTTCGTGCGTAACTTGCAGTTGATCTATTGAAGGCAACAATGCATTTGTTTAGCCTTAAAGTCATGTCATTGAGTCTCTTCTAGTCATTAAATCATTCTAAATTAATTCGAACGAATTCAATTTTTGCCCTTCAAACATTATTTTCTTACGTAACTTGTAATTAATCTATTGAAGAGAACAATGCATAATTTTAGCGTTAAAAAGCACATCACTCAGTCTTTTCAATCATTAAATTGTTTGAACGCACTTCGAACCAACTCTCCTTTTGCATTTAAAACACGACTTTCATGCATAACTTGCAATTGATCTATTGATGGCAACTATGCATTTTTTTTGCCTTAAAGTCATATTTTTGCGTCTCTTTTTGTCAGTAAATCATTCCAAATCACTTCGAACGAAATTCGGCCTTTAAACATGACTTTCGTGCGTAACTTGCAGTTGATCTATTGAAGGCAACAATGCATTTGTTTAGCCTTAAAGTCATGTCATTGAGTCTCTTCTAGTCATTAAATCATTCTAAATTAATTCGAACGAATTCAATTTTTGCCCTTCAAACATTATTTTCTTACGTAACTTGTAATTAATCTATTGAAGAGAACAATGCATAATTTCAGCGTTAAAAAGCACATCACTCAGTCTTTTCAATCATTAAATTGTTTGAACGCACTTCGAACCAACTCTCCTTTTGCATTTAAAACGCGACTTTCATGCATAACTTGCAATTGATCTATTGACGGCAACTATGCATTTTTTTAGCCTTAAAGTCATATTTTTGCGTCTCTTTTAGTCATTAAATCATTCTAAATCACTTCGAACGAAATTCGGCCTTTAAACATGACTTTCGTGCATAACTTGCAGTTGATCTATTCAAGGCAACAATGCATTAGTTTAGCCTTAAAGTCATGTCATTGAGTCACTTCTAGTCATTAAATCATTCTAAATTAATTCGAACGAATTCAATTTTTGCCCTTCAAACATTATTTTCTTACATAACTTGTAATTAATCTATTGAAGACAACAATGCATTATTTTAGCATTAAAAAGCATATGACTCAGTCTTTTCAATCATTAAATTGTTTGAACGCACTTCGAACCAATTCTCCTTTCGCAATTAAAACGCGACTGTCATGCATAACTTGCAATTGATCTATTGATGGCAACTTTGCATGTTTTTAGCCTTAAAGTCATATTTTTGCGTCTCTTTTAGTCAGTAAATTATTCTAAATCACTTCGAACGAAATTCAGCCTTTAAACATGACTTTCGTGCATAACTTGCAGTTTATCTATTGAAGGCAACAATGCATTAGTTTAGGCTTAAAGTCATGTCATTGAGTCTCTTCTAGTCATTAAATCATTCTAAATTAATTCGAACGAATTCTATTTTTGCCCTTCAAACATTATTTTCTTACATAACTTGTAATTAATCTATTGAAGACAACAATGCATTATTTTAGCCTTAAAAAGCATATGACTCAGTCTTTTCAATCATTAAATTGTTTGAAGGCACTTCGAACCAATTCTCTTTTTGCATTTAGAACGTGACTTTCATGCATAACTTGTAATTGATCTATTGATCGCAACTATGCATTTTTTAAGCCATAAAGTCATATTTATGCGTCTTTTTCAGTCTGTAAATCATTCTAAATCACTTCGAACGAAATTCGGCCTTTAAACATGACTTTCGTGCGTAACTTGCAGTTGATCTATTGACGGCAACAATGCATTTGTTTAGCCTTAAAGTCATGTCATTGAGTCTCTTCTAGTCATTAAATCATTCTAAATTAATTCGAACGAATTCAATTTTTGCCCTTCAAACATTATTTTCTTACGTAACTTGTAATTAATCTATTGAAGAGAACAATGCATAATTTTAGCGTTAAAAAGCACATCACTCAGTCTTTTCAATCATTAAATTGTTTGAACGCACTTCGAACCAACTCTCCTTTTGCATTTAAAACACGACTTTCATGCATAACTTGCAATTGATCTATTGATGGCAACTATGCATTTTTTTTGCCTTAAAGTCATATTTTTGCGTCTCTTTTTGTCAGTAAATCATTCCAAATCACTTCGAACGAAATTCGGCCTTTAAACATGACTTTCGTGCGTAACTTGCAGTTGATCTATTGAAGGCAACAATGCATTTGTTTAGCCTTAAAGTCATGTCATTGAGTCTCTTCTAGTCATTAAATCATTCTAAATTAATTCGAACGAATTCAATTTTTGCCCTTCAAACATTATTTTCTTACGTAACTTGTAATTAATCTATTGAAGAGAACAATGCATAATTTCAGCGTTAAAAAGCACATCACTCAGTCTTTTCAATCATTAAATTGTTTGAACGCACTTCGAACCAACTCTCCTTTTGCATTTAAAACGCGACTTTCATGCATAACTTGCAATTGATCTATTGACGGCAACTATGCATTTTTTTAGCCTTAAAGTCATATTTTTGCGTCTCTTTTAGTCATTAAATCATTCTAAATCACTTCGAACGAAATTCGGCCTTTAAACATGACTTTCGTGCATAACTTGCAGTTGATCTATTCAAGGCAACAATGCATTAGTTTAGCCTTAAAGTCATGTCATTGAGTCACTTCTAGTCATTAAATCATTCTAAATTAATTCGAACGAATTCAATTTTTGCCCTTCAAACATTATTTTCTTACATAACTTGTAATTAATCTATTGAAGACAACAATGCATTATTTTAGCATTAAAAAGCATATGACTCAGTCTTTTCAATCATTAAATTGTTTGAACGCACTTCGAACCAATTCTCCTTTCGCAATTAAAACGCGACTGTCATGCATAACTTGCAATTGATCTATTGATGGCAACTTTGCATGTTTTTAGCCTTAAAGTCATATTTTTGCGTCTCTTTTAGTCAGTAAATTATTCTAAATCACTTCGAACGAAATTCAGCCTTTAAACATGACTTTCGTGCATAACTTGCAGTTTATCTATTGAAGGCAACAATGCATTAGTTTAGGCTTAAAGTCATGTCATTGAGTCTCTTCTAGTCATTAAATCATTCTAAATTAATTCGAACGAATTCTATTTTTGCCCTTCAAACATTATTTTCTTACATAACTTGTAATTAATCTATTGAAGACAACAATGCATTATTTTAGCCTTAAAAAGCATATGACTCAGTCTTTTCAATCATTAAATTGTTTGAAGGCACTTCGAACCAATTCTCTTTTTGCATTTAGAACGTGACTTTCATGCATAACTTGTAATTGATCTATTGATCGCAACTATGCATTTTTTAAGCCATAAAGTCATATTTATGCGTCTTTTTCAGTCTGTAAATCATTCTAAATCACTTCGAACGAAATTCGGCCTTTAAACATGACTTTCGTGCGTAACTTGCAGTTGATCTATTGACGGCAACAATGCATTTGTTTAGCCTTAAAGTCATGTCATTGAGTCTCTTCTAGTCATTAAATCATTCTAAATTAATTCGAACGAATTCTATTTTTGCCCTTCAAACATTATTTTCTTACGTAACTTGTAATTAATCTATTGAAGACAACAATGCATAATTTTAGCATTAAAAAGCATATCACTCAGTCTTTTCAATCATTAAATTGTTTGAACGCACTTCGAACCAATTCTCCTTTTGCAATTAAAACGCGACTTTCATGCATAACTTGCAATTGATCTATTGATGGCAACTATGCATTTTTTTAGCCTTAAAGTCATATTTTTGCGTCTCTTTTAGTCATTAAATCATTCTAAATCACTTCGAACGAAATTCGGCCTTTAAACATGACTTTCGTGCGTAACTTGCAGTTGATCTATTGAAGGCAACAATGCATTTGTTTAGCCTTAAAGTCATGTCATTGAGTCTCTTCTAGTCATTAAATCATTCTAAATTAATTCAAACGAATTCTATTTTTGCCCTTCAAACATTATTTTCTTACGTAACTTGTAATTAATCTATTGAAGACAACAATGCATAATTTTAGCATTAAAAAGCATATCACTCAGTCTTTTCAATCATTAAATTGTTTGAACGCACTTCGAACCAATTCTCCTTTTGCATTTAAAACGTGACTTTCATGCATAACTTGCAATTGATCTATTGATGGCAACTATGCATTTTTTTTGCCTTAAAGTCATATTTTTGCGTCTCTTTTTGTCAGTAAATCATTCTAAATCACTTCGAACGAAATTCGGCCTTTAAACATGACTTTCGTGCGTAACTTGCAGTTGATCTATTGAAGGCAACAATGCATTTGTTTAGCCTTAAAGTCATGTCATTGAGTCTCTTCTAGTCATTAAATCATTCTAAATTAATTCGAACGAATTCAACTTTTGCCCTTCAATCATTATTTTCTTACGTTACTTGTAATTAATCTATTGAAGAGAACAATGCATAATTTTAGCGTTAAAAAGCACATCACTCCGTCTTTTCAATCATTAAATTGTTTGAACGCACTTCGAACCAACTCTCCTTTTGCATTTAAAACGCGACTTTCATGCATAACTTGCAATTGATCTATTGACGGCAACTATGCATTTTTTTTGCCTTAAAGTCATATTTTTGCGTCTCTTTTAGTCATTAAATCATTCTAAATCACTTCGAACGAAATTCGGCCTTTAAACATGACTTTCGTGCGTAACTTGTAGTTGATCTATTGAAGGCAACAATGCATTTGTTTAGCCTTAAAGTCATGTCATTGAGTCTCTTCTAGTCATTAAATCATTCTAAATTAATTCGAACGAATTCTATTTTTGCCCTTCAAACATTATTTTCTTACGTAACTTGTAATTAATCTATTGACGACAACAATGCATAATTTTAGCATTAAAAAGCATATCACTCAGTCTTTTCAATCATTAAATTGTTTGAACGCACTTCGAACCAATTCTCCTTTTGCATTTAGAACGTGACTTTCATGCATAACTTGTAATTGATCTATTGATGGCAACTATGCATTTTGTTTGCCTTAAAGTCATATTTTTGCGTCTCTTTCAGTCAGTAAATCATTCTAAATCACTTCGAACGAAATTCGGCCTTTAAATATGACTTTCGTGCGTAACTTGCAGTTGATCTATTGAAGGCAACAATGCATTTGTTTAGCCTTAAAGTCATGTCATTGAGTCTCTTCTAGTCATTAAATCATTCTAAATTAATTCGAACGAATTCTATTTTTTCCCTTCAAACATTATTTTCTTACGTAACTTGTAATTAATCTATTGAAGACAACAATGCATAATTTTAGCATTAAAAAGCATATCACTCAGTCTTTTCAATCATTAAATTGTTTGAACGCACTTCGAACCAACTCTCCTTTTGCATTTAAAACGCGACTTTCATGCATAACTTGCAATTGATCTATTGACGGCAACTATGCATTTTTTTAGCCTTAAAGTCATATTTTTGCGTCTCTTTTAGTCATTAAATCATTCTAAATCACTTCGAACGAAATTCGGCCTTTAAACATGACTTTCGTGCGTAACTTGCAGTTGATCTATTGAAGGCAACAATGCATTTGTTTAGCCTTAAAGTCATGTCATTGAGTCTCTTCTAGTCATTAAATCATTCTAAATTAATTCGAACGAATTCTATTTTTGCCCTTCAAACATTATTTTCTTACGTAACTTGTAATTAATCTATTGAAGACAACAATGCATCATTTTAGCATTAAAAAGCATATCACTCAGTCTTTTCAATCATTAAATTGTTTGAACGCACTTCGAACCAACTCTCCTTTTGCATGTAAAACGCGACTTTCATGCATAACTTGCAATTGATCTATTGACGGCAACTATGCATTTTTTTAGCCTTAAAGTCATATTTTTGCGTCTCTTTTAGTCATTAAATCATTCTCAATCACTTCGAACGAAATTCGGCCTTTAAACATGACTTTCGTGCGTAACTTGCAGTTGATCTATTGAAGGCAACAATGCATTTGTTTAGCCTTAAAGTCATGTCATTGAGTCTCTTCTAGTCATTAAATCATTCTAAATTAATTCGAACGAATTCAACTTTTGCCCTTCAATCATTATTTTCTTACGTTACTTGTAATTAATCTATTGAAGAGAACAATGCATAATTTTAGCGTTAAAAAGCACATCACTCCGTCTTTTCAATCATTAAATTGTTTGAACGCACTTCGAACCAACTCTCCTTTTGCATTTAAAACGCGACTTTCATGCATAACTTGCAATTGATCTATTGACGGCAACTATGCATTTTTTTTGCCTTAAAGTCATATTTTTGCGTCTCTTTTAGTCATTAAATCATTCTAAATCACTTCGAACGAAATTCGGCCTTTAAACATGACTTTCGTGCGTAACTTGTAGTTGATCTATTGAAGGCAACAATGCATTTGTTTAGCCTTAAAGTCATGTCATTGAGTCTCTTCTAGTCATTAAATCATTCTAAATTAATTCGAACGAATTCTATTTTTGCCCTTCAAACATTATTTTCTTACGTAACTTGTAATTAATCTATTGACGACAACAATGCATAATTTTAGCATTAAAAAGCATATCACTCAGTCTTTTCAATCATTAAATTGTTTGAACGCACTTCGAACCAATTCTCCTTTTGCATTTAGAACGTGACTTTCATGCATAACTTGTAATTGATCTATTGATGGCAACTATGCATTTTGTTTGCCTTAAAGTCATATTTTTGCGTCTCTTTCAGTCAGTAAATCATTCTAAATCACTTCGAACGAAATTCGGCCTTTAAATATGACTTTCGTGCGTAACTTGCAGTTGATCTATTGAAGGCAACAATGCATTTGTTTAGCCTTAAAGTCATGTCATTGAGTCTCTTCTAGTCATTAAATCATTCTAAATTAATTCGAACGAATTCTATTTTTTCCCTTCAAACATTATTTTCTTACGTAACTTGTAATTAATCTATTGAAGACAACAATGCATAATTTTAGCATTAAAAAGCATATCACTCAGTCTTTTCAATCATTAAATTGTTTGAACGCACTTCGAACCAACTCTCCTTTTGCATTTAAAACGCGACTTTCATGCATAACTTGCAATTGATCTATTGACGGCAACTATGCATTTTTTTAGCCTTAAAGTCATATTTTTGCGTCTCTTTTAGTCATTAAATCATTCTAAATCACTTCGAACGAAATTCGGCCTTTAACCATGACTTTCGTGCGTAACTTGCAGTTGATCTATTGAAGGCAACAATGCATTTGTTTAGCCTTAAAGTCATGTCATTGAGTCTCTTCTAGTCATTAAATCATTCTAAATTAATTCGAACGAATTCTATTTTTGCCCTTCAAACATTATTTTCTTACGTAACTTGTAATTAATCTATTGAAGACAACAATGCATCATTTTAGCATTAAAAAGCATATCACTCAGTCTTTTCAATCATTAAATTGTTTGAACGCACTTCGAACCAACTCTCCTTTTGCATGTAAAACGCGACTTTCATGCATAACTTGCAATTGATCTATTGACGGCAACTATGCATTTTTTTAGCCTTAAAGTCATATTTTTGCGTCTCTTTTAGTCATTAAATCATTCTCAATCACTTCGAACGAAATTCGGCCTTTAAACATGACTTTCGTGCGTAACTTGCAGTTGATCTATTGAAGGCAACAATGCATTTGTTTAGCCTTAAAGTCATGTCATTGAGTCTCTTCTAGTCATTAAATCATTCTAAATTAATTCGAACGAATTCAACTTTTGCCCTTCAATCATTATTTTCTTACGTTACTTGTAATTAATCTATTGAAGAGAACAATGCATAATTTTAGCGTTAAAAAGCACATCACTCCGTCTTTTCAATCATTAAATTGTTTGAACGCACTTCGAACCAACTCTCCTTTTGCATTTAAAACGCGACTTTCATGCATAACTTGCAATTGATCTATTGACGGCAACTATGCATTTTTTTTGCCTTAAAGTCATATTTTTGCGTCTCTTTTAGTCATTAAATCATTCTAAATCACTTCGAACGAAATTCGGCCTTTAAACATGACTTTCGTGCGTAACTTGTAGTTGATCTATTGAAGGCAACAATGCATTTGTTTAGCCTTAAAGTCATGTCATTGAGTCTCTTCTAGTCATTAAATCATTCTAAATTAATTCGAACGAATTCTACTTTTGCCCTTCAAACATTATTTTCTTACGTAACTTGTAATTAATCTATTGACGACAACAATGCATAATTTTAGCATTAAAAAGCATATCACTCAGTCTTTTCAATCATTAAATTGTTTGAACGCACTTCGAACCAATTCTCCTTTTGCATTTAGAACGTGACTTTCATGCATAACTTGTAATTGATCTATTGATGGCAACTATGCATTTTGTTTGCCTTAAAGTCATATTTTTGCGTCTCTTTCAGTCAGTAAATCATTCTAAATCACTTCGAACGAAATTCGGCCTTTAAATATGACTTTCGTGCGTAACTTGCAGTTGATCTATTGAAGGCAACAATGCATTTGTTTAGCCTTAAAGTCATGTCATTGAGTCTCTTCTAGTCATTAAATCATTCTAAATTAATTCGAACGAATTCTATTTTTTCCCTTCAAACATTATTTTCTTACGTAACTTGTAATTAATCTATTGAAGACAACAATGCATAATTTTAGCATTAAAAAGCATATCACTCAGTCTTTTCAATCATTAAATTGTTTGAACGCACTTCGAACCAACTCTCCTTTTGCATTTAAAACGCGACTTTCATGCATAACTTGCAATTGATCTATTGACGGCAACTATGCATTTTTTTAGCCTTAAAGTCATATTTTTGCGTCTCTTTTAGTCATTAAATCATTCTAAATCACTTCGAACGAAATTCGGCCTTTAAACATGACTTTCGTGCGTAACTTGCAGTTGATCTATTGAAGGCAACAATGCATTTGTTTAGCCTTAAAGTCATGTCATTGAGTCTCTTCTAGTCATTAAATCATTCTAAATTAATTCGAACGAATTCTATTTTTGCCCTTCAAACATTATTTTCTTACGTAACTTGTAATTAATCTATTGAAGACAACAATGCATCATTTTAGCATTAAAAAGCATATCACTCAGTCTTTTCAATCATTAAATTGTTTGAACGCACTTCGAACCAACTCTCCTTTTGCCTGTAAAACGCGACTTTCATGCATAACTTGCAATTGATCTATTGACGGCAACTATGCATTTTTTTAGCCTTAAAGTCATATTTTTGCGTCTCTTTTAGTCATTAAATCATTCTCAATCACTTCGAACGAAATTCGGCCTTTAAACATGACTTTCGTGCGTAACTTGCAGTTGATCTATTGAAGGCAACAATGCATTTGTTTAGCCTTAAAGTCATGTCATTGAGTCTCTTCTAGTCATTAAATCATTCTAAATTAATTCGAACGAATTCTATTTTTGCCCTTCAAACATTATTTTCTTACGTAACTTGTAATTAATCTATTGAAGACAACAATGCATAATTTTAGCATTAAAAAGCATATCACTCAGTCTTTTCAATCATTAAATTGTTTGAACGCACTTCGAACCAATTCTCCTTTTGCATTTAAAACGCGACTTTCATTCATAACTTGCAATTGATCTATTGATGGAAACTATGCATTTTTTTTGCCTTAAAGTCATATTTTTGCGTCTCTTTTTGTCAGTAAATCATTCTAAATCACTTCGAACGAAATTCGGCCTTTAAACATGACTTTCGTGCGTAACTTGCAGTTGATCTATTGAAGGCAACAATGCATTTGTTTAGCCTTAAAGTCATGTCATTGAGTCTCTTCAAGTCATTAAATCATTCTAAATTAATTCGAACGAATTCTATCTTTGCCCTTCAAACATTATTTTCTTACGTAACTTGTAATTAATCTATTGAAGACAACAATGCATAATTTTAGCATTAAAAAGCATATGACTCAGTCTTTTCAATCATTAAATTGTTTGAAGGCACTTCGAACCAATTCTCTTTTTGCATTTAGAACGTGACTTTCATGCATAACTTGTAATTGATCTATTGATGGCAACTATGCATTTTTTTAGCCTTAAAGTCATATTTATGCGTCTCTTTCAGTCAGTAAATCATTCTAAATCACTCCGTACGAAATTCGGCCTTTAAATATGACTTTTGTGCGTAACTTGCAGTTGATCTATTGAAGGCAACAATGCATTTGTTTAGCCTTAAAGTCATGTCATTGAGTCTCTTCTAGTCATTAAATCATTCTAAATTAATTCGAACGAATTCTATTTTTGCCCTTCAAACATTATTTTCTTACGTAACTTGTAATTAATCTATTGAAGACAACAATGCATAATTTTAGCATTAAAAAGCATATCACTCAGTCTTTTCAATCATTAAATTGTTTGAACGCACTTCGAACCAATTCTCCTTTTGCATTTAAAACGCGACTTTCATGCATAACTTGGAATTGATCTATTGATGGCAACTATGCATTTTTTAGCCTTAAAGTCATATTTTTGCGTCTCTTTTAGTCAGTAAATCATTATAAATCACTTCGAACGAAATTCGGCCTCTAAACATGACTTTCGTGCATAACTTGCAGTTGATCTATTCAAGGCAAAAATGCATTAGTTTAGCCTTAAAGTCATGTCATTGAGTCACTTCTAGTCATTAAATCATTCTAAATTAATTCGAACGAACTCAATTTTTGCCCTTCAAAAATTATTTTCTTACATAACTTGTAATTAATCTATTGAAGACAACAATGCATTATTTTAGCATTAAAAAGCATATGACTCAGTATTTTCAATCATTAAATTGTTTGAAGGCACTTCGAACCAATTCTCTTTTTGCATTTAGAACGTGACTTTCATGCATAACTTGTAATTGATCTATTGATGGCAACTATGCATTTTTTTAGCCTTAAAGTCATATTTATGCATCTCTTTCAGTCTGTAAATCATTCTAAATCACTTCAAACGAAATTCGGCCTTTAAACATGACTTTCGTGCGTAACTTGCAGTTGATCTATTGAAGGCAACAATGCATTTGTTTAGCCTTAAAGTCATGTCATTGAGTCTCTTGTAGTCATTAAATCATTCTAAATTAATTCGAACGAATTCTATTTTTGCCCTTCAAACATTATTTTCTTACGTAACTTGTAATTAATCTATTGAAGACAACAATGCATAATTTTAGCATTAAAAAGCATATCACTCAGTCTTTTCAATCATTAAATTGTTTGAATGCACTTCGAACCAATTCTCCTTTTGCAATTAAAACGCGACTTTCATGCATAACTTGCAATTGATCTATTGATGGCAACTATGCATTTTTTTAGCCTTAAAGTCATATTTTTGCGTCTCTTTTAGTCAGTAAATTATTCTAAATCACTTCGAACGAAATTCAGCCTTTAAACATGACTTTCGTGCGTAACTTGCAGTTGATCTATTGAAGGCAACAATGCATTTGTTTAGCCTTAAAGTCATGTCATTGAGTCTCTTCTAGTCATTAAATCATTCTAAATTAATTCAAACGAATTCTATTTTTGCCCTTCAAACATTATTTTCTTACGTAACTTGTAATTAATCTATTGAAGACAACAATGCATAATTTTAGCATTAAAAAGCATATGACTCAGTCTTTTCAATCATTAAATTGTTTGAAGGCACTTCGAACCAATTCTCTTTTTGCATTTAGAACGTGACTTTCATGCATAACTTGTAATTGATCTATTGATGGCAACTATGCATTTTTTTACCCTTAAAGTCATATTTATGCGTCTCTTTCAGTCTGTAAATCATTCTAAATCACTTCGAACGAAATTCGGCCTTTAAACATGACTTTCGTGCGTAACTTGCAGTTGATCTATTGAAGGCAACAATGCATTTGTTTAGCCTTAAAGTCATGTCATTGAGTCTCTTCTAGTCATTAAATCATTCTAAATTAATTCGAACGAATTCTATTTTTGCCCTTCAAACATTATTTTCTTACGTAACTTGTAATTAATCTATTGAAGACAACAATGCATAATTTTAGCATTAAAAAGCATATCACTCAGTCTTTTCAATAATTAAATTGTTTGAACGCACTTCGAACCAATTCTCCTTTTGCATTTAAAACGCGACTTTCATGCATAACTTGCAATTGATCTATTGATGGCAACTATGCATTTTTTTTGCCTTAAAGTCATATTTTTGCGTCTCTTTTTGTCAGTAAATCATTCTAAATCACTTCGAACGAAATTCGGCCTTTAAACATGACTTTCGTGCGTAACTTGCAGTTGATCTATTGAAGGCAACAATGCATTTGTTTAGCCTTAAAGTCATGTCATTGAGTCTCTTGTAGTCATTAAATCATTCTAAATTAATTCGAACGAATTCTATTTTTGCCCTTCAAACATTATTTTCTTACGTAACTTGTAATTAATCTATTGAAGACAACAATGCATAATTTTAGCATTACAAAGCATATCACTCAGTCTTTTCAATCATTAAATTGTTTGAACGCACTTCGAACCAATTCTCCTTTTGCAATTAAAACGCGACTTTCATGCATAACTTGCAATTGATCTATTGATGGCAACTATGCATTTTTTTAGCCTTAAAGTCATATTTTTGCGTCTCTTTTAGTCAGTAAATTATTCTAAATCACTTCGAACGAAATTCAACCTTTAAACATGACTTTCGTGCGTAACTTGCAGTTGATCTATTGAAGGCAACAATGCATTTGTTTAGCCTTAAAGTCATGTCATTGAGTCTCTTCTAGTCATTAAATCATTCTAAATTAATTCAAACGAATTCTATTTTTGCCCTTCAAACATTATTTTCTTACGTAACTTGTAATTAATCTATTGAAGACAACAATGCATAATTTTAGCATTAAAAAGCATATCACTCAGTCTTTTCAATAATTAAATTGTTTGAACGCACTTCGAACCAATTCTCCTTTTGCATTTAAAACGCGACTTTCATGCATAACTTGCAATTGATCTATTGATGGCAACTATGCATTTTTTTTGCCTTAAAGTCATATTTTTGCGTCTCTTTTTGTCAGTAAATCATTCTAAATCACTTCGAACGAAATTCGGCCTTTAAACATGACTTTCGTGCGTAACTTGCAGTTGATCTATTGAAGGCAACAATGCATTTGTTTAGCCTTAAAGTCATGTCATTGAGTCTCTTGTAGTCATTAAATCATTCTAAATTAATTCGAACGAATTCTATTTTTGCCCTTCAAACATTATTTTCTTACGTAACTTGTAATTAATCTATTGAAGACAACAATGCATAATTTTAGCATTACAAAGCATATCACTCAGTCTTTTCAATCATTAAATTGTTTGAACGCACTTCGAACCAATTCTCCTTTTGCAATTAAAACGCGACTTTCATGCATAACTTGCAATTGATCTATTGATGGCAACTATGCATTTTTTTAGCCTTAAAGTCATATTTTTGCGTCTCTTTTAGTCAGTAAATTATTCTAAATCACTTCGAACGAAATTCAACCTTTAAACATGACTTTCGTGCGTAACTTGCAGTTGATCTATTGAAGGCAACAATGCATTTGTTTAGCCTTAAAGTCATGTCATTGAGTCTCTTCTAGTCATTAAATCATTCTAAATTAATTCAAACGAATTCTATTTTTGCCCTTCAAACATTATTTTCTTACGTAACTTGTAATTAATCTATTGAAGACAACAATGCATAATTTTAGCATTAAAAAGCATATCACTCAGTCTTTTCAATCATTAAATTGTTTGAACGCACTTCGAACCAATTCTCCTTTTGCAATTAAAACGCGACTTTCATGCATAACTTGCAATTGATCTATTGATGGCAACTATGCATTTTTTTAGCCTTAAAGTCATATTTTTGCGTCTCTTTTAGTCAGTAAATTATTCTAAATCACTTCGAACGAAATTCAGCCTTTAAACATGACTTTCGTGCGTAACTTGCAGTTGATCTATTGAAGGCAACAATGCATTTGTTTAGCCTTAAAGTCATGTCATTGAGTCTCTTCTAGTCATTAAATCATTCTAAATTAATTCAAACGAATTCTATTTTTGCCCTTCAAACATTATTTTCTTACGTAACTTGTAATTAATCTATTGAAGACAACAATGCATAATTTTAGCATTAAAAAGCATATGACTCAGTCTTTTCAATCATTAAATTGTTTGAAGGCACTTCGAACCAATTCTCTTTTTGCATTTAGAACGTGACTTTCATGCATAACTTGTAATTGATCTATTGATGGCAACTATGCATTTTTTTAGCCTTAAAGTCATATTTATGCGTCTCTTTCAGTCAGTAAATCATTCTAAATCACTTCGAACGAAATTCGGCCTTTAAATATGACTTTTGTGCGTAACTTGCAGTTGATCTATTGAAGGCAACAATGCATTTGTTTAGCCTTAAAGTCATGTCATTGAGTCTCTTCTAGTCATTAAATCATTCTAAATTAATTCGAACGAATTCTATTTTTGCCCTTCAAACATTATTTTCTTACGTAACTTGTAATTAATCTATTGAAGACAACAATGCATAATTTTAGCATTAAAAAGCATATCACTCAGTCTTTTCAATTATTAAATTGTTTGAACGCACTTCGAACCAATTCTCCTTTTGCATTTAAAACGCGACTTTCATGCATAACTTGCAATTGATCTATTGATGGCAACTATGCATTTTTTTTAGCCTTAAAGTCATATTTTTGCGTCTCTTTTAGTCAGTAAATCATTATAAATCACTTCGAACGAAATTCGGCCTCTAAACATGACTTTCGTGCATAACTTGCAGTTGATCTATTCAAGGCAAAAATGCATTAGTTTAGCCTTAAAGTCATGTCATTGAGTCACTTCTAGTCATTAAATCATTCTAAATTAATTCGAACGAACTCAATTTTTGCCCTTCAAAAATTATTTTCTTACATAACTTGTAATTAATCTATTGAAGACAACAATGCATTATTTTAGCATTAAAAAGCATATCACTCAGTCTTTTCAATCATTAAATTGTTTGAAGGCACTTCGAACCAATTCTCTTTTTGCATTTAGAACGTGACTTTCATGCATAACTTGTAATTGATCTATTGATGGCAACTATGCATTTTTTTAGCCTTAAAGTCATATTTATGCATCTCTTTCAGTCTGTAAATCATTCTAAATCACTTCGAACGAAATTCGGCCTTTAAACATGACTTTCGTGCGTAACTTGCAGTTGATCTATTGAAGGCAACAATGCATTTGTTTAGCCTTAAAGTCATGTCATTGAGTCTCTTGTAGTCATTAAATCATTCTAAATTAATTCGAACGAATTCTATTTTTGCCCTTCAAACATTATTTTCTTACGTAACTTGTAATTAATCTATTGAAGACAACAATGCATAATTTTAGCATTAAAAAGCATATCACTCAGTCTTTTCAATCATTAAATTGTTTGAACGCACTTCAAACCAATTCTCCTTTTGCAATTAAAACGCGACTTTCATGCATAACTTGCAATTGATCTATTGATGGCAACTATGCATTTTTTTAGCCTTAAAGTCATATTTTTGCATCTCTTTTAGTCAGTAAATTATTCTAAATCACTTCGAACGAAATTCAGCCTTTAAACATGACTTTCGTGCATAAAGTGCAGTTTATCTATTGAAGGCAACAATGCACTAGTTTAGGCTTAAAGTCAGGTCATTGAGTCTCTTCTAGTCATTAAATCATTCTAAATTAATTCGAACGAATTCTATTTTTGCCCTTCAAACATTATTTTCTTACATAACTTGTAATTAATCTATTGAAGACAACAATGCATTATTTTAGCATTAAAAAGCATATGACTCAGTCTTTTCAATCATTAAATTGTTTGAAGGCACTTCGAACAAATTCCCTTTTTGCATTTAGAACGTGACTTTCATGCATAACTTGTAATTGATCTATTGATGGCAACTATGCATTTTTTTAGCCTTAAAGTCATATTTATGTGTCTCTTTCAGTCTGTAAATCATTCTAAATCACTTCGAACGAAATTCGGCCTTTAAACATGACTTTCGTGCGTAACTTGCAGTTGATCTATTGAAGGCAACAATGCGTTTGTTTAGCCTTAAAGTCATGTGATTGAGTCTCTTCTAGTAATTAAATCATTCTAAATTAATTCGAACGAATTCAATTTTTGCCCTTCAGACATTATTTTCTTACGTAACTTGTAATTAATCTATTGAAGAGAACAATGCATAATTTTAGCGTTAAAAAGCACATCACTTAGTCTTTTCAATCATTAAATTGTTTGAACGCACTTCGAACCAACTCTCCTTTTGCATTTAAAACGCGACTTTCATGCATAACTTGCAATTGATCTATTGACGGCAACTATGCATTTTTTTAGCCTTAAAGTCATATTTTTGCGTCTCTTTTAGTCATTAAATTATTCTAAATCACTTCGAACGAAATTCGGCCTTTAAACATGACTTTCGTGCATAACTTGCAGTTGATCTATTCAAGGCAACAATGCATTAGTTTAGCCTTAAAGTCATGTCATTGAGTCTCTTCTAGTCATTAAATCATTCTAAATTAATTCGAACGAATTCTAGTTTTGCCCTTCAAACATTATTTTCTTACGTAACTTGTAATTAATCTATTGAAGACAACAATGCATTATTTTAGCGTTAAAAAGAATATGACTCAGTCTTTTCAATCATTAAATTGTTTGAACGCACTACGAACCAATTCTCCTTTTGCATTTAAAACGCGACTTTCATGCATAACTTGCAATTGATCTATTGATGGCAACTATGCAATTTTTTTAGCCTTAAAGTCATATTTTTGCGTCTCTTTTAGTCAGTAAATCATTCTAAATCACTTCGAACGAAATTCGGCCTTTAAACATGACTTTCGTGCGTAACTTGCAGTTGATCTATTGAAGGCAACAATGCATTTGTTTAGCCTTAAAGTCATGTCATTGAGTCACTTCTACTCATTAAATCATTCTAAATTAATTCGAACGAATTCAATTTTTGCCCTTCAAACATTATTTTCTTACATAACTTGTAATTAATCTATTGAAGACAACAATGCATTATTTTAGCGCTAAAAAGAATATGACTCAGTCTTTTCAGTCATTAAATTGTTTGAACGCACTTCGAACCAATTCTCCTTTTGCATTTAAAACGCGACTTTCATGCATAACTTGCAATTGATCTATTGATGGCAACTATGCATTTTTTTAGCCTTAAAGTCATATTTTTGCGTCTCTTTTAGTCAGTAAATCATTCTAAATCACTTCGAACGAAATTCGGCCTTTAAACATGACTTTCGTGCGTAACTTGCAGTTGATCTATTGAAGGCAACAATGCATTTGTTTAGCCTTAAAGTCATGTCATTGAGTCACTTCTACTCATTAAATCATTCTAAATTAATTCGAACGAATTCAATTTTTGCCCTTCAAACATTATTTTCTTACATAACTTGTAATTAATCTATTGAAGACAACAATGCATTATTTTAGCGTTAAAAAGAATATGACTCAGTCTTTTCAATCATTAAATTGTTTGAACGCACTTCGAACCAATTCTCCTTTTGCATTTAAAACGCGACTTTCATGCATAACTTGCAATTGATCTATTGATGGCAACTATGCATTTTTTTAGCCTTAAAGTCATATTTTTGCGTCTCTTTTAGTCAGTAAATCATTCTAAATCACTTCGAACGAAATTCGGCCTTTAAACATGACTTTCGTGCCTAACTTGCAGTTGATCTATTGAAGGCAACAATGCATTTGTTTAGCCTTAAAGTCATGTCATTGAGTCACTTCTACTCATTAAATCATTCTAAATTAATTCGAACGAATTCAATTTTTGCCCTTCAAACATTATTTTCTTACATAACTTGTAATTAATCTATTGAAGACAACAATGCATTATTTTAGCGTTCAAAAGAATATGACTCAGTCTTTTCAATCATTAAATTGTTTGAAGGCACTTCGAATCAATTCTCTTTTTGCATTTAAAACGCGACTTTCATGCATAACTTGCAATTGATCTATTGATGGCAACTATGCATTTTTTTAGCCTTAAAGTCATATTTTTGCGTCTCTTTTAGTCAGTAAATCATACTAAATCACTTCGAACGAAATTCGGCCTTTAAAGATGAATTTCGTGCATAACCTGCAGTTGATCTATTGAAGGCAACAATGCATTTGTTTAGCCTGAAAGTCATGTCATTGAGTCTGTTCTAGTCATTAAATCATTCTAAATTAATTCGAACGAATTCAATTTTTGCCCTTCAAACATTATTTTCTTACATAACTTGTAATTAATCTATTGAAGAGAACAATGCATAATTTTAGCATTAAAAAGCACATCACTCAGTGTTTTCAATCATTAAATTGTTTGAACGCACTTCGAACCAATTCTCCTTTTGCATTTAAAACGCGACTTTCATGCATAACTTGCAATTGATCTATTGATGGCAACTATTCATTTTTTAGCGTTAAAGTCAAATTTTTGCGTCTCTTTTTGTCAGTAAATCATTCTAAATCACTTCGAACGAAATTCGGCCTTTAAACATGACTTTCGTGCGTAACTTGCAGTTGATCTATTGAAGGCAACATTGCATTTGTTTAGCCTTAAAATCATGTCACTGAGTCTCTTCTAGTCATTAAATCATTCTAAATTAATTCGAACGAATTCTGTTTTCGCCCTTTAAACATTATTTTCTTACATAACTTGTAATTAATCTATTCAAGACGACAATGCATTATTTTAGCGTTAAAAAGCATATCACTCAGTCTTTTCAATAATTAAACTGTTTGAAGGCACTTGGAACCAATTCTCTTTTTGCATTTAGAACGCGACTTTCATGCATAACTTGTAATTGATCTATTGATGGCAACTATGCATTTTTTTAGCATTAAAGTCATATTTTTGCGTCTCTTTTAGTCAGTAAATCATTCAAAATCACTTCGAGCGAAATTCGGCCTTTAAACATGACTTTCGTGCGTAACTTGCAGTTGATCTATTGAAGGCAACAATGCATTTGTTTAGCCTTAAAGTCATGTCATTGAGTCTCTTCTAGTCATTAAATCATTCTAAATTAATTCTAACGAATTCTATTTTTGCCCTTCAAACATTATTTTCTTACGTAACTTGTAATTAATCTATTGAAGACAACAATGCATAATTTTAGCATTAAAAAGCATATCACTCAGTCTTTTCAATCATTAAATTGTTTGAACGCACTTCGAACCAATTCTCTTTTTGCATTTAAAACGCGACGTTCATGCATAACTTGCAATTGATCTATTGATGGCAACTATTCATTTTTTAGCGTTAAAGTCAAATTTTTGCGTCTCTTTTTGTCAGTAAATCATTCTAAATCACTTCGAACGAAATTCGGCCTTTAAACATGACTTTCGTGCGTAACTTGCAGTTGATCTATTGAAGGCAACAATGCATTTGTTTAGCCTTAAAATCATGTCACTGAGTCTCTTCTAGTCATTAAATCATTCTAAATTAATTCGAACGAATTCTGTTTTCGCCCTTTAAACATTATTTTCTTACATAACTTGTAATTAATCTATTCAAGACGACAATGCATTATTTTAGCGTTAAAAAGCATATCACTCAGTCTTTTCAATAATTAAACTGTTTGAAGGCGCTTGGAACCAATTCTCTTTTCGCATTTAGAATGCGACTTTCATGCATAACTTGTAATTGATCTATTGATGGCAACTATGCATTTTTTTAGCCTTAAAGTCATATTTTTGCGTCTCTTTTAGTCAGTAAATCATTCTAAATCACTTCGAACGAAATTCGGCCTTTAAACATGACTTTCGTGCGTAACTTGCAGTTGATCTATTGAAGGCAACAATGCATTTGTTTAGCCTTAAAGTCATGTCATTGAGTCACTTCTACTCATTAAATCATTCTAAATTAATTCGAACGAATTCAATTTTTGCCCTTCAAACATTATTTTCTTACATAACTTGTAATTAATCTATTGAAGACAACAATGCATTATTTTAGCGTTAAAAAGAATATGACTCAGTCTTTTCAATCATTAAATTGTTTGAAGGCACTTGGAATCAATTCTCTTTTTGCATTTAGAACGCGACTTTCATGCATAACTTGGAATTGATCTATTGATGGCAACTATGCATTTTTTAGCGTTAAAGTCAAATTTTTGCGTCTCTTTTTGTCATTAAATCATTCTAAATCACTTCGAACGAAATTCGGCCTTTAAACATGACTTTCGTGCGTAACTTCCAGTTGATCTATTGAAGGCAACAATGCATTTGTTTAGCCTTAAAATCATGTCACTGAGTCTCTTCTAGTCATTAAATCATTCTAAATTAATTCGAACGAATTCTGTTTTCGCCCTTTAAACATTATTTTCTTACATAACTTGTAATTAATCTATTCAAGACGACAATGCATTATTTTAGCGTTAAAAAGCATATCACTCAGTCTTTTCAATAATTAAACTGTTTGAAGGCACTTGGAACCAATTCTCTTTTTGCATTTAGAATGCGACTTTCATGCATAACTTGTAATTGATCTATTGATGGCAACTATGCATTTTTTTAGCCTTAAAGTCATATTTTTGCGTCTCTTTTAGTCAGTAAATCATTCTAAATCACTTCGAACGAAATTCGGCCTTTAAACATGACTTTCGTGCGTAACTTGCAGTTGATCTATTGAAGGCAACAATGCATTTGTTTAGCCTTAAAGTCATGTCATTGAGTCTCTTCTAGTCATTAAATCATTCTAAATTAATTCGAACGAATTCTATTTTTGCCCTTCAAACATTATTTTCTTACGTAACTTGTAATTAATCTATTGAAGAGAACAATTCATAATTTTAGCATTAAAAAGCACATCACTCAGTCTTTTCAATCATTAAATTGTTTGAACGCACTTCGAACCAATTCTCTTTTTGTATTTAAAACGCGACTTTCATGCATAACTTGCAATTGATCTATTGATGGCAACTATTCATTTTTTAGCGTTAAAGTCAAATTTTTGCGTCTCTTTTTGTCAGTAAATCATTCTAAATCACTTCGAACGAAATTCGGCCTTTAAACATGACTTTCGTGCGTAACTTGCAGTTGATCTATTGAAGGCAACAATGCATTTGTTTAGCCTTAAAGTCATGTCACTGAGTCTCTTCTAGTCATTAAATCATTCTAAATTAATTCGAACGAATTCTGTTTTCGCCCTTCAAACATTATTTTCTTACATAACTTGTAATTAATCTATTCAAGACGACAATGCATTATTTTAGCGTTAAAAAGCATATCACTCAGTCTTTTCAATAATTAAATTGTTTGAAGGCACTTCGAACCAATTCTCTTTTTGCATTTAGAACGCGACTTTCATGCATAACTTGTAATTGATCTATTGATGGCAACTATGCATTTTTTTAGCCTTAAAGTCATATTTTTGCGTCTCTTTTTGTCAGTAAATCATTCTAAATCACTTCGAACGAAATTCGGCCTTTAAACATGACTTTCGTGTTTAACTTGCAGTTGATCTATTGAAGGGAACAATGCATTTGTTTAGCCTTAAAGTCATGTCACGGAGTCTCTTCTAGTCATTAAATCATTCTAAATTAATTCGAACGAATTCTGTTTTTGCCCATCAAACATTATTTTCTTACATAACTTGTAATTAATCTATTGAAGACGACAATGCATTATTTTAGCGTTAAAAAGCATATCACTCAGTCTTTTCAATCATTAAATTGTTTGATGGACTTCGAACCAATTCTCTTTTTGCATTTAGAACGCGACTTTCATGCATAACTTGTAATTGATCTATTGATGGCAACTATGCATTTTTTTAGCCTTAAAGTCATATTTTTTCGTCTCTTTTAGTCAGTAAATCATTCTAAATCACTTCGAACGAAATTCGGCCTTTAAACATGACTTTCGTGCGTAACTTAGAGTTGATCTATTGAAGGCAACAATGCATTTGTTTAGCCTTAAAGTCATGTCACTGAGTCTCTTCTAGTCATTAAATCATTCTAAATTAATTCGAACGAATTCTATTTTTGCCCTTCAAACATTATTTTCTTACATAACTTGTAATTAATCTATTGAAGACAACAATGCATTATTTTAGCATTAAAAAGCATATCACTCAGTCTTTTCAATCAATAAATTGTTTGAAGGCTCTTCGAACCAATTCTCTTTTTGCATTTAAAACGCGACTTTCATGCATAACTTGCAATTGATCTATTGATGGCAACTATGCATTTTTTAGCCTTAAAGTCATATTTTTGCATCTCTTTTTGTCAGTAAATCATTCTAAATCACTTCGAACGAAATTCGGCCTTTAAACATGACTTTCGTGCGTAACTTGCAGTTGATCTATTGAATGCAACAATGCATTTGTTTAGCCTTAAAGTCATGTCACTGAGTCTCTTCTAGTCATTAAATCATTCTGAATTAATTCGAACGAATTCTGTTTTTGCCCATCAAACATTATTTTCTTACATAACTTGTAATTAATCTATTGAACACGACAATGCATTATTTTAGTGTTAAAAAGCATATCACTCAGTCTTTTCAATCATTAAATTGTTTGAAGGACTTCGAACCAATTCTCTTTTTGCATTTAGAACGCGACTTTCATGCATAACTTGTAATTGATCTATTGATGGCAACTATGCATTTTTTTAGCCTTAAAGTCATATTTTTTCGTCTCTTTTAGTCAGTAAATCATTCTAAATCACTTCGAACGAAATTCGGCCTTTAAACATGACTTTCGTGCGTAACTTGCAGTTGATCTATTGAATGCAACAATGCATTTGTTTAGCCTTAAAGTCATGTCACTGAGTCTCTTCTAGTCATTAAATCATTCTGAATTAATTCGAACGAATTCTATTTTCGCCCTTCAAACATTATTTTCTTACATAACTTGTAATTAATCTATTGAAGACGACAATGCATTATTTTAGCGTTAAAAAGCATATCACTCAGTCTTTTCAATCATTAATTTGTTTGAAGGACTTCGAACCAATTCTCTTTTTGCATTTAAAACGCGACTTTCATGCATAACTTGCAATTGATATATTGATAGCAACTATGCATTTTTTAGCGTTAAACTCATATTTTTGCGTCTCTTTTCGTCAGTAAATCATTCTAAATCACTTCGAACGAAATTCGGCCTTTAAACATGACTTTCGTGCGTAACTTGCAGTTCATCTATTGAAGGCAACAATGCATTTGTTTAGCCTTAAAGTCATGTCATTGAGTCACTTCTAGTCTAATAATCATTCTGAATTAATTCGAACGAATTCTATTTTTGCCTTTCAAACATTATTTTCTTACATAACTTGTAATTAATCTATTGAAGACGACAATGCATTATTTTAGCGTTAAAAAGCATATCACTCAGTCTTTTCAATCATTAAATTGTTTGAAGGACTTCGAACCAATTCTCTTTTTGCATTTAAAACGCGACTTTCATGCATAACTTGCAATTGATATATTGATAGCAACTATGCATTTCTTAGCGTTAAACTCATATTTTTGCGTCACTTTTAGTCAGTAAATCATTCTAAATCACTCCGAACGAAATTCGGCCTTTAAACATGACATTCGTGCGTAACCCGCAGTTGATCTATTGAAGGCGACAATGCATTTGTTTAGCCTTAAAGTCATGTCACTGAGTCTCTTCTAGTCATTAAATCATTCTAAATTAATTCGAACGAATTCTATTTTTGCCCTTCAAACATTATTTTCTTATATAACTTGTAATTAATCTATTGAAGAGAACAATGCATAATTTTAGCATTAAAAAGCATATCACTCAGTCTTTTGAATCATTAAATTGTTTGAAGGCTCTTCGAACCAATTCTCTTTTTGCATTTAAAATGCGACTTTCATGCATAACTTGCAATTGATCTATTGATGGCAACTATGCATTTTGTAGCGTTAAAGTCAAATTTTTGCGTCTCTTTTTGTCAGTAAATCATTCTAAATCACTTCGAACGAAATTCGGCCTTTAAACATGACTTTCGTGCGTAACTTGCAGTTGATCTATTGAAGGCAACATTGGATTTGTTTAGCCTTAAAGTCTTGTCACTTAGTCTCTTCTAGTCATTAAATCATTCTAAATTAATTCGAACGAATTCTATTTTTGCCCTTCAAATATTATTTTCTAACATAACTTGTAATTAATCTATTCAAGACAACAATGCATTATTTTAGCACTAAAAAGCATATCACTCAGTCTTTTCAATCATTAAATTGTTTGAAGGCACTTCGAACCAATTCTCTTTTTGCATTTAGAACGCGACTTTCATGCATAACTTGTAATTGATCTATTGATGGCAACTATGCCTTTTTTTAGCCTTAAAGACATATTTTTGCGTCTCTTTTTGTCAGTAAATCATTCTAAATCACTTCGAACGAAATTCGGCCTTTAAACATGACTTTCGTGCGTAACTTGCAGTTGATCTATTGAAGGCAACAATGCATTTATTTAGCCTTAAAGTCATGTCACTGAGTCTCTTCTAGTCATTAAATCATTCCAAATTAATTCGAACGAATTCTATTTTTGCCTTTCAAACATTATTTTCTTACATAACTTGCAATTAATCTACTGAATAAAACAATGCATTATTTTAGCACTAAAAAGCATATCACTCAGTCTTTTCAATCTATAAATTGTTTGAAGGCACTTCGAACCAATTCTCTTTTTGCATTTAGAACGCGACTTTCATGCATAACTTGTAATTGATCTATTGTTGGCAACTATGCCTTTTTTTAGCCTTAAAGACATATTTTTGCGTCTCTTTTAGTCAGTAAATCATTCTAAATCACTTCGAACGAAATTCAGCCTTTAAACATGACTTTCAAGCGTTACCCGCAGTTGATCTATTGAAGGCAACAATGCATTTATTTAGCCTTAAAGTCATGTCACTGAGTCTCTTCTAGTCATTAAATCATTCTAAATTAATTTGAACGAATTCTATTTTTGCCCTTCAAACATTATTTTCTTACATAACATGCAATTAATCTACTGAATAAAACAATGCATTATTTTAGCATTAAAAAGCATATCACTCAGTCTTTTCAATCTATAAATTGTTTGAAGGCACTTCGAACCAATTCTCTTTTAGCATTTAGAACGCGACTTTCATGCATAACTTGTAATTGATCTATTGATGGCAACTATGCATTTTTTTAGCCTTAAAGTCATATTTTTGCGTCTCTTTTTATCAGTAAATCATTCTAAATTACTTCGAACGAAATTCGGCCTTTAAACATGACTTTCGTGCGTAACTTGCAGTTCATCTATTGAAGGCAACAATGCATTTCTTTAGCCTTAAAGTCATGTCAATGAGTCTCTTCTAGTCATTAAATCATTCTTAATTAATTCGAACGAATTCTATTTTTGCCTTTCAAACATTATTTTCTTTCATAACTTGTAATTAATCTATTGAAGACGACAATGCATTATTTTAGCGTTAAAAAGCATATCACTCAGTCTTTTCAATCATTAAATTGTTTGAAGGACTTCGAACCAATTCTCTTTTTGCATTTAAAACGCGACTTTCATGCATAACTTGCAATTGATATATTGATAGCAACTATGCATTTTTTAGCGTTAAACTCATATTTTTGCGTCTCTTTTAGTCAGTAAATCATTCTAAATCACTTCGAACGAAATGCGGCCTTTAAACATGACATTCGTGCGTAACCCGCAGTTGATCTATTGAAGGCAACAATGCATTTGTTTAGCATTAAAGTCATGTCACTGAGTCTCTTCTAGTCATTAAATCATTCTCAATTAATTCGAACGAATTCTATTTTTGCCCTTCAAACATTATTTTCTTACATAACTTGTAATTAATCTATTGAACACGACAATGCATTATTTTAGCGTTAAAAAGCATATCACTCAGTCTTTTCAATCATTAAATTGTTTGAAGGACTTCGAACCAATTCTCTTTTTGCATTTAGAACGCGACTTTCATGCATAACTTGTAATTGATCTATTGATAGCAACTATGCATTTTTTAGCGTGAAACTCATATTTTTGCGTCTCTTTTAGTCAGTAAATCATTCTAAATCACTTCGAACGAAATTCGGCCTTTAAACATGACATTCGTGCGTAACCCGCAGTTGATCTATTGAAGGCAACAATGCATTTGTTTAGCCTTAAAGTCATGTCACTGAGTCTCTTCTAGTCATTAAATCATTCTAAATTAATTCGAACGAATTCTATTTTTGCCCTTCAAACATTATTTTCTTATATAACTTGTAATTAATCTATTCAAGACAACAATGCATTATTTTAGCATTAAAAAGCATATCACTCAGTCTTTTGAATCATTAAATTGTTTGAAGGCTCTTCGAACCAATTCTCTTTTTGCATTTAAAACGCGACTTTCATGCATAACTTGCAATTGATCTATTGATAGCAACTATGCATTTTTTAGCGTTAAAGTCAAATTTTTGCGTCTCTTTTTGTCAGTAAATCATTCTAAATCACTTCGAACGAAATTCGGCCTTTAAACATGACTTTCGTGCGTAACTTGCAGTTGATCTATTGAAGGCAACAATGCATTTGTTTAGCCTTAAAGTCATGTCACCGAGTCTCTTCTAGTCATTAAATCATTCTGAATTAATTCGAACGAATTCTATTTTCGCCCTTCAAACATTATTTTCTTACATAACTTGTAATTAATCTATTGAAGACGACAATGCATTATTTTAGCATTAAAAAGCATATCACTCAGTCTTTTCAATCATTAAATTGTTTGAAGGACTTCGAACCAATTCTCTAATTGCATTTAAAACGCGACTTTCATGCATAACTTGCAATTGATATATTGATAGCAACTATGCATTTTTTAGCGTTAAACTCATATTTTTGCGTCTCTTTTAGTCAGTAAATCATTCTAAATCACTTCGAACGAAATTCAGCCATTAAACATGACTTTCGTGCGTAACTTGCAGTTGATCTATTGAAGGCAACATTGCATTTGTTTAGCCTTAAAGTCATGTCACTCAGTCTCTTCTAGTCATTCAATCATTCTGAATTAATTCGAATGAATTCTTTTTTTGCCCTTCAAACATTATTTTCTTATATAACTTGTAATTAATCTATTCAAGACAACAATGCATTATTTTACCATTAAAAAGCATATCACTCAGTCTTTTCAATCATTAAATTGTTTGAAGGCATTTGGAACCAATTCTCTTTTTGCATTTAAAACGCGACTTTCATGCATAACTTGCAATTGATCTATTGATGGCAACTATGCATTTTTTAGCGTTAAAGTCAAATTTTTGCGTCTCTTTTTGTCAGTAAATCATTCTAAATCACTTCGAACGAAATTCGGCCTTTAAACATGACTTTCGTGCGTAACTTGCAGTTGATCTATTGAAGGCAACATTGCATTTGTTTAGCCTTAAAGTCATGTCACTGAGTCTCTTCTAGTCATTAAATCATTCTGAATTAATTCGAACGAATTCTGTTTTTGCCCTTCAAACATTATTTTCTTACATAAAATGTAATTAATCTATTCAAGACAACAATGCATTATTTTAGCACTAAAAAGCATATCACTCAGTCTTTTCAATCATTAAATTGTTTGAAGGCACTTCGAACCAATTCTCTTTTTGCATTTAGAATGCGACTTTCATGCATAACTTGTAATTGATCTATTGATGGCAACTATGCATTTTTTAGCGTTAAAGTCAAATTTTTGCGTCTCTTTTTGTCATTAAATCATTCTAAATCACTTCGAACGAAATTCGGCCTTTAAACATGACTTTCGTGCGTAACTTCCAGTTGATCTATTGAAGGCAACAATGCATTTGTTTAGCCTTAAAATCATGTCACTGAGTCTCTTCTAGTCATTAAATCATTCTAAATTAATTCGAACGAATTCTGTTTTCGCCCTTTAAACATTATTTTCTTACATAACTTGTAATTAATCTATTCAAGACGACAATGCATTATTTTAGCGTTAAAAAGCATATCACTCAGTCTTTTCAATAATTAAACTGTTTGAAGGCACTTGGAACCAATTCTCTTTTTGCATTTAGAATGCGACTTTCATGCATAACTTGTAATTGATCTATTGATGGCAACTATGCATTTTTTTAGCCTTAAAGTCATATTTTTGCGTCTCTTTTAGTCAGTAAATCATTCTAAATCACTTCGAACGAAATTCGGCCTTTAAACATGACTTTCGTGCGTAACTTGCAGTTGATCTATTGAAGGCAACAATGCATTTGTTTAGCCTTAAAGTCATGTCATTGAGTCTCTTCTAGTCATTAAATCATTCTAAATTAATTCGAACGAATTCTATTTTTGCCCTTCAAACATTATTTTCTTACGTAACTTGTAATTAATCTATTGAAGAGAACAATTCATAATTTTAGCATTAAAAAGCACATCACTCAGTCTTTTCAATCATTAAATTGTTTGAACGCACTTCGAACCAATTCTCTTTTTGTATTTAAAACGCGACTTTCATGCATAACTTGCAATTGATCTATTGATGGCAACTATTCATTTTTTAGCGTTAAAGTCAAATTTTTGCGTCTCTTTTTGTCAGTAAATCATTCTAAATCACTTCGAACGAAATTCGGCCTTTAAACATGACTTTCGTGCGTAACTTGCAGTTGATCTATTGAAGGCAACAATGCATTTGTTTAGCCTTAAAGTCATGTCACTGAGTCTCTTCTAGTCATTAAATCATTCTAAATTAATTCGAACGAATTCTGTTTTCGCCCTTCAAACATTATTTTCTTATATAACTTGTAATTAATCTATTGAACACGACAATGCATTATTTTAGCGTTAAAAAGCATATCACTCAGTCTTTTCAATAATTAAATTGTTTGAAGGCACTTCGAACCAATTCTCTTTTTGCATTTAGAACGCGACTTTCATGCATAACTTGTAATTGATCTATTGATGGCAACTATGCATTTTTTTAGCCTTAAAGTCATATTTTTGCGTCTCTTTTTGTCAGTAAATCATTCTAAATCACTTCGAACGAAATTCGGCCTTTAAACATGACTTTCGTGTTTAACTTGCAGTTGATCTATTGAAGGGAACAATGCATTTGTTTAGCCTTAAAGTCATGTCACGGAGTCTCTTCTAGTCATTAAATCATTCTAAATTAATTCGAACGAATTCTGTTTTTGCCCATCAAACATTATTTTCTTACATAACTTGTAATTAATCTATTGAAGACGACAATGCATTATTTTAGCGTTAAAAAGCATATCACTCAGTCTTTTCAATCATTAAATTGTTTGATGGACTTCGAACCAATTCTCTTTTTGCATTTAGAACGCGACTTTCATGCATAACTTGTAATTGATCTATTGATGGCAACTATGCATTTTTTTAGCCTTAAAGTCATATTTTTTCGTCTCTTTTAGTCAGTAAATCATTCTAAATCACTTCGAACGAAATTCGGCCTTTAAACATGACTTTCGTGCGTAACTTAGAGTTGATCTATTGAAGGCAACAATGCATTTGTTTAGCCTTAAAGTCATGTCACTGAGTCTCTTCTAGTCATTAAATCATTCTTAATTAATTCGAACGAATTCTATTTTTGCCTTTCAAACATTATTTTCTTTCATAACTTGTAATTAATCTATTGAAGACGACAATGCATTATTTTAGCGTTAAAAAGCATATCACTCAGTCTTTTCAATCATTAAATTGTTTGAAGGACTTCGAACCAATTCTCTTTTTGCATTTAAAACGCGACTTTCATGCATAACTTGCAATTGATATATTGATAGCAACTATGCATTTTTTAGCGTTAAACTCATATTTTTGCGTCTCTTTTAGTCAGTAAATCATTCTAAATCACTTCGAACGAAATGCGGCCTTTAAACATGACATTCGTGCGTAACCCGCAGTTGATCTATTGAAGGCAACAATGCATTTGTTTAGCATTAAAGTCATGTCACTGAGTCTCTTCTAGTCATTAAATCATTCTCAATTAATTCGAACGAATTCTATTTTTGCCCTTCAAACATTATTTTCTTACATAACTTGTAATTAATCTATTGAACACGACAATGCATTATTTTAGCGTTAAAAAGCATATCACTCAGTCTTTTCAATCATTAAATTGTTTGAAGGACTTCGAACCAATTCTCTAATTGCATTTAAAACGCGACTTTCATGCATAACTTGCAATTGATATATTGATAGCAACTATGCATTTTTTAGCGTTAAACTCATATTTTTGCGTCTCTTTTAGTCAGTAAATCATTCTAAATCACTTCGAACGAAATTCAGCCATTAAACATGACTTTCGTGCGTAACTTGCAGTTGATCTATTGAAGGCAACATTGCATTTGTTTAGCCTTAAAGTCATGTCACTCAGTCTCTTCTAGTCATTCAATCATTCTGAATTAATTCGAATGAATTCTTTTTTTGCCCTTCAAACATTATTTTCTTATATAACTTGTAATTAATCTATTCAAGACGACAATGCATTATTTTAGCGTTAAAAAGCATATCACTCAGTCTTTTCAATAATTAAATTGTTTGAAGGCACTTCGAACCAATTCTCTTTTTGCATTTAGAACGCGACTTTCATGCATAACTTGTAATTGATCTATTGATGGCAACTATGCATTTTTTTAGCCTTAAAGTCATATTTTTGCGTCTCTTTTTGTCAGTAAATCATTCTAAATCACTTCGAACGAAATTCGGCCTTTAAACATGACTTTCGTGTTTAACTTGCAGTTGATCTATTGAAGGGAACAATGCATTTGTTTAGCCTTAAAGTCATGTCACGGAGTCTCTTCTAGTCATTAAATCATTCTAAATTAATTCGAACGAATTCTGTTTTTGCCCATCAAACATTATTTTCTTACATAACTTGTAATTAATCTATTGAAGACGACAATGCATTATTTTAACGTTAAAAAGCATATCACTCAGTCTTTTCAATCATTAAATTGTTTGATGGACTTCGAACCAATTCTCTTTTTGCATTTAGAACGCGACTTTCATGCATAACTTGTAATTGATCTATTGATGGCAACTATGCATTTTTTTAGCCTTAAAGTCATATTTTTTCGTCTCTTTTAGTCAGTAAATCATTCTAAATCACTTCGAACGAAATTCGGCCTTTAAACATGACTTTCGTGCGTAACTTAGAGTTGATCTATTGAAGGCAACAATGCATTTGTTTAGCCTTAAAGTCATGTCACTGAGTCTCTTCTAGTCATTAAATCATTCTAAATTAATTCGAACGAATTCTATTTTTGCCCTTCAAACATTATTTTCTTACATAACTTGTAATTAATCTATTGAAGACAACAATGCATTATTTTAGCATTAAAAAGCATATCACTCAGTCTTTTCAATCAATAAATTGTTTGAAGGCTCTTCGAACCAATTCTCTTTTTGCATTTAAAACGCGACTTTCATGCATAACTTGCAATTGATCTATTGATGGCAACTATGCATTTTTTAGCCTTAAAGTCATATTTTTGCATCTCTTTTTGTCAGTAAATCATTCTAAATCACTTCGAACGAAATTCGGCCTTTAAACATGACTTTCGTGCGTAACTTGCAGTTGATCTATTGAATGCAACAATGCATTTGTTTAGCCTTAAAGTCATGTCACTGAGTCTCTTCTAGTCATTAAATCATTCTGAATTAATTCGAACGAATTCTGTTTTTGCCCATCAAACATTATTTTCTTACATAACTTGTAATTAATCTATTGAACACGACAATGCATTATTTTAGTGTTAAAAAGCATATCACTCAGTCTTTTCAATCATTAAATTGTTTGAAGGACTTCGAACCAATTCTCTTTTTGCATTTAGAACGCGACTTTCATGCATAACTTGTAATTGATCTATTGATGGCAACTATGCATTTTTTTAGCCTTAAAGTCATATTTTTTCGTCTCTTTTAGTCAGTAAATCATTCTAAATCACTTCGAACGAAATTCGGCCTTTAAACATGACTTTCGTGCGTAACTTGCAGTTGATCTATTGAATGCAACAATGCATTTGTTTAGCCTTAAAGTCATGTCACTGAGTCTCTTCTAGTCATTAAATCATTCTGAATTAATTCGAACGAATTCTATTTTCGCCCTTCAAACATTATTTTCTTACATAACTTGTAATTAATCTATTGAAGACGACAATGCATTATTTTAGCGTTAAAAAGCATATCACTCAGTCTTTTCAATCATTAATTTGTTTGAAGGACTTCGAACCAATTCTCTTTTTGCATTTAAAACGCGACTTTCATGCATAACTTGCAATTGATATATTGATAGCAACTATGCATTTTTTAGCGTTAAACTCATATTTTTGCGTCTCTTTTCGTCAGTAAATCATTCTAAATCACTTCGAACGAAATTCGGCCTTTAAACATGACTTTCGTGCGTAACTTGCAGTTCATCTATTGAAGGCAACAATGCATTTGTTTAGCCTTAAAGTCATGTCATTGAGTCACTTCTAGTCTAATAATCATTCTGAATTAATTCGAACGAATTCTATTTTTGCCTTTCAAACATTATTTTCTTACATAACTTGTAATTAATCTATTGAAGACGACAATGCATTATTTTAGCGTTAAAAAGCATATCACTCAGTCTTTTCAATCATTAAATTGTTTGAAGGACTTCGAACCAATTCTCTTTTTGCATTTAAAACGCGACTTTCATGCATAACTTGCAATTGATATATTGATAGCAACTATGCATTTCTTAGCGTTAAACTCATATTTTTGCGTCACTTTTAGTCAGTAAATCATTCTAAATCACTTCGAACGAAATTCGGCCTTTAAACATGACATTCGTGCGTAACCCGCAGTTGATCTATTGAAGGCGACAATGCATTTGTTTAGCCTTAAAGTCATGTCACTGAGTCTCTTCTAGTCATTAAATCATTCTAAATTAATTCGAACGAATTCTATTTTTGCCCTTCAAACATTATTTTCTTATATAACTTGTAATTAATCTATTGAAGAGAACAATGCATAATTTTAGCATTAAAAAGCATATCACTCAGTCTTTTGAATCATTAAATTGTTTGAAGGCTCTTCGAACCAATTCTCTTTTTGCATTTAAAATGCGACTTTCATGCATAACTTGCAATTGATCTATTGATGGCAACTATGCATTTTGTAGCGTTAAAGTCAAATTTTTGCGTCTCTTTTTGTCAGTAAATCATTCTAAATCACTTCGAACGAAATTCGGCCTTTAAACATGACTTTCGTGCGTAACTTGCAGTTGATCTATTGAAGGCAACATTGGATTTGTTTAGCCTTAAAGTCTTGTCACTTAGTCTCTTCTAGTCATTAAATCATTCTAAATTAATTCGAACGAATTCTATTTTTGCCCTTCAAATATTATTTTCTAACATAACTTGTAATTAATCTATTCAAGACAACAATGCATTATTTTAGCACTAAAAAGCATATCACTCAGTCTTTTCAATCATTAAATTGTTTGAAGGCACTTCGAACCAATTCTCTTTTTGCATTTAGAACGCGACTTTCATGCATAACTTGTAATTGATCTATTGATGGCAACTATGCCTTTTTTCAGCCTTAAAGACATATTTTTGCGTCTCTTTTTGTCAGTAAATCATTCTAAATCACTTCGAACGAAATTCGGCCTTTAAACATGACTTTCGTGCGTAACTTGCAGTTGATCTATTGAAGGCAACAATGCATTTATTTAGCCTTAAAGTCATGTCACTGAGTCTCTTCTAGTCATTAAATCATTCCAAATTAATTCGAACGAATTCTATTTTTGCCTTTCAAACATTATTTTCTTACATAACTTGCAATTAATCTACTGAATAAAACAATGCATTATTTTAGCACTAAAAAGCATATCACTCAGTCTTTTCAATCTATAAATTGTTTGAAGGCACTTCGAACCAATTCTCTTTTTGCATTTAGAACGCGACTTTCATGCATAACTTGTAATTGATCTATTGTTGGCAACTATGCCTTTTTTTAGCCTTAAAGACATATTTTTGCGTCTCTTTTAGTCAGTAAATCATTCTAAATCACTTCGAACGAAATTCAGCCTTTAAACATGACTTTCAAGCGTTACCCGCAGTTGATCTATTGAAGGCAACAATGCATTTATTTAGCCTTAAAGTCATGTCACTGAGTCTCTTCTAGTCATTAAATCATTCTAAATTAATTTGAACGAATTCTATTTTTGCCCTTCAAACATTATTTTCTTACATAACATGCAATTAATCTACTGAATAAAACAATGCATTATTTTAGCATTAAAAAGCATATCACTCAGTCTTTTCAATCTATAAATTGTTTGAAGGCACTTCGAACCAATTCTCTTTTAGCATTTAGAACGCGACTTTCATGCATAACTTGTAATTGATCTATTGATGGCAACTATGCATTTTTTTAGCCTTAAAGTCATATTTTTGCGTCTCTTTTTATCAGTAAATCATTCTAAATTACTTCGAACGAAATTCGGCCTTTAAACATGACTTTCGTGCGTAACTTGCAGTTCATCTATTGAAGGCAACAATGCATTTCTTTAGCCTTAAAGTCATGTCAATGAGTCTCTTCTAGTCATTAAATCATTCTTAATTAATTCGAACGAATTCTATTTTTGCCTTTCAAACATTATTTTCTTTCATAACTTGTAATTAATCTATTGAAGACGACAATGCATTATTTTAGCGTTAAAAAGCATATCACTCAGTCTTTTCAATCATTAAATTGTTTGAAGGACTTCGAACCAATTCTCTTTTTGCATTTAAAACGCGACTTTCATGCATAACTTGCAATTGATATATTGATAGCAACTATGCATTTTTTAGCGTTAAACTCATATTTTTGCGTCTCTTTTAGTCAGTAAATCATTCTAAATCACTTCGAACGAAATGCGGCCTTTAAACATGACATTCGTGCGTAACCCGCAGTTGATCTATTGAAGGCAACAATGCATTTGTTTAGCATTAAAGTCATGTCACTGAGTCTCTTCTAGTCATTAAATCATTCTCAATTAATTCGAACGAATTCTATTTTTGCCCTTCAAACATTATTTTCTTACATAACTTGTAATTAATCTATTGAACACGACAATGCATTATTTTAGCGTTAAAAAGCATATCACTCAGTCTTTTCAATCATTAAATTGTTTGAAGGACTTCGAACCAATTCTCTTTTTGCATTTAGAACGCGACTTTCATGCATAACTTGTAATTGATCTATTGATAGCAACTATGCATTTTTTAGCGTGAAACTCATATTTTTGCGTCTCTTTTAGTCAGTAAATCATTCTAAATCACTTCGAACGAAATTCGGCCTTTAAACATGACATTCGTGCGTAACCCGCAGTTGATCTATTGAAGGCAACAATGCATTTGTTTAGCCTTAAAGTCATGTCACTGAGTCTCTTCTAGTCATTAAATCATTCTAAATTAATTCGAACGAATTCTATTTTTGCCCTTCAAACATTATTTTCTTATATAACTTGTAATTAATCTATTCAAGACAACAATGCATTATTTTAGCATTAAAAAGCATATCACTCAGTCTTTTGAATCATTAAATTGTTTGAAGGCTCTTCGAACCAATTCTCTTTTTGCATTTAAAACGCGACTTTCATGCATAACTTGCAATTGATCTATTGATAGCAACTATGCATTTTTTAGCGTTAAAGTCAAATTTTTGCGTCTCTTTTTGTCAGTAAATCATTCTAAATCACTTCGAACGAAATTCGGCCTTTAAACATGACTTTCGTGCGTAACTTGCAGTTGATCTATTGAAGGCAACAATGCATTTGTTTAGCCTTAAAGTCATGTCACCGAGTCTCTTCTAGTCATTAAATCATTCTGAATTAATTCGAACGAATTCTATTTTCGCCCTTCAAACATTATTTTCTTACATAACTTGTAATTAATCTATTGAAGACGACAATGCATTATTTTAGCATTAAAAAGCATATCACTCAGTCTTTTCAATCATTAAATTGTTTGAAGGACTTCGAACCAATTCTCTAATTGCATTTAAAACGCGACTTTCATGCATAACTTGCAATTGATATATTGATAGCAACTATGCATTTTTTAGCGTTAAACTCATATTTTTGCGTCTCTTTTAGTCAGTAAATCATTCTAAATCACTTCGAACGAAATTCAGCCATTAAACATGACTTTCGTGCGTAACTTGCAGTTGATCTATTGAAGGCAACATTGCATTTGTTTAGCCTTAAAGTCATGTCACTCAGTCTCTTCTAGTCATTCAATCATTCTGAATTAATTCGAATGAATTCTTTTTTTGCCCTTCAAACATTATTTTCTTATATAACTTGTAATTAATCTATTCAAGACAACAATGCATTATTTTACCATTAAAAAGCATATCACTCAGTCTTTTCAATCATTAAATTGTTTGAAGGCATTTGGAACCAATTCTCTTTTTGCATTTAAAACGCGACTTTCATGCATAACTTGCAATTGATCTATTGATGGCAACTATGAATTTTTTAGCGTTAAAGTCAAATTTTTGCGTCTCTTTTTGTCAGTAAATCATTCTAAATCACTTCGAACGAAATTCGGCCTTTAAACATGACTTTCGTGCGTAACTTGCAGTTGATCTATTGAAGGCAACATTGCATTTGTTTAGCCTTAAAGTCATGTCACTGAGTCTCTTCTAGTCATTAAATCATTCTGAATTAATTCGAACGAATTCTGTTTTTGCCCTTCAAACATTATTTTCTTATATAACTTGTAATTAATCTATTCAAGACAACAATGCATTATTTTACCATTAAAAAGCATATCACTCAGTCTTTTCAATCATTAAATTGTTTGAAGGCACTTGGAACCAATTCTCTTTTTGCTTTTAAAACGCGACTTTCATGCATAACTTGCAATTGTTCTATTGATGGCAACTATGCATTTTTTAGCGTTAAAGTCAAATTTTTGCGTCTCTTTTTGTCAGTAAATCATTCTAAATCACTTCGAACGAAATTGGGCCTTTAAACATGACTTTCGTGTTTAACTTGCAGTTGATCTATTGAAGGGAACAATGCATTTGTTTAGCCTTAAAGTCATGTCACGGAGTCTCTTCTAGTCATTAAATCATTCTAAATTAATTCGAACGAATTCTGTTTTTGCCCATCAAACATTATTTTCTTACATAACTTGTAATTAATCTATTGAAGACGACAATGCATTATTTTAGCGTTAAAAAGCATATCACTCAGTCTTTTCAATCATTAAATTGTTTGATGGACTTCGAACCAATTCTCTTTTTGCATTTAGAACGCGACTTTCATGCATAACTTGTAATTGATCTATTGATGGCAACTATGCATTTTTTTTAGCCTTAAAGTCATATTTTTGCGTCTCTTTTTGTCAGTAAATCATTCTAAATCACTTCGAACGAAATTCGGCCTTTAAACATGACTTTCGTGCGTAACTTGCAGTTGATCTATTGAAGGCAACAATGCATTTGTTTAGCCTTAAAGTCATGTCACCGAGTCTCTTCTAGTCATTAAATCATTCTGAATTAATTCGAACGAATTCTATTTTCGCCCTTCAAACATTATTTTCTTACATAACTTGTAATTAATCTATTGAAGACGACAATGCATTATTTTAGCATTAAAAAGCATATCACTCAGTCTTTTCAATCATTAAATTGTTTGAAGGACTTCGAACCAATTCTCTAATTGCATTTAAAACGCGACTTTCATGCATAACTTGCAATTGATATATTGATAGCAACTATGCATTTTTTAGCGTTAAACTCATATTTTTGCGTCTCTTTTAGTCAGTAAATCATTCTAAATCACTTCGAACGAAATTCAGCCATTAAACATGACTTTCAAGCGTTACCCGCAGTTGATCTATTGAAGGCAACAATGCATTTATTTAGCCTTAAAGTCATGTCACTGAGTCTCTTCTAGTCATTAAATTATTCTAAATTAATTCGAACGAATTCTATTTTTGCCTTTCAAACATTATTTTCTTACATAACTTGCAATTAATCTACTGAATAAAACAATGCATTATTTTAGCACTAAAAAGCATATCACTCAGTCTTTTCAATCTATAAATTGTTTGAAGGCACTTCGAACCAATTCTCTTTTTGCATTTAGAACGCGACTTTCATGCATAACTTGTAATTGATCTATTGTTGGCAACTATGCCTTTTTTTAGCCTTAAAGACATATTTTTGCGTCTCTTTTTGTCAGTAAATCATTCTAAATCACTTCGAACGAAATTCGGCCTTTAAACATGACTTTCGTGCGTAACTTGCAGTTGATCTATTGAAGGCAACAATGCATTTGTTTAGCCTTAAAGTCATGTCACTCAGTCTCTTCTAGTCATTCAATCATTCTGAATTAATTCGAATGAATTCTTTTTTTGCCCTTCAAACATTATTTTCTTATATAACTTGTAATTAATCTATTCAAGACAACAATGCATTATTTTACCATTAAAAAGCATATCACTCAGTCTTTTCAATCATTAAATTGTTTGAAGGCACTTGGAACCAATTCTCTTTTTGCATTTAAAACGCGACTTTCATGCATAACTTGCAATTGATCTATTGATGGCAACTATGCATTTTTTAGCGTTAAAGTCAAATTTTTGCGTCTCTTTTTGTCAGTAAATCATTCTAAATCACTTCGAACGAAATTCGGCCTTTAAACATGACTTTCGTGCGTAACTTGCAGTTGATCTATTGAAGGCAACATTGCATTTGTTTAGCCTTAAAGTCATGTCACTGAGTCTCTTCTAGTCATTAAATCATTCTGAATTAATTCGAACGAATTCTGTTTTTGCCCTTCAAACATTATTTTCTTACATAAAATGTAATTAATCTATTCAAGACAACAATGCATTATTTTAGCACTAAAAAGCATATCACTCAGTCTTTTCAATCATTAAATTGTTTGAAGGCACTTCGAACCAATTCTCTTTTTGCATTTAGAACGCGACTTTCATGCATAACTTGTAATTGATCTATTGATGGCAACTATGCATTTTTTAGCGTTAAAGTCAAATTTTTGCGTCTCTTTTTGTCAGTAAATCATTCTAAATCACTTCGAACGAAATTCGGCCTCTAAACATGACTTTCGTGCGTAACTTGCAGTTGATCTATTAAAGGCAACAATGCATTTGTTTAGCCTTAAAGTCATGTCACTAAGTCTCTTCTAGTCATTAAATAATTCTAAATTAATTCGAACGAATTCAATTTTTGCCCTTCAAACATTATTTTCTTACATAACTTGTAATTAATCTATTGAAGACGACAATGCATTATTTTAGCGTTAAAAAGCATATGACTCAGTCTTTTCAATCATTAAATTGTTTGAAGGCACTTGGAACCAATTCTCTTTTTGCATTTGGAACGCGACTTTCATGCATAACTTGTAATTGATCTATTGATGGCAACTATGTATTTTTTTAGCCTTAAAGTCATATTTTTGCGTCTCTTTTTGTCAGTAAATCATTCTAAATCACTTCGAACGAAATTCGGCCTTTAAACATGACTTTCGTGCGTAACTTGCAGTTGATCTATTGAAGGCAACAATGCATTTGTTTAGCCTTAAAGTCATGTCACTGAGTCTCTTCTAGTCATTAAATCATTCTAAATTAATTCGAGCGAATTGAATTTTTGCCCTTCAAACATTATTTTCTTACATAACTTGTAATTAATCTATTGAAGACGACAATGCATTATTTTAGCGTTAAAAAGCATATGACTCAGTCTTTTCAATCATTAAATTGTTTGAAGGCACTTGGAACCAATTCTCTTTTTGCATTTAGAACGCGACTTTCATGCATAACTTGTAATTGATCTATTGATGGCACCTATGCATTTTTTTAGCCTTAAAGTCATATTTTTGCGTCTCTTTTTGTCAGTAAATCATTCTAAATCACTTCGAACGAAATTCGGCCTTTAAACATGACTTTCGTGCGTAACTTGCAGTTGATCTATTGAAGGCAACAATGCATTTGTTTAGCCTTAAAGTCATGTCACTCAGTCTCTTCTAGTCATTCAATCATTCTGAATTAATTCGAATGAATTCTTTTTTTGCCCTTCAAACATTATTTTCTTATATAACTTGTAATTAATCTATTCAAGACAACAATGCATTATTTTACCATTAAAAAGCATATCACTCAGTCTTTTCAATCATTAAATTGTTTGAAGGCACTTGGAACCAATTCTCTTTTTGCATTTAAAACGCGACTTTCATGCATAACTTGCAATTGTTCTATTGATGGCAACTATGCATTTTTTAGCGTTAAAGTCAAATTTTTGCGTCTCTTTTTGTCAGTAAATCATTCTAAATCACTTCGAACGAAATTCGGCCTTTAAACATGACTTTCGTGTTTAACTTGCAGTTGATCTATTGAAGGGAACAATGCATTTGTTTAGCCTTAAAGTCATGTCACGGAGTCTCTTCTAGTCATTAAATCATTCTAAATTAATTCGAACGAATTCTGTTTTTGCCCATCAAACATTATTTTCTTACATAACTTGTAATTAATCTATTGAAGACGACAATGCATTATTTTAGCGTTAAAAAGCATATCACTCAGTCTTTTCAATCATTAAATTGTTTGATGGACTTCGAACCAATTCTCTTTTTGCATTTAGAACGCGACTTTCATGCATAACTTGTAATTGATCTATTGATGGCAACTATGCATTTTTTTTAGCCTTAAAGTCATATTTTTGCGTCTCTTTTTGTCAGTAAATCATTCTAAATCACTTCGAACGAAATTCGGCCTTTAAACATGACTTTCGTGCGTAACTTGCAGTTGATCTATTGAAGGCAACAATGCATTTGTTTAGCCTTAAAGTCATGTCACCGAGTCTCTTCTAGTCATTAAATCATTCTGAATTAATTCGAACGAATTCTATTTTCGCCCTTCAAACATTATTTTCTTACATAACTTGTAATTAATCTATTGAAGACGACAATGCATTATTTTAGCATTAAAAAGCATATCACTCAGTCTTTTCAATCATTAAATTGTTTGAAGGACTTCGAACCAATTCTCTAATTGCATTTAAAACGCGACTTTCATGCATAACTTGCAATTGATATATTGATAGCAACTATGCATTTTTTAGCGTTAAACTCATATTTTTGCGTCTCTTTTAGTCAGTAAATCATTCTAAATCACTTCGAACGAAATTCAGCCATTAAACATGACTTTCAAGCGTTACCCGCAGTTGATCTATTGAAGGCAACAATGCATTTATTTAGCCTTAAAGTCATGTCACTGAGTCTCTTCTAGTCATTAAATTATTCTAAATTAATTCGAACGAATTCTATTTTTGCCTTTCAAACATTATTTTCTTACATAACTTGCAATTAATCTACTGAATAAAACAATGCATTATTTTAGCACTAAAAAGCATATCACTCAGTCTTTTCAATCTATAAATTGTTTGAAGGCACTTCGAACCAATTCTCTTTTTGCATTTAGAACGCGACTTTCATGCATAACTTGTAATTGATCTATTGTTGGCAACTATGCCTTTTTTTAGCCTTAAAGACATATTTTTGCGTCTCTTTTTGTCAGTAAATCATTCTAAATCACTTCGAACGAAATTCGGCCTTTAAACATGACTTTCGTGCGTAACTTGCAGTTGATCTATTGAAGGCAACAATGCATTTGTTTAGCCTTAAAGTCATGTCACTCAGTCTCTTCTAGTCATTCAATCATTCTGAATTAATTCGAATGAATTCTTTTTTTGCCCTTCAAACATTATTTTCTTATATAACTTGTAATTAATCTATTCAAGACAACAATGCATTATTTTACCATTAAAAAGCATATCACTCAGTCTTTTCAATCATTAAATTGTTTGAAGGCACTTGGAACCAATTCTCTTTTTGCATTTAAAACGCGACTTTCATGCATAACTTGCAATTGATCTATTGATGGCAACTATGCATTTTTTAGCGTTAAAGTCAAATTTTTGCGTCTCTTTTTGTCAGTAAATCATTCTAAATCACTTCGAACGAAATTCGGCCTTTAAACATGACTTTCGTGCGTAACTTGCAGTTGATCTATTGAAGGCAACATTGCATTTGTTTAGCCTTAAAGTCATGTCACTGAGTCTCTTCTAGTCATTAAATCATTCTGAATTAATTCGAACGAATTCTGTTTTTGCCCTTCAAACATTATTTTCTTACATAAAATGTAATTAATCTATTCAAGACAACAATGCATTATTTTAGCACTAAAAAGCATATCACTCAGTCTTTTCAATCATTAAATTGTTTGAAGGCACTTCGAACCAATTCTCTTTTTGCATTTAGAACGCGACTTTCATGCATAACTTGTAATTGATCTATTGATGGCAACTATGCATTTTTTAGCGTTAAAGTCAAATTTTTGCGTCTCTTTTTGTCAGTAAATCATTCTAAATCACTTCGAACGAAATTCGGCCTCTAAAAATGACTTTCGTGCGTAACTTGCAGTTGATCTATTGAAGGCAACAATGCATTTGTTTAGCCTTAAAGTCATGTCACTAAGTCTCTTCTAGTCATTAAATCATTCTGAATTAATTCGAACGAATTCAATTTTTGCCCTTCAAACATTATTTTCTTACATAACTTGTAATTAATCTATTGAAGACGACAATGCATTATTTTAGCGTTAAAAAGCATATGACTCAGTCTTTTCAATCATTAAATTGTTTGAAGGCACTTGGAACCAATTCTCTTTTTGCATTTGGAACGCGACTTTCATGCATAACTTGTAATTGATCTATTGATGGAAACTATGTATTTTTTTAGCCTTAAAGTCATATTTTTGCGTCTCTTTTTGTCAGTAAATCATTCTAAATCACTTCGAACGAAATTCGGCCTTTAAACATGACTTTCGTGCGTAACTTGCAGTTGATCTATTGAAGGCAACAATGCATTTGTTTAGCCTTAAAGTCATGTCACTGAGTCTCTTCTAGTCATTAAATCATTCTAAATTAATTCGAGCGAATTGAATTTTTGCCCTTCAAACATTATTTTCTTACATAACTTGTAATTAATCTATTGAAGACGACAATGCATTATTTTAGCGTTAAAAAGCATATGACTCAGTCTTTTCAATCATTAAATTGTTTGAAGGCACTTCGAACCAATTCTCTTTTTGCATTTAGAACGCGACTTTCATGCATAACTTGTAATTGATCTATTGATGGCAACTATGCATTTTTTAGCGTTAAAGTCAAATTTTTGCGTCTCTTTTTGTCAGTAAATCATTCTAAATCACTTCGAACGAAATTCGGCCTCTAAACATGACTTTCGTGCGTAACTTGCAGTTGATCTATTGAAGGCAACAATGCATTTGTTTAGCCTTAAAGTCATGTCACTAAGTCTCTTCTAGTCATTAAATAATTCTAAATTAATTCGAACGAATTCAATTTTTGCCCTTCAAACATTATTTTCTTACATAACTTGTAATTAATCTATTGAAGACGACAATGCATTATTTTAGCGTTAAAAAGCATATGACTCAGTCTTTTCAATCATTAAATTGTTTGAAGGCACTTGGAACCAATTCTCTTTTTGCATTTGGAACGCGACTTTCATGCATAACTTGTAATTGATCTATTGATGGCAACTATGTATTTTTTTAGCCTTAAAGTCATATTTTTGCGTCTCTTTTTGTCAGTAAATCATTCTAAATCACTTCGAACGAAATTCGGCCTTTAAACATGACTTTCGTGCGTAACTTGCAGTTGATCTATTGAAGGCAACAATGCATTTGTTTAGCCTTAAAGTCATGTCACTGAGTCTCTTCTAGTCATTAAATCATTCTAAATTAATTCGAGCGAATTGAATTTTTGCCCTTCAAACATTATTTTCTTACATAACTTGTAATTAATCTATTGAAGACGACAATGCATTATTTTAGCGTTAAAAAGCATATGACTCAGTCTTTTCAATCATTAAATTGTTTGAAGGCACTTGGAACCAATTCTCTTTTTGCATTTAGAACGCGACTTTCATGCATAACTTGTAATTGATCTATTGATGGCAACTATGCATTTTTTTAGCCTTAAAGTCATATTTTTGCGTCTCTTTTTGTCAGTAAATCATTCTAAATCACTTCGAACGAAATTCGGCCTTTAAACATGACTTTCGTGCGTAACTTGCAGTTGATCTATTGAAGGCAACAATGCATTTGTTTAGCCTTAAAGTCATGTCACTCAGTCTCTTCTAGTCATTCAATCATTCTGAATTAATTCGAATGAATTCTTTTTTTGCCCTTCAAACATTATTTTCTTATATAACTTGTAATTAATCTATTCAAGACAACAATGCATTATTTTACCATTAAAAAGCATATCACTCAGTCTTTTCAATCATTAAATTGTTTGAAGGCACTTGGAACCAATTCTCTTTTTGCATTTAAAACGCGACTTTCATGCATAACTTGCAATTGTTCTATTGATGGCAACTATGCATTTTTTAGCGTTAAAGTCAAATTTTTGCGTCTCTTTTTGTCAGTAAATCATTCTAAATCACTTCGAACGAAATTGGGCCTTTAAACATGACTTTCGTGTTTAACTTGCAGTTGATCTATTGAAGGGAACAATGCATTTGTTTAGCCTTAAAGTCATGTCACGGAGTCTCTTCTAGTCATTAAATCATTCTAAATTAATTCGAACGAATTCTGTTTTTGCCCATCAAACATTATTTTCTTACATAACTTGTAATTAATCTATTGAAGACGACAATGCATTATTTTAGCGTTAAAAAGCATATCACTCAGTCTTTTCAATCATTAAATTGTTTGATGGACTTCGAACCAATTCTCTTTTTGCATTTAGAACGCGACTTTCATGCATAACTTGTAATTGATCTATTGATGGCAACTATGCATTTTTTTTAGCCTTAAAGTCATATTTTTGCGTCTCTTTTTGTCAGTAAATCATTCTAAATCACTTCGAACGAAATTCGGCCTTTAAACATGACTTTCGTGCGTAACTTGCAGTTGATCTATTGAAGGCAACAATGCATTTGTTTAGCCTTAAAGTCATGTCACCGAGTCTCTTCTAGTCATTAAATCATTCTGAATTAATTCGAACGAATTCTATTTTCGCCCTTCAAACATTATTTTCTTACATAACTTGTAATTAATCTATTGAAGACGACAATGCATTATTTTAGCATTAAAAAGCATATCACTCAGTCTTTTCAATCATTAAATTGTTTGAAGGACTTCGAACCAATTCTCTAATTGCATTTAAAACGCGACTTTCATGCATAACTTGCAATTGATATATTGATAGCAACTATGCATTTTTTAGCGTTAAACTCATATTTTTGCGTCTCTTTTAGTCAGTAAATCATTCTAAATCACTTCGAACGAAATTCAGCCATTAAACATGACTTTCAAGCGTTACCCGCAGTTGATCTATTGAAGGCAACAATGCATTTATTTAGCCTTAAAGTCATGTCACTGAGTCTCTTCTAGTCATTAAATTATTCTAAATTAATTCGAACGAATTCTATTTTTGCCTTTCAAACATTATTTTCTTACATAACTTGCAATTAATCTACTGAATAAAACAATGCATTATTTTAGCACTAAAAAGCATATCACTCAGTCTTTTCAATCTATAAATTGTTTGAAGGCACTTCGAACCAATTCTCTTTTTGCATTTAGAACGCGACTTTCATGCATAACTTGTAATTGATCTATTGTTGGCAACTATGCCTTTTTTTAGCCTTAAAGACATATTTTTGCGTCTCTTTTTGTCAGTAAATCATTCTAAATCACTTCGAACGAAATTCGGCCTTTAAACATGACTTTCGTGCGTAACTTGCAGTTGATCTATTGAAGGCAACAATGCATTTGTTTAGCCTTAAAGTCATGTCACTCAGTCTCTTCTAGTCATTCAATCATTCTGAATTAATTCGAATGAATTCTTTTTTTGCCCTTCAAACATTATTTTCTTATATAACTTGTAATTAATCTATTCAAGACAACAATGCATTATTTTACCATTAAAAAGCATATCACTCAGTCTTTTCAATCATTAAATTGTTTGAAGGCACTTGGAACCAATTCTCTTTTTGCATTTAAAACGCGACTTTCATGCATAACTTGCAATTGATCTATTGATGGCAACTATGCATTTTTTAGCGTTAAAGTCAAATTTTTGCGTCTCTTTTTGTCAGTAAATCATTCTAAATCACTTCGAACGAAATTCGGCCTTTAAACATGACTTTCGTGCGTAACTTGCAGTTGATCTATTGAAGGCAACATTGCATTTGTTTAGCCTTAAAGTCATGTCACTGAGTCTCTTCTAGTCATTAAATCATTCTGAATTAATTCGAACGAATTCTGTTTTTGCCCTTCAAACATTATTTTCTTACATAAAATGTAATTAATCTATTCAAGACAACAATGCATTATTTTAGCACTAAAAAGCATATCACTCAGTCTTTTCAATCATTAAATTGTTTGAAGGCACTTCGAACCAATTCTCTTTTTGCATTTAGAACGCGACTTTCATGCATAACTTGTAATTGATCTATTGATGGCAACTATGCATTTTTTAGCGTTAAAGTCAAATTTTTGCGTCTCTTTTTGTCAGTAAATCATTCTAAATCACTTCGAACGAAATTCGGCCTCTAAACATGACTTTCGTGCGTAACTTGCAGTTGATCTATTAAAGGCAACAATGCATTTGTTTAGCCTTAAAGTCATGTCACTAAGTCTCTTCTAGTCATTAAATAATTCTAAATTAATTCGAACGAATTCAATTTTTGCCCTTCAAACATTATTTTCTTACATAACTTGTAATTAATCTATTGAAGACGACAATGCATTATTTTAGCGTTAAAAAGCATATGACTCAGTCTTTTCAATCATTAAATTGTTTGAAGGCACTTGGAACCAATTCTCTTTTTGCATTTGGAACGCGACTTTCATGCATAACTTGTAATTGATCTATTGATGGCAACTATGTATTTTTTTAGCCTTAAAGTCATATTTTTGCGTCTCTTTTTGTCAGTAAATCATTCTAAATCACTTCGAACGAAATTCGGCCTTTAAACATGACTTTCGTGCGTAACTTGCAGTTGATCTATTGAAGGCAACAATGCATTTGTTTAGCCTTAAAGTCATGTCACTGAGTCTCTTCTAGTCATTAAATCATTCTAAATTAATTCGAGCGAATTGAATTTTTGCCCTTCAAACATTATTTTCTTACATAACTTGTAATTAATCTATTGAAGACGACAATGCATTATTTTAGCGTTAAAAAGCATATGACTCAGTCTTTTCAATCATTAAATTGTTTGAAGGCACTTGGAACCAATTCTCTTTTTGCATTTAGAACGCGACTTTCATGCATAACTTGTAATTGATCTATTGATGGCACCTATGCATTTTTTTAGCCTTAAAGTCATATTTTTGCGTCTCTTTTTGTCAGTAAATCATTCTAAATCACTTCGAACGAAATTCGGCCTTTAAACATGACTTTCGTGCGTAACTTGCAGTTGATCTATTGAAGGCAACAATGCATTTGTTTAGCCTTAAAGTCATGTCACTCAGTCTCTTCTAGTCATTCAATCATTCTGAATTAATTCGAATGAATTCTTTTTTTGCCCTTCAAACATTATTTTCTTATATAACTTGTAATTAATCTATTCAAGACAACAATGCATTATTTTACCATTAAAAAGCATATCACTCAGTCTTTTCAATCATTAAATTGTTTGAAGGCACTTGGAACCAATTCTCTTTTTGCATTTAAAACGCGACTTTCATGCATAACTTGCAATTGTTCTATTGATGGCAACTATGCATTTTTTAGCGTTAAAGTCAAATTTTTGCGTCTCTTTTTGTCAGTAAATCATTCTAAATCACTTCGAACGAAATTCGGCCTTTAAACATGACTTTCGTGTTTAACTTGCAGTTGATCTATTGAAGGGAACAATGCATTTGTTTAGCCTTAAAGTCATGTCACGGAGTCTCTTCTAGTCATTAAATCATTCTAAATTAATTCGAACGAATTCTGTTTTTGCCCATCAAACATTATTTTCTTACATAACTTGTAATTAATCTATTGAAGACGACAATGCATTATTTTAGCGTTAAAAAGCATATCACTCAGTCTTTTCAATCATTAAATTGTTTGATGGACTTCGAACCAATTCTCTTTTTGCATTTAGAACGCGACTTTCATGCATAACTTGTAATTGATCTATTGATGGCAACTATGCATTTTTTTTAGCCTTAAAGTCATATTTTTGCGTCTCTTTTTGTCAGTAAATCATTCTAAATCACTTCGAACGAAATTCGGCCTTTAAACATGACTTTCGTGCGTAACTTGCAGTTGATCTATTGAAGGCAACAATGCATTTGTTTAGCCTTAAAGTCATGTCACCGAGTCTCTTCTAGTCATTAAATCATTCTGAATTAATTCGAACGAATTCTATTTTCGCCCTTCAAACATTATTTTCTTACATAACTTGTAATTAATCTATTGAAGACGACAATGCATTATTTTAGCATTAAAAAGCATATCACTCAGTCTTTTCAATCATTAAATTGTTTGAAGGACTTCGAACCAATTCTCTAATTGCATTTAAAACGCGACTTTCATGCATAACTTGCAATTGATATATTGATAGCAACTATGCATTTTTTAGCGTTAAACTCATATTTTTGCGTCTCTTTTAGTCAGTAAATCATTCTAAATCACTTCGAACGAAATTCAGCCATTAAACATGACTTTCAAGCGTTACCCGCAGTTGATCTATTGAAGGCAACAATGCATTTATTTAGCCTTAAAGTCATGTCACTGAGTCTCTTCTAGTCATTAAATTATTCTAAATTAATTCGAACGAATTCTATTTTTGCCTTTCAAACATTATTTTCTTACATAACTTGCAATTAATCTACTGAATAAAACAATGCATTATTTTAGCACTAAAAAGCATATCACTCAGTCTTTTCAATCTATAAATTGTTTGAAGGCACTTCGAACCAATTCTCTTTTTGCATTTAGAACGCGACTTTCATGCATAACTTGTAATTGATCTATTGTTGGCAACTATGCCTTTTTTTAGCCTTAAAGACATATTTTTGCGTCTCTTTTTGTCAGTAAATCATTCTAAATCACTTCGAACGAAATTCGGCCTTTAAACATGACTTTCGTGCGTAACTTGCAGTTGATCTATTGAAGGCAACAATGCATTTGTTTAGCCTTAAAGTCATGTCACTCAGTCTCTTCTAGTCATTCAATCATTCTGAATTAATTCGAATGAATTCTTTTTTTGCCCTTCAAACATTATTTTCTTATATAACTTGTAATTAATCTATTCAAGACAACAATGCATTATTTTACCATTAAAAAGCATATCACTCAGTCTTTTCAATCATTAAATTGTTTGAAGGCACTTGGAACCAATTCTCTTTTTGCATTTAAAACGCGACTTTCATGCATAACTTGCAATTGATCTATTGATGGCAACTATGCATTTTTTAGCGTTAAAGTCAAATTTTTGCGTCTCTTTTTGTCAGTAAATCATTCTAAATCACTTCGAACGAAATTCGGCCTTTAAACATGACTTTCGTGCGTAACTTGCAGTTGATCTATTGAAGGCAACATTGCATTTGTTTAGCCTTAAAGTCATGTCACTGAGTCTCTTCTAGTCATTAAATCATTCTGAATTAATTCGAACGAATTCTGTTTTTGCCCTTCAAACATTATTTTCTTACATAAAATGTAATTAATCTATTCAAGACAACAATGCATTATTTTAGCACTAAAAAGCATATCACTCAGTCTTTTCAATCATTAAATTGTTTGAAGGCACTTCGAACCAATTCTCTTTTTGCATTTAGAACGCGACTTTCATGCATAACTTGTAATTGATCTATTGATGGCAACTATGCATTTTTTAGCGTTAAAGTCAAATTTTTGCGTCTCTTTTTGTCAGTAAATCATTCTAAATCACTTCGAACGAAATTCGGCCTCTAAAAATGACTTTCGTGCGTAACTTGCAGTTGATCTATTGAAGGCAACAATGCATTTGTTTAGCCTTAAAGTCATGTCACTAAGTCTCTTCTAGTCATTAAATAATTCTAAATTAATTCGAACGAATTCAATTTTTGCCCTTCAAACATTATTTTCTTACATAACTTGTAATTAATCTATTGAAGACGACAATGCATTATTTTAGCGTTAAAAAGCATATGACTCAGTCTTTTCAATCATTAAATTGTTTGAAGGCACTTGGAACCAATTCTCTTTTTGCATTTGGAACGCGACTTTCATGCATAACTTGTAATTGATCTATTGATGGAAACTATGTATTTTTTTAGCCTTAAAGTCATATTTTTGCGTCTCTTTTTGTCAGTAAATCATTCTAAATCACTTCGAACGAAATTCGGCCTTTAAACATGACTTTCGTGCGTAACTTGCAGTTGATCTATTGAAGGCAACAATGCATTTGTTTAGCCTTAAAGTCATGTCACTGAGTCTCTTCTAGTCATTAAATCATTCTAAATTAATTCGAGCGAATTGAATTTTTGCCCTTCAAACATTATTTTCTTACATAACTTGTAATTAATCTATTGAAGACGACAATGCATTATTTTAGCGTTAAAAAGCATATGACTCAGTCTTTTCAATCATTAAATTGTTTGAAGGCACTTGGAACCAATTCTCTTTTTGCATTTAGAACGCGACTTTCATGCATAACTTGTAATTGATCTATTGATGGCAACTATGCATTTTTTTAGCCTTAAAGTCATATTTTTGCGTCTCTTTTTGTCAGTAAATCATTCTAAATCACTTCGAACGAAATTCGGCCTTTAAACATGACTTTCGTGCGTAACTTGCAGTTGATCTATTGAAGGCAACAATGCATTTGTTTAGCCTTAAAGTCATGTCACTCAGTCTCTTCTAGTCATTCAATCATTCTGAATTAATTCGAATGAATTCTTTTTTTGCCCTTCAAACATTATTTTCTTATATAACTTGTAATTAATCTATTCAAGACAACAATGCATTATTTTACCATTAAAAAGCATATCACTCAGTCTTTTCAATCATTAAATTGTTTGAAGGCACTTGGAACCAATTCTCTTTTTGCATTTAAAACGCGACTTTCATGCATAACTTGCAATTGTTCTATTGATGGCAACTATGCATTTTTTAGCGTTAAAGTCAAATTTTTGCGTCTCTTTTTGTCAGTAAATCATTCTAAATCACTTCGAACGAAATTCGGCCTTTAAACATGACTTTCGTGTTTAACTTGCAGTTGATCTATTGAAGGGAACAATGCATTTGTTTAGCCTTAAAGTCATGTCACGGAGTCTCTTCTAGTCATTCAATCATTCTGAATTAATTCGAATGAATTCTGTTTTTGCCCTTCAAACATTATTTTCTTATATAACTTGTAATTAATCTATTCAAGACAACAATGCATTATTTTAGCATTAAAAAGCATATCACTCAGTCTTTTCAATCATTAAATTGTTTGAAGGCACTTGGAACCAATTCTCTTTTTGCATTTAAAACGCGACTTTCATGCATAACTTGCAATTGATCTATTGATGGCAACTATGCATTTTTTAGCGTTAAAGTCAAATTTTTGCGTCTCTTTTTGTCAGTAAATCATTCTAAATCACTTCGAACAAAATTCGGCCTCTAAACATGACTTTCGTGCGTAACTTGCAGTTGATCTATTGAAGGCAACAATGCATTTGTTTAGCCTTAAAGTCATGTCACTGAGTCTCTTCTAGTCATTAAATAATTCTAAATTAATTCGAACGAATTCAATTTTTGCCCTTCAAACATTATTTTCTTACATAACTTGTAATTAATCTATTGAAGACGACAATGCATTATTTTAGCGTTAAAAAGCATATGACTCAGTCTTTTCAATCATTAAATTGTTTGAAGGCACTTGGAACCAATTCTCTTTTTGCATTTGGAACGCGACTTTCATGCATAACTTGTAATTGATCTATTGATGGCAACTATGTATTTTTTTAGCCTTAAAGTCATATTTTTGCGTCTCTTTTTGTCAGTAAATCATTCTAAATCACTTCGAACGAAATTCGGCCTTTAAACATGACTTTCGTGCGTAACTTGCAGTTGATCTATTGAAGGCAACAATGCATTTGTTTAGCCTTAAAGTCATGTCACTGAGTCTCTTCTAGTCATTAAATCATTCTAAATTAATTCGAACGAATTCAATTTTTGCCCTTCAAACATTATTTTCTTACATAACTTGTAATTAATCTATTGAAGACGACAATGCATTATTTTAGCGTTAAAAAGCATATGACTCAGTCTTTTCAATCATCAAATTGTTTGAAGGCACTTGGAACCAATTCTCTTTTTGCATTTGGAACGCGACTTTCATACATAACTTGTAATTGATCTATTGATGGCAACTATGCATTTTTTTAGCCTTAAAGTCATATTTTTGCGTCTCTTTTTGTCAGTAAATCATTCTAAATCACTTCGAACGAAATTCGGCCTTTAAACATGACTTTCGTGCGTAACTTGCAGTTGATCTATTGAATGCAACAATGCATTTGTTTAGCCTTAAAGTCTTGCGACTGAGTCTCTTCTAGTCATTCAATCATTCTGAATTAATTCGAATGAATTCTGTTTTTGCCTTTCAAACATTATTTTCTTATATAACTTGTAATTAATCTATTCAAGACAACAATGCATTATTTTAGCATTAAAAAGCATATCACTCAGTCTTTTCAATCATTAAATTGTTTGAAGGACTTCGAACCAATTCTCTTATTTCATTTAAAACGCGACTTTCATGCATAACTTGCAATTGATATATTGATAGCAACTATGCATTTTTTAGCTTTAAACTCATATTTTTGCGTCTCTTTTAGTCAGTAAATCATTCTAAATCACTTCGAACGAAATTCAGCCTTTAAACATGACTTTCAAGCGTTACCCGTAGTTGATCTATTGAAGGCAACAATGCATTTATTTAGCCTTAAAGTCATGTCACTGAGTCTCTTCTAGTCATTAAATCATTCTAAATTAATTCGAACGAATTCTATTTTTGCCCTTCAAACATTATTTTCTTACATAACTTGCAATTAATCTACTGAATAAAACAATGCATTATTTTAGCATTAAAAAGCATATCACTCAGTCTTTTCAATCTATAAATTGTTTGAAGGCACTTCGAACCAATTCTCTTTTTGCATTTAGAACGCGACTTTCATGCATAACTTGTAATTGATCTATTGATGGCAACTATGCCTTTTTTTAGCCTTAAAGACATATTTTTGCGTCTCTTTTTGTCAGTAAATCATTCTAAATCACTTCGAACGAAATTCGCCCTTTAAACATGACTTTCGTGCGTAACTTGCAGTTGATCTATTGAAGGCAACAATGCATTTGTTTAGCCTTAAAGTCATGTCACTGAGTCTCTTCTAGTCATTAAATCATTCTAAATTAATTCGAACGAATTCTATTTTTGCCTTTCAAACAGTATTTTCTTACATAACTTGTAATTAATCTATTGAAGACGACAATGCATTATTTTAGCGTTAAAAAGCATATCACTTAGTCTTTTCAATCATTAAATTGTTTGAAGGCACTTGGAACCAATTCTCTTTTTGCATTTAGAACGCGACTTTCATGCATAACTTGTAATTGATCTATTGATGGCAACTATGCATTTTTTTAGCCTTAAAGTCATATTTTTGCGTCTCTTTTTGTCAGTAAATCATTCTAAATCACTTCGAACGAAATTCGGCCTTTAAACATGACTTTCGTGCGTCACTTGCAGTTGATCTATTGAAGGCAACAATGCATTTGTTTAGCCTTACAGTCATGTCACTGAGTCTCTTCTAGTCATTAAATCATTCTGAATTAATTCGAACGAATCTATTTTCGCCCTTCAAACATTATTTTCTTACATAACTTGTAATTAATCTATTGAAGACGACAATGCATTATTTTAGCGTTAAAAAGTATATCACTCAGTCTTTTCAATCATTAAATTGTTTGAAGGACTTCGAACCAATTCTCTTTTTGCATTTAGAACGCGACTTCCATGCATAACTGGCAATTGATATATTGATAGCATCTATGCATTTTTTAGCGTTAAACTCATATTTTTGCGTCTCTTTTAGTCAGTAAATCATTCTAAATCACTTCGAACGAAATTCAGCCTTTCAACATGACTTTCGTGCGTAACTTAGAGTTGATCTATTGAAGGCAACAATGCATTTGTTTAGCCTTAAAGTCATGTCACTGAGTCTCTTCTAGTCATTAAATCATTCTAAATTAATTCGAACGAATTCTATTTTTGCCCTTCAAACATTATTTTCCTACATAACTTGCAATTAATCTACTGAATAAAACAATGCATTATTTTAGCATTAAAAAGCATATCACTCAGTCTTTTCAATCTATAAATTGTTTGAAGGCACTTCGAACCAATTCTCTTTTTGCATTTAGAACGCGACTTTCATGCATAACTTGTAATTGATCTATTGATGGCAACTATGCCTTTTTTTAGCCTTAAAGACATATTTTTGCGTCTCTTTTTGTCAGTAAATCATTCTAAATCACTTCGAACGAAATTCGGCCTTTAAACATGACTTTCGTGCGTAACTTGCAGTTGATCTATTGAAGGCAACAATGCATTTGTTTAGCCTTAAAGTCATGTCACTGAGTCTCTTCTAGTCATTAAATCATTCTAAATTAATTCGAGCGAATTCAATTTTTGCCCTTCAAACATTATTTTCTTACATAACTTGTAATTAATCTATTGAAGACGACAATGCATTATTTTAGCGTTAAAAAGCATATGACTCAGTCTTTTCAATCATTAAATTGTTTGAAGGCACTTGGAACCAATTCTCTTTTTGCATTTAGAACGCGACTTTCATGTATAACTTGTAATTGATCTATTGATGGCAACTATGCATTTTTTTAGCCTTAAAGTCATATTTTTGCGTCTCTTTTTGTCAGTAAATCATTCTAAATCACTTCGAACAAAATTCGGCCTTTAAACATGACTTTCGTGCGTCACTTGCAGTTGATCTATTGAAGGCAACAATGCATTTGTTTAGCCTTACAGTCATGTCACTGAGTCTCTTCTAGTCATTAAATCATTCTGAATTAATTCGAACGAATCTATTTTCGCCCTTCAAACATTATTTTCTTACATAACTTGTAATTAATCTATTGAAGACGACAATGCATTATTTTAGCGTTAAAAAGCATATCACTCAGTCTTTTCAATCATTAAATTGTTTGAAGGACTTCGAACCAATTCTCTTTTTGCATTTAGAACGCGACTTCCATGCATAACTGGCAATTGATATATTGATAGCATCTATGCATTTTTTAGCGTTAAACTCATATTTTTGCGTCTCTTTTAGTCAGTAAATCATTCTAAATCACTTCGAACGAAATTCAGCCTTTCAACATGACTTTCGTGCGTAACTTAGAGTTGATCTATTGAAGGCAACAATGCATTTGTTTAGCCTTAAAGTCATGTCACTGAGTCTCTTCTAGTCATTAAATCATTCTAAATTAATTCGAACGAATTCTATTTTTGCCCTTCAAACATTATTTTCCTACATAACTTGCAATTAATCTACTGAATAAAACAATGCATTATTTTAGCATTAAAAAGCATATCACTCAGTCTTTTCAATCTATAAATTGTTTGAAGGCACCTCGAACCAATTCTCTTTTTGCATTTAGAACGCGACTTTCATGCATAACTTGTAATTGATCTATTGATGGCAACTATGCCTTTTTTTAGCCTTAAAGACATATTTTTGCGTCTCTTTTTGTCAGTAAATCATTCTAAATCACTTCGAACGAAATTCGGCCTTTAAACATGACTTTCGTGCGTAACTTGCAGTTGATCTATTGAAGGCAACAATGCATTTGTTTAGCCTTAAAGTCATGTCACTGAGTCTCTTCTAGTCATTAAATCATTCTAAATTAATTCGAGCGAATTCAATTTTTGCCCTTCAAACATTATTTTCTTACATAACTTGTAATTAATCTATTGAAGACGACAATGCATTATTTTAGCGTTAAAAAGCATATGACTCAGTCTTTTCAATCATGAAATTGTTTGAAGGCACTTGGAACCAATTCTCTTTTTGCATTTAGAACGCGACTTTCATGCATAACTTGTAATTGATCTATTGATGGCAACTATGCATTTTTTTAGCCTTAAAGTCATATTTTTGCGTCTCTTTTTGTCAGTAAATCATTCTAAATCACTTCGAACGAAATTCGGCCTTTAAACATGACTTTCGTGCGTCACTTGCAGTTGATCTATTGAAGGCAACAATGCATTTGTTTAGCCTTACAGTCATGTCACTGAGTCTCTTCTAGTCATTAAATCATTCTGAATTAATTTGAACGAATCTATTTTCGCCCTTCAAACATTATTTTCTTACATAACTTGTAATTAATCTATTGAAGACGACAATGCATTATTTTAGCGTTAAAAAGCATATCACTCAGTCTTTTCAATCATTAAATTGTTTGAAGGACTTCGAACCAATTCTCTTTTTGCATTTAGAACGCGACTTCCATGCATAACTGGCAATTGATATATTGATAGCATCTATGCATTTTTTAGCGTTAAACTCATATTTTTGCGTCTCTTTTAGTCAGTAAATCATTCTAAATCACTTCGAACGAAATTCAGCCTTTCAACATGACTTTCGTGCGTAACTTAGAGTTGATCTATTGAAGGCAACAATGCATTTCTTTAGCCTTAAAGTCATGTCACTGAGTCTCTTCTAGTCATTAAATCATTCTAAATTAATTCGAACGAATTCTATTTTTGCCCTTCAAACATTATTTTCTTACATAACTTGCAATTAATCTACTGAATAAACAATGCATTATTTTAGCATTAAAAAGCATATCACTCAGTCTTTTCAATCATTAAATTGTTTGAAGGCACTTCAAACGAATTCTACTTTTGTTTTTAAAACACGACTTTCATGCATAACTTGCAATTGATCTATTGATGGCAACTATGCATTTTTTTAGCCTTAAAGTCATATTTCTGCGTCTCTTTTTGTCAGTAAATCATTCTAAATCACTTCGAACGAAATTCGGCGTTTAAACATGACTTTCGTGCGTAACTTGCAGTCCATCTATTGAAGGCCACAATGCATTTGTTTAGCCTTAAAGTCATGTCACTGAGTCTCTTCTAGTCATTAAATCATTCTGAATTAATTCAAACGAATTCTATTTTCGCCCTTCAAACATTATTTTCTTACATAACTTGTAATTAATCTATTGAAGACGACAATGCATTATTTTAGCGTTCAAAAGCATATCACTCAGTCTTTTCAATCATTAAATTGTTTGAAGGACTTCGAACCAATTCTCTTTTTGCATTTAAAACGCGACTTTCGTGCATAACTTGCAATTGATATATTGATAGCAACTATGCATTTTTTAGCGTTAAACTCATATTTTTGCGTTTCTTTTAGTCAGTAAATCATTCTAAATCACTTCGAACGAAATTCAGCCTTTACACATGACTTTCGTGCGTAACCCGCAATTGATCTATTGAAGGCAACAATGCATTTGTTTAGCCTTAAAGTCATGTCACTGAGTCTCTTCTAGTCATTAAATCATTCTAAATTAATTCGAACAAATTCTATTTTTCCCCTTCAAACATTATTTTCTTACATAACTTGCAATTAATCGACTGAATAAAACAATGCATTATTTTAGCATTAAAAAGCATATCACTCAGTCTTTTCAATCATTAAATTGTTTGAAGGCACGTCGAACCAATTCTATTTTTGTTTTTAAAACACGACTTTCATGCATAACTTGCAATTGATCTATTGATGGCAACTATGCATTTTTTAGCCCTAAAGTCATATTTTTCCGTCTCTTTTTGTCAGTAAATCATTCTAAATCACTTCGAACGAAATTCGGCCTTTAAACATGACTTTCGTGCGTAACTTGCAGTTCATCTATTGAAGGCAACAATGCATTTGTTTAGCCTTAAAGTCATGTCACCGAGTCTTTTCTAGTCATTAAATCATTCTGAATTAATTCAAACGAATTCTATTTTCGCCCTTCAAACATTATTTTCTTACATAACTTGTAATTAATCTATTGAAGACGACAATGCATTATTTTAGCGTTCAAAAGCATATCACTCAGTCTTTTCAATCTTAAATTGTTTGAAGGACTTCGAACCAATTCTCTTTTTGCATTTAAAACGCGACTTTCATGCATAACTTGCAATTGATATATTGATAGCAACTATGCATTTTTTAGCGTTGAAGTCATATTTTTGCGTCTCTTTTAGTCAGTAAATCATTCTAAATCACTTAGAACGAAATTCGGCCTTTAAACATGACTTTCGTGCGTAACTTGCAGTTGATCTATTGAAGGCAACATTGGATTTGTTTAGCCTTAAAGTCATGTCACTGAGTCTCCTCTAGTCATTAAATCATTCTGAATTAATTCGAACGAATTCTGTTTTTGCCCTTCAAACATTATTTTCTTACATAACTTGTAATTAATCTATTCAAGACAACAATGCATTATTTTAGTACTAAAAAGCATATCACACAGTCTTTTCAATCATTAAATTGTTTGAAGGCACTTCGAACCAATTCTCTTTTTGCATTTAGAACGCGACTTTCATGCATAACTTGTAATTGATCTATTGATGGCAACTATGCCTTTTTTAAGCCTTAAAGTCATATTTTTGCGTCTCTTTTTGTCAGTAAATCATTCTAAATCACTTCGAACGAAATTCGGCCTTTAAACATGACTTTCGTGCGTAACTTGCAGTTCATCTATTGAAGGCAACAATGCATTTGTTTAGCCTTAAAGTCATGTCACTGAGTCTCTTCTAGTCATTAAATCATTCGAAATTAATTCGAACGAATTCTGTTTTCGCCCTTCAAACATTATTTTCTTACATAACTTGTAATTAATCTATTCAAGACGACAATGCATTATTTTAGCGTTAAAAAGCATATCACTCAGTATTTTCAATAATTAAACTGTTTGAAGGCACTTGGAACCAATTCCCTTTTTGCATTTAGAACGCGACTTTCATGCATAACTTGTAATTGATCTATTGATGGCAACTATGCATTTTTTTAGCCTTAAAGTCATATTTTTGCGTCTCTTTTAGTCAGTAAATCATTCTAAATCACTTCGAACGAAATTCGGCCTTTAAACATGACTTTCGTGCGTAACTTGCAGTTGATCTATTGAAGGCAACAATGCATTTGTTTAGCCTTAAAGTCATGTCATTGAGTCTCTTCTAGTCATTAAATCATTCTAAATTAATTCGAACGAATTCTATTTTTGCCCTTCAAACATTATTTTCTTACGTAACTTGTAATTAATCTATTGAAGAGAACAATGCATAATTTTAGCATTAAAAAGCACATCACTCAGTCTTTTCAATCATTAAATTGTTTGAACGCACTTCGAACCAGATCTCCTTTTGCATTTAAAACGCGACTTTCATGCATAACTTGCAATTGATCTATTGATGGCAACTATGCATTTTTTTAGCCTTAAAGTCATATTTTTTCGTCTCTTTTACTCAGTAAATCATTCTAAATCACTTCGAACGAAATTCGGCCTTTAAACATGACTTTCGTGCGTAACTTAGAGTTGATCTATTGAAGGCAACAATGCATTTGTTTAGCCTTAAAGTCATGTCACTGAGTCTCTTCTAGTCATTAAATCATTCTAAATTAATTCGAACGAATTCTATTTTTGCCCTTCAAACATTATTTTCTTACTCAACTGGTAATTAATCTATTGAACACGACAATGCATTATTTTAGCGTTAAAAAGCATATCACTCAATCTTTTCAATCATTAAATTGTGTGAAGGACTTCGAACCAATTCTCTTTTCGCATTTAGAACGCGACTTTCATGCATAACTTGTAATTGATCTATTGATGGCAACTATGCATTTTTTTAGCCTTAAAGTCATATTTTTGCGTCTCTTTTAGTCAGTAAACCATTCTAAATAACTTCGAACGAAATTCGGCCTTTAAACATGACTTTCGTGCGTAACTTGCAGTTGATCTATTGAAGGCAACATTGGATTTGTTTAGCCTTAAAGTCATGTCACTGAGTCTCTTCTAGTCATTAAATCATTCTGAATTAATTCGAACGAATTCTGTTTTTGCCCTTCAAACATTATTTTCTTACATAACTTGTAATTAATCTATTCAAGACAACAATGCATTATTTTAGCACTAAAAAGCATATGACTCAGTCTTTTCAATCATTAAATTGTTTGAAGGCACTTGGAACCAATTCTCTTTTTGCATTTAGAACGCGACTTTCATGCATAACTTGTAATTGATCTATTGATGGCAACTATGCATTTTTTTAGCCTTAAAGTCATATTTTTGCGTCTCTTTTTGTCAGTAAATCATTCTAAATCACTTCGAACGAAATTCGGCCTTTAAACATGACTTTCGTGCGTAACTTAGAGTTGATCTATTGAATGCAACAATGCATTTGTTTAGCCTTAAAGTCTTGTGACTGAGTCTCTTCTAGTCATTCAATCATTCTGAATTAATTCGAATGAATTCTGTTTTTGCCTTTCAAACATTATTTTCTTATATAACTTGTAATTAATCTATTCAAGACAACAATGCATTATTTTAGCATTAAAAAGCATATCACTCAGTCTTTTCAATCATTAAATTGTTTGAAGGACTTCGAACCAATTCTCTTATTGCATTTAAAACGCGACTTTCATGCATAACTTGCAATTGATATATTGATAGCAACTATGCATTTTTTAGCTTTAAACTCATATTTTTGCGTCTCTTTTAGTCAGTAAATCATTCTAAATCACTTCGAACGAAATTCAGCCTTTAAACATGACTTTCAAGCGTTACCCGTAGTTGATCTATTGAAGGCAACAATGCATTTATTTAGCCTTAAAGTCATGTCACTGAGTCTCTTCTAGTCATTAAATCATTCTAAATTAATTCGAACAAATTCTATTTTTGCCCTTCAAACATTATTTTCTTACATAACCTGCAATTAATCTACTGAATAAAACAATGCATTATTTTAGCATTAAAAAGCATATCACTCAGTCTTTTCAATCTATAAATTGTTTGAAGGCACTTCGAACCAATTCTCTTTTTGCATTTAGAACGCGACTTTCATGCATAACTCGTAATTGATCTATTGATGGCAACTATGCCTTTTTTTAGCCTTAAAGACATATTTTTGCGTCTCTTTTTGTCAGTAAATCATTCTAAATCACTTCGAACGAAATTCGGCCTTTAAACATGACTTTCGTGTGTAACTTGCAGTTGATCTATTGAAGGCAACGATGCATTTGTTTAGCCTTAAAGTCATGTCACTGAGTCTCTTCTAGTCATTAAATCATTCTAAATTAATTCGAACGAATTCTATTTTTGCCCTTCAAACAGTATTTTCTTACATAACTTGTAATTAATCTATTGAAGACGACAATGCATTATTTTAGCGTTAAAAAGCATATCACTTAGTCTTTTCAATCATTAAATTGTTTGAAGGCACTTGGAACCAGTTCTCTTTTTGCATTTAGAACGCGACTTTCATGCATAACTTGTAATTGATCTATTGATGGCAACTATGCATTTTTTTAGCCTTAAAGTCATATTTTTGCGTCTCTTTTTGTCAGTAAATCATTCTAAATCACTTCGAACGAAATTCGGCCTTTAAACATGACTTTCGTGCGTCACTTGCAGTTGATCTATTGAAGGCAACAATGCATTTGTTTAGCCTTAAAGTCATGTCACTGAGTCTCTTCTAGTCATTTAATCATTCTAAATTAATTCGAACGAATTCTATTTTTGCCCTTCAAACAGTATTTTCTTATATAACTTGTAATTAATCTATTCAAGACGACAATGCATTATTTTAGCATTAAAAAGCATATCACTCAGTCTTTTGAATCATTAAATTGTTTGAAGGCTCTTCGAACCAATTCTCTTTTTGCATTTAAAACGCGACTTTCATGCATAACTTGCAATTGATATATTGATAGCAACTATGCATTTTTTAGCGTTAAAGTCATATTTTTGCGTCTCTTTTAGTCAGTAAATCATTCTAAATCACTTAGCCCGAAATTCGGCCTTTAAACATGACTTTCGTGCGTAACTTGCAGTTGATCTATTGAAGGCAACATTGGATTTGTTTAGCCTTAAAGTCATGTCACTGAGTCTCTTCTAGTCATTAAATCATTCTGAATTAATTCGAACGAATTCTGTTTTTGCCCTTCAAACATTATTTTCTTACATAAAATGTAATTAATCTATTCAAGACAACAATGCATTATTTTAGCACTAAAAAGCATATCACTCAGTCTTTTCAATCATTATATTGGTTGAAGGCACTTCGAACCAATTCTCTTTTTGCATTTAGAACGCGACTTTCATGCATAACTTGTAATTGATCTATTGATGGCAACTATGCCTTTTTTTAGCCTTAAAGTCATATTTTTGCGTCTCTTTTTGTCAGTAAATCATTCTAAATCACTTCGAACGAAATTCGGCCTTTAAACATGACTTTCGTGCGTAACTTGCAGTTGATCTACTGAAGGCAACATTGGATTTGTTTAGCCTTAAAGTCATGTCACTGAGTCTCTTCTAGTCATTCAATCATTCTGAATTAATTCGAATGAATTCTGTTTTTGCCTTTCAAACATTATTTTCTTATATAACTTGTAATTAATCTATTCAAGACAACAATGCATTATTTTAGCATTAAAAAGCATATCACTCAGTCTTTTCAATCATTAAATTGTTTGAAGGACTTCGAACCAATTCTCTTATTGCATTTAAAACGCGACTTTCATGCATAACTTGCAATTGATATATTGATAGCAACTATGCATTTTTTAGCTTTAAACTCATATTTTTGCGTCTCTTTTAGTCAGTAAATCATTCTAAATCACTTCGAACGAAATTCAGCCTTTAAACATGACTTTCAAGCGTTACCCGTAGTTGATCTATTGAAGGCAACAATGCATTTATTTAGCCTTAAAGTCATGTCACTGAGTCTCTTCTAGTCATTAAATCATTCTAAATTAATTCGAACAAATTCTATTTTTGCCCTTCAAACATTATTTTCTTACATAACCTGCAATTAATCTACTGAATAAAACAATGCATTATTTTAGCATTAAAAAGCATATCACTCAGTCTTTTCAATCTATAAATTGTTTGAAGGCACTTCGAACCAATTCTCTTTTTGCATTTAGAACGCGACTTTCATGCATAACTCGTAATTGATCTATTGATGGCAACTATGCCTTTTTTTAGCCTTAAAGACATATTTTTGCGTCTCTTTTTGTCAGTAAATCATTCTAAATCACTTCGAACGAAATTCGGCCTTTAAACATGACTTTCGTGTGTAACTTGCAGTTGATCTATTGAAGGCAACGATGCATTTGTTTAGCCTTAAAGTCATGTCACTGAGTCTCTTCTAGTCATTAAATCATTCTAAATTAATTCGAACGAATTCTATTTTTGCCCTTCAAACAGTATTTTCTTACATAACTTGTAATTAATCTATTGAAGACGACAATGCATTATTTTAGCGTTAAAAAGCATATCACTTAGTCTTTTCAATCATTAAATTGTTTGAAGGCACTTGGAACCAGTTCTCTTTTTGCATTTAGAACGCGACTTTCATGCATAACTTGTAATTGATCTATTGATGGCAACTATGCATTTTTTTAGCCTTAAAGTCATATTTTTGCGTCTCTTTTTGTCAGTAAATCATTCTAAATCACTTCGAACGAAATTCGGCCTTTAAACATGACTTTCGTGCGTCACTTGCAGTTGATCTATTGAAGGCAACAATGCATTTGTTTAGCCTTAAAGTCATGTCACTGAGTCTCTTCTAGTCATTTAATCATTCTAAATTAATTCGAACGAATTCTATTTTTGCCCTTCAAACAGTATTTTCTTATATAACTTGTAATTAATCTATTCAAGACGACAATGCATTATTTTAGCATTAAAAAGCATATCACTCAGTCTTTTGAATCATTAAATTGTTTGAAGGCTCTTCGAACCAATTCTCTTTTTGCATTTAAAACGCGACTTTCATGCATAACTTGCAATTGATATATTGATAGCAACTATGCATTTTTTAGCGTTAAAGTCATATTTTTGCGTCTCTTTTAGTCAGTAAATCATTCTAAATCACTTAGCCCGAAATTCGGCCTTTAAACATGACTTTCGTGCGTAACTTGCAGTTGATCTATTGAAGGCAACATTGGATTTGTTTAGCCTTAAAGTCATGTCACTGAGTCTCTTCTAGTCATTAAATCATTCTGAATTAATTCGAACGAATTCTGTTTTTGCCCTTCAAACATTATTTTCTTACATAAAATGTAATTAATCTATTCAAGACAACAATGCATTATTTTAGCACTAAAAAGCATATCACTCAGTCTTTTCAATCATTATATTGGTTGAAGGCACTTCGAACCAATTCTCTTTTTGCATTTAGAACGCGACTTTCATGCATAACTTGTAATTGATCTATTGATGGCAACTATGCCTTTTTTTAGCCTTAAAGTCATATTTTTGCGTCTCTTTTTGTCAGTAAATCATTCTAAATCACTTCGAACGAAATTCGGCCTTTAAACATGACTTTCGTGCGTAACTTGCAGTTGATCTACTGAAGGCAACATTGGATTTGTTTAGCCTTAAAGTCATGTCACTGAGTCTCTTCTAGTCATTAAATCATTCTGAATTAATTCGAACGAATTCTGTTTTTGCCCTTCAAACATTATTTTCTTACATAACTTGTAATTAATCTATTCAAGACAACAATGCATTATTTTAGCACTAAAAAGCATATCACTCAGTCTTTTCAATCATTAAATTGGTTGAAGGCACTTCGAACCAATTCTCTTTTTGCATTTAGAACGCGACTTTCATGCATAACTTGTAATTGATCTATTGATGGCAACTATGCCTTTTTTTAGCCTTAAAGTCATATTTTTGCGTCTCTTTTTGTCAGTAAATCATTCTAAATCACTTCGAACGAAATTCGGCCTTTAAACATGACTTTCGTGCGTAACTTGCAGTTGATCTATTGAAGGCAACATTGGATTTGTTTAGCCTTAAAGTCATGTCACTGAGTCTCTTCTAGTCATTAAATCATTCTGAATTAATTCGAACGAATTCTGTTTTTGCCCTTCAAACATTATTTTCTTACATAACTTGTAATTAATCTATTCAAGACAACAATGCATTATTTTAGCACTAAAAAGCATATCACTCAGTCTTTTCAATCATTAAATTGGTTGAAGGCACTTCGAACCAATTCTCTTTTTGCATTTAGAACGCGACTTTCATGCATAACTTGTAATTGATCTATTGATTGCAACTATGCATTTTTTTAGCCTTAAAGTCATATTTTTGCGTCTCTTTTAGTCAGTAAATCATTCTAAATCACTTCGAACAAAATTCGGCCTTTAAACATGACTTTCGTGCGTAACTTGCAATTGATCTATTGAAGGCAACAATGCATTTGTTTAGCCTTAAAGTCATGTCATTGAGTCTCTTCTAGTCATTAAATCATTCTAAATTAATTCGAACGAATTCTATTTTTGCCGTTCAAACATTATTTTCTTACATAACTTGTAATTAATCTATTGAAGAGAACAATGCATAATTTTAGCATTAAAAAGCACATCACTCAGTCTTTTCAATCATTAAATTGTTTGAAGGACTTCGAACCAATTCTCTTTTTGCATTTAGAACGCGACTTTCATGCATAACTTGTAATTGATCTATTGATAGCAACTATGCATTTTTTAGCGTGAAACTCATATTTTTGAGTCTCTTTTAGTCAGTAAATCATTCTAAATCACTTTGAACGAAATTCGGCCTTTAAACATGACGTTCGTGCGTAACCCGCAGTTGATCTATTGAAGGCAACAATGCATTTGTTTAGCCTTAAAGTCATGTCACTGAGTCTCTTCTAGTCATAAATCATTCTAAATTAATTCGAACGAATTCTATTTTTGTGCTTCAAACATTATTTTCTTATATAACTTGTAATTAATCTATTCAAGACAACAATGCATTATTTTAGCATTAAAAAGCATATCACTCAGTCTTTTGAATCATTAAATTGTTTGAAGGCTCTTCGAACCAATTCTCTTTTTGCATTTAAAACGCGACTTTCATGCATAACTTGCAATTGATCTATTGATGGCAACTATGCATTTTGTAGCGTTAAAGACAAATTTTTGCGTTTCTTTTTGTCAGTAAATCATTCTAAATCACTTCGAACGAAATTCGGCCTTTAAACATGACTTTCGTGCGTAACTTGCAGTTGATCTATTGAAGGCAACATTGGATTTGTTTAGCCTTAAAGTCATGTCACTGAGTCTCTTCTAGTCATTAAATCATTCTGAATTAATTCGAACGAATTCTGTTTTTGCCCTTCAAACATTATTTTCTTACATAACTTGTAATTAATCTATTCAAGACAACAATGCATTATTTTAGCACTAAAAAGCATATCACTCAGTCTTTTCAATCATTAAATTGTTTGAAGGTACTTCGAACCAATTCTCTTTTTGCATTTAGAACGCGACTTTCATGCATAACTTGTAATTGATCTATTGATGGCAACTATGTATTTTTTTAGCCTTAAAGTCATATTTTTGCGTCTCTTTTAGTCAGTAAATCATTCTAAATCACTTCGAACAAAATTCGGCCTTTAAACATGACTTTCGTGCGTAACTTGCAGTTGATCTATTGAAGGCAACAATGCATTTGTTTAGCCTTAAAGTCATGTCATTGAGTCTCTTCTAGTCATTAAATCATTCTAAATTAATTCGAACGAATTCTATTTTTGCCCTTCAAACATTATTTTCTTACGTAACTTGTAATTAATCTATTGAAGAGAACAATGCATAATTTTAGCATTAAAAAGCACATCACTCAGTCTTTTCAATCATTAAATTGTTTGAACGCACTTCGAACCAATTCTCCTTTTGCATTTAAAACGCGACTTTCATGCATAACTTGCAATTGATCTATTGATGGCAACTATGCATTTTTTTAGCCTTAAAGTCATATTTTTTCGTCTCTTTTAGTCAGTAAATCATTCTAAATCACTTCGAACGAAATTCGGCCTTTAAACATGACTTTCGTGCGTAACTTAGAGTTGATCTATTGAAGGCAACAATGCATTTGTTTAGCCTTAAAGTCATGTCACTGAGTCTCTTCTAGTCACTAAATCATTCTAAATTAATTCGAACGAATTCTATTTTTGCCCTTCAAACATTATTTTCTTACATAACTTGTAATTAATCTATTGAAGACGACAATGCATTATTTTAGCGTTAAAAAGCATATCACTCAATCTTTTCAATCATTAAATTGTTTGAAGGCACTTGGAACCAATTCTCTTTTTGCATTTAGAACGCGACTTTCATGCATAACTTGTAATTGATCTATTGATAGCAACTATGCATTTTTTAGCGTGAAACTCATATTTTTGAGTCTCTTTTTGTCAGTAAATCATTCTAAATCACTTTGAACGAAATTCGGCCTTTAAACATGACGTTCGTGCGTAACCCGCAGTTGATCTATTGAAGGCAACAATGCATTTGTTTAGCCTTAAAGTCATGTCACTGAGTCTCTTCTAGTCATTAAATCATTCTAAATTAATTCGAACGAATTCTATTTTTGTGCTTCAAACATTATTTTCTTATATAACTTGTAATTAATCTATTCAAGACGACAATGCATTATTTTAGCATTAAAAAGCATATCACTCAGTCTTTTGAATCATTAAATTGTTTGAAGGCTCTTCGAACCAATTCTCTTTTTGCATTTAAAACGCGACTTTCATGCATAACTTGCAATTGATCTATTGATGGCAACTATGCATTTTGTAGCGTTAAAGACAAATTTTTGCGTTTCTTTTTGTCAGTAAATCATTCTAAATCACTTCGAACGAAATTCGGCCTTTAAACATGACTTTCGTGCGTAACTTGCAGTTGATCTATTGAAGGCAACATTGGATTTGTTTAGCCTTAAAGTCATGTCACTGAGTCTCTTCTAGTCATTAAATCATTTTGAATTAATTCGAACGAATTCTGTTTTTGCCCTTCAAACATTATTTTCTTACATAACTTGTAATTAATCTATTCAAGACAACAATGCATTATTTTAGCACTAAAAAGCATATCACTCAGTCTTTTCAATCATTAAATTGTTTGAAGGCACTTCGAACCAATTCTCTTTTTGCATTTAGAACGCGACTTTCATGCATAACTTGTAATTGATCTATTGATGGCAACTATGCCTTTTTTTAGCCTTAAAGTCATATTTTTGCGTCTCTTTTTGTCAGTAAATCATTCTAAATCACTTCGAACGAAATTCGGCCTTTAAACATGACTTTCGTGCGTAACTTGCAGTTGATCTATTGAAGGCAACAATGCATTTGTTTAGCCTTAAAGTCATGTCACTGAGTCTCTTCTAGTCATTAAATCATTCTAAATTAATTCGAACGAATTCTGTTTTCGCCCTTCAAACATTATTTTCTTACATAACTTGTAATTAATCTATTCAAGACGACAATGCATTATTTTAGCGTTAAAAAGCATATCACTCAGTCTTTTCAATAATTAAACTGTTTGAAGGCACTTGGAACCAATTCCCTTTTTGCATTTAGAACGTGACTTTCATGCATAACTTGTAATTGATCTATTGATGGCAACTATGCATTTTTTTAGCCTTAAAGTCATATTTTTGCGTCTCTTTTAGTCAGTAAATCATTCTAAATCACTTCGAACGAAATTCGGCCTTTAAACATGACTTTCGTGCGTAACTTGCAGTTGATCTATTGAAGGCAACAATGCATTTGTTTAGCCTTAAAGTCATGTCATTGAGTCTCTTCTAGTCATTAAATCATTCTAAATTAATTCGAACGAATTCTATTTTTGCCCTTCAAACATTATTTTCTTACGTAACTTGTAATTAATCTATTGAAGAGAACAATGCATAATTTTAGCATTAAAAAGCACATCACTCAGTCTTTTCAATCATTAAATTGTTTGAACGCACTTCGAACCAATTCTCCTTTTGCATTTAAAACGCGACTTTCATGCATGACTTGCAATTGATCTATTGATGGCAACTATGCATTTTTTTAGCCTTAAAGTCATATTTTTTCGTCTCTTTTAGTCAGTAAATCATTCTAAATCACTTCGAACGAAATTCGGCCTTTAAACATGACTTTCGTGCGTAACTTAGAGTTGATCTATTGAAGGCAACAATGCATTTGTTTAGCCTTAAAGTCATGTCACTGAGTCTCTTCTAGTCATTAAATCATTCTAAATTAATTCGAACGAATTCTATTTTTGCCCTTCAAACATTATTTTCTTACATAACTTGTAATTAATCTATTGAAGACGACAATGCATTATTTTAGCGTTAAAAAGCATATCACTCAATCTTTTCAATCATTAAATTGTGTGAAGGACTTCGAACCAATTCCCTTTTTGCATTTAGAACGTGACTTTCATGCATAACTTGTAATTGATCTATTGATGGCAACTATGCATTTTTTTAGCCTTCAAGTCATATTTTTGCGTCTCTTTTAGTCAGTAAATCATTCTAAATCACTTCGAACGAAATTCGGCCTTTAAACATGACTTTCGTGCGTAACTTGCAGTTGATCTATTGAAGGCAACAATGCATTTGTTTAGCCTTAAAGTCATGTCATTGAGTCTCTTCTAGTCATTAAATCATTCTAAATTAATTCGAACGAATTCTATTTTTGCCCTTCAAACATTATTTTCTTACGTAACCTGTAATTAATCTATTGAAGAGAACAATGCATAATTTTAGCATTAAAAAGCACATCACTCAGTCTTTTCAATCATTAAATTGTTTGAACGCACTTCGAACCAATTCTCCTTTTGCATTTAAAACGCGACTTTCATGCATGACTTGCAATTGATCTATTGATGGCAACTATGCATTTTTTTAGCCTTAAAGTCATATTTTTTCGTCTCTTTTAGTCAGTAAATCATTCTAAATCACTTCGAACGAAATTCGGCCTTTAAACATGACTTTCGTGCGTAACTTAGAGTTGATCTATTGAAGGCAACAATGCATTTGTTTAGCCTTAAAGTCATGTCACTGAGTCTCTTCTAGTCATTAAATCATTCTAAATTAATTCGAACGAATTCTATTTTTGCCCTTCAAACATTATTTTCTTACATAACTTGTAATTAATCTATTGAACACGACAATGCATTATTTTAGCGTTAAAAAGCATATCACTCAATCTTTTCAATCATTAAATTGTGCGAAGGACTTCGAACCAATTCTCTTTTCGCATTTAGAACGCGACTTTCATGCATAACTTGTAATTGATCTATTGATGGCAACTATGCATTTTTTTAGCCTTAAAGTCATATTTTTGCGTCTCTTTTAGTCACTAAACCATTCTAAATAACTTCGAACGAAATTCGGCCTTTAAACATGACTTTCGTGCGAAACTTACAGTTGATCTATTGAAGGCAACAATGCATTTGTTTAGCCTTAAAGTCTTGTCACTGAGTCTCTTCTAGTCATTAAATCATTCTAAATTAATTCGAACGAATTCTATTTTTGCCCTTCAAACATTATTTTCTAACATAACTTGTAATTATTCTATTCAAGACAACAATGCATTATTTTAGCACTAAAAAGCATATCACTCAGTCTTTTGAATCATTAAATTGTTTGAAGGCTCTTCGAACCAATTCTCTTTTTGCATTTAAAACGCGACTTTCATGCATAACTTGCAATTGATCTATTGATGGCAACTATGCATTTTGTAGCGTTAAAGTCAAATTTTTGCGTATCTTTTTGTCAGTAAATCATTCTAAATCACTTCGAACGAAATTCGGCCTTTAAACATGACTTTCGTGCGTAACTTGCAGTTGATCTATTGAAGGCAACATTGGATTTGTTTAGCTTTAAAGTCATGTCACTGAGTCTCTTCTAGTCATTAAATCATTCTGAATTAATTCGAACGAATTCTGTTTTTGCCCTTCAAACATTATTTTCTTACATAACTTGTAATTAATCTATTCAAGACAACAATGCATTATTTTAGCACTAAAAAGCATATCACTCAGTCTTTTCAATCATTAAATTGTTTGAAGGCACTTCGAACCAATTCTCTTTTTGCATTTAAAACGCGACTTTCATGCATAACTTGCAATTGATCTATTGATGGCAACTATGCATTTTGTAGCGTTAAAGACAAATTTTTGCGTTTCTTTTTGTCAGTAAATCATTTTAAATCACTTCGAACGAAATTCGGCATTTAAACAGGACTTTCGTGCGTAACTTGCAGTTGATCTATTGAAGGCAACAATGCATTTGTTTAGCCTTAAAGTCATGTCACCGAGTCTCTTCTAGTCATTAAATCATTCTGAATTAATTCGAACGAATTCTATTTTTGCCCTTCAAACATTATTTTCTTACATAACTTGTAATTAATCTATTCAAGACAACAATGCATTATTTTAGCATTAAAAAGCATATCACTCAGTCTTTTCAATCATTAAATTGTTTGAAGGCACTTTGAACAAATTCTGTTTTTGCATTTAGAACGCGACTTTCATGCATAACTTGCAATTGATATATTGATAGCAACTATGTATTTTTTAGCATTAAAGTCATATTTTTGCGTCTCTTTTAGTCAGTAAATCATTCTAAATCACTTCGAACGAAATTCGGCCTTTAAACATGACGTTCGTGCGTAACCCGCAGTTGATCTATTGAAGGCAACAATGCATTTGTTTAGCCTTAAAGTCATGTCAATGAGTCTCTTCTAGTCATTAAATCATTCTGAATTAATTCGAACGAATTCTATTTTTGCCCTTCAAACATTATTTTCTTACATAACTTGTAATTAATCTATTCAAGACAACAATGCATTATTTTAGCACTAAAAAGCATATCACTCAGTCTTTTCAATCATTAAATTGTTTGAAGGCACTTCGAACCAATTCTCTTTTTGCATTTAGAACGCGACTTTCATGCATAACTTGTAATTGATCTATTGATGGCAACTATGCATTTTTTTAGCCTTAAAGTCATATTTTTGCGTCTCTTTTTGTCAGTAAATCAGTCTAAATCACTTCGAACGAAATTCGGCCTTTAAACATGACTTTCGTGCGTAACTTGCAGTTGATCTATTGAAGGCAGCAATGCATTCGTTTAGCCTTAAAGTCATGTCAATGAGTCTCTTCTAGTCATTAAATCATTCTGAATTAATTCGAACGAATTCTATTTTTGCCTTTCAAACATTATTTTCTTACATAACTTGGAATTAATCTATTGAAGACGACAATGCATTATTTTAGCGTTAAAAAGCATATCACTCAGTCTTTTCAATCATTAAATTGTTTGAAGGACTTCGAACCAATTCTCTTTTTGCATTTAAAACGCGACTTTCATGCATAACTTGCAATTGATATATTGATAGCAACTATGCATTTTTTAGCGTTAAACTCATATTTTTGCGTCTCTTTTAGTCAGTAAATCATTCTAAATCACTTCGAACGAAATTCGGCCTTTAAAAATGACATTCGTGCGTAACCCGCAGTTGATCTATTGAAGGCAACAATGCATTTGTTTAGCATTAAAGTCATGTCACTGAGTCTCTTCTAGTCATTAAATCATTCTCAATTAATTCGAACGAATTCTATTTTTGCCCTTCAAACATTATTTTCTTACATAACTTGTAATTAATCTATTGAAGACGACAATGCATTATTTTAGCGTTAAAAAGCATATGACTCAGTCTTTTCAATCATTAAATTGTTTGAAGGCACTTGAAACCAATTCTCTTTTTGCATTTAGAACGCGACTTTCATGCATAACTTGTAATTGATCTATTGATGGCAACTATGCATTTTTTTAGCCTTAAAGTCATATTTTTGCGTCTCTTTTAGTCAGTAAATCATTCTAAATCACTTCGAACGAAATTCGGCCTTTAAAAATGACATTCGTGCGTAACCCGCAGTTGATCTATTGAAGGCAACAATGCATTTGTTTAGCCTTAAAGTCATGTCACTGAGTCTCTTCTAGTCATTAAATCATTCTCAATTAATTCGAACGAATTCTATTTTTGCCCTTCAAACATTATTTTCTTACATAACTTGTAATTAATCTATTGAAGACGACAATGCATTATTTTAGCGTTAAAAAGCATATGACTCAGTCTTTTCAATCATTAAATTGTTTGAAGGCACTTTGAACCAATTCTGTTTTTGCATTTAGAACGCGACTTTCATGCATAACTTGCAATTGATATATTGATAGCAACTATGTATTTTTTAGCATTAAAGTCATATTTTTGCGTCTCTTTTAGTCAGTAAATCATTCTAAATCACTTCGAACGAAATTCGGCCTTTAAACATGACGTTCGTGCGTAACCCGCAGTTGATCTATTGAAGGCAACAATGCATTTGTTTAGCCTTAAAGTCATGTCAATGAGTCTCTTCTAGTCATTAAATCATTCTGAATTAATTCGAACGAATTCTATTTTTGCCCTTCAAACATTATTTTCTTACATAACTTGTAATTAATCTATTCAAGACAACAATGCATTATTTTAGCACTAAAAAGCATATCACTCAGTCTTTTCAATCATTAAATTGTTTGAAGGCACTTCGAACCAATTCTCTTTTTGCATTTAGAACGCGACTTTCATGCATAACTTGTAATTGATCTATTGATGGCAACTATGCATTTTTTTAGCCTTAAAGTCATATTTTTGCGTCTCTTTTAGTCAGTAAATCATTCTAAATCACTTCGAACGAAATTCGGCCTTTAAAAATGACATTCGTGCGTAACCCGCAGTTGATCTATTGAAGGCAACAATGCATTTGTTTAGCATTAAAGTCATGTCACTGAGTCTCTTCTAGTCATTAAATCATTCTCAATTAATTCGAACGAATTCTATTTTTGCCCTTCAAACATTATTTTCTTACATAACTTGTAATTAATCTATTGAAGACGACAATGCATTATTTTAGCGTTAAAAAGCATATGACTCAGTCTTTTCAATCATTAAATTGTTTGAAGGCACTTTGAACCAATTCTGTTTTTGCATTTAGAACGCGACTTTCATGCATAACTTGCAATTGATATATTGATAGCAACTATGTATTTTTTAGCATTAAAGTCATATTTTTGCGTCTCTTTTAGTCAGTAAATCATTCTAAATCACTTCGAACGAAATTCGGCCTTTAAAAATGACATTCGTGCGTAACCCGCAGTTGATCTATTGAAGGCAACAATGCATTTGTTTAGCCTTAAAGTCATGTCACTGAGTCTCTTCTAGTCATTAAATCATTCTAAATTAATTCGAACGAATTCTATTTTTGCCCTTCAAACATTATTTTCTTACATAACTTGTAATTAATCTATTCAAGACAACAATGCATTATTTTAGCACTAAAAAGCATATCACTCAGTCTTTTCAATCGTTAAATTTTTTGAAGGCACTTCGAACCAATTCTCTTTTTGCATTTAGAACGCGACTTTCATGCATAACTTGTAATTGATCTATTGATGGCAACTATGCCTTTTTTTAGCCTTAAAGTCATATTTTTGCGTCTCTTTTTGTCAGTAAATCATTCTAAATCACTTCGAACGAAATTCGGCCTTTAAACATGACTTTCGTGCGTAACTTGCAGTTGATCTATTGAAGGCAACAATGCATTTGTTTAGCCTTAAAGTCATGTCACCGAGTCTCTTCTAGTCATTAAATCATTCTGAATTAATTCGAACGAATTCTATTTTCGCCCTTCAAACATTATTTTCTTACATAACTTGAAATTAGTCTATTGAAGATGACAATGCATTATTTTAGCATTAAAAAGCATATCACTCAGTCTTTTCAATCATTAAATTGTTTGAAGGACTTCGAACCAATTTTCTTATTGCATTTAAAACGCGACTTTCACGCATAACTTGCAATTGATATATTGATAGCAACTATGCATTTTTTAGCGTTAAACTCATATTTTTGCGTCTCTTTTAGTCAGTAAATCATTCTAAATCATTTCGAACGAAATTCAGCCTTTAAACATGACTTTCAAGCGTTACCCGCCGTTGATCTATTGAAGGCAACAATGCATTTATTTAGCCTTAAAGTCATGTCACTGAGTCTCTTCTAGTCATTAAATCATTCTAAATTAATTCGAACGAATTCTATTTTTGCCCTTCAAACATTATTTTCTTACATAACTTGCAATTAATCTACTGAATAAAACAATGCATTATTTTAGCATTAAAAAGCATATCACTCAGTCTTTTCAATCTATAAATTGTTTGAAGGCACTTCGAACCAATTCTCTTTTTGCATTTAGAACGCGACTTTCATGCATAACTTGTAATTGATCTATTGATGGCAACTATGCCTTTTTTTAGCCTTAAAGTCATATTTTTGCGTCTCTTTTTGTCAGTAAATAATTCTAATTCACTTCGAACGAAATTCGGCCTTTAAACATGACTTTCGTGCGTAACTTGCAGTTGATCTATTGAAGGCAACAATGCATTTGTTTAGCCTTAAAGTCTTGTGACTGAGTCTCTTTTAGTCATTCAATCATTCTGAATTAATTCGAATGAATTCTGTTTTTGCCCTTCAAACATTATTTTCTTATATAACTTGTAATTAATCTATTCAAGACAACAATGCATTATTTTAGCATTAAAAAGCATATCACTCAGTCTTTTCAATCATTAAATTGTTTGAAGGCACTTCGAACCAATTCTCTTTTTGCATTTAGAACGCGACTTTCATGCATAACTTGTAATTGATCTATTGATGGCAACTATGCCTTTTTTTAGCCTTAAAGTCATATTTTTGCGTCTCTTTTTGTCAGTAAATCATTCTAAATCACTTCGAACGAAATTTCGGCCTTTAAACATGACTTTCGTGCGTAACTTGCAGTTGATCTATTGAAGGCAACAATGCATTTGTTTAGCCTTAAAGTCATGTCACCGAGTCTCTTCTAGTCATTAAATCATTCTGAATTAATTCGAACGAATTCTATTTTCGCCCTTCAAACATTATTTTCTTACATAACTTGAAATTAATCTATTGAAGATGACAATGCATTATTTTAGCATTAAAAAGCATATCACTCAGTCTTTTCAATCATTAAATTGTTTGAAGGACTTCGAACCAATTTTCTTATTGCATTTAAAACGCGACTTTCACGCATAACTTGCAATTGATATATTGATAGCAACTATGCATTTTTTAGCGTTAAACTCATATTTTTGCGTCTCTTTTAGTCTGTAAATCATTCTAAATCACTTCGAACGAAATTCAGCCTTTAAACATGACTTTCAAGCGTTACCCGCAGTTGATCTATTGAAGGCAACAATGCATTTGTTTAGCCTTAAAGTCTTGTGATTGAGTCTCTTCTAGTCATTCAATCATTCTGAATTAATTCGAATGAATTCTGTTTTTGCCCTTCAAACATTATTTTCTTATATAACTTGTAATTAATCTATTCAAGACAACAATGCATTATTTTAGCATTAAAAAGCATATCACTCAGTCTTTTCAATCATTAAATTGTTTGAAGGCACTTGGAACCAATTCTCTTTTTGCATTTAGAACGCGACTTTCATGCATAACTTGTAATTGATATATTGATGGCAACTATGCATTTTTTTAGCCTTAAAGTCATATTTTTGCGTCTCTTTTTGTCAGTAAATCATTTTAAATCACTTCAGACGAAATTCGGCCTTTAAAGATGACTTTCGTGCGTAACTTGTAGTTGATCTATTGAAGTCAACAATGCATTTCTTTAGCCTTACAGTCATGTCACTGAATCTCTTCTAGTCATTAAATCATTCTGAATTAATTCGAACGAATTCTATTTACGCCCTTCAAACATTATTTTCTTACATAACATGTAATTAATCTATTGAAGACGACAATGCATTATTTTAGCGTTAAAAAGCATATCACTCAGTCTTTTCAATGATTAAATTGTTTGAAGGACTTCGAACCAATTCTCTTTTTGCATTTAACACGCGACTTTCATGCATAACTGGCAATTGATATATTGACAGCAACTATGCATTTTTTAGCGTTAAACTCATATTTTTGCGTCTCTTTTTGTCAGTAAATCATTCTAAATCACTTCGAACGAAATTCGGAATTTAAACATGACTTTCGTGCGTAACTTGCAGTTGATCTATTGAAGGGAACAATGCATTTGTTTAGCCTTAAAGTCATGTCACTGAGTCTCTTCTAGTCATTAAATCATTCTAAATTAATTCGAACGAATTCTATTTTTGCCCTTCAAACATTATTTTCTTACATAACTTGTAATTAATCTATTGAAGACGACAATGCATTATTTTAGCGTTAAAAAGCATATCACTCAGTCTTTTCAATCATTAAATTGTTTGAAGGCACTTGGAACCAATTCTCTTTTTGCATTTAGAACGCGACTTTCATGCATAACTTGTAATTGATCTATTGATGGCAACTATGCATTTTTTTAGCCTTAAAGTCATATTTTTGCGTCTCTTTTTGTCAGTAAATCATTCTAAATCACTTCGAACGAAATTCGGCCTTTAAATATGACTTTCGTGCGTCACTTGCAGTTGATCTATTGAAGGCAACAATGCAATTGTTTAGCCTTACAGTCATGTCACTGAGTCTCTTCTAGTCATTAAATCATTCTGAATTAATTCGAACGAATTCTATTTTCGCCCTTCAAACATTATTTTCTTACATAACTTGTAATTAATCTATTGAAGACGACAATGCATTATTTTAGCGTTAAAAAGCATATCACTCAGTCTTGTCAATGATTAAATTGTTTGAAAGACTTCGAACCAATTCTCTTTTGGCATTTAGAACGCGACTTCCATGCATAACTTGCAATTGATATATTGATAGCATCTATGCATTTTTTAGCGTCAAACTCATATTTTGGCGTCTCTTTTAGTCAGTAAATCATTCTAAATCACTTCGAACGAAATTCAGCCTTTCAACATGACTTTCGTGCGTAACCCGCAATTGATCTATTGAAGGCAACAATGCATTTGTTTAGCCTTAAAGTCATGTCACTGAGTCTCTTCTAGTCATTAATCATTCTAAATTAAATCGAACGAATTCTATTTTTGCCCTTCAAACATTATTTTCTTACATAACTTGCAATTAATCTACTGAATAAAATAATGCATTATTTTAGCATTAAAAAGCATATCACTCAGTCTTTTCAATCATTAAATTGTTTGAAGGCACTTCGAACCAATTCTACTTTTGTTTTTAAAACACGACTTTCATGCATAACTTGCAATTGATCTATTGATGGCAACTATGTATTTTTTTAGCCTTAAAGTCATATTTTTGCGTCTCTTTTTGTCAGTAAATCATTCTAAATCACTTCGAACGAAATTCGGCCTTTAAACATGACTTTCGTGCGTAACTTGCAGTTCATCTATTGAAGGCCACAATGCATTTGTTTAGCCTTAAAGTCATGTCACGGAGTCTCTTCTAGTCATTAAATCATTCTGAATTAATTCAAACGAATTCTATTTTCGCCCTTCAAACATTATTTTCTTACATAACTTGTAATTAATCTATTGAAGACGACAATGCATTATTTTAGCGTTAAAAAGCATATCACTCAGTCTTTTCAATCATTAAATTGTTTGAAGGCACTTGGAACCAATTCTCTTTTTGCATTTAGAACGCGACTTTCATGCATAACTTGTAATTGATCTATTGATGGCAACTATGCATTTTTTTAGCCTTAAAGTCATATTTTTGCGTCTCTTTTTGTCAGTAAATCATTCTAAATCACTTCGAACGAAATTCGGCCTTTAAATATGACTTTCGTGCGTCACTTGCAGTTGATCTATTGAAGGCAACAATGCAATTGTTTAGCCTTACAGTCATGTCACTGAGTCTCTTCTAGTCATTAAATCATTCTGAATTAATTCGAACGAATTCTATTTTCGCCCTTCAAACATTATTTTCTTACATAACTTGTAATTAATCTATTGAAGACGACAATGCATTATTTTAGCGTTAAAAAGCATATCACTCAGTCTTGTCAATGATTAAATTGTTTGAAAGACTTCGAACCAATTCTCTTTTGGCATTTAGAACGCGACTTCCATGCATAACTTGCAATTGATATATTGATAGCATCTATGCATTTTTTAGCGTCAAACTCATATTTTTGCGTCTCTTTTAGTCAGTAAATCATTCTAAATCACTTCGAACGAAATTCAGCCTTTCAACATGACATTCGTGCGTAACCCGCAGTTGATCTATTAAAGGCAACAATGCCTTTGTTTAGCCTTAAAGTCTTGTCACTGAGTCTCTTCTAGTCATTAAATCATTCTTAATTAATTCGAACGAATTCTATTTTCGCCCTTCCAACATTATTTTCTTACATAACTTGCAATTAATCTACTGAATAAAATAATGCATTATTTTAGCATTAAAAAGCATATCACTCAGTCTTTTCAATCATTAAATTGTTTGAAGGCACTTCGAACTAATTCTACTTTTGTTTTTAAAACACGACTTTCATGCATAACTTGCAATTGATCTATTGATGGCAACTATGCATTTTTTTAGCCTTAAAGTCATATTTTTGCGTCTCTTTTTGTCAGTAAATCATTCTAAATCACTTCGAACGAAATTCGGCCTTTAAACATGACTTTCGTGCGTAACTTGCAGTTCATCTATTGAAGGCCACAATGCATTTGTTTAGCCTTAAAGTCATGTCACGGAGTCTCTTCTAGTCATTAAATCATTCTGAATTAATTCAAACGAATTCTATTTTCGCCCTTCAAACATTATTTTCTTACATAACTTGTAATTAATCTATTGAAGACGACAATGCATTATTTTAGCGTTAAAAAGCATATCACTCAGTCTTTTCAATCATTAAATTGTTTGAAAGACTTCGAACAAATTCTCTTTTTGCATTTAAAACGCGACTTTCATGCATAACTTGCAATTGATATATTGATAGCAACTATGCATTTTTTAGCGTTAAACTCATATTTTTGCGTCTCTTTTAGTCAGTAAATCATTCTAAATCACTTCGAACGAAATTCAGCCTTTAAACATGACTTTCGTGCGTAACCCGTAATTGATCTATTGAAGGCAACAATGCATTTGTTTAGCCTTAAAGTCATGTCACTGAGTCTCTTCTAGTCATTAAATCATTCTAAATTAATTCGAACGAATTCTATTTTTCCCCTTCAAACATTATTTTCTTACATAACTTGCAATTAATCTACTGAATAAAACAATGCATTATTTTAGCATTATAAAGCAAATCACTCAGTCTTTTCAATCATTAAATTGTTTGAAGGCACGTCGAACCAATTCTATTTTTGTTTTTAAAACACGACTTTCATGCATAACTTGCAATTGATCTATTGATGGCAACTATGCATTTTTCAGCCCTAAAGTCATATTTTTGCGTCTCTTTTTGTCAGTAAATCATTCTAAATCACTTCGAACGAAATTCGGCCTTTAAACATGACTTTCGTGCGTAACTTGCAGTTCATCTATTGAAGGCAACAATGCATTTGTTTAGCCATAAAGTCATGTCACCGAGTCTCTTCTAGTCATTAAATCATTCTGAATTAATTCGAACGAATTCTATTTTCGCTCTTCAAACATTATTTTCTTACATAACTTGTAATTAATTTATTGAAGACGACAATTCATTATTTTAGTGTTAAAAAGCATATCACTCAGTCTTTTCAATCATTAAATTGTTTGAAGGACTTCGAACCAATTCTCTTTTTGCATTTAAAACGCGACTTTCATGCATAACTTGCAATTGATATATTGATAGCAACTATGCATTTTTTAGCGTTAAAGTCATATTTTTGGGTCTCTTTTAGTCAGTAAATCATTCTAAATCACTTCGAACGAAATTCGGCCTTTAAACATGACATTCATGCGTAACCCGCAATTGATCTATTGAAGGCAACAATGCATTTGTTTAGCCTTAAAGTCATGTCACTGAGTCTCTTCTAGTCATTAAATCATTCTAAATTAATTCGAACGAATTCTATTTTTGCCCTTCAAACATTATTTTCTTACATAACTTGTAATTAATCTATTGAAGACAACAATGCATTATTTTAGCATTAAAAAGCATATCACTCAATCTTTTCAATAATTAAATTGTTTGAAGGCACTTCGAACCAATTCTCTTTTTGCAATTAAAACGCGAATTTCGTGCCTAACTTGCAATTCATCTATTGATGGCACCTACGCATTTTTTACCATTAAAGTCATATTTTTGCGTCTCTTTTAGTCAGTAAATCATTCTAAATCACTTCGAACGAAATTCAGCCTTTAAACATGACTTTCGTGCGTAACCCGCAATTGATCTATTGAAGGCAACAATGCATTTGTTTAGCCTTAAAGTCTTGTGACTGAGTCTCTTCTAGTCATTCAATCATTCTGAATTAATTCGAATGAATTCTGTTTTTGCCCTTCAAACATTATTTTCTTACATAACTTGTAATTAATCTATTCAAGACAACAATGCATTATTTTAGCATGAAAAAGCATATCACTCAGTCTTTTCAACCATTAAATTGTTTGAAGGCACTTTGAACCAATTCTCTTTTTGCATTTAGAACGCGACTTTCATGCATAACTTGTAATTGATCTATTGATGGCAACTATGCATTTTTTTAGCCTTAAAGTCATATTTTTGCATCTCTTTTTGTCAGTAAATCATTTTAAATCACTTCGAACGAAATTCGGCATTTAAACATGACTTTCGTGCGTAACTTGCAGTTGATCTATTGAAGGCAACAATGCATTTGTTTAGCCTTAAAGTCATGTCACCGAGTCTCTTCTAGTCATTAAATCATTCTGAATTAATTCGAACGAATTCTATTTTTGCCCTTCAAACATTATTTTCTTACATAACTTGTAATTAATCTATTCAAGACAACAATGCATTATTTTAGCATTAAAAAGCATATCACTCAGTCTTTTCAATAATTAAATTGTTTGAAGGCACTTCGAACCAATTCTCTTTTCGCAATTAAAACGCGACTTTCGTGCATAACTTGCAATTCATTTATTGATGGCACCTATGCATTTTTTACCCTTAAAAGTCATATTTTTGCGTCTCTTTTAGTCAGTAAATCATTCTAAATCACTTCGAACGAAATTCAGCCTTTAAACATGACTTTCGTGCGTAACCCGCAGTTGATCTATTGAAGGCAACAATGCAATTGTTTAGCCTTAAAGTCATGTCACTGAGTCTCTTCTAGTCATTAAATCATTCTAAATTAATTCGAACGAATTCTATTTTTGCCCTTCAAACATTATTTTCTTACATAACTTGTAATTAATCTATTCAAGACAACAATGCATTATTTTAGCATTAAAAAGCATATCACTCAGTCTTTTCAACCATTAAATTGTTTGAAGGCACTTTGAACCAATTCTCTTTTTGCATTTAGAACGCGACTTTCGTGCATAACTTGCAATTGATCTATTGATGGCACCATGCATTTTTTAGCGTTGAAGTCATATTTTTGCGTCTCTTTTAGTCAGTAAATCATTCTAAATCACTTCGTATGAAATTCAGCCTTTAAACATGACATTCGTGCGTAACCCGCAGTTGATCTATTAAAGGCAACAATGCCTTTGTTTAGCCTTAAAGTCTTGTCACTGAGTCTCTTCTAGTCATTAAATCATTCTTAATTAATTCGAACGAATTCTATTTTCGCCCTTCCAACATTATTTTCTTAGATAACTTGTAATTAATCTGTTGAAGACAACAATGCATTATTTTGGCATTAAAAAGCATATGACTCAGTCTTTTCAATCTTTAAATTGTTTGAAGGCACATCGAACCAATTGTCTTTTTGCATTTAAAACGCGACTTTCATGCATAACTTGCAATTGATATATTGATAGCAACTATGCATTTTTTAGCGTTAAAGTCATATTTTTGCGTCTCTTTTAGTCAGTAAATCATTCTAAATCACTTCGATCGAAATTCGGCCTTTAAACATGACATTCGTGCGTAACCCGCAGTTGATCTATTGAAGGGAACAATGCATTTGTTTAGCCTTAAAGTCTTGTCACTGAGTCTCTTCTAGTCATTAAATCATTCTAAACTAATTCGAACGAATTCTATTTTTGCCCTTCAAACATTATTTTCTTACATAACTTGTAATTAATCTATTGAAGACAACAATGCATTATTTTAGCGTTTAAAAGCATATGACTCTGTCTTTTCAATCATTAAATTGTTTGAAGGCTCTTCGAACCAATTGTCTTTTTGCATTTAAACCGCGACTTTGATGCATAACTTGCAATTGATCTATTGATGGCACCTATGCATGTTTTAGCCTTAAAGTCATATTTTTGTCTCTTTTAGTCAGTAAATCATTCTAAATCACTTCGAACAAAATTCGGCCTTAAAACATGACTTTCGTGCGTAACTTGCAGTTGATCTATTGAAGGCAACAATGCATTTGTTTATCCTTAAAGTCGTGTCACTGAGTCCCTTCTAGTCATTAAATCATTCTGAATTAATTCGAACGAATTCTATTTTCTCCCTTCAAACATTATTTTCTTACATAACTTGTAATTAATCTATTGAAGACAATAATGCATTATTTTAGCATTAAAAAGCATATGACTCAGTCTTTTGAATCATTAAATTGTTTGAAGGCACATGGAACCAATTCTCTTTGTGCATTTAGGACGCGACTTTCATGCATAACTTGCAATTGATCTATTGATGGCAACTATGCATTTTTTAGCCTTAAAGTCATATTTTTGCGTCTCTGTTAGTCAGTAAATAATTCTAAATCACTTCGAACGAAATTCGGCCGTTAAACACGACATTCGTGCGTAACCCGCAGTTGATCTATTGGAGGCAACAATGAATTTGTTTAGCCTTAAAGTCTTGTCACTGGGTCTTTTCTAGTCATTAAATCATTCTGAATTAATTCGAACGAATTATATTTTCGCCCTTCAAACATTATTTTCTTACATAACTTGTAATTAATCTATTGAAGACAACAATGCATTATTTTAGCATTAAAAAGCATATCACTCAGTCTTTTCAATCATTAAATTGTTTGAAGGACTTCGAACCAATTCTCTTTTTGCATTTAAAACGCGACTTTCATGCATAACTTGCAATTGATATATTGATAGCAACTATGCAGTTTTTAGCGTTAAACTCATGTTTTTGCGTCTCTTTTAGTCAGTAAATCATTCTAAATCACTTCGAACGAAATTCGGCCTTTAAACATGACATTCGTGCGTAACCCGCAGTTGATCTATTGAAGGCAACAATGCATTTGTTTAGCGTTAAAGGCTTGTGACTGAGTCTCTTCTAGTCATTCAATCATTCTGAATTAATTCGAATGAATTCTGTTTTTGCCTTTCAAACATTATTTTCTTATATAACTTGTAATTAATCTATTCAAGACAACAATGCATTATTTTAGCATTAAAAAGCATATCACTCAGTCTTTTCAATCATTAAATTGTTTGAAGGCACTTGGAACCAATTCTCTTTTTGCATTTAGAACGCGACTTTCATGCATAACTTGTAATTGATCTATTGACGGCAACTATGCATTTTTTTAGCCTTAAAGTCATATTTTTGCGTCTCTTTTTGTCAGTAAATCATTCTAAATCTTTCGAACGAAATTCGGCCTTTAAACATGACTTTCGTGCGTCACTTGCAGTTGATCTATTGAAGGCAACAATGCATTTGTTTAGCCTTACAGTCATGTCACTGAGTCTCTTTTAGTCATTAAATCATTCTGAATTAATTCGAACGAATTCTATTTTCGCCCTTCAAACATTATTTTCTTGCATAACTTGTAATTAATCTATTGAAGACGACAATGCATTATTTAAGCGTTAAAAAGCATATCACTCAGTCTTGTCAATGATTAAATTGTTTGAAGGACTTCGAACCAATTCTCTTTTTGCATTTAAAACGCGACTTCCATGCATAACTGGCAATTGATATATTGATAGCATCTATGCATTTTTTAGCGTTAAACTCATATTTTTGCGTCTCTTTTAGTCAGTAAATCATTCTAAATCACTTTGAATGAAATTCAGCCTTTCAACATGACTTTCGTGCGTAACCCGCAATTGATCTATTGAAGGCAACAATGCATTTGTTTAGCCTTAAAGTCATGTAACTGAGTCTCTTCTAGTCATTAATCATTCTAAATTAATTCGAACGAATTCTATTTTTGCCCTTCAAACATTATTTTCTTACATAACTTGCAATTAATCTACTGAATAAAACAATGCATTATTTTAGCATTAAAAAGCATATCACTCAGTCTTTTCAATCATTAAATTGTTTGAAGGCACTTCGAACCAATTCTACTTTTGTTTTTAAAACACGACTTTCATGCATAACTTGCAATTGATCTATTGATGGCAACTATGCATTTTTTTAGCCTTAAAGTCATATTTTTGCGTCTCTTTTTGTCAGTAAATCATTCTAAATCACTTCGAAAGAAATTCGGCGTTTAAACATGACTTTCGTGCGTAACTTGCAGTTCATCTATTGAAGGCCACAATGCATTTGTTTAGCCTTAAAGTCATGTCACTGAGTCTCTTCTAGTCATTAAATCATTCTGAATGAATTCAAACGAATTCTATTTTCGCCCTTCAAACATTATTTTCTTACATAACTTGTAATTAATCTATTGAAGACGACAATGCATTATTTTAGCGTTAAAAAGCATATCACTCAGTCTTTTCAATCATTAAATTGTTTGAAGGACTTCGAACCAATTCTCTTTTTGCATTTAAAACGCGACTTTCATGCATAACTTGCAATTGATATATTGATAGCAACTATGCATTTTTTAGCGTTAAACTCATATTTTTGCGTCTCTTTTAGTCAGTAAATCATTCTAAATAACTTCGAACGAAATTCAGCCTTTAAACATGACTTTCGTGCGTAACCCGCAATTGATCTATTGAAGGCAACAATGCATTTGTTTAGCCTTAAAGTCATGTCACTGAGTCTCTTCTAGTCATTAAATCATTCTAAATTAATTCGAACGAATTCTATTTTTCCCCTTCAAACATTATTTTCTTACATAACTTGCAATTAATCTACTGAATAAAACAATGCATTATTTTAGCATTAAAAAGCATATCACTCAGTCTTTTCAATCATAAAATTGTTTGAAGGCACGTCGAACCAATTCTATTTTTGTTTTTAAAACACGACTTTCATGCATAACTTGCAATTGATCTATTGATGGCAACTATGCATTTTTCAGCCCTAAAGTCATATTTTTGCGTCTCTTTTTGTCAGTAAATTATTCTAAATCACTTCGAGCGAAATTCGGCCTTTAAACATGACTTTCGTGCGTAACTTGCAGTTCATCTATTGAAGGCAACAATGCATTTGTTTAGCCTTAAAGTTATGTCACCGAGTCTCTTCTAGTCATTAAATCATTCTGAATTAATTCGAACGAATTCTATTTTCGCTCTTCAAACATTATTTTCTTACATAACTTGTAATTAATCTATTCAAGACAACAATGCATTATTTTAGCATTAAAAAGCATATCACTCAGTCTTTTCAATAATTAAATTGTTTGAAGGCACTTTGAACCAATTCTGTTTTTGCATTTAGAACTCGACTTTCATGCATAATTTGCAATTGATATATTGATAGCAACTATGTATTTTTTAGCGTTAAAGTCATATTTTTGCGTCTCTTTTAGTCAGTAAATCATTCTAAATCACTTCGAACGAAATTCGGACTTTAAACATGACATTCGTGCGTAACCCGCAGTTCATCTATTAAAGGCAACAATGCCTTTGTTTAGCCTTAAAGTCATGTCACTGAGTCTCTTCTAGTCATTAAATCATTCTAAATTAATTCGAACGAATTCTATTTTTGCCCTTCAAACATTATTTTCTTACATAACTTGTAATTAATCTATTCAAGACAACAATGCATTATTTTAGCATTAAAAAGCATATCACTCAGTCTTTTCAACCATTAAATTGCTTGAAGGCACTTTGAACCAATTCTCTTTTTGCATTTAGAACGCGACTTTCGTGCATAACTTGCAATTGATCTATTGATGGCACCATGCATTTTTTAGCGTTGAAGTCATATTTTTTCGTCTCATTTAGTCAGTAAATCATTCTAAATCACTTCGTATGAAATTCAGCCTTTAAACATGACATTCGTGCGTAACCCGCAGTTGATCTATTAAAGGCAACAATGCCTTTGTTTAGCCTTAAAGTCTTGTCACTGAGTCTCTTCTAGTCATTAAATCATTCTTAATTAATTCGAACGAATTCTATTTTCGCCCTTCCAACATTATTTTCTTACATAACTTGTAATTAATCTGTTGAAGACAACAATGCATTATTTTAGCATTAAAAAGCATATGACTCAGTCTTTTCAATCTTTAAATTGTTTGAAGGCACATCGAACCAATTGTCTTTTTGCATTTAAAACGCGACTTTCATGCATAACTTGCAATTGATATATTGATAGCAACTATGCATTTTTTAGCTTTAAAGTCATATTTTTGCGTCTCTTTTAGTCAGTAAATCATTCTAAATCACTTCGATCGAAATTCGGCCTTTAAACATGACATTCGTGCGTAACCCGCAGTTGATCTATTGAAGGGAACAATGCATTTGTTTAGCCGTAAAGTCTTGTCACTGAGTCTCTTCTAGTCATTAAATCATTCTAAACTAATTCGAACGAATTCTATTTTTGCCCTTCAAACTTTATTTTCTTACATAACTTGTAATTAATCTATTGAAGACAACAATGCATTATTTTAGCGTTAAAAAGCATATGACTCTGTCTTTTCAATCATTAAATTGTTTGAAGGCTCTTCGAACCAATTCTCTTTTTGCATTTAAACCGCGAGTTTCATGCATAACTTGCAATTGATCTATTGATGGCACCTATACATGTTTTAGCCTTAAAGTCATATTTTTGTGTCTCTTTTAGTCAGTAAATCATTCTAAATCACTTCGAACAAAATTCGGCCTTAAAACATGACTTTCGTGCGTAACTTGCAGTTGATCTATTGAAGGCAACAATGCATTTATTTATCCTGAAAGTCGTGTCACTGAGTCCCTTCTAGTCATTAAATCATTCTGAATTAATTCGAACGAATTCTATTTTCTCCCTTCAAACATTATTTTCTTACATAACTTGTAATTAATCTATTGAAGACAACAATGCATTATTTTAGCGTTAAAAAGCATATGACTCAGTCTTTTCAATCATAAAATTGTTTGAAGGCACATGGAACCAATTCTATTTTTGTTTTTAAAACACGACTTTCATGCATAACTTGCAATTGATCTATTGATGGCAACTATGCATTTTTCAGCCCTAAAGTCATATTTTTGCGTCTCTTTTTGTCAGTAAATCATTCTAAATCACTTCGAACGAAATTCGGCCTTTAAACATGACTTTCGTGCGTAACTTGCAGTTCATCTATTGAAGGCAACAATGCATTTGTTTAGCCTTAAAGTTATGTCACCGAGTCTCTTCTAGTCATTAAATCATTCTGAATCAATTCGAACGAATTCTATTTTTGCTCTTCAAACATTATTTTCTTACATAACTTGTAATTAATTTATTGAAGACGACAATTCATTATTTTAGTGTTAAAAAGCATATCACTCAGTCTTTTCAATCATTAAATCGTTCGAAGGACTTCGAACCAATTCTCTTTTTGCATTTAAAACGCGACTTTCATGCATAACTTGCAATTGATATATTGATAGCAACTATGCATTTTTTAGCGTTAAAGTCATATTTTTGCGTCTCTTTTAGTTAGCAAATCATTCTAAATCACTTCGAACGAAATTCGGCCTTTAAACATGACATTCGTGCGTAACCCGCAGTTGATCTATTGATGGCAACGATGCATTTGTTTAGGCTGAAAGTCTTGTCACTGAGTCTCTTCTAGTCATTAAATCATTCTGAATTAATTCGAACGAATTCTATTTTCACCCTTCAAACATCATTTTCTTACATAACTTGTAATTAATCTATTGAAGACAACAATGCATTATTTTAGCATTAAAAAGCATATCACTCAATCTTTTCAATAATTAAATTGTTTGAAGGCACTTCGAACCAATTCTCTTTTTGCAATTAAAACGCGACTTTCGTGCATAACTTGCAATTCATCTATTGATGGCACCTATGCATTTTTTACCCTTAAAGTCATATTTTTGCGTGTCTTTTAGTCAGTAAATCATTCTAAATCACTTCGAACGAAATTCAGCCTTTAAACATGACTTTCGTGCGTAACCCGCAATTGATCTATTGAAGGCAACAATGCATTTGTTTAGCCTTAAAGTCATGTCACTGAGTCTCTTCTAGTCATTAAATCATTCTAAATTAATTCGAACGAATTCTATTTTTGCCCTTCAAACATTATTTTCTTACATAACTTGTAATTAATCTATTCAAGACAACAATGCATTATTTTAGCATTAAAAAGCATATCACTCAGTCTTTTCAACCATTAAATTGTTTGAAGGCACTTTGAACCAATTCTCTTTTTGCATTTAGAACGCGACTTTCATGCATAACTTGTAATTGATCTATTGATGGCAACTATGCATTTTTTTAGCCTTAAAGTCATATTTTTGCATCTCTTTTTGTCAGCAAATCATTTTAAATCACTTCGAACGAAATTCGGCATTTAAACATGACTTTCGTGCGTAACTTGCAGTTGATCTATTGAAGGCAACAATGCATTTGTTTAGCCTTAAAGTCATGTCACTGCGTCTCTTCTAGTCATTAAATCATTCTAAATTAATTCGAACGAATTCTATTTTTGCCCTTCAAACATTATTTTCTTACATAACTTGTAATTAATCTATTGAAGACAACAATGCATTATTTTATCATTAAAAAGCATATCACTCAGTCTTTTCAATCATTAAATTGTTTAAAGGCACTTTGAACCAATTCTGTTTTTGCATTTAGAACGCGACTTTCATGCATAACTTGTAATTGATCTATTGATGGCAACTATGCCTTTTTTAGCGTTCAAGTCATATTTTTGCGTCTCTTTTAGTCAGTAAATCATTCCAAATAACTTCGAACGAAATTCGGCCTTTAAACATGACTTTCGTGCGTAACTTGCAGTTGATCTATTATACGGAACAATGCATTTCTTTAGCCTTAAATTCATGTCAGTGAGTCTCTTCTAGTCATTAAATCATTCTATATTAATTCGAACGAATTCTATTTTTGCCCTTCAAACATTATTTTCTTACATATCTTGTAATTAATCTATTGAAGACAACAATGCATTATTTTAGCATTAAAAAGCATATCACTCAGTCTTTTCAATCATTAAATTGTTTGAAGGCACTTTGAACCAATTCTGTTTTTGCATCTAGAACGCGACTTTCATGCATAACTTGTAATTGATCTATTGATGGCAACTATGCATTTTTTTAGCCTTAAAGTCATATTTTTGCGTCTGTTTTAATCAGTAAATCATTCTAAATCACTTCGAACGAAATTCAGCCATTAAACATGACTTTCGTGCGTAACCCGCAGTTGATCTATTGAAGGCAACAATGCATTTGTTTAGCCTTAAAGTCTTGTCACTGAGTCTCTTCTAGTCATTAAATCATTCTGAATTAATTCGAACGAATTCCATTTTTGCCCTTCAAACCTTATTTTCTTACATAACTTGTAATTAATCTATTGAAGACAACAATGCATTATTTTAGCATTAAAAAGCATGTGACTCAGTCTTTTCAACCATTAAATTGTTTGAAGGCTCTTCGAACCAATTCTCTTTTTGCATTTAAAATGCGACTTTCATGCATAACTTGCAATTGATCTATTGATGGCACCTATGCATTTTTTACCCTTAATGTCATATTTTTGCGTCTCTTTTAGTCAGTAAATCATTCTAAATCACTTCGAACGAAATTCAGCCTTTAAACATGACTTTCGTGTGTAACCCGCAGTTGATCTATTGAAGGCAACAATGCATTTGTTTAGCCTTAAAGTCATGTCACTGGGTCTCTTCTAGTCATTAAATCATTCTAAATTAATTCGAACGAATTCTATTTTTGCCCTTCAAACATTATTTTCTTACATAACTTGTTATTAATCTATTCAAGACAACAATGCATTATTTTAGCATTAAAAAGCATATCACTCAGTCTTTTTAATCATTAAATTTTTTGAAGGCACTTTGAACCAATCCTCTTTTTGCGTTTAGAACGCGACTTTCATGCATAACTTGTAATTGATCTATTGATGGCAACTATGCATTTTTTTAGCCTTAAAGTCATATTTTTGCATCTCTTTTTGTCAGTAAATCATTTTAAATCACTTCGAGCGAAATTCGGCATTTAAACATGACTTTCGTGCGTAACTTGCAGTTGATCTATTGAAGGCAACAATGCATTTGTTTAGTCTTAAAGTCATGTCACTGCGTCTCTTCTAGTCATTAAATCATTCTAAATTAATTCGAACGAATTCTATTTTTGCCCTTCAAACATTATTTTCTTACATAACTTGTAATTAATCTATTGAAGACAACAATGCATTATTTTAGCATTAAAAAGCATATCACTCAGTCTTTTCAATCATTAAATTGTTTGAAGGCACATCGAACCAATTCTCTTTCTGCATTTAGAACGGGACTTTCATGCATAACTTGCAATTGATCTATTGATGGCACCTATTCATTTTTTACCTTTAACGTCATATTTTTGGGTCTCTTTTAGTCAGTAAATTATTCTAAATCACTTCGAACGAAATTGAGCCTTTAAACATGACTTTCGTGCGTAACCCGCAGTTGATCTATTGAAGGCAACAATGCATTTATTTAGCCTTAAAGTCTTGTCACAGAGTCTCTTCTAGTCATTAAATCATTCTGAATTAATTCGAACGAATTCTATTTTCGCCCTTCGAACATTATTTTCTTACATAACTTGTAATTAATCTATTGAAGACAACAATGCATTATTTTAGCATTAAAAAGCATACGATTCAGTCTTTTCAATCATTAAATTGTTTGAAGGCTCTTCGAACCAATTCTCTTTTTGCATTTAAAATGCGACTTTCATGCATAACTTGCAATTGATCTATTGATGGCACCTATGCATTTTTTCCCCTTAAAGTCATATTTTTGCATCTCTTTTAGTCAGTAAATCATTCTAAATCAATTCGAACGAAATTCAGCCTTTAAACATGACTTTCGTGCGTAATCCGCAGTTGATCTATTGAAGGCAACAATGCATTTGTTTAGCCTTAAAGTCATGTCATTGAGTCTCTTCTAGTCATTAAATCATTCTAAATTAATTCGAACGAATTCTATTTTTGCCCTTCAAACATTATTTTCTTACATAACTTGTTATTAACCTATTGAAGACAACAATGCATTATTTCAGCGTTAAAAAGCATATCACTCTGTCTTTTCAATCATTAAATTGTTTGAAGGCACATCGAACCAATTCTCTTTCTGCATTTAGAACGGGACTTTCATGCATAACTTGCAATTGATCTATTGATGGCACCTATTCATTTTTTACCTTTAAAGTCATATTTTTGGGTCTCTTTTAGTCAGTAAATTATTCTAAATCACTTCGAACGAAATTGAGCCTTTAAACATGACTTTCGTGCGTAACCCGCAGTTGATCTATTGAAGCCAACAATGCATTTCTTTAGCCTTAAAGTCTTGTCACAGAGTCTCTTCTAGTCATTAAATCATTCTGAATTAATTCGAACGAATTCCATTTTCGCCCTTCAAACCTTATTTTCTTACATAACTTGTAATTAATCTATTGAAGACAACAATGCATTATTTTAGCATTAAAAAGCATGTGACTCAGTCTTTTCAACCATTAAATTGTTTGAAGGCACTTTGAACCAATCCTCTTTTTGCATTTAGAACGCGACTTTCATGCATAACTTGTAATTGATCTATTGATGGCAACTATGCATTTTTTTAGCCTTAAAGTCATATTTTTGTGTCTCTTTTAGTCAGTAAACCATTCTAAATCACTTCGAACGAAATTCGGCCTTTAAACATGACTTTCGTGCGTAACTTGCAGTTGATCTATTGAAGGCAACAATGCGTTTGTTTAGCCTTAAAGTCATGTCATTGAGTCTCTTCTAGTCATTAAATCATTCTAAATTAATTCGAACGAATTCTATTTTTGCCCTTCAAACATTATTTTCTTACATAACTTGTTATTAATCTATTCAAGACAACAATGCATTATTTTAGCATTAAAAAGCATATCACTCAGTCTTTTCAACCATTAAATTGTTTGAAGGCACTTTGAACCAATCCTCTTTTTGCATTTAGAACGCGACTTTCATGCATAACTTGTAATTGATCTATTGATGGCAACTATGCATTTTTTTAGCCTTAAAGTCATATTTTTGCATCTCTTTTTGTCAGTAAATCATTTTAAATCACTTCGAGCGAAATTCGGCATTTAAACATGACTTTCGTGCGTAACTTGCAGTTGATCTATTGAAGGCAACAATGCATTTGTTTAGTCTTAAAGTCATGTCACTGCGTCTCTTCTAGTCATTAAATCATTCTAAATTAATTCGAACGAATTCTATTTTTGCCCTTCAAACATTATTTTCTTACATAACTTGTAATTAATCTATTGAAGACAACAATGCATTATTTTAGCATTAAAAAGCATATCACTCAGTCTTTTCAATCATTAAATTGTTTGAAGGCACATCGAACCAATTCTCTTTCTGCATTTAGAACGGGACTTTCATGCATAACTTGCAATTGATCTATTGATGGCACCTATTCATTTTTTACCTTTAACGTCATATTTTTGGGTCTCTTTTAGTCAGTAAATTATTCTAAATCACTTCGAACGAAATTGAGCCTTTAAACATGACTTTCGTGCGTAACCCGCAGTTGATCTATTGAAGGCAACAATGCATTTATTTAGCCTTAAAGTCTTGTCACAGAGTCTCTTCTAGTCATTAAATCATTCTGAATTAATTCGAACGAATTCTATTTTCGCCCTTCGAACATTATTTTCTTACATAACTTGTAATTAATCTATTGAAGACAACAATGCATTATTTTAGCATTAAAAAGCATACGATTCAGTCTTTTCAATCATTAAATTGTTTGAAGGCTCTTCGAACCAATTCTCTTTTTGCATTTAAAATGCGACTTTCATGCATAACTTGCAATTGATCTATTGATGGCACCTATGCATTTTTTCCCCTTAAAGTCATATTTTTGCATCTCTTTTAGTCAGTAAATCATTCTAAATCAATTCGAACGAAATTCAGCCTTTAAACATGACTTTCGTGCGTAATCCGCAGTTGATCTATTGAAGGCAACAATGCATTTGTTTAGCCTTAAAGTCATGTCATTGAGTCTCTTCTAGTCATTAAATCATTCTAAATTAATTCGAACGAATTCTATTTTTGCCCTTCAAACATTATTTTCTTACATAACTTGTTATTAACCTATTGAAGACAACAATGCATTATTTCAGCGTTAAAAAGCATATCACTCTGTCTTTTCAATCATTAAATTGTTTGAAGGCACATCGAACCAATTCTCTTTCTGCATTTAGAACGGGACTTTCATGCATAACTTGCAATTGATCTATTGATGGCACCTATTCATTTTTTACCTTTAAAGTCATATTTTTGGGTCTCTTTTAGTCAGTAAATTATTCTAAATCACTTCGAACGAAATTGAGCCTTTAAACATGACTTTCGTGCGTAACCCGCAGTTGATCTATTGAAGCCAACAATGCATTTCTTTAGCCTTAAAGTCTTGTCACAGAGTCTCTTCTAGTCATTAAATCATTCTGAATTAATTCGAACGAATTCCATTTTCGCCCTTCAAACCTTATTTTCTTACATAACTTGTAATTAATCTATTGAAGACAACAATGCATTATTTTAGCATTAAAAAGCATGTGAGTCAGTCTTTTCAACCATTAAATTGTTTGAAGGCTCTTCGAACCAATTCTCTTTTTGCATTTAAAATGCGACTTTCATGCATAACTTGCAATTGATCTATTGATGGCACCTATGCATTTTTTACCCTTAATGTCATATTTTTGCGTCTCTTTTAGTCAGTAAATCATTCTAAATCACTTCGAACGAAATTCAGCCTTTAAACATGACTTTCGTGTGTAACCCGCAGTTGATCTATTGAAGGCAACAATGCATTTGTTTAGCCTTAAAGTCATGTCACTGGGTCTCTTCTAGTCATTAAATCATTCTAAATTAATTCGAACGAATTCTATTTTTGCCCTTCAAACATTATTTTCTTACATAACTTGTTATTAATCTATTCAAGACAACAATGCATTATTTTAGCATTAAAAAGCATATCACTCAGTCTTTTTAATCATTAAATTTTTTGAAGGCACTTTGAACCAATCCTCTTTTTGCATTTAGAACGCGACTTTCATGCATAACTTGTAATTGATCTATTGATGGCAACTATGCATTTTTTTAGCCTTAAAGTCATATTTTTGCATCTCTTTTTGTCAGTAAATCATTTTAAATCACTTCGAGCGAAATTCGGCATTTAAACATGACTTTCGTGCGTAACTTGCAGTTGATCTATTGAAGGCAACAATGCATTTGTTTAGTCTTAAAGTCATGTCACTGCGTCTCTTCTAGTCATTAAATCATTCTAAATTAATTCGAACGAATTCTATTTTTGCCCTTCAAACATTATTTTCTTACATAACTTGTAATTAATCTATTGAAGACAACAATGCATTATTTTAGCATTAAAAAGCATATCACTCAGTCTTTTCAATCATTAAATTGTTTGAAGGCACATCGAACCAATTCTCTTTCTGCATTTAGAACGGGACTTTCATGCATAACTTGCAATTGATCTATTGATGGCACCTATTCATTTTTTACCTTTAACGTCATATTTTTGGGTCTCTTTTAGTCAGTAAATTATTCTAAATCACTTCGAACGAAATTGAGCCTTTAAACATGACTTTCGTGCGTAACCCGCAGTTGATCTATTGAAGGCAACAATGCATTTATTTAGCCTTAAAGTCTTGTCACAGAGTCTCTTCTAGTCATTAAATCATTCTGAATTAATTCGAACGAATTCTATTTTCGCCCTTCGAACATTATTTTCTTACATAACTTGTAATTAATCTATTGAAGACAACAATGCATTATTTTAGCATTAAAAAGCATACGATTCAGTCTTTTCAATCATTAAATTGTTTGAAGGCTCTTCGAACCAATTCTCTTTTTGCATTTAAAATGCGACTTTCATGCATAACTTGCAATTGATCTATTGATGGCACCTATGCATTTTTTCCCCTTAAAGTCATATTTTTGCATCTCTTTTAGTCAGTAAATCATTCTAAATCAATTCGAACGAAATTCAGCCTTTAAACATGACTTTCGTGCGTAATCCGCAGTTGATCTATTGAAGGCAACAATGCATTTGTTTAGCCTTAAAGTCATGTCATTGAGTCTCTTCTAGTCATTAAATCATTCTAAATTAATTCGAACGAATTCTATTTTTGCCCTTCAAACATTATTTTCTTACATAACTTGTTATTAACCTATTGAAGACAACAATGCATTATTTCAGCGTTAAAAAGCATATCACTCTGTCTTTTCAATCATTAAATTGTTTGAAGGCACATCGAACCAATTCTCTTTCTGCATTTAGAACGGGACTTTCATGCATAACTTGCAATTGATCTATTGATGGCACCTATTCATTTTTTACCTTTAAAGTCATATTTTTGGGTCTCTTTTAGTCAGTAAATTATTCTAAATCACTTCGAACGAAATTGAGCCTTTAAACATGACTTTCGTGCGTAACCCGCAGTTGATCTATTGAAGCCAACAATGCATTTCTTTAGCCTTAAAGTCTTGTCACAGAGTCTCTTCTAGTCATTAAATCATTCTGAATTAATTCGAACGAATTCCATTTTCGCCCTTCAAACCTTATTTTCTTACATAACTTGTAATTAATCTATTGAAGACAACAATGCATTATTTTAGCATTAAAAAGCATGTGACTCAGTCTTTTCAACCATTAAATTGTTTGAAGGCACTTTGAACCAATCCTCTTTTTGCATTTAGAACGCGACTTTCATGCATAACTTGTAATTGATCTATTGATGGCAACTATGCATTTTTTTAGCCTTAAAGTCATATTTTTGTGTCTCTTTTAGTCAGTAAACCATTCTAAATCACTTCGAACGAAATTCGGCCTTTAAACATGACTTTCGTGCGTAACTTGCAGTTGATCTATTGAAGGCAACAATGCGTTTGTTTAGCCTTAAAGTCATGTCATTGAGTCTCTTCTAGTCATTAAATCATTCTAAATTAATTCGAACGAATTCTATTTTTGCCCTTCAAACATTATTTTCTTACATAACTTGTTATTAATCTATTCAAGACAACAATGCATTATTTTAGCATTAAAAAGCATATCACTCAGTCTTTTCAACCATTAAATTGTTTGAAGGCACTTTGAACCAATCCTCTTTTTGCATTTAGAACGCGACTTTCATGCATAACTTGTAATTGATCTATTGATGGCAACTATGCATTTTTTTAGCCTTAAAGTCATATTTTTGCATCTCTTTTTGTCAGTAAATCATTTTAAATCACTTCGAACGAAATTCGGCATTTAAACATGACTTTCGTGCGTAACTTGCAGTTGATCTATTGAAGGCAACAATGCATTTGTTTAGTCTTAAAGTCATGTCACTGCGTCTCTTCTAGTCATTAAATCATTCTAAATTAATTCGAACGAATTCTATTTTTGCCCTTCAAACATTATTTTCTTACATAACTTGTAATTAATCTATTGAAGACAACAATGCATTATTTTAGCATTAAAAAGCATATCACTCAGTCTTTTCAATCATTAAATTGTTTGAAGGCACATCGAACCAATTCTCTTTCTGCATTTAGAACGGGACTTTCATGCATAACTTGCAATTGATCTATTGATGGCACCTATTCATTTTTTACCTTTAAAGTCATATTTTTGGGTCTCTTTTAGTCAGTAAATTATTCTAAATCACTTCGAACGAAATTGAGCCTTTAAACATGACTTTCGTGCGTAACCCGCAGTTGATCTATTGAAGGCAACAATGCATTTCTTTAGCCTTAAAGTCTTGTCACAGAGTCTCTTCTAGTCATTAAATCATTCTGAATTAATTCGAACGAATTCTATTTTCGCCCTTCGAACATTATTTTCTTACATAACTTGTAATTAATCTATTGAAGACAACAATGCATTATTTTAGAATTAAAAAGCATACGATTCAGTCTTTTCAATCATTAAATTGTTTGAAGGCTCTTCGAACCAATTCTCTTTTTGCATTTAAAATGCGACTTTCATGCATAACTTGCAATTGATCTATTGATGGCACCTATGCATTTTTTCCCCTTAAAGTCATATTTTTGCGTCTCTTTTAGTCAGTAAATCATTCTAAATCAATTCGAACGAAATTCAGCCTTTAAACATGACTTTCGTGCGTAACCCGCAGTTGATCTATTGAAGGCAACAATGCATTTGTTTAGCCTTAAAGTCATGTCACTGAGTCTCTTCTAGTCATTAAATCATTCTAAATTAATTCGAACGAATTCTATTTTTGCCCTTCAAACATTATTTTCTTACATAACTTGTTATTAACCTATTGAAGACAACAATGCATTATTTCAGCGTTAAAAAGCATATCACTCTGTCTTTTCAATCATTAAACTGTTTCAAGGCTCTTCGAACCAATTCTCTTTTTGCATTTAGAACGCGACTTTCATGCATAACTTGTAATTGATCTATTGATGGCAACTATGCATTTTTTTGGCCTTAAAGTCATATTTTTGCGTCTGTTTTAATCAGTAAATCATTCTAAATCACTTCGAACGAAATTCAGCCTTTAAACATGACTTTCGTGCGTAACCCGCAGTTGATCTATTGAAGGCAACAATGCATTTGTTTAGCCTTAAAGTCTTGTCACTGAGTCTCTTCTAGTCATTAAATCATTCTGAATTAATTCGAACGAATTCCATTTTCGCCCTTCAAACATTATTTTCTTACATAACTTGTAATTAATCTATTGAAGACAACAATGCATTATTTTAGCATTAAAAAGCATATGACTCAGTCTTTTCAATCATTAGATTGTTTGAAGGCACATCGAACCAATTCTCTTTTTGCATTTAGAATGCGACTTTCATGCATAACTTGTAATTGATCTATCGATGGCAACTATGCATTTTTTACCCTTGAAGTCATAATTTTGCGTCTCATTTTGTCAGTAAATCATTCTAAATCACTTCGAACCAAATTTGGCCTTTAAACATGACTTTCGTGCGTAACCCGCAGTTGATCTATTGAAGGCAACAATGCATTTGTTTAGCCTTAAAGTCATGTCACTGAGTCTCTTCTAGTCATTAAATCATTCTAAATTAATTCGAACGAATTCTATTTTCTCCCTTCAAACATTATTTTCTTACATAACTTGTAATTAATCTATTGAAGACGACAATGCATTATTTTAGCATTAAAAAGCATATGACTCAGTCTTTTCAATCAGTAAATTGTTTGAAGGCACTTGGAACCAATTCTCTTTTTGCATTTAGAATGCGACTTTCATGCATAACTTGTAATTGATCTATTGATGGCAACTATGCATTTTTTACCCTTAAAGTCATATTTTTGCGTCTCATTTTGTCAGTAAATCATTCTAAATCATTTCGAACGAAATTCGGCCTTTAAACATGACTTTCATGCGTAACTTGCAGTTGATCTATTGAAGGCAACAATGCATTTGTTTAGCCTTAAAGTCATGTCACTGAGTCTCTAGTCATTAAATCATTCTAAATTAATTCGAACGAATTCTATTTTTGCCCTTCATACATTATTTTCTTACATAAGTTGTAATTAATCTATTCAAGACAACAATGCATTATTTTAGCATTAAAAAGCATATGACTCAGTCTTTTCAATCAATAAATTGTTGGAATGACTTCGAACCAATTTTTTTTTTGCATTTAGAACGCGACTTTCATGCATAACTTGCAATTGATCTATTGATGGCAACTATGCATTTTTTTGGCCTTAAAGTCATATTTTTGCGTCTGTTTTAATCAGTAAATCATTCTAAATTACTTCGAACGAAATTCAGCCTTTAAACATGACTTTCGTGCGTAACCCGCAGTTGATCTATTGAAGGCAACAATGCATTTGTTTAGCCTTAAAGTCTTGTCACTGAGTCTCTTCTAGTCATTAAATCATTCTGAATTAATTCGAACGAATTCCATTTTCGCCCTTCAAACATTATTTTCTTACATAACTTGTAATTAATCTATTGAAGACAACAATGCATTATTTTAGCATTAAAAAGCATATGACTCAGTCTTTTCAATCATTAGATTGTTTGAAGGCACATCGAACCAATTCTCTTTTTGCATTTAGAATGCGACTTTCATGCATAACTTGTAATTGATCTATCGATGGCAACTATGCATTTTTTACCCTTGAAGTCATAATTTTGCGTCTCATTTTGTCAGTAAATCATTCTAAATCACTTCGAACCAAATTTGGCCTTTAAACATGACTTTCGTGCGTAACCCGCAGTTGATCTATTGAAGGCAACAATGCATTTGTTTAGCCTTAAAGTCATGTCACTGAGTCTCTTCTAGTCATTAAATCATTCTAAATTAATTCGAACGAATTCTATTTTCTCCCTTCAAACATTATTTTCTTACATAACTTGTAATTAATCTATTGAAGACGACAATGCATTATTTTAGCATTAAAAAGCATATGACTCAGTCTTTTCAATCAGTAAATTGTTTGAAGGCACTTGGAACCAATTCTCTTTTTGCATTTAGAATGCGACTTTCATGCATAACTTGTAATTGATCTATTGATGGCAACTATGCATTTTTTACCCTTAAAGTCATATTTTTGCGTCTCATTTTGTCAGTAAATCATTCTAAATCATTTCGAACGAAATTCGGCCTTTAAACATGACTTTCATGCGTAACTTGCAGTTGATCTATTGAAGGCAACAATGCATTTGTTTAGCCTTAAAGTCATGTCACTGAGTCTCTAGTCATTAAATCATTCTAAATTAATTCGAACGAATTCTATTTTTGCCCTTCATACATTATTTTCTTACATAAGTTGTAATTAATCTATTCAAGACAACAATGCATTATTTTAGCATTAAAAAGCATATGACTCAGTCTTTTCAATCAATAAATTGTTGGAATGACTTCGAACCAATTTTTTTTTTGCATTTAGAACGCGACTTTCATGCATAACTTGCAATTGATCTATTGATGGCAACTATGCATTTTTTTGGCCTTAAAGTCATATTTTTGCGTCTGTTTTAATCAGTAAATCATTCTAAATTACTTCGAACGAAATTCAGCCTTTAAACATGACTTTCGTGCGTAACCCGCAGTTGATCTATTGAAGGCAACAATGCATTTGTTTAGCCTTAAAGTCTTGTCACTGAGTCTCTTCTAGTCATTAAATCATTCTGAATTAATTCGAACGAATTCCATTTTCGCCCTTCAAACATTATTTTCTTACATAACTTGTAATTAATCTATTGAAGACAACAATGCATTATTTTAGCATTAAAAAGCATATGACTCAGTCTTTTCAATCATTAGATTGTTTGAAGGCACATCGAACCAATTCTCTTTTTGCATTTAGAATGCGACTTTCATGCATAACTTGTAATTGATCTATCGATGGCAACTATGCATTTTTTACCCTTGAAGTCATATTTTTGCATCTCATTTTGTCAGTAAATCATTCTAAATCACTTCGAACGAAATTCGGCCTTTAAACATGATATTCGTGCGTAACCCGCAGTTGATCTATTGAAGGCAACAATGCATTTGTTTAGCCTTAAAGTCATGTCACTGAGTCTCTTCTAGTCATTAAATCATTCTAAATTAATTCGAACGAATTCTATTTTCTCCCTTCAAACATTATTTTCTTACATAACTTGTAATTAATCTATTGAAGACGACAATGCATTATTTTAGCATTAAAAAGCATATGACTCAGTCTTTTCAATCAATAAATTGTTGGAATGACTTCGAACCAATTTTTTTTTTGCATTTAGAACGCGACTTTCAGGCATAACTTGTAATTGATCTATTGATGGCAACTATGCACTTTTTTGGCCTTAAAGTCATATTTTTGCGTCTCATTTTGTCAGTAAATCATTCTAAATCACTTCGAACGAAATTCGGCCTTTAAACATGACTTTCATGCGTAACTTGCAGTTGATCTATTGAAGGCAACAATGCATTTGTTTAGCCTTAAAGTCATGTCACTGAGTCTCTAGTCATTAAATCATTCTAAATTAATTCGAACGAATTCTATTTTTGCCCTTCATACATTATTTTCTTACATAACTTGTAATTAATCTATTCAAGACAACAATGCATTATTTTAGCATTAAAAAGCATATAACTCAGTCTTTTCAATCAATAAATTGTTGGAATGACTTCGAACCAATTTTTTTTTTGCATTTAGAACGCGACTTTCATGCATAACTTGTAATTGATCTATTGATGGCAACTATGCACTTTTTTGGCCTTAAAGTCATATTTTTGCGTCTCTTTTTGTCAGTAAATCATTCTAAATCACTTCGAACGAAATTCGGCCTTTAAACATGACTTTCGTGCGTAACTTGCAGTTGATCTATTGAAGGCAACAATGCATTTGTTTTGCCTTAAAGTCATGTCACTAAGTCTCTTCTAGTCATTAAATCATTCTAAATTAATTCGAACGAATTCTATTTTCGCCCTTCAAACATTCTTTTCTTACATAACTTGTAATTAATCTATTGAAGACAACAATGCATTATTTTAGCGTTAAAAAGCATATCAATCTGTCTTTTCAATCATTAAATTGTTTGAAGGCTCTTCGAACCAATTCTCTTTTTGCGTTTAAAACGCGACTTTCATGCATAACTTGTAATTGATCTATTGATGGCGGCAACTATGCATTTTTTTAGCCATAAAGTCATATTTTTGCGTCTGTTTTAATCAGTAAATCATTCTAAATCACTTCGAACGAAATTCAGCCTTTAAACATGACTTTCGTGCGTAACCCGCAGTTGATCTATTGAAGGCAACAATGCATTTGTTTCGCCTTAAAGTCATGTCATTGAGTCTCTTCTAGTCATTAAATCATTCTAAATTAATTCGAACGAATTCTATTTTCGCCCTTCAAACATTCTTTTCTTACATAACTTGTAATTAATCTATTGAAGACAACAATGCATTATTTCAGCGTTAAAAAGCATATCAATCTGTCTTTTCAATCATTAAATTGTTTGAAGGCTCTTCGAACCAATTCTCTTTTTGCGTTTAAAACGCGACTTTCATGCATAACTTGTAATTGATCTATTGATGGCGGCAACTATGCATTTTTTTAGCCTTAAAGTCATATTTTTGCGTCTGTTTTAATCAGTAAATCATTCTAAATCACTTCGAACGAAATTCAGCCTTTAAACATGACTTTCGTGCGTAACCCGCAGTTGATCTATTGAAGGCAACAATGCATTTGTTTCGCCTTAAAGTCATGTCATTGAGTCTCTTCAAGTCATTAAATCATTCTAAATTAATTCGGACGAATTCTATTTTTGCCCTTCAATCATTATTTTCTTACATAACTTGTAATTAATCTATTGAAGACAACAATGGATTATTTTAGCATTAAAAAGCATACGACTCAGTCTTTTCAATCATTAAATTGTTTAAAGGCTCTTGGGACCAATTCTCTTTTTGCATTTAAAACGCGACTTTCATGCATAACTTGCAATTGATCTATTCATGGCAACTATGCATTTTTTAGCCTTAAAGTCATATTTTTGCGTCTCTTTTTGTCAGTAAATCATTCTAAATCACTTCGAACGAAATTCGGCCTTTAAACATGACTTTCGTGCGTAACTTGCAGTTGATCTATTGAAGGCAACAATGCATTTGTTTTGCCTTAAAGTTATGTCAATAAGTCTCTTCTAGTCATTAAATCATTCTAAATTAATTCGAACGAATTCTATTTTTGCCCTTCAAACATTATTTTCTTACATAACTTGTAATTAATCTATTCAAGACAACAATGCATTATTTTAGCATTAAAAAGCATATCACTTAGTCGTTTCAATCAATAAATTGTTTGAATGACTTCGAACCAATTTTTTTTTTGCATTTAGAACGCGACTTTCATGCATAACTTGTAATTGATCTATTCATGGCAACTATGCACTTTCTTAGCCTTAAAGTCATATTTTTGCGTCGCTTTTTGTCAGTAAATCATTCTAAATCACTTCGAACGAAATTCGGCCTTTAAACATGACTTTCGTGCGTAACCCGCAGTTGATCTATTAAAGGGAACAATTCATTTGTTTAGCCTTAAAGTCTTGTCAATGAGTCTCTTCTAGTCATTCTATCATTCTGAATTAATTCGAACGAATTCTATTTTCGCCCTTCAAACATTATGTTCTTACATAACTTGTAATTAATCTATTGAAGACAACAATGCATTATTTTAGCATTAAAAAGCATATGACTCAGTCTTTTCAATCATTAAATTGTTTGAAGGCACATCGAACCAATTCTCTTTTTGCATTTAGAACGCGAATTTCATGCATAACTTGCAATTGATCTATTGATGGCAACTATGCATTTTTTACCCTTAAAGTCATATTTTTGCGTCTCTTTTAGTCAGTAAATCATTCTAAATCACTTCGAACGAAATTCAGCCTTTAAACATGACTTTCGTGCGTAACCCGCAGTTGATCTATTGAAGGCAACAATGCATTTAGTTAGCCTTAAAGTCTTGTCACTGAGTCTCTTCTAGTCATTAAATCATTCTGAATTAATTCGAACAAATTCTATTTTCGCCCTTCAAACATTATTTTCTTACATAACTTGTAATTAATCTATTGAAGACAACAGTGCATTATTTTAGCGTTAAAAAGCATATCACTCAGTCTTTTCAATCATTAAATTGTTTGAAAGCACTTGGAACGAATTCTCTTTTTGCATTTAGAACGCAACTTTCATGTATAACTTGTAATTGATCTATTGATGGCAACTATGCATTTTTTTAGCCTTAAAGTCATATTTTTGCGTCTCTTTTAGTCAGTAAATCATTCTAAATCACTTCGAACGAAATTCGGCCTTTAAACATGACTTTCGTACGTTACCCGCAGTTAATCTATTGAAGGCAACAATGCATTTGTTTAGCCTTAAAGTCATGTCACTGAGTCTCTTCTAGTCAATAAATCATTCTAAATTAATTCGAACGAATTCTATTTTTGCCCTTCAAACATTATTTTCTTACATAACTTGTAATTAATCTATTGAAGACGACAATGCATTATTTTAGCGTTAAAAAGCATATCACTCTGTCTTTTCAATCATTAAATTGTTTGAAGGCTCTTCGAACCAATTCTCTTTTTGCATTTAAAACGCGACTTTCATGCATAACTTGCAATTGATCTATTGATGGCAACTATGCATTTTTTTAGCCTTAAAGTCATATTTTTGCGTCTCTTTTAGTCAGTAAATCATTCTAAATCACTTCGAACGAAATTCAGCCTTTAAACATGACTTTCGTGCGTAACCCGCAGTTGATCTATTGAAGGCAACAATGCATTTGTTAAGCCTTAAAGTCTTGTCACTGAGTCTCTTAAAGTCATTAAATCATTCTGAATTAATTCGAACGAATTCTATTTTCGCCCTTCAAACATTATTTTCTTACATAACTTGTAATTAATCTATTGAAGACAACAATGCATTATTTTAGCATTAAAAAGCATATCACTCAGTCTTTTTAATCATTAAATTTTTTGAAGGCTCTTCGAACCAATTCTCTTTTTGCATTTAGAATGCGACTTTCATGCATAACTTGTAATTGATCTATCGATGGCAACTATGCATTTTTTACCCTTGAAGTCATATTTTTGCGTCTCATTTTGTCAGTAAATCATTCTAAATCACTTCGAACCAAATTCAGCCTTTAAACATGACTTTCGTGCGTAACCTGCAGTTGATCTATTGAAGGCAACAATGCATTTGTTTAGCCTTAAAGTCATGTCACTGAGTCTCTTCTAGTCATTAAATCATTCTAAATTAATTCGAACGAATTCTATTTTCTCCCTTCAAACATTATTTTCTTACATAACTTGTAATTAATCTATTGAAGACGACAATGCATTATTTTAGCATTAAAAAGCATATCACTCAGTCTTTTCAATCAGTAAATTGTTTGAAGGCACTTGGAACCAATTCTCTTTTTGCATTTAGAATGCGACTTTCATGCATAACTTGTAATTGACCTATTGATGGCAACTATGCATTTTTTACCCTTAAAGTCATATTTTTGCGTCTCATTTTGTCAGTAAATCATTCTAAATCATTTCGAACGAAATTCGGCCTTTAAACATGACTTTCATGCGTAACTTGCAGTTGATCTATTGAAGGCAACAATGCATTTGTTTAGCCTTAAAGTCATGTCACTGAGTCTCTAGTCATTAAATCATTCTAAATTAATTCGAACGAATTCTATTTTTGCCCTTCATACATTATTTTCTTACATAACTTGTAATTAATCTATTCAAGACAACAATGCATTATTTTAGCATTAAAAAGCATATGACTCAGTCTTTTCAATCAATAAATTGTTGGAATGACTTCGAACCAATTTTTTTTTTGCATTTAGAACGCGACTTTCATGCATAACTTGCAATTGATCTATTGATGGCAACTATGCATTTTTTTGGCCTTAAAGTCATATTTTTGCGTCTGTTTTAATCAGTAAATCATTCTAAATCACTTCGAACGAAATTCAGCCTTTAAACATGACTTTCGTGCGTAACCCGCAGTTGATCTATTGAAGGCAACAATGCATTTGTTTAGCCTTAAAGTCTTGTCACTGAGTCTCTTCTAGTCATTAAATCATTCTGAATTAATTCGAACGAATTCCATTTTCGCCCTTCAAACATTATTTTCTTACATAACTTGTAATTAATCTATTGAAGACAACAATGCATTATTTTAGCATTAAAAAGCATATGACTCAGTCATTTCAATCATTAGATTGTTTGAAGGCACATCGAACCAATTCTCTTTTTGCATTTAGAATGCGACTTTCATGCATAACTTGTAATTGATCTATCGATGGCAACTATGCATTTTTTTCCCTTTGAAGTCATATTTTTGCGTCTCATTTTGTCAGTAAATCATTCTAAATCACTTCGAACCAAATTCGGCCTTTAAACATGACTTTCGTTCGTAACCCGCAGTTGATCTATTGAAGGCAACAATGCATTTGTTTAGCCTTAAAGTCATGTCACTGAGTCTCTTCTAGTCATTAAATCATTCTAAATTAATTCGAACGAATTCTATTTTCTCCCTTCAAACATTATTTTCTTACATAACTTGTAATTAATCTATTGAAGACGACAATGCATTATTTTAGCATTAAAAAGCATATCACTCAGTCTTTTCAATCAGTAAATTTTTGGAAGGCACTTGGAACCAATTCTCTTTTTGCATTTAGAATGCGACTTTCATGCATAACTTGTAATTGATCTATTGATGGCAACTATGCATTTTTTACCCTTAAAGTCATATTTTTGCGTCTCATTTTGTCAGTAAATCATTCTAAATCACTTCGAACGAAATTCGGCCTTTAAACATGACTTTCATGCGTAACTTGCAGTTGATCTATTGAAGGTAACAATGCATTTGTTTAGCCTTAAAGTCATGTCACTGAGTCTCTAGTCATTAAATCATTCTAAATTAATTCGAACGAATTCTATTTTTGCCCTTCATACATTATTTTCTTACATAACTTGTAATTAATCTATTCAAGACAACAATGCATTATTTTAGCATTAAAAAGCATATGACTCAGTCTTTTCAATCAATAAATTGTTGGAATGACTTCGAACCAATTTTTTTTTTGCATTTAGAACGCGACTTTCAGGCATAACTTGTAATTGATCTATTGATGGCAACTATGCACTTTTTTGGCCTTAAAGTCATATTTTTGCGTCTCTTTTTGTCAGTAAATCATTCTAAATCACTTCGAACGAAATTCGGCCTTTAAACATGACTTTCGTGCGTAACTTGCAGTTGATCTATTGAAGGCAACAATGCATTTGTTTTGCCTTAAAGTCATGTCACTAAGTCTCTTCTAGTCATTAAATCATTCTAAATTAATTCGAACGAATTCTATTTTCGCCCTTCAAACATTCTTTTCTTACATAACTTGTAATTAATCTATTGAAGACAACAATGCATTATTTTAGCGTTAAAAAGCATATCAATCTGTCTTTTCAATCATTAAATTGTTTGAAGGCTCTTCGAACCAATTCTCTTTTTGCGTTTAAAACGCGACTTTCATGCATAACTTGTAATTGATCTATTGATGGCGGCAACTATGCATTTTTTTAGCCATAAAGTCATATTTTTGCGTCTGTTTTAATCAGTAAATCATTCTAAATCACTTCGAACGAAATTCAGCCTTTAAACATTACTTTCGTGCGTAACCCGCAGTTGATCTATTGAAGGCAACAATGCATTTGTTTCGCCTTAAAGTCATGTCATTGAGTCTCTTCTAGTCATTAAATCATTCTAAATTAATTCGAACGAATTCTATTTTCGCCCTTCAAACATTCTTTTCTTACATAACTTGTAATTAATCTATTGAAGACAACAATGCATTATTTCAGCGTTAAAAAGCATATCAATCTGTCTTTTCAATCATTAAATTGTTTGAAGGCTCTTCGAACCAATTCTCTTTTTGCGTTTAAAACGCGACTTTCATGCATAACTTGTAATTGATCTATTGATGGCGGCAACTATGCATTTTTTTAGCCTTAAAGTCATATTTTTGCGTCTGTTTTAATCAGTAAATCATTCTAAATCACTTCGAACGAAATTCAGCCTTTAAACATGACTTTCGTGCGTAACCCGCAGTTGATCTATTGAAGGCAACAATGCATTTGTTTCGCCTTAAAGTCATGTCATTGAGTCTCTTCAAGTCATTAAATCATTCTAAATTAATTCGGACGAATTCTATTTTTGCCCTTCAATCATTATTTTCTTACATAACTTGTAATTAATCTATTGAAGACAACAATGGATTATTTTAGCATTAAAAAGCATACGACTCAGTCTTTTCAATCATTAAATTGTTTAAAGGCTCTTGGGACCAATTCTCTTTTTGCATTTAAAACGCGACTTTCATGCATAACTTGCAATTGATCTATTCATGGCAACTATGCATTTTTTAGCCTTAAAGTCATATTTTTGCGTCTCTTTTTGTCAGTAAATCATTCTAAATCACTTCGAACGAAATTCGGCCTTTAAACATGACTTTCGTGCGTAACTTGCAGTTGATCTATTGAAGGCAACAATGCATTTGTTTTGCCTTAAAGTTATGTCACTAAGTCTCTTCTAGTCATTAAATCATTCTAAATTAATTCGAACGAATTCTATTTTTGCCCTTCAAACATTATTTTCTTACATAACTTGTAATTAATCTATTCAAGACAACAATGCATTATTTTAGCATTAAAAAGCATATCACTTAGTCGTTTCAATCAATAAATTGTTTGAATGACTTCGAACCAATTTTTTTTTTGCATTTAGAACGCGACTTTCATGCATAACTTGTAATTGATCTATTCATGGCAACTATGCACTTTCTTAGCCTTAAAGTCATATTTTTGCGTCGCTTTTTGTCAGTAAATCATTCTAAATCACTTCGAACGAAATTCGGCCTTTAAACATGACTTTCGTGCGTAACCCGCAGTTGATCTATTAAAGGGAACAATTCATTTGTTTAGCCTTAAAGTCTTGTCACTGAGTCTCTTCTAGTCATTCTATCATTCTGAATTAATTCGAACGAATTCTATTTTCGCCCTTCAAACATTATGTTCTTACATAACTTGTAATTAATCTATTGAAGACAACAATGCATTATTTTAGCATTAAAAAGCATATGACTCAGTCTTTTCAATCATTAAATTGTTTGAAGGCACATCGAACCAATTCTCTTTTTGCATTTAGAACGCGAATTTCATGCATAACTTGCAATTGATCTATTGATGGCAACTATGCATTTTTTACCCTTAAAGTCATATTTTTGCGTCTCTTTTAGTCAGTAAATCATTCTAAATCACTTCGAACGAAATTCAGCCTTTAAACATGACTTTCGTGCGTAACCCGCAGTTGATCTATTGAAGGCAACAATGCATTTAGTTAGCCTTAAAGTCTTGTCACTGAGTCTCTTCTAGTCATTAAATCATTCTGAATTAATTCGAACAAATTCTATTTTCGCCCTTCAAACATTATTTTCTTACATAACTTGTAATTAATCTATTGAAGACAACAGTGCATTATTTTAGCGTTAAAAAGCATATCACTCAGTCTTTTCAATCATTAAATTGTTTGAAAGCACTTGGAACGAATTCTCTTTTTGCATTTAGAACGCAACTTTCATGTATAACTTGTAATTGATCTATTGATGGCAACTATGCATTTTTTTAGCCTTAAAGTCATATTTTTGCGTCTCTTTTAGTCAGTAAATCATTCTAAATCACTTCGAACGAAATTCGGCCTTTAAACATGACTTTCGTACGTTACCCGCAGTTAATCTATTGAAGGCAACAATGCATTTGTTTAGCCTTAAAGTCATGTCACTGAGTCTCTTCTAGTCAATAAATCATTCTAAATTAATTCGAACGAATTCTATTTTTGCCCTTCAAACATTATTTTCTTACATAACTTGTAATTAATCTATTGAAGACGACAATGCATTATTTTAGCGTTAAAAAGCATATCACTCTGTCTTTTCAATCATTAAATTGTTTGAAGGCTCTTCGAACCAATTCTCTTTTTGCATTTAAAACGCGACTTTCATGCATAACTTGCAATTGATCTATTGATGGCAACTATGCATTTTTTTAGCCTTAAAGTCATATTTTTGCGTCTCTTTTAGTCAGTAAATCATTCTAAATCACTTCGAACGAAATTCAGCCTTTAAACATGACTTTCGTGCGTAACCCGCAGTTGATCTATTGAAGGCAACAATGCATTTGTTAAGCCTTAAAGTCTTGTCACTGAGTCTCTTAAAGTCATTAAATCATTCTGAATTAATTCGAACGAATTCTATTTTCGCCCTTAAAACATTATTTTCTTACATAACTTGTAATTAATCTATTGAAGACAACAATGCATTATTTTAGCATTAAAAAGCATATGACTCAGTCTTTTCAATCATTAAATTGTTTGAAGGCACATCGAACCAATTCTCTTTCTGCATTTAGAACGCGACTTTCATGCATAACTTGCAACTGATCTATTGATGGCACCTACGCATTTTTTACCCTTAAAGTCATATATTTGCGTCTCTTTTAGTCAGTAAATCATTCTAAATCACTTCGAACGAAATTCGGCCTTTAAACATGACTTTCGTGCGTAACCCGCAGTTGATCTATTGAAGGCAACAATGCATTTGTTTAGCCTTAAAGTCTTGTCACTGAGTCTCTTCTAGTCATTAAATCATTCTAAATTAATTCGAACGAATTCTATTTTTGCCCTTCAAACATTATTTTCTTACATAACTTGTAATTAATCTATTGAAGACAACAATGCATTATTTTAGCATTAAAAAGCATATGACTCAGTCTTTTCAATCATTAAATTGTTTGAAGGCACATCGAACCAATTCTCTTTCTGCATTTAGAACGCGACTTTCATGCATAACTTGCAACTGATCTATTGATGGCACCTACGCATTTTTTACCCTTAAAGTCATATATTTGCGTCTCTTTTAGTCAGTAAATCATTCTAAATCACTTCGAACGAAATTCAGCCTTTAAACATGACTTTCGTGCGTAACCCGCAGTTGATCTATTGAAGGCAACAATGCATTTAGTTAGCCTTAAAGTCTTGTCACTGAGTCTCTTCTAGTCATTAAATCATTCTGAATTAATTCGAACAAATTCTATTTTTGCCCTTCAAACATTATTTTCTTACATAACTTGTAATTAATCTATTGAAGACAACAATGCATTATTTTAGCATTAAAAAGCATATGACTCAGTCTTTTCAATCATTAAATTTTTTGAAGGCTCTTCGAACCAATTCTCTTTTTGCATTTAGAACGCGACTTTCATGCATAACTTGTAATTGATCGATTGATGGCAACTATGCATTTTTTTAGCCTGAAAGTCATATATTTGCGTCTGTTTTAGTCAGTAAATCATTCTAAATCACTTCGAACGAAATTCAACCTTTAAACATGACTTTCGTGCGTAACCCGCAGTTGATCTATTGTAGGCAACAATGCATTTGTCTAACCTTAAAGTCTTGTCACTGAGTCTCTTCTAGTCATTAAATCATTCTGAATTAATTCGAACGAATTCTATTTTCGCCCTTCAAACATTATTTTCTTACATAACTTGTAATTAATCTATTGAAGACAACAATGCATTATTTTAGCATTAAAAAGCATATGACTCAGTCTTTTCAATCATTAAATTTTTTGAAGGCTCTTCGAACCAATTCTCTTTTTGGATTTAAAACGCAACTTTCATGCATAACTTGCAATTGATCTATTGATGGCAACTATGCATTTTTTAGCGTTAAAGTCATATTTTTGCGTCTCTTTTTGTCAGTAAATCATTCTAAATCACTTCGAACGAAATTCGGCCTTTAAACATGACTTTCGTGCGTAACCCGCAGTTGATCTATTGAAGGCAACAATGCATTTGTTTAGCCTTAAAGTCTTGTCACTGAGTCTCTTCTAGTCATTAAATCATTCTAAATTAATTCGAACGAATTCTATTTTTGCCCTTCAAACATTATTTTCTTACATAACTTGTAATTAATCTATTGAAGACAACAATGCATTATTTTAGCATTAAAAAGCATATGACTCAGTCTTTTCAATCATTAAATTGTTTGAAGGCACATCGAACCAATTCTCTTTCTGCATTTAGAACGCGACTTTCATGCATAACTTGAAACTGATCTATTGATGGCACCTACGCATTTTTTACCCTTAAAGTCATATTTTTGCGTCTCTTTTAGTCAGTAAATCATTCTAAATCACTTCGAACGAAATTCAGCCTTTAAACATTACTTTCGTGCGTAACCCGCAGTTGATCTGTTGAAGGCAACAATTCATTTGTTAAGCCTTAAAGTCTTGTCACTGTGTCTCTTAAAGTCATTAAATCATTCTGAATTAATTCGAACGAATTCTATTTTCGCCCTTCAAACATTATTTTCTTACATAACTTGTAATTAATCTATTGAAGACAACAATGCATTATTTTAGCATTAAAAAGCATATGACTCAGTCTTTTCAATCATTAAATTTTTTGAAGGCTCTTCGAACCAATTCTCTTTTTGCATTTAGAACGCGACTTTCATGCATAACTTGTAATTGATCGATTGATGGCAACTATGCATTTTTTTAGCCTGAAAGTCATATATTTGCGTCTGTTTTAGTCAGTAAATCATTCTAAATCACTTCGAACGAAATTCAACCTTTAAACATGACTTTCGTGCGTAACCCGCAGTTGATCTATTGTAGGCAACAATGCATTTGTCTAACCTTAAAGTCTTGTCACTGAGTCTCTTCTAGTCATTAAATCATTCTGAATTAATTCGAACGAATTCTATTTTCGCCCTTCAAACATTATTTTCTTACATAACTTGTAATTAATCTATTGAAGACAACAATGCATTACTTTAGCATTAAAAAGCATATGACTCAGTCTTTTCAATCATTAAATTTTTTGAAGGCTCTTCGAACCAATTCTCTTTTTGGATTTAAAACGCAACTTTCATGCATAACTTGCAATTGATCTATTGATGGCAACTATGCATTTTTTAGCGTTAAAGTCATATTTTTGCGTCTCTTTTTGTCAGTAAATCATTCTAAATCACTTCGAACGAAATTCGGCCTTTAAACATGACTTTCGTGCGTAACCCGCAGTTGATCTATTGAAGGCAACAATGCATTTGTTTAGCCTTAAAGTCTTGTCACTGAGTCTCTTCTAGTCATTAAATCATTCTAAATTAATTCGAACGAATTCTATTTTTGCCCTTCAAACATTATTTTCTTACATAACTTGTAATTAATCTATTGAAGACAACAATGCATTATTTTAGCATTAAAAAGCATATGACTCAGTCTTTTCAATCATTAAATTGTTTGAAGGCACATCGAACCAATTCTCTTTCTGCATTTAGAACGCGACTTTCATGCATAACTTGCAACTGATCTATTGATGGCACCTACGCATTTTTTACCCTTAAAGTCATATTTTTGCGTCTCTTTTAGTCAGTAAATCATTCTAAATCACTTCGAACGAAATTCAGCCTTTAAACATTACTTTCGTGCGTAACCCGCAGTTGATCTGTTGAGGGCAACAATGCATTTGTTAAGCCTTAAAGTCTTGTCACTGTGTCTCTTAAAGTCATTAAATCATTCTGAATTAATTCGAACGAATTCTATTTTCGCCCTTCAAACATTATTTTCTTACATAACTTGTAATTAATCTATTGAAGACAACAATGCATTATTTTAGCATTAAAAAGCATATGACTCAGTCTTTTCAATCATTAAATTTTTTGAAGGCTCTTCGAACCAATTCTCTTTTTGGATTTAAAACGCAACTTTCATGCATAACTTGCAATTGATCTATTGATGGCAACTATGCATTTTTTAGCGTTAAAGTCATATTTTTGCGTCTCTTTTTGTCAGTAAATCATTCTAAATCACTTCGAACGAAATTCGGCCTTTAAACATGACTTTCGTGCGTAACCCGCAGTTGATCTATTGAAGGCAACAATGCATTTGTTTAGCCTTAAAGTCTTGTCACTGAGTCTCTTCTAGTCATTAAATCATTCTAAATTAATTCGAACGAATTCTATTTTTGCCCTTCAAACATTATTTTCTTACATAACTTGTAATTAATCTATTGAAGACAACAATGCATTATTTTAGCATTAAAAAGCATATGACTCAGTCTTTTCAATCATTAAATTGTTTGAAGGCACATCGAACCAATTCTCTTTCTGGATTTAGAACGCGACTTTCATGCATAACTTGCAACTGATCTATTGATGGCACCTACGCATTTTTTACCCTTAAAGTCATATTTTTGCGTCTCTTTTAGTCAGTAAATCATTCTAAATCACTTCGAACGAAATTCAGCCTTTAAACATGACTTTCGTGCGTAACCCGCAGTTGATCTGTTGAAGGCAACAATGCATTTGTTAAGCCTTAAAGTCTTGTCACTGAGTCTCTTAAAGTCATTAAATCATTCTGAATTAATTCGAACGAATTCTATTTTCGCCCTTCAAACATTATTTTCTTACATAACTTGTAATTAATCTATTGAAGACAACAATGCATTATTTTAGCATTAAAAAGCATATGACTCAGTCTTTTCAATCATTAAATTTTTTGAAGGCTCTTCGAACCAATTCTCTTTTTGCATTTAGAACGCGACTTTCATGCATAACTTGTAATCGATCGATTGATGGCAACTATGCATTTTTTTAGCCTGAAAGTCATATATTTGCGTCTCTTTTAGTCAGTAAATCATTCTAAATCACTTCGAACGAAATTCAACCTTTAAACATGACTTTCGTGCGTAAGCCGCAGTTGATCTATTGAAGGCAACAATGCATTTGTTTAGCCTTAAAGTCTTGTCACTGAGTCTCTTCTAGTCATTAAATCATTCTGAATTAATTCGAACGAATTCTATTTTCGCCCTTAAAACATTATTTTCTTACATAACTTGTAATTAATCTATTGAAGACAACAATGCATTATTTTAGCATTAAAAAGCATATGACTCAGTCTTTTCAATCATTAAATTGTTTGAAGGCACATCGAACCAATTCTCTTTCTGCATTTAGAACGCGACTTTCATGCATAACTTGCAACTAATATATTGATGGCACCTACGCATTTTTTACCCTTAAAGTCATATATTTGCGTCTCTTTTAGTCAGTAAATCATTCTAAATCACTTCGAACGAAATTCGGCCTTTAAACATGACTTTCGTGCGTAACCCGCAGTTGATCTATTGAAGGCAACAATGCATTTGTTTAGCCTTCAAGTCTTGTCACTCAGTCTCTTCTAGTCATTAAATCATTCTAAATTAATTCGAACGAATTCTATTTTTGCCCTTCAAACATTATTTTCTTACATAACTTGTAATTAATCTATTGAAGACGACAATGCATTATTTTAGCGTTAAAAAGCATATCACTCTGTCTTTTCAATCATTAAATTGTTTGAAGGCTCTTCGAACCAATTCTCTTTTTGCATTTAAAACGCGACTTTCATGCATAACTTGCAATTGATCTATTGATGGCAACTATGCATTTTTTTCCCTTAAAGTCATATTTTTGCGTCTCTTTTAGTCAGTAAATCATTCTAAATCACTTCGACCGAAATTCAGCCTTTAAACATGACTTTCGTGCGTAACCCACAGTTGATCTATTGAAGGCAACAATGCATTTGTTTAGCCTTAAAGTCTTGTCACTGAGTCTCTTCTAGTCATTCAATCATTCTAAATTAATTCGAACGAATTCTATTTTCGCCCTTCAAACATTATTTTCTTACATAACTTGTAATTAATCTATTGAAGACAACAATGCATTATTTTAGCATTAAAAAGCATATGACTCAGTCTTTTCAACCATTAAATTGTTTGAAGGCACATCGAACCAATTCTCTTTCTGCATTTAGAACGCGACTTTCATGCATAACTTGCAATTGATCTATTGATGGCAACTATGCATTTTTTAGCGTTAAAGTCATATTTTTGCGTCTCTTTTTGTCAGTAAATCATTCTAAATCACTTCGAACGAAATTCGGCCTTTAAACAAGACTTTCGTGCGTAACTTGCAGTTGATCTATTGAAGGCAACAATGCATTTGTTTAGCCTTAAAGTCATGTCACTAAGTCTCTTCTAGTCATTAAATAATTCTAAATTAATTCGAACGATTTCTATTTTTGCCCTTCAAACATTATTTTCTTACATAACTTGTAATTAATCTATTCAAGACAACAATGCATTATTTTAGCATTAAAAAGCATATCACTCAATCTTTTCAATCATTAAATTGTTTGAAGGCACTTTGAACCAATTCTCTTTTTGCATTTAGAACGCGACTTTCATGCATAACTTGTAATTGATCTATTGATGGCAACTATGCATTTTTTTAGCCTTAAAGTCATATTTTTGCGTCTCTTTTAGTCAGTAAACCATTCTAAATAACTTCGAACGAAATTCGGCCTTTAAACATGACTTTCATGCGTAACCCGCAGTTGATCTATTGAAAGCAACAATGCATTTGTTTAGCCTTAAAGTCTTGTCACTGAGTCTCTTCTAGTCATTAAATCATTCTGAATTAATTCGAACGAATTCTATTTTCGCCCTTCAAACATTATTTTCTTACATAAATTGTAATTAATCTATTGAAGACAACAATGCATTATTTTAGCATTACAAACCATGTGACTCAGTCTTTTCAATCATTGAATTGTTTGAAGGCTCTTCGAACCAATTCTCTTTTTGTATTTAAAACACGACTTTCATGCATAACTTCCAATTGATGTATTGATGGCACCTATGCATTTTTTACCCTTAAAGTCATATTTTTGGGTCTCTTTTAGTCAGTAAATCATTCTAAATCACTTCGAACGAAATTGAGCCTTTAAACATGACTTTCGTGCGTAACCCGCAGTTGATCAATTGAAGGCAACAATGCATTTGTTTAGCCTTAAAGTCTTGTCACTGAGTCTCTTCTAGTCATTAAATCATTTTGAATTAATTCGAACGAATTCTATTTTCGCCCTTCAAACATTATTTTCTTACATAACTTGTAATTAATCTATTCAAGACAACAATGCATTATTTTAGCATTAAAAAGCATATCACTCAGTCTTTTCAATCATTAAATTGTTTGAAGGCACTTTGAACCAATTCTCTTTTTGCATTTAGAACGCGACTTTCATGCATAACTTGTAATTGATCTATTGATGGCACCTACGCATTTTTTACCCTTAAAGTCATATTTTTGCGTCTCTTTTAGTCAGTAAATCATTCTAAATCACATCGAACGGAATTCAGCCTTTAAACATGACTTTCATGCGTAACCCGCAGTTGATCTATTGAAGGCAACAATGCATTTGTTTAGCCTTAAAGTCTTGTCACTGAGTCTTTTCTAGTCATTAAATCATTCTGAATTAATTCGAACGAATTCTATTTCTGCCCTTCAAACATTATTTTCTTACATAACTTGTAATTAATCTATTGAAGACAACAATGCATTATTTTAGCATTAAAAACCATATGACTCAGTCTTTTCAATCATTAAATTGTTTGAAGGCACATCGAACCAATTCTCTTTTTGCATTTAAAACGCGACTTTCATGCATAACTTGCAATTGATCTATTGATGGCACCTATGCATTTTTTAGCCTTAAAGTCATATTTTTGCGTCTCTTTTAGTCAGTAAATCATTCTAGATCACTTCGAACGAAATTCAGCCTTTAAACATGACTTTCGTGTGTAACCCGCAGTTGATCTATTGAAGGCAACAATGCATTTGTTTAGCCTTAAAGTCTTGTCACTGAGTCTCTTCTAGTCATTAAATCATTCTAAATTAATTCGAACGAATTCTATTTCTGCCCTTCAAACATTATTTTCTTATATAACTTGTAATTAATCTATGGAAGACAACAATGCATTATTTTAGCGTTAAAAAGCATATCACTCTGTCCTTTCAATCATTAAATTGTTTGAAGGCTCTTCGAACCAATTCTCTTTTCGCATTTAAAACGCGACTTTCATGCATAACTTGCAATTGATCTATTGATGGCAACTATGCATTTTTTAGCGTTAAAGTCATATTTTTGCGTCTCTTTTTGTCAGTAAATCATTCTAAATCACTTCGAACGAAATTCGGCCTTTAAACATGACTTTCGTGCGTAACCCGCAGTTGATCTATTGTAGGCAATAATGCATTTGTTTAGCCTTAAAGTCTTGTCACTGAGTCTCTTCTAGTAATTAAATCATTCTGAATTAATTCGAACGAATTGTATTTTCGCCCTTCAAACATTATTTTCTTACATAACTTGTAATTAATCTATTGAAGACAACAATGCATTATTTTAGCATTAAAAAGCATATGACTCAGTCTTTTCAATCATTAAATTGTTTGAAGGCACATCGAACCAATTCTCTTTCTGCATTTAGAACGCGACTTTCATGCATAACTTGCAGCTGATCTATTGATGGCACCTACGCATTTTTTACCCTTAAAGTCATATTTTTGCGTCTCTTTTAGTCAGTAAATCATTCTAAATCACATCGAACGAAATTCAGCCTTTAAACATGACTTTCGTGTGTAACCCGCAGTTGATCTATTCAAGGCAACAATGCATTTGTTTAGCCTTAAAGTCTTGTCACTGAGTCTCTTCTAGTCATTAAATCATTCTGAATTAATTCGAACGAATTCTATTTTCGCCCTTCAAACATTATTTTCTTACATAACTTGTAATTAATCTATTGAAGACAACAATGCATTATTTTAGCATTAAAAAGCATATGACTCAGTCTTTTCAATCATTAAATTGTTTGAAGGCTCTTCGAACCAATTCTCTTTTTGCATTTAAAACGCGACTTTCATGCATAACTTGCAATTGATCTATTGATGGCACCTATGCATCTTTTACCCTTAAAGTCATATTTTTGCGTCTCTTTTAGTCAGTAAATCATTCTAAATCACTTCGAACGAAATTCGGCCTTTAAACATGACTTTCGTGCGTAACCCGCAGTTGATCTATTGAAGGCAACAATGCATTTGTTTAGCCTTCAAGTCTTGTCACTGAGTCTCTTCTAGTCATTAAATCATTCTGAATTAATTCGAACGAATTCTATTTTCGCCCTTCAAACATTATTTTCTTACATAAATTGTAATTAATCTATTGAAGACAACAATGCATTATTTTAGCATTAAAAAGCATATGACTCAGTCTTTTCAATCATTAAATTGTTTGAAGGCTCTTCGAACCAATTCTCTTTTTGCATTTAAAACGCGACTTTCATGCATAACTTGCAATTGATCTATTGATGGCACCTACGCATTTTTTACCCTTAAAGTCATATTTTTGCGTCTCTTTTAGTTAGTAAATCATTCTAAATCACTTCGAACGAAATTCACCCTTTAAACATGACTTTCGTGCGTAACCCGCAGTTGATCTATTGAAGGCAACAATGCATTTGTTTAGCCTTAAAGTCTTGTCACTGAGTCTCTTCTAGTCATTAAATCATTCTGAATTAATTCGAACGAATTCTATTTTCGCCCTTCAAACATTATTTTCTTACATAACTTGTAATTAATCTATTGAAGACAACAATGCATTATTTTAGCATTAAAAAGCATATGACTCAGTCTTTTCAATCATTAAATTGTTTTAAGGCTCTTCGAACCAATTCTCTTTTCGCATTTAAAACGCGACTTTCATGCATAACTTGCAATTGATCTATTGATGGCAACTATGCATTTTTTAGCGTTAAAGTCATATTTTTGCGTCTCTTTTTGTCAGTAAATCATTCTAAATCACTTCGAACGAAATTCGGCCTTTAAACATGACTTTCGTGCGTAACCCGCAGTTGATCTATTGAAGGCAACAATGCATTTGTTTAGCCTTAAAGTCTTGTCACTGAGTCTCTTCTGGTCATTAAATCATTCTAAATTAATTCGAACGAATTCTATTTCTGCCCTTCAAACATTATTTTCTTATATAACTTGTAATTAATCTATGGAAGACAACAATGCATTATTTTAGCGTTAAAAAGCATATCACTCTGTCCTTTCAATCATTAAATTGTTTGAAGGCTCTTCGAACCAATTCTCTTTTCGCATTTAAAACGCGACTTTCATGCATAACTTGCAATTGATCTATTGATGGCAACTATGCATTTTTTAGCGTTAAAGTCATATTTTTGCGTCTCTTTTTGTCAGTAAATCATTCCAAATCACTTCGAACGAAATTCGGCCTTTAAACATGACTTTCGTGCGTAACCCGCAGTTGATCTATTGTAGGCAATAATGCATTTGTTTAGCCTTAAAGTCTTGTCACTGAGTCTCTTCTAGTAATTAAATCATTCTGAATTAATTCGAACGAATTGTATTTTCGCCCTTCAAACATTATTTTCTTACATAACTTGTAATTAATCTATTGAAGACAACAATGCATTATTTTAGCATTAAAAAGCATATGACTCAGTCTTTTCAATCATTAAATTGTTTGAAGGCACATCGAACCAATTCTCTTTCTGCATTTAGAACGCGACTTTCATGCATAACTTGCAGCTGATCTATTGATGGCACCTACGCATTTTTTACCCTTAAAGTCATATTTTTGCGTCTCTTTTAGTCAGTAAATCATTCTAAATCACATCGAACGAAATTCAGCCTTTAAACATGACTTTCGTGTGTAACCCGCAGTTGATCTATTCAAGGCAACAATGCATTTGTTTAGCCTTAAAGTCTTGTCACTGAGTCTCTTCTAGTCATTAAATCATTCTGAATTAATTCGAACGAATTCTATTTTCGCCCTTCAAACATTATTTTCTTACATAACTTGTAATTAATCTATTGAAGACAACAATGCATTATTTTAGCATTAAAAAGCATATGACTCAGTCTTTTCAATCATTAAATTGTTTGAAGGCTCTTCGAACCAATTCTCTTTTTGCATTTAAAACGCGACTTTCATGCATAACTTGCAATTGATCTATTGATGGCACCTATGCATCTTTTACCCTTAAAGTCATATTTTTGCGTCTCTTTTAGTCAGTAAATCATTCTAAATCACTTCGAACGAAATTCGGCCTTTAAACATGACTTTCGTGCGTAACCCGCAGTTGATCTATTGAAGGCAACAATGCATTTGTTTAGCCTTCAAGTCTTGTCACTGAGTCTCTTCTAGTCATTAAATCATTCTGAATTAATTCGAACGAATTCTATTTTCGCCCTTCAAACATTATTTTCTTACATAAATTGTAATTAATCTATTGAAGACAACAATGCATTATTTTAGCGTTACAAACCATATGACTCAGTCTTTTCAATCATTAAATTGTTTGAAGGCTCTTCGAACCAATTCTCTTTTTGTATTTAAAACACGACTTTCATGCATAACTTCCAATTGATCTATTGATGGCACCTATGCAATTTTTACCCTTAAAGTCATATTTTTGGGTCTCTTTTAGTCAGTGAATCATTCTAAATCACTTCGAACGAAATTGAGCCTTTAAACATGACTTTCGTGCGTAACCCGCAGTTGATCAATTGAAGGCAACAATGCATTTGTTTAGCCTTCAAGTCTTGTCACTGAGTCTCTTCTAGTCATTAAATCATTCTAAATTAATTCGAACGAATTCTATTTTTGCCCTTCAAACATTATTTTCTTACATAACTTGTAATTAATCTATTGAAGACGACAATGCATTATTTTGGCGTTAAAAAGCATATCACTCTGTCTTTTCAATCACTAAATTGTTTGAAGGCTCTTCGAACCAATTCTCTTTTTGCATTTAAAACGCGACTTTCATGCATAACTTGCAATTGATCTATTGATGCCAACTGTGCATTTTTTTCCCTTAAAGTCATATTTTTGTGTCTCTTTTAGTCAGTAAATCATTCTAAATCACTTCGACCGAAATTCAGCCTTTAAACATGACTTTCGTGCGTAACCCACAGTTGATCTATTGAAGGCAACAATGCATTTGTTTAGCCTTAAAGTCTTGTCACTGAGTCTCTTCTAGTCATTCAATCATTCTAAATTAATTCGAACGAATTCTATTTTCGCCCTTCAAACATTATTTTCTTACATAACTTGTAATTAATCTATTGAAGACGACAATGCATTATTTTGGCATTAAAAAGCATATCACTCTGTCTTTTCAATCATTAAATTGTTTGAAGGCTCTTCGAACCAATTCTCTTTTTGCATTTAAAACGCGACTTTCATGCATAACTTGCAATTGATCTATTGATGGCACCTATGCATTTTTTACCCTTAAAGTCATATTTTTGCGTCTCTTTTAGTCAGTAAATCAATCTAAATCACTTCGAACGAAATTCAGCCTTTAAACATGACTTTCATGCGTAACCCGCAGTTGATCTATTGAAGGCAACAATGCATTTGTTTAGCCTTAAAGTCTTGTCACTGAGTCTCTTCTAGTCATTAAATCATTCTGAATTAATTCGAACGAATTCTATTTTCGCCCTTCAAACATTATTTTCTTACATAAATTGTAATTAATCTATTGAAGACAACAATGCATTATTTTAGCATTACAAACCATATGACTCAGTCTTGTCAATCATTAAATTGTTTGAAGGCTCTTCGAACCAATTCTCTTTTTGTATTTAAAACACGACTTTCATGCATAACTTCCAATTGATCTATTGATGGCACCTATGCAATTTTTACCCTTAAAGTCATATTTTTGGGTCTCTTTTAGTCAGTAAATCATTCTAAATCACTTCGAACGAAATTGAGCCTTTAAACATGACTTTCGTGCGTAACCCGCAGTTGATCTATTGAAGGCAACAATGCATTTGTTTAGCCTTAAAGTCTTGTCACTGAGTCTCTTCTAGTCATTAAATCATTCTGAATTAATTCGAACGAATTCTATTTTCGCCCTTCAAACATTATTTTCTTACATAACTTGTAATTAATCTATTGAAGACAACAATGCATTATTTTAGCATTAAAAAGCATATGACTCAGTCTTTTCAATCATTAAATTTTTTGAAGGCTCTTCGAACCAATTCCCTTTTTGCATTTAGAACGCGACTTTCATGCATAACTTGTAATTGATCGATTGATGGCAACTATGCATTTTTTTAGCCTGAAAGTCATATATTTGCGTCTCTTTTAGTCAGTAAATCATTCTAAATCACTTCGAACGAAATTCAACCTTTAAACATGACTTTCGTGCGTAAGCCGCAGTTGATCTATTGAAGGCAACAATGCATTTGTTTAGCCTTAAAGTCTTGTCACTGAGTCTCCTCTAGTCATTAAATCATTCTAAATTAATTCGAACAAATTCTATTTTTGCCCTTCAAACATTATTTTCTTACATAACTTGTAATTAATCTATTGAAGACGACAATGCATTATTTTAGCGTTAAAAAGCATATCACTCAGTCTTTTCAATCATTAAATTGTTTTAAGGCTCTTCGAACCAATTCTCTTTGCGCATTTAAAACGCGACTTTCATGCATAACTTGCAATTGATCTATTGATGGCAACTATGCATTTTTTAGCGTTAAAGTCATATTTTTGCGTCTCTTTTTGTCAGTAAATCATTCTAAATCACTTCGAACGAAATTCGGCCTTTAAACATGACTTTCGTGCGTAACCCGCAGTTGATCTATTGAAGGCAAAAATGCATTTGTTTAGCCTTCAAGTCTTGTCACTGAGTCTCTTCTAGTCATTAAATCATTCTAAATTAATTCGAACGAATTCTATTTTTGCCCTTCAAACATTATTTTCTTACATGACTTGTAATTAATCTATTGAAGACGACAATGCATTATTTTAGCGTTAAAAAGCATATCACTCTGTCTTTTCAATCATTAAATTGTTTGAAGGCTCTTCGAACAAATTCTCTTTTTGCATTTAAAACGCGACTTTCATGCATAACTTGCAATTGATCTATTGATGGCACCTATGCATTTTTTACCCTTAAAGTCATATTTTTGCGTCTCTTTTAGTCAGTAAATCAATCTAAATCACTTCGAACGAAATTCAGCCTTTAAACATGACTTTCATGCGTAACCCGCAGTTGATCTATTGAAGGCAACAGTGCATTTGTTTAGCCTTAAAGTCTTGTCACTGAGTCTCTTCTAGTCATTAAATCATTCTGAATTAATTCGAACGAATTCTATTTTCGCCCTTCAAACATTATTTTCTTACATAAATTGTAATTAATCTATTGAAGACAACAATGCATTATTTTAGCATTACAAACCATATGACTCAGTCTTGTCAATCATTAAATTGTTTGAAGGCTCTTCGAACCAATTCTCTTTTTGTATTTAAAACACGACTTTCATGCATAACTTCCAATTGATCTATTGATGGCACCTATGCAATTTTTACCCTTAAAGTCATATTTTTGGGTCTCTTTTAGTCAGTAAATCATTCTAAATCACTTCGAACGAAATTGAGCCTTTAAACATGACTTTCGTGCGTAACCCGCAGTTGATCTATTGAAGGCAACAATGCATTTGTTTAGCCTTAAAGTCTTGTCACTGAGTCTCTTCTAGTCATTAAATCATTCTGAATTAATTCGAACGAATTCTATTTTCGCCCTTCAAACATTATTTTCTTACATAACTTGTAATTAATCTATTGAAGACAACAATGCATTATTTTAGCATTAAAAAGCATATGACTCAGTCTTTTCAATCATTAAATTTTTTTAAGGCTCTTCGAACCAATTCCCTTTTTGCATTTAGAACGCGACTTTCATGCATAACTTGTAATTGATCGATTGATGGCAACTATGCATTTTTTTAGCCTGAAAGTCATATATTTGCGTCTCTTTTAGTCAGTAAATCATTCTAAATCACTTCGAACGAAATTCAACCTTTAAACATGACTTTCGTGCGTAAGCCGCAGTTGATCTATTGAAGGCAACAATGCATTTGTTTAGCCTTAAAGTCTTGTCACTGAGTCTCCTCTAGTCATTAAATCATTCTAAATTAATTCGAACAAATTCTATTTTTGCCCTTCAAACATTATTTTCTTACATAACTTGTAATTAATCTATTGAAGACGACAATGCATTATTTTAGCGTTAAAAAGCATATCACTCAGTCTTTTCAATCATTAAATTGTTTTAAGGCTCTTCGAACCAATTCTCTTTTCGCATTTAAAACGCGACTTTCATGCATAACTTGCAATTGATCTATTGATGGCAACTATGCATTTTTTAGCGTTAAAGTCATATTTTTGCGTCTCTTTTTGTCAGTAAATCATTCTAAATCACTTCGAACGAAATTCGGCCTTTAAACATGACTTTCGTGCGTAACCCGCAGTTGATCTATTGAAGGCAAAAATGCATTTGTTTAGCCTTCAAGTCTTGTCACTGAGTCTCTTCTAGTCATTAAATCATTCTAAATTAATTCGAACGAATTCTATTTTTGCCCTTCAAACATTATTTTCTTACATGACTTGTAATTAATCTATTGAAGACGACAATGCATTATTTTAGCGTTAAAAAGCATATCACTCTGTCTTTTCAATCATTAAATTGTTTGAAGGCTCTTCGAACAAATTCTCTTTTTGCATTTAAAACGCGACTTTCATGCATAACTTGCAATTGATCTATTGATGGCACCTATGCATTTTTTACCCTTAAAGTCATATTTTTGCGTCTCTTTTAGTCAGTAAATCAATCTAAATCACTTCGAACGAAATTCAGCCTTTAAACATGACTTTCATGCGTAACCCGCAGTTGATCTATTGAAGGCAACAGTGCATTTGTTTAGCCTTAAAGTCTTGTCACTGAGTCTCTTCTAGTCATTAAATCATTCTGAATTAATTCGAACGAATTCTATTTTCGCCCTTCAAACATTATTTTCTTACATAAATTGTAATTAATCTATTGAAGACAACAATGCATTATTTTAGCATTACAAACCATATGACTCAGTCTTGTCAATCATTAAATTGTTTGAAGGCTCTTCGAACCAATTCTCTTTTTGTATTTAAAACACGACTTTCATGCATAACTTCCAATTGATCTATTGATGGCACCTATGCAATTTTTACCCTTAAAGTCATATTTTTGGGTCTCTTTTAGTCAGTAAATCATTCTAAATCACTTCGAACGAAATTGAGCCTTTAAACATGACTTTCGTGCGTAACCCGCAGTTGATCTATTGAAGGCAACAATGCATTTGTTTAGCCTTAAAGTCTTGTCACTGAGTCTCTTCTAGTCATTAAATCATTCTGAATTAATTCGAACGAATTCTATTTTCGCCCTTCAAACATTATTTTCTTACATAACTTGTAATTAATCTATTGAAGACAACAATGCATTATTTTAGCATTAAAAAGCATATGACTCAGTCTTTTCAATCATTAAATTTTTTGAAGGCTCTTCGAACCAATTCCCTTTTTGCATTTAGAACGCGACTTTCATGCATAACTTGTAATTGATCGATTGATGGCAACTATGCATTTTTTTAGCCTGAAAGTCATATATTTGCGTCTCTTTTAGTCAGTAAATCATTCTAAATCACTTCGAACGAAATTCAACCTTTAAACATGACTTTCGTGCGTAAGCCGCAGTTGATCTATTGAAGGCAACAATGCATTTGTTTAGCCTTAAAGTCTTGTCACTGAGTCTCCTCTAGTCATTAAATCATTCTAAATTAATTCGAACAAATTCTATTTTTGCCCTTCAAACATTATTTTCTTACATAACTTGTAATTAATCTATTGAAGACGACAATGCATTATTTTAGCGTTAAAAAGCATATCACTCAGTCTTTTCAATCATTAAATTGTTTTAAGGCTCTTCGAACCAATTCTCTTTTCGCATTTAAAACGCGACTTTCATGCATAACTTGCAATTGATCTATTGATGGCAACTATGCATTTTTTAGCGTTAAAGTCATATTTTTGCGTCTCTTTTTGTCAGTAAATCATTCTAAATCACTTCGAACGAAATTCGGCCTTTAAACATGACTTTCGTGCGTAACCCGCAGTTGATCTATTGAAGGCAAAAATGCATTTGTTTAGCCTTCAAGTCTTGTCACTGAGTCTCTTCTAGTCATTAAATCATTCTAAATTAATTCGAACGAATTCTATTTTTGCCCTTCAAACATTATTTTCTTACATGACTTGTAATTAATCTATTGAAGATGACAATGCATTATTTTAGCGTTAAAAAGCATATCACTCTGTCTTTTCAATCATTAAATTGTTTGAAGGCTCTTCGAACAAATTCTCTTTTTGCATTTAAAACGCGACTTTCATGCATAACTTGCAATTGATCTATTGATGGCAACTATGCATTTTTTTCCCTTAAAGTCATATTTTTGCGTCTCTTTTAGTCAGTAAATCATTCTAAATCACTTCGACCGAAATTCAGCCTTTAAACATGACTTTCGTGCGTAACCCACAGTTGATCTATTGAAGGCAACAATGCATTTGTTTAGCCTTAAAGTCTTGTCACTGAGTCTCTTCTAGTCATTCAATCATTCTAAATTAATTCGAACGAATTCTATTTTCGCCCTTCAAACATTATTTTCTTACATAACTTGTAATTAATCTATTGAAGACAACAATGCATTATTTTAGCATTAAAAACCATATGACTCAGTCTTTTCAATCATTAAATTGTTTGAAGGCACATCGAACCAATTCTCTTTTTGCATTTAAAACGCGACTTTCATGCATAACTTGCAATTGATCTATTGATGGCAACGATGCATTTTTTAGCGTTAAAGTCATATTTTTGCGTCTCTTTTTGTCAGTAAGTCATTCTAAATCACTTCGAACGAAATTCGGCCTTTAAACAAGACTTTCGTGCGTAACTTGCAGTTGATCTATTGAAGGCAACAATGCATTTGTTTAGCCTTAAAGTCATGTCACTAAGTCTCTTCTAGTCATTAAATCATTCTAAATTAATTCGAACGATTTCTATTTTTGCCCTTCAAACATTATTTTCTTACATAACTTGTAATTAATCTATTCAAGACAACAATGCATTATTTTAGCATTAAAAAGCATATCACTCAGTCTTTTCAATCATTAAATTGTTTGAAGGCACTTTGAACCAATTCTCTTTTTGCATTTAGAACGCGACTTTCATGCATAACTTGTAATTGATCTATTGATGGCAACTATGCATTTTTTTAGCCTTAAAGTCATATTTTTGCGTCTCTTTTAGTCAGTAAATCATTCTAAATCACTTCGAACGAAATTCGGCCTTTAAACATGACTTTCGTGCGTAACCCGCAGTTGATCTATTGAAGGCAACAATGCATTTGTTTAGCCTTCAAGTCTTGTCACTGAGTCTCTTCTAGTCATTAAATCATTCTAAATTAATTCGAACGAATTCTATTTTTGCCCTTCAAACATTATTTTCTTACATAACTTGTAATTAATCTATTAAAGACGACAATGCATTATTTTAGCGTTAAAAAGCATATCACTCTGTCTTTTCAATCATTAAATTGTTTGAAGGCTCTTCGAACCAATTCTCTTTTTGCATTTAAAACGCGACTTTCATGCATAACTTGCAATTGATCTATTGATGGCAACTATGCATTTTTTTCCCTTAAAGTCATATTTTTGCGTCTCTTTTAGTCAGTAAATCATTATAAATCACTTCGACCGAAATTCAGCCTTTAAACATGACTTTCGTGCGTAACCCACAATTGATCTATTGAAGGCAACAATGCATTTGTTTAGCCTTAAAGGCTTGTCACTGAGTCTCTTCTAGTCATTCAATCATTCTAAATTAATTCGAACGAATTCTATTTTTGCCCTTCAAACATTATTTTCTTACATAACTTGTAATTAATCTATTGAAGACAACGATACATTATTTTAGCATTAAAAAGCATATCACTCAGTCTTTTCAATCATTAAATTATTTGAAGGCACTTCGAATCAATTCTCTTTTCGCATTTCGAACGCGACTTTCATGCATAACTTGTAATTGATCTATTGATGGCAACTATGCATTTTTTTAACCTTAAAGTCATATTTTTGCGTCTCTTTTAGTCAGTAAATCAATCTAAATCACTTCGAACGAAATTCAGCCTTTAAACATGACTTTCATGCGTAACCCGCAGTTGATCTATTTAAGGCAACAATGCATTTGTTTAGCCTTAAAGTCTTGTCACTGAGTCTCTTCTAGTCATTAAATCATTCTGAATTAATTCGAACGAATTCTATTTTCGCCCTTCAAACATTATTTTCTTACATAAATTGTAATTAATCTATTGAAGACAACAATGCATTATTTTAGCATTACAAACCATATGACTCAGTCTTGTCAATCATTAAATTGTTTGAAGGCTCTTCGAACCAATTCTCTTTTTGTATTTAAAACACGACTTTCATGCATAACTTCCAATTGATCTATTGATGGCACCTATGCAATTTTTACCCTTAAAGTCATATTTTTGGGTCTCTTTTAGTCAGTAAATCATTCTAAATCACTTCGAACGAAATTGAGCCTTTAAACATGACTTTCGTGCGTAACCCGCAGTTGATCAATTGAAGGCAACAATGCATTTGTTTAGCCTTAAAGTCTTGTCACTGAGTCTCTTCTAGTCATTAAATCATTTTGAATTAATTCGAACGAATTCTATTTTCGCCCTTCAAACATTATTTTCCTACATAACTTGTAATTAATCTATTGAAGACAATAATGCATTATTTTAGCATTAAAAAGCATATGACTCAGTCTTTTCAATCATTAAATTGTTTGAAGGCATTTTGAACCAATTCTCTTTTTGCATTTGGAACGCGACTTTCATGCATAACTTGCAATTGATCTATTGATGGCACCTATGCATTTTTTAGCCTTAAAGTCATATTTTTGCGTCTCTTTTAGTCAGTAAATCATTCTAAATCAGTTCGAACGAAATTCACCCTTTAAACATGACTTTCGTGCGTAACCCGCAGTTGATCTATTGAAGGCAACAATGCATTTGTTTAGCCTTAAAGTCATGTCACTGAGTCTCTTCTAGTCATTAAATCATTCTAAATTAATTCGAACGAATTCTATTTTCTCCCTTCAAACATTATTTTCTTACATAACTTGTAATTGATCTATTCAAGACAACAATTCATTATTTTAGCATTAACAAGCATATCACTCAGTCTTTTCAATCATTAAATTGTTTGAAGGCATTTTGAACCAATTCTCTTTTTGCATTTGGAACGCGACTTTCATGCATAACTTGCAATTGATCTATTGATGGCACCTATGCATTTTTTAGCCTTAAAGTCATATTTTTGCGTCTCTTTTAGTCAGTAAATCATTCTAAATCAGTTCGAACGAAATTCAGCCTTTAAACATGACTTTCGTGTGTAACCCGCAGTTGATCTATTGAAGGCAACAATGCATTTGTTTAGCCTTGAAGTGTTGTCACTGAGTCTCTTCTAGTCATTAAATCATTCTAAATTAATTCGAATCAATTCTATTTCTGCCCTTCAAACATTATTTTCTTATATAACTTGTAATTAATCTATTGAAGACAACAATGCATTATTTTAGCGTTAAAAAGCATATCACTCTGTCCTTTCAATCATTAAATTGTTTGAAGGCTCTTCGAAGCAATTCTCTTTTTGCATTTAAAATGCGACTTTCATGCATAACTTGCAATTGATCTATTGATGGCACCTATGCATTTTTTACCCTTAAAGTCATATTTTTGCGTCTCTTTTAGTCAGTAAATCATTCTAAATCACTTCGAACGAAATTCAGCCTTTAAACATGACTTTCATGCGTAACCCGCAGTTGATCTATTGAAGGCAACAATGCATTTGTTTAGCCTTAAAGTCTTGTCACTGAGTCTCTTCTAGTCATTAAATCATTCTGAATTAATTCGAACGAATTCTATTTTCGCCCTTCAAACATTATTTTCTTACATAACTTGTAATTAATTTATTGAAGACAACAATGCATTATTTTAGCATTAAAAACCATATGACTCAGTCTTTTCAATCATTAAATTGTTTGAAGGCACATCGAACCAATTCTCTTTTTGCATTTAAAACGCGACTTTCTTGCATAACTTGCAATTGATCTATTGATGGCACCTATGCATTTTTTAGCCTTAAAGTCATATTTTTGCGTCTCTTTTAGTCAGTAAATCATTCTAGATCACTTCGAACGAAATTCAGCCTTTAAACATGACTTTCATGCGTAACCCGCAGTTGATCTATTGAAGGCAACAATGCATTTGTTTAGCCTTAAAGTCTTGTCACTGAGTCTCTTCTAGTCATTAAATCATTCTGAATTAATTCGAACGAATTCTATTTTCGCCCTTCAAACATTATTTTCTTACATAACTTGTAATTAATTTATTGAAGACAACAATGCATTATTTTAGCATTAAAAACCATATGACTCAGTCTTTTCAATCATTAAATTGTTTGAAGGCACATCGAACCAATTCTCTTTTTGCATTTAAAACGCGACTTTCATGCATAACTTGCAATTGATCTATCGATGGCACCTATGCATTTTTTACCCTTAAAGTCATATTTTTGCGTCTCTTTTAGTCAGTAAATCATTCTAAATCACTTCGAACGAAATTCAGCCTTTAAACATGACTTTCGTGCGTAACCCGCAATTGATCTATTGAAGGGAACAATGCATTTGTTTAGCCTTAAAGTCTTGTCACTGAGTCTCTTCTAGTCATTAAATCATTCTGAATTAATTCGAACGAATTCTATTTTCGCCCTTCAAACATTATTTTCTTATATAACTTGTAATTAATCTATTGAAGACAACAATGCATTATTTTACCATTAAAATGCGTATGACTCAGTCTTTTCAATCATTAAATTGTTTGATGGCACATCGAGCCAATTCTCTTTTTGCATTTAGAACGCGACTTTAATGCATAACTTGCAATTGATCTATTGATGGCACCTATGCATTTTTTTCCCTTAAAGTCATATTTTTGGGTCTTTTTTAGTCAGTAAATCATTCTAAATCACTTCGAACGAAATTCTGCCTTTAAACATGACATTCGTGTGTAACCCGCAGTTGATCTATTGAAGGCAACAATGCATTTGTTTAGCCTTAAAGTCTTGTCACTGAGTCTCTTCTAGTCATTAAATCATTCTAAATCACTTCGAACGAAATTCTGCCTTTAAACATGACTTTCGTGTGTAACCCACAGTTGATCTATTGAAGGCAACAATGCATTTGTTTAGCCTTAAAGTCTTGTCACTGAGTCTCTTCTAGTCATTAAATCATTCTGAATTAATTAGAACGAATTCTATTTTCGCCCTTCAAACATTATTTTCTTACATAACTTGTAATTAATCTATTGAAGACAACAATGCATTGTTTTAGCATTACAAACCATATGACTCAGTCTTTTCAATCATTAAATTGTTTGAAGGCACATCGAACCAATTCTCTTTTTGCATTTAAAACGCGACTTTCATGCATAACTTGCAATTGATCTATTGATGGCACCTATGCATTTTTTACCCTTAAAGTCATATTTTTGCGTCTCTTTTAGTCAGTAAATCAATCTAAATCACTTCGAACGAAATTCAGCCTTTAAACATGACTTTCATGCGTAACCCGCAGTTGATCTATTGAAGGCAACAATGCATTTGTTTAGCCTTAAAGTCTTCTCACTGAGTCTCTTCTAGTCATTAAATCATTCTGAATTAATTAGAACGAATTCTATTTTCGCCCTTCAAACATTATTTTCTTACATAACTTGTAATTAATCTATTGAAGACAACAATGCATTGTTTTAGCATTACAAACCATATGACTCAGTCTTTTCAATCATTAAATTGTTTGAAGGCTCTTCGAACCAATTCTCTTTTTGCATTTAAAACGCGACTTTCATGCATAACTTGCAATTGATCTATTGATGGCACCTATGCATTTTTTACCCTTAAAGTCATATTTTTGCGTCTCTTTTAGTCAGTAAATCAATCTAAATCACTTCGAACGAAATTCAGCCTTTAAACATGACTTTCATGCGTAACCCGCAGTTGATCTATTGAAGGCAACAATGCATTTGTTTAGCCTTAAAGTCTTGTCACTGAGTCTCTTCTAGTCATTAAATCATTCTGAATTAATTCGAACGAAATCTATTTTCGCCCTTCAAACATTATTTTCTTACATAAATTGTAATTAATCTATTGAAGACAACAATGCATTATTTTAGCATTACAAACCATATGACTCAGTCTTTTCAATCATTAAATTGTTTGAAGGCTCTTCGAACCAATTCTCTTTTTGTATTTAAAACACGGCTTTCATGCATAACTTCCAATTGATCTATTGATGGCACCTATGCAATTTTTACCCTTAAAGTCATATTTTTGGGTCTCTTTTAGTCAGTAAATCATTCTAAATCACTTCGAACAAAATTGAGCCTTTAAACATGACTTTCGTGCGTAACCCGCAGTTGATCAATTGAAGGCAACAATGCATTTGTTTAGCCTTAAAGTCTTGTCACTGAGTCTCTTCTAGTCATTAAATCATTTTGAATTAATTCGAACGAATTCTATTTTCGCCCTTCAAACATTATTTTCCTACATAACTTGTAATTAATCTATTGAAGACAATAATGCATTATTTTAGCATTAAAAAGCATATGACTCAGTCTTTTCAATCATTAAATTGTTTGAAGGCTCTTCGAACGAAATCTCTTTTTGCATTTAAAACGCGACTTTCATGCATAACTTGCAATTGATCTATTGATGGCACCTATGCATTTTTTAGCCTTAAAGTCATATTTTTGCGTCTCTTTTAGTCAGTAAATCATTCTAAATCAGTTCGAACGAAATTCAGCCTTTAAACATGACTTTCGTGTGTAACCCACAGTTGATCTATTGAAGGCAACAATGCATTTGTTTAGCCTTGAAGTGATGTCACTGAGTCTCTTCTAGTCATCAAATCATTCTAAATTAATTCGAATGAATTCTATTTCTGCCCTTCAAACATTATTTTCTTATATAACTTGTATTTAATCTATTGAAGACAACAATGCATTATTTTAGCGTTAAAAAGCATATCACTCTGTCCTTTCAATCATTAAATTGTTTGAAGGCTCTTCGAAGCAATTTTCTTT